>OV743450.1:8845812-13645812 GCA_928269145.1 Agriphila tristella | reverse complement strand
GGACCCCATTTTAGTTAAGGTTTTTCTTTATGGAACAACGATTTAGTAAATAGGACGGACAATGCAATAAATAGGACGGACAATTTAAATTAACACGTTAAAAGTAAATTTGTAGAAGTTGTAAATACCAATAAATGACACGTTAAAAGTAAATTTGTAGAAGTTGTAAATACGAAAATATATATATAACAATACGTTAAAATTGTATTTGTAAAAGTAGTAAACACGAATAATATTTGAACAGACAACAGATTAAAATAGGTTTGTACGAGTGGGCAGCACTATAATAAATTAACACAAATCTACCTAATAATAATAATTGACTAGAGTTTAAATTAAAAGTAAATATAAATTTAAAACTATATACCTAATTTAAAAGAAAATTATAATTAATAAGTTAAATTGAATAAAAAATTGGGTTGATATAAAATAAGAAAATGGAGTTGAAATTTAACTAGAGGAGAACAGATTGGTGGTAGCGGCGGTAGGTTCAAAGTGTTTGGTCTATTGAGTGAGTGCTGTTGTGTGTTAGTGTGTAATGTATGTGTGTGTGTGTGTGTCTAGATTGTCAACAATGAGCAGAGATCCCGGGGAGCAGCTTAGTCGTTGATACAAAATATAGATCTATTATAAATATTGGGATAAAATCCCAGTCTTGGTCAATATAAAGACCTGCCCTCAATAGGGGTGTGTATGCAGTTGTCCTAAATCTAATACCAGTCTTCAAAAGAAGCTCTGTTGTCCTAAAGCTAGTTCAAAAAAAATGTGTATAAGTTTTATAACAATATTCTAGATCTATTATAAATATTGGGACAAAATCCCAGTCCTGGTCAATAAAGACCTGCCCTCAATAGAGGTGTGTATGCAGGTGTCCTAAGTCTAGATAAAATAAAATTAATACCTAGATCTTAAAAATCTTAAATCTAATACCAGTCTTCAAAAGAAGCTCTGGTGTCCTAAAGCTAGTTTTTTTTTTTATTATGTAGGTATTTATGTACCTACCTATGTTCGTGGGTCAGTAAAATTAAAAGTGAAGATATTTAAAAGTCAAAAAATAATTTTGAGATAACTTATAAAATAAATACCTGTCTTCAGAGAGGCTCAGGTGTCCTAAAGTTAGAAGAAGGTTTGTACAATATTATTTTTAATTTAAAAATAAATGCTTGTATATTTTATAACTTCTAGGTTATTATTAGGTGGATTACAGTTTTTGTTTCTTAATTTAGATGGCTCTCAGGAAGCTTTAATGCAAAATTCAACAAATTTTGTCACAGTACTTTTTTTTTTCAAATTGCTAAAATTTTAAAAATCTTATCTTGTATATGGCCGATTGAGGTGTTCGAAGTATCCGGTGATTTGCCTCGCTGCGCCGCGTCAGGTGATGCTAATGAAAGCACTCGGCCGCCTTGGGAAGGACTGCCGCGTGTTTTGAGGTTAAGTTGTTTTTAACCAAAATCTTCTTAGGCGTAAGCGGAAAATTTTCGCTCTCAACGTCAAGGTATAGGCACCGCTGTGGCGCACACGGAGACACCTCGCAATCCTACGAGTCTTGTATATTTCGCCAGTCAGTATCGAAAGAGTGGTGAATTTTTGCGTTTTGTGATAAAACTTTCACAAATCACTTTATAACTTTTTTAACCACTTCACGGATTTGAACACTAGTTACACCACTGAATGGGGCTTGTCTGCCCGCAGCTTTTAATATATAACACTTGGATGAAACGCTTGGATTTACCACTTTTCTATATTTTTAAAAAGGGAGCGGCGTAGTTTCGATGCTTACTCAACGACTTCTCGATGGATTAGCCCTGTCCTGGACTCCCATCGAGTCCTCTCCCTCTCTTCGGACTTCAGATAACCCGATAATGCCCCAGCGTAACTTGCTGATAACTTCTTCCAACTAGGTTAACTTCGCGTTGGTCCTGTCGCGACAGTTGCCTGTTTGCGACAGTTGCCTGTTTGCGACTAATTGGATCAGACCAGACCTATCAACTTCAATGCATCCATACAATTTTATAAGTGCGAATGAAAGGAACTCCAGATAAGGTCAAACTGAGTAGTCCAACAAACCACTGAACCAATTTCGATGAATTAGTAAAAGATAGTTTGGACCATAGAGAAAGGCATAGGCTACCTGATGTCACGAAATGCATAAAGATGAAAAAAAAAATATGTTGGGGACGGAACAAAGCCCAATCGGACGAAGTCGCGGGCAACCGCTTGCTTATAAAAAATTGAATCCTACTAATAGGTATTATAAATGTGAAAGTTTGTGGGTTTAGATGTTTATTCCTCAATCACGCATAAACTACTGAACGGATTTGGTTGAAATTTGGCACATAAATAGTAATAGTAGGTAGATATAGCCTAGATTAAAACAGGATACTTTTTATCCTGATATTCTCACGGGAACGCGAACTGCGCAGGTGAAACCGCGGGCGTTCGCTAGTATGCACTAAATTCAAGTTTTAGTTCAAAGGTTGAAGACTATGTTTTGCTTAAAAAGATGATTCAATAACATCACCTACCTACTGTTCTTAAAAGTCACATAATTAATCATGCAAATTACCGTGTAATTAACGAACACAACACATTTAATGCAGACTACAATGTACAAAAATTGTTTTGCACTTACAAACAATCTTATTTAATGGAGATAACGGTGTTTTTGGATTTATTTTTCTTCTGTATATTGTTGCAGACTTCAATTGCGTACGCGCATAAATTGGCACTGTGTCTAGAATTTGGGTGTTGACGTAAAACTTTTAGTCTATGAATGCAATTTGACACTATGTTGTAAACGTTATAAATGGATCTATAGTTTTAGAATGTTGAAATGGTTTAAAAAATGAATGGTACACCTATTTGGACATTGTTTGAAGTTGGTTTGTACTTACCTACTTATATTATAAATATTTGTAGGTAAGAACTTATGTGTTTGCGTGCGTAGTTATAGCACAATGTTATAGTTTTATTTAGGTACTTTAACAATAGGTAAAGTACAAGTTTGAGTCGGCATGCGGCACCGCAGACCGCAAACTGCAATTGCACGTGTTTTTTTGGGGTTCCGTATCCAAAGGATACAAACGGAATGGATCCCTATTGGCAATAGAGATCCGCTCCGTTTGGCTCCTTCCTTCGGCTTCACCATGACACACCATGAGTGACAGCAATAGGCTATTAATTGTCTACGCTATTAATATAACTCATAGTTTGTCATGAGGGTTGACATGATTAAAGCAAGTTGTTTGAAAACACGTGTTTAAAACAGTGTTTAATACAATTTGAAATAAAACAATGTTTTTTATTAACTGTTTAAAACACAGTTATCAACAAGTTTTAAACAATGTTAAAAACATAAAGAAGAAAAAACAGGTTTGCATACCTACTACTTTTATTTGATAATGAATGGTGATTTTTGTAAATTAATGCACTTTTTTTCCAAAAATATGTTAAAAAAAACCTTGAGATCTCGCTGAAAATTTATAGAATGACAAATACGTTTTTCCAAGATGACAATCTTAGCTTAGTATTAGCCTTTTTATCACTGATCAAAAAGGAAGGTATCCAAGTCGGCCCTTTTCGAAAACTGGTTCCTTTACCCTATAAATATTGGGTACAGCTCGCGCAACATAACTTGACCCAATTTTTTGTACCACGTGACCTGCGCACTACAATTTTTGTACTGAAAATTGCTACTGCGCAAGCTTCATTGTCTATGTTTTGGTTCAAGTTATGTTGCGCGAGCTGTATCCCTTATTATAGTACCTATCAATGAACATCTGACCCTTTTAAATAGACAGGTACCTATTTACAAGGTGTAGGTATTTAAAGCGTTCAGTATTGATTAGAGACATAAAATAAATGTTTATCAACTGATCGAATTTGAAAATAGTGTTGATATGAAATATGATACTAAAGCACAGAATACATAATAGAAAGTCTAATTGATTTGTAATTGATGGTTTAATTAAAGTAAAAAAAAAACTAAAAAAAAAACACTTGTTTAAAACAATTTGAACGTTTGTTTTATAAAAATTTTAAAAATCTGTATTTTTTCTAACCCTGTCATGGTGTCCGTCGAAAAAAAAATGTTCATGTCAGTGCCGTCGAAGAACGCAGAAGCGTGTTGAATGTATCTTGTGGTGACGCCCCAAACTGGTTTTGGTCGGGTATAGTTTGGATTTGGACGATGCTTTCATAATTTACGAAATACTAAATATACCCTACAAGTTTGGAAACTGTCAAGTTTAAGAAAATGACAAAGTCGTCCTGAGGGCCTAGCTGGGCTGGGAGTTACACATACATACACTCACGCCTGTTTCCCATGGGGGTAGGCAGAGACTATGGATCGCCACCTGCTACGATCCTTGCACACTTCTTTCGCTTCATTCATATCCATCAATCTTTTCATGCATGCCCTGCGGTTTTTGTCACTGCGTACACCAACTTTTTTTATAATAACCTCTATTTGGTCCGCGTAGGTTTTTCTGGGACGCCCTCGTGCAATCGTTCCTTCCACATTCGCACAGTATATCTCTTTCGTGATTCGCCTTTCATTCATCCTCTCTAAGTGACCAAACCACCGGAGCATTCCTTTCTCAATTCTTGTCACTATATCATCTTTCAGACCACACCTTTTGCGAATCACCTCATTGCTCACTCTATCACTCAGTTTTACTCCGCATATTTTCCTCAACGATCGCATCTCTACCGCATTTATTCTGCTTTAATTCTTCTTCTGCCATACCCAAGATTCACTTCCATACATCAGTGTCGGTACCAGCACTCCGCTATGAATAGCCATTCGCGCCTTTGCAGAAACGGTTTGGCTACTCATAACCGAGTGTATAGCACCACTCACCGAATTTCCTTTCTTCACTCGTCTTTCTATGTCTTCCTCACTCTTTCCGTCCCTTGTGAACAAACTTCCCAAGTATACAAACTCACGGACTTGTTCCACTTTTTCGCCACCTAACATTACCGTACAGTCAGTCATTTCTTCATCTCTCTCAAACACCATCACTTTAGTCTTAGTTACATTCACTTTCATCCCTTTTCTCACAAAATCATCATTCATAACCGACATCATTTCCTGCAACTCTTGCGCAGAAGACGCAAGTATAACTTGGTCGTCAGCGTAGAGGAGGCACTTGATTTGAGTCCCATTCATCACAACCCCACAGTCACGTTCTTTCAGACCTTTCATACAATTGTCCAAAAACAGATTAAAGAGCCATGGTGACGCAACACATCCCTGTCTGACACCCCTAGAGATGCCAAACCAATCAGTGTATACGCCGTCAATCCTGACGCATGCACGGGAATCCGTCTGCTCTCCAATCCGTATTCGGACAACACCTTCCATAGCTCATTCCTGTCAACTCGATCGTAGGCCTTCTCCAGGTCCACAAAGGCACAGTAAACCTTTTTGTGCTTAGCCAGGTGTTTTTCGGTTAAGCACCTCAAGGAGAAGACCTGATCCGTGCATCCCAATTCCGACCCTTTAGGGGTGGAATTTCCAAAAATCCCTTCTTAGTGGGTGTTTACATTGTATAAAATATCTATGTACAAAATTTCAAGTCCCTTGGTTCAGTGGTTTGGGCTGGGCAATAGTCTGTCAGTCACCCCTTCACTTTTATATAAGAGACTAGCTTTTGCCCGCGACTTCGTCCGCGTGGACATTCGGAAAATTGCAATGGAACCTTTAACAGAGATAAAAAGTATCCGTTTTACCACAGGCTATCTGTATTACTATCTGTGTGCTATTCCAAATCCGTTCAGCCGGTTTTAAGTGATTGAGTAGGTAACAAACATCCAAACATTAAACTTTCACATTTATAATTAGTTCCCGTTCCCGTTTTCGTTCTCATGCCTGTTCCCGTTTCCGTATTATTTTTCCATAAAAAAATTGAACCCCTTTTTCAGTCCTTTAGGTGTTGAATAATGTCCACAGTGTCGTGTTGGACCCTAAAATAAATGCCATTTTCGCAATCAACATCCCATAAAACCTCAATAAGTTTCAAGTCGTAATGTCTATTTTACATTATTTCCATACAAATTTTCAACCCCATTTGAACCTTTAGGGGTTGAATAATGTCTACCACTGAAAAATAAATGCCATTTTTGCAATCAACATCTTATAAAACCTCGATAACGACACCCATATCGATGTTGAGCTTTTTTATCCCATTTACCCCCTAAAGAGTTGAGTTTCGGAAAACCACGAAACACGTGTTTTTTTATTTGTTTTTAGAAGTACTCCTACGAAGTTTCAAGTTGAAATGTCTATTTAATTTTTTTCCCCCATACAAATTTTATTCCCCCATTTCAACTCTTTAAGGGTGGAATTCCCAAAAATCCCTTCTTAGTGGGTGTTTACATTGTATAAAGTATCTTTGTACAAAATTTCAAGTCTCTAGGTTTAGTGGTTTGGGCTGGGCAATAGTCTGTCTGTCACCCCTTCACTTTTATATAAGAGATAATCGTGTTAATTTTATTAACACGTTTTTATTAGGTTGCTTTCGCGTTTGTTTGTTTGTGTGTTTCTCCACAAAGTTTGCGAACGATTTTATGCTAGCTTCCCGATAAGCTAGAGACTTGAAACTTTGAACATAGGTCAGAACTGGAAGGCAATGCAATATTATGGTGTCATTGAGCTGATCTGATGATGATTTTTTTTTCCTCTCCATTGTTACTAATTTAAATGTGTAAAATTTTCACTAATACCTTAAAAGAGGTCATGATGTAACGAATATAATTTGTAACATTATATTGTGAATAAATGAATATGAATATGAAGCCGGAAGAAGGCCACAGGAACACTATGAAGAAACCATACAACCCCATCGTGTTTGGGCTCGTTAGCATCGTCTTGATGAGTACTCTAATGGGAGACGAGGTCCAGGATCTGATGATGAAGCCGAAAGACCATGCCATAGGAACTCAATATTGAAACCGTGCAACCTCATCAAATTTGGGCTCGTTTGAATCGTCTTGACGAGTACTTTGTTGGGAAATAGTGTCCAGGGTCTGATGATGGAGCCGGAAGAAGGCCACTGGAACTCGGTAATAAAACCATGCAATCCCATCGAGTTTGGGCTCGTTTGAATCATCTTGACGAGTACTTTAATGGGAAATAGTGTCCGAGGATCTGATGATGGAGCCGGAGGAAGGCCACTGGGACTCTGTAATAAAACCATGCAACCCCATCGAGTTTGGGCTCGTTTAAATCGTCTTGACGATTGCTCCAATAGGAGATGGTATATTTTTTAGTCTTAGCTCGTTAACTAAAAAGCAGAAAATAAAAATTTACTGAAAAAAATCTTTTTTAAAAACACGTTTCTAAAACGGACTAAATTATTACATGCTAAAGACAATAGATAAATTTTACAAAATGCGCCCCACGTTTTTAGGTTTAAAATTTCTGTAGGTATACGGTTATTATAAATATTTACAGAAAATTTTATAACCAGTTATCTGGCCATGGTTATCTCCGAGGAATAAGGGCTTTTTAGTCTGTTTTTACTAGTCCGTTTTAATGTTTTAGTCCGATTTTTTTGTAATAATTTAGTCTGTTTTAAAAACGTGTTTTAAAAAAAGTATTTTTTCAGTATTTTTTTTTATTTAAATCGGGGCCAATTTTTCAATCGTGTGATAAAATTTCATTCATGGTATAACTATAGGTATGTGTTGTCCATTTCATAAAACATGACGTAAGTATTAGAGTGGAAGGGATATTATAATTTATTCCATAGGTTATATTTTTACTGGCGATTGGGTCCTAGTAGTGGTAGTGTAATAGTAGTTTATGGTACAAGGTTGGTAAGGAGGTTTTTAAAACCTTAACAACCGTGTGCCATACTACGTTTTTCAATACATTTGCGAGAAAACATTATAGATACTACTGAAATTGTAATCTATTCATATAATAAAACTGTAAATTCTAAATTATTGTATGCGAATTACGCAAAAACCGCTAAACGAAGTTTGGTGGATTTTTCACAATTTAGTAGATTGAGGTCCAACTTAAAATCTAAGCTATGTTTCATCAAATTCTGGTGGGTGGAACCAGGAAAACAGCTTGAACTCTCCGTAGAACTAGCTTTCATATACTAAAGGGGTCATTTTAAACTGGTTGCAATAATGTTTCTACTGTCTACGCGGATGAAGTCGCGGGCGGAAGCTAGTAGAAATTAAAAAAAACGTTCGTTAACAAAAACGCACGGCGCCGGCGTGCGGTAAAATCAACTTTCCGCACGCTGTACTAATCCGTAAACAAAAACACACGGCGTGCGGTAAAATCAACTTACCGCACGCTCGACTGTCATCGTAAACTTCCATTTTTGAGCAACTGTATTGAAAAAGAATTGACGAATTAAAAATGCTTATTACATATGTGACCTTATTTGAATAAATATATTTTTTATTTCATTGAATTTCATTGAAAATTCAGCCCAAGTAGTTCGGTATTCTTCTGATTCTTTTAGATTGGTATTCTTCAGGGTTAGGTTATTCTTCAAGTTAGTGCCTGTAGCCACTGTTGTAAGCTAGGTGTGGGGTATCATCAATAGTTAAATGGTCTAATTTGAATCGAAACTAATGAATTCGAAAATAACTGATTTCTGCCTTACAAGAGTTGTTGTGCATGATCAAAATCGGGTAGATTTAGGAGTGCATTCTTTACTACAAAATATACCCGAAGTAGTCCGAGTCGCTGACGTCGCTACATCTTACATTTAATAGTTCTCACTTGATTTGTTTGGTCTCCAAACTGTACCCGAAACGTCGACCAGGCCCGTGACGTCACCAGGCGTATCCTCACAATCATAAGGTACCAGTGACAGTAGGATGTAGAATATAACATACATACATACATACACTCACGCCTGTTTCCCATGGGGGTAGGCAGAGACTATGGATCGCCACCTGCTACGATCCTTGCACACTTCTTTCGCTTCATTCATATCCATCAATCTTTTCATACATGCCCTGCGGTTTTTGTCACTGCGTACACCAGCCTTTTTTATAATAACCTCTATTTGGTCCGCGTAGGTTTTTCTGGGACGCCCTCGTGCAATCGTTCCTTCCACATTCGCACAGTATATCTCTTTCGTGATTCGCCTTTCATTCATCCTCTCTAAGTGACCAAACCACTGGAGCATTCCTTTCTCAATTCTTGTCACTATATCATCTTTCAGACCACACCTTTTGCGAATCACCTCATTGCTCACTCTATCACTCAGTTTTACTCCACATATTTTCCTCAACGATCGCATCTCTACCGCATTTATTCTGCTTTCATTCTTCTTCTGCCATACCCAAGATTCACTTCCATACATCAGTGTCGGTACCAGCACTCCGTTATGAATAGCCATTCGCGCCTTTGCAGAAACGGTTTGGCTACTCATAACCGAGTGTATAGCACCACTCACCGAATTTCCTTTCTTCACTCGTCTTTCTATGTCTTCCTCACTCTTTCCGTCCCTTGTGAACAAACTCCCCAAGTATACAAACTCACGGACTTGTTCCACTTTTTCGCCACCTAACATTACCGTACAGTCAGTCATTTCTTCATCTCTCTCAAACACCATCACTTTAGTCTTAGTTACATTCACTTTCATCCCTTTTCTCACAAAATCTTCATTCATAACCGACATCATTTCCTGCAACTCTTGCGCAGAAGACGCAAGTATAACTTGGTCGTCAGCGTAGAGAAGGCACTTGATTTGAGTCCCATTCATCATCACGTTCTTTCAGACCTTTCATACAACTGTCCAAAAACAGATTAAAGAGCCATGGTGACGCAACACATCCCTGTCTGACACCCCTAGAGATGCCAAACCAGTCAGTGTATACGCCGTCAATCCTGACGCATGCACGGGAATCCTCATAGAGAGATTTCAGTGCATGAATCAGTCTGCTCTCCAATCCGTATTCGGACAACACCTTCCATAGCTCATTCCTGTCAACTCGATCGTAGGCCTTCTCCAGGTCCACAAAGGCACAGTAAACCTTTTTGTGCTTAGCCAGGTGTTTTTCGGTTAAGCACCTCAAGGAGAAGACCTGATCCGTGCATCCCATTCCCTTTCTGAATCCCGCTTGCACATCCCAAATACTCTGATCAGTTTTTTGCATCACTCTTTCAATCAGTACCTTTGCATACAATTTACTGACAATGCTGAGAAGACTGATCCCGCGGTAGTTTTTAGCATCCTGCCGTGACCCTTTCCCTTTGTACAGCGGCACGACCACGGCTTTACGCCAATCTTCCGGCACTTTGCCACTGTTCCAACATTTATTAAAGATCAGGCACAGCCAGGACGCAACCAGCTCTTTCCCACCTCTCAGCATTTCAACAGTAATTCTGTCATATCCTGCTGCTTTCCCTTTTTTCATGCTCTTCATTGCACTAATAATCTCATCCATATATATCTCTTTCATCCACTTCTGTCTCTTCCTCGTCTTCCACCCTTTTATCCGAGGCTTCTAGCATAGAGCCATCCGCCTCAAACAAACTCTCAAAATATTTCATCCACTCCTGTAGTACACCTTTTTCATCTGTCACTAGCTCACCTTTTTCATCTCTTATCACATTCATTTTAGACTTATGTGATCCACTTCGAGACGTTTTCACTTGTTTCCAAAACAATTTTATATTGTCTCGAAAGTTATCACAGAGTTTGAAGTCACACTTTTCTTTCATCTTTCTCTTTTTTTCGTCTACTTTTTCTTTCACTACTTTCTTAATCCTTTTAAACTCCCTTGCAATTGTATCAACATCATCTTCTGTAACACTTGCATTCACTCTTTTACTGGCTTTGATGGCCAGCAGATCCTGCCATACTTTTTTCTTTTCATTCACTATCTGTCTTACCTCACTAACCCACCAGTTTATTGGGGGAGCATTCTTCCTTTTACTCACTCCACATATTTCCTCAGCTGTTTCAGTCACACCTTTTTTAAACTTTTCCCAAACTTCCTCAAGCTTGCCATCTTTCACTTCAGCCACATTTCCCAATCGTTCTTTCAATTTGCACAAATATGTCTTTTGCACTTCCACTTCATCCAGGTTCTCAACTTTTACTCTAGTCAGCTCCGTTGTTGACACTGTGGGACGATGACGCCAACTTTTGAACAGACCACTAACCGAGACACTACAAGAAAGTGGTCTGTTCCAATGTTACTACCCCTAAAGACCCTGGTGTCTACAACTCTGCCCTTCAGTCTTTCATCAACAATCACAAAATCGATCATACTCTTCTTTTCCCCTCTCTGCCAAGTGTACATATGAATTTCCTTGTGGTCAAACATGGTGTTCGTTACCACAAGATTCTTTTCTAAACATACCTCAATCAAACTCCTGCCATTATCATTTACTCTTTTGTCTCCATATATTCCTAAAACTCCCTCACATCCCTCTCTTCTCACACCTACCCATCCGTTAAAATCTCCAAGCATAACTATCCTTTCATTATCTTTGCTTCATTCAAGATGTCTTCCACACTTTTCCAGAAATCCTCCTTTTCCGTTGCTGACTTGGATATATCGGGAGCATACACGCCAATGACGCGTATCCGAAGTAATCCTACTTTGAGTCTAACCCAGAGAAGTCTGGGACTAACACACTCATACTCAGTCATGCATTCTATCATCCTTTCCGACAGCAGGAGTCCCACGCCCATACTCGCGTGCTCATTTTCGGCAACGCCCGACCACAGAACTTTAAACGGACCATGTTCTGAGACTCCTTTGCCCTTTCTTTTCGTCTCGTTCACGCATAAAACATCCAACTTCTTTTCTTCCATAATCAAACACACCTCATCCATTTTCTCCTCCATCGCTCCACATACATTCAGCGTAGCAAAACGGGTCTCCGATGCCCGCTTTTCGCCCCGAGAGAAACAAGTTACGCGTGATGAGTGGCGAGCTCTATCGCCGCAGCCAGGTTTATTAAAAAAATTTGAAACCATTTTGTTCCCACGATTAGCTAGGGAAAGACAACTGTCCACCACACAGAGCCCCGCGTGTGTGGTAAGGCTATTTACGCCTGGAGGGCACCAATTTCCAGGGTGGCACGCTTATGACTAGGCACGCCCCTAGCCATGCAGCCATCGGCACGGCAGACCTTAGCTTAGCGGAGGGGAAGGAATAGGATTAGGATAGGGATGTGAGGTGGGTATAGGAGTGTGTAAAATGGGACGGATCAGGGTACAAAAAGGACACCGTTGCTGCGGGGGGGTTGAGAGGTTGCAGCAGCGGAGGCTGAGGGTCCGGGGGCGCTTACCCGTACTTGTCATAGGGATATAATTATAAGTATAATTATAAATAAATTATAAGTATAATTATTAATTTAAGATATAATTATAAATTTATAAGTATATAAGTTTATATTTTTTATAATGTAGAATATAAACCTGACTCAATGGACCATTTAGAATGTGTTATAATGAGGTTGCAATCCAAAACATGACTGATATTCAGGTGTTTTGACATTGGATTTCTATAAAGCGATCACGCTTGGCCGCGACACGTGCAGCCGCGCTTCAGTAGAAAAAAATGCAGTCGGCAGATCGAAAACGCACCGAAGGCACGTCCAGAAAGTACCTATGTAAGTATTAATTTTAAATACAGCTTAACAAAAACTGTAGCAGTAGCCCCAAGCAGTAGCCTAACATACTAAAGTAAAAAATTGTTCCTACTTTGCTCTAATATTGCATTGCATGAATCCACTTTCAGACATATATTTGTGTATGTAGGTAGATAGTTACGTAGGAAAGACATTATAGGTAAATAGTGTAGCGTAATCGCTACTAGATCGTCGTCTTGCGACATCAATAATTATCTTGCAATTAATATTTTACAGCTAAGATACTTGGTAGCGTTGTTCCTTTTTGAGTATTCTGACCTTAGATATGCGAAACCTCCGTGGCTGTTTGCTGGCAGCTTTTTATTTTATTTCGTATGCTGCGTCATTTTTGAATTTCAAACTAGGGTTTTCCTTTTTTTGTTTTGTCAACGCCATATTTTTTCTGTTTGTCATGATTTGTGGTGTTGATTTGTGGTGTTGATTTGTGGCTAACGAAGTATTTGCCTGTTTATAAGAGCGTGATTACGAGGCGCCTGTGAGTTACAGCTGAAACCTAAAGCCGCAATATTATAAGCAATTTGTTTGAACGCCAGGCTATCTGGGTAAGTTGGGAGAGCTTTCGATGCAAAAGGGGTGGGTTTTAAATTTGCTTATTACTTTCGTGTGGACGAAGTTTTGATTAGGTGCGTTTGGTTTTAGCAAAACCGTACGGGCTACGGGCTATAAACGGACGTCCACCGTCGGGCCCGCCGCCGCTAGCCAGCTCTCACGTGGTGCAAGCCTCGTCAAACCCGTGCGGACGGTAGCGGTCCCATTCAGCGTCAGCGGCATCGACTCCACGTGGTTTTGCGCAGGAATTGGATTATAGGCTTGTTCGCCTCGTCCACTACAGCCTCGTCAAACTCGTGCGGACGGAAGCGGTCACATTCAGCGTCAGCTGCATCGACTACACGTGGTTTTGCGCAGGAACTGGATTTTAGGCTTGCTCGCCTCGCCCTCCACACTGCGGCCGTGGTCCCGGTTGCAGTTCCCGTTTTCTTGAAACCATTTTTATTTAAGTTCCGTCTTCTATGTTTTACCGGTTACTTATATAGTGTTGTTCTAATAATTTTGATTTCACTGGTGATCGTTTGGATCACCAGTGAATTCTCTAAATACTAAAGTCCCTCAGTCAGGTTCCCAGGTTTATTTGCATTTTTACAAACCGTCGGCTCTCATCCCAATTCACCCATGCCCATCATCATCACCCGTCCACGCCGCAAGCTATAAATCTGCAATTTACCTTTTTTTTCGTGTTCTTTTCGTACCCTTCTAATAATTTGTGTTCTAAATTAATTTATTCTTATTTTTCCTTTAAATTACCTTACAATTGTGATAAATACCGACGTTTGCGTTTTCGTACTTCTCATGCAATTTTAATTCGATTGCCTGTTCGTGCCTGTAAATTTCGTACGTTCTCATGCAATTGTTTTTTTATTTAAATAGTGTTCTTCTACTTGTTTCCGACAAATAAATTAACCGTGTAAAGTGAAGTGGAGTTTTCTTTTGTGATTTTCACTACAATAGGTATTGTTTATCACTAAGTCGTGTCCGTAGGGTCAAAAATACGGCATTTTGTGAAAGACTTCTCTAAGCAGGATTAGTCCTTTTAAAGAGCTTATTAGATCATCCTGAATTGAGGATCCGGAATTCAGAGTCCGATTTAGGACGAGAAATTCAGTCGCCAATTAGACCGTCCTGAATAACGGATCCGATATCACAGCTTAACGATCATACAGTTGTTACACGAATGTACTTGCGCAGAGCAACGGAGGGGAAAATACAGTGACCGTAAAAATACACATGTAGGTAGGAGGTATAGGTATGTAGGTAGGTAGTAGGTACGTGTAATTTTCAATGTTAATCTGAACTGGGTTTATTGATGTAGGTACTAGTATGTAATAACATACCTAAAATCAATTTTAAAAGCAAATACCAACAGATAACAGCTGTCAAACTTAAAACAGCAATATCTCGAAAAGTACTCATCCTAGACTGGTGGTGTCTTTGAAGAAATGAAAGATCTTGGTGAGATCTTCATTTTCGTTCCAACTTGCGGTGAAAAATGGAACTAGGTACGTTGCAGCCGTAGATTTTTGACACTAATGACATTCTGATGTTCACTGTTAAAATTTGTTCACCACTAGCGAAATTAAAAAAAGGTTAAAAAAATTATAATAATATTATTGTTTATATTTTTTATAAGTATAGCTTTTCATTAACCACAGCTTTTATGATATGTTACGCAGTTCATTTAAGGTCAAGCCACACAGCGGGCGTGGCGTGACGGGACGGGACGGCGACGCGACGCTGAGAAGTTGTAATGTACTAGATACTATGGACGACGTCACACAGGCCGGCGTGGCGCGACGTGTCGCGTCCCGTCGCGCCACGCCGCCGTCGCGCCGAGCGTGAATACAGATCGGAAGCGCGGCGGGGCGAAAAGTATGCGTGATCACGCCCGCAGTGTAAACTCCCGTCGCGCCCCGTCGCGCCGCGCCCCGTCACGCCCGCTGTATGGCTTGACCTTTAAAAGAAAACAACCCTAACGTTGTCAGAAGAGAGAGAGAACGCGATAGAAAGAGAGGCAACTTCTAGGTTAACTTCGCGACGCGCAATGCCCCGTTTAGAAAAAGGTTGAATTTTCAAGTAGGTACCCAATTATTTATCTTTATTTTTTAGGGTTCCGTAGCCTAATGGTAAAAAACGGAACCCTTATAGATTCGTCATGTCTGTCTGTCTGTCTGTCCGTCTGCCCGTCCGTATGTCACAGCCACTTTATTCCAAAACTATTAAAATTACACAGTTGAAACTAGGTAGGTAGATGTATTCTGTGAACCGCTTTACGATTTTTACACAAAATAAAAAAAATAAAAAAGATAAAGGGGGACTCCACATACATGGAACTGAAACGGAAAAAGAAATCATCAAACCTATGTGTGGGGTGTTTATAGATAGGTTTTTAAAAATGACATTGAGGTTTCTAAAAGTATTTTTTTCTCAAAGTCAACCGTTTGGAAAATATACACTTCCAAAGTGGTAAAATGTGTGTCCCCGCACCCCCCCCCCCCCCCTTCTAACTTTTAAACACTATCTACGAAAATTGGTTTGAAAGTGATATATTTAGGAGATATAGCACATTTTCCAAAACCGCAAATATAACTTTGTCGTTTATGCAAACACTACACTAAAAAACAAAGTTATTTTGCAGACGAAAATGATAGTGGTATTAAATAAGGTTTGGTATTAAATGAGGTACCTATGGTATATGGTAACTACAGAACCCTACTGCGCGTGGCCCGACACGCACTTGGCCAGTTTTTTTTAATTCAAAAAAGCAAATGACAGAGTGATTATGCCCTAATACACTTAGTTTCGTTGCGCCAACTGTCTATCTAGCTAGACGAACGGCGGCTTTTTTTTCACCAACATAAAAAGCGTTGACTGACTGTATACTCTTTAGGCTGTGGTACTACTGTGTCGGAGCAGAGCGTCCGAATGCGATTACACTGTCCTAAGTGATTCCGATTTAGCATCCTTAACGCCGGAGACCATTTCCTATCCTAACTAGGATCTAATAAGCTCTTTAACGATAATCGCTCACTCGTTAATCAAGATCTTTCTGTACAAGTGGGTCTTTTTCGTGGCAATCCTTGTCTTGAAGCTCTATGTTGAACGATTCAAAGGAGTATGCATATGCAAGACTAAACTGCACAGCAAAATCGCACTCATCACAGGCGGAAATGCTGGCATAGGTTTAGAGACCGCAAGAGACCTAGCCAATAGAGGAGCAACAGTCGTCATAGCCTGCAGAAACGAGGCACGGTCCAGAGAAGCAGTAGCAGACATCATCAGGACAACGGGGAATCCTAAAGTCGAATACAGACACCTTGATTTATCCAAATTCAGGAGCATAAGAAAATTTGCTGAAGATTTTGACAAAGCATTCGACAGACTGGACGTTCTCGTCAACAATGCTGGAGCACTTGGTCTAGAAGAGAAACTGAGCGAAGACGGAATTGACATAGTGACTCAAATCAACTACGTAGGCAAGTTTCTCCTCACAAACTTGCTTATGAAGAAGCTGATAGCTTCAAAACCCAGTCGAATCGTTATAGTGTCATCAATCGGGCACGAAAGCCACAATTTTGATTTAAATCAAAGTCAAAGTCAAATAAGCTTTATTCAAATAAACTTAATTATTAAGTACTTTTGAATCGTCTATATTTTCCTACCACCCGTTCCAGACTTTTTTTAGCTGACAAGAAGAACGGGCGCAAGAAACTTATCAGCTGTAACAGCCATAAGTAACGATATTTACAAACTTGAATATATCGTTACCAGATAATTACAACAGGGTGACAGGATTATTGGCAACAACATAGACTTATTATATTACTTCAACAAAGTACTTATAGTAGCAAGTTATGTGTTACATCATTTCCATGCATTTTTATCTTTAAGATAATCATCTACTTTATAATAACCTTTACCCATGAGCGTTTTTTTAACATGGATTTTAAATTTATGCAAAGGCAGATCAATCACTTGTTGCGGAACTTTATTAATAAAGGCTATGCCTTTCCCCATAAATGAACTTCTAGATTTTGCAAGCCTAAATCTTGGAACGGCAAGTTTATCTTTATTTCTTGTATTAAACTGGTGAATATTGCTGTTCTTAGGAAATGAATCATAGTGTTTCCTTACATAAACTAAATTTTCATATATGTATTGGCCTGCCAAAGTTAAGATGTTTATTTCTTTAAACAATTCTCTCAAGCTATCTCTTCGCCGAAGATTGTATATGGCGCGAACAGCTCTTTTTTGGAGTACGAAAATATTTTCAATACTGGCAGCTGAGCCCCACAATAGCAGTCCATAAGACATTACACTGTGAAAATAACTATAATATACTAACCTTGCCGTTTCAATATCAGTTAAAAGCCTTATTTTCTTAACAGCGAATGCTGCTGAACTAAGTCTACTTGACAAGGCTTCAATATGTGGATCCCATTGCAGTCGAGAATCTAATGTAATACCGAGAAATTTTGTACTCTCAATAAACTCGACTTCATCGTTATTCAAATTAATATTTAATTTTGTCTGCTCAACATTAGGTAATGAAAATTTTACACATTGGGGAGACTGGGGAGGGTTGATCCCCCCTTTTCATTTTCGTCCCTAACTTTTTTACTATTCACAGTATAAGGATTTTTTTTGAGTTATTATATTAAGAATTTATCTATTTACCAAATATATGAAAGAGGGTAAGGCTCGGTTATATTTGGAATTATAATTTAATTTAATGTCGTATGGTAACTTTTTACCATGTGTCCCCTATATAGGGGAGACTTGTTTCCCACCAGTTGGAAGACTTGATCCTGGGGTTCAAGTCTACCACACATCGGGGACACACGGTAACAATATTGGATTCAGCCTCATATATCCGAAAAGAGTAATATATCTTTAAATATAAAAAAGGAACAGTGCTAGGTACCAAATAATAAGTAAATCTGTAATCAAATCAGCTTCTTTTATTTGAACTTTATGCTCATATGCAGCTCAATTTTTAAAAAGGGAAATAAATATGAAATAGTTTTAATCTCTTTAGAACAATGTAATTAATATTCGGACTACACATTAAAGCAGTCTAGAAACAAATATCCATAACAAACCAAAACGTAATTAGTGATCATCTTTACTTTTTTTATTTTTATCCTTACTAAAATTATGAATGCGAAATGCCGTTTGACTGATTATTTGTTTGTTTGTTACGCCTTCACGTCTTAACTATTGAACTGATCATCATTAAATTTTACATACACGTTGTCAGGGTACAGAAAAAAACATACGGTACTTTCATCCAGAAAAATAAAAGTATTGTTCCCAAGGGATAGCAAAAACCTTTACCTTCTAAAAATCTTGACTTAAATGTCTCACAGATTTCTCAATCTCAGATTCAGAAAAGTAGGTAGATTTAAAAAAATAGAGTAAATATAAAAATACTTCTTTTGTATAAAAACTGTAAAAAGTCTTTATTTTACTGACAAAAATCTACATAGGGTAGATTTGATCCCTTATAGGGGACACATGATCCCTGGGATCATTCCACCCCCAAAGAAAAGGACCAAGTCTACCCATACATATTGAGGTTAGAAAACATGTTTTTTTGCGAACCAATTTATCACTTATATCATGGTAAGTAATGTTAATCGGCAGAAAAATAAACATCTTAAAAGATAAAAACATTTCCAGGAAGCAGTTTCGAAGCATCATATTAAATTAATCAAGTCAAAACTTGCCATAAATTAAATATTTTAACACAACAAATTTTTGGCGGCCACCATTTGTAAACCTTTGATATCTGTCAAACGAAATCATGACATAAAGTGATCATTGCCATAAACGAATAAGTGTTGTTAACCTAAAGAACTGTAACACGCTTGGTAGATTCGTCAATCAAGTTTACCAAGTGTCCCCTAGGGAACAACTGTACCCAGCTTCCCCTTTAGTTTTTTTGGGGTTAAGTGCTAAATTATTGCTATTAAACCAGTATGAAACTTTAGAGAGGGCGCTATTTACTTCGTCCGAACAGTTGTTACCTCTGTTTACTTTGAAAACTAAAGAAGTATCATCCGCAAATAGTACTGTCTCACATAAATTATTCGCGTAATTGGGAAGGTCATTTATATAAATTAGAAAGAGCAATGGGCCCAATATTGATCCCTGTGGCACACCCATATTGGTGGGGGCTCCAGTAGATTGAGTTCTATTAATCACTACTTTCTGAGTCCTATTGTACAAATACGATTTCATAAGGCTAACTGATTTGTCAGAGACACCATAATGTTCTAGCTTCTTTAATAGTGTTTGGTGATCAACGCAATCGAATGCCTTAGAAAGGTCACAGAAAATGCCAATTACATCTTGCTTTTCTTCCCAAGCGACAAAAATATGTTTGAGAAGTGCAATTCCAGCATCAGTAGTATTTTTACCTTTGGAAAATCCAAACTGATTTTTATGAAGAATGTTATTGGATGTGAAATAATCTAGTAATTGGGAATATATAATTTTTTCAAATATTTTACTAAGTGCTGGTAGTATAGATATTGGCCTAAAGTTAGCTGGGTCACTTTTATCCCCAGATTTAAAAAGAGGAATCAATTTACTATTTTTCATTAAGTTAGGAAAGACCCCTTCATCAATACATTTGTTAAAAATAAAAGCCAAGTAAGGGGCTAGTATATCAATTATTGATTTAATAATGCTTGTTGACATGCCCCAAAGATCTTCTGTTTTTTTGACATTAATTGTTTTAAAAGCTTTAATAATATCTTCACTATTTATATATTTAAAGAAAAAGGTTTCCTTGCGCTTATCAACACTAGACTCTAGGAGGGAGACTGCGATGTTGGCACAAGCACTAAGAGTACTGGTTGTTTCTATTGGTATTCGAGCAAAGAAATCTTCAAAGACTTTAGCGACCTTATCGTCAGATTCAACAGTTTGATCACCAATTTTTAAACAGAAGGAATTTATATTGGATTTTGATTTGCCCGTTTCTTTGTTAATAATGTTCCAAGTAGCCTTAATTTTATTATCTGCTGATTTAATTTTATTTGAAAAGTACTTGGACTTTGCTAGAATACAAACTTCTCTGAATGTTTGTGAATACTTCTTGACAAATTCAATGAAGTTAGGATCACAGGAAGTAGCTTTCTCAGCATAAAGTTCGTATAATTTCCTTCTGCTTTTATATATACCGGGTGTGGCCCAGTCACTAAATTTCGTACTATCATTACATTTGATGACTTTTTGTTTAAAAGTTTCACTAAATTCAGTTTGGACTACGCTAAATAAATGGTTATATAAGTTATTGGCTTCAAAATTTGGTTCTGGTAAAGTTTCAATTTTACTTGTGACATTGTTTCTGAATTTTTCAATACAGAGTTTTTTTATTGGCCTACACATTATTTTCCTTTTAGACGGAACATGATGGTGCTCAATAGAGGCTAATTGTCCACTATGGTCGGACTTAATACAATTCAAAATTGATTTTTCAAGTACATTGCAGTTACAGAAAATATTATCTAAGCAAGTTGCCGATGTGGGTGTGATTCGCGTTGGTTCATTAAAAGTATGTAGCAAATTAAATGATTTAAATAGGTTTATGAACCTACTCGACAACTTAGCTAATTTAGGATCTAAGATGTCGACGTTAAAATCTCCACAAATCACGACTTTTTTATTTTTCCTACAAGTTATTTTTAAGACTTCCTCCATAGTGGACTCAAAGTCAGAGTAATTCGCTCTGGGGGGTTTATATACACATACTATAATTATTTGATCAAGTTCCACACAAGACAACTCAATGGTTCGTTCAATTGAGAGGGATACTACATCTTTGCGCTCTTTACATTGCAAACTATTGTGTAGAATAATAAGTGAACCCCCTCTTATAGCAGATTTCCTATTAAGTGAGCTAACAACTTTATAATTATCCAAACTCAAAATTAATTCGTGCTTTTTCAACCAATGCTCAGTAACACATAACACATCAATATCTTCAGAGTTTAAGAATAAGCTTATTTCTAAATCTTTGCCAGAAAAGCCTTGCATATTTTGGTGAACAATTCTTAAACAGTTTGGCTTTCCTACTGTCGGCTTAGCGCTAGAGGACGCCTCTATTGTCTCAAATGGTAATTTAAATTATTACTAAAATTATTAACAGAATTATTTGGAACGGATTCCAAAGTTGAATTGCACATGTCAGAAGTTAACTGCTCAATAGAAGCAGATGTTTTCCTAGCCAAATTATTGGCTAGTTGTTTAAAATAAAAAGATAGCGATAATGCTATTTGTCTCGTAAAAGAAGAAGGCAGATAATATCTATCTTTTGTCAAATAAAAATTGTAAAATAATTTATTAATGTCAATTAAGTGCAGCTGTTGGCTATTATAAAAAGCCACTGTATTTAAAGATAGATTTAAGTTAAATCTTACATTATTTTCCACCTGTGACAAACTTTTACTGTAGGGGAATGTAAACAATATTACTTTACTGACATTCAGAGAACAAAGGGAATTACAATATGTCATCAATTGGTTTTTGGTGACATTAGCCCTATTTCCAATTAAAATTATCAATTTTGTGTTATCGCTGAATGTTTTTTTTACAATTATATTCATAATATCATCTAAAGTTGACCCAGGCATACAATGATTAATGACATTTTCCCCTAATTGATTTTGTAACAAATGGCCTAAGTTCTTTCCAATTTCATCACAATACATAATGTATTGTGATGAAATTGGTTTACTACAATCATCTTTTATACATGAACTAATTTTGCTAGCACTTAGTATACTATTGGAAATATTAGAAACTTCAGGCTCACACACCGAGTAAGTAATTGCACACTCTGGGGCAGACTGGGTCGATGCTTCTTTTGTTATTAAATCAACATTTCGGTTTAAGCAGCTACACTTCTGTTTGTTGCCGAGGGACTCAAACCGGTCTGTATTGAAATTACACATATCAATCATATCATTTGCAGCTAACTTTTGGTAAACTAACTGCTTGCGAGAAAACTCACTCAAGTTGTTATACATTTCCCTAAGTGACAGTTCTAAATTGTCAATTTTGTCACCTAATCGATTATTAATCATTTCACATTCTTTATTTTTATTACATGTAACCCTATTTATTACATTTAATTGCTCTAACAATGACTTGCGTTCTTTTCTCAGCTTTGAATATTTACTATAATAGTTTTGCCTATTTATCAACTTTTGAGTTTTTCTAATGTATCTATTTAACTTAATATATTTTTTATTTTTTTTCCCGCCATTCAGTTGACAGTTATTTCTACTAATAATTGATTTATCATCAAAGTTGGTAGAAACCAAAATTGACTTATCATATATTGCAGAGTCACACTGCTGTAACTCACTGAACAGACTTTGAGAATGCTTTTCTTCTGTAATATTTTTATTTTCCTGTTCTAACTCTAAGATATTCTTTTGTGCAAGAGACAAACTGATTTCAAGATCCGTGATGCGACTCAAGGCCTGTTCATGTGTGTTACTGCATTCTCTAAACAATTGAATAAAGTCTTGCATATGGTTGCACTTATCAACAATTTCAGAGTACTTTATATGGAGCTCAGCAAGCTCATTCTTGAGTTCGGTGTTCCGAGTTATGGTCTTGAGGATCTCGCATTCACTATCCTCTCTTTCTTGCAGAAGAGTATTGTTGAACTCTTTGGCAGCTTTTAAATCCTCCAAGGTGTGCTTGAGTTTGAGCTCCATATCCTTCGCAGTTGCCTTACGGGTCAACATCTTGAATTGAAATTCAAAGCCGCTTCCACTGCAAATATACAATAAGAAGTTAGTATAATGTAAATAAAGCAAACTTTACAGTGTTGTTTATAATAAAGAGTTATAAAAGTTATAAGTTATTTAAAAAAAAAGTGGGTAGTGCAATCAGGTGACTGATACTAGTAATACTTTGTAAAGTAGGTACAGTTAACCAGATATAACAGTATTTGTGTTAGTTAGCTAAGTACTTAATTTTTATTGATTACAAAGTGAATAGATAATAGGTATCACCATCAGTCTATCTTTGAATGAATAATGTAAGGAATGATGGACTTTCACTAGTATTTTTGTCACAACAAGTTATGTAACTATTGTATCTACGAAGCAGACTCAGATGAAAAAAATAATTATATTAAAAACAATAAAAATATTTATCCACTCACACTCTGACCAATGAACTTAATTAATTTTAATAAAATAAAACAGAAAATTAAAAACACAGATTATTATTAGTACCTAGCAAATTGGTTGCACAATTGTTTGAATGTAAGTAAATGTAATTCTGTATAGTGTGATGCTTGTTAAGAGTTGAAAGATTGATGAATGCCTGTGGCAATAGTGGTCACCGTCTACTTTACTTCCACAAATAAGTCAAGTGAAGAGAGGTTAACAATGCCAAATCGTTATGAAATATGACGCTATTCACTAATGTGAATCTTGTAAAGAAGTAATGCTAATGTTCAGTAAAAATTGAGAACCAAATTGCCATACATACACACAAGCACAAACATTATTCTCATAAATCAGTCAGAATGGGTGTCTTTTAATCTTAGTATATAAAGAAAATACTCCCCCGGTTTAGATGACGGTATTCCACTGATTAGACTTGGAGTTTTCTCCGTTTTCTCCTCGAAGAGATCACGCCTTTTTTTGAAAATTCTTCAAAGTTTCTTCGTCAGTTTGAACGCTGGACGTTACAGATTTGACTGCGTAGTATTACAAAAAAACCTGGTTGGAATGCCTTGATAACACTTGTCCTTATTTATTATTGTTCAAAATACACTTTTAACACAAAACACTTTAGAAAAACTACAAATTTATAAATTAAAATGAATTTAAAATCAGCTGTATACAATTTGACAAGTGAACCCCGGTGTTGCCAGACGGCGAGAAAAGACATAAAATGACATAATTGGTAAAAGAAAAGTTGGGGTGTTGAAGAAATATTGCAACAGTAAATTGTACAATGTGATGTGGGCAAAAGCATTGGCCAAGCGCTTGCCTGAGGATGTGACAGCTAATTCCTTGCATCCAGGAATAGTGAAGACTGATATTTTTAATAGGGTCAATAAGTCTGTGAGAGGACTTCTTCTGTGGGTTATTGGTTCGTTCTTTAAGACACCAGTGGAAGGTGCACAGACCACCATACATGTGTGTGTAGCTCCTGATCTGGCGAAGGTGTCAGGACAGTACTTCTCTGACTGCAAGATCGTTAGATCAACAAGGATATCGAATAATGACAAATTGGTGGATCAGTTATGGGAGGAGACGATGATGACATTGGTGAAAAAGGGTTTCATTCATTAAATTAAGTCCTGTTGTTATATTATATAGTTATTTGTTTCGGTTATAGTTATGCAGTCGGAGGCATATAGTAATTCATATCATTTATAACGTCACTTTCTTTGCATGCCTCCGACTGCATGTTATTATGTTGCCTTTAATATTTAATCTTGTTTCCATCTTTTCAGTGGACTTGTCTTTTTATGCAGGCGGGTTTTTAATTTTTATAATTTATTTTTTTAACTAAGTAGTTACTTGTATTCATCCCACTAGTTGAGTGAGAGTTCTAATGTAATCCATGACATTTGTGTTTTGCGTGTTCTGGCAAAAAAAATCAGTTTGCTGAAACTTTCTTTATAAAATACTTGCGGCCGCCCGCGCCTTCATCTACGTAGAAAGTTTTTTTGCTATCCCTCGGAAGAATACTTTTTTCGGTATAAAAGGTACCCTATGTCCTTTTCTGTACCCTTGACAACGTGTATGCAAAATTTCATGATTATCGGTTCAGTAGTTAAAACGTGAAGGGGTAACAAACAAACAAGGACTTTCGCATTTATAATATTAGTAAGGACAAGTACAATGTTATTTTTCAGCAGCAGCGTGGGAATTGTTAAAAGATTTATATACAATTTTATTTCATGGAAGCATCACGCAGGAAGGCCGCCGATGACGTCTAAATTTTAACTTTCATGTTCACGTTAAAGTTAACTGTTGTGCATTGAATTTCTGAACTATTTATCTAGGTAGTTTCCTTATTTATCAAACCTGAAAATAATCGTCTTCAACGCAACTAGATTTTCCGCAGGCGCCGCATCGAGATTTTTTTAATTTATTATTTTAATCTAACCTCATGACAATGGGACCAACTTGAAAGTATATACTTTCAAACAAAAAAAGAATATTTCAAGTCGGTCCAGCCGTCTTCAAGTAATCGAGTAACATAATAAAACAAACATTCCGACAAACTGAGAACCTCCTCCTTGTTTTGGCTTTATCGGTCAGAATTAGCGCGATTGGGCGTGTGATAAGTTTAAAACTGGACAAATGATTGATATAAGTATTCTTATCGATAATTAGGTAATTACCAGCAAAAGGACCTGCAATCAATCATGAAAATTTCCAAAAATAACTATTCTAATTTCGGGGACTAATCGGCACTAGGTAATAGATTGTTAAGAACATTATAGCTTCTACAATGCGGCGGGTTATCCTTATTTATCCCACTGTATGTTGTTGGTAAAGCAATCTTCTAAATACTTACTTGATAAGAAATTTGAGCATTATTGTGGTACATTACCTACCTAATTCAAATAGGACAACAAATAAGACATCTTACAGGCCGGGCAATGGGCAGCTATCCTTGCATGGCTATAACTTGGTACATCTTGACTTGGTTGGTTGTAGTTCTGAAAAAATAAGAGCAAAGTTACTTACATGAATAAGTGCCAGTAGTTAGTGAATCAAAGATGCAAGAATACTCTAGTATTATGCACTAAACTAAGGCATATAGAGGACCTAGTGCGAGTTGATGTTTTCACATTTCACTATCGAAAACTATTGGATATGCTGCTCATAGTCAATGCAAGTGAAAGAGAGAAAACTATAGTTGTCAATAGCGAAAAGTGAAAATATATTTGTTGTTTCACTATGAGAAAATCGTCAAATACCCTTGTAAATGGCAAGGCCGAATTTACAATAACAAGCCAATAAGACGCAGTACGGTTGCATGACTATAACAGCATGAAGGATGAAGGAGTCTCCATCAGGCGAACAGTAAACAGAGGCCGATGGCGAAACCGGCGCGAGCGCAGACCGCGCGACGGAATTAGCTTTGGCAGTGTACGACTGTTGCTGTCGCCATTAAAGAGGAGAACTTAGGGATAGTCTGGCTCAATGTAAATGTGTTAGTTTTTAACCGAAAAAAAGGAGGAGGTTCTCAGTTCGTCGGAATCTTTGTTTTTTTATGTATGTTACGCCCCCGCGTCGGGAAAAGCAGTATTTTGTAAAAGGTGAAGAGCCATTGACATTAGGCTATTGTAACTTAAATAATATCGTCACTAAATATACCTAGCACAAAAAAGTTAAATTAAAAAAGTAAAAAAAAAAAAACAACCTTCAAAAACCTTTGAAATAACCTAACAAAAACAGCTTCAAAAATAAATTGTATGAAACCCATAATCGTCGTCATCTTTCGCCCCCCCCCCTCTCCCCCCACCCGACTTCAAAAGGCGTTGTTTAATATTAGATATGCGTACAAACTTTCGACTTACTAATTATGCAGATTTGAATATTTAATTTCTTGCTTTTTAGAGCCATTTATTTTTGAAGCTGTTTTTGTTACGTTATTTTTAAGGTTTTTGAAGGTTTTGTTTTTTTAAGTTATTTCATTTTTGCATTGCCTCATGTGTTCCTGTTGTTGTTGTTGTGTGTTGTAGTGGTTTATGAATAAATCATTATCTATCTATCTATGCATTAGTTCTGTAATTAATACTGTTTGCATTTTGTTAGCTAAAGGTTGTGTTGTGTGTCGCCGCCACCTCATCGTAAGGGATTTTTACCTACATCTACACCGAGCTGTGTCTACCCAAACCAGGGAAAAAGTAAGTGACCGCCACTTACTAGTACTTAGCATGTGTCAGCCCCGGTTAACATCACACATAATTTTTTTGTACTTATCATTTCAATATTTATAAATTTTTATTGTCCGGGAAAACTCGCAGAAGTATTGTCACCGTAAATCCAACGGAGCTTTTCTACGTATTATGCAATGGCGTTTCAGACATTATTTTAGTTAGTCCGAAAACTGCCCGCGAAGCACACACGTCTCCACTCTACACGGAATAATCGGTCTTAATCTCAACTGCAAACGGTTCATTTTACTGCGTTTTGTTGAAAATTTGTGGAAAAATATTGTGTTTTCAGTGTTTTTTTTTTATGATTTGCATTTTATGAAGTGGGTGGTGTGATGAAATAACCTTCGGCCATTTGTTTCTTGTTGTTTGTTTGTTAGGTACTTATATAGGTAGTACTTTTGAAGAGACTTACATATAAAGAGTTATGCCTTGTTTTGTTTGATGCAAATATTTAATTAGACAAGACTTTATCAAAACATTTGCAATACTATCGAATTAAAGTTGTGTGTTTAGGAAGTTTTTGAAAATTTAGTTTCTTTTTTAATGATTTCCTTTAATATTTATAAAAAACAAGGTATAAAAAAACTAGTTACTCATAGAGCACAGTGCGATCACGTAAACACTGGAAAAAGTGTTCGCCCGGCAACCGAAATTCGGGCAAAATTATTTCTGTACTTTCCACCCACCAGCGTGCCAGCTAGCCGAACAACTACACGCCATTTTGAATCTAAACCCATTGTAATAGAAGCTGCACTCTAATTATTATTTCGACTGCTTTTAATATTGTTTGAGTATGCTCGCAAAGTGGTACAAATGGCGTACGTCAGTCATAGCCGATGATTAATCATCACACTCATTTCTTTGAAACACTAAAATCTCACGTGACTCATTTTGTTTTGTTATGACAGGAAAATAAAATAAAACTAAGTACCTACTAGACTTAACTACAAAAAAAATAGTCAAACGAACGCTGATTATAATTTACCGGCAATAAATCTAAGCAAAGTTGGCACTGCCAGCTGCATAACATACGTTATACGGATCATCAATAACGTTATGATGACAAAAGGGGCTGTAAAATTAAATGTATGGAACATTTTCTTAGGTATTTGAATATCTTAAAGAGTGAATGAGGTCTTAGGTGCTCTTGAGTAACTAAGTTAAATTGCAGATAAAGAAGAAACGAAATCCAATAAATAATAAAGTGAATAAGATCGTGTTCCAGCGATAGAAAACAGTGTTTATAGTGTAAAATCAGAAAAACTGGAAGATCAAAATGATGACTATAAGCGAAAGTCAGTATTCGTCAAACAAGAGGTCTAGCATCCACAAGATAAACGACAGGGTGATACACCGAGACAGCTTCGATGATGTCAAGTCATCATCGAGTGTGAACAGTGCCCTCATCACCAAACGAGGCTTCAAACCATCAGACATGTTCGATCCTCAAAAGAAAGCGTTCCTCACAAACCTCAGTTATAAGTTATTCCCTGTAAGTTGGGTAAGTGTTATCTGTTCCATTTAGACTAAGGTGAGGCTTCTAACAATGTCGCGCAGGTGTGCCGCAAGGAGCAATATTGGGTCCAATGGTATTCAATTGGTATAATATTATATTTATGTACTATCTATACTATTATTTACTTTAACTTATTAAATAAGTAAATTAACTGACATTTTAATACAATTAACTAAATAACAAACATATATTATTGAAAATTTTACAGGTAGTATAGAATATGTAGGTATTTGTTGCAGTCCTGCAATAAACAATGGTTTATATAAAAAAAACCGAAGTTTAAATATTGACGAAACGGCTGGCTCACTTCCAGAATCAAATGTTAATGCCGATTGTTTCTTGAACTCGTTCTGCTTACGTTTATTGGTCGGAAAACCTAATAAAACTTCGTCTTAAAGGTTTGATTTAGAATTTAGATTGTGAGCAATACATAAGACAACAGTATTAAGATCGTAAATTAAAGCAAATAAAACTATAAAAAACTGCTAGAAAAATACGTTACCTACTAGTACTTACTACTAACTTACCTATACCTACTATAGAACTGTTTACGTTATCTGTAAGTTATATCAGTCGGTTTTTAGTAAGAATGACCATTACTCTAATTTTGATTTTGACATTTTATAATATTCTTTGAGCAAAAACTCAATAATTAAGTCGTTTCATTTTTGTCGGTTGTTCTCATTCAGTTTCATTGGAAGAACATTTACAAACATATCATGGGATAGGTATTATGCGAATAATTTCGATCTGCCTCTAGTAAGATTTTTGTTTATGCAACCGAAAACCAGACATTTAGATGAACTCTTGAAGAAAAAGAGCTTTTAAATTAAAAACTTCTTTCTCAAGTCAATAATGCATTCAGAAGCTATCAGATGTCATCTCCTTGCACGGTATGGAGTAGAAAGTTGCCAATATCTGTAAAATTAGATGCATCTGATCATCATGGAAGCTAAATAGGTTAATCTTTTGGTGGCTCTCCGAATAACACAGTTTTACAAACAAACTGTTAAGAAAGAGTTTAGATACGTGTGGATCAACAAAGTTTATTAATAAACCAACATTTTCATAGCATGTCTCTTTACAATCTTACGTATAAAAGTTTTGTTATTAAAAAGAAACCTTAGCTCTCTAGTTTTGATTGTCATTCCAAAATAATTGTAGTTTGTTAGTAACTAGCGGCCGCCCGAGGTTTCACCCGCGAGGTTCTATGTGGATAAAAAGTATTTTAGGTTTTAATCTAGGCTTTCTACTATCTGTGTGCCAAATTCCAACTAAATCCGTTTAGTAGTTTTTGCGTGATTGAGGAACAAACATCCAAACATCTCAACATCCAAACCCACAAACTTTCACATTTATAATATTAGCACAGAATATATATTAGTACTAACGTAGGTATATTAGTAGGATAAATGACTATAACGATAGTGATTTCAATAATTTCGATAATTTCAGCGTTGTACGCCCCTTCCACCACTCCTATCAAGGTTGGAATCAAATCAAAATAACTTCTAGTCAAACAGCACTGTAAAAAATGAAAAAATATACTATGAAAAAGTAATACATACAATGAAAAAGGAGGTAATTGATATAATCGATATAATCAATTACTTTTTCATTGTTCTATTTTTACAGTGCCCTCTCAAAACGTAATGGATGAAAAACACTTCCGGCTTGCATGTAAAAAGACGCGTTAATTATGGAACACTAGCGGCCGCCCGTGGTTTCACCCGCGTGGTTCCCGTTCCCGTAGGAATATCGGGATAAAAAGTATCCTATGTTTTAATCCAGGCTATCTACTATCTGTGTGCCAAATTTCAACTAAATCCGTTCAGGATATAGTTTTTGCGTGATTGAGGAACAAACATCCAAACATCTAAACATCCAAACCCACACACTTTCACATTTATAATATTAGTAGGAAGTAGGATTTTATGCAAAACTTCGAGTCCCATAATAATCAATGGGTAGCAATTTTTTCTTTACTCCATCAACTGTAATATTAAAAAAAAAATGTTTGATCGATCAATCGTTCTAGATGGCTGCTATTGTTAGCAGTTGTGTGTAGGCGCATCTTTTTAATATTAATTATATTGGTGTGATTGCACTTATAACATTTACTCCACCAGTCAATGAACTAGGTATGAATAATTTGGTGATCTAATGTTGGTTTGGTTAATGGTTATTGATTAAATATTTACATGCAATTAACTTCCGCCCGTGATTTCATCCACGTGGACATTTGAAAAGGAAACTCTTTCCCTAACAAGGCGTCAAGACTTTTTTAGATCCATTAAATTTTAAAGTGATTTTTATACTATTTTTTTTATCTGTTACAAACTTGTGATTTCCTATTTTCCATTCATCGTCTTTTGAAGAATCCAAGTACCTACCTATTAGGTATTCTCCTGTAGGCAATTAAGATTTTAAAATCCTTGACTGTGCTTAATTTATATAAAATCATCAGGGTCGCTAGTAATCAATAAACATAACTTGTCTATTGTTGATCGTGCAGGTAGGTAATTACGTTTTGGAATCAATAAGAAACCTAATTCTACCCCAATTACAACAATGGTAAATTATTGTAGATAATTTACTTATCTTTTGTGAAATATGCCCCTGATTAAATACTGATGGATTTCAGTATTAACTGTGTGTGTAGGCATCGCCTATCAGCTGTTCGGACATTTGCATGGAAAGTCGAATTATTTTTGTCTGTTTTCGGAAAAGTCGTGGAACAAAGGTTGTTAATTGTTTGTGATGTTAGAATCTACTCCTGTGAAGTTGTTAGTCAAATAGTAAAATAATATTTGTTAGTGTTTTACGTAAAAGGCGTGTACCTATCTATAAGGCTATATCAAACTCCACTCCACTGCGATCTACTATGATATCGAAAAGTCAAGTGTTTTAACATTCGGAGCGGACATCGAACCCGCCACCGGTCACGGACTATGCTTATTTTTGTTCTTGGCAAATAGCACAGTCAAAAAATAACCCTAGAGTTTACAATGAAAACTACTTAGGTAGGCTGATATTTCATGAAACTAACAGAGATGTATAAGGTATATTTAGGTGTAAAATGTAGCGAAAAAACCTTTACCTGTCTTAAGAAGCGAGAAAAACTATCTCCCTTTTAATTTAATAGGGGGTATTGTAAACTCGCCACAAAGCAAACTTGTCACGTTTTGAAAATCTCTAAACATTGAAAGTAAATTTGTGACTCAAAAAATGTACCTAAATGTAAACTCGTTACTATTATTTTTAATAATACTAAGCAGCAAACCTTTTTTGTTTGACTATATTACCGACCGGCTAAAACATAAACAACAGCAATGTAATTACACAAATTTCGGCAGAATTGCTAAAGATTTCAGGAAGTCCCTTTTTAATTTTCTAAATAGGGTAAACCAGCCAATTATTGGCCCTTTAAGCAATACGTTACAACAAAACTCCTCAAATATTTAAGAGTTCCTTTATTTATTATGATTTTATCCGTTCAAATAAATAAATATGTTGTGATTATAACATACAATATGATTTTTCCAGTATTTTCAGTCGTTTTAAGCCATTAAAATAGTTTTTACAAAAATAGACCCTTAGTCCAATTATTGGCCATGCCTAATATCAATAGATAGGCATCAATAAATCATGCTATCAGTAGATACATAGATAGGCCGATCCATGATGGATCAGGAAAAATCATTTTCCAATCGAGAATTAAGGTCTTTTAGCTGTCTTCTTTATATTTGGCTTTATCTTCAGTGCCTTAAACCAAAATATTAGTACGTATGCTTTCACCAGTTACTGGCATTACTAAAAATTGTATTTTCAACTACACTGGCCTGCAAAACTAAGTACTACAGAGGTCTATTTTCATACAAACGAGGTAACTTTGAAGCATTGGTTCTCCGCCCAGGATTAAACGTGGTGTGATCTTCTGATGGCCATCCAGGGAGTGAATGGAGAAGATTCAGATCCCCATACACACACACCCAATAGATCTGATCAGCATTCTAAGAGCTGTTTGGCTATGTTTAAAAAAAAACACGAAAATAGCATTAAAATGTATGGAAATGCTGTAACTGATAACTCTTATCCTTATTCCCCCAAGCCAATAAATTGGGGGGAGGCCAATAATGGGACGATTTACCCCTACAACGGTGCCGTTTTTACAATACCTATAGTATATTAATCTGTGACAATATTTACCAAAGAGGTTATTTTTAAGCAACATCTTTTAAAAGTTAAGAGTTTCTCAAAGAAAATTCTGTCTCCTCTGGCGAAGTGCCATTTGTTCTCCATTAAACCAAACAATGTGTTTCCTGCATTTAATCTTGAGCTGCCGAAGAATCTTAACTCCGTTATGATGCTGACCCGAATTATTAGAATTTTGTTAGTGCTCGTTGGCGCTCGTCAAACAGCAAAACGTATTAATTGGACTCCCGCCAATATCGTTCGGGATCAAAACCTAACAGACAAGCAGTTTTTATTTTTTAATTTAGGGCTTTTTGCCGTTTTTCATTCAGCCAGTGAACCAGCCGTTATATCAAGAAATGATAGCTAATCACAAAAATTACTGTAGACTGAAAAAGAAACAAAGAAACACAACAGGACAGAATATTGAAAAATGGCTTGGTAATGGTAACTCTGTAAATCCTGAACAATACCATAGAAACTTATAAAAATAAACTTCCAATCGTCAGATTTTGTAATTTACAATGACAGAGATATGTTTTTATTTTTTTTATTCAAGGGATAGCTTTCTTATTGGCCTAGGCCAACCGAGTAGATTTTTAATAAATGAGTATTCCAGAAACCAATAAAAATGTACTAAACGTCAAATTTCTGGCGAAGCTATCTAAAGAGTGGCAGTTCACGTAATGAAGAATTTCGTGGACTGCCTTAATTCGCCAGAAAGATAAAATACTTACCACTTTGTTTTACCACTTTTTCGGCAAATCTAATTTGTGCAACCAAATGGCAATAAATATGCAAAACACAAAAGTTTAGAAAGTTTGAAATAGATATCGCAAAAACAATTTTATTATCACAATATACAGAACAAAGATTAATATAAGTAATTGTATACAGAATGACGCTGACATACCCAAGGATGCACCAGCTATCCTGCCTATGGAGTCGCCTTCTGTAAGGGATTCATATAAAAAAAACCATTAGATAATCATAATATCCACTTGTATATTCTCCATAGTATAGGCCATTTTATGTTGAAACATTTACGTACGTGAATAAATTAGATTTAACTAGGTTTTTATATTTTTAAATATTTATTAGCATGTTGTATTTAACTCGCTTCGCTTTCACTATGTAACTATTTTTCTTCTTCTTTTTAAAATTTTATTTAATATTTTAGCTTGCATGAAGTAATTCTTAACTAACTGAAAATAACAAATGGAAGATTTCGATTATTAAAAATGTTTGGTCTTCTCTTCTTTATTCTATTCTTGATACATGATTCTTAATTCTTCATTAGAGGAAAACGCCTATCTAATTACATTTAAAATAGTATTCTGTTTAAATTCAAAAAGTATTTCTTTCAAAATTAAACAGCAACAGTTAGTTATTATTTGTACAGCTTGATATCTTAAATTCGTCGTTGTCTTCTCATTTATAAATAAATTAACTCTTAAAACAATACTTTTAAAAATGAGATTTTTGTCTTAGGCAGTTCTTATTTCTGAAATTTTAGGAAAAGTAGGTATAATTAAGTATAAATATACTAGTAAATTAAACAAATTTAAATTTTACGAGAATATTCATGCTTGCAAAATGTAGAACAACACTATTGTACCTAATTACATTCTTGGATTTGGAAAAAGACATTTGTGATTTAACGATTAGCAAAGGTATTAAATTATAATGATAATTATTGAAAAATTTAACTTAGTAAAATCACTCATCTTCTCATATTATTGTGTAAGTTAAGTAAGTAAAATCACTAATCTTCACATATCATTGTGTTGTTACTTCCATTTAATTTGTTTCTTAAACTAGTTCTAGGAACATATTGTTACCCTTTTATTAAATGTATAACAGAAGTGACCAACTTCATAGCTATTGCGGTACAAAACGACGTATTCTATCTGTACAATTTACTCTTTGCTATACATACATCATCGAGTGAAGTTGCAATGAACCACTGCTATTGTCAATTTAATCGCATTGTGTTGTTAAAAATACTTGTATAGTTAGAAATCATAATTGTATTTATTTCTGTATATATTGTTCTAATACATTATTATAAATATCATATTTTTTGCCATAGAAACATATGCAGCAGTATTTCATAAGATATCGTTATCAATTATACTTAATTTAATATGTCAAATGATTTAAATGCAAGAGTTCGAAATAACTTTAACTTATTGTTTCTTAAAAGAAGACAATTTTTTCTAAAACCATAGTACTTAATATTAACTTACCTGACAAAAATGTTTCAGTTATGCTGGGAATTGAATCTGGGACCTATCAATGTTTGGAACAACTTTTATTTCTTATAAAATATATAATAAGAAATAAGTATAATTCTCATCTAATAGCTTACTATTATGTATTAAAGAAAAGTTAATAATAACCTACCTAACAATCAGGCATGTATAATTATTTCAATACCTATCGATTTAATTTAAAAGTAGTGGTCAGGGTAGTTGCCTGGGCCCTGATTTGTTATCCAACTATGGGAATAAAAATTTAGGGCAAAATAAAGTTTTTGTAGGATTAGGTAGGTATCTATTTATTAACACAAAGTCTAGGTTGTAACGAAGAATTCTGGTGTTTCCAGGAGAACATAGAGAACAAGCCTCTACTGCTTGGAGAGAAGGAAGTAGACCTGAACAAGATATTCACGCCTGCGCCTGATGCTGAGGAGCACATCATCAAGAAAGACCGCAAATTTGGTGAGCAAAAGTTCTTTTACTGTATATGTATAACCAAATTATGTGACAATACTGAAACAGGTAGTATTGTTGCATAAACTGAACTGCAGCTAGGAAGCTGAGCGTCCTAAATAAAGTCAAGCGGTACTTTACGCCTGGGCAGCTTTTAACTCTCTATAAAGCTCAAGTCCGGTCTTGCATGGAGTACTGCTGCCACCTATGGGATGGCTCGGCGAAATATCAACTTGCTGCACTGGACTCGGTGGAACGCAGAGCCAAGAGATTAATAGGCGATGAAGAACTGGTAGCAGCTAAGCTTAACAGTTTAGCTCACCGCCGAAAAGTTGCTTGCCTATCGGTCTTTTATAGATTGTACTTCGGTGAGTGTGCTCAAGAACTGCATGAACTCATTCCACCTTCTCCTTTCTACCATCGGACATCCAGACGCACTGCAGGTTACCACCCGTTCTTAGTTGATATACCTTTTCTGCGTACCAAACGCTACTCATCATCTTTCATAATGCGCACAGCTATGGAATGGAATTCCCTGCCGGCGTCTGTGTTTCCGAGCGCATACAACCTGACTCTATTCAAGGCCAGAGTGAATAAGCACCTTCTGGGCAAGCTCGCTCCATCGTAGACCCTGTCTTTGCTTTCTGGGCAAGACTGGGGTCAAGAGCAAACCCATTCAATATAAAAAAAAAAACAACTTTTTTCATATATAGGACGAAAAAAAAATGTTTCTCCTTTCCATAGTAGTTAAGTCCACAGATGGATTGTAAAACTGAGGTAAGTCGATCAGCTAACCAATACATTTTGTATGGAATGGAAGTATGTATGATACATTTTCATTTTTCGGTATATTCCTTGGTGAAAGTAATACTATTTAGTATAATAATATAAGTAATTTGGTTCTTAAAACTACTGATACTCTAATGTCATTCAAACTACATATTCGATAATTAACAGTTAGCTTAACTAGCAGTTACCTTTGTAATTTTTTTTTTCATACTTGTCTAATTTTTTTTTTCTTCGCTTGGAAATTGCGAGTTTCTAATAGAGCGTGCTATATGATGTACAGTAAGTACTATTATATTATATTTCTGTGGTATAGTCTGCTGTATTTAAATACTTTAATATATTAAAATCATACCGAGAAGCTCGGTGGCGATGGCGTAGTTAGCAGGGGTCGGCAGTCATTTGATGGGTGACCAAAAGTGTATTATCTCGAGCTCCTCCTTGAAAGCAGCATTTGCATTCGTTGACACCCAGCAATTCGCATTGGGCCTGTGCTCCAGCAGTGAGGACATTAAAAATACTTGATGGCCAATCATTTTGGTTTCTTTTAAACTTCTTACTTAATAGGCAAACATATTTTAGGGAATTTTTTAATCATTTAACTGTAGTTACAGTTTTCAGGCCAATTAAAAATATAAGCATTTTATAAAAAACCTTCAACGTTTCAGAGAAAACCTTCGCGTCATCAGCGTTCTACGTGCCCGGGGTGCACCCTACAGTGAAGGAGCAGATGGACCTGGCCAGGTCCATCTCCAAGTCCCTGAGCGACTCCAGCAACCACATGAGTCGGGGGCAGAGCATGTACGTCAACAGGAAGAAACGCTCCGTCAAGTGGGTGCACGAGGGTAGAGGTGCGTAGATGCTCCAATATTATAATATATCTCCAATTCCCTGAGTGACTCCAGCAACCACATGAGTCGGGGACAGAGCATGTAAGTACGTCAACAAACAGGAAGAAACGCTCAGTCAAGTGGGTGCACGAGAGTAAAGGGTGCGTAAATGCTCCAATATTATAATATCGGGTCATTTTGAACTTACCATCCAAATTTTGAGGATGTGTTCAGTCCATGAAACTGAACAACTTTCTCTACGGAACACATGGCCAAATATGTAAAAAAAACGACTCTCCATACAAATCAAAGAGATCACGTGATCATTTTAGTATGGGATGACCAAAATTTTGTGGAGAAATTCGACACATGTTTCTTAGAGAAAGTTGTTTAGTTTCATGGAGTGGACACATCCTTGAAATTTGGATGGTACTTTAGATATATCTCCGTCTCTGAGTGACTCCCGCAGCCACATGAGTCGAGGACAGAGCATGTAGGTACGTCAACAGGAAGAAACACTCCGTCAAGTGGGTGCACGAGGATAAAGTTGCGTCTATTATGTATTCTGTGGTTGCGTATGCCCCAATATTCTAGGATAAATAGTAAGGCTTAGATTAGACATAGAGCGCGTAGTCTGCAACTTTGTACTACATTACATATTATGTATTCTGTGACACTGGCGCCGCCATTGGAAAAAATTATAGTGGTTAAATAAAGATGAAATTGTGAATTATTTCTCTGTAGTGCACTCCTTTAGAATTAGTTTAATGGAGTTTTATGCTAACTGGCCACTTTTCGCAAAAAATCTATTAATTAGTTTAAATTAATACGGTAGGCTAGAAAATATTAAGCTAATAAATTTAATATAAAATATTGTTTAACCGATAAAAAGTTCCACAAAACTTTTTCGGTGTGCACTAAACGTGTGTTTAAATAAAGACGTATAATTACAGAGAGATACTAATTTATTAAAGAGTTAATTGTGAATCTACGTGAGTTGCAAAGACATCTTGAGGCAAATCCTACACGCATCTTGGTAAATATTGTGATCCAACAATATTTTATTGTTAGGGCCTATTTCATAAAAGAATGGTTACTACAATAATTTACCATACTTAGCTGTTATTGGGGTAGAATTATGTTTCTTCAATAAACTACTAGGTACTGTGGCAAATTACTGTAGTTTTACCATTATTTTATGCATTGGGCCCTGATAAAATACTGTTGGATCACAGACAGTATTTACCATGCGTGTAGGGTTCGCCCTAGCTTTTGAAAAGGTAGGTAATAGTCTAAACTCTATAATCAATAAATCCCAATTCTACGATAAATGTATTACATAGAGTTTCTAAAGTTTTATGTTCGTAAGACCTTCGTATTTACAAACCGGTGCGTTTTCATTTGGTTGTTTCACTCTTTTAAATATAGCTCTGCTATTCGTCCATTAAATTCACCTCCAAATGCAATATAGTTCGTTCCGAAAATGCCCCAGTATATTTATAGCTGTTCAGGCCAGGATCGATTAACATGGCAAATTGAATGTTTGGTGCGACGCCAGAGCCACATAACCAGTTATTAATACACGAAATGATTAATTGAGGACTTTTCTTTGACCTAGGTTATTGTGACGCAAGATGTGATTTGTAGAGTACACATGCTGCATTCGTGTCTGGTTAGATGGGTTGTTTCATTCGCTATTCACCGAAGTAGACGAATTTTAAAACAGGAGCTGCCTCTGTGGTTTAATCGTTCGCCTACAAGTGTAAAACGCAGGGGTCCCGGGTTCGATTCCCAGGAGGGGGATACATTTGTACTCAGTTTGGTTGGTCGTAGGGGTTATTTCAAGTTCGCCTGGCTAGCTACCACCATCTTACCTAAGTCTGACGCCATGTTGTGTTCCGGCAATTAGAGGTATACAGCATAGCCAGTTCCCCAGTGGTAAGGATTCCGGGACGTAGTGCGCTTCCACCTTCGGCCTTATCGTCACGGTGAAGGTCATGCATTATCCCGTTGTAGATTAAAAAAAACAAAAAAGTAGGTAGGTTGCTTTTCGTCTAGATATTTTTGAAAAAATTAGAGAGTAGATTCGGTTGGCTTTGGCTTTGCTAGGGCAGGTACCTACGGATTTATTTCGTCCATGACTAGGGATTCTATTCTATGTCTCACATCTTTTTTGAAACAACTCGCATACATATTGAAATGCATCAGGGTTGGCCATAAGGAAGGTGTCATCGCAAGATATTGGAGAATGACAATTTCTTCCGATAAGATAGCCATGTAACATACAGTTCCTACTTCCTGTCTCTAGACTTAGACAGACTATGTTATTATCTTGATTGATATTGCTTGTCCTTATTTGTATCTCATAATGTAACCGGAAATTAGTTGTAGGCAAGTATAATAGCACACTGATAACGTTGAGTAGAGTTATTAATTTTTGCATTGTTTTTTAGCACGAACAGCTATAAAAAATTACGTGCGTAAAAACATGCGAAAGGAGCGCAGCGAAAATTTTTCTATGTCTATGTGCGAAAGCGTAATTTTGTATGAGAATTTTGTACAGCGCCATCTACCTCTGAAAAGCGAAATGAAATTTTCCATACATAATTTTACTCTGACGAGTAATTTTGCGCGCGTTTGTGTTCTCGATAGATGTTCGCACAGAAATCCTTCAGTGAATAAATCTTAAATACCCAATATTTCTATTTCCAGGCCGAAACACATCAAACTCCTGCTCTACCCCGACGCCGGTAGCGAACCACGACACTCCGTACCGCCCGCCATCCAGTTTGCGTAATCAGAAAACTTACCCAAAATCAGCACTAAAGCACTCGTATATACCCAAAATGGAACCTTTCCCCATTTCCCCGCCAACAATTTCACTGCCAAACCTCGATGTCCCCGTGTCTCTGGCTCCCACGAAGCTAAACGATGTCTACGCTGCTCCTAAAAGCCCACGTATGCCTTTAGTCTGTGGACCAAATTTCAACGTGGCGCCGCGCGGTTGGGGCGAAATGAAAGATTATTACAGACCTGTTTCGCTAGATGGCGCTGGAAAAACGTCTATGCGTTACACAGACTACTGATTTATTTACGTATTTTACAATAAATAAATAGGTTTTAATGGCTGGGATAAGCAATGAGATATAGGAAGGTTATGTCGGGTATCGACATCACGTATGCTCGTCTAATGCTCGCACGCGCGGACGATCGCGCTAGGCACGCTCGCCATCACGTTGCCTCGCGAGGCAGCCTCGCGATATCGATACCTGGCATTACAGACTAAGATAAGACAGTATATTACGATTGTGTAAATTATCTTCTAAAACTTTTAAAAAAATATGAATGTTTAATAGAAAGCATTTAAGTAATTGACACTGCTTTAAAATTGTCGCTTGTTATTGTTGTTTTTTTGTTATTTGTGCCATTTAATTCTAATAGTGATAATTTATTAATAAATTTTATTACCTAAATTGTAATTAATTCACAATTAAATTCAATAAAATCACTAGTCTGTATTAATGATCATTATAAATAGATTTAAAATTAATTAAAAAATATTTAATTTGTATTTTTTTATTTAATCTAATTTAAGCGCTAGTCATACCATACATAAATGGTTTTCTTAATTAAGTATTTAAAAAGTAATTTAACAGAAACTAGATAACATTTTATAACAGCTAAGCTAACAATAGGTGGAACATAGTATTTTAAATTACTTTCAATAATAACTATATACCTAAGTGTCATATCTGTTACATATTTTTAAAGGATATATGTATACTTTACCTTTTTTTAATATAATTAACTTAACGATGTAATAATAATTAAAATAATTCAAAATACGTATAAATCACGTATAAATGCACATTTCGAATATTTGAAACATAATTATTTACATTTTAAACTTTTAGATTTTTGCATTCACAATGCTATTTTTATATTAAGATGAATAAATAATGAAAAAATATTAGAAAAAATCGACTCACCCGTCTGAGTTGCTACGGGTGAGTCGATTTTTTCTAATATTTTTCATTATTTATTCATCTTAATATTTACATTTTAACTTTATCGAATAGGTGTTAGTTATAATTTTAAAAATTATTGTAATATCGCATCTATCCATTGCGTAGAAATAGCCACTTTTTAAACATTTTAAGATTTAAATCTTAAAATTAAGTTGATCAAACAGAATTTAAGTTTTTTTTTAATGTCATACATAATGGTAAGGATCCTAATTTAGAAAGTTTCGCACTAAAAGGTTTTGAAAAATAAATGAGAAAACATTTTAACCGATAAAGAAAAAAGTAGGTAGTACCTAGTAATAATTTATGTGACCGTGATATTTTGTACGTGAGTAAAAATAAATGGTGAAAATGATTTGTGTTTTGTTTATGTTTTTCAAATTTTAATCCTTGTTGTGGCGATCTAGCCGCCTAGGGTTGCCACCTTTTTTCAGACAAATAGAGTATTTCTTCATTTAGGTAGAACAAAAATAAAAAACCTACCTACGCAGCCAGCATAAAAGAGAGAACCTACATTATAAATTAAATACTTAATTATCTTTAAAAACATATTTTGTGTCACTATTCGCAACTTTTAACAAACATTTGTCTTTCTTTACGATCGTTACACAAGAGTTACCTAAGTAAATTGAGTATTTTATCGTACTCTATTGCTGTCGTAGATTATAGAATACACCTTTACGAAAATTCAATAGAGTAGGTACTCTACTTTCGAGTACCCGTCCTCAACCCGAACTCAGCTCAAACTCAACTCAACTCCTTGAAATACATCGCTTACAATTTTGAGTTTTATGACACATTATTATGCTCCTTTTTATTTTGTCGATGCAACTACACATGCCCCACGCACAACCCAAACTCAACTCAACCTCAACCCGAACTCATCTCAAACTCACCTGAATATTACACGGGAGCTTATTAATGTGTCATAAGACTCAAAATTGTAAGCGATGTATTTCAAGGTAGGCTGCAGTTGAAGTGAGTTTGAGTTGAGTTCGGGTTGAGGTTGGGTCGTGCGTTATCGTCTGAACCTTTGTGGTGGAAATGGCAACCCTACCAAGGACACTTTTGTAAAAACGGTAACAAACTTCGCTTTCAAGAATATTAGGTGGTTTGTGAAAACTTTATGCCGATCGATCCCATCTATCGATAGCATAGTTCTCTATCTTCTGCAATTATGCGACATGGTGAATTCTATATCAAGCGCTGTCATCGATGCTTATTTATTAATCAAATGGCTCCAAATGGGAGCCATTTGATTAATAAATAAGCAATCGAAATCAATGACTTAAAAAATAATACCGATGAAATTAAAATGTGACTACTCTTGAAGTAAACCCTTTCAAACAAAAAAAGAATCATCTAAATCGGTTCATTCATAAACAAAGATGTAATGTCCGAAAATCCGTAAAAACTCGTGCGATGGCGAGCTTAATAATTGATCTTTTCGGACTATGAAAAAACTACTAGCCATATTATCACTGTAAAAAAAATGTTATTTGAAATAAAATAAAAAAATATAAATCGGTTAACAACTGACGAAGTTATGTTAAAACATACATAAAAAAATACCGTCGTCTTGATAACCTCCTAATTTTTTTGAAGTCGGTTAAAAATACAAGACATGGACTATGTTTATTACAAGATCTTAACAAGATCGATAGACTGGTGTTTACGCAACTGCAACATTAAATATGAAACTGCGTTACGCCATTAAAAAATGTTTTGTAAGTTGCTTAAATGCGTACAAGATTATCTTAGTACTTAAATGTAAAACACAAGTCGATTTACCAAAAGTCTTGCTGGTCAATTTTAGTTAATTAGCGGTTTAACGACAATCGCTTGTGAAGTCCAATCACGAACCTAATTTCAATGAGGTGGCGATTTTATTTTACAGCAAGTCGGCTGCAAAGTCTACCCATGTAAACACCACATAAAAAGTTAGGTACCTTCTTATTTTTTTTTTAATTCCTCTATGCAAGGTCCCTATCAACTTCAGTATCTATATATATAAAATTCAAAGTCCTGACTGACTGACTGACTGACTGACTGAGATATCAACGCACAGCCCAAACCGCTGAAACTAGAGGGTTGAAATTTTGCACACAGATACCTTATACAGTGTAGGCATCCACTAAGGAAGGATTTTTGAAAATTGCATCCCTAAGGGGATGAAATAAGGGATGAAAGTTTGTATGAAAGTCCCTCAGTTTTGAAGCTAGGATGTTCAAATTTTGTATTTAAGCTGATTATTGAAAATTATTAAATACGTGTCTCAGCATTTTTCAAAATTCTACCCCCGAAGGGGAATGAAGGGGGATGAAGTTGTGTTTAGAAGAAAATCCATCATTTTCGAAGTAAAAATCGCTAAATTTATAATTAAGGCTTATGGATGGAAATCTAACACAATGTATATTGTTATTTGCAGTATTTCAACCCCTATGGGGATGAAATGGGGAAAATAAACCTAAAAATAGATATGGATATCGTTATTGAAAATTACATTTATTTTGAAGTTCAACACGGTGAACATGATTTAACCCCTAAAAGGGTGAAAATAGGGTTCAAATTATGTATGGAAAAAGAATATAAAACAGACATTACAATACAACTTTAAACTTCGTAGGAGCACGTCTAAAAATAAATAGAGAAACATATATTTTGTGATTTTGGAAATCAACCACTTAGTGGCTAAATGGGGTAAGTAAATATAAAAATCGTTATGGATGTCGTTCTTGAGATTTTATGAGATGGTGATTACAAAAATCACATTTATTTTGAAGTCCAACGCGGTGGACATGATTTAACCTCTAAAAGGTTAAAAATGGGGTTCAAATTTTGTATGGTAAAAAACCGCCTTCAAAAAACTGAAAACAAAAACAGCTTAAAAATTAAATACCTCTATCCTGAAAAATATCAATTATTTAGCTCGCCATCGCACGAGTTTTTATGGAATTTCGGACATAACTTCTTTGTTTATGAACCGATTTAGATGATTCTTTTTTTATTTGAAAGGGTATACTTCAAGAGTGGTCACAATTTAATTTTATTGTTATTGGACTTCGAACTTCGAAGATACATAAAGGAACTCTTCAAAATCAAATAGTATAAGTAAAGTGATTTAGGTTTTGGTAAGTTTATGGCAATCCAAAACAAACCAAATCATGGTTTGCGATACAACGTTCTGGACTAGACTTGGACTACGATGACACAACGGAACTCCTCAAAAACAAACAGCGTAAATTTGGAAATTGAGTTCTGGGCATTTTACCATTGAAAATATTATAATATAAAGTTAAAAAATATTTACACGCTGCGCTTACATACCTACCACTAAAAAGTTTAAAAAAAAAAAGCTTTTTAAAAAAAAGAAAAACCGCCTTCAAAAAACTGAAAACAAAAACAGCTTAAAAATTAAATACCTCTAAAAAGCAAGAAATAATATTCGAATCATTAGTTACACATATCAATATTAATAAAACACGTCTATTGAAGTCGGGTGGGGCTGGAGGACAACTTAATTTTTTTCTTAAAGCCCCACCCGACTTCATTAGACGTGTTTTATTAATATTGATATGTGTAACTAATGATTCGAATATTATTTCTTGCTTTTTAGAGGTATTTAATTTTTAAGCTGTTTTTGTTTTCAGTTTTTTGAAGGCGGTTTTTCTTTTTTTTAAAAAGCTTTTTTTTTTTAAACTTTTTAGTGGTAGGTATGTAAGCGCAGCGTGTAAATATTTTTTAACTTTATATTATAATATTTTCAATGGTAAAATGCCCAGAACTCAATTTCCAAATTTACGCTGTTTGTTTTTGAGGAGTTCCGTTGTGTCATCGTAGTCCAAGTCTAGTCCAGAACGTTGTATCGCAAACCATGATTTGGTTTGTTTTGGATTGCCATAAACTTACCAAAACCTAAATCACTTTACTTATACTATTTGATTTTGAAGAGTTCCTTTATGTATCTTCGAAGTTCGAAGTCCAATAACAATAAAATTAAATTGTGACCACTCTTGAAGTATACCCTTTCAAATAAAAAAAGAATCATCTAAATCGGTTCATAAACAAAGAAGTTATGTCCGAAATTCCATAAAAACTCGTGCGATGGCGAGCTAAATAATTGATATTTTTCAGGATTATGAAAAAACTACTGGCCAGATCTCTGTAAAAAAATTATGGGACCACACACGAACTATGTTCTTTGAGTTAAAAAAAGAATTGTACAAATCGGGTAACAACTGACGAGGCTATGTTAAAACATACATAAAAAAAAAAAATAAAAAAAAAAACCGTCGACTTGAGAACCTCCTCCTTTTTTTGAAGTCGGTTAAAAATAATATAAAATAGACATTACAACTTTAAAATTCGTGAGAGTACGTCTAATAATAAAAAAGGCAAACACATATTTTATTGTTTTGAAAATCATCCCTTAGGAGGTAAATGGGATAAGTAAACATGAAAATCGATGTGGATGTCGTTTTTGAGGTTTTGTGGGATGGTGATTGCGAAAATGACATTTATTTTGAAGTCCAACACGGTGGACATGATTCAGCCCCAGGGGAAGGGAACAGGAACGCGAACGGGAACGGGAACGGGAACGGGAACGGGAACGGGAACGGGAACGGGAACGGGAACGGGAACGGGAACGGGAACGGGAACGGGAACGGGAACGGGAACGGGAACGGGAACGGGAACGGGAACGGGAACGGGAACGGGAACGGGAACGGGAACGGGAACGGGAACGGGAACGGGAACGGGAACGGGAACGGGAACGGGAACGGGAACGGGAACGGGAACGGGAACGGGAACGGGAACGGGAACGGGAACGGGAACGGGATATCTACTAATATATCTGGACCCAATTCTGACTGTTGTAATAAAGGCAAGACGTTTGCCGCGTGTGGCGGGCCTCGCACGAGGCTGCTCGCTTGGTGGGGACCCGCCTAATCGCGTAAAAACAGCTGGTTGGATCCTGGTTGAAGGTTCCCTAAGGATTTTCTCTAATATTCACGCGGACGAAGTCGCGGGCGGAAGCTAGTAATAATATAAAAGGTCATGGATATGTCATACCAAAAGAAAACCGGCAAAGTGCATGTCGGGCCACGTGCAGTAGGGTTCCATAGTTACCTTATACCATACCATATCAATAACACTATCATTTTTCATCCGTAAAATAAGTTTGTTTTTCATAGTGTTAGTATAAATGACAAAGTTATATTTTGCGGTTTTGGAAAATGTGCTATATCTCTAAAACTGCTAAATATATCTCGTTCAAACCAATTTTCGTTGAAAGTGTTTATTAAGGGAGTAGATACGCATCACGTTCCATTTTTAAATTTTCAATACAAAAATCAAAACAACTCTCGCGAGCCCTAATGAGGACGAACTTTGAAAATTCCTATCAAATTATTAAATAGTTATATGGATATACAAAACCACAGAATACATAATAGTACAAAGTACAGAAAATTCACTCCGCATAGTCATTTAAATAAATAGCGACTCTTTCTCAGACACAATAAAGTGCAATTTAGGTCGCACATCGCTTCCTTGCCTACAGTTATATTCACCTACAGGTTGCGTCTCTTTCTATCGCGTAGCTCTTACCTCTTCCGACAACTTCAGGGTTGTCTTCTTCTATTCCTTCAACGCTCGAGCGGCCCCATCGGGCCCCGCACAACACAACAATGGAAAATATATTGTCTCATTTTCTGTGCTTGAAGGATTAAATACTTCATTACAAGTATTGTGGTTATAATGTGTACCTACTTAAATGTGAAAAAAAAATACGTTTCAAATAAACCTAAGCTAGATGTACAGTTAACGCCACATTAGACTATATGTTGAATTTAAGGCAGTTTTTATGCCACCGCCACCATACTGTTGCGGTACGAACCGGTTACGGAATCCTTAAATCCAGAAATGTAGGTATTTACTTACAGCTTGAGCATAAAGAGTTGACAAAAATTGAGGGCGCCACTTTCTATGTAAACACGTCAAAATCAGGAATAATTTGGCAACACTGACTATATTTTGTACTGAAAAATTTTAGTTCTATTTTATTTAATTTCATCTCTTTATGGCCAAGCTTTAAGTAGGTATAATTCGCTAAAAAAAGAATTAGGTAGGTACCTACTTAGAAAATTTGATCAGGAAAAAATACTCACGACCCACCTCTGAATATAAGCTATAACTACACGCTTTCCTTCATATTATAATAGGTAGTTGTTACAACTACTTATCAAAAATAGGTAAGTACTCATAAAAATTATGAGTAAAATGAACAACATATTTTTTTTTACCTTATATAATCTTTCAGTAAATGAAAACTTTGAATCCTTCTGTTTATTGCGACAGCCGTCCACGCAACAATTATTAGTATTACGATTCTCCATAATTTATAAATTATAATAGTGTACGGTACAGTGCTGGGCGCAATGAATAATGATCGATTAACCGTCATATGGCCGAATACTCAAACGCTAATTAACTTTGAGGGGCTCTCAAACGTCGTCCTGTCGCATTAAATGTCAAAGATATGACAAAGACAGCATGATATTTGAGAGCCGCTCAAAGTTAAGTAGCGTTTGAGTATTCGGCCGATAGAGGCACAGAATAACGCACGCGTATACTCACAAGCGCGGCGGCAACCCTGACTGATTTTGCAACTTCAAGTTGTCGCGCGCTGTAGGTACTTATCGTGGTAGGTATGGGCGAGTGACGGATGCCTGACAAAACACGCAGTACATTAGACAAATACCTCATTATTCCTAAAAAAATAAAAAATGACTTTAGAATATTTAAATACCAGTAAAAAAAACATGTCAAACATAAGTGAGAAAATATCATACTGTAATCTCATGAGCTCCAACACCGATTCGATGCAACAATGCGTAAAAAACAGGTTTCGATTTTCCCGTTCTCATTTTTCCTCAACAAAATACCTATATAATAAATCTGTCCATCGAGCCTTCTGGTAAGTTTTATTGTGGTAAAAATAAATTTATTACTATTGGTCTGGGGCTACGGGGATCTCTGACGACTTGTGTTACCAATTATCATATTATTCTTGTTCCATTTAATGTGATAGCTGTAGGTATTTCCCCGGATTGAGTTGATTGGCAGTCGAGAGCAAAAAAGCCCTCTTTGCATAAGAGGGCTTTATTGCTCTCGACCGCCATTAGTTACTGATCATCAAATCACTCTTTGTCACTCGCCAACAAGTATACCTACGATGTCACAAAGGTGACGCCTCCTAGGTTTAGATTTTGTCAATTATCTCGGTAACTTTTTATCTGATTTCAGCAAACTAGGTATGCAATGATAGGTAATTAAAATTGTAACAAAACATGGAACAAAACTGTTATTGTAGGTATTCTATTTAAAAAAATATTGGGACTTTAATGTTAATACCTAACATTAAATGATGTTCCGTACATAACACGAATGGTGCAAATTGGGAGGAAACTTATATTCATGTCTTCTAATGATTCCATAAAAAATTACAACTACACGAATTACTTCCAACCTTTTTGCAAATTCGATCTAATTTGACTATACTACTATGGAACCCTATACCTAAGTGACTTCTTTGTGCTGTAAATCCCTGCGAAACCTGATTTTAGGGATAGGTACAATATGGACTTTCCTTGGAAATATTGTTAAACTATAGAAGTCAATTTTTGTAGGTGCTATTTTGCTGCAACTGCCGCCTAAGAATTTTCTGTGTAAAATATTTAAATTACCTACAGATCTTCATTTGCATTATAAACATTTTGTATTGTAATGTAACATATGTCGAAACAGTATAATATAGTATAATACTATAGTAACTGTCTAAAATAATGTAGTGTTTGGTAGTGTATAAAAAAAATATCGGTGATTAATAATATTTTTTTTAACACCCTTGCTCGTAAAGCTGATGTAATTCCACCGGTTTTAAATATGTAAAGCGGGTCATAAAAAACGCGTGTGTTATCAAAGCAAATAGTTAAGTTATAGTCCATACAAATTCCATAACAGTATTATTTGCCATTTCAAATATGGAACGATCGCCGCCGCACGACTAGCTGGAGCTAGTGAGCAGCGCGCTGTTGCTATTCAAATTTCGAACTAATCGCCGCGCGGCGCTATTCAGTAGACAGTGTGCATTCACAGATTGAGTTTATTTAAAATAAAAATAAAATAGTTTATTCGGTAATTTAAAAACTTGGCTGCATGCTCTAGCGTCTTTGCCAACATTTTCACGCAGCCACGGCAGAAAATAATCCTCGCGCCATTTTTCACAAATTTTCTTTTCTTTGTACTTGTATTGTGAATATCTAAACATGACAACTTTCAATAATGAAGATGAGCAATATATTACTTCAACTCCACCGGATATACTAACAGAAGCGCGAACCGCATGCGATAGCTTGCTGGCGTCAATATCCAAGGACAGAATAGATACATAACCACGTATGAAAATTTCTTGAAGTGGAAAAACATGAAAAATGCCAAGTCATTTTCCGAAAATGTACTTTTGGCGTATTTTTTTCTTTTTCCTCGCAAGGGTGTTAAAAAACGTCGTACGATATACGTGCGTATTGGTTATGACATGCTCGGCTCAATTACGCCATTGTTATCAGCAATTAGTCTGCGTAAAAACAGCATTATTTAAAATTAACGATGGAATAGAAAGTCAGAAAAAACTATATTGTTTTGTAGTATACAACAAAGAAGTCTTTGGTTTTAATTGAAAGATTCTTTTTTGCAACCTACTTGAAAAGGAAGTCATCAGAGGTGACTGTGACATTGATTAGGCACTTAATTATTCTAAAGAAAAACAAAAGAATAGTTCAAAAGTACGGAACACTTTTTTGCATTTCAGACTTCGGCCCCATTATACCATGGTGTGGTAAGACCGTGGGACCAATACAATATTCAGTATGTTTCGCACAGCCGTATTCGATACACGTGAGATAGATTAAAAAGTTATGTTTTATTTATAATATATAAATGTGGTTTGTGACGTAAGCTTGAAGTGCCAGAGTTCAAGTTTATTTTATTGTGCAATGCCGAATTAATCGTTGGTTGGTTAGCTTGAACATGAACACGTGTTATGCCTTATCAGGCCCGTTAATTTAATCATGGTTTAAACGCTAAAATGTTTGGTTCCGGTAAAGGAGTTTGAATTGAAATGTAAGTAAAGTTTTAACTTCAAATAAGTATTCACCTAAGTAACAAAAATCGTAAAAGTTTTGAATTGAAAACCATTTTTTTATTGTTTAATAATGCGATTGTATTTAAAATAATGAGTATCTTATAATTTCTTTCTTATATCTAATTAATTTAATTTAATTCTTATAATTCGCAAACATTTTCTTACGAACAATTTCAGATGAACGAAAGAATTAAAACAATAGTTTAATTAATTCTTTCAAGTAAGTTTGTATAGTCGAAGATATTTAATATAATAAGTACTTACTTAATAATAAAATACTTTAATTACTGTAATTTACTGTCAAGTAATTTTCAGAATCTTATAAACAGACTCATAATTTTATGAGTCTTTTTAATTTTCCATTTGGAAAACTAAACTACTTCTATGAAATTATCTTTCAAGTAACTTAAATGTAACTTAGTAATAGTAACTTACATAAAATATTTTTTTTTAAATTTAATGAATAAAAAAATTAAATATATAAACTAGTAGTATGTCTTGTATTCACTTAACCAGAACTTATGAACCACGTTCTAAATATTGAAAATGAAGGTATTGATAAACTTTCATTTTTCACGCAGTACCTAAAGCTGATAATAATTCTAATATCACGCTCGAATTAAATCAACCTTGTTCGGCCGACCTAACATAACCTTCTGTTACACAATAATATTAATACCAACATCATCTAATGATGATAATATAAAAAAAACTTGTGGAAATCAGAAACAGCGGTGGGACAACAAACACCCAAATCCGAGACAATATAGAAAGCTTCGTTTTTCAAACTGATCCAACCAGGGACCGAACCTGGGACCTCCGGCAACAACTTGAAAACCGGTAGACGCCACTCGACAACGGAAGTCGTCGATAAATAATAAATCTGAGAACAATTCCATAATGTGCTTTCTGAAACTCGAAAGATTTGGAAGTTCAGTATGAGTTTTTTTTTATCAGTGATGATAAGGCCGAAAGTCTAAGCGCCCTCGGAATCCTCACTACTGAGAAACTGGCTATCTTACCTCTAACTGCCGGAACACAAACATTTTTAAACTGTTGTTATGGCGTCAGACTTAGGTAAGATAGAGGTAGCTATATAGCCAGGCGGACTTGAAATAAGCTCTAACACCAATCAAACTAAATACAAAATGTACCCTCTCCTGGAATTCGAACCCGGGACCCCTGTGTCTGGAACGGCTGGGCGAACCACTAGACCACAGAGGCGGTTAAATAGTGACGGTAACAATAATTGAATACTTATCTAAATACCTGCACAGTTCCTTGTATAAATTAATACTTACGAAAGATCCATAAATATTTATGAGCCATACCTATCCATCACATTGATCAATCATAGTTATGATATTGAGAAGTTTTTACGGAAACTGCCAAAACAAACCGCTGGTCTAATCATAGGACCAAATGATAGGAAATTTTCGTTACCAAAGTGTGTAAAATCAATACGTTTGTTATTCTGCCTATAGGTTGATTTTAAGTAGTAATATTTATAATATTACTAGTAAACGGAAACTGATGATTTTTTTAGCAATTTTATTGTACACATACTTTAGAAAGCTCTTAAAATCAAACCGTTTGACAAAAAGATAATATTTAATTTTGTAAAGGCCATTACAAACATGAGATCTTTAAGATGATCCAGTATATGATCTAAGTTTATGTGATCAATGTAAGTTATATCTTTGAAACGCTTATTTTTAATCCAGCATCGACGATTTTCGAAACAAAAGACGAATAATCTAACTCAAGGCGGCATACATAATAGAGCATTTGGAAACCATATAAATCAAGGAGAAACCGGCTTCGTAGTTTCTACACCATAATATCACATAATATGCAGGTCATTTTGTCCGTCTGCTAGTGATTGTGATCGTGCTAGTGACTGCGTAATTCCACGCACTTGGCCGGTTTTTAGGTATTCCCCTGTTTTTTTCCCTGATATCATTACTATGATCATTAACAAAAACCGCAGTTATTGAAAAAAAAACAGCTTATTCATATTGTGATATTTTTGTTATAAATTTTTGTAAGAAACTGTTGACTTTTTTTAGGATATCAGAGTTGGTCCCATAGTAAGTTGTTCATTAACACGTAGGTCATTGTAAAGTTAAAAATAATAAAACTTTCTTAGAACTTTCACCTTCGCACTAAAACTCTTGACTTATTAGAATTACATTGCGATTCACATGTAATTTTTTCGGTCACTTTGTCAGAATATAAACATTTCTAGGACACTGGCAAAATGTATGAATATTTTATTATGTGTCGTATTTTTTTTAATGAGCAATAAAAGAAAAAAACAGACTTAAGTAGCACCTAATGAAAAATATTAGAAAAAATCGACTCACCCGTAGCAACTCAGACGGGATTGCTACGGGTGAGTCGATTTTTTCTAATATTTTTCATTATTTATTCATCTTAATATAAAAATAGCATTGTGAATGCAAAAATCTTAAAGTTTAAAAATAAGTAGCACCCTTGGAAAAGACGAATTCTGCCGATCGAGAATCTAATATGTTTTTAATTATCCAAAACTTTATTTTTTTATTACCAACCTGCGGTTACCACAATGTGCAAATTATCATTTCTTAACAAAAACCGACCACAAATCGATTTTTAATAATATTCTTCCTTATTTACAAACCATTTTTTGTTTTTGCTCAATATACAAAACTTAATGCCACTTCAAAGTTAATAAGATTTTTATCCTGTTTTGTTTTATAAGCTTGGTATTTAAGTACTTATAAGCTTGGTAGGCCGATGACAAACTTATTATTCTCTGTCTTTTGATTATGCTTGCAACATTAAGGTACCAATCGGAAATAATGACCCCATTTCCTTGTCTTGTGGAACTCTGGTAATAAACTGACGGCGTATCACGAATAACTTTAAATATAAACCAAAATAATAATAATTGTAATTATTGACAACTTAGTACAAAACCATCTTTGAAGATTGCACTTATTACCACTCATACATTCACATGACTGTATCGCCTGCAAATGTGTCCCACAGTATGCCCACAGTCTTATCTAAACTTCTAAAATGACGCTAAAGGACTCCCTAAAAACAATCAGGCAATGCTTAACAAACAAGTAAACCTGACGAATTTTTCCTGTTTGCTGAAAAATTTACGTAATTGTTAAGTGTCAAGCCTTGTTTGGCCTTTTAGGAAGTCCATGAGCTTATGAGCTCGGCCAGGTTTCAGTCGAACTCCATAATTATAATTATAATCATAAATCATTTAGGTATTTGTGAGAATATGGTTACACTAGCCGCCGCCCGCGGTACCACCCGCGTGGTTCCCGTTCCCGTGAGAATATCGGGATAAAAAGTAATCTATGTTTTAATCTAGGCTATCTAATATCTGTGTGCCAAATTTCAACTAAATCGGTTCAGAGTTTTTGCGTGATTGAGGAACAAACATCCAAACCCACAAACTTTCACATTTATAATATTAGTAGGATTGGGTCTTATGTTTTAATTAGTCCAACATATGCTATCGAGTAGTCCGATGTGCAAATTAAATTATGTTTCATGTAATTAATTAATTTTAATTTTATCCATCCTCCAGTCATATCCTGGTAAAACTCCGTTTGACAATAATTATTAGCACTTGGTCGGAATCGCATAAGGTCGCATTCTCATTTCGCCGGAAAACAACTGTCTTTTTAACAAACAAAAACTTGTCTTTTTAACTTAAAAATAATTAAGTTATTAAAATAAATGTGATAACTCTGGTGCTATCTTTAAGAATCACTGGTGATTTATCGAATATGAAACTGTCGCCAGAGGCAGCTGACCACTTAACAACGAAGGTCACTAACTCTTTACAAGATAACTTATCATATATTAAGTTTTGTTTATGACGTTTACCAATCACATGACGTCATTTTGGTTGAAGTATCTGTACATAAAACAAATATTTTTAAACTTCTATACAGGGTAATTTTGCGACCCCTTTACAAAATCAAATAATAGATCAAGGAAGTAATAAAAAAAAATTTGGTGAGATAATTATAAATTATTTCTTTTTAAATTCACAGTTTTCAACCACTTTTTATATCCTAAAAATCTAGGCGCGCACGCTCACCGTCACGAACGGGACGCGAGCGGGGGAAGGCGAGTGGCGGGAGGGGGGCTCGCGCGGGTCGACCGTGCGACGCGCAAACGGTGACAACAATTTCAATTTGTGTAGGGAAAAGTTTGGGGTAGAAATGTAAAAAAAAAAAATTAGTTTTACTTCATAAATTGATTGTACTGCTGTTATAGAATGACCTGACAAAGTTTGAAAAGGGGTCCAAAAATGACCCTGTATACCTTCACCATGTAAGTATCTACTACAGTCATAAGATCGAAAAAATAATAAAATTAGTTAAAACTAAAAGTTATGGTGGAATAATGAAACTCACATATAAAATAATAAAAATAAAAATCTTTTATTTGCGATTTTCCACAAGTAGGACTTAAACTTATGATGGGTAGGTACATTTTGTATGTAATAGATCAAGTCTTGTGGAGTCTGGTGCCTAGGATAAGCAAAAGCCTGTGTTCCAGGATCACCAGAACCCCAGATGTACAACCCGGATGTACTTCATACATACAAACATGCATACATGAGGCCTGAAAATAATACACTCTTTTTTTTGGGCGCAGTCGTGTAATTTTACAGAATCAAAAAGCAAGCGCGTTGATGTCTTTTCTATGAAAAATAAACTTATTTTTTTGCAATATTTTGAAGAGACGGGATATCCTTACTAATAATATAAATGCGAAAGTCCGTTTGTATGTTTGGTTATTTGTTTGTTCGTTTGTTACGCCTTCACGTCTTAACTACTAAACCGATGAAATTTTGCATATACGTTGTCAGGGGTGCAGAAAAGGACATAGGGTACTTTTCATCCCGAAAAAAGTATTGCTCCCGAGGGATAACAAACAATCTTTCCACGCAGACGAAGTCGCGGGCGGCCGCTAGCCAACTCTGTTATTTTATAATTAATTTATTCTATAATAGGTTTTAAAGATCTTAGAGATAAATTAGTAATTATAATTTCTATCATACCAAATTAAAACTGACAGGCTAATTAAAGATTTCTCATAGACTCTTGTTAATGAGAAATATTTGTCAATAACTTGATTGAAAAAGGACGAGTTTTGAATATTTTTTAAGCAGACAAGGTTATATACAGTCAGCGCCAAAAGTGGTAGTCAAAATACACATTTTGAATAGCACGTACACACATTCGCTTAAATTAGCATAATAATCAGTGCACATAGTAATTGTGCAGGCGCATATTTACCTGTTGTTAGTTCATCGTTTTATGCAGATGTCATCTGTTAGTTTTTTTTATTAATCACCACCACATGATACCTAGATAATTATACAGGGTTGTTTGTTAAACACCAACAACCTCGCAGGAGTAGATTACGCACTAACACCATAAACAACAATGTTAGTTCTACGACTTTTCTGAAAACAGACAAAAAAACTACTTTCCATACAAAACTTGATCCTGTTCAGACATTTGTAAGGAAAGTCGAATTATTTTTGTCTGTTATCGGAAAAAACGTAGAACATTGTTATTTATGGTGTTAAATCTACTCCTATGAGGTTGTTGGTGTTTTACATAATACAGGGTAATTTTGCGACCTCTTTACAAAATCAATTCAAGGAAGTAATAAAAAAAATATTTATGAGATAATAATGAATTATTTCTTTTTAAATTCACAGTTTTCAGCCACTTTTTATGTCCAAAAAACTTAGGCGCGCACGCTTACCCTCGCGCAAGCGACGCGAGCGGGAGAAGGTGGGTGGCGGGAGGGGGGCTCGCGCGGGTCGACCTTGCGATGCGCAAACAGTAACAACAATTTCAATTTTTGTAAGGAAAAGTTTGGGACAAAAATGTAAAAAAAAAAATTACTTTTCAAAACTGCTGTTTTAGAATGACCTGACAAAATTTGAAAAGGGGTCCAAAATGATGTATAGTATGTTACTAAAAAAAATTGTCGCTGACTGTACATACCATGCGTGATGTTACTCAATAACGGGGCATGTAAGTACTGCCTACTTATTTAAATTACCAAGTGCTCTGCAATAACGGCTAGTCGGCATTGTTGTTTGTGCGTATCATAGCGAAGGTTGTGTGATTGTTGTTATTATACATAATTAAGTCTTAATATGGTAGTTTTGTAGCTTGACAGACTAATCGTTGCGGATCGCATTTGTTAAGCAACGTTCGGTCCGGCCAGGTGACGGATGGGTGATCGTTAAGTGGCATTACAACCGAACAGCAGTTACATTTTAGTCGCCTGTCACGCTTATCTGCCTCATCTCCTTCGATTGATGTTGACTTGCATCACCCTCCACGCAAATTCAAATCATTGTTAACCAACGTATTCGTGTCAAGATCATAAGTTTTCTTTTTGTTTTTGTTTAACAAACATAACTTGTATGAATATCTTTTATTATTTTTGAGTTGCAACTTCTTAATTAACAAATTAGTAGTATTTGTATCTTTCGATATTTTAATTAGTTAGTAATTAGTTGGTAATTAGTAATTAGTTAGTCTTTGCTTACTAATAGCTTAATCTTAGTGCATGCCGTGGCAACCTGTAAGTACGATAGCGCCTTATTATGTAACCTTTAGCATACGTTCTGTTGTATGGTATGTAAATAGCGTTTATTGTGTTGGTTGTCCTAAATAAATAAAAAAAAAAAAAAAAAAAAAAAAAAACACTTCCGTGCTTCGGAGGGCACGTTAAACCTTCGGTCCCGGCTGTTGTCATCTGAAACAGTCGTTAAGCCAAGTCAGAGGCCCTACAACCGGCTTGTTATACTCTTACATCCAGAGGTGGCCATCAGGCACGTATCCAAAGGGGGATAGTTGGGATTTATGGATCTTTATGGATGGGCGAGGCACTTTCCGGTTTGCGGGATGCAGTTGTCCCCCCCCCCCCCACTCATACGATTAGAAGAAGTTTTGTTGTTTGTTAGAGTAGCAGGTTTTGGTATGTTTTTTTTTAAGTTTTTCCGGCTAATTCTTAATGATAGAACCAAATCCACTACGTTGTATTTTAGGTTGCATTAACCTAAAAAACGTTGGTTTAGCGTCTTCTCATTGAAATTGTCCAAGATTGGCATCCTAGGCTCCCTAGGAGTAGATTTCAACAATTTTAACAAAACTAAAGTGAACATATTTCTGTAAACGAAACTGAAACTTAAAAAAATTGTTTTGGTTTTATCGTTGAAAAATAGGAAGATTGGGCCGAATATTTTTAGTAGGTACCTAAATAACTATTCTGAGATTTCTCAGGTATTTCGTTGTACAAAATTAATTTTAACTAATACGGGTGCTTTTAAGATGGTAAGACGATATTGTTTATGTAATACCTGCCCTGTAAACATTAATTAACTACCCTGAAATCTCTTTGTGAAATTAAATCCGATTATATCAAATTAATGTCTCTGTTTGTCCTTGGTTAATTTAGCTAAGCTTAACATTAATTAATTTTGAGAAAACAAATAAGTGTCTACTCTAAATAAAGCTGTTTGTTTTGCTTTTGATGTCTTGTTTTGTACAAAGAAGAGATTTAATTTAAAAAAATATTGCGTTTTCTTTATTTAATTTAGGAACTTTCCGTTGCTTCCATTTGTGGAACGCACTTCCAGACGGTATCCGTAAAGCTCGTACCTTGAGATCTTTCAGCGATCATGTTAGAAGACATTTCCTATCTCCCACCTAATAAGTACGACTTTTTCCTCATATTTCTCTTTCAACTTTCATTTTATTACTAACATATTTTCTCTCTCTATTTTATTTATGTTCATCTATATCTGTTGTCCTTCTAGTATTTTTGCACCAACTCCCCATCTGTCCTCTTCCCCTTAATATTTTTCGACTTAAGGTTGCCTGGAAGAGACTGCTACATAGCAGTAAGGCCGCCTTTTGTGTACTTGTCCATGTTTATTTTTTGCTTCTTTGTAATGTTTTTTTCTAGTGTGCAATGAAGCGATTTATTATTATTACTAACTTTTACACAGAGTACAGTACGTCAGTCCCTTTAGCGCCACACAGTTCCGGTTAAGAATAGGACTGTCCCATCTCATCCCGTGGGTATCGTAGAAGGCGATAGATGGAAGTTTTAGGGACCCGGTGCAGACCATCGCACAAAGGGTCACTCGAATGGCAGCGAGGAAACCGTCAACAACAGCATTCCCAAGGAGGGTTGGTGTCAGGCAGGCGGCCGACCGTAAAACTTTGCCGAAACCTAATGCAGTATGTATTACATGCTGCGCCGATCCCAATAGTGGTCGTTCTACGAGCGCAAAATTTTATTTTGTGTAGAGCACTACAAATAAATTAGGATAAGGACAGGAGGATGATGACAGTACGTCAGTCCCTTTATACCTCAAAACAAATGCAAAACGTTCATGCACAATTAATGACCCTGACCTGACATCCAATGCAGGATCCACCATAATACTTTAGGTCTTCTTATTTTAGGGTCCCTTACCTCAAAAGGGGTTCGGGCACTTTGGTCCTTATGACCAGTAGACTTGAATCGTACATCGATGGATAGGTCTTTTCAAGAGGAAAACTTATTATGGGGTTACATTTGGGTTTGTTGTCCGATTCGAGATATCGGCTTATAAAATATGTGTTTTCAGTATCTCAGCCAAATCTCAGCAATGAAAGTCGCTTAACGGCGGCGGGTCCATAGAATATCAGGACAAGCGCCATACTTATTCGTGCTCTATGAGAATATACCTTTCTAACGATATACTATTTATATCTATTGGGTCCAGGACCAGAGTTCATATATTTGTGCCCATACCCTTTTGTATTTCTAAGCTTTCTGTCTTTTTTCTTCAGGTGCTGAACAGTTTAGGCTTAAATACTAATCATCACTTTGAAGATTGGTCCTTCGAAAGGATATAGCTTCGTACATCATGTCTGATGGAGTGGCGTATCATAAACAACGGGTGTCGCCGTTTTTGAGACAGGTAAATTGATCACTTTTATTGGGTAAGCAACTTGTCAAGCGCCTGTAGTTTCTTACTTTACTTTTTATCGACAACTAGCTTCCGCTCACGACTTCGTCTGGGTGGACAGTTTTTTTGCTATTCCTCGGGAACTGTACGTTTTTTCTGGATGAAAGGTACCCTATGTCCTTTTCTGCACCCCTGACAACGTGTATGCAAAATTTCATGATGATCGGTTCAGTAGTTACGACGTGAAGGCGTAACAAACAAACAAATAAACAAACAAACAAACGGACTTTCGCATTTATAATATTATAGTAAGGATAGTAAGGATAAGGATCGCTTGTTTTATCGAATCGTCACCTCAATGAAATTAGTTTTCCGATTATATTTTATAGGCTTTGATTTTAAAATTGTCGATAAAAAGCGCTAAATGATTAAAGTCGCCTGCCAAGTTGCCTGCCAAGTCGCTCCATGTATACCCCATTTGAACACTAACTTTCAATATTCAAATACTTAGTTCCACTGAGATCAATGTACTTCATGCGAAAATCTAAGATTTTCATCGTTATCAGCCGTATGACAGATTACACACTTCTGGGCCTCCACAACATTGGTGGGTGTTTAACTGTAAATACAGTCAGAACAGAACCAATGGCATAACGTGCTTTTCGAAGCAAAGGAGATTGAGATGATAAATTAACTAAAGTTGCTCAACTGATGCAATCGCAGGGGGAATGTGCTAGCTAACGCACTGTGCCTTTGAGCTCCTCAGTTAGGATTATGGAGCTTTCATAATATTTTTTATTTTACGTCAGTTGTTTGTTCATTCCAGCTGCTAGCAGTGAGCGGCGTGGTAATGTACATGATCGGTACGGGCGCTAATATCGCGTTTCCAGCAGTCCTGCTGGAACAGCTACGGGAGCCGGGTGCTGCTATCACGCTCACCACCGAGCATGAGTCCTGGATAGGTAGGTCACTTAACCTTTGTTTCACAAGTTCTATAAAGTCTTCTGAGCAACCGCAATAAATTAAAAGCGTATACAAAATTTGCGTGTCTATGCTGTTGACCGCTGAGGAATTGCCTAGTCGTAATCGTAAGCCAACCTTGGATGCAGCAATTAAAAAATTACATGATTGGCTCGGGTGCTAACATTGCGATCCCAGCAATCCTGTTAAAACAGCTAAGGAAGCAGGGCAGCTGCTATCATACTCACCACCGTGCACGAATCCTGGATAGATAGGTTAGGCCTTGTTTCACAGATTCTCTCTCGTCTTCTGAGCAACCGCAATAAATTGAAAGCGTTTAAAAAATTTCGTGTCTATGCTGTTGACTGCTGAGGAATTCCCTCGTCGTAAGCCAACCTTGGATTCTGCAATCAAGTAAGGACATGACACCAACATCGCGTTCCTGGCAGTCCTGCTAGAATAGCTGCGGGAACCAAGCGCTGTCTTCATGCCACCACTTTCAGGACTTTAGATATTGACGCAACTAGATTATAAGGCTTGTTTTAGCAGCTTACTTTAATGTTTTACCCACAAACAATAACGAGATTAAAAAATATATCTGCGGTACCGAAAGTTGGTATAAGTCGGCCTATTCAGATTAAAAAAAAGACACTCATCTCTTTCCAGCTTCTATCCTGGGCTTGGCGCTAATAAGTGGCATCGTGGTGGCCCCGTGGGGTCTCCAGAAGTTGGGACGGCGCAGCACCAACCAGCTCAGCTGTTTACCGTCGCTGGGCGGTTGGGCACTGCTCGTGGCGGCACGAGGGCCTGCCGCACTGCTTGTATCCAGGTCGCTGCTGGTAATATCATTATAACTCATCTGAGCAGTTCTTCTGGGTGTCCGGGTAGTCCCAAACATATTGAGATCAGGCAGGGCAGGCATCAAGCATGTGGAATAGTTCAAACTCACTGCCTTACAGATTTCATAATAAGTTGCTTGTAGAAGTACTATGAAAAATATATACCTATACTTAGTTGGTATATGTCAAATCATTTCAAGCCACATTATGTCAATTATCTCTAATAAAGCACGTGTCTTCAATTGTCTTCAATATACAAATCACTGTTGATATTCACGTGTCTTTAATAACTGAAACGAATGTAAACTATCATTGTTCAATCGTTGTTTTATTGAACATAGCATTAGGTCAAATGAAACTGCTGTTAGGTATTTATGATGATAAGAGTAAAAATAAGGAATTAAAAGGTTTATCCAAAAATTCTTCCAAATATTATTATTAGTGTTACTACTTTACTTGAAGTTTGATTGATTCATTTGCATACTTTGAAATATAACAGACGTAAAGTAATACGTAACATTTTTTTTATCAGAAGAATAACATATAACAAAAAATACCTTTCGGATGTGCTCGGACGGGATCAAACCCGCGTTTTTGGAAATCGGACCAAAATCTAATTATTTAACTAAAAAAATTAAAATGAATAATATTTATTCGGTATCTTTAAAATCAGTATCATTACCAACAACCAGCCATTATGGCTGGTTAAACTAGGGTTAATAACTACCAGACTCATTAACTTTTCCTATTGGATTTTTCAGGGCTTCGGAATGGGCCTTCAAGCGGCATCAGCACCGGTTTCCATTGCAGAGTACTCCGCCCCCAAGCACCGAGGCGCCTTCCTAGCCACCATAGCATTCTCCTTTGCCACGGGAATGCTGGTAGCACATATCTTCGGAACCCTCTTCTATTGGCGACAAGCAGGGATAGCCTGTGGAAGCTTCTACATCCTATCTTTAATACTCATTTCTATAAGTCCAGAAACGCCACCGTATTTGGCATCAAGAGGACAGTATGCTGAATGCCGAAAGTCTTTCAGGTGGTTCAGAGGCTCTGATTACGCTTCCGAAAAGGAATTAGAAGTACTCCTCAACTCGCAGAAGAAGCAAGAAGTTGTTATTGAAGTTTCAAGGTGGGAACTTTATAAAGGAATTGTAAAGAAACCAGAGTTTTATAAACCAACACTGATAATGATGTTCATGTTCATACTTTTCCAAATATCGGGAATGACGGTGGTCCCTTCTTATACTGTTCCTATGATGAAAGAAGTGACAGACGATAGTATAGATGCTTACACTAGTATGTTGATGGTAGACGTTGTTAGGTTCATCACGGCTGTCTTAGCTTGTGTCGTTGTCAACAAATTCAACAGGAGAACAGTCCTCTTCCTTGGAATCATCATCAGCGTCACCTCTTTACTTACAACAGCTCTAATGCTTTACCTTCGGGACGCCGGCTACCTACCAAAGGAGTATAAATGGACTCCAGTAATCCCAACATTGACGTACATTTTCGGGAAAACTTTGGGTATCCTACCAATACCTTGGGCAATAGCTGGTGAAATCTTTCCGTTAGCTTACAGGAGTTTAGGCAGCGGAATATCTGGGATGTTCCTGTCAGTAATGTTCTTTGTTGTAGTAAAAACAGCACCAAGTGCTTTCGCCAATATCGGCGTTAGTGGAACTTTTTGTGTGTATGGAACTTTCACTGCTATTTGTGGGGTGTTCTTATACTTTCTTCTGCCAGAAACGAGGGGAAAGACTTTGTATGAAATCGAATGTCACTTTAAAGGGATCTCGAGTGAAATAAAGAGGGAAAATACATTTGAGCACGAGAGGATGTTGGAACTGGAGAAAGTTGAGGGTGGGTGACAGGAAAATATGAACAATCAGGAAGTGCTTACAGCTATTGAAGCTGGCTCCGAAAGAGTTGAAGATTGTAAACAAACGAATGTACTATTATAATTACTAAGTAACCGTATCAGTGTTCTTTTAAAAAAGGAAATAAAGTAAACTGCAAAAACTATTCAATCACTTTTTATTTTAATTTGTTTGTTCAGTTATATAGGTAGAGGTAAATATTCCTCAACTCATTAATATTGTTAAATTTCAAATCACAGACACAGAGTTAGAATAAGATAACTATAATAAATACTATTTAAGTAACCTCAATAAAATCGACCTAATTTAGGTACAATTTAGATAAATAATAGAAGCTTACACTTAGTGGTAAACTGTACACCTAAATACTTATTTCTATAATCACTTAGTTATCAATTAGTAGGTAATACAATAAATTAGTGATATGTATGTGGATTCCATTTGATACAATTGCATTGAATAAAGCCTAATAAAGGATATGCGAGCTGCATCTCCTCATCATTTCTGCACCATTTTTCACATTGAGAGGTTCAGAGACTCGTCTATCAGCAGGACTTACTCCACGGAAGGTATCCTCAATCTCTTGTAGAGTCCTGTCTTTTGTCTCAGGTAACAAGAAGAAAAGGAACGTTAAACATACAGTAACTACTGCAGCGTATAACAAATACGTCATAGGTAGTCCAATAGCAACGTTTAATACCGGAAAACACTTAACAGCCACAAAGAAGTTTGCTGACAGTGGCAAGACACTCAAACCACCTCCCAAACCTCTATACTCCAGAGGGAAAATCTCGCCAGAAACGGCAAATGGAACTGAAGATATCCCAATAGTCAATGAGAACATGTAAATTCCTATTAGGGTCAGTGGGAGCCACTGCCCTTGCAGTGATGTCGGCAGCATGTCATTCTCCTTTGTATAAACATATGCACCTTTCGCGACGTAAGCTAATATACAAATGAAGCCACTGCTAAATAAAACTATCCTCCTTCTCACACTCCTCATCAAAAACACTGCAAGAATGTTGCAGAGCAGTCTTTCAATATCGAGTGCAACCATTAGCATTTTAGCATTAGCTTCTGGACCTACCACATGCTTTATAATATCCATGGCATATGAACTGATAACGTTAATACCAGCAAACTGGAACATGGTGTACAAAAAGAACATGATCAAGATAGGCTTAAAGAATTCTGGCTTCTGTAAAGTGCTTGAGAAGTAATTGAAGCCTCTTTTCATTTTGATAGAAAATGGAAGCTTCATGCCTTCCACGCTGGACTTTCTCACCATTTGCTGACCTTTGATCATGCTTTCCAATTCATCATCATCTTGGCCTTCACCTCTAAGCCAGTAGAAAACCTTTGAAGCTTCATCATAGCGTCCTTGGGAGATCAGCCAGGAAGGTGATTCTGGTGAAAATATGATCATGATGAGACTCGAAAAGGTTATAAAGGTGCAGACTAAAGCACATTGTTGCCAACTTATATAAGTTCCAAGGGAATGGCAGAAGAGTACTCCTATAGTTAGCGATAAGGAGACACATGTTAAGAAGGCGCCTCTGTTTCTTGGGTGGGTCATCTCAGCTACAATTATAGATCCTAGTGGTCCAAGCATGCCCATGGAGACTCCTTGGAGGAACCTGGCTGCGATGAGAGCGGCGACGCTGTTGGCCATGATGATGAGGAACCAGCCGACCAGGATCGGCAGGATGGTGGCCAGGTGGGACTTCTTCCGTCCCAGGGTACTCATCATCACGGTCATTATTAGGTTGCCGACGATTAGTGCTATGCCAACGATGGACGCTGGAAACAAAAACAGAAGGGAGGAATCAGTATAAATAACTTGTTAGGTCGAGCACTGGAGATAACGCCCGTTGTGAATTAAAAACAGTAGTTTATACAAGCAAGGGTCGAAAGGAAGCAATTCCCAGAGATATTTAGCGGCTATATTTCGAGTATGTAATTGATACTTTCACCCATGTTAAACACTCTACTTTTGATTTCGAGTACATAAAGAAAGTAAAAAAAAGTAATTTAATAAAAAAAAACTGTCGGAAATTAAAAATGTCGAAATTAAAAATTTAATTTCGACATAGCTCACAGTGTTAGTCCTGTCAAATTATATTCTTAACTAGCTTCCGCCCGCGACTTCGTCCGCGTGGATATTAGAGAAAATCTTTAGGGAACCTTCAACCAAAATCCGACCAGCCGATTTTATGCGATTAGGCCGGTCCCCACCAAGCGCGCTGCCTCGTGAGGCAAAACGTTTGCCGCGTGTGGCAGGCCTCGCACGAGGCTGCGTGCTTGGTGGGGACCGGCCTAATCGCATAAAATCGGCTGGTCGGATTTTGGTTGAAGGTTCCCTAAAGATTTTCTCTAATATCCACGCGGACGAAGTCGCGGGCGGAAGCTAGTTTATTACAACAATCAGAAGTGGGTCCAGAGATATTAGTAGTATTCTGTTCCCGTTTCTTTACTCTTTTCCGTTCCCGTTTGGTCCCGTTCCTGTCCCCGGTTTCCGCTCCCGTTCGCGTTCGCTTTCGAGCGATCGCGTTTGCGTTCCTATTCCGTTCCCGTTCCCGTCCCCTGGGGCTGAATCATGTCCACCGTGTTGGACTTCAAAATAAATGTCATTTTCGCATTCCTCATCCCATAAAACCTCAAGAACAACATCTACATCGATTTTCATGTTTACTTACCCCATTTACCCCCTAAGGGATGATTTTCAAAATAACAAAATATATATTTGCCTATTTATTTTTAGACATGCTTCTAAGAATTTTAAAGTTGTAATGTCTATTTTATATTATTTTTCCATACATAATTTGCACCCCATTTTCACCCCTTTAGCGGTTAAATCATGTCCACAGTGTTGTACTTCAAAATAAATGTCATTTTCGCAATCACCATCCCATAAAACCTCAAGAACGACATCCATATCGATTTTTGTGTTTACTTACCCCATTTACACCCTAAGGGGTTTATTTTAAAAACCACAAAATATATGTTTGCCTATTTATTTTTAGACATGCTCGTACGAAGTTTTAAGTTGTAATGTATATTTTATATTGTTTTCCATACCAAATTTGAACCCAATTTTCACCCCTTTAGGGGTTAAATCATGTCGACCGTGTTGGACTTCAAAATAAATGTCATTTTCGCAATCGTCATCCCAGAAAACCCCGACCGAAATAACGACATCCATATCTATTTTAGGTTTATTTACCCCATTTCATCCCCATAGGGGTTAAAATACTACTAATAACCATATACGTTGCGTTATATTTCCATCCATAAGCCTAAATTATAAATTGAGCGATTTTTACTTTGAAAATTAAGGATTTTCTTCTATACTCAACTTCATCCCCCTTTTCACCCCTTCGGGGGTAGAATTTTGAAAAACGATGATACATATATTTATTAGTTTTCAATCATCAGCCTAAATACAAAATTTAAAGATCCTAGCATCAAAACTGAGGGACTTTCATACAAACTTTCATCCCTTATTTCATCCCCTTAGGGAGGGAATTTTCAAAAATCCTTCCTTAGTGGATGCCTACACTGTATAAGGTACCTGTGTGCAAAATTTCAAGTCTCTAGGTTCAGTAGTTTGGGCTGTGCGTTGATATCTCACTCAGTCAGGACTTTGAATTTTATATATATATAAAATTATATAGATTAGGTTTTTTTTATATGGAGGAAGCTGTGGCTGGCTTTTTAATTCGCACTGGCTTTTGTTTATACAAACATATTGGCGGCTTTTTCTAGTGGTTCCGTGAGCTGTAGACCTCTCGTTAAAAAGTAGCTCAAATTCTATGTTTTTTAAAAACAAACAACACAGAATAGATATTGGTTTTTCCAAATAATAAGTATCTATACTGTGCAAATAATATACGCAGTCCTAGGAAGGAAAGTTTTGTAATATTTTTGGTCATTTTCCGAAACAGCTGAAATATGTTTTTTTTACGCTTTTTACATATCTTCGCCATTTCGAAAAATTTCCAAAACTGTCTCGACTGAAAAATTCTATATACCTACCTAATTATCAAACCTACTCACAAAATTTTACAAGAATCGGTTGAGAAATGCAACCTGAGGGCCTAGTGCGAGTTGATGTTTTCACTTTTCGCTATCAAAAACTATCGTTTTCTCTCTTTCACTCGCATTGACTATGAGCAGCATATCCGATAGTTTTCGATAGTGAAAAGTGAAAACAACAACTCGCACTAAGCCCTCTGTAGAGGACTACGTGTTTCATATTTAACTTTTTTGTTGCCAATGACTCTATATACGTAAACAAATTCAGTTCTATTTTTAAAATCTTTTCTTGTCAGGGGTGGAAAGCAGAGTTTTCCACCCGCTTTTCAGAGCTACATCACTTTTCGAGAATGAGAAGTGAAAAAAAAACAGGTACCTATATAGGACTCCTGCGCCGTCGTGGCCTGTATCTTCGAGTCCGGTTTGCGCAGACTTGGGATGAGGATGGCAGAGAAGCCGATGACGGCGCCATGCGCGATGATGTTCAGCGCCACCCCTGCTGTCACGAAACACTGGAAAGTTATGAAATAACAATGAGTTTCAATGCAGAGTTAAACGATTAGGTAAGTAGTAGGTACTTGTGGGTTCCAACTTCCATTCCTCAAAAAGAAAAAGGAACAAGCGAGATAGTAATAAGAAAACATCGCGCGCCGGAGCGAGACGATTCGCAGATTAGACGAAAAAAATCACGAAATCATTTCGTAGTAAATAAAATGCTTCTACAGGATTGTGAATAATTGATGATACAAATTACTAGCAATTTCGACTTGATACTTAATGTTATTCACTAAATCTCAAACTTTATAGACTATTTTCAAAATAAAAATGTATCGAGCCAAAATCATTCAATCGTTTTTCTGGTTCAATACGTGTCTGGATAAAGATATAAAGAAATTTTATCTTAAATTCAGATCTATAGGATCTTTCAGCGACCCATGGCATTACATCAGAAAGCAAAGACTTCTATGTTGTTCAAAAAGTGATAATTTTTTTCAAAGATCGCCTCAATATTCATTCATTCATTTTTATTTATTCATTTGCCAATAAACATGTTATAGTACATTAATGGTTAGTAGTATCTTAAAAACCTAAATTAAGTTTATCTAGATACTAGGTTCTCATAAATAACTTAAAAAAGAGCAACTAACAACAGGATTTAAATAAACCATAATTAATTTTAAGAGCGGGTAGGTGTACTTATGTAAGTATTAATCATATCGTACAGAATGTTTGAGCGCCACAATAGGGCCACTCACTGGAGTCACTACGTGGTAAGTAAAAAGACGTCGTAGGTTAGTCTGTCTGTTTGCAGTATTTTTGTCAAGACCTCAAGAAGGGGTTTACCTAATTTATAAATTAAGTTTCAATTAAATTATCTATCACATTAAGTAAATTATCTATTGAAGAAAAAACATTTTTTTTTCACATTACAAAATGGCGTCATGCCGCCGACACATTGACTTTTTTCAAAAAATCAATAGCCAGTGTCACTCGGCTATCCAAAATATTTATGTATGGTGGAATAAAAGAAACTCATGTACATACATAATACATGAATCCTGAACACAATAAGTACTTTTTTGTGGCTGCAAAAAATATAACCTCTTTCAAAAATTATGCGTGTGGTAGACTTTTTCGTAAGTTATGGTGGAATAAAAGAAAATCACATAATAACATACATAATACATGAACCCTGAACCCCAACACACACTTATTTTTTTGGGCTGACGTATTAATAGGGTCAACCAGTAGCTGCAAAAAATATAACCTTTTTCAAAAAATTATGCCTGTGGTACACAAAGACACGTAGTAGTACCTACTTAGGCATAGTTATCTATTCTGTGCTAACACTTTCGTAATTGGCTCTTATTTAGTTTAAACATTTGATAACATTGCATAAACTTAACCAGGTAGTTATCAAAATTCATCACTTTCTGCGTCTTATCATAATATATGGCATGTAATTAATTATCTTCGGATCAATTTAGTCACTAACGGCAAAAGCGGGATATTTGAAAAACACGATAAACAAGATTATGAAAGGATTTAAAGCGATATAACAGCGACCGTCAAAGTAATTATTACTTTTTGAAGATATTTCATTATGTGGCTTAATTCAGAATTTGGCTTTTCATGTTTTGCGAAAACTAAAAATATTGCATTTTTTTATCACGACTGAAGAAAGTTGTCTAGTTATTGCTCAAAATTGTAATCTTTTACTATGATTATAATAATTAGGTAAATGTGAATGGTCCTTATTATTTAAATCTTAAACATAGGTCTGGCATTCCGGGAGTAACCAGGCTTACTTACGCTTACGTCACTATCTATCGATATGTATCTATCTATATATGTATCTATCTACATTATCAAAAATGTCACAAGCGCGTGGTCTATAGCTCACAGAGACTTGTTATATGTGCATGTTTCTCTTAGCAAACAAAACAGTTCAAGTTAAAGAAGAATGAACGTAATTTTCAAATCCGATTGCGGATATGACGTAAGCCTGTGTTTTCTACGTGATTTCCTCTGTCTCGGATGCTATGCCTGGCGCTACATCATGCCTGCTATCAACATAACAGCTGACCATAGTCTACTACCTGCAGGACGTAGGCCCCTCTTGTAGTTGTAGATAATGTGGCCGTAATCTCAACGCTTGGATGCCGGTTTCGAATTGCAGTGTAGTCTTTACGTCACCCATGGATCGATTATTCTAGACTTTTAGTTAAAGTCAAAATGTAATTGAATGGTCTATATTTTCCTACCACCCGTTCCAGACTTTTTTAACTGACAAGATATATCGTTACCAAATATGATTATTGGCAACAAAGTACTTAGGTACACTAGCAAGTTATTTGTTACATCATTTCCAGGCATTTGGGTCTTTCGGATAATCGTCTACTTTATAATAACCTTTACCCATGAGCGACTTTTTAACATGGTTTTTAAATTCATCCAAAGGAAGATCAATCACTTGTTGTGGAAATTTATTAATAAAGGCTATGCCTTTCCTCATAAGTGAACCTATAGTTTTTGCAAGCCTATCTTGGAACGGCAAGTTTATCTTTATTTCTTGTATTACACTGATGATTATCGCTGTTCTTAGCAAATGAATCATAGTGTTTCCTTACGTTTGCCTTACGTAGACCTTTGGTAGTAAGTAGCTCCTTGACGACACCACTTGGTATTAAGCACTTTTTGATTTTTATAGTTTTTATGCTATATTATGGCTATGCTATGCTATGTTATATATTTTAATGCAGATGATTTACAGTTGGTGCTATTCCGTTCTACTCTGCTAAACGCCTCACGAACGGCTAACTTAGCAGAAGTGGTACTAACACTTGTGTTCACAAACAACACTCAAACGACCCTTGACTATGCGAATGCACTGCGTTGAAATAAAGCACTGTGATTGGTTTGTTTGTTTTACGTAAATTACGTGTGTTTGGTTTGGACGCTGTGCGTCCGTTTGTACGGGAGTTATGGGTCTAAGCTTCGATCAAGAATATCTTAGATGTAGGGTTGCCAACCCTACTATATAATATAGTATCCTACTATATCGAGGGCTCGCCTACTATATTTTTTGAAAAAATATATAGTAGGCAAAACTACTATATTTTTTCAAGTGAAAAAATTAAACAAAAGCAACAATAAAAATTTACTTAAGTATATGCACACACATAAGTAATTACTTAATATTTTTTGTGATTAAACACTTGTCTCTATGGTTGCTGAATAAATTATGAAAATGTTAGTACCACTACTTAAGTATGAAAAATGCAACTTCTTAAAATCCATACAAAACGGCAACCTACTATATTTTTTTGGACTTTTTCGCCATCTACTATATTTTTACACTAAAAATCTTGAAACTACTATATTTGATCCAAAAAAAGTTGGCAACCCTACTTAGATGACACTTCACGAACTAGAACAGTATGAAAAAAAAACCGGCCAAGTGCGAGTCGGACTTGCGCACGAAGGGTTCCGTACCAAAAAACGGCACAAAATCACGTATATTGTATGGGAGCCCCCCTTAAATATTTATTTTATTCTGTTTTTAGTATTATATTTCAACTGTCTAGCTATCACGGTTCATGAGATACAGCCTGGTGACAGACAGTTAGACGGACAGCGGAGTCTTAGTAATAGGGTCCCGTTTTTAACCTTTGGGTAAGGAACCCTAAAAATGATACCAGAGCGTCCCACTTACAAACTTGGCGCTTATTTTGTACATAACCACCTTTTATATCACTTAATTTGCACAAAATAAGCTTATTTTATACAAAAACACATCTTTTATCACTTATTTGTGCAAAATAAGCGCCCAGTTTGTAAGTGGGACGCTATTTGAGGTGCCATTTTCTTATTAGGGTTTCTTGAGCGAAGGATCTAAATGATTAGTGAGCTCGCTTCATCGTAGATCCCGTCTTTGCCCTCGGTATAGATTGGGATCAGGAGTCATTAAAAAAAATGCGTTTTCATTACCTAGGTATTGTATGAAAATCTGTCGATCTTATATTGTATTGACGTTTTAAGTATTACTTCACACCGCAATCTTAACACCTGATACTTGAACGGTTAGCATAAGATAAAGAGAGAATACATGAATGTACTATAATACATAGATAAGATACGTCTTTGATCATAACACATAATCTTTCGAGTGTTCAATCAATAGCTTATGAAAATGATTTCAGCAAATTGTTCAGGGTTACATATTTTACCATTGAAAATGGTTATATCAAATGCAAATCGCCTGAGACGTATTTTTAGACACAGCTCCGAGGATTTTGGAAAGATCGAGATGAAAATAGTACCAAAGTCATACCAAGTGTTGAGAAATTTATCGAGACACGTTTTTTTGAAATTTGAAAATAAGCTGGTAACTTTTTTTGGAATATTGAAATGTTTAAAAAAGACGGGTTTTTTGGGACATTTTTTATTAAATTGTGAATATTTCGGAAAAAACTGATTGAAGAAAAAATTAAAAAAAGGGTGCTTTTGCTATTAGTCTACAAAATGGCAAAAAAATCAGTTAATAATTTTTTGTGACCTGTAGGTGGTCCCTTTAGATATGGAATTGTAGAAAAACGGGTATTTCTGTACATTTAAAAAGTGATGTAGCTTCTATGATTTATTGATCGATCGTCATGGTAATAATATTAAATAAAAGATGCGAAAGCAGACGAGAAGTGCATTCGTAGGAATTTTAGAAATCCTTACTAATATTATAAATGCGAAAGTCCGTTTGTTTGTTTGTTTGTTACGCCTTCACGTCTTAACTACTGAACCGATCATCATGAAATTTTGCATACACGTTGTCAGGGGTACAGAGATGGACATAGGGTACCTTTCATCCCGAAAAAATATATTGTTCCCAAGGGATAGCAAAAAAAACTTTCCACGCAGACGAAGTCGCGGGCGGCCGCTAGTCAGTTAATAAATTTTTCGGCTGCGTCGAGACATTCAGCGGGCGTTTTTGTGACGCGAGGCGTCACAAAAATTTACTCCAAAAGCCAGAGCGTCTCGTCCATGTACCTGACCGAAATCAACAGGCTTTTGTAATCTCGCACACGAGGCGAAGCAGACTGTCACAATCGGAAAAATAAATAGAAAAATAATAGGATTTTGCATTTGTTTTTACATTTTTTTTCGTAAATTCTTGCGGGGAAGGACTGCGAAATCTGTGTTTTTTTTCTGAAATACTGAAAATTTGAAATTGAAAGGTGAAATTATGCCGAAGGTAAACCGTTGTACAAAAAATCACAGATTTCGCAGTTCCCGCAAGAATCGGAGCATTGAAAATGAATACAAAAATTTACGAAAAAACTAAATCAAATCAAAAGCAAAATCCTATAATTTTTCTAAGGTATACTAGGTACCATTTTATTTTTACGATCGATTGTGTAAAAGTGCCCCTGACTGCTTCGACGCGGCTGAAATATTATTAACCGATTCACAAAAATCAACTAATGCACTTCTCGTCTGCTTCCGCATCTTTCAATACCATGACGATCGGTCATTAATCATAGAAACTACATCACTTTTTATATACCGAAATACCCGTTTTTCTACAATTCCAAATCTAAAGGGACCACCTACAGGTCACAATTATAAACCGATTTTCAAAAAAATTTCGCTGTTTTGTAGCTAAAGTAATAAATACCCTAGGACCCTTTTTTTCATTTTTTCTTAAGTCGGTTTTTTTCTCGAAATATTTACAATTTAGTAAACGAACACCCCCCAAAAAAACCCGAATAATTTTTCGAAATTTAAAAAAAAATACCAGCCGTTTTTTTTTTAATTCAAACGTTCACACGTGTCTCAATAAATTCCTCAACTTTTGGTACTATTCCCATCTTGACCCTCCTAAAATCCTCGGAACTATGACCAAAAATACGTCTCAGGCGATTTGCGTTTGATAACCATTTTCAATGTTAAAAATATGATCTGCCTAATGGATCGGTATATGGTACGATATGGATCGCCTGGTGGATCGGTGGGGCGGGATTTCAAAATAGTAATTCGTCACTGCTATGCTAGCTAGACGGATCGGGCTGAATGTTGGCATTTGGATTTCCATCGGAAAGGATTTTCAAAAAACTTCACGTGGTACTTAAGTAGGTACCTACTTATAAAGAACTTTTTACACGACTGCCCAAAGCAAAAAGAGTGTTATGTGTTCAGGGTTCATGTATGTTTGTGGGTATGTGAGTTTCTTTATTCCACCATAACTTCTAAATGCCTGAACTGATTTGGATAAATGGGGTATCGTTAGAATCCTTACAGCATCCCGAGTGACACTGGCTATATTTTTTTTAGAAAAAATCAATATGGCGAATGTACGACGCCATTTTAAAATGTGAAAAAAATATTTTTTCTTCTATTATTACAATATGGGCATCAAATGAAAGGCCTTGATGAGCACATTCCAAAACTATATAATATGTCACTAAAATGTGTGAAATAAAAATAAGTAAATTTAAAAAATATTAAAAACACGACTGCCCTGCCAAAACGAACTAAAAAGTTAAACAACAAGTGTCATTGCAGTCGGGGGACCTCTTTGATCAAAAATTGTTCCATAATAAGGTCCCCCGACTGCAATGACACTTGTTGTTTAACTTTTTAGTTCGTTTTGGCAGGGCAGTCGTGTTTTTAATATTTTTTAAATTTACTTATTTTTTCTTAAATAAGTGGCAGAAAAAAAGTTTTAGTTATTTGCCAACCCGATCAAAAAACAATAACTTAGCTAAGTACTAAAGATTACCTACTACCACAATCACTTGTAACATTTTATGTAAATCTGTTTTCAAATCAATGTAAAACAATCAAATGGCATTTATTTCAACGTAGTTATTGTTTCTGTCGACAATAGCTACCTACCACAAATACCACAATCATCTTATTTATAACCCCATACATGGTGAATAAATTATCAAACTTATAGCATTTTACACAAGGCAAAATGAATAGAAAGTATACATTCGGTTAACTGTTTACTCGAACGTAAATGTGTTTGTGTCAATAATAAGACAGAAGATTTATGTAAATAAATCCAGTGAGAAGTTTTTAAGAGTTTTTATTACGCTTTTACTAATAACATAGTGAAAATATCGTACCTACAGCTTTATTTTTCTATTTCTATCAAAACGCAGTCCATGAAACTAAACAACGTTCTTTATATGTGACGTATTAAGTAACGTATTAAGAAACATGTATCGAATTCGCCACAAAATTTTGGTCATCCCATACAACCTAAATTTATCACGTGATCTCTTTGATTTGGATAGTCGATTTTTATCATTGAAAATGGTTATCAGATGCAAATCGCCTGAGACGTATTTTTGGCCATATCTCCGAGGATTTTGGGAGGCTCGAGATGGGAATAGTACCAAAAGTTGAGGAATTTATCGAGACACCTGTGAACGTTTGAATTTTGAAAATCTACTGGAACCTTTTTTTGGAATTTTGCTAAACTCCAAAAATTCCGGGTTTTTTGGCGGGTGTTTGTTTACTAAATTGTTAATATTTCGGAAAAAAAACTGACTTAAGAAAAAATGAAAAAAAAAGTCCTAGGGTATTAGTTTAGCTACCAAATGGCAAAATAATTTTGATAATCGGTTAATAATTGTGACCTGTAGGTGGTCCCTTTAGATTTGGAATTTAAAGAAAAAAGGTGTTTCCGTACATAAAAAGTGATGTAGCTTTTATGATTATTAACCGATCGTCATGGTAATAGTGTTAAAAGATGCAGAAGCAGACGAGAAGTACATTTGTTGGAATTTTGAAAATCTGTTAATAATATTCGCCTGCGTCGAGGCAGTCAGCGGGCGCTTTTGTGACACGAGGCGGAGCCGAGTGTCACAATTGTAAAAATAAATAGGTAAGTAACTACCTAGGTAACTTTAAAAATATAATAGGATTTTGCATTTTATTTTATTTTGTTTTTTTCTAAATTTTTGTATTCATTTTCAATGCTCCGATTCTTGCGGGGACTGCAAAATCTGTGAATGTTTTACATATTTGACCATGTACCTTAGAGAAAGTTGTTCAGATTCATGGGCTGAACACATCCTCAAACTTTAGATGGTGAATTCAAAATGACCCTGTTAATTATAATATTATTTTAGTTAAGCTAAAATCTTATTATGAGAAAAATATACCACTTGTATTGTTTCTGTATTTTAAACTAATTACATACTTAATTATTAACTTTACAGTGGTTCTGTGAGCGGAAGACCTCGCGTTTGTGACATTTTTCAATATTTTTCGAAATCTGAAATTAATTTTTTTTCCTAAACATTTCGCAAAACCGAATTGACAAAACAAACCTATATGACTATCGAAACTGCTAACGAAGATTCAGGAGAATCAGTTGAGAAATCGGAGTAGAGGAGAATAGACGAGACGGAGAGACGGAAAGCATTTTTGGCCGCAATTTGAAACGGACACGCTTCGCTTGCGCTTTGCGCTCGCCCGGTCAATTATTTTGTACATTCACATACACAATCATACACTCAATACATGGACAAAAATGGACAAAAAGTGAATTAAATGATGCTTTGAGAAACTCTTGGCAAAGATATTGTTTTTGTAGATAAAAATAACTATTGAAATTTAAGGAAAATTTCGCAGAAACAGGAACTGACTTTCCTTACTATTTAGGTACCGACTGCCTGAAGAAAAACATCTTGCGACCAACATCAAAGAAAACAATCGGAAATTTTTGAAACCATAAATAATAATATGTTAATACCAATTCAAAAGTTCATCATTTTTCGTTCTTCGTATATATTTTTGTAAAATACTACGACTATGAATATTAACACAACACAAAATGTGTTTGTAAACCGCTGTGTCATTGACAAAATTAATTTGGCAAGAATTCAGCGTTCATAATCCCTTTGTGCCAACTTTGTATATTAGAAACAAATGGAAGTTTAAGAACGTTTAAGAAAAAAACATGAAATACTCCTTAAAAAGATGAAATAGAAACAAAATAAAAAAAACAGTGTATTTTATAAACGGAAACTTACTTGTCTTAAAAAAGGCAAGCGCGACGTTTTTCGTTCTTCCATACTCGTTTAATTAAAACGCCATTTCACTACACTATTCACGACATATACACTTGCCAACTCTTTTCCGACTGGCTACAGCATTGGAAAATATTGTTGAAGTAAAGATAAGATTAAAAATATTTGTGCCACACTTCGATTCTCGGCCGATATTGAGGAATGACCGTGAATGGGTACCCTAATACCCCAAAACCCATTTTCTCTTACCTCCTACTATCTTACACTAGATATTTTGAAATAAATGAATTATCACAGTATCACCACAGTTTTATAATAAACTGTGGTATTACAATCCTTGTATTATAGAAGTTGGTATTAATTTTGTTACTAACTTCGAATTTATACACTCAGAGCGTCAGAATATCGCATCTCCCTGAATAAGTTTAGACTTGGCCACCTGCTACTGCTAGCTCACGTTTTATAAGTTAATGTTGATATCTATTGAGAGTACATTTAATGAGCTGTTAGTTAAAAATAATTGTTTGATTTTAATAGACATGAGTTACCATTAAAAGCTTAACGCGTTATTTCTTGCACCACCTTAAAAGGTTAATAAAAGGGGTCAAATTCAGAAAAATGCGGGTAAATCCCCTATTGACGACGATTACATTGAATTTGAAACGATTTTGAATATCTAAATACTTACATACATACGTGGTTAATTCGTCCAAGATACATACTGAACCTAAAACCCATATTTATATTATATGAGTATGTTTAAGTCATTTTCGATGGCACGGAAGATTAGTTCGAAAAGATAATGAATTATCAACATCAAGGTTTCGAATAAAACGAGATACAAATCGCGTGTTATCGAGATAAATGTGAGATTTAAGATCGACTACAAAATAAAACTAAGCTATTTAAAAGTCAAATCAAAGTAATCTGTCTTCTATTCTATCTATTCTGTGACTAAGTATAACTTTCGAATATTGTCTCCCGTTTCAGTAGACTTTTTTAAAGTAAAAAAAAGTCTGGACAGCCCTCTTCTGAAATGGCCAATTTTCTATTCGTTCGCTAACTTAAGAGGAAACACCACGGTCGAGAGATTTGAAAAATTTCTATAGAAAGTTGACAATATCAACGTTTTGTAGTCCCCTGTTTCATGCTCCAAAATTAAATCGGTTTAAGGCGCTGTAGGTAGTGAATGTGGCGCCCCCACTACATTTATTTTTATTACTCGTAAACCAAGTCAATATTTAAAAAAAGCACAAGTAATAATCTCTTAAATTGTGTCTAATAATTTTTGAATAACTCTTCAACAGTTATCATTCATTCTGTAAGTTTTAAAATCCATAATTGCTAAAAGTGGCCACTTTGAGCTAAAGTGGATTTTAAAACTTACAGAAAGAATAAAAACTGCTGAAGAGTTATTCAAAAAATACTAGACACAATTTAAGAGATTTATACTTGTGCTTTTTTTAAATATTGACTTGGTTTACGAGTAATAAAAATAAATGTAGTGGGGGCGCCACATTTACTACCACCGCGCCTTAAATGATTTTTTCATCAGAAAAAAAAATAAAGTAAATAAAACTAGTGGCTCCGTGAGCTGTAGACCTCGCTTTAAAAAGTAGCTAAAATTGTATGTTGTTAAAAATAATCTAAAAGATGTCGCCACCCCTTTTTCCCACACTGCACGTAGTAGGTACGTGCTGTTTGGTATTATTTGGTAGGTATATTCGCGGCTAGATGGCGCTTCTAAATTTAATCATTTTTCGAAATGGTGATTTTTGGTAAATTTAGAAAAACTGGCTAAATTAAAAAAAAACTATATATATCGAACCTGCTCACAAAATTTAACGAGAATCTGTTGAGAAATGCGACCTGTAGAGGAAAATGGACAGCTGGAAAGTCGGACTGAAATATGTTTTTTTTTTACATTTCTCCGTCATTATGAAAAATTTCTAAAAAGTGGCGTGACAAAAAAATTATATGTAATTTTCGAACCTGCTCACAAAATTTGACGAGAATCGGTTGAGAAATACGACCTGTAGAGGAGAACATCCAGCGCCAGAAAGCCGGACTGAAATACATTTTTCTTACATATCTCCGCCATTACGAAAAATTTAGAAAAACAGTCTCAACTTAAAAAAAATCTATATTATTTTCAAACCTGCTCACAAAATTTCACGAGAATCAGTTGAGAAATGCGACCTGTAGAGGAGAACAGACAGCGCTGGAAAGCCGTAAAACCTGTTTTTTTAACATATCTCCGCCATTTTGAAAAATTAAAAAAATCTGGCTCGACAAAAAAATTCTATACAATTTTCAAACCTTCACAATTTTTCACGAGAATCGGTTGAGAAATGCGACCTTAGAAGAGAACATACACACATTCGAAAGAATGTGCTCGCTCGGTCAAAAATAAAAAAAATAATGGCTGTGTTCCTATGTTTTGTTTTTTCATTTAATTTCGTGATACTTGATTGCTGGATGTCTAAATAATGCCAATTTTTTCAAGTTTTTGAAGATTATAATATTTCTTTTCATTAATAAATTTATGAAAAAAGGAAAACATAGGGACTCAGCCAAATCCTTTCTTTAAATTTTAATGAAAAAAGCTCGACCGTAGTGTTTCCTCTAAAAGCTTAAAAAAATACCCCTATATAATCAAACTAGCGGCCGCCCGCAGTTTCACCCGCGTGGCTCCCGTTCCCGTGGGAATATCGGGATTAAAAGTATTATATGTTTTAATCCAGGCTATCTACTATCTGTGTGCCAACTTTCAACCAAATCCATTCAGTAGTTATTGCGTGATTGAGGAACAAACATCCAAACCCACAAACTTTATAATATTAGTAGGATGACCGACATTTATGAATCAACGATTACACCACTACACGTCACAAACTTTCGTTAATCACAGACAAATAAATTGTATGGAATTAATTAACAAGCTTACAAATGAACACGTAGTTTCCTTTTTTCATGAATTAGTACTGTTAATAAAAATTAAAAAAAATCCGCCGTCCATGTTCCTGTCTGGAAGCATCCATCCATCACACATTTTGAAATACCATTGAAAGATCTACATCTCGTCTCATCGTGATAGATAACTATAAAATACTAGCACACCTAGTGTCTGTGATGTATTTTTCAAAAAAATTTAAAAAACCAAATTGATAAAAACCTGCTCACAAAATTTCACGAGAATCGGTTGAGAAATGCGACTGTTGACTGTAGAGAGGAGAACAGACGGACAGACATACGGAAGCATTTTTGCCCAACCTGAAACAGAGACGCTTCCTCGCGCTTTGCGTTCAGTTGATTCTACTTTCAGTCACATTCAGTCTTTGTCAAAAAGGAGGGAACGTGTTATAAAAGAATTATCGGTTATTTTCGGGTTTTCGACAATGTTATAATCACTATGACCCAACTACGACTATTATAGTCGTTACTGATACTATTAAAAAACAATTGAACATAAGCACTGGGGCCGTATTATGTGACCTCTTATTTCCAGGCAGTTTTCTGACTGGCTATCAATCTATCTCTTTTATTAGCTATACGACTAGACGAGAAAGTGATGTCACTACAGTAATTTATAAACCTGGCAGAATTTAAGAGCTTGTAATTACGGCCTCAGGAGTTTCGTTTTGAGAATGGGGTGTCTGGAATTTTTCATATTTTTTTCGAATCTAACTTACGACTAATTAAACGTACAAAATTGCAATTTTTTTTTCAAACAAAAGAAAACTGTTTTTTTTTTAATTTTCCGAGCACCAAAATTTTTTAGTAAACTCTGCAAACTTCGGAGCTTGCGCTTTTTGGTAGACAAAAATTAAGAGCTTAGTGTTTTCTTTCTTGTGATCATGCAAATTTTAGACCTAGGTATAACCCATAAGTATTAAGTTTATTATTAAGTTAATTAATCTTAATTAACTTAATCAATACTCAACAAAAGTCAATTAAGTTATTTAGTATTAAGTTTATGGTATAACCTACTTTAGTAGTGTCATCTACCGATGATTAGAAAAAGTCCTAGAGTCATTGTGTAGCCAAGTCAGTGAAAAGCATCATACAAAATAGTAAAGTTATATAAATTCTCGAATAGGTGGCATTACTGACTTACAATGCGGAATAAATTGACAAGAGACAGTTCTCTGCAACTTCCACTCGAGAAGGTATGGCAAATATAACAGACTAGCGGCCGCCCGCGACTACGTCTGAGGGGAAAGTTTTATTTTTGCTATCATATTTTGGCACTTTGTTAGTGCATATAATGCAATGTCTAATTATTAGTAATGATTAAAATACTTACGTCGTTTTGTTTGTACCGCAAGCTATCGCATTGATGTATGTTGGACCAACTGGTAGTGGGTGGATTGTTTCTCATATTTAAATTATGCATATTCAATAATATTACACGGTTACTTTTTATCACCCAGTAAAATTTCAGGGTCGATTCCCCTCTCAATATAAACACAGAATAAATAATAGTAGTTCTTAGAATAATAACACCTATAACGATAGTTCTCTTAATAAAAGTGAGGCAACTAAAACAGCTAAAATGGCTCCGGTTTCAGATTTTTATTCTCCATGATACCTAATCATACCGAATAAGTGCAAAACAGTTCAATTTTCCTACATTTATTAGATTAGTTGAAACAGCTGTTTTTTTTTCGCGATTTCAAGGTTGGTCCCATAATGAAAGTTGTTCAGTTTGATGGTCTGATCAACCCCACGAGAGGTTTTGTATTGTCTAAAAATAACCTTGTATATATATTATTGGATTTTACTTTAGTTACGATTAAGTAACGTATGAAGGAAGGATGAAAAAGTAACTAAATCTGGAAACTAAGCCATTTTGGCTTAGTATTAGTTGCTTCACTTTGCATACGAGGACACAACTTCTAGGTGTTATTATTCTAAGTAGTAGGTATGATATAAAAATACAATTTTAAAATTAACTCATCAGGGCAGGAAACCTTCTCTCAAAATATATTCGGACGCATGTTATCAGTTGATACTAAATTTACCTGCACCACCCTGGACACAGATTTTAGGATTCAAAAAATTACCAATACCTAATGTTTTTTTCTAGGTACCCATAAATCTATAAAATTGAAAAGCCTATATTTTCAGGGTTGATAAAAATAACCGTGTAATGCTTATTTTTTTTATTCGAAAAGGAATAGACAGATGTGTGTAAATTTGATCTGATTCTTGTCTTTTAAACCCCTTCTGTACTGTACTAAATTGTTGGTAAATAAAAAGGTACCTCTACCCTACATATTTTCTGGTATTTTCTAGATTAGGTACCTACCTACATTATTCGAATTTACAAATTGGTTTCATTTAGTACCTACCTAATTAAATTTAGATTGATTCTTTTACTCAACATGACTCAACTCTAAGGGAATTTTATAATGAAACAAATGAAATAAATTAAAATTGTTATCTTTATTAAGTGTTCAACAAAATATTATCTTAAATTCAGGCCCAAAATTTGGTCAAATGCTGTATTTAACAAAATTAAATTATCAGTCTTATAAAATAAACATCACATGGCTAAATTAAGAGAATCTCTTTGGGTTTGTGTTTAATCAACTTCTTCTACGGTGGGGCCGTCGTTCCTCTGCTGGTAGCCGCCTGGGTAGCCTCCGGGCATACCTCCGGGCATACCTCCGGGCATGCCTCCGGGATAACCTCCAGGCATGCCTCCTTGTGGCCCTCCCGGCATTCCCCCGGGCATGCCTCCTGCGCCGGCACCATGCATCTTGCTCATGATGGGCGAGCACACTCGCTGCAAGTCCTTAAGCTTGTGTTCGTACTCCTCTTGGTCGGCCAAGGTGTTGTTGTCGAGCCATCTCAGCGCTTCGTCGCACTCATTGCGGGCAGTGTTCTTGTCCTCCTCAGTCAACTTCGCTCCCGCGTCATCGAGCGCCTGCCTCACGCTAAACACGTACGACTCAAGCTGGTTGCGAGCTGCCACGCGCTTTCTCTGCTTGTCATCTTCCTCTTTGTACTTCTCGGCTTCAGACAGCATCCTATCGATATCAGCCTGCGATAGACGGCCTTTGTCGTTCTTGATCACGATGTTCTTGCTGCGGCCCGTGCTGTTCTCTTTAGCCGACACGTTCAAGATGCCGTTCGCGTCCATGTCGAAGGTGACGTCGATCTTGGGCACTCCTCGGGGTGCTGGCGGGATGCCCGTCAAGTCGAACGTGCCGAGCAGATTGTTGTCCTTGGTCATCGCACGCTCGCCCTCGTACACCTGGATGGTGACGGCCGGCTGGTTGTCCGAGAAGGTGGTGAATGTCTGCGACTGCTTGCACGGGATCTTCGAGTTGCGCTCGATGATCTTCGTCATCACGCCGCCCGCCGTCTCGATGCCCAAGGACAGGGGAGCCACGTCGACGAGCAACACATCCTGGATCTTGGAGTCGCTCGAGCCAGTCAGGATCGCAGCTTGGACTGCAGCGCCGTAGGCCACAGCTTCGTCTGGGTTGATGGATAAGTTCAGCTTCTTCCCGCAGAAGAAGTTCTGTAGCAAATTCTGGACCTTTGGAATGCGTGTCGAGCCTCCGACGAGAACGACGTCGTGAATCTGGCTCTTGTCCATCTTGGCGTCTTTGAGAGCCTTCTCCACGGGGTCGAGGGTACCGCGGAAGAGGTCGGAGCATAGTTCTTCAAAGCGGGCGCGTGACACGCGCGTGTAGTAGTCGATACCCTCGTACAGTGCGTCGATTTCGATGGTGGCTTCAGTACTCGATGATAAAGTGCGCTTAGCGCGCTCGGCGGCGGTGCGGAGGCGGCGCAGCGCGCGTGGGTTCATACGCAAATCTTTTTTATACTTGCGTTTGAACTCATCCGCTAGATGATTCACCAATCTGTTGTCGAAGTCCTCGCCTCCTAGATGTGTATCGCCTGCAGTGGATTTCACTTCGAAAAGTGATCCCTCGTCGATGGTAAGAATCGAAACGTCGAAGGTTCCGCCGCCCAAGTCGAATATGAGCACGTTTCTTTCGCCTTTGAGGTTCTTGTCGAGGCCGTACGCGAGCGCGGCGGCAGTAGGCTCGTTGATGATGCGGAGGACGTTCAGGCCGGCGATGGCCCCCGCGTCCTTGGTGGCCTGACGCTGGGAGTCGTTGAAATAAGCCGGCACTGTGATCACCGCGTCGCGCACCGTCGACCCGAGGTAGGCTTCGGCTGTTTCCTTCATCTTCGTCAACACCATACTGCTGATCTCCTCAGGCGCGAACCTCTTCGTTTCTCCTTTGAACTCAACCTGAATCTTCGGTTTGCCGCAGTCGTTGATTACCTTGAAGGGCCAGTGTTTCATGTCTTGCTGGATCTTGGGATCGTCGAATTTGCGGCCGATCAGTCGTTTCGCGTCGAACACCGTGTTGCTGGGGTTGAGAGCGACCTGGTTCTTCGCCGCATCGCCGATCAGTCGCTCCGTGTCCGTGAATGCGACGTACGATGGTGTCGTCCTGTTGCCCTGGTCGTTCGCGATGATTTCAACGTTCCCATGTTGAAAAACTCCAACGCAAGAATAGGTGGTACCAAGATCAATTCCAACAGCTGGCATTTTTTCTTCTTTTATTATTCAAAATAACTCGTGTAGCACTAGTAATGCCTGTAATCAAATTCGCTTCGGTTACTACCGAACTCACTTCGTATGTATAGTTTCGTGTTTCAAATAATACTGAATTCCCGCGCGCCGCTGCCGCTTATATATCCAGCGAATCGGAGCGGTGGAACATTCTACGCGGGTCTCGAACGCTCCGTCTCTCGAACATTACCGAAGAGGGGGACCGTCGACCAATAGGAGCGTGGTATTGATATCTTTTTTAGGTCAGGGTGACCAGCCCTACGTAACTTACCATCATTATGGGTACTTTTTTTTCCAAAGCGTGTGACGTTCTTTATTTTTGTTTATACCAGATAAACCTCTTAATAATAAAAACTGGAAATTATACACTTTGTACGTAATTGAATATGATGTGTATGTCGTGGCCATATCGTAGATTTGCTCACTTCATGAAATGCTCGAGAATTTCATGAAATGATCGCATTTCATGAAATGAGCAACTTAATTTGACCAGATCTTTAAATCGTCAACATTTTACGATTTTATCATCCACGTCTGGCCGGATCGTATAAATAGGGTGTCCATAAAATAAATCTTTATTATGTAATAATTGACAAATGTAGAGTAATATCAGTTAAATAGAAACACAATACTTTAGCTAGACATTACATTTTAATAAAATAAGTGAATAATTATGTTACTTAAGAATAAAGTACTAACTTGTGGCGATCCAAACTCCACGGTTTTTTTTACATTTTGCTCGGTTTTTGCGTGACTTGCATGATGCTCGACTCTTTTGCTATTACTTTCTTCCTCATTTAATAACAAATTATTCACTTTTTCACTGCGAGAAATAACTTTGTCGTCAGCGGCCGGCATCTTTACACATAAACAAAGCGCTTGCAGTGCCTCTACCGGTAATTAATTAATTTTACGATATGATCAAAATAATCTTGACCATTTCATGAAATAGCCGCGCGATCAGTTGCCCATATCGAGAAACGATTTCTTATTATTGATCTGCCCAAGCCACATCATGATGTGGCCAAGAGACAGTGAATCATTTCATGAAATGCAATCATTTCATGAAATTCTCGAGCACTTCATGAAGTGAGCAAATCTACGACATGGCCACGACATGTACATTACAGTGCTTATACACTAACATATTATATTACAGCAAAAAATTATAATAGGTGGATTATATTTATGTATTTTCATGTAATTAAATAGTTTATCCTACTAATGTAAATGTTAAAGTTTCTGTGTGTATGTTTGTTACCTCTTCACGCCTTAACAGCTGGATGGATTTGGATAAAAGAACAAAAACCACTTCCCATACATATTGTGTTGACCTATCAAATAGCTTTTTTTTAAGTGGATGTATGAATGATAATAAAATTATATTTGAATAATTGGTATTACAGTAGAATACCATATTTATATATTTATTGAATTTCAAATTGGAAATTAGAAAAATATGTATTTAATTGTAAAATCAATATTTTCTAGCTGTAATAGCACAGAATACATAATAGTATAGTTTGCTAATCTGTATTATGAATTTTATCTATTTCTACATTGCCAATTGTTATTTAGATAGATAGATAGATGATTTATTAGCATCACAACACATGCGCATAGACAGAAAAATAAAAATGCAATTTTATGACCTAAATCATTTCTCTACACAAGATAATTATTAAAATCAACACTATTGGTATGGCAGGCAGGTCAGAAATGGGCATCCTTTTTTGCCACACATTAGTACTCATAAGAAAATAGGAGCCACTTTAAGGTTTTTGATACAAAAGAGCTCAACTCTGAAAGGTTTTTTTTTATATAAATTCAATCTGATTTTATTTGAATTTGATATTGTTCGAAAGCTGTAATAGTTAACTTGCGGACTCTACTGTCAAATTTACTGTATATTTTTTCCTATTCACCGTGTATCAGTTATAATCAAAAAATGTTATAGGTTGCGTATTTTTGTATGGAACTCTAATATTTTTTTGATTCGAACTGACACACGGCAAACAGAAGAGACAGTAAAGTCCGCAAGTTGACTATTAGAAGATTATGACATTATAAATTCAAATAAAATTATATTGAATTTACATAAAAAAAAACCTTTACAGAAACTAGCTTGTTTGTAAGGAAAAGCATAAAGTGGCCCGTATTTTCTTTTGAACAGTATACAATATTATCAGCTGGATTAAAAAAAAAACCAAAAAAAACAAAGGTTTCCTAGGGTCCACGCAGACGAAGTCGCGGGCGGCCGCTAGTTGCACTTGCACATAACATAAACTTATTTATTGAAATTCTAGATCTAAGGCGTTCTCAATGCAATTTTTATATTAAGATAAGATAATGAGGGTGATTTTTACACGACTGCCCAAAGCAAAAAGAGTGTTATGTGTTCAGGGTTCATGTATGTTTGTGGGTATGTGAGTTTCTTTATTCCACCATAACTTCTAAATGCCTGAACTGATTAAGATAAATGGGGTATCGTTAGAATCCTTACAGCATTCCGAGTGACACTGGCTTTTTTTTAGACAAAATCAATATGGCGACTGTACGACGCCATTTTCAAATGCGAAAAAAAAATTGTTTTCTTCTATTATTACAATATGGGCATCAAATGAAAGGCCTTGATGAGCACATTCCAAAACTATATAATATGTCACTAAAATGTGTAAAATAAATTTAAAAAATATTAGAAACACGACTGCCCTGCCAAAAACGAACTAAAAAGTTACTTAAACAACAAGTGTTGCAGTCAGGGGACCTCTTTGATCAAAAATTGTTCCATAATAAGGTCCCCCGACTGCAATGACACTTGCTGTTTAACTTTTTAGTTCGTTTTTGACAGGGCAGTCGTGTTTTTAATATTTTTCAATTTATTTTTAAAGACCTATCTATAGACACCCCGCACGTAGAGGTGACAAACATTTTTTTTCAGTTCCATGTATGGGGAGCCCCCTTAATATTTGTTTATTTTTTTTATTTTTGTGTGAAAATCGTAAAGCGGTTCACAGAATACATATACCTTCCAAGTTTCAACTGCTGTGACATACGGACGGACAGAATAGACAGACAGACAGACATGATGAATCTATAAGGTTTTTTCCGTTTTTTGCCTTCAGGCTACGGAACCCTAAAAAGCTTAATTACAAAGCTAACTAAAATTTAGTGGTTAAATGCTAGAAATCAACTCTTAAATTTTTTGCTCATGGCATGGTGGGTAATTTTCCACCCGACATTTGGTCATTCTGGGGAGAATTGACTTGAAAGTATCGCATCACCGTGCGCATGACAAGGCGAGCGCGTGCGAGAGGGACAGATATACCATTGTTTTTGTTTGTATACAGCGAACAGCTGTTTGTGTGAGGATGGTACGTACTACAGAAATCTGGAGTTTACGAGAAATTTCGACCCTTCAATGTTTTTTTTTTCTATTGAATTTGTTTACCGAGCGATAACGGCAAGGGCATCCTATTTTCGACATTCTAGATAATTATATCTCAGTTAAAACACGTTTACTACTAAATTTAGGTTTCGTCCGTGAATACTTGCGTAGGTCATAGTCATTCATAGGGTCATAAATGTGTTTATTTCATCGGGTTTCCTACGTAAAATCGAAACACTAATTATCGATTTTCATTTCAACGAAAACCATTGACCGATTGCTCCATTGATCGATGCCTTATTAGTACCAAGCTTTAATTCCCCGATGTAACAATTCACCGAAAACCAACTTACCGACGTTTATTTCAACTACACTACACATGATCGACTAATTATTTTGTCGAATGTAACATATCACCGAAAAATCGAGTAAAGCTTTACAGCACTTAAATAGCACTGTACTTTTAAATATTTTATTATTAAAACATTTACCTTAGTACATACCTATATTAAAGAGCTCAACATACAAAACGGTAGGTGGAATTGAGTGCACCTATATAAAAATACTAGCTTTTGCTCGCGACTAAATGGATTCCCTATATAAATTTCCACCTCTCTATTTACCCCCTTATGAGATGATTTTCGAAATAAACTATCCTACAATCCTCGACAAGCTAGGATAACAAAATATTTCAAAGTACCCCCAAAAGCACTGTTTATCGGACGCCTAGTCATAATAATTATAGTTCCAACATGTTTGCTAATATTTAAGTACTGTAAAGCTTTACTCGATTTTTCGGTGAAATGTTACATTCGACAAAATAATTAGTCGGTCATGTGAAGGTGTAGTTAAAATAAACGTCGGTAAGTTGGTTTTCGGTGAATTGTTACATCGGGGAATTAAAGCTTGGTACTAATAAGGCATCGATCAATGGAGCAATCGATCAATGGTTTTCGTTGAAATGAAAATCGATAATTTGTGTTTCGATTTTACGTAGGAAACCCATTTCATCATGCATGTTAGAGAGTTACAAAGATAATGATGATCTTTAGTAAGTTCCTTACTTTTTCATTGGCATTGCAAAACTGAGGAAAGATAAAAAAGAAAATAATAAAAAAACCTCAGCAACCGTCTATAATAGCTCGTTTTGTGATTGACAGTTTTCCGTAATAAGAAATATTTAGTTTATTAGTTGTTAAATAAAAACGATAATGTTGTCAATAATTTAGATTTTTTTAACATGGTTTTTACTATGAAAATTTCTACCAGCGTTGTAAATCCCTAGAAATTGTTTAATTTATTATTTCTCCATCTTACAAAATATGAATTGGATGTATTTTTTAAAAACCACAATACACGATGATACGTAGGTACAACCTACTTATTTAAAAACCTAAAAAATATTGGTTTTACAAGCTTTTTAAAAGCTTCCAATATTTAGGAAAAATCTTAGTTTCTAACATTTTGAAAATAAGTATAAAATCTTTTCTATACTTATTCATAACTTAATATTGTTTCAAAAAAATACCACATGTTTCAAAACTTACTTATTGTACCAACCTACCTAACCCCTAAAAACTAAACTAATCTTTTCGAAGAATTTGATGGTTATAAAAAAGCAAACTTCTCGTGCTTACCGAAAAAACTAAAAATTTTAACCGCGAACTGAATTAAATTTAGAGGAAAATTGAGGAAAAACAGGGAAATTTTAAGTAAATCTAAGTAGTTTTGTAGTAAATTATTTACTTACTTTAATCGTACAATAACGTGGTTGTTGTTTGCCAGTTTATAATTACAATTAAGTATACTATAGTAAGTGGGTAGGTACACAATAGTCAGTTTTACTAAATGAAAATATAATTCAATAACGTAGGTACAATGTTATTAAGTAAGATGGCGTTTTGTATGGAGAATTTCAAAGAAGTTGCATTTTCCATACTTACATTTTCTTAATCTATTTAAACGAAACTTTTACGCACAAATGGTATACCTACATTAAAATAATTTATGCCACTTAAGTTTTGGCCATGTTAAAAGTAAAACAAACAAAGTGGTAATTTTTTGCTAACAAAAAAAGACGAATCATTTTTAAGGCTTAAGACGTTAGTACTATTATATATTCTGTGGCTTAAGTACGTTTTTTAATGTTTAGAAAATTAAAATAAGGATGTTTTTCTGCTGATAGTTCACATCTTATTCGTGAATCGTGTCATATTGTTGTCTATGGTTGTCATTATTCGATATTCGATGTAATAAAAAATGTAAAAGAAGTGACAGGGTTCTTTTAGATTGTGATTATTCATACACTTTTTTTATTAATCATTAAGTAGGTATGTACCTACACCCAAAAATCTTGAAATTTTTCGTTTGTATTATTAAAAGAAAATGTTTTTCTCTTGAAAATATCGCAAAATAATTCACTAGGAACTTTTGTAAAATTAAATAATTACTTTGCATTGTGTATGTAATTAACTACATTTTAATTAATTTTATTATTGTTCAAGTTTAATTTGCTAATTAGGTACCTGATTAAATAACTGCATAACATCCTACGAATATTAGCTATTTATTATTGGATTTTTGGAATAGTTTTGGATGTTTGTTACACAATCACGCAATTTGGATGAAATTCGGCACACATATAGTTTATAGCCTGAATTAAAACATAGGATACTTTTATCCCGGTGAAAGGTTCCCCAGGAGGTCTACTCTAATTCAACGAAAAACGAAATTTCGATCGAAATTTCGCTCATTTCCTACCACGGTTCCATTCGTTTCGAAACTTCGTTGAAACGAAATTAGTTTGACGTTTAATTTCTCTAAGCCATTTGCACTGAAGTAACGAACGAAAATTGAAGTTTGACAGCTGATTGTTCGGAATTTTAACCTCAAATTTTATTTTTCGAACTTCGGACGAAGTTGTGGGTGGTCGGAACGCACGCTTGTGTAGAATCGACTGGAATGTTCAGTTTGTCGAGCGTTCCATCGTCCATGATTTTGCGTGTGTGTGACTGTGGATGAATCACTAATGATTAATTTGTTTAGGTACCTAGGTAGGTACTGTCAAACCGATAAAAATATGATTATTATCACTTATTAGTTAGATTCTAGAATGGTGACTTAAAATAGATGTTCTATTCTAAAAAAATCTGCTGTTTCGAATACAAAATTTATAAGTAGGTACGAAAATATCAAAATGTATGAAACAGCTGTTTTTTTTTTCGCTATTTCAGAGTTGGTGCTAAAAGTTGTTAAGTTTGATGGTCCATTCGCCAGTAAATAGTTTTTCACGGGCTAATTTTCGAATGTTCAATCTGATTTTATTTGAATTTGATATTATTCAAAAGCTGTAATAGTCAACTTGCCGACTTAACTGTCGTATTTACTGTTATACTTAATAGGGAATATGCATCAATTTTTTTTTAAATCTTAATCAAAAGTATAATGCGTGAGAAAGTTAACTGTAATATTAAAACTTTTCTCTTGCGATTTTTTCTCGTGATATAGTTACTTGAAGTTAGCGCGCAGCAGCACCCGCCGAAAACGCTCCATACAAAACGGTGACGTCACACATCACGTTTCAGGTGTGTTTCGGCGCGTTTAATATGGAGTTAGCCAATAATCTTCAATTATCTCCCTAAATTTTGCGTTTAAGTACATATGTGTCATACAAAATATTGTTTCTTATTCGATATTCTATCTAACTGTAAAGTGTATTATATCCGAAAATGAAAAAAAAATATCGTTATTTTCCCCTGATTTCATCGTGTGATAAAACTAGGATTATACATTTTTTTTATTTTTTTTCCTGTTCCGTCATGTTTTTATAAGTGTCCGCAGCGATCAAGCTCAAATTCATCAAAATCGGTAACTTATGCATATTCCCTATTATGATTTCCCATAGTCGCCGTGTGTCACTTAGAATCTTAGAATAATTACACCTAAGTAGAAGCCGTGTCTTTTTAGGCAAAGTGAGGCAACTTATACTGACTGAGCCAAAATGGCTCAGTTCTCAGATTTATATCCTTCATACGTTACCTAATCGTAACTAAAATCCAATAATATAATAATTAATCTCTTTAAGGTAGGGAAATTGAAACTGTTTTACGTACTTATTAGGCATGATTATTTAATAATGGACAATAAAAATCTGAAAACAGCGCCATTTTGGCTATTTTTGTTGCCTCACTTTTGACAGCGCGCTTTGTAGGGAATTATCGTTCTAGGTGTAATTATTCTAAGGTTAGAATTAAAAAAATAAAAATTTATATTTTTGCATGAAACTCCAATAGGGAATATGCATCAATTTTTTTTTATCAAAATCAATAAGTAGTATAATGCGTAAGGAAATCAAATGTAATATTGAAACTTGTCTTTTGCGTTTTTTTCTCGTAATATAGTTACTTGAAGTTAGCACGCATCAGCTACCGCCGAAAACGCTCTATACAAAACGGTGACGTCACACATCACGTTTCGGTGTGTTTCGGGCGCGTTTATTATGGAGTTAGCCAATAATCTTCAATTATCTCCCTAAATTTTGCGTTTAAGTACAAATGTGTTGCACAAAATATAATTTCTTTTTCGATATTCTATCTGACTGTAAAGTGCATTATATCCGAAAACGAAAAAAAAATATCGTTATTTTCCCCTGATTTCATCGTGTGATAAAACGAAAATAATATTTTTTTTATTTTTCTTTCTGTTCCATCATGTTTTTACAAAGTGTCCGCAGCGATCAAGCTCAATTTTAGGAAAATCGGTGTCTTATGCATATTCCCTATTGTCTTTTTTATTCACACCATGGCACATGGTAGGTTTTTGAACTTTGAACCAATTTATCAGTTGCATTTTAACATTTTTAACCATAGCGAATTTTAGTTTAAAAGGAGCTGCATAATTTTATGGATTTTATCTTTTCATAAAATAAATTTCTATCGCCTTAATTAAATCCCTTAAATACCTGCCTACTTACTTACCTAATTCCTTAGAATAATTACACCTAGAAGCCGTGTCCGCGTATGCAAAGTGAGGTAACTAATACTGAGCCAAAATGGCTCAGTATTCAGATTTATATCCTTCATACACAGGTACGTTACATAATCGTAACTAAAATCCAATAATATAGTAACTAATCTCTTTAAGGTAGGGAAATTGAAACTGTTTTGTACTTATTAGGTATCATTAAGTAGGTAATAATGGACAATAAAAATCTGAAAACGGCGCCATTTTGGCTATTTTAGTTGCCTCATTTTTTACAGTGCGCTTTGTATGGAATTATGGTTCTAGGTGTTATTATTCTAAGCCTAATTCCAAAACCTTTCAAAAATCATTAACATTTTCTAGAATACCTACTTAAACAATTTTAGGTAGGTACCTACCTAGGTAGGGACGGTGCAGTTTATCTAGAACCTACTTACTATCTATCTAAGTAATTAATTAAATACCTGGGTAAGTAGGTAGGGTTTTTATTGTCAGAAAGTAGGTAAGTAATTATTACTTTCTTACAAATAAAACCCTACTATAAAAACGCTAAGACATCCATTTTCCAAAACCTTCCATCAAAAACATAAGTATTCATCTAGAATCAGTCTACTTAAGTACCTACCTACTTAATTAGGTACCTACTAGAGTTTCTCGATATAAATAAACACGCAAAAATATCCACAACCTTCTACAGAAGTCATAGACCTTTCTAGAATGCCAAAGTGCAACGGGCATGGAATATCGATCGCTCTCGGAGGTGCTCGGTCGGACGGAGTGTGTCGGTCGGCGGCGGGCGGGACGGGAGATAGAAAGTTGGCGAATGTTCTGGATGCGATCACACACATACACACACACACAAACACACACTACACCAGTCCAGCAAGTGCAGTTGTTCTATTGATTTTACGAATGAAAACTGAATAGGTAGATAGATAGACAAAATGAATGTAAAAAAATCTAGATATTGCAAATTATTGCAAACTGCATCAAATAAATTAGTTGGAGGTTTTTATTTTATCTGAGGTTAGAGGTAGGTAGGCAGAGTAGGTACAGACCTACTAGGCGCATTACAACAAGCATAAATACATTTCGATGCATAGGTAGGTATCTGATTGTTAAGTCCGTTATTCATTAGCTATTTTCTTACAACTGCTGACTGAAATATGTTTCAGCATTATTATATTAGTGGTGGGTTTTTAAACCATAGCACAGCAAAATCTACTTTGATTCTATGTGGGAATTCTAAAATGATTTATTTATCGATTAAGTAAGACCTAGGTATCGTTGTTTGCATTGATTCTTGTTACCTACCTACTTAGTTCTTACTTTTATTTAGTCCAGTCTAGACGCAGATTACCATCTAGAAACCTTAAACCTAAAAGCAATACATTTGCTTCAATATTGTTGTACCTACCCATTGAAATGTAATTTCGATGTACCTACCTACCTACCTTGGTGCCTATTGTAAAATTTATTATCCCAACTACACAATACAGATGCAATTTAGCAGAGCCGTCTCTAGCCCATGTAGCGCCTGTGTGCAAAAATACCCTGGCGCCCTCTAGTAGGCGTGCGGTCAAAATGGAACACTTACAATTCTATTCAAATAGTGCAATTTTAAATGATGTCGGGAAGCGATGGGTACACAAGTAAAAATCATTTTTTACACTTTATAGTATTCTAATACAGCCGAGTTCGCAATGATTGTTGGCGTTTCATCAAAACAGGTGTCGGTGTCGGCCGGCACGCGCCTTTGATTCGACACGGCCCCAATCATTATAATCAATCTTTAATTATCGGTTTTAAGGCTGATTTCACGTTGAAATTGAAACAAAAGTTATTGTGCAGTGTCACGTCACAGTGTAAAAATCATACAGAGATGCAGGGCCGGATTTAAGAACTATGGACCCCTAGGCTCATTCTGTGGTGCGTACCCCCCGTCTAGTAGTAAAATGCAGTTGTAGAGCGGTGTCAACGCGATTTTTCAGAGAAATGCCTGTCTATAGTTGAAAAAAAAAAGCCGCGCAGCTGGATTTTTAGCCCACTGATCTTATGGTTTTTCCTGTTTATTGTAAAAAGTGGCCGCGCAGCACAATTAGTCAGTTTCATCAATTAAACTTCTAATCTTGCCTATCGATTGTAAAAAAAATGGCAGCGCAGCGTGATTTTTAGTCAGTTTAAGCCACTAATCTTGTAATCATGACTTCCTTTAGGAAAAAAACGGCCGCGCAGCGCGATTTATAGTCAAGTTTCATCCAATAATCTTGTAATCTTGCCTGTCTAAAGTGAAAAAACGGCCGCGCAGCGCGATATTTTAGCCAGTTTCATCCACTAGTTTTGTAATCTGTGGTTTCATCCGCGTTATCCAAAAATGCAAAAAAAACATGTGATGCGGGCCCCCTAGGCTGCAGCCTATGTAGCCTATGCTTAAATCCGGCAGTGCAGACATGTACCTAACGCTTTGTTTGATGTCCGCGAAAATGGCGACAGCATTTAGACAGTGGCCTTAGTGCTAGGGTAACAGAGACGGTTCGACCATAACACCGGCTTCGGCCATAACACGAACCCAGGCGCAGCCAGGGTCTTTGAGAGCGCCCCGTGGCGCCGCGCCGCGAGTAACAACGCTGGGCCCGGGCACAGGCAGGGACTGAGAGCGCCCCGGGGCGCCGCGCCGCGAGTGACCATGTTTCGCGTCGCAAGCGCCAGCGCCGCTCGGTCGGCGCGGCGCCCCCTAAGACCCTGCGCCCGTGTGCGCTGCACACCCTGCACAATAGGTAAAGACGCCTCTGCAATTTAGTAGGTAGAGGTACCCATTGTACCTAGGTAGGTAGGTAGGTACTTAAGAATATTCTAGAAATATCGAGCCGTTGCTAGCTAACGTATTTTCTTACAATACAACATACGTAAATGACAAAGCTGATGGTAGTGTACAGTACAATAATAATAGCCTTTATGGGACCGTTATAAAATAGCGCCGACAATTTTATTATTCTGTCTCTGTACAATGAGGGGTTTTCAAAGTGAAATTTAAAAAACCGACTAGGTAAGTGCGAGTCGGAATCGCGCACGAAGGGTTCCGTCCTTACCAAAAAGCGGCAAAAAAACTCGTTTGATGCATGGGAGCCCCACTTAAATATTTATTTTATTCTGTAGTTACGTAGGTAGGTATATTGGCGAAGCGCCAGAAACGAAATTTTTGTAAAATAAACTTTCAATAGGGTGAATATGCCTATTACCAGCCCCCCCAACGATTTTTCAACTTTGAATCTCTGTTGTTGCCACAATTGCTATCTTAAAAATATTGCTGATACAGTTTTAGGTAGGTTGATTCATCTTTATTACGAAAATAGTACTTAGTTTTGCGTAGTTTTGTGGGAAAAAAATAGAGAAGTATTTAAAATTCCGAAGGGCGAAAAACCCTAACTCCAGCCGCCTTTGCCCTAATATCAGCCGCTTTGCTCCCTAATTCCAGCCGGGTACAGGGTGTTCTAAAATAATTCAACCATGTTAGTATAAAATAAAAAAAATATAATTTGGTAACTCTCAATAGTGATAATAAAACACTAAAGGCTATAAATTATGATTCCCATAGCAAGTCATTGAAACTTACACCTTTCCTGTAGATATTAATCAATTAAGAATACACATATATTAAAAATTGCGTAACAAAAAGTTAACTTTGGTTTAATAAACATATAATCAACGAGTATGAAATCGTTTTAATTATTTGAAACTTTTTTAAGCGTTTTCCAAGAAGTGGAATTCAATATACATTTTTTTATATTGAATTTATTTTCTGTTTCTAAAACTTGAAGTGAAGTTAAAAAAGTGAAGAAAAGTATGATTTTAATTATTATTACTTTTTACATCTAACATTAAAAAATAAAACAAAATAATTAAAATCATATTTGAGAACACCCTGTATATTGCCGTAAAGTTAGATGACCGGCTGGAGTTAGGTTCTCATACATATCCTAATACCAGCCCCTAATTTGCAGAACAAATAACTTAGGAATTGAACATTTTTCACCCGGCTGTAATTAGGTCATTGGGTGCAGGGTTAGTAATTCTAGTGAATAGCACTACAAATTCCAAGCTTGAGACGAGCAAATTAAGATGAATTTGATTTCTTAAACGAAAGTTAAATACCTAATACCAGCCCCGGCTGATAATGGAAAGTTATTGAAAATCATCCAGTCAAACTCCAGCCCCCCTATTTTTTTCGAAATTAGTAAATTTAATTACAAACTAGTAATGTCAAAACGTTATATATCTAATCTATTACTTGTATCAAAGCTTAAAACCTAAAAAAAAATGCATCTTTTCTTAATTTTTCTGAAGCCTTGGCTATTTGGGCAGTTCTCAATAAACTTGCAGATACTTTCAAAAATGACGCAAAATAAAAATGATGAGATATGAGATACACACATTAAAGTGCTAAATTTGGTTTAATTAAAAATATATTAATATATTTAACAAATTAAACACAAAAAATCTCACTTTTACTTACAAATAATAAACAAATCATGATAGTAATACGTTTCGTTACGATGGTAATAAATTTTAGTCTATCTTTAACTTTTTTTTTACTTATTCTTAGTTTTACATTATGTAATCACAACCAAGTTATAACGCTTAAAAATATGTATCTAATCTTATTACTTAAGCTCAGTAATCGTCTATTTATTAACTTTTTTCTGTGAAATAAATAATGGACAGTAACTCACCCTGACTAGGGCTACCATCTGTCCGGATTAGTCCGGACATGTCCGGACTTTTGGGCTGTTGTCCGGACTTTGTCCGGCTTTGCGATTTGTCCGGCTTTTTGAGATTAGGCGGTGTAGTGTAATACGAGAAAAACCTACGTAGCAGTAGTGTTCGAAAGAGAAGTCCCAAAATGTATGGAGTCTGGATCTGTCTGTGAAAATGTCCGGACTATTATTGAAATGTCCGGCTTTTTGTCAGGACTTTTCAAATTTTGCAATGGTAACCCTAACCCTGACGTATTAGTAACGAGACTGACAAGTCAAGGTTTAGGACACACTAAGCATATTGAACATGGAATCACATTTTCTTAGCGCTTATTATCTTATAACAAGTATAAAAAAATTTTAGATTCAAATCTAACAAAACTGAATTTTTTACTTAAGTATTTAAATAACTGAAAAAACATCAGGCAGGTTTCATATATTTTGGTCCAAAATAGAAAGTGCCGGCCAAAAAAAATTACTAATTGTGTATATATATCTGATGTATTTTTAATAATAAAATTATATTAATTTATAATACACCACATTACTGAATTTTTCATTATTAAAAAAAAATTGTACCACTCAGTGTGTCTTCAACTTTACGCTATCAGGCTAGTTACATTTCTTGTCAGACTATACGTTACAGCTCAAATCATAACAATCCTGACGTAACGCGGTGGGGTCCCGAGGTCCCGACGCAAGTAAATCGAAATATTTTTGTTATTACCTTAGAACCCTAGATATATTTGATGTGATTTTAAACCACAGACATATAAGTTTATATTACAGTGATCGCAGGAACCACAACTTTTCAAATTTTACGTAAATTCGCATAACTATATTGACAAAAAACCGTGACAAATCGTAAGTTGCCCAAGTGCCGCTCGTTTCGTGGGGCCTACGACTGTTAGTATTTCAAATACTGTCCATACGTTACGTTGTTTATGATCAAAATGTTGCCATTTCCATAAAAAATACCCGAAATCAAGCAAACATTTGATCTAATACGAATTATTAACGTAACTAAGTGGACAATGTCAGGATGAGCGTTTTCCCGTGGACAGAATTTAAAATTCAATAAAAATATGAAATAACGCTTGTTTTCCGAATATTATTATGTTTTATGATAGTTCTTTAACGGTATTGTACACCAAAACCATTACCTTTGTGGTCGTAGAAGTAAAATATTAAATTATTCTTATAGAAACACGGCGAAAAATTTTTTGGACAGTATGGGGAGCAAAATTTGACAATTTTTAAGTGGATTTTATAAAATAATAGCAACAATAATATTTACTTAAAAAATATAGATGGGGTTGCCCAGTTCTTAAAGAATAATCTAAAATATTTATTTTACGGAAATTGTTGCCCAAATTCCCTAAACAAATAATGTATGCTATGGACAACCCAAAAATCGGGATCTGCAAGTTTTTTGAGAACTGCCCATTTGACTCACTGTATTCCGCACTAACGGTGTAGCATCCGTTAATGTGCAGATTAACTAGTTAAAGTGCAGATTAACGGATTCCGTACTTTAACTGTAACATATCAATATAAAACTATAGAATTCTATCAAACCTGTCGGCTGTATCCTCATTGACTTGCTTTTCTGACAAAACTTGAATAAATGCTCTTGACTGTACCTACAATTATTATCTATTGAACAGCTATCGAAAAAAAAATAACGCGCGTATCATCGAAATGTATTATTTCATTTCGATGGCGCGTATACGTAAAATCATTCGATAGAATAATTTTATATCTATGGAAAATGTCATTTCGCTCTTCGGCGTTAGATGGCGCTATGCAATTTCCCATACAAAATTAATCTGTTGAATGTTTTTTCGATATAGCTGTTCGCGCTAATGATAGGTTCAGTAAGTACGTGCCCTTAGCACGAACAACTATCGAAAAAAATAACGCGCGTACGCGCGTAAAATCATTCGATAGAGTAATTTTGTAATAGAAATTTGTACAGCGCCATCTACCACCGTAAAGCGAAATTAATTTTTCCATAGAGCAATTCTCTATCGAGTAGGTACTTTTACACGCGTTTTTTTCTCGATAGCTGTTAGTACTTCGTTTTAAAGATAGGTACAGATTCGAGAAGAAAACGGCCGTAAAAACACTAATAAGTGTATGTTTGTATGGGTCGGATTCAGGTCGGATTACTTTAGTAATTTACTCCTTTGGTATGGGAATTTGTACAGCGCCACCTATCGCCGCCGTAAAGCGAAGACCCATAAAATAGAGAGAGAACATCATTCGTTCATTAATTAATAACAAACGTAAGAAATTGATTTTGCTATTATAAACTAGAGGCGTTTATTATGTATAAATAAACTATAGTGATGTTTGTAACTTTGTATAAATTATAGAAACGTGGTCGCTAATTATGGGTCTCATAAGGAGGCTCAAGGTCACCCAGCGTGCAATGGAGAGAGCCATGCTCGGCGTTTCCCTGCGTGATCGAATCAGAAACGAGGAGATCCGCAGGAGAACTAAAGTAACCGACATCGCTCGAAGGATTGCTCAGCTGAAGTGGCAGTGGGCAGGCAGGACACATAGGGGGCCCTACCGCCCAAGTGTCGTCGACTTCGCCGTCGGCTTCATTTGACAGATGGATGAGATACATTGCTACTTCTTTTTGGTCCAAATAAAGACTTACCAAAGAAAAGAAGCAATGTATTTCCGTTTCAATGAACCGCGCGGTGCCGCGCGGGGTCAAGGTCTACAAACCTGGCAGGGCCTAGCCAAAGTAACATTCGCTAATCTTCGTTATCGCTTCGCTTTCGAAACATGTATAGGATTGACATAAGGTTTCGTTAACTATCGAATTTTAAAACGTCAAATCCATACATGTTTCGAAGCGAAGCGATAGCGAAAATTTGCAAATGTTACTTTGGCTAGGGGGTCTGCGGGGCTACTCAAATGGCCACTTTTCTATTCGTTCGCTAACTTAAAAATTAAAAATAAGCCATAAACACCAAAATAACGTGTCGTAGGCTTGTCAATTCCATACAATACAACAATGTCACAGAATACATAATAGTACAAACAATGTCTGTGATTTACATAAACTTGCGACGTCATACTTGATCATTGATTGCTTATTTTTAAGATTTAAGTTAGCGAACGAATAGAAAAGTGGCCATTTGAGTAGCCCCCCTGATCCGTTCAGTTGCGCCGCGCGGTTTGAGACGAATGGATCCAGTAAGTTAGAAAAATGAGTACCTATCAAAGACGAAATTTCTATCGATTTGCTTATCTATGAAGTCAAAAAAAAATGCCATTTGGAATCTAAACTCCAAGGACTATTCAAATAATTAATTAAAGAGAAGGTCTTGGGAAGAATTAGTTTTAATTTTCTTCTATGACAATGATTCTGAAGAAAAAAGAAAAACTTGGGCAAGTTTACAAATTACTTGCGTTTCTTTTTTAAAATAACTTTGTATAAATAAATAAATCCATAAACAAATTGCTTCCTCCGCGTCCGTTCTCAGTGATTTGATGCCAGACTGCCGCGCGTGCACGCTATCATCGCGGAACGCTCCTTAAATCGGACTCTGAATACCTGGGCCTGGGGGGGTATTACAACCTCTTAAAACTTCCCAGGTTTATGAATTGCTATAGTTACATCTCTTTCTCGCTGTATAGCAAATAAAAGAGATAGATTGATAACCAGTCAGAAAACTGCCAGGAAATAAGAGGTTGTAATACGGGGGCACAGAATACATATGACGGGGGCAGATCTGTTATTCAGGAAGGGGGGATCCAGGGGGGCAGCTGCCCCCCCCCCCCCCCCCCTTTGGTACGCCCATGAAAACATCTTATTCCCTCAGGACGCGGACAGAGTAGCAGGCAAACCCTAGTTTTCATTTTCAAGTACTCTAATAGTATTCTGAAACCCTACTTGTTTCGTTTCGAATCCTATGCCAACTTGCCCTTCAGTTTTTGGTTCCAAGGGTTTCAAAAGGCGTTAAATACAAATAGGAAATAACAGTGTGCGTTACCCCAGCAAAAAGTTGAGCTTTAGAGAGATGAGACCTTATCAGATAATGAGCGCTTTTCAATGACAGATTTAAAAAAAAAAGGAAACTGTGAGTAGATGGCGTTGTGCAAAAGTATGATGTCAATGTCAATGTCAACTTGTCAACGACATGACATCTCCAAAAATATCTATGGCCGCGTTCCGAATCATGCTTATATAGCAATGTGAGCACGCTAACGCCCGGTCCGATTCATGCTTACAACGCTCACCTAAGTTGAAGTGACGTAATAGATGACGTCATCGCATGTGCCAACGATGCTCAGCGTATTCCACCAAATGGTAGAATACGCTGAGCGTCGTTAGCACATGCTATGACGTCATCGGTGACGTCACTTCAACATACATTAGCGTCGTAAGCATGAATCGGACCAGGCGTCAGCGCGCTTATAGTGCTGTAAGCGTGATTCGGAACGCGGCCTTAGAATATTTCGCTAGTTTTTTGACAGCATACTTTTTGATAGCGCCATCTAGTGAGGTGATTGGAACTATTTTTTTTTCTTAAAAAAGCGCTCATTAGTGTGTCATGAGACTCATGAGGAGAAATTTGTTTACTAATAGCAAAATTTGTGTGAGTTGTAGTTTTTAAGATATATGAGAAAAACAGATTTTGCTGAGGTCACGTTTTAAACATTACCCTGGCAAAAAAAGTTGTTTCAGCCTGGAATCAAATACTTGAATAGATAGCTTTTGTTGCAAAGTAAATGTTAGCAAATAGCAAAAATTGTGTGTGTTATGGTTCTTGAGTTATTTAAGTTTTTGCTGGGGTAACGTTTTGGGTTTTCCCAGATCTCGAAAACGGTTCAACGCAGAAGTTTGAAAAAAATACCACTAAGAGACCTTAATTTGTTTAAATTTGTTTGATTGTTAGTTTTTGATTTGGTTGTCGCAAACCAACGTAATTAAATGGTTTCGAAAAACAGAAAAAACGAATTTGCAAGTAAACTACTACACTTATAATCAAATAAACAGCTGTTAAAAATAGCCGTGGTAGACACTTATTACGTCAAGAATTTTAGGCTTTGTAACTTTACACGATGTAAAGATATAAACAAATTTAATAAATTTTAGACTGGTCGTACTTTAGCGATCGAATACACAGTGTCCATAACATTAAGACACATCGCATACATTAAACAAATTTAGGTAATTCATTAACATTCCTTCCTGTTAATTTCAGCTCTCAATTACGCCTATCATGAAAGTTTTAACAAAAACAAGATTAAGACAGCAATTCTTGAATAAGCCGACCAAATTGTAAAGATAACTAAAAAGCGACCGCACCATACGTACGGGTTATCTTCGCAAATTAGCAGCTTAGTATCCGATGTTTTGTACAGTTATGAAGAAAAATGTTATTGATATAGCTTAGATTCAACTAGTTTTCTATTTTATAAATTAATATCGTGTTTATTTATATCAAATAATAAACTTACGCGATTAATAGTATTTTAAAAAGAATTTAATAATTCATGAAAGTTAAAATTTTGAAACGACCCGGACTACAGCTGGGCCACAAAAAAAAAAGTTGGAAATCTGACATTTTGACTATGCCATGATGAAGTTGATAATTTTTCGGAATTTGTCGCCAAAAACCAGAATTTGTCAGGCTTGCGTTTAGGAGATACGTGTGGCTCAGCTGTAGAGACGTCTCTACAGCTGGGCCACACAGATCTCGAAAACGGAAGGTCGTAGCGAAAATCTGAGTACTCGTATGTGTAACCGGTAATTTGTCGGATTTTGTCGCCAAAAACCAGAGTTTGTCGGTCTTGCGTTTAGGAGATACGTGTGGCTCAGCTGTAGAGACGTCTCTACAGCTGGGCCACACAGATCTCGAAAACGGAAGGTCGTAGCGAAAATCTGATTACTCGTATGTGTAGCCGGTAGTTTGTCGGATTTTGTCACCAAGAACCAGATTTTGTCGATCTTGCGTTTAGGAGATATGTGAGGATACGCTGTGGAGACTTTTCTACCTGGATCTTGAAAAAGGAAGGTCATTAGCGAAAATCTGATAACTCGAGTGTTTAGCCGTTAGTTTGTCGGAATTTGTCACCAAGAATCAGATTTTGTCGATCTTGCGTTTAGGAGATATGTGAGGATACGCTTACGACCTTTCGTTCTCGAGATCCAGGTAAAAAGGTCTCCACAGCGCATCGTCACATATCTCCTAAACGCAAGATCGACAAAATCTGATTCTTGGTGACAAAATCCGACAAACTACCGGCTACACATACGAGTAATTTTGACGTGCCGGACTACAGCTGGGCCACAAAAAAAAAGTTGGAAATCTGACTTTTTGACTATGCCATGATGAAGTCGATAATTTGTCGGAATTTGTCGCCAAAAACCAGAATTTGTCAGGCTTGCGTTTAGGAGATACGTGTGGCTCAGCTGTAGAGACGTCTCTACAGCTGGGCCACACAGATCTCGAAAACGGAAGGTCGTAGCGAAAATCTGATTACTCGTATGTGTAGCCGGTAGTTTGTCGGATTTTGTCACCAAGAACCAGATTTTGTCGATCTTGCGTTTAGGAGATATGTGAGGATACGCTGTGGAGACTTTTCTACCTGGATCTTGAAAAAGGAAGGTCATTAGCGAAAATCTGATAACTCGAGTGTTTAGCCGTTAGTTTGTCGGAATTTGTCACCAAGAATCAGATTTTGTCGATCTTGCGTTTAGGAGATATGTGAGGATACGCTTACGACCTTTCGTTCTCGAGATCCAGGTAAAAAGGTCTCCACAGCGCATCGTCACATATCTCCTAAACGCAAGATCGACAAAATCTGATTCTTGGTGACAAAATCCGACAAACTACCGGCTACACATACGAGTAATTTTGACGTGCCGGACTACAGCTGGGCCACAAAAAAAAAAGTTGGAAATCTGACTTTTTGACTATGCCATGATGAAGTCGATAATTTGTTGGAATTTGTCGCCAAAAACCAGAATTTGTCAGGCTTGCGTTTAGGAGATACGTGTGGCTCAGCTGTAGAGACGTCTCTACAGCTGGGCCACACAGATCTCGAAAACGGAAGGTCGTAGCGAAAATCTGATTACTCGTATGTGTAGCCGGTAGTTTGTCGGATTTTGTCACCAAGAACCAGATTTTGTCGATCTTGCGTTTAGGAGATATGTGAGGATACGCTGTGGAGACTTTTCTACCTGGATCTTGAAAAAGGAAGGTCATTAGCGAAAATCTGATAACTCGAGTGTTTAGCCGTTAGTTTGTCGGAATTTGTCACCAAGAATCAGATTTTGTCGATCTTGCGTTTAGGAGATATGTGAGGATACGCTTACGACCTTTCGTTCTCGAGATCCAGGTAAAAAGGTCTCCACAGCGCATCGTCACATATCTCCTAAACGCAAGATCGACAAAATCTGATTCTTGGACGTGCCGGACTACAGCTGGGCCACAAAAAAAAAGTTGGAAATCTTACTTTTTGACTATGCCATGATGAAGTCGATACGTGTGGCTCAGCTGTAGAGACGTCTCTACAGCTGGGCCACACAGATCTCGAAAACGGAAGGTCGTAGCGAAAATCTGATTACTCGTATGTGTAGCCGGTATTTTGTCGGAATTTGTCGCCAAAAAACAGAGTTTGTCGGTCTTCCGTTTACGAGATACGTGTGGCTCAGCTGTAGAGACGTCTCTACAGCTGGGCCACACAGATCTCGAAAACGGAAGGTCGTAGCGAAAATCTGATTACTTGTATGTGTAGCCGGTATTTTGTCGGATTTTGTCACCAAGAACCAGATTTTGTCGGTCTTCCGTTTAGGAGATACGTGTGGCTCAGCTGTAGAGACGTCTCTACAGCTGGGCCACACAGATCTCGAAAACGGAAGGTCGTAGCGAAAATCTGATTACTCGTATGTGTAGCCGGTATTTTGTCGGAATTTGTCGCCAAAAACCAGAGTTTGTCGGTCTTCCGTTTAGGAGATACGTGTGGCCCAGCTGTAGAGACGTCTCTACGGCTGGGCCACACAGATCTCGAAAACGGAAGGTCGTAGCGAAAATGTGATTACTCGTGGGTGTAGCCGGTATTTTGTCGGAATTTGTCGCCAAAAACCAGAGTTTGTCGGTCTTCCGTTTACGAGATACGTGTGGCTCAGCTGTAGAGACGTCTCTACAGCTGGGCCACACAGATCTCGAAAACGGAAGGTCGTAGCGAAAATCTGATTACTCGTATGTGTAGCCGGTATTTTGTCGGAATTTGTCGCCAAAAACCAGAGTTTGTCGGTCTTGCGTTTAGGAGATACGTGTGGCCCAGCTGTAGAGACGTCTCTACGGCTGGGCCACACAGATCTCGAAAACGGAAGGTCGTAGCGAAAATCTGATTACTCGTGGGTGTAGCCGGTATTTTGTCGGAGTTTGTCACCAAGAACCAGATTTTGTCGGTCTTGCGTTTAGGAGATACGTGAGGATACGCTGTGGAGACCTTTCTACCTGGATCTTGAGAAAGGAAGGTCGTAGCGAAAATCTGATAACTCGAGTGTGTAGCCGTTAGTTTGTCGGAGTTTGTCACCAAGAATCAGAGTTTGTCGATCTTGCGTTTAGAAGATATGTGAGGATATGCTGTAGAGACCTTTCTACCTGGATCTCGAGAACGAAAGGTCGTAGCGAAAATCTGATTACTCGTATGTGTAGCCGGTAGTTTTCCCGAGTTTGTCCTTAAGTTACAGACTTGGTCGACACCCCTTTCCAGAGAAATAAGGGGTTTGTTTTTTTATGATTATAGTCTTAGAGCCTAATCCAAAATGCGTAAGCAGTATAGTTGTTTTGTATTATTTTATGTACATAGTTAATATTAAATCCAAAATTTATATGATTAAAAGAATTTAGTGAGGAAATATGAAAGATTTCAATTAATTTTTCGAATAGTAATTGATGTATTCAACGTTTATTGTATCGACAACGTTTGGTATCTGGTCTCCTACTCTATATACGTGGTGTATCGTACAGTCGCGTACATCTGTCCTATAAATGTAAGTGGTAATTTAATGAGTACGACATGCTAAGTGAGTTTCATGAGGTTTTATTTAGTTATTTATCGATGTACCTTTAGGAAAATGGTCAATAAAATAAAACAAGTGAAAAAAAAGTAAAGTATGGTATGATTGATGTGCAATTTATTTATAAAATATAAATTTAATGAATAGTTAATACTTTTTTGATGAATGGTTTTTAAACTTTTCTTGTGATTAACTTTTCTAAAGTGAACTGTCACTACTAAGTACTTACCTACTAACCCTTTGGACTGTAGGTTCCACTACATGGTTCCATCAGTGAGTCAAATAACTGCTAAATATCGGGGGGGCCCACCGATATTTAGCATTTTATTGTGGGAACACGAGGACTTGGAAATCCTTTTGGTCCCACTGATGGAACCATGTAGTGGAACCCACAGTCTGAAGGGACCTGCTTAACTGTTGGCATCACGTTGGCATATAGGTAGGTAACGGCGAGATTAGACTTGACTTAACGCTGAGCTGAGCTTTATTGTAATATTGAGGTTTTATTTAGCTCTGTGTAGTAAAGTTATTTTTCGGTTATACTTAACCGCCAAATTGTCTGCACTGATCGAGCCCAGCATTTGTATAATATCACTTACTTCACTCATTGTACATTAATGTCTCTTGATTGATTTGAGCACTCAGTTTTTTTTTTAATAAAAAACGTAAAATTTGAACAAAACACTGGAAAAATATTTGACAATAATCACAATAATAACAATGGACGCAATGAATGTTGCCGTTAGCCAATCAGAGCATCCGTCAGCCCATAACGTTTACGTCAGCCAATCAGCGTGCGCAAAGTGATGATCATTGACGATTTACCTAAGATACGCTGGATTTTTGTAAAAATCCTAAACATTACTAGGATGATTGCAAAAATCTGTCTTAGATTCTAATTATCCGGTATTTTACAATCATACTAGGATTTTTATAAAAATCCTATTTTTACAATTATCCTACGACATATGCAACAACCACGCGTTGCTGGTAAGGACCGACCGAGATCTCGGTCTCGGTCTCGGCCAGTCTCGGCCAAAAATTATGTCTCGGTCTCGGCCAAAATACTACCTGACCTACTTATAGTCATAGGTCTTATGGACACTTTTTGACGAAAAGCTGCAAATCATAAAGAAAGCATGCCGCTTTGCACAGTGATAGAGGGGGCAACTATAAGCATTTTTGCCCGCAGCAGCAAAAGTTTCACCCCTTAGGATAAGAGATGGCGCCACTTCAAAATTTTTTTTTTTCAGAAATATCTACAAGCCCAACGTGTGCACCGATTTCTATGATTGAGGTGTCAAATGATTTGTCTTTTTATGTTTTATTATAAAAAAAATATAAAACGTAACATTTTTACAGAAAACAGACAAAAAAAATAAAATATGTGATTTTTTTATATTAGAGGTAAATTATTGTTTTTATTCAATAAAGATAAATATTTCACGTTTATTATGTTTTTTATTATAAATCAATTAATTCTAAATCCAAATACGAAAACCGAATCGAAATTAGTCAAGTAGTTTTGGAGTTATATGCCGATTACTTTTATTTGTTGATTGTTTGGTAGTTTTAATTTGAAACGCCTAATGCTGTGAAGCTCAAATGACTACCATTACCTATAGACTTTGGGTAATATTATGTAAATTTTATATTTTTTTAATTAAGGTTGTTTATTTTTATAAAATAGGTATTAAATTTTCATTCTAGAAAAACCCTATTTTCTTCAGCTCCAAAGACATTGAACGATCTAAAAGAAAGAAAAATCAATCACGATGAATGTTGCATTTATTATTATTATTATTTATAACATCATTAAATATTGCATTTATAAGTTACGTTTTATTCCTACACCTGCCTTTGTAGAATTTGCACTGAGGAGTACAAGGCAGACCACCACAAACACCGACAGGTCAACCAGAAAGGTACTGGAATGTAAGCCAAGAGAAACTAAGCAAGGCAGAGGTCGTCCACTTGAAAGATAGGTCAACGATCTATGGAGTCAAGCAGGTAGCAACTGGCTCCAGACCGAAGATCGTGGAAGTTTTAGTGGAGGCCCATGCCCTAAGATGGATGAACGAAGGGCCGCTATAAATAGATAGATAGATTGGTCTACGGTAATTTAATTGTGACCAAATCGCCTTCACGTCTGGTCATTTTGGTGTCCATCTGCCTTGGGAGGATTTCTTCCATCCCAAAAAGATGGGCATGAGATGAGACTGGCACATCTAAATTCAAAACATTTCACCATGTATGGCCCGTTTGGTAATTGGTAGCTGCACGCAGTGCATCTTGTTCTCAAGGGTATCTGAAGAAGGCTTGTCACTAACCCTATTTTTTGAGGCAAACAAGTCCTTGCGAACCCAATTAGCTGTCATATGGTCTGTTTGCGAATTATAACATATGGCAGTGCAGAACATTGCTATTGTTTGGGTCATATGTCCACTGCGGCTGCGCTTTGAGGCTTTCATGCATATACAGGGTGTGATACCAAGTCTTACTTTAATTTTAAAAGGGAAAACACATGTTGAAGATTGTATGTCTCACCGTGAAGTAACTAATCCATACCAAAAAGATTCAATACATGTCGCCATATATGGCCTGCTAGGTAACTGGTAGCTGCACGCAGTGCATCTTGTTCTCAAGGGTATCTGAAGTAAGCTTGTCACTAGCCGATTTTTTTCGAGGCAAACAACGCCTTGCGAACCCCTTTAGTTGTTACATGGTCTGTTTGCGAATCATAACATATGACAGTGCAGAACATTGCCATTGTTTGGATCCTGATATGTCCACTGCGGCTGCGCTTCAAGGCTTTCATGCATTTACAGGGTTTGATACCAAGTCTTACTTCAATTTAAAAAAGGAAAAAACATGTTTGAACTTGGATGTCTCATCCTACTGCTTTTGCAAGCATATCGCAGATCCCTTGAGACCCTCTGAGAAGACAAAATTGGCGTTTTGGAATGGTTGGTAATTTTCATTACTGTATAAGGCGCGTATTTATGCGTAAATGTTTGCTTAAGTTTGTTTCACATAATGTAAACTTTGATTTCAGATTCACATGCAATGTTATGACTTCCGCCTACATCAGCTGCTCTTTGACGACATGCAGTGAGTGCAGCTTAAGCGGGCTATATATATGAGGAAATGTTTTGAATTTAGATGTGGCAGTCCCATGCCCATCTTTTTATTAATGGAAGAAATCTTCCCAAGGTAGATGGACCCTAAAATGGTCAGACGTTTGCAGTCACGTCTGACCATTTTAGGGTCCATCTACCTTGGTCTCAATTAAAACTACTAGACCAATGCTCTTGTAATCAGGCTGCAACTCAATGCATTGTGGTTGCCGACGAGTCCGTCTGCCTTGTACATACTTTTCCGTGCAATTCTGCAAAGGCAGCTGTAGGAATGAAACAAAAGTAAGAAAGAATTGCATTTATAGCAATATTTTGTTATGTTATAAATTATTAATTGCGACATTTATCTTGATTTTTTTTCTTTTTCAGTTCGATCGATGTCTTTGAAGTGGAAGAAAAAGAATAGGTTATTTCTAGAATTAAAAATTTATATTTTATAATAATAATTGATCTTTTATTTCAAAATATAAAATTTACATAAAATTAAATAAAAGTAATCGGCATATAACTCCAAAACTACTTGACTAATTTCGATGCGGTTTTCGTATTTGGATTTAGAATGAATTAATTTATAATAAAAAAAACATAATAAACATGAAATATTTATCTTTATTGAATAAAAACAATAATTTCCCTCTTATATAATTTTTTCACATATTTTAATTTTTTTGTCTGTTTTCTGTAAAAATGTTACGTTTTATATATTTTTTATAATAAAACATAAAAAGACAAATCATTTGACACCTCAATCATAGAAATCGGTGCACCCGTTGGGCTTTTAGATATTTCTGAATTTTTTTTTTTACATGGCGCCATCTCTTATCCTAAGGGGTGAAACTTTTGCTGCTGCGGGCAAAAATACTTATATTTGTCCCCTCTATCACTGTGCAAAGCGGCATGCTTTCTTTATGATTTGCAGCTTTTTAATCATAAGACCTATGACTATTACGTAGGCCTGAGATTACACTCGTGCGCTTTTGTCTTGCACTTTCTTCTTCGCTGAGGCATGCGTAATTGGAACTAACGCTGTTACGCATGCCACAGGGCATACGCTGACGCATCCTTCACTGTGATTAATCAAATCAAATCAAAATTGTTGATTTCAGTCTTTTGGTATTTTTTTGATGACTTGTAGTAGGTAGGTACCTAGGTAGTTTAGTTTTACCATTTATGAATGTGAATGTTATATTAATATAGTGGTGTGGTTGGCGTACGAGCTCAAAATCAATGGAAAACCTCAAACCCATCTACAGCATAGCCGTTTGGCACAAGTATACTTGAAGTCAAAACAATATTTTGGACCCGCAGTTCTTAAAAATTCTTCCCTTAGGAGAGGAGTTATGGGTAATCTTTTTGTATGGGGAAAAAAAAAATTTTGTTCTAAATCCTATCATGTATTGCTAAGCCGGTTCTTAAAATATATTAAATTAATACATTTCAGCCACTGTCTTATTTTAAATTAAATCAAAACACATTTTCAAAATATACCAAGTTTAGGCTCCTGCAGATCCGATGTGGTTAATTTATTTTTTGTAAAATACACCTTAAAATATATTTAATATCCTAATGTCAAACCACAAGAAAGCAATTTTGTAATAATATAATAATACGTTTAGTTCGTGCAAGGGCGATACACGCGCACGCGAATTTTGTTGCAAACTGATTAAGCGACGCTGTTGCCCATAGTACATCGATTTGCTTTTTTTTGACATTTTATAGTAACTTTAAAAAAAAAAAACTCGGTCTCGGTCTCGGCCGAGAATATTTTTTAATCTCGGTCTCGATTCTCGGTGAAAAGTGGGTTCGGTCGGTCCCTAGTTGCTGGTAACGTTTTATAAGCAACACTCGGTCCGGTCAGGTGTCGGATGGGTGACCGTTAAAGCTAATTCAGGGCGGCCGCATATTGTAAGAAATAAAACATCATGAAGCTTAGATAGCATGCATGCATGCATTCGTTAAAGTAGTATAATTATTTCAAACACAGTTGTACGCGAATGTACATTCGCGAAGGTACATTCAAATCACATTTATCTCGTAAATGTAAGGCGATCAAGGTATTTGGCGACAAACTCGCTCGAACTACCGACTACACATAGGAGTTATCAGATTTTCGCTACGACCTTTCGTTCTCGAGATCCAGGTAGAAAGGTCTCTACAGCATATCCTCACATATCTTCTAAACGCAAGATCGACAAACTCTGATTCTTGGTGACAAACTAACGGCTACACACTCGAGTTATCAGATTTTCGCTACGACCTTCCTTTCTCAAGATCCAGGTAGAAAGGTCTCCACAGCGTATCCTCACGTATCTCCTAAACGCAAGACCGACAAAATCTGGTTCTTGGTGACAAACTCCGACAAAATACCGGCTACACCCACGAGTAATCAGATTTTCGCTACGACCTTCCGTTTTCGAGATCTGTGTGGCCCAGCCGTAGAGACGTCTCTACAGCTGGGCCACACGTATCTCCTAAACGCAAGACCGACAAACTCTGGTTTTTGGCGACAAATTCCGACAAAATACCGGCTACACATACGAGTAATCAGATTTTCGCTACGACCTTCCGTTTTCGAGATCTGTGTGGCCCAGCTGTAGAGACGTCTCTACAGCTGAGCCACACGTATCTCCTAAACGGAAAACCGACAAAATCTGGTTCTTGGTGACAAAATCCGACAAAATACCGGCTACACATACAAGTAATCAGATTTTCGCTACGACCTTCCGTTTTCGAGATCTGTGTGGCCCAGCTGTAGAGACGTCTCTACAGCTGAGCCACACGTATCTCGTAAACGGAAGACCGACAAACTCTGGTTTTTGGCGACAAATTCCGACAAAATACCGGCTACACAAACGAGTAATCAGATTTTCGCTACGACCTTCCGTTTTCGAGATCTGTGTGGCCCAGCTGTAGAGACGTCTCTACAGCTGAGCCACACGTATCTCCTAAACGGAAGACCGACAAAATCTGGTTTTTGGCGACAAATTCCGACAAATTATCGACTTCATCATGGCATAGTCAAAAAGTAAGATTTCCAACTTTTTTTTTTGTGGCCCAGCTGTAGTCCGGCACGTGATTCTTGGTGACAAAATCCGACAAACTACCGGCTACACATACGAGTAATTTTGACGTGCCGGACTACATCTGGGCCACAAAAAAAAAAGTTGGAAATCTGACTTTTTGACTATGCCATGATGAAGTCGATAATTTGTCGGAATTTGTCGCCAAAAACCAGATTTTGTCGATCTTGCGTTTAGGAGATATGTGAGGATACGCTGTGGAGACTTTTCTACCTGGATCTTGAGAAAGGAAGGTCATAGCGAAAATCTGATAACTCGAGTGTGTAGCCGTTAGTTTGTCGGAATTTGTCACCAAGAATCAGAATTTGTCGATCTTGCGTTTACGAGATAAGGGAGGATGCGCTATGGAGACCTTTTTACCTGGATCTCGAGAACGAAAGGTCGTAAGCGTATCCTCACATATCTCCTAAACGCAAGATCAACAAAATCTGATTCTTGGTGACAAATTCCGACAAACTAATGGCTACACACTCGAGTTATCAGATTTTCGCTATGACCTTCCTTTCTCAAGATCCAGGTAGAAAAGTCTCCACAGCGTATCCTCACATATCTCCTAAACGCAAGATCGACAAAATCGGTCTTGCGTTTAGGAGATACGTGTGGCCCAGCTGTAGAGACGTCTCTACAGCTGAGCCACACGTTTCTCCTAAACGCAAGACCTTCAAACTCTGGTCTTTGGCGACAAAATCCGACAAATTACCGGCTACACATACGAGTAATCAGATTTTGGCTACGACCTTCCGTTTTCGAGATCTGTGTGGCCCAGCTGTAGAGACGTCCTCTACAGCTGAGCCACACGTATCTCCTAAACGCAAGACCGACAAATTCTGGTTTTTGGCGACAAATTCCGACAAATTATCAACTTCATCATGGCATAGTCAAAATGTCAGATTTCCAACTTTTTTTTTTTTGTGGCCCAGCTGTAGTCCGGCACGTCAAATATCCTCATTGATTGGACTATTATGGAAAGGGATTATTAATTTTCAAGTTCATCATAGTTTTTTTTTAATTTTATCTATGTTTTCTACCTACCTACTTGTTATTTTAGATTTTTCAGCTAAAGGACAAGACAAATAGAAACAACAGAAATAATTTGTTAAGGTTTACCATTTATTTTAAATAATGGAATTTTTTGAACTAAATCAGTCTTTGGCTGTACACCAGTGCACAAACAATCTTACATTACAACATAACATAGATATGGAAATAGGCGGTACAGAGATTTAATCAACTTCCTCCATGCGTGATGCATCATCTGCATCACCTTCTAGCGGTGGGACATCTCCAGCGCTCGGCTCTTCAACCTGGATGGGCTCGTCTTCATCGATGCCAAGACCGAGCTTGATCATACGGTAGATGCGAGAAGCGTGAACCTGAGGCTCATCAAGAGCGAAGCCAGATGACAGCAGAGCGGTCTCATACAGCAAGATGACAAGGTCCTTAACGGCTTTGTCGTTCTTGTCAGCCTCGGCCTTCTGCCTTAAAGTCTCAACAATAGAATGGTCAGGGTTAATTTCTAAGTGCTTCTTAGCAGCCATGTAGCCCATGGTGGATGTGTCACGGAGAGCCTGTGCCTTCATGATACGCTCCATGTTCGCTGACCAACCGTACTGAGCAGTGACAATGCAGCACGGGGACTCGACTAGACGATTTGATACGACAACCTTCTCAACTTTGTTGTCTAAGATGTTCTTCATTACTTTGCAAAGGCCTTCGAATTTGACTTTGTCTTCTTCACGCTTCTTCTTCTCCTCCTCATCCTCGGGAAGTTCCAAGCCCTCCTTTGTGACAGAGACGAGTGTCTTACCATCATATTCCCTCATTTGTTGGACTACATACTCATCGATGGGCTCTGTCATGTAAATAACTTCATAGCCACGCTTCTTGACTCGCTCTACAAACGATGAGTTGGCGACTTGGTCACGGTTCTCACCGGTGATGTAATAGATGTGCTTCTGGTTCTCCTTCATGCGTGAAACATACTCTTTGAGCGAGCACGCCTCATCACCGGATGCAGATGTGTGGAAGCGAAGCAGGTCGGCCAACTTTGATCTGTTCTGTGAGTCCTCGTGAATGCCAAGTTTCATGTTCTTGCTGAATTGTTCATAAAACTTCTTGTAGTTCTCTTTGTCTTCGGCCAACTCTTCGAAGAGCTCCATACATTTCTTTACTAAGTTCTTCCTAATTACTTTGAGAATCTTGTTTTGTTGGAGCATCTCACGAGAAATGTTGAGTGGCAGGTCCTCGCTGTCTACGACACCCTTGATGAAGTTCAGGTACTCAGGAATAAGGTCCTCACAGTTGTCCATGATGAATACTCTGCGGACGTACAGTTTGATGTTGTTCTTGCGTTTCTTGTTTTCGAAGAGGTCGAATGGAGCTCTGCGTGGCACGAACAGGAGGGCACGGAACTCAAGCTGGCCTTCAACAGAGAAGTGTTTGACTGCGAGGTGGTCTTCCCAGTCGTTGGTGAGAGATTTGTAGAAGTCACCATACTCCTCCTGGGTGATGTCGTCAGCATTGCGTGTCCAGATGGGCTTGGTCTTGTTCAGCTCCTCGTCTTCGGTGTACTTTTCTTTGATGGTTTTTTTCTTCTTTTTGTCTTTCTTGTCTTCCTCATCATCTTCACCTACATCCTCGATCTTGGGTTTGTCATCTTCCTTGTCTTCTTCTTTCTTTTCCTCCTCGGCCTCATCGTCTGACAATTCCTTCTCACGTTCCTTCTCCACCATAAGTTTGATCGGATACCCGATGAACTGTGAGTGTTTCTTGACGATTTCCTTAATCTTATTCTCTTCTAAGTAATCCGACAAGTCTTCTTTGATATGGAGCACTATTTTAGTACCGCGGCCGAGGGGCTCGCCGTGGTCGGGCTTGATGGTGAAGGAACCACCCGCGGCAGACTCCCACACGTATTGCTCATCATCGTTGTGTTTCGAGTGTACGGTGACGCGGTCAGCGACCAAGTAGCACGAGTAGAAACCCACACCGAACTGACCGATCATACTGATGTCGGCGCCCGCCTGCAACGCCTCCATGAAAGCCTTCGTACCTGATTTTGCGATCGTTCCCAAGTTGTTCACCAAATCGGCCTTGGTCATGCCGATACCGGTATCAATGATGGTCAGGGTGCCTTCGCTCTTGTTGGGAATGATCTTGATGTACAATTCCTTCCCGCTGTCCAACTTTGAAGGGTCAGTGAGGGACTCATAGCGGATCTTGTCCAAAGCATCAGAAGCGTTCGAAATTACCTCACGAAGGAAGATCTCTTTGTTGGAGTAGAATGTGTTGATGATCAGGGACATAAGCTGAGCGATCTCAGCCTGGAAGGCGAAAGTTTCCACATCGCCTGAAGCGGTCTGCATCTCTTCCGGCATCTTGTTAATTTTTTATTTCACTTTGTAATAGAAACTTCACTTATTCGAATGGCGTGGTTTTAAATAGAGCACGTGTAAAAATTTCGCAGCGATTCACGTTTGACTTGTCTCTTTGCAATTTCTCAAATAATCAACCCGGCAAAACGTCAATTCCTTTTATATAGTGTCGGCGAAGAGCGACATCTGTGAACGAGTAGAAATTTCTAGAGATGACGCGCCCAACGCCAGGGGTTTTGCACTACTAGGTACATTTTTTAATTTTAAGACAACATTTATTTAGGTGAGAATGGGTGTTAAGAGCTTATTAGATCATCCTGAATTAAGGATACGGAATTCAGAGTCCGATTTAGGACGAGAAATTCAGTCGCCAATTAGACCGTCCTGAATAACGGATCCGATATCACAGCTTAACGATCATACAGTAGTTACACGAATGTACTTGCGCAGAGCAACGGAGGCGAAAATACAGTGACCGTAAAAATACATGTAGGTAGGAGGTACGTGTCATTTTCAATGCTAATCTGAAGTAGGTACTAGTATGTAATTTGCGAATAACTCATCTAATAACATACCTTAAATCAAGTTTAAAAGCAAATACCAACAGATGACAGCTGTCAAAATTTACGACTTTTAAACGATTTTTACACAAAATATAAAAAGTATAAAAGATTAAGGGGGGATGGAAATGAAATACATGGAACTGAAACGGGGAAAAAAATAATTTAACCTATACGTGTGGGGTGCCTATGGATAGGTCTTTAAAAATGACATTGAGGTTTCTAAAAGTATTTTTTCTCAAAGTCAACCGTTTAGAAAATATACACTTTCAAGGTGGTAAAATGTGTGAGTCCCCCCCCCCTCTAACTTTTAAACTAAGAGAGTGAAAAATAAAACAATAAAATATGTTGTAGATCTTTATAAACACTATTTACGAAAATTGGTTTGAATGAGACATATTTAGTAGTTTTAGAGATATAGCACATTTTCCAAAACCGCAAATATAACATTGTCATTTATACAAACACTATGAAAAACAAAGTTATTTTTGCAGATGAAAATTATAGTGGTATTAAATAAGGTATGGTATTAAATAAGGTATGGTATATGGTAACTACGGAACCCTACAGCGCGTGGCCCGACACGCACTTGGCCGGTTTTTTTTTAATTCAAAAAAGCAAATCACAGAGTTATTATGCCCTTGTACACTTAGTTTTGTCGTTGCGCCAACTGTCTATCTAAACGAACGGCGGCTTTTTTTTCACCAACATAAAAAGCGTTGACTGACTATATACTCTTTAGGCTGTGGTATCTGAGCAGAGCGTCCTGAATGCAATCGCATTCAGTACCCTTAGCACGAACAGCCATCGAGAAATCTTACGCGCGTAAGAAAATACTACTCGAAAACGTACTCGATTCGAAAGCTAGCAAAATCGGCAGCACGAATTTTACAGAGCTGGCTAACGTCAACTCGATAGTAGCGATAAATAAAGCTAACCTGACACAATCCAATTATCAATCCAATTGAAGCAAGGTGCGTTCAAAAACCATGTTATATATCTATGTAAATCATAAATATGTAAATTGAAATTCAATCAAGTTGTTTATCATCATAATTTTACATTTATTATTCTTACTATTAATAATAAAACTGTTAACAATATTAATTTCATTTAATAACTTAAATTAATTTGCAAATATCATAATGATTTTTAAAATGTGCATGATTTTGCCCATGCTTTTGAACGGTCATTGCACCATGCCCGTGATTGGTTTGAAAAAGAACAGTGTCTCTATTCTTTCTCTCTTTCTTTCTCATCCTGTGATTTAATGTAAAATATAACCTAAAATAATAAAAAGTCGTGAAGCCATTTCTTTATTTTGTTTTTGTCTCAAATGATTTATCTGAGTCGGCTAATAAATAATACAATTGCATGCGAGGAAATGATATTTTGACCTAGGAGTAAACTACAATGTTTCATAGTTTCATCAAATTGTTCTAATTGAAGATTTTTTATGAACTTGAAGAATAACAATGGAATATCGTCAATGAATAATAAATTGTTTACACATAAACAATAAAACCTTAAGACGTGCTATGAAAATATGTGAATTTCATCGGAATTAGTGCCTATAGTGTTTGAAGATTCGATAAATTAGAGACTTTGTTAAGTTTGCATTGTTATACCTAGTTAGTTTTCGTCATAGTTTTATGGTCTTATTTTTTTAATATCTACTTAAATGAAATATAATTAATTAACTGTATCCAAACTGTGTGATGTGTTGTCTGAAAACAAATATTATACGTATAACACCGTATTCTATAGTTTTATTTGAGTTTTGTAGGTAAGTTCTAAAATATTGCTAAAATAAAGGTATGGAGGGTGTGGGGGACACCGTGGATAGCGTAAAATGACGAGATTTTTATTTTACAAATTTCTATGTTTAATGAGAACAATTTAAGTAATATTGCCTGTGGATAATTCAGTGGACATTTCATAGTTCTCAAATTTAATTTTTGTTACTACATAAATGCTTTTAAAATTTAATAATAAATAATACAAAGTCACTCGAAAAGTCTCTCACTGAAAAAATGTCAGTGAGTAAGTTGTCGATAGCCAGCTTGCGAGTGTCTCGATACCGTATGTCAAAAGTGGGTTCGTGCTACCGATTCCCATACAAGTTGTAACTTTACTATTCGAACTCGATTCGAAGGCTGCTCGATACCTTATGTCAACATGTTTCGTGCTTCCAAATCTTAGTTCCGTTTACGGACGTAGTGGCGCTGTACAAATTTCCATACAAAATTGTAGGATTCGAGTAGTTTTACGCGCGTTATTTTTCTCGATAGCTGTTCGTGCTAAGGCTACAGGACGCACTTAGGACAGTGTAATCACACTGTCCTAAGTGCTTCCGATTTAGCATCCTTAACGCCGGAGACCATTTTCTATCCTAACTAGGATCCTAACTAGGATCCTACCTTCCTGAATGCAATTACACTTTCTGAATTAAGGAGCGACTTCATTCCGGATCCTTAATTCAGGATGATCTAATAAGCTCTTTATACAACTTATTAAATCTTTTTTTGTGCACAATATTTGTATTTTGTTTAATATTTTAACAAAATTGTACTTATAAAACAAATTAGTAAACTTAATTATGAATGTGAAATGAAATATGAATGAATGTAACAAAATAAACTGAAGACTGATAAAGTTAAGGGTCTGTCATATATAAATTGGTGGGGGAAAAAAATTGAGACAAAAAAAGATCCGTATGGATTCGAAGTTGATTTTATTTGTCTTTTCAAATCATTATTTATATATTTTTACTATTTCTGTTTATTTTCAGCTGTAAAAAGTTTTTAAAACTTGCATTGCATAAACCCGCCTTAGATTTTGGATGATTGCCTTAAATTGCCTACCCATGAATTTTATTTTTTGTAGATTTAAGTGGGTATAATTGAAAAATTGTAAAAGCTAAATAATAATAAAGTTTTAAATAAACATAAAAACTTAAATTCAGTCTCAATTATTTTGTTTCTGTTGTTTATAAAGTAATAATGTAGGGCATAAAGGACCCAAACTACAGATTTTTTTGCAAAAAGAGCACTTTTTCAATTTTTATTTTTGTCAATAAAAACTAATTCATTTGATAGTTCTTAATTTATACATAAAAACCTACTATACTAAAAACATAAAATCATAAAAACCTGCCAAGTGCATGACGGGCCACGCGCAGTAGGGTTCCGTAGTTACCTTATACCATATCATATTGAATTGAATACCACTATCATTTTTTGTCTGCAAAATAAACTTTGTTTTTCATAGTGTTTGTATGAAAAACAAAGTTATATTTGCGGTTTTGGAAAATGTGCTATATCTCTAAAATGTTTCACTAAATCTCGTTCAAACCAATTTTCGTTAAAAGTATTTATTAGGATCTACAGTTCTACAGCATATTTTTTTATTTTTTACTCTCTTATTTTAAAAGTTAAAGTGGGGTCACACATTTTACCACTTTGGCAGTGTATATCTTTCAAACGGTTGACTTTGGGAAAAAATAGTCTTAGAAATCTCAACGTCATTTTTAAAGACCTATCTATATGTGTGATGAAAAAAACGTTTAAAGTGTCAGTTCCATGTTTAAGAAGACCCCCCTTAATCTTTTATTTTTTGTAAAAATCGTAAAGCGGTTTACAGAATACATCTGCCTACCAAAAGTTTCAATTGTGTAATCTTAATAGTTTCGGAATAAAGTGGCTGTGACATACGGACAGACAACATACGGACATAATGAAACTATAAGGGTTCCGTTTTTTGCCATTAGGCTACGGAACCCTAAAAACTGCATATGTGTCCTTTTTGCAATTTCTGATTCAAATATTATGAATGACTGTCCATGTTTACCTAATAGACCAAGTTAGTGTGGTATCATATTTAGCCTAGGAAGTAGTGGCAAAAGGTCAAAACTTTTCATTAGATGAATTCACTTGGCACATATTTAGCTTAGGTAAAACTGAGCTGATTTAGCCCGGTAGCCATCCTCCCCCCCTTGGCAGGTAGTGGGGGGTGATATTCAAAGTTTCACGCCACCGCACTTCAGACAAAAAATCATATCTCCTTCAATATACCTATCACCTCGACTGTGGTATCACTTTATGATAAATTAGGGATAGGGGACTCATTTTTGAGACATTTCATGTACAGTTTCATAGAAAAAAGGTAAAATATAACGGATAGTATCAAAATCTCTTTGCTATTTTTTTTATTTAAGAGCCGGTATCTTCGAAAATACTAATGTTGTGCAAAGAAAAAAAATATTGTATTAAAGCAAATTTATCCAGCTTTTAAAAAATATATACTTTATATATAGGTATCGTACAATGTCTATCTGAAAAAAAATCGAACATGGTATGCGACGGTGTTTCCCAACGTTTCCAAGAGCCAGTATTAGATGTTTTATTTCATGCAAAATGTATAGAACACAAACTTAACTCTGTAGCAAGCATAAAGAAATTCATTTTTGAGTCATTTAATTTTATAGACATTGAAAAAAAATATATTGCTAAAAGTATCAAAAAATGTTTTGCTATTATTTTTATTCAACAGTCAGTATCTTTTAAAATACTAATTTTGTGCAGAGAAAAAAAATTTTGACTTAAAGTACACTTATTCAGCTTTAAAAATATGTATACTTTAAATATAGTTATCTTACAATGTCTCTCTGAAAAAAATCGAACACAGTATGTGACAGTGTTGCCAAGAATTTCCAACTGCAAATATAAGTTGGTTTTTTCATACAAAATGTATAGAATACAAACTTAACTTTGGTATATTTTGTCGCTTATGTTCTTACGGTCTTACAATCTCTCTCAACTATCCTACGGTCTAATACATACTCAGATCTTTTTGTGGAAGTCATAACGACTATAGAAAAAATTAGACATACGTGTTCTCAGTACGAGCAAGTCATAAAACGACGACGCCACGTGGCGTCAAAAGATTAGATCTCAAAACGACCCAGGTAGGAAAATATTCTACCAAATTAAGTCTAAAGTGCAAATAATGTTTAAATTATAATTATTAGGTACCCCAAGGACCTAGGCATATAAATATATCGTAAAAATGAAACTATTGTTGCATTAAGTATTTTTATACACTTTTGAGCTGAAAAAAATAATTAACAGGCTTATTTTCATACAGACGAGGTAACTTTAAAGCTTTGGTTCTCCGCTCAGGATTAAACGAGATGTTATCTGATGATGGCAGTTTAAACAATGGATGGCGGAGACTTATAATGCTAAAGAAATCGAACGGATTAGATAAGTCATTTAGCTCAGGGTTGAACTTAAAAAAATATCAAGCGAAAATTTTTAAGTATGGAAAATGTAACACTCAACACTCTAGACGGTCTCTGGTGTAAACGACTCTTCTGATCCGTTGGGTTTGTTTTGCAATCTGTGCCTTCTCCATTCACTCTTTAAATTGCCATCATCAAATAATACCCCGTTTAATCTTGGGCGGAGAACCAAAGCTTTAAAATTACCTTGTTTGTATGAAATAGGGCTGTTGTTCCATTTTTCTGCTCACGAGTGTATAAAATACTCAATGCAACAGTAGTTTTATCTTTACGATATATTTGTATACCTAGGTTCTTAGGGTACCTACCTATTATGATTTAAACACTTTTTGCACTGTAAACTTAATATGGTAGGATAGGACGTTTTCCTACCTGATCGTTTTGAGCTGATCTTTTGACGCCACGTTGCGTCGACGTTTTGTGACTTCCTAATTCTGAGATCAAGTCTGTCTATTTTTTTCAATTGTCGTTATGACTTCCACAAAAAAATTTAAGTATAAATTAGACTGTACGATAGCTGAGAGAGACTATAAGACCGTAGAAACATAAACATCAATTGGCCGCAAAGTTAAGTTTGTACTCTATACAATTTGTATGAAAAACCAACTTAACTTGAAATTAAAGACGTTTGGAAACACCTTCGCATACAATGTTCGATTTTTGTCAGATAGATATTGTATGATAACTATATATAAGTTTGTATGTATTTAAAGCTGAATAAATGTACTTTAAGATAGTATTTTTTTCCTTTGCATAAAATTTGAATTTTCAAAGATACCAACTGTTGAATAAAAAAAAATAGCAAACTGATTTTGATAATGTCGTCAATATAGTAAAATATATCACTTTTTTTCTATGAAACTGTACATTAAATGTCTCAAAAATGGCTTCCTCATCCTTGATTTATCACATTATGATACCACACTTAAGGTGGTAGGTATATTGAAGGAGATATGATTTTTTTTCTGAAGTGCGGCGGCGCGAAACTTTGAATGCCACCCCCCCTTACCTGCCAAGGGGGGGGCGGATGGCTACCGGGCTAAATCAGATCAGTTTTACCTAAGCTACATATGTGCCAAGTGAATTCATCTAATGACAAATTTTGACCTCGCCATACATGAGTGCCACTACTGACCTAACTAATTCGGATAAATCAATTAAGAAGTTTCTGTTATAAAAATTTACTACCAAAATTTTTTATTATACCTAAATTATTGATAACAAAAATGAATAATTCTACGTTTTGATTCACCCGAAAATGTTGCAATCTTTACCTATTAGCTTAACATGGAGAGTTATAATATTTTGAATAAAGCTGGGCGAAGCGCTACTTTAACCCGCCACCATGAGCCATTTTGAATTTTTTATAGGTAATTTTGGCCCCACGGCCCCACTCAATATTACTTATGAACAGGAACAGTTTCCATCATGCGGCCAAACTTTATCACAGGACTTATAAACCCCGCCATGATGCATTTGTCTAGAGAAGTGGAGATTCATTTATCTACTTTATTGGTAAAAATATTCAATAGATGTAGGCTTAACATAAGTAAAACTAAACAATCATTATCCGTGTTTATGGGACAATGAAAAGAACCTAATCAATTCATCATAAAGGGTAGAAAACCGGCCAAGTGCGAGTCGGACTCACGCATGAAGGGTTCCGTACCAAAAAACGGCAAAAAAATAACGTTTGCTGCATGGGAGCCCTCTTAAATATTTATTTTAATTTGTTTTTAGTATTTGTTGTTATAGCGGCAACAGAAATACATCATCTGTGAAAATTTCAACTGTCTACCTGTTGTTGTTATTAATATCGAGCAAAAAACGGCAAAAAAACATGTTTGTTGTATGGAAGCCCCCTTAAATAGTTATTTTATTCTGTTTAATTTCAGCTATCTAGCTATCACGGTTCTTGCGATACAGCCTGGTGACAGACAGACAGGTAGACGGACATTCAAACGGAGTCTTAGTAATAGGGTCCCGTTTTTTACCCTTTGGGTACGGAACCCTAAAAGGCATAAACTAAATAAAATGAAACTTAATAAAGGAATATTGAACGCGGGCTAACAATAAGAATGAAAAAATAAAAAGCGCAGACCCAAGAAAACCAATAAATATCCTTAATTAATATTGTATAAATTTTCATATTTATTCTTATTATTTCCTATACCTGCATAATTTTATTAACAATCCATAGATATTTTAGAAAGTGAAACTAAAAAAATTCCCTGCACAAACACATTACAACTTGCCTACTCAACAAAATTATATTACTTAAAAAAGAACATCGTGTAAACAGGTTTAGAAGCCCTGTGCATATTTGACGTCATTGTGCCAGTCAACACAAGATGTCGCTACTGAGCGCCTAGAATTAAATGATAAAAGTTCCAGAATGTTCGAGAACCTTCCAGAAAAACTTGGCAAATAAATGTTCATCAGCCCAAAACCTGGTTAAATTAAGTCACAAACTATTAATTTCAAATAATTTTTGACGAAGTAAGTAATATTATTTAGGGTTTCATTCAAGAAATTGTTCTTTTCGACCATACAGTATCATGGTCTCGAATGTTCTTGCCGGTTCCGGTAATAAATGCTACTACTCTCCGTCAGGAGCGCTAGTGGTTTCCGATGTTTTTATTGAATCATTGATTTACAAAAAGTGATAACAGCCTAACAAAAATTGTACGAATTTATTAATATTTTAATGAAATCAAGATCGATTGGTAGTAATTTTTATGATTGGATGTTTGTTGGTCAATCACGTAAAAACGACTGAACGGATATAGATGATGGATGGCACCTAGATAGTTTATAACCTGTATTTAATTAAGGACACTTTTTATCCAGCCGACCTAGCATGACCGATTTATATCGCGTGATATAGCATTTTATCGACACTCAACTGTCAAATTCCTTTGTCTTTTTGACAGTTAAACGTGATAAAACGCTATATCACGCAATATAAATCGGTCATGCTAGGCAGGCAGGTCAAAAGATCCCTAGGTATTTTTTAGGGATGCAACAATACTGATACGATTATCGTATATCGGCGATTATCGTAAACTTTTACGATCATTCGCTATCGTAAACATTACGATACGTTAAGTATGATTCATTCTTTTCCATATTTTTAACAGTTTCGAGTGAAACATCTTGTGTTTTCTCAATAAGAATTTGCCTGTAATAAACTATAACAACATTGTTATAGTAAATAAAACATAGGTATTAATTTTACTTTTCTGCTAAATGGACCTATTAAAAAAGTAACATTACCAATTATAAAATCAAATAAATAATTAATCAAAATTATGTCATTTATTTTTAGTTTTACTTAGTCTTAAGGGGTGCATCGCGCGTCCACTAGCGCCGCCAATCATGAAAAAAATATTACAATGAAATAACAAAAATAAAGTTCTGAAACATATAAACTAGTATTTAGCTAGAGTCTGGTCAACGAAAGATGAACCGGAAATGAAGGCGCCACTTTCCCTGTTAAATTAACATTTAGAGGTTAAGTTAATGGAAACTGAACCTTAAAATAAGGCGCAAAATTAGCTCCATTTCCAACCGAGGTCCGAGACTCATCTTTCGTTGACCAAACTCTATCAACTATTTTTTATGCGTTAAAGTCTTAGTTTAAATGTGTTCGCGTAGTTAAAATCTGGATTAACGCCAAAAGTGGCCACTTTAGGCATTACTCCAGGTTGTGACTACACAAAAACATTTAAACCAGGAAAAAAAACACGTTCAAAAATAGTTTATAACTAATACTAGTTAACATATTTTTCAGAATTATATTAAAGATAGTGATTTCGTTGTATTGATTTTTTCTTGAGTGGCGGCGCTAGTAGAGGCTCGGTGGGCCCTTAATATTGATATAAAAACACATACAATATTTAAAAAAACTTCAAATCAGTTCACAAAATGCTATCAAAAAAATCGTAATGCATTTCGTATCGTAATAAATTCGTTATCGTATTGGGCCAATACGAACGATGTATTTGTCATTCGTATCGTAATAGCCGTATTGTTGTATCCCCCCTAGTATTTTTCGAATGTCTACGTGCATGTCAATAATAATAACTACCTACAGTACACGGTAATTAAAATAGGTTCAAAACTAAGTTGAATTACATAGACCCAGATAACGCCATTGAGTGTTCAACAGAAGTAGGATGTAATTGCTTACAGCTGTTCTTATAAAAACTTTAAAATATAGATATGTTACAAGAAAGATAATTATGAATTAGTCTGTCTTCCTTCACCGAGTCACTTCAACTTTCAAGTCAACTTACGTCAATCGCATGCAATATTGATTGCCTCTAAACCATGCGCTTTCACGTTCAACTTTCAGCCATGCAAACTTAACTTTTTTTTGAGAAGATAAACAAACATGCGCTAAGGCATCCTTTATTGCCTGCGCTATTGATTGCGTCAGATGAAAGTAAAAGGGAACGGGAAAGGAATCGTATGAAGACACCTATAGAGTTTTAATACGTACTCCTTGCTTATCAAATAAGCAATAGCTGACTTTATACGTACGATTCTTTTCCGCGTTCTTTCTCACGTGAAAAAGTACGTGTATTAAATAAAGTTAAGATTTACAAGGGGAAGGCAGGTGCAGGCTTTTCAGCACACAATCCAGTACGTACGCTTAGGCAATTTAGGCATCTAAGAAATAATGTATCTACCTATATTAGGTATTGAATATTAAAGTTAAACAGTAAGACTGGACTCACTATTATAGGCCAATAGATGGTGCTGATTTAAGCTTAAAAATAAAGGAATTATATTTTGTAGAGAATCAGAGTTTAAAGCCTATTCAAGGTGTTAATTAAATTACTTATCTCTTTTCTAAATAAGGTACATTTTATAGAACTTTAAATACCTATTAGAAGCTTGAAATCATAAGAAGTAATTTATCACAGAGTTTTTCGGGTTGTGTGTGTAGTTTATAACGTAATTTTGAGTCGACAAAGTATGGCAATACGTTTTCTAGAAATGTACCGAAGGCCTCCTGAAACTTACTATGTTTTGACTTCGTTCCTATATTATACCCAAGCAAAACTATAGATATAAAACCTAAATAATTCCCGACTTCCTGCAATATAAGTTCATTATTTCTATCAATAGCTTGACTGTGTGTCTAGAAATCTATGATGAACAAAATAACCAAAAAGTTGTATTGTAGCGCCATAGTAGAATCAACTATGGTAGCGCGCTTGTATTCAATTTACTTTGTCCAATTAATTAAAATTGATGTATACATAGGTACAAGTATAAGTTTAGGTTTAAAGGATGTCTATATTTTGCCATAGGATCACTCCAATCCAGCTCAACCCCATTTCAAGCATTTGAATCTCCTTTGTTTCTTAACGGCCGGCATCACTTTGTTTGGTACCGGTATAAAAATATCCGATTCCCAAATTATAAGAAAAGAAAACGTTTTATAGGGATTGTGTAAATAATTTTATTATTTTCTCCTATAAACAGGTCATAAATACGTATCTAGCTAGACGTACCTACTTATTACCTTTTAATAATATGAAATATGTAAGTATAAGTATTGTATTTCTTTTTCATCTCCAAATTACTTAGGTAACTACTATCAACAGCACGTCAAACTATACAATATTGACCTCAAGACCGTCTTTATACCGTACGCAATGAAATCTGTTTTCGCAGTTCAACTGTTTAATTTACCGTGCTGTCATGTGTACCTACATAATTTTATAGCTAAGATAAATCAACCATAAATATGTAATAGTAAGAGTCTGTTACTATAGCTTTATAGCTAATCAGTATGTAACAGTATAATAAGAATTAATTCTATTTATAGACTCCGTCGTTTTGTCCATGAACTTTTTCTAAGTCAATGTGAACATGGAATTTTTGATAAAATAGTTTTTTCTCATATTCCAGAATTCACTTCCTGTCACGCTTACTATTCCTAGATCCCTTCCAGCGATATGGCAAAGATTTAAATCTTTGCGATATGGCGTTTCCTAAAACACCACGTGTTTCTAGAAACGTGATGATTAAAGCGCAAAATATAGAACAATGCCCTTTAATAACCTAAAAATACATTTAACAACGGCAATTTGGCAAGCATACCTACATAAGTGCCTACTTTGACTAGGTAAGTAAGTACATACGTACTTAATTATAAAAGGTCAATTTTACCTCAACACAGAAAGCGAGCTAATAATCCAAAAGAACAGAGCTACTTATAGGTTAAACTTTAAACGAAGATACCCAAAGATTATTTGAAGATACCTACTAAATATGTTGCCTACTGCTTCTAGGTATAGATAATAACCATTTAGAAACTAGGTACCTACCTAGTGAGTAATATTGTACATCTGATGATTCATATCAATAGGAAATGAAATGAGAATCAAGCAAGTCATAGCAGTCAGAAACTGGATGATGAAATAACAAAGTAAATTAATAATCTCAGTTAATTTTCATAACTACCGTTCTCTAGTTTGCAGTAACGATGCATTTAGGTAGGTAGTTACTTTTGATAGATTAGCGTGCTTAATTTTAATAATAAAATGGATTTATTTTTGCATTGTAACACTTAAAAAAAAAGGATGAATGAAGTTGATTGAATAGGGGTCCGCTGGGCGCGTCCTTGATGCCATGGCAACAGACAGACAATACGCACGCACGCTCCTCAATGTGTATTTATAGTTTAGCTACTCATCGCTAGATGGCGTGAATGAGTATTTCGTGAATATTCTACCTTTTTCTCGAGCTACCTTTCGAGTCGGAAATATAAGCGGAGTCGAGCCCGCCAATTTCAGTATTTGAAAATTTTGAAATCAGTACCCTTAGCACGAACAGCTATCGAGAAAAATAACGCGCGAAAAACTATTCGATAGTGCAATTTTGTATGAAAAATTTGTACATCGCCATCTACCGCCGAATAGCGAAATTAGAATTTCCATAGAGAATTCTCCATCGAGTAATTTTACGCACGTTATTTTTCTCGATAGCTGTTCGTGCTAAGGGTACTGACGTCACACGAGCGAGTTGACTGAGCGCGAACTACGAGATCAAGTATTTGCGTTTTGCGAACATAAATAATAATAAGAATGGCCTTGATACCATACTTGTTGGATGATTTGCGACCACGTCGAGTTCGAGACCCGTTCGGATTGGATTTGGCCGACGAACTCTTGACTGACATTTTTGACCGTCCCAAGATATCCCTTCGTCAGTACATCCGTCCGTGGAGGAATTTATCAGCTCTCACAAGGGACGTGGGTTCGACGATCAAGAGCGACAAGGAAAAATTCCAAGTGAATATCGACGTTCAGCATTTCGACCCTGAGGAGATATCGGTGAAGACAGCGGATGGTTTCATCGTTGTTGAAGGGAAACACGAAGAGAGAAAGGACGAACATGGGTTCATTTCGAGACAGTTTAAGCGCCGATATGCGTTACCAGAAGGTTGCAACCCTGATACAGTGGAATCCAAGCTTTCATCCGATGGGGTGCTGACTGTCATCGCGCCAAAAGCTTCTTCAGGGTTGAAAGATGAACGTGCTATCCCTATCACACACACTGGCCCTGTGAGAAGGAAGATACAGGATGAGGAAACGGCAAATGGCGAAGCTGAGGAAGAAGCGAAAACGCCACAGAAAAAACGGAGTCGACGTTAATAAAATGAGTCATGTTTTGTTAAGTTATAGATAAGGTTCAATTTACTAATTACTTACTGCCTAACTTTGAGACTGATTTGATTTTAAGTACAAATAAATGTATGTAACCAATTCATTATTTTGTTTTTTTTTACTTAGATTTAATAAATAGTCATACCTACATATTTTCACAATACCCACCCACTATCTAACAGTCTAAACTAAACTGATCGATGAACTTGAGAATCTAACTAAAGTGGTAGCTTTGTAGCTTGGATGGAAGGGTCGCGGGTTCATTCCCGCCTGATAAAATGATCTGCTAGGTAATTGCGTAAAGTCATGTAAAGTCAATCATATTCATTTGACATTTCATATTGTATCATACCATAGCCTTCTATATCTTCCAAGCCCTGAAGTTGAGCAGAACGGCAACATCGCATGTGGTCAAGCAAATAGTATAATATTATTTCAGAAATTATTTATTATTTGTTTTTCCTATATTATCTATGTTTAAACTAGTTGTAAATTGTGATGTAAGATTATTTCAATAAAGTTTTATATTTATTATTATTATTTATTTATTAGAACATAAGGTTTGAGTCAAATTATTTGAACTTTTCGGGGGTCCTTTAGTACGATGAGCATTTTGATCTAAGCCTCCTCTAGCAATAAATCTTACATCATTGGAAAGGTATTTAAATTTGAAACACTTTATTGTATTACTATAAACGTCAACTATTTTTTTAACATTAATGACCTAAAACTCCGAAAATACTAACAATTAATAGAAAGTATGTTTGCAGCAAATAATTGTCATATAAAAACCTTTCTTATGATATATCATTTATTTCAATAAGTGTGGTAGATCAACTCCCAAAGACAATAAACCACTTTTATACTTTAATAACCTTTAACTCCAAAAGTATTAACAATCGATATAAAGTATATTAACTGCAAATATTTGTCTTTAAAAAACCTTTCTAATGATATATCATTTATTGCTAGAGGGCGTGTAAATCAACTCCCTGCTGAAGAAAATCAACAAAAAAGATGACATCTTTGACAGCCATTTTTTCCTGGTTAACATTGATATTTTTCTTATTGTTTAATATACAAAGCATTTCAATAAAAGAACTAAATTATTTTCATATTTTAAACCTCACACGATTACTATGAAAAAAAATATCGACCTCTTAAAATTGAAATATTCCCATACATTTAGTATGGAGACTGGTGGACGACATGACCACGAACTGACAGTAACAGACGTTGCCAAACTTATGTTCACGGCTTGGAAATGAAGAAGGCTATGATCATACCATAGCCTTCAGAAGGCTATGATCATACATAAATATGTCATCGATGGAATACGATATGAACTTTACTGTCAAACGAATACGATTGACGAGAATGCAGTGGGTTCACGAGTCATTTGGGGATTTTTTTTCTAGAAGATATTTATTAGTGTTACCATAGTGTTACTAATCAAAAAGTTAGATTTTTTTATGAGCAAATAATGGAGCGGTCTCGGTAAAAAAAAAAAACGGCCAAGTGCGAGTCGGACTTGCGCACGAAGGGTTCCGTATAAAAACTGCTAAAACCACGTTTGTTGTATGGGAGCCCTCCTTAAATATTTATTTCTGTTTTTAGTATTTGTTATAGCGGCAACAGAACTACACTGTGAAAATTTTAACTGTCTACCTGCAGTCGTTATTAATATCGAGCAAAAAACGGTAAAAAAATCACGATTGTTGTAGGGGAGCCCCGGAGCCCCCCTTAAATATTTATTTTATTCTGTTTTTAGTAAGTATTTGTTTCTATAGCGGCAACAGACATACACATCATAGATCTATGAAAATTTCAACTGTCTAGCTATCATGGTTCATGAGATATAGCCTGGTGGCAGACAGACAGGCAGACAGACAGGCAGACAGACAGACAGACAGACAGACGGACAGCGGTCTTAGTAATAGGGTCCCGTTTTTACTCTGGGCACAGAATATATACTCTAACGTCCCTGGGTACGGAACCCTAAAAAATGGTGAGGTGATGATAAGATTGATAAGTTTACACTCATGATAAAAATTTAAACGTGAAATGAAACAAAATAATTTTGCGGAAATAGAAAAATAAAGAGCAACTTAATTCCTTTCATATCTCTACTTTTTACTGAAACAAAATAGTTTCTCTATTGCTCGCAGCCAGTAGTGGCGCTGCTGTCCTTTGTTAAATGAGTAGGTACCATGGATTAAAAACAGATTTTTACTTGCAGATCGTTTATTTAGAATAAATGACTAGGTTTACAATAATAAGTATATCTTAAGTTAAGGATAATGACTTTTTCCCTTTAGCATTTCAGATAACCTATCAAAAAACATGCGCCTAGTAAAACTGCCTTATCACCAATATCAAGTTGTAGTGGAAAAGATAATCCAAAATCGTAATTTATTACAGAAGTCACTGTCCATTTCGTTATATGTCCAACCAGTTCATCACCAGATAGAACATCATAAACATTGCTACAGTTAAATTGAGCTTTGATCCTTAAAACTGTTTCTCCGTTTTTATTTTTCACCGAAAAGGTGTTCACGCATTTCTTTTCAACACAGCCCACGAAATTTCCTGGAGGGGCCGAAACTAAAGCTTTATTAGACCAACAAGCGTAAGGTTTCTTTATTTCTATCACTTCATTACCGTAATTGTTGAAGATTTGAACCAGGAATTTCCTGAAACTTTTCTTTTGAACAGCCAGGAACACTTTTTGTCCTTCTTTGTTGTAAATTGTGTAGCGAGCGTCAGTTTTGCCTATAATTTCGTGTAAGGCGTCGGATCTTTTTGCTACAAGCAATTCGTCCAAAGGATGTAGATAAGCTAATCCTGGGTGTTTTCCAATTGTTTTAGGACATGGCATCCATTTGTTTGTAGATGGGGCTGGATTTTTCATCGAACTTGGTGAAGATTTCAGTCACATTTTGTATGATGGTTTTGTTCATTTTGGCCTAAGAACTTTTATGACGAGATTTTTGAACCATTTTTAACAGCATTGTCTTATGACGTTGTTTAGATTTGTTTTATTCCGAAATCTTGCATTTTGTGGTGAAATATGCTCCAATTTTTGTTTGGGCTTTTAGTGACATTTTTTTTTTACTTTTCTCCTTTCCTCTATGAGTGACATTGAATGTTGGTTATCTATGGTCGTCATAACATTAAAGTTCTTCTTATTTTAGTATGGCAATCTACTCTCCTCTTGGAAGTAATTTTTGCCAGTGTCAAGTATTGAATATTTCAGTGGTAGCTGTTTTGTTTCAGTTTAGGTACATTAGAATGCGGGTGCATCGCATTCCAATGCTTCTTGGAGCATTTGGCACCAAGTATATCAAGACAGTTGTTCACGGTAAGTTCTGCCGAGGTAGCCACCACTACAATAAAAGTCTCAGCTTCACACAACCAAGATCGCGCCTATTTCAATTATCCCACATATTGTTCAGTTGCGTAGACACTTGTACCACAAAACTGCACCAATTTTAAGACACAATATCCACTATGAGTCAATTTGCAAATAATTAAAATAGACACCAAACTGAACAAGACAAAATGGCGCCAAAAACTCCGAACATAATTCAAGTACCCATACTACGTGACCCATTTTTTTTACATTTTAAGACCCCCCCCCCCCTTCCCCTAGTTTTCACGTAGTAATTCATAGATAATGGATTTATATAATTTTTAACAGAAATTAAAGAAAAATTTTGCTCATATTTTGTCTTTTTATTAGTAGCTACGTACGGCACTTGCCAGAGTGTGTCAAATAATTTTACATACTACCTATGTACGTAAAATTATTTGACACACTCTTGGTATTTTGGTATTTTTCTCTTATGGTATTTTAAAGACCCCCTCTCCCTCAAACTTATGTATTCTGTGCTCAAACATGCATTAATAATAAGTTAAGGGTATACCCCGTTAAGGGTAACGGGACAAGTATGGGTACGTTCCCTTATAGTATATTCTGTTTATGTGCCTTGATCATTCATGATATTTTTCTGAACCATCATTCTGAAAAACCATCGTTCTGAAAAAGTACGAGAGAAAACATGCACTCTGCCATCTCTCTGTCTAGCTATGTACTAATAGCGCCATGAAAAGCGCCATTGCTTTTTCATGGAGAGAAAGCATGCTGTTACTCTGTCATGTCAGTTCCCCGCGGATGTACAGATGTCGCCTTTGTCGAATTTATTTTATTTTCGTTGGTTTTGTTTTCCTTATTCAATCCTACTAATATTATAAATGTGAAAGTTTGTGGGTTTGGATGTTTAGATGTTTGGATGTTTGTTCCTCAATCACGCAAAAACTACTAAACAGATTTGGTTGAAATTTGGCACACAGATAGTAGATAGCCTGGATTAAAACATAGGATACTTTTTATCCCGATATTCCCACGGGAACGGGAACCACGTGGGTGAAACCGCGGGCAGCCGCTAGTTTTTAATATTTTCATAATTATAGCAATAGCCATACACACCATAACCGAACCACGCGGTACCAAATTGGTTAACGAACGACTGCAGATGCAGCCGGGCCCAAGGCTTAACGTGCCTTCCAAGTTCCAATTCCAAAGCACGGAGGAGCTCGAAATAATAAATTTTTGGTCACCCATCCCATGACCCATAGTATATTCAGTGCCTTTGGTCACGGTATTTCTTTACCGTGCTTTGGTCTTAAACTAGCGATAATTTAAAGGCTACTAATTTTAGCGACAAAAACACCCACATGTTGGGTCTATCTCTATCCCCACTCTTGAGTTGGAATTGACTGTTGGTATTGACTGCCGAAAAATATTAATTACTCCGGATTTATAAGTCCTGCAGTTATAAAAAAAAACTGTTCGAAAGCTAATAATACTACCTATCAATTTAAAAAAATATATGTGTAAACTTTCAACTTAAATACATCATAAAAAATACTGAAATAAAATTTTATACGAAATTTGTGTGCTTTTTTTTTAGTTTTTCTAACATATCTCAAAAACTAGGACATTAATGAAAAAAAAATTCCATTATTCGAATACACAGGGATAATAATTAGCTTAAAATCGATTCTACGATTTATTACTCTATGTTGCATATTTCGAGAGTTATTGTTGTTTGCTGAATGGTTATATTCAAAAATGAAAAAAAAAAACTCTATAAAACTAGATTTTATCATTTGATGAAATTTGTATTCAGATAAAATTATCAACGTAATTTAAAATATGTTCGTGCTTTGGTCTTAAACTAGCGATAATTTAAAGGCGTGAAATACACCTAAAAATAATTTTAGCGACAAAAACACCCACATGTTGGGTTTATCTCTATCCCCACTCCTGTTGGAATTGACTGACGAAAAATATTAATTTCTCCGGATTTATAAGTCCAGCCTGCCTAGCATGACCGATTTATATCGCGTGATATATTTCAATTTCAATTTATTTATTGACCATTATAACATAGAACGTTACATTATTTAAATAAATCTTAAATACTAGGTTTAAGTCATACATTCATTAAGTCATTCAAGAATATTATAAATTACAGGAGACTTAAATTTTAGTAGGTACCTATTATTATTTTCTCTGTTTAGCTATCGCAGTTATCAAATGTCTTGATATTGTCAAAGGGCCTTATATATAATAATTAAATTAAAATTTACAATGTCATGAAAAGTCAATTTCGGACACCATATTATTACAAATCGAAATTATTTTGCTTCCATGTTTTTGTCATGAACTCATTAATTTTATAAAAAGGGTGGGACTCAAAAAATAATTTTATTATGATCTTAAATTTGGTCAGTGGCAATTTGGTTATGAAAAGTGGTAGTTTATTATACATGTCAATTTTTAGGTGAAATCCTTGTTTGTGCGTTTTATGTAGTCGAGTCACTGGGGTCTGTAACTTTTCTTTGTTGCGTGTATTGTACCGATGTACGTCCGATATTTTGGGTAAGTGGTGTTTCTGGATGTGTACTTCCAGTAGAGATTTGTAGATAAACAAGGACACCACAGTCATTATCCTATTTAACTTAAAATATTCCCTCGCTGAATGATGTCTCTTTAGGCAATTAATTATCCTTATGGACCTCTTTTGGCAAATTAACACTCGCTCGATATTTGACGCATTGCCCCATACTGTAACGGCGTAACTAATAATAGAATGAAAATAAGCATAATAAACGGATACTAGAGTTTTTCTACTAACTAGAGATCTTAATTTAAATAGGACGTAATTCGCGCTTGCTAATTTTTTTACATATTTTGTCAATGTGATTTTCATGACTGATCGTGTAATCAACGTCGTATCCTAGAAAAGTGGTGCTTTTTGTTTCATCCAGTTGTTTTTCTTTTCTTAATTTATAATTGATCATTACAGTTTTATCCCTATTTAACACTATTCCATTAATTTCAAACCATTTTTTTATATTGTCTAATACTTTAAGTTTCTTTTCATTCACCCCCTTTTCGGTCGTGTCTTTTACACCTATATGAGTATCATCCTCAAATAACGTAGCGTGACTTCCAGCTGGTAAACAATTCTCGAGATCATTCACATAAATTAGAAATAACAAAGGCCCTAAAATGGATCCTTGCGGAACACCTACGCTACATATTTGTTCATTAGAATGTGTATTATTGATTTTAGTGATTTGTTTCACATACAAGGTTTTTTTGATTTATTTAAAAATTGCTCACATTGATTCCTATCTATTTGAATAAACTCTGTTAATTTAGCTGCAATTGCATTAAAGAATAAATTAAAAGCATTTGCTATTTCTTTTCCCCCTTTTACCAAATTACCACTGATATCAGAGACGGCATCAAATTTACTGAGTTTTTTTGCTTTCTATTTGTCTGCTCATTGATTATTTTCCAAGACTCTTTAATTTTATTTTTCGATTTTTCGAGTCTTTTCCCATAGGTTAACTTTTTAGCTGTTACTAAAACTTTTCGAAATACTTTTCTATACTTTTTGAAACGTTTGTTCGTTTCATCGGAAGGATAACAATCATTTAATAGTTGTAAATTATCTAATTTTCTTTTTGAAACGGTTATTCCTTTAGTTGATAACACAGTTGGTCTCTTGTTCCCATACTTTTTCTTAATTGGAAATGCAATATTGCATATATAGCATTTTATCGACACTCAACTGTCAAATTCCTTTGTCTTTTGACAGTAAAACGTGATAAAACGCTATATCACGCGATATAAATCGGTCATGCTAGGCAGGCTGGAGTTATAAAAAAAAACTGTTCGAAAGCTAATAATACCACCCATCAATTTTAAAAAATATATGTGTAAACTTTCAACTTAAATGCATCATAAAAAATACTGAAATAAAATTTTATACGAAATTTGTGTGCTTTTTTTTAGTTTTTCTAACATATCTCAAAAACTAGGACATTAATGAAAAAAAAATCCAGTATTCGAATACACAGGGATAATAATTATCTTTGTTACTCTATGTTGCATATTTCGAGAGTTATTGTTGTTTGCTGAATGGTTATATTCGAAAATGAAAAAAAAAAACTCCAAAAACCTAGATTTTATCATTTGATGAAATTTGTATTCAGATAAAATTATCAACGTAATTTAAAATATGTTCAAAATGCTTGTAATTATGTCCATTTTCGATAATAATATTTTTTTACGTAGGTAAGGGTCATACAAAAATAACTCTCGAAATATGCAACATAGAGCAATAAATTTTTGATTCGTTTTGTAGATAATATCCCTGTGTTGTGTATTTGAATAATGAAAAAAAATGGACATTAGGTAATTTCCTAGTTTTTGAGATATGTAATAAAACTCAAAAAAAGCACACAAATTTCGAATAATTTTACTTCAGTAATTTTTACGCCCCCCTTAAATATTTATTTTATTCTCTTTTAGTATTTGTTGTTTAGCAGCAGCAGAAATACATCATGAAAATTTGAACTGTCTACCTATTGTCGTTATTAATATCGAACAAAAAACGGCTAAAAAATCACGTTTGTTGTATGGGATAGTTTGAATTTGTAGTTATATAGCGGCAACAGAAATACCTACATTATTTGTGAAAATTTCAACTATCTAGCTATCACGGTTCATGAGATACAGCCTACAGACAGACAGACAGACAGACGGACAGCGGAGTTTTAGTAATAGGGTCCCGTTTTTACCCTTTGGGTACGGAACCCTAAAAACATCATTTATTTCCCATGTGAGATTTAGTCAAAACAGAAATCTTTGGTTTACAGGAACATTGTTAATTTAATTAAATTTTCACTCTAAAGAATTTGTTTTTAATATATTTACATACAAAATAACAAATTCTTTACCTAATTTAAGTCTGACTGGTCAAACCCCGATTTGATCGTATTGAGTTTCGGCGTTTGACTGTCCAAGTTAGTCTCTCCTAGGTTTGGCCATAAATTCGCGAATCACGCATTATTTTTTGGACTTTGACTAAGCCTTCTTGTCAAACCTAGGAGCGCCGGAACTTCGGAGTTGGCAAAGGACTCGAATGTTTTGAATCTAAACGATTAGTTTTGTTCTAAACTAATGATAATAGTTTAGAACAAAACTAATGAGGCAATTGTACGTACCTATGTATTTATTTTACATTGCTTATCTTATTTCGACCATTTATTTCATGCTAAACTAAAATCTAAAATTTCCTAAATTTATACGCGTGTCAATATTTTACATCAAAGTGTTTCGCTATCACAACGCGTCTCTACCATCCATGATGTTATTTCGTAATAAAATATTCTCCAATTGAATTTTCCCTAACGTTCTGCCTTGAGCACAGAAGATTCCAACAAAATATGAACGTACACGTTGCATAACGAGTTTTAATATTGATAGAAAACCTATATAATAATATTTTTAAAGAATTTATACTTATAGAAGTTTTTTTAAACTGATCCATTTTAGAACTCATACTTACAAGAAGTATTTTTTCAAATTCCCCATTTCTCTACAAATCAACATTGCAACGACCGAGAAAGGGACCCGAGACAGTATTAAGGCCTACTCAGATTTGACCGGTATCCTGTACCGGTAGCGGTAACGATATCCCGATGGGTATGCGGTAACGCGCAGTTCAAAGGTGCGGCATTACCGGAACAGTTGCGGTAATGCCATACAAAATACCGGTTGGGATATCGGTCGGGTATACCGTTACCGCCATTGGTACAGGATACCGGTCAGGTTTGAGTAAGCCTTTATTAACCAACTGTGGCTTGGTGGCAGTAAGATACAGGATATTAGGATAGGACTTAGGTCTTAGGATATTATTCAGACCTTGCGGCTGTATAAAATGACGTTAGTCGTGTAAAATGCGATTAATTTAACAATGTACAACAGAAGTGACCAACTTCAGACCACTTGCGGTTCACAAAACGCTTTGCCATGCATTCTCGAGTGAAGATTGCAGCGGATGACTGTATATTGTCACGTTGTAGGTACATTCCAGGCGTGTTATTGGGACTGTCCAGCTACTCCGATTAAGCTCGAAGCAGGTTGTCAAAATAATGTTCTAATTCCAAAGTATGGTTTGAGGAAAAGATCTGTTAAGCTAGGGATTCCTAGGATGACGGTGCCGTCATATGACGGGCGTAATTTAGCGGCGTAGAACGTTGTCTATGTAAAATTTACTGCGCGGTTTCTGACGTTACGGTGTCGCCACATTGTTTATATACACAACAATCAACGCCGCTATATTACGGCCGTAATATGACGGCACCGCTATCCTAGGAAACCCTAGCTTAACTTTAAGGAGCTTGATGGCGCAAAATGGCGCTGTGGATGGGTTAGAATTTTGCCCTGTGGCAGTTAAGCAACTTTCGCAAGAGTCGGTCATGTCACGTGGGTGACCAAAAATTTATTATTTCGAGCTCATCAGAAGATCGAAACGAGCTCCTCCATGCTTCGGAAGGCACGTTAAGCCGTTGGTCCCAGATGCATTTGCAGTAGTTAACACTCACCAATCCACATTGAGCACGTGGATGATTATGTTATGACCCATAAAATTTAATCAAAATAGTGGATGAGTTTTCGCTACCTACGCTTCGTTCGTTGACCTCATGGAAAGAGCAATTTTTTTAATCGGAGTTCGTAAAGTTTTAGGAAAGTAGAAATTTAAGTAAAGTTTTAATTAAAACGTTTTTATCGATGCAAACTCTACGTGTTTTCTCCCTGTACCATTTTTTTATTTAACAAATTTTTCATTAAAACTTTTTAAAGGTTAATTTCTGATTTTGGTTTTTTGAATTTTATGGTAAGTTGGTCCTTTTGAAAGCAAAATAGGTATAGAAGTCAAAAATTTTAATAGAAAGGGTCTGTTTTACTAGTTCTGGTTAAGTTCTAATTAGTTTACTTGACAGAATGTCTAGAATATAATAGAATATATAATAGAATAGAATAGAAACATAGCCTTCTATATCTTCCAAGCCCTGAAGTTGAGCAGAACGGCAACATCGCATGTGGTCAAGCACATAAGTAGTATAAAATTATTTAAAAAAATATTTATTATTTGTTTTTCCTATATTATCTATGTTTAAACTAGTTGTAAATTGTGATGTAAGATTATTTCAATAAAGTTTTATATTTATTATTATTATTTATTTATTAGAACATAAGGTTTGAGTCAAATTATTTGAACTTTTCGGGGGTCCTTTAGTACGATGAGCATTTTAATCTAAGCCTCCTCTAGCAATAAATCTTACATCATTGGAAAGGTATTTAAATTTGAAACACTTTATTGTAAAACCATAAACGTCAACTATTAGTACTTTGAGAGTTATAACGCTCTGAACTTGACCAATTTTTTTAACATTAATGACCTAAAACTCCGAAAATACTAGCAATTAATAGAAAGTATGTTTGAAACAAATATTCGTCATATAAAAACCTTTCTTATGATATATCATTCATTTCTATAGGTGTGGTAGATCAACTCCCATAGACAATAAACCACTTTTATAATTTAATAACCTTTAACTCCAAAAGTATTAACAATAGATATAAAGTATATCAACAGCAAATATTTGTCTTTAAAAGACCTTTCTAATGATATATCATTTATTGCTAGAGGGCGTGTGAATCAACTCCCTGCTGAAGAAAATCAACAAAAAAGATGACATCTTTGACAGGCATTTTTTCCTGGTTAACATTAATATTTTTCTTATTGTTTAATATACAAAGCATTTCAAAAAAAAAAACTAAATTATTTTCATACTTTGAACCTCACACGATTACTACGAAAAAAAATATCGACCTCTTAAAATTGAAATATTCCCATACATTTAGTATGGAGACTGGCCGACGACATGACCACGAACTGACAGTAACAGACGTTGCCAAACTTATGTTCACGGCTTCGTTTCAAAAACTATCGCAATCGCTTTCATTTGACAGATGGATGTGACACATTGCGGCATTTCTTTGGTATGCTTTTATTTGTACCAAAAAGAAGTATCAACGTTCTGTCAAATGAAAGCGATTGCAATAGATTTTGAAATTATAGTGGACAGGGGTGCGATTGCGTAAGGTAATCGTATTCATTTGACAGTTCATATCGGCTTGACATATATTATGAAACAATATGAACTGTCAAATGAAAACGATTGACTTTAGGCAATCACCTACCTGATTTGATTTGAATAAATGGATTGAAATTAGTGAAATCTGTCTAATAAGAAATTTGCAGGAGTTTGTGACATTTTAAGTTTTATTTTAAACTAGACATTAATGTGAGCTAAAAGATGATTAAGTTTTTCCAAGAAAGGAAAAGGTGAGTCAGCATTTAAATAATTAATAAGAATTGAATTAATAATGATCATTGTTATTAACTCAATATAAGGAATAATTGACAATGATGTTTCTTTCTTTTTAACTACCCTTCAAATGTAAAACTAATCTTTTTATTTGTATTAGCTAAAAGTAGGCTCACTCAGTCCTCACAGACGGCTCCATGTTATAAATGTATGTATAGTTCTTAGTACAAAAAAGCCCTAACAAAGGGCTTAATTTTCCTACGAACCTAAATCTAGTAGAACCGATAAATGTTTTGAAAGAAATTAATTACCTATAGTTTTTACAAAACATGACTGGGCAGGGGAGGCTGATTTGTTTTAAAATTAAATGTAAAGTTGTGAAATTATGAAACACTAGCGGCCGTCCGCGGTTTCATCCACGTGGTTCTTTCTCTTGGGAATATCGGGATAAAAAGTATCCTATGTTTTAATTTAGTAGATAGCTACTATCTGTGTGCAAAATTTCAACCAAATCCGTTCAGTAGTTTTTGCGTGATCGAGGAACAAACATCTAAACATCCAAACCCACAAACTTTCACATTTATAATACTAGCGGCTGCCCGCGGTTTCACCCGCGTGGTTCCCTTTCCCGTGAGAATATGGAGATAAAAAGTATCCTATGTTTTAATCTAGGCTATCTACTATGTGTGTCCCAAATTTCACCCAAATCCGTTCAGTAGTTTTTGCGTGATTGAGGAACAAACATCTAAACATACAAGCCCATAAACTTTCCCATTTATAATATTAGCAGGATGCATATGCAAATGCACATAGCCACGCTAAACTTTGTTTATTTAAGAAACCATACTAAAATCGAATAGAAATCCCATTGTAGGGTTTCCATCCAAAACGAGGAAAGAACCAATTCACAATATCCTCATTAATAACGGAAGAAACACGAACAGCAATATTACAAAAGGGAATTACAGAAATCTTAATGCGGGTCGGGGAAAAATAATAACATACATATACATACATACATACACCTCTAAATCTTCCTATTTCTTATTAGGAAAATCTTTAATTGAGTTCGGTCTCTATTGTGTTTGCTCATTTTCTGTGTATGAACTCACACAAACGCACGAAGAGACAAACATTCGCATTATATAAATAGTTGTTCAGATATATAATAAAGTATAAATGATGGAACTAACATATAGGAAAATATAATATATTTGTTCGCATAGCTACGACTTGAGCTATATATATTACTCGCTGATGGAACTGTGGAGGCGTGGATGCGACAAAACTAATATTTTTTAGACGATAATATTTTTTGTATGACCGTTAACCGTCTAGGTAGGCTAGCGGTTCGCCCACCCGTGTGAGACGCAAAGGTCTCAAGTTCGATTCCCAGGAGGATGGTATATTTTTTTTGTACTCGGTTTCGTTGGTTATAGGGCTTATTTCTTATTAGGATTAGGATTTAGGATTAGGATTAGCTTATTAGGATGGTGGTAGCTAACAAAGTCCGCTTGGGTAGCTACCTACATATTATCTAAGTCTGACCCCATAACGACAGTAAAAAAATTGTTGACTTCCGGTAGTTAGAGGTATTCCTCAGTGATAAGGATTCTGGGTGTAGTACGCTTCCACCTTCGGCCTTATCGTCCCTTAACACCAGGTGAGGTGAAGGCCAAGCACTATCTCGTTGTGCAAAAAAAAAGTCAATCTTTCGATTAGATAATATAAGAAATCACTATTCGTATTTCTTTTTATGAGAAAATTAAATATGAAAGATTATGGCGTGTTTCGCAATACATAATAGGGTGTTTGGTAATAGCCTTATGTATGTGGTAGATAGGGTACCATACATACAACCTCCGAAAATTATTATAAACCCTGAAAACCACAATTTTATTTAAAACATTTTTATTTTTATGATGAACTGCATAGTGGCAACCCTAGACCAAAATTGTGTTTGCTTTGCCCATTCATACGAGTGATTATCGAATAAGTACAGTCTTTGCGTCTAGGGTTGTCATTTTCTAGTGTTGTCTAAAAAACAAAATTTCTCAGCATATTGAGGCGGTTTTCAGGATTTATAATAAATTTCTGGGGTTTTATGCATGGTACCCTATCTACCATATTCGGATTTATAAAGCTATTACCAAACAGTCTGTTCAACTAACTATTTGTTTGTTTATTAAATAAAAAAGTTGAATAGTGAGTTTTCAGACATTTTACAATTGATGAGACGAATAATGTGGTGCTACCGTAGAATGCTACGCATTAGCTGGACTCAAAAGGTCTTTGAGACCTTTTGGGTGAAGGTTCTACTACGCGGCGGGAAGACCCGGGAACTGTTGCGAACCATCAAACGCATTGGGTATCTCGGACACGACATGTGTTAAGACATGAGCGATATATATTATGATACCTATATACTCCACCTCATAATGATGGAGAAAGTATTGGCATAAGAATAAATAAAGAATTTGGGAAAGCGACGCGTTGGGAGAAGAAAAAAGTCTTGGTTATGGAATATCCGGGTAAACCGGGAGTGGACGAAGATTTCCACTTGGCGCAAGACAGGGCGAAATTCGCTGAGTTGACGGCGAACCCCTAGTAGTGGAGAGCTACAACAGAAAGAAGAAAGGAAGAATAATAAGTGGAAGAAATTGCCCCTAAGCAACAACTTTGTTATTTTTAAAATTTATGACAAGTCAGATGATAATACAAGGCATAAGACCTCATGGTGAGCAGTCACGGGTCACCTGCCTGACAACTACTTTATATCTGAGTATATAGTTAAAGACTTGTTGTTTTTTCTAGTGTAAAATTTTATCCACCTGTTATGTGGACGAGAAACAACCCACCTCCATTATTATGAGCATTTATGCCTTCTGTTATACTTTCGGGCAAAAAATAAAGAGGAGGGTTGAGTTAAAATTTTGTCAATAGTTAGTGTTTTGTCTAATAAATCATTTATATTGGGTTCGTACGACAATAGGAAAGGTAAATTAAAATAGTTGCTAAAAAATATATGTGAACGAAATAATTGCAAGCTTCGATCGATCTATGAACTAATCCACCAACCAACAATAAATTAATACGTTTTAAAATCAATTATTTGAAAATAAATTAAAAGTGTTCTTTAAAAATAATAAAGAATCCTCAAATAATAATAATTTGTATTGTTCCAGTACACACACCATAAGTTTACTAAAATTTTTACAATCTCTTTCTTTAGACACAAAGTTGCATAACATTTGAGATTCAGTGAACCTTGAAATTATTGTAATTTTTTAAGTTAACCGGAAATGAGAAGTAATTAAAAAATATTCGCATCATTAAAAACAACGGCGACTCCACATCAGCGCTGTCCGCCACACATACGAAGCGAGGCGCTCCGTCTTAAGGACGACATATGAAGTAATTTTTTTCCAACAACCATCCGTTCTAAATGTCACCCTAACAGCACCAGCATAAAGTTCAAAATCGTTACGTCCGCGAAATATTTTTTCCATTTCATATTTACGAATATGCCCCAAATTCCCCAAAAATTAGAACCGTGAAAGCAAGGGGGGGGGGGATCGTTGTGTGGGTAGAATTTTTGTACGGAGGCACACATACGCGTTTAGGGGGGCGAAATGAGATAGGAGATAGTTTTGGAGAACAGAAATATTATGTTCTGTGGTTTGTATGTCTTCAATCTGACAGCCCTTATTTGATTTGTTTTTAATTTGTTCGTATTAAATTTGCTTGAAATGTTCGTAAGAAAGTTGAGTAGGTACGCTGGCTCACAAGAAGTGTAGGTAAAAAGACAAATTACCTACATAAGTATATAATTAATTTCAAGAATTAGTACTCTCTTCTCAGAATTATTTGCAAATGAAAATAGTACGACGGTAGATTGTATGGTTTGCTTTATATATGATAATAAATATTTACATTTTGTTCAAGGAAAAATATCTAGACATTTTAAGTTTCAAGTAACCAATCAGTTTATCAATAGAAGGGAACAGAAACTACATTAAGTGTTAAAAATATTTCAGTATAATTTTCTCCATTGTATTTTTTCCGTAGCAGTTACTTGCTACGAGCTTTCTACGAATTCGCTACGAAAATTTTCTTACAATATTTCGTAGCATTTATTAAAAAATTCGTTGAAAGTTTTAAATTTTTATGAAATTCTAGATTCCTATTATTATATAGCTATTATATAAAGTGTTTGGTAAAAGCCTTATAAAGCCGAATATGGTAAATAGGGGCCATCAAAATGAACAACTTTTACTATGGGACCAACTCTGAAATCGCGAAAAAAAGTGATTTCAGAGTTGGTCCCATAGTAAAAGTTGTTCAGTTTGATGGTCCCTATTTACCATATTGGGCTATAAAGCTTTTACCAAACACCTTGTATAATTATTAATTGGTTAAATTGGTGTAATTTTTTATTTATTTAGTAGTAGAACTGGAAGTATTTTTTTACAGCTTCAAAGCACTGCAGATCTAGGTATTTTTATTTTAACTAGATTATTATGACTTATGTATAAATGATCACCATACCAACCTAACCTAATCCAGAATTAGTAAATGCTCACCAAATCTTCTTGGGTAATTTAGGATTTGGTGAGCATTTACTAGTTTTGGAGTAAGAATTTTTTTTTGGTATGGTAAAGTATTAATTCCCTATTAATATTAAGGCCAGTATATTCCAAAAACGCTGTCTCTCTCGTTTTCTTAACGTGTGAAGAGTAATGAAAATAACCTCACCTTTTTATTTTTTTAATGTTTTTGTTGTTATTTTGAGCATAAAGTCACTTTTTGAAAAAGTAACCGTTGAATATTCTTCTATATATCATTACCTATTTTTCTATATATTTTTCAAGAATAAGGGATTGATAAACTTTAAGTATTATCCAAAAAATATAAAATTAATGAAAATTTTCTTTGTCTTTGCATATTTTTTTGGTCAAGTGAAGATATGAATATCGTATTTTTAACCGTAAAATAATCAAGATCGTTTATGAAACTTCAACATAATATTTTTATCTGCTCAAAATAAAGAATAATTAATTGTTTATTTTTGAATCAAACATAGGCCAAATTTGATCATTTGGAATATACTGGCCTTAACAGACAAATGGACATCTAAAGTGATCTAAGGTTAGGAATCTGTTTTACTTTTAAGTACGGTACCCTAACAACGATTACACGCATTCCCTTCATACATTTTATATTTTTATGTATCTATCTATATAATTATAATAAAACTGTAAATTCTAAATGTTTGTGAAAACCGCTGAACGGATTTTGATGGGCTTTTCACAGTTAGGTAGCTTGAGGTCCAATTTAAAACCTAAGCTATGTTTCATCTAATAGAAAATGCATCAACTTTTTGTATCAATAGTATAATGCGTGAGAAAATCAACTGTAATATTAAAACTTATCTCTTGCATTTTTCTCGTGATATAGTTACTTGAAGTTAGCACGCAGCAGCAGCAGCAACCGCCGAAAACGCCCTATACAAAACAATCATGATTTGTGACGTCACCGGTCACGTTTCAGGCGCGTTTATTATGGAGTTAGCCAAGAATTTTCAATTATCTCCTTAAATTTTGCGTTTAAATACATATGTGTCATACAAAATATTATTTCTCATTCGATATTCTATCTGACCCCGATTTCATCGTGTGATAAAACTAAAATAATATGTTGTGTCCTGTTTTATACGTGTCCGCAGCGAATCAAAATCGGTGACTTATGCATATTCCTTATTTTTGAACTCTCCGTAGTACTAGCTTTCTTACACCAAGGAGGTCATTTAACGCCATATTTTTCTACTATCTACGCGGATGAAGTCGCCGGCGAAGGCTAATCATAAACATTTTTGGCTCAGAACAAATGAAAATACTTACAAACAAAATAATATAAAAGTATTAATTTTAAAACGTACAACCCGCTTCCCATTCGTCGTACCCCGCATCCCGAGAATCGAACCCGTAACGTTCCCCCAAATTTCCCGAAATGTACGCGAATGTAGGCCAGTAGGAATTTAAAGAGAGTCAAATAAGCGCCCCGGGAATACAAGGGATGTGACCCGGGTGCGGCCACGAAAACCGCGGCGATGTAATTTTATTAAATAAATAAATAAAAAATATTAGTCAACATCACAACATTGCTCCGATTCCAAAGTAAGTAGCTGAAGCACTGTGTTATGGAAACTAGAAACAACGGTGGAACTACAAACAGACCAGCCAGCCCCCTACTCAAATGGCCACTTTTCTATTCGTTCGCTAACTTAAAACTTAAAAATAAGCAATTAGACGATCAAGTTTAGGATCACACGTCGCAAGTTTAGGTAAATCATAGACATTGTTGTATTGTATGGAATTGGCAAGCCTTCGACATGATATTTTAGAGTTTATGGCTTATTTTTAATTTTTAGGTTGGCGAACGAACGAATAGAAAAGTGGCCATTTGAGTAGCCCCTCTGAGCCAATATAGAAAAGTTCGTTTTACTAAATTGACTCAGCCGAGATCGAATCCGGGACCTCAGAGATGGCAACACCTGGAAAACCGGCGTAAAAGACGTGGTAAAGACGACTGAGCGAAAACGATTTATTGTAAGAATTGATTGGCAATTTTATTTTAAGATTTACCTGTCTAATTAACTTATTTTACTACTTTATGTATTTGCAACTTAAATGACGTTAGTTTAATTTAAAAACACATTTTTTTAGACTGGAATTAAATTTAACTTAATTTAGCTAGTTTTGAAACTAAAAAATAAGTATTGAACTTTTTGACAACGTACCTACGTTACGTTATCACCAGATAAGGTACCAACCTACCAATCTCTCAAATTAACGAACAGTTTATGAAAACTGAGAAACATTTTTCGAAAATAGCGACCAAGTATGCCTGTTCAACAAAAAAGGCACCGTTAACAAAAAATTAGACAGAATAGTTAAGTGCAGCTGTCAACATCGTTGGATGGAATAGTTTTTATTTGGCGATAACTAAGGAAAAACGATATAGTGGGGCCATGAAGTAAGCTCAGACAAAAAAATGTGATTATATTAACGGGGAATGTCTGAAAATGATCAAATTGGTTATATTTTTTATTAGCGTTCCGTAACCAAAGGGTAAAAACGGAACCCTATTACTAAGACTCCACTGTCCGTCTGTCTGTCTGTCACCCTGTGTCTCATGAACCGTGATGTAAATTTCACAGATGATGTATTTCTCTTGCCGCTATAACAACAAATACTAAAAACAGAATAAAATAAATATTAAGGGGAGGCACCCACACAACAAACGTGTTTGGAGCACTTGGCCAGTTTTTAGATAGGTTTTTTAGCTTCTTTAATAGTAGAAGAAATTCTATAAAATTTAAAAATTCTTCGCAAATCTACGGGAGAAAATGGAGATTATTTCTTAATCACCACAATATTTAAAAAATCAACTGATAAGCTAGTTGTCAGTTGAATTTGACATAATATGGCTGTGCAGCTATGCAGAAATGTCAAAAAGAGCAGTTGTCGGTCGACTTTTTTTTAAATTTGTGGTGATTGGAGAATAATCTCCACTCTGCTGTTACTTCCATCCATTTGCGAAAACAAAGAATTTTATTTTTATTTTTCATGCAACTGAAAATTATGAAACTTTTTTCTAATTAATAAAGTCAAATTCAAAATATCTTTATTCAAATAAACTTAAGAATTAAGCACTTTTGAATCATCTATAATTACCTACCACTCATTCCAGACTTTTTTAACTGACAAGAAGAACGGGCGTTTATTCCTACTAATAAGGGAGCTTCTTCTTCTTCTTCTTCTTGTCGGTGCAGGCGGTTTCCGCAACTCGACGTCTATTGCGCCTATTTTGCGTCGTAGAATGTGCGGCCGGATCACTCCAGCCATCCCAGCTCAGCCAGGAATGCTCCAAGGGCTTTCACGTTCGTGATCGCTTCCTGGACACTGCCCGGCGAGCCGAGGTATCTCGCCCGGTAAGGGGCCACCCCTCTGCATTCCAGCAGAACGTGGGCGGCTGTTTCTTCTTCCTCCATGCATCCTCTGCATAGGGGACTGTCCGTGACACCTAAGTTAAAAAGATGTTTGTTAAATTGTCCATGACCAGTAATAGCACCTGTTACCAGGCGAAGTTGCGGTCTGCACAGTTGTATCAGGGCCCTGGATAGACGAGCGTCCACGCGCGGTAGTGCGAGTTTCGCCTGTCTGCACGAGTCCAGAGAGCTCCAGTTCTGTTGGTGTAGTTCTATAGTGCGTTCACGGATTTTACTTGCAAACCAGCTGGTCGGGATAGGCGCGATCGGCTCTGGGCCAACGGGCATCGAACCAGATGCGCGTCTAGCCAGTTCGTCGGCTGCGTCGTTTCCCCGTGATCCACTGTGACCTTTGATCCATTGGATAGTAATAGTATTAAGTGCACCTACTGTATTTAGGGCGTGATGACACTCAAGTAAAAGGCTCGATGTGATGCGACTGCCCTGGAGAGCCTGTAGAACGGATTTGCTGTCGGAGAGAATTAAGATGTCGCGGTCTTTTACCTCCCTTGTTTCGATTGCTCGAGCCGCCATTATTATGCCCACGCACTCGGCCTGAAAGACCGTGTTGTATGAGCTTAAGGGGGATGCAATTTGTATGTTTAGGTCCTCTGAGAAAACACCCGACCCTGTGCCCGATGAGGTCTTGGAGCCGTCGGTGTATATCAGGAGAGCCTTGTGTCTTTTCTTAGAGCTGATGTCGTCTATCAGGTGTATTCTGTATTTTTTGTCAAAAATGAGGGTTGGCTTAACTTTGTCGCATGGTGCTTCAATAAGAGGGGTGTTCAGCCAGCCCTCCAGTAGTCCACTGAGATGTTTTACCCTCTCGAATTTTAGAGATCCCAGTTGTTTTAGTCTTAACGCTGTTTTGGCTGCCTCCTGTTGAATGTGCAAGTGCAATGGTGTTAGGTTTAGCATTACCTCTAGAGCAGCTGTGGGAGCTGTGCTCATGCATCCAGTGAGGGCGCAGCAGGCCTGACGTTGTAGTCCCTGTAGCTTTTTGGCTCCAGTGATTTGGGCGGCTTTTGGCCACCATACTACAGATCCATAGCTTACCAGGGTTTTTATGATCGTGTTGTAGAGCCAGAGGAATAGTTTGGGTGCTAGGCCCCAACGTTTACCAATCATCTTTCGGCACTGCCATAAAATGACGCTGGCGGACTGCGTTTTGTACTCCAAGTGGCTGTTCCAATTAAGTTTGCTGTCTAGGATTATGCCTAGGTACTTTACCTCGTCAGAGAGTTGTAGTGTAGTTCCAAACAGTTTCGGCAGACAGAAGTCGCCCACCCGACGTTTGTTTGTGAACATTACCATTTCCGTCTTCGTAGGATTGACGGTCAGGTCGTGTTTTTGGCACCACTCTTCAACCTTCATCAGGGCTGCTTGCATGGTGTTACAGGTTATGCCAGCCTGGTTACCTATACTTAGTATAGTAATGTCGTCCGCATATCCTATAGTGTAAAAATAGTTAGAGTTAAGATGGGAGATCAGGTCGTTTACCACCAGGTTCCACAGAAGTGGAGAGAGCACACCTCCTTGGGGGCATCCTCTCGCCACCAGGGCCCTTTGGCCGACGTCCTCTGACACCTGTACCGTTCTGTTGCGTAGCATATTCACAATCCAGTCTACGAGTTGTTTATCAACACCGTGTCTCACTAGTGCTGCCTCAATACTGGTGAATGTAGTTTTGTCGAAGGCGCCCTCTATATCGATGAAGGTGCCTAAACAGATAAGTTTGTTTTGGATAGCCTCCTCTATCTTACCGACTAATTGATGAAGGGCTGATTCAGTGGATTTGCCAGCGCTGTAAGCATGCTGATGTTTATGTAGTGGGAGTTTCGCCAATGCGCCACTTCGTAGGTACCACTCACAGACTCTTTCCATAGTTTTCAACAGGAAGGTTGTGAGGCTGATCGGTCTGAAGGCCTTCGGATTAGTGTAGTCGGGTTTACCTGGTTTAGGTATAAACACTACCTTGACTTCCCTCCAAAGATGCGGGGTGTAGCGATGCGCCAGACAGGCTTGTAGTAGATTGGTGAGGACTGGAACTAATTGCTCCTCTCCCCATTGTAGTAGTGCGGGAAAGATGTTGTCCGTTCCAGCCGCCTTGAAAGGGGAGAAGCTCTTAATAGCACTTCTTACCTTTTCAGGTGTTATTACCTGTTCGGCGTAACGCCAACAGTCTTCAGTGGGTTGCACAGGTTTGTCTTGCCAGCTATAAGGGAGCTTATTCCTACCTACAAAAAATATTCAGCTAATTCGATTTTTCCAGACTTGGGAAATAATTAAATATGGGGAATGATTAGACATGGGAAATGATTATAAAAAAGTATACCTTAGCTTTATTACCTTAGTTTCATTTTCAAAGAAAATCGGTTTTTTTTGCAAATACACAGTTTTTTTGTAGTCGTTTTAATCCCTTAAGGCGAGTATTCTACCAAATGAAACTAAAAAAATTGCCAAAGAAATATGGGTCAGAAAACGACAAAAATTTTGGTCCGCCTATATTAACTAGACAGCTACCATGCTCAAATATCACTTTTTTGTTGTTTTTGACCCATATTTCTATGGAGTTTTTTTGTTTGTTTAGTAGAACACTAAGCAGATATTAAAACGACTATGAAATAACTATATAAATGAAACTGAAATTTAAGTTTTTATTTTACATATTTAAGTTTCTTTTTATTTTTTTTAGATGAGGCATTATTTTAAAATAAATTGTTTTTAATAACCACTTTTTACGTAATTTAAATGTGGTTTTCAACAAACCAGTCCACTAGGATTGTTGAATTTTTGAAATAATTATTTCATTAACAATCCAACTCAACCGCTGAACGTTTCCGTTCAGAAACCTACGGAACCTTTAGTCATTTGCGGTTGTGCGCTTAGCTCAAACCCGATTTGTAGGTTTAGGGATAATGCGGCTCAATGACCTTCGCTGTACGTTATAATAATATTTATTTGTAAACTACTCTACTATTTTAAGAACAACTTGACTTTTTTTTTGGAAATTATTTCGAGCTTTTATTAGTACTTAAGTCCTACTTAAAAAGCTTAATCTGCTTGAAATTATAATGTTTTACTTTCTTGATAATTTTGAAAAAATATTTAAGCTAACTTTTTGACCAAAATCATTTTTTTTTGTATATAGGTTTTTTATTAGCACCCAATCTGTAGTGAAAATAATTTTCATATTTTTCTTAGAGATTTTCTTTTTATATCATAATACTTATACAAAAGTACATGAAATAGTTTATCATTATGTAGTTTATTATTACACAATTCAAAGGATGACACCGATCAGGACGCGATGTCGATTGTACAATAAAATCTTTATGCCAAGCTTTAATACACAACTAACTCAAGAAATGTGTATTTACAACCAATTTCGCTCGACATTATTCCTATTCCATCATCTCAACCTTGGTTATAACCAAAAATGGACAGTTCTCCGCGTCAGCAATTCAATTATATTTTTTAAATAAAAAAAGAAATTTCTCACGACAACGAATTTCAATTCCAAGACGGTCCAAAAAGGTCCAGCGCTAAAATTTAAAACTCGCGGCGCCATCAATCTTTTTGGCCGGTTTAAAAAGAAAAACAATATGAAAAATTCCTCTTTATTTTTTCTTAAAAAAAAGAACGCTCGCAGCGGTTTAAAAATCGAATCAGGCCTCCGGCCTTGAGAAAGAAAGGAGGCGCTCTCTTGCCGTCAACACATAAATCATATTTCTGGAGAATTTTTAAAAGTCCTATTGCTTTCGCGTATTTGCCATGTACTCCCCTTACCCCCCTTTTAGGGGGGCGTGTGTACTTACTCCCTCGTTTCCTAGTTCTCTTGGCGTACAGGGTGTTTCTATTCGGACGTGTGGCCTTGAAACTGGAATATGGAACGTAAGGCATTGTTTCGTGGTAAAATGAGATGTCTTTGTGTTATTTTCGGTTTCTTTTAGGTATGATTGACAGGTATTGTTTGCTTGTCTGGGTTTTATCATTCTTGTGTTACTTTGTGACACAATAAAAGCTAGCATTATTACATTAATAACTCTATCCTATTCAGTTAAACACATATTAGTTTTGGTAATATTTGACTGTTGCTAACACAAATAAGTATACCTATGTTAAACTTTTTTGTTACTTTATTGCATTAAGAATACAGATATTATTGGCGTTTAATACCTGTGTTCTTAATGTAATAAAATGCAACGCTAAAGTTTAAAAAAGTATTTTTTTGTTACTTTTAAACTTAACAAACGCATTTTCAAAATAAAAGTTTCTCTTTCAAATCGCAACCATAATTTTTTTAACAAAAAATGTTAAAAGTTAAATAATAATAAAGTTATTGTGACATCAGCCTGTATAACCGTAAGGCGCCGCGGAGGAGCGAGGGCGGGCGGCCGCGCGCGGCGCGCAGTACACCCTGTGAAAGCAGATACAACAATTATTATTTTTAATTTAATTTTTAATATTGTTTCTTTTATATTTAAACTTTGGAATGTAAAATTTTAAATTGTGTGGCAAAAAAAAACACTTTTCTATTTTTGTGATACAGTATTTTTGTTGTCACTAAAATAATTTTATAGATTTATAATTAGATCGACACAATATACCTAGTTGGTTACAATTATTATTCCAAAGAGTTTTGGTTAAAAATTACTTAACGATACTTTTTTATTACAATCAATGTAATGTAAATGGTTTTTATTTGCAAAATACTTCGATAGTTAATTGAAACAGCAAATTGGTTTGTCATGTTTTGCCAAAAGAAAATCCCTGGCCTTAGCCATCGTATTAGTAAAGGAAGTTTTATATAGCACTGTTAAATTTAAGAAAATCTTTAAGTGTTTTAATAATATGATTCATAAAATAATAATTACGTAACTCAATTTCTAATGAACTAAATTCCCTTTCCCACTAATCTCAAACTCTAATAACACAAGTGTTATTAATCAAAACGGAAACCGGAAACGTCGAGTCGCATCTGAAAGCTTACAATATACTATACCGGCACACATGTGGTGGGGCCACTAGGAAGAAAGCGGGCGAAGAAAAAATGAGGGAGAGGAAAAACTAGAGCGGGACGGAAAAGTGGGCGAAAAACGAAAAATTTCACCCCCTCTCGGGCCCACCCCGCGCCCACCCGCCGCGCCTGCGGCCCCACTCGCACACACACATGCGTGCGTGTGTACTGTAACTAGGTGGATTTGATACTTGAACTTTCACTTTCTTGGGAGGTTTTCTTTTAATTTTCTTTAAAAAATAAGGAAATTAGGCAATTTTTGTATTTTAATCATAGTTTTGGGGGGGCACTGCGCACCGGACCGGACGACGCTCCGTGGGTAGGCCCCATACAATGTGGACCGACGATCTGGTGAAGGTCACGGGAAGACGCTGGATGCGGGCAGCGCAGGATCGATCGTCGTGGAGATGGAGATCCTTGGGGGAGGCCTATACCTAGCAGTGGGTGTCGAACGGCCGATATGATGAGGCAATTTTTTAAATGCTACATTACTGTACAATTGTGTCAGATTGAATAAAAGATGATTCCCAACGCACTTGCTAAGCGTGGGATATCAATGTATGGCAACTTGGCAACATCGTCCCATGGGATAGGACTGCAGTAGGCTATGGGCTGATAAGATGATGTGTAAAAGGTACTGTGGTGGTGACCAGCATAGGTTCCTCTAGAAACCCAATCAGGTACCAGTTTCTCAATGAGGGTCAACCATGTTTAATACAAACTCTTCGTGAGTTTTATACAAAGTGAGTCATCCTCACCATAGTGGCCTATTATAGTAAACTACAAGACGTAGGCCTGTGCCGTGGAAGAATGCCATAATTGTGCCATAATTTCCGCATTTGGCAGACGGTTTGGACGTACTTTGGAATTTACTTCGAAATAGCTGAAAGTTCATCCTTAGTTTTGGGGTAATTAATCCTTTTTTACGGTATTCAAAGTTATCCGAGTGAAACAAAACATAATTGAAGCCATTGTGTCTTTTATATAGGTAGAATACGAAATATAAAGTCTGTTTACTGCTAGGAAGTGAAAAAATTAAGTGCTTCGTAAAAGAAAATCCACCCGCGAGTGAAAGTATCAAGACGACGCCATCCCCCGGCGGACTATTGTAGCATGTTTTTATACCCAAAAATTTTAAGTCAGTAGGCGCTCGAACTCTGAGCGGCTTGAACGTTTTTATTATTATTAATATATATTTATATTTCGTTTTAATTTACAAGTTTTCCACGGTTCATAATTTTAATATTTTTATACCGTTTTATACAACAAAGTGTTTATAGATAGGCGTAATTACAACAAGGAACGAACTTTGCAACTACCAAGGAGATCGGGAACAGATTTCAAAATAAACGTTTAAGTTTGACAGCAAGTTTCCGGTGACAGTTCGCGGATTCAAATTTTAAAATTGACGTTTAAAACAACATGGCGGAGTGCGCGGCTGCCGGTAGCGGGTTCGACGACCTCGCCGCGAACCAGTAGGATGATCAACTTTCAGAACATTTGACGACTGCTCTATCCGTAAGTACCTGCCATTTCGAATTTGGAACTTGGAATTATTGATGGCGTTACATAAGGGTGCGTTCATAATGTCACATGAATATTGTACAAGTTAATATGAGCGGGTCAGTGTGCGTGCGTTCGGATACACGCACACAGACGTCGGATTGTTTTTATCGTTCGCAGTAAATTAGAGGGGCAGCGATAGTGGCCGATACCCACTGACTAGTGTAGGTATTGATTTTTTTCCCTCATTCTGTTAAATTTCATTTATTGGGGGAGCGCGGACAGGCCGATGACGTGTGCCGAATTGGCCGTTGTGCGATAGCTAAAGAAATTGGACTCAGGAATGGACATAGTCGATAAACTTTCATCGGGAAGTAGCAAAGCTTCCTTATTTGAATGTAACGGTCGGAACATGAACTTTAAAACTTTAAAGTTTGGAACTGTGGACGAGTTGCGTTCGGATATTTTCTTATTTTAAGTGTTATTCGACCGTCTTGAATGTTTTAAAGGAGTTTTGGCGCCGTTTCGAGTTTCATCGATTGTTATGAGAGTAAGTAGGTAGTGAGCTTGTAATAATAACCCAAATGAGGGTATAAAAAAAATCTTTTGACAATCTTAATTAAATATGATCTACAAATTCCACAAGATCAAAAACTTTTACAGGAATCACGTTTTTCAATATTTACAACGATGTATAAAGGACATACCTACAAACATTATAACATTAATCTACTCAGGGCAGGGTTTCTTAAAGTGTGGTCCACGGGGTCCATAGCATGTGCATCAGGGGTCCGCAGTTAACCATTCCCCAATGAAACTACCAATATAAGTGTTTCTTCTTAATAAAGGGTATTTTCCTAAAATATTCTTTAATAGGGGTCTGTGGTTTTTGTTTTAATTCTGAAAGTGGTCTGTTACTGAAAAAAGTTTAAGAAACACTGATTTAGGCCCTGTTTCACAGGTTACAGATATAATCTGTCTACTGGTTAAGAATTTCAATAAAATTATCTGTCAAATGAGATATCTCGAAGTTATAGAAGTTTGGGATGATGATTTCAGGTGTAGTGCGCTTCCACCATCATCACCAACATCAGGTCAGGTGAAGGCCAAGCGCTATTCCGTTGTGCATAAAAAAAGGCAGAAGTAAACCAGGAAACGGGGCCCTTAGAGGTTTTTGATTATCACTCAAGTATTATGTCACAACTACGGTTAGAACCTGATTTGGTAACTATTATTAAATCTGTGTTTTGCGAAGGGATGAATTTTCCAAGCTCTGCCATAAAGGGAGACACTGATGCACTGGCAGTGTCTTAAGACAATAACAATATATAAAATGCTATACTCTATCGTGCAATGGAGAGGCCTACATTGTAGTACGTTTGAGAATCCAGTTCAGAGTTCTTTGAAAGAAATTACTCAGTCGCGAGTTCTTTTCGTAAGACAGCTCTTTTTAAAAGGACTCAGTCGCTAGTTCTTTTTAGGAAAGCTAAGTTTTTATTGAAAGGACTTAGTCTTGAGTTCTTCTTGTAAAGAGTGAGCTCTTTTAAAAGACTAAAGTCTCGAGTTCTCTTTGGCAAGACTGGAGTCTATTTTAAGAGGACTAAAAACTCGGAGAGGCTTGAGCTTTTACTTATTCTTTTTAGACTTGAGTCTTCAAAAAAAGACTCGAGTCTCAATATTAGGACTAAAGGACTCAGTTCTTTTACAACACTATGCACTGCAGTAAGTTAACTCCACTTAAATTCTCTTCTTTTAATTGCGATTTGCAATTGGCATACTTTTCGTAGTTCCATTGGAAGTCCCATTGCCTTGACAACGGAAAAAATAATTTTAACCGTGGTCCTATCCTTTGAAACTTTAATTTACCCACGAATCCACACTGGACCTGCAAGTATATTCTCCTTATCCAGCCATATTGGTCTGTCTTCACCGAGTCGCTTTAACTTGCATCAAACGCATGCAATACTATTGTCTCCAAACCATGCACTTTCACGTTCAATTTTCTGCCATACAAAGACGCTTTTTTGAGAAGTTATGACATGCGCTATATGCCTTGAGGCATGCCTCTGTTGAAAGCTCAAGGAGGACAAGAAAGCGAAAGTGTCCAGATAATATACTTTATAGAACGTTTGTGTTCCAGCAATGGGGACGCTAAAATATTATGGCTGATGATGATCAGGTACGATCGGTCGCGAAGTAGGAAGCTGGTTTTTATTGCCCTTGTTAAGGAAGTTTTAAGATATTTCATCATCCGTACCGCTAGAAAGTGGAACTCCTTGCCCGAGTCTGTGTTTCCTGATAGGTACAATCTGGAAGCCTTCAAGTTCATTCATCAAGCGCGTTTCATCGTAGATAATAGCAACATCGCTTACCACAACGTGATGTTGGTCAAGCGCTTGCTTATCTAACTAAAAAAAAGTTACAACCCTATACGACATGAATCCACGAATTTAATCGCCTCTGTGGTCTAGTGGTTTGCCCACCCATGTAAGACGTAGGTCCCGATGTCGATTCCTAAGGGGGCACAATTTGGACTCAGTTTGGTTGGTGGTAGGGCTTATTTCAAGTCCGCCTGGCTAGGGGTGAGTTCCATCCACCCCGGTGGCTCTGTCCCGGTACCGGGACCGATGGGAAAAAAAGTTCCATCCGCCCCGGTGTATCGTATCTCGATGTTTAACGGAGAGGATATCACTCGCAAAGTATCACCCACCCCAGAATTTTATTTAAAAGGGCGGATGGCACAGATCTTTTATCATACCGCCGGTATTGCGTTTAACTTTAGGACATCGTTAAACATCGAGATACGATTCACCGGGGCGGATGGAACTTTTTTTCCCATCGGTCCCGGTACCGGGACAGAGCCTCCGGGGTGGATGGGACTCACTCCTGGCTAGCTACCACCATCTTACCTACCTAAGTCTGACGCCATAACAACAATTTAAAACAAAATGTGTTCCGGCAGTAAGATAGCCAGTTCCTCAGTGATGAGGATTCCAAGTGTAGTGCGCTTCCACCTTCGGCCTTATCGTCACTTAACATCAGGTGAGGCGAAAGCCAAGCACTATTCCGTTATGCATAAAAAAAAGAATGCAAAGGGCTCTGTCTTCACCCAGTCGGTTTTCTTTTTCTCTTGCGCTTTCATCAGAGGCATGCAATACAATAGCACTTGCTAAAATAACCTCAAAAAGTGTACGGCATGCGTTTGACGAATTAAAAGATGAAGATGAAAAGGAAAAAGGGTGAAGACACACCATATGGCGTGAACAAGCCCCTATATTACATGATGCTTTTAAGTTGCGGGCAGACAAAAAGACAATTAATGCAATAAGCACTATAACTTATATGATAAAGGCGCTTTGTGAACTTTTTACACTAAAATCTGCTACTATACGAACTAATAAAACAAGCCCTTGACGAGTTTCTTGCTGGTTCTTCTCGTTACAAGGTCTCCCGCTTAGGGCGCGCGAACCGATGGCGTAGCTTCTATGCTATAACATTCACAAGTGCTAAGCCTAGACTGAATAAATGATTTTCAGTATAAGATGCAGCCATACCGAAAGATGCGCCCTCGGAGGGTTTTATTTAGTAAGTTGTTAATAGTTATTAAATTATAAAATAATATAAATAGTTATTAAATTATATAATAATATTTATAAAATTCCACGTAAAAATTTTTCAAATCCTTATGGATTAAATTATACCTTATTAAAATATTACTAAGACTATGGATCCTATAATTCCACGTAAAGTTTTATTAAAACTACCGTGGCGCCACTTTCAGTTTGGGTAGCGTACCGACCTGATAACGCGCTATACAAGGTGTTTGGTAATAGCCTTATAAAGCCGAATATGGTAGATAGGGACCATCAAACTGAACAACTTTTACTATGGGACCAACGCTGAAATCGCGAAAAAAAAATCAGCTGTTTCATACATTTTGATATTTTCGTTATTAATTTTTGTATGAAACAGCTGATTTTTTTTTCGCGATTTCAGAGTTGGTCCCATAGTAAAAGTTGTTCAATTTGGTGGTCTCTATCTGCCATATTCGGCTTTATAAGGCTTTTACCAAACACCTTGTATATGTGTTCTCTTTAAAAAAAGCGTTGTGTGCATAGACCCTTATGGTACACATGGTCGCAACTTACTGTATAAAGCACTGTCCAGACTACAGAGTGGTATTCTAGTCGAGTAGCGAGTCCATTGGTGGACTAGTTTGGGTATTTTAAATTACCTTTCGTGTTCGCATTATTAGCGAGCAATGTACTGCTACTCACCCTTTAATACTCGACAAGTGCGAACAAGGCATAGGTTACTTATTCTGTGGCATAGGTGCAATAGTTACTAAATTGATCATCTACTTCACGAATGTACCAATAAATGAAAAATATTTTTCCCCAAAATAGTTTTGATTTTGATCGTTGATTTTCTTATATTACTGATGAACCCCGACCCTTCACGTTCTTCCCCATCTATCAAACATTAATGGGATTATCATAAGGGGACCCGGAAAAGAAAGCGACATATCTCCAAATTTTCTAGTTTTCTGGTCATTTATTTATTTTTGTATTGATTAATATCAGTAGGGTATTTTCATTGTCAATAAAAGATTTTAAGTTTGTACAATGATATTAATCTTTTTTATTTTTTTTTAAATATAAATTTTTTTTTTATTTTTTTTTACCTCGGGAAAAGTATTTTTTTCTTGATGAAAGTGTACTATGTCTTTTTCTGTACCCCTGACAACGTGTATGCAAAAAATGTAAGAATACTTTATTGTTTACAGTGTTTTTTAACCCAAATAAAAAAAAATTATCGGTTGAGTAATTTAAGGATGACGTGAAAGAGTAACAAACAAACTTAATTTCGTATTTGGAGGAAGTAAAGATTGTCACTGTTCATGTGATAAAAAGTTTGTTTTATTTTAATACATTATTATTTCATTAAATATTGGGTAAAAATTATTTACAAACTACGACAATAAGAAAAGTCATACCTGATCTGAGATCTTTGTGCAAATGACAAGAATAAAAAACCGGCCAAGTGCGAGTCGGACTTACGCACGAAGGGTTCCGTACCAAAAAACGGCTAATAATCGCGTTTGTTGTATGTGAGCCCCACTTAAATATTTATTTTATACTGTTTTTAGTATATTTTGTTGTAGTTCAATATATGTTTTTTCTTCTAACTGTACCAGAATTCGACTAGATCCATTGTGGATCTGGCCGATGGATCTTCTGAGAATGAAGGTGATTTAAAGGCATGCTGAAGATAATGGGCGCAGTTGACGGAAAAAAGTTTTAAAATGATTGGATCCGGCAACTGCGCCCGTGGGTCCAGTTAAAAGTGGGTGCAGTCGTCGGAAGACTCATAGCGGCATCAGAAATACATCAACTGAGAAAATTTCATGAGATACAGCTTGGTGACAGACGGACAGTGGAGTCTTAGTAATTGGGTCCCGTTTTTACCTTTGGGTACGGAACCCTAAAAACAAGTGTCGATTTTGCTGCTTGCACCTTTATACTCTATCGTCGTTTTTTAAAATACTTATTGACTAATTCATCAACTTCGGAGTGCCACAAGGAACTTTTTTAAGTCCAGTTCTTTTTATGACCTATAGTATAATGATTTGCACTTAAACATTTAAGACAACTATATTGACGACATCATCCTAATGTTTCATAGATTTATTTATGTTCAGACAGAATGGCATGTTTTGGTATAGTACGTGTTGTCCTCCTATTATGTAGTTTGGCGAATCGTGACCACGTTTCAGGTACTGTGCAAATGTGGACATTGTAAGTCAGTCATTGATATTCTGAGAGTCTTTAATTTTTCCATTATTAGAGAAGAAAAAATATAACGACGCCTTAGAGTGAAAACCTCGGAAATGCATTTTTGGTATTAATTTTTTTATTGCTTTTTTAGGAAGAAAACTTCGCAACGCATAATCCTGATCTCACTAATTTGTTATTTCGATACTCGTAACAACATCGTTTAATAAAAAACATAAAAGCCTCCGTACAAAAATTTACAGCATGCAGTTTTTTCTTCCTCCTGAAAAGTTTCTTATTTTACACTTACGAGGTTTTCAGTCTAAGACGTCGAAGACAGATTAAAACCATTATTACATTATTAATAAGGTAATATTGATGCTGAAAAAATGCTATCATGAATATATTCTTTATTGCACTAATAATAATAGTTACATAAGTCATTATGATAATTGTAAGCAAAGGTGGATAGGTAGTTCAAATATTTAAACTGAAATGAAATGTACAAGTAAAAAATCTGGACTGAAAAAACCGAGATGTGATAGTACGTTTGGTTCACTAGTTAGTCACTACAAGTTATAGGTACAGGGTTATTTATAAAACAACAACAACGTGTTGTTTTTTGTTCAAGGTATTTAAAAAAAATACTATCCTTAGAAAACTCATAGCTGATTGGACCATAGACATAGAAAAATTTTCGCTGCGCTCAAGAAGACCAACAAAGCGTGGAAAAGCGGTCTGTGAAAAAAAGACACAAAGAAACAAGTGACAATATTTTTTACAGTAAGAGCCCCTAGCGTCCCGCCTTGCAAATGAGAAATCACAGTTTGTTTAAAATATTTGTTAATCCTTATTAGAATTTTAAATAAAGGAATCGTGGAGCCATGGTGTCTTGTGCTCTAAGTAAAAAATTGTGATGTGATAAAAAGAAACAATCCAAGTAATCACACTTTTCAAAGGTAAATAAGATTTTGCCACACATTTCTCTAAAACCAAATTTCACTACATTTATTCGATTATCGACGAAAAAAACAGTATGGAACATAGTTTATTAATTTCCTTTGGCATCTTTATGATATTTATTTATTTCACATACATAAAATATGATATATACCTAATTCATATTTTATGTATGTAAGTCATATTTTACGTATCTCATATATAATGTATACATTCGTTTTTAGGATCACCTGTTTATTGACTGTTTATTGTTGTTCTTTGGCATTCTATTTTTATGGTTTGGACATTTTCTATGGAAATTAGTTTTTTTGTTTTTTCGGAAAAGAACAAAATATGTTCTTGCTTGATGTCTACTCCTGCGAGGTTGTTGGTGTTTTACAAATAACCCCATAGGTATAAAGAAATAGTTTTTCTTCATATTTTCATAGATAATTCATTTAAATTCGGGATTCCCTACGTAAAAACTTTACTCCGAGCGCTGGGTTTTTAGTTCAACAAAATAGTGGTAGCATAATACACAATGTAATTAATGATAACGTAATACATTGCTGCTTTGAATACAACCTTGAAAACTCTTGACCTACCGATTGCGTAATGGATGGCCTTCTAATCGTTTCGCTCACTCTTCAACGTCAGACTCGGTAATCGGGGAATTCCTACATGCAAATAAGCTTGTTAGGAAACTTGGTGATTTGATTCTTATATCGATGATTTAAGGCTTATATTTGTATGGCAAAGTATTGATATAGTATTTAAATGGTGACGCAGAGTTTTTTTTATTCGATTGTAGTGGTGGTGGGTTTTCTGAAATCGATATCAAGTGGGATTACAAAATTGTTGGGAAAATGCGTACAGATTGTGAAATACTTAAGTGTTCAATAATCTAATTGAAGACTTAGGGTTGTCGTTCATTGTTTTCTTTCTTTATGATTACTTATATTATTTTTTGCAATATATAAAGTGTATTAACTTTTTACGACATTGAATTAATTTGGTTCTGAATTAAGTACAGGTATTTAATGGTTTTTTTACAGAGTGCGTTGCCCTCCCTGACACTAATGTACCTGTTTTGGTAGACCCAACCCCCTAGTTTTGGTGTCACAGATTCAGATCCTAGTAAGTAATGCCATGCTTACATGAGCTTAGCTACTAAGTAATGCTTAGTAATACCTTCTATGTAAGTAAACATACTGACTAAGCAATAATAGTACATTAAGAGACAAGTTAACTTATGTAGATTGCTCACTGCACACAAGGCTGTGGGTTGCAGCCCGAGCCGCAGGCGAGGGCGTAACTCAACCGAGCGTGCAATAAGCAAGAGCTCACGAGTTTCATACGACGTTTTTCAACACATTTGCGAGGAAAAAACAAAGTAATTTACTACATAGCAAAATACGACAAAAACAAAATATGATAATTATCACGGAGAAAGCAATAAAATAATGGTGGAAAAGGCGCGCAGGTTTTTTTTTGTTTTTTCACACGCCCAATGCAAGAATATTTTGCGAACAAAGTGGTGAGTGAGCATACAGCCTACTTCAAAATTATAATTTTAAGTGATAAAATGCAAATAGTTTAATATTTTATAGCAAATCATTGTGAACTATGAATAATTTGATAATAATAAATATTTGTTTGACTTAATTAAGGACTTACATATTTTTTATTCCAAAAATTTATATGAATTTTCAGCGGCAAAAAAATAACTGTATTACCCGGTTAAATTAGGAATGCTCTGTTTACTCGCATAGAACTTGCAGTAAGTAGTTAGTATAAGTAGCTAAGCTATAGTGTAAACATTATGGCATAATACTTACGTGAAAATTGTTCGTAGCGTGAAGAGCATAATGCATTGGTCAAGAGTCCTAAGTTATTTTTCAAAGATTTTTTTAATCTGTTATTTAGCTTGGCTAACTATTTTCACCGAATATATAATAGTACTAACGTATTTAATATTTTAAATGCAAAAATGACTGTCTGTCTGTTATGTTTTCACGCTTAGACTGCTGGACCGATTTTGACGAAATTTGGTACGAATATAGATGGGACCTTGGGGAAGGACATAGGCTATATTTAATCCCACTGCTGGGCACGGATCTCCGCCCGCACGATATAACTAGTAGTGCACGTGGGGAAGCAGCGGCCGGAAAGCTAGTTTGTGATAAAATGGTTGGTACGAGTTGTCTTCAGTTGTTGTAATAATCTTTCGTAGTACCTACAACTGGGACATCATCATCATCATCATCATATCATCCGCACGACACCCACTGCTGGGTATAGCCCTGCCCAAGGATCTCCACGACCGACGCGACCTTTTCGGGGGCCTACCCACGGAGCGTCATCCGGTGCGCGGTCGCCATTCCAGAACCGCCCCGCCCCAACCAACATCGGTTCTTCTCGCTGTGTCCAGCCCACTGCCACTTCAGCTGAGCAATCCTTCGAGCGATGTCGGTTACTTTAGTTCTCCTGCGGATCTCCTCATTTCTGATTCGATCACGCAGGGAAACGCCGAGCATGGCTCTCTCCATTGCACGCTGGGTGACCTTGAGCCTCCTTATGAGACCCATAGTTAGCGACCACGTTTCACTGCCGTAAGACATCACTGGCAACAAATAGACTAGTTATAACTGGGACATAGAATAGTTTAATTATGACGTGTTTATTACTGAATGACACAAATTAATGAGTCATATCTTACAAGGAACAAATGTGTAATACACCCGAAAAAAATTTCATTCACTACTTTAATAATGGTCAAATGACGCACTTTAGTTTTATTAATACGATTATTAATCACTAAATAGAACCTATAAAATAAATAGCTATTCGTGTCTAACTGTTTGTTCGCTTAGTTCTTCTAAACTACACAACGGATTTTGATACGATTTTCACTATCTGTTAAATATTTTTTTCTGAAATGTTTATGCGTATAATACATTAGTGATCCGCCCTTGCTTTGCTTCGTACACCGATGTGATGGTGGGTTTTATTAAAAAAAACTTGTTATACCCTATTTGTGTGCCAAGTTTCATCCAAATCTGTTCAGCCGTATTTGCGATTTTTGTTCAGATGCAAATTTTATTGAAAAAATATAAATAATATCTTATTTTTATAGTACGCAGCGCAATGAGTCACTTCGTATTGTGTGCTTCTGTTGATTTTTTTAGAAACTGCTTACATATGTTAATTTGCGGTTATTTCATAATATATCCTATGACCTTTACGTAGAATGTAAAAAAAGGCAGGAGGACCTGCCTTTCACAACAATTTTAGGGTGTCTACACATGAGCATTAAAAGCTAAACATTATTTAAAAAAATAGCTTCATAAATAAAAAATGTTATGGTTGAGTTTAAATTCATACAAAATGATAACGAAAACGACAGTGTTTTCAGGATTTACTGAAAACTACTGAACCGATTTCAAAATCTCATAAAATGGGACCTATTTGGGAAGAAACCTGATAAAATGATGTTTGAATAATTTAAATCGGTTCAGCTGTCTTCGAGTAATCGGGGAACATAAATAGAAAAAAATATACACGCGACGAATAGATAACCTTTTAAAAATTTTAAATTGGTTAAAATAGTGTCGATTTTGTAGGTCCTCTCTACTCTACACAAAAGTTGATCTTTTTCAATGCAGAAAAGAAAATTAATAAATACTGTTCCTATTGATATTTCTGGAAGTCAACAAAATCGAAGGATAGTTTACAAGTTTTTTTATTTAGGCAACACCTAGATAATTATACGAAGTCTAGATTTTATTACGAAGTTTAGGTTTTTACACGAACTGCCTAAAAAACAGGGAGTGTAAGTTCATGTTCTTGTTTGTGGGTAAGTATGTTTTTTATTTTATTTATAAATCTTTATTGTACAAATACATTGAGTACCTAAGGTACAAATGGCGGACTTAATGCTAATAGCATTCTCTACCAGTCAACCAACAGTAAACAGATAAACGTGAATGCGGCACAGATAAAGAAGAATGATATTTACGTGCATACAAGATACATCGATACACACTATGTATGTATGTGAGTTTCTTTATTCCACCATAACTTCTTAATCCCTTAACGGATTTGAATGTAAGGGGTATCGTTAGAATCCTTACATCATCCCAACCCAAGTGACACTGGTTATATTTTTCTTTGAAAAAAGAAATCAATGTGGCGACTGTACGACGCCACTTTCAAATGTGAAAATTTGTTTTTTCTTAAATTATTACAATATGGGCATCAAAATGAAAAGCCTTGATGAGCACATTCCAAAACTATATAAATTGTTACTAAAATGTGTGAAATAAAAGTAAATGAATAATAAAAAACACGTCTGCCCTGAATTAAAAGTGAAATACAAAAGGAAGTAGTTTGGAAGGGCAGTTGTATTTTTTTATTCATATTTTTTTTGTATGCTACCTTTTTTATCATTTTATTTTTAGTATTTAAAATAAAATAAAAAATGCTTGTGTAGACTGTCTTTAAAGCCTCATACAGCACACATAACATAATACAGCCTGCGCCAGGACCGGAAATGCTCGACGTACCATACCCTACTTTCAGTTCTCGTTCGGTTCTCGTTTTTGTTGGTAAACTCGACAGCTGTCAAATATTTATTTTCGATTACCGCTCGGTAGTAGGTAAAGAAAGGTTACCTAGACGTGTAAAAACAGGCTATTGGTTATGCATTTGCATGATAAGTGATATGATAACACTTATGATTAAACATCGGTTTTAAATTATGACAAAACCTACATTAATTTGTCATTTTTTCATGTTTGCATTATTATAGGGACGCAAATAAGAAAGAATGTTTCAACCCACTATAATTTTATTTCGAAAAAACGGCGGCGTTTACAAAATTTGGATCAATTTTTAATCAAGTTGTTTTTAGGGTTCCGTAGCCAAATGGAAAAAAATGGAACCCTTATAATTTCGTCGTGTCTGTCAATATGTCACAGCCACTTTATTCCAAAACTATTAGGATTACACAGTTGAAACTAGGTAGTTAGATGTATTCTATAAACCGCCTTAGGATTTTAATAAAAAAAATTAAAAATACAAGATTAAGGGGGGGCTCCCCATACACAGAACTGAAACAAACAAAAAAATTCATTAAACCTATAAGTGTGAGGTGTCAATAGATAGGTCTTTAAAAATAAAAAATTACATTAAGGTTTCTCAAACGATTTTTTCTTCGTTTGAAAGATACACACTTCCAAAATGGTAAAATGTGTAACCTAACTTTTGAAAAAAAAGAGTGAAAAATCTAAAAAAAATATATGCAGTAGATCTTAATAAACACTTTCAACGAAAATGGATTGAATGAGATGTATTTAGCAGTTTTAGAGATATAGCACATTTACCAAAACCGAATATATAACTTTGCTATTTGTATAAACAAACACTATGAAAGACAAAGTTATTTTTGCAGGTGAAAAATTATAGTGGTATTAAATATGGTATATGGTAACTACGGAACCCTACTGCGCGTGGCCCGACACGCACTTGGCTGGTTTTTTTAATTATTGCACATGTTTTTTGTTATTTCTGTTTTAAAATAATTATAATCCAATATATAGTTTTTCGATTTGTAGTTTGACAAACATCTGCTATTATTCTAGTGACTTTCGATAATGCTATGCCACCTTTGGAGACTTCAGTAAGATTGGTCTTTAAAAATTGGGAGGTACAAGATACTTTTTTGCTGATATTATTTCTCTTGAACCGCTTCATTTCTTTAATGTTAATAAGTTAATTTTAAGCATCGTCATTATGTAGTCGTTTTTATTAACTTATGGGAGGGCTCTATATTTTCTTTGCAGTTTTCTTTGGAAAAACGACGAAAAATTGACTTTCCCATACTAATTAGAATAATGCCTATTTTTGTTTGTTTTTCAACCTATGTTTATTTTGGCAAAAATACTTAGTTTCATTGGTAGAACACTTTAATTAAAACGACTACCTACAAAATGACCGTGTGTATTAAATTTAATAAAAGCCATTAAGAATTGTATAACTTTTGTAACTATAATTATAATGACGATAAATGTTGTTAACTTAAGCTAAAACAAGGGTTTGATTTGACCCCTGATTTGATTGTTTTAGTTTTTGAAGTGTTTTTACTTTTTTTTTACATTTTAATTTCCAATAAATGTTTTTCTCCCTCTCATAACTCTACTTTTGGTAGTAATATTGAATCTCGGGTGTATTCTTTTGGAGTATAGCGGCGTTTAGGGTTGTCAAAGCTTTAAAGGATATAGCTAAGCTATAGAAAGCTAAACCCATAAGTTCAGGGTTGTCAACCGATCTTGTTGTGTCACAGACTACATTGCTACTAGTTTACCTTGAATGAAAAAACTCTTTTCCTTCCTGTTTCCCATTCATACATTTATTTAATTACGTCATCAAGATTTTAAAATATTGTGTTTCCCAATAGGAGCTTATAATTATTATAACACTGCGTGACTCGATGTTCGCATTTCCTCAATTTTTAAAAGACCATTAGTTGAGGTAAAGTTATGTTACCCTCTTATCTCACATAACACAGAATGTTAAATACGTATAGAAATCAAGAAGACACGATCATACGGCCTGCGATTGTGGTTGTTAAGCAAGGCTAAGCTCGGCCATGGGATGGGTGACCTAAAATTTATTATCTAGCGCACCTGCTAGCTTCGAATGGCATGTTGGTCCCGGTTGCATTTGGAGTCATTAACACCCACCGATCCTCATCTGCGTGGTGGGTTATGGCCCATCTTCCTTTTCCATCCATCAGCCGGTTATTTCGTCTAGGAGTTCGCCTACCCGTGTAAGACGCAGTGGTCCCGGGTTCGATTCCCAGGAGGGGATACAATTTTTACTTAGTTTGGTTGGTGGTGGGCTTATTTCAAGTCCGCTTGGCTAGCTACCACCATCTTACCTAAGTCTGACGCCATAAGAACAATTTAAAAGTTAGAGGTAAAATAGTCAGTTCCTCAGTTGTGAGGATTCTGGGTGTAGTGCGCTTACACTTTCGCACAAAGGCAGTAAATCCTATTTATCCATAATAGCAATTGAGTAGTCTGCTAATGTGAAATCAGCTTCATTGTTTGACTTAATAAGTTTGCAGCAAAAACTGCACCATCTCGTATAAAATCATTGCAGCAAAAACAGCAATATCCCATAGGAACTGCACTGCTTCGAAACCTAAAATATTAGGAGTAACTTCCGTCTTTTTGGAAATACTTTATGTTGCTCTCTTTACTTATTTAAGACTTAATTTGTTAAGGGCGTTAATTTTATTTGCACACACGTCAACCCTAGCCTGTGCTATACACGAACTTTAAATAAAGTAGGTACATACAACATTTACATAATAATATGTTTCACACATTTTATCGTGTTCAATATGTAAATTAGCTTTGCTATTTTTAACTTTCAGCGTTCATGTTTTATTGGTTGATAATTGCAACGACTGAAGCGAGATGAGAAAATATTTAGGGTTGGCAGGTTTAGAAAACATTTATCTGAATTATTTTATTTAAATCAATATTAAAAGGTTTTTAAGACTTAAGGTTATTGTGAATATAACAATTTTATGTAGATAGTCGAAATGTTGCCACATTGTACGTATTTGTTTAGCTATCGTGCCTTAACAGCCTTTTTTAAAATCTTTTTGTTTTTTTACTTTTATTTAAAAAAATTTGAATTATTTTTATACTATGATATATTTTCCTTTTGTTTTGTTCTCTGTGTCGTTTTTGCTTTCGTGTCGTATTATTGTGTTTGTCGTTCAATCCATAATCTGCTCTCATTTCATTAGAAACGACACCAGCTCATTAGTACAGTTTCACCAAGTAAAACATATTTAAGCATTAATGTATTTATAAACTAGAAAAAATATTGATTTAAAAGTTATGTTAAACAAATGAAGTATTAGTGTATTGAATAACTCTGGTAAACTGTTAAATTGTGTCCAATCAAACATTTCAGGAAGTGACAACCCTAACATATGTCACGTCTCGTGATCACACGAGTCCTTTTCACTTTTTTTTAAAGTAATTGTGGGTCTTATTCACTTTAGTTCATTGGCATCAATTTTCTTTTAAGGTCATGTTAATAATAATTAATTATGTAACTACTTAAGGCTACTATAGGCCTCAACCTCAAGTGGCATGGTAAGCCTCAGTAATATATATAACTATAATTAGATCGTTTTATTAGGCAAAAGTGCCCAAAGTGGCCAGTTTTGCTCTTTTGCCCCACAAAGAACTATATTTTACTGAGGTTATTGTTTGCCAATAAACTATAGAATCTTAGCTTCAAACTATACATGTGAATTTTCAATACATTATGTACTTAGCAAGCAATAAATTTTAACTAGGATGAGGGCGCCACTTTGAGGACTATAGGGCCCTTAAGCATATAATTTTAGTGGTATATAATAATAATTTTCTTCTGTATTGTTATAATTTTAATTCACATCTAAGTTAATAGTAGTTCATTCCATTTCTTTGCTACTATTTTGCATTTTATAAAACTTGTTTATGACTTTATTAACTAAGTTTGTAAGACCTGAATAAGTAAGGTCGTGACTTTTTTTTTACAAAGCTTATTGTGTTTTTGGTTTGTTTCCTGTGTGTTTCATTATATTTCTTAGAAAATCTTTTTCAATGTGAATATGAAAGTTAAAATTATTTTAAGTTAAATAACATCTAATAATACTTATAAAGTATTATTCGTTTTTTTTTGGATTTGATACGAATACGAAATTAATGGTTTAAAGTTACTATTTCATGTGAAAAATAAAAGTACAAAATAGATTCCAGTAAAAAGGAATTTAATATTGTATATCTTATACTAAGTATTTACAATTTTTATCTAACACAACTTTACTATAAATACTGGCAGTCGTAAATTTATAAAGCTAAAAGTTTATTACTGAATAAATAAATAAATAAATACTTTACTGTTTAACTGAACACGGTCAACATCGGTTAAAGTCACTTTCACAAAAAAATCTTTGGTTTATTTCTTCACTGATTTGCACTGAATTATTTGAAAATTTCATCGAATTTGACACATCGGAATCCAATCCTCGCATATCCTACAGCACACCTTGGATCCTGTTTAGGAAAATCTTCTTCAGTTTCCTGATCAATAGCATTCGAATCAATTGCGTCTTGTTCGTTTGTCGATGGTAATATAGTCCGTTTTTTTCTATCGTATTCTATACAGTTTCCACAAGGCACTAGAGGGCTCAAAACCCCTGGTAGAACACCTTCTTCATAGGCACCGTCAGGGAATCTTTTCAGGAAGTCCAGAACTTCGTTTCTTTCTTCAGGCGTGTAGTCATCGCATATGCAGTCGTCTTCTGCGTTCACGAACGTGAGACAAATGAGTATGAAAGCGAACCGAGACATGTTGCTTGTTTGAGTTTTGTAATTGTTTTGAGCGAGATTCCTCGCGACCACGCTTTATATATACGAATGGGGGTTTCTCGTGAATCACTATTGAGTCATTAAGATTGGAGTATTTTCTAATCGTAATATTTGTTGGTGGTAGTCATTGAGGTAAAGTTGGGTTCATAAACAACGTGTAACATAATTAATAGCTAAACCAGCATAGTAGATAGGAACCATCAAACTGAACCAATTTTACTATGGGACCGACTACGAAATCGTGAAAATAAATCAGATATTTCATTCAAAAATTAATAACGTAAATATGAACATGTATGAAACAGCTGATTTCAGGGTTAGTCCCCTATTAAAAGTTGTTCAGTTAGATGGTTCCTACCATATTCTGGTTTAGTCATTAATTTTGTTGTACGTTGTATGTGTTGCGCAAGTCTTTTTTAAAGATTTGGTGCGGAAAATGGAGAGAGGTGGGTTTTACGGTATTTCTGGGTATTGTTGGGGAAATTGTAAATGGCCACCGTAACTAAGAGGATGGTGGACAATAGGATCCATCGCAGGTTGTTTTGATTTGACAGTTGAGGGTTTAAATAGGACAGAAAACGTAAGAAGTTTTGGAAAAGTACAGTACTGTCGGTTGCTTTTTTAGCCGACTTCATAAAATGGTTGTTTGTTTGACTCGTATATACAGGTGTCTCGAAACTTTGCCACGTGGAGGGAAAGAACCTTAAATATTGAAAATAGGAAACTTTACTGAAATAAGACTTCGTTTTATTTTAAAAAATAAAGCGAACTGTATTCAAAGATTAAAAAAAATCGCATTCATTCGAATGATAAATTTCATTGTCTTCCTTTTGTTTAAGATGCTGTGTTACTTAACAAAAAAATATCGTAATGAGTAAACCTTTCGATCAGTACCGTAAAAATAAAAGATTTGTTTTTTTTTCTAATTTGGTTGGTTCGATTCCTGGTTAAGGCTGGCGATTATTCAAAAATCTTTGAATTTCTTATTATTTTTAAAATCAAAATGAAGTCTTCTTTCAGTAAAATTTCCTATCTTCAATACTTAAGGTACTTTCCCTCCGTGTGGCAAAGTTTTGGGACACCCTGTATATTTCGTTATTGTCTCAAAAATTCCTGATCTGATACTTATGGGTTATTTTGTGGAAACATGTTTTTTTACATAAAACTTGTTTGTGTGATTCAGAGAATCGATTATGAAATAGGTCATCATATATTTTGATAGCATAAAGTATCCAATTAACTATATATTATTCGAATCAAATTACAAAAGTTATAGGGGAAAAGACAAAATATTTGAAAGTAGGTAATTACTTATTAATCATAACTATTTTAACTTTTAGTGAAAATGTGACGAAAATTAAGCAAAAACAAAAAAAAAAGGTTCATAATTCTGTTATGAACCGCTCTCAAAGTTGATTGCATCATTATGGGATGTATTTAATAGCACTTTAAATTTGATAAAAACAGCTATAAAATTGTATATCAGCACTTTAAAATAATAATAGACCTATAATTTAATATTATCACTACAAAAATAATGGTTTGCACGTTAACTGTGTCCCAACTCCGAAACCATTTAGTTTCTGTCCAACCATGTCAGACTGACCACTGTTAAAATGAGATGGAAAGATGAAAACAACTTGTGGCATAATGCATATACGCCATCAGGTCGGTTCTGGCGTTGTTGGTCACAATGGAACTTAACCTCCTCTTGGGCTCCTCTCTCGCTGCGCCCGCTCGTTGTCGCACCTAGACGTCTGTTTACCAGTGCTAAAGTTATAATAGTACATTATGATACAAGTTAGCTTAGGTTGCTTATTGCACACAAGGCTGTAGGTTGCAGCCCGAGCCGCAGGCGAGGGCGTAACTCAGCCGAGTGTGCAATAAGTAAGAGCTCACGAGTTTCATTCGACGTTTTTTAACACACTTGCGAGGAAAAAACAAAGTAATTTACCACACAGCAACAAATACGACAAAAACAAAATATGATAATCATGATGGGAAAAGGCGCGCAGGTTTTTTTTTGTTTTTTTCACTCGCCCAATGCAAGAATATTTTGCGAACAAAAGGGTTAGTAAGCATACAGCCTACTTCAAAATTATAAATTTAAGTAATAAAATGCAACTATTTAAATATTTTATAACAAAATATTGTAAATTATGAATAATTTGATAATAAAAATTTGTTTGACTTAATTAAGGACTTACACATTTATTTATTTCAAAAATGCATTTGAATTTTCAGTGTCATAAAACCTCTTTGTTGTTAATAAAAAACTAATTACCCGCACCTTGATTATCTAAAAAGAAACTATTTAGCGACCGGTTGCATTTGACATACATTGCCACTTTTCTTTGGTATGTTTTTTTTTAACCCAAAAAGAAGTAGCAATGGATCACGATCATCTATGAACTGCAACCAGTCGCTAGGTGGTTTTTAATTAGATAATCAGCCCACCGGCCGCTTAAATTGGGAATTCTCTGTTTACTCGCATATAACTTGCAGTAAGGTACCTATTAAACTTTGTAGGGATAATAATTATTCTATAACCAACTAGTGTTTTATATATTATTGCACGCGTTTCTTATAGCTCGGTTTATGGCCCTAAAAGCGATGTGTTAGGCCTCACTTTACGAGCAAGTGTGTTGAAAAATTCATTTGCACCTTGCAAAGTATCAATTTTAAAGCTAAGCAATTAAATTGTATGGTGTAAAGTATTAATTTTAAAGCTTAGCATATTTATAGTGAAAACCATCATTTTTATAGTTCATTCAATAAATTTTGCAGCTAAACTTTTTAAAGTGGGTTACATTATTTTTAAAGTGCATTTATATATTCCCCCATCATTATCAGCATCTCAGGTATGTCTAAAGATAGCTCTCAACGATGAGAGCGGTTTATAAGTACGGAGCGGTTTTATTTCTAACGAAATATTGACCTTCACAGACATAAAGTTATTCTAATCTACACCTATAAAAGTGGTTTATTCGTTTGTAAGCCGGTTTTAAAGGTGTCGCCATCTCTGAAGTCCCGGGTTCGATTCCGGCTGGATCAATTTGGAAAACGAATATACTGTATTGTCCGCCCTTAGGTATGCACAAAAATCAAAATTCCTTAAATTATTTCCAAGCGAAATTACCTGACTTAGACTATATATGTATATAGCCTACAGTGTGCGACAGCCAATATGCAGGGTGATTTTTGAACATTGCACAACATTTTTTCAGTTGTCTTAGTTAAACCATCAAACTGAATAATTTGTTTATGCTATGGGGCCAACTTAATCAGAACAAAAAATTAATCGGCTGTTCCATACCTTTTGGTTTATTATTTTCTCTGATTAAGTTGGTCCACCAAAGTGTAGTGTTCAAGAAATCACCTAACCTGTATTCTGCGGTCAATGGTAATGAAGCCGTATCATACAGTGATCCTTTTGACATAATTAATTATAAGTGTGTGATAAGTTCATCTTTTTAAGTAAGTGGTGATAATTTCAGGTGCCAATTTGTTGTATGAGCTTAATAAAAGTGAACAAGCCCTTTTTATATCGGTCATGAGGAATGTGGCCAATAAAAATACAATTCTCGTTTTATTATATCTGGGCTTGGCGCAGGAAATTGGGACGGCATACATACTTAATATAGTATGTCCGGTGGTCCTTGCTTGTTATCTAGTGTTACGAAAATGTTGTATCAATGTGAATGTACCTTTATTTGTGGAATGTATGTTTTTCTTATGTGTACTAGTACAGATGACAATCAGATGGCAATTTGACCTTGAGACCGTGTAATGGCAGGGTAATTTTCTGATTCACAAATCATCCACCAGTCGCCTTACTACCGCTACCTTGGCGCTGGTGTGGATGAAGACCTGTCATAATATTGTTGTTTGCTAATATGTTATGTGTTTGAAACAAATATGATTTTAAAGTTTTTTTGCTATCAATTTTTGGATTTTTCTTCAACACATTTGGTTTTTTCACAATTTCCATAATATGTATTTGTTATGACTACACAAAAACCGCTTCAAAATCTCAAAAGTTAGCTCAAAATTAAAAATGTCGAACGTTTGAAATACAATGATGCAAAATTTTAATGATTTAATTTGAAAAAAAAAAAAAATACAATCGTAAAATTAAGTAATAAAGATGTTTGATTGTAAAAGTTACCTAAGTTATACAGGGTTATTAGTAAAACACCAACAACCTCGCAGGAGTTGATTACCAACATCCTAAACAACAACATATTGTTCTACGACTTTTCCGAAAACAGACAAAAAGCTGATCGAGTTTTGTATGAAAAGTAGTTTTTTGTCTGTTTTCGGAAAAGTCGTTGAACAAACGTTGTTGTTTATGATGTTAGTAATTTACTCCAATGAGGTTGTGGGTGTTTTACAACCCTGTATAAATATTTTTATACAAATAAGTACACGCACCGTGCCAAATAGTATAATAAAATAGCATAGTATAAAAATATTTTTCACAGTAGTGTAGTAGCATGTTGTAAGTGGCTGTACATCCTTACTAATATTATAAATGCGAAAGTCCGTTTGTTTGTTTGTTTGTTACGCCTTCACGTCTTAACTACTGAACCGATCATCATGAAATTTTGCATACACGTTGTCAGGGGTAGGAAGAAGGACATAGGGTACCTTTCATCCCGAAAAAAGTATAGTTCCCGAGAAAACCTTTCCACGCAGACGAAGTCGCGGGCGGAAGCTAGTTCTTAACTAATGTAGAAATGTTTTCATTAAATAACTCACATTTATGTTACTCTACCTACACACACCGGCGGGGACTTACCCGTTAATTGCATTTTTATTACCATTAATACACCTAATAAAAAAGTCATATAATTGCTAATTAGTTGTCTATTATATTATGTGTCGATTGTGTTAAGTATTTGTCTACAGAATACTCAAAAGTACAATGCGATTAATTTAACAATGTACAACTGAAGTGACCAACTTCAGAACCCTTACTTGCGGTACAAATTGACGAATTTTAATCTGTAGAAGAAATATTTATTAGCGGCCATCTTGCTTGCTAACGGTACTTCTTGCAAATCCTTACTAATATTATAAATGCGAATGTCCGTTTGTTTGTTTATTTGTTTGTTTGTTTGTTACGCCTTCACGTCTTAACTACTGAACCGATCATCATGAAATTTTGCATAGACGTTGTTAGGGGTACAGAAAAGGACATAGGGTACCTTTCATCCAGAAAAAACGTACAGTTCCCGAGGGATAGCAAAAAACTGTCCACGCAGACGAAGTCGCGGGCGGCCGCTAGTATGATATAAATCGATAATAGTGGAGAGTTTACAATAAAACGTATCTTCCTGTAACAAATTTACATGTAGGTAAAACTTTCATTTCAATGTCGGTATAGAATTTTTCAAAATGTGACGAGATTACATAAGTGGCGCGAGTTTACACTAAACATAAGAAACATAAGATTTTAAGTCTCAAAATCACGGAATTTAAATTATGAGTGACACTTTAGTAACTATATGAAAGTGCCTCGAAATGAAATTTTAAATTATCTTAACCCAAACATTTGACTATCAACCTAATAATCAATTGATTTAAAGTTAAGGTCAACATTTATTTTCAAATTATTACAATTTGGTAGACACAACAACGACAAACAAGAAACTGACAGCTTCCATAAAATTAAGGAGAACTCAGCCAAAGATTTTAGTGGAGGTCGAATACGCAATATTGGAAGAAAAGAGCTTATCTCTTCTTAAAAGAGGTACAATTTCATTATTTGTTTATTTTCCGTCTATTTAAAAAGGTTGTATTTGTCAGCATACCGTTTAAACGTAGGCACAACACACATTTTTGTTTAACGAAACGAAACTGGCCAGAAAAATGTGCGTTTTCCTCAATTTTCTTATACATCCCAATAGTTTTCTCTCACGATCCGCGCAACTTCGAGATTACTCGTGTGTTTGAAATGACCCCCCCAAGGGGTGGGGGGTTGCGAACACTGTTAAACTAATTATTGCGAAGGCGGGAGGGGGTTAAGATTTTTCTGCGCCTGTGTGTGTTATATGTTATATGGTTTTTACACACTTCGTAATAAACGATTTCGCATTACGATTTCGGATTGGACTTTATTTTCTTCTTACATTGTTAGGTTTTGATTAAAGAGTTAATTGAACGTTTAATTATTTTTTAATCTTTGCTTTTTCAATACTATATGAATTTTATATGCGTGCCTAATATAAACGTGTTTTTTCTTAGATTGGATAAAATTGTACTCAATAAAACTCACATTTTATCAATGAAATCTATTGGAAAATTGTGTCCACTACAGCTATGTTCTGTCACTCAAGTTTGTTATACATAAGTGTCAAAACATAATTTGAAAACTGTGTTATAATAGATCACGCCAAATTTTCTATGGGACTTCGACCAAAACTGCGCTTTAAGGATTCAGCTCATTGTAGTAAATTTTAATATTTATCTTTGTAACTCCAACCAAAGTCCAACGAAACCATAATAAAAATATTTTTTTGAGATATCTTTGGTTATAACTTATAACGCATCATTGGGCAGCTTTTGGCAGTCTCATTTAAATAAATTCATTTTTAGTTTTACTTCCTTCTATTACAAATTACAAAGTTTCAAATTAAACTCTGAATAATCATAATGACCGGATGCAATAACAAGTTACACAATTGTACATAATTTATGAAACCACATTATGACGCATTTGCAGCTTTAATATTCCTGACACAGACTGTGACGCAGCGAGGACTCGAATACAAGTCACTTCACAACTTGGCATTTAAGGGGCAGATAGACGTCCATTAGCACCGCTAACTCTTAAAGCAGGTCAATATAAAAAAAAGGAAACAACCAAGTTTTTCTAAATAATACACCGTCATTTTGTAGTCGTTTTAATTAACTTAAGGGAGTGCTCTACTAATGAAAATCATCATTTTCATTCATTTTTGCCAAAGAAACATGGGTCGAAAAACGACAAAATTTTTTGACTTTCCCATAAAAATTCAATGTTTTAGCGGTCTAGTTAGTATGGGAGGAGCAAAATTTTTTTGTCGTTTTTGACCCATGTTTCTTGGACAAAAATGTTTATTTTCATTGGTACAACACACCCTTAAGTTAATTAAAACGACTACAAAATGACGGTGTATAATTATTAAGAAATACTTATTAAGTGTCAAAAACTTATTTCATGGTAATTTTATACAGGGTTATTTGTAAAATCCCAACAACCTCGCAAGATCACTAACATCATAAACAACGACGATTTCCACTTTTCCGAAAACAGACAAAAATAATTCAACTTTCCATACAAATGTCCGAACAGCTGAATAGGAGGAATTATACAGTAAATTCAACAGTAAAATCAGCAAATTCACTGTTACAGCTTCCGAACAATATTAAATTTAATTAAAATCAGATTAAATTTATATTTAAAAAATCTTTCAGACATAAGCTTTTTTTGTATGGAAAACCATATAGTGACCCCTATTTTCTTCTGTGATATAAGTTTGGTTAACATAATTCCATATAGTATGTTATGTTATTTATGGGTACCTTTACCCTATAGGTACCCTATACTGCGCGTGGCCTGAGGGCCTAGTGCGAGTTGATCTTTTCACTTGTCGCTATCGAAAACTATAGTTTTCTCTCTTTCACTCTGAGCATTGACTATGAGCAGCATACCAGTGATGAAATGGGATAATTTTCACCACTGGTGGGTGAAATGGGAGTAACATTGTGTTATTTGGCCACTGGTAGTCAGTTGAGAAATTGGAGTGCCAACCAACCACTGGTGGTGGGATACGGTGGTCAGATGGTCCGGAAGGGATAGTTTTCGATAGTGAAAAGTGAAAACATCAACTCGCACTAAGCCCTCTGACATGCACTTGACCGTTATTTTATCATATTTTTTTTACGAGTGAAAACCAAAAGTCTCATCCAAAAAACCAATCTCCACTTTTTTTTTGGAGTGCCATATCAAAGTAGTAACTCGCCTTAACCAGTGGTCAAATCTACGTCAGAAACCTTGACTTACAACATATACCTACGTCAGCAATTTAGAAAATTATTAAACTTGTTTTTGTGTTTATATGGGTTACGTCACTCTCAATCAAGTTGACCTCATATTTAGCTGCCTTAGCTTCTAAGTTTTGGTATTAAAATGTTTATTTATTTGTTTTTTTAAATAAAACAGTTTTGTTTTTTTAGGGGTTCCATAGTAACATAAGGAACCCTTATAAGATTGTTTCTGGTAATTATCTGGTAACAATATATTCAAGTTTGTAAATATCGTTACTTATGGCTGTTACAGCTGATAAGTTTCTTGCGCCCGTTCTTCTTGTCAGCTAAAAAAGTCTGGAACGGGTGGTAGGAAAATATAGACGATTCAAAAGTACTCAATAATTTAGTTTATTCGAATAAAGCTTATTTGATTTTGACTTTGACTTTGTTTAGTCCGTCTATTCGTCTGTCCCAGTCTGTCATAGCATCGTAACATAGCGTCTACAGTTTTTTTTCCTCTTTATTTAGGAACAAACAGTCACACATTTATACTCATTTCAAAAGTCGGTTTCGGAAAAGTCGTAGAACAAACGTTGTCGTAGAACAAATATTTTAGGAAAAGTAGCATTTTAAATTCCAAATAAAAATAAAGAACTTAAACTTATGTTAATCCAAGTTTAACCGGGTGTAGGGAGTAAATTCTGCTAACAAAAATACGAACGATCGGAATGCATCTGAAAATCGTTGCCGTTAAGTTTACTGCTGAAAGAACTTACAACCTCTGTAAGGTATATTTGATTTTGTTTCCCCCTTGGTTGATGGTTTACGACTTAGGTAGTTCAAGGGGGTAATGCAATGTCACTAATTTTGATGATAACCTTTTGTATCGTTACGATACTGATGTGTCTTTCCAATGTTTTCTTTGTAGAGTTGGCACCTAAGTTTTATTAATGGCATTCTTGACTCCGTTACCTTATTCAATGAAGATTTTGAATAAGTACACACAGTAATAGGTACTCTAATTATCAGCAACATTCGTCCAAGTCAGCAACTTAACATTCTCATGTAAAGTGTATTAATTACCACAGCAAAAAGCGGGTGCAATTTTTTCAGTTTTTTTTATTTATTTATGCATTTCCAATGCTAGTTTTATGAAAGAAACTATAAAAGGGTTGTTTTTTAAATTGAAAATTCAAAAACTTTAAAATAATTTATTTATTCTAGCTAGGATATTACTTACAAGCACTTGTGAATGTCATAGAAGTTACGCCATCGGTTCGCGCGCCCTAAGCCTTGTAACGAGAAGAACCGGCAAGAAACTCGTCAAGGGCTGTTTTTTTCCCCCTTTATATATATAAAAAAGTTTCTACTCAGGTGGGTCAATAGAAGGTCAATAGAAGAAAAAAAAGACGAGTAGGCAGTATTTAGGACAAGTCAACAGATTAAAATATTTATGTAATAAGAAAATGTTTCTAGAAATGTAATTAATTCTGGGTTGTTATGTTATCTTAAAATCTTGGATGACAAAATTATGCTGAGCCTTTTTGTAGTTGGAGCCAAAAAACTGTGGCAACAAAATAGCCAGCCCCCCTACTCAAATGGCCAACTTTCTATTCGTTTAAACGCTACGCTTACTTTTAAAGTTTAAATATGAGCAATAGATGATTAAATCATATCTCGAAAATTTATGTAAATCACAGACTTCGATGTAACGTATGGAATTGTCAAGCTTACGGCACGTAATTTAATAGTTTACTGCTTATTTTAAAGTTTTAATAGTAAGCGTAGTGTTCAAACGAATAGAAAGTTGGCCATTTGAGTAGAGGGACAGGTAATTTTGCCTGGAAATAATTTAAGGAGTTTTGATTTCTTGTGCGTCAGATAGCACTTAAAAATACATTAAAGCGACCTTGAAAAAAAATCCAAAATTGTAATCGAGCTCTTGTATAGGAATTTTTGATAATACCTGAACTTAAAAAAAAACTAAAAAAAGATTAATAAATGCTAGGAAAGAAAAGGGGACGTAATTTGCAACAATTTATTTTTCTCAACTCATTAACTAAGTATAGATTGTATCAAAAGACAATATTTCGATACAATCTATATTTAGTTAATGAGTTACAACATAATAAATATGAGTAATTTTTGTACAAACATCGGTAGCACTTAATAATGTTATCACTCTATATTATACCTACATTGTAACAAAATTTTGCAGTAAGCTGTAAGTAGGGATAATAAATGTTTGCTAAGTCCTCTTTGCTTTCCTAATATCAATTTTCTTTAAAGACATTTTTTTTTCAAAGTTCCTGATATTATCAAAAATATCTATACAAGAGCTCGATTACAATACAATTATTATTTTTTTAAACTTCCACCCTGTGTTCAAGTTTTTATTAACAGTCCTTAGTGCAAGATACCAAAACCTATTGAATTATTCTACAGCACTAAAAACCAATCATGATTTTTTTTATTTTTACGTAACAGGGGACTTTTGTGCAATTAAACTTTTAATAAGTAGGTAGGTATACCTAATATCTAAAGTTAATGTTTGTCTCTTTCCAATTAATTCAAAACGAACGCGATAGAAATTTATTTGTACGCACGACGGCAAGTCAGATGTAACAATTGTACTGCAAAAACAACGTATGTTACAAAAGAGCGTAGGACACACGGACGGTCTCAAGTTCAACATGTTACTTCTGACCTGCCGTCGTCTGTACTTACTCGTCTAAAATAAAATATTAAATCAAATTAATTTAATGATACTATAGACCCACCCTCGCTTCGCTTCGGTTCCTTCCTTTTTTTGCCAATTGCAACCTTCCAACAACACAAAAAAAAACAAATAACATCAAGAGGCAAGAGAACAGACTTTATTTTTATTTTGATTCAAAGGTAGTAAAGTTATAAAACTCGCAATTAAAATAGCTGTTTAAGCAATTTCTTTAAAATGTATTAAAAAATTAATAAGTATAAATAAATAAGTTCGTTGCAGACACTAAACATTTGAAATAACTCTGAAATAGCGAAAAAAAATCGGCTGTTTTATACATTTTGATATTTTCGTTATTAATATTTGTATGAAACAGCGGATTTTTTTCACGATTTCAGAGTTGGTCCCATAGTAAAAGTTGTTCAATTTCATGGGCCCCTTCTACCATATTCGGTTTTAGGGTTTTTTTCAACAAGTTGTATAAGAAACTGCTTTCAATTGACTCAAATCTTTGGTTTAGCATTAGAATTTTCATTTAAATTGTCCAAGATTGGCATCCTAGGCTCCCTACTAGGGAAGCTAAGGCTAAGCTAGCCTAGGGAGTCCCTAGGCTAGCTTTCAACAATTTTAACAAAACTACAGACAGTATTTTTATGTACTTAAACGAAACTGAAATGGTAACGATTTAGTTTTGGATTTACCGCGAATTAGCGCGATGGGGCCCCTGAGTTACCTTAGGTAAGTAGTACGTGTTACGTGAAACACACGGATAATTAAAAAAAAAACAATAAAAAATATATACCGACCTAGGTAATTTAATAATCAAAACTTATTATCTACCAACGTCATCGTCTCCTCCCACAACTGATCCACCAGTTTGTAATTTTTCGATATCCTTGCTGATGAAGTTATCTTGCAATCAGAGAAATACTGTCCTGTCACCTTCGCCAGATCAGGAGATACACACACATGTATGGTGGTCTGTGCACCTTCCACTGGTGTCTTAAAGAACGAACCGATAACCCACAGAAGAAGTCCTCTCACAGACTTATTGACCCTATTAAAAATATCAGTCTTCACTATTCCTGGATGCAAGGCATTAGCTGTCACGTCCTCAGGCAAGCGCTTGGCCAATGCTTTTGCCCACATCACATTGTACAATTTACTGTTGCAATACTTCTTCCACATCCCAACTTTCCTTTTGCCAATAATGTCATTTATATCAAAATTATGCAGATTATGTGCGACTGATGACACTATAACGATGCGACTAGGTTTTGAAGCTATCAGCTTCTTCATAAGCAAGTTTGTGAGGAGAAACGGGCCTACGTAGTTGATTTGGGTCACTATGTCGATTCCGTCTTCGCTCAGTTGCTCTTTAAGACCACCTGCTCCAGCATTGTTGACAAGAATGTCCAGTCGGTCGAATGCTTTGTCGAAATCTTCAGCAAATTCCCTTATACTTCTGGATTTGGATAAGTCAAGGTGTCTGTATTCGACGTTAGGATTCCCCGATGTCTTTATGATGTCTGCTACTGCTTCTCTGGATCGTTCCTCGTTTCTGCAGGCTATGATGACTGTTGCTCCTCTATTGGCTAGGTCTCTTGCAGTCTCTAAGCCTATGCCAGCATTTCCGCCAGTGATAAGGGCGATTTTGCCTTGCAGTTTAGTCTTGCATTTGCATACTCCATTGAATGGTTCAACATAGAGCTTCAAGCCAAGGATTGCCAAGAAAAAGACCCCTATGCTGTACAGAAAGGTCTTGATTAACAGGTTAACAATAATTATTAACACTTCCATTGCGCCCGGTGCGTGACGTTAAGTGATACTTTGACCGTGTATGTTGCACTAACATGCGCAGTCGGTTCTGTCTGACAAATTCCATAAGATTTAATCGTTCTTGGATTTCATGTTCATTATCAAGTTTTACATTTACAACGCATTTTATTAGAAGTACTAGTTTTAAGGAAGTTTATGGCTTTGTAGCGATAACATGGCAAAAAACTCCCCATCAATATTCAGTAATATTATAAAGAAATCACCTTCTTTATAAAAGATCTATCTCGATCTGATCGATTGATAGACATCAAATAAATCAACTACTTAAACCAGATTGATGTTATTTCAGTTAGCTGGTAAACTCATGGATGTGGGGGCAAAACCATAAACTCCAAACCCTTAGTTAGTGTAATAGAGGTCCTTTTTTAACCGACTTCCAAAAAGGAGGAGGTTCTATGTTCGTCTGTATATTTGTTTTTTTTTGTGTATGTCCACCGATTACTCGAAAACGGCTGAACGAATTGAAATGATTCAAACTTTATTACATTAGGGAAACGCCCAAGTTGGTCCCATTTTTTTAAATTTGTAAATCGGTTCAGTACTTTTCAAGTAATCTTGAAAAAAGCACGAAAATAGTATGATTTTGTGTGAATTACCTCGATGATAATGGTCGTATTAATTCTTTGTTTATGAACTGAATAAGATAATTATTTTTTTGTTGGAAGAGGGATATCTGTGTAGTTCTTTAACCGACTTAAAAAAGGAGGTTCTCAGTTTGACCCGTATGTGTGTATGTTTTTTGTGTTAAATTTGTTCTCTATACCTACATTTTTTACTTATTCAATGTTGTTATTGAGCATCCATAAACAATTTAAACCCATCCTCACGATTGAAAATTACCAAATCCATAAACAAGTTGCTTAGCTTGGAGCACAACTTAGAACTAAGTGATTGGCATGAGGTGCCCCAAAATATTATCATGATTATGTAGGTATACCTCGAGAAAATATGTCAATTTTAATGGTTGGAATTTTTAGATCTTAGGCATTTACAATGCTATTTTTATATTAATTAATATATTAACAAAAAAACTTTTAAAAATAAAAAAAATATCACCCGTAGCACCTCCAAGGGATCAGACGGGATTCGAACCCGCCCGTTCGAATCCCGTCTGAGTCGATTTTTTCTTATAAATATTAATTATCTCAATTTTATTAGGTTTTGTAGTAACCTTCGTTAAACTAAAACCATAATTTGAACAGACAGCAATTCGAATTATTTTGTATAATACATTATAATATTTATGAGATTCTAATGGAATCAAGGTGGGTCTATTGTCTCGTTCAAGAAAGTCATTGTTATGTGAACTCATTAAATTTTAATCGTTGCCTGACGGTCATTTATAAAAATTCCTTTCTTAGTTGCAAATAAACATTTGATTTGATTTGATTTTCTATTTTTCATTTACTTGTATTTTTTAGAGTACGTACGTACAGTCAACAGCACCTTCGGTTGTCACAACACGTCAATTATGTTTAAAAAAATCATTGTTTTTGAAAATATTTAAATGACAGAAGTAAAATTTATGTAGTTTATTTTTAACTTTTTTAAATGTACTTCCAACGCATTCATAGGCTATCTAATGAAGGTATTAGATAGCCTACTCTAAAATTGACACTTACTTTCTGGACATATCTCGTAACATTGTTAGTAAGTAAAAGAAATATTACGCAACATCAAGTTAACTTAATTCTGCTTATTCTAACTTCCGCTAACTTCGCGCGGTCGGCTACAACTGTAGCACTTGAAGGCACGACTGCATACAGTTGATATTGACTTCACTCGACTGCAGCCGACCGCGTGCAGTTGATATCATGACTGCATGAAGTCGAATGTACAACTGCATGCAGACCAGTACAGATACAGTCCGTCTGATGTCAGCCCTAGACAGTCAATGGAATTGACATTGGATGGCCTAGCAAATGCCGTAGGCCAGGGGTGTCTACACTTTTCTAAAGGGCCATTTATAAGGTTTTCCTATCAAGGCTTTCCCCCGTATTTGTATACGATGATATTACTTGCCGTAGTTCTAGGTCAATGCAAAGTACCTACCCTATAATTTTTATTCCCTTGAGTGTCGGAATATGCGTTTTTGCGACATAAACGGCCGTATCTCTTTTTAGGGTTCCGTACCCAAAGGGTAAAACGGGACCCTATTGCTAAGACTCCGCTAGCCGTCTGTCTGTCTGTCTGTCTGTCACCAGGCTGTATCTCATGGACCGTGATAGCTAGATAATGTATTTAATAGCACTTTAAATTTGATGATAACAGCTATAAAATTGTTTATCAGCACTTAAAAATAATGATATACCTATAATTTAGTCTTATCACTACAAAAATAATGGTTTGCACTATAACAATTTTGTTAGCACTTTAAAATATTAATAGATCTACAATTAATATTATCACAACAAAAATAATGGTTCGCACTATAACTGTGTCACAACTCCAAAATCATTAAATTTCTGTCAAACCATGTCAGACTAATGAGATGGTCAAGTCTCATCAAGTCGGTTCTAGCGTTGTTGGTCGCAATGGAACTTAACCTCCTCCTCACTCCTCAGCTCCTCTCTCGCTGTGCCTGCTCGTCGTCGAACCTAGTCGTCTGTTTACCAGTACCTACTAAAGTTATAAAATTAATTTGTATGGTGCAAAGTATTAATTTTAAAGCTAAACAATTAAATTGTATAGTGCAAAGTATGAATTTTAAAGCTTATAGTGGAAACCATTATTTTTAAAGTTCATTCAATAAATTTTGAAGCTAAACATTTTAAAGTTTTTTTTTTTTTTTTTTTTTTTGTGATCCTATCTGCAATCAGTATTCTACTTTAATCAGATTTGGTGTTTGATCATTGTCATTCAGAGCGTGACTCCAGCGAGCCATCTTCTCGAAGTTAACTATCACTATAGGAGCCGATTCGACTATAGTATGTCTTTTCTTTTTAAGCGCTTGGAGTAAGATCTCGTCTTTAGTGCTGCGGCCAGATCATTAGGATGCTTTTCCAGTCTCTCCTGGTATTTGCTTTTGTGTTTCTGGATTTCCTCCTGGATGGTACTGATCATCAACTCCTTGTGAATTTCAGCGTTAGTGACGAACAAAGGAACACCACTTATTGTTCGTAAGATAGAATTTTGCATTCTTTGTATTTTAATTACACTGGACTTGCAGGCGCTACCCCAGAGTTGGATGCCGTAAAGCCATATTGGTTTCAGAATGGCCTTATAGATCAGGAGTTTGTTATCGATACTTAATTTGCTGTTGCGTCCCATAATCCAATGAAGGTTTTTGTATCGTATATTAAGCTCCTGCCTCTTGGTTTTAATATGGTGAGACCAAGTCAGGCGGCGATCAAGATGGAGCCCTAGATATCTTACATGGTCTTGGTGTGGTAAAATGACATTTTCGAGAGTAACAGGTGGGCAGTTGCCTTTCCGAAGCGTAAAGGTGACATGTACTGATTTGCTCGTACTTGCTTTTATCCGCCATTGTTGAAGCCATGATGTTACTTTATCGAGACCCTTCTGAAGCACTTTTGTTGCCAATTCTGGGTCGCTGTTGCTTGCGAGTATCGGAGTATCATCAGCAAAAGTCGCTGTTGTAACACCATCAATCTGTGGTAAGTCTGCAGTGTATACTGTGTACAAGATTGGGCCCAGGACAGACCCCTGCGGAACTCCAGCCAAAATATCGTGAAATTTAGATTTATTATCTCCATCTTTGACTTGAAATATTCTTTCAGTAAGATATGACTTTAGAAGGGAGTAGTACTGATGAGGAAGGTTGATTTTCAATTTATACAGGAGCCCTTTGTGCCACACCTTGTCGAACGCCTGTTGGATATCCAAAAACACCGATGAGCAATATTGCTTCTCCTCCAAGCTTTTTCTGATCTTCTCATAAACTCTATGGACCTGTTCAGTGGTGGAATGCTCTTGTCTGAAACCGAACTGATGATCTGGAATTAGTTTAGCACTGTTCAGAATAGGTAGTATACGGTATTTAAGTAGCTTTTCAAGCACTTTCGATAATATTGGAAGAAGGCTTATAGGTCTGTATGAGGTCACTTCATTGGGTGGTTTGCCTGCCTTGTGAATCATAACAATTTGTGACACTTTCCATACAAGTGGAAAGTACTGTACTCTCAGTATGCTGTTGAAAAGTGACGTGAGGAATACAATGGCCTTTTTTGGTAGCTGTTTTAATATTTCCTTGGTAAGAAGATCATAATCAGGGGCTTTTTTATCTTTTAAGTTTTGAATGGTTCGCCATACCTCTCTCACAGTAACGGGGCATGGGGGCAGCGACATTTGAAAGTCTTGATCAAGGGTTTTGTCAATCAATTCCTCACTATGCGGGTTAGTGGGCATGTTCGGAGTAAATACCTTCCTTAAATGTTCGGCGAATGTATCCACTTTTTCCTGTGGTGTTCGAGCCCAGCCTCTTAGTGTTCTAAGTGGAGGCTTAGCATTTTGGGGTCTATCCATGTTCTTTGTGAATTTCCAAAGAGAGTAATCCGTTTTCGCATTTGCTGTTAAGGACTGCAATTGGTCTTCTAATGTCTTATTGTGCCAATCTTGTAATAGCTCTTTAAGATCTAAAGCAGCCTTGTTGAATACAGTCTTATCCGCTGGTAGTCTGCTCTGTTGCCAGATTCTTCGTAGTCTGCGTTTACCCAGTAATGCATTTTTAATTCTCAGAGGATGATTTAGGTGCCTATTAACCGGTTCGAGCGAGGGTGTATGGATCCAGCAAGCTTTTTGTATCAGTTGTGTTATATAAATAGTTGCTTCCTCTATGTCGTCTGAACTTTTGAGAGGCACTTTTAACTCTATGTTGTTTTCGATATACTCCCTGAATGAGTCCCAATCTGTATGCTTTGTAGTGAGCGTTTCTTTAGTCTCAGATTGAATTAGCAGTGTGCTGATGGTCAATATCACAGAGCTATGGTCGGAAGAGCTATCAAAGCATGACTCACATTTGAGGTAATGTTTCGGGAGTCCCTTGAGTATAAAGAAGTCCAGCAGGTCTGGGGTTTTGTTGGGATCTGTTGGCCAGTATGTAGGTTCGCCTGTGGATAATGCGAAAAGTTTATTTTTGTCTACGCTACATTTTAGTTGTCTGCCCCTAGTAGTGTTAAGGCGAGAGCCCCAACTCATATGTTTCGCGTTCCAGTCCCCTCCGGCCACAAAACGGTTTCCAAGCTGGTTAAAGTAATCCGTAAACATGCCATCGTTCACTTTGTGTTTCGGGGGACAGTAGATTGCTGAGAAATTAATGTAACCTGTGCTATCTTCTACAGCCACTGTTGTGGCCTGAATATGAGCTGACCTATATTCTGGCAGTATGTGATATTTCAACCCTTTCCTGATTATTACTGCTGATCCGCCATGAGCTGTGCCATCTGGATGGTTTGTTAAATGGCACTGGTGATTTTTAAATTTAACGTGGGTGCTTTCTGTACCGTGTGCTTATGATATTAGAAGAATATCGATTTTGTGCTCTGCTAGGAGTAGTTCCACTTCTTCTTTGTTCGGTGCCAAGCCATTTATGTTCCAAGCAGCCACTTTGAACATAGTCATTTTGTAAGACGTTCGACGAGCTTGAGTAAGAGCCCCATCATGGTACTCATTTGTTGTAATATCATATCAAACTTATCTGTTTGTCTTTTCAGAATGTCTTCTATGGTTATTGTTTCGCGAGGTTGGTCTTTTTCTTGTGGATGGTCCGTTTGTTGATCGTTTTCTTTACAAGCAGTTGCATAGGTCTTAGGATTGTTCGTCATATTTTCAGCTTTACTGGTGACAATGCTGTTTTTCGCGTTTATCGTTGGCCCTGGCTTAGGTTTGGCTTCTCTCAGTGCTGGATTTCTGGTTCTACGGTCTAAGATCTCTTTGTAGACATCACATCCCTTATAATTTGCAGGGTGAGGTCCGTTACAGAGTGCACATGTTGCTGGCGTGCTGCGGTCTTTCTTTTGGCAGTCGGAAGTCTTATGTGACTGCCCACATTTGACGCATCTGTATGGGCGCATACAATAATTTTTTGAATGGCCATATTGCTGGCACCGCTGGCATTGCACCACGGTCTTCTTTTTTCTAGGGTCTTCTATGGTAACTGCTTGGTGGTAAATATATTTAATTTCCTTGACAGCCCTGTTATTAGGACCCGGTAGTAAATTCACAAAGAATGTGGAGGTTGGTTTTTTGGTAGGTCCGAATTTAGCATTGATTATTTCTCCTGACACTATATTGCCTGTTTGTTCAATGTCTGCTCTTATCTCTTGAAGAGGTGTGGTGTGGTGAAGATTTTTAATAACTACTCTGTAGCATCTTTCTTCTTTTCTATTAAATGTGTGGCCTATCAAGCCCCTCTCTCGTACCTTTGTCAAGATGCATTTGTAGGTGTCTATATCAGAACAATTAATTCTTAACTGATTTCTGTTTACTATTTTATATTTGAATTGATCTCCTTTCGCAACAGTACTCAATAGTTCTGATAACTTGTTCACATCTTCAATGCCATATAAGATGATAGGTGGGGGCTTAATTGTTTTCTTTTCCTTGTGCTCAGAATTTTCATTTTGGTCTATTGGCAGTGCACTGTACCTGTTACAAGTTTCTATTCTTTCAGGGGATGGTGAGGCTGAAATCTTTTTTCGTTTCTTGTTTCTGTTGGTTGGCACTCTTTGCCACTCGGGTGGTTGCACCAGTTTTTGTTGAGGGTTCGGTTGTAATTTTTCTTCGGAATTTTGGGTATTGGATTCCAAATTTATCTTGCTTCCTAGTGATGCACTTCTAGGTCTATTGATGAACAAGGATGGATGAAAAGCTTGTTGCACAAGTTTACGTTTTCCAGTAGCATTATCTACCATAGGGACCTGGTCACCTATTCCTACGGAGACTTCGGTAACATATTTCACACTCTCTGGCCCGGGTACCAGAGAGCGCCGGGGGTTAGCCGGATCGCATGACAAATCGCATTCCAAATCTGACTTTTCCATATTTAAAAGAGGTTGGGAGTTAACCTGCAGTACTTTCCCAAGGTACTACAGCCACTATTTTGGAGGGTATTTAGTGCCTCCTGGCTTGTGGAAGCCTGGACAGGTTACTTAACCGCCGCCTGTTGCTCGGCGTTGTTGCTCTTTTGGCACCACCCAGGGGACACGTGTAGGGTGGGCCTAGGAAAGGTGGTGAGTCCTACGGACGCGAGCAACATAGTCCCCCGATTTTAAAGTGTGTTTTTAAAGTGCATTTATTGCTCTATATTAATAACGATAACAGGTAGACAGTTGAAATTTTCACAGATGATGTATTTCTGTTGCCGCTATAACAACAAATACTAAAAACAAAATAAAATAAATATTTAAGGGGGGCTCCCAGCTCCCATACAATCAATGTGATTTTTTTTGCCGTTTTTTGCTCTATATTAATAACGATAACAGGTAGACAGTTGAAATTTTCACAGATGATGTATTTCTGTTGCTGCTATAATAACAAATACTGAAAACTGAATAAAATTATTATTTAAGGGGGGCTCCCATACAAAAACGTGTTTTTTTGCCGTTTTTTGGTACGGAACCCTTCGTGCGCGATTCCAACTCGCACTTGGCCGATTTTTACGTTAACTTAGTCCGTATTGAGATAATTGCGGACCGAATGCGGGCCGCGGGCCGGATTTTTGACACCCCTGCCGAAGGCCATTGCCAGATTTTTGTCAACTCGATACTCGTTAGCTAAGTTGATCAGTTCGCACATACTATTAGATAAGCCAAGATGCTTATAAATATTATAAAATTCAGCACACAAATGTTATTTGCTGACAAGGAAAACACAATCGGTGGGTGTAATCGTTTTGGTGGTCATTACCCTCTCTTGCGCGGTTGGGTAAGACCAGCATTAGGTGGCCAAACTACATATTTATGAGTCGGCCTGGACTTCTGGAATCAATACTGTAGGAAAGGTTTTTTTAAATGAGGGTGCTTAATAAGCATCTAATTTACCCCATAAGGTGGCAGAGTACGCGCTCTTTATTTTAACTTAATGTTTCTAGTCACTGGTGTAAATTAAATTAATATTAAGCACAATCCTAGTAATGAATAGCTATGTAATTTTGCATTCATCAGCCTGCGTTTGTTCCGGTTCCGGTTCCGGAGATGGGCAAAAGACCCGGTTTAAACCCAACCACTGGGTTTAAACCCATTGAAAAACCACAGTGTATGTTATATAAACTTATGTGAGTTTTTTATTTCTATTGATATGTCAAATGTGACGTTGCTGTGGAAACAATTTCTTGTTAAATCAATACAGAAAAATATTCAAACGACGAAACATCTCTTATTTCTAAAGATTTTATTTAGTTAATCAAAATGGTCTATGGGCGTTAACTGGTTTTAAAACCAGCAGTCGAGTCAAAATCTAGACCTTTGCCCATCTCGGGGTCAAAGGAACAGAAAAAAAAGTGATCTGATCAGCCATACTTTGGAAGGCACGTTAAGCCGTTGTTCCGGCTGCATTTGCAGTAGTTAACACCCACTAATCTGCATTTGGCCCGCGAGATTAGTTATGCGTTATGGCTTATCTTTAAATCCATCCTTATGGAAAACTTATAAAAAATCCGTATTGACAAAGCATATTACTCGATTGACGAATATATCAAGGACAATTTATTATTGAATTAATTTACAATCATGACATTTCAATTTCTTTGACATTTAATTTTACACCACTTCTATCCTTTTACGACATTTGAAATTTTTATGATTATTTAATGTAACGTTATCCCGAATATTTTAGACAATTTAATTAATTTATATGTACCTCATTAGTACGGCATGTTTTTGTTTTTCTTAAATAGGTAAATGAATTTTGGCAACTATTTTCAATGTTGTTTAAGTGTTCCGCATGATCATAATTTGCACACCCGCGAGGGTAGGATATGGCGTACTTTGTTAATTTTAAGTCATCTGTATTGTTTATACCCATGTTCAAGCTAATAAATATATTGATTGATTGATTGATTGATTGAATGGAAAGCCTGTCATCATTGTGTGTGTGCTCCTAGCCGATTTCGACTACGGCGACTGCAAATGATTCCGCCGTTCTTGGCGTTCGTGCGCTTTGATATTGCTTATATGTATAGCCAATTTTTCTTGAGAACGTGCGCGAGCAATTAGGACACGTCAAGACACCATTCTCATAGTTGTAATTTAGGACCACTGGTGGTCGGGCCTTCAATTCTTCGCGCTTGGCATCAAGCTCGGAACGTCGGTGTGTCTCAAAATCGGAAACCTTGTCTCTGACAAGTGGTCTCCACGTTTGGCGTTTGGATGCCTGCTCTTCCCACCGCGCGGGATTAATATCACACCGTTTCATGTGGCGTTTCAGCACATCCTTATATCGGAGAAGTTGCCCACCCTGCTTACGCTTGCCCTCCTCAAGCTCGGAATAAAAGATGCGTTTTGCCATTCGCTCCTCCGCCATTCGGGACACGTGACCGCACCACCGAAGCTGTCGTCGCATAAGGTAAGCTTCGATTCCATCTACGTTGGCCCTTCTTAGTACGTCAGTGTTACGAACACGATCGGACCATTTGATCTTCAAGATTTTTCTAAGACATTTTATGTGGAATCTGTCCAACATGAGTATGTGCCGGTGGTACACAGTCCACGTCTCAGCAGAATATAAGATATTCGGCAATACTATCGCCATATAGCCTGATATCTTTGTAGCCAGCTTCAAGTTATGTGAGCAAAAGACTTTTGAATAAAGTTTGCCAAAAGCAGCGGCAGCCGCACAGATTCTGCTGTTAATTTCAGCATCCAGCTCACATTTAGATGTAACTGTGCTCCCCAAATATCGAAATTTGTCAACCTGCTTCAGAGCGTCCTCATCAAGTTTGATATTCAGCATCTGTTGGTCATGTGTGTCAAGACACATTACCTCCGTCTTCTTGACGCTGATCTTTAACCCGTACTTGCGCAGACCTCATGAAAAACGGACATCTGCTGTTGCAGGTCATCAGGGGACTCTGCTACGAAGCACAAGTCATCCGCATACATAATCTCAGAGATCAGTGCATGTGATACTTTTGTGCAAGCCCTCAATCTCGCCAAGTTAAAAACGTTGCCGTCAGTGCCAAAACGGATGCAGATACCTGCAGAGACAATCTGAAAAACCTCCCGGACTACGACTGCAAAGTACAATGCGAATAGTGTAGGCGCCAGCACACACCCCTGTTTCACCCCACAGGTAACGGGAAAGAAGTCAGAGTTTTCGCCATCGACTATGACGCAACACTGCATTTCATCATGCAGAAGTCTCAAAAGCTTCACAAACTTCTCCGTGCATCCGAGTTTACCGAGTCACATGTGACGACATAGTATCATTATTGCAATTTCTTTTTAGGTCCGTATTTAGGAACCGCTGTACAACGTGTTAATGAGTTTCTTCGGACCATCAAACTGAACAACTTTTACTATGGGACCAACTCTGAAATCGCGAAAAAAAATCAGCTTTTCCATACAATAATTAATAACGAAAATATAAAAATGTCTGAAGCAGCAAATTTTATTTTCGCGATTTCAGAGTTGGTCCCATCCATAGTAAAAGTTGTTCAGTTTGATGGTCCGAAGAAACGGTTTTCTCATTTTGCGTTATGGAGATCATACCCGGGGGGTGATTTTGTAATTTTGTTGCAATCAACTCTGACAGAAATCGCAGTTACATCGCTGCTTTAGTAAGAACCAATGTGACAACTATCTTAACTAAAGCAGCAATGCAACCGCGCTTTCAATCGATTTCAATCGAGAATTGTTAGCAACAGCTTTACGTAATCAAGGTACTGAGATACTGATTCTATACTAAGAACATCTCAATGAAAGCGGTTTATCAATACGGGACATAGCTGCAGGCCCATTACATAAAAAGAATCGCGATGGTCGGACGCAATTCGTCTTTCAGTTTATTTGATCTTCTTGACGCCGACCCGGCCGCATGAGGCCAGCTAAAAATTATTTAAGCCATTCTGTCAACGCCGAGCCGGCCGCATGAGGCCAGCACTTTGTTTACGTTTTCTTCTATTGTTCTCTTATCTTTTCTGGTGATAATAATTTTTAGAATTTTTAGGCGGGTATACGGCCGGCGCAGATGGGTTAAACTATTCGTAATTGTGTCACGGAGTGGGACGAACATCGTCCGTTTATCGCGATTGTTTTTATGTAATAGTCCTGCAGGTTTATTTCATAGCCCTCATTCCTCTACGATCCACCGACGAGGCTCCAGAGGCAGCATATGAGACTAATATTTTTATTTTTTTCTGTTTGACTTGTGATTGTCGTCTGGAAGAAAATATTTCTTAGCGATTTTTTAGTTTAACCGCTTCTGTAGTCTAGTAGTTCGCCTACCCAAGACGCAGGGGTCCCGGGTTCGAATCCCAGGAGGGGGTACAATTTGTACTCGGTTTGGTTGGTGGTAGGGCTTATTTCAAGTCCGTCTGGCTAGCTACCAACATTTTACCTAAGTCTGACGCCATAGCAACAATTTAAAAATTGTTGAGTTCCGGCAGCTAGCCAGTTCCTCAGTGATGAGGATTCCGGTTGCACTTCCACCTTCGGCCTTATCGTCACGTAGCAACAGGTGAGGTGAAGGTCAAGCACTGTCTCGTTGTGCATAAAAATTAGTGTGATTTTGATTTTATCTCTGTGTATGATGAAAAATAAATGGATGAATCATTTATCAATGTGATAGTTAACAAAAGAGGTTTATGAAAATATTTCATGAAAAGAAGTTCTTTATTCGAATTTTCGAACACACCACGAGTTCTATTAAAAAGCCCATGAAACGGAATCGAAATCGTGGAAATGTTTGTCCGAACTTAAACACAATAGTAATTAAGGCCCTTTTCTAAGAACAGTGACATAACACCGACCGCACTCCCGTCTTCCTCGTGCGAGCGAGACCAACTATCCGACCTTTCAATTTTCGCCCTACGTTTCTTATTTAGTTTCGCGCAAATTATCTCCAATTCTTCATATTATTAAACATCCAAGGGGGAACTAACCACCCGCCCCCCTAAGGGGGCTAATGACGAGCGGTCAGTCCCCCCCCGGCGCGCTTGTTTCTTGTAAAATTTTCCCCAAATCTTTATTTCTTGGTACGTATATAATTAGAGGGGTGTGTGTGCGTTTGTGCGTGTGTGGACGGACGTGTGTGTGTTCAGTTATTAGTTTTCTTCGGAGTTGGGATGCTTTTGTTAGATTTCGATAATTCGCGACAGTGAAGGCATGGGGTGGTGGAAAAAATCAATATGGCGGAATGAATATGCCACGTCGGGGTTATTAGGAATGCTTGTTTATGCTTACTCAGCTTTGTTTAGGATTACGCTCGGCCAATCTAATGGGGACTGCGAAGATGAAAGAATGTTACTCAAGCTACCTACCTATTTTCAGATATTGGGGTCCTCACAACTTATTTAAAGATAGAAATTATGAGGGATCAAAAGATTATGATTTAAATAAGAAAACGTAATAATAAATAAATGCTTGTTCAACTTCATACAGCCCCATCTAGCCCCAAACTAAGCAAAGTTTGTATGGGTGCTAGACAACTGGACCCGTCACAGAAATTAAAATTCATCATTTCAATATCTGCCCGGCCGGAAATCGAACCCGGGAGCTCTTGCGTGGTAGACTGGCATGTTGACCACTGCTCCACTCAGGTCGTCGAACAATTAATAAACAAATTAAAATAATTGGCTAAATAGCAAACACAGTTATGCAAGTCACTCTTATTAGATACTAGCGGCCGCCCGCGGTTTCACCCGCGTGGTTCCTGTTCCCGTGGGAATATCAGGATAAAAAGTATTCTTTGTTTTAATCTAGACTATCTACTCTCTGTGTGCCAAAATTCAACCAAATCCGTTCAGTAGTTTTTGCGTGATTGAGGAACAAACATCCAAACATCTAAACATCCAAACTCACAAACTTTCACATTTATAATATTAGTAGGATAACCCTCAACACTGACCTCGTCATTTTAAGTTTTAGTCCCAGTTGACTATTTGAGTCGTTATTTAATTATGATGTTTTTAAGTCCCTCGAATTTAACTGGGTCTTAAATGATGCCATAAACTTAAACAACATCAAACAAAAGTAAAATAAAAAGACATTATTTTTTAAAAACCTTTTTAGCGGAATGATTTAATTGTATTTAGTCAACGAAGAATAGTGTTACTTTATATATTTTTAATATTTTTTTTTGGAAAGTTGATACTAAAAGTGTACTTATAAAACTTTCTGGAAGAAAAACAAAGATTAAGGGTATTTTGGGATACAATGGGTTGGTGGAGGATTGCGTCCATGGTAGAGGCCATGTAATTTCTGTAAATAAACTGTTAACAATTTGTAAATACTATTCTGTAACCAACCTGTACATAATGTGTAAATATATTTTAATATTTATGTAAATAAGAATTATGAGTGTAGTTTTTTTTTCAGAGCATAACCAGTTAAACTACTTAGTATACTTCATTGTAGTTTTGAAAGAATTTATTGTTTGTCATGTTCAGTTTCGTACACGCGGACGAAGTCGCGGGCATCAGCTAGTAATAACTGAGTATGAACATATTCCTGTGATGTCTTGTGATTTAAATAAATTCAAATTAATAGAAACTGTATGTATGTTACTAATTGTAAATGTGTTTATTCTAATAAATAAAATAAATAAATACTCAGCGAAAAGGTAGTAGATTTACTACCTGGTATTTACCATCGATTGTCGTTATACTTAAGTTTTCTAAATATGTAATTATTTTGTTAGTGTGTGTAATTAGATTGAATAATTTTTATTCCGCAAAATTTTCGTGCAAATACATTAAAGTAACTAGCTATAACATTATTAAACTGCGTAAAAATGTTCGAAAAGTTACGTATTTTCTATCATTTCTTACGTTTTACTACCTAGTATCTATAATCGATTGTCGTTATAGTTAAGTTTTTCACATAAGTATTTTTTTAGTGTATGTAATTAGATTGAATAATTTTTATTCCGCAAAATTTTCGTGCAAATAAATTAAAGTACTTATACACACTACTACTACTACACTACACACTACACATTACACTCGACGTCAAAAAAATCGCACCTCTTCGAAAGTAAGTTTAGACTTGGCCACCTGCTATTGCTAGCTAACGTTCTATTGTGTAAATGTTGATATCTATTGAAAGTACATTTAATGATCTTTTAATTAATAATTGTTTGATTTTATTAACATACCAATTACAATAATTAAACGCTTGAAGCGTTATTGCTTGCGCCGCCATAAAAGGTAAATAAAAGGTGTCAATTCAGGAAATGCGGGTAAATTCGCTTTTGAGATGATAGAGAAAACACACTTCAACAGTCCAATTAAAAATGGAATATCGAAGATGGATACTATTGTCCATGAAATTGCTCAAACATTGCAAACAATGAGGCAATGTTATGTTGCTTGGAAACTGAATCTCGTAATTAGCAACATACACATACATAGCCAACAGTCTTTAGAAACCGTTGGAATACTCGTCGAACGGAATCAATTACTGAGATTCAGTTTCCGAGCAACATTACATTGCCTCACTTTTTGGCAATGTTTGAGCAACTTCATGGGCAAGTATCCATCTTGGGTATTCAATTTTTTTATTGAACTGTTGAAGTGTGTTTTCTCCATCATCTCGATAGCGAATTTACCCAATATAATGTACTTTCAATAGATATCAACATTTACACAATAGAACGTTAGCTAGGAATAGCAGGTAGCCAAGTCTAAACTTACATTCGAAGAGGTGCGATTTTTCTGACGTCGAGTGTAGCTATAACATTATTAAACTGCGTAAAAACGTTCGCAAAGTTACGTACTTTCTTCCATTTCTTGTTTTTCCTTAAAACTGTCCAGCGGGAAATAAATTGAACCAAACAAGGTCAGTGACCCCACGTGAAAAGGGGATGTCAATGAAAATGTGTTGTGAAGTGAAGCTACGTTAGATGAGGCTTAGAAATAGATTTCTGACCGTTATTAGATCCACCAAACAATACTATTTCTATTGTTTTTCATTAGTTTACAATTTGAGTAAAACGTGAAAGATTTGTATCATTTCAATTATTCAGAAATTTTCTCGGATGAGTAGTTTTCTAAGATTAATTAAAAAGAAGACATGCAGACAGACAGAAGTGATAAAGTATGATTTTTAATTCGAGTTAGTAATTTGATTACTGACAAGAATTAAAAATATTTTTTGTAAGAAAGTAGATTTTTTAAATATTGCTTAAAGAATATCACCCACGTTTCGTACATGTTTGGTCCAAATATGAAAGTGCCGGCCAAAATACAAAAGTGCTTTATTCTGATAGGTTGTGTCCATCTAAGCATTTTTATTATGGCACCGAAGCTGTAGCACCGCTTCACATTTGTGTCAAAATGTATGGAAAGACAGACTTTTGAATTTATTTAAAACCGAGTATAGCGGTGCTACTGCTTCGGTGTCATAATAAGAAATGCTTAGGCGGACAAAATCTATCAGAATAAAGCACTTTTGCTTTTTGGCCGGCACTTTCACATTTGGACCAAAATGGATGATCTCCTTTTTTATAACCTTTTTTATAATTTAAAAACCAATCTTCGTAAAAGCCGCTATTTTGTCCACCGTTTAATTTGTCAATTGGAAGTGCATTTCCCAGGACAGAAATAAATTGAGGTGGACAAGACGGATCGTCCTCTGAGACTGATAGTTTAACACTACCCACCCTTGAAAAGCTGAAGTGATATTGAACTAAAGGTTACGTGAAGAACTGGCCTCGTCTTTAATAAACCATACAACAAGGACTAAAAGTCTGTGGTATCTATAGACCAGTGAATGCTTTGAGTAAAAGTTGTAATTTTTAAATGCTTCATTATAGTCCAATCAATGAGGATATTTGTTGTATGGAGACTTCCGAAAAATTCTCCCGTCTATGAAATTTGGCATGTGATGAAGTTAGGTAATACAGATTACAGATGAACAATAATCCAATATTTTTTTTTTACGAGAAGTTAAGTATTGTTACCTAAACATGAAAATCGCTTATATCTCTCTGTGAATATTTCCTCGGGCTAAAATACTTTCTGTATACGAACTTATGTACTAGTTAGAATAAGAATGTAAAGGAATCCAATCTTTTTTCAAATTCAGAGATACCCCAAATTTAGTTTTTTAACATTTTTCAATATATCTTTTATTGAAAAAATTATCTGCTGATTATTATTTTTAATATGTTTTTATATCCTTAAATATATAGCTGTGTTCAGTAAGTCAGTATACTTCTTATTTAATCATATTTTTTATTTTTTGATCTTAAGAGGTTATGTGAAAAAATAGTCGGTCCATTTTTATACGTTTATGTATAAATATCATTAAAGAAGAAAATTTATTGGCTTACTGAACAAAGTTATATATTAAGGGTATAAAAACATATTAAAAATTAATAATCAGCAGATAAATTTTTCAACAGAAGATATATTGAAAAATATTAAAATTTAAATTTGAAGTATCTCTGAAATCGAAAAAATATTGGATTCCTTTACATACTTATTCTAACTAATACATAAGTACATATACAGATAGTATTTTAGCCCGAGGAAATATTCACAGAGAGATATAAGCGATTTTCATGTTTAGGTAAAAATACCTAACTTCTCATAACAATTTTTATTGGATTATTGTTCATCTGTAATCTGTATTCCCTAACTTCATCACATGCCAAATTTCATAGACGGGAGAATTATTCGGGTTGCATAAGCCCCGTTGATTGGACTATATATTCACATGCAATTTGTAGTAAAATTTATCTTAAATGCTCTTTTAGTGCAGTTTTAAATCATTATTTTATACTATAAATTGCATATTGTGAGTATAATAATAGAAGCATTTGAAAATTGCAAGTTTTACTCAAGATATTACTTACTTTTATTAATATCTTGAGTAAAACTATGTATTAAGTAAAATATCTATAGATACGAGGCTTAGAGTGGGTTTCTGAAGTCTCCCCTGTATTGAAAAAATTTAATTAGTTAATGGGATACTTAAATACTAAACTTGGCAGCTGTTTATTTTATGGGCGACTAAATAACTAAACGGGCGACAAACTGTGGATTACAAAAATACATAAAACGGGCAAATACATGTGGGAGATAATAAATTAAGTTAGTGGTGAAAATTCTAAATGAGTGAAAAAAATACTGAGATGGGCAACTATTATACCAAGCAAGCAGGTAACTACATAACTGATTTAAGCTGCCCAAACACGGTATTTTTGTCATCTCGATTAGGATAATATCTACTTAGTTACCTTTTTAACCGACTTCAAAAAAAGGAGGAGGTTCTCAAGTCGACGGTTTTTTTTTTTTTATGTATGTTTTAACATAGCTTCGTCAGTTGTTACCCGATTTGTACAATTCTTTTTTTATCTCAAAGAACATAGTTCGTGTGTGGTCCCATAAAATTTTTTCAGAGATCTGGCCAGTAGTTTTCTCATAATCCTGAAAAATATCAATTATTTAGCTCGCCATCGTACGAGTTTTTATGGAATTTCGGACAAAACATCTTTGTTTATGAACCGATTTAGATGATTCTTTTTTTATTTGAAAGGGTATACTTCAAGAGTGGTCACAATTTAATTTCATCGTTATTGGACTTCGAACTTTGAAGATACACAAGGGAACTCCTCAAAGTCAAATAGTATATGTAAAGTGATTTAGGTTTTGGTAAGTTTATGGCAATCCAAAACAAACCAAATCATGGTTTGCGATGCAACGTTCTGGACTAGATTTGGACTACGAAAACACAACGGAACTCTTCAAAAACAAACAGCGTGAATTTGGAAATTGAGTTCTGGGCATTTTACCATTGAAAATGTTATAATATAAAGTTAAAAAATATTTACACGCTGCGCTTACATACCTACCACTAAAAAGTTGAAAATAAAAAAGCTTTTTAAAAAAAAAGAAAAACCGCCTTCAAAAAACCTGAAAACAAAAACAGCTTAAAAATTAAATACCTCTAAAAAGCAAGAAATAATATTCGAATCATTCTTTACACATATCAATATTAATAAAACACGTCTAATGAAGTCGGGTGGGGCTTTTAGAAAAAAATGAAGTTGTCCTCCAGCCCCACCCGACTTCAATAGACGTGTTTTATTAATATTGATATGTGTAACGAATGATTCGAATATTATTTCTTGCTTTTTAGAGGTATTTAATTTTTAAGCTGTTTTTGTTTTCAGGTTTTTTGAAGGCGGTTTTTCTTTTTTTTTAAAAAGCTTTTTTTAAATAAAATATAAGCCAAATTTTAAATTTTTTTAACAGTAGAATGAATATTCCCTATACATTTTTAACTGGTTTTAGATAAATACAGATTTTGTAAAGTTTTATTATATAAATCCATACAATGTTATTATTGAACTATTTAACAATAGGTAATTATAAAAAAATACTTGACTTGACTTCATTTTAGGGATTTTTTTTGAGATTTTGAATCTGAGAATTTTTATAGTTCCAAAGTTAAGGGTCGTGAGCAAGGGCGGGTCAAAGATGCATCATATACCTATAAGCTGAGTGTGTTGATCACTTATAGCAATTTGTTTTTTATCAATCAAGAACTAGGTACTTACTTAAGACTCAGTTACGCTGGAACATTTGTCTCTGTCTTTTTCTTTACATGTAAAGAGCAAGGAAAATAACCTCACTTCTGCATTTTCGATGTTATTTTCATCATTATCATTATGACAATTATCTTTCCTGAACAAGAGTAATTGGAGCAACTTAAAGTGTATTTTGATGTAAAGTTCATTACGTTTCCGCTATTATTTACGCCAAAAAGATAAACCTACGCAAGCGCTATTTAGGTGATTTTCTGTTTTTTTTACAATCGTCTGTAACTGTGAGGTTTATACGCAATTTAATATTTGTAGCAACTAGAAAACGTCTTTAGTTTGTCGTATGTTTTTTTTGTAGTAACAACTTTACGTTTTCTATATGAAAAGGTAAATTTCCCACACCATGTTTGTATACTATACTGACCCTTAAGTTTAAAACAAAAATAGCTATTGCAGATTTGGAAGACGCCGCAGTAAAGCTCCGTTCATATTAGAGGAATCAGTGTGATAACGTAAACGATAATATCCAATATGCAGCTTATAGGAAATAATTAACTCACAGGTTTATTGTACATACTATTATTATTAATTATGTACAGTAATACAGGAGTGTGATCAAGATCGATACGTACCGCAAAGAGTTTTGTATTTAACCTCTGCTTATAGAACTGTTAGGCATATTTTTTTTACTTTTACTACATACGACTTGGTTTTCAAAAAGTATATTACAAATCCTAATTCTTGAACATGTATGTAATGTCACTTTCTTTTTAAAATCGACACTCATTTAGTCATTTGCATTGAGTCCCACTTCAGTTTTGTTAATATTTTCAGTCCCTTATTAATTGGGACTCAAATGACTGACGTTAGTGTTTAGGGGTTCGAATCACATCACAGAATACGAATATAAAATTCTTGAGGTTAGCTCTCGACTTGTCTTTTTGTTAAACAACCTGTTAATGAAATAACGCAAAATGAGAAAACCGTTTCTTCGGACCATCCAACTGAACAACTTTTACTATGGGACCAACTCTGAAATCGCAAAAAAAAATCTGCGGATTCATACAAAAATTAATTACTTTCGAAAATATAAAAATGTATGAAGCAGCTGTTTTTTTTTTGCGATTTTAGAGTTGGTCCCATATTATATATTTATATAAGGCTTAGCGTGCCAAGAAGTAAATAGCATGACTTTAATCCTCTATTAAATCCTAATAAATTATGTAATCGTAAGATACGCTTTAAAGCTGGGGATAAAAAGTTATTTTAAAACCTAACCTCAAAACAGCACCTAGTAGGCAATTACTTTGGATACGTTACATAACCTACACAGAATGATTTTTATTCAAAAACTATAGGTGAGGCTGGTCATGAAATCTTCAAATATTTAGTAATTAGACCGTAATAGACAATTACCTACTACAATCTATCATTGACCTGAAACATAGTATGATAAGGATAGGTAGGTACTAATCCGCGTCAATTGGTAATGCGCCTGGCGGCCATGATTTTAACCTCAAAAACGAAAAACAATTGTATTTTTTTCATATACCTAGACCCTTTCTTATTGAAAATAAGAATTCAATAATTGATACATTATATTACCTATTAGAATTTTACTGTTTTTGTCATTTTTAGTTGCGGATGACGTTGTTTTTCTAAATGTTGCCTCCTTCTTTACGAACACTTTAAATTGAAAAGTAACCACCAAATTATGACCTTTAAATCTCATAAGGTCCGAATTGGGCACGCTCAGTATTTATGAATTTGGAAAATGGTTCCCAGTTTGCCATTCTCCTTTATGTAATTCACGGACTTTGATTTATTTAATGGAATTGACAAGCTTATTTTATAGTGTACTGCAATTTTTTTAAGCTTTAATAGTAAGCGTAACGTTCAAACGCATAGAATGTTGACCATTTGAGTATGGGGGCAGCAGACTAATTGCTAAGTCATCTATCACCATAGAGTTCATTTTAAGCCTGGTAAGTAATAAAATGTACCATAATCAATATAATAAAATAAAAAAATACTTTTCATGGTCAACGTATTATGAATTGATCGATGATTTAGCGATTAGTCTGCTGAAACGCATTTCTTTTCTTGCGCTTCGAACGACTTCGTCTTTTCTTCTTCGTCTCGTCTTCAACTTTACTCCCTCCCATAGTCCATAGTTAGTACTCAACTCAAACTCAACCCGAACTTACCTCAAACTCACCTGCACATTACTCAGGGGCTTATTTATGTGTCATAAGACTCAAAATGAAAGCGATGTATTTCAATGTGGGCTGCGGTTGATTTTGGGTTGAGGTAGGGTCGTGTGTTATCGTTTGAACGCAGCCTAAAAACCAGTGTGAGAACCACTTGACCACGGAAATCGTCAAATAAACGTAACAATTATTGTACACACAACGGCACATCAGACTATACATGTTGACTTTGAGAACGCCTTTATACCCTACGTAATAAAAGATGTTTTCGCATTTAACTGTATAACTTAACGTGCTACTGTGTGTAAATTACACTGACAATGAGCGCTTTTTTAAGAAAAAAAAAATAGTTCCAATCACCTCACTAGATGGCGCTATCAAAAAGTATGCTGTCAAAAAACTAGCGAAATATTCTAAGGCCGCGTTCCGAATCACGCTTACAGCACAGTAAGCGCGCTGACGCCCGGTCCGATTCATGCTTACGACGCTAACGTATGTTGAAGTGACGTCACCGATGACATCATAGCGTGTGCTAACGACCCTCAGCATATGCTACCATTTGGAGGAATACGCTGAGCGTCGTTGGCACATGCGATGACGTCATCTATTACGTCACTTCAAGTCTTCAACTTAGGTGAGCGTTGTAAGCATGAATCGGACCGGGCGTTAGCGAGCTCACAGTGCTATAAGCATGATTTGGAACGTGGCCATAGATATTTTTGGAGATGTCATGTCAATGTTGACAAGTTGACATTGACATTGACATCATACTTTTGCACAACGCCATCTACTCACAGTTTCCTTTTTTTTAAATCTGTCATTGAAAAGCGCTCATTTGGTGTCCCTGGCGTCAGCCAATAGGGAATATGCATAAGTCACCGATTTCAATGAATTTAAACTTGACCGCTTCGAACATGTATAAAAATATGATGGAACAGAATAATAATAATGTATTATTCTAGTTTTCTAGTTTTATCACACAATGAAATCAGGGAAAAATAACGATTTTTTTTCACTTTCGGATATAATGCACTTAAAAGTCAGATAGAATATCGAATAAGAAATCATTTTTTTGTGTGACACATGTACTTAAACGCAAAATTTAGGGAGATAATTGAAAATAATTGAAAATTCTTGGCTAACTCCATATTAAACGCGCGCCTGAAACGTGACATGTGACGTCATATATCATGTCCGTTTTGTATGGAGCGTTTTCGGCGGTTGCTGCATGCTGTGCGCTAACTTCAGTAACTATATCACAAGAAAAAAACGCAAGAAAAAGCTTTTAATATTACAGTTGATTTTCTCACGCATTATACGTTTGATTTTGATAAAAGACAATTTGATGTACAATATGTCTACCCACAGATATCTTGTACCTATACATCAATTTGTCATTGTAATTTACAATTGTCACGTTTATGAAATAGGGGCTTATCCGCTGTTAACCCTTTTTGCCCACCTTGTATAGGTACATTCCAGGAATTTTACAACTGCTGTAAAGAGACTTTTCTCATTTCTGTTCCAAACTTAACGTTCAGAATTAAACAAAACCTTATTTCTTCAGCCTTTCTAAAGTCAATTATTTCCCCAAAATCATACAACGGTTCAAACAATTTCCTACTGTACATACAAACCTAGCTATATTAATCTAATCACACGCACAAGTGTGTGAGTGCGTCTTTAATAATAACTGGGGGGGTGGAAGGCCCCACCGGGTGGGGTGGGGGGTGGCCCCATACTAGTGAAAAAATATATCTTAAGGAAAACAATATTATAAATTGGAGTTCCCTATATGTGTGCGTGCGTTGAGCGCGCACATTTCACGAATAGAAGGACGTTTTTATTTCATTTTATTTTATTCGTCATCTGATGTGTATGTACGATAGTTTTTTTACGTTATTTTCGCTCCGAATTGGGCTTTTGTGTTATGCTGTTTGGTTGGAATTTTTTTTCACAAAAGACGGAAATGCCGCTCTCTTTTTGTCGGTGGTGATTGTTAATTGCTTCTTTCTATAGGGATTTCTGTAAGAAAATGTTTGCTCATTGACGAATTCCGAAGTTACGTGGTCGCGAAATTGAATTGTCAAGCCATTATGATTTCGGGTCAATAGGTACCTACCCGAATAGATATTTTTCTTAAATCGTCTCATTTCTGGCTGGTAATAGTACCATATCTTGAGCAACGATATATTCAAAATACCTACCTAAGTTGAATTCTGGAAAATGAAAAGTTCAAAGACTTTTTGCTCTCTAAGTTATTTAAGAGAGTTTTGTAAAATTATGAATTTTACATGTAAAATTCGTTGGGTCATAGCTGTTTTGTTACAATACTATAGTGTTTCAATAAAATAAAAAGGGGAGAAATCTATAGCTGTCTAAGGAACAAATTATATCGAGACCTTTTTTTATAAAACAAGAACGATATATATAAGTCTTTCTACTTTACCCTTCGTTTTACTTTTAACAACATAATAATCATGTTTACAATTGAAAATGTTTATTGAAATACACTTTCGAAGGACTGCATAGTGAATTCCTTCGTATAATTTTTCAAAACGAAATTTTTCACCATCATCATCAGGCATTTTTAAGGTTCCGTAGCCTAATGGCAAAAATCGAAACCCTTATAGTTTCTTCCTGTCTATCTGTCCGTCCGTCTGTCACAGCCACTTTATTCCGAAACTATTAAGATTACACAGTTGAAACTTGGTAGGTAGATATATTCTGTTTAAAAAAGTGTGTTTCTTAAAAGATTAAGAGGGGGCTCCCCAAACATGAACTGAAACTGAAATTTTTTTTTTCATCAAACTTGTACGTGTAGGGTGTCTATAGATAGGTCTTCAAAAATGACATTGAGGTTTTTAAGAATATTTTTTCTCAAAGTCAACCGTTTGAAAGATATACACTGCCAAAGTGGTAAAATGTGTGTCTCCCCCCTTTAACTTTTAAAATAAGAAAGTGAAAAATCTAAAAAAAAATATAAGCTGTAGATCCTAATAAATACTTTCAAAGAAAATTGGTTTGAACGAGATATAGTGATAATTTTTTGAGATATAGCACATTTTCCAAAACCGCAAATATAACTTTGTAATTCATACAAACACTTTGAAAAACAAAGTTATTTTTGCAGACGAAAATTGATAGTGGTATTTAATATACTATGGTATAAGGTAACTACGGAACCCTACTGCGCGTGGCCCGACACGCACTTGGCCGGTTTTTAACCGACTTCAATAATTGAAAAGGAGGAAGTTATCTATTCGTTGCGTATATTTTATTTGTTTCTCGGTATTGTTTCCCGATTACTCGAAGACGGCTGAACCGATTGAAATGATTCAAACTACATATTACATCGGGTTTAATCCGAAATTGGTAATTTTTTGAAATTTTATAATCGGTTTTTAATGTCCCCACTGCTAGCTGGAGCCAATGTCCCTGATGGGTGGATAAAGAGGATGGGCCATTTACCCACTACGCGGGCTCAATGAAAATTGGTTTTAATTATTACTATGATGTTAAGTAACTAACGTTATTTTTATTGATATAGTCTTCTTGATTTTATGACGTATCCAATGATATAGTATGGACAGTAGAACTAATCAAATAACTAGATAGGAAAACTCAAATATTCATGGAGGCGAAAATACGAAAATAACTGTGGTGTGAGAGAAATGACCTTCTAAGGGTCGATGTTGACCGCCAAAGTCAAGGTAGAACATCTTTATTGACAATATAGAGTTCTCGCATTTGTATAACTTTTTCTTTCATAGAAGAACTTGACGATTTGATTCTTACATTACTTTATTTAACACTTAGACTTGGACCAACAGCATTTTTTATTTAAAAAAAATCAGAATAAAAGTCGCACTTTAATGATGTTTGAATGATTTAAATATTTATAATATTTTGTAATATATTTTGAAATACGGAAGTGCCCTTGAAAAATGTTGTCCAAATTATATTCCCTGCCTATACTAAGTGTAAAAACAGTGTACCTACCTACACAACCTAATATGCTAAGCATATTAAAAATCTTTTAACGTTCCTAATGACAATATTGGGAAAAATTGGTGGCAAATTCTCTCCCTAAAATTTCGGAGATTCAACTTTAATGAAAAATAATATTTCGCGTGAAAACGTGAAAATAAGGTTCGCCGCTTACACGTGTCAACTTTTATAGATAAAGGTACCTAGATTTATTCACACAATTAAGTAATTTTTGTGAAAAGTTCGAATACACGAGAAGAAAATAATATAAGTCCCTTAGAATGCCTCCTGGAAATTTAATATCTACGAACGACCTTGGAAGAAACTTGTTTCCCTTATGTTGTAGGAAAAACGTATACTTATACGTTTTAGGAAAAACGAAGAGGGGTTGTTCAACGAAGCTCTAGATAGTTTAAAAAGAAAAATAAGAATTTCTTCGTACTCGACGGCTCTTTCAAATTTATGATTGCCTAGTAGTTTCGGCTGATATTATAATGAAAATTTTTGGTTTTTACTTTTTTTATAGTAGAGATTTGTCATTTTTTGAGTCTAAATATTTTGAAGGTTTATATTATAACTAGCGGCCGCCCGCGGTTTCACCCGCGTGGTTCCCGTTCCCGTGGGCATATCGGGATAAAGATTATCCTATGTTTTAGTCTAGGCTATTTGCTATCTGTGTGCCAAATTTCAACCAAATCTGTTTAGTAGTTTTTGCGTGATTGAGGAACAAACATCCAAACCCACAAATTTCACATTTATAATATTAGTAGGATCAGTTTGTTTGCATGAAGTTGTTATCCTTAGGGAAAGTTTTTAAAATTTTATAGTAAAAGATTTTCAAAAGAGCTTTTTGGTATTTTCATCACTGCCTGTAAAATCGCAGCAACTCTCGATTAAACTAGTTTTTAATACCATAAATCATAAAAAATCATAAATCATTAATTTGCTCGAATATGGTACAGTACAGATTTTAATTACAATGGTTCCCGCATATTCTACCGAATGATTCGATGTGAAAATACTTTAATTAATGTCCAATGTTCATATTATAATCATTAGATTCTGACTTAAAAAAATAATTTAAGAAAATATATAAATAAATGAAATCACAATGTCACACTGATAAAAATTAATGAAAAAAAAATACAAAAACATTCAATGGTCAAAATTATCTAAACAACACAAATTATACAACTCATAATAAAATTAAATCATGGTAATGTCAAATTGCTGTAATAAATTAATTTCATTTTAATGTTTTGTCATTTAAGTATTCATTAATGGTATAAAAATGATTTTCTTTTAAAAGTTTTGATAGCCTACTTTTAAACTTAGTTAGTGGCAGTTCCTTTATTTCATTAGGTAATTTATTATGTAGACGTATTGCCATACGCTGAGGAATGTATAAATTATTTTCCCTTCTACCTCTGTAATTGTAATAATTATTTGTTTTAAGGATCTAGATCTGTTTTAAGGATACCAGAATCTTTTACAGGTTCAAAATGAAGCTTAAAGACTTTTTTTTAAGTTACAATCTACATAACTATTACAAAATAAACAAGAAAGAAATTAAATATATCATATTTTAACATAATAAATATTCAAGTACAGGAAGGTTACGCTTGATAACACAAATCGATGGCGCCAGCACATTTTTAATTTGAGCTTATCAGAAAGCACATTATCTTTAAACTATAGGACTGATAAAAGTAAAAAATTCGGCGTATAATCAATATGAACCGTGTTGTAGGTACCTATAGGGATGTGTGCGTGAAACTATCTAAGTTTGGTTTGTTCATCGATGTTGAATATCGTTCTAGGAGATAACTTTTCTAGACAAAAATGTTTGGTCTATTTCTAAACCTATCCTCTTTTTTAACAAAAGTGATGCGAGCCCGCTGTTTTATAAAAGAAAAATATTGGATCCACCTATGAAATTGGCGTTTTTTTCTGACAAATAGAGAACCTCGTCACTTTTATGATTTAAAATATTCATCAATGGCTTGGTATTATATTGAAAAATTACCAGCATAGACAACTATAAATAGCAAAAAATACCTTATTACAGTTTTCGAAACATAAAAAAAAACTTAAAAATTCCTCCTCCTAAAAAACTTGGCCAAAATTTATTTTTTTCGCTTAGCCTAAGTGACATACTTACGTTATCTTAGTATTTTAACATTAGTGCATTTTTTTATTATTTTATGTTTGTTAAATAAGTTAGGAAAAAATAGTTAGTATGTAAACAAAATGCAACTTTTTTAAATTCTGCACAAAACGCCGATTAGTGGTGGAGACATAATATTTACAACTTCGAAGATCTGGACCAAAATATAAAGTACTAGAAAAATTCAATTAATCTTTCAATTACTCGGAGAATGAAGAAGTATCAGTTACAGCAGTGTGTTATAATGTTTTCTCACCATTTTTTTTTCTAGTATACAGTTTATGTAAAAAAAAACTATTTCTTTTGAAACTATTGTCTTAAACTAATGACTGCCAAGTATTTTTGTCAGTCCTGAGTTCAAGTTCCAATTTTTTCAAATAATAAATTACAATGGACTTTTTCTTGCAATGTGTCCCATCACTGGTGCGCATCATTACGTAACACTAGGCGCCGGATATGGCTTCGCTCGTGAATTTCCGACGCAATTTTTGTCAAGGCTGTTGCTGCGTTAGTAGACATACTAAGAAATATATACATAACATAGTATACATGTAGATATCACATACTTAGACAGAGATTTAGTTGGTATATTATGTCTGAAGGTTGGGTAAGCAGTTAGTGTCTGTCTGTTTGATACCATTATCACACCTAAACAGCTGAACCAATTTTGATTAATTTTGACATAGAGATAGTTCAGACCTTAGATATGGAAAATTCTACGATTAGACTAAATCGCCAGAAAAACAAAAAAAAACTTATTTCGGCGAAATATTTCATCATAATATTTTAAAAACTAACCCGAATGTTGTCGCGGACAACAAAACCGAAATAAATTGCATATATTTTTGAAAAGTGTCAATTATAAATTTGTAAATCCATCAAACGGCACCTGGCGGGCGTGGGTTCGGCTCCCGACTGATTGAATATAAATACGAGTTGACATGCCCGCCGAACAATAGTGCCGTGGAGACACCATTGTATTTTTTTTTTTTTTTTTTTTCTCTTTATTTGTTAAAAAGGTGTTTGTCACAATTTGCAAATCTCTTTGCTGTGCTAGTTTTAAAGTTCATTACAATGCGATTAAGTTAACAATGTTAAACAGAAGTGACCAATTTCAGAGCGCGAGAGAAGATTTTACAGATTAAATTACGTCGTTTTGTCGCACAAAACGATGTACTTAATCTATTAAAAAATAAATAAATAAAAGTAAATTTAGTCGCATTGTACTTTTGCATTGAACTTTTTAGCACCTTTTGACTTTTCCTAGTGGACGTTGTATGCTTCGATATAACAAAAAGCTTGTTAAACACAAAATAATGTAAATAATTTAATTCATTATATTTTCATACTTATTAATTACTTGAAAACAAAAGTTTTAAAAAGTTTTCGTATTTGTTTAGCTCAATTCAATACTAATTAAATTTTTTTTTTAGTGTGGAAGATCTCACTGCTATTTAGATGAGATCAAAAGAGAGATAAAGAGATCTGAAAACCAAAATATGATCGATTTTAATCTAATTAATAATTAAAAGAGATTTAAACTTGTGATAAAATAGCTGTTTGTAATAGTTTAATTTCAGGTCCGCTTTCATTATAATCTATAGAAGCTTTTAGCTGTTGTTATCTTAAAATGGAAAAGCCTCTATAGATTTTTTGCTGTTTATTGAAGTGTCTAACAAAAACATACAACCTGTAACTAATGTATTGTTCTGCTTAACAACACACCCATAAAGGTGATAACTCTATAAACTTAGTGACCAAAAAATTAATACTAGCTCAATTTATTGCACAATAAAACCACTTCACATCATTTCAATAATGCATACACATTTATAACATGTATAGGTTTAAAGACTTTATTGACAAAAAAGACTTTCATAAGTCACTTAGGTGTACATGAAAGTAAAAAAAAATACAAAAGTATTTTTTTCATACGTCATCACCAAGCCTAGTATTATACTTAACTATAAAAAACGAAGTTTAGGTATAAAGTTCGTAATTTTCAATTATATTATAATGAGACAGTTGAGACTTAAAGCTGTTATATAATTTTATATCTTTTACGTATGAAGGTAAGTTATTGTACAGTTTTGCTGCCTCAAAGGTGATGCTTAAGCATAATTTGTACGTGCCCATACCAAGAATAGGAACACATTTACACAAGTGTACTTATACATATACATCCACCAAAATAAACCTTCAAAAAACGCTGTGACATTTCGACTCCACTCCACGCCGCCGAGCCGGCGCCCGCATGTCATTTCTGGCTCCATTATAAAATGTCGGCAGTAATCGGCCTTTATTTTTATTTTATTTGCCAACCCCCACCCCCTAGGGGGGGAGTGGGGGAGGGTGTGCCACTCCCCGCGACCGATATTTCAAACTTAACGACCTCATAAAAATATAGCAGGACTTGAAAAATTTCTGAATGGATAAACACCACGTTGATCACTTTGTTTTTACGGAATTTACTTATTGACTGTATTGAGGTTGAGGAATTAAAAGTACAGCGGTAATGTACGTGACGAGCTTATGCAGGGTTAAAGATTAAAAGTTAAGATTAAGTAATATTTTGTCTTCTTCGTATTTTTTTGGGTTAGAGATATCAAAATTGAACATAACTAGGTTACAAAAGTAAATAGTTATAGGTATCTATATTTTACTATAACTAGAATAGAATACGCAAAACCTATTTCAGTACAGGGTAACAAAAATTCATCAGTTCGTCTTAAGCTCAGCAATTTGAGCTTTCACCTTGCAAACGATGCTCGTTCGATGTTGGTTTGATTCCCGCCTCAAGGAGACGAGTAGCTTGTTTCTTGCAAGTATAAAGTTTAAATTAGTAGTGCAAAATTGTTAAACAAATCGTTTACAGAACTTTTGATGATCAACATTTCCATATAAGCAAATAAATAATAATGACACGTTTTCAAGGGTTAATTTTTTTGGAAAATGACAAACTGTTATTGGGATACACCCGAGAACGGGAAAAGCAATAGAGTATAGCCCAATCTTATAAAAATCCTGACAATCATAGTTAATTCATGGAAAGCACGTCTTTGTAAATCTTGCCATAATTAAATTTTCCACTTTATATGTATATGTTTTAAAAGAAAACTTATAAATGTTTTAAAAGAAAAGAAAAACATAAAACGCGATCTTTAAAAGTAAACTCATTTTTAAAAAGAACGTAAACAATAAATCAAGTCTCCAATCTTAAATTACAATAATACTTTATTAAACCAAAGTGATGTCTACTCTTCGCAACTAATTAAACTTGTTATATTTCTACTTTTTAATAAAAAACTTTTTACTTTTCGATGAAATTATGATGAAAAAATACGGCCCGCTGGCTAACTTGTTTATGCTTTTAAAAAACTCTGGATTTTCCTGGCTGGTATTTTTAGCGGAGTCGCCATAGTTTTATCCATAAACTTAATATGAGCATAGCGAAAAATTTTCTAAGTCTATGGTTTTATCTTACATCAGTTTTTTTTACATTCTCTTTGTTTCCTTCATCCGGTGTTTTAAACGTCAGCTCAGCAGTTCTTCTTCTAATTTTTGTTTTGGCAATCTACTTGCCTCTTGCAAGTAATTTTTGCCAGTGTTGAATAGTTCAGTGGTAGGTATGGTTTCAGTTTACATTAGAATGCGGGTGCATCGCATTTTAATGCTGCTTAGAGCATTTGGCACAAGTATTTCAAGGCAGTTTACTCGGTAAGATCTGCCAAGGTAGCCACCAATAAAATAAAAGTCTCGGCTTCACACAACCAAGATCGCGCCATTACAATTATCCCAAATATTGTTCAGTTGCGTAGACACTTGCACCACAAAACTGCACCAATTTTAAGACACAATATTCACTATGAATCAATTTGCAAATAATTAAAATAGACACCGAACCAAACTCAACAAAATGGCGCCAAAAACTCCCCAGCTCAGCAATTTGTTAAAAGAAATAAAACGTAGTGATTTTACATTCTCTTTGGTTAAAAGGCTCGTAACTTAGCGGACTTCAAAATTACATCTTTGTGGATATCTGGCTGAAAACTAAATCTGATTTGTGAAATTCTTGCTGCCATATTCTTTGCAATACATTCCCGAGTGACTGCATTTTCTGGAAAACCTATTCTCGCATTATTACTGATACATTGCAAGTGTTACATTGAGTTGAGATTTATCTTTGCACAAATGCAGTTCGAAATAGCTATAAAACTAGTCCGTTTACGATGACCGGATAATTATTATATGTATTTTTATTCTTTCTGTAAACAAAATTAATCTTTAGTTTAAGGCGCTTTTCTGACCGAAAGTAGCGCCGCGGTGAATTTTATTTAATACTAGCGACCGCCCGTGGTTTCACCCGCGTGGTTCCCGTTCCCGTGGGAATATCGAAATAAAAAGTATTCTATGTTTTAATCTAGGCTATCAACTATATGTGTGCCAAATTTCAAGCAAATCCGTTCAGTAGTTGTTGGGTGATTGAGGAACAAACATCCAAACATCCAAACATCCAAACCCACAAACTTTCCCATTTATAATATTAGTAGGATTGTAATTCTAAAACACAATTTTAATAAAACTTCTCGTGGAACTTTTAGGGCCCATAGTCTAGTATTTTTTGAGACGGTATCATTACATTCCCTCGTAGTCACTGCTAGAAGTAGTAGCAAAACTGCTAAAAGTGCCCGATTTTGACACATTTGCTATCTACTTCTACGAATGACTGCGAGGGAAGCTAGTGATACCTTATAAAAATACTAGACTATGAGCCCTAAAAATTCCACAAGAATTTTTATTAAAATCCTTTTCTATTAACAACTTATTCAATAAAAAGCTCTGAGGGTGCCACTTTCGGTCAGGGAATCGCCTTAATAAAGAAAGTTTTTGTTTGTTTTAACTTTTTTACATGAAATATTAATACCTACCGTAAGAACTATAAATAATAAATATCAATTTAAAGTATTTCCTTAATTAATTCATCACATTAAAAAGTAAATGATTACTTCATTCCTAATTTTCCATCGCTAACGTGCGAAAAGTTATGCAATCTTTTTAAATTAAAAAGTTCAGCAAGCACTTCATTTGAAAATTAAAAAGAAATTTATGACGTTCTTATAATTTATTGTTTTGTTTCTCAGCTCAGGGGATGGGTGAAAAGGACAGCTATATAGGGTAACTCAGGCGTGTGAGGGGGAGACAGAAATATTTACACAGAGTTGCCCTCGCGATAGTGTTTCCAAATTTTCGGAAAGCGTGATCTATTGTTCGGTAAGAGCGAGGGTTTACATGGCGAAACATCGTAATTAAAGTTTATTATTTTATTTATGTTAGTCATTAAGCGACTGTCAACTCGATATAAGTAATTGCTGTACTTTTACAATAGCTTATAGTTTTTTTTACGTTTTTTTTTATAAACTCATTTTATTTAGGTTTTACATTCATAATGCTGAGAATATGATGTGGTGGGAATCGAATTTTTTTAAATATATTTTTTTGTGTTTTGTAACTAATATTTTCTTTTAATTCAGTTTGTGAAAAACCGTAATGACGCGACGTCGAAAGAAGTCTCGTTTAATTTATTAATCATAAATTAAACGTAATTAATGAATCATAAATTAACCGCTATCAAAAGCTTTGAAATATCATAATTATTGTGTACTTATTTTGCAAAAACGTTGATAAGCTTACACCAAGATTTATATTAAACTCACACAGGAACTAACCTGCCACCAATTGTCTAACTCAAAATCTAGGTATCGCAAACGCTTTCGATTTGGAAAATGCTACGTCCATTGCTGTAGCATTACAGGTCTGTCACTAGTCACTACAGACTGTCTTTGAGGCCCAGTGATGGATGTAGGTAGACTATTGCAAAATTAAGAGCAATCGTGATAGATTTTTAGTTAAGGAATAACGCCGCTGGACTGTCACGACTCATGATTGTTGAATTTTATTTATTTGGTTTTGGTACACAAACAGATTAGAGTCAATAGGTACCTACATGTTTAAAGGACATTAATTGAATATTAATCTAGAAAATTATTTTGCAATAAGACAGCATGATTGAAAATAGAAACAGTGCTAATGATGTAAAATCTAAAATGAAAGAAACTAAAATATAATTGAAAAATCTTAGAAGCACTTTGTTCTTTGCCATAAAAATATTTACGTTAATACTAAGGCAGCCATTACATGCTCATGCAGGCGTCAGTCAAATTCCATCAGTCATGAATTACGTTTGACTGACTGACTGATGGAAAGAAGAAATCAACTTCATGCAACCATCAGTCACCCCATTACACGGTAGGTTAATCGTCAGTCACATCCGTGACTGTGGTTAAACTGACAGCAAAACCTAGCGTGTAATGGATGCCTAACGAATTAACGTCTTGTAGTGAAAGCATTTCTTGGGCGCCATGTAAGCCCGCCCTAAGCGACAATGCACCGGCCCCCATACCGTAGGCCTACAGCGGGCGGCCGGGTGGGGCCGATTTTTGCCATTTCACCCAAAAAAAAGTTTCTAACACATTTTTATCTAAAAACACACCAGTTTGGAACGCGCGCGCACGCGATAACACGTGCCCTCACATCAAAAGTTCGATAACGTAAAAACGTTACGCACCTTTTTGTTTTTATAAACTTTTTAATTTAAAAAGAAAGCTAGGGTGTTCTTTTTTCAAATTAACTTTTTTTTTTCGTAATGGAAGTTGATGTGGCGTAGATAAGAGTATTGATTGTAAAGTTTTGAGGTGCGATTATGATATTAGTGCGTTAGTGATGTTATAATGATTATAAGGACTAACAAATGACGATGATGGAGCCACAGCTAAATAATATACATGACAATAGGTGAGAAGAAATTAAGTACGATGGCGTTTCGAAAGAAGGATGATTGATTGAAGTGATGAATGAAGGATGATGCCCATTACTGACCTGTCAAAATGTTGATTTTAACAAAATATATCGTGTAAGAGAAGTTTAATAGTATTATTATATAAATTACTAACTGAAATTAAAATCGGCAATGTAGAAATTGAAAAATATTTATAAATATTAGCAATAATTACAAAATAATACAAACTAGAACATGTTGATTTTACTATTAAATATTTTTTTCTGATTGCCAAATTAAAATCGAAGTTCTACGATAATTGCAATTATTCAAAAATAATTTTATTATTGTTATAATGTACATCAACTTTAAAAACAGCTATTTGACAGGTCAACGCTTGTACCAGAAGTGGTCATTGTTCTTTAGGTGTTAAGTGGGCTGTAAGAAAATAGTAGTTTATGAAACCGACACATAAAGAGGGGTATTAAAACACGAGTGTGTGTTTAAAAACCGAGCCGCAGGCGAGGTTTTTAATAGTATCACACGAGTGTTTTAATACCTAGTTATGTGCAGTTTCATACACTACTTTATCTACACTCATACATTTGGGATTGAACCTACTCAATAAAAGATCAACGTTAGAAAAGAGAGAGAGAGACTTTGTTTGTATCAGCTAGGTACCTACCTTGTAATAAGTCATTCCTTAGCTGCATCTAAAATATCGGGCAGAGTCCATTTTTTTTTCACAATTTAAAGCACGAATAAAAAAAACCTACAAAACTCAGTAAGTATAACAAAATGTAAAAATTGAAATCAAAACTTTATTTGAAATGCTTTAGAAATGGCGCGCATTCCATTAGAAAAAAAAAGAGATGAGTGCATTCCAACAATTTAATCGCACTAAGTCATCGATTACCATAGAGTGCATTTTAATCAATGAAAATATGTGGGAAAATATCGTTGTTTTTTTTTAATGTTACGGCACTGCCTTCTTTTTGGATTTGCCCTGTATCGTAATGAGAAAAAAAGTTATTTTATGATGCAGTTGACTGCATCGTAATGAGTTTATTTTTTAATTTTACCTATCCACGAAAATAAAGTACGTATTTATATTACCTTTTTTGAATTCATATTTGGAACATTACGTTGTGAGTGTAGATAAATATCTTATTAGAATCTTGTAAGATAGCAAAAAACATTGTAATGTAAAGCTATTTACAATCTAAATCTTGTAATTTTTTTAGTCATGAAAGTTTATAAGCTAACACGCAGGTATATGTAGATGATCGAAGCAAACACGCATTTGAGGCCAATCATATTATTCGTACCTAGTACTTACGATAGTAAATTGATAAATTTACAACAGAGATTTTTTAAACGTATACAAACATCATTATTTAATTTAATTTCAAAATAAACTCACGGGTTCGATTCTCGGACACTCGGACGGAAATTTTTTTCTACTTACCTATGCTGTTATCACAGGGTAGCCGTTATTGTTTCAAATTGAATTATGGTGCATATACACGGTGCATGTAGCTTGCACACGTCGAAGCGCGGTTTAGGGGTACGATACTATGGAGCTGGACCCGCTCACGTCTTTCCACGGAGCATGTAACCTGCGCAAGTGCCTAAACTTGCGCGAGCTACTTGTACCGTGTAGAAGCACCCTTAATGGTAGTGGTCACATAATTAAGGACGCCAAACGAGGTAAGTTTGAAGCCTTGGGTCTCCGCCAAGGATAACATAGCTGTGATCTGATGATGGCTATCCAGGCAGTGAATGGATCCAGATCGCGATACACACACCCAACTGATCTGATCAGCATTTAAAGAGATGTAAGGTTCAGAGTTCTCAGATTCAGGATTAATTGTAATTCAATTTTCGCGGTTTTTTTAAACATTACATATCAACATATTGTTTTCTATTCTATTAATCTCTTACAACGTTGATCAGATGGGTGTGTATAGTGATCTGGATCTCCTCTATTTACTCCCTGGATTGCCATCATCAGATCATATCTCGGTCAATCCTTGGCGGAGAACCAAAGCTACCAAGTTACCTCGTTAGTATGAAAATCGACTCGCGTACTTAATTATGTGGGTACCACTATATCTTTCCATCATCATTGACGTACAAAAACCATAAATTATACAAAAACCTTAGCAACTTACGTTATATTAAAACAATTGTTTTAAAAATAAGCAAAAATATAATGTATAATTGAAGTTTAAGAAAATTACAACCTTTTACCGTCTTCTTTGCCTTTACAAATAGGTTTTATACTTATTCCCATGACTTTTCGTAATTTTGGAAACCGCAATTTGTTAATTTTCAATGCTTTATTAGACATTTTTCCAAATAGTTAAATTACAAAATTTTCGATTGTATCTCTAATTCAATTCAATTCAATTCAAATAATTTATTTCAGGCAAGGCCCATAAAATGTTAGTAACAATATCTTAAGACTAGTGTTAGTAAGATTACATCAATTAATACAGAATAATAGTAGAATTTATATGGAATCAAATTAAATTAAATCACATCAAACAAAATTAAATCAAATTAATCAAATTAAATCAAATTAAATCAAAATAAATGAGAATAAATCAAAATAAATAAAATTAAGTCAAATTAAATCAAAACTAAATTAAATCAAATCAAATCAAACTAAATTAAATCAAATTAAGTCAAATTAAATCAAATTAAATTAAAACAAATCAAACTAAATTAAATCAGATAAAATTCAATCCAAATATTACATTAATATCAAAGCGTCGTATTTGTCACGGTGTGAGCATGAACCCACCTTTGCAACAGAGGCATGTCCCATCTGTCAACAAATACCTTAAGGATGCCGTTATTGCTGCCACGTAACCGAGTCAGCGCGGAGGCGCACCGTTTCCTCACTATCGCATGGAAGCCGTCAACACGAGCTTCTGCAAACATGTTGGAGGCGCTGCATCGCCATGGCAGCCCCAATAGCACCCTCAAGGCATTATTGTATTGGACTCTTAGATCGCTGAATGCTCGCCGCGTGTTGGTAACCCACAGACTGCACGTATAAAAAGATTGGCAGTATGCTTTGAAAAGCGTTACTTTGACTGGCCTGGTACACCGTGCAAATCTGCGAGCCAACATATTGCAGCGAACAGCCAGCGACCTACGTTCCCTCTCTATGTCCAAATTATCATCAGAGTCCTCTGTGACCCAGTGGCCCAAGTACTTAAAACTCTGAACCCGCTTCAGATGCTTCCCGCAAAGTATTATTTCGGGAAGGTTAGTATAACTAAGCGTACCTGACTTAAACAGGATCCACTCACTTTTACTGGTGTTGTACTTAAGTCCATGATCCACTGCGTAGCACTCACATATTGACAGGAGCTTCCTTAACCCACCGATAGATGGACTCAACAGAACCATATCATCAGCGTAACTGATATTATTCGTACAAACGCCATCTATGTAGCAGCCGACGTTGGCACCGTTGAGTCGACCTATCAGCTGGTTAATATAAAGGTTAAACAATCGAGGGGAACTTAACCCACCCTGTCTCACACCACATTGTCTAATAAAAGTCTAATAACTACATTTAATGGCCGGTATACATTTTGATTAGTGTTTAGTGCGAGTGGCTCGTTTAGTGTTTAGCAAAAAACAATAGACTGTCCGAACGTGTTTTTTGCTAAACACTAAACGAGCCACTCGCACTAAACACTAATCAAAATGAATACCGGCCACAACGTTATGTGCCATGGGCAACAGCGTCGCTTAACCACTCCTAAGGTTAAAATCGCTAGCACGTCGCGCCGTCACAACATACGTTTTGCTAGCGCAGGGGCGATACGTGCGCACACGAATTTTGTTGCTAACTTGTTTCCTTCAAGCGATTGATGATTATGAATCAAACATTCAAGAAAGTGTTACGATAAAAATCTTAAAATATGACGTGTCTTTTGGTGGACAGGCAATAGAGTGACTGGCGGCAGCGCGGCCTGCTAAATGGCGTGTGATGCCAATTAACCGCTTAATGTTTCGAAAGCCGGGTACAGATACCGGCACAGAACTTGGCAAGAGAAAGATGAGACAAAAGATGCGCCGAGTTTAGTGTTTGTAGCTGCTGCGCATCTTTTGTCTCTTCTTTCTCTTGCCAAGTTATATGTCGGTATCTGTATTGCAATGAAGAATTCACTAGCGGCGGCGCCGCCAGTCGCTCCGTGGCCGTAAATTAGCAGATATTAAACGGTTCCATTTCTTAATTTCCAGATGCGGCGGTGACGCGATGTCAGTCGCGCCGGCGGTGAAGCGCGAAGTGGACCTGGAGAGTGGCGGCGGCAGCCCCGGCCGAAAGCGGCGCAAGCAGGCGGCGCCGACGCGCGCGCCGCAACCGCTCGCGCCGCCACCGCTCGACCTGCACGCCAAAATGGCCGACATCTACAAGAGCGCGCTCGCCTTCGGGGAACTGACCCTCCCCACCTTCGATCCCCTAGCCGCCTTCCGCCTCCTCCCCCGCCACGAACCACCCCGCATCTTCAACCCCGAAGCCTACTGCGACCTCTGCTGCAAGGAGTTCTGCAACAAGTACTTCTTGAAGACCCATCGCGCGAACAAGCATGGCATCTACGATGGGACCGAGCCGCAACCGGCTGCCCCTCCCCCCGCGCAGCCATCGCCCCCACGGCGCTCTTCCGACGAGGAGTCGGGAGGAACCCCTAGGAGGTTGTCACCGGATTCTGCACGCCGCGCCAGGGAAGCTGGCTTTCAACCTGAAATTTTGCGTCGGCTCGGTGTTGTCAATCCTGAAGCGTTCTGCGAGATATGTTGCAAGGAGTATTGCAACAAGTATTTTCTTCGGACGCACAGGGAGCGAAGGCATGGAGTACCAGTACACCGGTCACCAATAGCGGATAGGTCACCGCCGTCTGCCACCCCACCGATGGGACTAGGAACGCCAATGGGTACGCCTCTAGGGACCCCGCTGCCAACGCCGCTGGCAACTCCGCCCGCGCCACCCATCTGCGCCGCTGACACCCCACCGCGGTCGCACTCGCTTCCACTACCGTACGACGCCGAGGAGATGGCTGAAGTGAAGCGAGAGTGTGAGGATGAACTGGAAGCGGCGCTGCGAGACGGACAGACGAGTCCGCTGAACCTTATCGTGGAAGAGCGCAGCGCGGCATCCCCGGGGTCGGCCAGCGAGGAGCTGCGGAAATTACAGACGATGATATCGCAGCTGAACGAGCTGGCGGCGGAGAGACTAGCGGACGAGCCGGAGGCAGGCCCCCGTCCTCCTTCTTCGTCACCCCCGCCACAAGACGAACGGCGAGCATCCTCCTCCGGGTCGAGTTTCTGCGAGATTTGCAACAAGGAGCTGTGCAATAAATATTTTATGCGGACACATATGCAAAGAATGCACGGCATCTCACTTGAGAGCGGCACGCAGCTCGGCGGCGTCACGTGCGATATATGCCACAAGGAGTTATGTAGCAAATATTTTCTGCGCGTGCACAAACACAACACACACGGCATCCCAGCCCCGCCAGCACCCGCCGCCGCCCCCGCGGAACCCTGTCCGCTGTGTGCTCGACGATTCAGGGGTCCGCGGGCTCTCCGTGCGCATCTACTGGCGGAACATGCGCCTCCTGCTCGACCTCCACCTCCACCACCTAGACCCTTAGACCTGCTCGCCCGAGACAAACCTTACGCCTGTTCGTACTGTCCGTTTACGACGGACGTGCTCGCATTTTTATTCGCGCATGAGCGTGCGCACGCGCAGCAACAGCAGCAAGCGAGCGAGCAGGAGGCGAGCGAGCCGCCGCCGAGCGTGCCGGAGAGTGAGCCGGAAGGAGCGGCTGACAGCGGCGAAGGCGGCGAGGAGGAAGCGCAGTACACGTGCTCGCGGTGCGACTTCCGCGCGGAGGGTTTTGGCGCGCTGGAGGCGCACCTCCGCGCGGCGCACGGCGGAGCCGGCGCGCTGCTGGCCGTGCCGCGCGCGCCGCACGCGCCCCTCACCATGCAGCCGTTCGTGGTGGAGGAGGCGGGCGGCGCGCTGAGCCTGGTGCCGGCGCTCGTGTTCCTGCCGGTGCGGCGCCGCGCCACGCGCCGCGCCACCGTCACGCTCACGCTCACGCCGGCCTAGCCGCCCGGCGACCCGGCGCCGGCCCGCGACCACACCGCCGCGCGCCGACATCGCTGAACTATACTGACTACATTTAACGCTGTGTGCCTTCAAGCGATTGCTGAAAAATAAGAGACGTAATTATAATCGGAGCTGTCCGCCCCCGCCCGCGCGACACCGGCGGCGGGCCCCGGCTTTTTTTTTGTCAGAGTCTAACTTCATATATTGAGAATTATATTTAACGGGTGATATATGAAACGTTGCCGCTTATGAATTCGATTATTTATTATTATCTCCTCGATGTTCCGTCGGGTCCGAGACGAGTTTTTGAAACGTCGATTTCGATCGGGAGAAGAAATACACCCTAGTAGTAATGATTATTTATGGTATATTGTGTGCGAGCGCTCGCCGCGCGACGTTGATCACTGGCGCGGCGCAGGCGGCGCCCCGCCGCTGTACGGCGACCCATCTACCTCACCTTAGGTTTTATTAGCTGTTATTGTATTAAATTATATTTTGGAGTTACGATAAAGTACAAATATAGTTACTGCGTTAGAGCGCCGGACGGAGCCCGGCGCGTCACTCGGATACTATTTATTGTTGACTACGAGTGACACAAAGCACAAAAATACGTACTATTGGGCAGTGATCAACATTAAACGTAATTTTAGTACTAAATTTGATTAGATACGTGGCCGGGAGGCCGGTTCGGCGGTTTAGTTTAGTTGTTTACACAATACGGGTCATTGTTTTGGGGCGCGAGCGCAGCTCCCGCCCTCGCCGGCCGGCCTGCATTACACACTTATTTGTATTGTAATCGATAACATTATGTGTTACTGCCGTTAAAGTCTTAGTCATCTCTAATGTGGGCATACCCTAACAGTCTTACGAGTTCAGTTTTTAGAATTAAGTGCCATTAACCGATACTTGTTACTTCTTCTATAGTATAGCTTTGATTATTAGTATAGACGATATTGTTGGGACAGCAGCAGATTTAATGCTTATGCCTGAATATATGGTGGTTGAGTTACCTATGTTGCTGGGCAATTTTAGAAGGGGAAAAGTATCATCTAATAAAATGCAACACTAAGAATAATGTGAAAAATCAAATTAAGCTATTTAAAAAAATATAATTAAAACTTTTGTGATGATCCATTATATTGTGTTGGATCTCACAAAAAAAAACAATTTTTAAAGGCATCTAATAATATCAATGTAAAATATCTTTTTAACTCACACAAAAACTATACTTCAACAGGGTTTTTCACCTTCAATCGATTATAACTTAACACTTAATTAAGAACACCATTGAAGAAAGACTGAAATATTTACAGTTGGCACAGTAGAGATGAGTGAGACAACTCTAGTCGTGGAATATTATTATCTTGATAATCAAGACTAATTTTATGGGTCAAGTGACAATGTTTGTTTATAATTCATTATTCGGTAGATCAGTGTGGAGGTTAGCTTGTACAAACCATGCAGCTTCGAAAGAAAGTTCCTATGTATGTACGTAAGTTGTAATTTTAATTAAAACTAGAGGTCGCCACCGGAACGGCTCCCCAAGGAACATAAAAAGGGCTTGAACCTGATTTTAATAATGATATTGTGATTGTCGATCAGGGTAAAGCTTTCGATACTGTAGACTCTTCAGTTGTAAGAATACTTTCTGTTTAGACTAATGACATTATAAAGTATGATTCAGACGACGATGTTGATGTTACGGAAGTTTATACAGATTACAAACAAATGAAAGTTCCTAATGTTACTTCCAAAGTTGAAAATGAAAATTATTGAAGTGATGAAACAGTTGCTATAGTTCGAGTTGTCGTTGATGACAATAGTGATGTCGAATTATTCAGAGCCATCTTCCTTTAGTCTTCCGACGATTTCAGCCAAACGCCAATCCGCTGGGGAGCCGAGACGGTTGCGCGCGATACAACAAATTATATTAATAATGTTTTAAATAATAACAAAATTAATAAAAATTGTATGCGTGGTAAAGATGCCTACGTCGGTGCTCACATTCCTGTCAAGGGTGGCATTCGTACCACAGCAAGAGGGAAATGCCTAGATTTTTACAATATTAAGAATCTGAGCGGCGACGATGTTGTGGTGTCATTGAATGTAGTGAAAATGTAATGAAATTGTGTTCAGAATTATTTCCCAGTGTCATTGTACCAGGACGGACTTAGCAAACCAATAGTACAAAATATAGCCAAGTGGAAAGGTAACGGAGTTGGCGAAAATTGCAGTACAAATTAATATTAAGTATTGATTGAGATTTACAGAAATGTCTGAAGATAAAGAAAGAACTTTCCTCTCTGGTACAATGCTTACAAGCAGGTGAATACAGTCGCACCTTATATTTTTAAGCGTTTAGTTATTTTTATAAATAATTGAAAGTTTGTAATCACTATGCTTACAGTTCCTGTAAGGTGCTGTTTAAATTAGTGCTTGTTCGCACGAACATATGATGTTCGCATTTTATTAAGTTTCAAAATACAATTGCTCTCTTTAGATACATTGGTGACTAAAGTCATTTAGATGTAAGACAGTCCAATTGTATTTATGTTCGTGCGAACGACTGCTTATTGCGGACAATGCCTAACTTAACAGTTCCAAAGCCAAAGACTGTATATTAAATATTATCATAAATGTTATGTATTGCTTTGCTTTAACTGCTGTATCTATTTCAATGTCACTATATGCATATAATATGGTTTATTCTAATTAATTCCTAAGTCAATGTTACCAAAGCTTTTTTCAAAGATTTGAAGATCTCACATCTCTAACGTTAGTTATTTTTAAGCATAATAAAGTTCCTCATTAAAAAGTCTCTATTATTGTAATAAAAATATTATTTGAAATCTTTTAAAGTTTCAGAAGTTTGCAAATCATCCGAATTTGTAATATAAGGAGGCTTCGGTGTGATTTGTAAACATTTTATTTTAGAAAAACTAATTTTATTATCATTTAGCATTCCAGAATTACTTTTAATTTATTCTTAAGTATAATTTAGTTCAATTGCATTCTAGTCCCATACAAAAATATCATTTTATGTGCGACTGTATAAAAATTTAAGTAATGATTTTCCAGTTATGTGAAACTGTGTTATTTCTAGTCAAATTATTTTGTATATTTAACCAATGTGGACCTCTATTAGCCTAGGAATACAAGAAATACGTAATTCTTAATAAATAAATATATGAAATTATACAAATGCACTACAGAGAGACTTTGATGTAAGAAAAAAATAGTACAAATCAATAAATTGTTATATTAATTATTGGTTAGTTACCAATACAATATAGCTTTTGAAATCCACATTGGGTAAAATGTAATTATATATATAAAAAGAATTATATTCAGGCTTTAGGAGAGAGCCAAATCTATACCGTGGGTAGGATGTGGTACTTGATATTTAAAAAAATACAATTTTCTCTATGGAGCAAGGTTTTTAAGTAATGTTTGAGTAGAAACCTATGCCCGTAGTAAGAGAATTTTCTTATTTTACCTAGTTAAATTGACGAGGCGGGAAATGTTTTGTCAATGGCAAGTCATTTTTAACAACTAAACAAAAGCTTGTAGATATTGGAATGGTATTTTTGAAGATCAAACATCACTATGAGGTCTCACAATGCCCGCGAACGCACATCGTCCCAACTACCGATCGCACGTTATACGTAAATCAAGTATTCTATGTTCGTGCGAACGACTGCTTATTGTGGACAATGCCTAACTTAAAAGTTCCAAAGTCAAAAACAAACGAACCAATCACAGAGCTCTATTTCAACGCAGTGCGTTCGCATAGGCAAGGCAAGGGTCGTTTAAGTATTGTTCTTGAATACGGGTGTAATCTTTTTATGCTACGTTTGCTTAAAGGGTCCTGGGAGCTTTATACTTAATTTTAATAGTAATATAATAAGGAGCTTTAATATTTTGACAGGAAAATGTAAAGGGTGATTTCAGTACTACAATATTATTATAAGTATTACAAAAGGTTGTTAAAAACTGAAGTCACTCTCTACATTTTCACTAATATAGTTTTTTTAAATGCTTTTTCTTATTATATCATTTATCAAGTACTATATTTTATTCCACGGTCGGTATATGTTCCTAGATCCGTCTGTTTGTTACATTTGTTTTCCATTATTTACTACGAAGCATTTCTACCGTATTCAATAAATTAAATATACAAATGAGGCGTCGTTTTTTTACTTAAAAACTAAAAATACCTTATTCAAATTTATTATAAGGAATTGATTTAGTTAAAGCTGTTAAGCATTTATATGTATGTCATTGAATTTCACCAACAAATTTCAAGCTCAGTGTACCTTCCTACCTACCTTTATGAAGAGATAAAGGTACTATGGGCAACAGCGTCGCTTAACCAGTTGGCAACAACGTGTGCGCGCGTATCGCCCCTGCACGAACTAAACGTATGTTGTGATGGCGCGACCGACGACGTGCAAGCGATTTTAACCTTAGGAGTAGTTAAGCGACGCTGTTGCCCATAGTACAAACACTACACGCATCAAAAGTGTCTAGGGATCAAGCATTTTTTAAAATAATATATAGCAACGTGTTTCAAAAAAACCCCTAATGCCGAATATGTTATATAGGGACCATCACACTGAAAATATCAAAATGTATGAAACAGCTGATTTTTTCGCAATTTCAGAGTTATTTCTATAGTAAAAGTTGTTCAGTGTGATGTCCCTGGGCTATCTACCATATTAGGCATCAGGGGTTTTTCGTAATACGTTATATATAGCTTGGATTTATTTTGGTCACAATAATAAGGTATTTATTTAATTAAATATTACAAAAAATACTTGATTGAGTTCTAAACACTCGATGAGTGTAGTTATTTCATTGATGCAATGTGAGGAGTGGCCCGAATAAGGAAAGGTCGTGGGTTCGATTCCCACCTGAGTTTTTGGAGATGAGTTATTTTTTCTACTGCATAATTTTCTTCTGTTGTCCATCCGCAATTTTTAATGTCCCCACTGCTGGGGCACAGGCCTTCCTTATGGGTTGGATAAGGTGGACGGGCCGTAACCCACCACGCGGGCCCAATGCGGGTTGGTGGGTGTTAACGACTGCAAATGCACCCGGGACCAATGGCTTAACGTGCCTTCCGAAGCACGGAGGAGCTCGAGATAATACATTTTTGGTCACCCATCCCATGATCGACCCTTGCGAAAGTTGCTTAACCTCCGCAATCGCTGGGCCAGGCGCTAAACGACTGCGCCACCGAAAGTGCTCGGATAATATTATCAGCTCTGGCAAAAATATTCGTACGATATTATTACAAATTTCATGTTGAATAAATGAATATAAGATAGCATGCAAAAAATAAAATATTAGTTCTATTGATATATACTGCGTCAGGTCAGTCACGTGGGTAGGTAACACTTGCTTACATCGCTCCGCTAGCGGTATTAAAAATAACATTCATTAATTACTTGAACTGTTTCGTTGCTAAGCGAAACAAATAACAATTAAAATGCACTATCTAAATGAGTCTGACAGAAAAAACTGGATAGTGACGTAAGCAGGTTAACTCCCGCAATGCCAGACTTTGTAATATTGGATAATTATTAGTTCTGTTCTAGTGATTCATCCGCAGAGTAGATTAAAACCGTAGTTGAGTATTCCGGGTGCAGTGCGCTTCCACCTTCGTACCTACGTACTTAAGTAGCTGAAGCACTTTTGCTACGGGAACAATCAACAAACGAAACCACACCACAATTACACACTGAGAAAATAATGCAAAAGTTTTAAACAAAAGTGTTTGTATAAAAATACGATAAACTTTGGCATTGTGCTTTCTGACAAAACCCAACACTTCTTTTTGTCAAATTTTCTTTGTTGTTACACTTGTTACAATGTGAATGAGTTTTATAACTGCGAACTACGTCACGATTTTTATTCCTTCACTCATTATTTAGGGATTTCTCAATCCCGAAGAGATTATGTTCGCACTACCCACTGTTTATTTTTTATTAAGTTAATGGTCACAAACAAGCTTTTCTTATATACATATATTTTTTTTGTAGAAAGCGCGACAAGCACTTTAGCATTTCCAAAGCAATTCCTGGCGTAACAAGCACTGTAGCAGTTACCAAGCGGTTTCTAGCGTAACAAGCTCTGTAACAGTTTGCAAGCAGTTCCTGGCGCTACAAGCACTGTAGCAGTTCCCATGCAGTTCCTAGCGCAACAGGCACTGTAGCAGTTTCCAAGCACTTCCTAGCGCAATAAGCACTGTAGCAGTTTCCAAGCAGTTCCTAGCACAATAAGCACTGTAGCAGTTCTCAAGCAGTTCCTAGCGCAACAAGCACTGTAGCAGTTTACAAGCAGTTACTAGCGCAACAAGCACTAGCAGTTCTCAAGCAGTTCCTAGCGCAACAAGCCCTGTAGCAGTTCTCAAGCAGCTCCTAGCACAACAAGCACTGTAGCAGTTTCCAAGCAGTTACTAGCGCAACAAGCACTAGCAGTTCTCAAGCAGTTCCTAGCGCAACAAGCCCTGTAGCAGTTTCCAAGCAGTTCCTAGCGCAACATGCACTGTAACAGTTCCCAAGCAGTTCCTAGCGCAACAAACACTGTAGCAGTTTCCAAGCAGTACCTAGCACAATAAGCACTGTAGCAGTTCCCAAGCAGTTCCTAGCGCAATAAGCACTGTAACAGTTCCCAAGCAGTTCACGGCCAAATATTCAAAGGCTTCTTAGATAAACTCTTTAGTTAATATCTCCTTAACTTTAAGGAAGCTGTCAGTTTCATAAAATTTAAGTCAAATTGACAACTTTTTCAATTTAAGGTGGCCTTAACTTTGTGATTCGTTTAAGTATTTGACCGAGGCTACAAAACATGTGACGGAAACGTTTTCGAATATGGCTAGAATGACGCTTTTGCCTGGCATACACAGACGTTATATTTAAGTAATTGATTAAAAATATGCGTTCATGATTCAATCAAAGCTATGAAGAAGAAAAAATAAGTTTAGCTGGTTGAAGCAACAGGGAAACGGTTCCACTACATTTCCTCAATGTACTCGTAAGTACTTATAAATAAATGATCAACCGTACCAAATCTGTAATTCCAGAAAATTATCAATAAACAAATCAAACAATAAAATTACTAGCAAACGCGGGAAATCGACAAAAATACTTCTAATTACAGATTATATCCGCGTCAACTGTCGGCTTTAGATTAATAAAAAAACACGAGTTTTATCACAAAAAAGTTTTTATTAAAAAACGACAGCCATTAAAAATCAACGCGCGAGGGTAACATTGTGCGCATCTGTCAAACGAATTTTGGAGGGAAAAATGTGAAATTGTTGAAAAATGGGTTAGACGATGAAAATATAATGGCAAACAGTGAGCGAGGGTTAAAGTATAGTGTAAACATTTCGCGGTGAGTTAACCCTCGAGGATATGCGTGGTAACTTTTGAACTGGGTTCAATCACTTTAAATTATTGAGTTTTCATTACATTTTTCCCGCGTTATTTAATGTTTATTAAAAATTATTAATCGTTATTGGATTTATAAAAATAGGCTTTAATAATTCAAGAATTGTAGAGTTTTTCAGTATGCAGGTAGCATTGACCTGTGCACATGGGACACACATGAATACTTTGAATTGCGGTCTTGATACTAAAATTATAAGAAAATAATGCAGAAGAAAAAGAAAAGATGAAAAGAAAAAAATCACGTCTTCTCATTTATGGAAGCCACATAAACAATCCGTAAAAAGAATAATTTACAAGTCACAAGACGAAAGTCTATGAGCAGTGTGTGTTGCCAGTGATGACTTACGGCAGTGAACGTGGTCGCTAACTATGGGTCTCATAAGGAGGCTCAAGTCACCCAGCGTGCGATGGAGAGAGCCATGCTCGGCGTTTCCCTGCGTGATCGAATCAGAAATGAGGAGATCCGCAGGAGAACTAAAGTAACCGACATCGCTCGAAGGATTGCTCAGCTGAAGTGGCAGTGGGCTGGACAAATAGCGAGAAGAACCGATGACCGTTGGGGCGGAAAGGTTCTGGAATGGCGACCGCGCACCGGACGACGCTCCGTGGGTAGGACAAGGTGGACCGACGATCTGGTGCGCGGTCGCGGTGCGTCACTGGATGCGGGCAGCGCAGGACCGAGCGTCGTGGAGATCCTTGGGGAGGCCTATACCCAGCAGTGGGTGTCGTGCGGCTGATATGATGATGATGATGATCATTCTCGACTGAAGTTGCAGTGGATCACTGTCTATTGTCTATAAACTAGCAAACTCTCAGTAATTTGATATTTTTAGATGGAAGAAGGCGACTCCGAATCTTTATTTGTAGCAAATACGTACAAATTCTTTATTAATATTAAAAATCAATCACGTTTTTTTATTTATTCACTTTATACTTAGTGTATACATTTTGAGCACGTCCGCTAACAATGCTCAATCAATCACTTACGGTGTAGCATTCTTGACACTGCCATCCCTACGACCTTATTTTACGAAATAATAAAAAAAACAAAATTTAAAAAAAAAACAGAATTTCCTAAAAAAAGCAAATCCGTTATAGTCAACAAAAAAGTAAAAAGCAACTCTAAATCACTTTCTAAAAAGCTATTGTTGTAACTTTTAAACCCTTGCTTTTCCGAACACGTGACATGCGCGCGCCGCTTTTTTATTCTCCAAAAAAAACTATAAAAAAGTTTAATTCGCTAAGTACCTACACCCAGTGACCTACATTCACCCCGATGTTATTTCCAGAAATGTGTAAAAAGCACCCCTTTATTAAGTTTTTTTTTCGATACTACGATCGTGTAATTGAATTCAATCCTTTGGAAAAGGGTTCAATAATATAGCCGATATTAACTTTTTTGTGTGTATCCGAACTCTTTGCTAAGAACTGTCATTGTTGCGCGCCAAAAATTATACGTTCTGTCAAAATTGCGCGCCATTTACTTCGGCGGACATCTGCCGAGGAGAAAAAAAGTTAAACACAATGCAAATAGGGGTGGGCCGTATGCAGGACATTAATTTTTAGGGGAAATTCGTCATTTTTGTGTTAAAACGAAAAACGCATTTAAAAGTATAACAAACGGTGTCCCCTCATTTCAATACTAATGTCCGATTTATAATTGTCCAAAGCATTATGAGCGGAGTTGCATTAGTGATTAAATTTCTATTCGCTCAGCAATGAGGTTTTCGTTTTGCATTTTATTACAGTTATCGTTTTGATTTTTATTATTTCTGGAATTTTATGGACATTATGCAATTTTAGATTAATGACTTTGTGAATAACAATGACAAATAAAATGGCTCAGTTAGTTAGGCAAGACACCAACCTAACTAATATTATACCTATTTATTTTATAAAATTGTATGGGCACCCAACCCATTAAAACTAATCTGTGCTATTAATATTAATTCATCAATGCTATGAATCGAGAATACATGAAATTACGTGCATGTCTATGGATTAAACATGGGAGTGAGCGTGAAATTTTTAAGAATAAAAAGTTAAACTTCGGGCTATGAAAAAATAAAACAAGATGAAATCAAAGCAAAAGTTTTTCAGAATACTTAAACAAAAATAGTACCCACTTAACAATAATTACTTTTCATCCCTTCTATTCGAAAAATGATGATTTGTTCCTATATAAGTGGGACCAAAATAGCTCTTTTCTGGTAAGAACTTTTTAGTGGGAGGAAAAGAGATTTGAATTTAGAACATGTATCTTTCATAGAATTCGAACGCCGCCGCCGGCTGGTATGTATTGACTGGCTGTATAGACGGCGCGGAGACTAAAAAAAACATAAGCGCGCGAATAAGTCTGTGTTCTTGTAATTAGTACATACTTACGTACTTAGTACAATAACTTTTGAAAATTGCGCTAGTGTATCAAACGTAACTATAAATTTGTAATTATTTTTACTTTTCACGTGTCCTTTTTAAATAAAGAACATTTTCATTAATTACATAAACACAGTCTCCTATTTATTTTCTCATAGAAAGGGGATGAAAAGTAGAGTATATGACTCGGGCGCAAAATATTTTTGGCGAGGGCGACATACTTTGAATCCCTCGCTACGTTCAGGATTCTACTGAAGAATCCCTCGCTATGCTCGGGATTCTACTCTAGAATCCCTCACTTCGCTCTGGATTCAAAAAAGCGCCCTCGCCGTAAAAATATTATTTTGCTCCCTTGTAATACAATCTACTATTCCATAAGTAGTTACCTACTGCGTAACTGTTCCTTTAAACAGTATTAAAATCGAATTACGAATTACCTAGTCCGAGCATGTATTGTAGGTATATAGATTTTCTCCTTTACAAGTTGTATTTCTTAACCGAATCTTGTGAAATTTTGTGAGCAGATAATTGTCCTTATAGTTTTTTTTGTCGATACAGTTTTTCTAAATTTTTAAAATGGCGGAGATATGGGGAAAAACATAGGTACTTAAGTATTTCAGCTATTTCGAAAAATGTTCAAAATGTCACTATGTAGAGTCACTAGCTAGTGTAGTTTTGTATTGAAGTAAAAATTAGGCAAGACTTTATACAAATTCTTATTTACTAATAAGGGGGAAGAAAGCATTAAAGAAATTTTAACGAAAACATTTGTCTGGTATATAATATTTATTTGTTAAACATCATAATACATATAATCCATTAGTATAGTGGCGGCCAGCAAAAGCGCCTTTTCTTCATCTGAAAGGCCTTGGTCGTAAGCTACTCCAAATCTGGAAAAGAAAAAGATTAAATCTTAAATAGCAAAGGTATTTTTTTTTAAATCAATAAATAGCAACCGTAATTTACATTTTACTTAAGAGCTTTGGGACTGGAGAGTTTCCTTGTTTATACAGGGTGTTTAGTAATACCAAATGCCGAATATACAGGGTTGTTTGTAAAACACCAAAAACCTCGTGGGAGTGTATTACTAACAAGACTTTTCTGAAAACAGCCAAAAAAATCGACTGACGAGATGGAAAGTCTGATTTTTATGTCTGTTTTCCACCTCAAAAAAAGGAAACCTATGGACGTGACACAAATTGCAATGCAAAGGATTCGTGACGTCAGGCTCGTGCCGTGTCCGCCATATTGTGTTGCGTTTACATGTTACAATTTCGACTCTATGCTGTTTACGTAAGGTGTATGTACACTAAGCCTATGTTCAGCAGTGGACGATGATAGGCTGATGATGATTAGTATTGTACCTGTCCATCACTGGTGCAGATAACATGGCGTGCGTAAGCACCTGTGACCCCTTGTTGGTGCAGCCGACCGGCTCGCCGTCAATTCGCGTAATGTGGAACTCCACAACCTTGTAGCAGCCAGCGTGATCATAGGCCTTGGAGTGTTTCCTTGTTTATATTATACCTGTCCATAACTGGAGCAAAAAACATGGCGTGCGCGAGCCCCTTTCCAACGCTTGTTGGTGCAGCCGACCGGCAAGCCGTCAGTCCGCGTGATGTGGAACTCTACATCCTTGTAGCAGCATAATGTGACCATTGGACCTGGAATATTTCATTGTTTATATTATACCTGTCCATAACTGGAGCAAAGAACATGGCGTGCGCGAGCCCCTGTTGTTGGTGCAGCCGACCGGCTCGCCGACAACTCGCGTAATGTGGAACTCCACAAGCTTGTAGCAGCTCAGCGTGATCATTGGACCTGGAGTATTTTCCTGTTTATATTATACCTGTCCATAACCGGTGCAAAGAACATGGCGTGCGCGAGCCCCTGCCACCGCTTGTTGGTGCAGCCGACCGGCTCGCCGTCAGCCCGCGTGATGTGGAACTCCACATCCTTGTAACAGCTCAGCGTGATCTTTGGACCTGGAAGAGAAGCAACATATCCAAACCTTGAAAACTTGACTTTAACGAGATGAAAGGCTTTAGAGGGTAAGTGTTAGTATAGTGCTTTCTTCTTTGCTCTCGCTTGTTCCCTTTTGACGACTTTTTGATCTTCGTTTGTAGTCTGGTCGGTCAATGGATAAACTCAATACCTTCTTGCACTTCTGACCTTCGTAGTAGTTTGCGTCCTACCTTTCCTCTCTTTTAGTACCTCCTAGCTATAGAGAGGCGTTTTATCATTACGTGATTATCCGAATCAGTAGTTTAAATTCTGCAAAATCCAATTTTACTGGTTGTCAATGTTTGACTCAGAATGTTTCTGACAGTGTCGTAGAACCATTCCTGACTGAGTCACTAATCAATTAGCAGATATTGCATAGAGTTTTTGTACCAGTTATGATTATAAGTAGTAAAAGACAACGCAACGCAATGTCCGATCTATCAAGGTATTGTATAGGTAATACAAAATGCAAGGGCTGTATGTACGAGTAGTACTTACCTCGTATCCAGAATTTCTGTTCTCCTTCCGCATCTTTCACCATATAGACCGGCCGCACCGCTGTCCATTGCTGCTCCACACTACCAATCTTCTGTTCAGGTGGTGAAAACACCTGTATAATGGTCAGTAGTTTTTTAAGTTTGCAGTTTTAGCTAATGCATTAAGACTTAATTGACAGAAACGAAAAACTATTGTGTCGGTAATTTTTAGTGTTCTTTTGTGCGCAATGCGGCGTACACAATAACGACGGCCACAAGTACGGCGACAGTTCTTCGTGGTCAAGAAGGAAGAGTCTATCGCAGGGGTTCCCAACCCTATGCGCCTCCCCTATTTTATGGTAAAATACAACGATAGCATTAACATAACAAACTAAGAAAATATAAATGGCTGTGTTTATTTTAAATTAGGTTATCAACAATCAAACACAAGAGTTGCACCATCCATGCCGTTCGAAATGATGAATTTTCATCAGCACTATGTACACCTTATGTGGAGCCGCCCCCCTTTGGATGTCTCTACGCCCCCACTGGTTAGGAACCCATGGTCTAGCGCTATGAAGCCTAGTCCTAGCCGGATTCCTGGTCAAATGTAGAAAATTAATTTTGACTGTTCTTTTTATAGTCTGGGTTAATGATAAAGTGATTAACCTGTATTTTCTGTAGCTGGCAGGGAAATACCCTGGTGGTGCAGGCGAAGGGCCTCTTTATCCTCATCACCTCCCGACCCTGGCCGTCCGACACGTGCAGCTGCAACGGCCGGAGACCGTAGAAAAAGTAGCCCACCCACCAGCTAAGCCGCGCCATGGAATCAACACTATATATTATTTAATTAAGAAGCCCAATAGCATATGCAGATAACGGGTGTAAAAAGGCCCTCAACGAAGCTGAAGTCCACGCTTTCCGACCATCATCAGGATCATTTTTGTCTTTTAGACTTTACCTCCTTTACCTGGAAAACCGATAGCTACGAAGTTATTGAAGGTCAAAGTATTTTTTTTATGAAATCTTATCTTATTCGTCATTTCCTAATTTTTGTCCAAAGAAACATTATCTACATTTTAAGTATTTCGTAACAAACAATGACTCCAAAACGTCATCACTCAATGTATCTCATGAGCACGCACATAAATGCTGCCTTTCAACTCGGCCGCACGCAACTGTGTAGCAAAAAAGCTTTTTAAAAAAAAAGAAAAACCGCCTTCAAAAAACTGAAAACAAAAACAGCTTAAAAATTAAATACCTCTAAAAAGCAAGAAATAATATTCGAATCATTCGTTACACATATCAATATTAATAAAACACGTCTATTGAAGTCGGGTGGGGCTGGAGGACAACTTCATTTTTTTCTTTAAGCCCCACCCGACTTCATTAGACGTGTTTTATTAATATTGATATGTGTAACGAATGATTCGAATATTATTTCTTGCTTTTTAGAGGTATTTAATTTTTAAGCTGTTTTTGTTTTCAGTTTTTTGAAGGCGGTTTTTCTTTTTTTTAAAAAGCTTTTTTATTTTCAACTTTTTAGTGGTAGGTATGTAAGCGCAGCGTGTAAATATTTTTTTACTTTATATTATAATATTTTCAATGGTAAAATGCCCAGAACTCAATTTCCAAATTTACGCTGTTTGTTTTTGAGGAGTCCCGTTGTGTCATCGTAGTCCAAGTCTAGTCCAGAACGTTGCATCGCAAACCATGATTTGGTTTGTTTTGGATTGCCATAAACTTACCAAAACCTAAATCACTTTACTTATACTATTTGATTTTGAAGAGTTCCTTTATGTATCTTCGAAGTTCGAAGTCCAATAACAATGAAATTAAATTGTGACCACTCTTGAAGTATACCCTTTCAAATAAAAAAAGAATCATCTAAATCGGTTCATAAACAAAGAAGTTATGTCCGAAATTCCATAAAAACTCGTGCGATGGCGAGCTAAATAATTGATATTTTTCAGGATTATGAAAAAACTACTAGCCAGATCTCTGTAAAAAGTTTATGGGACCACACACGAACTATGTTCTTTGCGTTAAAAAAAGAATTGTACAAATCGGGTAACAACTGACGAAGCTATGTTAAAACCATAAACTTAATATTCACTGAAATAGACGAACAGAGTTCGCTTGGCTGCGAAACCAAAAGTCAGATGAGCCAGTGTTTGTAAATATGTAAACGTGTGCGTGAATTTAGAGATGCACTGAAGTCCATTTTAGGTTGTCGATAACCATAATGTATTATTGCTCTAATAAATAAAACACAAACAAGATTTTGAACAATTTTATTTAAATAATTTCTTAAGGTCTCCTTTGAGGCTCCCTGCTTATTTATTTATGACATTTATCCAGTTTAATTTAATCACTGGATTTACAGAAAACCTGGAAATAATTGTTAAATTAGTACTTAAGTTGGTTATATTTACCATTTGAAAACTGTCGGTTACGAGCAGCTTTAAATAAAACTATCAGTGTTCACAAAGACAAACAAAGTTATATTGGAAATCATCGCCATTAGTATCGATATCGATAATTTTTGATCAATATCTACGCTTTATTTTCTCAAGTTCACGGACATAATATCTTTTTATCTAACACATAATGTTTAGAAATCAGCCTTTATTTAGGAAATAGGCGTTTAATAGCATCATATTAGTATATAACTTAGTGTGTTTGGGAATATATTCAACTAAAATATGAATTATGAAAATGGTAATAGTACAATCATATTTACCTGTGAAATGAGTGTTTATTTGAGTTATTGTCGTAAGTAACATTACAATCCAGTACAGAACACGACACCATTATTGATTAATATAGCTTTGAGAGCCAGACCGACCCGATCGCGATCAAAATTACAAAATAATCTTGTTGACGCTTTTCACCAAGGTGATAAACGATGATAAATGAAGTCAAACCCGGTTTAGCTGTCAGTTTTTTTTTACTCTTTCTCGCACATCGCATAAGCCGTAAGAATCGGTTTCTCACTCGCACCTTTGTTCGTCTACTTGAGCATAGCGAAAAATTTTCTAAGTCTATGGTTAAAACATACATAAAAAAAAATAAAAAAAAAATACAGTCGACTTGAGAACCTCCTCCTTTTTTTTGAAGTCGGTTAAAAATCGCAGGCAATGCTTTTAACACCAAAAAGTAAAATCGTTTCCCAGCAATAATTTTGATGAGAAATGGTCCTGATGATGGGCAGAGTACGTAGACCTTGGCTTCGTTGAGGGTCTTGTTACACCAGGTATATAAGGTGGAACCAAATGATTTGATGATACCGGTCTGAAACATGTGATGGTGTTGCTAAAACTGAACAACAGTCTTAAAATGTAAACTTAAACTTTACTTAATAGATAATTTTGGTATTTTCGTTTTAATTTCCCATTGATATAAATAAAGAGGTATGGCCCTCCTCTAACTATGAAAGATTTACAAGAAGGTATCTTGGTCACCGATTCGAATAATAGTTGCTTAATCACTAACGCCTGTAGCACACCTCTGCCGCGAAACACCGCCGTAGGTTCCGCCATGACTTCGCCAAGCGAAACAAATGCGAACAGCCTGTTCTAATGCATAGATTTTTCACGCGCGATACCGCCCGATCGGCTTCGTTCGGTACACATTGGTTCACGCGAAAGTATACGCGAAACCGCTACGTAGGTGTGATCGTCATTATTGTCGTCGATAGAAGACAATTCATGGAGGAACTACCGCTGTTTCGCTTGTACTGTTTTGCAGCGGAGGTGTGCTGCAGGCGTTAGTGATTATGCAAATTATTCGAATCGGTGACCTAGATACCTTCTTGTATATCTTTCATAGCCAGAGGACGGCCATACTCCTCTTTATTTAAATCAATGGGAAATCAAAACGAAAATACCAAAATTATCTATTAAAGTTTAAGTTTACATTTGCTCTGATGCTAACCTGTTCTCTTCCTCGATGGTGTATATAAGGCTATGGTCGGGGGTTCTGACGAAAAATTGGTTCTTTTTGCCTCTCAGGAACAGAACGTTCTTCACTCGCAGCTTCTTGGTGATCAGCAATCGATCGGTGGCGGATAAATCGTGAAGAACTGACGGTGCTGGTACTATTTCCTCCTGCTATAAAGGATGCTTTAATATATAAAGCTACCTACTGTATAACCCAATTTTAATGAAGTATTCTTTGAATAACAAGCGTATCGTGATTCGTGATGCATTTGAATTTTGAAAGATTTTGCGCTTGGTCTAACAAATTTACTGCAGATTGGGTATATGCCAAAAGTGGCCCTACCATGAGTTAATGCAATCTATTTTCGCTACCGTATCTACTAACTATCGTTTTCTCTCTTTCACTCGCATTGACTGTGAGCAGTATATCCAATAGTTTACGGTAGCGAAAACATTTTGCATCAACTTATGGTAGAGCCGTACTATGGGCAACAGCGTCGCTTAACCAGTTAGCAACAAAATTCGTGTGTGCGCGTATCGCCCCTGCACGAACTAAACGTATGTGACAGCGGGCGCGGCGTGCAAGCGACACCTTAGCAGGGGTTAAGCGACGCTGTTGCCCATGGTACGTCGTCGATACCGACTGTTTTACAGCCCAGCTGTGACTGAAGTCTATATCTCTTAAAAGAATCTTCAGAACTTCGTTTAATGTTTACCTCCTTGTCCTCCGGCACAATGTCCACCTCAACAGTGACCTCCGGCTTTAAAAGCTCAGTGTACGAAGTCGAAGGCGCCTTCGGGATGGGGGCCACTTGCATCATCTTGGAAAGTTATCCTTAGATAATTTTCTATGGTATAATAATATATTGCTAAAAGATAAAACGCATTACTTCTGTTTTGGTTGCTTGTCACTGACAAATGCAAAGAGTAAAATAATATATGACAAATGTCAGTTTGAAAGTTGACAGAAGAGGAAAGAGGGTCAAATATATTCATAGTACAAATTTCTTTTCTCCAATATTACTTAAACCACAGCGCAGATTTTAATAAAACTACTAAATTGTTATTATCTAGTGCAAAAAACTGCGATAACTAAAAACCTATTGAAATGGTTTATTGTTATCCAGGAATGTGAGTAAGACTAACTTATCATACTTAGTAAGAATGTATAATGCATTGTGCCTAAAATAATAAAAATAAGAAATATATTTTTTCTAAGATTTGTCCGACCGTCTCACTTCCGCACTAAACTCAACTGGCTCCCCATTCGGCGCAGGGACTTACACACTGTTACGCTCCTCTATTCTATTCTTTTTCCTACCTACTTCCCCTCATTATCTTAAAAAATGTTTCTCGTTTCGTACTACATCTTCTCACTGCACACTGCGTTCTTTTTACCCACGACGGACGGAACGGAACGGAGGCGGTATATGCGTTTGGGGTTAGAGGTTGTGCGTTTGTTTGTTTGTGTGTTTGTCTGATACCATTTTTTCAAACCTTACCCTTGACATCCCTAAGCACTCTACTAACTTCGTTTCCTATTCCTTCTCCGTTCATGCCGTCCGCCGGGGAACGCACTTCCCGCGGGTACCAGAAAGGCTCAGACTCTAAAATCCTTTGGCGATCAAGTTAGAAGTCATTTCCTTTATTGTGATCGTAACTTATAATACCTATACTTATTCTCTATCTATCTATATACATTACCTGTCCTTCAATTTGCACCCATTCCCTTACTTCTGCTCATTTATTTTCTGTCACCCAAGGTTGCTTGGAAGAGATTGCTATTTAGCAATAAGGCCGCCTTTTGTATGTTTTCTTTTGCCTTTTTTTGTTTCTTTCTGTTTTTGTTTTTGTCGTGTGCAATAAAGCTTTTATTATTAAATAATAGTATTCGCCAACTTAAATTTAAAACCAATCGAATCAATAAGGCTTCATTACAAACTGTATTAAATTATATTTTGGCGTACGCACTGTATTGAAAACTGTAATTTAAAATGCTTGTTGCTTGTGCTTGTTTTTATTTTAAAAAATCATACAAAATTTTTAAATTTCAAAATACCAGCCAAGTGCGAGTCGGACTCGCTCACAAAGGGTTCTGTACCAAAAAACAAAAAAAAATCGCGTTTGTTGTATGGGAGCCTTCAATTCAAATATTTATTTTATTCAGTTTTTAGTATTTGTTGTTATAGTGGCAACAGAAATACATCATCTGTGAACTGTCAACTGCCTAGCTATCCCGGTTCATAAGATACAGCCTGGTGTGGTGACAGACAGACAGACGGACAGCGGAGTCTTAGAAATAGGGTCCCGTTTTTACCTTTTGGGTACGGAACCCTGAAAATGGAACTCTAGGTCAGGGGGTCAAGTCTCTCTCCCTCTCCCCTCTCCGGGGAGAGGTTAGAACCCCCCGGATCCCCCCTCGAGCCTACTACCGGCTCGACAGGGGACCCGGGGGCGGCGAGAGACAGACAGTTTTCGTCAAAATACTCGTAGTAGTTCAATGGTGTTTGAATGGTAATGCTTTTTGACACAGTTCTTGTTTCTTAAATCCAAAACCGAAACACATTGTGTTTCTTAAACCCGAAACGGAAACATATTGTGTCTCGATTTTGGGTTTAAGAAAAGAGAACAGTGTCAAAAAGCATTACCATTATAACACCATTGAACCACAATTTTGACGAAAACATTAGCAGACTTGACCCCCTGTTTGTAGGTAGACAATAGTAGACTGCTTAGGTAGTCTGTATGTTTCCTTTAAATAAAAAAATAAAATATAAATAAATGATATTAATCGATGAAACCGGTATACTTATTTTTGCTTCCAAATTAAATGGTCAAGATAAAATACTTCATGATGAACGTATTTTTTTTTATGTTAGACAGGCAAACGCTTGACCGCTATCATGCCAGCCCCCTAGCCAAAGTAACATTTGTAAATTTTCGCTATCGCTTCGCTTCGAAACATGTATGGATTTGACGTTTTAAAATTCAATTGTTAACGAAACCATGTCAATCCTATACATGTTTCGAAAGCGAAGCGATAACGAAGATTAGCGAATGTTACTTTGGTTAGGCCCTCTGGTGTTTGCGATCTACGATACGATGAAACCAGTGTTTCTTTTAGATCAGACAAAATTCTCCGGGGGGGTGGGGGAGGGAGTGCAATTAACAGGTTCGGGGGAGCTCGTCCGTCGATCACTACATTAGTTTGCCCTATCTCTACTCACTCTATCATCTACCTACACACAACTCATTTTTCTCCAGGGGGGCACTGCCCCCTCGGAGTAGTACCTGAAAGAAACACTGGATGAAACGCGCTTGCTTAGAAGATATCTAATTCACTCGCGATTTGAAAGCCCCCAGATTTTACCTATCAGCAAACACAGACTCGGGCAAGGAGTTTAACTTTCTAGCGGTACCTACGAATGATGTCCATATTAATGTTTTCGTGCACAATCGATCAATTATTTTCTGTCCCCTTAAAATATGCATCGAACCGGCTCCCATGCAAATGGTGCATTATTATTACTGCAAGGGGAGTTCATTTAAATTTGTGAAAAAACTAGGAAACTGTATCGCCTTTATAGCACGTAACAATGTAGTGCACTTACAATAGTTTGTGGGGCAACCATGGTTTAGGTATGTTGTGGAGTTTTGCGGAAACCATTTCTTAAAGTGTCATGAACACTTCCGTATCAAAGTCAACCAAGTGAATATATCAACCAATTTGATTCTTATGGCTTTTTTTATCAGTCAACCGTCACTATCACACTTCCAAGCAACTTATAAACCAATTTGATATTTGTCACTTTAACTGCTTTGACTAGTTAGGCAAGTGATTCGTTAAGCTCTATTTTATTTACATAATATCTACTGCGATACGACAGATGTAAAGTGCTTACACTAATCAGTACAGTTACTGTGTGTCGTTATATTATAACAGTAACATTAGGTTTATCTATATATGTATATAAAAATGAATCCCTATTTCCCTTGGTCAAGCCATCACGCGTGAACGGCTGGACCGATTTCACTAATTCTTTTTTTGTGTTTGTTATTATCAGAAGAAGGTTCTTATGAAAGAAAACATTAAGAATTTTGCGCGGAAAATTAGAAAATTTAAGAATACTTAACTACCATGTACAATTTTGGACTTTTTTAACGTAACCATATGACGTTTGACAAAGAATTGACAATGAGTGCTGCAAATATCGTCAAAGAGGATGTAAAAAAAAAACGGAATGTAGGTAGTTTAAAATTCGAATTCAATATTCATAACTAAGACAGGACAACGTGTGTCGGGTCAGCTAGTATTTTATAAATATTAACTTTATTTATTGCATTTACTTAGTTATCTAAGTGCAATAGAAAACATTTGAATTAGGCTAAAATTATGCAGCTCGTTTTTGTCATCCACGAATGGTATAATTTTTTGTTTTAGTGATAGTTGTAATTTTGATTTTTCTCCTCTAGTGCCCAACATCATGGACACCCCAAAATTTTAATGTGTCGCCGCACGCGCCGACCTCGCATGCGTTTTATGCAAAAACGCAAATTTCGATCGAAATTTGAAACGGCCATTGTGTTGCCAGCTTTCAATGGATAAAAATAATCGTTGCAACTCCATTTTTGGGGAGAATACGCGTTTCTGCGCAGGAGTGTGCCAAATGGAATTAACAACAGTTTTTATGCAAGCTCGAATTAATAAGAATCTTTGGTCAGACGAATTGATTTTGTTACTGGATATTGTAAATTAGGGTTGATATTCGCAAGGGAATGTCGTTTAATAATAATGATTAAATGTAATAAATAATACAGTGTCAGTCTTTATAAAGAGGACAAATAAAAATGAGTGAAACGTTGCTTAATTTTAACAACGGGAAATAATTAAAAAAAAATACCTTAATTCTGACTGGAAATTTCGATTTAAAAAAAAATTTTTTTGATAAAAATACATCTCGTTTCGTTTAAATGTGATCGTTTAGTTTAAAATTTACAAAGTTTTGTTCACAGTAGCAAACACGAACTTAAAAAAAAACATAAAAATGTAAGTAGATTTTTAAAATATTTTCCCGTCGATAAAATCAAGCATAGTTTCACTCATTTTCTTTTGTGTACTTTATAAAGATTCACATATACATACATACGATAATTACTAACAAGTTTTATTTTCTAGTACGTACGTACCTAATTTGAGTTGCAAATGTACAATGCGATTAATTTAACAATAAGTGACTATCGCAGCGCAAGAGCGCTTGCGGTATAAAACGACGTATTTTTTAATCTGTAAATTTTTCTCTTTGCCTTACATTCCCGAGTGAAGTTGCAGCCGATCACTGTCTATCGGGTATTTTGAACTTACCATCCAAATTTTAAGGATGTGTCCAATCATAGCCTTCTATATTTCCAAGCCATGAAGTTGAGCAGAACGGCAACATCGCATGTGGTCAAGCACATAGTATTATATTATTTTAATAATTATTTATTATTTGTTTTTCCTATATTATCTATGTTTAAACTAGTTGTAAATTGTGATGTAAGGTTATTTCAATAAAGTTTTATATTTATTATTATTATTTATTTATTAGAACATAAGGTTTGAGTCAAATTATTTGAACTTTTCGGGGGTCCTTTAGTACGATGAGCATTTTGATCTAAGCCTCTCCTAGCAATAAATCTTACATCATTGAAAAGGTATTTCAATTTGAAACACTTTATTGTATCACAATAAACGTCAACTATTAGTACTTTGAGAGTTATAACGCTCTGAACTTGACCAATTTTTTTATCATTTATGACCTAAAACTCCGAAAATACTAACAATTAATAGAAAGTATGTTTGCAACAAATATTTATCATATGAAAACCTTTCTAATGATATTTCATTTATTGCTAGAGGTGGGGTAAATCAACTCCCATAGACAATAAACCACTTTTATACTTTAATAACCTTTAACTCCAAAAGTATAAACAATTGATATAAAGTATATTAACAGCAAATATTTGTCTTCAAAAGACCTTTCTAATGATATATAATTTATTGCTAGAGGGCGTGTTAATCAACTCCCTGCTGAAGAAAATCAACAAAAAAGATGACATCTTTGACAGCCATTTTTTCCTGGTTAACGTTGATATTTTTCTTATTGTTTAATATACAAAGCATTTCAATATAGGAACTAAATTATTTTCATATTTCAAACCTCACACGATTACTAGGAAAAAAAATATCGACCTCTTAAAATTGAAATATTCCCATACATTTAGTATGGAGACTGGCCGACGACATGACCACGAACTGACAGTAACAGACGTTGCCAAACTTATGTTCACGGCTTGCAATTATAGAAGGCTATGGTCCAATCCATGAAACTAGACATCTTTCTGTAAGAAACATGTGTCAAATTTCGCCACAAAATTTTGGTCATCCCCAAGAAGCTTATACCTCCCTCCGTCATCCCATACTAAATTGATCACGTGATCTCTTTGATTTGTATGGAAAGTCGATTTTTATTATACATATTTGACCATGTGTTCCTTAGAGAAAATTGTTCAGTTTCATGACCTGAACACATCCTCAAAATTTGGATGGTATGTTCAAAATGACTTGATTCGAATATTTTCATTCCCAATAATTCTTATTCCTAGTACTAAAAGTAATATTAAGTTTTTAAAGGGATTTCTAATAGTAATAAAAGACTAATGTTCCTTTCGTAAATTCCGTTATTTACTTTGTACTTCAACATTTTTTAATCTCATACAATATTAAATACAAACATGCAATAAGTCTGTGTTTGTGTTTCGCTCGAGACACAAGTTTTTTACTATTACAAACTATTTTAATTAAACATATATTTTTAACAGTTTACTCAAGTACAAATATTATTTTTAAACATTAAATAGGTACATTTTATAAATAGTAAGAAAAAAATATTTAAAATATCAACGGAGCAAAAGCTTTTCAAAATGGATCTTATATTTATTACTCTGAATTAACATATAACAATTTTATTGAACTTTACAGTCTATCATAAGTTAAAAACTAGGCTTTATTACAATAAGACACTAAAACTTGATATAGTTTAGAACAGTAAAATAATGAATAGGTACTATGGGCAACAGCGTCGCTTAACCAGTTAGCAACAAAATTCGTGTGCGCACGTATCGGCCCTGCACGAACTAAACGTATGTAGTGGCAGCGCGGCGTGCAAGCAATTTTAACCTTAGCAGTGGATAAGCGACGCTGTTGCCTATGGTACATACTATTAAAATTTGAAAAAAAAAAACCTAAATAAACCTTTCAAATTAAGTGAAAGAAATTAACAATTACGTCAGTTTCAGTGATCATGATTACATTATTTAGCTTTCGCTGCTTAACACAATAATTATAACGATAATTTATAATTTCCTGCAACTGGTTGTAAATTATAGAATTTCTAAAACTTGACAGCTAAGACATTCGTAAACACTTTAACAGAAATAAATATGTTTAAACTTTAAATATAGGAATTATGAATATACCTAGTATTGCCCTTAAAGTCTTATTAACCGACAAACCACTCTCTCCACCTGGAGGGACGGTTAGTATTACCACTATCTCCACCTGGTGGGATGGTAAGTATTACCGCTCTCTCCACCTGTTGCGACAGGTAGTATTACCACTCTTTCCACCTGGTGGGAAGGTTTGTATTACCACTATCTCCACCTGGTAGGTTAGTAATATCACTCTCTCCACCTGGTGCGACAGTTAGTACTACCACTCTCTCCACCTGGTGGGAAGGTTAGTATTACTACTATCTCCACCTGGTGGGAAGGTTAGTATTACCACTATCTCCAACTGGTGGGACGGTTAGTATTTTTTATGAATTTACAGTAGAATGTATAGTAGGTAAAGCATTAACTAATATGACAGTCGAGCGAAACTACTCACACCGCATTTTCTCACGGAGTCTTAAAAACAATTCAACTATTTAATAGTAAATTTATATGAAAGGCTCACTGTTTGCGATAAACTTAACATTAGATAGTAGAACATTAATATTTTGTTCGACATTTTTATTCTACAACAAATTAACAAAACTTGGTGTTCAAATATTTACGTTCTGAATGAATTCCATAATGGTTAATGGTTTTGTAAATATTTTTTTTTAAATAAGATTGAAAGCAAACTTATTTTCCAATACAATTATAGTTAACGGTAAAATAAAATTGATTATTTATAATTTTCAAAGAACACCAAGTTTATTATACATTCATTTAAAAGTTCAACTTTCAACTTCTAAATATTAAAGAACAGTTAATTTTCATAATAAATTCATCACATAATTATAACTTAATTTACACGCGTGTTTTTCTTAACCAGTGTTAAAATATTTTTGAAAAACAAACTAAAAAATAATTTTATTTACACTTAAAACAAGCATCTGATTGTTTGGCTAAAAAGCAAAAGGCACCTCAAACTCACACTAAAATAGTAAATATCTTCATAAATATCATCTAAAAATATATTGTATCACATTTTATATGTTTAATGGTCCTCAAATAACAGTATTTAATTTGTTTTATATACATATAACATAATAAAAATATACACTAACTAATAGGACAATATATTGCCATTTATTTTATTTTTAACTATTTCATTAGGAAGCACCGTGTATTTTAAATTCATAATCATAGGAATTTTAATACTTTAATAATGCCACAAGAAAGAAAGGTTTCAGGGCTGCCATTATATTTACAAAAATAAATATCTCAGACATGTTTTTTTATACAAAAAGTAGGTAGGAAAAACCATTGATAATACTGGCAACCTACTTGTATATTCAATAAAAAGTGGTTCCATGTGTATTTGTACAGTATTTTATACCATGTCGTAAATAATGTCTACAAAAAAAAATATAATTTTACACCAATCACACTTATTTAATATAAAAATAGGAAAAACAAAATTTTCAACGCCACTAAAATGAGCTGGTAACTAAATTATCACGATATCTAAATGCCTACGTATTCATACGGGTTTTTTTTTCAAAACTTTTTTTATGATCTCTTTGGTTTCCGAAAAATAATTACTAACTGGTGAAAAATGATTAAATAAATAGCTTTATTAAAACGATTGAATTTCCATTTAATCCATAAAACACGCACTTCTTATAAAAAAATATTCAAGATTTTGTTACTTTATCAAAATACATATAAAAAACTTATTGCATAATTATAAATCAAATGAAAAGAAATAAGTACGGAACCATATAAAAATAAAGTCATCACTTTTATAATCATGCATAATATGAAAATGTTTATCATCCACGCTTTTAAGTATTTTACATCCAGCTATTTTTTTAATACAAAGAGATCTCATTACTTAACTTCATGATATTTAAAAATAACTGTCGAATAAACATAAAAAACTTTTGTACAAGTTACTACTTTATACTTACATAGTTTTTATGTGTATTTAGCACCTCTTTTGGAGAAAACTTTATACCAGAAAAGTACTACAAAAGCACCTTTGCAAATAGTAAAGTATATTTTACAATTTACAACGGTACCTATCTCTATACAAGTTTAATAGATTTTCTCAATAAATTTTCAAACAGTTTCAAATCGTACCAAGTACAGTCAGTGGCACGAATCATGAAAACGGGTGGGGATTGCGCGGAACGCGTATTTTGGGTATGCGTAGCGGTGAGGGGCGCGGGCGGCGGGAGAGGGGCGCGCGCTATTGGTCGCTCACAAGAGCACATGCGCGAACTTATCCCCACTCCGTCGAAAAATATTCAAGATACATGCCTCGCACTGTAGTAGAGGTATAATTGCATGTAGTGCATTAGATAGAGATATGCATGCTGGGAGTTAGATGGAAAATACTCTCCTAAGTCCATATCCAATATTTAGAAACTCGACAAAATTTCTGGTTATATATGGTCAAACTATAGATAGCAAAGTAAAAACCGGTTCTTTATCCGTTTACTTACATTTTGAAAGCTCATCAACAAATATAGCTCTAGTATGTAGATAGGTACAGGAGATAAAGGTATGCGTCACCATTTTTCCATAGTTTACATTTATTACACTCCAGTAGGTGGTGCGTATAGATAGATAGATAGAGGTATGCCATGCATGCACCCTTACCCCTACCTACGGGTAGCGTGGTGAGCGGTGGTGAGGGTAGATATACAATACGCACCTAGATTTATGTGGAAGTAATTTGGATTTAAAATTCTAATCAAAGATCTTTTGGTCTCCAACTCAACTGTATCAATTGTTATATTATATAGCATAGAACAAGTACCATTTTTCATGGTGTAAATCTTGAGAGTTGTTCAACATTATTACTTTAGTATGTTACGTATAGATACATAGATAGAGGTATGCGTGCACCTACACCTGAGCAGTGAGCGTCGGCGGGCGGTGCTAAGGGCAGATATTGAATACGTGCCTACGTTTATGTCGATCAATTTGGATTTAAAATTCTACTCAGGGATCTTTTGGTCACCAACCCAATTACTGTGTCAAACTGTAGTCAATTACCTATAATATAACATAGTAATAACGAGAACTATTTTCATAGTGTAAATCTTGAGTTGTTCAACAGTATTACTTTATGTATTGGGTATAGCTATAGATAAATAGATAGAGGTATGCGTGCACCCCCACCTAAGCAGTGAGCGTCGGCGGGCGGTGGTGGGGGCAGAGACATTGAATACGCGGTTTAGGTCGAGCAATTTGTATGGTGTAAATCTTGAGAGTTGTTCAACTGATTACTTTATGTGTTGCGTATAGATAGATAGATAGAGGTATGCGTGCACCCCCACCTGGCGGGCGGCGGGCGGTGGTGGGGGCGGGTGTAGACTACGCGCCCAGGTCCATGTCGAAGCAGTGCGGGTGCGGGCGCGGGTGCGGGCGCGCGTGCGGCGCGTGCGTGCCGCCCAGCAGCAGCGGCAGGCACGCCTCGCCCAGGCCGAGCGGCTCGCCGAGCAAACCGCCGCCTGCGCACATATTACACCATTACCCACTACTCTGTACAAAGCTTTTTATTAACCCATTATAAGGCAGAAAAACGGCTGAAGGTATGAAAATAAAAGTCAATTATATAAGACAGGGATGGCCAAGAGGTCGACCGCGACGGCGATTTAGGTAACCCGCGAGAGTTAAATACTTAAACTAAATAGAAAATTGGAAAAAAAAGAAAATAACATTAACTACTTAAATAACATCTAAACTCTACCCTGCAGTCGACAGAAAGAAATATTTTCTAAACACATATTTTAATTTGTTCAATTTAATGTTAATTTTACAAAAAAGTTTTTATCACAATTTGATTTGCCAAATATTTTTTTAATTTTTGTAAAACATGGCGCCAATATAATTGCCACTGGTTTATTGAAGATAAGAAAAAGTTCATTTGATTCAGGAAATAAAATCACACCAAATCATGCAGTGTTTGCAAGTACATATTATTATATCAATAAATACGCTTGCAAAAAAGAAAAATGTCATTAAATCATGCGCATTCTTTTAAGACCGTTTTCTGTCATGCGTTGGAAAACCTGTTAAAAAATTTGAATCTTAAGTTTTAATTTTATTAAAATATATTCTTAGCGAGAAAAAGCCTTTACAAAATTATTTGTTAAGTACTGTACAAAATGGAAATATGAATTTCACAAAATTTTTCAAATTAAAAAAATTAAGGAATTCCTTTTTAAGATATAAATAATAATTTATTAAAAGAGAAATAAATAAAGCCTGTTACTTATAATTTATAAATACATTTGATCGACAACTATAATAACATAAACTTATATGGACAAAAACCTAAATAATTATAAGTAACACAACTATTTTTTAATTTAAGAAATAAATATACAACGTGTTTAAAAAAAACCTATTGCCGAATATGGTAGATAGGGACCATCAAACTGAACAACTTTACTATGGGACCAACTCTGAAATCGCGAGAAAAAAATCTGATGTTGCATACATTTTGATGTTTTCGTAATATTTTTTTCTACGAAACAGTTGTTTTTTTTGCTATTACAGAATTGGTCTCATAGTAAAAGTTGATCAATTTGATAGTCCCTACTACTATATTCGGAATAATGTTAGGGGTTTTTTTGTAACACGTTGTATAAGCTATGATTTATATGTAATTGGATTCACGTAAATCCTGTTACTTATCTATTTTTTTTGTATTTTTATTTAATTTTACCATAAGCAAAGCCTATTAAAATAAAAATGCTTAGTATATAATTATTACCTAAAAGCAAAAAGCATAAGCATTTACCAGTTACCACTAAAGCTACTGATCGGCAGCGTACCATGGGCATCACCACTCCTGGTTAAAATCGCTTGCACGCCGCGCCGTCACAACATACGTTTAATTCGTGCAGGGGCGATACGCGCGCACATGTGTTTTGTTGCTAACTGGTTAAGCGACGCTGTTGCCCATAGTACGTAACGAACGCATCGCATTAAGCAATACCCACCAAAAACATTTTCATGTATAATCGCATCAAGCAATATTAATAAACTGACACCCTTATTCAAGAACAATACTCAAACAATTCTTGACTACGCGAACGCACAGCGTTGAAATAGAGTTCTGTGATTGGTTTGTTTGTTTAACGTTTCACGTGTAATTGGTTCGTGGGTCGCTGTACGTTCGTAGGCACTCTAAGACCTCAGTAATGTTTGTGAACAGGTACAGGTGCGATTCTGCGTTCTGTGATCAGTGGACGCATTTAGCCAAATGGCATATTTGCAAATCTTGCTCAAAGATGTATCGGATTTGGGTTTTATTTGAGTCTAGATGAGAAGGACCGGGGTTTTTTATCTTTTAGACATGCCATGTTCTGAGGTAGCTATCGCAAACTGTAACCAACTGACAAAGTCTTTTTGCAATCTTGGTTCTGACAGAATACTTTAAAGGATTTAAGGGTTTTGCATTTTTATAAAATGTCGTTATCATTACATTACTATGAGGTCTCACAGTGCCCGCGGACGCACAGCTACACACGAACCAATCACACGTAACACGTAACACAAACGGACCAATCACTGAGCTTTCTTCCAACGCAGTGCATCCGCATAGTTTAGGGCGTTTGAGTGCTGTTCTGGAATACGGGCTTAGAATAATAACACCTAGAAGCCAAGTCCTTGTATGTAAAGTGAGGTAAAAAATACTGAGCCAAAATTACTTAGTTATCAGATTTAATCCTTCATACGTTACCTAATCGTATTGAGACTAAAATCCAATAAAATAGTAACTCATCCCTAGAAGTAGGGAAATTGAATCTTTTTCGTTCTTATACAAGGTGTTTGGTAAAGCCGAATATGGTAAAAAAAAATAGCTGTTTCATACAAAAAATTATGACGAAAATATCAAAATGTATGAAATTGCTGATTTTTTTTTTCGATTTCAAAGTTGGTCCCATAGTAAAAGTTGTTCAGTTCGGCTTTATAAGGCTTTTACCAAACACCTTGTAGGTACGATTAGGGAAGGTAGGAAGGATACAAATTTGAAAATTGAGCCATTAAAGCTCAGTTTTATTTGCCTCTCTTTAGACAGTGCGTTTTGTAGGAAAATAGTTCTAGGTTGTTATTATTCGTAGAATACGGGTGATAATCTAGAGTCAAGAGAATTACAAGTCCTAAACTATGACTTATCCTATAAAAAAAACTAAAATCCCTAAAATGCGTGCGTTGCGTACGATGCAGAAAACGGACGCTTTGATCAAATCCGCTTTTTAATCCCGAACACACCAAATATACAGCTATAAAGAGTCAAGTACACAACATAGACAACGATATAGAAGTAGACAGTGTATGTACCTGTGGAGTGGTTGTAGGAGGAGCTGTCGTCCTGCAGGATCTCGGCGATGCTGCGGTCGATGTCGGCGGCCTCCGCCACCACGTCGCTGAGGCACAGTTGCGAGGTGGGGGAGGAACATAGCATGGGGTCACCTGGGAAAAAACATAAAGAAGATTAAAAAAAGCTTTACACACATTACCATAAAAATCAAATCTGTCTGTATTTACAACTAGGTATCGTCCGCGACTTCATCCGCGTGTACACCTTTGGCGGATCCAAAGCCGTTCAGCCGTTTTTGTGTAAATGTACGCATTATATTTTTGGAGAAATTGTTCGAATTGAGAACGCGTTTAGTTAGATCCGTTAAGAAAAAGATAAAGATTCCCGTATTCACTACTTTAAAGCGCATACTTCGTCTCATTCGGCACAACTAGTTGATCGGAATGGAAAAAGGAACTTCATATCGATATTTTCTTTTCATCGTTTCGTTTCTGACTCTGGGGGGTTGAAGTGGATTATACATTCTAAAATTATTCTTGGACTCTCTGGCAGGGGTTTCAAGTGTAATAGTGAGTTTCCATGGACACCCCAGGGGGTTTTAATACACCCCAGGGAGATATATCAAGTGGAAAGAACGACTATTACTAATGCTCGCCGGTTTCTAAAATACTTATCGATGGTTTATCGGAGGCCCAACTTTAATGGAGGGATCCACATTACCTGATTTAAAGTTAATTTTACGACACTCATAAGTATTGGTTTGCAAAATTCACCTATTAGTACATATTTGTGGTCCTTCCAAGCATATAAATTTTCTGAGATACTTGTCGGTGGTTTATCGTAGGCTTAACTTTATCGGAGGGGTCCACATTATCTGGTTTAAGCTAATTTTACGACCGTCAAAAGTATTGGTTTACAAAATTCACCTACATATCTATGGTCCTTCGGGCCATATAAATTTTCTGAGATACTTGTCGGTGGTTTATCGTAGGCTTAACTTTATCGGAGGGGTCCACATTTTTTGGTTTAAAGCTAATTTTACGACCGTCAAAAGTATTGGTTAACAAAATTCACCTACATATCTATGGTTCTTCGGGCCATATAAATTTTCTAAGATACTTGTCGGTGGTTTATCGGAGGCTTGACTTTATCGGAGGGATCCACATTACCTGGTTTAAATTTAATTTTACGACACTCATAAGTATTGGTTTACAAAATTCACCTACAAGTACCTGTTTGTGGTCCTTCGAGCCATATACATTTTCTGAGATACTTGTCGGTGGTTTATCGGAGGTTTAACTTTATCGGAGGGGTCCACATTATCTGGTTTAAAATTAATTTTACGACAATCAAAAGCATTGATGTACAAAATCCACCTACATATTTATGGTCCTTCTAGTCATATAAAACTTAAGATAATATGATGTTACCTTGCGTGACGGGGTTGTGAGGGTCGTCATCCATTAGGTCCTCTATCTGCGCCAGGTTCAGTACTCCGTCGGCCGAGTCCAACATCGCACTGGACGGTGACAATCGCATTTGTATCTTTAAAGAAAATGGGAATTAATTAATTGGGTGACTGGGCGACTGTTAATGGGATACTAAAATACTAAACCGAGCAGCGGTTTATGTTTTAGGCGACAAAATAACGAAACGGGCGACAAACTGTGAGAGACAAAGAATTTAAGTTAGCAGTGAAAATTCTAAATGAGTATTATATCAAGTAGTTAACTATATAATTGATTTAAGCTGCCCAACATGATAGTTTTGTCATCTCGATTAGGATAGTAGTCACATTTTTTAAATAAAATGAACACTTTTTGTCATGTGACATGTCATAGATCGCTGAAAGATTCTACGGATCTAAAATTAAGATACACATTTCTTTATATCTTTATCTAGACACGTATTGAAGCAGAATCACGATTCATTGATTTTGGCTCGATACATTTCAATTTCGAAAATATCTCTTATAAAGTCTAAAGTGTATCATCAATATTCTATATTTACTCCGAATTTATTGATTTCGTGATTTTTTTGGCTAATCTGCCAAAAATGGTTTCGTTCCGGCGTGCGACGTTTTCTCGTTTCGTTTTTCTGGCTTTACTGATATAGCGCTTTTTTATTAGGTAACCTAGTTACTATAATTTGTTATTATACATGGAGGCTCTGCCTGCTGATTGGTAAGACTTCTGAAGTAATCATTTTCAACTCTTACCTATGGTGCAAAGTTCAAAGCTAATGTCTCTTAGACCCCATGGTCCAACCGATGTTCATCACCTATGTTTAGTTAAAAACGCGTTTAAAACCTTAGGAGACCCCTAATCTAATAAAATGCAACGCGAAAGTTTAAAAGTGTAAATAAATAAGATTATGATTTCGGTGTTACATTTAACCCGTAGGCCGCATGATCTGACCGTCATGTCAGATCAATCGGACCACGAAGATTTTAAAATCCTGTTGGTTCACAATCCGATTTTTTAACTAATACTTAGAACTTCTAATTCTAAATTTCCTTATCGTCCCATCGATTGAACTATAAGGTTTGTTTCCTGTCGGATCGAATGATCGGACAAGATAAAACAAAATCTCGTTAGTCCGATTAGTAGGACTACAAGACTTTGAAAAATCCTTATATTCCGATCAATCGAACCATTAGGTTCAAAATCTTCTTGGTCCTATCGATCGGACATGACGGTCAGATCATGCGGCCTACGGGTTAAATGTAACACCGAAATTATAATCTTATTTATTTACACTTTTAAACTTTCGCGTTGCATTTTATTAGATTAGGGGTCTCCTAAGGTTTTAAACGCGTTTTTAACTAAACATAGGTGATGAACATCTACCTTTTCGCGACGTTTCGACCAAGTTGCATCGGCCGTGGTCACGGGTTGACTTCTTATTTATTTGTTTAAAAAAGTTGCAAATGCCAAAAAAATTTTCAAATAAAATAGAGGAAAAACGTGCAATCAGTCAAAGTCTTGAACTATAAAGTCCTTTAATAATGAGATAGTCCTTACCACACCCCGGACACTCCATACAACCGCGCCATTATAAACAGATGACCTCACATGACGTTTTTGTACACGCGCAACTGTGTGTGTAAGCCTAGGGCTGCCGTGTAGTTTGTACTGTATGAGCGGCGTACAATTCATAATTCGAACTTTTTGGTAAATAAAGTTACGACGCATTGCTTTGAATATCAAGATAAGTTGACGTTGACAAACACGACTAAACGAGCACACGATTCGGCACACGAACTCGCGCGTTGGGGTGAGGTAATTGATTGTGGGGCGGGGTGTAGAGTTTTCTTTCTGTACGGTAGTACCTACTAATATCTATTCTGTGTCCTTACCTTAATGTCCTTATGGCTGAAGACATCAGGCTCCAAGCACAGGTCAGGCTCGAGGCAGTCCAGAGACAGCCCCTCGGACCGAGACAGCGGCGAGCATCCGCCCAGCTTCAGACCGTCTGTAGTAATCATGATTACATTATATAAATCCCATTGTCATCACAGAATACTTATTAGTGCTGTCATAAACAAACAAGCCAAAAAAAACAAAATAACTTAGCTATCGCCATTATTGTTTTACATTTTTTTAATAAATATAATGACAACATCCCATACATTGCTCCGATTCCAAAGTAAGATAGCTAAAGCACTTGTGTTACGGAAATCAGAGACAACGGTGGTATCACAAACACCCAGACCTGAGACTATATAGAAAAGTTCATTTTCTACATTGACCCAGCCGGGGATTGAACTCGGGACCTCAAGAGATGGTGACGCCTTGAAAACCGGCGTGCAAATCACTCGACCACCGAGGTCGTCATTATTTCGGGAATCAGGAAAACAAAATAAATCAGAAGTGTATTCTTATGCAAATTTTCGGGTTAAACTTAATCTTCGTTTATTAATAAGAGGGTATGGGTTTTATCACTCCTTAATGCATTTCGAATACAAAAAAAGTTTAGTAAATTACTGCTTTTCATTTTTCTCCTATACATCTTTGATTAAATCAAGATTTTTGACATGCAAAAGAAAAAAAACAGTTGACTGACCTAACGCATCCAGTGCGTTGAGACACTCCGTCGAGGGCATATCTCGTAACAGATCGGGGGGCTGATCTCCTAGTTCCATCAGTGGCGAGGGTTCTGACTTGGGTAGTATTATTTCCTGCAAGTATTAATGAAAATGTAAGCAAGCACACTTGGAATATATCTTGAGAATTTAGCACTTACAATGCGTATAGCGTTTTACCATCAAAACCCTTGTTTTTTGTCAGTTAAGTAAAAGAGCTAGGGGAGCCAGATTAGGCTGTGTGTAATTAGAATGGTGGTGGCCCATAACTTACCACGCGAGCCCAATGTGGATTGGTGGGTGTTAACGACTGCAAATGCAGCAGATACCAAAGGTTTAAAGTGCCTTTCGAAGCACTTAAGAATTCGACATAAAAAATTTTTAGTCACCCATCCCATGATCCCATGACTGACCCTTGCGAGAGTTGTTCAACCTCCGCTATCGCAGGGTCAGGTGCTCAAAGCATGAAGCTTTACATTCCAGGATTTATCAGCAAAGAAAGTAAATTGGACGGCCTTAGGACTTTGGTTGCTTTGCAGTTAGCACATTTTTATAATCTCTAGAGGGGGGTGCAACTGCCCCTCCCTGCTCCCCCTTGGCGACGCCCTTGCCTCGTGGTATACTTACTTACGCTCCGTGAGTAGGCCCCCACAAGGTGGACTGACGTGAGGGTGAGGGTCGCGGTGCGCCGCTGGATGCGGGCCAAGCAGGACCGATCGTCGTGGAGATCCTTAGGGGAGGCCTATACCCAGCAGTGGGTGTCGTGCGGCTGATATGATGATGATGAATGGCTCGCGCGCACCGGATTCGGCTCCGTGGGTAGGCCTCGACAAAGGGTCCGACGTGAGGGGGAAGGTCGCGGTGCTTGCTGGATGCGGGCAGCGCAGGACCGATCGTCGTGGAGATCCTTGGGGGAGGCCTATACCCAGCAGTGTGTCGTGCGGCTGATATGATGATGATACTTACAGGAGTATGGTGGTTGTGGTCGGCGGGTGGCGCGGGCGCGGGCGCGGGCTCGTCGTCGTGCGCCCACTCGTCGCTGCTCACGGGCAGTCCGTGCATTCGCGCGAGCCGCTCTAATTCCTACGAAACCATATCAACTTTCAATCATAAAACAATGTATGCGTGACGTCCAGTGTTAATTTGGAATAGTACGCTTATAGAACACCGCCGCCGCGAAACAATACCAGCGAAACTGCAATAGGTTCCGAAAAGTCAGTTGTACCAGGGCTCTGTCACTCCGCGCGCAAGTATGAAGCGCTCCGCGTCCTCTGAGAGGACAAATTTCGTACATCAGAAAAGATAAGACCTACGTGATAGAAAGAGAGGCAACTATTAATTTCATGTTTTGGAGCGAAGGGAGCGCTGTGCGACCTGAATTGCACTTTATTGTATCGGAGCAAGAGTCGCAATTTATTTAAACGATTTTGCGGAGTGCAGCTTCTGTACGCTAGTACTATTATCTATTGTGTGGTTGTACGAGAAGCGAAACAGATGCGATACATACAGCCTATTTTAACGCATAGATTTAACTATAATGCTGTCTCTTTCACGCGCGATTCCACCCAATCGGCTCGGACCATTGGCACGCCTCCTCCGCGAAAATAATCGCGAAATATGTACAGTATAAGGCAAATGTCTTGAAAACGGGTAGGGATTGCGCGCGGAACGCGTATTATGGGCATATGTAGCGTGAGGGGCGCGGGCGGCGGGATAGGGGTATGTCTGTAGAAGCCCGTCTTACTCTAAGCGCCCGTCCAAAATTACCTCACACAAGTGTACAGAAAAGCAAATTTTTACTAACCTGTATTCTCAACGTGAGTTTCCTATTGTGTAATTCGATCTGCTTTCTCCTTTGCTCGCTCTGCTTGAGCCTGTTCACCTCATCCCTCAAGCACTTTATATAGTCCACGCTGGACTTCAAAATCGTCCCCTTATTAGGACGCACGTCTCGGATGACATCGTAGAAAGGGTCGTTGGTCTTCGGGAGGAGGGTCCCGAGTTCTTTGATCCGGTCGTTGATGTTGAAACGGCGGCGGCGTTCGACTGGAAATATAATGGTTGATTATTAGGACACACTAATCGATATGAAATAATACTTACATTTTGATTACTTCAAAATGATGGATTTTGTAGTGAATTACAGAAATATTATTACCGGGATAGGAGACTTCTTACGTTATATAAAATTGTTCAATAAGGTAATACTCACTTATGTTATGATTGTCCTTCTTCTGCCGATCTTTGACCAGAGCGTATATATCAGCGTCTAACAATCAGAAAAAAGAAGATATATTTCAGATGTGGCACACGTACTTATATATTTCAACAATCAAGATCCTAGCAGTAAAATGGTGATGACCATCGCCTTTAAAAAGATTAGTAGAAAATTATTAAATCAATCGGGAGCTTTAACTGTTTTGAAAGGTTGGTAATTTGCCTAAATTGGTCTACCTACAAGAACACAGGCCAATTGAAAACGAAAACTATCTTTGATCAATTTATTGATCGAAGAAAACTACCAAATCTTTTGATCGCCAGTTGTTGGTCTGGTGTATTATGACTAGATTATATGTTATGGTTATCCTTCTTGCCGTAGACGTGCATGTCGGCATCGGACAGCAGCGCGGCGTCGCCAAGCCAAGTAGGTTATGACTCATGGTCTTTATCCATTCATAAGGACGGCCTGTGGGAACTGCAGTAACAGATGTGGAGATATGTCTACTGAAGTTTGCTTTTTGTTGTCCTTCTTCAGGCAGTCCTTAGCTAGCACGCACATGTCAGTTCCAGGGGCCGTACCGGCTAACGAATCGATTATCGAAAAGTCTGCCGAGTTTCAACTTAAAACAGAAAAATAAAAGTAAGGAATTTCGTCTTGTACTTTCAGTTGACGTAATTTGGAAGATATCGATGTTCGTGTGACATCATGAATTGGGGTTCGCCATTTTGGCCCACTTGGGGCTCGATTTATCAGTTTTAATTTGAAACCCAGCAGACTTTTCGATAATCGATTCGTTAGCCGGTACGGCCCCAGAACTCAAAAGTTATACTCGCTCTGTGATAATAGACATATTGGGAGGAGTCAGACAGCAGCGCGGCGTTGGCCACCAAGCCATGAGGGTAACTGTCCAGCTAGGGCCTAGTGGGAGGAAGGTCTGTGGGAACTGCAGTAACAGCAGAGCAAACATGTCTATTGAAGGCAGCTTACTCACTAATCTCGCCCAGCGAGATGTGGGGGCAACTGTCCACCTAGGTCCTAGTGGTCCTAGTGGGTTATGCCTCATGGTCCTTTTCCATTCATAAAAAAGTCTGTGGGAACTGCAATAACAGCAGTGGAGAGAAGTCATTTGGAGGTAACTTACTCACTAATGTTATGGAGTCCTTAGCTAGCACATGTTGCAGAATTCAAAAACGTGCACTCGCTCTGTGATAATTGACAGATTGGGAGCTTGTCCTCTTTCTGGCAGTCCTTAGCTTGCACATGCATGTTAGTGCTTTAGCACTAACTCAAAGGCGTGCAATCGTTCTGTGTCGGATGATTGACAGTTTGGTAGCAGATAGTAGACTTACTTAGGCCGTCCTTCTTGTGTCGGTCCTTACCGTAGGCCTGCATGTCGGCGTCGGACAGTAACGCACCATCGCCCAGTGAGCTGTAGGTGCAACTGTCCATCTAGGTCCTAATTGGAGGAAAGCTTGTGGGAACTGCAGTAACAGCAATGGAGACATTTCTATTGAAGGTAGAGAACTCACTCACATTATGGAGTTCAGCAGGTCCATGTCAGTGCCAGAACTCAAAAGCGTGCACTCGCTCTGTGATGGATGATTGACAGATCGGTAGTAGATACTAGACTCACTCAGGCCGTCCTTCTTGTGCCGGTCCTTGCCGTAGGCCTGCATGTCGGCGTCGGACAGTAACGCCCCGTCGCCCAGCGAGCTGTGCGGCGACGCCGCGCCCGGCGACGCGCGCCCCGCACCCCCGCCAGAGTCGAGGGACAAGATGTCTTCTAGGAACTCGTCCGCCTAGAAATGTCATCAGTATAGGTAAGGAATGCATGAAACATCACACGAGACGATATGCAGAACAGAATACAACGTTAGTGGCTGGAGAGGCAAGTGGCGGATAGCGTTGTAGCTAGGGTTTTGAGCACCCCTGGCAAGATTTGAATTTTGCGCCCCAAGACATATTTCAAGGATAATGAGCGCTCTGGCAAGATTTGAATTTTGCGCCCCAAGACTTTATAGAATTTTCAAGCTATGGGTCAGCAAAGTACGTCTCCCTGAGGGTTGCGCCCCTGGCAACCGCCCCCTTGCCAGCCCCTAGCTACGACGCTTGTGGTGGGACACGGCTACAGGTATAGTAGGAAACCGAAATCACATAGATCTTTCTTCTGTAGTAAATCTTGGGCAGGGGTCTCACTCCAATTTAAACTTTTATATTAACTACTACACGCGGCTGACTGAGTCAAGCCAACGCACGAGGGTTGTCACGTACCGGTTCAGACAGAGCTAGGCGAAAGAAAGAGAAGCGCTTCGGAGGTGCTTTTAATAAAGGCACGCAGTGCTGTGCAATTTGAAATTGTACTTTATTGCCTTAAAGCGAGAGTAGCTTATTATTTAATTGTCCTCACGCGGATGGGCTTCTCTACGTTTAGTACTATTATACAACGTGTTACAAAATAACCCCTAATGCCGAATATGGTAGATAGGGACCATCAAACTGAACAACTTTTACAACGGAACTGACTCTGAAATTGCGAAAAAAAATCAGCCATTTCATACAAAAATTTGTATTGAAAATATCAAAAGGTATAAAACAGCAGAATTTTAATAATATTGTAGATAACCATATAAGGCATTAGGGGTTATTTTGTAACACATTGTATAAACCGTTATTTTTTAAGTATATCTAAAAATTTAAAGGGGATTTCAGACCACGTGAATGAACAACTTTCACTATGGGGCCAACCACGGAATCGCGAAAAAAAAATCAGCTGTTCCATACATTATGGTCGAGTCGATGTTGTACTTTTTTATGGAACAGCCAAATTTTTTTTGAGATTCCGTGGTTGGCCCCATAGTGAAAGTTGTTCATTCACGTGGTCTGAAATCCCTATTTCATTTTTAGATATACTTAAAAAATAACGGTGTATTTTGTGCCTTAGATCTCGTCTTGTGTAAAAGTTATCGTGCATTTTGTTAAGTTCCAACATACCTCTGAGTTGGTGGTGCCCACGGAGCACAGCCCCGGGGACAGCAGGCTGGAGCAGGAGGCGCGGTCGGGCGACGCCGCGCGCGCGCCCAGCTCCGGCGCCGACAGCGCGGGCGCGCCTCGGCCCACCCCTGATACCTGGAGTCGAATCAATCGGGGGTGTTAAATAGGCGGGAGAGAAGGCAAGTGAAACGTATTGGTTGGTGGTAGGGCTTGTTTCAAGTCCGCCTGGCTAGCTACCACCGTCTTACCAAAGTCTGACGCCATAACAACAGTTTAAAAATTGTTGATTTCCGGCTGTTAGATGTAAGATAGCCAGTTCCTCAGTGATGAGGAATCCGGGAGTAGTGCGCTTCCACCTTCGGCCTTTTAGTAAATTAACATCAGGTCCTTTGCTCTCTGTATACCTATCACGCAGTGTGCCTATGTCGCGTTATGCCTAGACCAAACGAGATGTTGGCCTATTGCCACTTAGGTCAATTACGTTTTAGTTCAATAGCGATATAAGCTTAGCGAGACTAAGGTTCATTGAGTTTTAGTTCAAAGGCGAAATAGGAAAATAAAACTATTGTACAAAAATATTCAACATTTACAAAAAAATATAAACAATTTAAAACGAAACTATAATCCTTATGCTTCGTTACACAATATTAGCCTATTTTCATAATCTTTTATAGGAATAAAAAAAACTATAGGTATTATAAAGACAAAGTGTTTTTTTTATTTTGATAATGTTTTAAAAAAAGCAAATCAAGAGTAAAAACCAATGTAAAATTAGAACAATAAACATAGGCGTATCGCGAAATGGGCAATGTGAGATATAGACTAAACGCTTATTTGAAATGACGTTTAGGCATAACGCGACTTAGGCATACTGCGTTATAGGTATACAAAGAGCAAAGGCTATTACTGTATAATTTTTGATTTCTGTTATTTTTTATTCTATGATAATTTTTCTTTGTTTTGTAAGCTCTGTGTTTATTGCTTGTCTTTGTGTTGGTTTGTGAAAAACACTCAATAAATCGCGCTCATTCATTTCACCAGCCCAAAATTCAGTCAATTTCAATTCTTGTACTAATATTTATCTAATTCTCTCTTCCTCCTTATCCACCTATGAGGAAGCGGCCTGTACCCTAGCAGTGGGGACATTAACAATGGCTGATGGTTGAACCCGCGACTTCGTCTGTGTGGCCATTCGGAAAATCCCTAGGGAATCTTTGACTAGGATAAGAAGTACCCTTTATTTTAATCCAAGATATAAACTATCTGTGTACCAAATTCCATTCAAATCCGTTCAGCCATTTTTGCGTCATTAAGTTACAAACATCCAAACCTTCACATTTATAATATTACTTAGTAGGATGAGTATTGACATGAGATTTTTTTCAGTCACCTATTTCAAATCGAAACATGTAAAAAATACGTAAGTAATAATTGTCTTATAATTTAAAGTAAGTACTTAATTATATTTGAAAGCCATAATATATCCAGCAAAACTGATTACCAGTTTTTAGTTTTGTAGTTTATGAAACCAAAATTCGACATAATATTTAATCGCTCGGCCACCCATCTCATAACCGGCCTTCAAGAAAGGTACTACTTCCAAAATTATTACTTGCCTCATCTTAAACCATTCCAGAATCAATTATAAAATCCAACATAATATTTGACAATTCTTTAATGGAATACCACGTCATAACAGATCAAAGTAGCGGTAACTAGTGAATCACGACTGACAGGAAACATCAAACGTTTTAAACAAACATGTATGACATACCTACACAATATTAAAAGCTTTAGAAACTTCTAAACGTAACTAACTGTCAGTTTTCATGTAGATTCAAACTACCTATACTTACAACGATAATTTTTAGGAGTTCATATCTAATAGTACATTATGATATAAGTGCGGTAAGTTGAAAATTACAGCTGAGGCGATATTGCTAGCCCGAGCCGTAGGCGAGGAGGTACTGAACAACTTTTACTATGAGACCAACTCTGAAATCGCGAAAAAAAATCAGCTGTTTCATACAAAAATTAATAACAAAAATATCAAAATGTATGAAACAGCTGATTTTTTTTTCGCGATTTCAGAGTTGCTCCCTTAGTAAAAGTTGTTCAGTTTGATGGTCCCTATCTACCATATTCGGCTTTATAAGGCTTTTACCAAACACCTTGTATAATTTTGGAATGTGCTCATCAAGGCCTTTCATTTGATACCCATATTCAAAAATTTTTTTATTGAAAAAATAATCATAAAAGTAAATTTTATTCATAAAATGTTGACCTCTTTTCTGATATCAAAACTCTTTGCTAAGATTTAAAAAAGTACCGTTCGTTTTAGACGAAGCATCTTGATAAACCGTGCGTTTTACTTTACATTACCGCACAAGTTCGTAATGAGATACAATACGATATTGAAATTGGCGTAATAAGAGACCCTTTACGAGCAAATATGTTATAAAAATTTTATAGGGATATCTGAACACGTTACTAAACGTGTTTACATGTGCAGTTAAAAGTTTAAAATCAATAGTTTGAAAATATTAGATAGCGTAGCTACGCTCGCGTCTTGCTTTGTGCGTTTGCCGATAAGTCAAGATTTTTCCGATATTTTTAATTAGTTCCTAAAGAGCTTATTTATTTGATTTTTTTTAAGTTATTCGTTTCGAAAGCTTTTATCAGTCGTTATTTTGCTATAAGGTTAAAAATAACAACTTTTAACTATAAAGAAACACTGCAATAGTTACCTGCGTCTGCGGCTGAAATGATTCACTGAGGTACTGGCGCACCTGGCTTTTCTGCTTCTGGATCACGTGATACCTGGTGGGGTTCTCCAGAACTGTTCGGACCTGCAAACATTCACGTAACATTGGTAGCACCTTTTACAGCAGTTCTACACAGGTTCTACAAAATATGGAAGATGATGGAGTTTTCAAACAATTTATTTTTTATTTTTAACTAGAACGTTATAATAAGATGAATAAATAATGAAAAATATTAGAAAAATAATAAATAAATATATTAGAAAATATAGAACGTTATAAGATAGATAAAAAGACATATCCCACCGCGCCTATGTCATTTGCCCCACCATTCTCAAAAAATGAAAGTCTATCGCGTCTTAATCAAAGTAGTATGCCAGAGTAGGTATTTTACTCTAGAATCGATTATTTTCTGCATTAAAAAGTGGGACTTTAAAGTTAAAACGCTTTTAAATCACATTTTTTTTTATTATTAAAGTACTATTTACTCCCATTTTTTTTCATAAAATACTTCAGAAAACAACTTAATGTTTTTTTGTGATTGTTTTTCTAAATATAAAACAATTCTTGACTGATACTATACCTAAATAAAATGCAATTAGCATTTTTTAATTATGAAAGTAATTAAATAAAATGAAACTCGGGCAACGCTGGGACATCCCCTTTACCCAAAGGGTGTAACTCCTTTTTACTTCACCGTAGTTGGGTAAAAAACGGGACGGTAAAATTACTAAGCGTTTTACGCCTGTCAATCTGTGAGAAAAAAATTATCTCGATCTTAAACTAGATATAAAATTGATAAATTAGTTGTGTTTTGATCTTCACTAACTTATTTCCAAGCTATGGGTCAGCAAAGTGCGCCTCCCTGACGGTTGTGCCCCTGGCAGCTCCGGCTCTTAACAGACACAAACACGACACAGAGAGTGCTCGCTGCCTTTCAAAAATAGGGCCCCGGTACTGGGACATTTACCCTAGAAAATACAAATTGATCAGTTTACCTGTAAAACCTGTGCAGGTAGTTCAACATGCGGCGCGATGCGCGGCACGTCTGTGGGGGAGGAGGGGGACTTCTTCTTCTCTTCATCATCTTTGGATTGGCCAGCTTGCTGTGCCTGCAAAATAATTACAACAAGCATTAATAAATTGACTAAGCGAGCGCGAGCGTCTTCGTTTCAGCTTGGCCGAAAATGCTTCCTTCTGTGCTCCCCCTGAATGCTTTATCTACAGGCCGCATTTCTCAACCGATACTCAAATTTTGTGAAATTTTTGAGCACGTTCTATAATTATAAGGTTTATGTCGATTTAGGCTTTCGATTTTTTTTGAAAATGGCGGCGATATGTTAAAACGACGTCTACAGCTCACAGATATTTTTACATCACGTACCTACATTCCTCCAATTAAGTAGTTAAATCACTTGTGTTATGGAAATCAGAGACAACGGAGGTGGTTTCACAAACACCCAGACTTGAGACAATATAAAAAAATATTTTTTCTGAATTGACCTAGCCGGGGATCGAACTCGGAACCATATCTGAAATGGCTACACCTTGAAAACCGGCGTACAAACTTCTCTACTATTGAGGTGGTCATGTTAATATTTTTTAATTAACTTATTACTAAAACATTTGTTTTTAGATTATCGAAGATTTTTAGCTATCAGGAATAAAAAGGGAATAAATACTTGATAAGAATACCAATCCTATTAGTAAAAACATGCAATTTAGTGACATCTATCGAAGATTACTGATAACAACAGATATGGTGAAGCAGCAAGCAGCGGGAGAACTTTTCACCGCGTGTGATTTGATTTCCTTAAGTAAGATGGCGCTGCTTGTATTTTAAAGCTTGTATTTTTGAAGTTTGTCGAAAAAAATACTATACTTGCTTAAACTATCGATAATGTTTTTTTGGACGAAAATTAGGAATTAACGTATAAAATAAAATTTCGCGAAAAATTTGAAAAAAAAAATTACTTTGACCTTTAATAACTCGGTAACTATTGGTTTCCCAAATATAGTCTAAAAGACAAAAATTATCCTGATTTTGGGCGGAATGCGTGGACTTCATTTTCGTTGAGGGTCTTTTTACACCCGTTAGGTAAAGACCTCTTAAGTATCGTGAAACTCACTTGTAAAGATTCCCTTCGTAGCTGCTCCTGCGCATGCTCGCGCATCAACTGTTGCTTCAGTTGCGTGCGCGAGGTCGGCGTCAGCGTCTTGAACGTGGGGGGACTGTAACAAGGAGGCTGGTCGTTAACATGATGATAAGCGTCTTTATGTAACAGCAGGGCTCTGCACTCCGCGCGGGAGTATGAAGCGCTCGGCGTCCTCTGAGAGGACAAACATACGTCAGTGGGTATTACAAGCTCTTAAAACTTGCCAGGTTTATGAATTGCTACAGTTACATCTCTTTCTCGTATAGCAAATAAAAGAGATAGATTGATAGCCAGTCAGAAAACTGCCAGGAAATAAGAGGTCATAATTCGGCCCCTGAAATGATAAGAGCTACGCGATAGAAAGAAAGGCAACTACTAAGTGTGTTTTGGGGCGAAGGGAGCGCTGTGCGACCTGAATTGCACTTTATTTTGTCGGAGAAAGATTCGCTTCTTATTTAAACGATTTTGCAGAGTGCAACTTCTGTACGCTAGTATCACATGAGTAAAAGTATTTTTATCTATTCTGTGGTACCTAAATAGTAACTGAGCCATGGTTTGTACAAAAATAAATACACGCTGAAATTTCAATCACGGTTCCCGCAGTGGGGTGGTTCCACTCATAATTACAAGCAAATTTGTCTATGGGGACAATTCTGTCAACAATAAAGTTGTCCCCATAGTAAAAGTCTTGAACGTAGGGGAACTGCAACAAGGAGGCTGCCGGTTAACATGCTGATAAGCGTCTTTATGTACGAACTACGATCGGCATCTCACGTGCTTTACCACTTTGCAGATTCGTGTGCACGCGTATCACCCCTGCTCGAACTAAACGTATGGTTGTAACAGCGCGGCGTGCAAACGATTTTAACCCTAAGAGTGGTTAAGCGACGCTGTTGCCAATGGTACTAGTAACAGAGCCATGGATTGTACAAAAATAAATAGTCGCTGAAATTTCAATGGTTCCCGCAGTGGGGTGGTTCCACGCATGATTACAAGCAATTTTTTTATTTCATTATGGGGACAATTCTGTCAACAAGTTAGAGAGAGTAAGAGTTGTCTTTTAATTTAAAACTCTGCTTTTCATTGATGTCCACAAATCCTAACGGCCTAGGGACTTTAAAGTGGTCTCCTAAAGCAAAAAGTTCTATCTGGAGTCTAGTTTAAGCTGAGGCCGAGTGCCGGGAGGTGAATAACACAGAGTTTGCTTCTTGCTCCTACCAAGTTTCAAGCCTTACTTCATTTTAAACGTTTATTTAATATTATTTAAGTATTACAAGAAGATTATTCTGCGAATGCATAAACATTTTATTCCTTGACAACAAGTCACAGATAAGTCACAGTGATTTATATCACATGCCCGTCACTCGATACTACGGAGCTATTTGGATACAATACTTATAGGTCGCGGAGGATCGCATACTAATGGAAGACCACCATGATTACCACATAGATACCACAATTACTTTGGGGGGAAAGCTGTTGTATTATGACTCAATGGGCATGTAATGACCATTCACGAAGAAAGAAAAGGGAGAGATAAGACTAGGGAGGTGTGATAATATTATTTTATATACACCCATGCAAATCCTCTATAAAAGTTTCTGAAACGGTTAGCTTATTGCCTACATTAAAAAACCGGCCAAGTGCGAGTCAGACTCGCGCACGAAGGGTTCCGTACCAAAAAACGGCAAAAAATCACGTTTGTTGTATGGGAGCCCCCCTCAAATACTTATTGTTTTTTTTCTATTTTTAGCATTTGTTGTTATATCAGCATTAGAAATACATCATCTGTGAAAATTTCAACTGTCTACCTGCAGTCGTTATTAGTAGCGAGCAAAAAACACCAAAAAAATCACGTTTGTTGTATGGGAGCCCCCCTTAAACATTTATTTGATTCTGTTTTTAGTATTTGTTGTTAAAGCGGCAACAGAAATACATCATCTGTGAAAATATCAGCTGTCTAGCTATCACGGTTCATGAGATACAGCCTGGTGACAGATAGACAGACAGACGGACAGCGGAGTCTTAGTAATAGGGTCCCGTTTTTACCCTTTGGGTACGGAACCCTAAAAAACCAGTCTTAGTATCCATAATATAATCCAAACAACTATTATAATGTAGTACCTACCTACTAAATTTCATAATACAACTCCTTCAAAATGATGGTTCTTAGGACACTTTGTTTTAATGTTGGCCATAAAGCAAGGTGTAGATAAAGCCGTGTATGCAACTGCGCATACGCCGTTAATTTTTAAATAAGTAAGGCGATATCAGACCACGTTTTTAAATATGAACGTGCAGTTATAAGTTAACAATTTATAGTTTAAAAATATCGGAAAAATATCTTGATTAATCGGCAATCTCACAAAAATAGCAAGAAGCGTGCGTAGATTCATTCTTTTCATTATTTACGTAGGTAAACAAGATGGTATCTTTTGATTACGTGCGTGTAGTTCTAAGAATGAACTCTAAATCAAGAAATCAGTAAAATTTTCGGATATAAACAAACCTCAAAATCTTGACCAGTTATTAAATATTGAAACTTTTGACTGTACCTCAGAATATATAATATGCATTTCATTTTTAGATATAGGTACTTAAAAATAAACCGTTAAATTAGGTATTAAAACACCCATGTGATACTATTATCACACTCGGTTAAGCCTCGTTTGATAAACCCACATTCGTGTTTTAATACACCCAAATATATAACTTATCTCCCGGAATTTTAGACCTCATATTATACAACAAATGTAAAATCCTTAGAATCGAAATAACGCTGGCTCAGATTACTAATAAGTGTATATTCTAAGAAATGAGAACCATCTCGAATTGTCCACAAGCGATGTATGCAAGGAGTGCGCCTTGACCGCTGCCTGCTTGCGCGTGCGACGCACGAACCTGCTCACTGTACTGATGCCCTTTTAGCGCATTGTTTATTGCAATTTTCAAAGGTGTGCTTATTAATAAGGGGTTGTAATTTTGTAATTTCATCTTTATCACTAGTAAACAGCAGCGGCGAGGGTGAAATTATGGCGAAGGTGAAGCCGTACTACAGAAATGTTATGATCTGCATAGTGAATTGGTGGAGTGGGATTTTAAAAGGTAAGCCGTTGGGAATCGGCTTGTATGGACTCTTCGCCACTGCTATACAGTGTGTTTCACTATCCATTACCCCTGCCATTGCTTGTACTATACCCGTCAATTGGTAATGCGCCTGGCGGCCATGATTTTAACCTCAAAAACGAAAAACAATTGTATTTTTTTCATATACTTATCTAGACCCTTTCTTATTAAAAATAAGAATTCTATAATTAATATATTATATTAACTATTAGAATTTTACTTTTTTTTGTCATTTTTAGTTGCGGATGACGTTGATGTGTATGTTAATTTGACAAGGTTCCAGCGCATTACCAATTGACGGGGATAGTAAATTAATATCCTCGTAGGTATGTGACAAAAATACACAACAATAAGACAGCTTCAAAACGTAGTTGCTTGGATTTTCTCCGTTACGTATAGAGACGTACTTACTTATTATATTTTACCGTTTAACAAAAAAAAAAAAATATTTTACAATTTTTGGTATCATTCAACGATATTATTTTTCATTAGCACCCTTGTAGCATAACATTACGTGATCCACCAGCCTTGGGCGTGGTGTTAAGGAGCTCGTCACGACACATTAACAGCAATATTACACAAATTACACGTAAACTTGTTTGTGAAAACATACCGATGTCGTTATCGCAAACATGCTTATATTTTTATTAAATTTTCATGTTGTGAGAAATGAAACAGGGGAAAAAAGCAGCCCCTGACGAGTTTCTTGCCGGTTCTTCTCGTTACAAGGTCTCCCGCTTAGGGTGCGCGAACCGATGGCGTAGCTTCAATGACATTCACAAGTGCTTGTAACAGCCTAGACTGAATACCTTGAGTTTTTGGGTACTGTTTTTATACAAATTGGTTATCAACTTATTTCATTTGTGCCTTTTTTTGGGGTTTCCAGCAATGCTAGAGATGAATATTTTAATTAAATTTTTGCTACTAAACTTTAGTCTACAGCAAATTTACTTGCTATTGTTGTCCTAAATAAGAAATTAATGAAAACCTATATACTTATAGTACTCTATTAATTTTAGTTAGAACACCTAGGATAATGTCTAAAAAGCTATAATGACTAAGTAACACTTTTTAAAAAGGAGGTTCCTACATTTGCAACATAAATATCTTCTAAGTGTAAGTAAATAAAAGAAGTTGTAAAAACACTCATTGTTGTTAGGATGCATTGCAATTCAAGCAAAAAGTGTTGCCAAAATTATACTTCGCTCCGTTTAGTATTCGAGTCACAGAAGATTTCGCGACATTTTCGTGTGCGTACGCGCATGAAATACTGTATTAATTGACGAAATGATGTAGGGTCAAGCAGGCTATTCGAAAGCTGACTGCGTCGATTATTACAAGATTGTTTTATATTGGAGAAATTCATAGAATACTTTGTTTGTCCGTAAATAGGTAAATATTAAGTCATGTCAATATTGAAATGCTTGCATCTGGATAGTCAAAGTCGTGGCAACTATTATCATAGTTGTTTTATTGTCATTAAAAAAAGAATGTTAATCACGTCAGATCTGAAAGATGTATTTTTTATTTTTAATATAGTTTTTAAAGGACTTTTATCTTACAAGATATGCCCGTCCTATCGTATTCTAAACATGCAGGATGTAATTAGATTTTAGGCTATAAATTTAAAACTCAGGAAAAGTGAAAGTCTAGAATTTATAACTATTGCTAAAATATAAAGCTCGGACGGAGGTTTCCTCCAAGACAATAATATATTAAAGTAGGGCCACTTTAATAGGTCACATTTGACAGTTCGTGAAAACTCAACAACGTAACCTTTTAACGGTGGGAACACAATATTTATTTATTTAAAGGCATAATTGCTTAACTTTTTTCAGTTCATAATACATATTTATTGTAATAATCAGGAAATAAAGCAAATTTACGATTTATTTTGACAAATCACACTATGGACTGACATATGTCAAATGTGGCCTATTAAAGTGTAATTTGAATTGCTTTCGTATTTTTTCCCTATTAATTGATATAAAAAAAACTTCATCACTAAATTGTATGTCATAATTGTTATATATTGTTCTCACACACAATAAAGAACGTATAAAAAAATCAATCATGCTCGTGACGAGCCTCCATATCGGCAATTTCTTTGAACAAGATCTATAGAAAGTTAATATACTATGTTGATTAGATTGATAAATAGATATGTTATCATAATGTAAATGGAGTACCTATACCCACGTAAGTGACTTTTTATAAAGATCAAATCTATATGAATGATTTGATACACCTATTGGTTGCAAATTGAGTAGAATTTGTACTATAGATACCAAATCAAAGATAAATAAAAAAAAAGCTTTAAAAAAAAGGATAACCTCCTTCAAAAATCTTAAAAAAACAGCTCTATAAAAAGCAAGAAATAATGTTCAAATCGATTAATTAAAACACGTCTATTGTCGGGTGGGGATTGCGCGGAACGCGTATTTTGGGCATGCATAGCGGTGAGGGGCGCGGGCGGCGGGAGAGGGGCGCACGCTATTGGTCGCTCGCAAGAGCACATGCGCGAACTTATCCCTACTCCGTCGAAAAAATTTCAAGATACAAATAAGTCAAATAAGTCAAATAAGCTTTATTCAAATAAACTTAATTATTAAGTACTTTTGAATCGTCTATATTTTCCTACCACCCGTTCCAGACTTTTTTAGCTGACAAGAAGAACGGGCGCAAGAAACTTATCAGCTGTAACAGCCATAAGTAACGATATTTACATGCCTCGCACTGTACCAATATTTCAATCACTGTACATTTCCTATTTGATTTTGAGGAGTTCCCTCGTGTATCTTTAAAATTCAAGGTCCAATACCAATAAAAAAAAATATACGCGACGAATAGATAACCTCCTCCTTTTCAAATTTTTGAAGTCGGTTAAAAACAAAAGTACTAATAATCATATTAGTCTGTCATAGCATAGTGTACTGCAAAACCAATTTTTCTCCCGTGGGTGGAAAATGCCATGTGTGAAGGGTTAGGTAATAGTTTTTTTGAAACTCTGCCATTAGGTATTCCATATGAAAAACATTATTACGATTTTTTTTTACTTCAAAGAATTAGTAATAATTCTTTGATGTAAAAAAAAATCGTTTGTTGTATGGGAGCGCCTTAAATATTTATTTTATTCTGTTTTTAGTATTTGTTGTTATAGCGGCAATACATCATCTGTGTTTCAACTGTCTAGCTATCACGGTTCATGAGATACAGCCTGGTGACAGACAAAGAGACTGTGGAGTTTTAGTAATATGGTCCGGTTTTTACCCTTTCGGTACGGAACCCTAAAAACAAAAGATACTAAATCAACTGCTTGAGCATTCAACCAAGTAATCAACTGTCACCAGAGCACAGAATAGATATAAGGCAGCCATTACATGGTCATGCAAGCGTCAGTCAAATTCCATCAGTCATGAATTACGTTTGACTGATTGACTGATGGAAAGAACAAATCACATCATGCAACCATCAGTCACTACATTACACGGTAGGTTAATCGTCAGTCACAGCCCGTGACTGTGGTTAAACTGACAGCAAAACATACCGTGTAATAGCAATTAAAAAAATTCTTACTTAAATATTTCACCAATTTTTTTTAAATTTAAATAAGAAATCAGAACTGTAAATATTTCGATGGAATAATAATTCTGGCGCCAGACGTCGGTTTATCTAGAAGCTATCTATCAAACAAAAGTCGATAGCTTATCGATTTGACAGATTTAAGCTAACATTGCAGATAAAAGTTAAAAAAGTTGTAAAATTAGGAATAGGGTCATTTGATTTTAACTATGTATAAATACTTACTGTATGTGCATTATTATAAATTATTCTAACTTCTACTAGTGTCTTAAATCACACATACTGCAATCACACCACTTTCTATGTCATATTTTGGTGTCAATTACAAACACATAAAAAATTTACAGTTATAAATATAATGCAACTATAGGAAGCTGCAAGTAAGTACCCCAAAAGATGCTACAATTTTGAGGAGTACCTATGACATTCTTTAGTAAATGAAATTTTAAAATTTACCTCCATAACATAAAAATCAAACGACATATATTTAGAATTTACCCTCATAATCTTTTAATTTTTTATTAATTCTCTAGCATTTTTCGAATCAGGTATCAAATCATAATTTCCACCATGTAATTTTTTTCTCATTACCATCGTCCCCATATTTCACGACCGTCACCGAGAGACGCGGAAGAGACGCCATCGGATGGGACACATATCATTACGGTAATGAGACACGTATTGCTATGCCGATTCACTATTACAGACAGTGACAGTGTGTTTGTTAGATGACATGTATTCATGTCAAAAGGATTTTATAGTCAGGTCGTGGACTTCGAAAAAAAAACATCAGCTAGCTAAACCTAATGTCGAAAAATTTCACGGGAAATTAATTTCCACGCGCGGGTGAAATTCGGGCATAGAGTATAAGATACGATGGTTAAAAAAAATAAAACGCACTCAGTTTTATAAACCACTTGACTGGGTTTAAAACATGAGGTTTCTGTTAAAACTGTTGAATGTTCTTACAGAACCATTGCGTCCGTAATAGGTTGAGAATGACATGATTAAAAAACGTGTCACACATTAAACCTGACTTACAAAGAAACATACAATTTCCACTACCGTCTTTAGCGAGGAAAATTAGAATCGTGTTTTTCATTATTATGTCACTTAAAAGTTAAACAATATACATCTGTAACAAACCATCGTCGGAACCCACAATATTTTGAGTTCCACCGCAGCGTACTAGATGGCGCTAATAGTCTCCTGACTCGCGGTATGGTTTTGCTTCCTTCTAATACCCAGGTCCCGACCATGTCGGAACTCACAGAATATTTTAGTTCCCACCGCAGCGCACTAGATGGCGCTGTAGCCTCCTGACTCGCGGTAGCGTTTCGTCTTGCCATTTATATAAGATTAGGTGTTATTTTTGCTACTGTATCGAATCAGATCATCGAATCACACATAGAGCGCTAAGGTTGCTTCCAAGCATATTGGGACTTCCTGGGCCATAATAGGAATAGGTAGTTTATTAGCAGACGGCACTAGGCTCGCTTCTAAGCTTATTAGGACTTGCCGGGTACGTCTGACTACGTAGTACGTTGTATAATAATATTGTTACCGTTACGTTACCATACAATAAATATACGTAACGAATTCAACGATCGCCTTCTTACTCAGCGGTGACGCTGCGCATCCGTCCTTGTCCCGCACGAACTTCGTACCTCTACAGTGGCGACCAACGGGGGCAAACACGAACCGAAGTTTGGACGTAGAACAACGACGTTGAAGAAGAGCAACATCGCTTCGAGAAAATACGAGATGGCAAATTTTTGGCACGAGATGGCTCTCGGGGCACTTTTGGTCCAGGGGGAGAAGGAAGAGGAATACCCCGTAGAATACGCCAGTCGGCTCCTTACGGCGGCTGAAAAGAACTATACTACAACTGAGAGAGAAGCTCTTGCTGTAGTCTGGGCAGCAACGGCGGAAAAGTGCGCTGGGACTCTGATAAATGAAATCTTCCTCCGGTTTTGTTTACCCAGACGCATGATCAGCGACAGTGGGCCCCAGTTCGTGAGCGCAGTGATGCAACAAATTGCCTATACCATGAACATTAAACATGCTTTCACACCAGTATATCACCCCGAAACTAATCCCGTCGAGAGAAGAAACCGAGACCTCAAAACGCAATTAGCGATTTTACTGGGAGACGACCATCGTAATTGGCCTGAGCAGCTACCGTGCATACGGTTTGCTATGAATACAGCCCAATGCAGTTTTACCAATGCCACTCCTGCTTACCTTACTTTTGGTAGAGAATTAAGAACTGTAGATGACACTTGGCATGACTTCCGACAGATAGTGATATCTGAAAACTTCGTACCTGAAATTACCCCAAAGCTACTCCAGTTATCTGACACCATGTTAAAAGCCAAGGAAGTCCAAGAGATGAAGGAAGAGAAGAGGAAAGAAAAGATAGATCAGAGTCGTCGAAGTACTCCTTCCTATGACGTGGGGGATCTTATACTAGTTACGTTACACCCTATCAGTAAAGCCGCACGGGGCGTTAGCGCCAAGTTTGCGCCAAGGCGTGATGGACCATATGTGATAAAGCGAAAACATCGACCTGCTTCGTACGAAGTTGCTGATGCACAGGAGCCTAATACATCACTTGGAATCTACCACGCTTCTGCATTAAGCGTGCCCGCAGACTACAGACTTTCTGTCGGCCGACAGTTTAGTCGGGCTCTCAATCAGTGGCGAGGTCGCCATACCCAAACCGGTTCAACCCCTCAAGAGAAGGGGGCGTCCAAAAAAAAAACAAGAAGGAAACCTTGGATGTCCAACCGAAGCGCGGACGCGGTCGACCCAGGAAGACTACCCACTAATGCAATCCTGATCCTGTCTCCTCATCGGGACGATTATCGGAGCCAGAGGGGGAGCCTGTAACAAACCATCGTCGGAACCCACAATATTTTGAGTTCCACCGCAGCGTACTAGATGGCGCTAATAGTCTCCTGACTCGCGGTATGGTTTTGCTTCCTTCTAATACCCAGGTCCCGACCATGTCGGAACTCACAGAATATTTTAGTTCCCACCGCAGCGCACTAGATGGCGCTGTAGCCTCCTGACTCGCGGTAGCGTTTCGTCTTGCCATTTATATAAGATTAGGTGTTATTTTTGCTACTGTATCGAATCAGATCATCGAATCACACATAGAGCCAGCGTTGCCAATGCTACCGAAAAATCGGTATTTTAACCGATTTTTTTAACAATCTACCGATCTACCGATAGGTCTATAAATCGAGGTATAATCTACCGATAAACCTTAAAGGCCGAATTCAAGACCGGCGATAGAGCCCCGACCAAGTTCATTTTGGTCCGGGCATCCGACAAGTCGTGGCTCAGTCGCCGACCGTGAATCCCTAGCTTTATTTTTTTGTTACGCGTATCGGGTATTCCCCAAATCATTGACAAAAGACAGCACTAGGCGTTTCCTTTTAAAACGAAAGCAATTGATCTGTTACGATCTCTGTTATACTTTGGCATATTTGTAATAAGCTATCTCTGTTTCACATATTAAATTGTTTTAGTCAGTACTTTTTAAAGTCTTTGTTTACGAAACACTTGGTTTTGACTTGAAGGAGATCACAGTTCGTCGCTAAAACTTTTACTTGGCACTTAGATACGTGAGTTATTAGTCGTTTGATTTATAAGAAGTTAAGAATATGGATCCAGAAGAAGGTACCAGTAGCGGTGCCAAACGGAAAAAGTACATACAAACGCATAAAAAGGAGTGGGAGCTGATTACCGAATTTGGAGGTTGGCTTACAGAAAGTAAAAAGGATTCACAATTTTCTTACTGCAAGTGTTGCGATAAAGATATAAACGTTACGTCGGGGAAGGATGCTCTTTGGAAACACTACAACACCAAAATACACCAACAAAGAAGTAAGTCTTTATGTTTACAACGGCCTATAAAGCAATTTATGATTTCATCGACATCAAAAAACGATAATGATGTAAAAAGTGCTGAAATTCGCATTACTGCCTTTATAGCTGAACATAACCTGCCATTTTTGCTCAGTGACCACCTAACAAAACTTATGAAAAGTTGCGCCCCTGATTCAAAAATTTTAGAACAAGTGAAATGTTCGCGCACAAAAACTCGTGCAATTATGAAAAATGTTACTGGCAGTAAGAGCTTTGAAAATATTTGTGAAGATTTAAAAACCAATAAATTTTCTATAATAGCCGATGAGTCCACGGATCGTGCGAATATTAAACATATGTGCTTAGTTGTGAGATATTTTAAAAACTCGGAGATACGAGATTATTTCCTGACATTGATTCCTTTAACGACTGGGGCGGACGCAGAAACACTGTATCAATCCATTACTTCGTTTTTTGAAACACACAAAATAATTTTGAAAGGTAATTTAATTGGTTTTGCATCCGATGGTGAAAACAAAATGATGGGCGTCAATAATTCAGTTATGTCACGATTCCTCAGAGATTACCCAAATATATTTGTCATGAAATGCATCTGCCATTCATTTCATCTGTGTGCGTCGTATGCGTGTGAGAAGTTACCCAGATTTGTAGAGGACTTTTTAAGAGACGTTTACAATTATTTCAGCAACAGTCCGAAACGAATTATGCAGTTCAAGGAATTTCAAATTTTTTGTGATCTGAAGATTCACAAAATTTTACATCCGGCTCAGACACGATGGCTCTCTGTTCATATGGCTGTCAATAGAATTTTGGAACAATATTCAGCACTTCGTTTGTATTTTATAGACGCAGTACAGAATAAGGATTTATTAGCCGCAGAAAACATTTTGATGAAATTTAACGATCCAACAACTAAATTGTTCTTACAGTTTCTAGACTATGTTTTACCAATATTCACCAATTTAAACAAGGAAATGCAAAGCGAAAAACCAAAAATTCAAAAGCTACATGAAATGGTTTCAACAACTTTGAAAACCCTTTTCGATTGTTATTTAAAACGCGATTATTTAATGAGAACACCGTTAGAAGATGTAGATTATCAAAACCCTCGAAATTTCCTGAAAATTGAAGAAATCTATTACGGCACTGCAGCTATCGCGACTATACTTGATGATAAAGAACTGAGTGCAGAGAACATTCAATTGTTTCGATTACGGGCCCTTGATTTTTATATAGAAGCTTGTCGTCAAATACTCAAAAGGGTTCCAATTAAAAACTCCAAACTCAAAGGACTTAGCGTAATTGACCCCGTAAAAGTAAAAAAAGGTGAATGTACGACAATTATACAACTTGCTCGTAACTTTCGACATCTTCTTAGTAATGACAACGACATACAAAAGTTGGATACAGAGTGGAGAACCCTGCGTAACTTAGAAGTAATTCAACAATTTAATGACAATACAACAACTTTTTGGAATCAAGTACAAGATATGAAACTCGGTGACGGTGACTCAATGTTTCCAACGTTATCTAAATTTATATTTGACATATTATCGTTTCCACATTCCTCAGCAAATGTAGAACGAATATTTTCTCAAGTAAATTTACTTAAAACGAAAACCAGAAATAAACTGAACACTGAATCAGTAATAGCGAATTTACACACAAAATGCCTAATAGGTAAAAATAATTGTTTCGATTTTGATTTGGATAGTAATTTATTCACTCGGATGGACAAAAAGTGGAAAAATGAAGAAGTCGTCACTTTCAGTGACGATGATGAAAAGTAAAATAATAAAAGTTAAATGCAAAACTACCGATTTTTATTTCAATTTACCGAATTTTCAGATAATTTCTACCGAATTCAGATTTTTATGATCGGCAACACTGCATAGAGCGCTAAGGTTGCTTCCAAGCATATTGGGACTTCCTGGGCCATAATAGGAATAGGTAGTTTATTAGCAGACGGCACTAGGCTCGCTTCTAAGCTTATTAGGACTTGCCGGGTACGTCTGACTACGTAGTACGTTGTATAATAATATTGTTACCGTTACGTTACCATACAATAAATATACGTAACGAATTCAACGATCGCCTTCTTACTCAGCGGTGACGCTGCGCATCCGTCCTTGTCCCGCACGAACTTCGTACCTCTACACATCTTTGTATTACACAGAATTTCATACAAAATAACAATCGAGCATTTGCAGTAAGAGCAATAAAATGGCCGCACAAGCACGTTTTGAATATGATTCTTGAGTGCATCGCTGATTGCCATGGCATCACTTATCGCCGGTAACCTCCGCAAGGCCGCTTGTATGATTGCAAGGCGTATGTTTTACACACGCGACGCAGCCATTCATGAAGCGAAACGTGAACTTCGGAGTAGAGCAAAAAAAATAGATCGGCAGGAATTTTGCTATGTCGAAAATTAATGATAATAATAAAGAAAAATCACTTTTATGAATACCAACATGTTACGATAAAATAAAAGTACAGTTATCTATAACTGCATTTTATGCAGATGATGCATCATCATATTTATTCATCTCAGATGATGCATTTTAGGGACCGAGCGAGCGCGAGGCGTCTCCGTTTCAGCTTGGGCTAAAATGCTTTCGTATGTCCGTCCGGCTGTCCGTTTGTTCTCCTCTACACGTCGCATTTCTCAACCGATTCTCGTGAATTTTAGTGAGCAGGTTTTTTAATTAAATTATCTACCTAATATATATTTTTTTCGATTCAGTTTTTTTAAATAGCATAGATATAGAAAAACCAAAATTTCAGTCATTATGAAAAAATATCAAAATGTTACAAACTCTTGCTCTACAGCTTTAAAGAGCCACTATTATAGTTAAAATGTCTACATTTAAATAAAATGCATTCTACAACAGGTTGTTTCTTAAAGCGTTGTTTTTGTTATAAACAGCTTAGAGATTTTCCGAGTTATATTTTAAATCTTAAAGCTCAGTACCAAATATCCGATATTCAGGGGGGCTACTCAAATGCCTACTTTTCTATTCGTTCGCTAACTTAAACATTAAAAATCCTTACTTACTTGTTTATTTGTTTGTTTGTTACACCTTCACGTCTTAACCACTCTACCGATCATCATGAAATTTTGCATACACGTTACAAGGGGTACCGAGAAGGACATTGGGTACCTTTCATTCCAAAAAAATGATTTGTTCCCGAGGGATAGCAAAAAACTTTCCACGCAGACGAAGTCGCGGGCGGCCGCTAGTGAGCCATAAAATTGAAAATTACGTGTCGTAGGCTTGTCAATTTCATACAATACAACAATGTCTGTGATTTACATAAACATGAGACGTCTGACTTGATTATTTAATGGCATAAATAAAGGGCAGGTATGTTACAAAATATAACGGGAAGAAAGTCATTATTTCTAACCTCCACTGTATAGGACAGTTTAGTGCCCGATATAGTTCCCACACAAGAGGCTATCGCAATTAATTGCTAATTAGCGTGTGGGACAAGAGAAAGGCGGTTAGCGGCGCAAAAACTCCTACTTGAGTTTAAAACTATTAAGTAATGTTTATCAGCAATTTAACTAAATAGTGAATTGTTTTTTACAGTGTACTGTGTTACATTTATTTTACTGTTATAAGACTGTTGATCTTTTCACAGTAGAAATACAGTGAGTGATATCTATCGTCGTTTTGAGTACATCTTTCTTGAAGGATTTACCAATTGATAGTCGAAAATTAATGATAATTAATGACTAATTATCAGTAAACGGCATATTTTTAATGCCCAAAACGAGCTTCACTTCTTTTCTTCAAACACGGTATTAAATAAACTTACTAAAACCTAACAAAGTAGGTCCATTGTTATTCTTCTAATGCTAATCTCGTCTAATAACCCGCCAAATTATCACTACTCATAACATAACAGAGGTGATGACGTCATTTTCACAGTAATGATGATCGTCACGCAAGCGCCATTGAAGTAAACTGACTACGACATGACTAGACAGATGTACTACTGTCTCAAGCTATTCGCATTGTTAACTAATCGAAAGTGGTTTAGTGGTTATAGAGGAGAATTTAAGTCGATTGGTTCAGCACGTGATTTCAGTTAAAGAATGGATTTTATTTTATTTTTCCTCGTCACATACTTCCGTATATTGTTGTACACAATAAAAAATATAAACTTTTGAGAATTCGGTTGTAGACAGTCTTTCATTTTATGCAAAAAAATATTCCATTCCATAGTAAATGGATGAGAAAATAATTTTAGAAATCAAAATGAATTAAAAAAAAACAAATCATATTCTATTATTCATCACTATGTATTCGGATCTATGTTTTCGATCTATATTATGTTTGAATGATATTCGATTATGTTAACGTATTCAATAACTATGCTTACTATTTTCAATTATAACACTAATCTGCTAGCTAAACAAATTAGTGAACCAAATAAAATGAAAATAAAAAACTATACTAAAAAGGTAATATAATACTAGAAAAAATTCTTAAATTCAAAAATTTTTCATTATTCTCAGGCGTAAATCGTACTCGCGAATTTTCACTCAGCGAATTTTTTAAAGATAACTAACTTATGTGATTCAGTCCACCGCTGCAAGCGCATCACTTGTACCACCTGACCTTCAGTGGACACGGCAAATGATTCGCTTCCTACGTCCAAGGACGAAGCAAATCGGCGTGAGAGTGCGCTATTATCGATAACCGTGTGTTTTGTCAAAGTGCAATTTCAACGCTTCCGCGTATGTATTGTGCTGGTTCAAGAGCGAACGCGATTTCGGATTATGCCGATTTCGGTAAATATTGCAATAGGTTCTAAATACGTTTTCCACCTGAGCAAGAGTCAAGTGATTATTTAAAGTTTTACATAAAGACAATTTAGTAAGTTTAGTCAAAATCATAGTACTATTATGTATTCTGTGGTAATGTCTGTCTTACTTTATTCTGAAGGTCTGTCTCACAACTTTTGCAATTTTTAAAAATATAACATAATTTATATAAACATATCTCTAACAAATACTTTTAATGAAACCTTCGAACCTAGCCCTACATTTTATAGTAAGAATCTATTATTATTACGTTGAGTTAGGTTAGGGTTGGCAAAGAGCTAGTAACATCCTGTTATTAAAAAAAATATAGGCCTTACCTTGAGATGGCAGAAGTTTAATTATAAGAATATCAAAAGCTTCATTATAAATTAATTAAAGTAACTTCCAATTGTTTCTTTTAAAACATGAATGGAAGTATGAATGAACGAATACAACTGCTATTATATGCAAATGTGTTATCAGGAATCATCGACTTAATTATGACCGGTAATAGGTGTAAAATCAGTTGCATCCGGCGTTGCTAACTGCAATGCCATGATGGTCATCAGGGTTTCTTGTTGGTCACATATAATTATGTTTTTTTTATTAAATAATCTACGATATCATAGAAGTAGGTATGTATTTGTAGTATACAAATTAGGAAATATTACGAAACAATTATTTTCATTGTTCTGAAATCCGATGAGCCCATACCCTAAATTGGGTAGGAAAATTAAAACATATAAGATTATCTCGTTTTAAAATCGATTGATTTACGTTTTCGTTTTTTTTTTATATTAAATTGCTTTTTGAAAAGTTGTAAAATTTCTTCACGAATTACCGTGATTGAAGCATTAGCTTCAAGATACTTTTTCAAAATATTTTGGATGTTAACAATACATAAACACATTGGTTAAATTAAGATGGCGTAGCAGCAACTCGTAAGATTCTCATTCGATTTCTTCAAAACTTTAAAATTTTCGTTATTTTCCTAGGAAGTTTTTAAATTTTCATGACTTAAACCGGTTATAATAAATATGACTGGTTACTAAATATGTAGGTAAGTATATAAAACAACCATGGAGTAGAGTTACATTGTCATTGGCCATTGCTTAGATCAATTTTATCGATATTCTAACATGTTTATCCTTTATCGATAAGAAAGCACATATCGCTTGAAATGTATAATATATTATTAATGCTGCTAACCCAGCATGACCACTGAAACACGATATATATCGCTGGATATACCATTTTATCGACACTCAAAACTGTCAAAATCCATTGTCTTTTGACAGTTAAACGCTATATCAAATCGCGTTTCGGTAGTCATGCTAGAGGGATGTATTGACCTTAGAAACAACAAAATGAGTATTTATGTTTTAAAATAACAACTATCTTATGTGTTACATTGTTCCAGAACTCCAAATCTTTCGATTGAGAAAAGGTAGCAGAAATACACTTTACAGATACCTATGAGTGTATCGGTAACGATCCTGTGTACTGCCTGTTGCCAGCCGAGGCCAAAGATCCTAGGTTCGAGACCTAAAGGTTTTCAACCATTGGCACAGACCATACAACAAGTACTTAGTGACCATTGGCAATCGCGACACTATTGCAAAAAGTGACATGAATGGAACGACCATTCGGTCGTTAATAGCATGTTAATAGCACAGAAGTCCGCAAATCTGGGGATTGGGTGGGACTAAGTGATTAATTTCAAAATCTATCGCAATCGCTTTCATTTGACAGATGGATATGACACATTGCTGCATTTCTTTGGTAAGTTTTTATTACTACCAAAAAGAAGTACCAATGTTCTGTCAAATGAAAGCGATTGAGATAGATTTTTAAATTAGATAATGGGCAGGATCATTTGTACAAGGGGTCAAATCTACCTTAATTCGGTAGTTTTCTAAACTTTTCCAACCATTTTGGGTAGTTTTGTATTCTAAACATACAGTTCGCGACACAAATATCATGAGTGGTTTCAACAGCCCCGGTGCATCGGAGTCAGTAAATCTGGTCATTTGAACAGAGAGCCAAATCTACCCAATGCAGTAGTTTTCTAAAATTTTCCATCCATTAGGTAGTTTTGTAAAGGTTCTAAACATTCAATTCGCGATACAATTGCAAAAAGTGTCATGAGTGGTCGTCAACAGGGCCGCGCATCGGGGTCACGAACGACTGCAGGAATGGACGCACGCGACGAATTAATTTAGCCTTTTACTAGTAAACAGAATGCATTCACTGAATCGTGTTGCTTATCCATATTTTACGTTAGTTATAGACTTGCACTAAGCATTTTGCTTCAAATTTTATCATCCGTACCGCTAGAGATCTCTTTATAATCATCATCATCAGCCTATCATCGTCCACTGCTGAACATAGAGGCCTCTCCGAGTGCACGCCAATGAGCACGATCCGCGGCTATACTCATCCAGTTTATGCCAGCCACCTTGCGAAGATCGTCTCTCCACCTTGTCTGAGGGCGTCCCACACTACGTTTGATCATACGCGGTCTCCACTCAAGAGGATCTCTTTCTATGTGTCCCAATTAGTAAAATCAGGGGCCCTAACGAGAATAGGTATCTTCCATGCAAGCGCGTTTCATCGTAGATCGAATCATCGCTTACCATCAGGCGTGATAGCGGGCAAGCCCTTGCTTATCATAAAAAAGCTTTATTATAGGCGGTTAAATTTTAGGTACATTTAAAAAAGCAATAGACGTATCTTTTCCCTTAAATAAGCAAGTATGTGCAGTTAAAAGTCAATAGTTCATAACATAATCAAGATATTGGGGTTTGTTTTTGTCCCAAAATTTTACCAATTTGTCGATTTAGAGTCTTTTCATAGACTTACACGCGCGTAATAAAGAGATACTTTTCTGCGCACGCGTCTTGCTATCTTTAAATGGTTGATTCGATGTGCCCGCTTCGAAACCTTTAAAAAACTACCGGATGGCACCAGAAGATTGGGCGATAACATTATCTTGAGATAAAAACTGAAAGAGACAAGATTTTTCCACTTGAATTTCCTATGATTGAACTCGGAAAAACCTTCGTTAAAAAGATAGATGGGAGTTTGTTAATATCATTATGAAAGGAGTATATTTAGATTTACGGAAATTTTCCAAAGCCCTTGGTACTACGAGAAATGTACCAATTCCATAATTTTTACTGTATCCAACTTTACATATTTATAATATTTGACGATAAGTAAATAAAAATCTCATGGTAATGTTCTCTATCAAAAGAAAAGAGCAGAAGGGGAAATGAGAAAGTTGAGTCACATATTAAAAACGATTTCGTTCAAGTTTTGGTTTTCATCAAGTAAAGAACTAACGAAAGGCCTTCGGTAAGGAAAAAATTGTACACTTCATTTCATTTGACTTTTCGTTATTAATATGCTTGCTATTAGAATCTTAACATCATTGAAGACTTGATGATTGTGTCTTATGAATGGCACACAATCTCTAAAGCTATTTTTACTTTTTTCAACCTTATCAACTTTTTCTCATTACCCTTCTATAATCTAAACAATTTAACTAATGTCAATACTCACTCTTTCTTATTGTTGACTACAATGACTAGTTTCACTTTCCGAGGGCCCTTGGTCATCTTGCAGAGGTCCTTGCTTCTGTCCGTTGGGCCCTGGGTCAGAATTTTTAATAACGGAATGTTTCCGCGTTCCACACTCTACAGCCAAGAAGGCTGTGACCGCCGTCACCTCACTGTCATCTTAATTACTTATCACCACTTGTACTTCACACACATCTTCAGTCTTTAACTTAACAATATCACTTTTAGTCCATTTAATACTGCTTAAATCACTCACTTTGAAATCACTATTAATAATACTGGTTAATACTTTGTTCCAATTGGTTATCTAAAAAGATTTACAATCGTCAAGCCCTGAATCGATTCTGTTCATTGATTTAAAAGTAATAACATAACAAAAGATTATGATATCGTGATTGATGCACTAATAACTCGAAACAATAATTACAATAGGAATTAGTCCAAAAATTACACGTGAATACCAACTGATTGTTGATGATAAAACTAACAATTTAAATAGTGATGGGATTAAGGAAGATTGTAGGATTGTGTAATATATTGCGTAAGGGATAGATGTTCTCTTGGTGACAGAAAATGTAGATATGAGAGAAGTCGGTCGTTGGCGACGTCAAGATTTCGCATGATGTATGATGATGCATCGGAGGTACAGATAATGCTATCAGCTGACGACAAGAGAGCACAGAACAGATAAACAGTAAATATTTGAGCAACTTCAAGCGACATGGCGTTTCATTGTCGCTGGGTATCCTAATTAACGTCGTTTATTTGTTTAATTACGTCTGTTTGCACATTGTTATGTTAGGAATTTGTTACCGTCTCTAAATTGAGATAACTTTCAATCCTTTCGTGTGTACGGCTTAAAATAACATTGCCCGAGTTTCGAAGTAATCATTTTTATCAGTTATATAACATGCTTGACATATTTTTTTACACGCACAGGTTGAGTTTAAGGAAGGAATGTACCTACATTTTTCTAATATCAGTACCTACTGATTATCTACCTAGGTACGTTAATCCGATTTGTATCTTTTAATGAAACTTAACTACGATAGTGATTTATTCCGGTGTCATTAATTATATTGATTGGTGTAAACTGACAACGTTTATCGTAATTATAGTTGAAAGTAAAGCACATTGGATTTGTTATTTTAGTATCGTTTTTGTCTAATTCTGTGGCTGTGATGTTTGGTACTATTTGTTTTTAATTTTAAAGGTATGGATTATTAAGTTTATTTCATTAATGTGCGATATGAGATTCGAAACACTTTCGTTGTGTTATACTGCTACTTTCCATCAAAGATGTAACATGTTACATTTAAATGATTGAATAATTGAATTGAATAATTTTCGTTAAGAATTTGTAAATAAAATGCCACAATGGCCAAAATTTTATGTTAATATATTCCAGCTGTTAAAAAAATAAATGTTTGGTGGTTAAAACTGGTGAAGTGCTCTGGGACTAATGATATCGTCATTTTATTAAAAGAATCTCATTTTTTGCGAACCGGCTATTTTGCGTTTCTGATATTATGCGCCTAAAGGAGATAAAATACTGCCGTTTCCCTAACATTAATTTAACATGCCTTTTTTCTTTTGTGCACTTTTAACTAATGTCAAATAATGACTATTTGTATTTATGAACCGAAGAAAAATAACATAAAGATTGCCGTTCAATATTATCTAAATGTGCGGCACTTCTTACTAAAAATATTAAATTCTTAATGTATTTTTCAATTTTAGACGATTCAGAAATATACAGGGAGGAAAAAGCAGCCCTTGACGAGTTTCTAGCCGGTTCTTCTCGTTACAAGGTCTCCCGCTGGGTCGGGTTATCACTCGTAGGGCGCGCGAACCGATGGCGTAACTTCTTTGACATCACAAGTAACAGCCTAGATTGAGTAAATGGTTTTAAATTTTGATTTAATTACGTCTTCACGGTCCTTGAAATTAGATCATCAATCTGGATTTTTTACATTAAACTTTAGATAAGATTTAATTAATCTCAGTTGATAGAGCAATCAGTGTATTAGTGCTGTAAAATAAATACCACGTAATCCTCAACATACAAGAGGATATTAATTAAAGAATTATTTAAAACATTAATTGTTGTTTTGTAAAAACCACGAATGGGTAAGTAATATCCTCCAAATCAACATCATTTTTATAATCATAACCGCCAATTATCACAGTATATATGTCACCGGCAATGTATAAAACGCAGGCATTGTATACAATGCCTGGCCCTTTTAGGCAATGTATGAAATAGAATGAATATTATTGTCTATTTCATACATTACCTAGGCAGTGTATACAATGCCTAGGCATTGTATACAATGCCTGCTGGTCCACCGGCAATGTGTAAAATAAAAAGATTTTGATCTTAGTTGGTTAGACACAAAAGCTCTGGGGTGGGCTCGGGGGGGCTCAAGGTGGGTTCAAGGGGGCTCAAGGGGGGTTCGAGGGGCCTCTGGGTGTACTCGAGGGGGGCTCAAGGGGGCTCGAGGGGGTCTTATGGCGTTTGGAATCGAACCTGCTTTACTCCTGTAGGTCCCGGGTTAGGTTAGAAATTTAAGGCGAGCGCGGAGCGCAGCGGAGCGTGAGCCTTAAATTTCGAGGTTATTTTTTTATAACAGACAACAGAAATATACTTATTTTACTCATTGCCGGTGGACCAGCAGGCATTGTATACAATGCCTAGGCAATGTATAAAATGAATCATATTTCATACATTGCCTGATCGTTTCAGGCATTGTATACAATGCCGGATAATACACATTGCCGGCAACATATACATATATTGTTTTTTTTAAACTAATATTCAACGTTATAAAAAATCCCTAAAGCCGAATAAAGTAGATAAATAGGGATCATCAAACTGTACAACTTTTACTAAGGGACCAACTCTGAAACCCAAAAAAAAATATGATCTTTCATACATTTTGCTATTTTCTTTATTAATTTTTGTATGAAACAGGTGATTAAAAGTTGTTCAGTTTGATTGTCCCTATCTACCATATTCGGCTTTATAGCATAGTCAAATTAGCAAAAAAATTGGAAGTAATTCGTGTAGTTGTAATTTTTATGGAATCATTAGAGAATGTTCAATGCTCGCACCGCTAAAACTCAGAAAAGAGACCCAGTACGATCAAGGGATTTATATGGTATGGTAGCCCCATATCCCTTATCCATGAAGAAGGTTTCCGTTTTTACCTGAAGGGAGTGCTTTTGAAGATATAAGGGCTGGTAGTTTCATCATCATCATCATCATATCAGCCACACGACACCCACTGCTGGGTATAGGCCTCCCCTAAGGATCTCCACGACGATCGGTCCTGCGCTGCCTGCATCCACTGGCTTTCCGCGACCTTCACCAGATCGTCGGTCCACCTTGTCGGGGGCCTACCCACGGAGCGTCGTCCGGTGCGCGGTCGCCATTCCAGAACCTTTCTGCCCCAACGGCCATCGGTTCTTCTCGCTATGTGTCCCGCCCATTGCCACTTCAGCTGAGCAATCCTTCGAGCGATGTCGGTTACTTTAGTTCTCCTGCGGATCTCCTCGTTTCTGATTTGATCACGTAGGGAAACGCCGAGCATGGCTCTCTCCATTGCACGCTGAGCGACCTTGAGCCTCCTTATGAGACCCATAGTTAGCGGCCACGTTTCACTGCCGTAAGTCATCACTGGCAACACACACTGTTCATAGACTTTCGTCTTGAGACACTGAGGTAAGTCGGACGCGAAGATTTTTCGAAGCTTCCCGAATGCTGCCCACCCGAGTTGGATTCGGCGAGAGATCTCTTTCTCGAAGTTGGACCTACCTAACTGGACTGCCTGTCCTAGGTATACGTAATGGTCAACAACTTCAAGTGTAGTGTTCCCAACATGAACTGGAGAGGGTACAACATGGGCATTTGACATAATTTTCGTCTTTTCCATGTTCATCCTAAGACCCACTCTTTGGGAAGCACTACGGAGATCTTCGAGCATTGTGTTCAGGTCTTCCATGGTCTCAGCCATAAGGACTATATCATCGGCAAAACGAAGGTGTGTTAGGTACTCGCCATTAATGTTGATGCCGAGTCCTTTCCAGTCCAAGAGCTTAAAGATGTCCTCCAACGCAGCTGTGAACAGTTTCGGAGAAATAACGTCTCCCTGTCTCACACCACGCTGCAGTTGGATAGGATTTGTGTTCTGGTTCTGTACTCGGATCGTCATGGTGGCATTTTGGTATAAGTACCTCAACACCTCGATATACCTATAGTCCACTTGGCACCTTTGGAGAGACTGCAGCACCGCCCAGGTTTCAATCGAATCAAAGGCTTTCTCATAGTCCACGAACGCCAAGCAAAGTGGCTCATTATACTCCTCGGTCTTCTGTATAACCTGCCGCAGCGTATGGATGTGGTCTATGGTGCTAAAGCCTTTTCGGAACCCGGCTTGTTCGGGAGGTTGGAAGTCGTCGAACTTGCGAGCGAGGCGATTCGTAAGGACTCTCGAAAACAACTTATAGACATGACTCAGAAGCGAGATGGGTCTATAGTTCTTTAAGAGGGACTTGTCACCCTTTTTAAAGAACAAGATCACCCCACTTATGTTCCATGTCTTTGGCGTTCTGCCCTGGACGATGACGGAATTAAAGAGCTTCTGGAGGACTTTGAGTATCGGCTTACCGCCCGCTCTCAGAAGTTCTGTAGTGATTCCATCGTCACCCGCCGCCTTGTTGTTTTTCAGCTGTTTGAGAGCCATACTAATCTCGTACAGGCTGACGTCCGGGATATCTTGAGTATAGTGTCGGGTAAGCTTGGCTCTGGGGTCTTTAGCCTTGCTTTCAACAGGTGTCTGCGTGGAATATAACTGCCCATAGAAGCTCTCGATCTCCCTCAGGATTTCAGGCTTTGATGAAATGATGCGTCCGTCGTCAGTTTTCAGCTTCGTCATCTGGCTTTGCCCAATAGACAGATCTCTCGCGAACACTTTGGAGCCTTTATTCCGCTCGATAGCCTCTTTAATACGATTCGTATTAAATTGGCGAAGGTCGCTCGTCAAAGACTTAGATATCTGTCTATTAAGCTGCCGATAACGATTAGCATCTACTGAACTCTGGAGCCTCATTTCACGTCTCTGATCCATGAGTAGGAGTGTGTGGTCGGAGAGTTTCTTTATCTTGGGACGGCGGGTCTTAAAGAGCTTGGACCCTACCGTACGGACAGTATCCACCACCATGTTGTTTAGATCGTCCACATCTATGCTGTTCTCAAGGGCTTCGAAGCGGTTTTGGAGTTCGAGTTGAAAGCTCTCGGGGTTTTGAATATGGGCCGGCAATGGTCGAATTGTTGATTTTATCAGTCGAGATCTTTCCAGCTTTGGGTTGATATTCAATGTGCCACGTACCAATCGGTGATCGCTCCCCGTCTTAACAGCGTTGATCACAGTGACATCATTGAATATTTGCTTTTTCGTCGACATGATAAAATCTATCTCATTTCTGACTTTACCGTCCGGACTGACCCAGGTCCACTTCCGGCATTCCGGCTTTCTGAAGAAGGAGTTCATCATAAAGAGGTTCTCCTTCTCCATAAAGTCAGCCAGCATCTGGCCTCTGTCATTCCGTTGCCCAACTCCAAATTGCCCCACTCTCAGCTCATCACCGCATCGTTTCCCCAACTTTGCATTGAAGTCCCCCATCACAACAGTGTAGTGGGTTTTGTAGCTATGCATGGCTTTAGAGATCTCCTCATACATAGCCTCCACTTCGTCATCTTGGTGTGTCGAGGTCGGTGCGTAAACCTGTATAACATTCAGCGAACACCGTTTGGATATTCTGAGTATAAGGTACGCCACCCTGGTCGACACACTTCCGATGGTAATCACGTTGTTGACAAGGGACTTGTGGACGATGAACCCGACACCACCTTGGGACTGTTGGTCGCCCTCCCGGTAGTAAAGCAAGTTACCGGAGTTGAGGATTATCGAGTCCTCTCCCGCTCTTCGGACTTCAGATAACCCGATAATGTCCCAGTGTACCTTGCTGATAACTTCTTCCAACTCGGTTAACTTCGCGTCTTCCCTTAGTGTGCGCGTGTTATAGGTTGCCAGGTGCAGTAGTTGCCTGGTAGTTTCGCCCTCTAGGAATTTCCAGAATATTCGAGAGCATTCCACAATATTCCAGAACATCCCGTAACATTCTGGAATGTTGTGAATTGCTCGGGAATGTTTGAGAACGTTCGGGAACATCCCATATCATTATATTTTTAAGTTTATCCATTTATTCCAACTACCACACAATCTCATCTCAATCTCAACTCTTTAAGCAAAGCCACCGCAGCTAGTGTAAAATAATTTGCAATTGTAATAACACTAGATCCCTTTTCACTTCATATTAAAAATATTTTTTTTATCAAATTACGAAATCCTTGAAACACATTTTCACTGGGTTTCAGACAATAAAACGCCACCCGCTGTCATGTCCAATACGGATTAAAATTAATGACATACTTAAGTATAATTTACAAAATGATCAATCACTCGTACCGATATCATCTAAATAGTGTACAAAGATAATTGTGCGCTAATAATATTATTTAACATAACAATAAATCAATATTACATGACGTATCGTTATTTTTATGTAGGTCTTAGCGAAAATACGATTTATTCAGACTGAAATTGGTTCTGTCTTTTAGTACCTTTTCACGTTATTTTAGTAGCAATATGAGTTTTTCAGACATTCCTCATCCTTACTAATATTACAAAAGCGAAAGTCCGTTTGTTTGTTTGTTACGCCTTCACGTCTTAACTACTGAACCTATCATCATGAAATTTTGCATAAACGTTGTTAGAGGTACAGAAAAGGACATAGGGTCCCTTTTATCCCGAAAAAAAGCGTCGTTACCGAGGGATAGCAAAAAATTCACAGATTTTACAGTCCCCGCAAGAATCGGAGCATTGAAAATGAACACAAAATTTACGAAAAACCAAAATCAAATCAAATGCAAAGTCCTATTATATGTTTAATGTTACAATTTTCAAAATTCCAACTAATGCACTTCTCGTCTGCTTCTACATCTTTTAACACTATTACCATGACGATCCGTCAATAATCATAGACGCTACATCACTTTTTATGTACGGAAACAGCCGTTTTTCTACAATTCCAAATCTCAATTGAGGTCACAATTACAAAACGGATTTTCAAAATCATTTCGCCATTTGATAGCTAAACTAATACCCTAAGACCCTTTTTTTCATTTTTTTCTTAAGTCGGTTTTTTTTCGAAATATTTACAATTTAATAAACAAACATCCCCCAAAAAACCCGGCATTTTTGGAATTTCGCAAAATTCCAAAAAAAGTTACCAGTAGATCTTCAAAATTCAAAATTGAGGAGTTTATCGAGTCACGTTTGAACGTTTGTTCACACGTGACTCGATAAACTCCTCAACTTTTGGTACTATTTTCATTTCAATCCTCTTAAAATCCTCGGAGATATGGCCAAAAATACGTCTGAGGCGATTTGCGTCTGATAACCATTTTCAATGGTAAAAACTTTTCACGCGGACGAAGTAGGGCGTTCGCTAGTTCTAATATATTTTTTTCTTTTCAGGAATTTTCAGGTAATATTTCTGATAAAAATGCCTCTTTCACATAGGTACGGTATATTTTTTTTATCGAGAATAAGTCATCATTTGTCCACAACCACACCGTGTTAAGTGATGGTGGACTACCACCGGGCATGCTCACCTAGAGGAAGCCTATTCACTCTAGCCTTGAAAAGTCCCAAGTTATAACTATTGGGAAACACGTCGGCAGGCAGCCTGTTCCATTCCTTAGCTATTCGGATTCGGATAAAAAAGGAATAGCAAAATGTTTTCTGCGGATGGTTGGAATATCAACAACATAAGGGTGGTACGCTAATCTGCGTCTAGTGCTTCGATGGTGGAATAGTACCATCGGCCATTTTTAATGTCCTCACTGCTGGGGCTTATGGGTGGATAAGGAGGATGGGCAATAACCCACCACGCGGGCCCAATTCGGATTGGTGGGTGTTAACGACTGCAAATGCATCCGAGACCTACAGCTTAACGAGCCTTCCGAAGCAAGGAGGAGATCAAGATAATACATTTTTAGTCACCCATCCCATGGCTACCCTTGCGAAAATTGCTTAACCTTCGCAATCGCTGGGCCAGGCGCTAAACTACTGTACCATCGAGCTCCTCGATGGTGGAATGACGGTGTGTTATCCATGAAAAGAGGCAAAGCATAGTCGAATAGCTTAACCTATCAAAAAGTTAAAACGTGTAGGAATGAAGTATGGTAGTATGGAATGGAGAGAGGTAGCCACTAGTAGGAAGGCCAAAGTGGAAGATCTTCCTCCGGGCTGGGTGGTATTAGCCCGGGGACCGCGGTCCAACCGATGATGGTTGGAAGTTGTATATATAGTTTGGTGGCTGAGAAAACTCCGATAGCGAGGTGTAGGTTTCTCCATATATTCTGCATACTACGAGTTGCTGTTCCTTATTAATCTTTGTGTTTTATACGACACTAGCGCCAACTAGTCACATGGTGATGAATCTGGTTGCAACCATGTGTAGGTATGTGCGGCGGTACGGTAGATGCCGCTACAAACGCATTCTGATGCTAAGAAACTTATAGTTGGAATACCACAAAATACTTATAACATATACTGAAAATGCACGCATCGATTCACAATCGCGACAAACAAAATGACTTTTCGTTTAACAATGATGCTAAAATTTACTGTAACAATGTAACTTCGAATATTCTTGAAAATTGCGATAAAGGCACGAAGTCATCGTCTTGATGAGCACGACAGTGTATGTTTAAAACAATTCAATTTAAACCTGTGAATGTCATCGATGACGTTTAGAGGGCGATAAAAACAACGAAACGTTAAATTTTACTATTTTACTAGTTTATTATTGGGTAATAAACTATATTTTATTTTATTTTTATTTTTTTATACTATTAAAAAAATGTTGACCTGGGGCCCAATCACAGAAACTTTTAACGATAAAACTAAAGCCAAATCGTTACCGTTTACAGAAAAATACTCGCTTCAGAATTTGTTAAAAATGACAAAAGCTGTACCTAGGGAGCCTAGGATGCCAATTATGGTCAATTTTAATGAAAATTCCAAACCTTAGAGTATTGTGTAGTAAGAACAAATACCTATAATTAGTTAATTCTAAATTTTATATTAAACTAAGTCATTATTTTTAGAAATCCTGTTCTATCTCACATTTTCAACATTTAAAAACACAAGTATTCCTTATGAGTTTTATGACACTCAACTACGCAAATCTAGTCTTGAAGCGGATTACAGAATCGATTGTCCATAACTACTTCAGCAAGAAAGGCGTTTCTACGATCATTTGTAATGATCCACCACAAATAATATACAAATGGAGGCCACGTGATCTGGACACGTGACATGATTGACTATAGTATAGTATACTATACACTTTTCCCATGAATGCATGGGAAAAGTGCGCATACGTTTAAAAAAAATATTTTTAAACGTATGCGCACTTTTCCCATGCAATCAAACCATTATTGTGAATGAAAAAAGAACTTATATTAGGTTACTTCCGCAAAAAAAATATGCAAGATGCACTGCCCGCCCGCCCGCAAAAAATGCACATGCACACCACAGAATATGTATCAGTGCACAATACCTGCATTTAGCAAGACAGCAACACACCTTGCACCTTCACCAATTAGGCTACTTTACACGTGTTTTGCCCCAACCCGGAGCATCCTCAGGAGTTAAAAAAATATTTGTAAAAAGAAAGAAAAACATGTTGACTCTTAATTTGAAGTAGCCGTGTAGCAGGGCGTGTGGAGATTTTTGGGGAGGCCTGTACCCAGCATTAGTGATGTACAAAACTCGAGTCGTCGAGTTCTACTTTTGAAGACTCGACTCGGATTGGCAGGACTCGGTGAGCTCAGTAGGCTCGTAAGCCCGAGCCTAGCCGAAAAATGAGCTCTCTGAGCCGCGCCTCGAGGCTTCAAAAGAGTTTCAAGCCTTCAAAAGAGCTCGAACCTATTAAATGAGCTCGAGCCTTCAAAAAAGCTCGAGTCTAAAAATGAACGCGAGCCTCATAAAAAGCTTAGAGTTCATGTTTATTACTTTAATATCTCCGTAAATAATAATATTTACGATATTATTAATTACGGAGATATTAGAGCCGAGCTTATCGAGCTCACAGAGCCCTGAAAATCTGACTCTAGTCTTCAAAATTAGAACTCAAAAAGATGAATGTCTTATGTTATAAAGAGCACCGTAGATGCTTAATCTATTGTGCTTTAGCTCTACTTATCCTCATTCATCAGCAGCCCATCACAACTAGTGCGTCGAAAAAGACTCGAGTCGTGAAAAAGCCTCGAGATCGACTGAGCTCTTCAAAAAGGCTCGAGCCGTGAAAATGGCTCGAAGTCAGCCGAGCTCTGAAAACGGCTCGAGCGCTAAAAAGACTCCCGAGTCGTCGAGCTTCGTACAAACGAGGCGAGCCCTGTAAAACGACTCCGAGCTCTGGACAAAAGGACTCGGCGGACTCGAGTCTTGTACATCACTACCCAGCATTAGGTGGCGACTGATATGATGATAATGATGGTGATAATGATGATGATAATGATTATGATGATGATGAAGATGATGATGATGATATGTGACAAGGTAACACAGCACCAGCTCTTAGGGATGTCGTTAAAGGCAACAGTGACTTAGAGGTAGGTAGTATATATCCAACACTTCTGTGGACCAGAAAATTTGCATATAGGCATTTTCCGATGAAAATAAATAAATAATAATAATAGGCTGATACGATGCTGATGATGATGGCTGCATTTTCATATTAGCTTCAGACGATATAAATACATTTTAAGAATGGGTATAGACCATTCTTAAAATGTATTTATATCGTATAGTTTGTGTTAAAATTGTAATTAAAACATTGCGTATTTGTTACCCATTCTAGAAAATGCTTTAGGTATCAATAATGCGGGGGGAAAATACCAAAAAACAATGAATAATATTACTGAATGAATGAGCCGTTAATGACGCCAAAATGTGAATAATTGATATCGGTGAAAACAGGAAAGTCATATAATTGACAAATAACATGTACAAATGGTTCAATATTATTTAAACTTAGTAATGAATGGTTTAATCATCGTCAACCTGTTAAGGTTACTAACTGCATAGAATAGACCTTCCTTATTTGTGGATCAAAATTCCATAGTAAGGACCACATGGCCACGTACCTAAAATCTTCCTAAAGTCGTCTCTTTCCTAAGTGGTCACCTTTGTTTGGTTGCACATCAGTGAAAAACTACAATATTGAAGTTTCACTTTACGATTTTTTTCTATTGAGAAAAGTATTAGCTATCATGTTTCTGTCTTATACAAAACTGAGTATTATAATCTACTAGCTTCTGCCCGCGACTTCGTCCGCGTGGATATTAGACGAAATCCTTTTAAGGAACCTTCAACCAGGATCCGGCCAGCCATTTTTACGCGATTAGGCGAGTCCCCATCAAGCGCGCTGCCTCGCGAGGCAAGACATTTGCCGCGTGTGGCGGGCCTCGCACAAGGCTTTCAGTTCCCGTTTCCGTTCCCGCTCCCGCTCCCGTTCCCGTTCCCGTTCCCGTTCCCGTTCCCGTTCCCGTTCCCGTTCCCGTTCCCGTTCCCCGTTCCCCGTTCCCGTTCCGTTCCCGTCCCGTTTGCGTTCCCGTCCCGTAAACGTCCCGTAACCGTCCCGTACCCCTTCCGTTTCCGTTCCCGTTCCCATCCCGTACCTGTCCCGTTCCCATCCTGTTCTCGTTCCCGTTCCCGTCCCGTTATATTCCCGTTCCGTTTCCGTTCCGTTCCCGTTCCGTTCACGTTTCTTTCCCTTTCCCATTCCCGTTCCGTTCCCGCTGCGTTCCCGTCCCGTAAACGTCCCCTACGTCACGTACGCCTTACGTTCCCGTTTTTGTTCCCGTTCCGTTCCCGTCCGGTTCTTGTTCCCGTTCCCATCCTGTTCTATTCCCGTTCCGTTCCCGTTTCATTCCAGTTTCATTCCTGTTTCGTTCCCGTTACGTTCCTGTTTCATTCCCGTTTCGTTCCGTTTCTGTTCCGTTCCCGTCCGATCCCGTCCCGTACTCGTCCCGTACCCCTTCCGTTCCCGTTCCCGTACCCGTCCCGTTCTAGTTCCCGTTACCGTCTCGTTCCCGTTCCGTTCGGTTCCGTTCCGCTCCGTTCCGTTCCGTTCCGTTCCGTTCCGTTCCGTTCCGTTCCGTTCCGTTCCGTTCCGTTCCGTTCCGTTCCGTTCCGTTCCGTTCCGTTCCGTTCAGTTCCGTTCCGTTCCGTTCCGTTCCGTTCCATTCCGTTCCGTTCCGTTCCGTTCCGTTCCGTTCCGTTCCCGTGCCCGTTCCGGTTCCCGTTCCCGTTCCCTGGATGTGCATGTCCAGGTCCAGGTCCATATTATTATGTGTCATATCCACCGCATTGGACTTCAAAATAAATCTAATTTTCGCAATCACCATCCCATAAAACCTCAAAAACGACATCCATATCGATTTTTATGTTACTCACCCCACTTACCCTCTAAGGGGTTGATTTTCAAAATCCAAAATATATATTTAGACGTGCTCCTACGAATTTTAAAGTTGTAATTTTGATTTTGTATTCTTTTTCCATACAAAATTTGAACCCCATTTTTACCCCTTTAGGGGTTAAATCATGTCCACCGTGTTGGACTTCAAAATAAATGTCATTTTTGCAATCGTCATCCCAGAAAACCCCAATAACGACATCTATATCGATTTTTATGTTTACTCACCCTATTTACCCTAAGGGGTTGATTTTCAAAATAAAAAAATACATATTTGCCTATTTATTTTTAGATGTGCTCCTACGAAGTTTTAAGTTGTAATGTCTATTTTATATTATTTTTCCATACAAAATTTGGACCCCATTTTCACCCCTTTAGGGGTTAAATCATGTCCACCGTGTTGGACTTCAAAATAAATGTAATTTTTGCAATCGTCATCCCAGAAAACCCCAATAACGACATCAATATCGATTTTTATGTTTACTCACCCCATTTACCCCCTAAGGGGTTGATTTTCAAAATAACAAAATATATATTTGCCTATTTATTTTTAGATGTGCTCCTACGAAGTTTAAAGTTGTAATGTCTATTTTATATTATTTTTCCATACAAAATTTGGACCCCATTTTCACCCCTTTAGGGGTTAAATCATGTCCACCGTGGTTGGACTTCAAAATAAATGTCATTTTTGCAATCATCATCCCACAAAACCCCGATAACGACATCCATATCTATTTTTAGGTTTTTTTTAACCCTTTTCACCCCCATTTCATCCCCTTTGGAGTTGAAATCCTAACAAAAACAATATACGTTGCTTTAGATTTCTATCCATAAGCCTAAATTATAAATTTAGCGATTTTTACTTCGAAAATAAAGGATTTTCTTTAATACACAACTTCATCCCCCTTTTGACCCCTTCGGGGGTAGAATTTTGAAAAACGCTGAGACCCGTATTTATTAATTTTCAATCGTCAGCCTAAACACAAAATTTGAAGATTCTAGCTTCAAAACTGAGGGACTTTCATACAAACTTTCATCCCTTATTTCATCCCCTTAGGGATGGAATTTTCAAAAATCCTTCCTTAGTGGATGCCTACACTGTATAAAGTATCTGTGTGCAAAATTTCAAGTCTCTAGGTCCAGCGGTTTGGGCTGTGCGTTGATAGATCAGTCAGTCAGTCAGTCAGTCAGTCAGTCAGTCATTCAGTTTACGATTTTATATATTAAGATATATTTTCTACTTTTTGTTTGAGACCGATAAATCAAGGAATACTGCGTGAAATCTTTATTCAAAAATGTGTAATAGGGATGTTGACTTATGAATAAAATAACGAAATACTAATAAAAATCGTAAACATATCAAAATTTTGGAGTAGCTTGTATACCTCTTGGTTTTATATAAGTATTGCGTATTATTTGTTTTATGACCCTTCAAAGTTGGGTTGTCCACCGTCCATTTAAAAAGTATAAAGTTTGTTAAAATAAATAATACATTTAATTAGTCCGTAAAATTTATAGTAGGCTCCGCAACCAACAAAATATTAGCTATTAATGTTATTTTAAAAGGAGGATCTAGTAATACAGAAAACTAGATAACAACAAGAATAAATCCTATACAAATATCGCCTTACAGTAGAAAACGTAAGTAATTCAACAAGAGGCAAAGCAAATCAAATATTTTGTACCATACACGATAACTCGGAGACACAACTAATTTATAACTAAACAAATAGTAAGGTAGGTAAAAATGGAGCAATCAGTGAGTTTGTATGTAGACAGTCTCGATAAGATAGATGGAAACAAATAGATAAGTGATGATGATTACTTGACCTACTAGAAACTGTTGATGAATCAGTGCGTTTTCTCCTGCAATTCTTGTTTCAGTGTCTATGGTATAAAACTTCCTAAAAAAGATTAAATAAGACAAGTCATATAACACAACTTTTTTTAAAGTTTCTTCAAAACTGTTTAGACAAGAACATTTTTCGTAGGTAATCTTCAAAACTTTAATTGACAAGACATTGGCAAATGTAAAAAGAACACAGGGTCCTGAAAAAGGTAATATTATAGTAACAATATTGAGATTAATGAGCAACTGGTCTTATTTTCTGCACTTAAAATGTCCTTAAGTAATCTTTACTTAACGTAAGTATATCAATTACGATATCGGTGAAAATTGACTTAACATATAAATCTGTCTAGACTTATAGAAAATTCTGCAGAATTATTTAAATTTGACGCAAAAATCACTTCATGTTATAAAACAAAGTCCCTCGCCGCGTCTTTGTCTGTCTGTTTGCGATAAACTCAAAAAATATTGAACGGATTCACGTATTAAGTAAACCTATTAAATTTTTAGATTTTAGGCATTCACAATGCTATTTTTATATTGTGAAAATTAATATATATTAGTATTTTTTCTAATATATGAATTACCTTAAAGTAATCTTTTTCATTTGAGTAACACGAGGTTGTGGAGATTTTTTTTAAAGATGTCAAGTTCGAGGAAAGTTGAAATAGTAAAAACCTCTTAGTTTTTGGGGAGTATTTTAAATGGGTATACATCATTTGATGTCTTCTTTTGGTATTTCCCAGCAGTATTTTTTATTTCTTTACTTACTAAATGGCGCTTACGCCAATTAAATTGGTGTGGTAAAACACACAGTTGTGTCGAAATCCCTAATCTAAAGATAACGATATAAATGGAAAATCAGTAACAGGAGACTACTGTCTAGATAAAAGTTTCACAGATTTTTTGATAAATGGCTTGCATCGGCCTTGAAAATCAAAACCATATAGTATTTTTGGATGACAAGACAACCAAACTCAGTCATTCGTCATGCTCGTGAATGGGTTGATCTCAACACAATTTGTCAACATGTCAACAAAGTTATTTATTCCACCACGTTTGAATTCTTACATCATTCTGAGTGTCACAGGCTATATTTTTTGGTAAGTGTCACTGGCTATATTTTTTGGAACAAAACTAAAATGGCGACTGTACTTAAATCTGTCAATTGGTACAGTCACCATTATAGGTTTTTTCCAAAAATATAGCCAGTGTCATTCGGAATAATGTAAGAATTAACGGTACCCCGTACATCCCAATCCGTTGAGCCATTTAGAAGTTATGGTGGAATAAATAACTTTGTGTTGACTAATGTCAACTAATTGTGTTGATATCCACTGTTCACGAGCATGACGAATGACTGAGTTTGGTTGTCATGTCATCTAAAGATACTATATTGTTTTAATTTTAAAGGCAAGCCATTTATCAAAAATATCTGTGCAACTTTTATCTAGACAGTAGTCTTATGTTGCTGATTTTCCATTTAAATTTAATTCCTTATCGTTATCTTTAGATTAGGGATTTAGACTAAACTGTGTGCTTTGTCACACCAATTTAACTGGCGTAAGCGCCATTTAGTAAGTAAAGAAATAAATAAAAAAATACTGTTGGGAAATGCGATCAGAAGATTTCAATGATGTACCTACCTATTTACAAAACATCCCAAAAAAGGGAATTTTTTTTAATAATAAGTACTTCAACTTTCCTCGATTTTCTCATCTTTCTGAAAAAAACTCACCTCGTGTTACTCAAATAAAAAAGTTTACTTTAGTTACTTTAATACGTGAAAAAGTAACAAAAAAAATGTAGCTTTCCTATAGATTTTTTAATAAACTATATACGAGGGTGGTTTGATAAGTCCATGACTTTGAAAAGAAGTAATACTTTTTTTTCATAATTTATTTTTGTGTCTTAAAAAGAAACTCCTTTAGGCATCTTTACACAAAATTTTTTTCAAATTTGGCAAACAATTATTACTTTTGAAAACAAAAAGCTCAAGCGAGTTCTAACTTTTCTTAATGACCCTGTCGACCCTCTCGGCGGCACTCATGACATCAAAACTCATCGAATGAAGATGTGAATCCTTCCTATTCTCTAGATTCAACCCCAGTGAGATATTTTCTCCTACCAAACATGAATAAATGTCTTGATAAATGTCTTGGCGGGCAAAGATTTTCATCAAGCCGAAAGGTGATGTCTGAAATGGGCCCTCATTTCAGTTACCAGTTTTCAGGCGATGAAAGAAAAAAATAATGGGTTAAAGAGGTAGGAACTTCGTTGGTCTGAATACCCAGAGCTACAATAAGATTATGTACAAATAAAACAAAATATTCCGAAAAAAAGTTTTTCTTCATTAAAAAGTCATGGACTTATCAATCCACCCTCGTAATGTATCAGATTTCAGATATCAAATCTTTTACAGAGACAACCTACATAAAGCACTGGTACAATGTATGTACTAAACAATGTTAGATAAATATAAGAAAAATTAAACTAGGTAGGTTATTGGGCGGCATCTTTGTAGTAAGTTATCTGCCCTGAAAACTACTTAACTACTTGTCAAGAATGACAGAAAGATACGGAGATTTCAAAGATAGTTAGATACTTAGTTAGATTTCTATGTAACTTTTCATATCAAGGATGTTTGAGGTAAAACAACATGTTTTTTAAACTCGTCTAGCTACACGTCATTACGTTCAAGATTACCTAAGTCACATAGTGATTTTTTTTTCTTCGTTAGGTATGTGCCTATTTTTAACATAAATGTAACATTACTTCACAATAAAATAAAATGGAGTGTGGTTTCTAAAAACTAGTGGCCGCCCGCGGTTTCACCCGCGTGGTTCCCGTTCCCGTGGGAATATCAGAATAAAAAGTATTCTATGTTTTAATCTAGGTTATCTTCTATCTGTGTGCCAAATTACAACCAAATCTGTTCAGAAGTTATTGCGTGATTGAGGAACAAACATCCAAACCCACAAACTTTCACATTTATAATGTTAGTAGGATATAGGAATCTTTTATTTATATATATTTTTTATGAATAAGGCGTTTAGTCTCCTATACCAATCGAGATAATTTTCTCACAGCTTTAGGCATTTTATTGGCAAACGTTAATTTATAAAATACTAGAGAATATACTAAATGACACCTATAATTAATATATTTATCTTATAAAATCGTTTCACGTAGCTTTTAAAGAATTTGTTAACACCAATTTTATTGTTGGTTGTAAGTGAAACTCTTCTTAATTTACATAACAACTAATGGCAGAACAAATGGGTGACGTTAAAATACCAATTTTGTCAAGAATTGTCGTAATTTTTAGGACAAACAAGTGTGTCTAATTTTAACTAATAGCCTTTTTCTGTGCAATGAATAGTCGACGAGCTTAAGAACAAACTACTCAAAATTATTGTAAATATCGCGACCTCATTTCTTTATTTCACAAGGAATCGTCTGGCCTTCATCTCGCTTGATGATGGCCATCAGCCATTTTTTAATGTCCCCATTGCTGGGGCACAGGCCTTCTTTATAGATGGATAAGGAGGATGATCCATAACCCACCACGCGGGCCCAATGCGGATTGGTGTGTGTTAACGACTGCAAATGCGGCTGGGACCAACGGCTTAACGGGCCTTCCGAAGCACGGAGGAGCTCGAGATAATAAATTTCTGGTCACCCATCCCATGACTGACCCTTGCGATCGCTGGGCCAGGCGCTAAGCCACTGCGCCACCAAGCTCCTCACCTGATGATACAGGATCATAATTTAGTTAGGTTTGGTACTAACTCACCCGAATTGAACTGGTCCATTTTTTTTCTGGCAGGTTTAATATAATAAATCGTAGCAAATGGAAAGAAGTTATAAATATTAGACAACATCACAAGGATTCCAAGGTAAGTAGCTAAAGCACTTGTGTTATGGAAATCAGAGACAACGGTGGTATCACAAACACCCAGACCTGAGACAATATAGAAAAGTTCGTTTTAAATAATTGACCCAGCCGTGGTCGAACCCGGGACCTCAGATGTTGCAACACCTTGAAAACCGATGTTCAAACCACTTGACCACGTCAAAAAAATTAAAGCTAAACAATTAATTTTTAGTCATATAATAAAGTTATCATTTCTGTTTTGGCGTTTTCTGATAAACACTATAATTGCAAGTAAAACTAAGCATAAAAGACAGAGGTCATGATAATTTAAATGCATACTTTCAATAAAATCTGTCAATAGTAACACAAGCACTTGACAAAAAAAAACCATAATTCGTAAGCCAACAGCGACTCATGTTGTTCTAAGAAAACCCGGCAAAAAAACATATTTTTTCGACTACAATTACATGCTAGATACCTAAAAAGCTGTCAAGTAGTGGATTAGCTTAGGTTATTTTACTAAATTCCTCAATTTAATGTACGCATTGCGTTAATATCGATAAATACTGCAGAACAGTACGTCAATGATTACGATATCTATTAGCCATGATAACTATAAAAACAAAGTACAAAAAGACTCACAAAACCCAGTTACCGGCTTAATCAAAATGTTATTATGCAGAAAATTTAAATTTACTTTGAATTGAAATCAAATAATTTTTTAATACAACGAAAGCTTTTTGTAGGTCTGCGATTAATAAAATGATCAAACAATCCATAGCTAATAATATATTTTTTAATCAATAACATTAATGTCACCGAGAGAACACTTAAAATCACCTTGATTCTGAGACACACAACATAAAAACTTAACTAATTAAAGTCCTATCTCAAGTTACCATAAAAATATTTCAAAGCAAAAAGCTTTTTCTAACCAACAATAGTTTAAGGTTCGGTCACACCACACTTCAATTGTCCAACAATCGAATATCACTCGCGATTAATCGATTACTAAAATCGCGCACGATTATGAATGGACTGTCTACAACCGATGGCGTCAACGCGAGAACTGATACCAAGCGCGTATTATCATAAAAAAAAATACAAATAAAGCACTTGATAAGTGACGGATTGGTTAGTTTAGTAGTCAGTCGCATTGCCGTAAGTGCGAACGGACGTGTCATCAAGCTCTCGAAGTGTTGTGTCATACCTACTATGTTAAAACGAAAACCTGTTACAAGTTTCTGAGATTACAGAAGATGTATCCCTGTTTCATAACAAATACATTTCAATACTGAAGTTTACAAGTGCGAGTAGCTACGAGTCGTTTACTTTGGCTTAACTAAAAGCTTCTGAAAAGACAATGCCGGCAAATTATGCTTTTTTCTTTTGGCATGGCCATTAATTAAAAGTTTTTTTAGTTCCGAATAATGTTTTAATACATGAATATCACTAAACCGAGCGATTACGAGCGTAACTCGATTACAATTATATATATTTTTTTAAATTTGGAGATTATTTTTATCTAAATATTTATACAGGGTTATTTGTAAAACAACAAAATCCTCGCAGGACTAAATTACTAACATCATAAACAACAACATTTGTAATACGACTTTTCCGAAAACAGCAAAAAAAAACGACTTTTCATACAAAAGTCGATCAGCTATTCGGACATTTGTATGGAATGTATGAAAAGTCGAATATTTGTTGTCTGTTTTTGGAAAAGTTGTACAACAAATATTGTTGTTTATGATACTAGTGATCTACTCCTGCGAGGTTGTTCATTATAGTGTCTTAGAAATAACCCTGTATATTATTACTAAATAGCAATTTTTGTTACTTCAGTCACTGCCTTTTTAACAGTTTTTGGAAAGACCAGTGGTCAGCCACACTGTCATCATATATTCTCTCTGATTCTCCCAATACATATAAAAAATAAAGTAAGTAGTCAGTTTTATTATTTTCATTTTTGTCAGGTAAAAAAATTTAGGGTAAAATTAAGTAAATAAGGGCAAAATAATGGTGAAATTATGTTTCAAAAGCGCTTAATTTTCTTTTTTTCTATTCCAATTATTGTTTTTGAACTTTTCTTTTTAGTTTTTACTTTTTGTTTGATTTGAGCTATGAGGCTGCGTTCAAACGATAACACACGACCCGACCTCAACCCGAACTCAACTCAAACTCAACTCAAACTCACCTCAACCACAGCCCACCATGAAATACATCGCTTACAATTTTGAGTCTTATGACACTTTAATAAGGTCCTGTGTAATGTCCAGGTGAGTTTGAAGTGAGTTCTGTTTGAGTTCGGTTTGAGTTTGATTTGAGTTTGGGTTGTGTACGGGTTGAGTTTGAGTTGAGTTCGGGTTGAGCGCGGGGAGGGTGCAGTTGCATCGACAAAATAAAAAAAGAGCTTATTAATGTGTCATAAGATTCAAAATTGTAAGTGATGTATTTCAAGGAGAAGGCTGCGGGTGAGTTGAGTTTGAGCTGAGTTTGGGCTGAGTTTGGGTTGAGGTTGGGTCGTGCGTTATCGTCTGAACGCAGCTTGAGGAGTGCTATAAAAAACTTGTATTTCATAATAAACTTAAGATTCTTAGCTTCTTTTAAGTACCGGATGTAAGTTATTCTATGAATGCACAATCTCACAGTCATTCACTTAATGTCGACTGCTTTGCTATATAATCATGATGTGGCAATAGAATGCATTAGGAATTTCAAGGAAAACTAATCATTTTGTTATGAAAAAATAAGCGAGAAAAAAGATGAAAAAAAAAACTAATTTTATGCGGTATGAACTAAAATGCTTTGAATGTGGAAAAAGTTGAAGTAGCCTAAAAATTTCAGTAGGTTCTGACAGTTGTTATGTGACTTCCTATTTATGAGACATAAAAATATATAAAAAAATCATAATCACATTATAGAAAAGATCTGAATGCGTTTATATGAGATCATTAATATACAGCTTTCTTTTTAATCGACTTCCAAAAAGGAGGAGGTTCTATGTTCGTCTGTATATTTGTTTTTTTTTTGTGTATGTCCACCGATTACTCGAAAACGGCTGGACCGATTCAAATGATTCAAACGTTATTACATTAGGTAAACTCCCAAATTGGTCCCATTTTTTAAAATTTGGAAATCGGTTCAGTACTTTTCAAGTAATCTTGAAAAAAGCGCGAAAATAGTATGATTTTGTGTGAATTACCTCGATGATAATGGTCGTATTACTTCTTTGTTTATGAAATGAATAAGATAATTAGTTTTTTATTAGAAGAGGGATATCTGTGTAGTTCTTTAACCGAATTGAAAAAAAGGAGGTTCTCAGTTTGACCCGTATAAATGTACGTATGTTTCTTCGCAATTATCTCACATTTGTCTGAGCCGATTTTACTATCTAAATAATATACCTACTAGGTACCTACACTAAAAATAAAAAATAAAAATTGTATAAAAAAAACAAAAAACCGACTTCAAAAAACCTACCTCTAAAAAGCAAGAAATAATATTCGTAATAATAAAAACACGTCTATTGAAGTCGGGTGGGGCTTTTAGAATAAAAAAAGGAATCTGTACTCCAGCCTTACCCGACTTCAATAGACGTGTTTTTATTATTATTTCTTGCTTTTTAGAGGTAGGTTTTTTAAAGTCGGTTTTTTGTTTTTTAAACAATTTTTATTATTGCACAAACAGATGTATGCTGTGTTAATATTTTTTGTTATTATTAATGTCCCAACTGCTGGGGCACAGGTCTTCTTATGAATGAATAAGGAGGATGGGGGGTGATGATAACCCACCACGCAGGATCAATGCGGATTGGTAGATGTTAACGACTGGAATGCAGCCGGGACCAACGGATTAACGTGGTTTCCGAAGCACGAAGCTCGAGATAATATTTTTTTTACTTGGAAAAATGTATTTACTGTTCAACAATAGTTCTTGTAGTAACGAAACGGCCAAGCCACATAATATTTTGACTAAGGTGAAGAGTTTTTGAATTTAGGGCTTGTACATATAGAGTTGGAGCGCGTAGAGTGAGAAGCTTGGCTCTACATGAGGTCTGATAACTTTTTGACAGTGCAAGCCATAGTCTTGGCAACATTATACATGAAACTGTTTTTGGTGGGATGCTTTTTTCTATATTTTAATGTTTGAATGGAGTCCATTAAAAATATAATTCAAAAAACATACAAATATACGTAATTCATTTATACATAGTGCATACTCAGGTATATCATGGGTAAACAAAAATCTTATGTAGTTACCAGAACTTTGTCACCGGGGTTTTTTATTTACTACCAGATTCTTAGCACTATTGATATTTAAGACTTGTTTGAATTAACTTTGAGCACTAAGCTATTTACTTGAAACTATTTTCCTTGTTTGTGGCTTTTAGCGGAAATCGAGGTAAATGAAATATCAATATTTTTCTATTATGAATACTCATATGTAATAATATATATAAATAATATTTATGTAATGTCGTACATATTCGTACAGGTCAGATCTTTACAAAAATTAGGCACAGCCATATTGAAATCGGCGGAAATAAATAAAAAAATATATTTAAAATACAATAATACCAAGTTCTAAAGCAAACATGAAAAAAACACACATAACTATAAATAAACTAGGTAGAGGCTCTGTAAGCTGTAGACCTCGCTTTAGCAATGTCGCCATTTTGAAAAATTTCGAAAAACTAAATTGACAAAAAAAAACAGAAAAAAACTATACAACGTGTTAATGAAAAAGCGCAAAACCTCTTTGTGCTCATGAATATGAACAACTTTTACTATTGGGCCAACTCTGCAACTCAACAAAAAAAATCAGCTGTTTCATACAAGTTGTCAATACCTACTCGACCAGAATGTATGAAACAGCTGATTTTTTTTTCGCGATTTCAAGGTTGGCCCCATAGTAAAAGTTGTTCATATTCATGAGCGCAATGACCACCTAAGAGATTTTGCGCTTTTTCATTAACACGTTGTATATAATAACACATATAATATAACTATACATTAATTTCACGAGAATCGGTTGAGAAATGCGATCTACAGAGGAGAACAGAGAGACATAGGTACAACAAGCATTTTGTCCAAGCTGAAGCAGAGACGCTTCGCGCTCGCTCGGTCAATTATAATGTCAATGTGAGGCCACGAGACTATTTTCCTGCAGAGAATAGCCTATTAGTGAGATTTCAGAGCAAAATGACGCCGACACCATTGTGATGATGATGAATATTCATGGGCTGTAAAGAGGTGATAAGATGGCATTGTAAGGTTGCCAGAAGTTAGTTTGTGTAACAATGTTGGTAAATTAGTAAGCGTTAGGTGACCCTGAAAACAGTAAAACACTGCAACTGAAAACAGTTCAACAATATGCTGAAAACAGTCCAACGATGTGACTGAAGAGCGTTCAACAATGTGACTGAAAACAGCCCAACAATGTAACTGAAAACAGCCCAACAATGTGACTGAAAACAGCCTAACAATGTGCTGAAAACAATCCAACAATGTGACTGAAAACGGTCCAACAATGTGACTGAAAACAGTCCAACAATGTGACTGAAAACAGACCAACAATGTGACTGAAAACAGTCCAACAATGTGACTGAAAACAGACCAACAATGTGACTGAAAAAAGTCTAACAAGGTAACTGAAAACAGTCTAACAATGTGACTGAGAAAAAAGTCCAACATTGTAACTAACAACAGTCCAACAATGTGACTGACTGAAAACTGTTCAACAAAGTGACTGAAAACGGTTCGAAACTGCAACTCAAACCCCACTGCCAGAATGTTGCCAAACTTGTTGCTTAGGGCGTAGTTCTCTCCCGAAAAAAGGCCTATACGTCCTGCTGATGATGATGCTGGTGACATTGTGAATATACACACATTAGACGCCTTAATTTTTGATTAATCGCATCGCGCATCTAATTAAATCTTTGGATAACTACCTAGGTTACAGTGCCAATTGAATCTATGCTGCTTAACTGAAAAAATGTAAAATAACGGCGTGAACAAGAAAATGAAAAAATGTGCTAACCCTAAGCATATACGAGATGAAAAACACCAAGATCTTTATGTGCGAGATAAATCGATTTTTTGCTTCAGTTACAGAACTACACTTTGCATGGATTTATCTGTTAACTTGCTTGAACTGTTATTGTAACTAGCCATTGTTTGTTGGAATGTTCATTTAATTTAAAATAAATATTTCTAAGACAATATTACTATATACTGCATGGTATGGTATGGACACAGAGTAAACAATAATCTTCGGTAGTATGGAGGTGAAGGTCGCGGTGCGCCGCCGGATGCGGGCAGCGCAGGACCGATCGTCGTGGAGATCCTTGGGGGAGGCCTATACCCAGCAGTGGGTGTCGTGCGGCTGATATGATGAGTATGGAGGTGATTATGTTGCACTTGTGACATTAGCCCACTGCGCGATAAGGAGCTCGATGACGTAGTGAGTTAGCGCATTGCCCCGCAAGGGTTGTCATGGGATGGGTGACCAAAAATGTATTATCTTGACCTCATCCGTGCTTCGAAAGGCATGTTAGGCCGTTGGTCCTGACTTTGTTTGCAGTCAATAACACCCACCAATCCACATTAGACTTGCGTGGTGGGTTAAGGCTTTTCCTCTTTCCTTCCTGTGAAGACTCATTAGTTTATTTGAATAAAGCAATTTTTTACTTTGACTTCCTTCTTATCCACCCATAAGGAAAGCCTCTGTCCCAGCAGTGGGCACAATAAGTGCCGTGGGCCCGGGTTAAGTCGTTGGTACCTCAATTGTGTACTTGTGAAGGGAATCAAAAGTGTCCACGGCACAACCAGTTGAGCATAGTAGTTGTACCTTGGGTCCGGAAGGGATAAAATGGCTATTCGAATTTTTCACAAGTGAGGAAACTATTTTGCGCTGAAAGATTGCCTCTTTTTCGTTCCGAAAAATAAAAAAACTTAAATAGCTACTTTCAGATTATGTCGCAACGTCTCCAAACTGAAAAATCACGGAAATCGTGATAAATATCGGTTAGCAGTGTCGTCTCGTGATCCACCAATTTGTAGGCTCGCATCGGAATCAAGGACTCTTTCGAAAGTATTTTTCTAAAATTTTAACTCACCTCACGTAAGACTGTTGCCCAGGATTTGCGTGGCATAATTTTTTTTGGCAAGTTGCCTTAGATCTTCGGTTTGGATTGAATACCTAATAATACGGCATTCTTGGAATGAATAGTTGCTAAAATCGAGTAAGAGCAAACGGACCTTTGGAAATTTTAAATGGCTATTTAAATGGTTAGCATAATATTTGTTTTTTGGTGATTAAAGAAATATATTTGATCAGCAATAATGGTTAGTTGGTCAGCAACTGTTGGTTAGCAAATATTTCTAAATCAATCAGCAATTAACGTCACGCTGGACTGTTCTACATTTTTTTAGCTGCATTCAGTGACCCAAGTTTATTAAAATTTTGTTAAGCACCGAGGAAAAACAGAATGAATGATCAGAAAAAAAAATTAAAACCTCTATTGATAGTAAATTTTGCAAAAAACTACATTTCTGGCACTTCGCCGGCTGCTACCGCGGCGGCACGTTCGTTCGGCTCGCGCGTGTTTTTGGTCGCAGTTATAATTTCTAACCTAACCTATTGAACTTTTTCACGCCCCGTCTTCCTGATTTTGTGTATACCCCCTTTTATTACCAAATTTTGGATGAAGGAGGGGGATAACTAGCATTTGGTCTAATAAATTTATTATTATTTATTTAATTGTATTTATTTCGTTTTTTTTTTTGGTTCTTATAGACCATACTGTCACAGGGAGAAGAAATACTCTATCTGATATAGTTCGAGATTTTTGAAGGTCGCCCACGATGAGCAGCTTTTCGTGCAAACTTTTTATTTCCAAGCCTTTTTACATTAAACTCCGCATAGCAAACACGCTCGCCAATCGTCGTTACGTCAAAGATGTAAGATCTACTCGTAATTACTATGATTGAGCAAGGCCAGACGATGACGCTTCCATGGATACTATGAGTGCTAATTGTAAGCACATACCTACGTATGCGAAGATATAATTCACTCTCAGACATCTGGAATACCATTGTATGAAAATAATCATAGTTGAAGTTAGTTCAGCTCTTTAAAGTTTTCAGCCCCCCCTTAGCAAAACCACACGATATGCGATATGATAAAGCGCTTTATAGCTTTTAAGTGTCAAAACACATTTTGAGAGTTGAGTGTCGATAAAATGCGATATTTTCGTGTTTCAGTGGTCATGCTACAAGGGCAAGACTTTAATGAATTGATATAAAACAAGCCGATTTTTTTAAAATCATTTCTTAAAAAATAAACAACATATTTATTGCGGCTGTACGGTTGATTTGTCAGTAAGTCAGTCAGTTCCTAACTTGTTACCTGCTTGACTGGCAGTGAGAAAATCCATCCTTATACCTTATTCCTTCCACTCTCCGCTTGTTACCTTAGGTCGACTGGTATAAGCATCCTTATTTATTTATATGTGTATTTATTAACTTATGGTTAGGGCTAGGGCTGTTAGGGCGCTAGGGCTGTAGGGCACTAGGGTTGTCAAGTAGGATAGTTCTACCCTTTCCAATTCATGTAAAGAGGGCTGGGGGAAACCTTGCTCCCTTACAATATGTATCACATGTACAAACCTATCTACATGCAGTTTGATTTAACTTCCATTAAAAGATAACTATTATTTCAAGTTCATGTCAATTTGTAAACAAGAAAACTCAATCACACAAAAAAGAATGATCAAAATCGGTCCAAAAATTTCGAAGTTAGGCGCAAACAACGAAAAATAAAATATATAGTGGCGGCCTGATCATTAGAAACACCAGTCGATTTTCATACAAACGAGGTAACTTTGATGCCTTGGTTGGCTCTGTCAGACCATCATTAGATCACAGCTAGATCAATCCCTGGCGGAGAACCAAGGCTTTAAAGTTACTTCGTTTATATGAAAATTCACTGGTGTTTCTAATTATCCGGCCACCAACTGTATAAAAATCGAATTGATAACCTCCTCCTTAGCAATTTTCTAAGTCGGTTAAAAATACTGCTGTCGGGCTTTTATGTTAAAACTGAAACCGTAGGATTCTCTTCTAGAATCCCGATTCAAATTTATTCATTTCGCTGCTGTATTTGTCAACAGTAGATTCGAACGTTCGAATTCATACAGAATAGGCTGCTCTACTTAGTCTCAACTAGTTGTGAACAAATGCTACTTAAAACTTATTATGTACTAACCAGCTTTCATAGAATAACTTAAGATTACACAGTATGACCTAACAACATATAAAATAACACAAAAAGCCACCCAGTCACGTTTTACCGTGTAAAACAGCCAGTCACGAAGATTTCATTGTATATTCTATGTAAAATAAGAATATGTATGTCAATATGTATGTGTGTCAAGAGAAACGATAAATGATAACAAATCCACGACATATAATTGTGATATACTTAGTTGATTCTTACTCCCTTATTTTTAAGTCTCATTTTTGTTAACTATTCAGGTATTTATGGAAGTATAGATTTGAAATTACAGTTTCATTTGATTAAGATGTTTATTCTTTTGATAATTCTGCAAGTTTCTGTAAAGTGAAGACATAGGTTTAGTTATGAGTGATGTATTTCAAGTACACCTAGCTAGGTGTTAGGTGCTGATAAAAAATACGTAGGAGGATTGGTTTAAATTGTCTCTTTTTATCACTGCTTGTTTGTTTGTTTTGGGTAACTATTTGCTTACAAATTGTTTTAAGATAAAATCTTCGTAGTATATGACGCAGTTACTATTGAAATTCCTGAAACCTTGCGGAAATCTTTTGAGATGATACCTACATCATTACAGAAATGCATCGGAAAGTTGTGTTACTAATTTTCGTGATACTGTGTTTATAGTGTTTAAAAACTCGTTAAATAGCTTTTCCAGACCCTTTAGAAGATTATAAAGATTACAAACTTTTTCAGATCTCGAATCTGTCTACATTAAGAATTTGATGAAAACAACATCCGTAGACACTTCCAAATGCAATAATTTAAATCTTTAATGATTACTGAACTTTTAGATTTTAGGCATTCACAATGCTATTTTTATATTAAGACTAGCGGCCGCCTGTGGTTTCACCCGCGTGGTTCCCGTTCCCGTGGGAATATTGGGATAAAAAGTATTCTATGTTTTAATCCAGGCTATCTACTATCTGTGTGCCAAATTTCAACCAAATCTGTTCAGTAGTTTTTGCGTGATTTAGGAACAAACATCCAAACCCACAAACTTTCACATTCATAATATTAGTAGGATAACTTATATATATAATTGAAAAAGTTCTAGAAAAAATCGACTCACCCGTAGCAGCTCACTCAGGATGATGAAGATCCTGTCTGAGCTGCTACGGGTGAGTCGATTTTTTCTAGTTATCTTAATCTTTAATGATCACATTTCCTTGTATTACTTTACGATGTAGGCCCTACATCATAAAAAAATCTCTTCTCACTGGTATGTCTGCCAGTCAATCAGCTTCTCTTTTAAAAAAGTCAACATAACTAGTCGTTACTATGAGACAAATTAATTTATATTTTTTAACTACAAAACGATCTTTTCTTTTCAGAACCTGGAAACATAGTTATTTCCAGCGTTATCATATTAAAATGTCAGGCAGACTAATCTTATCTGTGGGAGGCTGTGAGATTTCGGCCATCAATCACGAAGATAGCGGCGCGCGCGCAACGATATAGATTAGATAGGGTTGCCAACCCTACTCGACTACTTATAGTATTACAGAATAAACAAAAATCTTTAGTGAAGACCATGAAGTTAGTATATCTATAGAAAAAGCTTCATCATCATCATCATCATCATATCAGCCGCACGACACCCACTGCTGGGTATAGGCCTCCCCTAAGGATCTCCACGACGATCGGTCCTGCGCTGCCTGCATCCACTGGCTTCCCGCGACCTTCACCAGATCGTCGGTCCACCTTGTCGGGGGCCTACCCACGGAGCGTCGTCCGGTGCGCGGTCGCCATTCCAGAACCTTTCCGCCCCAACGGCCATCGGTTCTTCTCGCTATGTGTCCCGCCCATTGCCACTTCAGCTGAGCAATCCTTCGAGCGATGTCGGTTACTTAGGTAGAAAAAGCTTCATAGAGCGTTCCAAATATTTTTAAATTTAAAACTCGCATGTAAATAAAGTGATGAACTCTATGGCGCAATGGTTTAGCGCCTGGCCTAGCGATTGCGGGGAGGTAAAGCAAATTTCGCAAGGGTCGGTGGGATGGATGACCAAAAAAATATTATCTCGAGCGCCTCCGTGCTTCGGAAGGCACGTTAAGCCGTTGGTCACGAGTGCATTTGCAGTCGTTAACACCCACCAATCCGTATTGTGCCCGCGTGTTGGGTTTGGCCCATCCTCTCCTTATCTACCCATAAGGAAGACCTGTGCCCCAGCAGTGGGGACATTAAAAATAGCTGATGGTCATGTAAATAAAGTTGGCAACCCTATACCAAACCGGTAATCCTTATCGAAACTAGGATTTCGTGTTTAGACAATAGATCGCTGGGATCAAACGAACGATAAAATCTAAGACAATCGATCAAACGCTGTGACAATAAGATCTTTAAGTATCTAACAATATAAAGAAAATCTAATAGGGTTTAGGCGGATATCCATCCTTATCGTTTTTATTAGATGTAATGATAAGATCACCAAATAAACTACTTACAAAAGTGAAATTTAGCAGAATACACGGTAAATTTATTATTTACGATACGTTCGCAGATTTTTGATGCTACGGCTCCACCTGCGTTAACGTTAATGTTAATGGTAATGTCCAAGAACGGGCATTATAAATAGTCAGTACTTTCGTTTGTAAATTAACACCGTTAAGTCTTGGCCACACACATCTGCGTAACGCCTAGATTAACGCTTTAAGCTACGCGTTAAGACGCAGGTGGAGCATTAATATGAATAGAGTTTTAAAAACAAATATTTCGAAAGAAGTGAGTATATGTAAGTGACGACTTTAGGAAGAAGACAACATTAGGAAGATGACCACGTGACCCTGCGGTGTATATTTTCAGCTAATGCATCGACCCAACAATGGCCATGTCCAGCGACCCGATGGTGGCCACTTAATAAAACCAACCTATAGGCCTAATAGGTTTCGAAATTGATCACTATGAAATATCAAATCCTACCTTTTGTCACCGATCGCACCAATATGTCAACATTCATTATCGTAACCAAACGGCACTATAATAATTAAACACGTGCGCCCGCGCATAGTAGTATAAAATACTACGTATTGTTCGTTGACCTTCGGCTGATCATAGCGTCTTGGGAATGTTTCCTCATTGTCAAGGAAGGGAAGCGATTCCAAAATGCGAATTTTAATTTTTTACAATTCCTTTTTATCAAAAAACGCATGTCTGCAATATAATGAAATCTTAGCGAACGTATGTTTTTCACGTTTTCAACGGTACAGCTCACTGAAAAAAATAACAGATTTCGCAGTCCCTGCAAGAATCGAGGCATTGAAAATGAATACAAAAATAAAATAAACAAAATCAAATCAAATACAAAATCCTATTATTTTTCTAAGATACATACCTACCTACTTTTTTATTTTTCCGATTGTGACACTCGGCTTCGCCTCGTGACACGGGCCACAAGTCACAATTATTAATCGATTTTTATTTTTTCTTTGCCATTTTTTCTTAAGTCAGTTTTTTCCGAAATATTTACAATTTAATAAACAAACACCCCCCAAAAACCCGACTTTTTTTAAACTTTTCAAAATACCAAAAAAGTTACTAGCCGATTCAACTCTTGGTCAACCCACTATTTTCATCTCGATCCTCCCAAAATCCTCGGAGATATGGCTAAAAATACGTTTCAAGCGATTTGCATCTGATAACCATTTTCAATGGTAAAATTGACAAAACGGTAACTATTATACCTTTGTCAATATCTATTCTGTGCCTATGTATAATGAAAATTAACTTTTTTCTTCACCAACTTTGGCCAAGTATTAGTATTTAGTACTATTGTAGATTAAAGCACAGAATGTTGATTGTAGTTATATCATATTTAGTTCTAAACTTAAACGTTTCGTAACAGTGAAAAACAAACTTACTTTGAATACTTGTTTTTCAGTTATGCAAGACAAACGGAAGCGACGAGAGCCTACTGACAAACAATGCAACAGAAATGGACCGAAAACAAAAGTTTTTGTACAAAACCACTGAAATGAGGCCACATCGGCCTTAGTTTTTATTATTTTCAGTTTTCTATAGTCAAGGATTCTTTTCAAATAAATTTTAATAGCTGCTCGATAATTATTGTCAACGTTTTTGTTCGCTTGAGAAACTGTTGAAAAAATGCTGAACAAGTGAACATCATTAGGTAACTGCTTCGGGTAACTGGTGTAATTCTGTTGCAAAAATTCCAGCTATCCGCTTTGGACCCACGTGGTAGAAGGCCCTCTTTCTATAGCATTTTCGTTCTTATGGTTGATTGTTTCGGTTAGGGAAACTAAAGTCGTTTAATCTAATTATTAGTAAATTACATAAACGTTTGATCAAAGTATCATTAAACAAATCCTTTCCAAAAAAATTGGTGATGTGTTACATAAATGGAAAAACATAACATCTTTCGGTGTCAGTTGTCCTATTCTACACTGGGTTGCAAAGAAAACGGGTCAACACGTTATTTTCATACAAATATCAAGAAACATGTTCACTCCACAGTCCTAATGATAAAGAAAAATCATCCTACTAATATTATAAATGTGAAAGTTTGTGGGTTTAGATGTTTGGATGTTTGTTCCTCAATCACGCAAAAACTACTAAACGGATTTGATTGTTTGGCGCATAGATAGTAGATAGCCTAGATTAAAACATAGGATACTTTTTATCCCAATGTTCCCACGGGAACCACGCGGGTGAAACCGCGGGCGGTCGCTAGTTGATATATAAATTATTGCAGAGATGTTGAATTTTTTTTATCAGTAAGACTGATGTGAGCATATTTCTTGATATTTTTATGAAAAAAGTAGTGATCCGTTTTATTTGCGGCCCAGTGTATTATATTGTTTGGCTTTTATTAATATCTTTTCTTCCTTATCTGACATCATCCCATTTAAATAACTCATCAAAAATACATAGGTAATGCAGTTAGAAACGACAATGACTGTGTAGTTATGATTTTACTTATAACAAAGAGCTATATTAATTTTCTTATTTACATGGGCAGAAAGTGTATTTTTAATTGTGTGCTTAATGATGACACGTTTAAACATTGTGTGCAATTATTTTTTATCGTACATTCACATTATTTAGTTACCGCTATTATCTGCTTGTTGGATGGAGGCAATGAAATGTACCTAATTAATGTTTCCTATGGTTACACTAAATTGGATTAAATGTTTGCGAATTTTTGCATCATTACCAAAAAACCGGTACAAAGAATACTAGGTATACTCGTAAGTGCGCTCTTAGAGTTACACAAACGTTACTCTCTGTCAAACAAAATAAGTTTCATTTCATATTCAGAAATGAAATGAAAATATTCTTATGAAAATAAGCATTTTTAGCAAGCAGAAGAAATGGGCAAAATATTGTGTACATGCCTAACTAATCACTTGATAAACAACGATTATTAGTAAGAGTGCATTTTTTTTGTAAGTGATAAAATCCATAATGAACTGGACTCAAAACTATGGGCAAATTAGATGCCGCTGATTTTACCATAGAGTGCTTTTCCAGGATTTTAGCTTTTACACAATATATTTTAGCGTATCCGACAACTAACACCAATCCTTCACCATGAACTATTTTATCAAATCATATTAATTATCTCATTAAAGGCCTGGGCAACCCGGCTGCGTAGACACGCGCATAGTGACGCGTGTAACCCCCTGACACACCGGGTTACGCATACTTCTACGCTTACGCATACGCATACGCAACGCAACCTGTCCCTTGCGTACCCAGCCGCTGCGGCAGCCATGTTTGCGACTCTAGTGCGCGATGTCAGACGAAGTTTAAGTAAATGGACTAATTTTTTCGCACTAATTTAATTAGTTTTTCTTTATATCGTTATTCATTATTTAAAAACAATATAAAACACAACTTACTACCGGTAGTACCAGTACTATTTGTAAATGTAAACAAATACAACTGAATGCGTAGTTACGCGCGTGGCCACGCGCGTAGTGACGCGCAGCAAAGATACGTGCGTGTTCGAATTTGTTCGGTACGCAGCATGTTTGTCTCATGGGAGCTGCAATGCGTAGCGTTACGCATCGGTCTACGTGCACGCGTACGTTACGCAAGCGGTGTACCATGTCTCCTAAAGTTTCAGACATTACAACGTCATTGTACGTCTACGCATACGTGTACGCTTAAGCTTACGCATTCGGTGTGTTTCGCTGTTAAATGCAATATGATTGTAGTATGTGCCAAATACAACTGATTGTCGGATGGAGCGCTATCTATGCTGACAGCATTGTTAAGCTGAGCTTTATAGTAGTTTATAGTGCTCTCAACAAAGATGCAAATTCTAGTCAATTCCCCCAAATTAATACGTTTGCTATGGCGTTCTATAGTTAAGCTTAATGCCCATTATGCAAAAGGAAAAAAAAACAAATCCTTTTTTTCATCAGAAATTGTATTAACCCGTCGGTCGCCCATGGCTGACGAGTCTCGCCGGTCGCCACTTTCGAAGACCTTGGCAATAGCTGTCCCCGATTGGAGTTGCGCAACAGTCGCACAATGATCGCTATTACTGCTCGACAAATTGATTTACAATGTGCGACGCGAAAGTTGGCCCTTTGCATTTTGTTCTTTTGATTGGTACTCGTATATGTGTTTGGAAATTATATTGGAATGAGTTTTTTGTTACACAAAATGTAATAGAAGAATAGATTTCGTATGTAAGTGACTTAAATGTAGTCCATAGATAAACAAATAGTAATGATTAAGTAATATTGAGGTTATAGGAATGTGTAATTTTGTACCTACCTAGTCGAGTCTAATCATCACTAATTCCAAAATGACAAGAGGACACAGCACAGTTTTTTTTACCTTAGCCTTGACAGTTTGTAATAGGGAACATGCATAAGTCACCGATTTTGATAAATTTGAGCTTGATCGATGCGGACACGTATAAAAACATGATGGAATAGAAAATAAAAAAAAATATGTATTATTTTAGTTTTATCACACAGGGGAAAATAACGATTTTTTTTTCCTTTTCGGATATGATGCACTTAACAGTCGGATAGAATATCGAATAAGAAATAATATTTTGTAAAACACATATGTACTTAAACTTAAAATTTAGGGAGATATATGAAAATTCTTGGCTAACTCCATAATAATGCGCCTTAAACGTGACATAAGTGACGTCACAAATGTTTACCATTTTGTATAGAGCGTTTTCGGTGGGTGCTGCTGCGTGCTAACTTCAAGTGATCACGAGAAAAAAACGCAAGAGAAAAGTTTTAATATTACAGTTGATTTTCGCACGCATTATACTATTGATTTTGATACAAAAAAAAATGTGCATGTTCCCTATTGTAACTGTTTAATTTACGAAATGTTGTATTGTTTACTATTCCTTGGGATACATTCATTCCCTTTGGTTTTTAAAAAAAGCACTACCAAATTAGCTTAATATTTCTACTAAAAAATATCAATCGTTTTCCAAAGCCATTATGTTTGTTAAAAACTCATTATTTTTATTATAGCAGGCAGCTTTTTGTCTTAAGCAACAAAAGTTAATATTGACTGAGATTTATTAAGTCTTCCTTATCTTTTTGTATACTGTACAACAATTAAGAAATAAATATAGCCTTAGAACATATTTAGTGATCACCATGACATTGGACTTTTAGTATTTAATTAATACCCAATTGTTATGAGACATCGGTCTATAGGCGCCGGCTGGCATGCTTACGGTATCTTATAAAAATATAAGATATAAAAAAAAATACCAGGACTTCAGGGGGTAATTAAAAGAAAGAATTACTAGACCGAATTTATTTTCATTCAATATCTCGGTGTTGCTGTGTTTGAATCAATCGTACCGCAAGCGCAAAGTGCACAGGAAAAACCTATTTTTTTGCAAAAGGCTCAATAAGACACCGGCAAGGTCATGTCTTATTCATGGCAATAAAAACTGGTGAACGCTATCTGGACGCAGTTACGATCAACAAACAGCTAATTGACTGCATTCAAATAGACAATCGAATTTAGAATACAATGCAGTTTACATATTAATTTTCTATTAAAACATCAAACGAGTTATCACCTTTCTGAATCAACAAATTGCTATAACACATATTTAATTTCGGTCTCAGAATAACACCCTGAAGAACACCCAAAAATTAGATAACGTATGAAGAGACGTTCACAACATGTTATCTGTATAAAATAAGTGTTATGTAAAATTATTTGGACAAGAGATATATCACAAATTGTTTAGCAAGATAGTGAAATAATGATAAACTGCTCAAACTTAGAGGACGCTTTATCTAAGACTTTTCATACCTTGATTGTTTGATCGCCTCTCTGGTGGGTGATCATCTGATCTAGTTTCCGGGATTGATTATTCAGCTATCACACGTTTCATGTAATATTTGATAGAAGCGACCATCTTACCTAAGTTTATCACCATAATTAAGATAATGTTAACAATATAGTGTTCAGCATTTAGAGCTAACATAACAAGTTTCACGGTGGTTAAGGATTCCAAGATAAGTGCGCTTCCACCTTCAGTCTTATCGTAACTTACCATCAAGTAAGATGTAGGTCAACCGTTTCTTCGTTATGGAATAAAATTGTTTGTCACTAGCAAGATAACGCAACTGTCAATATGATAAAATGATTAAGGGCGATTTGAATATGCTTTTACGAGAAGGCGATCAAACTTAAAATAAAACGCAGGCGTGAAAACATAAACTGTAATGAATATTTTAAACAATAACAATATAATTATGCTCCGTGTAATTACAACTGGTAGAAATTTGCAATGCCTGATTGAAATCCATGGCGCCGACATAATGTGTCCGTGGTATAATTATGAAAAGGAAAATTGTTTGAAAAATGAATATGAAATGCACGGCACATAATAATGTGCTGGCCGTAATGTTTACCAAGGATAACATGATGATTTAGTAAGAGAGCAACACGGCGAATCATAAGTACTATTAGGATTTGTATCACACATTAATGTAGTAGATACCCTTGACAGAGTGCCTTTCATCTTTACATGTGTATGATCACTTAGTATCTAGAATGTTACAGAAGAGTACTGATACTTTTACAACGGAAAACTTAAGTTTTCGATTCATAACATTGCTGACTAACCCAAATATTTTCAAGTAAGTAATATAAATAAAAAAATGCCGCAAACGCATGATCCCTAGAATAGGTTTTAAATATCATCAGGGGATGAGATAACATAACAGTCAGATTAAAAAAATATCAAAAACATCAGAAGCCGAGTACAATGTAGAGCCAGACAAAAAATCCAGAACAATTCAGAAACATTAACGAAAATCAAACCGTAAATAAGATACGCTCTACGCGTCTTTAACGTAAAATCTATCCGTAAAAGATCGCCAGACGAAGGCCGTATGTTAATGACGAAGATTAAAAAAAATCGCCTGAAGCTGACGAGTCACCGTTACCTGTCAACTCTGCAACCATCGAGATTTAATAAATTACTCGACCGGTATTGATTAAAGGAAACACTGAAAACTAACTTCATGATAAATTATGTCAAATCACCATGAAAATATTTTTTTGATTTTGCAATGAAAGATTCAGACTTGCAACTCGAGACTTTACTATAACTAGGCGAAAGCTTTGGGACATGAATCAAAAATAAATAAATAAAAATTCTACTTCTAATTCCAGAAAGTTTAATGTTTTTCAATAGGTAAGCAATGAATTTGACATACTATGATTATCAGCGATAGGTTATCTCACGCATGATCGCAACGTTATACTAAGACAAGTTTAGCGACTGTCGCTTGACATATCAAGAAAGTTAGCCGGTTAGGGAGCGGTAACGAGCAAGAGGACGTGTTTCATGACGAAAAGAGTCTAAGAAATGTTAGCGGAATATAAGTAAGATAATCCCTATTGAGGCATAGGCTTAAAAGTTTTGATGAGGTTAAGCTTTTTTTAAAATATTTTACCAGTTTATTTTCTAAGATAAAGAGCTAAAGAAGTATACAATACATACAGTGTTCAAAATTCAAATAAGATTATGCGTCCATCGCCATTAAAAATTACACAGCTAAAGTTCGCTTTAACTATGCAGTGTCATCGTTAAAAAACAAAAACAAAAAACTACGCCCTTGGCTGAATCTTTAGGAACGGTTAGATTTGTCTTTTTGTGATTAAGGTTAAACCTAAGGTTAAGACCGGTATTAAACTTTATAATCACAATAAAAATAATTGATACTGTGTATTGGAAATAACTATTATTAAAGGTTATAACAAAACAATAACAGTTCAAAAAAATATGTAATAAAATAGATATTAAAAGAAGAATTTATGGTTTAAAACATCCACAACGCATCTACACTCTTGATTTTTCGTTCACCTCACCCATTTGGGTGAGGTAGACATGCCTTCTCTTAGTCCTACAGTACTATTATCTGTTCTATGGTCTTACAACGATTGTTTATATCGTGGGTAAATTCTAACTAATTGCTATAATTTTAACATTATCAAGTATGTAATGTAATAAATCAACAAACCTCGATTACACACTCTCAAAACTAGTAGTTTCACAACATAGATAATTTCGCTATCCCAAAAACAAATCGTGCAATCACCTTACTGGTGATTACTTTAAATCCTGTTTACGACTTTACTGCCGGCGAGTCATCAACCTAGACAGGGCTACCACTTATAAAAAGAACTAGTTTAATTATAATATTTATATCAAATACCAGGGGTTTTATAATTGCTAACACGCCGATCGATTTCTTTGAACAATATAGTCTACCAATAAAAATAAACGACACTAATCAATCAGTTATGCAGAAAACTAAAGAGTTTAATGATAAAAGAAGCATTTTAAGTTTTTTTGGAATCGAAACTAGCGGCAGGAATAATAACGGTACCACTTATTCTGTCTTCAAAACGAAAGAATGTTAGAGAAGAAGAATTATTCAATCAAAATATATGAAAATACAACACGACACCCCTAAAATGTGATCACCAACTTGCATCACTCTCACAAAGTCAAGTTTGCTGTCGCAGGTGATGCTAAAATAAGAGGATAATATGTGCCAAGAGACAAATTAGAACTTATTATTAAAGATTTAAGCCTTAATTTGAATCTCAACGCAAATATTGACGTAACTATAACGAAGCTACACCAAGTCCTCATTGACAACTGCAAATTAAACTTGGCTGATTTTTTAACGAAGCAACATTTCACACAAATGTCTACGAACCGTTATCCCAGATTGACAGTGCAAACATAAGGTGATTAGGACAAATAGTAAGTAACTAATTAGAATTGTTGAATAGTCAGTAGTTTACACGTGTGACTTAATCCTGTCGAAGAATATACCTCTGTGTAAAGAAAAAATAAATCGACTAAGATATTTTACAAATCATATATAAAAAGAACATGACAATAATTGTTGTTAAATTGTTAAACAATTAAATAAGTTCGGATCAAAAGCACGTAAATTTTACTCCGTATCCTAAGATTAGAAGAGTTTTTATCAAATTCCTTACATGAGCCGTGGTTACACTTCCGTTGGCTGAGAAACTATTTGTTTAATTCACATCACAACAATAAAATATATAGGGAAGGCCCTTCTCAAAGACTAATGGTATCTTTTGGATCAATTTTTTTGTAATGGGAAAATAATGGGAACTTGTAAAATTAAGGGGATACGTCTAAAAATTTACACTTTTTGATGTGAAGCCATAGGTCGCGGAAAGATCCTAGAGATCTAAAATTAAGATAATATATTTCTTTATAAATAATATATTTCTTTATAACTTATACTAACAGACACGTATAGAACCAGAAACACGATTCAGTAATTTAGTCTCGACACATTTTAATTTCGAAAATACCTCCTAAAAATTCTTAAAATCGAAATTATTTTGAAACTACCTAGTTGGTTACTAAGTTCTGTAACTATGGAAAACATGAATAATACTAAATTTACAAATAATGCTACAATGAATTATATACCAAATGAAAGCACAAATATTTAAGATTATCATGTATTAAAATTATTCGAAATGACCGCCTCTGGCATGAATACACGCCTTTAGACGACGAGGCCAGTCATCGATGGCAGCACGAACTACCACCATATCCAATTCTGCGACTGCCTTGAGAATAGCGCGCTTAAGAGAGTCGAGATTCATGTGGGGCTTAGCACATGCTTTCTCCTCAATAAGTTGCCATATGGCATAATCCAGAGGATTTAAGTCTGGGCTGGAGGATGGCCATTCTTCCTGCGCGATAAAATCAATTTTGTTAGCCCGAAACCATGCTTGTGTAGATTTTGCTTTGTGCGCAGGGGCAGAGTCCTGCTGGAAGACCCATGGCTGGTTTTGAAATAAAGTGTGGCTTAAGGGTTTGACAATAGGTTCCAGAACGGTATCTTGATAGACTCTAGCGCCAGTTTTCACACCTTTTTCACAGAAATGAACCTTACTTAGCCCTGAATAGGACACCCCCAGCTAAATCATCACTGATGAGGGGTGGTGACCTCGTTGGACCCTCGGAGCAATCATGCTGGCTTCTTTACTATTCTTAGCGTATACTCTATCATTTTGACGGTTAAAATTTTCTTCGACTGTGAAGATTTTTTCATCAGTAAACAAGATTTTTCGATGGCCGTTTTGTGCGTACCGCTTTAGTAGAGCGCGACTTCGTGCTAACCTCATAGCCTTCAATCGTGCGTTTAGCAGATGGCCCTTTCGTCTACGGTAAGCGTGAAGCCCAAGGTCATCATTGATAATTTTTTTAAGGGAACTTCTCTTCACAGTCATCTGTATTGCCAATAACTTTTGCTTCCGGACGGGATTTCTCGTGATTCTCGCCTTCACTGCCTTGATCACAGCTGGTGTCCGAACGGTGCGTGGTCTTCCTGATCTTTTTCGGTCATCGACGGTCAAGGTATCACTGTACCTATGGATAGTGCGATAAATAAATTGCTTGTTGATTTTCAACTTTTGTAGCAACTTGAAAATCATATTCGGTGGCTGCCCACATTTGTGCAGAGCAATTACAGCGACACGATTCTCCTTCAACCCCCATTCCATGGTGAAATAAACAAAATATGATATACGTGTGGTATGGAATTATAGCTTATAAAACTGTCAATAATATGTCATTTTTATTTTTTCTTTTCATTTGTTTTAATGGTCAGTAATCGATAAAGAAACTCAGTAACAGAACTTTTGACCAACCTGTGTACATTAGGTATTTAAGTCAAAATTGCTTTAAATAATTTGTATCATCAATAGTCAGAATCGTGTAGAAGCACTTTAATCGCTACAGTTACTTACGACGAATTTTAGTGATTTTTGCACCAAATCTGCCGAATCGGTCTCGCTCCCGCACGCATTATTATTATTAAAAAAATAACGCGTTATTTTTTTAAATATTAATAATAATTACTCCTTAGCTTAGCTAAATAATGTGATGGGGATGATCAAGAACCTCTTCACCATGTAAAAGGTCTGTTTGATTGTTATGACGTGTAATTTGAAAATTTTCATATTTCGGCGGTTCGTCACTTGTCGTGGATGGTTGCATGGGAATGTGTGGGCATTAATGATTGCATGGCGCGTCATGTTCCAATAGGCGTGTTTTGTTCGTATGAACCACGGCGTGAAGATGATTGGTGGGTTGACATTGCTATAGTAAAATTATACATGGGACAATTTATGTAAATGTTGTACCTATTTAAGATGTTTAAGCTTTTCATTTTGAAGCAAATACGAGTATTACAAAATGCTGCAAGGTTATCCGTTTTCATTGTCATTTCATTTTCTTATGTTACGCTCATCCCATGGAAATCAATATTACTTACATATATTTCTTTACTATTTTTTTAAACAAAAATGTAATAATAAATAGGAAAGCTATTCTATTAGTCTATTTTATTTGTAACATTTTGAGTTCAGTTACTCTTATATAAATATGCTTATTAAATGGGCCACAATATGGTTTCCACACAAATGAGTTATAACTTCTGAAAGGTATTTTAATAATGAAACTCCGATTTCTGTCTATTCTAACTGACATACGGCGAAATTAAATTTCGCAAGTTGACTATTTCGAGCAATGTCAAATTCAAGTAAAATCATATTAAATTTATCGCAAAAATAACTATAAAAAATTAGCTCGTTTGTGTGTAAAACAGTGGCCCCTTTCTTTTGAGTACCTAGTGTAGTGTATTACAAATGAAGTCGCGTGCACTGTAACTACAATCTGTACTAATAGGGGCTCATATTGCATTACAACAAATCTTTAATTACGATTGTATAGCTTCGTTTACCAAGATAACAACATGCGGGCTCTTTATATAGATATGCCGGTATTGTAAAAGTTGTTATTAGCACTATCCGGCTCATAGGACCATAAAAATAGAACATGATTAATGCATAAATATGAATTATAGGAAATATATTTTCTGGTTTGTCGACGATCGAGAAACCAGATTAAATAAGCTCACATAATAAGCATTTTTAAATCGTCAATTCTTTTACCCTGCCACCCATTATGACGTCTTTTAACTGACAAGAAAAATGGGCGCAAAAAACTTGTCAGCTTTATCAATCAGATGGAACGATATTTACAAATATGTATATCGTTTCCAGACTTTATATTAACAAAGATTAACAAATAAATAACATCATTGAATTAGCTCATTTCTTAATGAGTTTCAAATTTCTTAATCAATTTACAGATTTTAAGCTAAATTCAAAGTTTGAACTTGTTATTCAGTCTAGGCTGTTACAATAAATAAAAATAAAAGAAAAACATACAATTCAATATGCATTAAGATAGGTAGTCAGAAGCAGACCCATTCCCACTGGCAGCACCAGTTCCCGAACATGACGCATGAACCAGCCATCTCTTCGCTCAACCATATTTGAGCCTCATACGACACCACCGCAGAAATGATTAAAGAGAGCATGATATACTAAGACTACCTATGTTAAGGCATCGAATTGAAAATTTATATCCAAAAGCTTTTCATAGGTCTTTCACTAAACTACTGACTATAGAAAGTAAAAATATTGCAATTAAATAAATCAAAACAAGGTAAGCTATTAAGAATTATATTTTTTGAGTAAGAAGTGCCATACATACAGACAATATAAAACAGATCTTTTATATACGAGTTATACGACGCCCTTAATACAAGCAGACAGAAGCAGACCCATTCCCACTGGCAGCACCCGTTCACGAGATAAAACAAGAGCCTTCAAAAATAGCAGGTATGACGTATGATTAGATGAATGGAAAGAAATAATAATTATGTATAAGGATTGTAGCAAATAGAACATATCGGCCTACTTACGCATATGGGCAAAAAACGTGGCTACTAATTATTATGATACAAAGTTGCGTTGAATCTAAAGAATGAAATTCTTATTCCATCCTTCCTTAAAACTAAAAATCGGAGGGCCAATTTCGGAAACACAACTTTCTACGAAAATCTGTTGATATTCGTTCCGCTCTGTAATATTATTAATTGCTCAAACTAAGGCCCAAAATTAAGGCAAAAACTAATCGAGTAATGAACGAAAATCGTCCAATTCATCATCCATTATCTCAAAAACAACAGCATACCAGAAGAAATAATCTTTCACCAACCAGGAATCGAACGCAATACTAAAAATGTGGACAAATAATCGCATTTCCATACATGACCATCCTCAACAATTAAATACAACCTTCAAATACAGTGATTTATTAAAGGTTAATATAACCCGTAACAACTATAAGTTAGTTCAATGCCACAGATAACGGTAAGTATAGCAATAAACGTTATAGATAACTGCTAACTATGGCGTTGGTAAACTAATAGCAAATCCGATAAGTGAATGACTCTCGCGAAAACCATATTTGCGCGAGATAGCTTTATAAACATTGACGTGTAATGTTACTAATTTTATAGAGTTTATAATAGCGGGTGTAACAAGACCCTCAACGAAGCCAAAGTACACGCATTTCGCGCATCATCAGGATCATTTTTAACCGACTTCAAAAAAAGGAGGAGGTTCTCAAGTCGACGGTTTTTTTTTTTTTTTGTATGTTTTAACATAGCTTCGTCAGTTGTTACCCGATTTGTACAATTCTTTTTTTAACTCAAAGAACATAGTTCGTGTGTGGTCCCATAATTTTTTTACAGAGATCTGGCCAGTAGTTTTTTCATAATCCTGAAAAATATCAATTATTTAGCTCGCCATCGCACGAGTTTTTATGGAATTTCGGACATAACTTCTTTGTTTTTGAACCGATTTAGATGATTCTTTTTTTATTTGAAAGGGTATACTTCAAGAGTGGTCACAATTTAATTTCATTGTTATTGGACTTCGAACTTCGAAGATACATAAAGGAACTCTTCAAAATCAAATAGTATAAGTAAAGTGATTTAGGTTTTGGTAAGTTTATGGCAATCCAAAACAAACCAAATCATGGTTTGCGATGCAACGTTCTGGACTAGACTTGGACTACGATGTCACAACGGAACTCCTCAAAAACAAACAGCGTAATTTTGGAAATTGAGTTCTGGGCATTTTACCATTGAAAATATTATAATATAAAGTAAAAAAATATTTACACGCTGCGCTTACATACCTACCACTAAAAAGTTGAAAATAACAAAGCTTTTTAAAAAAAAAGAAAAACCGCCTTCAAAAAACTGAAAACAAAAACAGCTTAAAAATTAAATACCTCTAAAAAGCAAGAAATAATATTCGAATCATTCGTTACACATATCAATATTAATAAAACACGTCTAATGAAGTCGGGTGGGGCTTTAAGAAAAAAATTAAGTTGTCCTCCAGCCCCACCCGACTTCAATAGACGTGTTTTATTAATATTGATTGATATGTGTAACGAATGATTCGAATATTATTTCTTGCTTTTTAGAGGTATTTAATTTTTAAGCTGTTTTTGTTTTCAGTTTTTTTTGTCCTTTAGACTATACCTGGGAAACCAATAGCTACGAAGATATTGAAGGTCAAAGTTAAAAAAAATTTTCAAAACCATTATGAAATATTATTCGTTATTTCCTCATTTTCGTCTAAAGAAACAATCAAAATTTGAAGTATTTCGTAACAAACAATGGCTTCAAAACGTCATCACTCAATGTATCTCATGCGCACGCACATAAACGCTGCGTTTCAACTCGGCCGCACACAGCCGTGTAGCAAACTCTCGCAGGCGCGGTCTGTTGTACGCGTTACATTGCGTGGAAATATATTCAATGCTTTTTTATCATCAAAAAATAAAATCGTTTCCCAGCAATAATTTTGAACAGAAGTGGTCCTGATGATGGGCAGAATACGTAGACCTCGGAGGGTCTTGTTACACCCGGTATAATAACCAATGTATGGTAAAGCCTCTGGATGCGGGCAGCGCACGATCCATCGTCATGGAAATTCGTGATTCTAATAATGTTGATTTTTATTGGTCTCAGAGTTGCATAGCTTATTGTTAAACAATTAACACATTTTGAGTAACATAATAATTTGAAACCTTTAGATCGCATTATATTCATTCTTATTATGCTAATGCGAAGATTATGTAAATCTTGAGTTATCAATGCTGCTATTGTTGGAGAAAGGACCTCACCCTGACCATAAAACCACAATATAGCTAAGCAAAGTCACAGAGTTGCCTTGGTTATGTCTATGAAACAATAACATTATTGTCACATAATAAATAATAGCTGTGTGAAAATAAATATGTGAACTATACTACTACAACATAAATGATGTAACGTGTTAGATCTATCCCAGTGTGAAGAGTATCGTGCTATTTTCAACTTAGACTAAAATGGGTATTATGGTAAAAAAAATCAGCAAAAACTTTATTAAAAAGTTAAGAATTATTTATCGAAACTAAAAAAATATTTTTTATAATAAAGACGAACATTAAGGAAAGATTTTTGAAATTTCAACCTTTAATTGGCATCCAAATGAAAGAATTAGCAAGCGGCTGTTAGTAACAAATATTATTTCTAAACCAAGTAAAACAATAATAAATAAAATACTGTTCGATATATATATATATATATATAATATTCGATAGCTGTAGACATCGCGTTTGTGATATTTTTGATAATTTTTCGAAATGGCTGAAATATTTTTTTTCGTAATTATCGAACCTGCTCACAAAATTTCACGAGAATCGGTTGAGAAATGCGACTGTGCTAAAGCTAAAACGGACCGCTTCTATGGTCTAGTGGTTCGCCCACCCGTGTAAGACGTAGGGGTCCCGGGTTCGCTTCCCAGGGGGGAGGGGTACAATTTGTACTTTTGCACTTGGTTTGATTGGTGGTAGGGCTTTTTTCAAGTCCGCCTGGCTAGCTACCACATGTAGGGTTGCCAGATGGTCGAGATTCGTCTGGATTCTCTTGGAATTTCAAGTGATCTGCCGACTCCCGAAAAATCGCGCTGCGCGGCCATTTTCTTACATTTTTATTTTAAATATTTATTTCATTAATACATATTGCAAAATCCCGACATTTTCAAATTGTCTCCAGATATTTTTGACTTCCGATCTGGCAACCCTAACCACATGGCTAGCTACCACATGGCTACCACCATCTTACCTAAGTCTGACGCCATTGTTTCCGGCAGTTTGAGGTACGATAGCCAGTTCCTCAGTGATGAGGATTCTGGGTGTAGTGCACTTCCACCTTCAGCCTTCCACCTTCAGCCAACGGTGAGGTAAAGGCCAAGCACTACCTCAGTGTGCATAAAAAAACGGAGATTATATCATTTATAATTATAAAAACTCGGTTCTTTACCTATGTTATCATTTTATTACTGTATGTGTCAATAACCAATGTACGAGATTGATTCATGTTACAATTATAACAAAGGGATTTACCATTGACATGATTTTTAATAATGTAGGTATTTCTTTTAGATAAGAGAAACATTACTTTATGCGATCTTTGGCCTCAATTTTATCTATCGACAAGGTTATTTTTTATTCGCTCTCCTTGCTGAACAAATTACACCAAGGAACATGTGTCGAAATACACCACAAAATTTTTGTCATCCCTTATAAATAACTGATCTCGTGATCTCATTAAATTGTATGGATTAGGTAGTATTTTTTACATACTTATTTGGCAATGTGTTTTTTGTTTGTTCAAGAGAAAGTTGTTCAGATTCATTCACTTCCTGAGTGTGAATAAAAAACCTGGGGTAAAGGTGTTTCTAGTAATATCTCATTCACAAATGGGGTCTTACAAATATGTGTAGTAGCTTTTGACTCATTATTAAATATAGGATATTTGACAAGATATTATTATCCAATTGTTTCAGTTTATATAGTATTTGTTTATTTTGATTTCAAAGGTGTAGTTATGTACCTACTTAATTTAAGGAAAACCCTTGGACAGAAATCAACATATTAACTAATGTATGCAATAAATAAAAATAACTGAATAACATGGAAATGATGGAATTTTCAGAATGTACATTGTACGTACATAGGACAATATGACAGAGATAAGAGAAGGGTCTGATTGCATTAATAATTGTCAATAAAATAGAGAACATTAAAAAACAATCAACAATAATTAAATTACTAACAAAGTAACCATAATTGAAAATGATATTACTCAGTAAATAATAGGTAGGTATTATATACAAAATGGGGATGCTCGCATTAATTTATTTCTTGACATTAGAGTAGATAAGTTAGAAAAAACTGTAGGTGATATATGTTTATATCCGTCACAATCTGGTTGGTTAATGATAAGATACTTTGCAAGTAAATAAAGGTAGTTAAAATGATATAATTCTCATTTTTAATACTGTATTATTTTAGGGTTTATTAGAGTTTTACAAGACTTGAAAAAACTTGTTTATTATTTCATAATTATAATAAGTAATAAAGTAAGAAGCCTATTAAATAATAAAGCCAAGCCATTCTCTTAGCACAAGCAATCATGGCAATAAATGAAACAATATTTAAAGATGATAATAAAACTGAATAAATACCGACCGCATTGATTCTGGCGAAGAATAAAAGGTAGTATATAATAGGTAGCATATAGCTCGAGAAAGAGTCGGATTCATAGCCATTCAGAAATCTGAAACTTTTAAGAGATTGTAATTACCCCAACTCCGGTTACGTAGGTATCTCATAAGAATCGAACACTGTCCTTCCATGCAAACAGGGGTAGTAAAACTACTGGACTATAGTGGCGGTTAATTAAAGTGGCAGCAAGTTGATGTAAGATAAAAACAACACACTTGTTATGTTACCCAACTTTACAACTTTATAAATACCCATGTCAGTAAATCGAAAGGTCAAAATACATCAACGTTATAAAAATCAGGGCCCAAGAATGCCCCTTGTGCGACCCTAAACACATTCGAACACGCTACTGTATCTAGACAGGTGCTCTGATTTCTTTCTGTTACATCATCGACCTTATTGCATTAGACTTTAAACTTCAACTTGAATGGAACGATTGCGATCAGAGCTGACCAGCAAACCAGTGCAGGTCAAGGTATACGCAGAAGCAGAGGTCATGACGGGCGTTTAATCTGTTACAGATCTATTTTTTATCAATAAATCGCAATGGCGTTTGGTGTTCTCGAAAACTTGCAAGGGTCAATGCCAGTATTGTATTTCCATCTGAATGGACAAGTGCTAAGTACAATTGCGACATTTGTCAAAATAACTGTCATATTTAATTTCATCACTATAGACTTTGTCAATAAGCAAGTTTGCATAATAACAGATCTTTTAATGGCGCTGCTTTTGGTTTTATTATGACCGATATATCTACCCTAAAATGAACAGTTCTAAATATTTCTGGAAAGTAAGACATTTCTTTCAACATGCACATGCAACTTTTCAGTAATGCAACTACGGTTGGAAAATAGTTATTTTGTATTGTTATTGTCAGTCGAAATACATCCACTGCTTAATAACTACCTCACGGATCTCTACGATGCTCGGTATGTTATATAATGTTTAACAAACAAACTTCAAGTCACACAACTCGCATACTAATACAAATAAATGATTCGATTCACTCTCTTAAGTAATTATAAAGAAAATTGTACTACTGAAAATGAGAATTTCACTCTTAGAAAACGAATTTTATTTGAAGCATATAATATTTACGCATACATATCATTTTAAAGCATTCATATAAAAAATGAGTTTATTTTGCAATAAATTAATGTGAGTTCATCTCGTTAAACATCATTATGTTTATCACCTCAAAGCGCCATTTTTATTTAGGTACGCCCACCAGAGCAAAGTAAGTATTCATAAAAAGTCTCTATATTATGTTTATCTGTATATTTTATTGCAGTTCTAAAAACTGGGACAAATCTTACATAGAGATCACAAACATACGTACGTTGCTGTAGTTGTTTTGTAACAGATCTTGTTTAGGTAAGTTATGTTTTTTAGCGTTTTCTTTAAGTATAAGGATAGCACTACTAAAAACGTTGCAATAACTACCAAAATATACTGCTTGTGTTGTGACTAAAATGGTTATATCGTTAGAAGCGTTGTCATTTTTTTTTATAAATTAATGATAAACCAAGATGGACGAAATATCTAAGTTTGCGATTTAAAAAACCGCATCGCTTTTTCAGTTGACAAGGCATAAATTAAAATTTACTATTACGTATAAAATAAGACTAGAAATAAGTAAGGTAAAACTGGGTTAATTTGAAATCTTTTCTTGAGACAAAGTTATTCCCTAGGGTCAATAAAACCCATTTTTCTTATATTCCAAACTTCCAGGAAGTTATGAAAGAATTATATTAAAGAAGGATAATAACTTTAGCACAAAACGTTGGTACTATTTTGATAGAGTGAGTAACATGTGGTTGATGTTAATAAACAGTTCATTTAGCTTGTTAGTTACTTATTAGCAGAGTGATGAACGCGTAAAGGACTGGACGCATTCGCATTTTGACACCTATGACAAATACGTTGGAAGTGGGGCAAGATTGGTGAAAAATGGGAAGAGAAGGGATTTTTTAGGTTTATGTGAATAAGATAAAAATATATATGCCAAATAATAGTGTCTTTGACAAATGAGGCAATAGTACCGAGCCTACTGATAGTACAGCACGCACTTCACGAGACGATGCGAGACAATACAACAAACAAACGAACAGCGCTCTACGTTCAATCGTAGCACGCAATAATGACGCTTATGTGTGCACGATAAGAGCGACAGTGACGCCCAAAATGGTTGTAATGGTCACTTAACTTCTTAACGAGTGCCGCTCATTGATAATATCAAAACCATTAAACGCTACACTTGCGTACTCCTATAGACTGTTAACTACTATTACGAACGGCACTAACCGCAATAGGAATTTCTTTATTTACATTACATCTTATGTCATTACTCATTAGTTCGCAGAATCGATAGCAGTCATCAAAATAAACAAAATCGAGTCGGGCATACCGAATCGGAATCGTCCCTGCGGAACGAATTCTCGCGGACTGTGGCAATCCAATGAGGCAAACACAAAACAGGCACACACAACAGTCCAATTGAAACTGAATGTTCCACGATTATTTACACACAACCACACGTGTCTATCTCCCGCTAGTGCGGTCGCACGTCCGTCCAGTGCCGCGTTTCAAGTGACACTGACTGACGGGTTTGATATGACCGCACCGCCCGCCGGCGCCTGCGCATGGTTATCAGGTAAAGCAACAGGTAAATCACTACAGAAAACAGTGCGAGAATGTGACGCAATTGTCCTCTTTTCCTTCCTTGGGCTTGGGGAATTATCAGACGAGCTTTGAAGTACAAACTTAAGGATAATCTTAGTTTAATTTTGAGTTTGACGCAGAATGAAATGTACAGAAAGGAGAAAGATTTATTAAAGCACCATGTTAATCACAAAGTGAATGAAGAGAGGCCTGGAATCATAGTCCAACACCTCCTTGGACTAGAATATGGACACCAGCAATTTTCCGATGAAAAAGGTCCAACACTGTGATACAACGACAACAACGCGCCAAGCCTAGCCGCCCTGATGCCCCAATCAGGCGAGCTTGGAGGATTGTAGCAGCTCCCGTAAGATGATGCTGCCTTATCCTCCAAGCTTGGCTGGTTGGGCGTCAGAATTCTCCTACAGGCTTAGCCTATCTTGCAGTAGCAGCAAGCCTTGCAGTCTCTGGAGTGAATTATAATGGGCTATTTAGATGATAAAAGTCCAAATCGGAATCACATTTTATGCTGTCGCAAAACTTCTTTATCATTACGATCCCAAAAGTTCTTTATTTGACCTCTATTTTGAAATAAATTAAATTTGGGACAAATCACAGCAATTCACTAAGACAACACACTACACGCTAAGCAGAGCTTGTACTATGCGTGCTAAATAACGTATAGAATACAATAGGTATAAGTAGACCATGACTCGGGAACAAATGATTCTGCTCATCACACTAACATCTACCAGAATTCGAACCCGGGACCTTCGGCGCAGAAGGTAGCATAGCTGCCATTGCACCAAGCCGTCAAGTTTATTGTCTCACCAGTTATTTCATCTGCAAAAGCTTTTGATTCATCAACAGCTTCAAAATGACTAAATTAATCGTTTTCTTCGTTAATATTGCTTTGAGAAGCTACAATTATGACTACATGATGATAGTAAATTATCTCTGAACTTTTAAAAGTTCGTGAGTTAAAGAATACCTACAAGATTGGTATTGAAATTTTTGAATGGTATAATTAAGCAAGACTGGATTCTTGTAATTTTTATAACAATGTTAATTAAAACATTCACTCAAGGAGCAGAATGTTACAAAATACTCTCTTATTTGTACATTGGTTTTCATGGTATCGCTATTTCTGTGGTCCCCGATTCGAACCCTAGCTGGGTTAATTCAGAAAGCTTTTATACTTTATCGAGGGACACACTGTCACATGCATAGTTTTATTAACGAACAAGGCATTTTGAGAATAGGTCCTTTTGTTTGAGATTCTGCGAATGAGTCCAAAGCAGAATAGGGCATTTCGCGAATAGGGCATTTTGAGAATGAGGCATATCGCGAATAAGCCAATATAAGACTGCAGGGCATTTTGCGCATAGGTTCTTTTGCTACTAAGCGAAGTTTTCAACATTATATTGTCTCAGGGTTGGGTTGGGTGCTAGTTCGTGGTACCGTTGTTGTAGTACAAGTTCTTTAGCTACTTTGGAATCGGAGCAATGTATGTAATGTTGACTGCTGGCAATTATTATTTATTTTGATATCGATAGTCTAACCAACTTTTTATATCGCTTTTGACGAGAGTTTATCAGTCATTACTACATTTTATTGGCTGAATGAATTGCGCGTGCGCATAGCAACATACATCGTGTTATATTATGTTATGACTTACAGCTAATACCCGAAGTGCAGCTACACCAAGTTCTAGCCAGCTAAAACTGGGTGAAGCCGGTAGCTTGGTTGAACCTAGGTATAACCGATTTGCCCACTGCTAATACTAGGTGTAGCCAGTGCATTCGGTTTAAACTAGGTCTGGCCTTCTTTGTGCTCCTACTAAGGGGGAGTAATTTATGGGGTATTAAGAAAGTTATTTCTGTTGTCTGTTAAAAAAACTTAGCTGTAAGATTAAGGCGACTATATCCCTCAAGTCGTGCCCTCATCTTAATTAAAATTGCTTGCTAAGTATGCACAAAATGAATACAAAATTCACATATACAGATTGAAGCTAAGGTACTATAGTTTATTTACAAACAATAACCACAGTAAAATGTAGTTCGTTATAGTAGTAATAATCAAAACAGCAAAAAGTGGCCACTTCAAGCATTTCCTTACTACTACTATAACAAACTATTATTTTACTGAGGTTACTGTTTGTAAACTAATATAAACTATAAAACCGTAGCTTCAGATTGAAGCAGAAATTTTATCGCAATCGCTTACAATTTGGCAAGAATGCTACGTCCATTGCTGTGGCATTACAAGGCACTGTCTTTTAGAACTAGTGATGGATGTACAAGATTGCCAAATTAAAAGCGATCATGATAGATTTTGAGTTAAGCAATAAAGCCCTGGAATCGACAAAAAAAACTATATTAACACAACAGTACAAAATATTTGCACAATAATAGTTTTCAACATGAGAAATCAGTGAAAACTATTAAATTGTTTAGTTAGATGCTCGTACTTTAAAGGAACACGTAAGAGGTTTTACAGTACAGAAATGAACCTGTTACAGTTTTATTATAAGAAGGTTACTTATAGATCTACCTACACTAAGTAGCACCTTAGCCCCTCCGCACACGGCGACGTAGCGTACGTAAGCGTATCGTAATATGCGCGTCGAACGAGAGCAATACGAGCACGTACTCATTGTCAAAGAAGTCCGTACACGAAGCGGTGTTGCAGCGTATTGTAAGAGATTTTTATTTTCATTACGTTAGTCGTAGCGTATTGGCGTAAAAAAGCAAGCGTAGAAAATTCTTTCTAGGTATATGACGTTGGTGATGAATTTCCGTCAAAGTGAAGGTCTAGTTTATATTCTGGAACAATATCTACGTCTACGCGATGATTCGTGTCTAGAACTCTGCGCGTATCGTACTTGTTGCATCTTACAATATGATACGCGTACGAGACGACTACGCTTACGATCCATGTGCGGAGGGCCTTGTGGTATTGTATTATATTTATATACTTACGAATTTACTTACGATCGATTTATATATTTACGATCAATACAAACAAATGTAGTTCCAGTTTTTGAAAACTGTAAGTACTAGACTAGATAAAGGACCTGTTTTACGAGGGTCGTGAGCTCGTGACGACGCAGTAGTTTTTGTTACCGTTTTGAATAAGTAGTTTACTCGACAGATAATTTTATAGAAATTCTGTTAGTGATAAACAGTAAGTATAGATGAAAAATAGTCACTTAAATACTTATTGTCAAAAATCTAACACTGGACATATGCAATAGTTAAATAATAATCGTAACTATCACCGTATGGAAAAGGACAAGCGGTGTATCTTGTTACCAAACTTGTACAGTTTCCGAGTAGTTATGCATCTGATCCTTCTAGTGTCATTTGGTAACCTAAGAGTATGGCTGGAAATTGTTGTATGGTCTGTGGGCTGGAAGAAGAGGTTTTGACTTAATCAGAAATCATTAGTATCGTAATTTGATACCCAAACAAATGATAAATATCATCTAACATGATGATCTTTTTCTTTTTTTCTTCTCTTCTTCTTTTCAGATTATAGCCTGGATTAAACATATGATACCATTTACCCTGGTCAAAGGTTCCATAGGGATTTTTCGAATATCCACGCGGACGAAGTCGCGGGCGGAAAGTATTTTATGTTTAAACTAGCGGCCACCCGCGGTTTCACCCGCATGGTTCCCGTTCCCGTGGGAATATCGGGATAAAAAGTATTCTATATTTTAGTCTAGGTTACCTACTATCTGTCTGCCAAATTTCAACCAAATCGTTTCAGTAGTTTTTGCGTGATTGAGGAACAAACATCCAAACATCTAAACATCCAAACCCACAAACTTTCACATTTATAATATTTGTAGGAAATCCATGCTATAAACTATCTGTGTGCCAAGTTTCATCTAAAGACATTTTTGAATGATTGATTGAGTAACATGTTTGGACATCTAAACATCTAAACTTTGACATTAATAATACTAGATCTTTCTTTTCTAATACACTTTCACCATGTTGTACCATTTTCCAAGAAAATCCAATTTAAAGAAAGAATAATTAAAATTGAAAGTCTTTAAACACCCAGAAATTCCGATCCGACATTCAGTAAACAATGATGAAACAAAACAGATACTAATGAAACCGTTGTTTCTGAAAACACTCGGGAATTTACATGCGCTCAGTTTTTAGATTAATCCCAAATATTTTCGTAGCCTTCGAAATTCATTTCGCTATTTTATTCCTCTACACTGCATGCCATTGCATTACCTTCGCTCGAAGGATTGCTCAAGTGGCAGTGGACGGGAGACAAAGCGAGCAGAACCGATTTTGGTTGGGGCGGGGCGGTTCTGGAATGGCGACCGCGCACCGGACGACGCTCCGTGGGTACCTAAGCCCCCGACAAGAGGGACCGACGACGTGAGGGTGGGGTGCGCCGCTGGATGCAGGCCAAGCAGGACCGATCGTCGTGGAGATCCTTGGGGGAGACCTATACCCAGCAGTGGGTGTCGTGCGACTGATATGATGATGATGATGACATTGCATGGAATCAATTTTAAGCAATTAATGAGTTAATTAGATTGCAGTTGAAATCCATCGGAAAGATAATTGAATAAAATAATGACCTCTTCGTAAATAAATATATATTTTAGGTATGACAGAGGTCACTAAACGCTACGTTATTAATGTCACTTCAGTATTTAATCGTAGGTTTGTATTTGTGGCAAATAACTATTTTCCTGAGATTTCCCTTTAACTATTTTTATTATTGAACTTTAATACAAATATTCCCTTGTATTAAGAAGTTACTTACCTAATCATTTTTAAAAGATATATTCCAAGAACTAGCTTCCGCCCGCGACTTCGTCCGCGTGGATATTAGAGAAAATCCTTAGGGAACCTTCAACCAGGATCCGACCAGCCGTTTTACGCGATTAGGCGGGTCCCCACCAAGCGCGCTGCCTCGCGAGGCAAGACGTTTGCCGCGTGAGGCGGGCCTCGCACGAGGCTGCTCGCTTGGTGGGGACCCGCCTAATCGCGTAAAAACGGCTGGTCGGATCCTGGTTGAAGGTTCCCTAAGGATTTTCTCTAATATCCACGCGGACGAAGTCGCGGGCGGAAGCTAGTTTTTTACAATAATCAGAATTGGTCCAGAGATATTAGTAGGTATCTCGTCCCCGTCCCTGTCCCCATAACAGCTCAAAAACGACATCCACATCGATTTTCATGTTTACTTACCCCATTCACCCCTAAGGGATGATTATCAAAATAAAATATATAATTGCCTCTTTATTTTTAGATGTGTCTATTTAATATTCTTTTTCCATACAAAATTTTAACCCCGATTTCACCCCTTTAGGGGTTAAATCATGTCCACCGTGTTGGACTTCAAAATAAATGTCATTTTCGCAATCACTATCCCATAAAACCTCAAGAACGACATCCATATAGATTTTTATGTTTACTTACCCCATTCACCCCTAAGGGATGATTTTCAAAATAAAATATATAATTGCCTTTTTGTTTTTAGATGTGTTCCTACGAATTTTAAAGTTGTAATGTCTATTTAATATTCTTTTTCCATACAAAATTTTAACCCCGATTTCACCCCTTTAGGGGTTAAATCATGTCCACCGTGTTGGACTTCAAAATAAATGTCATTTTCGCAATCACTATCCCATAAAACCTCAAGAACGACATCCATATAGATTTTTATGTTTACTTACCCCATTCACCCCTAAGGGATGATTTTCAAAATAAAATATATAATTGCCTTTTTATTTTTAGATGTGTTCCTACGAATTTTAAAGTTGTAATGTCTATTTAATATTCTTTTTCCATACAAAATTTTAACCCCGATTTCACCCCTTTAGGGGTTAAATCATGTCCACCGTGTTGGACTTCAAAATAAATGTCATTTTCGCAATCACTATCCCATAAAACCTCAAGAACGACATCCATATAGATTTTTATGTTTACTTACCCCATTTACCCCCTACGGGGTTGATTTTCAAAATAACAATAATATATGTACTTATATTTATTTTTAGACGTGCTCCTACGAAGTTTAAAGTTGTACTGTCTATTTAATATTGTTTTTCCATACAAAATTTGAACCCCATTTTCACCCCTTTAGGGGTTAAATCATGTCCACCGTGTTGGACTTCAAAATAAATGTTATTTTCGCAATCGTCAACTCAGAAAACCCCAATAACGACATCCATATCCATATCGATTTTTACGTTTATTCACCCCATTGCACCCCCATTTCATCACCATGGGGGTTGAAATTATACCAATACAATATGCGTTGCGTTAGATTTCTATCCATAAGCCTAAATTACAAATTGAGCTATTTGTACTTCAAAAATAAAGGATTATCTTCTAAACACAACTTCATCCCCCTTTTCACCCCTTCGGGGGTAGAATTTTGAAAAACGCTGAGACATTTATTTATTTATTTTCAATCATCAGCCTAAACACAAAATTTGAAGATCCTAGCTTCAAAACTGAGGGACTTTCATACAAACTTTCATCCCTTATTTCATCCCCTTAGGGATAGAATTTTCAAAAATCCTTCCTTAGTGGATGCCTACACTGTATAAGGTATCTGTGTGCAAAATTTCAAGTCTCTAGGTTCAGCGGTTTGGGCTGTGCGTTGATATCTCACTCAGTCAGTCAGGACTTTGAATTTTATATATATAGATTGCAAACCCTATAAAAATGTATGCTATGCTCATTAAGAGACAATCAATGTTCGTACTACAAAGATGACCTCGGTATCTTTAAATTTAAATCACGTTGAAAATTCGCGTGCTAAATCTATAGAATAACGAAGAAGTTAGCCATGAAGGTTGAAAAACTCCTGCGCAGCCGACCGAGACATGTTATCTCGATACTTAAAACTGAGAATACTTTACTCATTTTGAGATGATTATTATTGATCTATTTATTGGGAAACTGGTGATACTGAAATTGTTATCTTATCAATTTATTCTATGTTAAGGATAAACTTCAACATTTTGCCTGTAAATCAATGACAGAATCTTTGAGGAAAGATAGGAAAATTACACTTGCCTTTTCATCTATTTACACAAAATCCTTTTAAGATCACTCATTTATAACACTTTCAACACCTCACGATATAATTCCATAAATTGCACAACTTTCGAATAACATAGTGGCACATAAGTTTACTCAATGTCTTTAGCCATCCAAAATAAACAACGTACGCCACACACCAAAACAAAACAAATACACAGGAGTTAGTAGCAGAGCACTCATAAATAAACCGCCGGCAAAAAGTTTATTGTACAAAAAAGTTTAATTCTCAAGAATGGTCAGATTAAAAAGTAATAAAACCGTAAAACTTTTAACAAAAACAAAACACTGGCCACTCGCGACGCGGCGTCAACGATTGCGCGGCAAATTTGACAAGCGGATGTCACCTGCCGCCATGTTCGTTTCCCGCTCGTGTAATAGCTCGTTATTGTTTATGGCATAATTTATCCGCTATAACTGCAGTTATTAGCGATTGTGGACGAGACCGGCGGCGTGCGCACGCGCAGACGCGCTGTAACACCGCGCATTCTAAAATAGAAAACCTAATTGGAATCGAGTCTCGCCAGACGGCCAGACAGTTAGGGTTGCTAAAATTACGCCTTTAATTCTTGAAGATTTACGTAGAAATTCATCAAACACAAGGTCTATGCGTAAGCCCTAAAAATATCAAGGGCTTCGTTTAGCGCCAACGATGGCCAACTACGATAATCTAAAAACGCAATAGTAATGAAATGAGACGAAACTACGAATTGCTCGTGCCGCTAGAAAAGTAGCTAAATGAAATTTTGTTATGAAACATTAGAATCAATCAATGTCGTTTGGTCATTGATTGATTCAAATTTTCACAAACACAAACAAATCACTAAATATCAAAGTCGTAATACTATTGAGTACTATCAACAATCGTCTAAATCGGGAACCGAATCGAGAACCTCAGAGGATGGCAAAGCCATACAAGTTTTAGCAGTAAATCGTATAAAAGTTTTTGAAGAAACTAACAATAGGGAATATGCATCAAATTTTTTTTTTATCAAAATCAATAGTATAATGCGTGAGAAAATCAACTGTAATATTGAAACTTGATTCTTGCGTTTTTTTCTCGTAATATAGTTACTTGAAGTTAGCACGCATCAGCTACCGCCGAAAACGCTCTATACAAAACGGTGACGTCACACATCACGTTTTGGTGTGTTTCGGGCGCGTTTAACATGGAGTTAGCCAATAATCTTCAATTATCTCCCTAAATTTTGCGTTTATGTAGATATGTGTCATACAAAATATTATTTCTTTTTCGATATTCTATCTGACTGTAAAGTGCATTATATCCGAAAATGAAAAAAAAATATCGTTATTTTCCCCTGATTTCATCGTGTGATAAAACGATAATAATCATTTTTTTATTTTTCTTTCTGTTCCATCATGTTTTTACAAGTGTCCGCAGCGATCAAGCTCAATTTTAGGAAAATCGGTGACTAATGCATATTCCCTATTATAGAAATGTCAGTGATAATTGTTAGTTTCTTCAAAAACTTTTTATGTATTTTTTGTTTTCCCGTTTCCATTATTACTACCTATTTAACGTATATTTAGACCACAGATCACAAAAATGATTTTGTTAAATATATAAAACCTGTCTGAACATTTTCAAGGGTTTTCTCATGTTTTCATGTCACACAGTTTCCTCATGTACAATGAGATATGACGAAATATTATGATTTAAAAACGGAAACAGTAATTAATAATCATAATTCATATTAATATAACTTGGGGGAGGACCTTTAACAGCAGTGGGCGTCGTGCGGTCGATAAGAAAAATGATTCACATTATTACGGCTATTAGAAAAAATCAAATTTACCCGATTCCCCAAAAAAAATGTCTTTCATCTTGCTCTAGAATTCACAGACAATTTTAGCGGACATAGTCATCAATTGAAGGTTATGCGCTTGCGACTGTGTATGAATCATTTAACCAATTCTAGGTTAATTCTGCGTTACGTCATGGCGCTATAGTTCTACAAAGTTTACAAACTATAAAGTAGCTGTGTCGCATCCAGCTGAGTGAGTGAGAGGCGACTAATCTATTTAAGCTCCTCAGTGATGAGGATCCCGGGTGTAGTATGCTTCCACCTTCGGCCTTATAGTAATTTAAGATCAGATGAGCTGAAGGACAAGCACTATCCCGTTGTGCAAAAATCAAGAGGTAGTACAGCTAACACCTATGTTAAACAGAAAATTAAGTTTTCCGATGGAAATATTACAACACTGCCTGCTAAGCGTGGAGATTATACCAATATCCTTACACAAGAGAAGCCTACGTTTTGCATTAGACTCGTCATAATCATCATAGCAGTCGCACAACAACTCCCACTGTTGGATTGAATCCCTCTCAAGGATCCTAAGGAGATAATCAGTCCTGCCCGTATCTAACCCAATAAACATTGAAAAGACATAATTTTTGACAGTCAAATGGTTTGTCAATCGGATCTTTTTCGACATTTCGATAGATACACACAGACTCTCCCTTGATCTTATCATACTACGGGGACTGGGGCAGATTAGCGGTCCACCTCGAGTGTCATGCAGAACGCTGTATGAACTTAGAACAAATTTAGTTTTCGTTTCGAATCGAACTGTCAAAGGTTACGGAAACCATAGCGTAAAACGTAGTGATTATTTCCTCTGTGAGCGTAAATATGAGGAAAGCATAGCATCAGAAAGTTTCCAATGACGACGTTTCTAAATCAGGGTCCTGATCATGGCTAGTGAACATGACATGTTTTGTTTCTTTATTCAATATTTCAATTTGGTGGTTTTTCAGACGCTACAAATCTAAGGGTGAGTTTGAGATTTTGATATTGGCCCTAGCCAGCATTATTGTTGTCCTCCTGAAAATTCAAAGGTCAAATTTTCTGGAGACTGAAGATTTTCTTGGAGAACAAGAGCAACAAAAGCAACAAAATCTTCTATTCGGCAATCAATGTTAATAGCAGGCATGTTTGTTTGTGGAGCTTGTAAACAGAGCCACGATCGAAGACAGACATGTGCGGGCTATTGTATACCTATACAACACATATTATATTGCTACGGAGCTAGAAGTGTAGTGCATGTTTTATACTTTTAGACTGTGAGAAAAATCATCTATCAGTGACTGAACACGGGGATTATATGAAAATCAACGTATCAAAGGGATGCATATTATATCTTGTTTTACTCCCATGACTGATATTTTTTACTGACGCGTAACACGATTTTATTACCTACTACAGTTTTTTCCGGCCAAATCTCTATCTTTTTTAAATTTAAATCAGAATTAGCTGATGGTTAACAATTAACAAAAAGGCAGTGACATAAATAACAGAATAGAGCAATACAAACAATGTTGTCACCAACATTCCTATTTTTTTTTTACCTGATAGGTAGTTAAATATTTTGCCTCTCAGTACAATGGAGGTTGCACGCCTAGTAAGTAAGTGAAGCGTTACGGCTTATTGCTATCTCTTTCTTTTCGTTTTACAACACGTTTTCGTTTCTCACGAACAAACGAACGACGAACAACGAACACGTATTGTAACACTAAAGAAAGAGGTTGCAATAAGCCGTAAGGAACTTTTTTCAATCTTCACTATGACATATGGCCGTGCAATCTCCATTTGAGGGAGGAAAAATATAAGCTTCTTGCTCTCAGTGCAATGACATTTCACGCATTTACTTTATGGTGCGACACGTGGAACTGGCGTGAACACAAATAAGAAATGTGGCTCATGAAGATAGCAATCAGAGATACAAAAATGGAACAGATTGGAGTGACTCAAATGAACTGCATCTGTCAAGACAAATAATATTTATTTTAATAAGCTCACATAATTATATGTTTCCTCTACAACCCATTCATTAGTCGAGTATTATTACCTAGTATACTTACTGTAAAAAAAGGTTAAAAGTCATCTAAAACAGTGGAAGAATCCATACCGCCCCAAATAATTTAGTTAGAGTTATGATTAATATGATCATGATCAATGATGGTCGTTGGTCGTTAAGGTTCTTTTTCACATCTTGGATTTGGAATATTTGTATTTAGGATTCATTTTTGTCAAAAAATCCAAAACTTTAGTCTCATAGCATATCCATAAATAAATGTTAAGGAGAAAAAGAAGATACCCAGGTGGAAAAGTTCGTGGCCTGACATTGAAGGGACCATCCTAGATTTTTTAAATAACATTCATATTTTGCTCTAGTCTTTCAACAGTCGAGGAGAACACTTTGAAACGTGTAGCTCAAGAAACTTTTTTTTTACAATTATTTTTGTGCTCTGTAAAATTGACAAAATTGAAAACCGTGCGGTTATATAAAGAAATCTCTTTAAGCTCTTTAAGAAAGGGTTAGAGCCAAAATAAATTCACGAATAAATGGTGAGGACATCAGCATCATCCACCCCCTCGAACGCTTTAGTAAAAAAGAAGTCAGTTGATTTAAAACGTAAACGGAAGAGCATTGAAGCCATCCCCATTTTCATGTAGGCTCAAAACGCCCACTCCCATCTACAATATTCAAAAAATTTGTGATTTAATATTAGGAGACCAAAGATTAAAAATTAGGGGGATAGCGGAGATCATAGGGATCTTATATATGCAGACAAAAAATATGATTGTCAAAGATTTGCGCTTTTGGGTGTCAGCGTGAACAGCAAAAATCGATTTTCTATAGAAGAGCAAAAACTATCAATTTTCGCATTTTCTCATGATTGTTTGGAGTAATTTAAAGCTGATCTGCAGGAATTTTAGATCGATTTATTTCCTTAAATGAAACTTGGGTTCGTCATTAAACTCTTGAACCCGAATAACATTCGAGATGGAATGGAATTTTCGACTAATGATGAAGATGAAGTCGTTGTGAGTGACTATTTCGAGGGTTTAAAAGAATCTTTTTTTAACGGGAATCAAGGCTTTACCGGAAAGATGAATGAAGTGCATAGAGCTAAATGGAAATAAGTTCGATAAATAAAAATATTTTTGTACGTATTTTATTTTGTTTTCGTGACTACGCCACGAACTTTTCAATCCCCCCCAAAGAAAAACACACAGATACACACGTTAAACTTATAAATATAAAACCCCTCTTTTTCCGTTGGAACTATAAAATGCATGCTTTTCACAGCACAATCATAAAGATAATAGGTTTTTACAATAAATTAATCACAATTATACGACTTGACGCATAATTAAAATTATACCGTTCATAATCTTCTTTGATAACTTGATCATAAAAGCCTAATGTTATCCAGGTTATTCAAGTGATATGCACCGACTCTTCTGTGCATCCATTGTTTGCATATTTAATTCTTTGCTTACTCTTCGAAGCTGAAATAATCTGGAAAAAGAACTTGTTTAGTCATACAATTTAACGTGATGACGTCTGTCGTATTGTAAAAGCAGTTTTACTTCCCACAATGTTTTGTCTGAGTACAAGACGTAGTAGGTATTACTAATTTAGAAAATTAGAATATAACGAAATGTGTGTGAGTTTGTAAATAAATAAAGAGGCGTCGGTGACTCCAGACGGGCGTGACGCGGTTGGCACGGTTACGCCTCCATTATTATTAGATGCGCAGGAGTGACGTTGTGTGACGTCGGGACCAGCTGTGTTCCATATAGAAACCTAAATTGATGTATGAATAGGTAATGGGAAGAATATGTATGTTCTTCTGAATTTCTCTCCTTCTTTATACTCTTTTAACCCTAAATATTGTAGCCAGAACCTTTCTAGTACAACGGTTAACGAGTTACAACATATTATGAGTAAAATATTCATCATCATCCTCATCATGTCAGCCGCACGACACCCACTGCTGGGTATAGGCCTCCCCCAAGGATCTCCACTACGCTCGGTCCTGCTTGGCCCGCATCCAGCGGTCCACTGCGACCAGATCGTCGGTCCACCTTGTCTTGTTTTAGATGGTATTTTTGTTAAAATATAATAACCAAAAACACTAAAATCAATCAATCAAATCCAAACAAACTTTTTGCGTATGTACATTTTGAGTATTGTACATTTTGCGTATTGTACATTTCGCGTATGTACGTTTTGCGTATTGTACATTTTGCAACAGTTGCACATTTTGCGTATTGTACATTATGCGACGAAGGGCTCTAACTTTACATCCATTCGCCCGACATACGAAACCATTTGCGGATGATTAGATAACTTTTTAACTAGTTTATCTTGTATACGGTTAAGCTCGCTTTCATTGCAACACAGTGTTTACAAAGATGTAATGAGATTACAGGTAAACTAGTGGCTCTGTGAGCTGTAGACCTCGCGAAAAAATAATATAAAATGTCACCATGAAGTTTTCAAAGCACACAGTAGGTACGTGAGGATTGCAGCTAGATGGTGCTTCTAATTTTGATCATTTTTCAAAATGGGTGAGTATTTTTTTTATAAATTTAGAAAAATTGGCTTGACTGAACAGTTATATATAATTATCGAACCTACTCACAAAATTTCACCAGAATCTGTTGAGAAATGCGACCTGTAGAGAAGAACAGCCAGTGCTGGAAATACGGACTGAAAATAGATTTTTTTACATTATCTCCGCCATTTAGAAAAAAAATGAAAAACTGGCTTGACATAAGAAATCTATACAATTTTCAAACCTGCTTACAAAATTTTACGAGAATCGGTTGAGAAATGCTACCTGTAGAGGAAAATAGACAACCCTGGAAAGCCGGACTGAAATATGTATTTTGATCATTTCTCCGTCATTTTGAAAAATTTCCAAACACTGGCGTGACAAAAAAAATCTATATTATTTTCGAACCGGCTCACAAAATTTCACGAGAATCGGTTGAGAAATGCGACCTGTAGAAGAGAACATCCAGCGTCAGAAAGCCGGACTGAAATACATTTTTCTAACATATCTCCGCCGTTACGAAAAATTAAGAAAAACTGTCTCAACTTGAAAAATCTATATGATTTTCGAACCTGCCCACAAAATTTCACGAAATTCGGTTAAGAGATGCGACCTGTAGCAGAAAAAAGACAGAGCCGGAAAGCTGGACTGCAATAGGTTTTTTTTACATATCTCCGCCATTTCGAAAAAAATCGAAAAAGTGGCGTGACAAAAAAATTCTATATCATTTTCAAACCTGCTCACAAAATTTCACGAGAATCGCTTGAGAAATGCGACCTGTAGAGGAGAACAGACAGCGCTGGAAAGCCGAAAAACCTGTTGTTTTAACATATCTCCGCTATTTTGAAAAATTAAAAAAATCTGGCTCGACAAAAAAAATCCATATAATTTTCGAACCTGCTCACAAATTTTCACGAGAATCGGTTGAGAAATGCTACCTGTAGAAGAGAACATACAGACATACGAAAGAATTTTTGCCCAAGCTGAAGCAAAGACGCTTCGCTCGCACTTCGTGCTCGCTCGGTCAATAACAAATCTCAGTCTTTTTTCACCCTTGAACCTTTTTTTCCAGCCCAGCCCCCTAGCATGACCACCGAAACACGATATCTCTTATATAAAAGTGTAGGGGTGACTGACAGACTATTGCCCAGCCCAAACCACTGAACCTAGAGACTTGAAATTTTGCACATAGCTTCTTTATACAAAGTAAACACCCACTAAGAAGGGATTTTAGGAAATTCCACCCTTAAAGGGTTGAAATGGGGTTAAAAAGTTTGTATGGAAAGCCTAAACCATTGAACCATCTATTCAAGTAACCGATTCTCTCCAGCTTCTTGGCATGGAGTTATCTTCTGATCTCAACTTCGGCACCTCCATCGAGTCCAAGGCTCAAACTGCAGCTAGGAAGCTGAGCGTCCTAAATAAAGTCAAGCGGTACTTTACGCCTGGGCAGCTTTTAACTCTCTATAAAGCTCAAGTCCGGTCTTGCATGGAGTACTGCTGCCACCTATGGGATGGCTCGGAGAAATATCAACTTGCTGCACTGGACTCGGTGGAACGCAGAGCCAAGAGATTAATAGGCGATGAAGAACTGGTAGCAGCTAAGCTTAACAGTTTAGCTCACCGCCGAAAAGTTGCTTGCCTATCGGTCTTTTATAGATTGTACTTCGGTGAGTGTGCTCAAGAACTGCATGAACTCATTCCACCTTCTCCTTTCTACCATCGGACATCCAGCCGCACTGCAGGTTACCACCCGTTCTTAGTTGATATACCTTTTCTGCGTACCAAACGCCACTCATCATCTTTCATAATGCGCACAGCTATGGAATGGAATTCCCTGCCGGCGTCTGTGTTTCCGAGCGCATACAACCTGACTCTATTCAAGGCCAAAGTGAATAAGCACCTTCTGGGCAAGCTCGCTCCATCGTAGACCCTGTCTTTGCTTTCTGGGCAAGACTGGGGTCAAGAGCAAACCCATTCAATATAAAAAAAAAACCTAGAGACTTGAAATTTCGCACATAAATACTATACACAATGTAGACACTCATTAAGAAAGGATTTTTGGAAATTCCACCCCTAAAGGGTTAAAATGGGGGTACAAAGTTTGTATGGAAAAGAAAAATTAAATAGACATTTCAACTTGAAACTTCGTGTGAGTACTTCTAAAAACAAATAAGCAAACACGTGTTTCGTGGTTTTCCGAAACTCAACCCTTTAGGGGGTAAATGGGGTAAAAAAGCCCAACATCGATATGGGTGTCGTTATCGAGGTTTTATGGGATGTTGATTGCGAAAATGGCATTTATTTTTAGTGGTAGACATTATTCAACCCCTTAAGGGGTCAAACGGGGTTAAAAATTTGTATGTAAAAAATATAAAATAGACATGAAACTTCGTAGGAGTACTTCTATAAACAAATGATCAAACATATATTTCGTATAAATTTCTGAAAATCAACCCCCTAAGGGGTAAATGGGGTAAAAAGCCCAAACTCGATATGAATGTCGTTATTGAGGTTTTATGGGATGTTGGTTGCGAAAATAACATTTAACTTTAAGTACTAAATAGTGACTTTGTTTTAACCCCTAAAGGGGTAAAATGAGGTTCATGCTTTGTATGAAAAAATTATATTAAATAGACATTTTGACGTGAAATTAAATTAGAAGTACTCACTCCTAAAAACAAATAAGCAAACAAATCTATATGGATGTCGATATTGAAGTTTTATGGGATGTTTATTGCGAAAATGGCATTTATTTTAAGGTCAAACACGACACGGTGGACATTATTCAACACCGAAAGAACTGAAACTAGGGTTCAATTTTTTATGGAAAAAATAATACGGGAACGGGAACAGGAATGAGAACGAGAACAGTAATAATTATAAATGTGAAATTTAATGTTTTGATGTTTGTTACTCAATCACGTAAAACCGGCTGAATGGATTTGGAATAGCACAGATAGTAATAGCCTGTGGTAAAATATGGATACTTTTTATCTCGGTCAAAGGTTAAATAGGTAGCGATTTTCCGAATGTCCACGCGGACGGTGTCGCGGGCAAAAGCTAGTATTATAAAATATCGCATGAAATAGCGTTTTATCGACACGCAACTGTCAAAATCCATCGTCTTTTTACAATGGGGAGGCGAAGGCAAAGTGAATTACAGATGGCGCTTCAGTCTTTGGACCCTTTGTCAGTTTGAGCTTATATTGTCTTGACTGTGTATTACGTGATTTTACTTTCTTAGATTATATTTTTTTAGGTTTTGCGTACAAACAATGTATTCCATGCTAACTTTAGCTCAGATAAAAGAAGAATTACGGAAAAGAAAGCAAAAACAATGCCTCTTGAATGACTCTGGCATATAAAATTCTATTAATTCTCTGTTTGGCCCCAATTTTGGGCTTATTCCATATTTGATATACCTATCAAATTCATCCAAGTTATAAATATGTTAGAAACTGCTGAGGTTGAAATATTAAAGAACAAAGCTGTTATAATTCAAATATTGTTTTATTTTGGCGAAGCTTCATTAAATTCATGAAACATTCCTTTTGATTTATAATGTTTCTCAGGCTCAGTAAAGGAGAAAATCGAGGGAATAGCATCTTTTTTTAATATTTTTTTGCCCAATATTTTTTTTGTCACTGGGAAATCGATGAACTCCAATATTTTAACAGTTACATGCACAACAATGCGGCATTTTCTCAGTATAAATTAAAAAGTGCAATACTCCAAGAGATTCCCATATGTTTTGACACTTTCTTTGAGGCGGCCGGGTACCAAAGACAAGTCGCCACCTATCGGGATAAAATTGCGCTTTTCCTCCCCAATAAATATCTATATCATACCGCTTTTTGGTGGTCATGCAAGGGCGAGTCCCGAAAATGATTTCGAAAACCATTTTACCAACTAACAGATCCCATAAAAATTTTACACTTTTATAATTCTCACCGAACGAACTACAGACCAATGAACATTTGACCAACGCATCGTTTATATTTCCTGAAGTTCACCGAATGAATATCAGACCGCGGTAGTACCATTGACATTTTCCGCTTCCGCTTTTGACGGCAGAGATCATTTTCCGATCAAAGTTAATTATAAAAAAGGTTAGTGAAAATGAAAATATAGGCATTTTTTCGGAAATTTAAAAATCATGTTCGGAACTCTGCTAGGGCAGAGAAAAAAACCCATTTCTAAATCCCAATAATTACAAGTTCTAAAGAAAATTAGCCCCATTATGTTAATGTAACGTCAAAGTGTGCAATTAATAGTGAGTGTTATAGTGAATGGCTCCGTTTACTATAGTTAATCGCTAGATTAGACGCAGTTCACGCAGATAATTGCCGAGACACTCCGGGTTATTAGATTGTTTTTCTTTGCCTTGTTTTTACGAGATTGCCCACCATGAACGGAAAAGTTAAGGTCGATTTCCAATCGCAAAACGGAAATGAGATTTACTGCTATAATGAACTAAGATAATAAGTATGTCTTTTGAATCATCACCTAAGTACTGACTGAAACTTAGCTGAAAAAATCACATTTTTTTTATAAGAATTATGGTATACTTAACTGTAAAAAATACGTCGTAATCAATTAAATTTTGATAAAGTTTTTTATTCTTGGGTACGCCCTTGAAAAAAACAGAAAGAAACAAACAATATAAAAAATATAACCCTTCCCTTGAAGTCGGGTAAAAAGATTTATTTTACTGGGAAATAGTGACTATGATTTTTGAAAGGAAAACTGTTTCATCATATCAGCCGCACGACACCCACTGCTGGGTATAGGCCTCCCCTATGGATCTCCACGACGATCGGTCCCGCGCTACCTGCATCCACTGGCTTCCCGCGACCTTCACCAGATCGTCGGTCCACCTTGTCAGGGGCCTACCCACGGAGCGTCGTCCGGTGCGCGGTCGCCATTCCAGAACCTTTCCGCCCCAACGGCCATCGGTTCTTCTCGCTATGTGTCCCGCCCATTGCCCTTCAGCTGAGCTGAGCTGAGCTGTTTATAACCTACTAATAATAATTTGCGCAAGAGAAATCAGCGCCACGGTTTTTTTGGTGGATATTCTAAAGACTCGCACTAAACGTTTTGCTTCAAATTTTATCATCGGTACCCCTAGAGAGTGGAACTCCTTGCTTGTCTGAATCTGTGTTTCCCGATAGGTACAATCTGGGGGCCTTCACGTCGCGAGTGAATAGGTATCTTCTAGGCAAGCACACGTCCATCGTAGATCGCATCATCGCATATTATCAAGCGTGATAGCGAGCAAGCTTGCCTATCATAAAAAAAAGTATTTGATTGAGATTGCAGAAAGGAAAGCGCTTTTTTAGAGTGAAACATTTGGAAAAAACTATAGATTGACTAGTTAGGACAACGATCTCAGACGAGATCGTTGAGTTAGGAGCTCAAAGACGAAGTGATTCACCTGGCCCAACGATTGCGGCGGTTCAGCAACTTTCGCAAGGGTCGGTCATGGTGTGGGTGACGAAAAATGTACTTTGGAATCGGAAGGCACGTTAAGCCGTTGGTCCTGGGTGCATTTGCAGTCGTTGGATGTTAACCCATCAGTCCGCATTGGGCCCGTGTGGTGGGTTATGGACCATCAACCATTTTTAAAGTCTCTACTGCGAGGGCACAGGCCTTCCTTACGGGGCCGGGGGTGGATAAAGAGGATGTGTCATAATTGGTCATACATTGACTTCTGGCTAGGATTAGTTAGGATTTTCACAAAAAAACTGTACATAGCAAAAACTTGAATAAAATGTGAATCATATCTATTTTAATGAAAAAAAAATTGATTACGCTGTCGACGGCGTCTATGTGAAATCACAATGCGTTGATGACGATCGTTGACGTAAGCGATTACGTTTGCCAAAAATACGACGTCAAACGTGAAATTACGTTTTACAGATATAGAACAAGGTTTGAGATGATGTTATGATATAGAATATAGCTGGCAGTATATTTATAAATTGACTCTTATGAGATATGAAAAACATTGATGGTGGTATCACTTCGTGAAAGTACACGAAAAGGGCTTATTGGTATTTTTAATCAATTTGAACTTACAATTGCATTCGATGGCATTTTGCCGGGTCTTCCAAATAACAAATTATTATTATTCAAAACAAACAAAAAATTCTCGTTAAATGGTTTTAAAAATTTAGTAGCTGTAACATAAACTTTCAACTTTGATTCGCCATTTCCTCATAATTTTGCTAATTGTTGATAAGCACCTTCTTTTCGGTATCCTATCTATTGTTTTATAATCTTGAAACCTCAGCAAAAGCTAGGTCAGTGTTTTTTGTGGCTAGGTTTAAGCCTAAGCGCTAACCAAAAATATTTGCCAAGCTTTAGGAATATCAAAATGTAAAAAAATACTAGAATCAAGTTTGGCATTAACGTTTACTTTATTCAGTATGTTTTTCTACAGGTAACATAAACGTCTACATCGTTTTTCGCTCTAAGCTGTTGCTAAAATTTTTTAGTTTTTCCGAGTTACGAACATGTTCTGAGTATGTCAGAAAATTATGTGATTTTATATTAACGTAAGAAAGTATAATGACCATAAACAATGCTCTAAAAGGTACCTATTACAAACCCTACGTGAATCGCCATCAACCTTCATTAATATTAGTCCCATCACAATTTCAAAATCATCAAACTAAATTACACAAGCACACTTCCCACGGTCGGAAGCTCGCGGATAATTCTTCAAATCGGTGGCGCAGGCGCATGGCGCATACCATTGAATTGTGCCTCCCACGAACGTCGCCATGACGCGTCAGGGCAGACACGCCATTATGAATAAAACGAGATGACAACTACGCCACAAAGGAGTAAGTAAACAGAAACTGAAGATGACAAATAAGGCCCCTATTATCAGCTGTTTCTTACAAAAATTAATAACGAAAATATTAAAATGTATGAAACAGCAGTTTTTTTTCGTGATTTCATAGTTGGTCCCATATGCCCATAGTAAAAATTTGTTCAGTTTGATGGTCCCTATCTACCATATTTGGCATTAGGGGTTGTTTTGTAACACGTTGTCTAACAAAATTATTGAATAGACTATTTTTCGTAGCAAAAACTCTATTAAAGTTGTTAAAAATATATGTAAGTATGGGACAAATGAAATGATTACCTAATTATTGTTTTTAGGTTCTAAACGTAAGATTATCTTTCTTTAAGATAATTTACGGAAATAGATTGCGTCTGTAACCGATTGAGTTACTGATTTTTCTTACAATAAAATTCCGTTACATTAATATTAAACTTTTTCTGCATCTCTTCTATATAACATTACGGCTAAATACTCAATTAAAATTTTAAAAAGTTGACAGATCTAGCAGAAACTCTATGAAACTGACAGCTTCCAAGCCTTTGAGTATCCTGCACGGCGGCGGCCGTAAAGGAGGATTCGCATTTGTAACACTTTGGCGTGTCAGAACACTGTGTCTTTATCATACATCGCGAGTTTGATTGGGCGTGCGCTATGGAAATACTATAACAGAGAGATGATGTATGATAAAGACACCCCTTACGCGTTTTTCGGCAGATTCGCGTTACGGCAGAATTGTGTGGTGTTCTGACACGCCAAAACGTTACAACCCAACTAGCAAAATATGTCGTAAAAAATCAGCAGCACGTTTCTATTTCAGCTATTAGTAGTGAGACGGATTTACAAAATGTTGGGTAAACGATCTGTGAACGTTCTCTCAACGCGATTTGGGCGCACTTCTCTCTGCTTTAAATGCTGTAAATATCGTAAGATTATTGTCTGAATTGCGTTTTAGTTGAAAGAATGTAGAGTAATTGCAACTCAAATGCTACTGGTGCTATAATAGTCAGTAGAACCTCTTTCATTCGACTTATTAGTGGTAAAAACAGCAGTGCGGTTGCAATCACTCGACACTTTGATCGTGTTAATGCAACCAAGCAGCACTCATAGACCGTTTTATCTTAAAATCATTAGTGCGTGTTGTCCCTGTTGTGTTCGCGTAAACGAAGGAAATAAAAATAAATGTATGTTGCCTTATTATGGTCATGCTAAGTATACTTTTACGATTTTAAAGCCATAATGACAATAAAGGTAAGCTATTAAAGTTAGCTCATAAGTCTTACTTTCATATGCGGAATTAATTTTTTCGTCTATAATCCTTACATTTGTAGTTAATATTTTCATGGGCCACAAGATTTCTAGTAAATAATGAATCGCAAATAATATTAATATAATAGATAAAATTAATTCGCCATTAATAGCATTTCAATTATCATTACAAAGCATTCACTCAGCTCTTAGCCGAAAAATAGAAATGAGGTTTCCATTTTACGACTTCTAAGAGCGCCATTGCAGATAGTTTAGGGTTCCTTAGCGCAATGTTAAATCGTCAATCTATCATACGGTTTACAAACAATCTGTATTAGCGTAATATTTCCTACTGAATCCGCACTAATATTAAGTATTTGTTCTTCATCCGTTGGTTGATGTTGATTGTTTCAATTGTTTCAACATCTTATTAACTTTCCGTCAGAACCCTCACTTCTTTTAAGATTTTTCCACCGATTATTGTCCATTTTCCACACTGCTGTAAAAGATTTTATTTAACTTTCATACCACTATTATGCTGCATGATGGCTTGCAAAATTATCTTTGGGCACCTTTGGGCCTGTAGTAGATAATTTGATAGCTTTTTCTCAACTTTAATAGTAAAGTCGAATCAAAGCCTTGCCGAAAGCTATTAAATAACATTAGATGCTGTAATAGTAACTGAGAAGCTATTTTGTTGAATGAACAGCTTTTACTCCACAATAATGCTGTAAAACTTAAGCGACGAAAGATGGTGCTATAAAAGCTAGTTTTACGACAAATTAGCAATTTGGTTGCTTTTAAAGACCTGTAATAAGACTAACGGTTGTCTGAATGCGATTGAGAGATACCTTTATACAATTGTCGAGTAAATGCGATATGAATTCGTCGAGTCCACGTTTACTAGACATGTTTATAGAACCAAAAAGCATTGAATGCTGAAAGATCTAGAAAGGTGCTTTTATACTGCATTTTGTAATGATAGGATCTTTCATACGAGTGTTTTACGATCCATAGTCGTGAGAGTAATTGCTTAAACGATCTCTTTGCTAGTTGGGAAGTGTGGACCCACTTTTTAAAAACCACACTACTCTTTTGCAACTGGACTGTGTCATATTAAGGTTTATTCACGTTTAATATGGAAGCGCTAGTCGGCTTATTAAAAGAGGTCTTAATTAATTCGACCGTATTTATCCAGTTAATACTAGATAAGGCCAGCGGATTAATTAAAAGCCTCGAACACGGCTTTGAACATAGTTTTGGATGTATAGTACCTACTTAAATATCTTTTTTTTAAAGAAATATTAGCTTACTTCCGCAAACGATATATGCAAGATGCACCGCCCGCCCGCCCGCAAAAATATGCACATGCACACCACAAAATATCAGTGCACAATACCTGCATTTAGCAGGACAGCAACACACCTTGCACCTTCACCAATTAGGCTACTCTACACGTGTTTCGCCCCAACCCGGAGCATCCTCAGGAGTTAGATCGTGCGTAAACCAACACCGAACGTTCGGTGTTGGTTTACGCATATATCGCATATATCGTTTGCGGAAGTAAGCTACATATATTTGTTTTTTCAAAATGGTTTGGGACTTCCGCCAAGTGACGCCTGATTCAATCAAATATCTGATTTTTGTTGTAACTTAATTATAAACTTAATATAAAATTAAGACTCACGTGACAGCTCTTTCCCAGCAAAAGTTGAAGTTTTCTTACCTGTAAAATTAAAGGGTTCTGATGAGAAAATGGTTTAATAAGGGCTTTTCAAAGTGACATTTAAAAAATAAAAATAGTAACTATTTGCCTCACTAGATGGCGTTGATGGAAATAGATGTGTCAAAATTGGCTTTTAAAAATAAACGGCCTTTACCAAAGAGGAAAGTAAGCGCTCGCTGGCTGACATCTGCCCAAAGAGAAACATTTTAGGGTTACGTCTGCCAGCCTACTTTGAGTATAGTCTTCGAAGGTTAGTAAAAAAAAATTACATTGAGACATACATTTTTATCAACGCCATCTATCGAGCATACAGCTTTTTGCCATTTTGAAAAGCCCTCATTTTAGTCCGAATTAGGTTTTATTTTCCTGGAAAATTATAAGATCACTAGCGGCCGCCTGCGACTTCGTCTGAGTGGGAAGTTTTTTTGCTATCCCTCGGGAACAATACCATTTTTCGGGATGACAGGTACCCTATGTCCTTCTCTGTACCCTTTACAACGTGTAGGCAAAATTTCATGATGAAACGGACTTTCGCATTTATAATATATATATATATATTAGTATTAGTAAGGATTAGTAAGGAAGTAAGGATGGAGAATTGCTTTTCTTTATGGCAAGTGCATCATACTAACTCACGATTCAAACAATATGCGTACTTATTAAAAGTAGTTATTTTTGTTTTGATTTGATTATGGAAAAGTTATTAGGGGAAAAAATCCTTGAGAACAGGCGTCTGTCGGCAAGTAAAGAAAAAAAAAATTTATTACGATTGTGATGTGATGACATTTTGTTGAGTTCTTTTCCGTATATATGTTACCGACAATGTGTATTCTCCGGCATTGTATACAATGCCTAGGCATTGTATACAATGCCTGAAACGATCAGGCAATGTATGAAATGATATTCATTTTATACATTGCCTAGGCATTGTATACAATGCCTGCTGGTCCACCGGCAATGTGTAAAATAAGTTTATTTCTGTTGTCTGTTATAAAAAAATAACCTCGAAATTTAAGGCTCACGTTCCGCTGCGCTACGCGCTCGCCTTAAATTTCTAACCTAACCCGGGACCTACAGGAGTAAAGCAGGTTCGGTTCCAAACTCAATAAGCCGCCCTCGAGCCCCACTCGAGCCCCCCCGAGCCCCCCCGGAGCCCCCCCGTGCCCCCCCGAGCCGCCCTCGAGCCCCCCCTCGAGCCCCCCCGAGCCCCCTCGAGCCCCCCCGAACCCCTCTCGAGCCCCCCCTCGAGCCCCCCTCGAGCCCTCCCTTCGATCAAAATCTTTTTATTTAACACATTGCCTGTGGACCAGCAGGCATAGGCTAGGTAATGTATGAAATAGACAATAATATTCATTCTATTTCATACATTGCCTAAAAGAGCCAGGCATTGTATATGTTACGGTCAAAACTCATATCCGGTCAAAACAACTTTTGACTGAAAAAATCAGTCAAAAGTGGTTTTGACCGATGCTCTTAGTTAAAAACAGTTTTGACTGATTTTCGCAGTCAAAAGTAGTTTTAACCAACGTTTTTAGTCAAAAGTGGTTTTTACCAACATTCTCAGTCAAAAGTGGTTTTGCCTGATTTCAAGGCAGACTATCGGTCTATACTCATAAAAGTTATGGAGGTTAGTGAAAATTACCAGAAAAATCATCAAAAATTTTCATAAAACTATTTATAAGGTGTAACGTTTAAGTGTTTTGTCCATACAAAATTCATTTGACATTGTACGGAGACCTGTGAACTGCAAATACGCAGAAATTCGATCTCAAAATATTTATTTTATTTTTTATTTTAAATATAATATTGAAACTATGTCATTTTGATAGTTTTTGGAGGATAAAGCTATTTGCGTCCATGGGCTTTTACTTTAGATACCTAGACCTGTCTAGTCTGGGTAGGGCTAAATGAACAGCAACTGCGCAGTGGAGCTAGGCGGAAAGAAGCGGGCTTTTCACACATTTCAGTGTATGAAACTCTTTTCCGCCCAGCTCTACATCAGTGGAAACGGAACCTATGCCATGCTAACTTATAAATTACTAGAAAAAATACGACTCACACCAGATCAATACTCAGACGGGAATAGAACCCGCGACCTTTGGATATCCGGTCCAATGCTCTGACCGCTGAGCTACCAAGTCACTAGTGACATCGTCGAATTTCTTCTAGTATATCCCTACTCTTACGCTGCAAGCCAGCGTTATTTCACCAATGTGAGGAATTACCTCGACATTCAATTGAAATATCTTTCCAGATGTTTAGACAATTGATTAAGATGAAATAGCTATATAATTTTTAAATTTGAGATTTGTGCATTCACAATGCTATTTTTAAACAATACTAAATAATATACTAGAAAAAATACGACTCGCACCAGATCAATACTCAGACGGGAATCGAACCCACGACCTTTGGATATCCGGTCCAATGCTCTGACCGCTGAGCTACCGAGTCACTAGTGACATCGTCGAATTTCTTCTAGTATATCCCTACTCTTACGCTGCAAGCCAGCGTTATTTCACCAATGTGAGGAATTACCTCGACATTCAATTGAAATATCTTTCCAGATATTTAGACAATTGATTAAGATGAAATAGCTATATAATTTTTAAATTTGAGATTTTTGCATTCACAATGCTAAAATAGCATGATAAAAATTAAACAATACTAAATAATATACTAGAAAAAAACGACTCGCACCAGATCGCACCAGATGAGTATTGATCTGGTGCGAGTCGTATTTTTTCTAGTATATTATTTAGTATTGTTTAAAAATAGCATTGTGAATGCAAAAATCTCAAATTTAAAAATTATAAATTACTTTTAAAAATAAGAATAAAAATAATTAGCAGGTAGTTTTTTTATTATTTTTTAAATGCTATTTATACGTTAACATGGCTTAGGTTGCGTTTCACTGTTTCACTGGTGTGAATCTGGGCAGAATAGAGCGGTGATCATACACTGAAATGTGCGAAGTTTTATGAATGATGAGAGATATAAGTAATTATAATTTATAATTACTTATATCTCATCATTTATAAAACTTTCACTTGTTTAATTATTAAATAGGCTTCCAGTCCCCCTCAATAGCAGTTTTGTCTAACATTCGTGGTCAAAACCACTTTTAACCGACATAATTTGGTCAAAATCAATATTACCCAGTATTTTTGCAGTTAAAAGTGGTTTTGACCAACGTCATTAGTTAAAACCTCTTTTGCCTGATTTTAACAGTCAAAAGTGGTTTTGACCGGATATGAGTTTTGACTGTAACATATACAATGCCTAGGCATTGTATACAATGCCTGCGTTTCATACATTGCCGGTGACATATATAATTATATATATTCTTGGTTCAAACAATATAAAAATAAATGTTTGAATGTTTTTCTGTCCGTGCGTTCCTAGACATTTCATTCAATTAAGTCATGCGATGCATGCCGTGCCGGGTACAGCTAGTATCCAATAAACATTTCCTTGGGCACATGTCACAAGTACACCGAACGTCAGGGAGAATAATTATTTAATATGTGCCCATAACAATCGCCTTAACGGCCCCGTTTGAAGTGTTATTGCGACCCAGTTAGCCCGAGGGGACACGAGTCACTTGCCAAGAAAACAACTTGCGTTTGGTTCATAGGAAAAAATCAACGACATTACAAACAAGTTTAACGGTAGCTTAAAGCTTGCGACACTAACCAAATAAACTTATTTAAATGTTTCAATGGAATCGAAATGCAAGTTTAAACTACAACGGAACTAAACTACAACGGTCTAACTTGAACCTGCAATCTACTATCTTATTCAGAGATGTTTCACAAAACTGGGGTGCAAGACTGTTCTAACAAAACCTGGTTTAATGCTTGTAAACCAATCACAATGCACCTTTTAATCCTTAAACGGTGGGACTAAACGTTAAACTGTCACTCTGAATACGATTTGCGCTAAAATGGCGTTAGTCCGCAGTCTAACGTCATGTTAACTTTGGCCCTAAAAGTAGGGCCACTTTAATAGGCCACATTTGACATATGTCAGTCCATAGTGTAATTTGTCAAAATAAATCGTAAATTTGCTTTATTTCCTGATTATTACAATAAATATGCATTATGAACTGAAAAAAGTTAAGCAATTATGCCTTTGAATGAATAAATATTGTGTCCCCACCGTTAAAAGGTTACGTTGTTGAGTTTTCATGAACTGTCAAATGTGACCTATTAAAGTGGCCCTACTTTAGTTTAACGAACGCACTCTGAATAAGACAGCTGGAGTCTAGGCGACTATCACCCTAAAGTGGCGCCCTAAGTATGTACATAATGTATTGAAAATTCACATGTACAGATTGAAGCTAAGATACTATAGTTTATTTAGAAACAATAACCTCAGTTAAATATAATTATATTGTTGTAGTAGTAGTTAGCAAAAGAGCAAAATACCGTTTACGAACAGAAATTCAAAATTTTACCCATAATATGTACCATTTTATAGGGTATTAAAACAGCAGTTATTCAATGGCAATCAAACTCTTATTACGACCTTCATGAAGAATACACGCATTGATTTATAATATAGGTATTTATAATGACGTAAATACAAATCCCATAAAATAGATAGGCTAATAATTTTCCAGTCATTTGCAACAACACAGCATTGAAATGGTAAAGGCCATGCCGTCCGACTGTCTGTCTGTATGAAGGGACAGACAGACTAACACTGGGTGTAAAGCCAGGCACGGACTTGTACTATTATGTATTATTTTAAAAATATTTTAAAGCATGCTTCAGCGTTCTCTAAAAAAAACTTGCAACTAAGTATTCCCATAAAACGTCAATCAGCAAATTCACCAAAATCTTGTTAGGTATAGGTATGTGTTTGAGTAACAGCAAAGCACAATGAATTTCGTCGAAGTTAGACTATAAGTAATTTATTTATACATCTCTGAATCGAACCTCGGGGGGAAGGGGAACTAAGACGAATCCGAGAAAAGTTCCATCAAACTACGTACTTTACTTATATCAGTACCCCTAGCAGGAATATCTATTCTGAAAAAACGCGCGTACAAGTTCAATAGAGCAGGTATCTATAGAAAATTTTACTTTTCGACGGTAGATGGCACTGAACACATTTTCCATACAAAACTTCTCTATCGAGTTAATTTTACGGAATGGCATAGATTGTTTGTCTACGCTGCTACCTAAGCATGTTATTTTTGGAGGCTCCGCTGAATTAATTAAAATTATAATTGTGTCAATAGCTTTTGATAATTTTTAGTACTGAATGATTTCCGTATAATACTAGTATAAGGAGGCTGATGGTCACCCAGCGTGCGATGGAGAGAGCCATGCTCGGCGTTTCCCTGCGTGATCGAATCAGAAACGAGGAGATCCGCAGGAGAACTAAAGTAATAATAATAATAATAACGCTTTATTGCACACTAGAAAAAGACATTACAAAGAAGCAGACAAAAAAAACATAGACAAGTACACAAAAGGCGGCCTTACTGCTAAGTAGCAGTCTCTTCCAGGCAACCTTGAGTAGAAAAATATTAAGGGGAAGAGGACAGATGGGGAGTGGGTGCAAAATACTAGAAGGATAACAGATATAGATGTACATATAAAAAAAAAATGGAGAGAGAAAATAAGTAAGTATATAAAATTAAAAGTTGAAAGGGAAATATGAGAAAAAGTGGTATTAGGTGGGAGAAAGGAAATGTCTTCTAACTTGATAGCTGAAAGATTTTAAGGTACGAGCTTTACGGATGCCATCTAACCGTAACCGACATCACTTCAAAGATTGCTCAGCTGAAGTGGCAGTGGGCTGGCTGGACACAGCGAGAAAGGGCGGGGCGGTTCTGGAATGGCAACCGCGCACCGGACAACGCTCCGTGGGTAGGCCCCCGACAAGGTGGACCGACGTGAGGGTGAAGGTCGCGGGAAGCCGATGGATGCGGGCAGCGCAGGAACAATCGTCGGAGGCCTATGCCCAGCAGTGGGTGTCGTGCGGCGGATATGATGATGATAATGATGATGAATACTAGTATATGTCTGTTTTCTATTAAATTTATTAAATTATTTCTAGTGTTATGTGCCCTTAGTCCAGCCCTGTCCAGCACACGTGTGCCTGCCGCACATGGAAGCATGGTTAAGGACGACTATCCAGGTCAAGTAGAAAACATACCGACTGACATAATAGCGGGGACTTACTGGCCGGTACACATTTCTATTTATCTTCCTTGTACTTCATTATTTTTATTTTACGATTAAAAAATTTTTTTTTTAAATTTCGGATGCCTGAGCCCTATAACCTACCTTTTAAATGTTGAATAATAATATAGTACATTGTTCACCGAGAGGAGAAAAACACCCGAGATCGGGAATCGCACTTTCTCTCGAGCTTTATACTACACCTACGAGGAAAATAAAAAACTAAATCTTTACTAATTGAAATTGCAAAAAATCGTCATAAGTTTTATTATATTTTTTAATGCATTTCTGTGGTAAAAGTTTATCAATCAGTAGTTTTGCTGTTTCCTTCAACTGCGGCGGAGTTAAAAAATCTTCATCATCACTATCACTACTTATCATTTTGATAGTTTTATTTTACTTTCTACGAAAACTGAATCCTCAACCAACACGCAAATTGAAAATGGCGCCAATGGCGTCTGCAATTTTCACATGTTCTTTTTTCAAATTGTTTATCCTGCCGCCGCCGCAGGGTCGCACATCCGACACACAGCTAGTGGCCAGTGTCATTTTGCGAACTTGGAGATAAAAACTCACTGTTAATAGTTATTTGTTATACAAGTGACCAAAATCAAATTGTGCTGCGAGTGGAGACTTTAAATCACGAACTAGCGAAGTAGTCTAGAAATTGAATCACGAGCGTAGCGAGTGATTCTAATATAGACTACTGAGCACAGTGAGTGATTTAAAGGCACGAGGCAGAACAACATTTTGGTCTCGTGTAAAACATACAACTTTTCACCTCGACCAGCGAGAAAATTTTCACGTGACTTTCCTGGTTAAAAAGCTTAATTCAGCATTAGAAACTTGTTCACTTAACTCTTTTGGAGTTAAACAACTATCCTCATCGTTGGAGACATTCATTTTTGTAATTTATCAAAAAAATAATTCAATCAAACCTATGCTGAAAAATTTTATTCATAGAGTCATTAAAGTAGATTCCCGTCGTTTTGATTACATTGCGTTGTGTTTTTTCCGTCTTATTTTTTTTTTATAATCATAAAACATAGGTATAATTTGTTAATAAACTTAATTAATTTTTCTTATTTCATATTTGTTTCATACATGTGACCTCATTACCTCCATACTCTTTATTTCGAATTATCAACCTTCTTTTTTAACAATCCTTATTTAAAACTCCTTGGTATATCCGTGCATTTTATTTTTTTTACTTTTTAATCCGTGTATGATACCATAAAGCACTCTATCTATCCTTTTCTTACATATCAATTTTACAAGTGTCATCCTTGTCACTTTATTTGTTTTTTCTTTATTATTTTAAAAGTTGGTGTTAGAAATAAAAAAAAGCTTTTAAAAAAAAAGAAAAACCGCCTTCAAAAAACTGAAAACAAAAACAGCTTAAAAATTAAATACCTCTAAAAAGCAAGAAATAATATTCGAATCATTCGTTACACATATCAATATTAAGTCGGGTGGGGCTGGAGGACAACTTAATTTTTTTCTTAGAATCCCACCCGACTTCATTAGACGTGTTTTATTAATATAGATATGTGTAACGAATGATTCGAATATTATTTCTTGCTTTTTAGAGGTATTTAATTTTTAAGCTGTTTTTGTTTTCAGTTTTTTGAAGGCGGTTTTTCTTTTTTTTAAAAAGCTTTTTTATTTTCAACTTTTTAGTGGTAGGTATGTAAGCGCAGCGTGTAAATATTTTTTAACTTTATATTATAATATTTTCAATGGTAAAATGCCCAGAACTCAATTTCCAAATTTACGCTGTTTGTTTTTGAGGAGTTCCGTTGTGTCATCGTAGTCCAAGTCTAGTCCAGAACGTTGCATCGCAAACCATGATTTGGTTTGTTTTGGATTGCCATAAACTTACCAAAACCTAAATCACTTTACTTATACTATTTGATTTTGAAGAGTTCCTTTATGTGTCTTCGAAGTTCGAAGTCCAATAACAATGAAATTCAATTGTGACCACTCTTGAAGTATACCCTTTCAAATAAAAAAAGAATCATCTAAATCGGTTCATAAACAAAGAAGTTATGTCCGAAATTCCATAAAAACTCGTGCGATGGCGAGCTAAATAATTGATATTTTTCAGGATTATGAAAAAACTACTGGCCAGATCTCTGTAAAAAATTTATGGGACCACACAAAAACTATGTTCTTTGAGTTAAAAAAAGAATTGTACAAATCGGGTAACAACTGACGAAGCTATGTTAAAACATACATAAAAAAAAATACCGTCGACTTGAGAACCTCCTCCTTTTTTTGAAGTCGGTTAAAAAGCACTTTGTCTCACGCTCGCAGCAAAAATCGATTTTGCTGCGAGTTTTTACGCGCCAAAAGCACCCTTTTCGTGCTGGAGAGGTGAAAAACTTTTTGGCTTTTGATATTTAGGTTACCGGCGCATAGTCTTACTCAAAATAAAAAATAAAACCACGTAATAAATGGATTTTCATACACTTTTCTCTCCCGCTCAGATGCGTTTTCTCCCCGCATATTTGTTCGATATGCAATGACGTATAGTACCGTAAATTTGATAAAGTATCAAGGTACTTTCCGAGCAGGTGTAGTATAAAAATGTATTGTTGAATTCCTTTAAAACTGTGCTAGTACATACAGTGTTTTTTAGGGTTCCGTACCCAAAGGGTAAAAACGAGACCCTATTACTAAGACTCCGCTGTCCGTCTGTCTGTCTGTCTGCTGTCACCTGGCTGTATCTCATGAACGATAGGTAGTAAGGTGAAATTTTCACAGATGATGTATTTCTATTGCTGTTATAACAACAAATACAAAAAACAGCAAAAAATAAATATTTAAGGGGGGCTCCCATACAACAAACGTGTTTTTTTTTGCTGTTTTTGGTACGGAACCCTTCGTGCGTGAGTCCGACTCGCACTTGGCCGGTTTTTTATATTGAGTTGATTTGTCGATTCTTGAATTTTTGAGTTGATAATATTTTCATTCACATTTATTTTTACTAACTTTTTACTAACCAAATGCAAAAAAATAATATTTATTTAAAAAAAAGTAAATAAGTATTTTCTTATATACAGTATCGCCATCTAGTAACACATAACTGAACTTCTAAACAACAGACAGTGACGAGAATACAAGGCACGCTTGTAGTTTCACAGTCAGTCAACAGATAGAGTTACGCGTTCAAATCTCGCAGTATTTTTAACACAACAAACAAATAAATGGTGGGAAAGTTACAAAGTTTTTTGTTACGTAAAATTTTACCTGCGTTTCTCTAAATAGAAATGAACGGAGCTGTACATATAATGGTCATTCGATGTTAATTCAACATGTACTATTTTATTTGGATATAAGTTGGTATACCTTTTCGCCAGGAAAAGAGAAAGCGAACGCCGTATTTAGCTTCGCTGTTTTGAATATTAGTAAAATTCAAGGAAATACCTATCTGTATTATTTTTCAAATAGATCGATGGTTACTACTACTAAATACATGAAGGTCTTACTCAGAATTATAGCATTTTTATTAAAAAATAAAGATACTTTTAAGTAGGTGGTACCTATTTTGAATCACTGCTACGAGACTTTTCATTATGTGCTACGAGAGTGCTACGGGAGGTTTAAAATATTTGCAATTTAAATTGTCCATACAATAATTGACTTTGTCGCGTTTTTTAAGTACCTATTAGCACCCACGAGCAACTTTTGTATCCGCAACTAATTTGTCTCTCACATGGTTTGTATGAAAAGTCGCCGGTTATCGCGTCACTACGTGTGCGCACTTTCATACAAACCCGTAGACTTGATGTGAGGGACAAATTAGTTGCGGAGACAAAAGTTGCTCGTGTGCGCCAGATCGTGAATGTGAAATACAGGAAAGTTAGACGAAGCAATTTAAAATTTGACTGAAGAAAACAATACATATGTTAGAAAATGTTAATGTCCGATTTCATACACTTCAAGCGAGCAAGTGTTTTCAGTCACGGAACGGAACTGACAATCACAATCTAAACGGTCAAGGTTAAGTCCAACATTAGACAATTATTTTCCATTGAACTATTATTTATTTACAGCAATTTGTAAGGCGAGCAAATATATGGAGCAAATTCTACCGGAAAATTTTAAGAATCTTTTTACATTAATTTTATGGTTTTTAAATTCTGGTTATAAAAAAAATATTAAAACTTACGTAGTATTAGGATTCATATACGGTGTTCGTACATCAATTTAATGTATCTTGAACCTATTTAATTTAGCCATTATAATAGCGTGTAAAAAAATAGTTTTTAGTCAAATAGAAGCTACCACCACCTACATTTCTAGACTCTATAATCTGAACGGATAGTCGTGATTGGCCAACAAAATTGCCAAATATGATTGAGCTATGTGCTATCCTATGAATAAATACCTAAATAAAATAAAATGATACTTATAGGTATCTTGAATTATTAGGTAAGTACCTACATTTTCAAATGAAATAAGTCATAAAATGGTAATTGAAAAAATATTTTTTTTACGGATTACAACGCATACCTATATTACCTTTAATTCAGGTGTAATTTTAGAATTATTTGGTTTGGATTTATTGTTTTTTTTTATTTCCCGACTTTCCGACGACTTTATATTGCAACAACAAAAATTCAACAACATAAAATGTGTTATAAACACATTTGTGAAAGACAAGACATTTTCGCGACTTTTGCCAGATGATATTTTAGACGCCACCAGACTATTTTTGGTGGAAACAAACAAACATAAATGCCGGCAACACACAGCCAAATAAAACATTGCCCGCGCATAAAATTGGCCACATTGAAAAATAACATGTCATTTCATACTTTTTTGTTTCATGTAGATACGTACCGTACGTAGCATGTAGGATATACAGGGTGTCCCAAAACTTTGCCACATGGAAGGTAATACCACCTTAAATATTGAAGATAGGAAATTTCATTAAAAGAAAACATCGTTTTATTAAAAAAAAAATGCGAATTTCATTCCATGTTTTTTTTTTAATATTCATTCCGATACAAATTGATACAATACGTAATAATAAAAATGTAAATGTTAAATTTCATGGTCTTCCTTTTGTTTAGGATGCTATGTTACTTGACAAATAATAATCCTAATGAGTAACCCTTTCGATCGGTATCGTACAAATAAAAGATTGTTTTTTTTTTCTAATTTGGTGGGTTCGATTCCCTGTTAAGGCATGCGATTTTTTGAAAATCTTTGAATGCAGTTGCAATTATTTTAATAATCAAAATGAGGTCTTCTTTCAGTAAAAATTCCTATCTTCAATATTTAATGTACTTTCCCTCCGTGTGGCAAAGTTTTGGGACGGCCGGGCCTGTAGGTGTATTAAATAAAATGTTTGTGATTTTTATAAAGTCGAGTGAGACTGTCTGCATGTTCTTACAAACAATAATATAAGTACATTTTGGTTTTGTGAAATTTAGCTTTAATTATGTCATTAATTATTTTTATTATAATAATAAATAAATAATAACTTATGCGATGCAAGCATAATTTTCATTGAAAAAAAAACTATTAATAGGTATCTCTTGTAATTTTTTATCAGCTTCGATAGCGCAGGGCAGGATAGGTAATTACTTAGGTTAATGGTCGTGAAAGATACTGATACCTCTTGTCTCTTGTACTGTTCTTCGCAATATCAACTGTCTTACTGATATTATAAAAAAAACCGGCCAAGTGCGAAGTGCGAGTCGGACTCGCGCTCGAAGGGTTCCGTAAAAAAAAAACTTTTGTTGTATGGCAGCCCTCACTTAAATATTTATTTTAATTAAATTATTTATTATTAAAGTGAATATACAACTAAATATTCTGTAAATATTTAAAGCGTCTACTTGTTGTCGTTTTTAATATCGAGCAAAGAACGACAAAAATATCCTTTTGTTATATGGGAGCCCCCCTCAAGTATTTGAATAGGTTAGGTACTTACATCATCTGTGAAAATTCCAACTGTCTACCTGTTATCGTTATTAATATCGAGCAAAGAACGGCAAAAAAAACACGTTTAGTGCATGGAAGCCGCCAAGCAGGTAATTATTTTATTCTGTTTTAGTAATGGGTCCCGTTTTTTCCCTTTGGGTACGGAACCCTAAATAGCGACCGCCTAAATAAATAACGGCAGCTGACAGAAACGATTTATAATAACGGTAATGATGTTGAATGGATAGTTGAACTTGTAATGAGAGATCAATATTCAATGTTTGTCTGCGATGCGAATTGCGTTGCGATCAGTCGAATCGCAAGCGCACGTGTGAGCGCACGCGTCTAACGTGTCGTAGGAATCTAACGTGTAACGGTACTTACTTGAAACTAGTCCAGAAAAACTTATAGCTATACAATCAGATCTACCATTTTTTTAATGGACTGCTGGGGCCCAATACAAATTGGTGGGTGTTAACGACTGCAAAGTAGCTGGGACCAAAACAGCTAAACGTGCCTTCTGAAGCACAGAGCTCGAGGCAATAAATGTTTGGTCACCCATCCCATTGAAGCGCTCATTGGAGCTTGACAGACTGATCGTACTCGATTACGTTTGTTAAGCAACGCACGGTCCGGCCAGGTGTCGGATAGGTGACCGTTAAATGGTATTACAACTGAACACTTCCGTGCTTCGTAATAAGTTAGGAACAGACAAAATTTCGCACGATGAAAATCTATGGAAATCGTTATATGTATATCATGGGACCGTACGCTGCCTCGACAGACGTAAAATCAGTCCCCTACAGTCTACACTACATACAGGAAAAAGATCCGTACGTCCATGGAGATCCTTGGTAGGGAATGTCACCGCAATACAAAACGACTTATTTCCATCTTCCAACCTAGCTATACCCCAACCCCAATTCATGTCACACGAACATCGATATCTTCCAAATAACTTCCGCAAATAGTACCTACAATACGAAATTCCATAATTCGGTTTATCTGTTTTAAGTTGAAGCTCGGCAGACCTTTTCGTTCGAAGTTCGAAAAGTTAGCCAGTAGGACCCCAGGTTGGTTACTGGGAATTTTATATGTCATCTTCCAACCTAGGTTGGAAGATGGGAACAAAATAAATGTAATAATACACTGGCCTGCAAAAATAAGTACTACAGTACAGAGGTCTATTTTCATACAAACGAGGTAACTTTGAAGCATTGCGGTTTTCCGCCCAGGAATTAACGGGATGTGATCTGATGATAGCCATCCAAGGAGTAAATGGAGAAAATTCAGATCCCCATATACACCCAATTGATCTGATCAGCATTCTAAGAGCTGTTTGGATATGATTAAAAAAACCACAAAAAAAGCATTAAAATGTATGAATGCTGTAACTGATAACTCTAATCCTTACAGCTCTTAGAATGCCGATCAGATCAATTGGGTGTGTATGGAGATCTGAATTTTCTCCATTCACTCCCTGGATGGCCATCATCAGATCACATCCCGCTTAATCCTGGGCGGAGAACCAAAGCTTCAAAGTTACCTCGTTTGTATGAAAATAGACCTCTGTAGTACCTACTTAGTTTTACAGGCCAGTGTATTATCATTACCATTATCCAACTTGAGCTAGGTTAGAAGATGACACAAAAAATCTCAACATCCATCCTAGGGTAGATAGCTAGGTTGGAAGATGGAATAATTCAACAAAACCAAAACCAAATCCTATTATTTGTGTCTTCAATGCAAAAAGGTGCTTTTAAAACCGTTAGATAAGAATAACCGGCCGTCAATGGAATGTTTATCGAATGGTCACAATAGTGAATGTAACTGAGCTACTATTGAAACGGTCAGAAATAACATCCTTGTCTTTCAATGGGACGTCTCCCTTTTGAAATAAGAAGGAGGAAAAACAAACCAGAGAGTTTTCATTTCCCACATTTTCACTTATTTTTTGCCTTATTTTATCGTACTTGTTGTATAGTCTGTGGTTAATCTCGACATGTCACAAAAAGCACGAAAATAATAACGTGGAAAAACAACAAAAAGTAAAATTTTCAGATTAAAATACGGCGTTTTTTTACCGCAAGTGCTCTGAAGTTCATTTCAGTTGTAAATTTTTAAGTGATTTATTTAAAAAATATTATCAACCTTAACTTTGCAGTTGAAAATCGCGACTTCATTACAAAATACTCGATTCGACATTTAGAGTTATGTAAACAATGCCAACATAATGTTCCTTATGGGGTTTCTCCCGAAACACGAACGAGGCTGATCTGAGATCGAATGAGCGGTTTTCTGACAGCTGAGAATTTTAGTTTATTTTTATGTTGATAGATGGCGCTATTCAACTACGTAGGTTTTTTTTTTATTTTACTCCCAGGGGCCCTACCGCCTAACTCAAAGCGATAGCCAAAGCGATAGCTAGGCTCTATCCGTCCTTGTCATATCATAACACGATGACAAGGACGGAGAGTGCACTGACGTTATAAACCAAAGCCAGAGTCAAAGCGATAGAGTTAGGCGGTAGGCGACTTAACTGTCAAATTGACAAAATCTTTTGATTTTTGCTTAAAAAGTTACGTACTTAGTTGAACAACGACATCTAGCCGTCTTTTAGGTACTACTTTTGTTTTTTAAACTGCCTTTTGAAAACCGCTCATTGGTATCGAATAAACGTCAAAAATCTGTTATTTTAGTACTTGCATTGAAAACGGTTGCCATGGTTTCCATTGTACTATTTTGACATAATTTACTCGATACCACCTCGATAACAATTCGATCTCAGAACCTTGTTCGTGTTTCAGGAGTAACCCTCAAGTAAATATTTGTGAAAAAATAACGAAGTACCAATTTAGAAATAAAACACGTTTTACGAATTACAGCACATTATTTATTTTATTAGAGACGTGCTGTAATCCGTAAAAAGTTTATTTATAATAAACTGAACGCGCGGAAGTCTTAGAACTTAGAAATTTCAACATTGTCTCTAAAAAAAGTTTCATTCATGATTAAGTATTTAAAACTAAGCTGAATGAGATCAAAACAAAGGTACAGAAAACATTAGTACAAGTGTAATGGCCAAATTCAAGGAATTCGCACTAATAATTTAATGGCTCAATAAATAACTTTTAACTGTTTGCGTGGGATTACCTACGTGAAAATTCTCACTACCGAAATTAAAATCTGCGTGAAACAAAAGTACAAAACGTTCCTAAGATATTTTATGTACTTATTTATCGATGTAGACACAATAGGGTATACAGATCGTGGAGATTTTCTCAAGTAATTATTTACGATAACATATAAATAATATAGAATTTATTTTTTCATCAAATAAGGTGGAACTGTTATTCCATTCAAATCAAACTATTCGATTTCAAAGTTGTGCTGTTTATTCTAAAAATTGCTTTTTTTGTCCACTGAAGATTCTGCTTCAAGATAGAAATGCATTTTTTTTCGTCGAAGTGCAGATTTTGTAATTAAAATGCAATTTTTTGTTCAGTGTGAGTTCTTGTTCTTGTTCAGTGCAGATATTGTGAAGTGCACATTCTGTGTCAAACCTTTTTCTTTCGATACTAAAAACCAGTACAAATGTAGCAGTTGCTTTCTTTCTTAGAAAAAATTAGAGAAACTGTGCACGAGAATACCTTTAGGTACTTACTCATCAATCCGGAATTGGCATCTCTGGACTCGGTACAGTCAACACAAGATCTACCTCGCGCGAATTTCAACCCTGTCTTCATTCCTATAGATAGCTAAATGTCACGTTTGTTATGTTGCTCTAGTACAAGTGTGTTGGCATCGTGTCGGAGTGTGTTTACTAGATTAATTTAGACGCAAGTTCAAGGGCTTATGGTTTTTCTTCAACGGAAATGCTGAAGCTATGTGATTTTATAATGCGTATTTGTGACAGAAAAGTTAGGCTAACTTAACTTATCATTATTAAAGATATAAATGTGAAAGTAACTCTATCTGTTACCTTTTGACGGCTGAACCACGAAAGCTATTTTGAAAAAAAATTGTATAATTGTATAGATAAAGATTGGATCACGGGGAAGGTAAATAGAGAAATAAAAATAAATAAATAATCATGGGGAATCGCACATCATCATCACCACCTTATCACAAAAAAATGAATATCGAAGGGAGTGAAATAGAGAAAGTTCGTAATAATAAGCGAACTCAATTTGTTCGTAATTCATGGGCATACAGAAAATTAATTATTGTTTACACTTTAAAATTTTTCTCAAGTCGCAACATTATTGCTTGTTATACCACAGAATATATTATACCACAGAATAGTTAGTAAAAGTGTTATACAGAAAACAAGACAACATGAAACAAGTCTGACGCACGGATAGATCTAAAGAATGATTTTCTGACAGCATTTTAAATTAGTAAAATAATTACCAACTAGCGTCTCTAGTTTACTCTTTTAAAGAATGACGGTTTTGAAACAAGATGGATAAAAAACACAGAAAAGAGGGTTTTCTACAGTTTTGTAAATTTCTCCTGGTTTTTGCTTCAGTTTTATCTTACAGAAAATCTTTTCTTTTGAAGTTATCTATTGGGAAATAATTTTGCTCAAAAAAAAGATTTTTAAAAAAAGCACAACCTCCTTCAAAAATCTTAAAAAATAGCTGTATAAAAAGCAAGAAATAATGTTCAAATCGATTAATTAAAACACGTCTATTGAAGTCGCGTGGAGCCGGAAGTTTTTTTACTTATTGTATTGTTTATATTTTAAAAGCCCCACATGACTTCAATATACGTGTTTTAATTAATCGATTTGAACATTATTTCTTTCTTTTTATACAGCTATTTTTTAAGATTTTTGAAGGAGGTTGTGCTTTTTTAAAAAGCTTTTTTATTTAAACTTTTTTGTGGTAGGTATGTAAGCGATGATTTTATAAAATAAAACGTTATAATGTTTCACATTTTTCAATGGTATACCCCGAGTAACGCAATTTGCACAGGAGTTTCATTAGGCCTCCGCAGTTCAACTCTAGTCCAGAACGTCCTTGACAATAGATAGGTACTTAACTTGTTTTTGATTGTCATAAACCTACCAATATTTCAATCACTGTACAGTTCCTATTTGATTTTGAGGAGTTTCCTCGTGTATCATCAAAATCCAACGTCCAATACCAATGAAATTATTATGGTATCATCCTTAAGGTGTCTTCTTTCAAACAAAAAAAGAATCATCTAAATCGGTTCACAAACAAAAAGTAATGGTTGAAAATCCGTCTGAATTCGTATAAAATGGTAACGAAAACGACAGTATTTACAAGATTACTTGAAAACTACTGAACCGATTTCAAAATTTCAAAAAGCGGGACCAACTTGGGATTAAACCTCATGTTATAACGTTTGAATCATTTCAATCGGTTCCGCCGTCTTCGAGTAATCGGTGTACATACATAAAAAAAAAATATACGCGACGAATTGATAACCCTCCTTTTCAAATTTTTGAAGTCGGTTAAAAATACTTGTAATATGGTCATTGTTTTGAAAACATTCTTTGAACAAAGTCGAGGTTGCCGCGCTCCTCCGATGGTGACGCAACAAAGTTGTATGGGATTTCATTATTGTCGAGATTTAGCCACCATCAATTTCCTTTGAAAGTCCATTATTGTCGAGTTTTGTTTCAAACATAGTTTTTTGTAATTTTAATCATTTTTAAAATTTTTGTCATTTTGGACCAAGTCATGTATAGTGCTTTACTCAAAAATGTCAAAAAATTACAAAAATTACAAAAATGACCAAAATTAACATTTTTGACATTTTCGTTATTTTTGACATTTCTGTCATTTTTGTAATTTTTTGACATATTTGACATTTTTGACATTTTTGACATTTTTTATTTTTGAAATTTTTGAGTAAAGCACTATACAAGACTTGGTCCACGATGACTGCACTGCTGGCCAGGCTATGATGATGGCCTCAAGCTGAGCTTAACTACGCTCTCGGCCTTCAAGCTTGGTCATCATTGCAGCCGTTGCTGTCCGCTGACCGCGCTGTGACGGCCTGGACCTGTGCTAAGCTACGCTATCGGCCATCATCATCGCGCTGCCAGCAATGCAGTCATTATTGACCGCGTCATAATGCGCTCCAACTTCAATGCACTTGTGTTTTTGATATGTCACTAAACTTAACAATGGGCATTGTATGTCTGCAGTAAAGATAGTCATTATTTAAATATCATCTAGGTATGTTAGATAATTTTAAAGTAAGTAATATGATGTGGCATTTTGCTGTCACTCACCACAGCTTACTACTTAACCATGTAACATTTTTCAGTATCGATCTTAGTATTTTTGGGAATGATATACTTATGTATATTTATTAAAAAATAGACGTGTTTTTTTAGACTCTTTCCAAACCGAAGTACGTTTTCGTCCTTTTCAGGCTTAGAATATATTTTATAAAATTATTTGCTTGGATAATATAATAGGGATGTGGTTGATAAACGATAATGTTAAAATTATTAAAAAATCTAAATGACTTACCCCCTGTAACTACCCATGCACGATCGTGATGTTGATTTCGACATTTTTGACCTGATCCTTATCATCAGCGTATTTGTATGTCCATCTGCTACTTGCAGCCTAAATTCTAACAAGTCCATCACTTTGTTGGACGGTATGAGGCTGGTAGTTGTATTCTTTTTGATTCTAGTGGTCCTGCGTGCACAGTCTTATTAATTAAGCGGTAATTCGGATACATTGCGGTTTCTGTAATTAGTTTATTTTCTAGTTTCATATTTTGGCTGCGGCAATGAACACCAAACGGTAATGTTTACGTAAGGACCTCTCACGGCGCTCTTGTCCCGAAAAGTTGATTTGGAAAAGCGCGGGGGTTTTTTTAGTAAAAAGGGCAGACTTTGTATATACACAGGGTTGGAAAAAATCATGATTTTTTGCAAAAACTCAAAAATCACTGATTTATTGCAAAAAATCGAAAAAAAACGGATATTTTCGATTTTTTTTTATTGAGCCTTTAAAATCCACTTAAAATAGTGCGTGAAACCACAACGCGCTTTTGTTTTACTTATTTTACACTTTAATTCTGAAGAAACACAAGTAAAAATCAATAAAATAGTTAAAAATGCCTGGTGGAAGATATACAGATGGATGGATGGAAGGATGTTTTGGCAGTTTTTTAGAAAAAAAAGCAGTTTTATGCAGTAATTCTGACACAAAGTTAATTTTAACATATTTATGTTTTCTATTCATTATCTATAATTAAGAATTATATTTTGTTATACTAATAGGTAAGAAAATAGCAATTTGATTGAATCAATGATTTTTATTCAAAAAATCACTTGATTTAAATCGTGATTTAAATCATGATTTAAATCAAAGTGATTTAATCATGCCATCCAACTTACGGAGAGATTATTTGTAAACAAAACCAATGTTTCCAGAGATTTTCCACAACAAAAAATAATAAAATCGGTTAATGGAATAGAGCGGCATTAAAAAAAATAAAGAAAAAATATTTTAAGGCAATGGCTATTCATTCACATCATGAGTGGGATCGTTTGAAAAGATGGCCTCTGCCATTTAGCGAATCGTTAAAATAATGTCAACATTTAAATTAAGTACTTCGTACTAAACGTAAAAAACGGAACCCTTATAGATTCGTGTCTGTCTGTCCGTCCGTATGTCACAGCCATTTTATTCCGAAAGTATTAGCATTACACTTACACAGTTGAAACTTAGTAAGTAGATGTAATCTGTTAACCGCTTAACGATTTTACCACAAAAGTAAAAAAAAATAAAGATTAAGGGGGGGCTTCGATCAAGAATACTTCAGATGTGGGCGGTCAGTCTCAAAAATGGCACCTCAAGTAGCGTCCCACTTACAAACTGGGCGCTTATTTTGCACAAAGTAAGTGATAAAAGATGTGCTTTTGTACAAAATAATGTGAATAAAATAATATATAAAATGTGAGTTTGCACGAAATAGGAGGTGGTTATGTACAAATAAGCGCCAAGTGGGACGCTATTTGAGGTGCCATTTTTGCGTACTGGTTTTATTCGTGAAATACGTGAAGCGTTATCTAGGATTTTCTTGATCGAATATGAAAAGGCACAATTAAGTGCTTTATTTGGTCTAGTAACTATTGTGTTTAGAAGCAATTAAATAACAGACACGGAAAATGCCTGTCAATATAAACCGAATAAGTATACAAAGTATAAATCTTATTGAATCAACACTAAAATGTCTGGTTTCGCCTTGAAAATTCAGCAATACCGACTCAGCCGCTGAACTAACAATTAAACTACTGGTCACGGTCGATATTACTTTTTGCAACAGTCAGTCGACCTTTTTCTCTACGTGGATAACTAAATTTTAATCAAATGTTAGGGCATTTTAATACAAATAGAGAATATTTGTGTTTTTCATAAAACGGCAAAATGTCATTTCTGTGATTAAACCGCGGCGCGGGTTTAAATGACACTGGAAAATGGAATATAATAGAATAGAAAACGTTTATTAGCAACACACAGAGCACGAAGTAAAGAAAGCAGTAAACATTGCCACGAGATACAAATAAGAAAAAATAAGATTATTTCTTATTTAGGTAAATACTTAATAAATCATGGAATATAAAACAAAAAGTGTGATGCTAATGGGCCCTGTCTCAGCCTTCAAATTACCTTCTGGGTCTTTCGTTTATTCAGAATGACCCAACAGATGATAATAGATAAGAAGTATATTATAAATATAGTTATTAGATAAAAAAATGATAATAGGTAAAAGTATAATATACATTTATTTATCATTATTCGCATTAGCATACTTCATGGAGGCTTGCCCGTTTGCATGCTCATGGTTCTTATGGTATATTTACTTTGTTTATTTATTCATTCATTCATTAAATAAAGAGGAGATAGAGAATGAAAACCTACTAAAAACCACGTTTGGCTAATACAACCACCTTAATAATAGTGGGTAACACCTAAATAACTAGTGGCTCCGTGAGCTGTAGACCTCGCGATATGTCGCCATCAACGAATTTTAGTTCGCTGGTCGCCATGAAGTTTTCAAAGCACACAGTAGGTACCTACGTGAGTATTCGCAGCTAGATGGTGCTTCTAATTTTGATCATTTTTCAAAATGGGTGAATATTTTTTTAATAAATTTGGAAAAAATTGGCTTGGCTTAATAGTTATATATGATTATCGAACCTATTCACAAAATTTCACCAGAATCGGTTGAGAAATGCGACCTCTAGAGGAGAACAAACAGCCTGAAGCTGGACTGAAAATATAAGAAAGGGTGTTTTATTGTCCGATCCGATTTAAAATTTTCCGAGCAATGTTTTTCAGTGTAAAAATGATCTGGGGACTAATTGTCTAATTTCAAAAATCTATCGCAATCGCTTTCATTTGACAGATGGATGTGGCACACTGCTGCATTTCATTGGTAAGTTTTAATTTGTGCCAAATAGAAGCATCAATGTATCACATCCTGAAAGCGATTGCGATTGATTTCAAAATTAGACAATTAGCCCCCTGCTTTTGCTACCTTTTTACGAAGTATTTGATCTTCTCACAAAACATGTGACCAGTCAACACGTAAGAAATATGACATACTTATTTATTTACTGGTGAAGACAGAAACCATCTTATTTGCTTCAAAAGGAGACCACGACACCGCAACATGGGATGATAAGAATATGACAAATGTAATCTTATTTCAAACACAGTTTAGTAAGTTTAATCATAATAATATTGTGTTGAAGTTACGTCTATCGTAGATAAAGTTTAATCAACTCCAAAATAAGTTGACATCTAAAATAATGAACAATATCTTTTACTTATGTAAAGAAACCTACAGGATTATAATGACTGACTTATTATCACTTCAGATTGAATATTCTTTCGCATATTGTACAGTCACGAGTTAACAGAAATTCTCACTTATTTTGCCTATTTTAAAGTTCAAAGCTATTTGTGAAAATATTTAACATACTTACTTACTTAAATATGTTTGAAATCATTTACTAAGGTATATTACTTAATGATAATTTTCAAGTAAGTGCCTTATTTATAAAATAATAATTAGTTGTTCACTTTCATAGTTGATTATGAAAACTGTTAACAAGTTCTTAGTAATGAAAAAGATATGTTTTTCAAACACTTCTAGGATTTTATAAGTGACCGAAGCGAAGCGAAGAATATTAAATAGTTATTTGTTATACAAGTGACCAAAATCAATTTGTGCTGCGAGTGCCGACTTGAATTGAATCACGAGCGTAGCGAGTGATTCTAATGTAGACTACTGAGCACAGTGAGTGATTTAAAGTCACGAGGCAGAACAAAATTTTGGTCTCGTGTAAAACATACAACTTTATACCTCTACCAGCGAGAAAATTTTTACGTGAGTTTCCTGATAAAAATCTAAATTCAGCATTAGAAACTTGTTCACTCAACTCATTTGGAGTTAGACAACTATCTTCATCGTTGGACGCACTCATTTTTTGTAATTTATCACAAAAATAGTTCGATCAAACCTATGCTGACAAATTTTATTCATAAAGTAGATTCCCGCCGCTTTGTTTTACATTATTACGTTGTGCTTTTCTCTTATTCATTAATTAATATCCCATCTTATTTATTTATTTATAGTCATAAAACACTAATTTGTTAATAAATTTCATTTTTCTTATTTTATATTAATTTCATACATGCGACCTCATTTCGTCCATACTCTTTATTGCGAATTATCAACCTTCTTTCTTAACAATCCTTATTTAAAACTCCTTGGTACCTATATCCGTGCATTTTATTTTTTTACTTTTTAATCCATGTATGACACCATAAAGCACTCTATCTATCCTTTTCTCACATATCAATTTCACAAGTCTCATCCTTGTCACTCTATTTCTTTTTCTTTTTTATTTTAAAAGTTGGTGTTATAAATTAAAAAAGCACTTTTCCTCACGCTCGCAGCAAAAATAGATTTTGCTGCGAGTTTTTACGCGCCAAAAGCGCCCTTTTCGTGCGGGAGAGGTGAAAACAATATTCCTTTGGGATTATCTTAGAATTATCTACACACAATGATAAATCTTTACATAACTGTTAATCTAAACAAATTCTGCATGCGCATGTCTTAAGATGTTATTAAACAATAAACTTTATGTGAATAATGATCATTGTTATTAGTTAAGCTTATGAAATAGTTAAGATAAGTAAGATAAGATTTTTTTGAGATGTCTTCTGCCAAATCCCAATTTCTGCCAAATTCAATCCCAAGCCGGCACACGCACGAAAAGTGACATTCATTTCCACTCACGTGGAAATGTTGACAAGTAGGTAAATCCTTGAAGATAAAAAAAAACCTATCTCATTATTTCTGTACTGTATGGTTGGCAGAAAATAGCTTTTTTGTTCACTTAAGATAAAAAAAAGTAATCTTAAGACTTAAAGTTTGAACGATAAAACCAAAACTGATAAAAACATTTGCTCATGAAAATGAACTTAAGTTTTTTTATTTACTTATCCTTTCATGTTATTGGCACTTTATAATTAGCGATTTGCAATGGCAGTCATGCCAAATGGTTCCTTTTCTTATGAAGATAAAACAAGTTCAATTAATTATACACTATTTAGGATAATTATATCCGGAATAATTCACTTTTCCGAGGAACTGGCTATCTATCTTGCAAAATTGTTCATTATTCGGGGTTGGGTTTTTATGAAGAATAATTATGATAATTTCAGAAGGCAATCGCGCTATTAGGTACAGAAAGATAATTATTTATAGAAAGTAAGTATTAAAAGTTTTCACATCTATAAACTTGATGCTAAATTTAAAAGTTGGACCGTCGGCCAACCAGGTTCATTTTCGATCTATCGCATATTGGTACCAGACCACATTGGCAAACAAGATAGCCATTAGTTTGGTGTTATCAAATATTGTCGTCTGCGTTGCGAAGTAGGAAGCTTCTGGGAGATATGCCACCCTGAACATATGGCCTCCCATACAATGATCTCAGATCGCAAAAAATAATTGATCTCATATTGATATAAATGGTGAACAGGGTCGTAGATGGCATCATTACAAACATGTTAGACATCGGCTTGGTTAGTTTTCAGGAAGCATGCGCGCGGCCAGGGCTGAAACTTAGAGACTTTTTCCAAAAAATAATCGACTACATAATTATTAGCATGTAATTACATTCAGGCGGTGAGGCAGGTCCCAGGCGTATATAAAACCATAGTCTTGCGTCGCTTTCAGGAAGCGTCTAGGTGGTCAGGGCAGGTGAGTACATTTCACATATATGCTCTTGCCTCTTGTGATCCTTGTTCCTTATTCGATAGATATGAAAACAAAAAAAATTGTTCAGGTAATGATGCCGCCCACGACCCTGTTCACCATTTATATAAATATGCGATCAATTTTTTTTAGCGATGGGCGATATTTGATAACACCAAGCTAATGGCTATCTTTCAAATTTGGTCTGGTCCCAATATGCGATAGATCGAAAATGACCCTGGTTGGCCGACGGACGGTCCAATATATGCCTAAGTACTAATAGATAACTGATATATCAATGACAAGCTGTCTGCGCTAAGTAAACCTCATTAAAATTATTATCGTTTCACTTACCTATTCAATGATTTATTTAGCGCCATTTACGACACCACATGTGTCGTCAGAAGCGACGTATTTATTTAAGAAACATACCTACCTGGTTACAAAAAATATGTGAAACTGTATAAATGTCTTTTGTTGTGGAAATTGTACGAATGTGTCCGGAGGCTTAAAATCAATCAATAAGTACCTACCTACCTATAAACTTTTCCATCTAGTTGTGTAAAATAATTGTCTTATTTTCATAACCAGTTTTAAAAATTGGATTAAACTTAATTTTCTTTCGTAGCTGAAAATGTGGTCACTGCAATAGAAATGGACGAACACCGTGCAAGTCACACCGTCGTCGTGGATATATATTTTTTAATTTTTATTTTAATAATCATTTCTGCGGTGGTGTCGTGTGAGGCGGGTTGTTACGCTCCCTCAAATATGGTTGAGCGAAGCGATGGCTGGTTCATGCGTCATGCTCGTGAACGGGGGCTGCTAGTGGGAATGGGTCTGTTGTAAGAATTGTATTTTTTTATGTTTACTTGGATGTCTCTTCTGTACGGAATATACAGGGAGAAAAGCAGCCCTTGACGAGTTTCTTGGCGGTTCTTCTCGTTATAATTAAGGTCTCCCGTAGTCTTTGCGAACCGATGGCGTAGCTTCATTGAACATTTACAAGTGCTTGTCATCCTAGCTAGACTGAATAAATGCATAAAAATGGCATTGTGTCATAGACAACATTCCGTGATGCCACTTAAAATATCGCAAACATGATACATAACTGAACGATCGCCATTGGTTGGTTTCAATAAGTTTAATGATTCCTTCAAATAAACTGACGATGCATGAGTACTATTTTAAAGTTTCATGATCTGAGATCATTAATGTTTACTGACTCTCTAGAGCAAACTAACAAATTATTCTAATAATTTGTTTATTATTAGAATAGATAATTCAAATATAAGTACTCGGTAGTCAAAAAGGGTCCACTATGGTTTTTGGTCACAAATGACTGATGGTCATGGTCATAGAGGAAATAATCACTACGTGGTCATGGTTTTTGAAATAAACTTCAGTTTTAAGGAAGCAAAATTTTAAAATTAAACAAAACGGACGATAGAAAAAAGTTAAAATTACAATATCCTAATGTAGCGATCGCCACTGCCAGCGCCCTCGCGTTGGTGTTGTGGGTCTGTCTAAAAAGTCAGTTTATATGGGTAATTTCAAAGGTAAATTTTATTACCCACCTAAATCTCCAACCCACCAAATACCCCATGTTTATAATTAGAATTTTGACAACACCTTTTTACTTGAGTTTTTAATGTCACACACAACACGACAGTTTCGAGGCTTTTAAAAATAAGAACATTTTGGTAGTTCCAAAATTTTTGATCAGTTTAAATTTTCCAATAGAGCGTATTCGATTCGATGTCTCCCTATTTCTAATGTTGTTACTGATTGTAACACTTGTGGGACATGCTTGCTGGACAACGGGTAATCAATTACCCGTGATCCCACTGGTGAACATTGTTAAGTAGAAACATGGGACTACGGTTAAAAAATACCCGTGAACCCACTGGTGGGACATTTTGGTGGGACTACGGGTAATAGGGGAAAATAATACGGTGGTACAAACATACAAAGTCCGTTCACATTTTATCAAGGGTAACTCTTGCTTGTGAATGCTGAATGATAATGAAGAACTAATTGGTGATTATCACCAAATGAGCAACACTAAAATCTTTACGAGTTCAAAACATCAGTATAATTGGAACCTTGTATCTTATCAGACAAGTTTCAAATTGGAACAAAGTACCTAGGTATTTGTATTTTAGAGATTTTCTTTCATTTATGAATGTCGGAAAAGACAAGCGATAATAAAGTGTTTCGTAGGTAGTCTGGTTAGTAATTCGTCTGACAGAGTTCAAAAAACAAAATTAATCAAAATGTGAAAATACTAAGAAAATACCTAAGTAGTACCTAATTCAACTGTCGTTTTTTTCCGCATAGAGAGGTAAAGAATGTAAATATTGTACTTAACACACGACAAGAATGTACCTACTAGTTTATGTAGGTACCTACCTAGGTACCTATTTATTTTGTGACGAACGTGTCAAGTTTAATGCCAAAGATGAGCACCAAAGCTTCTTGATGAGCACGGAAATTTTTTACGTTACCTACCCAGGCCCAGAATACATAGACCTAGGTATGGTATCTCCTTGAAAACTTTACAAAAAAATTTTTGCGGCAATAAATTACAAGGTAGGTATACATAAAACGTTTAATACCTATCATAATAAAACCAATTATGGATTAACATGTGATTGATGACAAGTGTGAGAATTACTTCAAGATTTTCGACGAAATTCTACTATCGACTCCAAATAGATTTAAAAACCTACTCTAGCTAGACACCTCGAAATTGAGGTCAATTTTGAAAGTAAATTATTCTTCCGAGACAAGACTGCACATTTTATTGAAGCTTCTTTTTGTTTTGCCCTAATTCTGGTTATATTCAACATTTTTAACAAAACACCCAATCACCCAACCTAATACAATGTATGCAATATAATCCAAAGACTTAGAAAATTTTTCGTTATGAGGTCTGTAAAAAAGCGCGGGAAAAAACACAGATTATAATCATTTCGATTTGAATTTGATCGAAAGGAATTCGTCGACTCAACACGTTTCGTTCCGCTACGATGACGGACGTGATAACAATTTAAATAATTAAAAGCAAACAAGTGATAAATAACGTACATAAATAAAAAAAGTAAGTAGGTAATACTAATTAACCAGGCGTCTCGCATCCAATCACAATCAATTGAAAAAGTTAACCCAAAGTTGCCCAACGAAGGAATGCTAACGAAACGGGAGATGAACATAAACAAGGTAGTAAAACTGGGTTCTTTGCCAAGTCCAGTTTTCAGAGTCGCAGCTTCGGAGAAATTATTCCTAATAATGTGCTAAAAATATTCGCGAAGCATTCTTATTAGCGCAAAGTGTCCACTAATTATTAATCATTGTTTTGATGTAAAAAAAACATACCTTTCTGTCGCTGGAACTGCTTTCGACTTGAGTTCATAAAACATGAACTCTTGACGATGTTGAGCTGCTGACATTTCATCCAAGAGTTTCTGATCAACGGAGAAATCATTTGTCAGAAGAGAAGCCAGGTCGTAACCCATGTCAATCCCGGATTCATCCATTTTTGGAACAGAAACACAAACACAAACTTTCACTATAAATGTAGATAGAAAACTACTTATTTAACCATATTTATAAGAGAAAACGGAACTTTAGAAATAATTGAGATTTATCGCGACAGCATCCATCCTCCCAGCTGTCTACTTGTTGCTTTTGTTGACTATACACACGTAGATAAAGTGATAAAAGGAATGACTATAACCCTACTGCTAATAACAACATACAACATAGCACACGCTCAGTACTATATTAATATCTTCTCAAATAGGTAGTGATATATTGTGATAATGGATTTTTAACTGTGGCAACTGCCGCAGCAGCCAAAATTCTTGTTTCTAGCTTACGACTTTTATGTATTGCCCATCAGTCTGCTCAGTCTTATATTTTTGATTATGAACTATGTTGTTTTAACATGATATTAGTCCTTGGTTGATTATTAATCAACTTACAATTTTTATTCGTATCTGGCTACATTAAAAGCACCTGAATTCGTTCAATAACAGCTGCCATTAAAAACATTTTTCATTGGATTTAAAATAACACGTGACTAAGATAATTTTGTATTCATTAGGGTTTATCATCAAAAGAACGTTAATTTTAATGATATAGAATAATAAAAACAATTTTGTAAATAATTTTTATTCTAGGGTACAAACGCCCGCCCCGTCCCGCAGCGCTGCCAACGAAACGAAGAAAAAACAAACGTCAAAAATATCTTTGCTCTTTGTCAAAAACTATGACTTTAAAAAAAATATTACTGCTCTGTCTGTTCTGTGTTGCGTTGCGCGTTGCTTGCTAACGAAGCCGCTATCTCGCTTTTTGTTTAATTTATATCTGTTCTAAAGGTTAAAGTGAAAATATAACTATTTAAAAATGTCAAAAGCTCATCCTCCAGAATTGAAAAAGTAAGTAAATAAAGTATTTACACAAAATGTCAACAAATAACCTATAAACATTTTTGATCTTTTACATAGATTTTACATGCATTTTCGTTGACAAATTATTATGTTAAAATGTTTATTGTCTGAATTTCAAGTTTGTTCATTTCATGCAGTACTAAGTTGTTTAAACATTTGAGGTTATCCAAATGTAGATTTTTACTTTTGTCAAAATGAGTAAGTAATAAGTATGAAGAGCGTTAATGATTACTGTACTGAGTAGATTGGGAAAATTTGGTCCTTTTACTTCTTATTATTATGCATTGACAGTTATATCACACAATTTACATCCTATTACTGTTGTACTAATTTACATCTCTGTGCGACCTCGCACCGGACGACCGACGCACCGTGGGTAGGCCCCCGACAAGGGGGACCGACGTGAGGGTGAAGGTTGCGGAAAGCCACTGGCTGGATGCAGGCAGTGCAGGACCGATCGTCGTGGAGATCCTTGGAGGAGGCCTATACCAAGCAGTGGGTGTTGTGCGGCTGATATGATGATAATATCTCTTGTGTTACAGATTCATGGACAAGAAGCTGTCCCTCAAACTAAATGCAGGCCGCGCAGTGACGGGGGTCTTGCGAGGGTTTGACCCTTTCATGAATCTCGTGTTGGATGAGTCCGTAGAAGAGACCAAAGATGGACAGCGCAACAACATCGGCATGGTGGTAAGGGCGTCAGTCTTTCTAATAGTCAGCCTCAGGAGTAGCGGAAGGTAGCAAGCCTCAGAGCTCGCACAACATAACTAGAATCAAACTATAGACAATGAAGCTTGTGCAGTAGCAATTTTCAGTACAAAAATTGTAGTGTGCAGGTCAAGTGGTACTAAAAATTGGGTCAAGTTATGTTGCACGAGCATGTAGTGTAGTGGCAGGGGGTCCCACTTTTATGTTATGCCTGCTCATATGCTATATCACGCGATATAAATTGGTCATGCTAGTGACCGATTTATATTGCGTGATATAGCATTTTATCGACACTCAACTGTCAAACTCCTTTGTCTTTTTGACAGTTAAACGTGATAAAACACTATATCACACCCTGTACTATAATTTTATATTATTAAACACCCTGTATTGACTTTGGTTTCTATTTTTTCAGGTTATCAGAGGAAACAGCATCATAATGTTGGAGTCATTGGATAGAATATAGTCCAGAAGTATAAATTTAAGAATTTATTTTTAATTAATCTTAAGTAAACGTAAGGCCAAGGGTTGAAGCACTCGCAAATTATGAGAGTAATTCAATCTTTGTGACATGAAATAAATACCTAATAAGACTTTGTTATTGTTTTTACCTCTCTATCAAGAATCTTATATTTTCCTCCTATCCATGCAATTTTTAAAGCCAAAAATCTTGACAGTGAGATGTGTTGCCTGCTACCTACGCGTAGATTGGTTAGATCCACAGAACAAAAATAAACCGGCCAAGTGCGAGTCGGATTCGCGCATGAAGGGTTCCGTAGGTACCAAAAAACGTCAAAAATCACTTGTATGGGAGCCACCCTAAAATACCTATTTGTTTTTTTCTGTTTTTAGTATTTATTGTTATAGCGGCAACAGAAATACCTATATAATCTGTGAAAATTTCAACTGTCTAGCTATCACAGGTCATGAGATACAGCCGACGACAGACGGACAGCCGAGTCTTAGTAATTGGGTCCCGTTTTTACCCTTTGGGTATGGAACCCTAAAAATGGGTAGATCTAAAAATAATGCCTGTTAATGTGGAGGTGGGGTAGGTGGATGGGTCATCTGGCCCATCAATGGGCCCTCGGGCTGGTTATTATAATTTACAAAGGCCAAGCAGATATACAAAAAATATGAATTCTGTGACTAAAGTAGACTTAAGGGTGCACTTAAATCAACTGGGTGAATTAAGTTTACTATTTGGTTGTCTAAATTAAGGTGAACCCTACACGCACGATAAATTATATTATGGTCTGTGCTGCAGGACTATTATATATTCTGTGCTGCAGGGGCCTATTTCATTAAAACATTTATTATTGGGATAGAAATATAATTGTTTCATAATAAATAAGAAACATAATAAATTCTAGAGTCTGTTCGGAAAGAGAAGCGTCGCGTCCTGGGCTTTGTGCTTGATTACCGTTTTTGTCATGTTGACATACGTAATTGACAACATTTCAACATATTTAGGTACATGTTTTTATGGATGACTATCTTGAGAGTCTGGTCAACGAAAGATGAGACTGAAATGGCGGCGCCACTATCCCTGTTAAATTAACGTTTAGACGTTAAGTTATGAGAAACTGGACCTTAAAATAAGGCGCAAAATTAGTTCCATTTCCAACCGAGTCTCATCTTTCGTTGACCAAACTCCAGATATAAATATTACCGCGCAGCTAATTTTTTTTCTAAGTCTATGAATATTACAGTCGCACTCAAGAAGCTTATACCTCCCTCCAATGGAGATTGCACGGCCATATGTCATAGTGAAGATTGAAAAAAGCTCCTTTAGTGACGTGACGGCTTATTGCAACGTCTTTCTTTAGTGTTACAATACGTGTTCGTTGTTCGTCGTTCGTTCGTTCGTGAGAAACGAAAACGTATTGTAAAACGAAAAGAAAGAGATAGCAATACGCCGTGACGTCACTAAAGAGTCTTTTTCAATCTTCAGTATGATACTAGGCGTGCAATCTCCATTGTGGGTTTAAGCTTCTTGGTCGCACTATAAAACGTTACAGTGTCAGTGCCGTCAACATGCCAAAAACGGTAATCAAGCACAAAACCCACGACTCTACCCCAATAAACAACTTAGTAAATTTTATTATTACAGTAATTTCACCATTCTTTAATGAAATAAGCCCCTGATAAATATTGTTGGTCGGTCACACACAGTATTATCGTGGGTGGTGGGTTATCTGTTGGTCAGCGTGATTCGGAACGCGGCCAGCTTGCGTCAGCGTGATTCGGAAAGCAATCTGTGGATGTATTCTGTGTCTGTGGACGACCGAGCCCAGAGTAGGGATGCCCGTCTGAATCGATCTTTTTGAAGATCGATTCACGGCAATACGATTATAGCGACCTGACGTGCTGCTATATCTACCAATATCGGGCTAAACAGTGAAACGGCGTTTTGGTCGGATCAGGAATGTATTGGACACAATAAATATTCTTTACAATCGAGGCAACTCGCAAACATAAAAATTTTCTTCTTATGACAAAGGCAAAATTCAAACGTGTCAAACAATCGAACGAAGCAAACCTCAGACGTAGCCGAAGAGAGCAAATCGAGCTCGTCGCAGATTCGCAGTCAAGTGGCCAGTGCTGTCGCTACACGATCTTCCGATTTTTTGAATCGATTCAACAGGATGCGAATATTGGCCGAATCCAATCGTGTAGCCAGAAAATCGTATATAAAAGACTGAAACCTTTACTAACTAACTTTAGACAAAATGATGATACCTAAAACCTTTGCATTTGCCAAAGCTTAGCATTTTACAACAAAATTATATTCGATACTTACCTACTACTACTTATTCATTAAAAACGTAATTGATACTGAGCGAGCTAATGGGCTGATGGAAATGAGTAATCGTAAAAAAAATAAGTAAAAAAAACCATAAAGTTTGTATCAAAAGGAGGTCGGCTCGGCGGCAGTAATTTTAGTTGAAATTAGTTTTGAGGTCACTAGATTTACTATGACAATTGTTGCAACATCAGTCCCTGCAAATTGCCTGTTTTATTTTTCTGTAAATACTTTAACCGACAGCTGTACGTAATTAAGGCAAGATAGAACCAATGCGTTTATTAAAATTATTGTTTTTGTAGAGTTTAAATGCAGATGGGTAGTAATCTATAAATTCTGAGTCTGTGTAAACATTATTTTTTGTTAATAAGTAAATATTTGAGTTAAAATAATTAACATTCTATAAAAATAAATGATTTTGCGTGAAATCACCTGTGCCTTTCTATTATTTTTATAATTTATTTATCAATTTACATGCAGGCATACAGAGCTAAAACTTCCAGTACATCATCAAGTTTAACGAAATATCAAAAAATAATATAACCTTGTAATTTTTTATATGTGTTTGTCTATAAATTTTTGGAAGTTGGAAGCGATTTTTCGTAAATATAATTTTTTCCCAACACTTTTCTTCAATCTTTGATTCTTTTACTGTCTGGCTTTCATAATAATAATTTATTAATATCAACCATTTTTTGATTTAGTTGACCCAGCGAGCACGATGTGCAAGCGAAGCGTCTCTGCTTTAGCTTGGTCAAAATTTTTTTCGTATGTCCGGCTTTCTGTTCCCACCCGGTCACATTTCTCAACCGATTTTTGTGAAATTTTGTGAGCAGGTTTGAAAATTATATAGAATATTTTTGACCTTATTTTTGAAATTTTTCAAAATGGTGGAGATATGTAAAAAATATCGATTTCTGTCCGCTTTCCAGCTCTGCCTGTTCTTCTCTACAAGTCGCATTTCTCAACCAATTCTCGTGAAATTTTGTAAACAGGTTCAAAAATAACACAATGTCACGCCAGTTTTTTGAAATTTTTCTAATTGGTGGAGATATGTTAAAAAAACATATTCCAGTTCAGCTTTCCAGCGCTCTCTGTTCTCCTCTACAGGTCGCATTTCTCATCCGATTCTCGTGAAATTTTGTGAGCAGGTTTGAAAAATGTATTGATTTTATTTTGTCAAGCCAGTTTTTCAATCTTTTTTTAAATGGTTGAGATATGTAAAAAAATGATATTTCAGTCTGGCTTTCCGGCGCTGTCTGTTCTCCTCTACAGGTTTCATTTCTCAACCGATCCCGGTGAAATTTTGTGAGCAGGTTTGATAAGTATACAGATTTTTTTTGTCGAGACAGTTTTTTGAAATTTATTTAAATGACGGAGATATTATGTCAGAAAAAAATATTCAGTCCGGCACGTACTGTGTGCTTGGAAAACCTCATGGCAACATTTTGTTTTTGTACAATTTGAGCCACTTTTTATCGCGAGGTCTACAGCTCACGGAGTCACTAGTTTAAAATAAATGGGAAAATCGAGGATGAATGCCGTACAAAGGTCTTCAGCTGCAGTAGCGCCAACAAATCAATTTTGTGACGTCTCCCATTGAAAGTTGTCCTACCATCAAAGAATAAATTAGATTGGCTATTATGAGCTCGTATTAATCATCATTTACGATAATAATATGATCTTCCAAAATCGAATGAGATCGATTCAGAGCCATCGTATATCGATTCAAGGGGTTGCATTTTGTTACGATCCAAAAGATCAATTCAATCATAGTCTTCTATATCTTCCAAGCCCTGAAGTTGAGCAGAACGGCAACATCGCATGTGGTCAAGCACATAGTATAAAATTATTTGAAAAATTATTTATTATTTGTTTTTCCTATATTATCTATGTTTAAACTAGTTGTAAATTGTGATGTAAGATTATTTCAATAAAGTTTTATATTTATTATTATTATTTATTTATTAGAACATAAGGTTTGAGTCAAATTATTTGAACTTTTCGGGGGTCCTTTAGTACGATGAGCATTTTGATCTAAGCCTCCTATAGCAATAAATCTTACATCATTGGAAAGGCATTTAAATTTAAAACACTTTATTGTATTACTATAATCGTGAACTATTAGTACTTTGAGAGCTATAACGCTCTAAACTTGACCAATTTTTTTAACATTAATGACCTAAAACTCCGAAATTACTAACAATTAATAGAAAGTATATTTGCAGCAAATATTTGTCATATAAAAACCTTTCTTATGATATATCATTCATTTCTATAGGTGTGGTAGATCAACTCCCATAGACAATGAACCACTATACTTTAATAACCTTTAACTCCAAAAGTTTTAACAATTGATATAAAGTATATTAACAGCAAATATTTGTCATTAAAAGACCTTTCTAATGATATATCATTTATTGCTAGACGGCGTGTTAATCAACTCCCTGCTGAAGAAAATCAACAAGAAAGATGACATCTTTGACAGCCATTTTTCAAATCAAATCAAAATCAAATCAAATGGTTTCCTGGTTAACATTGATATTTTTCTTATTGTTTAATACACAAAGCATTTCAATAAAAGAACTAAATTATTTTCATATTTTAAACCTCACACGATTACTATGAAAAAAAAAAAGCGACCTCTTAAAATTGAAATATTCCCATACATTTAGTATGGAGACTGGCGGACGACATGACCACGAACTGACAGTAACAGACGTTGCCAAACTTATGTTCACGGCTTGGAAATAAAGAAGGCTATGATTCAATCCATGAGCATCCCTAGCTCGTCATGACATGACAGACTGACGTCTGACAGTCAGCCAGCCCAGGCTGCATTCCGAATCACACTAAAATCGATGACAGCGCACTAAAATGCGTTCTGAGTCGGTGATTTTGTATGGGTTTGACAGATAACGTGAGCGCTGACATCGATTTTATCGTGATTCGGAATATAGCCCCAGTCTGTCATGCATGTCTGTCCAGCCCTGTCATGAGCTGTCTGTCAGCTGTCAGTCAGTAGCAGAGACTTTATTATAGAATTAAATTACGTTTCATTGAATGAAACTTCATTCATTGGTAAACACGATTAATAAAATGATTATTATTGTTAGTCAATATTGCAAAGTAAATATTCTGGAATTGTATAAAAACTGATCTGCATAGAGTACGTACACGTACCGTACGTTTTCCATAAAAAGCGCAGTGAGTACCATTTTTTGTTTACGTGCTTTAAACGTGATTCATATCCTTTACCCCAGTCGCTCATTTGCCTTCTAGTTTTATGCATTTGAACCTTTTTTTGTCACAACCTTGTCCGCATCAAAATCACTGTAAAGAAAGAATTGGTTCCAACATACCTACTTTTGGAGAGAAAGTTTTATCCAACTTTCCTATCTATTACCTTGGATGATTGTTGTGAGGTCATCATTACCTATTGTTTTAGGTCCATGGAAGTATGTAGGTCATGTTGTTTTAATCATTATCCGCTCGCTGTCCGTCTAATTGCAATCTAACAAGTAAATATTTACTGTGAAGTGGTAATTAGCTCTAAATAGATAATTGTGTAAATGTCACTGTGACTTTGTTGTGGATGGTGTAAATTATTGGAGAAATCGATGGGAGACACGGGAGACATACATTTGTGTAAGTTGCTGTAATCTTTTACTATTTCAATATAGAATAAACTAGCTGTATTATTTATAATAATAGTGTTTTAGACTCACTGCCACATATACAATTAAACAGAGAATAAGTTTGTACCTAGTTTAACCAATTGCTTAGCAATATTACTTCTTATTATCACCGTCAATTGGTAATGCGCTGGAACCTTGTCACATTAACATCCACGCTGACATGATCCGCAACTAAAAATGTCATGAAACAAGAAAATTCTAATAGGTAATCTTATATATTAATTATTGAATTATTATTTTCAATAAGATAGTGTCTAGGTATATACAATTTTTACAATTGTTTTTCGTTTTTGAGGTTAAAATCAGGGCCGCCAGGCACATTACCAATTGACGGGGATAGTACATTTAACGTCTCAAAGCATCATATTCCTAAACAAATTTTTTGGTTATTCTAATTATAAACTTATTCTTCAGTTGGATGGACGTAACATAACAGTGTATTTTTATTGAACCGCAACATGAGGAATGGTCTTTTGCAATTTCAAATAATAACAATTGTTAAGGTGCATTGCATTGATGGGCGCCCTTGGCAAGATTTTAATTTTGCATCTGAAGACTTATTTCGTAGCCCCTTAACATGACCACAGAAGCACAATATATATCACGTGATTTAGCGTTTTATCGACACTTGATTGTCAAAATCCATTGTATTTTGACAGTTAAATAAGATACATTGCTATATCATATTGCATTTCAATGGTTATGCTAGGAAGCCTAGGAAGATAAACTTATTTTTTAGCTGTGGGTCAGCAAAGTGTGCCCCCTGATAGTTGCACCCCTGGCTACGGCCCCCTTGCCATCCCTTTCTAACTATACTCAAGCAGAGATTTGAGTTTTTGAGTTTGATTCTATAATCTGAGCAGTAGTCTCATTGTCAAACTTATTATCAAATCAAATTATTAATTTCAGACAAACTCGGGGACAGACATTTTATCCAGACATTTTTTATTTCAACATTTTGATTTTCAATCTATATGTAGGTTTTTGTAGGTAGGTAATCTCATTCTGATAAGTCACAGACTCACAGATAAATTGATTGCCCACTTTAAATATTAAACTTATCTGGTATTTTTTAAAATGGCTTTCTTGTAAAATTTTAATCAAAATACATTGGTTCCTGCTAAATTAATTGGTGTCTGTTAAGCCTCTGAAGGCTCTAAACAATACCTATAATGTCTGGTTTTTATTTTTATACAAGGGTAAATAAAATTGTACACTGTACAAATAAATATCACAGCACCTTCAGTTAAAGTAACTACGAATTGTTTAACTAAATCAAAATATGTGACATGTCACATGAATATGATTAAACATTTTTTTAACTCTTACTTATTTCTACATAAAAGTTTGGCCAACTACAATGTTGATGATGTACTGGCTACTGATAGTTCTTTGGAGTCATTAATAGAGTCTAAAGAGCAGCTCTGCAAACTCCTAGACTTAGGCGGCTTTCAGTTACATAAGTGGTCATCCAATAGAAGTGAAGTTTTGCACGATGTTCCCATTAACAAACAATATTTTGATGCAATTGAATTACAAAAAGATCATGCTCAATTAAAAACATTAGGCATCAATTTTGATATCAAGTCTGATTGTTTCACTCTCCACGCACCTAGAAATGATGGAGTCCCAAATACCAAGCGTGAAGTTAAGTGAAGTTAAATGAATCTAACTAATTTGTAATATATACTAGTTTGTAATATATTTATTAAACTAAGTATGTAATTGTTACAGCGACGAAGCCTGAAGACATGGCTGAAACGCTGGACCCACTCTCACCGAGTGTCAACTCGACGAGGTCTCCAGGACTGATACATAAGTTGCGGAACAGATTTGGCCTGGGAAGCCCTGCCACGCGCTCTGGGGGAGAAGGTTAGCTTTATTTTAACAATTTTTATATAAAAAAATATTATTGTCACATGACTTTTCATTCTCATATGGAGAACTAGCGTGCACAAGCAACTTTTGTCTCCATAACTAATTTCAAACGGTGAGAAACAAATTAGCTGTGGAGACTAGAAGAGAGAGAAATTAGAGGTGTGTTGCGAGCACGAGTGCTAGCTCTTACACTACAATATCTCTGTCATAATTTTTATCAGTTTTGGGTCTCAAAAAAACTTTATTTTTCCGATACCAACCGATCGACCGACAGCGGCAATAGACCATTATGTGCTATAGCAATAAATAAACAAAATAAGTGAAGACAGCTGCAAACCGTGTGGTTTGCTTAGCCTTATTACTGACTTAATTGACAATGCTGTGTGTCCAATATCGGCGCAGTTTTACCTCAAACTCGGTCCATTGTTTTGAAACTTCAAGGTTGTTTGAAACTGTTGATAATAAGAAATAGCGTTTATTAATAGTGGCATTTAAAAGTTTAAACTGAGAGCACGTCTATACTCTGATTAAAATCATAAATAGTAATAAAATGTGGGAAAAGAAATCGGATGGAGGAATGGAGAACACTGGTATGATTTTTAGTCATTAATAAAATTTAATAAATTGAAAATGAATGCTTATTTTATACAGGAAAAATGATCGTAACTCTATTTTGAATTTTGTGTACATAAAAAAACTATTTTTTATTTAATTATTAGTATATAAAAAAAACAGAGAAGTATCCTACATATTATATCTTTCCATCCATATTTGATAAGTTTCTGTAATGACCTTTTTTAAAAGCGATGTAATTTAATAACTGCTTTAATATCAAGGAAAAATAATATCTGCAACATGATTGTTATTATGTGTAAGTAAGTACTTAATTATTATAAACACATATAATATTGTTGTTATCACTTGAAGGAAAATAAAAGATTAATATGAATGTGGTATTATTTATGTCATAATGTGATTACGTTTTATTATTATTTTATAGTGCGTAAGCGCAGCGCATAGTGAAGTGACGTTCATAATAAGTTTGTGCTTGGATTTGAGTATGATTCATTTGTTTGATTGAACTGGAGCAAACACTTAACACGATTCAAAAGTTAGTCAGTTGATTTGTCTACTATGGCAGCGGCGATTCACAGACGGTTCTTATTCATTTATCTGTTTTTGCAACAAAGGACGTACCTTATTTTTCCTTGTTTGTTTTTCTATAATTAATTAGTGACGATAATATTGCAACTTCTATGCACGAATTTACAAGAAAGACTACCCATATTCAAGTGGCTCGCTTGGTCGCCGGCCTAGTCGCCTATGTTTTTAGTCGCCGGAAGACCGAGTCGCTCGTCGACCCGTCGTCGTCGTCGTCGTTTTGGCTCTATTAGAGGAAAAATAAAGGCACGTCCTTTATTGTAAAAACAGATAAATGAATAAGAACCGTCCTCTTCATGAGGTGGTCATCTCTGTCATTTGAGAAGGAATCGACCTACTTTTGTCTCTACTCTCTCTGATCGAAGTATTTTTTTAATATTGGACCTGCTTCCAGGGTATGTGGAATTCGGAGAGTTCCGCGCAGAGAGATCTGGTGTGAAGAAAGTGGGCACTTTCGCCGGGGTGTTCTGTCCCGTGGTGCTGTCCATGTTCAGTGCCCTCATATTCATTCGAATGGGTAAGTTGACCATGGTGGACCTTTGTGTTTTTAGTAAAGGTGCTCCCACACATTTTAGTGTGCGTAATACGAGATCCTGTAGACGCACACTAAAACATTGTGCATATGCACGCCTAACAACATTCATAGCCGACGCGCATTCGTGAGATAAAACATCTGTATAGTACGAGGCTAACATCTTGACACTTTTTCGACGGAGTGGGGATAAGTTCGCACATGTGCACCTGCGAGCGACCAATAGCGCGCGCCCCTCGCCCGCCGCCCGCGTACCTCACCGCTACGCATACCCAAAATACTCGATCTGCGCAATCCCCACCCGATTTCAAAATGTTTGCCTCCATAAAATTGGAATGCGTTATTTGATTGAAAAACTACTACTTACATTGTTTATAATTAATAGGCGTTATTTATTATTGGTATTGTTTACTTAAAATCAACAACATTGTATTGTATACTATTGTAAGCATTATACCCAGGTGTTTGTTACAAGGTCATTCGATATCAGTGGTAGTGTGAGAGCGTGACTAACTGGCGATGCCGGCGAGATTCAATGCAATCCGACCTTGTAAAAGAAATCTAGGGGGCGTCATGGGCGACTGATACTCTGGCATTTTTGTTATAGAGTCTGGCCAGTGATTCGTGTCATCTCAAACCCACAGCAAAAGGGTTTGAACCTCTTAGGGCCAAATACTCGAACGAATCTTAAAGTTAAGGCCACCTTAAATTAAAAAAAGTTGTCAGATTTGACAGCATTGACCTCTATATCAGGTCCTTCTTAAATAGTGCACATAATTTTAAGGGGTCAATGTACTCATGCATACAAACAACTTTTACTATGGTACCAACATTGAAATTGCGAAAAAAAATCAGCTGTTCCATAGAAAATTTAAAATCGAATAGATCAAAATGTATGGAACAACTGATTTTTTTTTCGCGGTTTCAATGTTGGTATTAGGGATGCATCGATACACCTTTTTGCCGACACGATACCGATACCGATACTCATATAAAAATATCGGCGATACCGATACCGATACCGATACGCTTGGTACGCACTAACAAGTAAAAAACAAGTGTCATTGCACTCGGAGGACACTGTTCTGTAGAACACTTGAGGTTTTTGGTAGGGCAGACGTGCTTTTTAATATAATATGTTTAAGTTATTTATTTTTATTTTATACATTTCAGTAAATATTTGTTTAGTTTTGGAATGTGTTCATCAAAGCTATTTATTTGATACCTATATTTTTTAATTGAAGACTTTTTTCATGATATTACAAAATATTGATAGCAGCCACCATATTATTTTTTGTTCAAAAATTATAAAGTCTGTGTCCAACGATACTCACATCCAAATGTGTTTAGGCATTTGGAAGTTACTGTGGAATAACGAATAATACTGCTTTTTTGGGTAGTCGTGTAAAATGTTATTAAAAGAAAACAACTTATTCCCTCGTTGAAAGAAATTTTAAGTTTTGCGCAGAAAGGCAATTTCGCAAGTGTAGAGAAATGGGATATGCAAGGCTAAAACAATGCCTTGTTTGAAGCTGGTTTGCAATGAAATATACGAAAAATCGCGCGTGTTTACATTACATTTTTGAAAAGTATCGTTGTATCGGCACTAAAAATATCGCCGATGCCGATATATCGGAAAACCCCAAGTATCGCCGATATATCGGTATCGGTATCGGATGCACCCCTAGTTGGTACCATAGTAAAAGTTGTTTGTATGCATGAGTACATTGACCCCTTAAAATTATGTGCACTATTTAAGAAGGACCTTATATATTTCACTGGACTGGCTGCTGTCAAACTGTTATTGTGCCTATTTGATTTCCGCCATTTTGGCGCTGTAGGACGTAGCGTGAGGGACATGGTACTAAAGTCTGGAGTCTGAAGAAACCATCACGGCAACCATTTTCATTGTACGTCAAAATTAGTTCTTGAGACCTCACGCTAGAGGCGTTTCAAATAGGCACAAGAACTTTGCTGTCAAATCATACAGACAGCCAGCCCAGTTAAATAGAAAAAAAAATCAGGTCAGGTTTGACAGAAACTCTATGAAACTGACAGTTTCCATAAAGTTAAGGAGACCTTAGCTTAAGATTTTAACTAAGAAGCCTTTGAGTAATCAGCCATGAGGCTCGTATTATAGAATCAAACTCAAACTCAATAGGGAATATGCATAAGTCACCGATTTTCCTAAAATTGAGCTTGATCGCTGCGGACACTTGTAAAAACATGATGGAACAGAAAGAAAAATAAAAAAAAATGATTATTTTCGTTTTATCACACGATGAAATCAGGGGAAATTAACGATATTTTTTTTTCGTATTCGGATATAATGCACTTTACAGTCAGATAGAATATCGAAAAGAAATAATATTTTGTATGACACATATCTACTTAAACGCAAAATTTAGGGAGATAATAGGGAATATGCATAAGTCATCGATTTTCCTAAAATTGAGCTTGATCGCTGCGGACACTTGTAAAAACATGATGGAACAGAAAGAAAAATAAAAATAAATGATTATTTTCGTTTTATCACACGATGAAATCAGGGGAAAATAACGATATTTTTTTTTCGTTTTCGGATATAATGCACTTTACAGTCAGATAGAATATCGAAAAAGAAATAATATTTTGTATGACACATATCTACTTAAACGCAAAATTTAGGGAGATAATTGAAGATTATTGGCTAACTCCATATTAAACGCGCCCGAAACACATCGAAACGTGATGTTTGACGTCACCGTTTTGTATAGAGCGTTTTCGGCGGGAGCTGATGCGTGCTAACTTCAAGTAACTATATTACGAGAAAAAAACGCAAGAGACAAGTTTCAATATTACAGTTGATTTTCTCACGCATTATACTATTGATGTTGATAAAAAAAAAATTTGATGCATATTCCCTATTGAAGATTATTGGCTAACTCCATATTAAACGCGCCCGAAACACACCGAAACGTGATGTGTGACGTCACCGTTTTGTATAGAGCGTTTTCGGCGGGAGCTGATGCGTGCTAACTTCAAGTAACTATATTACGAGAAAAAAACGCAAGAGACAAGTTTCAATATTACAGTTGATTTTCTCACGAATTATACTATTGATTTTGATAAAAAAAAAATTTGATGCATATTCCCTATTGCTTGACTACAGTTACAAAGGGATGGTGCTATTCATCGCATATAGCGCCATCCCTTTCTAACTGTACTCAAGCAGAGATTTGAGTTTGAGTTTGATTCTATAATACGAGCCTTAGTATGAGAGGCTGGCATAGTGGTAAGTGGTAACCATATTTTTTTTGTCGGGGATTTCGGAAATATAGCGGCGCTCGATGAAATGTGTGCATATAGTAGGGGATATAATAGACGATCAAAAAATGTCGAATGATATTAAGTCCTAAAGCGTAACGTTTTCGAGATAATCCGGGGAATAAGTTTGGATTTTTATCTATACAGGATCTTTAACATGGATTATCTCGGAAACGTTTCGCTTTAGGACTTTTTTTTATTTTTTTTACCATTTATTTCAGGCATCAATGGCCCATACAATAAATACCTTAAAGACTAACATACATAAATAATAAAACAATCTTAAATATTACACTTTATCACGTATTGTCGGCGACGTGTTGCGCAACGCAGTGTCCGGTAACCGGCCGCGAAAACGACGGAACAGGACACCCTTCGGCCAAAAATCTTCATTCAAGAAGGTCTTCAGATCAGTTTTATGTCATGTGACATTTTTTGTTCATCTATAAATCCTCTATAGACATAGGTTCCATCGTGCGCCGCTATATTTCCGAAATCCCGTCAAAATATAAAATTATGGTTACCACTATGCCAAAATGTTCAAAGCCCGTTAAAATTTAAAAAGTTTATTCACTCAAAATTTACAAAAGATAAAAGTCCAAGCTAAAAAAAATATAATGAAAGTAGAAAATTGATATTTCGCAGTATTTTGAGTGTATTAAGTTTCACGGGTTTAAGATGACATGACTCGCTGGCCAGACTACCTACTATCGGTTATTAACTATTCTATGAAGCTTAGGGCTTTCGTATAAGGTTAGTTTTGATTGGCATTACACGGGAGCAAGTTGTGAACCTTAGGGCTTTGGCTTAAGGTTGAGATTAAAGAGTTATTTTGGAATTTTAAAGGCATAACAAAATTGACGTCCTCTTGATAATTTTGTTATAGTCAGTGAAGCTTGTTATTTATGAATGAGTTATTCTGGTATTTTAAGAGCATAAAAAACTGATGTTGTTTTTTTAGGAATTTCAGATTGAACGTTTAGCGGGCCCGCAGACTGCAGACTTTCTATTGGCCGATACCAAATCGTTGTAGGGAGCGCACTTGCATACTTCTCCATACTGAATCCAACTATCGGCCGACAGTTTGGTCTGTAGTCTGCGGGCACGCTTAGACTTTTCGGGAAGAAAACTAAATAGTAACCTGTGGCCCTACCATGAGTTCATGCAAACTGTTTTCGGTACCGTACACTGTCGTGTTCTCTCTTTCACTCGCATTGACTGTGAGTAGTATATTTGATAGTTTACAGTAGCGTAAACAGTTTGCATCAACTCATAGTAGAGCTACTGTACGCGACCAATTTTTTTTACAAACATAATATCGTTAAAATGTTCCTTTTTTACAGGGTACTTAGTGGGTAACGCGGGTTTGTTTGTGACTCTTGCGCAGTTCGGAATGGCGTACCTGATCGTGGTGTTCACTGTGACGTCGATATGCGCCATTTCTACCAACGGGGCGGTGGAGGGGGGTGGCGTTTATTGTATCCTTTTTATTTGTGCATTTTAATGTCATTGTTTTGCAGTATAATTAAAAGTTTACCTATATATCTTATTATATCGGGTCATTCTGAACTTAACATCCAAATTTCAAGGATGTGTCCAGTCCATTAAAACTAAACAACTTTCTCTAAGAAACATATGTCGAATTTCGCCACAAAATTGTGGTCATCCCATACTAAAGTGATCACGTGATAATTTGTATGCATAGTTTTTTTTAAATATTTGGCCATGTGTTTTTTAGAAAAAAAATTGTTCAGTTTCATGGACTGAACACATCCTCAAAATTTGGATGGTGAATACAAAATGATCCTGTATTTATTTATTTATTTATTTATTTATTTTTCGGTGAATCATCAGCTTACACAATATTAATATAAATTACAAAGTATAAACTTAAAAAGCTAATAATAGATTCACACGGTTAGTGTATAAGGTGAAACCAAATAATGTGATTATTCTGAAACAGTTGATAGTGTTTCTAAAACTGAAAAACATTCTCCAAGGAACATAGGTCGAAAAGCGAAATAAATATCGTTCTCCCATACAAAGTGGTCAGCTGACCGACTCACTGTGTAAAGGCGAAAAAAAATTTTTTTTCCACCTATATTCCTTGGAGAAACTTGTTCAGTTTAAGCAACACCACCACCTGTTTCAGTATTTATACATAAATGTACAGTCAGCAACAGCAACTGATGTCAAAGATTGTTAACAATTTATTGTATGTGTAAAGCTCATGTATGTGTCAGTTATTTATAAAACTTGACATTGCATAGAAATTTTTGATACATGAACATGCTCAGTTATTTAAGAACTCGACTGTTACGACATCAAGCGGTCTGAAGATGGTTATCGTGTATATTCAACGATATTCCATGTATATTCTCAGATTAATCTCATAGTATGTAGAACGTTCAATCTCCTTAACATGCCACCAGTCATGATATCCCGGACCCTGGGACCAGAATTCGGAGGTGCCATAGGAACGCTATTTTTCTTCGCAAATGTTGTATCCAGTGCTCTGTGCATATCAGCCTGCACCGAAGCGTTGGTAGAGAATTTTGGACCTAATGGTGAGTGAATAAGGTATACAATATGTTTTCATATCGAATAGGGGCAGGTTCACTTTAGATTGATTTGTTCATTTAGTTTCTTTACTTGTCTAACATGTTATATTTATTCCACAGGTTACTTAGTAGGTGCAACTGCAAGTGGTCTTCCTGATTCCTGGTGGTACCGATTCTTATATCGGTCGCTATTAAACGCAGTAGGATTGTGCGTGTCGCTAGCAGGGGCTTCGTTATTCGCACGCACCAGTCTGGCAATATGGGTCACCATGCTCGTATGTCTGGGCAGCGCGTTTATTAGCTTCTTCGTGACGCCACCTTCACAGGTAAAGTGTTTAACAAATAAGCGGTACTAAACGCAATAGGATTGTGCGTGTTATTCGCGCGCACCAGTCTGGTAATATTGGGTAACCATGATAATGTGTCTGGCTAGCGCATTTATTAACTTCTTTATGGCGCCCGCCACCTTCAAAGGTTTTTTAATTCAAACATTTAGAACTGCTTCAACTGCTAGATATGTATGAGAAATGGCCAATTAATCATATGTTTATGACAGTTTTAAATGTCAATTTATTGTCTGGAATAATACATTCTAGTTTAGTTACTGTGTCTGTGTATGTAGCAGGGATGTCTTTATTCTCGCGCACTAGTCTGGCCATATGGGTCACCATGCTCTCTAACATTGCAAAATTCCAATCCAAAACTTCACCAGCTAAACTTCATTTTCTCATTATGGTATTTTGTAGTGTACAGGCCTGTATTTATAAACCGCTTTCGGCGTTGTGAGCTATCTTGAGATCATACCAGAGATGTTGTTCCTATAAGAAGACCATCTCAAGTACGATCTCAAGATAACACTCAACGTTGAGAGCGGTTTATAAATACAGACCTTACAATAGCGGGATGTCACAAAAATTATCCCGCTTCGTGGCGCCAGCTGTTGGAGATCTTTGTACGGGCATTTACCCCCAATTTTCCCATTTACTTAAAATGTTATTTAAAAACGGTTGATACTAAATAATAATTATTATGGAATTTGGACAGTAAACAATTAAAGATTGAAGGAAACCAAAATTTGTTGAAAGAAAAATTGATATTTACGAAAATTCGCTTCCATCATACAAAAGTTGATAGAAAACAACAAAATGACAGGTCCACATCTACACTAGCGCCAAGTTAGCGGTAATGCACCGACTGGTGGACGATTTGAAAATAATAATCATTTACTTGTCTCAAATCAGTAAAATACATGCGATGATTAAATAACTTTGTTATTAAATTGTGAATAAGCCAAATTATCCTGCCATTGAATAGGCTTGTTTCCACTAAGAATAAATCGGCTAGCATAAGGTTTCTAATGATTAATCATGTCAAATAGTAACCAAAAAAACACTTTTTTCATTAAAATAAATAAAGATTACCAATATTTACGGAAAATAAAATCGGCAAAATTGGCCATTCTAATCACGTGAAATTGAACACCAATCAGAGACGCGTGACGTCACGCCTCGCGAAACATTTGTTGTTGCTGTCATTTTGGATAAGTGAAATTTTCGTGTGTGTGTGTGTGAACAATGACGGTCATAAACAAACACGAATGTTTCGCGAGGCGTGACGTCATTCAAGACGCCATGACAGTTTTGGCCTTTTTCGATGTCATTTTGAGTTCATTTCTCAAAACGCAAAATTCTTAGGTAAAATGGCTTATTTTTCTTAAAATAATAAAAAAAATAAAAATCTTTTATTTGCCATTTTCCACAAGTAGGACTTAAACTTATGATTAGTAGGTACATTTTGTATGTAATAGGTATAATACTTGTGGAGTCTGGTGCCTCGGATAAGCAAAAGCCTGTGTTCCAGGATCACCAGAACCCCAGATGTACAACCCGGATGTACTTCTTTAAAGAAAATATAGCAGTCCTATATCCGAAAACTGAATTACAAAAAATTCAAACTTGTTAACATTAATGTTATAGTCAGTCAGTTATAGTCAGTGTTATAGTTTTTTAAAATAATATATTTTTGGGTAAAATAGATACCAAACTGTATTTTTAAACTATTTTCCAAATTTTGTCAACTAGCCTATTGTATGTCACCACACCTCTTATTGTCAACAGATCGACAAGCCAGACACAAACCTCCTAGTGAACACGACATCGTTCAACTACACCGGTTTGAGCGCGCAAACATTCTCTAACAACCTGTACCCTGACTATGGGCGGGATTACACCACCAGCGACGGGACTATGGTGGACTTCGCGTCGGTGTTCGGGGTTCTGTTCACGGGCCTTACGGGCGTGATGGCGGGGGCTAATATGAGCGGTAAGTGACGTCATTATAATCTTTTCTTCCAACTATGCTTTAATTTCATCACAATCACACTAAAAACTCAGTACAAAGCGAGTCTTTATTTCTCTAGAGCATTAAAAATGTATGAAATTTCATTGTTGCACAGTTTTTTTTTATCGCACCAAAAGGTGCCAATCTCAATGGATTAACTCTATTCAGCCAGCCGATATCAATATTGTTTTTTTTACGTACGTGTATTATTCGTTTCTATCCTACTTGTTCCAAATTTAAAAAATGATTGCTGCTAACTCTGATTTAAAAATGAAAGAAATTTAAAAAAGTGATTTGGCGGGAACTTTGTTAATTTTGCTTGACAATATTTTTGGAAACGATAAAGTGTGATACTATCTGATTTTGAGTGCTTCGGCTTCGAATTAAAATGGAATCATCTAGCGACACATTAACTCCGGAAAACATTCTAAATGAAGCCGACAATGTTATAGAAAATGAAACCCTTGGATATGAGTTTCTTTTATCTACTATTCCATAACCTGTACCCCGACTACGGGCGTGATTACACCACCAGCGACGGGAGTATGGTGGACTTCGCGTCCGTGTTCGGAGTCCTGTTCACGGGCGTGATGGCGGGGGCTAATATGAGCGGGAAGTGACGTCATCATCACTCTTTATCTGATCACAAAATAGAGAGACTAACAGAAATTAAGCTTAGTACTACGGGCGCTCGAGCACCGCACACATACAAAGACAGCTCTCACGTACTCGAACTGGTTTGAGAATCGGCCGATACGAAAACGTTGTAGTGTGCGCACTTGCATACTTCTTCATACTGATTCCAACTATCGGCCGATAGTTTGGTCTGTAGTATGCGGGCACGCTTATACAGTGTCGGTGAGAGGTATCTATGTGTGCGTTACTCGAGCGCGCGAGTGCTAAGCTTAACTACTGTACTCTTTTTATATTGTGCTCTGACTTTAGCCCGGTCAAACAGACTCGCCACGTACTTATAGCTTCATGCCTAAAGTGCAGTATGAACCGAGTCTGGTAAAGTAAAAGCACTGACATTTATCCTGTATTTATTTAACAATTATAGTAATCTACATCTCTTAGAATGTTAATCAGATCAGTTGGGTGGATGGCCATCATCAGATCACAGCTAGGTCAATCCACAGCGGAGAACCAAGGCTTCAAAGTTACTTCGTTTGTATGATAATCAACTGTTGCCATCACTGGATATCACAACAGCGCTAATAAGAATAGAAAATAATGATAATTTATTTTCCATAAATAAATAAACTAATATTTTTTACACAGGTGAACTGAAAAATCCAGGCCGCAGCATTCCCATGGGAACTCTAACAGCTCTCCTGTTCACCGCCATATCTTACGTCGCACTTAGCTTCCTAACTGCGGCTACCTGTACCAGAGATCTGCTGAGAAACAACTACGTGTATCTACTACCTATAAACGTGTGGCCGCCTTTTATTGCTGTGGGTGAGTTTAAGAAAAATGAGTCTTATTACTGTTTAAAATAGAGTCGTTTATTGAGCTTTACGATTATTAGGGATATCGTTGTTTATTGCTTTATTATAGTGGCAACTTGTACCAGAAATCCACTGAGACACAAACCTTACATCCTATAAATTTTATAGTTTAAGACTTCCACTGCTGTAGATGATGTGTGGGAAAATGACTTTTTTACCATCGCCACTCTAAAAAGTGCGTTTAATTCAACGATAAGAGTGAATAATAAGCGATTTTATTCACCGAGTGAATAAAAATGATTTGAATTTGGAACAAGCGCGCATCGTATGAATTATGTACAAAAAAAAATAAAACGTGCAGAAAGTATGGAGCTATTCCATAGTTATACAATTACACTTTATAGTGTCTTATTTTTGGGTCCTTTTCTAAAAAAAATATCTTGCCAAATTAATTAGGTTCTTTTTAGTGTCTTATCTTTGGGTTCTTTTCTTTACATTAGAGGGAGATTAGATGCAGTCTTGCATCAGTCCATTCCATCAATCTGGTACGATCTTCAGTCTGTAAAAATTCAAAGTCTATACAAACTGATCAAATGAACTGATGTCAGACTGATCATGTAATTTCCCTCATAGCATGGTTGTTTTATGTCATTGGAAAACTTATGGTTTCACTATTTTCTAACGGTTAAATTACCGATTACCTATCTAAATAATAAAATTTGATAACTATAAATAGGTACTATAGGTGTTAGTTAGTACTGCTATTATGTTTTCTCGCAGTCAATGGTAAAAAGTAGAGTACACAACACGTGAAAAAAAATTTCATCTCGGTCCTTTGTATCCCTCGTTTCGCTCAGGATTCTACTTTTGAATCCCTCGCTGCGCTCGGGATTCAACTCTAGAATCCTTCGCTGCTCTCGGGATCCAACATAGTACCTCGAACTAAATTCCTTCTTTTTTCACTTGTTGTATAATCTACTATTATCTACACTCACAACGTAATGTTCCAAATATGAATTCAAAAAAGGTAATATAAATACGTACTTTATTTTCGTGGATAGGTAAAATTAAAAAATAAACTCATTACGATGCAGTCAACTGCATCATAAAATAACTTTTTTTCTCATTACGATACAGGGCAAATCCAAAAAGAAGGCAGTGCCGTAACATTAAAAAAAACAACGATATTTTCCCACATATTTTTCATGATTAAAATGTACTCTATGGTAATCGATGACTTTAGTGCGATTAGTTTGTTGAAATGCACTGATCAAATTTTTTTTTCTAATGGAATGCGCGCCAAGCATTTCCGATAAAGTTTTGATTTCAATTTTTACATTTTGTTATACTTACTGAATTTTGTAGGTTTTTTTTATTCTTGCTTTAAAATGTGAAATAAAATTTACTCTGCCCGATATTTTAGTTCAGATGCAGCTAAGGAATTGACTTATTACAAGGTAGGTAACCTTGCTAATACAAACAAAGTCTCTCTCTCTTTTCTAACGTTGATCTCTTATTTAGTAGGTTCAATCCCAAATGTATGAGTGTAGATAAAGTAGTGTATGAAACTGCACATAACTAGGTATTAAAACACTCGTGTGATACTATTAAAAACCTCGCCTACGGCTCGGTTTTTAAACACACACTCGTGTTTTAATACCCCTCTTTATGTGTCAGTTTCATAAACTACTATTATTTTTGAATGGTAATACATAGGTCTAATATTGTTTGACACGTGTACAGTCTGCGCTTAAATGATCTGAGCATCCAAACCTACCAAAATAGCCAAGGATTGTTGTCAATCATAAATGAAAAATCACAAATGAAAGTGCACCTTAACTCAAGACGTTAAGGTGCACTTCCATTTGTTGTACGACACGTACGTTGTTTTAATTATAAGATATTATAACAACGTATGTGATATATGTCTTGTCTTGAGATAAAGTTGATTTTAGTCGAATCTTTACTAATATTATAAATGCTAAAGTCTGTTTGTTTGTTTGTTACGCCTTCACGTCTTAACTACTGAACCGATCATCATGAAATTTTGCATGTACACGTTGTCAGGGTTACAGAGAAGGACATAGGGATACCTTTCATCCCGAAAAAAGGATTGTTCCCGAGGGATAGCAAAAAACTTTCCACGCAGACGAAGTCGCGGGCGGCCGCTAGTTATTAGATATTTTGCTAGGTTTTAATGCTCAGATCATTTTGGCGCTGACTGTACCACTGACTTGTCCCTAGCTAACGAGTAGCCATCTTTAATTTTCTGTGAGTTGTAGGTAATCCTTACTAATATTCCTAATATTATAAATGCGAAAGCCCGTTTGTTTGTTACGCCTTCACGCCTTCACGTCTTAACCACTGAACCGATCATCATGAAATTTTATATCATCATACACGTTGTCAGGGGTACAGAGAAAAACATCTAGGGTACATTTCATCCCGAAAAAAGTAGTATTATTTCCGAGGGATAGCAAAAAAAAATCCACTCAGACGAAGTCGCGGGCGGCCGCTAGTTGTAGCTATAAACTAGCAAAAGTGTATTTTTTACCATTTATTTTGTATTACCATCAAAATAATATTTTTTCTGTGTTTCAAAGGTATGTTGATGGCAACATTCTCGGCTGGACTCTCAAACCTTATTGGCGCGTCGAGGGTTTTAGAAGCGCTGGCCAAAGACAATATTTTCGGTGAGTTTTATAGTTTTCTATGTTGCTTTGTTGTTTGAAATGGCCAAAATCACCTCACGTAATATAATTAATGGACGTCCCCATTTAGGGGGGCAACGACCGGCCCAATAGCATTTTTTTATGTATTTTTTTGATTTTTAATTGAGCAGCTCATTGGCGCAATGGTTTAGCGCCTGGCCCAGCGATTGCGGAGGTTATACAACGTTCGCAAGGGTCGGTCATCGGATGGGTGACCAAAAATTTATTATTTCGAGCTCCTCCGTGCTTCGGAAGGCACGTTAAGCCGTTGGTCCCGGCTGCATTTGCAGTCGTTAACACCCACCAATCCGCATTGGGCCCGCGTGGTGCGTTATAGCCCGTCCTCCTTATAACACCCGTAAGGAAGGCCTGTGCCCCAGCAGTGGGGACATTAAAAATGGCTGATAGCTGATGTAATTTTTGTTCGTTTAGGGTTCCTCCTTCGTCCCATGGTGGGCCACTCGGGCAACCCGGTGCTGGCGGTGCTGGTGTCCTGGCTGCTCGTGCAGGTCGGCATCATGGCCGGCTCGCTCAACGCCATCGCTCAGGTGTGACGTCATATACTCTACAATTCACAGGATTCCTGCTTCACCCATGGCCACCCTTGTTTTTGAATAGCTTGTATTTACCCGTCTGTAAGGAAAGGGTATCTTGTATGTATGTATGTTTGTTTGTTTTACCTCGTATCTTTCAAACGACTAAACGGATTTCTATATTTGTCTAGACCATGGAAATAGAATGCCAAAGAACAACAATGTCAATAAACAGGTGATCCGAAAAACGAATGTATACATTTTGAATGAGATACGTAAAATATGACTTACATACATAAAATATGACTACATATATTATGGCAAAGGAAATTAATAAACTATGTTCCATACTGTTTTCTTCGTTGATAAACGAATAAATGTAGCGAAATTTGGTTTCAGAGAAATGTGTGGCAAAATTTTATTTGCCTTTGAAAAGTGTGATTACTTTGATTGTTTCTTTTTATCACATCATAATTACTTAGAGCACAAGACACCATGGCTCCACGATACCTTTATTTGAAATTCTAATAGGGATTAACAAATATTTTAAACAAACTGTGATTGCTCATTTGCAAGGCGGGACGCTAGGGGCTCTTTCTTTAAACAATTTTGGCACATTGTCTCTGTTTTTCACAAACCGTGTCCGTATAATGTTAACTTCTCTTTTCCACGCTTTGTTGGTCTTCTTGAAAAAATGTAATTTCATATATGAAATGTTTATGAAATTTTTCTATGTCTATGGTCTAGTCTAGACAGCCCAAGTGTTCTTAATTAAGTGACGTTAATAAATTGTTTTAGTAAAAACAGGAAAATAGGAAAAATTAGTACCTAATATACTATCATTTTAATTATAGGTGAATTCGGTGCTGTTTATGACAAGTTACTTCGCCATTAACTTGGCGTGCTTGGGATTGGATCTCGCTTCTGCGCCTAATTTCAGGTTTGTAACTTATTTTAACCTTGTAAAAACATAACTTATATAAAACTCTAAAAACATTTTTTTTAATTAATACAAAAAAAAATCGACTTACCCAAATTCATCATCAAACAGAACACGTGTGACACAAAATGTCACAAAAATTTATGTTGATTCTAGCGGTTGCCCGCGGTTTCACCCGCGTGGTTCCTGTTCCCGTAGGAATATCTGGATAAAATGTATCCTATGTTTTAATCTAGGCTATCTACTCTCTGTGTGCCAAATTTCAACCAAATCCGTTCAGTAGTTTTTGCGTGATTGAGGAACAAACATCCAAACCCACATACTTTCACATTTATAATATTAGTAGGATCAATAAAGATAATAGCAGAAAAATACAATGCGATTAATTTAATTTTCGTAACAGAACTTCAGAGCGCTTGTGGTACAAAACGATGTATTTTAATCAAAACTCTTTGCCATGCCGATTTCAATAACCTATCCTCAGTAAAGCCTCGATTACATATCCCGATTTAAAGCAACCAATTTAGAGTTATAAATAAATAAAATAAAAATAAAAAAGCCTTTTATTACTTCTCATTATATTGGTTACATCAGTAGTAATATTAAGAAAGCAATTTAGAGTTGCCACCCGTATAAATAAGTAAAATTTTAACAGTAAATTTGCACAAATAACGGAAAAAGTTAACATTTTTATGATTTTTTATTTTCGATTCTCATCTTAAATCTTAAACAATGTTTACCTTTCCGTTATAGTGTAAATTCATTTTTAAAATCTAACTTATTAATCTTATTATACAATATTTTACTGTCAAGTACGGGTGGCAACTCGAAATTGGTTCCTAAAATCGGCGTATGTAATCGCGGCTTAGCTTACTAAAGATTTGTTGCCTTGTTAAATGACGGAAAATAACAACAGTTGCCTAGTCACACCCCGGACACTCTATACAACGTGCGATTATAAATAGATGACGTCAGATGACGTTTTTGTACACGCGCAACTGTGTGTGTAAGTCTAGGGCTACCGTGCAGTTTGTATTGTATGAGCGGCCGGCGTTCAATTCATAATTCAAACTTTTTGGTAAATAAAGTTAGGTTACAGCGCATTGCTTTGAATATCAAAATAAGTTGACAGTTGACAAACACGACTAAACGAGCATATGAACTTGCGGGGTGGGATGAGGTAATTGATTCTAGGGCGGGGTGGGAAATGTCCTATCTGTACGTAGTACCACAGAATACATAATAGTACAAGTACAGAAGATCCACTCCGCAAAGTCATTTAAATAAGTAGCGACTCTATCCCATACACAATAAAGTGCAATTCAGGTCGCACACCGCTCCCTTACCTACAGTTATATTCACCTAGAAGTTGCCTCTCTTTCTATCGCGAAGCCCTTATCTCTTCTAACGACTTTAGGGTTTCTTCTTATAAATAATAAATTAAATAATAGGTACTTAATTTATTACAAGTTATGTGTTTGTGAAATAAAATGTGTAGGTACCTACTTAAATACGTTTCAAAAAACCTACGCTAGGTACAGTCAACGCCACGTCAAACTCAAACTATACATGCTAGCTTGAAGGCAATTTGCTTTTTTACGAAATCAAATTGTCCTTAATAATTTACTTTATTTTGCAATTAGGTAAGTACCTACCTACTCGTAATCTATAAATTATTGTCTCAATAAATAGCTGGGTGAAGATATTTAGCAAATAAGACAAGTACGCAGTACTACGTACATACATACATACACTCACGCCTGTTTCCTATGGGGGTAGGCAGAGACTATGGATCGCCACCTGCTACGATCCTTGCACACTTCTTTTGCTTCATTCACATCCATCAATCTTTTCATACATGCCCTGCGGTTTTTGTCACTGCGTACATCAGCCTTTTTTATAATAACCCCTATTTGGTCCGCGTACTATGTAACGGATACTAAATACTAACTAGGTAGTAGACAAGCACTATTCTTACGTTTTATGTCGTTTGGAACTTTTGGAAGTGTGAAAAACGTGAGGTTCGGATCCTTTTTATTATAAGTAATAGTATCTAAGTAGGAATTATAATATAAAAATAAGATGCCCACAATGTCGAATTGGGATTATCCTGTAATGATAGCTGTGTAAGATTGAAATATAAATAAATAAATAAATAAAAATAAATTAAGGCAGCCCATTGCGATGTAATATGCCTTCATTTTGGGTATATATTACAAACGTGAGAACGAACGACCGACGTGGCAATACCCGAACGCGGCGAGTGACGTGATTATCGAAATCGAACTGCTAACGTGCGTCCCAGCCGGTCCCTCTGAAATTAGTCCGTCCGGACGGACCCGCTGGCTATGGCTACTTGTAGCTTCGTACCTAAACCGCGGAGTGCGCCTAGCCTGGTAGTACTTATATCTTTGCTGTGGCCTAGTAACAGATTCATAGTAGGCCTATCTCTTACTGAAGATAGATTATTGAAATCGGCCGTATATCACATTGAATCTGTGATATTTCTAAGTTTTCATACAGAGTTGTTTTTCCAGGCCAACGTTCAAGCACTTTTCCTGGCTAACTTCCCTATTAGGGCTGCTCGGTTGCGCGGGACTAATGTTCGCGCTCCGGCCGCTGTACGCGCTGGGGGCAGCCCTGGCGTGCTGCAGCCTGGTGGTAGCCCTGCACCTCTTGTCGCCCGCCGCCGCTGAACCTAAGTGGGGGAGCCTCAGTCAAGCGCTCATATTCCATCAGGTAAGTTATATACAATATGTTTGGTTAGCGATGTCGGAGCTTTTAAAGGCAGATAACATGATCAATTTTATCGACAAAACCCCCCACATGTTGGGGTCTATCCCCTCTCCTGTTGGAATGACCGGCATTTTTAATTTCACTTTTTATTTTAGATGGCCCCGCCGAAAAATATTAATTTCTCCGGATTTAAAAGTCTTACAGTTATAAAAAAAAGTACTTTTCGAAAGCTAATAATATTATCTATCAAGTGAGAAAAATACTATGTAAATTTTTAACTTTAATACGTCATAAAAAATTACTTAATTTAATTTTAATCCGAAATTAGTGTTATTTTTTAGTTTTCTTTACAGATCTCAAAATCTAGGACAATGATGTGCATTTTTTTACATTATTATAATACACAGGAATATTACCTATTAAACGACATTAAAATCATTGCTCTGAGTTGCATATTTCGAGAGTTATTTTTGTTTGAATATGACTCTTACAAGCACTAAATGTAAGTATTTGAAAATAGTCAAAATTTAAACTCGTAAATACTTGCTTTTGTGGTTCAATGACATTTCTTTTCAGATAAAATTATCAAATTAATTTAAAAACTGATAAAAATGTTTTTAAATTTGTTACGTAAGAGTCATATTCAAACAACAAAATAAAAATAAAAAAATCACATTAATGTCCTAGGTCCTAGTTTTTGAGATCTGTGAAAAAAACTAAAAATAACACTAATTTCGGATTAAAATTAAATTTAGTAATTTTTTTATGCGATATTAAAGTAAAAAATATACATAATTTTTTTTTTTCACTTGATTGGTGATATTATTAGCTTTCAACAAGTATTTTTTTATAACTGTAAGACTTTTAAATCCGGAGAAATTAATATTTTTCGGCGGGGCCATTTAAAATAAAATGCCGGTCATTCCAACAGGAGGAGAGGGGATAGACCCCAACATGTGGGGGGTTTTGTCGATAAAATTGATCATATTATCTGCCTTTAAAAGCTCCGACATCGCTAACCAAACATATTGTATAACTGCTCGGTTGCGCGTTCGTGCTCCGTCCTCAAAACAACAAAAAGTTGGTTCACCCAGCTAAGGCCTGTGTCCCAGCAGTGACAGTGAAGACATTGAAAGTTGACTGATGATGATGATTTTTTTTTTAACTGCCCCCCAGGTCCGCAAATACCTGCTACTGCTGGACCCCCGGCGGGAACACGTCAAGTTCTGGAGGCCGCAGATGTTGTTGCTGATAGCGTCGCCGAGGCAAGCCGCGCCACTTATAGACTTCGTCAATGACCAGAAGAAGGTAAGAGGGGGTCTGGCCTTGGGGCAAAAAGTTTTGAAGGGCAATAGAAAATGTCTATTTCTGGGGTGTACCAGACATCTAAGGTGCACCCCATAGATGTCTGATGGCTGCTTCTCAAACGCTTTCACGTATCATGTAAAGTCGCATTACTAATTTCCCAGCAAAAATGTAAACAAAGAAACGTCACTGTCAAATTGACAAACTGACCGTGATAGTGACATTTTCAGATATTGGAAACCTTTGGTGACTTGATAACTTTTTAATTTGTTTATTATATTTTGAGTCATCATAAATATAATGTCATCCAGGGTAATTTTAAAGTGGGATGGTAATTAGAAATTGTATCTTTTCAACCTATCATAATTTTTGAAACGTAAAAAATTCTTAAAACGAACTGATAAGAAAACTTTACGTAGATATTGACTGTATGTAAACTATCAAAAATTCGCCTGTTCCCCAATACCAAAAGACAAATGTTAATAATACAGCAGCTACTACTCGTAATACTATTTTATGAAATTTTATAAAATGAACCAATAGTTGATGTGTACGGTTTGCAGTTGATGTGTGCACAGCATCATAAAAATGATTTCTACTACAAAACTGTTATTATGAAATATCAAATTATATTACTGTTTTTGCCGCAAAACTCATGATTCATAATATTTATCTAATCTATATTTATTAGGTTTGTGATGAAAAAACGTGTTAGAGTGTTTATTTCTTGACTTAGCAATATACTATTTCCTTTTGTGTTGTTTTGTTCTGGCAACACCTTTGTTTACATTTTTGCTGGGAAATTAGTAATGCGACTATAGACGATTCTCGAAAGCTCGCGCGTGCGCGAATACATCATTGTTCGCGCGCAAACGACTTCATGCATGTTTATTAATTGGAGTTTCGCAAAGGTGGAAAAAAATAGTACTTTATGATACAACCGGTAAGGAGGTTTTAAAAAACCTTAACAATATACATAATATAATATAACTATAAATAACAATATAATATTATAGTATACATATAATAAAACTGTAAATTCTAAATATTTGTGCGCAAATTACGCAAAAACCGCGAAATGAATTTTGATGGAGTTTTCACAATTTAGTAGATTGAGGTCCAACTTAAAATCTAAGCTATGTTTCATCAAATTCAGGTGGGTGAAACCTGGGAAACAGCTTGAACTCTCCGTAGTACTAGCTTTCATACACTAAAGGGGTCATTTTAAACTGGTTGCAATATGTTTCTACTGTCTACGCGGATGAAGTCGCGGGCGGAAGCTAGTAGAAATAAAAAAAAACGTTCATAAAGAAAACGCACGGCGCCGGCGTGCGGTGAAATCAACTTACCGCACGCTCGACTGTCATCGTAAACTTACATTTTCGAGCAACTGTATTGAAAAAGATTTTTTTCGGTTTTTTGGTTGTCTAACCATAACTAACTGTGGACTGATGCACAAATGATTGCTTGTAGAAGTCAAACTCGGTGAAAAATTTTGATCAAACGCCGCGCTATAATAAAATTGCACCAACACAGGCAACACCTTCTACAGACTTAATATAATTAATTTAATTTATTAGACTTTATTCTTTAGTCAATAGACTCAATTTTTGCAACTGACGAGTCAGAAATACAGACGAGTTCGAACGAGATGTGGAATAGTATAAACGCAGAAAGTGTAAAACTGATTTTTTACTAACATAAAAATTAAGTAATTTACTAACAACATTGTTTTATAAATTATATAAGTATGTTTAGTTTTAAGGTATATACAGGGTCATTTTTGGACCCCTTTTCAAATTTTGTCAGGTCATTCTATAACAGCAGTACAATCAATTTGTGAAATAAAAACATTTTTTTTACATTTTTACCCCAAACTTTTCCCTACGGAATTTGAAATTGTTGTCACTGTTTGCGCATCGCACGGTCGACCCGCGCGAGTCCCCTCCCGCCACTCGCCTTCCCCCGCTCGCGTCCCGCGCGAGGGTGAGCGTGTGCGCCTAAATTTTTTGGACATAAAAAGTGGCTGAAAACGGTGATTTTAAAAAGAAATAATTCATAATTATCTCACCAAATTTTTTATTATTACTTCCTTGAACTTATATTTGATTTTGTAAAGAGGTCGCAAAATTACCACAGATCTATGGGCCATCGTTGTCTGAGCATAAATTAATAATAATAATTAAAAAAAAAACTCGACGAACGCTTCACGAAAGCGTGTTTTCTCGTTCGAGAAAGTGGCATGTTTCTCGCACGTGAAACCTCGATTAGTTTGAAATGTTTGCTTCAGGGTGGTCTGTTCGTGGTGGGTCACGTGCGCGTGGGGCAGCTGGACGGAAGTGGAGACCCGCTTGCAGAAGAACACAAGTACTGGCTCAAACTCATCGACCATCTCAAGGCTAGTCACAAACCTCACACTAATGTTATACCAGTGGACCCTGTGAACTTTGTATCACCTACAATTTGTATATCAATTTTTCCTTGAGAATTTTGATTTTTTTTAAATAGTACTAAAACGAAAGCAAACCATTTCATTAACCAATCTTCAGGCTAAAACCTCTATTTAGTTAGACTAACGAATAGCAATTCATTTTTACACGACTAACCAAAAACAGAGTGTAATGTGTGTGTTCAGAGTTCATGTATGTGGGTATGTGAGTTTGTTTATTCCACCATAACTTCTAAATGCTTTAGCGCCCTCGCAGACTACAGACTTTCTATCGGCCGATAGTTTGATCGGGTTGGGTTGCTAGCGCGCACACTGGCCCGACTAAACAGTCGGGTTGGTGATGAGTGCGCAGACTAGCCAACTGTCGGCCGACTTCCTTACATATAATAAAACAGTAAAAAAAGTGTGTCTGTACATAATGTACATTACATATATTTATTTCAAAAAAAAATATCTGGGGCGATGGAGACATACTAATAGAGTAAGAATTTACAAAAAAAGTGTGTCTGTTTGTCTGTTTGTTTGTCTGTTTGAACACGCTAATCTCCGGAAATACTAAACGGATTCGAATGAAAATTTTTTTGTTATATAGCTGTTAAGCCTGGGCGTAACTTAGGGTATAACTGATTTTTGGAAATGGAACACCTGATGCAGAACCATAATGGTCCAACTTAACTATAAGGAATATAAAAATGACACCTTTGCAAAAGTTGTTCAACCTGATGAGCATTTTTTGTTGAGGTATAAAAATCGAAGATCTGGAACACCTGATGCAGAACCATAATGGTCCAGCTAAACTATACAAAATATAAAAATTACATCTTTGCAAAAGTTGTTCAGCCTGATGAGCATTTTTTGTTGAGGTATAAAAATCGAAGATCTGGAACACCTGATGCAGAACCATAATGGTCCAGCTAAAACTATACAAAATATAAAAATGACATTTTTGCAAAAGTTGTTGAGCCTGATGAGCATTTTTTGTTTAGGTATAAAAATCGAAGATCTGGAACACCTGATGCAGAGCCATAAATAACACTGTTACAAGTATTTTCTTATGTAACTACATTAGTTCATTTATATGCATACGCCGAAGTCATAAAGTCCACGCGTACGAAGTCGCGGGCATCAGCTATATTAAATAAAAAAGTTAAAAAAATATTCATTTTTAACATTATAACACTGCTACAAGTATTTTCTTATGTTTCGAATGATTTGCTAGTGTAGTTTGTAACCGAGTTTTGAAGAGAACTGTTGCACAATGAAAATTAATTTACTTTTGTCTAGAATGGTTATTACTGCTCTCATAATATGGAGAAGAGAATATTGGGTACATCCAATCTTCAGTCATAGATTATTAAATGGATGTGTATGTATTATATATGTTATAGCAATTAGGATTATTTATGTATGTATTGTTATGTAGGTTTATATTTTTATTTTAGCTAGATCCTTATTTATGATTAATGGATATTTAATTATCCATTTTTTTGCCGCCACGGTTTCTTTCTTTAACACCCTTTCCGGTCGACTGTTAGAGAATGCCTTAAGGCATTAAGTCCGCCAATTGAATTTTCTTATGCAATAAAGTTTAAATAAATAAATAAGTTTAAATAAATGGAAAATTTTACACGATACATTCCAAATTACTCGATCTTCCGAAAAAAATTCGTCCAAGTCAGTTCAGCTTTCTGAAGCTGAATATTTGATTTTACATACATAACTAACAAAACATACCTACCTACATAGCATATGGATGCTAGACAACAGATTTTTTACTAGGTAGGTAATTAAAAGGGAATGAAATGAATTAATATTTTAGCATTCATACCAAAAAATCGATCGACCGATCAATTAGCGATGCCATTATTAATAAACCTTCGACTGTCCGGCGCCAAAACTCGGAGCGAAACGAACTATCGGCCGAGCCGGCCGACTAAACGATCGTCGTGTGTGCGCGCGTGGATATGAGCCAATACTGATTAACCAGGCGGCCGATAGTTGGCCGACAGTTTAGTCGGGAAGCCCATCCAACTTATTTATCGGCCGACTCCGAATCGTTCTAGTGTGCGCACCTGCATACACCTTCATACTGATTGAGAGCCCGACTAAACTGTCGGCCGATAGAAAGTCTGTAGTCTGCGGGCACGCTTAACGAATTTTGATGTATGACGTATTGTTAGAATCCTTACACCATCCCGAGTGACACTGGCTATTAACTTTTTTTAGAGTGTTTCTTTTAAGTATATACATATTTTTGATACGTGACTAACTTTCAGAATATGTTCACTCCAACTCCAAAATTTTTACAAATCATGGGTCGAAATACAGTAAAACGCTTGATACGATATCCCACACAATAAGTTTTTTTTTACTTTAGTCCTATTATACTAAAACAAAATGGTTATCGATTCCACAGAATCAATATAGATATGACGTAAAATATAAAACCATAGACTTAGAAAATTTTTCGCTATGCTCAAGTAGACGGACAAAGGTGCGAGTGAGAAACCGATTCTTACGGCTTATGCGATGTGTGAGAAAGAGTAAAAAGAAACTGACAGCTGAACCTGGTTTGACTTCATTTATCATCGTTTATCACCTTGGTGAAAAGCGTCAACAAGATTATTTTGTAATTTTGATCGCGATCGGGTCGGTTTGGCTCTCAAAGCTATTTATATCAATAATGGTGTCGTGTTCTGTACTGAATTGTAATGTTACTTACGACAATAACCCAAATAAACACTCATTTCACAGGTAAATATGATTGTACTATTACCATTTTCATAATTCATATTTTAGTTGAATATATTCCCAAACACACTAAGTTATATACTAATATGATGCTATTAAACGCCTATTTCCTAAATAAAGGCTGATTTCTAAACATTATGTGTTAGATAAAAAGATATTATGTCCGTGAACTTGAGAAAATAAGGCGTAGATATTGATCAAAAATTATCGATATCGATACTCATGTCGATGATTTCCAATATAACGTTGTTTGTCTTTGTGAACACTGATAGTTTTATTTAAAGCTGCTTGTAACCGACAGTTTTCAAATGGTAAATTATACCAACTTAAGTACTAATTTAACAATTATTTCCAGGTTTTCTGTAAATCCAGTGATTAAATTAAACTGGATAAATGTCATAAGTAAATAAGCAGGGAGCCTCAAAGGAGACCTTAAGAAATTATTTAAATAAAATTGTTCAAAATCTTGTTTGTGTTTTATTTATTAGAGCAATAATACATTATGGTTATCGACAACCTAAAATGGACTTCAGTGCATCTCTAAATTCACGCACACGTTTACATATTTACAAACACTGGCTCATCTCACTTTTGGTTTCGCAGCCAAGTGAACTCTGTTCGTCTATTCCAGTGGATATTAAGTTTATGTATAAAACTTATGATATCGATTATTGCAGTCCATAGACTCGGGATTTTGACATGTGTCAGAATTCGATTCTTAGAAAATACAGACTGTTCATTCATTTGTATGTTCGTAGGTGAAAGCGTTCGTAGAGTTGTGCTTAGCGGAGTCCGTCCGGAGTGGGGCCGCTCATTTAACCCGTCTGTCCGGACTGGGGGCCATGAAGCCGGACACTGTGCTACTGGGCTTCTGGGACCATGAGCCGCCAAAGGATTTGTTCCGAGAGTGAGTGATTACACCACAGAATAGATATAAGGACTACTGTACAGAAAGGACACTCTCACTCTCTCAAAAATCTCTTAATGTAGTTCTTATTATTTTTAAAATCAAAATAAAGAACTCGCCGCTGCTAGCTTGAGAAATTAGCTCAGAATAGATATACTTAAGTGGTACCGTACAGAAAGGACACTCTCCGCCCCGCCCCAGAATCGATTACCTCACCCCACCCCGCGAGTTCGTGTGCCGAATCGTGTGCTCGTTTAGTCGTGTTTGTCTACGTCAACTTAATTTGATATTCAAAGCAATGTGTCGTAACTTTTTAGTCGTGTTTATCAACTGTCAACTTATTTTAATATTCAAAGCAATGTTTCGTAACTTTATATATCAGAAAGTTCGAATTATGAATTGAACGCCGCTCTCACAGTACAAACTGCACGGTAGCCCTAGTAGTACGAGCGGCGACCGTAAGATCGCCTACGACGATGGAGAATGATCAGAAAAGTGATGTTTAACTTAGATCAATCAGTCTGCCAAAGCTGAATTGCTGAAAATCTGAACTTCCGGTCGCCAAATGAAGGAGTCATTTATGTCATTTGATACCGAAATAATACTAATGGCATCATCAGTTAGTCGCTCATTGGTAAGATAAAAAAAACGTAGTCTGTCGGTTCTTATATGGCCGGAAGTACTTGGCAGACGGACTCAAAGGTGTCGAATCGTGACATTTTACTTGAAATCACACCATACTGAGACTTTTTGGCTTGGTGTTCGCATCTTGTAAGTACGAAACCCCAGGGTTCCACGGAACCCCATTCGAGAATCGCTGCTGAGCTTACGCCACTAACTTCCAAATATGTTTGTAATCAGACAGTACTGAATTAATGAACTCTCGCCACCAGTCCAAATTCCCCATACAAAACAAATTAGTTCGACCTGGGGGTCAAGTCTGCTAATGTTTTCGTCAAAATCGTAGTTCAATCGTGTTTGAATGATAATGATTTTTGACACAGTTCTTCTTTCTTAAACCCAAAACCGAAACGCATTGTGATTCTTAAACCCAAAACGAAAACATATTGTGTCTTGATTTTGACTTTAAGAAACAAGAAGTGTGTCGAAAAGCATTACCATTAGAACACCATTGTACTACGATTTTGACGAAAACATTAGCAGACTTGACCCCCTGGACAGCGGGGAAGTAATATTCCCCGTCCGGCGTCCGACCGACGCGCGCATCTCCATCGCCTCCTACGTGCGGATAGTTTCATACTTGCTCTCATGATTTACTTACATAATAATTATTTAATGATGCATAGTTTGCCATAAATTCGTATGAACTAGCTAGACTGTTGAAGAATAATAGACCGATGAATAGCACGGAATCGGTAGACACTAAAAAAAATACATAGATAAAAATCGTTTACTTTTTTACTTCTAACTACTAAACAAAATAAGTAAAGCTTTAATAGTCCCACTAGTTCCAACCGAAGTTATTGTCTACTTGAAGTTGTTGATTTATTCTTGTCGTTGTTTCTCCCCCATATTGATCTTTGTTATTTCCAAATATGTTTGTAATTATACAGTACTGACTGAAATCTTGATTTTGCCACCAGTCCGAATTCCCCATACAAGACGGACCAGTTCGACCTGGACAGCGGGGAGGTGATATTCCCCGTCCGGCGGCCGACCGACGCGCGCATCTCCGCCGCGTCCTACGTGCGGATAGTTTCGGACGTGCTGTGCGTCAACAAGAACATCTGTCTGTGCAGAGGGTTCCAGAGATTAGACATGGCTGCTGTTGAACGGTGAGATTGGTTTGTTTCATCAAAACTTGTGAGTTATACAGAAGTTGCACTCCGCAAAATCGTTTAAATACATTGTGACTCTTACTCCGACACAATAAAGTGCAATTCATGTCGCACAGCGCTCCCTTCGCTCCAAAACATTCATAGTAGTTACCTCTCGTAGGTCTTATCTTTTCTGATGTATGAAATTTGTCCTCTTAAAGGACGCCGAGCGCTTCATGCTCGCGCGCGGAGTGACGGAGCCCTGATTATATAGGGTTATTTTGTTAAATCACGGACAACCTCGTAGGAGTAGATTACTAACATCATAAACAACAACGTTTGTTCTACGACTTTCCCGAAAAAACATAAAAAACTACACTTTCCACACTACCAACACTCTTTACTTTTCTTACAATTAATGTCCTAACAGCTGATCGAGTTTTGTATGAAAATTAGATTTTTTGTCTTTTTCGAACAGTCTTACAACAAACGTAGTTTATGATGTTAGTAATCCACTCGGTGACAGACAGACAGACAGTGAAGTCTTAGTAATAGGGTCCTGTTTTTACGGAACCCTAAAAATATACGAAAGATAGTTCAGTACCTATCTTAGGTCTTTTTTGGTACATTTTTCCTTTTTTTCAGCAAATCCCCCTCCCTAAAGTACATCGACGTGTGGCTAGTGGAAGCTCTAGCGCCATCTAGCGAAGAAGCGTTCACAGTTCGAGCGTTATTTACGCTACAACTAGCAGCGGTCGTAAGATCGGCTAGAGGCTGGCAACATTTGAGACTGAGAGCGCATTTAGCTCCAACAAACGTTAATACTGAAGGTTAGTATAGCGACTAGCGCCATCTATAACGTGAGCGTTATATATTTACATTGCAACTAGCAACAGTCGTACGTTCGGCTAGAGCAGGGGTAATAATAATAATCACTACATAGTGTAAAACAAAGTCGCTTTCTCTGTCCGTATATCCCTATATATGCTTAAATCTTTAAAACTACGCAACGGATTTTGATTCGGTTTTTTTAATAGATAGAGTGATTCAAGAGGAAGGTGAATGTATAAAACATGTGTCAAATTCCACACTACACCGAAGCGAAGCGAGGGCGGGTCGCTAGTAATAAATATTTCACAACATCACATACATTGCTCTGATTCCAAGTAAGTAGCTAAAGCACTTTTATTATGGAAATCGGAAACAACGGCGGAATCACAAACACCAAGACCTGATGCAATATAGAAAAGTTCGTTTTCTAAATTGACCCAGCCGGTGATCGAACCCGGGACCTCGGAGATGGCGACACTTTGAAAACCGGCGTACAAACCACTCGACCACGGAAGTCGTCAGGGGTTCCCAACCTTTTACCTCGTACGCCCATCCAACGATATGTATAAGTTTTTCAAACAGTAATGAAGCTCCATGGAAACGTTCGAATTTGACGGCTGACGTCACTCTAAGAGCTCTAAGCAAAGTTCGCAGGACTTTGGTCAGGGTTGTGACATCGCGTCGCAGTTGTTTCATAGCGTTCGCGCGTAGCATTCCACGAGACGGCCGGAGAATGCCAACCCTAGCGATACGAAGGAGTGCAATGACAAAAGGGCCTAAGTGACGTTAGCTCCTCTACTGTTTTGAAAAAACTTATATACCGGGTGTCCCAAAACTTTGCCACATGGAGGGAAAGTACCTTAAATATTGAAGATAGGAAATTTTACTGAAAGAAGACTTCATTTTATTTAAATAATTAATGCGAACTGCATTTAAAGATTTTTTTAAATATCGCATTTTTTCCTATACAAATTGATACAATACGTAATCATTAAAATTTAAATGTAAAATTTCATGGTCTTCCTTTTGTTTAAGATGGTGTGTTACTTAACAAAAAATAATCCTAACGAGTAACCCTTTCGATCGGTATCGTAAAAATAAAAGATTGTTTTTTTTTTCTAATTTAGTAGGTTCGATTCCTGGTTAGGGTATGCGATTTTTCGAAAATCTTTGAATACAGTTCCAATTATTTTAAAAATAAAAATGAAGTCTTCTTTCAGTAAAATTTCCTATCTTCAATATTTAAGGTACTTTCCCTCCGTGTGGCAAAGTTTTGGGACACCCGGTATATACTGTGACTGAAGTGACTAACTTCAGAGCGCTTGCGTTGCGGTACAAATTGACTTATTTTAATCTGTACAATTTTCTCTTTGCGATACATTATCGCGTGAAGTTGCAGCGGTTGTCTATTGTCAATTTAATCGCATTGTACTTCGAGATCGGAGCAACATAGTTCATGTATGTGACATTGTCCATTATTATCATAATCTTGAATTTTTTTTTTATTAGAAGCCAGTGGTGTGACGTCACAGGGTGGGAGCGCGCAACAGCGGTTGGAAGAACTACTGAAGCTGCTCAGGATAGATGCCACCACGTATACTGTGAGTTTCATATTTTGCCTTATTTACACGACTGCCCAAAAAGGAGTGTATATGTGTTCAGGGTTCATGTATGATTGTGGGTATGTGAGTTTCTTTATTCCACCATAACTTCTAAATTGCTCAACGGATTTTGATGTATGGGGTATTTAAATTACTGTAATAGATTTAATTTTGATTATTATACGTGTATTGAGGAGCTCGGTGCGCTAACTGGCCCAGCAATAGGGAATATGCATCAATTTTTTTTTAATCTTAATCAAAAGTATAATGCGTGAGAAAGTTAACTGTAATATTAAAACTTTTCTCTTGCGTTTTTTTCTCGTGATATAGTTACTTGAAGTTAGCGCGCAGCAGCACCCGCCGAAAACGCTCCATACAAAACGGTGACGTCACACATCACGTTTCAGGTGTGTTTCGGCGCGTTTAATATTGAGTTAGCCAATTATCTTCAATTATCTCCCTAAATTTTTGCGTTTAAGTACATATGTGTCATACAAAATATTGTTTCTTATTCGATATTCTATCTGACTGTAAAGTGTATTATATCCGAAAATGAAAAAAAAATATCGTTATTTTCCCCTGATTTCATCGTGTGATAAAACTAGGATTATACATTTTTTTTTATTTTTTTTCCTGTTCCGTCATGTTTTTATAAGTGTCCGCAGCGATCAACTCAAATTCATCAAAATCGGTGACTTATGGATATTCCCTATTGCGGAGGTTAAGCATAAGCAAGTTTCGCAAGGGTCGGTCATGGGATGGGTGACCAAAAATGTATTATCTCGAGCTCGTCCCGGCTGCATTTGCAGTCGTTAACACCCACCAATCCGCATTATGCCCGCGTGGTGGGTTTTGGCCCATCCTTTTTATCCACCCATAAGGAAGGACTGTGCCCCAGCAGTGAGGATATTAAAAAATTGCTGATGATCATACAAGGGGCCATCCACAAATTACGTCACACTTTAAGGGGGAGTGAGGGGTCGATGAAGTGTGTCATTGTGTGACAAGGTGGCGGGAAGGGTCCTAAATTTCGTGACATCACATTTCAAAATCATTTAATTTGAAATTTCGGAACAGATTTTTTAATTCTAGATGTAAAATTGTAAAGTCACACTAGGGAGAGGGGGTCTCACAAATGTGACCAGCCGTGACAAGGAGGGGGTCAAAAGTCATGAAATTCGTGTGACTTAATTTATGGATAATCCCCAACGTGTTAATGAATGAACCCAAAATAGGAAAACCAATTCTTCGGACCATCAAACTGAACAACTTTTTCGGTGTGATTTGATAATGGCCATTCAAAGAGTAAATGGAGGAGGCCCAGATCGCTAAAGAAACCTAATGGATTAAGAAAGTCGTTTAGCTCAGGGCTGAACTTAAAAAAATAACAGGCTAAATTACATCAAAAGTATGGAAAATGTAATACTAAAAAGTCCGTACGGTCTCTGGTGTAAACGACTCTTCTAATCCATTGGGTTTCTTTAGCGATCTGGGCCTCCTCCATTTACTCTTTGAATGGCCATCATCAAATCACACCCTGTTTAATCCTGGGCGGAGACCCAAAGCTTCAAAGTTACCTCGTTTGTATGAATATAGGCCTGTGTGATACTTAATTTTGCAGGCCAGTGTGTATTATTTTTCTAGAAATATCAATGTGGTGTGTTTGTTATCTAAATAAGGAATAATTTAAAATGGTTTTTCAAAATTAGTCAAATAGCTTATTGATGAAGTGCCCTCTCGATGCTTTACAATGGTTGCAAATAGTTGATTGGTAACTATTCCTTACAGGTAACTGAATGGCCGGCTTTACAAGTGTCCAAATACTCCGGCGATACAGACTCCGATGAGAACTCCATGTACCAACGGGTACCGCTGAGCTATTTACAAACGTGAGTACTTACGTAATACGTTTTGCCACGATCCCGAATATGGTAGAAAGGGACCATCTAACTGAAAAACTTTTACTATGGGACCAACTCTGAAACTGCGAAAAAAATCTTCTGTTTTATACAAGTTGTCAATACTTACTCGACCAGAATGTTTTTTTTTGTTGAGTTGCAGAGTTGGCCTCATAGTAAGAGTTGTTCATATTCATGACATGAGCCATAGCCTTCTTTAATTGCAAGCCGTGAACATAAGTTTGGCAACGTGTATTACTGTCAGTTCGTGGTCATGTCGTCGACCAGTCTCCATACTAAATGTATGGGAATCTTTCAATTTTAAGAGGTCGATATTTTTTTTCGTAGTTATCGTGTGAGGTTTAAAATATGAAAATAATTTAGTTTCTTTATTGAAATGCTTTGCATATTAAACAATAAGAAAAATATCAATAATAACCAGAAAAAATTGTTGTCAAAGATGTCATCTTTTTTGTTGATTTTCTTCAGTAGGGAGTTGATTAACACGCCCTCTAGCAATAAATGATATATCATTAGAAAGGTCTTTTAAAGACAAATATTTGCTGTTAATATACTTTATATCAATTGTTAATACATTTGGAGTTAAAAGTTATTAAAGTATAAAAGTGGTTCATTGTCTATGGGAGTTGATCTACCCCACCTCTAGCAATGAATGATATATCATTAGAAAGGTTTTCATAAGACAAATATTTGCTGCAAACATATTTTCTATTAATTGTTAGTATTTTCGGAGTATTAGGTCATTAATGTTAAAAAATTTGGTCAAGTTCAGAGCGTTATAACTCTCAAAGTACTCATAGTTGACGTTTATTGTCATACAATAAAGTGTTTCAAATTTAAAAACCTTTCCAATGATGTAAGATTTATTGCTAGAAGAGGCTTAGATCAAAATGCTCATCGTACTAAAGGACCCCGGAAAATTTCAAATAATTTGACTCAAACCTTATGTTCTAATGATAAAATAATAATAATAAATATTTAATCTTATTGAAATAGTCTTACATCACAATTTACAACTAGTTTAAACATAGATAATATTGGAAAAACAAATAATAAATAATTATTAAAATAATATTATACTATATGCTTGACCACATGCGATGTTGCCGTTCTGCTCAACTTCAGGGCTTGGAAAATATAGAAGGCTATATGCATGAGCAAAACCCTTAAGAGGTTTTGCGTTTATTCATTAACTCGGTTGTATAATTATTGGCAACAGTGTGAACAACATAATAAAGCAGCGTTGCTCGGACGGCACCGCCGTGACGTTCGTGCAGCTGCCGCCGCCGCCGCCCGCCGCCGCCCCGGACGCGCTCTGCGACCAGTATTTGAAGGTAAACCATATTATAAATGCGAACATAACTGTCTAGACACACTATGCCGAAATTACGCGACCGAAGTTCGGCAATATTACGCCTGCGATGCTATTTGAATGACTGACGACATTATGCCAAAAGTACCTTGAATTTTTTTCATAATAAAAGCGTTACCGCCGAACTTCGGTCGCGTAACTTCGGCATAGTGTGTCTAGACACTAAAGAACTCGATATACAGCATGTCCCAAAACTTTGCCACGTGGAGAGAAAGTACCTATTTTAAATATTGAAGATAGGAAATTATACGGAAAGTAGACTTCATTTTGTAGTTAAAAGTAATTGGAAATGCATTTTTTTTAAATCGCATCCGATAAACTCAATCCGAATACGTAATAATTAAAAGGTGAACTTTCATGGTCTTCCTTTTATTTAAGAGGCTGTGTTATTATTGAAAAAATAATCCTAATGAGTAACTTTTTCGATATGTATCGTAAACATTTTTAATATCGATACCTGGTTACGGCAGGCGATTTTTTCCAAAAATCTTCGAATGCAGTTCCAATTATTTTTAAAATCAAAATGAAGTCTTCTTTCAGTGAAATTTCCTTCTTCATTATTTAAGGTACTTTCCCTTCATGTGGCAATGTTTTGGGACACTTTAATATTAGTAGGATCATATTTATCGGACACTTCACCGCGTTATGCCACAGAGTGCTTTTAGGGGTCGTCCATTAATTACGTGACAGTCGAAAGGAGGGAAGGGGTTCGAAAAAAATCACGAGGAGGGAGGGGGCATGTAGTGAAATATCACGTGTGTTTATATTTTCGTTGAACGCGCGATTTTTAAACCGAAATGAACACGTGACTTTGGGGGAGGGGGGAGGGGGCTAGTCTAAAACCTCACCTTGTACCACCAGGGGAGGAGGGGTTAAAAAATTGCTAAAAAAACATGTGATTAATGGACGACCCCTTTAAGAAAAATAAAACCTAATTCCCATAACTTATTTTCAGATATTAGACGAATTCACCAAGGATCTCTCCCCCACCATATTGGTGAGGGGACTCAAATCGGTCACTTCGACGGCGCTTTGATGCGAATTACTCATTTTATATCGGCCTATTTTACTTTATATGACTATTTAAATTTCGACTTAAAGCCCCACTACTATATAGCGCCGCCAATACATTTATTTTCATTACTCGTAAACCAATTCAATATTTAAAAAAACCAAGACCATGTCGTCTTAAATTGTCCCAATTTTAAAAACCTCTATTCCCTTATATATAAAATCCATTTTAGCTCAGTGGCCATGTTTGACTAGATTCGACTTTTAAAACTTACAGAATGAATGAAAGAATAAGAATATTTTACTTTGCAAGCATTCACAGTACAAAAAGTTGTAAAGTTTAGTTAGTTTGATAGTAGAAAACAATTATTGATCAAAAAATGTCAAAACTGTTGAAGAGTTTTTAAAAATATATTAGAGACAGTTTAAGAGGGCATGAGCTTTAAGAGGGCATGATCTTAACTTTTTTTAAATATTGAATTGGTTTACGACTAATAAAAATAAATGTATTGCCAGCGCTAGTAGTAGGTAGTACGGCGCCTTAAGCTAACAGAGATATGACTTAGAATAATTTAGTTATTAGATATTGCATTCTTATGATTAAAACAGAGATATAATAAGGAGAGCCAATCGCGTTACGTTCCACCTAATAAACGAAACGATAGCTTGGCAAAAAAGTTTAAAACGGAATTAAAATTATTTTTACTAGCAACACGTGGTTTTTACACGACTGCCCAAAGCAAAAAGAGGTTCATGTATGTTTGTGGGTATGTGAGTTTCTTTATTCCACCATAACTTCTAAATGCCTGAACTGATTTGGATAAATCGGGTATCGTTAGAATCCTTACAGCATCCCGAGTGACACTGGCTATATTTTTTTAAGAAAAAAATAATAATATGGCGACTGCGATCAGAGATGATCGAAGTATGGCGACTATACGACGCCATTTTCAAATGTAAAAAAAAAAAAATTCTTCTATTGTTACAATATGGGCATCAAATAAAAGGCCTTGATGAGTACATTCCAAAACTATATAATATGTCACTAAAATGTGTGAAATAAAAATAAATTAATTAAAAAAATATTAAAAACACGACTGCTCTGCCAAAAACGAACTAAAAAGTTAAACAACAAGTGTCATTGCAATCGGGGGACCTCTTTGATCAAAAATTGATCCATAATAAGGTCCCCCGACTGCAATGACACTTGTTGTTTAACTTTTTTGTTCGTTTTTGGCAGGGCAGTCGTGTTTTTAATATTTTTTTAATTAATTTATTTTTTACATACAAAAGTAGTCAAGTGTTGCCATACAATAACACTAATGGCGCCCATATTAATTTCTATATATTGTAAACTTGTGACGACAGTTGCCTGCAAATATTGCAAGTTGTCGTTATCAAATTGTCGTAAGTTGTCGCTCACCGTCTCAAATTGTCGCTGAAAATCTGTCGTCCGTATACAAGGTACATTTGAACCACTCTCCAAATTTTAAAGATGTGTACAGTCCATAAAACTGAACACTTTTCTCCATGAAACATGTGTCGAAATACGCCAAAAAAATTTGGTCATCCCATACTAAACTGATCACGTGATCTCTTTGATGTGTATGAAAGAAAAGTATTTTTTTTACGTATTTGACCCTATGTTTCTTAGAGAAAGTTGTTCAGTTTCTTGGACTGAACACATCCTTAAAATTTAGAGAGTTGTTACAAATGCACCTTGTATTTCATCATGGTCTGACAATGCAAAGTGAGCGGTGAAGTAACAAAGTTATTATCAAAAAAACCCGTAGCAACTTAGAATCCCGTCTAAGTTGCTACGGGTGAGCCGATTTTTTCTAATATTTTTCATGATTTATTCATCTTAATATAAAAATAGCATTGTGAAAGCAAAAATCTAAAAGTTTAAAAAAAATTACTGTTTCGCCTTAATTGATTGTCTGGCACCCGCAATGGGTGCTACAGTCGAATGTCGAAGTAGTTCTCTTCACATTGGTGAGATGGCGCTGATCTTCAGCGGAACGTAAACAGTATTAGAAAATTTCGCCAAATCCATCAGTGGCTTGGTAGCATAATTGGTAGTGCATTGGGCCGGAATCCTAAGGGTGCGGGTTCGAATCCCGTCTAAGTTGCTACGGGTGAGCCGATTTTTTCTAATATTTTTCATTATTTATTCATCTTAAAGTTATTATCGTTTGAATTAAATGCAATTCGGCTTTCCGAACGTTTTTAGTCAATAGTGTCTCAAAATAGTTAGTTATAAGTTGACATTGTATAGACTATACCGGGTGTTTGGTGATATCTGTATAATCCCGAATGTCAAAAACAAAACACGATTTCAAACTTGGGTTGCCAGTTTTTCATTAAACTGGCATATATATTTTTTTCAGTCAAGTGACTATTTTCAGGATAATAATTATCTATCATATTCGGGACTATACAGGTATTATTAGCAAACATCCTGTAGATTAGATATTCTTATGACCAATATTTTTGGTACTTATAATTAATAATGTATTAAAATATAAAATTATTAGAAAATATGGATGTTAATAAGGGTCAATGCAGATCAGACGATTATAAAGTGACATTGAAAAGTTAAGTTTATTACCAATCGCATAAGGTAGTTGATTTATTGTAAAGAAAGTAATTTTTCTAATATTAATATTATCTTTGTGAAAATAGAAGTGATGAATAATTAAAAAATTGGCAAAGTCAAATACCTACCTTTACTTAAAGTTAAATAGTGTTTCAGTTTATAAAAAATATCGTTTGATGTTATGAATGTTTTGATTTGACTGAATTTTGGTGACATCCGTAAAACGATTTTTAAAAACTGTATTTTTTTAAATAGCTTTATTTATTCATGACATGTGACCTGTTTAATTTTAAACAGTATTATTTTAAAATTTACTATCATATATTAGCTTCAATTGACGAATGTGGTCGACGACGGTTTATTACAACTAAATTGATATTACAAACTGCGTGTGACGTACGAGGTAAACACCTTGAAGTCGGGTGGGGATTGCGCAGAACGTGTATTTTGGGTATGCGTAGCGGTGAGGCACGCGGGCCGTGGGAGAGGGGCGCGCGCTATTGGTCGCTCGCAAGTGCACATGAGCGAACTTATCCCCACTCTGTCGAAAAAGTGTAAGTTTTTGAGGGTTATAAAAATTTTGACAGTAAGGTGTATTATATACTTGTTTGTTCTTACGATTAATATTTAAAAAAAAATTGACATAGTCAATCAGTTAACTTTAAACATACTTTGAAAATATAACATTTTTTTCCTGACTTGAAACTCATAAATGCTCTGACAAAAAATTGGTTAATTTTGATGAAGCTTTATGAATTCTGAAGGGTAATTTTCAGAGGTTCTCATTAAGTAACAGTTTAATTACTTGACAGTTAAATTACACCACAAGAGAGTAATTTCTTAAATACAGCCGCAAGTCTCGAAAAAGTACCTACTAAGTAGCATAAATTAATAAACATCCAAAAAATTTAAATAAGGGTTCGATTGTATTAAGTAGGAGACAAATTTTATTCATTAGGAAATCTGAACTGGCATTATCTGTTTTTGTTTATTGGTCAAATAAATCTTCGATCATCTATCTATATCGAAGAATAAAATAGACAAAAGTGCCTGCTTACTACAAAATTGACGTTAAGAAAATATATTTCGCTCTAATCTTGTATAGATTAAGGAGAGGTTGTATGCACAAAATAGTTACAGTATGCGCAAAATAATTTGGCGGCTCTGAACTTCGCGCGGAACGCTGCGCAGTAGACGAATACAGGCGTGCGCGGGGACGGGGCGCGGGCGGGAGCACTCGGAACTATGGAACTCGACATGTACCCTGCGCGAAATATCACTTGCAGTTAACTTCCGAGCCACCAAGTTATTTTGCGCATTACTGTAGTCTGTATCCTTATAAAGAAAGCCCGCTTAGAATAGATTTTATCCGCGATTTTATCGCTTAATGTTTTACTCAATCAATTAAGGCGACTTTATATGCAACACTAGCGCCACTCCTGCTCCCAAAAATATATTACCGAGTGATTAATTAAACTTTTTAATTATTAATTCAGAATTTATAAAAATCCAAGCTTATAGTCCCCTTCAAAATATCAATAGCTAGTTATTTAAAAACACAAACTAAATGACTGATAATTTACTGTTTTCTCGACGAAAAACAAAACGACGTCCGTTTTTAGCTTTTTACACCACCGAAACTGCAAACAATTATTTTTCACTGAGTTTGTGTGTTTATAAAAATAATAATTGATAGTTTACAAGGGGACCATAAGCTTGGATTTTAAATAAATTGTGTATTTACACGTTAATTATTTTATTAGTTAGTGTTGCATATAAAGAAATGGATTGAAAATGGCGGCGCCTATTTACCTCTCAGTCATAACACCTGCACGCTCATTTCTTTCTCACTTGTACTCTTTATAATGCCTACACGCCGCTATTTTCAATACGTTTCTATAAATGACCAAGTTATGAATATCAATTCTTTGTTTATTGTCAAATATCTATTACCATTGTTATAAAATATGTTTTATTTTATTATGTATAGTGGTGGCCACATAATTAAGGACGCCAGTCGATTTTCATACAGAAGAGATCACTTGAAAGTTGAAACCTTGGTTCTCCGCCAGGGATTGACATAGCTGTGATCTGATGATGGCCATCCAGGGAGTGAATGGAGGAGATTCAGATCGCCATTCATATTCAACTGATCTGATCAGTTGAGTCCCTGGATAGCCATCATCAGATCACAGATAGGCCAATTCCTGGCGGAGAACCAAGGCTTCAAAGTTACTTCGTTTGTATGAAAATCGACTGCACTGGCGTCCTTAATTACGTGGCCAACACTAATATGTTTAATTGTATACAGGTTTTGTTAAAAGTTGTATATTCCAATCGAATTTAGTAAATTTCTATATGTAAGTAAGTATTATTACGGTACCTTATTAATTACTTGCACTTGCATATCACTAATATAAGTAAAGTATTTTATTTTTTCTAATTTACAATTGTATATTATAATCAATACCATTGTATGACCACAGAATGTGATACGACAATAAATTATATATTTTTATTAGTCTTGTGTTTTATCCACCTCACATTCCTATCCTAATCCTATTCCTTTCCTCTCCGCTAAGCTAAGGTCTGCCGCGCCGATGGCTGCACGGCTAGGGGCGTGCCTAGTCTTAAGCGTGCCACCCTGAAATTTGGCGCTCTCCAAGCGTAAATTGCCTTACCAAACACGCGGGGCTCTGTTGTGGTGGACAGTTGTCTTTCCCTAGCTAATCGTGGGAGCAAAATGGTTTCAATTTTTTTTAATAAACCTGGCGATAGAGCTCGCCACTCATCACGCGTTTGTATCCCTTGGGGCGAAAAGCGGGCATCGGAGACCCGCTTCGCTACGCTGAATGTACCTATGTGGAGCGATGCAGTAGAAAATGGATGAGGTGTGTTTGATTATGGAAGAAAAGAAGTTGTATGTTTTTTGCGTGAACGAGACGAAAAGAAAGGGCAAAGGAGTCTCGGAACATGGCCCGTTTAAGGCTCTGTGGTCGGGTATTGCCGAAAATGACTACGCGAGTAAGGGAGTGGGACTCCTGCTGTCGGAAAGGATGATAGAATGCATGACTGAGTACGAGTGTGATAGTTGCAGAGTTCTCTGGGTTAGACACTTGTACATTATTTATTCTGCGGTTAGACTCAAAACAGGGTTACTTCGGATACGCGTCATTGGCGTGTATGCTCCAGCTTCCGACATATCCAAGTCAGCAACGGAAAAGGAAGAGTTCTGGAAAAGTGTGGAAGACATCTTAAAGGAATGCAAAGATAATGAAAGGATAGTTATGCTTGGAGATTTTAATGGATAGGTGGGGGTGAGAAGAGAGGGATGTGAGAAAGTTTTAGGAATATATGGAGACAAAAGATTGAATGATAATGGCAGGAGTTTGATCGAGGTACGTTTAGATAAGAATCTTGTAGTAACGAACACCAAGTTTGACTGTAAGGAAATTCATATGTACACTTGGCAGAGAGGGAATGAGAAGAGTATGATCGATTTTGTGATAGTGGATGAAAGACTGAAGGGCAGAGTTGCAGACACCAGGGTCTGTGTCTGCAATGCACTGAGGGGTGCCTGCATTTATATGAGGGGTGCCTATTAGAATTGCGTACCACAGATAAACGTATTCTTAAAAAAGTTAGTTAAATGCAGTTTATAATAGAAATTAAACTTTATGAGACTAACTCCTAGCTTAATATCAGAGGAATAAATTAAACTAATATTTTTGCGGATAAAGTTTCTCGTCTTCGTAAGCTCTAACCACAGAAATCAATTCAACAAAATTGTTAGGTGCCTACGCAAAAAAAAGTCCATAAAAACAATACGAATAGGTAAAAGAAAATGATACTTACCTATTTAATGCGGGGCGTAACCTGTAGGGGGCGCTTCGTTCAATTGGTTGCAGTGTCGAGGGCGCTTGACCTAGAAGGCTAGAATTCTTTGTGAAATTGTGCTTGTACTATCAGGGTCTCGAAATCCTTGCTTGGTCAGGTGTTCGGACTAAAAAAAGTCACGTTTTTTGTAATAAAATTAAATAGAAGTTTTCTAACAGTCATTTCAAACGTACCTAGGTACCTGCCTACATTCTTCTTATCAGTTAAGAGACGTCTTGAATAAGGAGGTACGGTAAAACGAATATTTTAATTTTGAGCCTTTGGCTTGTACTATTATGTATTCTGTGCCTTTGGCAAAGCAAGGCGCCACGTTCAGCTTTTGCCTAGCTTTCGCTAAAATCCGGCCGCCGCCGTTTGTTTACCTTGAAACGGGCATTAGACTTTCAAGCTCAGAAAAAAGGTTTATTTGCAAATAAGTACAAAGAAAAAGCTTAGTTTAACAATGTTCTGTTGTTTTTCGTGTTGGCTTTGGAACAGTTTTGTGATAACTAATGGTAGGCAAATATACGGTATCTACGTGTTTGACACCTCTTAATGGCTCTAATCTTCAGACCCAGCAGTTTGGGCTGTGCGTTCATAATATGTCAGTCAGGCACGGCGGCCGCTAGTAATTCATAAGATGGAATAGCGCTAAGACTTACAATGACATTACACTGTTATTTGTAACCGTATGATTTCCAGTTAATACCTTAGTATGACCTTGTAGACGTATTTTGTGGTCCTGTCCTTATCCCAATTTATTTGTAGTGCTATGTCTACACAAAATAAAATTTTGCGCTCGTAGAACGACCACTATTGGGGTCGGCGCAGCATGTAATACATACTGCATTAGGTTTTGGCAAAGTTTTACGATCGGCCGCCTGCCTGACACCAACCCTCCCGTTGTTGACAGTTTCCTCGCTGCCATTCGAGTGACCCTTTGTGCGATGGTCTGCACCGGGCCCCTTAAACTTCCCTCTATCGCCTTCTACGATACCCACGGGATGAGATGGGACAGTCCTATTCATAACCGGAACTCTGCGGCGATGGTCCTATCAAGAAGTAAATTCCTCAATCACTTACGTATAGGTACCCCCTTTTCCAAAACTATGGACTAAAATGAAACCTTAAAAGTGACACAATCAAGAAATAGTACTAGACTAACACGTATGGTTTCCTTACAGCCTCTTATAACTCAATAGTACTTTCAATTCGTATTTGATCCAGCCGGTGACGTAATTTTGTGACGTAATCCCTAAGGAGGCAGCCGGGTATTACGTCATCTCACTCGAATGGGGATGAGGCATCGTATGACTCACGGGTTACTGGGCGTATTTATAGTAGGTATCTAATACTTTAACTATTAAAGTACAATTTTAGCACGAACGTCTATCGAATTATTTTTAGTTTGTAATTTCAAATAAATTACAGCCGTATTTCTGACTCTTTTCATTTGTGCTAGGTACCTACTCGTTTTAAGAGGTCGCGAACAGTGAGCTTCTTAAACAAACGTCATTACCAAAATTAAAAAGACGGACTTGAAATAAGCCCCACCACCAACCAAAAACCATTTTGGTATTACGTTTGTATCGGAACTTCACTGTCCGCTGGCCTCAGGAGTCTATGTGAAAAATCTTGATTGTAGATCTTAGAAGTAAATTATTTTGACTAACTTTCTTTCATATCATTTAGTTATTTTTCTCATACACAACGGGTCAGTGCAGTAGTGCTTTGCTTTCTACTTGCCAGTAAGTAAGTGAAGATGGTATAAGCGCACTACACCTGCGATCCTTAACCACTGACACAGAATAGATATACGAGTATAGGTGCCACTGAGGAACTGGCTATCTTACCTCTAACTGCCGGAACACAACAGGTAAAATGGTGGTATCTGGTAGATAACGGTGGGCTTGAAACAAGATTTAAGCCTACCACCAACAAAACTGAACCTCCCCCCGCGTCTTACACGGGTGGGTGACCACTAGGCTGTATTTTTAGGTATTTGTATTTTTTTTTCATACGTAAAGCCTTAATATTCATTACAAGTTAGAATAATCTAGAATGCTTGTAGTGTAGAGGCTATATTCCTACGTTCTAATTCAAAAATAGTTCGTAGAGTATTTTTCTTACAAATATTCATTACAAGTTGGAATACTTTAATCTAGAAATGTCTCTATCTGTAGGAGCTATGTAGAGCTCTGACCCAGTTCGCCGGGTCAGGCTTGCGCGCAACAGGTGCCGTCGTACAAAATCAATCACGGGAGGACAGGCCTTTGTGCACGATGTTAGGTTAGGACTGGGTTTCAGTCCGTAGATATAAGTCGAGGGAGATATATGATCAGTCTTTTTTGTTATGCACAACGGGAAAGTGCTTGGACTTCACCTAACCTGATGTTAAGTAACGATAAGGCCGATGGTGACAGCGCACTGTTTCCGGAATCCCCATCACTGAGGAACTGGCTATCTTACTTCTAATACAACAATTTATAAATTGTTTTTATGACGTCAGACTTAGGTAAGGTGGTGGAAGATAGCCAGGCGAACTTGAAATAAGCCCTACAATACAACCAACCAAACCGAGTACAAAATGTACCCTCCTCCTGGGAATCAAACCCGGGACCTCGTGCGTCTGTGGGCGAACCACTAGACCACAGAGGTTAAGTCTAGCATCAGTCCATTCCATTAATCTGTAATTCTGAATAGACATTGATTTTTTCCAGACTGATGATCGTTCTAGAAATCTAGACTGATTGGAATGGACTGATGCCAAACTGAAGATTAATCTTCCCTCTTATGGTTTTCGAAAACTGTTAGATTAAGGTCTTTCAAACACTGCGAGGTAGACCTAACGAAAAAGTTAGTACCAAAGTCAATATGCGAGTCCAACTTAACCAATAAACTTCTATATACGAGGGTGGATTGATAAGTCCATGACTTTTTAATGAAGAAAGACTTTTTTTCGGAATATTTTGTTTTATTTCTGTACATAATCTTATTGTAGCTCTGCGTAAGTAAGTAGGTTGTACTGAATTCCAACGAAGTTCTTACCTCTTTAACCCATTATTTTTTTCTTTCATCGCCTGAAAACTGGTAACTGAAATGAGGGCTCATTTCAGACATCACCTTTTGGCTTGATGAAAATCTTTGCCCGCCAAGAAATTTATCAAGACATTTATTCATGTTTGGTAGGAGAAAATATCTCACTGGGGTTGAATCTAGAGAATAGGAAGGATTCTCATCTTCATTCGATGAGTTTTGATGTCATGAGTGCCGCCGAAAGGGTCGACACGGTCATTAAGAAAAGTTACAACTCGCTTGAGCTTTTTGTTCCCAAAAGTAATAATCTTTTGCCGAATTTGAAAAAAAAATAGTGTAAAGATGCCTTGAGTTTCTTTTTAAGACACAAAAGTAAATTATGAAAAAGTAAAGTATTTCTTCTTTTCAAAGTCATGGACTTATCAAACCACCCTCGTGTGTATGAAGTTTCATATAATAATAATACTTACAACTATTTTATGATTCTCGAATTTAAGATGTTCTTAAATTCTAAGTGACATTTTAGTACATATTCAAACAGGCGTAGGTACGAGTTTTACTTCGAGTGCAATTTTATGAGATACTCAGAGGTTTTAATAGAAAATTGTAAATTTATTTTTTATTTATTATTATAAAGCTATTTTCCCGATACCTAACTGCAAGAAATTAAATATGGCAATATTTGCTCTATAATAAAACAATCCATAATTTATTACAATTTACTAAGTCAGTCGACGAGCGCGTCCTTATTCTCGTTATTATAGTGAACAGCGTGTGAAGTACCTACAAGGTCATACTAAGGTATTAACTGGAAATCATACGGTTACAAATAACAGAGTAATGTCATTGTAATGTGATCCGGTCTTAGCGCTATTCCATCTTATGAACAATTCTACCTACTCATTTATTTCCGCAACTCGACGTCTATTGCGTTATTTTGCGTCAGAATGGTGTTTGGACGGATCGCTCGAGCCAGCCCAGCTCAGCCAGAAACGCTGCAAGCGCTTCCACACCAGAGGGCCTAGCCAAAGTAACATTCGCTTATCTTCATTATCGCTTCGCTTTCGAAACATGTATGAGATTGACATAAGGTTTCGTTAACAATCGAATTATAAAACGTCAAATCCATACATGTTTCGAAGCGAAGCGATAGCGAAAATTTGCAAATGTTACTTTGGCTAGGGGGGCAGGAATCGCTTCGGCTTCGCGTTAACCCACCAATTCACATTGGGCCCGTGCGCCTTTGTCCTTATTTCTAAACTGTTTGTGTAGGTATGACTTGCTGGTATGTTGGAAATACACTTCTGTAAACTATATAGCAGGGGTGGCCAACTCGTCGAGGGCTGCGATCTACTTGAAAATTTCCTGGCCTATTGAGATCGACCTAAAGCATTTTCATTTTAAGGGTATTTTTTACTACAAAACCGCCGCACCCACCTCCCGCACCGTTCTGTTGCTACTTGCTTTGCTACTACAAGCAAAGCACTTTTTGTTATGTCTCTCGCTATCGACTGCACTGTCTCCAGAGATGGCATTTTTATAAAAGTTTGTACGGCGACAAAATGAGGCCAAAAAATTATAATCGTGATATTGGTGTTTTTCTTTCTTCAGGCTGATTTTATTATATCTTAATTTGATTAAAAACACAAAAAACATGATAAAAATGAGGTAGATCTTGGCAAAATTGCTATTTAAATGGTTAGTGACCTGAAATCTGCTTCCGCTGCGTTACGCATTATATGTTTCCGTTTATAGGTTAACTCAAAGAAAAATACAATAAACAACAGTTGTTTATTAAAAGAAATTAATCAATTTATCCAAAAAAAATACCAAAAACATTTATATATAATAGAGAAACATAAAAAATCAACTTTTTCTATCCTCTGAGAAACACTATGACAAAATTGACATAATAAAGTTTGGTTTATTTGGCAAAAAACGAGATCTGAATTAAAACTTATAGAATTAATTATTAATACTTGTATCAAGTTTATAACTACCCACCAAAACAAGTATCGCAAATGAAATCGTTATAACAGTCTTTGGGTAAACCATAGCAAGTTAAACAAACGAAATTGTATATGCCTTACATTTTTTCCATAATATCATTGACTTAATTGCGTTACTAATTACGGGGAATGTAGACATGGGTTTATGTTCCGCTGAGTTACAAAAGCCCGTCCACTGAGAGAATGTTTCTCAGCGGACGTAACGGATTTTAGGTTACGTCAAGTCGTTGTTACATTTTGGTCGAAAAAATGTGTCTATTTTAATCAAATTGCTATTATATACCGAAATTATAGACCGGAAATCTTAAAAATAATCTATACAACAGTGAAGTAAGCTTACTTACCACGTAATCTTCGTAAATCAGTGGAATTTTGTAACTCACTCCCTACGCAAAACTATCAGTTGTGACTTCCCATTCAAAACTGAACGAAAGGAGTACACATTACAGATCTTTTTTCTTTTTCAAAGGGTTGCTAGGTTTAAAAAAGCATCTTATGTAGTAGATTTTAATCGCTCCTTATGAAATATTTGCGTAACTAAGAGGAATTTTCCACAATGACCAATTTTTAGGTATTGTATTAAAACAAGTTATTCAAATTATTTTGTATTACAACCAAATAGTAAACAAACATAAGTTAAAAGAACATTTGACGCTCTTTATGACAACACCGAAACTTTATAAATAATATTTTTTTAAATTCAAATAACGAATATTAAAACTTTTGTATAACAAGATGGGACAATGGTAAAACACACATATTAATTCATTAATTTAATTTTTTTGCTTAAAATTAATGCTGTAAAAATATTATAATACATTCGTTAAGATTATTTAGAATCCTACTAATCTAACAAACTAAATTTTTGACGTACTCGTACTACAAAGAAACAGTAGTGCCGTGAATTGGGTAGGTAATGATTTTGGTTTAGTCGACAAATGCCAACTTCTACAAATGCCCACTTCTACAAATGCCAACATTTAATTGTAATATTTTCAATCACTTTTTGATATTTATTTTTGCGTTTAAATAGTGTATTTTCAATAAACTTTGGAATTTGGATTTATTTTTTTCTTTCCTTTGTAGTAAAAACGTTTCCAAAGTACCAGGATCACATAAATATGGAGAAATTAAATAAATAAATAAGTATAAAAAAATATGGAAAAACGCAAATATAATATATCAAAAAGGATTGAAAATATTACAACTAAATGTTGGCATTTGTAGAATTTGACATTTGTAGAATCGGGCGTTTTAAACTAAGTTGGCAATCGTAGAAGTTGGCATTTGTCGACTAAATCTTTATTTTAGGGTCAGTAATGTTGCGGGGGAACAATATCTCCTTTATCACTACTAAAGCTAGGCTTTCCTAGGATGACGGTGCCGTCATATTACGGCCGTAATTTAGCGGCGTAGACCGTTGTCTATGTAAACAATATGGCGCGGTTTCTGACGTTACGGTGTCACCGTATTGTTTACGTAGACAACATTCAACGCCGCTTTATTACGGCCGTAATATGACGACACCGCTATCCTAGGAAACCCTAGCTTAAGAGTGTTTAGATAATAGTGTCACTGGAGAGAAAATTCACCCAATGCACTACTAGTAGTGCCAAACGGTAGTGCCTAGGGGGGAAAAGATGTGATGTGCGGTGCAGCTGATTTGATAATGATGAATAATTTACAAACTAACTAATTGATTGACCTATCTTATCTATTTCCTTCCACACGGAAACGCTTTGTCTTGAACAGCTACCTGTCCGTGTAAGTTTGTGTGTAGACACCATAAACACCATGGAAACAAGTGGAACCCGCAACCTTGCCTGAAATCATGATGTTAATCAATACTTACAGTTAGGTTTACCAAAAAAAACTGTTTTTTAGTGATTAATTAAATTTGAGATTCTTTATGTCTGCTCTTTTACGGCCTTTTGAGGAAATTTTATAAAGTAAGTAAATAATCGTAAGTATTAAATTTAGATTAAAACAGTGTCCAGTTTCTCTTACTTAATATTGTCACATATTATAGTGTTGCGATCCTATCGCGAAATAAACAGGTAATTTAAAATACAACCATCCCTATTTACTGGATCTATATCAGAATCCATAATTGAAAATGCCTATAATGAAAACGCCTACAAATTAAAACACATAATCATTAAAATTTATATATTAAAAAAGCGGTTCCCTATGTATTTGCATAAAATTTTAAGGCATAATATGTCTTAGCATAATATGATTTCGCCGAATGATGTTTACGCATAATATTACTTAGTCATAACAGCTTATGCATAATTTTTTTAGGCATAACTAATTTAAGCATAATCATGTTTAAGCATAAAATTCTTTAGCATAAATTTAAACACGCATAATGTTATTAACGCATATTTTGATAAACAAAAAAATGAATACACTTCGAAACTTACACATTTAAAAGCTATTGCTAAAAAATTACACTTGAAATCATTAATTATTGTTTGTCACATGCATGGCTAGGGGTATGTATTTATAATGCCGACGTTGAAAACACCGAATTTTACAAGACCTATGGACGAAACACCAAAAATCAAATGATCAAACGGTTGTTTGGCTGTGCGTTTAAAATCACGAAAGGACATTTTAACTAAAATACTAAATCCCGAAGCTTTAAAAACTGAAGGTTAATTGAGGGTTACATTCCAGGAGGTCGGTAGGTCGCAATGAACCTTAACCTCCTCCTAGCTCGCTACGCTCGCTCGTCGTCGCACCTAACAGACTTTTGTGATTTTGAGCTGTCGGCATTCTAACTTTCGGGATTTCGAACTATTGGTCATTTAATAATCAATCTTAAGTTACGATCTATCGGATATCGATATTTAGGATTTTCGGTATTTTGAAAACAAGTGTTTTATACGTCGATATTTCGGTCGTAAATAAATTAATATGAAATTTTCGGCATTTTAATACACGGGGTATGTATTAAAATGCCGAAAATTTGCAAGAAAATAAATAAGTACGTTACGTAAAATTATTCATTCTTATTGTTTTTGATTTTTATGTCTAAATAATATTAGGCGAATAGACAATATGCCTAATAACATTATGCGAAAATAAATTAGTCTAAATGATTATTATGCTTATATAAATAGTATGCCAAAAAAACAATTATTCCAAAGTATAATTATGACAAAAAAAAATATGCCAAATCCGTTATGCCAAATCAAATTAGGTATAAATACATTATGCGAAAACAAGGGATCCCTAAAAAAGCATATCTTTAATATGAATAATGTTAATATGCATAACGATTAAAAACATAAAATTAACACATAATTTTAAACCTTATAAAAATTAAAACCCATAATCTTAATATTAATAATGTAAATACTCATAACAGTAACCTAACCAAAATGTCTGTTATGGTTTTTAAAATAGGATTATTAATGTAATGCATTTTAAAGGACCTCCCTATTTACTATCTACTTGCCTACTTACCTACTTATATACAGGATAATAGGTTTTGCCTGACTGTCGCCCTACAAAAGACGGTTCTATCTCGTTTTTTGATAGTTACGAAAAAAATACGTTTTTAATTTTAAAAACGCTTAAAAACATACCTTTCCATTCATTATCAAAATCATGGTCACTGTAAGTCTGACTGTTATCTGAATTATTTACAACGACACGTGTTCTTGAATCTTTGAATGACATATTATGAGCTTCAGGAATTTCAAGTTTCAAGGCGAAATTGTTACTTAATGAAAAAACTGTTAACTGACAATTAACTCAAAAGTGACCACTTTTAGCACTTTTCAACCTATTATCATAACTAGGTATATCGAACAAACAAATTTGATGGTTTCTAAGGCCCGCCATATACAGACGGAAGCCGATTCGGAATTCTAAATAAATTCATTCATTCATTCGTCCATTCAATCATTCATTCATCGAAACGGAATATCGATGAAGCCCGCCACATACAGACGGAATTTTGATTCGGAATTTTGAAATGGAATAATTCCGAACGCAGCAAATCTATACAAATCTATGGATATGCCCATACTTACATACGGTAGTTTTCCATTAAAAAATTCTTACATTATCGATATTCTGTTTCGGAATTCCGAATCAGATTCCGTCTGAATGTGGCGGACCTAATGTATGAAAAATTATGTGTTTAGCCCATGAAATTAAACAATTTTCTTGAAGAAACATCTGTCGAATTTCGCCACAAAATTTTGGTCATCTCATACTAAACTGATCACGTGATCTCTATGATTTGTATGGATAGTCGATTTTTTTTTGGGGAATATATAAATGCACTTTAAAAATAATGTAACACACTTTAAAATGTTTAGCTTCAAAATTTATTGAATGAACTATAAAAATAATGGTTTCCACTATAAATGTGCTAAGCTTTAAAATTTATACTTTGCACTATACAATTTAATTGATTAGCTTTAAAATTAATACTTTGCACTTTACAAATTAATTTTATAACTTTAGCACTGGTAAACAGACGTCTAGGTGTGACGACAAGCGGGCGCAGCGAGAGAGGAGCCCAGGAGGAGGTTAGGTTCCATTGTGACCAACAACGCCAGAACCGACCTGATGGCGTATAATTATGCATCATGCCACAAGTTGTTTTCATCTTTCCATCTCATTTTAACAGTGGTCAGATGGTGGTCAGTCTGACATGGTTGGACAGAAACTAAATGGTTTCGGAGTTGGGACCAATGGTTGCGACACAGTTAAAGTGCAAGCATTATTTTTGTAGTGATAATATTAAATTATAGATCTATTATTATTTTAAAGTGCAAACCATTATTTTTGTAGTGATAATATTAAATTATAGGTCCATTATTATTTTAAAGTACTGATATACAATTTTATAGCTGTTTTCATCAAATTTAAAGTGATATTAAATACATCCCTTTTTTACATAGGTACCCATTAGAGAAAGTTGTTCAGTTTCATGGACTGAACACATCCTTAAAATTTGGATGATGAATATAAAATGACCCTGTATTTGTATAGATTTACTGCGTTCGGAATAAATCCGTTTTGGAATTCGGAATCAGAATTTCGTCTGTATGTGGCGGGTAAAAGAACCTTTTTTACTTCAACGTATCAAAAACACTGACACAAGGAACTTTATATTTGAAAACTCCCCCACGAAGCAGAATATCCCCTTCGGCCGCATACGAAACCGTTCGTAACCAGTTGTGAATGAGGAAAAAATACTTGTGCACAAAAGTTGCAAGCAGCAGCTAGTCTACTAAATGAAATAGGTAGTGCGATAGACATAGATATATTTCTTTGTAACAAAACGTAATCAACGCGGCTAGAAACGACAAAGGGTGTCGCAGAATAAATAGCCTAGTTTCCAGTCAGAACAAAAGCCCGTCCGTCTGTCCGGTGCAGTTTGCAGCTATAATAGACGCAGTTACGCAAACTTGTGTAACAAGACCCCCTAGCCAAAGTAACATGTGCAAATCTTCGTTATCGCTTCGCTTTTGAAACATGTATGGGATTGACATAAAGTTTCGTTAAGGTGAGGTGGTAGTGAAAGTGGCGCCGCCACTACATTTATTTTTATTACTCGTAAACCAAGTCAATATTTAAAAAAAGCTCAAGTAATAATCTCATAAATTGTCTCTAATATTTTTTGAATAACTCTTCAACAGTTATCATTCATTCTGTAAATTTTAAAATCCATAATTGCCAAAAGTGGCCACTTTGAGCTAAAATGGATTTTAAAACTTACAGAAAAAATGAAAACTTTTGAAGAGTTATTCAAAAAATATTAGAGACAATAGACAATTTGACAACATTGAAAATATTCTACAAATTATGGTCTTCCTAACAGATAATGGCGTAAAAAACATATTCAACTATTATATGGACTAAAGTTAAGTCTATTAATTGATTAATTTCACCTAGAAAAATGCATTAATTTTTGTATTTTTTTCTGTGGCGAAAACGCTCTAAGATGACTGATGACGTCACTTGCCTGTAAATAAATATGGCTTCAGGCGTTTGACACGACCATAGACTTAGGATCCGCGATTGATGGCTGTCAAATGGCTAAGGATATTACAATGTTTACAGGCTTGTGACGTCAACACGTCACGTGTCCAGCGCCATAGCGTTTTTGGCGCGGTTTTAAAGTTTTAAACTTTAAAATTGTTTTTTTTTATGAAATACATTGATTTTTCCTGAAATATCAGTGTGGTGCGCCTATTACGTAATAAGGAATAATTTAAAATGGTTTTCCAAAATTAGTCAAATAGTCTATTTAAGAGATTATTACTTGAGATTTTTTAAAATATTGACTTGGTTTACGAGTAATAAAAATTTATGTAGTGGCGGCGCTTCTATCACTACCACCTCGCCTTAACTATCGAATTTTAAAACGTCAAATTAATACATGTTTCGAAGCGAAGCGATAGCGAAAATTTGCAAATGTTACTTTGGTTAGGGGGGCTGAACAACACTAATTACTATAAGGAGTGCTACAAGCTACAATAAATAAAAAAGAAGGTATAGCCTTACGTACCGGTCCGGTATAAATAAAAACTTTATAAGTTTAGCATTTATATGCACAATGGGATAGTGTTTGCCCTTTACCTCACCTGACGTCAATTGACGATAAAAAAAATAAAAGTACAGATTCCTTTTTTTATTCTAAAAGCCCCACCCGACTTCAATAGACATGTTTTTATTATCACGAATATTATTTCTTGCTTTTTAGAGGTAGGTTTTTTGAAGTCGGTTTTTTGTTTTTTTTTACAAATTTTACTCTAACTGCAACACAACGATTTTTAAATAGTTGCTATATGGCGTCAGACTTAGGTAATTTGGTGTTAGCTAGCCAGGTGGACTTTAATTAAGCTCTACCATACCAACTAAACCAAGTAAAATTTGACCGAAGAAACCTGCGTCTTACACCGGACGACGGCGTAAGACGGCGTACGACGGCGTAAGACGGCGGGCGTACCACTAGACCACAGAGGCGCAAACTTATAAAAAACAACACTAGATTAAAAGAGTGCTTCAAGATATAAAAAAATAATTTATCGCAATTAAGCCTTATAAAATCACTAGCGGATTCTATTTTGTATCCCTCGGGAACAGTATTTTTTTATTTTTTACTAAGAATTTTTAAAAAATGAAAGGTGTCCTTTTCTGTCCTACCCATGAAAATGTGTACGCAAAATTTCATGATCATCGGTGGAGTAGTTAGGACGTGATAGCGTTACAAAAAATAATAATTCACTTTCGCATTTATTATTCTTAAGGTTAGCATGTAGTAACGTACGTAGTGTACATTATACTAGTTTTTGCTTAGGTTCCTTTTATCTAAATAAGTCTAAATATAAACAAAAAATTAGCTTCATCAACATAAACAAAAATGATTGTCATTTGTTTCTCGTAGCAGATTTTTGCTACGAACTACGAGCTACGAAATTTGCGAATAGTAGATTGGTGGCAGGATGTCAATCTACAGTTCCCAGGTACTCATCGATATTCAATGGATTTTCTTGCAAAATTGGGTATATTGTTATAAAGAAACCAAAACCTCCTTCAAAAATACTAACAAAAATTCACAGATTTTACAGTCCCCGCAAGAATCGGAGCATTGAAAATGAACACAATAATTTACGAAAAACCAAAATCAAATCAAATGCAAAGTCCTATTATATTTTTAAAGTTACCTAGGTAGTACATTTATTTTTACGATTGTGACACTCGGCTCCGCCTCGTGTCACAAAAGCGCCCGTTGACTGCCTCGACGCGGCAGAAATAATATTAACCAATTTTCAAAATCCCAAAGAATGCACTTCTCGTCCGCTTTTGCATCTTTTAACACTATTACCATGACGATCGGTCAATAATCATAGAAGCTACATCACTTTTTATGTACGGAAACAGCCGTTTTTCTACAATTCCAAATCTAAAGGGACCACCTTCAGGTCACAATTATAAACCGATTTTCAAAATTATTTCGCCATTTGATAGCTAAACTAATACCCTAGGACCCTTTTTTTCATTTTTTCTTAAGTCGGTTTTTTTTTTCGAAATATTTGCAATTTAGTAAACAAGCACCCCCCAAAAAACCCGGAATTTTTGGAAATTCGCAAAATTTCAAAAAGAGTTACCAGTAGATTTTCAAAATTCAAACGTTCACACGTGTCTCGATAAATTCCTCAACTTTTGGTACTATTTTTATTTCAATCCTTTTAAAATCCTCGAAGATATGGCCAAAAATACGTCTCAGGCGATTTGCATTTGATAACCATTTTCAATGGTAAAACAGCTTTAAAAATCCCCAACAAAAAGCCCCACCCGACTTCATAAGAAGTTCTTTTTATATCAGTTATGCGTAGGTACTGCTACTGTTAGTTTTCTTGAAGGAGGTTTTGCTTAAAAAAAGCTAAAACTATTATTTATGTTACATTTAACACAAATTTATAACATATTTGCTCGTAAAAGGTCTCTTATTACATCAGTTTCAATAGGGAACATGCATTATTTTTTTGTATCAAAATCCAAAGTATATTCCTGAGAAAATCAACTGTAATATTAAAACTTTTCTCTTGCGTTTTTTCCTCGTGATGTAGTTACTTGAAGTTAGCACGCAGCAGCACCCGCCTAAAACGCTCTATACATAACGGTCAACATTTGTGACGTCACTTATACCACGTTTCAGGCGAATTATTATGGACTTAGCCAAGAATTTTAATATCTCCCTAAATATTGCGTTTAAGTACATATGTGTCATACAAAATATTATTTCTTATTCGATATTCTATCCGACTGTTAAGTTCATCATATCCGAAAATGAAAAAAAAACGTTATTTTCCCCTGTGTGCTAAAACATAAATATTTTTTATTTTTCTGTTCCATCATACGTGTCCGCAGCGATCAAACTCAATTTTATCAAAATCGGTGACTTATGCATGTTCCCTATTATATTAAGATCTAGCCCGGAAATAGATGGACAATTTACAGAGTGACGAAATCCTTCTAGTTAGTTTCATACTATCATTAGGTATTAACAGATCCGGGCACCTCGCAGATTTTCAGTGGTGGGGGTGGGAGTGGTTGAGCAACAAAGGGGCTTAAAAGCGATTGAGGATATACAATCTACAGAGCTATGGATTTGGTGTGGTATAATAGCAAGCCAATCATGTATCTAAATCGAATATAACATTGCCAGGATTTTTTACTGATCAAAAAGTAGTGCCAGGCGGCATCAAACTGCGCGAAAAAGTGGTAAAGTTTAGAGGTAGCGAAAAAAGCTACTCTAAGCCTCTTGCCCGAAAAATCAACCGATAGATACTTACGACTTACAAGCGAATCAAATTTCATCATATTATGGAAAACAAGCAAAGATGCAAAGTCCGAGTTTTATTTATTTCCTTGCAATTAAAACTACGTATGACATAAGTGCGCTTTGACAATTACAGCACTTATATCATAACATAATGTACTATTACGTGATCTGAAAAATCACGTATGTAATGGTATAACCAAATACTTAAATAAATATTATAGAAGATATCATAACATAACATGAAATATTTCAAAATATTCACTCATCGCTCTTATCAACCACAAGGGTGGCAATACGGTCATAAATAAGCAGGACACCAAGAAGGCACAGAATTATACAACGTGTTACAAAACAACCCCTAATGCCGAATATGGTATATGGGGACCATGTAGGTACCATCAAACTGATCAACTTTTACTATGGGCACATAATACATCTATGGGACCAACTCTGAAATTGCAAAATACATTTTGATATTTTCATTATTATTTTTTGTATAAAACAGCTGGTTTTCTTTTCGTGATTTCAGAGTTGATCCCCTAGTAATAGTTGTTCAATTTGATGGTCTACTACTACACTACACTAGGTATATTCGGGATTAGGGGTTTTTATGTAACACTTTGTATAATAGTACCAAAACAAAGGTGACAAGTAAAACAAGCCAAAACCAGGGCGCCAAGGGCCCCGGGGCTCTATCAGCTAGCTTAGGTACCTACATTACTAACCTAATCGCTTCGATTTAAAAAATGGATGTGATACATTGTTAGTTTTCTTTGGTAACTTTTTATCTGTGCCAAAGCAAAGTGGCAATGTATCACAATACAAGCTTACCGCTTACTACCATTTTACGCTATTATTCTAAGCACAACTTAGCTCGAAATTTATTTAAGTTGACCGATTTATTCATAAAGGTACAGGGTTGTTTGTAAGACCCAAACAACTTCACAGGAGTAGATAACTAACACCGTATACAAACGACGTTTGTTCTTAGACTTTTAAAAATAGATACATTTGCGACCTTGAAAAAATGTCATGTGACAAACATACAAACTCACAAACTTTCACATTTATAATATTAGTAAGATTTTAATACAATCAATAATATCAAAGGGTGACAACACAATCAATATTAGTGATCGACTATGTGTTACTGATATTTGTACAAATTTTATTACTCATGTCAAGAGCTCGATCAAAATTTTCTTTTTTAGGGTTCCGTACCCAAAGGGTAAAAACGGGACCCTATTACCTACTAAGACTCCGCTGTCCGTCTGTCTGTCTGTCCGTCTGTCTGTCTGTCACCAGGCTCTATCTCATGAACCGTATTTTTGTTGCCGCTATAACAACAAATATTAAAAACAGAATAAAATAAATAACAAACGTGTTTTTTTGCAGTTTTTTGGTACGGAACCCTTCGTGCGTGAGTCCGACTCGCACTTGGCCGGTTTTTTTAACTTTTACACAGTTTTGAAGGTCGTAAATTTAAAATATGATTAACAGTCCTCGGTGCTACTTGACGCATAAGACATCAAAACTCCTTGAAGTATTTCCAGCTAGTAGATAATATCTACTGCGCTACGGGACAATGGTAGGTCCTGCAGTGGACAATACGATGAATACAAAGATTTATTTATGAAACATAAATGTTATTTTTGTCCAATGGGGAGGCGAAGGCAAAGTGAATTACAGATGTCGCTTCAGTCTTTGGACCCATTGTCAGTTTGAGCTTATATTGTCTTGACTGTGTATTACGTGATTATACTTTCTTAGATTATATTTTTTTCGGTTTTGCGGACAAACAATGTATTCTATGCTAACTTTAGCTCAGATAAAAGAAGAATTACGGAAAAGAAAATCCAAAACAACAGGCAACAAAGTTTATAGCAACTTACAAAAAATTGCTAACAAGCATTACATTTCTTTAAATTTCGTGTAAGATTTACAAATAATCTTTTTATTTCAGATTAGAAGCATATGATTTAAATTTTAACAAAGCAACTGAGTGTGAATTTCCGTGTTTATAGTTGCCTCATGATGCCTTCTGTGCAATAGTAATTTCAGGTTTCTGTACTGGAATTTCTGTACCATCCAAAATTATACGAACCGTTTTATCATATTTATTTTATTATTCTAAGTTTCTTGAATGACTCTGGCATATAAAATTCTATTAATTCTCTGTTTGGCCCCAATATTAGGCTTATTCCATATTTGATATATCTATCAAATACATCCAAGTTATAAATATGTTAGAAACTGCTGAGGTTGAAATATTAAAGAACAAAGCTGTTATAATTCAAATGTTGTTTTATTTTGGCAAAGCTTCATTAAATTCATGAAACATTCCTTTTGATTTATAATGTTTCTCAGGCTCGGCAAAGGAGAAAATCGAGGGAAAAGCATCTTCTTTTTTATATTTTTTGCCCAATATTTTTTTTGTTACTGGGAAATCGATGAACTCCAATATTTTACAAGTTACATGCACAAGAAAGCGGCATTTTCTCAGTATAAAATTAAAAAGTGCAATACTCCAAGAGATTCCCATATAATAAAGTATAAGAAAGTGTCAAAACGACACTTTCTTTGAGGCGGCCGGGTACCAAAGACAAGACGCCACCTATCGGGATAAAATTGCGCTTTTCCTCCCCATTCAGATTGTCTGTTGAGAGAGTACAACATTTTTTTTTATTGAATCAGGCGTCACTTGGCGGAAGCCCCATACCATTTTGAAAAAATAAATATAATGTAGCTTTCATTGTGCAAACATTGTTTGCGGAAGTAAGCTACATATATTTCTTTTTTCAAAAAGAGTAGGTACATCATGGTCACCCTCTTCCCCCCATAATTGATTCCCGCCCCTTCCAGGAATGCACCCCATAATGGGAGCTTCAAAAACTCATTTTGTAGACAGCTTATAACATACATTATCCCGTCTTCATCTCCCGAGATTTAATTTGTTACAAAGTAGTAGCTCTGCTATACGCTCGCACTATATCGCACGTCTTCAGCGCTATAGGAAGGAAAAAGAAAGCAATAGCTACCCCCTCTCTGCCTCCGACCAGCGCTGCCCGCCGCCGCGTCAACCTCATTCTTTGTTGCGCGCGCGCGCAAGACGCACGTCGGTCATCACAAAACTATTACTTTTTTGTTTAACTATAGTCTTAAAATCAGTGAAATTATAAACGTGAATTAATTCGTGAAAAACGGTAAAATACCGTCACTATGCAAGTGATACGAATGTTGAAGGTAGACTCACAATTTATCTTTTTTCTTAGTGATGAAAAGTATGCAAGTTATTCACAAAGGCAAGCTGCCTTATATTTGCCTCGAGTCAATACGAGATATTGACCAATGGTACATTTTTCCCGAGCCAATACGTGATATTGGCCAGTGAATTTTTTTCCCGAGTCAATACGAGATATTGACCAGTGATACTTTTATGCGTTAATACGAGATATTAACCATCATTTTACAATAAACTGCCGAATACTTGCCTCGAGTCGATACGACCTGCTTTTGTGAGTTAATGTCTTAATAACGAATCCTTCGTATATTATGATTGAACTCAACTTACAGGTAAGTTTGTTTAATCATTATTAACCGCTTCATATTTTATAAAATATGAATAGATTTGCTGGTGTTAACTGCAAAATATTTGCTTTGAGTCAATACGACATACTTGCTTTTATGAGATATTTTTCCCGAGTCAATACGTGATATTGACCAGTGATAAGTACTATTATGAGCTAATACGAGATATTAGCCGTAATTTTATAAAACATATATACCTAGATTTGCTGACGTAAACTGCAGATTATTTACTTTAAGTCAATACGAGATACTTCTATGTGTTAATACGAGATATTAACTGTTATTTTACAAATATTAATAAGATATTTGCTATCAAAAATGAAGGCCTAATAATCTTTTTCGTGAAACATCAAAATTGTTGTCACTGATACAGGTATGTACAAGTACTTTTAAATGTTTCGGTTTTCTCGAACAACATTATAAAACAAAATTCTGATTCCTTTTTATTTTTCCTTCGAGAAAAATCAGCAATGATGATGAACATCAAAATGCACTCCCACAAGTGTTAAAGGTGCCCTTATGGTCAGTAAAATAAAAATAAAAAAAACATTACCGGCAAATTCATCTCCGATTCGTTGAAAATGAATCATGCTATTATCATGAATTATGCCACTACTGAAAATCGTTCGAACAGTGTCTTTAAAGACCGTCAGCGCGACGACACCTACTGCTCAGTTCTCTCTAAACTCGGGGTCTGCCACAACAACCACAACCATATCTTGGAACACAAGCAGTTGAGCCGAGGTGACGGACAACAATCAGCAGGGCCACTTTAACGTGTTTCATCAGCCTTGCGGCACCTACCTGCAGCTTCCAGCTCCAATGGCTACCCGTGATCACCACCGTCGGCACCGTCGCGCTACCGGATCAGAACAAAAGGTCTGTACCTTGTCTGTATTTTTAGCTGGTCAGCTAAAATACGTTCTCGATTCGAGTAAAAACTATCAAACGACCGTTATGTGCTTGAGGTTATTTTCCAATACTAATCCTAAGTATTCAGTTAGTTAAATTAAAAAATAAACAAATATATTTTATTTTCTTTACAATAGAAAATAGAACATGTGGGTACTTTCTGAACATTTTATGGAGAATGCTAGAACGACTTAACTCATAACATGTGTCCTGATAATGTCATGGCACAACTATTAGTCCTTGAGAAAGGTTGCTTTCACGCACAGCGTAAAAAGTATTTAAGACTAGCGGCCGCCAAGGAAATGTTTCTTGCTATCCCTCAGGAACAATATTTTCCTTTCGGGATTAAAGGTACCGTATGTCTTTCTCTGTAACCCAGACAACGTGTATAAAAATTTCATGATGATCTGTTCAGTGGTTGAGACGTGAGGGTGTAACAAACAAACAAACAAAAGGACTTTTGCATTTTTAATTAGTAAGGATGTTATTAAGTCAATAAACTTCATGAGTTTTGGGTCTTATTCTTTGGCTTTTTCACAGCACTACACAGAATCATCATATTTACTAGATTTTTAAACCAATAATTTTAACCCATTAATTACAGGCTTCAATGCCCTATTAAGATGACACTTATCTCTGGCTATTAATTACCAAAATTTCTCAAATTTTCAAGTATTAGAAACTATAAAAACAATGATTCTAATATTTAAGATCCTCATTAACTATCAAGAAAGTCCCATTACTCCCAGCCAAACATGTAAATTCTTTGGCCTTGTATTGAATTTCTAAAATTAGTTGTATATTGACAAATAAGGACAAACAAAATATTTTTAGAAGAAGTTATTAAAATCAAATAAAATACATTTTACTATACTAACTACACAACTACTTTAACACTTTGTCAGATACTTGGGAACTATTACAGGAGTTTGTACTGCGGTAGCATTACTATTTTAACACTTAAAATTTTAATATTGGACAAGCTTAAGGCTTGTACATATTGAGAATTAATGTTTAACTATTTAAAATAATTAATATAATAATTACGTATTATATCGTACTATGTACCTTGTCAACTTTGTATTGTATGGTGGAAAAATAATATTTGTTTTCCTGATACGTTTAAATCAATATGATAAACGAATAGTTTTCAATACTTTCTCCGTTGTTTTGACAATAAGACTGCACAGCAGCCGGTCAAAGTGAGACAATATAAGATTTTGCACAAACGAGGAATAATTGCTGCTCATTAATGACCTGGATCTGCTTTTTTGTTATGAAATTCTTCGCATGCCGTGCGTATACTAGACCCGATGGGCGGCGCCTACCACTGCGGCTGTGCTGGATATAGCTGGGACGCGCACCACGCCGTCTGTCTGCAGGTGCCTATACTGAAGTTTTTGTTGTATATTAATAACACCATTGCCATTTCATAAATGAATCGAATTAGTGGTGTTCATTGCTTGCAATTAAATCAAATTGCTAAATTGCTCGCGAGAAATGCCAGTGTTATGATTAACAATAGGCGTAATAACGCCTCCCCAGCTTCATTTTTCCTTACTTATTTAAAAAAAAATATAACTTATTTTATTGTACATGACAAAGCCAAATGACATAATAGCTATCACAGCCATGGTTTCTCAATGAAATAAAATAAAAAATAAAAGTTTTTTATTTTCTGCAATTACACAATACATTAAATAAACTTATATTATTAAAGCTACCTAGTAAACATAATAATATACTTGTGGCAGGCAACTCCATTCCCCCGTTGAAACCTTAATCAACTTGCTGTTAAAGAAATAGCGATGGTAATAGTCACAACAAACGTGAATTTATTTTTATCTGTTCGCAGAAAGAAACATCATCCTCGCTGTCAGTTTTCTCTGGCTGCATATTATAAGGCAAACGTTCCTTAGAAAACAAGTTCCTTAGTCAAGCGTTAGAAGTGTCTATTGATACCTTGCCTATTTGAATAATACTGCAAGCAAATCTATATTTTTATTGGAAATAGTGCCAAGAAAGAATATCTTATTTTATATAAATTTATGATTTAATAGGTTTTCTAAATAACTGCTTTCTAAACGAATTCCACTAAACAATCATTGCTCAGATATCTCCTAATTATTTTAAATCTATATCAGCGGCAATGGTAACCTAAAAAAAAAAAAATTTTTTATATATGTTTGTTACATTACATTACCGTTAGATACCGTTGGATCTTACAATAGTTTAAGTTTACCTGTTGAACTTACTCCCAAATAACTTACATTTTGAACAATTAAGCACACATTGGTCACCTTGTTAGCCTTGGCTACAAGTGAATGAATACAGATCATGTACTTAATTCAATTAAGCAACTCAGTATTGTATTATATTATCTGAGGTAACACAGTAAGATTTGGCGAAATAATTTATTATTTAAAATTTAAATGACAGATGTTTAATCACATCTTCTGTAAGTCTCAACTTGTTGAACTTTCCATTCTTTGAGTTTTTATTTCTGTAATAAAATTATTTGTGTTTATTAATATAAATATCTTAAATATTATCGCCCTTATGAACTAATACAAACCCCCCCAAAAAAAAAAAAACTTATCAATGCTGCCTCGTCACAAACATTCGGCCGATTGACAAAATTTATAATTGAGGAATGTTACACCGATTTTTTTTTTTAAATCTCATTACCTGTTTATCATGTTGTGTAACATGTGGTTACATCAGCGCGGCGGCCAAGTTGCTGCCATTCGTGACGAAAAATTTGTTCACTTACTAGTCTGTGTGTCAAATTTTCTGTGGATGCTATTCGCAATCTGCTGTTTGGACTGGACAATCGACAATATTTGCGAGTTTCCAGGATTCGGGCTCTAATTTTGCAGAACCGACATTGTAATAAAACATTTTTTTATTATGTTGCAGTTGCAGTGCAGGAGCACTGATTTATTTTTATCTTATTTAACTAATCCTTAAAATAATTTAATGTGTGTTCACTTAACCCTTGTTTATTTATATAAACAAACAAGGGTTCCTCTAATAACATTGATATCTTCTCTAAACATCCTACTTTGTAACAAATTAAATCTCGGGAGATGAAGACGGGATAATTTAATGATCAAACGAACTTACCCTAAGTGAAGTTCGATCTTAATTATCCCGTCTTCATCGAAGAGATTTAAAGTCCCAACCCTCCCTTGCGAGTTGTTTGTTTAACAACCATATCCCTATAATAGATGGAGATATCAATGTATTTACTTACTACTCCAAACTGAATGAGGTTGACGCGGCGGCGGGCAGCGCTGGTCGGAGGCAGAGAGGGGGTAGCTATTGCTTTCTTTTTCCTTCCTATAGCGCTGAAGACGTGCGATATAGTGCGAGCGTATAGCAGAGCTACTACTTTGTAACAAATTAAATCTCTTCGATGAAGACGGGATAATTAAGATCGAACTTCACTTAGGGTAAGTTCGTTTGATCATTAAAATATCTGTATGTTCCTCGCTATGTTGGTATGAAATATTGTATTATTTATTTGTTTTGTCAAATCCATAGTAATATTATAAATGCGAAAGTAACTTGGGATCCTATCTGTTACGTTTTGACGCTTAGACCGCTGGACCGATTATGACGAAATTTGGAACGGATATAGATGGGACCTTGGGGAAGGATATAGTATACTTTTTACCCCACTGTTAGGCACAGGTCTCCGCCCGCACGATATAAACTGTAGTCGACGCGTGCGAAGTTGCTAGTATGTTTCTTATTGTAGCTACCTTATATCATTTATATTTTCTAATCATAAATAACGATAGGTTATGGTGATTTAAGATAAAAAAATGGTTTTAATTAGCAGCCGAAATCTCCTAAGTTAAGCTTTAGACTTCAAAAACGCAGAATGGTATATCAATCTCAAGTAGAAGCCCTTTGTGCGCACGTCAACTGCGCACGCGCCGACGATCGCACGTGCACTGCATCTGGATCAACAGACAGCTGTTTGTGATAGTATTTAGATTACATAGTCAACGACCGTATTACTATCCGTCTAGATTTGCTTTTTTATCGCTAATATTTTTAATATTTGTTTGTTGAATACTCGTGTACTTACGAATGATTTAATGTGTACCTTGTTTGTTTTTCGACCTATGTTTCATGGAGAAAGTTGTTCAAATTCAGCAACACTGTCACCTTTTTTAGGATCTGAGAGGGTTTTTCGATAAACGATGTATAGCGACTAAATTCTATAAGCTAGGACCTATTTTGATAAGTATTTTTTATTCATGAATCCATCCGTTTATAAATCTCATTCTGAAACTTCAGCCTTGTGTTATATTAGGTTTCAGGCTACATTGATTGATGGTTGACCCGACTTGTTTGCGCATTCCGACGACAGGGGGCGCAAACATCCCGCTAATTTGGCTTCATATGAAAAATCAACATTTATTTTTGTTGGCAACCCTTGAAATTTTAGATGGATGGAATAGAATTGAATAGAATCATTAATAATCGCGAATACTGCGAATAAAAGTTGTTAGGCACAAAAATACTATTTCTATGCCGTAATTTGTTTGTGAATTTCATTCCCTAGGTTTGCTTAATGACTTTCCATGATATGCTAGAAAATTTCTTCTGAAACTGGTCGTTTTATATCTTGGCAGTTCTACAGTACTTGCCTTTTTAATGTAGGCATGCAAATATTTAGTAAAATAAACTGAGTAAAAAGGCTGTTAAAGCAGATACATTGAAGGAAGTATTTTTCTTAACATATAATAAATATTTCAATTTTAATGACTATAGTAGGTATGGACGTCTATACCTACTTACAAAAAAAAGTTAGGAGTTACAAAGTCGTGATAAAGTTTCGCCACATGGTGGGAACTGATCTGTAGGCTGTTCCTAACTAATATTGAGCTGGGCCAAACTGTCCTTACAAACCATTCCATATGGCGGCGGGTTCAATAGCGCTCTTTTCCCGGCTTCATTCTAAAAATTATAATTGTCTAGGTTTGGCTAAAAGGTCAAATGTGGTATCATTTTCGGATAAATCAATAATGTGGAATTCATTTCTAGTATATAAAAAAAAATGCAATTTATTGAGCAGTTTCTGAAAAAATCGGCTCACCCGTAGCAACTTAGACGGGATGCTACGGGTGAGCCGATTTTTTCTAATATTTTTCATTATTTATTCATCTTATAAAAAAGTAGCATTGTGAATGCAAAAATCTAAAAGTTTAAAGTTTCTGAAAAATTACACAATAACCATTTCAAAGTTATTTTTTTATTTTAGGTATTTGCACTTGTTTCAGTATTTAAAAAAATACCTTAAAGAAGCCTTTTTCAGGTTGATTTGTTATATTCTTTTGTAATGATTACTATATTATGTACAATTTGAGCCTAATCCGGAGGCACAGCTAGTCAAAAATAGGCATTTTTTCGCGAAATACAAGGGTTTTTCGTTTCGTTTGGAAACGTTTTTCAGGATTTTTGTTCATATTTCTTTAAAGTTTATTAAATTGTAGAAATTTGATTCTAACCCGAGTAGTCTAGGTTCATTGGTTGCAGAGACATCGCTAGTCAAAACTGGGCTTATTTTCGAAATAAATGAAAAATGTCCCATCTTTGACTAGCTGTCTCATTAGGGGTTTTTTAAACACGCTGTATAAAAGATTTGGTTAATTATTCAATTGAGTAAGGAGGAGTAGGTACTAAAAATAATCTAGTTTGAAAAGCCTAAATTCGTACCAGACTAAATGTGAGTTGATCTAGTAATAAACTAGTCTAAATACTGTAGTTCCGTACTAACTAGAGGAGTAGATTGCCGTACCATTCTGCTCCAGTAATTACTGGTTGGAGTTACATGATGCAAAGCAATACCGTAGAGAAGGCACTGTGTGTTTGTCATGTGATATTTTCCGAATAAACTCGATTAGTATTAGTTAATAATTTTTAAATTCTAATCTAGCCCAGAAAAACAAAGTGGAAAATCAGCTTTCGTATGTACTAGTACTTGGAAAAAGTTGATGGATAAGGCGAAACAGGAATTTTCTCAGAGGTCACAAAGTATAGTCAGGTGGGGTAAGTGAAACACCGGGGTAAGTGAAACACCCAATCATATCTAAGAAACTATCGTAGTTTATTCTCACAGCGATGTGTCGATAAAGCAGGAATGACGAATGACTTCCCTTGACACAACACAGATATCGCTGCGATCATGAAACTAGCTAGTAAACCAAAAAGAAATTTATTAGATCTCAAAACGCAAAACACGATGTTTTTTTTGATAAATCTTTAAAACTGGATCCTATTTTATGAGAATTTGATACATTTTGGATATTAACGGTTAAACATGATCCTTTTGTCCGGTTTTTAATTAAATGGACACAATATTTAAAGCTGTTTTGGCCACTGTTTCACTTCCCCCTTGTCAGGGGTAAGTGAAACACTTCTTAGCTTTTATATTCTTTTCGTGATTTTGTTGCTTAACGCAAGTCTTTAGATATTTATATTCATACCGTTAAAGGCTGATTTAATTAGGAGTACATTGCCTATACAGCTACTTTAATTGCGAGTTTTATAGCTTTACTACACTTTGTTAAATAAAAATAAAGTATGTTTCACTTACCCCACCTGACTATATCTAATTTAATTAAAATTACTTTTTTTATTAAAATTAAGGAGCTGGTGAACAAATGCGAACTTGTCCATGCAACCAGTTTTTTTTTTTAAATTTTTATACATCTGAAAGTAAACATCTGTGCATTACCAATAGATTTTCAATCGATTCCGACTCTTTCCCATACAAAAACAAGTGCAGCGGTGCAACAGCTTCGGTGCCACAATAAGAAATGCTTAGGCAGACAAAATCTATCAGAATTTTCTTTCTGATCGATTTTTTTACATTTTTGTGCCAAAAGTAGGAAAAGACAGACTTTTTGAATTTATTAAAAATCAAGTGTATCGTTGAATGTTACAGCTTCGGTGCCATAATAAGAAATGCTTAAGGTGGACAAAATCTATCACAATAAAGCACTTTTGCTTTTTGGCCGGCACTTTCACATTTGGACCCAAATGGATGTCCTTTGTTTTTTTTATACTGAATGAAACGGACTTGGCCAGTAGAAAGTTGAATAGCTTGTTTCAAATTTTTACCCCTCCTGCAAAAAACCGTTCATCGGACAAGTCCACCTAGTTCGCCAGCTCCTCAACTAATTATTAAGTCTAGGGTGACACGTCTTGTGTATGTCAAAGAAATTACGGAATCGGCAGGCTGATTATCTAATTAAAAACCACCTAGCGATCGGTTTGAATTGACAGATGAATGTTTGCTACTTCTTTTTGGTTAAAAAAATATACCAAAGAAAAGTAGCAATGTATGTTAAACGAAACCGGTCGCTAAATAGTTTCTATTTAGATAATCAGCCTGCGGTTTGCAAGCCCAAACTTTTTTATTTCCGGAACAGTTCCAAATATCGCGAGTATGATGCCACGTTTTCCGTGTGGCACATCACTAGCGCTCGTGCGTCACTCAAGGTCGTTTTAATCAAGGCCCAGATTACTCGTCATTGTCTCCCGTACTTTACATAAACTGTTTATACGATCCGCCAAACGTTATTGCTAAATAGTTTAGCATAATATTAAACAAATAGCATTTTATTAACTTAAAAGCCAATACACTACTACCAACAACCTACGCAGGAGTAGGTTACATAAAAAACAACAACATTTGTTCTACGACTTTTCCGAAAACCGACAAAAAAAGTTCGACTCTCCATTACTTTATTCCGAATCTGATCGAGTTTTGTATGAAAAGTCAACATTTTTTTGTTGTCTGTTTTCGGAAAAGTCGTAGAACAAATGTTGTTGTTTACGATGTAGTAATCTACTTCTGCGAGATTGTTGGTGTTTTACAGATAACCCTGTAGGTATGTATATTTTGTTCCCTCTTGTATCTAGATGAGAAAGAAATGAGTTGCATGCGCCATGATCACGGAAGAACTGTTCTTCCGTGATCATGGCGCATGCAACTAAGCCGAAATATCGGAGTCTCAAAAATAAACAGGTACATGGTGTAAATCCCGATATAGTTTTTTCTAATAAAGTATGTGTTATGTCACAACTGTTGGTGCTATTAAATTATCATTAATCTACCTCAGTTGTACTACACCCACCTGCTAAATACCTCTATTAGGTATCCAGCAGCTGGATACCTGTGCCTTCCCCAAGGATCTACAAAACGATCCCTCCTGCTCTGCTCGCATCCAGCGGCTTCGTGCGACCTTTAAGATCGTCCGATTCGGTCGGATCGATCCACATTTAGTCGAAGCGAAAGGCAAGATGTGTCTTAGTACTATTATATATTCTGTGCCATTAGGTTATCAACATATCGCTCATCCGAAATCACAGTGACAACTGCAAAAAACCCGAAACTGATCTAAGTACAACCCGTTCAAAGTTAGCTTAGCACCAAGCGAAAGCGAAAGCTCTCATTTTCTCCTTGTCTCACGCCACCGTCGTCAATTTTTTGAAAATTTTCGATAGATTATCAATATATCATCGCTAACAAGTGTAGTAACGTTAGCCCCATCTTACACGGCGCGACTGAAAATAAACTGGTTGCAAACTCTAATCACTAATGAGTTTCGAAATAGTCACCGAACTAGTATTTCAATGGCGGTTCGTACACGACGCTACCAAAGAGTTTGCAATCAGTTTATTTTCAGTAGCGTCGTGTAAGATGGGGCTTACTGGCATGACGACGGTAGCGTGAGGCAAGGAAAAAAGGAGAGGGGTCGCTTCCGCTTCAGGTGCCGAGTTCAGTTAACCGGGATGTAATTTCATAAACTTACCAAAATTATAAGATGATTGATTATGAGAATAATTTTGGTATAAATCGGTCAGTTTAGAATGAGCAATTCCTTCTCGCAAATACTACTTCGTCTTAAAAATGCATAAAACCAAAGTGCAATTAGATCAGAAGCTCGGTGCATAAAGACACGTTGAGTTGCATACAATCGCTACATTGTATACCATGTGCATTGTAGATAATGCAGTACATACGTGGATGTGAAGTGGCCGAGTTGCGGGAGCGTCGGCAGAAAGGTGAGGGAAAACATTGAGGAAAAACTAAAATTTATGTTCTTACTAGCTTTTCCCTATGACTTCGTTCGCGTGGATAAGTATTTTAGAAAATCTTTAGAGACCTTAAAATGCTGGTAGAAAGCGATCCCGTACTGTCCCCGTTCAGGATTTGGTCCAGAGATATCTCATTCCCGCTCCCTTCCTCTTTCCTTCACCTTTGCACCCCCATTTCATCCCTTTAGGTGTAGAATCGTAATCATCATAAGCCTAATATTTAAAATACTAGTTTGATTACTACTATGATTTAACGGGACCTTAGAGATGGCGATGTTTTAAAAACAAGTGCTTTTTTTACCCACAACGGGGTAATGCTTGGGTTCACCTCACCTTATGTTAATTGACGATAAGGCCGAAAATGTAAGCGCACGACACCCGAATCCTCACCACTGAGGAACTGGCTATCTTACCCCTAACTGCCGGAACGGAACACAACAATTTTTAAATTGTTTTTATGGCGCCAGACTTCGATAAGATGGTGGTAGCTAGCCAGGTGGAGTTGAAATAAGCCCTACCACCAACCAAACTGAGTACAAATTGTAGGCCCCTCTTGGGAATCGAACCCAAGTCACTACCACGGAGGTTGACAGATAACCACGCCAAGGGCAGTAATAGGCGATTTTTCAGGAAAAACTTTCCATAATCATGCTGTAAGTTTATTTGCAGACTGTGCCTTATAACAATGCATCTGTTGAGCACCTGTTGCTTTGAAGGCGATTAGTCACCAGCACTGCCCACTAGCCGTTACATAATATTGTTTGACCCTTAATGCTATAGTTTTAAGGTCCAAATTCTCTTCGCTTTCAGCGTGAGTACGGAGGATGTACTTATGTATTCATTAATCATAATTAATACGCGATTCAGGCTAAACATAACTTCGAGATGGAGGGACTTAATGTGACGTTTAGATTTTGGATTGAATGGTTGAAAAACATATTTTATTATGACAACCATTCTATGAACGCGAAAACAGCACTTATTATGTACGGCATGAAGACTGTATCAAAGTCAACATGTATAGACTGAGATGCCGTTGACTGTACATCAACAATATCATCATTATCAGACGCGATGTCAACTGTTGGACCTCCTCAAAAAAGGGGTTGCTTGAACCACCATGCTGTACTTCAGCCAACTTAATTTACAAACTTTACGTATTTGTAAGAGCAAATCACAAAATATGCACAAAGCTTTGTGTAGGTACAGTACAAACATACTGTTTGTAAGTCAGCTTGACTGAATTGGAGATATAAGCAGGCGTAAAGGAAAAGATGATTCTTGCTGCGGTTTCTTCCTACTAGGGCACAGTAGATCTATCACATATGAAGGAACATTATCCTGTGAGTACTACATCAACTGTGTATGTTATGCAGAACTGGTCCTTAAACCCACCACGCGAAGCCAAAACATGAGAAAAAGGTAAACGTACGGTAATAAGGGAAGTCTATAATTAATTATACTCTCTGGGCCTAACGTTACAATTTGCCAATTGTCATGACAAAAGACATGTCCCATCGCGCCTATGTCATTTGCCCCACCATTCTCAAAAAATAAAAGTCTATCGCGTCTTAATCAAAGTAGTATGTCAGAGTAGGTATTTTACTCTAAAATCAGATTGATAATTATTTTATGCATTAAAACGTGGGATTTTTAAGTTAAAACGCTTTTAAATCACAATTTTTTATCATTAGAGTACTATTTACTTACATTTTTTTCACAAAATACTTCAGAAAACATCTTAATGTTGTTGTAACTGTTTTTCTAAACATAAAACAATTCTTGATACCTAAATAAAATGTAATTAGCATTTTTTAATTTTGAAAGTAATTAAATAAAATTAAACTGGGGCAACGCTGGGACATCTCCTTTGGAGTACTTACATTGAAGTGTAGCTATGAGTAGTTTGTTCAATTTTCTAATTGGTTGATTGACGGATTTGATATTGTCTTGACCTCCCTTAATGTTCCTTGGTCTTGACTATAGTGACAAATAGTCACGTTTAGAATTAAGGCCCCCGATTAGTATTTTTTTTGTGGAAAAAGTGGTCACGCTGCTGCTGATTTTATGATGGAAATCTAGCGTATACGTCATGCGTTAAACGCGCGTGTTTATGTAATCCACAGTCACGCGCGACGCAGCGTGGTACGTAACAGTGCGAGATGCGATGTGCCTAAATATTTCACGCAATAAATGTAACCTAAGTCTGTTTATTTTGAACTAGCGGCCGCCTGCGGTTTCACCCGCGTGGTTCCCGTTCCCGTGGGAATATCGAGATAAAAAGTATCCTATGTTTTAATCTAGGATGTTTATTATCTGTGTGCCAAATTTCAATCAAATCCGTTCAGTAGTTTTTGCGTGATTGAGGAACAAACATCCAAAGCCACAAACTTTCACAGTATAATATTAGTAGGATACTAGCCAAATTACTTTAAATCGTTCCTTTCAAATCTCGCAAGCTTTAACTTTAAAGTTCTAGTTATAGAGGACTACCCTCCTTAAGGGTTTTAATATTCTCATCGGTTTAATCCATTCGAAAATATTTCCCGTCTCCCGGCTAAGTTTGGACGTTGCGAACTGCCGGCTGCGAACGATTGAATTATTCATTACTAATTGCGATTTGAATTTCACCTGCGCATTTGTTTGTGGATTAAAGTTTTGGTTTTAGTGAAATTAGATTCATCGATTATATTATTTAAATGCTCTATCGTACTTTTGTACTGTCCCTATCTACCATATTCGGCGCATTAGGGGTTATTTTGAATTTGTAACAAGTTGTATTTGTAAAGATTTAAATAAATAATAATATTATAAATATTTGACAACATCACATACATTGCTCCAATTCCAAAGTAGGTAGCTTAGCTATAGGTAGCACTTGTGTTATGGAAATCAGAAACAACGGTGGCATGACAAACACCCAGACCTGAGACAATATTGAAAAGTTCATTTTCTACATTGATTCAGCCGGGAATCGAACCCGGGACCTCAAGAGATGGTAACGCCTTGAAAACCGGCGTGTAAACCACTCGACCACGGAGGTCGTCAAATGTTAGGTAATATGTTCATTAATTCATATTAGCATTACCATTTAACATAAGTTGGTAATAAGTATTCTTCTTTGCAATCTAAATCTGTACCTATTTCCTAAACTGTGTCTTGCTAGGTTTTGTTAAATCCGTAACTTCCTTTTTAGATAAAACACTTCCTGTTGTCAACTGAATGGATTAAATAAATATTAAAGTTAAGAATGAGCGTCGCCGGCTATTATCGTTAAGTCCAAGATGGCGTCAACGAAATGACGCGAATCCTAATTCCGCCATTTGCATTCCGTTAGTTGTTCCATTAAACATGTACTTATGATACTTATTCTATCTTTTAAACATTAAATAAATAATCCATACCAGAAACCTACTTTTAAGCATAACTTTCCTAGTAAAGTTAATTCTGAACATATCGATTGTGAACTTCATAAGGCTCTCTGAAATTGAAATTATAAAATCCTTTATTCAAATAGTAAGTACTTTTGAATTGTCTATATTTACTACACATTCGAGACTTTTTAGTGGCAAGGAGAATGGGCGCAAGAAATTTAACTTATCAGCTTTGTCAGAAATCAGATGTAACGACATTCACAAAGAAACTATATCGTTACCAAAGAAAATATACACTAAAGTCTTTACCAACAAATACTTACCGATATTTAAAACTAAATAACAACATAATCCTATTATCTTACTTAATAATATCAATGTAAAAAAAATTGTGGGTTTAGATGTTTGGATGTTTGTTCCTCAATCACGCAAAAACTTCTAAACGGATGTGCTTGGAATTTGGCACACAGATAGTAGATAGCCTAGATTAAAACATGGATACTTTTTATCCCGATATTCTTGGGGGAACGGGAACCAAGCGGGTGAAACCGCGAGCGCGGTTCAAAAAAAACAAAAACACATAATTTGAATAAAGTTATAGAAAACTGTAATATCCATCCATTGCGGTTTTTTAAATAATCTTCAACTTCGTAATAGCTCGTGAGCGTTTTTTTAACATGTATTTTGAATTCGTGCAAAGGCCAGTTCAATTTTTGAGGAACTTTATTAAAAAAAGCAATTCCTTTTCCCATAAATGAGCCCCTACTTTTTGCAAGTCTAGAACTTGGAACGGCAATTGTATCTTTATTTCTTGTGTTAAAACGGTGGACATCACTATTTTTAGCAAGTAAGTTATAATGTTTTCTTATATAAACTAAATTACTTCTCATAGATCTTTCTTAATCACAACAGCTAGTCTTCTTTTGGTGTTCATGTCTTACAACCACACTCCTCACGTCGCAATATCGTCCGCTGTCTGACCACAGCTTAAACTCAATAAATCAATTATCGTATACGGAACCGCTGCCACTAAAGGCACGTGCACACTGGTCGCTTCGACGAGCCATGTGGCGCACAACCGAACAAAAGAATGAACCTTGATGAAAGTAAAAATAAAACACATTACACAGGGTGATGGTTTATGGTTCAAGTTTTAAAAAAAACCCCTAATACCGAATATGGTACATAGGGACCATCAAAATGAACAACTTTTATTATGAGACCAACTCTGAAAACGCGAAAAAAAATCTGCTGTTTCATACAAAAAAAGACTAAATAAATTTGGATATTTTCGTTATTAATTTTTGTATGAAACAGCCGATATTTTTTTCGTGATTTCAGAGTTGGTCCTATAGTAAAAGTTGTTCAGTTCGTTGGTCCCTATCCTCCATATTCGGCATTAGGGGCTATTTTGTAACACGTTGCATCATCATCATCATCATCATATCAGCCGCACTACGCCCACGGCAGGGTATAGGCCTCCCCTAAGGATCTCCACAACGATCGATCCTGCGCTGCCCGCATCCAGTGGATTCCCACAACCTTCACCAGAACGTCGGTCCACCTTGTCAGGGGCCTACCCACGGAGCGTCGTCCGTTGCATGGTCGCCATTCCAGAACCTTTTTTCCGCCCCAACGGCCGAACCGATGTTCTTCTCGCTATGTGTCCCGCCCATTGCCACTTCAGCTGAGCAATCCTTCGAGCGATGTCGGTAACTTTAGTTCTCCTGCGGATCTCCTCGTTTCTGATTCGATCACGCAGGGAAACGCTGAGCATAACTCTCTCCATTGCACGCTGGGTGACCTTGAGCCTCCTAATGAGACCCATAGTTAGCGACCACGATTCACTGCCGTAAGTCATCACTGGCAACACACACTGTTCATAGACTTTCGTCTTGAGACACTGAGGTAAGACGGACGCGAAGATTTTTCGAAGCTTCTCGAATGCTGCCCACCACCCGAGTATACTATGTTAATATGTAGAGCTCGATGGCGCAGTGGCTTAGCTTCGCCTTGTGATTGAGCAAGTTAAACAACTGTTGCAATGGGATGGGTGACCAAAAATTTATTATCTCGAGCTCCTCCGTACTCCGGGCGGATAACGTGCCTGGTGCCGGGTGCATTTGCAGTCTTTAACACACACCAATCCGCATTGGGCCTGTGTTGGATTAATTTCCGTTATATCGTTTCCCATCCTCCTTTCAATTTCAATTCCAATTATTTTTTTTAATACTCAAAGTCAAAGTGTCTTTATTCAAACAAACTTAATATGTAATTAAGTACCTACTTTTGAATCATTTTTAACTGATAAGAACGGGCGCAAGAAACTTATCAGCTTTATGAGCTTTTAAACAAATAAGTATCGATATTTAAAATTTCAATATATCGTTAAGTACCAAATACTAATTGCAACAAAGTCACATAATATATAATACACTCGACGTCAGAAAAATCGCACCTCTTCGAAATTAAGTCTAGACTTGGCCACCAGCTATTGCTAGCTAACGTTGTATTGTGTAAATGTTGATATCTATTCAAAGTACATATAATGAGCTTTCAATTAATAATTGTTTGATTCAATTAACATAACAGTTACCATAATTAAACGCTTAAAGCTTTTTTGCTTTCGCCGCCATAAAAGGGAAATAAAAGGGGTCAATTTCAGGATATGCGGGTAAATTCGCTATCGAGATGATTGAGAAAACACACTTCAACAGTTCAATTTAAAAAAGGAATACCCAAGATGTAATATTGCCCATGAAGTTGCTCAAATATTGCAAAAAAATTAGGCAATGAATGTTGCTCGGAAACTGAATCTCAGTAATTGATTCCGTTCGACGATTATTCCAACGGTTTCAAGAAACTGTTGGCTATGTCCGAAGGGGAAGGAGTAAAGTCCATTCGTTTAGATAGTGTCGCCCTTTTATCGCGCCGCCTTTGCACGTGCCGCTTCTTGTCAAAGGATGCCGCTGCATAAACAAAGGATACCGCGTGCGGCGTACACCCACAAGTGAATTTGGATTTTGGCAGTTTACATCGAAGCGCTGGCGGCGGCGCTGTAGTGAAAGGTTGTATTTGTTGACTCTGCTACGTATATAAACTGAAAATGTTTTTTCGTCCTTGGGAGGTCAGTGAAATGACTCAAGATGAAACTTTAAGTGAACCAACAAAAAAAGACGGGTGTTTTGTTAAACAAATTATATTACCAATGTCCATCGAAATTGCCTTGAAATATCGATATATTTTGGTATTTCGATTCAGAGCGTGATAGTTGTATCTATTATCATAAATACAGGTGATAATGACTCCGAATCTTCGAGTGATGAAGAATAGTGATCTAATTTTATTTACGTATACCTACTCAATTTTTGTCATTACAATTATCTTTGCACCTCGCTTGTGTGTATTATTTATATGCGTATTTTATTACAATAAACACACGGGACACAAGTGCTTGCGGGTGTACCGACACTATCTAACCGAATGGACTTTATTTAAAAACACTTACCATTTAATTACATAGGACATTGAAGAAGAAATTACCATGGTTTACCCATGGTTTTTAAATTCATCCAAAGGAAGATCAATAATTTGTAGTGGAACTTATTAATAAAAGGGCCTTTCCCCATAAATGAACCTCTACTTTTTTCGAACATTAAGATACTTTATATTTTTAATACTTTCCCCAACCCAACTGAAAATCATCCTGTACACCCGTCTTACCCCGAAGAGGCACCGCGCCCGGGCATCGAACCCCGGACATCTGGCCTGCGCACGCGCCGCTCATTCATCGCGCTCCGGTCGTTGTTAGTGCGTGAATCCCGTGGGTGGGAGGTACCATTGATGATTGAGTAATTGGAAATCGCGCAATAATTATAATTGTATACATTTTAATTTTTTGTTTATGCAGAAACTGATAAGTATCCATTTTGTATAATTGATATATGAACAATTTGTTGTATTACCTAAATTAAATTTGAACTCTTGGTAAAATTTAAAAAGCGGCTGAAATTATGTTCGCTCTTTCAGAGTTGCTTCTGTACGAAAAGTTGTTCATAAATTATCGACTCTACATTAATATGGTACTTTTCAGAAATAATCCTATGCATACATGGTGTCTTTTATTTATTCCCCAAATTTTAAGGATGTGTTCAAGTCCATGAAACTTTCTTTAAGAAACATAGGGTAAAATATGTAAAAAACATGACTTTCCACACAAATCAAAGAGATCACATTATCAGTTCAGTAAGGGATGGCGCAAGTTTCATGGAGAAAGTTGTTTAGATTCATGGTCTGAACAGATCCTTAAAATTTGGAGATTGAATAAAAATGCAGCCTGTATTTTTAAATTTTATACACAGTACATATATAAGTTTTTCAAACAGTAGAGGAGCTAACGTCACTTAGGCTCTTTTGTCATTGCACTCCGTCGGATCGCTAGGGTTGGCATTTTCCGGCCGTCTTGTGTAATGCTACGCGCGAACGCTATGGAAACAACTGCGACGCGATGTCACAACCCTGACCAAAGTACTGCGAACTTTGCTTAGAGCTCTTAGAGTGACGTCAGCCGTCAAATTCGAACGTTTCCATGGAGCTCTCATAATGTTTGAAAAAACTTATATATGTACTGTGTTTTATAGACAATGTTGTACAGATTTTATGTTCTCAGAAATTCTATATTTGTTATAGTCATGCTGACAGAGACGATAAACCGGATGGACAGACAGACAAGCAAATATTTCAATACACACATTATGTTTACGTTAGCTCACAATTTTTAAACATGAACACGTATTAGAAATGATCAACCAGTATTATTTAATATTTATGAAATAAATACTCATTCAGAAAAAATACCGGTCAAGCGGGAATCTGTCTCATGCACTTAGGGTTCCGTGTATCACATACATAGATTGCTCAGATTCAAAAGTATGTAGGTTTTGTGGACTGAACGTTCGGTTAAAACTGTATAATAAATCCCCTATTTGTCATAATTATTTGCAATGTTTTCTGGCATTATAATAAAAAATGTCTATATAGCTTGCTCGTCGATACGAGCACATCGATATATACCTATATGTATCGAATCCTTATCGGCGATATTCTTCCAAAAATATCGGTATTCGTATCATATCGGCAGATCGGTGTATCGTTGCACCCCTAGTTTTGACAGACATTAAACCAATAAAATTGATTATTTATAATATAAAATAAAATAAAAAAATATAAAAAAGTATAAGCTATAAATTTGATTTAAGTTGTCCGAAATAAATCGTTTTTTTTTTATTCGTATTTCCTTTTCTTGTACCCTAAAGTGAACAGTCTCGTAAACTTTTCCATTTATTATGTTCAAAATTTTTTGAGTATAACATGCAGACTACAAAAGGTCGCTTACGAAATCCGTGTGAGTTTACCTAAGCTTAAAGTTACATCACTTTATGTTTTGCACAACAAAGTTCCATTTTAATTCGAATCAGTATTTAATGGATCCAATAAAACAATGAATCGAAATTTAAAATTAGAATTCACTCGAATCTAACTAAAAATAGATTGTTGTGCTTCAATACACTGGCCATCTGGAAAGCGCGGGAAGATAAAAAGAGTGATAAACAGTAATCTACCTACTTCAAGAAGCTTATACCTCACCTACTTCTTTGTTTTTTTTTCTAAAGCATTGGCCTAAAAGCCCTTGCTCACCCATTCAATTTCATATTCAATCTAATGATTCAACTTTTTAAAGTAGACAATTAATTACGAATCGCGTAGTGGTAAGTCGAAGTTTATTTCAACTAAAATTCGAATTTTGAAACAAAAAAATTGTTTCATAATATAAAAGGTAATCAAATCAAAACTTCTTATTAAAAAAGCAGTCAAATACGAGACTCGCACATTCCGTCACATCATAAAATAACATATAATCTATTTATATTGCAGCTTCGAGCAACAAAGACTTCGTTAGCCCGTCTTACTCTAAGTATTGCAGTATACACTGCGGTGCAGAATATTGAAATTTTAGCACTAATGTCATTTATGATGATGATTTCTGAAAAAGTATGCTATTTAAAGACACCACTTAACCCTAAAAATCAAAGAGCACATTTTGAAGGTAGCTTACACAAAATTCTTTTGTTCCTAGCTAGACAGACTGAAACTCCTGAAATTCCGTATGATACATGGTGACCCCATTCTTCTATGGTAATGTAACGTCGAACAAAGCCATTATGGGTGTGTTTTATTCATGTTTTTTCCCGCAATGTGTGAGGTTCCCCTAAATATTATGATAATGGATGCCCACCTTTTTGCGGAAGAAAGCCTGTTATTATGCGCTGTCGATTTTGTACTTGCATTTAATTGTTGGTTGTAGTTTTTTAAATTAAATTATGAGTATGAGCTAGTGATTTTTGCGGTTATTCCACCATGAAGTGAATTATATCCAAGAAATCGGCTCACCCGTAGCAACTTAGACGGGATGCTACGGGTGAGCCGATTTTTTCTAATATTTTTCATTATTTATTCATCTTAATATAAAAATAGCATTGTGAATGCAAAAATCTAAAAAGTTTATATCCAAGAATTTACCCTAAGCTAGCAAGGGCGCTAGCAAAGAGAGAATTCTAGGACATAAGTTTTTTTTACCATTGAAAATGGTTATCAGATGCAAATCGCCTGAGACGTATTTTTGACCATATCTCCGAGGATTTTGAAAGGATCGAAATGGAAATAGTACCAAAAGTTTAGGAATTTATCGAGACTCCTGTAAACGTTTGAATTTTGAAAATATACTGGAAACTTTTTTTGGAATTTTGTAAAATTCCGAAAATTCCGGGTTTTTTAGGGGGTGTTTGTTTACTTGATCGTAAATATTTCGGAAAAAAAACCGACTTAAGAAAAAATGAAAAAAAAGGTCCTAGGGTATTAGTTTAGCTACCAAATAGAGAAATAATTTTAAAAATCGGTCAATAATTGTGACCTGTAGGTGGTCCCTTTAGATTTGGAATTGTAGAAAAACGGCTGTTTCCGTACATAAAAAGTGATGTAGCTTCTATGATTATTGACCGATCGTCATGGTAATAGTGTTAAAAGATGCAGAAGCAGACGAGAAGTGCATTCGTTGGAATTTTGAAAATCGGTTAATAATATTTCGGCTGCGTCGAGGCAGTCAGCGGGCGCTTTCGTCGTAAAAATAAATAGGTACTACCTAGGTAACTTTAAAAATATAATATGTAGGACTGCATTTGATTTGATTTTGGTTTTTCGTAAATTTTGGTGTTCATTTCCAATGCTCCGATTCTTGCGGGGACTGTAAAATCTGTGAATTTTTGCACATATTTTGTATATTACTTGGCCTTCATTCACCTCACCTGATGTTAAGTGACGATAAGGCCGAAGGTGGAAGCGCACTACACTCGGAATCCTGATCACCGAGGAACTGGCTATCTTACCTCTTACTGCCGGAACACAACAACTTTTAAATTGTTTTTATGACGTCAGACTTAGGTAAGATGGTAGCTAGCCAGGCGGACTTGAAATAAGCCCTACCATGAACCAAATCGAGTACAAATGTAGGTATCCCTTTCCTTGGGAATCTAACCCGGGACCCCGTGTCTTACACGGGCGAGTGAACCACTAAACTACAGAGGCGGTTAAAGGTTAGGGCAAATTTTTGCCAACTGATAGGAATATCCGGATTTTTATAATTTAGAGGACTAAGCGACCCGCCCTCGCTTCGCTTCGGTGTAGTGTGCAATTTGACACCATGTATTATACATATATAAACCTTCCTCTTGAATCATTCTATCTATTAAAAAAAAGCATCAAAATCCGTTGCGTAGTTTGAAAGATTTAAGCATACATAGGGATATAGGGACAGAGAAAGCGACTTTGTTTTATACTACTTATGTAGTGATGAACAACTGAAACTTTCTCGAGGTCTTAATGTTACTGAAACTCTATTTACCTAATTATGGTGTTGTTATTTATCAAATTGACTTTAGTTAAGTTATTTATGACTATTGAAATGGGGGAAAAAAACTTTGAAATTTTAGGGACAATACTTTTACCAAACAAAATGGTTTGTGGAAAAGAAATCGTATATTTTACGTCTAAGTATAATAAAATTCTAAAACATATTTAAGTAAATTTTTGAATCTTTCAAAGTTTTCCTTTTATATTCCATACTTTACTTATTTTTTTTTCAAAACAATTTTCTTAACTTTAAAAATTTAAATTGTAGTATTTTCACTTGATAAGATTTCTTGCCAAATTTTGTAAAAAAAAACTTTGCCTTACATTAAAATAGAATCGGAAAAAGGTCACAATTTAGAATAACATTCATTAAGTTTCAAAGTTTTTTGGTCGTTTGATACTTTCTCAGACGGACTTTGTTGTAACTTTAAGAATATTTAAAAACTTTTTTTATTCAAGTATAATAAAAAAAATAGGTATAAATAACTCGAATTTAAAGAAAAAAATGGTTTGTAAAGGCAACGAAATCTTACAATAACCAAACCTCCATGTGACTAAAGTCAATTTGTGCTGCGAGTGCAAACTTTTAATCTCGAACTAGCGAAGTAGTCTAAAAATTGTGATAAAAGCGCTGTCACCTTGACACGCGCGGGCGTAGGTGATGCTATAATAAAAAAAATATTTTTTTTCCACGTAGTACCTACCTAAGTAGGCATACTTAATTGGAACTTATCCGGTAGGTACCTGATTTGATATTTAAACCATAAAGTTAATATTCCGCTAGGTAATATTAACTTTATGATTTAAACACAGTGACCAGCGGATTGTAACGGAACGTTTAGTATAATGTCACAGATTAACATTTCGTCTGACATTTCGCTTGCTAACCCTATTTTTGACATTTCGGTGCCGCCATGTGCGCGTTTTGGCGTTAGATCTTATCATCGCTTGGACCCCAGGGAGGTGAAATGCCAAGAAAGGGTAAGTTATGACATTACTAAAATGATTTTGTTAAAGTTATAATGTTCATGGTAATTTATGTTGTTTTTATCACAGTATTACAATTTTATGACGTCAAAATAAAAATTGTGTTGATATTTTTCTAGCCACAACTCCAGCCTGGTTTGGTAGGTACTGTTAGCCAACGAGAGTTGCAGATTACAAGAATCAGATTACATGTCCCGCAGGCTGGATTATCTAATTAGAAACCACCTAGCGACCGGTCTCATTTGACAGATGAATGTGATACATTGCTACTTCATTTTGGGGTAAGAAAAAACATACCAAAGAAAAGTAGCAATGTTTGTCAAATGAAACCGGTCGCTAAATAGTTTCTATTTAGATAATCAGCTTGGACGAATCAACCACTGGACGCGAAATGACAGCCATATTCGCCTTTACCCCTTAGCCACTTACTGTGACCGATAGCCTCAGTAAACGATATTGCGTTGTCAGTGTGATGCTAGAGCTCGAGGCGAAACAATGGTACAAAAATGGGCAAAATGCTCCGTCTTGTTCAGCTAAAAAAATTGCAGGCAATCAAGAAATGTTTCTTTTCACGCGTAAGCACAATTTCAACCTATTATAGTAGGTATTTTTCGTAAAATAAATAATATTTGGTATGTAAACAAAGTAGGGTGCCTTAGCCGGTTTGCCGGCCCCCTTTGGTTTTCGGCCATATCGGAAACATAACTAGGCCTCCTTCACTTGCTCAAGGTCGCGCGGACAAGGACTTTAACAATTTATTGTGTTTAAAAATGTTGACCTCCTCTATATCTATGCTACCCTGGTATTTTGGTAATGTAATTTAAAGAAGATAATTAAGTTCCTACTAGTGTAGAAGAGAAAAAAAATACAAACGACCACGACACTACCAGTGGTGCGCCTTGGACTACCAAGACAACGACACTAGTCGTGGGGAAGAATGGCGAAAATTGAGCAGGGTATGTATGTCGTTAAAAGTAGCAAAAAATCGGCATGTAAGTTTTTTGGATGTTAAGTTACAATATTGTTTACGGTTTGATACACATGATTTTTATTACTGACGCTCTGACACACTGACATTTTAACTTACACAAAAATAATACCGAAATAATAAAAATTTCACATCCAGCGAATTTGAAAGAAAAGTGTCAGTTGTCAAACGATACTATGTGTCAAACGCGTTATTTTGGCCAATTTATATACAAACTTTGAATACTTTTCAAAACAAACTCAACCATTCGGTGATCCCATTCATTTTTTAACTGTATTATTAGCAACAATGTTTAAGGCTCTCATTAGTTAAAGGATTAAGTTTTTAACCTAAAGTAGTTCGATGCAACGGTAGCGTCGTTAGCGGTAAAGTGGTATTAGCTAAAGAAGATTTAAAGTGAAGCTTCTTGCAATTGAGTGTGAGTATGCTAAATTAGTTTTAGTACTGTTATTTGACTTAAACGCGTAAAGTTTTCGGTGTGATACATTTAAATTTGATGGCCGGGTAACTAAATCCATTTTTGGGAAGTCATTTGCTTTTCAGCCGCCTGGCCGAGAACTAATGTATGAGTTTCACAATCCATAATATTTGGCCGGCAGTTATGGCCGGAAACCGGCTAAATAACCCTATAATATTGTCATTATTTGACAATGTAATCCCCCCTCACCCCGCAAAAATTGGTTGAACGTGATTTCATACATTTTTCTCACGTTACGTGTCCAGTGGTTAATTCGTCCAAGATAATCAGCCCGCTGATCTAGCATCCTTGTTAGAAACAAATTTAGAGTTGCCACCCGTATAATAAATTCAATTTTAACAGTGAATTCGCACAAATTATAACGAAAAGGTCAACATAGTTTATGATTTTTAGTTTTCTATACTCATCTCCAATCTTTAACATTGTTTAAATTTCCATTATAGTGTAAATTCACTTTTAAAATCGAACTTATCTTACTTACCTACTAATATTATAAATGTGAAAGTTTGTGGGATTGGATGTTTGGATGTTTGTTCCTCAATCACGCAAAAACTACTGAACGGATTTGGTTGGAATTTGGCACACAGATAGTAGATAGCCTAGATTAAAACATAGAATACTTTTTATCCCGATATTCCCACGGGAACGGGAACCACGCGGGTTAAACCTAGTTATACAATATATTATTTTCAAGTACGGGTGGCAACTCGTTAATATTGCTTATTAATGGGATGCTAGATCTGGAATCGGGATATGTAATCGGCGTTTAAGAAAGGAAACATGTTTTTTTCCCGTTTAGCAACATTTATGGATTTCGATTCTTTATGGCAAAACAGACATAACAGTCAAGAAACAGAATACGAGGGGAGGTCAAAAAGTTCGCGGAATGGAGAGGATGGGAGGGCGAAAGGATGTTTTTTTTTACTTACTCTAGTTTGACACTCATTGAGAGTATACATACAAAATTTTATAAAAATCATTATTCACTGAGATACAGGTCAATAAACGAGCGAAAAGGAAAATTTTAACATGCAAAAAAATCGATTTTCGCGCTCTCATTAAATGCCTTACCAATCGAGGAAAACTCCTCCGACTATTTTGAAAGAGATATTTTCTGTTTATGGGGACTCTTGTTGAGGCAAAAAAAATAAAAAAAATGTTTAAACAGAAGAAAATTTCCAGTGATGAAGAGGTGAAGAGGTCAACTTCTGCCTAGAGAAGAAAGTTCGTGGAACGAAGGGTATGGTGGAGAAAGGGTCACTTTTTTTAACGTACACTAATTTGTGACACTCATTAGGAATATAATAACAAAGTTTAATAAAAATCGGTCATTATTTACTGAGATAAAAATCAATAAGCAAACCAATCCGGAGGGGGGTTTGCAATTCGAGTTTCGCGCTGTCATTAATGGCTCACCAACCGATGAAAACTTCTCAGATCTTATTGAAAATTATGTCTTTCGTTTATGTGGACTTTTGACTTGGTAAAAAAAATTAAAACAGCTTCGCGAAAAGTAATTTTCCAGTGGTGACGGGTAATTACGACCGTAATTCTTAATTATTCGACCTGAGAAACAAATCTTTTTTTTTCGACGGTATCAATAAATTAATTGATAGGTCTAATAAATGTTTTAGAGTTAAGGAAGAATACATTTCAAAGAAAAATATTTTTGATTTTTATTTCTTATACTTCTTACCCTTCATTCCGCGAACTTTTTGACCTCCCCTCGTATGTCGTACAATAGTTGAAAATTATAGGGCACCATTTTTTTTTCATGAAGTTTAGAAAAGGATATATTGTAATTTTTAGAAACTTATTTTTCGTGTCTCCTGAAAAATTGGTATGCCATGACATGTTCTCTTTCTTATTAACCGATACAACTTTTTGACCAATGTTTTACAAGCAGATTAGACAAAAAGTTAATACGACAAAGTACTTGACCGAACCTACACAATACACAATACTTCTTCAATTATTACGTAAGACATTACTTTTGCAAAAATTGATTAAAAAGACTAATCCAATGGAGATGGATGGATAATTCCTAATGGAGCTATATTCAACAATAAACTTTAATACTAGTCGTTACATATCAAATTCCATCATAACTTAAACATTGTCTTAACAACGGTAGAGGCTCGAGAATGACCTAAAAATACCATTTGTGGGCCAGTAACGGCCCATTCGGGCCTCACCCTCTGACCTATTTTGGTACGGAATAAAATGCCTTAAGTGGCTTTAAACATGTTACCAGTATTATGTTTCTACAACCATACTCCTTCGTAGAGATGGGAAAAGTCAACAAAAATATCGTTAGCTTCTCGTGTTAAAAAAATGGCTAGACAACTGGTATTTTTATGACAATGTGACCTGAGGGCCTAGCCAAAGTAACATTGGCAAATCTTCGTTATCGCTTCGCTTTCGAGACATGTATGGGATTGACATAAGGTTTCGTTAACTATCGAATTTTAAAACGTCAAATCCATACATTTTTCGAAGCGAAGCGATAGCGAAAATTTGCAAATGTTACTTTGGCTAGGGGGTCTGTTTATTGGGTGTTAAACAAGCTGTTTAACACCGAATAAACAGCCAAGCCAGCCAGTGATTTTGTTCACATTTGTAGTTTTTTAAAAGCAGAAATTGATTATTTTTTTCGAAATTTAAAGTCATTTATTCAGTCTAGGCTGAATGTCAAAGAAGCTAAGCCATCGGTTCGCAAACCCTAAGCAAGAGACCTCGTATCGTACGTAACATGAAAAACCGGCAAGAAACTCGTCAGGGGCTGCTTCTTGCGTTTAGTTTGACATTGTCACTGAAACACTATGCTCTTCCTCTGAGAAAATACGCGAGAGTGCGGCTAAAAAGCATAAAGTTAATATACTAGGTAATATTAACTTTATGCTAAAAAGTGACGGTTTTTTTAAATGCTACGCTAAATTGAAGTGAGCGTGAAAATTGTTGTGTATCCGTGTTACAAAAAAAATCTTAAATATGGTAGAAAATAGATCATCAAACTCAACAACTTTTACTATAAGACCAACTCTGAAATCGAGAAAAGAAAAATCGGCTGGTCCTTAAAAAATTATCGAAAATATCAAAATGTATTAAACAGTTGATTTTTTTTCGCGATTTCAGAGTTGGTCCCGTAGTAAAAGTTGTTCAGTTTGATAGTCCTATCTACCATATTCGGCATTAGGGGTTATTATGTAACACGTTGTATAAATATCCTTCAATAAGACCAAGTCATCAACTTGTTCTGTGCCATTCCACTGCCCCAAGAAGCTTATACCCACAATGGAGATTGCACGCCTAGTATCATAGTGAAGATTGAAAAAAGACTCTTTAGTGATGTCACAGCGTATTGCTATCTCTTTCTTTTCGTTTTAAAATACGTTTTCGTTTCTCACGAACGAACGAAAGACGAACAACGAACACGTATTGTAACACTAAAGAAAGAGGTTGCAATAAGCCGTCACGTCACTCAAGGACATTTTTTCTATCTTCACTATGACACTGGCCGTGCAATCTCCATTGGAGGGAGGTATAAGCTTCTTGCACTGCCCTATTTCTCCATCCCATCACTACTATCGGCCATTTTAAGATGTCGTTAAGATGGCGGATTTACGATGCCCACGAAGCGCGCCAAAATTAACAAAGGTTTTGGCAACTGAACGGTTTTAAATATAAAATTATGATGGAAATCAGAGGCGATCGGCCAGTTGCTTACAACACCTATAAATAGTACACCGTACTATTTTGAAATTTCCTGTGCTTATGATTATGGGAATAGTTTCGGAGTTATTGCAGCTAGCTTGCTCCAACTGCATAACATCCGCGTCAGGATTTAGAAACTTTGCTTTATTCAGTAGCTTGGTATGCGTTCAGGGGGGAAATGTAAACTTTTAGACCTTTCAAACCTTTTAAACTTCATACTTTGAATGCTTGGGAGCTTTTGTTGAAAGATAAAACGCATAGTATGGATTTAGTATATAAAATATCACCTCCATTTGCACCGAAAAATATGGATTTGTCGTTTTAAAATTCGTTTGTTGATGGGGTATTATGGAGCGATTTGGCAGGCGACTTTAGTCATTTAGCGCTTTTTATCGACAATCGCTGGTAAAATCTAATCGCAAACCTAATTTCAATGAGGTGGCGATATGATTTTATAAGCAACTGTCGATAAAAAGCTCTAGTTGACTAAAGTCACCTGCCAAGTTGCCTGCCGAGTCGACTTGTGTAAATTCCCCGTATTGAAACCTTATGTCAATGAGGGCTTTTCAAAATGACAAAAAGCTGTAGGCTCGATAGATGGCGTTGAAAAAAATAGGGGATTCAAAGTATTTTTTCTACCAATTTTGACTTCCCTCTTACCATCAACGCCATCTAGTGAGGCAAATAGTTACTTTTCTTTTTTTTAAATGTCAATTTGAAAACCCCTCATTCCATACATTGTGATGTAGTACTTGTTGTATGGTCTGTGATTGTGATACAAAGAATTGCAAAATGTTACATTGGCTAGGCCCTCTACTATGCTAAATTCACACCCCGGACACTCCATACAACCACGCCATTATAAACAGATGACGTTTTTGTACACGCGCAACTGTTTCAATTCATAATTCTAACTTTTTGGTTTTTGGTAAATAAAGTTGCGACGCATTGCTTTGAATATCAAAATAAGTTGACATTTGACAAACACGACTAAACGAGCACCCGATTCGGCACACGAACTCGCGGGGTTGGGTGAGGTAATTGATTCTGGGGCGGGGCGGAGAGTGTCCTTTCTGTATGGTAGCACTTATATCTATTCTGTGCTAAATTCTCAAGCTAGCAGCGACGAATTCGTCGCTGCGGCAACAGTGTCTTACAGATAATGTCACATACAGGATGTCCCAAAACTTTGCCACACGTAAAGTACCCTAAAAATTGAAGATAGGAAATTTTACTTGATAAAGGCTTAATTTTGATTTTAAAAATAGCTGGAACTGCATGTAACCGTCCGGCTAAGCACCAAAGGAACTAGATGATCACGGCCTATGAAAGAGACTAAAACCTAAGTGGAAACCTAATAACCTACAGGACAGGAGGACAATCAAAATCCGCTTACTACTCACCGTTGATTACAACTAACCTATTGGAACCTAATTTTACTGGATTAAATAACCTCCAAAATACAATTTACTAAGTTTACTTTATTCAACCTTAACTAACCTACGACGAACCTTACTAACTAGCTTTGTGTGATCTGAGAGGACCTGTGAATGTCTAGTGGAGGAACCCTGGTTGTGATAATTAGTGAACCCAAATTCTTTTAAAAGTGTGATTAGTATTGATTTTCATTTTCCAATAGAAGTATTCGCTTTTATTACTAGATTTTAATTATTCCTGCTATTACATTTATTTCTAAATGAAAATACCACTAAAAGAAAGTTATTGCTCTATTGATATAACCAGAGAAATAGAAATTAAGTCTGTATTTTTCCTAAGTGAGTTTACTTTAATTTCATATTAATTCTTAATATTTGTCATACTACCAAGGGAAACCCCATAGTTCTTTAGTGTCAATAAATGGGAATACTATAAATAGAGGGGAAAACGTTCCCAACTACGTTCCGTTGATGAAGTAAGTATGAGTGAAATAAACCTACGTTGATAGGAAATGATCAAAGTGAATTTATGAGTTAAATGGAGTATTGTTATAAGGTAAAAGAGGGTATGTTCAACCATAATAGACTGTAAGGTAAAAAGAGGTAAGTCGGAATATAGAGAAAAGTTAAATTTGGATAATTCTCTTCCGCTGCCAAGTGTCAAATTATAGGTCATGTATGACGTTATTCTAAATAATGTAAATTATCTATTGTCAACTTAATTCATTAAGATAAGAGAGATTATTTCAGGTAAGTTAAGGAGTTTTAGTCGCCTGAGATCAAAGTATAATAAAACCTTCAACGCTTTTAAATAAGGATTCTTTTACTTTCATAAGTTATTGTACAAGTAGTGAATATGCAATTGTGGTGTTGCCAGCTAAGGTACAAAGCACCGCCCCGCTTTATACAATGGATCTCGACACCGGAATTGGGCAATCCTCTTCTGGCCAGCCATATTTTTTTCATGATAAATTTACTTAGTAAGTTTATTATATTAAGGTATTTGGTCTTTGTCAGTCTGTTTCAACAAAAGAGGACGGAGCAAAATGCTCCCAAGCGAACTATCAGTTTTCACAATGAAGAATTCTCCTTCAATTGTGATGGCTGAATTACAATTTTTTTTTTCTTTAATAAATAATTCTAGTATGATTGTTTAACATTATAACAGATGGACACAACATTACTATCCATTTACTTGGGACACTGATAGTTCTCATATTCTGAAGGAAAGACAATTCTAAACAAGGTAATAAAGCTCTATGAAGGATTTTTCACACTTTAATCTCGGCTAGATTATAAATATACAACCATAAACCGAATTGACTTCAGTTCATTTCATTTAAAGTTAAAGGCGATATTTCAATTAAATGTTGAGTAGACTATGCAATATTTGATATCAATAAAATTCTATTTCTTTCATCCTCAAATTGAGTTGGTTGAAACTAGTTGTAATATTTGAACTCAGATAATATGTTGAACTTATTATTTGTGAATTTAATGTATTCACTAAATAATATAATATTTTCATAGTAGGTAGATACTTTTCAAAGTATTATCTCACTGTTAGTCATAACCTTCATTCTGTTAACTTGAAAGGTTTACTCAAACTATGATCTAGTGTTCCATAAACTGTGATTCAACATTAGTCTAATGGTAACACGGGATTATTCCATACGCCCAGATCTTGTTTTAGTATTCCTCCCACAATCACCAAAACGGATTATCTCAACTGTAAACGACCAATTGAAAACAGGTTCAATTTTACCAATCCAAATCAAGGATGAATAATTATTCTTAATTTATGATTCAACTTTCACTATTAAATCATTATCCAATATTAACAGAAGAATTTGTCTAGCTCTAATTAATAGTAAATCAAACTGTAGGTACTACTGAAGCTTGCAAAGTCTACTCAATTGAGCACATTATAATGATTATTCACAACACTGAGTCAAAGCATTAATAGATCTTTGTTAAGGCGCCTACTATGGAAGATTGATACTTTTCCGTCGGATCGGTCAACTTGTGGGTACTTACTGGAGCTTGCAAAGTCTACTCAATTGAGCACATCGTAGTAATTATTCACAACACTGGGTCATAGCATTAATAGTTCTTTGTTAAGGCGCCTACTATGGAAGATTGATACTTTTCCGTCGGATCGGTCAACTTGTGGCTACTTACTGGAGCTTGCAAAGTCTACTCAATTGAGCACATCGTAGTAATTATTCACAACACTGGGTCATAGCATTAATAGATCTTTGTTAAGGCGCCTACTATGGAAGATTGATACTTTTCCTTCGGATCCTACCCAGTAGTTTCACATAACCTTTCGTTCACTATATTTAACACTTCTGCGCTTCCTAGATTCCGTTCCTAAGTCATCCTACCTCATCACAACCTAGTCAAGTTCCTATGTACCACTGAATGACCTGCGACCGCCATCTTGTTGGTACCATTCTCGACACCGCCTGCCTATGTTTCGCTTCGACAGCCATTTTGTCGTACACCAACCTATTTGCGGCCTACCTAAATCTGATACACTACGAAGTTACCTACCTCTCCTTCGCCTATATAAGAGTTCCCAGCTTATCTAGCGTTCCTGCTGTTACCTTGCTGACAGCTCGACCTTCTTGAGAACGTCCAATCTTTTACCAGCATCCAAGTTTCCCTCCCTTCTTGAGATGCAAACCTAGCCTACTGTTCCTACGCTTACAATGAATTTACAAACCTAATGAGTTTACCTGCTTACCAGCGACTAAATTTAGATTTCCTATGCAATATTTGTGATGCTTACCTCATCACCGAAGCCCTGAGTCTGTAAAGCGTGAGCAAGCATGACTCGCCTAACTCTCTCCTAACAGCTTGGACGTGGCCAAATTTGATTGGGAGGGAACAAATAGGCACCTACAGCGGAATAAGTATACCGAATCCTCGGGACACCAACGCTAGCACGGAATTAGATTCTCAACTCCTTTCGGACCGTCGGATTGCTAGAGATGGGACACATTCGGTACACTTATGTGACTAGCTAGGCAATCTAGAAATTTTGATGCCCGTCTGATACGCCACATACCAGACTATTTTACCTAACCCCTTGAGGATTGACAGAACGCCCCTTAGAGACACAAAACTAATGATATTTATTCAAAATCAAACCCCCCTTTATCGTTTCCCAACTGCTTATATAAATTTCAAACAAATTTGATTCGGAAAATTCTTAGATTTATTGGGAAATTTACTTTACTTTATGAAAATTCGCAAACAAAATCTACCTACTTTAATTTCAAGCTTACTTATACCATATAAGCCCTAATTAAAGCGTATATGCAAAAGACTCGCACCCGGTTGCGGACCTATACGTCAAAACCTCAATTAAACACTTTCTTCCTGACTTCTTGCTGTTTTCTTGCGTTATAAAAATACTACTTGTTCGAAGCTATCTTACAAAGAGGGTATTGACGGCTTCTACCGAGGTTCCACTTGATGCTACGTTGACGACGAGGAAAGTAAAGAGAGCGATTTCCCTCGAGCCACGTCTTTTATAACCCCCCCAAAATCATTCACTCACTCCAGGAACCTCACCCCACACGACCTAAGCATCTTTTTTACCTACCTTTATTTCCCTACTTTACATAAATTATTCCTAAAATTTTCCCTTCTCCTTCAAAAATGGGGAGAATTCAGTTTTGTCTTACTCAACTTGTAAATATAATATTTAAATTGCTAATCTTACAAAATGAACCCCTATACTAATCAATAATTTCAACGTACAATTCAACTAACTAATAACCTCCTATGTTCAAGATTCTCTATACTCAAGCGCACAATGCCACTCAATTTGTAACCAAATTAAAATTAATCTATTACCTAAATATTTCTCTATACTGACATTTCATCTACATTTGATTTAAGCAATTCATACAATTGTATGAAACAATGTTTCAATCATAAATAAATCAACAAATTTTCCCCCTTACATCATTTCTAACAAAATTAACAACTTTGAATAATATTCAGCGTATTTATCCAGAATCATATGAAATTATTGTACTATAATCATAGAACTCTGATCAATACGAATTTCATATTCACAACAAATCGAACCCCCCCTAGGCTATAATTAGAATCCAACTTTTCAATCTTTTTATCTCGCCTTCCCCAAAATATCATAACCTCTAGAATCAATTTGCTAAAATACGTATTACAACATTTTCCATTAAGTATTCGGTCCAATTAAACCTAAAATTTCCGATCAATTTAGCATCACAATGTTGGTACTTTAAAAACCCTAACTGGCAACACTCATCCGACTACTTTTACATTTTCCGTAGACAGAGAAACCTAAAGACAAATTGACGGCATCTGTCGCATTCACACACGAAAGAGACAGACATATGCACACGTCTTGCATAGAAATGGGACAGAGCGATATGATTTTCTGTCTCATACTACGTGCCGGTTTTCTCGTGTGTAGCAAACTAGTTTGCTAAACAAACTTTTGACAGTTCGTCGGTGCTTCTTCGTAATCAGAAAGAAAAAAGTGTTTTGTGAGATAATTCGTTGCGGTGTCTCTTTCTAAAGTAAATTATTCAGTTGTTAGAACAATCATACACTTAATAAATCTGTGAAAATGGTTCGATGTTGTGTAATAGGTTGTAAAAGTACCAGTGATTGTAAACTTTCAAATATATCATTTCACTCGTAAGTATTGTAGATTTTATCAAGTAATATGCATTAAATTCAATTGTTATTTTAAATTTTCGTTATAGAACAGTTTAATATTCGTTTAAAATCAATCTGAACATGACTTAAATTCAAGTAGAGTATTTTATAACCTAATCACTAATTTGGATTGTGTTGCCAGTACTCTACGTTAATTTGCCCATTTTCAAATTGCACCATACGTAAATCGTTTATAATACAAAAGCTAAAATATGATTAACCTTTACAGATTTCCTAAAAATTCAACAGTACGTACTCGTACCTACCCTATGGATTGATGCCACACGCCGACCAAATTGGGCCTCAAAAAAATTTTTCAAGAATGTGTAGCAAACATTTTGAAAAAAATAAATGTTTTCAATAAAGAAAAGAATAGAAAGAAGAAAGTCACTGTTCTAATCCCTCTATTCCTATGCTATTCCACTTGTGGTAATATTTTTTTGTTACATTTGTCTCATTTGTTGTAAGTATGTTGGTTGTTATTATAATTTAGTTATTATTTCAGGCTCAAGAATTTTAAGTCACAGTGCCTACAGCTGCTGTAAATTTACCTCCTTAAAAGAATAAATTGTAATGTGATTGCATCAACTTTAAAAGTAAGTTTAAATTTACTTATAAGTATGTAATAGTTTTTTGCAACAAATATATATATTTTTTTGTATGTTATTATAGTTTAGTTACTATTTCAGGCTAAACAATTTGGAATTTTACTCTCAGGGCGCTAATAGATGTTTTGCATCAAAAAAGCATTGCAAACAGTACCACTCAATGTACCGCGCGCAACAGACCTCGCTTGTGTGCGTCGTCGTGCCCAAAGAGCTCGTATATGGTCGCGCTCGTGCCGTGCTATGCTACACACCGAGGCGTGCGGCCGAGTTGAAATGAAAGCGTGTGTGCGTGCGCATAAGATACATTGAGTTCTGACATTTCGAAACCATTGTTTGTTACGAAATATTTACATTTTTGATAATGTTTCTTTGGACTTAAACTAATATATAATGTTTAAAATTTGTTTTAATAAAAAACTATATTGTTTTTAATAGGGTATTTTCCAATTTTTTGAAAACTGCTTAAATTTAAAGATTGGGACGATCGATTTAACAGAAAAATAAAAATAAATAAATTTATGTCTTTTTTCTCTATTAAAACAATTAAAGTCTAATTTATTTTTAATGGTTTTTAATTTACCGCCAAAACGCTCGGTTCGATGTCGTCTATTGTGAGACGTCAACTTTGTGTAAACAATTTTAACACCTATGTAGTCTGTGTAACAATTTACTCTATTGTTTACACAAAGATGACGTCACACAGTAGACGTCATCGAACCGAGCGTTTTGGCGGTAGATTCAAAACTATTTAAAAATAAGTTTAACATTAATTGGTTTAATCTTCGAGCAACAAAAGGCTAGAAGCCCGTCTTACTCTAAGGGTTTAATGAAGAAAAAAGACATTAATTATTTTTTTAATATTTTTCTGTTAAATTGTTCGTCTCAATCTTTAAATAAAAGCAGTTTTAAAGAATTTGGAAAATACCCTATTGGATCTTCATTATCATCATCATATCTGTTGATTTCCCAGGTATAGTCTAGATTAGAAGACAATTATTAAATGGTCCTGGGGCCTTACTATGAGCTCTTATAGCAGGACTTATACTGAATGGCATTACTTTTTCGTACCATGACCTCGATTTAGCAGGCCTGCGGAGGGCCTGCTTTAATACACGCTCTTAAACCGTTCACCATTTTTTATGTATGGACGAAGCGTACCACGACGCTCCGTTTGACAGTTTGGGAGCTGTTTTATAGCGTCTGTAATGTCAAATAAAGCAATTCATAAAAAGTTCCTACGTGATCAGCTTTTTCAAAATTGTTTAGTGTATTTAGATAAGTTTGGTGTGAGAATTTTAAGATTTGTGAATTTCTTTTAATGTTTATTATTTAACAGTGAATTACTTATGTAACTTGATAAAGGCAACGCGACGACTTCCTTGTTGTTGAATATCACTAAAATAAAAAGAAATGATGAGAGATGAGACCCCATAAATAAGTACCTACTATCCCCTTCAATTGGTAATGCACCTGGCGGCCATGATTTTAACGTCAAAAACGAAAAACAATTGCATTTTTTTAAATACCTATACCCTTTCTTATTGAAAATAAGAATTCAATAATTAATACACTATTATTACCTATTAGAATTTTCCTGTTTTTTGTCATTTTTAGCTGCGGATGACGTTGATGTGTATATTAATTTGACAAGGTTCCAGCGCATTACCAATTGACGCGGATAGTAAATTGCATTACATTTTATGTTATTATGAATAATAATAATCAAATAAAGAAGAAAATGATTTATTTTATATCGATGTAAGTAATTAACAAACTAATGGTGTGAAATGATATTGAAAATAACAAAACGTTGCGGCAGACAGATATATACTATCCCCGCCAATTGGTAATGCGCAAGAACCTTGCCACATTAACATCCACATCGACGTGATCCGCAACTAAAAATGCCATGAAATAAGAAAATTCTTAATAGGTAATCTAATATAATTATTATTTATTGAATTATTATTTTCAGTAAGATAGGGTCTAGGTATATCAAAAATTTACAAATTGTTTTTCGTTTTTGAGGTTAAAAACATGGCCACCAGGCGCATTACCAATTGGCGGGGATAATAAGCGATAAATTGGGTGCATTCTGCCAGACAAATATGTGAGTCATCGAACGCCATAAAGTACATTTTAACCATGAAAAGTAAATTAATATTCTAAACAAATTACTTTCCATGGTTAACAAATTTATGGCGATCGATGACTCAGAGATTTGTCTTACAGAATGCACCCATCGATTTGTATAGGCTAGCTCGTTTTCGCATCGTCTACAAAGCATTAGTGATCTGTGACAAAGCATACCAGAGACAAACTAACCGTTCACCTTGAGTCAAAACAATCTTTAAGCCGTTCACCTAAAAGACGGTCATGGTACCGATTTAAGCAATTTTGTTTAGGTCCTGCTTCTGAACTGAACGGCTTAAGGATGGTTTCTTATTTGCTGATGGTAAGCCCCCTGTCCTGATGACGGGCAGAATACGTATGCTCAGAGCTGGTCAAAGGTCTTTTAACGCAATTTATAAAAGTGGTTTCATAAGTAATGTAATCGTTATTAATGAAAAATAAAAGCATTAAATGTTTTATTTGATGAGTTTGTTTTGTTTTGAGTTTTCTAAATATCCCTTCTAATTCTCCTAAATCTCAGCAGACGTTCAGACGCATTAGGACCACTTGCGGAAAAGGCGTCTCTTTCGTATTTGGTCCCTTTCGCAGAACGTTCATTTCGCATTTAGTCCACTTTCTAAAATAACTCCTTTGCGAGGCGAGGATTGATATTTTTTTGTTTTTCATAAATATGGAGAAGGTTAACTTCTATATTTTCAATCACTTCGATATTTTTCTTTTCTTCGTAATACGTCACCAAGGTACAGTACGAGGCATATATCTTGAAATCAGGTGGGGATTGCGCGGAACGCGTATTTTGGGCATGCGCAGCGGTGAGGGGTGCGGGCGGCGGGAGAAGGACGCGCGCTAGGTCGCTCACAAGAGCACATGCGCGAACTTATCCCCACTCCGTCGGAAAAATTTCAAGTTATATGCCTCGAACTGTATTAGGTACAGAGAAAAGAAAAACAAATTAAAATAATTGAAGTTAACCTTCTCCACGTTTATGTGATCCTGGTTATTTTGTGACATACTAAAAAGAAAAAATATCACAAAGTGAAAATATGGAACAAAATTCTCCATAAACGAATAGATTTATGTAAAAAGAACAAAAACAAAATAATTTACCTTCTCCCATATTAATTTATGTGAAAGTTCACCAAATGTTAAATAAACGTTCTGCGAAAAGGACCAAATGCGAAACGGACGTTCGGCGTTCTACGAAATGGACCAAAATGCGAAGTGAGTGGACCTAATGCGCTTGAACTGAACGTAGTAGGTTTAAATATTATTGCAGATTGCAGACATTTGTTTTCTACTTAGTGCATAAATCTGGGGTAAAATTGTTTATATAGCAACACCATCTGTTTATCGTCCTGTCTCACACGCGGCCACGCTGAGCAGTCGTCTATAGGTTTCTCTGTCTACGACATTTTCTAAATGCCTACCCTCATTTGAATTATAAACCTGCAGCATAAAATCCCGCTTTCGAAGAAACTTCATATCAATCTTTCTTCGTACAACACCCAACGACAAGACAAACTTTATTAGGCTCCATCCACATTTTCCCATGAAATACCTTCAATAACTATTGTTTATGTTTTTTAATAATATTTCTAGATTTATCCTTACAATATTTCTATTAATTAATTATCTCCCTTTTATTTTACAATTCGAGTTTTCAATTTACCACTAAACTGTCAACTAAACTCCGCCCAGAATAAAACATTGTTCCATTTCTTTTCTTTCTCTCTGTATTATCTCTGAACATCAAACCATATTATAAAATCAAATTAAACTTCCATTTTAATTTAAAATCTCCAATTTAACTGTGTCATGAAGCAAAGGCATGGTATAACAAAATACCCTAATTTAAACAAATACCGCCTACGATTAACAAAATGTACTAGATCCGCTACAAAATTCTCCAAGCCAACTAAACTTGCATTCATCCCCCAAATCTGACTAATGTCTAATATTTCCTAAAACAAAATTTAAATTTACAACTATGATTTGGCAAAAGATATGGGACTTGCCTTGCGACCCTCAGTTACCATCTGGCGATCGATTTCTCATCGATTGATCCACTGGAACGACCTACTATATTTAATTTCGTTCTTTAGCTAAAACACATCACGTGGTGTGACACTACTGACAACTTACAGAAATAATTAACACCGAATTCAATCCTTTTTTAAGTAATCTTCTAAAATAAACTATTATAATGATATTCGAGAGGCTCTAATAAAATTTGATAAATAAACAATAATAAATATAAATAAATTTTAGGCCTATTAGCGTCGTTACCTAGACAGAGACTAATATTTGAATTTTAGCGCCGTGAAAGATTAAAAGAACTTCCGACATTATTGCTAACTCAAAACCTGAACTACTCTTTATTATAATAACTTGTTCGATAGTTAAATAATATTATGCTCAATATGAAACAAAATTCGAAAAATATTTGAGACAAAATAACATGTTCAGTTTTGAACCGTTACATGCATTCGACGATTTTGAAAAATTAAATCTTTTATTTTTACATCACCGATTGAAAGGGTCACTCAATTGATTTTTTTTTAATAAGTAACACACCGTCTTGTACAAAAGGAAGACCATGAAATTGAACACTTCAAATTTTAATTATTACGTATTGTATGGTATCATATGGATGGGATTAAAAAAATCTTTTTTTATAATAAAATAAAGTCTTCTTTCTGTAAAATTTCCTATCTTCAAGATACATTACCTCTAGTGTGGCGTGGTGTGTTTAGGGACACCCTGTATACCCAACCCACCCATGTAGGTTCGAGTAAAACCTGAAAAACTGTTGACGAAACTTTTTTTATAAACCCAGTTGGTAAGATCAGAGTAAAATGAACCAGCAAAAAATACTCAAAATTGCAGAAGAGTTCCAGATTGGGAGAGTTAAATATCCCGATAATGTATTTTTTATTTAAGATTTTAGCATTCACAACGCTGTTTTACAAAACTAAATAATATACTAGAAATAATTCGCCTCGTCACCAGGCTTGTCTCAGATTCGATTCCCGCCTGGTGACATTTTTTTTTCGATAATGTAGGTATATTTTATTAGTTGACAAGTTCCCAAGTTGGCATATATCCCCACTATTACTTGCCTTGCACAATTATTTTTTCTGTGCTACTCTAGGGACTCTAGGGACCAAAATACTATAAAGTAAAAAAGTTTAATTAACCTATATATCTAACTTGGTGTTTAGTACCCGGGGCGAAATGGGAATAACAGTAGTTTAGGTCAGTGATTGACGTCAAAGTTTATTTAGGGCGAAAGATTACTTTCAACATGACTCAGTTTGAATAGTTTGATGTACCAATATGAAAAGATCAGTTACATTCACTGACTTTATGTAGATAGGTACTAAGATTGCAATTTGTTTAGATTGTTTTGGGTGACCATAATGAGCGGAAAAAATAGAACAAAGATCCAAAACTTTTCTATGAATGAATAAAATACGTACCTATTTGCCGCTCTCTTGCATTTCCGGTGTTATAACAAAAGATTTTTAAGCATCTGTTTAATTTATATAGACACTATTTTATGACAATATTCTTAAAAAGAGATTTCGTTACAGCATCATTTTATACAGTGTCTAAGTTAAACAGGTGTTTAAAAATCTGTTGTAATAACACCATTCATGTTTTCTCAAGATTTCTTAAAACTGAGTGAGTAATGAAAAATTAATGTGTTTCGGTAAATTTTTGCAACGGACGTTTTAATTTATTTCAGTTTAGTGTTGCTGAAGTACAAAAGGTTGTATATATATATCAAAATCAAAATATCAAAATTTGTCCCTATCTACCATATTCGGCTTTATAAGGCTTTTACCAAACACCTTTTAGTTTCGCCATGTCCGTCTGTCTGTCTGTCCGACCGCGGCTTAGCTCAGACGCTGTTGGCATTGAATGTGTATTTAAATGTCACCCAAAAAGTGGTAGAATAATATTAAAAAAAAAGTTTTTTTCAGTACAGGTACTCTATAAAAATTGTAATAGGTTACATTTCAAATTGCCTTCTTTGAAGGTGTAAAAGCAAAAAGGGCGTGTGTTACAAATATAAGACATTACCAAGAGTGATATCTCCCATCGGAGCTATCTAGTCATAGCGCACGACTCAACCCTAAACTGGGGTAATCACGTTAAAAAACGAACGAAACAATGACCCGCACGCCGTGACCCCGCGACCGGCCGTCGACCTCACACTCAATGCGCATCCAGTGGGTTAACATTTCGAGGTATTCCTCGAAGCGCACCCATAAACCTCGATGCGCACCTAAATGGGTAATTTGTTTGGATAACGCATCTATTGAGGTGCGCATCGTGGATTAGTTTCGGTGCGCTTGAAAATGGGTGCGCTTCAAGGAATACCTCATCATTTCGGTATTACCCCTCCTTGTTTCTACTGCTCAAATGTGAGTGCCCAACTGCGAATAGTTGAGCAGCTGTATACCAAGGCTGGCCAATAGAATTTCCAGGTGAGCAAAATTTCTAAGACTGTAGCGGCGCTGGGCCAGAACTATTAGGTTTACCATCAGGTGGAAGCGGTACCACCGCGCACTGGCCGGCCGAAAGCTGGCGGGCAAATTCAAATGCCTTGGCGGGCCACTTTGGCCCCGCGTGCCTGGGATTGACCAGCCTTGTGGGATTATATTAAAGCTAGCTACCTCCTCTGATTCACATCGTATCGGAAAAACTCTGTTAGCCTATTCGGTCCCGTGAATTTGACACAAAATACTTCATAATTTTCTTCTGTTTTTACCCGACTACGACTACTTTTTTTACTTTTTGAGCCAATTTTGTACCTACGGTCATTGAGAGGTCTAGTGCAATTGGAATAGAAATAGTCCAATCCATTATACAGGCAGGTAGAGTCAACAAAATTCGCTTAACACTTTACTACTTTGTCAAAGAAACATTATGAAAGTTTGAAGCATTTAAAAAAAGTTCCGATCACAAAGTTAAGCTAAGGACTTTCATTGCTGGCTGACCATACTGACTATCGAATTGTAGAATATTTTTTTCTCAAAAGACAACATGCGCTGTGCCATGCGCCATTGAGCTTTTGGTGAAGTGCTCGAAGGGGACGTATATTGAACCGACTGGTCATTCCGGTAATAGGATTTAAGAGTGGGTACCCACTTAGGTTCGCGAACCTCCGCGCTCCGCGAACCTGGAACAGTTCGCCAAAGCAAAAGTTTTATTTTCACTTTGGTGTGTACGTGTACGAACGAACCAGGTTCACACATGTGCACGCACACGTACGCACTATGGTGTACTGTTGCAGCATAGGATAAACAGATTTTTTCGGTGCAGGTTCGCGGAGCGCGGAGGTTCGCGGGTACCCACCCTAATGTGCGTAAAGCAATTCAGTTAGTAGGGTTGTTGTGTAGAGAGTCTAACCTGTCACCAGAGAGTGAGCCTACCGCCTCCGCCTGCACTGTGACCGTCCGTCACAGCCGGGCTATTGTTACCAAGAACCGGCGCGCTCTATTAATTCAGATCCGGTCATTTTGCTAAAACAATGGTGTTGGTTATTTCGATTAGTTTCGGACTACGCCTGTCAAGGGAATGCTCCGTTTGGGAAAGTGGCACTCTCTTTTATTGTGGTGTTGCTTTCTATACTATTGTGTGAGGGTAACTGTTTAACATGGCATTTGAATATTTTTTTTTGGTAATAGTAAATGAAAAAAAAAGTCATACAAATAAACAAAGAATAAGTTTTTTACACGAAAAATAACCAAAAAGTTTGTTTAGGAATGATGTTTTGAGAGGTTTAACGTAATATTGCTGAGCAATATTTTTGGTTAATTCATTGTAACGAAAGTCGTTTAACGACTTAGTACTTTGTGGTAGCAACTTTTTTAATTAATGCTTCAAACTATGAGACATCTATCAAGAAAGTTGCTATGACAAAGTACTAAAGTGTTAAAAACTTTCATTGCTGACTGTACACTGAAAATTGTATTGTAGATTTCATTGTTATGATGATACCATGTAGTGATCGTCCAAATTCGAGATAAAGTAAATTAGGAAAACTTTATAGTTAAAAACAACTGCTCTTTAATTTTGTAAGTACACAAATGTTTTTTTTAAAATAAATATTAGATAACGTCACAACTTGTGTTATGGAAATCTGAGACAACGGTGGAACTACAAAGACCCAGACTTGAGCTAATATAAAAAAGTTCGTTTTCTAAATTGACCCAGCCGGGGATCGAAGCTGGGACCTTAGAGATGGCGACACCTTGAAAACCGGTGTACAAACCACGGAGTCGTCGAATTGAACCAACGACCTTTCGTAATCTAGGTGAATGCTCTCACCACCACTGAGCTACCACGGCACAAAGTCCAGCTTAGAAAAATAGCATTGTGATGGAAAAAAAATAATCTAAAGCCGCGATTACATATCCCGATCTAGCATCCTAGTTAGGAACCAATTTAGAGTTGCCACCCGTATAAATAAGTTCAATTTTAACAGTGAATTTGCACAAATAACAGAAAGGTCGAAATTTTTTATAAATTTTTATTTTCAATTCTCATCTCCAATCTTAAACAATGTTTACTTTTCCGTTATAGTGTGAATTCAATTTTAAAATCAAACTTATTGTACAATATTTTATTGTCAAGTACGGGTGGCAACCCGAAATTGGTTCCTACTAGGATGCTAAATCGGCGTATGTAATCGCGGCTTAACTAAAGAAAAGACTAACCTAACCTGAGAATGCAAAGGCTGAGTAGAGTAGCCATACATAACCATTCAACCATGGAGGTTGTAATTCAATATACGCACACGTACTTCACCCACCACACAAAGCTTATGCCCAGTTTACATTATTCCAGTCCAGCGATCGAATCCAGCACTGGAATGCCACTGGAATAATGTAAACCCACACTGGAGCCATGAGGTGGTGGTGATCCATCCAGCACGACCATTCCAGCGCAACTGGAATCATAATAATTTCGTGTTGGGCATATAAAAAATAAATAAATAAAGAAATATAATATTGGAAGGCACTGGATTGTAGATGGCCAATCCAGTACCATTCCTATACTGGATTGGCTGTTCAGTAGAACAATTTTATAGAAACACGTGTTGTTTTGTACTTTTACGGATTGGATGATAGAATGACTGGAATCATGTAGACGACATCGCCAGTCCAGTCAATGAGCGGTTTTCAAAAGGCAGTTTAAGAAAAAAAAGTAGTTCATAAAATAGAACTAGATGTCGTTGTACTTAGTAGGTAGCTTTTTAAGAAAAATATGAAATGTAATTACTTTTTTATTATACGTTTGTTGAGTATGTGGTTTGTTGCTTTGTACGTTGGTTGTCCGATGGCGTGTTACGAAAACTTTTCTATGACCAATATGACCATTATTGGGAAATAATATTTAAAAAATCGACTTAGTTGTAGTAACGCCATCTGTCGACATAAAATTATACTAAAATTCTCTGCTGTCAGAAAACCGCTCATTCCAGTCCAACACGTACTATTATGTATTCTGTGCCAACGCTACTGTTTTACTGGACTGGAATAATGTAAGCACGGCATTATTGTGTTTTTCAAATGTTCAGCTGTTTGGCGCCCGGCACAGAAGAACCAATCTTTTACAATGATTATGATGTGAAATGTTGACTGGTAGAGAATGCTACTAAGCATTAGCATCATATTGTACCGTTTTGCTGAAATAGACTCTCTATTAGTAATGATAATAATGATTTTTCCCTCAGAAAACGAGAAAAACAGTTTTCTCAAAATAAAACAGTTGTTTTTTTTGCGATTTCGGAGCCTTTAGCCAATGTCATTTGCATTCTTTGCTATTTGCTCCCCTATTGAAAAATGTATCCTTCCTGTTTGCCTTCTTTATGAGTGGTGGACAAGGTAAATGGGCCATAACCCACCACGCAGGCCCAAAGCGGATTGGTGGGACGACTGCAAATGCAGCCGGGACCAACGGCTTAACGTGCCTTCCGAAGCACGGAAGAACTCGAGATGATACATTTTTGGTCACCCATCCCATGACCGACCCTTGCGAGTTGCTTAACCTCCGCAATCCAGTGGCCAGGCGCTTAACCACTGCGCCACCGAGCTCCTCATCGAAAAATGTATGGTATTGACATAATTTTATAGATTTTTAAAATGTCAAATAAAATATAGGTAGTCTACCAACTAATAATCCTAAGAGAGTTTGCAAATTTTATTTTGTGTAGTCTAGGGGACTGGTTTCGTGGTGAAATTGTTTATTAATACGACTTTTCAATACATTTACGCGATATCCACATTGTAAAACACCAATAACATCTTAAAGAAAGCAGAATATCGACCTTTTTCTTAAAGAAAGTCAAGTGAAGCGACATCCACTTTGCAAATACGAAAATATCTTTTTTTCGATTCTCAAGGATCTCTCATGAACTCTTGAATTATCCTGATCAAACCGAAAATCAGCTCTATTTTCAACACTTCTAAACTCATTTTAGAATGCAACGATTTCCCTGACCTTTTGCCCACATAATAAAGAAATTAAGGCACCGAAACACTGTTCTATTAATAAAGCTATAAGATTTAAATTCCAATAGCTTTTTTTCATCGCGAGTCGTTTTTAAAAGCCTTCCATTCAGGCTTTATATCGCTTTCAATTGAAAAGTTATTTTGTTCAGCAGAAGTTAAGGTTTCATTTCGTGTAAAAGGTGAAGTATTGATTGCCGGTGTGCTATCTAGTACGTGTGTAGGTAACCTAGGTACTCTCGGCTTATTTCAAGTTTACTAGGTCATTCCACTTTCTAGACCGGATTAGAGGCATTTTAAGTTAGTTATGTGGTCTTAATAAAGTTTATGGCTTAAGAGTAAGTAGTTTTTGGTGCTTCGATCTTCACCTCACCTAAGCCTGACAGCATATCAACAATTTAAAATTGTTGTCTTGTGTTCCAACAGTTAGATGTAAGATAGCCAGTTCCTCTGTGGTGAGGATTTCGGAGGCAGTGCGCTTCCACCTTCGGCCTCATCGTCACTTAACATCAGGTGAGGTAAAAGCCAAACAGTATCCCGTGTGCATAAAAAAGGTAAGATAGCCATTTTCTCAGTGGTTGAGGTTCCGGGTGTAGTGCACTTCCACCTTCGGTCTTATCGTCACTTAACATCACCCGTAGTGGATAAAAAGTTAACAGTATTTTATGTTCAATTTCTATCCTTACCAGAGGGCCTATTACAAAAAGGAATCACGATAGTCGGACGCAATTCGTCGTTCAAATTACTTGATATTGAACCTTATTTGTGAGTCATAGTGCCACGGTGTGGGACGAACGTCGTACGCTTATCGTGTTGCTTTTTTGTAATAGGCCCTCTGTACTCTCACGGTAAATCGTGATCGTTACCTGTGGCGAAATAAATCTTTAATCGTTAATATCGTGATACAGTTATAAAACTATAAATCTATTGTTCAATACCTTGGGAATTGTGTGTTATACGGTATTATATGCTCAGTATTGTTTTTAACCGACTTCAAAAAAGGAGGAGGTTCTCAATTCGATTGTGTATTTTTTTAATCGTTGTTCGCGCGTATCTTCGACATTTATGGACCGATTTTGATGATTCTTTTCTTTTTTTCTTGCGAGATAGTTCCATTTTCTATAAATCAGTGAAGTAGTTTTCAAGTAATCCTGAAAATACTACGATTTTGCATCAATTACCTTGACGACTTTGCCGAATTAGATGATTTTTTTGTTAAGAAAGGGATACCTTTAGTGTAGTCTTTTTAACCGACTTCAAAAAAAAGAAGGTTCTCAGTTTGACTTGTATGTATGTTTGTCTGTGATTATCTCGCGTTTGGCTGAACCGATTTTGATTCAGTTTCAGAATAGTATTTGTTACATTTAGGAAAAGGTTTTGGTATTTCAACCGACTTCAAAAAAAGGAGGTTCTCAGTTTGACCCGTATGTCACGTTCATCTCACGTTTGACGAAGTCGATTTTTCTACCTAAATAATATACAGAATGTACATACACAAAAAATAAAAAAAAAAAAACGACTTCAAAAAACTGCCTCTAAAAAGCAGTCGGTTTTTTTTGTTAGAATTTGTAAATGTTCGGCTGAGTCTGGACTTAAAATTCCGAAAAAAGTAAGTTATTATCGTTGACGACGACGATAGACTGCCAATCGTCATCGTTTGCTAATGGGGTATTTACATGGGCGACTAAAGCCACACAACTTGCGCCGCACGGCGAAAATCGACCGTGTAATTGGCAAGGCCTAGGTCGCACGCAGGTCTGATCCGGTGGCCAAATCTGGAACTATGTTATTACATATTGTTACTTAGGTGACGCCATCAACTACATAGACGATAGCGACGCCATCATCGCGATTCAACTTTGGAAACGACTTGCTAGGTGACTAAAGTCGACCGTCACAGGTGACTAAAATCGACCAGCCCATATTTTTTTAGGTCTCCTCACAGCACAGGCTTTATCGATGGTTAAGGAGAACCGATAATCGGTTAAGATAATGTCTTGCCTTGCTATGAATGCAATTTGGGTGCCAAACAACGTGATTTATTCGTCCAAGCAAACAATATAATTTATGATATTTCTAGTTCGCTTGTTTTATTTGATTTGTTTTAATCCTACTTTGGGTACTTATATGATGAAAGAGAGAAAGAGATAGAGAATCTGTTTTATATCTCTACTTGCCTGTACAACACTGTTTTTAGGGTTCCGTACCCAAAGGGTAAAAACGGGACCCTATTACTAAGACTCCGCTGTCCGTCTGTCTGTCTGTCTGTCTGTCTGTCTGTCTGTCACCAGGCTGTATCTCATGAACCATGATAGCTAGACAGTTGAAATTTTCACAGATGATGTATTTCTGTTGCCGCTATAACAACAAATACTAAAAACAGAACAAAATTCATATTTAAGGGGGGCTCCCATACAACAAACAGTTTTTTTTGCCGTTTTGGTACGGAACCCTTCGTGCGCGAGTCCGACTCGCACTTGGCCGGTTTTTTAAACTTAGCATGATTTTAACCTTCTGGAGACGTTGCCCGGAGTCTATAAGTTTAAATCATAAGATTTGTTTCTATTCTGCCTTTGGTTTTACTATCCCCGTCAATTGGTAATGCGCTGGAACCTTGTCAAATTAACATACACATCAACGTCATCCGCAATTAAAAATAACAAAAAGCAGTAAAATTCTAATAGGTAATATAATATATTAATTATAGAATTCTTATTTTCAATAAGAAAGGGTCTAGGTATATGAAAAAATTGCAATTGTTTTTCGTTTTTGAGGTTAAAATCATGGCCGCCAGGCGCATTACCAATTGACGCGGATAGTAGCTTTGAAATTAGCTACTTCTCCCCCGCCTTATCCGCGTGTACACACAGTACACACACAGAACAGTTTATATGATCTCCTTAGTGTATGAAAGCTAGTTAAAGAGTTCAAGCTGTTTTCCAGGTTCTATCTACCCGAATTAGATGAAACATAGCTTACATTTTAAGTCGGACCACAAGCTACTAAACTGTGGAAATTATATTAAAATCTGTTCAGCGGTTATTGCGTGATTTGCGCACAAACATTTAGAATTTACAGTTTTATCATATGTAAATAGATAGATATGGGAACTCAACAATGTATTTTCCTTCGTTCCCACTAGTACACCCGGCTAGTTCAACCGTTGAACTAGTGCAACTTTTTTGTCTCAGTAGTTCACCTATCTATAAATCCTTTAACGGGTTGAACTACCACGACTGTTCGCTCCCACTAGTACAACCCGGCTAGTTCACCCGTTGAACTAGTGCAACTTTTCTATCTCAGCACGCATGCCCAACAAAACTAGCGATATATGATAAAGACACGGCCCACAGCGATATTTTATTACCTTAGCGTAATGAGTTCAACCATAGTAGCAGCAGTTCAACTCTTATAGAAAGGTGAATTAGGTACTGAGATAAAAAAGTTTAGTTCAACGGGTGATCTAGCAGGGTGTACTAGTGGGAGTGAATAGTCGCGGCAGTTCAACCCGTTAAAGGATTTATAGATAGGTGAACTACTGAGACAAAAAAGTTGCACTAGTTCAATGGTTGAACTAGCTGGGTGTACTAGTGGGAATAAAGTTCGTAAATATTTCGTAATGTCTTGGTTTCGTAATATCGAAAGTTTGAAAGTGTATCTTATACAAGGTGTTTGGTAAAAGCCTTATAAAGCCGAATATGGTAGATAGGGACCATCAAACTGAACAACTTTTACTATGGGACCAACTCTGAAATCGCGAAAAAAAAATCAGCTGTTTCATACAAAAAATAATAACGAAAATTTCAAAATGTATGGATCAGCTGGTTTTTTTTTTGCGATTTCGGAGTTGGTCCCATAGTAAAAGTTGTTCAATTTGATGGTCCCTATCTACCATATTCGGCTTTATAAGGCTTTTACCAAACACCTTGTATATTAGTATATCTTGGTAGGCCATAAAATTTTAAGTGATCCCAGTGCCATCATTGACATGTCGCTTTCTGTACGTAGATTATTTCCGTCACGCAATTACGTAAAGCGTCTGGACTGAAGTCTGGAACACGTGCTACGTACGTCCCAATTTCTTAACAGCTAAATCACTTGCTCCCATAAAAAAACTTTTTTTTCCAAAAAAAAACAACGATTTTCAACCTTAATCCTTACAGAATAGAGCGTAAAATTGTGGGGTTTGAGTGGCGGTGGTTATGGCGCGAGAGTGAAAGAGACAGGCGTATGTGTAAATCAATCGATCGATACGCGATCGAAGCGTGCGCAACGGCTTCTGGCGATCAAAAGATGGTATTTCGAGGTAACGGTTAAGGGTTAGTCTGGCTATAATTTTTACAAACTTTACAAACTAGTTGAAAAAGTAAAAACAAGTTTTTAAAGTAAATTAGAACCTACGAAAACATTTGGCACCTTTATTAAAAGGAAATAATTTTTTTTGTTACCTAATTACATCGATTTTAAAATGATTTCCGGAAAATACTTACTTATCCCATCAAAAACATTTTCATGCATGTTACCAAGACTGCCATGTGGCTCGCACTTAGGGTTGCCAACTTTTTTTGGATAAAATATAGTAGTTTCAAGATTTTTTGTGTAAAAATATAGTAGATGGCAAAAAAGTCCAAAAAAATATTGTAAGTTGCCGTTTTGTATGGAGGATTTGAAAGAAGTTGATTTTTTTAAGTAAGTACTAACATTTTCATAATTTATTCAACAACCATAAAGACAAGTGTTTAATCACAAAAATTATTATGCAATTACTGATGTGCATAACACTAAAGTCGTATTTTTTTGTTGCCTTTGTTTAAATTTTTCATTCGAAAAAATATAGTAGTTTTGCCTCAACGATATTTTTTGCCTACTATATATTTTTTCAAAAAATATAGTAGGCGAGTCCTCAATATAGTAGGATACTATATTATATAGCAGGGTTGGCAACCCTACTCGCACTGTCAAAAAGTTATTAGACCTCATGTTGAGCCAAGCTTCTAACTCTACGCGCCCTAATTCTACAAGCCCTAATTCTACAAGCCCTAACTTCAAAAACTTTACTCTTAGTCAAATATATGGCTTGGCCGTTTCGTTACATTCAAGAACTATTGTAATACTTATACATATTTCACTAAATAAATTCAGAAAATTCTAGTTAGTCAAGGACAGTGGACGAGTGTGAATGTGTGAATTTTTAACTCGCCAGCTTAATGTTTGCTCGATTTTGTCAAATTTAATTCTTTTTTTACGTTGTTGAAACTTACCCTTAACACTTCTTACACTGGGGTAGCTGCCCACTTTACGTTATAGAAAGCGGCTGGAAAATTATAAAAATAGCACAAAAATCGCCTCGTCCGGTTCGTCGGTCCATATTTATACCGTAAAGTACTCCTAGTGACCGAATTACGACACAAAATTGAAATTTATTTTTAACTAGTACCTATATTTTATCGATAGGTACTAGGGAGTGTATTCGATTCGTGAATAGACATTTTATCAGGATAATTTTGTTGATTCACACATCGTCCACAAGTCGGCGCACTACCGCTGACTCATCTTTTTTTTATTTTTTTATTTGATCTTTTACCTAATTTACTGACCCAGCGTCTATAGTAATTTATTATTACTATCAACCATTTTTTGATATAATTAAAATTTAACGGGAAAATTGGGGGTAAATGCCCGTTCAATGGTCTCCAGCAGCAGTACCACCGTCATAAAACAGTGGTTTATTACGAGCCGAGTGGCTGTTCTGTCAACTCTTGCATTAACGCGGCGCTAGGCGGAAATATTAACCAATATAATTGCGGAGCGGATCTTTTATGCAATCCTATTGATTAATATTTCCCTGTTTCTCCGCTCTGGCGCCGCCTAGCTCTGCGTCAATGGACAGGCACCCTTATTGTGCTAAAGCTGTGCAAGTCGAATCGAATGCTATTTGCAAAGCTGAGTGAATATTGCCCGCATTTCAAGTTTCAGTCGCCCGGCTGACGCCGACACGGAGCTTCGGGTAAGCTGTACCTAGTCTAGGGGATAGACTTGAAATTTTCCTAAAAAAAGGTGACTGCTTCTGTTTTCTGGGGAAATCCCAATTCTTTTACTAATGGGTTCCTAGTGCAAGTTCCAACGACATATGTGTTCGTTTCTCTAAGACTTAAGCTGTCTTATTCAGATTGCGTTTGTTAAACTAGGGCCAAAGATAACATGGCGTTAAACTGCGGACTAACGCCATTTTAGCGCAAATCGTATTCAGAGTGACAGTTTAACGTATAGTCCCACCATTTAAGGATTATAAGGTGCATTGTGATTGGTTTACAAGCATTAAACCAGGTTTTGTTAGAACAGTCTTGCACCCCAGTTTTGTGAAACATCTCTGAATAAGACAGTTAGAGTTTTGGAGAAGCTATTAGTTATTAATTTTGAATTTTGAGTTTATGTCAAAGGTTTGAGTTACAATAAAAAAAAAGAAATACGACAATGACAGCTGTTGCAAAATTGAATAGATAGAATATTATTATATTTAATTACTAAACAAGTATTTTATTTTCAGAATAGATAGCAATTTTTTTAGTGTTAGCAGAAATAAAATGGTCAAATTATTATTAAAGTGGAAGTGTCGTGGTTTGATTAATCGAACTACGAGGATTTCTAATTGTTCGATGAATTTCAGTCACGCCAAAAAACAAATGACTACCGGCAAAATAAATGAATTCCGAAAGTAAATTAATGTCGAAACACGCAATAAAGAGACGTTTCGTTGTCCCACTGCTGCCGGTCGCTCTGTTCCATGACCCAGCTATAAGAGAAAGAGCGCACTTGCGGCCTGGCCGCAGCGGCCAGGTCGCGGCGGCCAGCGAGATCGGTACATTTGTATGAAATCGCCTTAGAGCACGCGCACTTGCGCTTGAGTTTGAAGCGACGGTTTTGGCCGCGTGTTTGGTCGCGCAAATGGCCGCAAGTGCGCTATTGCTCTAAGTTCTACCTTTTTTTGCAGTGAACGTTGTCTCTACACTATCCCCTGGACTATATTAGTAACGAAGTCGCCAGTGCGGCGCCTCGTCTCTCATTAGCGCGCCATTGTCACAACATGAGCACGGGAATGATAAACAAGCAGAATAAAAGTTTAGAACAAACAAAAAGCTCAGGTACACTCGATATCCACCCTTCAATCTGAAAAGATCCATCAGCCATTACTGTATTGGACTGACGTATGTGAAGTAAAGTGACTAGTTAAAGAAAATGTCAATAAAACAAAAGAAAAACGTCCTTCAAGAACCTAAAAATAAAAACAGAAACTTAAATACTTACCTCTATAAAAAGCAAGAAATAATATTCAAACAATCAATTTTAATAAAACGCGTCTATTGAAGTCGGGTGGGGCTGGAGGACAACTTCTTTTTTTTATTCTGAAAGCACCACCCAACTTCAATCCACGCGTTTTATTAAAATTGATTATTTGAATATTATTTCTTGCTTTTTATAGAGGTAAGAATTTAAGTTTCTGTTTTTATTTTCAGGTTTTTTGAAGGAAGTTTTTCTTTTCTTTTAAAAAGCTTTTTTATTTTCAACTTTTATGTGGTATGTAAGCGTGTTACACTTAAGGTATCCCTTTCCCAACAAAAAAAAACATTTCTAAATAAAAATTTTTAAAGGTTCATAAAAAGGTCGTCAAGATAATTCACACATTATAGTATTTAACCAACGTCTTTCAGGATTACTTGAAAACTACTGGACCGATTTGAATGAAAATTAAATGGGACCATTAAAGAGGATATACCCTTTCCAATGAAAAAAACAATTCTAGGAGATATCGAGGAAGATACATACAAAAAAAATCAGTCGGATTGATAACCTCCTCCTTTTTTTGAAGGCGGTTCAAAAGGAAACTGACCTATTGTCGAATTTCGCTATACTGAGGAATGAGGTTTACTGGCTAGTTAGGAAAACTGACGGCACCCGAAAGCTTTATAAAGAATTTTCTCGTCTTCACAGTACCTATAGCTTTTTTTACTCACTAACAAAACGATACGAGTCTTCTTTTGACGACACATTAAGTCTATTCTATACGTTAAGATTCTTTGAAAATTTTATTTAATGCACGTTTTGTAGTTTCATTAACATGTCAAGAATGCTTTGCGACTTCGTTAGTCTATTTATAGATTTTGGTCGCTTTGATGGAGAGAATTAAAATAAACGTGTGTCAAAATATTATATGAACATCTTGCTTTCGCATTAGTATAGTATCGCTGACGCGTAGTCATCATATCAGCCGCACGAGACCCACTGCTGGGTACCTATAGGCCCTCCCCTAAGGATCTCCACGACGATCGGTCCTGCACTGCCTGCTTCCACTGGCTTCCCGCGACCTTCACCAGATCGTCGGTCCACCTTGTCGGGGGCCTACCCACGGAGCGTCGTCCGGTGCGCGGTCGCCATTCCAGAACTTTCCGCCCCAACGGCCATCCGTTCTTCTCGCTATGTGTCCCGCCCATTGCCACTTCAGCTGACGCGTAGTACCCATCGATTATTTATATATCTAGCTAGAGTGTTGAGCTTTTGACGTACTAAATAAAACTGGCTAACTTTTTTAGGATGGTGTGCAGTTTTAGCATCATCGATCGCATCCAAAGTGTATTGTATTAAAAACTATGGCCGGGTCACACAACTTACAATGTGTGCGTGTTTTGGTCACCCAACTGTTGGCTGATATTTTTTTCGGTGGCATTTGTAGCTTCGACTATCTATCTACCTAGACATATAAATAATCAAAGGTAATACCTACCTTACGACAAATAAATCGATCAATAGGTACAACAACTTTCATTTTTTTTTGTTTTACACTCTTTAAAAGAACAGCAAGTATTCTTATATAAGTTTGCTCTGCACATTAATCTACACAGACTATACGACCTTTCACCTTGACCTTGTCTATAGTAATACGAGCTTCCCATATCCCTCGCCACCTAATACTGACCCTCCCTACCCCATTTCCATCCAACATTCAGTTAAAAATCTGCTAAAGATACAGCTCTCGGTAAATTGGTCATTACGTCCATTTTATCCTGACCCATCCTTCTCCCTCTAGTTTGTGCTATTGTCGTTTAATTAAAGGATACTGAAAGGTCTTGTTGTTTTGGTGGCCTGTAAAATAGGAAATATGGCGCAAAGTCGAACCTTGAATGGTACACTTGAGATTATTTTGCATCGATTTCGGTGTATAATTTTCGTGTTTCAGCTTATCGGATGCGTACTGTAAACATTTTCGACGCCAAGATAGAAGATACAGATAAAAATCAATCGATTTTATGCCGCCATTATTCGAAGACATTATGTTTAAAGAAATAGCTCCCTAAAGTAACATTTGCAGTTCTTCGTTAGTTATCGCTTCACTTCGAAACATGTATGGATTTGGTGTTTGAAAAATCGATTGCAAACAAAAACTTTTGTCAAAAATATACATCTTTAGCGAAACGAAAACAAAGATTTGCAAATGTTACTTCAGCTAGCTAAATCAGGCCTCAGGTCATAAGGGTGTAGATAGAGCTATTATTTACATCATCATCAATAACATCAGCGCATTACAAACTACGACAGACATCTAATTCATATGAAATTGAGTGATACTGACGTTTGCAGATATTGCAATGAGGAGCAGGGAACGCCCAAGCACCTCTTATGTGATTGTGGACCCCTAATCGACAAGAGAAGTCTGGGGCGACACTTATTAGACCCGGAGGAAATAAAACTCAAGCCTAAACTCCCGACGCCCGCCGCAGGGCTTAAATAGTTCCTATAATTAGGTGGCGAGTCATAATAGATCTTTTAGGTTGTAGTGACTACTCTCTATCAGAGCTGCAGAGCCCCTTACACTCAAATGATAATAATACTAAGTAAAGTTTACATTCTGGACACATCATCTCCAAATTGAATAAATTTCTATGAAATTACCTATCCAAAGTCCAACCTAAGATACAAAATATATATACATTTTTCTACTGAATGGGACGGAAAATGTTGCTTCCTATATTTTCTACGAGTATATTGCTATCCAGTTCAGCACCTCATAGTGCAGCCTGCGGGCTGGCGACAAAGAAGAATAGATACAGATGTGACAAATCATTGAACATCTTTAAGACTAAAAATGTTATGTTGTTAATATTCCAACCATCAGCACAAAGCATTTTGCAAAACTTTTAAAATGCGAATAGAATAATGATTGGAACAGGCTGCCTGCTGATGAGTTTCCCAATTATAACTTGGGCCTTTTTAAGGCTAGAGTGAATAGGCTTTATCTATCATCGTAGTCCACACCATCACTTAAAACCAGGTGTGATTGTGGACAAATGCTAACTTATTGTCACCATACTATTTAGAAGTGAAAATATTTTTAGTTTTTTTACGAATTCTGTTGAAACGGACTTTCATACGGTTCTGCGGGGCTACTCAAATGGCCACTTTTCTATTCGTTCGCTAACTTAAAAGTTAAAAATGAGCCATAAACACCAAAATAACGTGTCGTAGGCTTGTCAATTCTGTACAATACAACAATGTCTGTAATTTACATAAACTTGCGACGTCTGACTTGATCATTAATTGCTTATTTTTAAGATTTAAGTTAGCGAACGAATAGAAAAGTGGCCATTTGAGTAGCCCCCCAGATTTTCATACTACCTGCTTACAGTACTAACAGATGGTGGTGACCGAAGTTGCTGAAATGAATTCCTAATTTAATTATCCTTACTAATATTATAAATGCGAAAGTCCGTTTGTTTCTTTATTTGTTTGTTTGTTTGTTACGCCTTCACGTCTTAACTACTGAACCGATCATCATGAAATTTTGCACATACGTTGTCAAGGGTACAGAGAAGGACATAGGGTACCTTTCATCCCGAAAAAAGGAACTGTTCCCGAGGGATAGACAAAATACTATCCACGCAGACGAAGTCGCGGGCGGAAGCTAGTATTTAATAAATTGTAGAAGCGAAAGTTTGTTTGTTTACCCCTTCACGTCTTAACAGCTACTCATCATGACACTTTGCACACACATATATCATGTTAACGAGAGTTCAAAAAAGGTCCCAGTATACATTTCATCCATAAAAAGTAGTGTTCTCGAGGGACAGAAAAGTTTAATTAGAAGAACACTAATAAACCTGTTTAAAATTATAAAACATCTATAAAGTGGTTACAGTAAAGAGTTTTCTGGTTTTTTTTCTGAATTCTTCGCTTTCTCTATTTCTTTTAATCTGTGGTCGTACGCAACAGGTGACGTTATCGAGCCGCCTTCGCTTGTGTGTGTGAGGGTGGTGGGGGCACGATTGATGTAGTCCGACCCCGAATGTAAATGGAAACAAATATGTGCGCGCCTGTACCTTCTGCGTGGTGAGGATTTGAAATACTGGGACGTAGTGAGAATTTGAAAGACTGGGACGTAGTGAGAATTTGAAAAAGTAGGACTGGACTGTTTTATGTTAGAAAGCATTTGAGTCTTTTGAGTATTTTTCCTCCATTACCCTCTTTTAGTAGAGTTGGTAAAAGTAAAAGTAGACAACCGACAAATTCAAGATTAATAGATAAATGGAGCTACCTATTTATTTTTTGTCGACGTTTCTTTTAACTATATTTTAATTTAGTACTTAATGTTATGTCATTAAAATAATCCTACCTAATAATAAATCAGATTGAATATAACTTCCCTCTTACTGTTCAGAGCATAATTTTATTATTTTATCGGATAATTATTATAAACTATTTTTTTCAGTTTTTAAAGGCGGCTGTTTTTAAAGTACTGACTATTTAGCGGTAGTAACAAAAACCCTTCCTTATTTTCCAAGTACCAAATTTATCGTACTAAAACTCAGGGAGTTATACCCGCGTTACATAAGCCTGGATTAGTAACAGTCCAGCTAACTCCCAGTTATTACGAAACTTAATTGGTGGATGTCCGACTCACAAGGTCAATTTGGTCAATTGCAATTACGACTGTACAGACAGCAAAATAGGTTATCTGGAAGACCATATTTTCTGTAATGTTACAATTTTGAACTGTATATATATTTTTTATTAAATTGGACAGCATCATAAACAATGTCCGACTCCAAAGTAGCTAAAGACTTGTGTTATGGAAATGACACAATGGTTAGGCATGGTGCGATCTCAAGTTTGAAATTTTAATAATGTTGTCTTTGTGCTACAGATTGTATGAAATATTGAAAAATTCGGCTAAGTGCGATAGTAGGCACCCCACTATTAAATCATCCAGACCTGACCTGAGACAGTTTAGTAAAGTTAGTTTGTTTTCTAAATTGACAAATCTGGGGATCAAATCCGGTACCTCAGAGATGGCGACTTCATGAATACTGGCGTGCAAACTACTTGACCACGGTCGTCAATTTAAGCTGTAAAGTCATTTGAAGATATTTGTCAGATTGGCTTCGTTCAAGAATATCATAAATAACGCTTCACGAACTAAAATAGCACGTAAAAATGGAACCTCGATATAGCGTTCCACTTACAAATTTGGCGCTTATTTTGTACATAATCACCTCTTATTTTGTACAAACTCACGTTTTATATCAGTTATTTTGTACAAAATCACATCTTTTATCACTTACTTTATGCAAAATAAGCGCCCAGTTTGTAAGTGGGACGCTTTTTGGCTTGCCATTTTTGAGACTGACCGGACATCTAGGGTATGCTTGATCAAAGCAGTTTGGTCAACCTAATGTTTTGCTGACTGTACGTACAATGACCGATTGGTTACATAGTTAATTATAGCTAGGCGGCATCGGCGGTTATGTCATCTTAAAATTTCTTTTATAATTTTGAGGACAAGTGAATCATGCACTTTTCGTACTTATAGCCCCAGTCGTAGGAACCAAAAAAACGAAGAATACGGCTATCCATGAACCAAAGATTTCCTTCGGTAGGATTGATCCTTGGGTTCCTAAGATGGGTTTACGAAGTGGAGCCACCTGGATTTATCAAGCAGGTGGGGGGAGGGGGGAATTCTGCCTTAACAAAGTCCGAGGTAAATAACTGACTAAGTTTAGATACTAAGCCAATTTTGGTATCATTTTCGGATAAATCAATGACGTAGAATTCATTTCTGGTATAAAAATTGCAATTTATTAAGAAGTTTCCTAAACATTGCACAATAACCAATATTTTCAACTACATTTTATTTACTTTAAGTCACCGTAAATATTAAACTGATGTTCTTATTTGCAAACAAAAAATACGTTAACAAAGCTTATAGAATGAAGACTTGAAAAAATATAATTTACATTTTTTTTATCAACAATTAATAGCGAAAAAAAATTTCACTGTCGCGTGCCGTCAATTTCTTTTACACCTATGGAAATATTATTATTTTTTATCATAACAATATGGGTATCAAATGAAAGGTAATAAATAGCCAATTCCAAATATATATACATTATAATACTTTTATGAAACTGTTTTGAAATAAACTTAAAAAGTATAACGCAGAATTAAAAAATATCAGTAAATAGAAAAACCAAAAATGCCAGTCAGTACCGACAAAAAAGACAAATATCACAAGCGCGCATGTAACTACGATTTTTGTCAGATATTGTTAGGTACCTTGAGAGTAGTTTTACCCAAGTTTTAACCCTTGGAAACCCTGTACTGCTGGAAAAACTTGGCACTTGTTTCAGTATTGTCGAAAAAACTACCTTAAGAAAGCGTTTTTCAGGTATCTCTACTTTATACTTTTATAAAGCTAACTAAATTTGCCTATCACAAGCAAGTTTCGAATTGATATTTAAAATTTTAATATTTAATCAATATAATAACTTCCTTAAAACGGTAACGAAGTTATTTTTTTTTATTAGCCAAAACAAGAATATTTTCTTTTATTATTATTTTAAAAATAAAAGGATAATAGAGCTCCTACGAGGTATTTTTATTTTTTCAATATTCCAATTTGTGTATTTAATGGCAATTTTTTTCTGTAATCAAGCGAATATTTTATTTTTGTTTTTATTTTTTTTAAATAGTTTAACAATTGAATCGTACAAATATGAATCCAAAAATGAATTCGACACCCTAAATTCATACGAATATGATATCAAACTGGGCATAGCAGCTTATCTAATACATCTATCGAGATTGGGCCGAAAGCCAAAACTTCAAAAAATTTACTACAAAAATCGTGGTGGCTCCACTTCTTATATCCATCCTAGGGTCCTAAGGACCAATCCTACCAAAGGAAATCTCTGGTTCACAAAACGCCGTCTTTTTTCACCCTACTGACGCCACTATTAGCAGTATCTACCTAATAGGATTAAAGTTAAAGCACCCAGTAGACCAGTCTCATGAAACGGAAGTGGAATTATTTTTATTAAAAAAACACGTGGTTACAAAAGTAGTTATCTGTTGTCCTACAATAACACTATAACAAAAAAAGTAATTTTATGACTTGCTTGAAAGACTGAATGCAACAACCACGTGTTTTTAGTAAAGATAATTTCACTTCCGTTTCATAAGATTCTGGTCTTTCCTCTATCAGCCAACAGTTGGCTGATATTTACCACATTCGTAGCTTCGACTGTCTTGACCATCAGCTATTTTTGATGTCCCCACTGCTGGGGCACAGGCCTTCCTTATGGGTGGATAAGGAGGATGGGCCATAGCCCACCACGAAGGCCTAATGAGAATTGGTGGGTGTTGACGACTGCAAATCCACCCGGGACCAACGGTTTAACGTGCCTTCCGAAGCACGAAGCTCGAGATAATACATAGCTTCTGGAGGACTTTGAGTATCGGCTTACCGCCCGCTCTCAGAAATTCTGTAGTGATTCCATCGTCACCCGCCGCCTTGTTGTTTTTCAGCTGTTTGAGAGCCATACTAATCTCGTACAGGCTGACGTCCGGGATATCTTCGGTATAGTGTCGGGTAAGCTTGGCTCTGGGGTCTTTAGCCTTGCTTTCAACAGGTGTCTGCGTGGAATATAACTGCCCATAGAAGCTCTCGATCTCCCTCAGGATTTCAGGCTTCGATGAAATGATGCGTCCGTCGTCAGTTTTCAGCTTCGTCATCTGGCTTTGCCCAATAGACAGGTTTTGGTGTTCGAGTTGAAAGCTCTCGGGGTTTTGAATATGGGCTGGCAATGGTCGAATTGTTGATTTTATCAGTCGAGATCTTTCCAGCTTTGGGTTGATATTCAATGTGCCACGTACCAGTCGGTGATCGCTCCCCGTCTTAGCAGCGTTGATCACAGTGACATCATTGAATATTTGCTTTTTCGTCGACATGATAAAATCTATCTCATTTCTGACTGTACCGTCCGGACTGACCCAGGTCCACTTCCGGCTTTCCGGCTTTCTGAAGAAGGAGTTCATCATAAAGAGGTTCTCCTTCTCCATAAAGTCAGCCAGCATCTGGCCTCTGTCATTCCGTTGCCCAACTCCAAATTGCCCCACTCTCAGCTCATCACCGCATCGTTTCCTCAACTTTGCATTGAAGTCCCCCATCACAACGGTGTAGTGGGTTTTGTAGCTATGCATGGCTTTAGAGATCTCCTCATACATAGCCTCCACTTCGTCATCTTGGTGTGTCGAGGAAAAAAATACTAGAATGGTTAAATTAAGTATTGTGCAATTGAATAAAATTATATTTTTGGTCACCCATCCCATGAGCAACCCTTCCGAATCTTGCTTAATCTCCGCAATCGCTGGGCCAGGCGCCCACCACAGCGCCATCGCGCTCCTTCGACTGTCTATCTAGACATCCTTACTAATATTATAAATGCGAAAGTCCGTTTGTTTGTTTCTTTCTTTGTTACGCCTTCACGTATTAACTACTGAACCGATCATCATGAAATTTTGCATACACGTTGTCAGGTGTACAGAAAAGGAGAATACATAGGGTACCTTTTATCCCGAAAAAAGTATTGTTCCCGAGCGATAGCAAAAAACCTTTCCACGCAGACGAAGTCGCGGGCGGCCGCTAGTAATAAATAATCAAAACCCTGTGAATGAGAAATGAATAGAACTTTGTATGACCTAGCTTTGCCACGATTACTTTCAGCCAGGAAGCATGTAAATAGTTCCACCATGGCAACACCTAAGCGCGGTTTGATGGTGTGACTGGCAACACCGATCGGTGACTGGCAACTAGGAAGGAAGGCATTTACGTACATTTCCTTTGGACAGCATTTGATTGATGGTCCGGAACTTAAATATTCTAAGCGATGTTTGTGGGTAGGGTGACCATGGGTTGTGGAAACTAGTTATGTAATTAGCTGACTTTTTTTAAAGAATCGGTTTAGGTGACATGTCAGCCACAAAAAATTTCATCCTACGGTGAATTTTCCCCTCAAAAGCAGAATACATAGCCAACACGCGCTTTTCTGTCGTATTTTTCAATTTCGATAACAAGATTTGACAAGATTTTTGTAATATGGTCGATTTATAAGTCAAGATGATGTTAAATAATAAAAAAATCTGGTCCAAATAAAAGTGATCAAGATGGATTTCACGTTGCACTATTTATGTCACCGGAAAATTGTATCACGCGATATTGCAATTTATTGGATTTTTTAGTTCTGAAAATAAATGCGGTAAATCTTGAGATTAATTAAAATACAACGGTTCTCATGATTTTACGGTGACATTAGAAATAAACACCAACCTAGCATCACAAAACAGCATTTACCTGCGTGATTTTGGGGTTATAAGCACGGTGCCTAAAATGCAACATGTGGCATGTTGCATTTAAGGTGCAATAATACCCGACCTAACACGTAAATTGACTAAGAAGTAGATTGTCTAACCGTCAATGCCTAGACGTTGTAAAATATAACGGAACGTGATGCGTATGTTATGCCTAAAACGCTTATTGTAGAAAAAGTAAGATATTGGAGTTATGAAATCCCTTGTCACCCTACATAAACATCAGGCAAGTTTCGTCAGCTGAGGGAAAGATCCAAGCATTACACCCCTATTTCGTTTCGGTAAGAAAACTTGTTTTACTAACCTTAATAGGTTTATGGAAACAATATTCGTAAAGCAAAAATATTACAGTATAGGTTAAACATTGGATATGTGCAAAGCTTGGACGAATCGTCCAAGGTGCAAAGTCAAATGAATCGATGAGTTTTTGACGTTTGATAAAAATAAAGTAAGGGATTTAGTTACGTATATATTTATAAAATGTAGATATTAATCATTGGATTAAGATTGTATGGTGTTCTATGAAAACACCATTTAAAAAATATCAAAAGTATTTGGGGCGTCATCGCGTCATATTGTTTTTTTCAAAAAATCTATAGCTAGTTCCAATCGGGATGATTTAAGGATTCTAACGGTGTAAGGACCCCACACATACAAAGCTGTTCAGGCATCTAGAAGTTATGGTGGAATTAAAGACATCAGTCGATTTTCATACAAATGAGGTAACTTTGAAGCCTTGGTTCTCCACCAAGGATTTACCTAGCTGTGATCAGATCACAGCTCGGTCAATCCTTGGCGGAGAACCAGGGCTTTAAAGTTACCTCGTTTGTATGAAAATCGACTGATGTCTTTAATTATGTGACCTCCACTGTAACCCTGAACACGTTACACTCCTTCTTTTGGTCAGTCGTGTAAAATACAACACACACATAATAAAACAGACGTCACTAAGTCCTGTTATTCATCTTAACACAGAATAATAGCATTATAAATCTCATTCTCGTAATGTCTTCCCTCGCCGCAAGTTCCTTTGAAAAGTCCCATTCATTAAATTTATTGCGCTGGCAACACCTTAACTAGTTTACATTCGTAACGTGGCAACACTGAAACGCTCTAAATTCCTCGCGTCCTTTTGTTTCGGCTGAGATTTAAAAAGTTTGCCATTTAATTGCGACAAACCAGTTGATTTTAAGCACAAAATATTTTGTGTTATAAGTAAGAAGTGAAATAATAATTAAAATATCAATAGTTGATCGATTACAAAAAACAACTGAATTGAAGTACCTACCTATAACGTTTTAAATATTGGGATACTTACTTTAAAATTTTATTGTGAAATCAATGACGTCAGAGTAATAGAGTAGAGAGTAGATAGGGATAGGGACCATCAAACTGAACAACTCTTACTATGGGACTAGCTCTGAAAAAAAACAGCTGTTTCGTACAATAAATAATAACGAAAATATTAAAATATATAAAACAGAAGATTTTTTTTATTTCAGGGTTGGTCCCGTGATTTAATTAAATTGCGTTTATAATCAACTAGCGGCCGCCCGCGACTTCGTCTGCGTGGAAAGTCTTTTTGCTATCCTTCGGGAACAATACTTACATTTTTCGGGATGAACAGTACCCTTTGTCCTTCTCTGTACCCCTAAGAACGTGTATGCAAAATTTCATGATGATGGGTTCAGTAGTTAGTTAAGACGTGAAGGCGTAACAAACAAACGGATGACGTTCGCTTTTATAATATTAGTAAGGATGGTGAAATCGGCTCTAAATCTTCTCTTGCTTGTTTTTATTTAAGTTCACGAATAGAAAATTGGCCATTTACTAGACTGATAATAATGAAGTTGCAATTCTATGGCGTCCCTAGCCTAAAGAAATGAAAGAAGTAAATCAAATTATGATTTTATCTATTGACATTCAGGCAGGCGGATATTATTGAATTTATTTACAGATACCTAGACAGATAAACAGTTTATTGGCCACTAATACAATAAAACAAACAGACAGACAGGCTACTGTGTTTAATTAAACAATAAAACTTTATTAGTAATTGTAACTGTAAATACTTCATTATTTTAGCAAAGCGGATACAGTTACGGTTAAATTAATGTTTGTCGTTGAAAATGTTCAGTTATACATTACTTTTTAACCGACTTCCAAAAAGGAGGAGATTCTCTGTTCGTCTGTATATTTGTTTTTTTTGTGTATGTACACCGATTACTCGAACACGGCTAGACCGATTGAAATGATTCAAACGTCCCATTTTTTAAAATTTGGAAATCGGTTCAGCACTTTCCAAGTAATCTTGAAAAAATCACTGAAATAGTATGATTTTGTGTGAATTACCTCGATGATAATTGTCGTATTACTTCTTTGTTTATGAACTGAATAAGATAATGATTTTTGTTGGAAGAGGGATATCTGTGTAGTTCTTTAACCGACTTAAAAAAAGGAGGTTCTCAGTTTGACCCGTACGTATGTATGTATCTTCGCAATTATCTCACGTTTGGCTGAGCCGATTTTACTATCTAAATAATATATACCTACAAGGACCTATCTGGATTTAGTGTGGTATAATAGCAAGACAATCATGTAGGTAACTAAATCGAAATTAAACATTGCCAGGAATTTTGACTGGTGGAAAAGTAGTGCCAGGCGGCATCAAACTTTACCACTTTTCTCGCATTTTGATGCCGCCTGGCACTACTTTTCCATCGGTCAAAATACCTGGAAATTTTAAACTTTTAGACTTTTGCATTCACAATGCTATTTTTATATTAAGATGAATAAATAATGAAAAATATTAGAAAAAATCGGCTCACCCGTAGCAACTTAGACGGGATTCGAACCCGCACCCTTAGGATTCCGGCCCAATGCACTACCAATTATGCTACCAAGCCGCTGAGGGATGTGGCGAAATTTTCTAATACTTTCCACGCTTCCGCTGAAGATCAGCGCCATCTCACCAATGTGAAGAGAACTACTTCGACATTCGGTTGTGGCTCCTTTGCAGGTGCCAGACAATCAATTAAGGTGAAACAGTACAATTTTAAACTTTTAGACTTTTGCATTCACAATGCTATTTTTATATTAAGATGAATAAATAATGAAAAATATTAGAAAAAATCGGCTCACCCGTAGCAACTTAGACGGGATTCGAACCCGCACCCTTAGGATTCCGGCCCAATGCACTACCAATTATGCTACCAAGCCTAACTAAGGGTGCGGGTTCGAATCCCGTCTAAGTTGCTACGGGTGAGCCGATTTTTTCTAATATTTTTCATTATTTATTCATCTTAATACCTGGAAATGTTATATTCGATTTAGATACATGATTGGCTTGCTATTATACCACACCTAATCCAGAGCTCTGTTAATTGTATATCTTTAATCACTTTTTAGCGCCTTTGTTGCTCAACCACTCCCACCCCCACCACTGAAAATCTGCGAGGTGTCCAGATTTGTTAATTAATAATGATAGTATGGCTAACTAACTAGAGGAATTTCTTCGCTCTGTAAATAGGGAATATGCATATGTCACCGATTTTGATAAATTTGAGCGCGATCGCTTCGGACACGCATAAAAACATGATGGAACAGGAAAATAAAAAATTATAAATTATTATTTTAGTTTTATCACACGATAAAATCAGGGAAAAATAACGAATTTTTTTTCACTTTCGAATATAATGAACTTAACAGGCAGATAGAATATCGAATAAGAAATAAATTTTTGTATAACACATGTGTACTTAAACGCAAAATTTAGGGAGATAATTAAAAATAATTGAAAATTCTTGGCTAACTCCATAGTAAACGCGCGCCTGAAACGTGATATGTGACGTCATATATCATGTCCGTTTTTTAACCGACTTCAAAAACTTTGAAAAGGAGGATTTTTTTATATGTATGTACACCGATTACTCGAAGACGGCTGAACCGATTGAAACGATTCAAACGTTATAATATGAGGTTTGTTCCCAAGTTGGTCCCATTTTTTGAAATTTTGAAATCGGTTCAGTAGTTTTCAAGTAATCTTGAAAATACTGTCGTTTTCGTTGCCATTTTATATGAATTGAGACCGACTTTCAACCATTCCTTTTTTGTTTATGAACCGATTTAGACCATTCTTTTTTTTTTGAAAGAAGACACCTTAAGAATGATTCCATATTATTTTCATTGGTATTGGACGTTGGATTTTGAAGATACACGAGGGAACTCCTCAAAATCAAATAGGAACTGTACAGTGATTGAAATATTGGTAGGTTTATTATTGTCAAGGACATTCTGGACTAGATTTGAACTGCGAAGACCCAACGGAACACCTGTGGACATTAAGTTACTCGGGGTTTACCATTGAAAAATGTGAAATATTATACTTAACGTTTTAAAATATAAAATCATCGCTTACATACCTACCACAAAAAAGTTTAAAATAAAAAGCTTTTAAAAAAAAGTAAAACCTCCTTCAAAAACCTTAAAAAACAGCTCTATAAAAAGCAAGAAATAATGTTCAAATCGATTAATTAAAACACGTCTATTGAAGTCGGGTGGGGCTTTTAGAATATAAACATCACAATAAGTAAAAAAAATACTTCCAGCTCCACCCGACTTCAATAGACGCGTTCTAATTAATCGATTTGAACATTATTTCTTGCTTTTTATAGAGCTGTTTTTTAAGGTTTTTGAAGGAGGTTTTACTTTTTTTTTAAAAGCTTTTTTATGGAGCGTTTTCGGCGGTCGCTGCTGCGTGCTAACTTCAAGTAACTATATCACGAGAAAAAAAAGCAAGAAAAAAGTTTTAATATAACAGTTGATTTTCTCACGCATTATACTTTTAATTTTGATCAAAAAAAAATTTCATGCATATTCCCTATTGTCCACCTATTTCCGGGGCTAGCTCTTAGTCCATTCAGCCCTCTACTCAAATGGCCAACATTTTATGCGTATTTTATTTTATGCTTTACGCTTACTATTAAAGTTTTAAAATAAGCAGTAAACGTTTAAATTACGTACCCTAAGCTTGTCAATTCCATATTACAATAAATCAGTCTGTGATTTACATAAGTTTGCGACATGTGATTGAATCGTCTGTTACTTTGAAAGTACGCTAGTTCAAACGAATAAAATGTTGGCCATTTGAGGAGAGGGACAGGTGTGTATTTCCGAGTTGATCCCATTTCTTGAAATTTTGAAATTGTTTCAGTAGTTTTCGGGAAATTCTGAAAATACTGTCTTTTTCGTTACAATTATCAAAAACTATACCGACCATAGCTTCTTTGTTTACGAACCGATTTAGATAAGTAATTATTTTTTTACAGATTTTTTTATTTCCACGGAATTTGGGGTAATTTTTAAATTGGCTACTTTTGTCATATAAATACGTGTATTTCCTATCCCGACAATATATCGTTTTTTATATATTTTTTTTATTTGCATGAAAACAACTGTTCAATATCCATTAAACAAGATTTCCTTAGTTTGAAACTATTTTTTGTAATTCGTAGTTACTTATCTTTTCTAGTGTAAAAAAAATACGAAAAACAGCAAAATTCGCCTAACTCTAATTGGAATTTAACTTAAGGAAAATTTCAGCTTCTTTTATAGATTTTCTTTAGAAAACTTCGAGTTGTTTTATAAGAAAAATACTTGTATTTCTATAAAGATGCATTTTAACCAGCGGTTGATATATATTTTCTTGCATTTTGATGCCGCCTGGCACTACTTTTCCATCGGTCAAAATACCTGGAAATGTTATATTCGATTTAGATACATGATTGGCTTGCTATTATACCACACCTAATCCAGAGCTCTGTTAATTGTATATCTTTAATCACTTTTTAGCGCCTTTGTTGCTCAACCACTCCCACCCCCACCACTGAAAATCTGCGAGGTGTCCAGATTTGTTAATTAATAATGATAGTATGGCTAACTAACTAGAGGAATTTCTTCGCTCTGTAAATAGGGAATATGCATATGTCACCGATTTTGATAAATTTGAGCGCGATCGCTTCGGACACGCATAAAAACATGATGGAACAGGAAAATAAAAAAATTATAAATTATTATTTTAGTTTTATCACACGATAAAATCAGGGAAAAATAACGAATTTTTTTTTCACTTTCGAATATAATGAACTTAACAGGCAGATAGAATATCGAATAAGAAATCAATTTTTGTATGACACATATGTACTTAAACGCAAAATTTAGGGAGATAATTAAAAATAATTGAAAATTCTTGGCTAACTCCATAGTAAACGCGCGCCTGAAACGTGATTTGTGACGTCATATATCATGTCCGTTTTTTATGGAGCGTTTTCGGCGGTCGCTGCTGCGTGCTAACTTCAAGTAACTATATCACGAGAAAAAAAGCAAGAAAAAAGTTTTAATATAACAGTTGATTTTCTCACGCATTATACTTTTAATTTTGATCAAAAAAAATGTTCATGCATATTCCCTATTGTCCACCTATTTCCGGGGCTAGCTCTTAGTCCATTCAGCCCTCTACTCAAATGGCCAACATTTAATGTGTATTTTATTTTATGCTTTACGCTTACTATTCAAGTTTTAAAATAAGCAGTAAACGTTTAAATTACGTGCCCTAAGCTTGTCAATTCCATATTACAATAAATCAGTCTGTGATTTACATAAGTTTGCGACATGTGATTGAATCGTCTGTTACTTTGAAAGTAAGCGTAGAGTTGAAAACGAATAAAATGTTGGCCATTTGAGGAGAGGGACAGGTGTGTGTTTCCGAGTTGATCCCATTTCTTGAAATTTTGAAATTGTTTCAGTAGTTTTCAGGAAATCCTGAAAATACTGTCTTTTTCGTTACAATTATCAAAAATTATACCGACCATAGCTTCTTTGTTTACGAACCGATTTAGATAAGTAATTCTTTTTTTACAGATTTTTTTATTTCCACGGCATTTGGGGTAATTTTCAAATTGGCTACTTTTGTCATATAAATACGTGTATTTCCTATCCCAACAATAATATGTCGTTTTTTTTTTTTTTTTAATTTGCATGAAAACTTCAATATCCATTAAACAAGATTTCCTTAGTTTGAAACTAATTTTTGTAATTCGTAGTTACTTATCTTTTCTAGTGTAAAAAAAATACGAAAAACAGCAAAAATCGCCTAACTCTAATTGGAATTTAACTTAAGGAAAATTTCAGCTACTTTTATAGATTTTCTTTAGAAAACTTCGAGTTGTTTTATAAGAAAAATACTTGTATTTCTATAAAGATGCATTTTAACCAGCGGTTGATATCATATCTCCCTCGCAAACAGTCTGCCCTTTGTATGAACTGTCTAAGTGCATCTGTATAGTTTTCCTTCTTCTGACCTTTTCTAACTACAGGCAAATAGGTACAGCTAACTCTTTCACCCCACCCCGTGTAAGCGACACCGTGAGTGACGTCATTGAGTTATCTAAGATGAATGTACAGCTTGGAAAAGCGAGTTTTTATTTATATGTAAATTAAGGGTTTTATAGAGATTGATTAAAAGTGTAGACCTGTCTCTGAGATAAATTCGGGATGTATTTAATAGCACTTTAAATTTGATGAAAACAGATATAAAATTGTATATCAGCACTTTAAAATAATAATGGACCTATAATTTAATATTATCACTACAAAAATAATGGTTTGCACTTTAAAATAATAATAGATCTATAATTTAATATTATCACTACAAAAATAATGCTTGCACTTTAACTGTGTCGCAACCATTAGTCCCAACTCCGAAACCATTTAGTTTCTGTCCAATCATGTCAGACTGACCACCATCTGACCACTGTTAAAATGAGATGGAAAGATGAAAACAACTTGTGGCATGATGCATAATTATACGCCATCAGGTCGGTTCTGGCGTTGTTGGTCACAATGGAACCTAACCTCTCTCGCTGCGCCCGCTCGTCGTCTGTTTACCAATGCTAAAGTTATAAAATTAATTTGTAAAGTGCAAAGTATTAATTTTAAAGCTAATCAATTAAATTGTATAGTGCAAAGTATTAATTTTAAAGCTTAGCATATTTATAGTGGAAACCATTATTTTTATAGCTCATTCAATAAATTTTGAAGCTAAACATTTTAAAGTGTGTTACATTATTTTTAAAGTGCATTAATATATTCCCCGATAAATTCTAGTAAACATTTATTCTTTTTGTGCTCTGAACGTAACTACTCGAATTATTTGTAAAATACCAACAACTTCGCAGAAGTAGAATACACTTTTTTTTAAAACAGACAAAAAATGACGACTTTTTTACACAAAACTCGATCAGCTGTTCGGACATTTGTAAGGAAAATAGTTTTTAGGGTTCCGTAGCCTAAATGGCAAGAAACGGAACCCTTATAGATTGGTCATGTCTGTCTGTCCGTATGTCACAGCCACTTTATTCCGAAAGTATCAAGATAACACAATTGAAACTTGGTTGGTAGATGTATTCTGTTAACCGCTTAACGAATTTAACATAAAAATAAAAAAAAATAAGATTAAGGGGGGGCTCCATATACATGGAACTGAAACTGAAAAAAAAAATTTTCTTCAAACCAATACGTGTGGGGTGTTTATAGATAGGTCTTTAAAAATGGCATTGAGGTTCCTAAGGCGATTTTTTTTCAAAGTCAACCGTTTGAAAGATATACGCTGCCAAAGTGGTAAAATGTGTGTCCCCCCCCTCTAACTTTTGAAATAAGAGAGTGAAAAATCTGAAAAAATATATGCTGTAGATCTTAATAAAAAACACTTTCAACGAAAATTAGTTTGAACGAAATATAATAATTGGTTTTTGAGATATAGCACATTTTCCAAAACCGCAAATATAACTTTGTCTTTCATACCAACACTGCGAAAAACAAAGTTATTTTTGCAGACGAAAAATAATAGTGGTATGAAAATATCGTATGGTTTAAGGTAACAACGGAACCCTACGGCGCGTGGTCCGACACGCACTTGGCCGGTTTTTTATTGTCTGTTTTCGGAAAAGTCGTAGAGCAAATGTTGTTGTTTATAATGTTAGTAATTTATAATCCTGCGAGGTTGTTGGAATTTAACGAATAACCCTGTTACAAACAATAAATTCATTTATTATTGAATATTTTTTAACCAAATAAAGTTTTTATTCTTTCATAAAAGTAATATTCACTGAAACTTTACTTTCCACTGAAAAACTCGGTTCAGCTATGATCTCATTTCGCTGAAATGAAATATAATTATATCCCGCGGCGCGCCTCTCACAGAAATTAGGATAACATTGTTTGGAGTGCAATTCCATCTGTGGGCTTTTTAGTTGTTACAGAGAGGGATTGAGGAAAAAATATTAAATTAAAAAATAAATAGGTATTTTTAAATTCACAATGCTATTTTTATATTAAGATAAAATATAGTAAAGGTCCAGTCTGAGGTGTTATAGGTGAGTCCATTTCTAGTATTTTTTTTATAATATACAGGGTGTTACAAAAAACCCCTGATGCAGAATAAAAGTAAATGAGGACCTTGAGGAAATAGCGAAAAAAATCAGCTGTTTCATACATTTGATATTTTCGTTATTATTTTTTGAATGAAACAGCTGACTTTTTTCGCGATTTCAGAGTATGTCCCAAAGTTGTTCTGTTTGATGGTCCCTGTCTGCTATATTCGGCAAAAGGGGTTTTTTTGTGACACGCTGTATACCTACTAGAAAAATACTAGAAAAAATCGATAGCACCCGCGTAGTTCCGTTCTTCTTCTTAAATTTATTTTAAAATAATGGAGTAGTACACCCATTGACCTGTATAGAAAAAAAAATCAGGTCAATGAGTACACCTAATAACATTTCCTTTTAGGCGTTTCTCGTTCTGTATTATTTGAAGCAAGAATTTCATGCCTTATTTTATTAGAGAGTAGGTTTAAATATGAAATTGCCGATTTTTTTCTTACAAGCAATTAAAAAATGCTTCCTGTAGGCAGTGTGTATAGATAAAGATTAAGTAACTAAATATACTGAAAATTCTGTAAAATATTTCAATAGGAAAGATAGATAAGTATTAAAAAAAATATTTCTATTATTTTGTTTTTTTTTCACATTTATTGTCGTAATAACTTAACTATGCGTTGGAAATACCTATGTATATATTTTTTTAATATCAATTTTTATACAAGCTGGAGACGACAATAACTGAAAACATTGATAGGAGTATTTTGAAACTATCAAATAATAAAATTCTTAAAATGTAAATATATTTTTAACCTAGGTATTAGTTATGTTTTATTATATTGTCATTTTAACATACTTAGCTGTCATCTATACATATAATAAAGCTGTAGAAAACTTTTGTCTGTACAATGAAAATATTTTGAAAAAAAGTGGTTGGGGTGTTTAATGATAACCAGTAGAAGCCATTTCTAACATTTTTGGAATTTTTGTCTGTTTGTCTGTTTATCTGTATGTTTGTGCGCTAATAACGTAAAAAGCGCTAACCCAATCATGATGATGATTACATAAAAATATACTGTGTATTTTGCAAAATAATCAAATCTTTATTTCATTGTAATCGGTTTACTGAATCAAAAGATATACGAATTTAAAGTTTACGATGAATTCGTTGCAATAATATCATCGGGCGAATGATACTGTTAGAACGACCGACCAGCGGTGTATCCACATCTGGCACAGTATAATGGTCAATGGCTAAAGTAAACAAAAACGTGTCGAGTTTTGGGTCTATTGTTATTTCTCAGAAACAAAATGCACGGGCATGCAGTAAAATCAAACCCCGGTTTCTATTAAGTATATTATTTTCTACTTCGTTCTCATGGGCATTCGATAAAATCGGTAGGGAACCTTTAACCCGGATAAAAGTATTATATACTAGCTTCCGCCCGCGACTTCGTTCGCTAGGACATTCGAGAAAATCCTTAGGGAACCTTTAGGGAGCCTCGCTAGATAAACATAGAATTATTTTATCCTGGTTAAAGGTCCCCTAAGGATTTTCTCGAATGTCCACGCGAACGAAGTCGCGGGCGGAAGCTAGTTTAATATATAATATTTCATAGAATTGCACGCCATTTTTTCACTTCATGATTTTGGAAATATACCATTTAATTTGATTATGTATAAACCTGGACACATCCCTGTTAGGGACGATAATTCCCGCCATAGGTAGCTTTTTGTAGTTTTCGTATAAACCTAATTACGACAATTATTTCAAGAGCATTATTCGTTATTCCGGCTTGTACTGCGGCTAGTGGGAATAAACTAAATGCCATTTTGTATAATGTTTTTTCTGTTTTTCACAACTTTTAAACACAATTTCATAATATTATTATGAAATTGTGTTTAAAAGTTGTGAAAAACAGAAAAAACCGGTCAAGTGCAAGTCGGACACGCGTACTAAAAGTTCCGTACAAAAAACGGCAAAAAAAAACACGTTCGTTGAATGGCAGCCCTAGTTCAATTTTCATTTTATTTTGTTTTTAGTATTTTTTGTTATAACGGCATCAGAAATACATCATCTGTGAAAATTTTAACTGTCTAGAATAACGGTTCATGAGATACAGCCTGGTGACGTGGTGACAGACAGACAAACAGATGGACAGTGTAGTGTTAGTAATGGGGTCCCGTTTTTACCCTTTGGGTACGGAACCCTAAAAACATAGTTATGTAACGTAGGTTCTTGGTACATGACGCGCAACATGACGCACGAGACGTTGGGCAACATTTTTGTTAAAAAAAGTTGCGCGGTTCACTTAATATTTTGAACAACAAAAGGGTTAGAGAACTTTAAAAATGAAAAATGTGCATGAAACTTGCCTAAACTAATTATAGGTAAGTAGTTACAGTTACATACTCAGCTGAAGTGGCAATGGGCGGGACACATAGCGAGAAGAACCGATGGCCGTTGGGGCGGAAAGGTTCTGGAATGGCGACCGCGCACCGGACGACGCTCCGTGGGTAGGCCCCGACAAGGTGGACCGACGATCTGGTGAAGGTCGCGGGAAGCCAGTGGATGCAGGCAGCGCAGGACCGATCGAACCCCTGCTCACCTGCAGGGGGGGATGCGCAAATGCATTTTCTCCGGCATAAAAAAAAGGACCGATCGTCGTGGAGATCCTTAGGGGAGGCCTATACCCAGCAGTGGGTGTCGTGCGGCTGATATATATAAGTTACATTTTATTGTTTTAAAAAACTAGACCAAATGCCTTTTACGGTAAAATTTTACGACTCAATACAAGAATTTCAACAAAAATACCAGTTCGCGTGCCTTCATTCATTGATTCAAACCGAAAACCGTACAATTTATTAATTAATCCAATTTTATAACAAAACAATAGGAAACCAATTGCTCGAAAACAATGGGTTGTCTGAACAGACAAACTTTCCTTTACTGTCAAAGCAAATTGAATCTTAAATCGTAAGGCGATAAATAAAAATTTGGCCAGCAAACAAATGTTGCTAGATTTAGAACTCACTCAATCTAAATATAACCTTAAAGCCAACGTTTATGGTTGGTTTTAGCTTAGCTGCTGGTATATATATAGTAAACTCTTGCCGGTTTGTCCGTACGTTCATCAGGCACGCAATCACAACTCGAAAACTTTGACGAATTAATATTCGCCTGAATTGTCGGATCTTTGATTAGTGCCGGCTGGCAGTAGGGTGGCCATCTTAAAAGAATAAAAATAAATAAATATTTGACAACATTACTAAAATAAGGGCTTTTCACAATTACAAAAAAACTGTAGGCTCGATAGATAGCGTTTATAAAAATAGGTGACAATGTGATTTTTTTACTAAGCTTCAAAGAGTATCAACACCATCTAGTGATTCAAATAGTTACTATTTTTATTTATTAAATGTCACTTTGAAAAGCTCTCATTGCCTTGTATTACGGAAATCAGAGATAATGATGAAACTACAAACAACAAGACAGAAGACGGTACAGAAAAGGTCGGTTTCTAAATTGACCCAGTCGGGGATCGAAAAGGGGACCTCAGAGGTGTAGATACTATGAAATTCGACCATGGAGGTCGTCAATAAATAAACTTTGTGTGCACTTATTACGAAATGTAAATAAAAGTTAATCAGACTTGAGATCAAAATCAGTTTCATACTTACTTTTTTTTTCAAAATTTTACTACACTAACCCGGACTACACCCGGAATCCTCACCACTGAGGAACTGGCTATCACTAGTGGATCCAGGGGGGGGGGGGGGGGCTAAGGGGCTCAAGCCCCCCCAAAATCATCTGGGTCCACCCCAACAAATCTGTTGATTACATCCTACCTCTAGCTGCCGGAACACAACAATTTTTAAATTATTGTTATGGCGTCAGACTTAGGTAAGAAGGAGGCGAATTTGAAATAAGCCCTACCACCAACCTTTTGGTGGTAGGGCTCACAGGAGTGGGGTACACCGCTTTCGATGTACCCCACTCCTGTGAATCGAATCCGGGACATAAGCGTCTCATACGGAAGGTCGAACCACTGGACCACAGATGCGGTTAATGAATTAAACCATAAAATGTAGCCCTCAACAGATGTGCTAAAAGATTTTATCATAAAAGGACGAGTATTTTTTATCCCGTTTTCTCTCGCAGCGTGGCCACCCCTTCACTTCCGGCGAATCGGTTCGTGCCTCAATCGCTTAGAACTAACATAATAGTGCGAGCTGGCGATTGCCCTTACGGCACCAGGGTTGTCATAAATCGAGTCACAATTAAAATGTTTCGACAATATCACCTTTTGGACGAAAAATACTTCGAATTCCCAGTACTTACACTTAGCACGAATTCTCACATTTCTTGTTTTAAAATAGTTGATTTCAAATAAGTATCTAAATATTGTCTTTACCAAATACTTAGTATGGTTATCGCGCTCAAGTGAAGATCACATAAATTGTAAAAATAAATCTTTACTAATAAATGTATTGTTTTTAAATCGTTTAAAGAAGACAACCCTAAGCAGTTCCGAACAGCTGTAAACTAAATTACAATCTGCCGTTTTAGACACCTTTTATCAATTAATTGTCTACACTTTCCCCAAAAGAACCGTGTCTTACTAAAAGTATTTCGTATAAGTAATCAATGCTTAGCCCAGTGATTGCTGAGGTTAAGCAACTTTCGCAAGGGTTTGATGTGGGATGGGTGACCATCATTTTATCTCGAGCTCCTCCGTGCTTCAGAAGCCACGTTAGGCCGTTGGTCACGGCTGCATTTGCAATAGTTAACACCCACTAATCCGCATCGGGCCCGCGTGGTGGATTACGGCCTATCCTCATGTAAGGAAGGCCTGTGCTCTAGCAATGGGGACATAAAAAAATCGCTGATGGTCAATCGATAACAAAAAAAAGATAAAGCCAGTAGATATAATACTTAAGTACTGAAAAATGTGTATTGAATGGAAGAAATACAATATAACTGACTGCTAGCTACATTATTGTCCCGCTCGGTACCGCATTATCTTCGAGGAATAAGGGATTTTTCCTTAATCCTATCTGTGTTCGTGACACCATGCGGTCCAATATTGATGGTCGTCGAGAACCGAATTGAATTCCAAGATATGATTTAAATAGACAGTAATAACACTAAAATTAAAATAGAACATTGATAGTGGCATAATACAATCTGTTTCAACAAATATAAATAAACAGAAAACGCAATCAGTCAACAAAAAGACGGGAAAACAAATCATTAACACGGCGCAGTTTGTCTGAGCCGTCAACAAATCATAGGTGACGTTGACAGCTGTCATTCGTGTGTTGCTGTCACTTCTTGGCGGGAACGCGCAGCCAATAAGAGGCGATGAAAGAACTGTCGTCGCGCTTCAATTGGCTGTCAAAATTATGCATTATTAACACTGAATACGGTGCTGTTGCTGTTTATACAATTTAATTTATTTAACAAAATGTAACAGACGATATAACACGTATTTCAATATGTAAAATTTTATTTTTGTCATACATGCTGGAGTGAAGTAGCAGCGGATCATTGGGAGGTGATTCTCGGGCGCGTGACATAGTGTCAAATTCAAGATATCTCGAAAAAGTCAAGAAATCAATGTCGAAAATCGTTGAGAATAAGTTTTTGGCTGCATTAGAGATTTTAGTGACATTTTCGAACGAGATTTGTGATTACTGATTAGAGATACCTAGTTGAATTCGAGAAATGTCGCAGTGCGCGAGAATCGGCCCCCCTCTGTCGACCGTATTATGTTAACTGCTTTTTATAATTAATTAGTCATGATAGCATAGCTTGATGGTAAGTACGGAACTACAGTAGCCCTTTACAGTTCTTTATCTTTTGAGATAACATGATAAGCAACAACTTAAGAATTCAACTACTAATGTGAAGTAGGTATCTCAAATTCTAAAAGGAAAATGTATCTAATAAAAAAGATCCCATCAATAGCCGAAGGCAATCGAATAAAATCGACTACGAATTCACCGAATAACTCTGTAATACCGAAACGATTTCAATTACATTCATGTAAATGTAATATTTGACGGTCTAAAGCAATATTTGTCGGTCTTAACGACCGAGATTTTTAATATTCCCGACGGAAAATTGCCGCGACTTTGCAGGGTTTTTGAGACCTCGCTTTCATTTTGCGTTTTCACCTTTATTGCTTACTTTTTAAGGTTCAAATTAGCTAGTTATTGTGTTGTAAGTGTAATTTTAGTTGTTCCCCTTTTAATTACTACTAATGACAACACGTCCGAACCATCGGCGCTCCTTTTTATGTCGTCGGGTGATAAATGACCCGCTCTTGTAGTTAGTTTTGGCGTTTTTTTAACCGTCTAAATATAGCGTTGCGGTCTTTTGTTTTACCTGGTGTTTTGCATTTGTTTTTTTTTGTATTTCGTCGCCTATTTACGCTTACAGCGTCAGCGACCAGCGTCTCTTTCAAATGCTGACGTTGGCGGCGCGGGCGTGTGAAATGTATAGAAATGTTCACGCTGACTTCAGACGTCGCATATAGCATCAAATAGGAGTCCAATGCATAAAATACATTAAAATCTTTTGATGTAATAACCAGTGATAACGTCGTTCTATCCTTGTTTTCTAGCCCCTATCATGTCTGTTATTTAAAATTTTAACATTGACATATTATTATTGTAACGTCATGTGGAAACACCCTTTTAGCTGTCAAAGTATTGTCTACTTTGATGTATAGACTAATGAGCGGTTTTCAAAAGGCAGTTTAAGAAAAAAAAGTAGTACCTAAAAGACGGCTAGATGTCGTTGTTCGACTAAGTACGTAACTTTTCCAGAAAAAAGCAAAGGATATTGTCAATTTGACAGACAATTTTGGCATGGTTATGGCAAACTAATCCTCTTAGTCTATATCTATGCTTCAGGGAGTAATTTTTGCCAGTATCGAGTGTTATATACTCAGTGGTATACTCAGCTGCTAGGAAAAATAAAAAAAAACCTACCTAGTTGAAAAACGCCATCTATCTACATAAAACTAGACTAAAATTCTCAGCTGTCAGAAAACCGCTCATTATAATAAGTGCTGGCCCCGGAAGTAGGTGACAATTGTCATTATAAATTTATAGAGCGACGAAATTTTGACTGGTGGAAAAGTAGTGTCAGGCAGCATCAAACTTTACCACTTTTTCGCGCATTTTGATGCCGCCTGGCACTAATTTTCCACCAGTCTAAATTCCTGGCAATGTTATATTGGATTTAGGTACATGATTGGCTTGCTATCATACCACACCAAATCCAAAGCTCAATCGTTTTTCAGCCCCTTTGTTGCTCAACCACTCCCACCCCCACCACTGAAATCTGCGAGGTGCCCGGATCTGCTAATAATGATGGTATGGCAAACTAATAAGAGGGATTTCGTCGCTCTGTAAATTGTCCACCTTTTTCCGGGGCTAGCTCTTAGTCTAGGTATATACTTTTCTCGGGTTTGTACTAGTACACATGCATTTTGTAGTTGGGCAGTGGAGAATATAACCAGTTGAGCAGTCTAGTTGAGCAGTGGTGAAAAAAGGGATTTTTCTCTACCTATGAGGTTCCATAGGCCCTCGGTATTTTTTTATAAATTTACCAAGTTAACTGACCTGTCGTACGTGTCTAAATTAGAGGTAGTTTAGAAAGTTCGCTCATGCATTCTGCTCAAAAGAAAATAGAGGCCATTATATGGTTTTTCATAGTTAAAAATAAAATAGAGAGAATTTGGATTTTCATACAAAAATACGCGAAGTTAAACATATTTCAATCATAACTGACTCTCGGCGAATAGGAGAAATTGTACTGACAGTAAAGTCCGCAAGTTGACTATCACAGCCTTCGAACAATATGAAATTCAAATAAAATCAGATTGAATTTATATTAAAAACAACCCGCCAAGTGCGAGTTGGACTCGCGCACAAAGGGTTCCGTACAAAAAAAAACGGGAAACAATCACATTTATAGTATGGGAGCCCCCCTTAAATATTTATTTTAGTCTGTTTTTAGTATGTGTTGTTATAGCGGCAACAGAAATACATCATCTGTGAAAATTTCAACTGTCTTGCTATCACGGTTCATGAATGAGATACAGCCTGGTGACAGACAGACGGACAGCGGAGTCTTAGTAATAGGGTCCCGTTTTTACCCTTTGGGTACGGAACCCTAAAAACTTATCAAGTAGGGGATTTTAATTTACTTGTATCTTTTTGGAAGTAAATTATGGTTCACTAGCTATGTATTTTTTTAATATGTTGATATCACTTTGACAAAACAAAGAAAGTAGTGTTAATTGAATTCGTCACGGTCGGTAGAGCTACCATGGCTTAATGGTGGAGTGCCTGTCTTGATTTGTCAGGGGTGCGGGTTCGTATCCTGTCCGTGGCGGCTATTATATAACGTGTTACGTACTTTGTTTTATATTTATATCACTTGTGGAAAAAACCTTAGGATTGGATTTAGTATGAAATAAAATGATTAAGGTACTTATAAAGGTAGGTAAGTACTTATTTTATTTCATTAAATAGTACGCGCGGAAATCTTAGTATTTTTTATTTGATTAGGAAAGGTTGTGTATCTATAGTCAAACACAGGAAGATTTTTTGAACAGTACACAAATTCGGTGGTGTGGTTTAGACCGTCAAACTGAACAACTTTGTCTACGGGACCAACTTAATCAGAGTAAAAAAATTGTCAGCTGTTCCATAGAAAACGTCAATATCTACTCCACCAAAATGTATGGAACAGCTGATTATTTTTTGCTCTGTATAATTGTTTCATTAACTTGAATCAGCGCAATATGTGCGAATTTCCCGTTTGTCAATAGCTAGTAAAAGACCAAAATAATTAAATGTTAACTGTTAAGCCATACACCATTCGAATAACCCTAAAACACACCATAAAAGTTGTAGACACGTTTGTCCACGTTAATTTAGTTAGTCTCCCCACCAAACACGAAGGGGGGAGGAATTAATTATCTCAGAAGGGGGGAAGGGGAAAGGTACACACTATATCTTTGTCATATGTTTGGGCACGTCGGAATTTCGTGTTGTTTCGTTTTATTATGATCTTAGCTAATAAAACACCTTTCCAACATGGAAAACAAGGGTCAAACTTATAGGACAGCTAAGTTATGCCTACTTCAGCAAACAAAGTGTTTCCCGCATAAAAAAATAAGGTTATTAATTACTCGAAGGCATTTTTCAATAGAAAAAAAAGTAGACATTACTTATAATATATTTTGTGGACGAAGTTAGTACTCTTATGTGTAAGTATTAAGAAAATTTTTTTTTGTTTCATATTTTTAAACCAAAACCAAGACATGTTATTAAAAAACAGTAAGTGACATGTATTCATTAATTACATAGTTTCTTAATTAATTAGCGAATATGACAAGAGTTTTTGCGGTCTCATCCCCGAATCATATGTTAAAGGTTAATTTAAATGATTAATGGAAAAATATAAACCCTATTTTGGATCTGACAATCAAAAGCTGTTTAACTTACCATTGGATGACTTTTTTAAATTAATATTCGACTTATCTTTAACTACTTGAGATTGTAGACCCTAAAAACCAACACATGTCTGAGATTTTTTTTTGTATTAAAAACTTCAGAGTGATAACCGCGGCGTGGTAGATAGATTATTTTATTCAATATTTAAATACACTATTTTGTACACTTCTAAGGCTTCCGCGCGTACAGTTCATTAGAAATAAAACACTTTTTACAGATTACAGCGCGTATATTGGTCAATTCAGATGTTATTTTAGAATGATTTCGTTTTGATTTGTTATTTTTTTGGGTTTCCCGACGTTTCGACACCTTTCCAGGGGCCGTGGTCACGGGACGACTAAAGCAGAGAAGCTGCTCTTATTTTTATGAAATTACCCACTCGGAACTTTGTAAAAAAAGCATTTAAATTTATTAAATTATATTATAGCTGCGTTTATTATTAAAATCAGAAAGTAATCCGTAAATAGTGTTTTATTTCTAATACACTATTTTGGTCTTTGGCTGCCACTATATTTTTCATTAAAAGAAACAAAAATCGGTTTCCAAGTTTTATAATAATTTTATGCGGTTTTATGCATGACACAAGATATACCATATTCAATCCTTACTAGTCCTTACTAATCCTTCCTTACTAATATTATAAATGCGAAAGTCCGTTTGTTTGTTTATTTGTTTGTTTGTTACGCCTTCACGTCGTAACTACTGAACCGATCATCATGAAATTTTGCATACACGTTGTCAGGAGTGCAGAAAAGAACATAGGGTACCTTTCATCCCGAAAAAACGTACAGTTCCCGAGGGATAGCAAAAAAACTGTCCACGCAGACGAAGGCGCGGGCGGCCGCTAGTAATATTATAAATAAATGCGAAAGTCCGTTTGTTTGTTACGCCTTCACGTCTTAACTACTGAACCGATCATCATGAAATTTTGCATACACGTTGTCAGGGGTACAGAAAAGGACATAGGGTACCTTTCATCCCGAAAAAATATTGTTCCCGAGGGATAGCAAAAAACTTTTCCACGCAGACGAAGTCGCGGGAGGCCGTTAGTAAGGATATAATGCCAAACACCCTGTTTACAAATTATGATAAAGAATAAACAAACGCTAGCGACGGATATCTGACTCATACCAATCGTGGTTAAAATACGAAATAAGTACGTGCGGAAAATATAATTAGATAACACAAAGATATTTCTGTTAAGCTACTTTATTATAAATCATCATGATCCAGTGATGAACATCTGATTTCTTTTAGTCGTATTATGGTCTGTCTTCACCGAGTCAACTTGCGTCAAACGCATGCAATATAGATTGCCTTAAAATCATTTTCACGTTCAGCTCTCTGCCGTACAAATTTAACTTTTTCTTGAGAAGATAGGGCATGCGCCATTGCATGCCCTGAGGCATGTCTCTGTTGAAAGTGCAAAAGGAAAGCGAAAGTGCACGGTCAGCGTGCGCTATTGAATGACTTGAGGCATGCGTCAGGTGAAATTAAAGGGGAAAGCGGAAAAGCGATCATTTGAAGACATACCTATAGGTGTGTCTTCATACGATGTCTTTCATCTGCCCCATTCAATAGCGCACGTTGACCGTGCGCTATCGCTTTCCTCTTGGGCTTTCAATAAAGGCATGCCTCAGCACATGCAATAGCATAAACCCTATCTTCAAAAAAAACTTATTTTTTTTATTGTAGAAAGTTGAATGTGAAAGCGCACGGTTTGCAGGCAATCAAATTGCATGCGTATGTCGCAAGTTGACTTGAAAATTGAATAAAAAGTTGAAGCCACGTGCTCTTTCTTCTTATCGTATGAGGATTAGTGGCCACCTCGGGTGTTAGAGTTAATCAAGCCGCCTGTATGGCCTCTGACTTGGCTTAACGACTGTTATCAGATGACAACAGCCGGGAACGACGGTTTAACGTGCCCTCCGAAGCACGGAAGCGCTCAGTTGTATTGCCACGTAACGGTCACCTGGCCGGACCGAGCATTGCTTAACAAACGTGATCGAGTCGAGTACGATCAGTCTGTCAAGCCCCGCCATGAGCACGACTTGGTGAAGACAGATCATTTAATCGAGGTTACCAGAGCTAGTAGAGTGATGCGCCGTGTTCGCAGGTCGCACGCTCGCATGTAGGTCGGCTAGAGCGTCGGGACGCGCCTGTTTCCTGGCCCACGTCACTATAAGCAGGGTTGCTACTGGAGAGAAAATAAAATGATTTAACACAAATTATTATCACAAGAAGCCGTCCTGCAAGAACCAGTAAAATGGTGCTGCCTTTAAAAGGAGCATTTAAATTTTAAGTAATACGAATAGCATGATTTATATACCTAATGGAGAGATGCGCTGTTTGCAGGTTGCAGGTCGCACGCAGTTAGTAGGGACGCGCCTGTTTCCTGCCACAGTAGGGTTGTCACTTGGAAGCAAGCTATTTAAAAAATTCAATTAGAGAAATGCTACAATATTCTAACTAACGTCAATAAAACTAAGAGGATATCCATACTAAACGAGCGTCTACGTGGTATAGTATCTTACAAGTTAACTCAATAAACTGAAATACACTTAAATCACAACAGAAAGCAATATATTTACAGAATATATTACAATATTATCAATGTGAAAGTTTGGATGTTTGTTACTCAATCACGCAAAAACAGCTGAACGTATTTGGATAAATTTCGCGCACAAATAATTTACTTATAGCGTGATTTTTTTTTTTTATCTCGGTCAAAGGTTCCCTAGGGTTTTTCCAAATATTCACGTGGACGAAGTCAGGGCGGAAACTTAGTTAAGTGATAATTATCAGTGTGCATCTACTAATTAACATTAGTATTGTTAAAAACATCAACATATTCAAGACAGGGGTGCCAAACCTTTTAAAGTGGGTCGTAGGTAAAACTTAAAGGGGTGACACCGGATCAATGCAAAGTGCTTCCGACATCGCTTCCTGACAGCCCTGAGGCCATTACAGCCGCGCCCAGGCCACGCCACACTTTCAGGCCAATCGATATATTTTTGTTAGGCAGTTTAATTATTTTTATATTTCTTCTGTTTTTGTTAGCTGTTGGAAAAGTGTAGAGTCGTGTAGAATAATTAAATCCAAACAAAAACATTTTCATGCAAAATGTTGTAAAGACGAGACTTATATGGCTTGCACTGTCAAAAAGTTATCAGACCTCATGTAGAGCCAAGCTTCTAACTCTACACGCCTACAGGCCCATCACAAACTCTACAACTTCGTTTCACAAATCAAATAAATTAAGTCAATTTTATTTCATATAAATTCTGTTCCATTTATAGACTAAACCAGAAGTAATCAATCAATCATTTATTGTGAAACAGGCACCCCTACTATAATTAAAAACAGTTCAAAAATATTTTATAATTGTAAGAAAGGATGTAAAAGGGAAATCTATTATTGGCCTTACGTATTGCTATAAGTATACTTTATTGTAATAGACTATAAAGCGCTGTTGATTTTCTCAATAAATAAAAAAAAAATAAAAAAAAAACTTAGTCAAAATATGTGGCTTGGTCATTTCGCTACATTCACAATGGGCGTAAGGTAAAACTTTTGTGTTATACAATAGTTCTTGTAGTAACGAAACAGTCAAGCCACATGTTTTCTTTTTCGTACCTATTTGTAATGAGAAATAAATTCAAGTTGAGTTTAAAATTATAACAACTGCTAATGGCGTTGCAAACATTTTGTTAAGGTGGCACCCTGATCGAAAGTGGCGCTGCGGTGAAGGGTCTACAGTCTAGTATTTTTAGACGGTATCGTTATTTCCCTCGTAGTCACTGCTAGAAGTAGATAGCAAAACTGCTAAAAGTGGCCGTTTTTGACACATTTCCTATCTACTTTTACGAATGACTACGAGGGCATGTAGTGATACCTTCTAAAAATACTAGACCATGGGCCCTAAAATCTCCACGATAAACATTATTAAAATCTTTTTCTACTAATAACTTATTAAATAAAAACCTGAGGGCGCCACTTTCGGTCATACAACCGTCTTAACCATTGCCATCCAAAAAAATACTTTACATAATATTTTAAGTATAATTGATCATTATTAAAATGAGTAGGTACCTAACACCTTCAAAATTATGTCAAAAAATCATTTCATCTGGGTCGTTTTTGACCCACGTGCACCAGTTGAGGGTTAAAAGCGATTGCATTATTCAACATGTCAAAAAAAATATAGGTATCTAGTAATAAAAATACCGATGAGAAAACCAGATAAACAATTTTGAAAGCCTTTTGTGTTTTATTCTGTCTTTAAAAACAATTTTTTTCAGTAAAAATATGAAACCCAAAACTGTCCAGCGATAGCCAAACTTTTCGGGACAGTCCCTCTTTTGTGTTTTATCTTTCAAATGAATCTGTCACTTACCCTTTTTGGATGATAAAATAAAGTTTGTTTTTTACTTTGTGAGTCTATACCAAGAAGCTTATACCGCCCTCCAATGGAGATTGCACGGCCATATGTCATAGTGAAGATTGAAAAAAGCTCCTTTAGTGACGTGACGGCTTATTGCTACCTCTTTCTTTAGTGTTACAATACGTGTTCGTTGTTCGTCGTTCGTTTGTTCGTGAGAAACGAAAACGTATTGTAAAACGCAAAGAAAGAGATAGCAATAAGCCGTGACGTCACTAAAGAGTCTTTTTCAATCTTCACTTACTTACTAGGCGTGCAATCTCCATTGTGGATATAAGCTTCTTGGTCTATACTATACAGGGTGTTTGGAAATAGCCTTATAAAGCTAAATATGGTATAGATAGGGACCATCAAACAACTTTTATCATGAAACCAACTCTGAAATCGCAAAAAAAATTCAGCTGTTTTAAAATTTTCATTTTTTTTAATAAGAGATCAGAATCGCTTGACCGCTATCACGCCTGATGGTAAGCAGAGATGAAAAATAAGTCAGCTGTTTCATACAAAAATTAATAACGATAAATATCAAAATTTATGAAATAGCTGATTTTTTTTCGCGATTTCAGATTTGGTCCCATAGTAGAAGTTGTTCAGTTTGATGGTCCCTATCTACCATATTCGGCATTAGGGGTTGTTATGTAACACGTTGTATAATTATAGGCATGGATAGTTATAACTGTTATAAGAAAATGTTGGGCATATTTGACCTGCGTCATAAAAGTTCGCGTACAGAAACTAAACCAGTTTTAAATTGAAGAATTCAATCCCACTTTTCAAAATAAGTATAATTTATTTATGTACCAACCGGCAGAAAAAAGTTATTTAGTATGTGTGCGAGTATATGTATGATGTTATCAAATTTTTGTTAATAAAACAGTTTTTTTTTCTTTCAGCATAATAAAAGTTTGTATTGTCTTTATTTATTTATTTTATTTATTATTGAAATGATATGATATAATGATTAACAAATGAAACATGGCCTGCAAGAATGCGACCCATATCACTGAGTAGCAGATACATTTATCTACATATCTAGCCCAATTTCGTTTGTGTACGCCATAAGTCAAACGTCGGAACAAAATGCCCATAGACCTTTTTGCTCCTATTTAGGAGTTTATAAATAAATAGAAATGAAAACCCGTATTTGGCGGTGATCGATAACCACTACGTTTCGATTAGTTACCCAATTATATAGATCTCTCGTTGATTAGTTGCCGACGGGGCTTCCCCGGGGTGGCGCCCGCAGAACCACAGACAATTATTGCTTTTTTATTAGAACATATTGTCTATTCTTTTATGGCTGCTTTATACTTATTGTAAACGATGGCTTAAGAGTGAAAAATATTGCGTTCTTAATTAATGATGCGTAGTAAAACTGAAATGAATGGGTGCCTGAAAGTTACGCCTGAAAAGGGAATCAAATTGTGAGAAATAAGAAATTGATAAGATTAAGAGCCAAATTCACCATTGATTTTAAACGTGATCAAGATCACGTTTTACGTAATGTAGTTTAAGTGTCGAGTTTGATACCCAGTTCCCCGTTTATTCCAAAAATCAATTTCACCAGGTCATAAAAAAAATTGAATCAAGATTTAACAAGGCATTGTTTATAACATAATTGTACATTTTTGTAACAAATTTTACTTTGTTGTTATGACAGTGACAGCCTTAAACTTGTTTTTTGACAAAGCGCGTTTAAAATCAATGGTGAAATTGGCTCTAAAATTAATGAAGTTAAAATCTTGTATCTATTGTTTTCTTTTTGTGTTTCTCAGTTTATTATTGTTTATTAATCGATTAACGTCGGATATTAGGTGCCAGTTCCATAGGATAAAATACAGAATTCTGTTTTTACTAATTAAATCTACAGGGTGAAATTGAAAACTGTTGACAAATTTTGTGGTGTTGCTTAGACCGTCAAACTGAACAAGTCTATGGAACCAACTTAATCAGAGAAAAAAAATCTGCTGTTCTATACATTTTGGTCGAGAAGATATTGGAAAATCGGCTGTTTCACATCATTTTGGTCGAGTAGATAATTGATATTGAAGTTTTCTATGGAACAGCTGATTTTTTTTGCACTGATCAAGTTGGTCCCATAGACAAAGTTGTTCAGTTTGATGATCTAAAGCCACACTTCAAAATTAGTCGACTGTTAAAAAAAATCACCCTGTCGAAGATAGGTGCTCTAAGATTTTGCTGCATATCTTTTGAATAAATAATTTTGGGCTACCTACTCTAAAAATCAATAAGTTTTTTTACTAGTAGGTAATAAAAAAGTTGAAACGCACATTTGTGATAGAAAACTAAGGGGGAGCTTTTCCCCGTCCACTGTCTGGCCAGCCGCCCATCTGCTCGCAACTATCAGATTGAGCGACATTCGGATTAAATGAAAACCGCTGGATTAGGTAGAGGCTGATTTAGACTGAAACACTAAGCTTAAACTGAGAATGAGCGCTGTTCAAAGTGACATTAACAAAATAAAAATAGTAACTATTTGCCTCACTAGATGGTCTTGAAACTCTTCGAAGCTTTGTAAAAAAATCACATTGAGACACATTTTTATCAACGCCATCTATCGAGCCTACAGTTTTTTGTCATTATGAAAAGCCCTCATTAAGTAACGAATTTTCTTGCAAACTTTTATTAACCTACTTAAAAAAATAAGAAGGTTGTCATCAATTCGTCTAGTATTTTCTTTCTAAGTATTTTTTAATTTATTTTTAATCAGAAAGACCTTCTGTAATTTAATAGTTGGGTGGGATTCGAAGTTACGGACCTATCGCAATCTGGGTAAATACTCTGTCTGACCAACTGAGCTACCGAATACACACACACACACACATATTTTCACTGTAAACATTCCACATTGTACAGAGGTTCGAGAATTGATCAAAATGAAGTAGCTAACCTAAGTAATATTAGTTATTATTAGTTAGTAAGCTAAGTAATATTTAGTTTAACTGATTTTTTATAAAATCAAAAGGGATTTTAACATGAATGTAACCAGGGGGAAGATTTTACTTGGCCACAAGTCTGGTCGGCATTCAACCCTGTTAAAAACTGTCAGGTTGAGTGACATTCGTATTTAATGAAAACCACTAGACAGGGGTTCATTCTGACTTCAATATAAAGTTTAAACTTTAAGACCCACCCTCATTCTAATTCTTGCTTGACTAAAGTTAGATTTTTGCAACGTTTCATTTAAATCTACCCTTATTCACAGGGAAAACGTTACGATTTTCAACTTAATAAACATGAGATTAGAGCTTACAATAAATTCCACCATACATTTTCTCGCGTCCGTTGACGTTTCAAACTTTCAACTGGAAATGACAACTAAAGCAACTGATATTTGTCAAATATTTTGAAACTAACATGAAATTGTCCACAAGCAGACAGATTCGCATTGGGGGTTAAAAATAGATAAAAAGTTTTAAAACAAAAATAATTACAAAAATAAAAATTAACTATCTCTTTTTTATAAATAGCAATATAATAAAGGCAATGAAGCGATCTTTTGTATGGAGACCCCAACATAGGTCAAACCGCACTACAGCGGAGCGGCGCTGCGCGGCGCAGCACTGCAGCGGAGCGGCGCGGCCTCTCCTAAACATACTATCGCGGCCGCGGAGCGGGGCGGCGCGGCTTAAATTGCCAGACGTAGCAAGATTTCATTGAAGTTTGACGCACGAACGAAAAGGGAACGCTCGGTCACGCGTTCCCTAGAACGAATTTCGAAGCAACGATTTAGCAACACATCCTCATATTTTTTATTTATTTATTTATGTTGAGTTATGATTATGATTATTTATGAAATGATCGCGTAAAATACCAATTTGTAATTTAATCAAAATTTGTACACTGAAATATCAGTAGAAATAGATATTTCCAAATACCCTCTATAGACTGAAGCTCGATTATGAAAAATATTCGGCCGCGCCGCGCCGCGAGCTATACCGCACTAGCGGCAGCGGAGCGGCGCGGCGCGGCAAAATATTCTTTTGCATCCAAATCTGCAGCGCCGCGCCGGTACGCGCCGCGCCGCGCCGCGCCTCTCCGCTTTAGTGCGGTTTGCATCATTGCAATCAATAGAAATAATATTTGGCCGAACCGCGCCGCGCCGCGGCGCTCCGCGCCGCTCCGCACCGCTCCGCTGTAGTGCGGTTTGACCTTAAATCCTCAGTCGATGAAACTTTGCAGGGATGTAAAGTATGAACCAAAACCTATGTACAAATATCGAAAAACTAAAAAAAAAAAACCGATTTGGATAATTTAAAGAATATGTTTCATTTATGATACTTATCATTTTGAACTTTTTAGTTTTTTTATGCATTTACAATGCTATTTTTATATTAAGATGATTAATAATTGAAAAATATTAGAAAAAATCGACTCACCCATAGCAACTCAGAACTCTCTGAACCCGCACCCTTAGGATTCCGGCCCAATGCATTATCATACTGTAAAGTTTCGTCTACTGAGAATTTACTGTGTACTTTCCTACACTAAATATAACTTAACTACACTAGTTCTATGTTTACTGCTTAAAATATTATGTTGGTCCTTCGAACCGGGTAATTCGATTTGTCGTCGCAGTATTTGTAATAACTAGAGGTGGTTAATATAGCATCTAGCGCCATATTATAGCGCGCTATATTTACATAGCGCATATAGCGCGCTATGTAAGTAGACGTTATGGCGCTATGAATATCGCGCGTGGCAACAAGTAGCATCGTTGGCCGGACGGGGGCGCGGGCATTCATCGCGTGCGCGCTGTTGCTACCGGACACGTTATGCGCGTTTCTTTCGCAGCACGCTAGGTACGAGTATAATATAGCGCGCGACCTTATATTTTTGTTAGTTCGATTAGGACTTTTATAACACAACTAAGTCAATTAGTTAGTATTATTTGAAAGCTATTTAGCTAAGCAAAGTTAGGTCGAAAATCGCTTCCACATGTTTTTTTAACTAGAAAATATTGTCTAGTGATCACAAGTTAGAAAAATAAGTGCAAGCGATTTTCGACCTTATTGACATTTATCAAAATCACGGTTTTTAATGAAAGATCAAAGTTAGTAAACGAGAATACGGCAAAAAATCAACCGAATTTCAAACGTCAATAAGGTCGAAAATCGCTTGCACCTGTGTTTTTTTAACTAGAAAACATTGTCTAGTGATCACAAGTTAGAAAAATGAGTGCAAGCGATTTTCGACCTTATTGACATTTATCAAAATCACGGTTTTTAATGAAAGACCAAAGTTAGTAAACGAGAATACAGCAAAAAATCAACCGAATTTCAAACGTCAATAAGGTTGAAAATCGTTTGCGCCTGTTTTTTTTAACTAGAAAACATTGTCTAGTTATCACAAGTTAGAAAAATGAGTGCAAGCGATTTTCGACCTTATTGACATTTATCAAAATCGCGGTTTTTAATGAAAGATCAAAGTTAGTAAACGAGAATACAGCAAAAAAACAACCAAATTTCAAATGTCAATAAGGTCGAAAATAGCATGCACCTGTTTTTATTAACTACAGATCACTAGACTAAGTTTTCCTACCTACACTTTTTTCCGATATTAATTTGTTTTTCCGAAATCGTATAATTCAATTATAGACAGTTCTAAGCCCGAAAAGTATGAAATAAAGTTCATTAGTTTACATTACTGCTTTATTTTATATAAGACTAAAAATATGTAACGTATTAATAAATAACATTTTTGTAAAACGCGCGATCTGTCTAACGAACGACGTGTGACGTAACGTGTTGCGAAATCCAACGTGCTGCATCTAACGCGCCAGCCAGCCGCCCGCATGCTACCTGATAAATAGCGCGTTATAACATAGCGTATTAAATAGCGCGCTAGAAATCAATAGCATATAGTCTGTAGCGTGCTGTTGCTTTATAGGCGTTATGAACAACTCTAGTAATAACGCATCGCGGCTCACTTCACAAGAAGTTGGCTTTTGGCGCGAACCAATAACACGAGCTCCCAATGTCTTTTGTGAACGATTACACTCGGTGGCAAAATAAATGGAGCAGCAAAAATTTTTTTTTAAAATTCTTGCTAAGTTTTGAAATTGCAGAGTAAAAGAAAACTTGAAACAATAATATAGTTAAAGAAAAATGTACATGCCTGTGTTGTCGTTGGTTATAGATGCCTATGGATGTTTGAAACTTCTTCGGAAGATATTGTTCTGTACACAAACATCTGTTTTGTTCATATCTTAAAAAACCGGCCAAGTGCGAGTCGGACTCGCGCACGAAGGGTTCCGTACCAAAAAATCACGTTTGTTGTATAGGAGCCCTATAGGAGCCCTTAAATAATTATTTTTATCTGTTTTTAGCATATGTTGTTATAGCATCAATAGAAATACACGATCTGTGAAAACTACAACTGTCTACTTGTAGTCGTTATCAATATCGAGCAAAAAACGGCAAAAAAATCACCTTTGTTGTATGGGAGCCCCCCTTAAATATTCATTTTAAACTGTTTTTAGTATTTGTTGTGCTAGCGGCAACAAAAATACATCATCTGTGAAAATTTGAATTGTCTAGCTATCACGGTTCATGAGATACAGCTTGGTGACAGACAGACAGAGAGACAGACAGACGGACAGCGGAGGCTTAGTAATAGGGTCCCGTTTTTACCCTTTGGGTACGGAACCCTAAAAAGTACCTATTACCACAGTTATTCGCTTGCAAAAATTGCAAGTGATTATTATCATTTATTAGGTAAATTATGTTAAGATATAATATCTAATAGTGGCGCTAGAGTTGCAGACCACGCGTTTGTGATATTAAAAAAAATATCGAAATGGCTGAAATATGATAATCCCCATATTTTAGCATTTTTTAAAATATAAAAACAATCAACAAAATTAATGGAACCTGCTCACAAAATTTCACGAGAATCGATTGAGAAATGTGACCTGTAGACGAGAACAAACGGACAGCTGGAGCGACATACGAAAGCATTTTTTCCCAAGCTGAAACCGAGACGCTTCGCTCGCTCTCGGCGCTCGCTCGGTTGATAATGCCATCGCTAGACTCTTCCTCAGTCATTCAACATTGTTAAACAAAGTAACGAAGTAAAACTAAACAGTTTATTTGCCCTCCACTGTAAAGTGGGGCGCGGAAAAAGTCCATTCGCGTTACTCGACCGGGCTCATTGTTATTTGTAGTAGTTAAGAGTTCCCCTCTCTAGGCCTATATTGTGCCGGGACGCGCAGGAATCTGGGACCCGGGCCTCGGGACTTTTTCAATGGGAAACTTGGGAGGCAGTTGAATGGAAAATGGGAATTTAGGAAAGTTTTAAGATTTCACTTATGATTAGGTTTTAATAGTTTTTGTTGTTAGATTTTGGGATTTAGGATCGAATTTTTAGAAGCTTTATTAAATAAAAGAGAGGTCAGTCTAGAAATGTTTTGCTATTGATATTTGAATGTGTGTTTTTGTAAAGAATTAAAAACGTTTTTTTTGTAAATAAATCAAATACTTTTATACTACAGCTGCTCGGAAATATCTGATATTTTGTTGTGTATGTGTATCTGATACTTTATCAAATTTACGGTAGAAAGTACGTCATTGCATATCGAACAAATATGTGGGGAGAAAACGCATCTGAGCGGGAGAGAAAAGTGTATGAAAATCCATTTCTTACGTGGTTTTTCTTTTTAGGGTTCCGTAGCCAAAATGGCAAAAAACGGAACCCTTTTAGATTCGTCATGTCTGTCTGTCTGTCTGTCCGTCCGTATGTCACAGCCATTTATTCCGTAAGTATTAGGATTACACAGTTGAAACTTAGTAGGTAGATGTATTCTGTTAACCGCTTAACCATTTTAACACAAAAATAAAAAAAAAATAAAGATTAAGTGGGAGCTCCCCATACATTGAACTGAAACTTAATTTTTTTTTCTTCCTACAAACACATGGGGGGTGTCTATAGATAGGTCTTTAAAAATGACATTGAGGTTTCTAAGACAATTTTTTTTCAAAGTCAACCGTTTGAAAGATAAACACTGCCAAAGTGGTAAAATGTGTGTCCCCCCCCCTCTAACTTTTGAAATAAGAAAGTGAAAAATCTATAAAAATATATGCTATAGATCTTAATAAAAACTTTCAACGAAAATTGGTTTGAACGAGATAAAGTAATTAGTTTTCGAGATATATCATATTTTCCAAAACCGCAAATATAACTTTGTCATTCATACCAACACTGTGAAAAACAAAGTTATTTTTGTAGACGAAAAATAATAGTGGTATTAAATATGGTATGGTATAAGGTAACTACGGAACCCTACGGCACGTGGCCCGACACGCACTTGGCCGGTTTTTTAATTTTGGGTAAGACTATGCGCCGGTAACCTAAATAACAAAAGCCAAAAAGTTTTTACAGTGAGTTTTTATCTCCAAGTTCGCAAAATGACACTGGCCACTAACTGTGTGTCGGATGGTGTCGGGCTGGCAGTGCGATCCTGCGGCGGCAGGATAAACAATTTGAAAAAAGAACATGTGAAAATTGCAGACGCCATTGGCGCCATTTTCAATTTGTGTGTTGTTTGAGGATTCAATTAGTAAATATTTAGTTTTTTATTTTCCTCGTAGGTGTAGTATAAAGCACTATGTATCACTCGAGAGAAAGTGCGATTCCCGATCTCGGGTGTTTTAAAGCCCTCGCCTACGGCTCGGGCTTCGAACGACACCCTCGACGGTAATCGGTCTCTTTCTCCTCTCGGTGAACAATGTACTATTTCCTACGGCTTCGAAAAAAGTGGCTTGCGACTATGGTTATCCTTTTCAAATGTTGGACTCAAATATTTTCTTGTTTCAAACATTTTAGAGTGTGATTTTTCTGTATAGGTAATAATATGAATAGATAATTAAATGCTAAAATGTAGTGCAATAAAAAAAAGTATACATGTCGATGTTTGTAAATACACATAATTATGTTGAAATTCAAGAAAATACAAGACATAAGATACCCTTTTTCCCTAACAAAATTACACACCTACCCGGATACTGTAAGTTATATTGTAAACCCCCCTTTCCACCTAAATTATCGCCTTAAAGGGTCGGAAGCGGTTTTTTTACAACGTAAATTAATTTGTGTCGGCGGCGGCGCAGTTACATATTTTCATTTGCGATTTTTCTCGAATAAAAAAGGAAATAGGACGAAAACTATTGCCTTAAAGATTACAGAAAACATTGCTCGTGTTTTTTGTCTTTCGGTTGTTAAACTGACATCATTGGCAAATCGGAATTGAAATAAACCTTAAAATTATCTCAATAATACTTTACGTTTACCTAGAATTGTAAAAATTAATTGTAAACTCACAAACGTAGAGTTCGTCACATTTTACAGTAAATAATTATTAATACAGTAAACACAATTTAACTAAATTTGATATTTGCCTAGAGCATAAACTGACTACTACATAATGGGTCAAACACTCAAATCTACTAAAACACAAATTGACTAATGCCGAACAGATAAATTTAATTATTTGTGTAAAAGCTTTGTTATTCTGTGCTTTCATTTAGTATCTGAAATAGCAATATCAATAATTGCTGACAAACAATAGCAACTCTTAAAGAGACAGCACCAACCTGTTACACTAACCAACATAACCATTGAGAATCATCAGCTTGGATTTGCAGTCTTAAGCAGTTCAAACAGCAGTGGTTTAGCACCTGGCCCTGCGATTGCGGAGGTTAAGCATTTTTCGCATCGGTCGGTCATGGGATGGATGACCAATTATTTCGAGCTCCTCCATAAAAAGTCAAAGTCAAAATGTCTTTATTCAAATAAACCTAATAATTAAGCACTTTTGAATACTTCTTCGGAACTTCGTACTTCGGAAAGCACGTTAAGCCGTTTTGGTCCCGGCTGCATCTGTAGGCGTTAATATCAAGAAATCCGCTTTGGGCCAGCGTGTTGGGTTATAGCTCATCCTCCTTACCCATAAGGAAGGACGAAGTGAGGACATTTGGTATTGGTATTGGTATTGGTGATGGGCTCTTTTTCCGCATTTAGACTCTCATTTGGTCCGTTATGCGTGAACACAGCATTGGTGTGGCTAGTCAAGCCATCCCAGCTCCTTCCAGAAGCGCAGAAGCCTCCTGGGGCGTTCACAGGCTTCTAGGAGCGACCTCACGTCTTTGAGGATTTCTGCCCGGTGTGCGGCCAAACCCACGCACTCCAGGATCACGTGGGCGGCTGTTTCCTCTGCGTCCAGGCATCCTCTACATAGGGGACTGTCTGTCGCATTCATGATGAATAGTTGTCGGTTTAAGGCAAGGTGACCTGTAAGTGTACCTACAACTATTCGGAGGTCTGGACGATTAAGGCTGAGCAGTCTACAGGTCAACCGCGGCGAGACTGCGGTCATCGCCAACTTGGACTGTCTACAGCTTGTTAGATTTACCCAACGAGTATTATGTGCAGCACGAGTACGTTGTCTCACCCATGAGCGCAGTTGACTGAACGGGAGTGGCAGAATGGGTAAGGGTCCTGCCATTGTTGTGGAAGATCCCTTTCTAGCCAGCTCATCGGCGGCGTCGTTCCCGTGTGATCCACTATGCCCTTTAATCCATTGTAGGATTACTTTGTTTTTGGATGCTAAACGATCCAAAACTTGGTGGCATTCGTAGACGATACTGGAGTTGATCGTGTTGGCCTCCAGTGCTGTTAGAACGGCCATGCTGTCTGTCAGTATGCGGATATTTAGTTCCTTCATACCTCTAGACAGGGCCGTGGTAGCGGCATTTATTATTGCAACACATTCGCATTGAAATATCGAGCTGTGTTGGCCTAATGCTTGTGATATTTTGATATTTAGGTCTTGTGAGAATACTCCAGCACCAGTACCAGTCCCCATCTTGGAGCCGTCCGTATAAATTCGGACTTCATGTATGCCGGAGTAATCTCGGTCACTTTCAAATAACTGTATCTGATATTTCTTTTCGAAAATGTATTGTTTTGGGATCCTGTCGCATGGGGCAGCGATTAGTGGCTCATGTTTCACTAGATTATTCCACAATGTGGAGTGAGGACCCTCTTGGTTGTACCACAGACCCAGGTGCTTAAGCCTTATAGCAGCCATGGAGGCTTCCTGTTGTATAAACAGGTCCAGTGGTGTTAGGTTCAGAGCTACTTCTAGGGCGGCTGTGGGGGTAGTTCGCATGCAGCCGGTTATCGCAGAACATGCCAATCTTTGGAATTTCTGCAGCTTGTTGATGACGGTGTTTTGCTCTGTTTTGGACCACCAGGCAACGGCTCCGTATGTGATTATGGGACGTATAACGGTTTTATACAGCCACATTGTTATTTTCGGTGATAGCCCCCAGCTTTTGCCGAGTAGTCTTTTACATTGGCAAAAGATGATGGTGGCTTTGTTTAGTTTCCCTTCGAGATGTCTATTCCAGAGGAGTTTGTTGTCTAGTATCACTCCTAGATACTTGACTTCCTTGCTAAGGGACAGACTGGTGTTAAAAAGTTTAGGTAGTTTAAGATTGCCTAGACTTCGTTTGTTTGTGAACATAATTAATTCCGTCTTTGTTGGGTTCACTGTTAGATTGTGTTTATTGCACCACTGTTCGACGACCTTCAATGCGGACCTCATTCGGTCACATATCACACTCTCAACTCGTCCGCTGATGAGTATGGTCAGGTCGTCTGCATAGCCTACTGTGAGGATATTGCGGTCGTTGAGCCAACTAATCAGCTCATTGACCACAATGTTCCATAAGAGAGGTGAGAGGACCCCCCCTTGGCGACATCCTTTAGCTACTACCCCTCTGGTAGTACCATTCACAGTAAATTGTATAGCTCTATCTCTTAGCATGCTGTCAATCCACCCGGCAATAGTGGGATCGACACCATGTTTAGAGAGGGCCTGGCTTATGCTGGTAAAATTGGTTTTGTCAAAGGCTCCTTCGATGTCGATGAAGGTGCCTAGTGTTGATATTTGGTGTTTGAGATTGCCTTCTATATAAGAGAACACCTTATGTAGGGCAGACTCTGTTGATTTGCCTGCAGAGTAGGCATGTTGGTTTGGATTTAAGGGGTTCCTGACTAAAGCAGTGCCCCTTATCTCCTTGTCTATTAGTCTCTCCAACACCTTTAAAAGGAATGATGTGAGGCTAATTGGTCTGAATGATTTAGGTTGAGTGTAGTCTCCTTTGCCGGGTTTAGGAATAAAGACTACTTTCACTTCCCTCCATTTCAGGGGAATATAGCGGTGTGCTAGGCAGCTTCTGTAGATGGCTACGAGGTGGTCAATAAGACCGCCGTCACTCCACCTCATCAGCCCTGGAAAAATTCCATCTAGTCCCGCTGATTTGAAAGGGAGGAAGCTGTTGATTGCCCATCTTACTTTTTCCGGTTTGACAACCTTGTGGGCGGTGGTCCAGTCGGTTTCAGCAGGTAGGTACTCATCTTTTTCTTCCCATGTTCGACTTTCCGCTATGCGGCATCCGGGGAAGTGAGTGGTCATTAACAGTTCTGAGGTATCTTGATCTGTTTTGGTATATGTTCCGTCAGGCTTTTTCAGGAAACCAAGATTGTGTGTTGGTTCGCTGCACAGGATGTTTTTCACTCTGTTAGCCTCGTTGTTGGTTTCAATGTTGGTGCAGTAGCGTCTCCAGCATTCTCTTTTCTTGAGGCGAATACGCTTCCTGTAGTCGTATTGGGCTTGTTTGTATGCGTCCCAATGGTGCGGTTCCCGAGAGTTCTTTGCTTTGTTGAACAACTTCCTTACCTTGCGGCGTAGTTTCTCCAAGTCAGGTCCCCACCAGTGACACCTGTTGCCTGGCCGGGAGCTGGGAGTAGAAAGTGGGCATGTTTCTTCAAAGCTAGTAGTTAGTGTTGTTGTTATGCGATCAACATGGTTATCAATATCCGCTTTTACCGCGTGAGTTGTGGGTGTGTCCAGACACCTTAGCTTCTCTGTGGTCAGAAGCTCATACTTGCGTCGGTCCATCTTACGTGGATTACGTCTGGGCTTAGGCGGTGTGAGAGTCGTATTTAGGTTGTACTTGACCCAGCGATGATCGGCGCACGACGCCTCGTCCGATACATGCCAATCGGAGATGTGATGAGACGCGTGTTCGCTCGCCAGAGTAAGGTCAATGATTGTCTGGGCTCGTGATGTTACGAAAGTCGGTTCAGAGCCCCTGTTGATTAGGTTCATATTAGTCGCGAGTAAAAAAGAAACGAAATCCTCACCTCGCGTGTTGTTTTCCTTGCTGCCCCATAGCACATGGTGTGCGTTGGAGTCAACTGATATGATCAGCTCCAGTCCCTCGCGCTCGCAGTGTTGCACCAGCGCGGCCAGTTCAGGGGTGGGGATGTCCGCGTCGCCCGGCAGGTAGGCGGACGCAATCACCACGTCAGGCAGGCCTGGGGAGGGGTCATTTCGGAGCCTGATGGTGGTCAGGTCTCTGGAACAGAACTCGGTCATTAAGGTTGTGTTTGCGTGTTTAGGTGTGAAGATACATGTACGCGGGTTGTCAGCGGTGGTGTCTAGGAGTAGCTTACCTCCGATGTTGCTTAGACCGCATATTCTGCCCTTCCTGAAGTGAGGACAATAAAAATGGCTAATGTCATGATAATGATATATCAATAAGGTATACGAGTATTCTATACTTCCTACCCATATATCTGAATCCTCGTAAAATAAATAAACCTATTATTATTTAAGTGCACCATTAAATTCATAATTGTTATGGCTTTCTTGCGCCCAGGAGCGTAAGGTTCGCCACATCTGTTTTTTATGATTTGCTTCCGAAATTCACTCATAAGAACCTAATAGAATAACAAATCGCTGTGGATGTCACTCCCATAAAAACATTTTAAAATAAACAATTTATATATATGCGGATGGGTAGCTTTGAATATGTATGACAGTAGTGTGATGACGTCACTGATGTCAAAAACAGTAAAAATCTACACATCTACAAAACGGCAGTGTTTGTGATATAAACTATTTTGTTATTTTAATTTTATTTAATCCCTGAAAAATAGGATTGGTTACGGCTCCGTTAAGCGGAATCACTTGTCTCTGTCTTTTTCTTTACGTGTAAAGAGTAAGAAAAATAACCTCACTTTTGCACTTTAGCTTAGTACTATTATATTATATATTCTGTGCTTTAGCGATGTTTTTTGTTGTTTTTTCATCATTATCTTTAGCACAATTATCTTTCTTGGAAAAAAGTTATTGAAGCAACTACACAGTATGTTAAAGTGTATTTAACATACTGTGTAGTTGTAGTGTAGTTATTTAAAGGCCTATGCCCTGGGGCAGAGTGGGGACATTCAAAATGGCTGATGGTCAAACCTCGGACCTTTGGGTCTGATTCAAGATCCCAATGGCGACTTTATAAAATCCATTTAAAACAATAGTAAACACAGAAGCTTTTAAATCATGAACATCTCTTTGTAGTGAATCGTAAACCGCTTGGTTGTGATCCAAAGATTTTACGAGGCCGTCGCTCTTATGGAAATAGTGTTTTTTTATGTTTATTCCTAGTACAAACTATGCTTGGAATAGTACGGAAATTCCTTGCGAAAATTCAGATGTTTTTGATAAATTTTATTCTCAGCATAGGTATGCCACCTACACGAAAAGAAAAAATTACATACAAATACAGGGTTATACAGGGTGGATTTTTGAGACGGTACATTAAGGGCAGGTACCTTAACCGTTATAGTGACAGGAAAACGTTCCTGGAAGACCTTCCTTAACTTTTTAAAATATTTTGAACTGCATTCACAGATTTTAGCAAAAAGTTACTGTTAGCAAAAAAGATGCTAAAATACCAAATAATTTTTTTTATGCCAATCAATCCTATTTCATTTGGGGATCTAAAGACTCTATGGGACCATTTAAGGTATGAGTAGACTGTCATTGATCTGTTTAGTGTCTTTGGACTCTTTGGTCTTGTATTAGCGATAACAGGGATGATGACTAATGAATAAAATAACGAAATACTAATAAAAATCGTACACATATTAAACTTTTAGAGTGGCATATTATTTGTGGACAAGTTCATTTAAAATTTATAAAAATTATTAAAATAAATAATACCTTTAATTAATCCGTAAATTTATATCAAATTTGTCTAAGAAACCATTGTGATAAACACAACGAGCAAATTTCCTGCGCGTTGCATACAAACTACTCAGGCGTGACGTCATAACTAGGTAGCCGGTAATAGGAGCGTTTTTTGGTGAGTCCAATCTGTGTGCATTTCAAACAGTGATATCTCGGGCCGGGCAGTTTTCACAGTAATAATTATTTTACCAATATTTCTTTTTTTTGAAAGGTAATTTATGTACTCATCATAAAATAAAAACAATAAATATTCATCATGCCTATTTAAAGGCGTGAAATACACCGAAAAAATTATTTCATCGACAAAAACCATAGACTTAGAAAATTTTTCGCTATGCTCAAGTAGACGGACAAAGGTGCGAGTGAGAAACCGATTCTTACGGCTTATGCGATGTGCGAAAAAGAGTAAAAACAAACTGACAGCTGAACCTGGTTTGACTTCATTTATCATCGTTTATCACCTTGGTGAAAAGCGTCAACAAGATTATTTTGTAATTTTGATCGCGATCGGGTCGGTTTGGCTCTCAAAGCTATATAAATCAATAATGGTGTCATGTTCTGTACTGGATTGTAATGTTACTTAAGACAATAACCCAAATAAACACTCATTTCACAGGTAAATACGATTGTACTATTACCATTTTCATAATTCATATTTTAGTTGAATATATTCCCAAACACACTAAGTTATATACTAATATGATGCTATTTAACGCCGATTTCCTAAATAAAGGCTGATTTCTAAACATTATGTTTTAGATAAAAAGATATTATGTCCGTGAACTTGAGAAAATAAAGTGTAGTATTGATAAAAAATTATCGATATCGATACTCATGTCGATGATTTCCAATATAACTTTGTTTGTCTTTGTGAACACTGATAATTTTATTTAAAGCTGCTTGTAACCGACAGTTTTCAAATGGTAAATTATACCAACTTAAGTACTAATTTAACAATTATTTCCAGGTTTTCTGTAAATCCAGTGATTAAATTAAACTGGATAAATGTCATAAATAAATAAGCAGGGAGGCTCAAAGGATACCTTAAGAAATTATTTAAATAAAATTGTTCAAAATTTTGTTTGTGTTTTATTTATTAGAGCAATAATACATTATGGTTATCTACAACCTAAAATGAACTTCGTTACCTCTCTAAATTCACGCACACGTTTACATATTTACAAACACTGGCTCATCTCACTTTTGGTTTCGCAGCCAAGTGAACTCTGTTCGTCTATTTCAGTGAATATTAAGTTTATGACAAAAACCACATGTTGGGGTCTATCCCCTCTCCAGTTGGAATGGCCCCTGAAAAACTTTGTGTAAACTTCTAACTTAAATTCGACATTTACTGAAGTCAAATTTTATACGAATTTTGTATGTTTTTTTATTTTTTCTTACAAACATATCATTTTCTCAAAAACTAAGATATTAATCTATTTTTTTGTTGTTGTCTGTTTTCGCTGTTCAAAATGGACAACCTTTCAAAAATATAATATGTCGTTTTCACTTTGTATAAGCACAGATAATATAAATACAAGACAAATAGACTCAGCTCAAACTTCCTGACATTCCCAATTTGGACTAGATTTTAGTTTTTTATTATTATCTTAAAGAATACTGATCTAAAAATTCTGAAAAAAACAAAAATGAGCTTAGAACACTAAAATCTCGAAACAGTTTTCTAATTTTGGTACTTTCTCAAAATGAAATGTTGTCCATTGTGGAACAAAATGTTGTTTATGATGTTAGTAATCTACTCCCTCGAGGTTGTTGGTGTTTTAAAAATAACCCTGTATATTCATAAAAAGATTTATTTATATACATTTTCCTACATTAGGAAAATGTAAACAATTTTTCCATAAACCGAGCAATAACAAACGCGTGCAATAATATATAAAACACTAGTTGGTTATAGAATTATCCCTACAAAGTTAAATAGGTACCTTACTTCAAGTTCTTGCGAGTAAACAGAGCATTCCCAATTTAACCGGGTAATACAGTTATTTTTTTAGTAACAACAAAGAGGTTTTATGCCACTGAAAATTCATATTCCTTTTTGGAATAAATAAATGTGTAAGCCCTTAATTAAGTCAAACAAATATTTATTATTATCAAATTATTCATAATTTACAATATTTTGTTATAAAATATTAAAATATTTGCATTTTATCACTTAAATTTATAATTTTCAAGAGGCTGTATGCTCACTAACCCCTTTGTGCGCAAAATATTATTGCATTGGGCGAGTGAAAAAAACAAAAAAAACCTGCGCGCCTTTTCTCGTCATAATTATCATATTTTGTTTTTGTCGTATTTGTTGCTGTGTGGTAAATTACTTTTCAACACACTTGCTCGTAAAGTGAGCCCTAATACATCGCTTCTAGGGCCATAAACCGAGCTATAACAAACGCGTGCAATAATATATAAAACACTAGTTGGTTATAGAATTAACCCTACAAAGTTAAATTAGTACCTTACTGCAAGTTATATCCGAGTCAACAGAGCATTCCCAATTTAACCGGGTAATACAGCTATTTTTTTAGTAACAACAAAGAGGTTTTATGCCGCTGAAAATTCATATACATTTTTGGAATAAATAAATGTCTAAGCCATTAATTAAGTCAAAAAAATATTTTATTATTATCAATTTATTAATAATTCACAGTATTTTGTTATTAAATATTAAAATATTTGCATTTTATCACTTAAAAATATAATTTTGAAGTAGGCTGTATGCTTACTCACCCCTTTGTTCGCAAAATATTCTTGCATTGGGCGTGTGAAAAAAACAAAAAACCTACGCGCCTTTTCCAATCATATTTATCATATTTTGTTTTTGTCGTATTGGTTGCTGTGTGGTAAATTACTTTGTTTTTCCTCGCAAGTGTGTTGAAAAACGTCGTATGAAACTCGTGAGCTCTTGCTTATTGCACACTCGGCTGAGTTACGCCCTTTTTGTCGTATTTGTTGCTGTGTGGTAAATTACTTTTCAACACACTTGCTCGTAAAGTGAGCCCTAATACATCGCTTCTAGGGCCATAAACCGAGCTATAACAAACGCGTGCAATAATATATAAAACACTAGTTGGTTATAGAATTAACCCTACAAAGTTAAATTAGTACCTTACTGCAAGTTATATCCGAGTCAACAGAGCATTCCCAATTTAACCGGGTAATACAGCTATTTTTTTAGTAACAACAAAGAGGTTTTATGCCGCTGAAAATTCATATACATTTTTGGAATAAATAAATGTCTAAGCCATTAATTAAGTCAAAAAAATATTTTATTATTATCAATTTATTAATAATTCACAGTATTTTGTTATTAAATATTAAAATATTTGCATTTTATCACTTAAAAATATAATTTTGAAGTAGGCTGTATGCTTACTCACCCCTTTGTTCGCAAAATATTCTTGCATTGGGCGTGTGAAAAAAACAAAAAACCTACGCGCCTTTTCCAATCACATTTATCATATTTTGTTTTTGTCGTATTTGTTGCTGTGTGGTAAATTACTTTGTTTTTCCTCGCAAGTGTGTTGAAAAACGTCGTATGAAACTCGTGAGCTCTTGCTTATTGCACACTCGGCTGAGTTACGCCCTCGCCTGCGGCTCGGGTTGCAACCCACACAGCCTTGTGTGCAATGAGCAACCTAAGCTAACTTGTTTCATAATGTACTATTGTTTTTTCCTCGCAAATGTGTTGAAAAACGTCGTATGAAACTCGTGAGCTCTTACTTATTGCACACTCGGCTGAGTTACGCCCTCGCCTGTGGCTCGGGCTGCAACCCACAGCCTTGTGTGCAATGAGAAACCTAAGCTAACTTGTATCATAATGTACTATAAATCTTTTGCATTTTGCAGAGTGTTGTGAGAAAAAAATAGTCAAACAATGTCATATGCGAATAGAGGTAATAGTCAGTTCCTGTAGGAAGAAACGGACGTAATGAGGATGTGGAAGTCACGGTCTTGAGCGTGGCCCCGACCCGGGTTCGCTTCCCGGTGACGTCAGAAAACATTAGCAGTTACGACGTTTCCATAACGGATCATCTTATGGAGACCACTCACGATCATGCCGCTTGATCCAGTAGCATGATACCAGCGAACTAAAATCTATGGAACAAGCATTCCGCAAAAAAAATGCACCACGCAAAATGAATGCTGGCATTTAGTTGTGCAGCATAAAGCAATTGAACACTAGTTGCATGATAACGACCATAATCTGTACTTTACTCATAGATATTGTATTTATTATTGGATCACCGGTGGGAGCAATTCAGAAAAACTAAGTTTTGTATTTTGGCTCGTGTGTGGATGTAATTGTGGTACCGTTGTTGTTTCCAAACTAAATAGCTCTTACTTTTGGATCTTTAGTAAACGTATTTTTCTAAATTCTTTTTAAATGGCAAAGTCGTTAAAAGACATGTCCCTTCGCGCCTATGTTATTTGCCCCACCATTCTCAAAAAATGAAAGTCTATCGCGTCTTAATGAAAGTAGTATGTCAGAGTAGGTATTTTACTCTAGAATCAGATTGATAATTATTTTCTGCTTAAAAAAGAGGGATTTTTAAGTTAAAACGCTTTTAAATCACAATTTTTTATCATTAGAGTACTATTTACTTACATTTTTTTCACAAAATACTTCAGAAAAAAACTTAATGTTTTTGTAATTGTTTTTCTAAATATAAAACAATTCTTGACTGATACTATACCTAAATAAAATGAAATTAATTACGAAAGTAATTAAATAAAATGAAACTGGGGCAACGCTGGGACATCTCCTTTATAATTTTGTAGCGTATTTTTTTTTCTATCTGTACCATGAAACCATTTAAGGTACTTTTAACGATAATTATTAATCAACTTAGTGATACAGCTTAAGTTAATTAAAGCTCACGTTAAGTCATTTTTTACATGTCACTTATTGCATAAAAAAAGTTTCATCACAAAATGTCAAAACTTTTTTCAATACGTGTTCTGGTTGTGGCAGGTGGTGGCAAACGTATAACCTCCATTCTGCTGTTACTTTTGTACATTTGCAAAGTCTAAGCGATTTTTTTTTTAATTTTTCACGCAACCGAAAATTCTGAGTCTTTTTTCTATTACTAAGGGAACTTATTCTTACCTATAAAAAAATATTTATACAATTTGTTTTTTTTAGACATTCCCTATTATACAAAACATCTGTTTCATTGCGTATTTTATCATAGTGGCATACTTTTTAAAATGGCAAAGTCGTTAAACAATTTAGTAGCGTGCATTTTAGTCTAGTTGTACCATAAAACCATTTAAGGCACTTTTTACGATAATGATTAATCAACTTAATGGTAAAGCTCCGGTTTAAGCTCGTGTTAATATTTACATAGTGGCTTTTTGCCTAATTTAAAAGTATTAACTGCAATGAAATTAAAAAGAAAACATTTGTTATTTATGTATTTTTTCAAAATTCTTTCTAAATTTAGTTGCGTGGTGTACATTTTCAGTCTAGTTGTACCATAAAACCACATAAGATGCTTTTAACGATACAATTAATCAACTGAATCGTAAAGCTCAAGTCAAAGCTCGTGTTAATAATTTAAGTCATTTTTACATACTGGCTTAATGCATAATTAAAATGTAAGTAATTAAACAAACAAATACCAGAGACAAATTTTCTTTTTTCATGAAAAAGCACCAAGGAGTTTGAAGGAAGGGTGTAACAGGGAGTACCAAAGAGTTCTTTTTTCAAAACGCTGAAGATTAGGTCGAAATGTTTGACGCTTGTAGATCACAAAGTCACCAAGGCATCACGCGATAAACGCATAAGCTCGCCAATTCCTCCACTCAACTTCTGAAATTGATTAAATGCTGCATTTTTCCGTGCGAAGCGAGGGCGGGGCACGGGGGGCAATATGGCCGCGCCATTACGTCACTTTCACAGTCGTACGTCTGGAAATTAGATCACGTTCAGTGGCTTGTAGGCGCCGCGGAGGGACGGTGCGCTGTCCGCCGCGCGCGCGAAAACGGTTTCTGAACGTACGGATTAGTGATTTTTAGTTCAGTGTTCTTTTTTTGAAATTTATTATTTAATTTATATTTATTTAAATCTCGTTTGCGTTTTTATGGCCTGGATGCGTGCGGGGGAAAATCTCGTAAGTTTTTTCGCTCGGTCTAGTGATCGATTAAAGCTTTCAACCTTTTTTCTAGTGGTTAAGACTTAAACTTTTCGCCTTTTTTCCCTTCTGTTATCGAATTTCTGTGACGAATGCATATTCGTCGTGTTTTTATTCTTGGAAGTATAAAAAGTTATTTACTACCACTTTGATGAACGTCTACGTTTTTTTACCTTAGGTTCGCATTGAAGCTCTGTTTTCGCTCAGTAAAATGAAATAAAGTTTACGACATATTGTCTTTTGCGGTTGCGAAAATAAAATCGTAAATCATTGAAATATCTTGAGAAAAATTAGGTTTAAAACACTTTTATTATATTATTACCTACCACATTGTTTTCCTAATTATGAAATATTTACACATTTTTTTTAACTGAATACTTTTATTAAGGCAAGAAACATTTGACACAAATCTATTGATAGAGTTAAATACTACCAAAGTCACGTACACATTTAAAAGTAGAGATAAAGTTACAAAGTAAAAAAGCGTAACACAATACAAGTCAAAAATTCTAACAAGCTGTTGAAACACGAGTAATTTTCAACACAAAATATGACAAATGACAGTCGCCCGAGTGAAACATTTGTCATTGCGACAAGAAAGAGTTCGCTCTCTTTATTTTGTCGCAATTTCATTTGACAGATGCCGCGATTTCAACCCATTGTTCTGTTTCTTCAAAGATTGATGGAAGGAAATGCGTTATACAGCTTTTTACTTTGTTAATCTCACTCTCCAGCCACATTGACATGATAAAGCTTATTCATATTGAAATCATTAATTTGTTCGTTAAAGTAGAATAGAATGTTTTGTCAGAGAAAAATGGTTGCGAGTTTTTGTTGTTACTTATTTCGAAAGAAACGCACCTGATTGTAATCGAAACGACTGCAATAAAGCATGCCGATTTAAATCGAACTCAAACTGGCCAAGAAGATGAAAAAAAAGATAGTGTCATTAAAAAAAGAATTGATAGACCAAAACTGCAGCGAAGTTAAATTAAAAACGAAATAGGATTACGCGCAATCTAATTCGAAATTCAAACATTAGAACGTCACATTTATCATCGACCGCACACACTCTGGAACGCTTTTTGAATTGAAATAAAGAACAACAGAAAGCGTTTGTGCGCCGAGGTCATAGTTTGGACCATTGTTATTTGAGCTGTCTAGCGTTGGCTGTTCTGCTAGGATTCTGATTAAGTGTGGGGCTCGAGAGGTCTAGATGTGTGGTCGGCGTACAGGCGAGTACAACGGAGGTATTGTGGGCGTCCGAGCGACCTACATAGTTTAATTATTGTTGGGACGATCAGGCGCCTAGGCCTCTGTGGGCGAGGTTGTACAGTCAGGAAGATATCTTCCGAGACTACAATTCCTTTTTTGAATCCAAACTTTTTTATTTCATTCAGAAAGTTTATATGTTTTGGCGTTTGGAGGAGGTTTTATGCAAAACCTTTTTTTGAATTTACGTAAGCACACATTGTTTTTTGTTTCTGGAAACTTTTCTAAGAATTTTCCCATTACCAGAAAAATTTTCGCTGCGCTCAAGAAGACCAACATAGCGTGAAAAGAGAAGTTAACATCATACGGACACGGTCTATGTAGAAAAGAGACAAAGGATCAAGTGACATGCGCCAACATTTTTTACAGAAAGAGCCCCTAGCGTCCCGCCTAGCAAATGAGCAATCACATTTTGTTTAAAATATTTTTTAATCTTAATTAAAATTTAAAATAAAGGTATCGTGGAGCCATGGTGTCTTGTGCTCTAAGTAATTGTGATGTGACAAAAAGAAACAATCCAAGTAATCACACTTTTCACAGGTAAATAAGATATTGCCACACATTTCTCTAAAACCAAATTTCGCTACATTTATTCGTTTATCGGCAAAGAAAACAGTATGGAACATAGTTTATTAATTTCCTTTGCCATATGGAGTCATATTTTATGAATCCAAGTCATGTTTTACGTATCTCATATAAAATGTATGCATTCGTTTTCGGATCACCTGTTTATTGACATTGTTGTTCTTTGACATTCTATTTCTATTAACGAAACACGATATAATATCGCGTGTTATAGCTATATATCGACATAAATCGCTATATTTCGATGGTCATGATATGGGCTGGAGTAGAAATCTTAGTCGTATTAAAACATCTTTTAAGATCACAAGAACAGATTAATTAATTAAAATAAAACGCTGGCCTAAAATCTTAACTTTAGCATAGCGAATGTGTGTATGCAATAGCCACAAGGAATTTTTAATGTGTAATAACCTTGGGCCTGTATTTGTTTTCTGATAGAGATAACCATTATCTCTAATTGTCATGCATACATAACGTCTTTTACAAAAGAATTACAGCGACACTTAGGATGATACAGAAACGTTTTACAGCAAAAATGGAGGTTGAGTTTTTCGGAATTTTCATTCCAATAACTTTTCCAAAATACAGTTAACTGAATGATTATAAATAAATGTCTTTTGTATGAAAGATGTGAAGTGTGATGATGAAAGATGAACTAAAATCTCAATTAATCTTTTAATAAGAGTATTATCAAAAGGCCGTACTTAGAGACGTCAATTTTATTTAACTTCATTAAAGCTGGTGCTATCTCTTTCTTTTCCATGGTGATAGTAAAAGACGATACGATACTTAATGCGTTAAACATTATTGACGTCTCTGAGTAGGGGAGGTCCTTGTACCTCGGGACACTTTTTTTGAAACGCTTATATTTTAGTGAATATTGACCAATATACCAAAATAATAAATTAATATTGATTAGGATTTAATAACCTTACATGAATAAGTGCAATAAACATAATTTATCAGTTAATGTCAAAAAAATAAAAAGTTACATTTGTCCCAAGGTACAAACGGTGCTTGTACCTTGGGACACTTATTTAAAAGGACAATTTAGAAGTAAAACCAAAAATTATTCATCATAATAAAAACATTTACTGATTAAAATGGCGCATAGGTAATATTACAAAAAGTTTACGGAATTAGAGTTGTCTTTTTTGCCTGATCGCACATTTTTGACAATAATTGTCAAAGAATGTGCAGTCTTCAGGAACCCAGGAATGGCAGATAATGCACTGTACCCAGTCCTCTTTGCTACAAGTTTCAAAATTGTTTTCACCACAACCCACATAAATATTTTCATCATTAACGCCATCACCAGTACCTTGGGACTGTCCCAAGGTACAAAAATGTAACTGTCCCAAGGTACAAATCCTTTCCTTAACTACATAAAATTCGTTTGAACATTAACAATATTAAAATAATACTGTTTCTATTAAAATACGTAATTATAAATGTGTATACATACGAAAAAACTTAAACTTAAAATAAATGCACAAAACGAAGATTAAAGCGGATAGTTAAAAAAAGTTCGCACATGCAAAAACAAACTCCTTCACTGAGCGCTGACAGGATTCAAAATAGCTAACTTTACTATGTGCCTATGAATGAGTATACTAGGGGAGATACTAGATGCATCGAGCATTAATATTTTTGTCGTAATACGGTTGTCCTGAAGTACAAGGTGTCCCGAGGTACAAGGTGTCCCGAGGTACAAGGACCTCCCCTACGACAACGATTCTTCATACTGGAAATAAAAAAAAATACAAGAAGAAACAGCTAACATTAAAGTAACGCTTCATAAAAACTCGGTCTTCTTCTTCTTATCGAATGAGGATTAGTGGTCACCTCTGGGTGTTAGAGTTTATCAAGCAGGTAAGGCCTCTAACTTGGCTAACGACTGTTGATGACAACAGCCGGGACCGACGGTTAAACATATCCTCCGAAGCACGGAACCGCTCAGTTGTAATGCCACTTAACGGTCACCCATCCGACACCTGGCTGGACCGAGCGTTGCTTAACAAACGTGATCGAGTACGATTAGGCTGTCAAGTTCCACCATGAGCGCTTCATAAAAAAATCGGTGAAACAAATTATAAGTATCAAAAATTGTCACGAAATAATTATTTTGTAATAGAGTTTTTTTAAAGGAGCACGGTGGCGCAGTGGTTTGAGTTAAGCAACTTTCGCAAGGGTCGGTCATGGGATGGAAGACCAAAAATTTATTAGGTAGTTATCTCGAGTTCCTTCGTGCTTGGCACGTTAAACCTTTGGTCCTGGCTGTATTTGTAGTCGTTAATACCCAATCCGCAGTGGGCCTCCGTAGTGGGTTTTGGCCCATCCTCTTTAACCACCCAAGAAGGCCCCAGCAGTGGGGGAAATGGACGAAGTCGAAGAGATATGTATTTGATTACTAGTTAAATAAACCACTACAATGTGCGTAACCTACAAAAACATGAAAAATCCTACTTCCTACTAATATTATAAATGTGAAAGTTTGTGGGTTTGGATGTTTAGATGTTTGGAATGTTTGTTCCTCAATCACGCAAAAACTACTGAACGGATTCGATTGAAATTTGGCACACAGATAGTAGATAGCCTAGATTAAAATATATAATACTTTTTATCCCGATATTCCTACGGGAACGGGAACCACCCGGGTGAAACCGCGGGCGGCCGCTAGTATTATAAATGTGAAAGTTTGTGGGTTTGGATGTTTAGATGTTTGGAATGTTTGTTCCTCAATCACGCAAAAACTACTGAACGGATTCGGTTGAAATTTGGCACACAGATAGTTGATAGCCTAGATTAAAATATAGAACACCTTTTATCCCGATATTCCCACGGGAACGGGAACCACGCGGGTGAAACCGCGGGCGGCCGCTAGTACTTCAATAAATTGTATTAAGTTTCACTATTAACTAATTTTGTGTTACTACTAACTGAACAGCTTTTTATTATTAAAATTATCAAACTTTTCCTGTAAGTACAACCAACTATTGGCTTTTTATTTCCTTCCTGTTTTTAATTGAATTTATGATAAAATATGCTATTCGTTATTTATAAATTGGTTTCCTTTATAATTTTATACTCAACGTGATTTTAAGAATTACGTGACATACTTAAGCATCCCTTTAAATCTTGCTCAAAATCTGTTGATTTTTTGTCTTCCTATGCTAAATTATTTAAAATATTTATTTAACATTATAATAATTAAGGTGACGATCGATCTCTTAAAATCTCTGCACAACATAACTTCTAAGTAAAAAAACGTGTTAAAATACCTATCAATCGACCTCGTGAAGTTTATATTTCACGATTTTTCATATAAAAAAAATAATAAAAAGTTTTTCATCAATATCAGCTAGATATCATCAAAAAATTTAAGTTTTTAAGTTAAGAACCAATAATTTTAAAGACCGTTGAACAAATATTCTCGAAATATATCATACCCTCATGCCTTGGGCTATCTCGAAGGAATCCCGTTAATTTCATTAATTTATTTCTATTCGTATAAACACTGAGTAACGAACGCTAATAGGCAGGAATGCTCTGGATCCATTTATCGCTTTTAATAAATAAATAAACACACTAAAAAGATGGAGGTCGGCAGCCCTGCCTCAATTTTCATTCGCCTGTGTTTATTTGGAGGGGCCTTTTAATTTTTGAATTGGTGGAAGATACAGTAGATTCTCCTGTTAAATAAAAACTTACTTCTAACTATAATTTATGTCATTTTTTTTCTTTAATATAAAATTTCTGACCGCACAAAATCACAGCTACTACAGTGATTTTGGCTCACAAGTGGCATAAAGTCCACGGCAAAAGCAAAGGTGCTAAAAAGTCGGAAAAAAACAAATTCTAATCAAAACCAAACTTATCATCAAAACCATTCAATAAAACTGCGCTAGTTTATGATAAAATTATTTTATTTCAAATAAACACTTGTATGGTCGACTGTACAGGCGCGGACGCCGTTTATTAGTTCCGTAGGGTTGGTAATTGAGTTTCCGCATAAGGTTTGTGGCTGATGCGATTATTTTATAGAAAATACAACATTTCAGTCTAGTTTCAGTAAAAATAGAGTTAATCAACATTTTAGGGATGAACTTTTTATTGACTTTTGTTCCCAAGTACCCACTTAGGTACATAGAAAAAAAAAATTATATTTGTTATTATAGGATTTAAGTTATTTTTAATCCCGAATGAGGGCTTTTCTAAATGACATAAAACTGAGGGTGCGACGCCATCTAGGCGTTGATAAAATGGTTACTGTCAACTGTAAAAAACGAAGGAAAACTTGCGTTTATTTTTCAAAGCCAATTTTGACTCACTCGACCATCAACGCCATCTAGTAACTCAAATAGTTACTATTTTTTTAAATGTCACAAATTTTTGTTTCTAATAACATGTTACAAAATTAATAATTTAATAATTTGCCAACGCTTGTGTGCCCACCTGTACCTGCGCGGGCGCGGTGAGTCAGCGGCGATGTTACAGTTCAAAGCGTGGGGTTCCGTGAGGTCAGTTTTAGGTCACGCCGGCAATAACGGACCCACTTGGGACGGCTACCATTATGCACTACGTTTTATGTTGACAAAGCTTATTTAAAAAGGGAAGGAAAGGAAAATCTTAACGTGTAGTTTCTAAAGGTCTGATATTACATGTATATTTTTTTTCTCTGTTCTGTAGATACTCCACATAAATTCATAGATACTTTTTTAAACAGAGAAATTAAATTCATTAATAGAAACAGTGAAATTGAAAAGACGTAAACTGTTTTTTCTTCTTTACGATTGCGATGTTACTATATTATGTTTCTTTTATGTTGTGTTGTGTGTGGTACTGTCATAGTTTTCCCTCATTCCTCTATGATCCACCGACGAGGATCCACCAGTGGATTGGAGGATATTACACATAGAACAATGACCACTTCCCATACAAGCGTTGACATATCAAATAGTTTTTTTACAGTTTAGGTATAATAATAATAAAATTATATTCGAATTGTTGCTAGGGGAACACTAGTATTTTTTTAATTTTAATATGGCAATCAGAAAGATAATGGTAGAATCAATATGTTCTAATTGTAATGATTGCTAGTATCATAAATTTTCTCTATTTATATTGCCGATTTTTATTTTATTTAACAATTTATTAAAAATGGTAAACAAAGGGAAAAAATATAAACAACATAAAAATGCAATTTTATGGATCAGATGAGTTTACGGGGATCCCCTGAGGGATCAGGGCTGGGGGATCCTCGTGGCCGAAAGGTACCTTTCTACACACGATAACTGATAAAATTAACATTTTGACAGGTCAGAAATGGGCGTCCTTCTTTAGATTTACTCATAAACTTAATATAAAATTTTTCTAAGTCTATGGATTTACTTTAGCTATTCAAAATTCGAAACAATGCATGAGATTTTGTCCAAAAATTTTTGTAACAAAACAAGCAAAATAACTATTTAATAGAATAAAAGTTTAAATAGGTATAATGGCAACCCTTAGAATTAATTACGTTATCGATATAAGGGTTGCTACCCTTACGCCATTAGATTAATTGGGCGAAAATGAATCCAACATTTTGAATAGCTTTGTTACAATTTATTATATAGATAGACAGTAGCTCCCGCCTGCGTTGTTTGTTGTTTTTTCCAAGTGAAATTAAACATTTTGGGAATTTTGGTGATACACAAAAATCTGTGTACACTCAGCAAATTGTAGCGACCATCAGTGAGCAGAGCTTTTGCCCCCCTAGCATGACCGACAAAACACGATAAATGTCGCGTGATATAACGTTTTATCGACACTCAACTGTCAAAGTCCATTGTCTTTTGACTGATAAATCGCTATTTATATCGCGTTTCGGTGGTCATGCTAGAAGGACAGGGATAATAAATTTATCTTTTAATGGGAAAATAATTCTTAAAATCGGAAAAGCACTTTCGGACTTTTTTGAGGTTACCTCCACACAAACTTTCCTCTTTAAAATACTTGAAGTAGGTATAAGTGTTTTACATTTCGTCATATAGCATTAGTAAGTTCATATGCTACTCTGCCACCCATGTAGAATAAAAAAAACTTTCATTTGTATTGACGTTCAAAGTGGAAGGAAAACGTAGTGTTTTAGCTGCTTTCCACGTTATATAACAGTATATAAAAGTATCTATGTAAAAAAACATGCAAGATGCTTACTTGTTTTACAACTAGTATGAAATACCTACTATGTCGTGGCAATGATATTGGTGTCACAAATGTCAAAATTACAGAGACATTTAACTTTGTAAGAGTACATTATTGTGTGAACTGTTTTTTAACATTGATAAATAAAAAAACAGATGCTTCTTTCCATGCATCTATTCACAGAAAAGATAGTTCTACTAAAGGTTTGTGGTCCAGAACTAGTATAATTTCTGCTAAATGGCGATGACGGAAAGTATCATCAGTTGCCAATTAGATATTTATAATTAGTACTTACTGAGGAGCTGATATTGGAAGCAGCTGTTATTTTTTCAATTTTAAACGTACTTTCTATAATTACAGCCTACAAAATGTTAGTGGAAACCACTATGGATGAATGAGAGACTTATTTTCATTAAAACTGTACAAATTCTTTTAGGATAATAGAAACACAATGTTATTGACCAAGGGAGCGCAAAGCGCGAGCGAAGCATCTCCGTTTCAGATTGGGAAAAATGCTTTCGCATGTTTATCCGGCTGTCCATCTGTTCTCCTCTACAGGTTGTATCTCTCAACCGATTCCCGTGAATTTTTTTGAACAGGTTCGATACTTATATTGATTTATTTTCCCAATTCAGTTTTTAGAATTTTTTCAAAAAAATAATAATAAAGGTAAGACTGCACTAGGCGGAACTGCATTGCAGCGGAGCGACGCGACACGGCCAAATATTCTTTGTAAGAAATTGTATGAGATAGAACGCACTACGCGGCAGCGGAACTACGCGTCGCGCCACGGCGCGACAAAGTTGACCAACTAAGCAACTATGTCGCGCGGTGTCGCGACGCGCAGTTCCATTGCCGCTAGGTGCGTTACAGTAAGCAGCGCGACCGCGACGCGTCACCTCATATTTCATACAAGTCAGAACGAGTCGGACGTGCAATTTGTTGTGTAAAATGAATGAAGAAAAGTTAATTTTATTAGCTAGTAATTATCCAGAGCTATGCAATATTCAAAACGAAAACTATATGAATAATACGAGAAAAAATAACATTTCATGAATCCATAGTCTTGGTTTTTTTCTTGTTTGCTTCAGTCTTTCTTCTTCCTTGCAAAGTAGTGACACTATGACCACGTCTACATCAATTTCATGCATCGCGTTTAATAGTTTTCGAGCGACTAACGGACAAAACTGTCGCGCTGTTGCAGTTTCAGTGCGATAAAACGAACTTCATATAGTACTGCCGCGTCGTTCCGCTGCTGTGCAGTTCCGACTAGTGCGGTCTTACCTTAATTCAGCTATTTCAAAAAACGTTCAATATTATCGCAAATCCGAGATTTACAGAGCCACTAATTTAATAAATTTCAGCTTTTGGATAGTAACTTGTGTCCGCGGCTGTACCTGCGTCTGCGCATGAGTCACCGTTCGTTGATAGTGCACACACATCTCATGCGCGGGGTCCCGTGAGGTTGCCGGTTAAATCATACGATTACAACTAGATTTTTCTATCTACAATGCGATTAAATTGGCAACAGAAGGTGTTCCGCTGCGACTTCACTCGGCAATAAGAAAACAGATTAAAATACGTAGTTTTGTACCGCAAGCGCTCTGCAGTTGGTCACTTCTGTTGTACTTACATTGTTAAATTAATTGCATTGTATAATGTCAGTCAAAACTCATTTAACTTTTAACTGCAAAAGTCAGGCAAAAATGTCTTTAGCTATTTTAAACAAGACATTTTATTGAGGCTAAAAATTATTTTTGAAAAGAATTATTAGAAATACATATGTACTATACTTTTTTTTTTCATTTTCGGATATAATGCACGCGTTATAGTCAGATAGAATATTGAATCAGAAATAATATTTTGTAAGACACATATGTACTTAAACGCAATATTTAGGAGTCTATTTAGAGTATTTACGAGTCGGACTCGCGCACGTAGGGTTCCGTACCAAAAAACGGCAAAATATCACGTTTGTTGTATGAGAACCCTCCTTAAATATTTTTTTTATTCTGTTTTTAGTATTTGTTGTTATAGCGGCAACAGAAATACATCATCTGTGAAAATTTCAACTGTCTAGCTATATCAGTTCATGAGATACAGCCTGGTGACAGACAGACAGACAGACAGGCAGACAGACAGACGGACAGCGAAGTCTTAGTAATAGGGTCCCGTTTTTACCCTTTGGGTACGGAACCCTAAAAATGAAACTTTACCTAAAACTTACTCGTAAAGTATGATTATACTTCAAAAAAACCGGCCAAGTGCGAGTCGGACTCGCGCACGAAGGGTTCCGTACTAAAACGGCAAAAAAAATCTGTTTGTTGTATGGGAGCCCCCCTTAAATATGAATTTTGTTCTGTTTTTAGTATTTGTTGTTATAGCGGCAACAGAAATACATCATCTGTGAAAATTTCAACTGTCTAGCTATCACGGTTCATGAGATACAGCCTGGTGACAGACAGACAGACAGACGGACAGCGGAGTCTTAGTAATAGGGTCCCGTTTTTACCCTTTGGGTACGGAACCCTAAAAACCATCATGTTTATTATCTACTCGAAAACGTTCTTTTCTTATAAGGTTTAGCAAATAATTACACATTATACGTATTTTACTCGTAATAGAAAAATAGCTATTCCATAATAATGGTTCGATATCATCATAGTACTGTAAAATTCCCACGTATTATACGACCCAGTATTATATGTTAATTTATGCTAATTTACATACATTTCTCGGTGCGTGGATATTTCTAGGATTTGATGTATGCAAACTTCAGATAATGAATCATTGTCAGATCATTTTATGCTTAATTTTTTTTTGTCTATGAATATTTTGCTGGTCATTTGTGTATTTCAATTCAACAACTGAACCAATACATTAGGTCATTTACCTTAGTTCTTTTATCTAAAAAGGGTTCTGTAGATTCAACTAGATCTATTAGACTGCGTTCAGACGATAGCACATGATCCGACCTCAACCCGAACTTAACTCAAACTCACCTCAACCGCAACTTACCTTGAAATACAGCGCTTACAATTTTTGAGTCTTATTTATGACACATTAATAAGCTCCTGTGCAATGGCCAGGTGAGTTCGGGTGGAGTTTGAGTTGAGTTCGGGTTGAGCGCGGGACTTGTGCTCTTGCATTGACAAAATATAACGGAGCTTGGTAATGTGTTATAAAACTTAAAACTGTAAGCGATATTTTCAAGGAGTGGGCTACGGTTGAGGTGAGTTTGAGTTGAGTTCGGGTTAAGGTCGGGTCGCGTGTTATCGTTTGAACGCAGCCTTAGCACTTGATCGGATTTGCAAAAGGTTGGATTCTCATCTCGCCGCCGGAAGACAGTCTTAAAGAAAAGTTTACACTTGATTAGCACTTGGTCGGATTCGCAAAAGGTCGAACTAGAATCATGTGCCCAATTGAGTATATTTGCAGAAAAGGGGCCGAACATAATCCTTTTGCAGTATATCTCTCTGTTATACCCAACCTAACTCTAGTCCTTAGCCCAAAATCTAACATCCGAACTAATCCTGGCTTGTTCACACTATCTTAGCTGTTAGTAGAGTGCTTTAGGAGAGTGCGTTATTAGAAACGTGTAAACGGTCGTCTTAGTGACTAAAGAGAGTTGATGTTCTAGTTGTCTTTCAACCTGAATCACAATAGAATCGCTTTCTAGTAGCACCCTCTGCGCACCCTCTCATACCCAGCACAGCACGACACTCACCTCGCTACCTGGAAGCATGCAAATAATTTTAGTAGTGTGTATTATATTTTAGTTTTTCTCCTTTATCCCGTGCCTTTATTGCTTTTTTCATTTTCTGTAATTATGTGAGTGTCAATAAATGTTTATTTTATTCTATTCTATTCTAGTGTACTAGTTTAGTCAATCGGTCGACACGTGAATTTTATGTAAAATCGCACGTTTTGCTCGACGCTGTTCCTCCATCCTGACAACGAAATGACACTCTACTGGAAGAATGTAAACGCGTACTTGGAAAGGCACCAAAACTACTAAATGCACTCGCATTCGATTATAACTCGCACTCTACTAAAGCACTCTAATAACAACTAAGATAGTGTAAACCAGCCCTTTTACTGATATTATAAATACGAAAGTAAGTTTGTTACGCTTTCATGTCTTAACTACTCTACCGGGCATCATTTTGCATGTATGTTGTCAGGAGTACAAAGTACAAAAGGACATAGGGTACCAAAACCAACTATAACTTAACATATTGTTTACAGGTACTGTTAACAAAACTGTTGTTTAGGTAAAGTATGGCAGATATTTGACAGGGTTTTAATGTTGATAGAAGCCAGTTATTATCGTATAGTACTTTATCAACGGGAATTTCCCTTGCAATACTCGTAAAGTACAGTGAAAATTATCTCGTGTTTCTTGTCGTTTTTTCAAAGTTCTCTGATATACTAGAAAAATCTACTCACCCATAGCATCTCAGACGGGACTCGAACCCGCACCCTTAGGATTTCGGGCCAATGCACTAACCAATTATGCCACCGAGTGACTCGGTGGCATAATTGGTTAATTATGCCACCGTTATTATGCCGATCTCATTGGCGACTCGGTCCGAGTCGCCAATGAGATCGGCATAATTTTCTAATACTTTTAACGTTTTCGCTGTGCCTGTGCCGCTGTAGTTACGGACAGAAGGCGTAACTTCTTCATACAAAAATTCACAGATTTTACAGTCCCCTCAAGAATCGGAGCATTGAAAATGAACACAAAAATTTACGAAAAACCAAAATCAAATCAAATGCAATGTCCTATTATATTTCTAAGGTTACCTAGGTAGTGCCTATTTATTTTTACGATTGTGACACTCGGCTCCGCCTCGTGTCACAAAAGCGTCCTCTGACTGCCTCGACGCAGCCGAAATATTATTAACCGATTTTAAAAATTGCAACGAATGCACTTCTCGTCTGCTTCTGCATCTTTTAACACTATTACCATGACGATCGGTCAATAATCATAAAAGCTACATCACTTTTTATGTATGGAAACACCCGTTTTTCTACAATTCCAAATCTAAAGGGACCACCTACACGTCACAATTATTAACCGATTTTCAAAATAATTTCGCCATTTGGTAGCTAAACTAATACCCTAGGACCATTTTTTTCATTTTTTCTTAAGTCGGTTTTATTTCCGAAATATTTACAATTAAGTAAACAATTTTTGGAATTTTTGGAGTTTTGCTAAATTCCAAAAAAAGTTTCTAGTAGATTTTCAAAATTCAAACGTTCACAGATGTCTCGATAAATTCCTCAACTTTCGGTACTATTCCCATCTCGATCCTCTTAAAATCCTCGGAGATATGGCCAAAAATACGTCTCAGGCGATTTGCATCTGATAACCATTTTCAATGGTAAAAGTTGCTTGTGATATTTCAGGCTAATTAAATTTGAAGTTTGAGAGTTTTATGTTGAACACAAAGTAATAAGAAAAACAAAAGTACAAACAACTTGATGTGTTCAGAGCTAAAAAAAATCTTGAACTATAGTTATCCAATGAGCAGTCCATAAATTAATTATGGCAAGATAAGATAGATTGAAATATACATTTTTAATAACTCTACGTGGGTGGCATCATTCAAAGATATAGAACACTTCAATTAAAACAGTAATATCGAGAAAACAAGTAAGTACTTACCTTATTTTAATCTACGTCCTTAAATTACTTAAGTTAATGAGAAAATTGTAAATTTTGATTACTTCCGTAAGCTACTTACCTATTAAATAGGATTATAGAAATAATACCTATATACTAGAAGGATTTTAAATGTATTTTGTTTTAGAGCAAGTTAAGTTTAAGAATAAGATACACAATGCGATTAAATTAACAATGTACAACAGAAGTGACCAAATTCAAAGCGAAAAACTATGTATTTTAATTTGTAAAATTTACTCTTTTTCATACATTCTCGAGAGAAGTTAATTGCCGCTTCCGTTGTACACATAGATATCGAAATTGGCCCTCAGAGGTTTTTATTTAATCAGTTGATAATAAAAAATGATTTTAATAAAACTTTACGTGGACGTTGCTTAAGTCTAGTATATTAAGAAGGTATCGTTACATTACATTTCCTCGTAGTCATTCGTAGAAGAAAATAACAAACTTGTCAGAAACGGCCACTTTTTACCCGACTACGGCGAAGCCAAAACGGAGGGTATATGATTTTGACCTGTGTGTATGTGTGTATGTATGTATGTTTGTAAATTCATCTGTTCCCTCATAACTTCTAAATTACTTGTTATAATTTAACAAATGAGGTATCGTTAGAAGCGTCTTAATTGTCCGAAGAACATAGGCTATATAGTATGACGTTACATTAAATTGAATGTGGCGCCCTCTAGAGGAGTTAAAGATATGAACTAAAAAAAAAATTTAATAATGCAGTGTTGGGTACCAAATGAAAGGGATTAATGAGCACTTTTCAAAAATATATAAATTGTCAGCATTTGCCCGTGGCTTTGCTTGCTTTCACCCTATTGATAACTCCAAAATATATAAAATAAAAAAGAAGATTAAAAACTAAAACCCGACTACGGAAAATCGTGCTCTAAAAAGTAAGAAACAAGAAAATATTCATAATAAAAAGGATAACCGTAGTCGCATGCCACCTCCAGCCCGTGCCGTGCGTGTCTAGGACAAAGTGGCATGCGATTACGGTTATCCTTTTTATGAATATTTTCTTGTTTCTTACTTTTTAGAGCACGATTTTTAACAATTTGCTTTCTACTTCTAGAAAAGACTACGAGGGAATGTAATGATACCTTCTAAAGTTACTAGACTTTAGAAGGTTCAAAAAAATCCACGTAATGTTTTATTAAAATTATGTATTATAATAACAATATTAAATAAAATTCACCGCGGCGCCATTTTCGATCAGGGAACCGTCTCAATAGAATATTTTTTGGAGTCACTTTTCTTGACTGGCAATGACATGGAATAGATTTTCCATTACGTCTGTCTTAAATGGCAACGAATGTCTTAATTACAGAAGTGTTTTACCGAAATTACCTTGACGACTTTCTTCGCTCGTTTCCTACGGGGTGTTGTGTTTTGGCAACATTGTCGTGTTTGTTTTATTCGATAACTTTGTCAAAGAGCTTTATTGTTTGGTAGTTAAGCCGGTAATCAGGCACTTATTATGCGGGCTGGGTCGATAGGGGGAAGGGGGGAGTGTTATCACCCGGGTGATAATCAACCCCCCCTTTGCACTTCATAAAGAGTTGACGTAAATGTAGGGGCGCCAAGCGATTGGCAAATGGTGATTCGTTAGGAGATTTTGATGAAGTTTGCTTTTAAATTATGAAAAGAAAAAAAAGCTAAGAAACATTATGTGAGTACCTTGCGACTTGTGCAATTCTAGGCCATTGAAGGTTTGTTTAAATAATTACCTTCAAATGCAGACTTTTTTGGCTAACGGTTTCGGATAGCAAGGACATTTCGGATGCGAAATTTACTGCAAAAATAATCACAATAGCTTTACGTACCTAGCTAATTAGTTAAAAGCTGTTTTGCTTAAAAGCATGGGTTTTTAATACGTTTCTTACAATTTTGAGTCTTATGACACAATAATAATAAGGTCCTCTGTAGGTGAGTTTGACGTAAGTTCGGGTTGAGTTCGGGTTGAGTTTGAGTTGAGTTTGGGTTGTGTTCGGGTTGAGTTTTAGTTGAGTTCGGGTTGAGTGCGGGGCGTGTGCAGTTGAATCGACAAATAAAACGGAGCTTATTAATATGTCATAAGACTTAAAATTGTAAGTGATGTATTTCAAGGAGTGGGCTGCGGTTGAGGTCGGGTCGTACGTTATTTCTTAAGATTATTGAAATCAGCCATAAATACTCTTTCTCTGAAAGGTATCTAAATGTTGAGTAAAAGCCGAACATCAAAATTGATGGTCACCCCAGTGTAACTTTATACTGGACTATCTGGTTGCGCGGTGCGTATGAGTTGTATGTAGGTCATACAACTCGGAGCGAATATTGATTTGTCACAATTGCGAACGTGACCACTGTGTACAGATAACAGCATGTTTAGAGAGACAGGTGTTGTTAGATTTTGAAACTTATGTATAAGAAATTAGGAGTGTTTTTAAAGTTGAAAGGGTAGCAGCGAGTACAGTGACAGGTGTTGTTGGATTTTGAAACTTAAGTGTATGGGGTTAGGAGTGGTTTTGAATGATGAGGTAGTCTTAAATTTGTATGTTGAAAGTCATGTTAATAAAAATTGATTGTATTGTTTTACTTGTCATATCTGGTGTACAATGTTGTAACTGTTATGCTTAGAATAATAACACCTAGCACGATAATTCCCTACAAAGCGCGCTGTCAAAAGTGAGGCAACAAAAACAGCCAAATTGGCGCCGTTTTCAGATTTTTATTGTCCATTATTAAATAATCATACCTAATAAGTACAAAACAGTTTCAATTTCCCTACCTTAAAGAGATTAATTATTATATAATTGGATTTGAGTTACGATTAGGTAACGTATGAAGGATATAAATCTGAGAACTGAGCCATTTTGGCTCAGTATAAGTTGCCTCACTTTGCATACAGGACACGGCTTCTAGGTGTAATTATTCTAAGCTGTAATGTAACTGCTGAAATAATAAACTAACGATTTTCTTCTACATATGAGTGTAAAATATTGGTCTGATTTTGTTGAAACCACAATGTTTATCTTCTCTTAAAAATTACTTGCTGTTTATTAGTCTGGACACAACTTAACTTAAAAAGGGCTTGACCGATTGGAATTACATATTTTTTTGTTCTGTTCACTTAGTACTACTGGGTTGGTTTAAAAAAAAGTACCAATAATAACAGCTTAATAATCTAAACATTGGCACAATCACCATTTCGGATTACTTATTACTTTTGATAGCTAACTTTTGATAGAGAGATGAAATAAAACACTTTTTAACGGATACTAGCGCGGTTTTATTGAATGTACTTTAGTAATTTGTTGGTATTTGGTTCTGTGGCCACGGCAGCTGCAAAGGTGCCGAAATGACGGAAAAATCAAAAATCAAACCAAATACCAACAAATAACAAAAGTACTTTCAATAAAACTGCGCTAGTATCCGTTAAAAAGTGTTTTATTTCATGTCTAGTGAGCGCGTAAGCTTCAGAAGTGAAGGGGTTTAATATTTTAGTAAAATAATAGCTATGAAATTGCCGATTTGTAAGGAGAATTTGCAAGAAGTTGCGTTTTTCATACCAGCATTTTCTTCGTTAATTTAACAACCGTGAACACTCATATAACAAAACTTTTATGTACTAATGTTTGAACACTGTGCTAACTTATTCCATTTACGATAAGCGAAAAAAATAAGTTTTGCTAAGTTACAATCCCTCCAGTCACCCTTTTTTGCTCACAAAGATAGTTTGTAAATAAAATATCTTTAATAATTTAGCGTTATTTATTACTGTGAATATTCACTAGATTTTTTGGTAATAAATGAAAAAATCATCTAAATTAGTTTAGGAGTTTACTTTCACATTTATTATTCATACTATTATGAATTGTTTGCCCGATTTTCAATATTATTTTCTCAACAAAATCCGAATGGCTTTATACATGGTAAAATAATTACCTTAATTAGCTATCGGTGTGCGGTCGCCACGGTGTTGCGGTTAGTCGGTAATGTGCGGTATCAACAAAGGGACCCGTTAATTACCAGGAAAACATGGATGCAGGGCAGGAGGTTATCACAAAAGTGTATGAAAAAACAGTTTTGAATCGCTACACAACATAAAATAGTATTGTAGTAAACTGTAGTTTTCATAAAGACATCATCATCATCATATCAGCCGCACGACACACACTGCTGGGTATAGGCCCTCCCTCAAAGGTCTTCACAGCGACCGGTCTTGCTTGGCACGCATCCAGCGGCTTCCCGCGACCTTCACCCTTACGTCGGTCCTCCTTGTCGGGGGCCTACACACGGAGCGTCGTCCGGTGCGCGGTCGCCATTACAGAGCCTTTCTGCCCCAACGGCCACCGGTTCTTCTCGTTATGTGTCTCGACACTGCCACTTCAGCTGAGCAATCATTACGAGCGATATAGGTTACCTTATTTCATTCTTCGAATTTCATTCATAGGTATACAGTGGCGGTCACATCACCAGTCAATTTTCATACAAACGAGATAAATTAGAAGCCTTGATTCTCCGCCAAAGATTGACGTAGCTGTGATCTGATGATAGCCATCCAGGGAGTGAATGGAGGAAGTTCGGATCGCGATACACACCCAACTGATCTGATCAGCATTCTAAGAGATATAAGGATCAGAGTTTTCTGTTTTAGGATTTCCATATATTTTTATGGAAGTAATTTCGCGGGGTTTTTTAAACATATCCTTATCTTTAGAATGCTGATCAGATCAGTTGAGAGTGTATAATGATCTTAATCTCCTCCGTTTACTCCCTGCACCTATCATCAGATCACAGCTAGGTCAATACTTGGCGGAGAATCAAGACCTCAAAGTTACCTCGTTTGAATGAAAATCGACTGATGTTTTTACACGACTGCCCAAAGCAAAAAGAGTGTTATGTGTTCAGGGTTCATGTATGTTTGTGGGTATGTGAGTTTCTTTATTCCACCATAACTTCTAAATGCCTGAACTGATTTGAATAAATGGGGTATCGTTAGAATCCTTACAGCATTCCAAGTGACACTGGTTATATTTTTTTTAGAAAATACAATATGGCGACTGTACGACGCCATTTTCAAATGTGAAAAAAAATTTTTTTCTTCTATTATTACAATATGGGCATCAAATGAAAGGCCTTGATGAGCACATTCCAAAACTATATAATATGTCACTAAAATGTGTGAAATAAAATTAAATAAATTTAAAAAATATTAAAAACACGACTGCCCTGCCAAAAACGAACTAAAAAGTTAAACAACAAGTGTCATTGCAGTCGGGGGACCTCTTTGATCAAAAATTGTTCCATAATAAGGTCCCCCGACTGCAATGACACTTGTTGTTTAACTTTTTAGTTCGTTTTTGGCAGGGCAGTCGTGTTTTTAATATTTTTTAAATTTATTTAATTTTTAATTATGTGACCGCCACTAAATGCAATAGCAAGATACGTTTATCTTAGGGTTATAGTCAGTTCTGAAGAAACTTCTATCGCAGTGGCGCTTGTAGGTATTTCTTAAATAAAAGAAAATAAAAATGAAACATGAAAAACCTCATTGCAGAAAAGGTAGACTTTTATTAACTCTGAGCCAATTTACAATGATGGCACTTTTAGTTAAGCTATACGTAAGTAAATACATAGATTAGGTATGTAAAACTCTATCGCATTAGGATGAAACCTGTAATAGCAGATGTAAGTGTGGAATTAATTAAATAAAAAACAAAAGACGGTAGCGTTTACAAATACCTGCGGTGAATATTTGGGTTAGTGGAACAACGAGCACAGAATATCTATAAAGTGGAACCAAATTATGTAAGTAACAATACTGAAACAGGTGATAGTATTGTTTATACTGAAGAACTTTCTCCAAGGAACATAGGTCGAAAAACGAAACAAAAAATATTTTGGTATACTCCCATAATCTTAACCAACTTAATATGAAAAGCAGAAAAAAAAAATTTTTTGGATTTGTGATCTTTGGATAACCTGTTTCTGTATTGTTAAATAATTTGGTTCCACCGTATACAGACTGGAAATAAAAGACGGTAAAGTACCCTAAATATTGAAGGCAAAATTTACGGAAAATTTTTATTTTAAATTTTTTAATTTTTATTTTTAAGGAAAAATTCCTTTATTTTTACAAACAAGTAAAACTGCATCCAAAGATGTTTTTAATTAATCTCTTGTTTTAGGTCGAAACTGAACGGGCTAAACTTTTTTTTTATCTTTCTTTGGTCTGCCTTTAATTTAAGATAAGTACTATGTTATGTTTATGGGTGCAATAAAAGTACAGGATGTTATTTTTTCGGATTTCAGCACGCTCGATTTCCGGCTGAGATAAGCGATTTACCAAAAATCTTCGAACGTAGTTTTATACTTATTTTTTTTAATAAAGGGATGTTTCTTTTTAGCAAAATTTGCCATCATCAATATTTAGGGTACTTTCCGTCTAACTACCGGCGTTTTTTCACCCTGTATAATACGAGTCAAGAACGGATGAGTCGCTTGCGTCACTATGTAATCGATACGATATAATTTATTCATGCTTGTTAATACATTGATTAATCACATCACAGTTACGTAAATAATTTGCATTAGATTGCGCAATGCACTGTAAAAAATATGGTTGTGAACTGTTTTTAATTTTATTGCTAGTTGCACAATGCACTTTGTTACAATTACCTAGCCCATCTGCGCCGGCCGTATACCCGCCTAAAAATTCTAAAAATTATTATCACCAGAGAAGATAAGAGAACAATAGAAGAAAACGTAAACAAAGTGCTGGCCTCATGCGGCCGGCTCGGCGTTGACAGAATGGCTTATAAAATATTTAGCTGGCCTCATGCGGCCGGGTCGGCGTCAAGAAGCTAATAGTGCATTTTTTTAAGGATTAAACCAATTTTAGGGCTCGTTCCTTAAATGGAAAAACTGTATTAAAGCGCTTACCTGACCTAAAGTGGCGCCGCGGTGAATTTTATTTAATACAAGCGGCCGCCCGCGACTTCGTCTGCGTGGAAAGTTTTTTTGCTGTCCCTCGGGAACGATACCTTTTTTCGGGATGAAAGGTACCCTATGTCCTTTTCTGTACCCCTGACAACGTGTATGCAAAATTTCACGATGATCGGTTCAGTAGTTAAGACGTAAAGCCGTAACAAACAAACGGACTTTCGCATTTATAATATTAACCTCTAAGGCGCCACTTTTGATGGGGTATTCACCTTAACCCTGTCTGTTATTTACTCTGTCTGTCTTCCTGTGAAAGACCCTTAATATAAGGAAGGCTTGAGATACCTAACTAGCTGTAATATTCATTATTAATTAAAAAGTTCTACTGACCCCTGAAGTTGTAAAAAAAGCAAAATTAAAATGATGAAATTTGACAGAAAGCAAGGTATAAAAGAAAAATCTCAGATTTTCGTCACTATGTAGGTACTTAGTCATACCACAAAAAAGAAAACTTGCAGTTTTCTAGTTTTTCATATAGGTAATGGCAATAGATGGCTTAGCAAAATTTTGTTAACCCTATTCATGGAAAAACTTAGTACCTACAAAAGCGAATATAGTGCTATTTTGAGACCGATTGAGGCTATGTTTTTTTAGTAAAAATTATCTCGACTTCAGTTGGTTTGGTGAAAAATATATTTTTACCATAATTGAATGTGTATGCAATCATTATATTATAACCAAATTTGAAATTTTATTCCGACTCTTATAAGAAAAATTGCACCGTGACTAAAATTATGTAACTTTCCGCAATCCGCTCTTGAAAAACATCAAAAAAGTACCTAAGTATTATAGCTACCAGTAGGTATTTAGGTCCAAACTTCAAATTCCTGGCAGGAAAATAAAGACCAAAAAAAGTATTCTAGCCGCTTTAGTTATTGTTTTTATGATTCATTGAATAAAACATTAGGCAACGGAAACTTTGCGGAATGCCAACCGTTCGGCGCCGGCCATTTTGAGATATTTTCGGGAATATACTCTGTTCTGAATAATTTATGGTATGCAGGATTCGAATGTATGTAAATAATAGGAGGTTTCCAGTGAATCACGATTTATTTTCGAAGCGACATTTTTTGCAATTTTGTTGTACTTAACGAGTTTTCGCCGCCATTTAATCATTGTGAAAATATGTATTTCGTAATGGTACCAAAAAAAAACAAATGACAAAAACTGTTTCATGTTATTAGAAGAAGTGAGAATTTTTATGGCGCATTGGCTTATAGGCTATTTACATGGGTCGATTTTAGTCACTGTGACGGTCCACTTTAGTCACCTAGCAAGTCGCTTCCAAAATTGAATCGCAGGTAATGGCGTCGCTGTCGTCTATTTAGTTGATGGTGTAACCTAGGTAACAATATGTAAAAAGTAGTAAAAACATAGTTCCAGGGGGTCAAGTCTGCTAATGTTTACGTCGAAATCGTGGTTCAATGATGTTTGAATGGTAATGCTTTTTGACACAGTTCTTGTTTCTTAAACCCAAAATCGAGACACAATATGTTTCCGTTTTGGGTTTAGAAAACATAATCTGTTTCGGTTTTGGGTTTAAAAAAGTAGGACCGATCGTCGTGGAGATCTTTAGGGGAGGCCTATACCCAGCAGTGGGTGTCGTGCGGCTGATATGATGATGATGAATGTAAATAATAGAGTATTTACATGGAGCGATTTGACAGGCGACTCGGATTAGCATTTTTTATCGACAATCGCTTGCAAAATCTAATCGGAAACCTAATTTCATGAGGCAGCAATTCGATTTTACAAGTGATTGTCGATAATTTAAGTACTAAATTCGCCTGCCAAGTTCCCTGCCAAGACGACTCGTGTAAATACCCCGTTGGCGCATTTGACCTGCAATCAGAATCAGAATCAGAATCATTTATTTGCTGAGAATGTAGGTACATACATATTGCTGTTAAAGAATTTTCGGTCCAGTACATTCTGCCAAAAATTAGCATGCAAATATTTAAATTAAAGTTCAGGTAAACTAAGTATTCAATTTCATATTATCTTGATCGTTCACAATAAAATAGTTCAAATTCAATTCAAAAATTCAATCATTTAAAACAAATATTCATAAACTAAGAAATGTCAATTACAAATAATAAGTAATAAATCGTATAATGTCAACATTTATCAGTTAGAAAATCTGTAATGGAATAATAACATTTTTCTAATAATATAGATGTCAATTTCTTTTTAAATTTATAATTAGTCAATTCCTTAATTTCGTCAGGTATTTTGTTATATATAGCCGGTCCCATTCCCATCACACTTTTCCTAAGCAATGCTGTATGAAATCTTCCCAAATTTAACATGTTTCGGTACTGTGAACGCACTTGAATCGACCTTTTACGTGTTTGGGAAACTTTTGTATATAGGTGCTGGTTAGACTTAACAAAAAGAGCAATTTCTAAAATATATAATGATGGCAATGTCAAGAGTTTTAAGGACTTAAACACAGGCATGCAACTGTCAGTCATTTTTAGCCCCGTCTGGTTTCTGGGCTTTGAAAATCATCTCCCTGTCGCTGCAATTACCCCAGAAAATTAAGCCATACCTTAAAATGGAAGCAACGAGACCATGATATGCCATTATTAATGTTCCAGTGTTAACTTTCTTTGATAAGTAATATAATATATAAGCAGCCTTACTTAGTTTCTTACATACTTCATCTGCATGAGGTTTCCATGTAAGCTGACTGTCAATTAATATGCCCAAAAATGTTGTGGTGTTAACTTCCTCTAATGCATTACCTTGATAGTTAACATTAAAGTTTGATTGGCGTAGTCTTTGATAGAAATGCACTAGTTTTGTCTTTTGAAAATTTATAATTAAGTCATTATTTTTAAGCCAGTCAATTATGTCTTTCAAAGCGTCATTAATATTATTTTCATATAGATTATAGTCAATACATTTTATTACAGCTGTGCTATCATCAGCAAATTAGATCATTTTTTGTTGGACGTTCCTTGGTAAATCATTAATGTAAATCAGAAACAACAATGGACCCAGCACACTGCCTTGTGGAACACCACATTGTACCTCCCTTGCAGATGACAAATATGTTTCTTCCTTCTTTGTTTTTTATTTATTCTACTAATTTCTACAAATTGTTTACGACCAGTAAGATATGACTCCAATAGTTTAAGAATGTTGCCACGTATGCCATATGCGAAAAGCTTTTCTAATAATATTTTATGATTAACTCGATCAAAAGCTTTCGTCATGTCAGTAAATATAGCACAGACCGGTAATGTCTTATCCATATTTAACATTATAGCATTAAGTAAGTCATAAATTGCCATGTTTATAGTCAGTTTTTTTCTAAATCCCTTTTGTTCGTCACATAATATATTAAATTTAGTCAAGAAAGAATAGATAGCAATATTTATAAATTTTTCGAACAATTTAGAAAATATAGATGTCAATGCTATTGGTCTAAAGTTAGTCATTGCTGTGGTTAAGCAACTGTCGGTAGGGTCCGCTATCGGATGGGTGACCAACATTTTATCTTTAGCTCCTCCGGGATTCAGAAGCCACGTAAAGCTGTTGGTCCAACATGCAGTCGTTAATACACACGAATTCGTATCGCATGTTAATAGAAGTGCAATTTAGTCTTGTGGTGACGTAAATAAGTCAAAATAACCTAATATAGACATAGACAGCATACGAATGTAAAAAGTGCAAAACAGTTAGTTGAAAAATCGAAAATATAAGTAAGGAATAATTTAATAATATTTATTTAAATTGTTACAGGAATCAAAAGGAATGGCAGTTTTATAATGTAAGTTTTTTTTTATTAAAATAAATACTAATAGTTTTTGTAAATTATATTATTATAAAAAATTATAATAATAATCGTTTAACCACGATGTTATGGTGTCAACCCTAGAGACGACTTATTTTCCTGAAACATTGCATTGTCAATAACGTGACAGTGACAGTTAATTGGTGATTTCTTATTTTTTTCGGTAGTATCTGTACTTTTGCGTGAAAGGCAAAAGAGCCTCTGGAGCCTAAAAACCATAGACTAAGAAAATTTTTCGCTGCCTAAAACCATATTTTTCGCTAATGCCTAAAACCAAACAGGCACATGGTGTAAATCTTGTATTTCTAATCTTAGTAAGGATTGTATAAAATGGCATTGTGAATGCTAAAATCTTAGTTTATAAACTGTATTTAAACATTAGGATACTTTTTATCCCGGTAAAAGGTTCCTTAGGGTCCACGCGTACGAAGTCGCGGTCGGCCGCTAGTTTTTAAATATAATAGCACAGAATACCTACACTCGCACTTGCCTCTTTTTTGTTTTAACCATAAATCCATGGTATAATATCATGTTATCTCTGCTACATTTTATCACATGACCAACAAACGGACAGGCCGTTTTTAATCTAGATTAGTTAAGCCTCCATGCGGAAGTTGATAAGCCACAGATTTTATAGTGAGTAATAAAGGTAGGTTAAATTATGGACAAAAATGTTAGGAGGCAAATAGTACGCTCAGTCAGCCTCACATCAGAAATAGCTTTTGACATTTTCTTTTTTTACCTTATATGGGCTTCCTCTTGGCCACATTCGAGAACCATAAGGCTAAGAAGAGGCCGAAGATGAAGCGAGCTAGCCCAGAAGAAGCCTATTCACTCGGGCTTTAAATATAGCTGGGTTATATACCTATAACAATATATGTTTGCGGGAATACAGACGCAGTACCACGAATGTAATGTCAACCAAATAGGTCACACCTACCTACACCCCGCCGCCGTACCTCTGGACGACCGATGCATGGTAGAATGGGGATGGCGGAATGAGCTCATGCAGCTCAAGAGCTCACTCCCCGAAACATAGTCTGTAGAACACCGCCAGACCAGACAAGCTACTTCACGGCAGTGGGAAAACTGTGAAGCTTGGTTTTTAATAGCTTACTATCCCCTATGAGTTTTCTGGCTCTGTGTTCAACCGAGTCTTTTTGTAGGTACTTTGTCATACAGGCTATAAGGCTAAGGTCATACGATATGGGCCTATCTTACACCGCGAGCGCGAGGCGTCTCCGTTTCAGCCTAGGCAAAAATGCTGTTCGTTGTTCTACCACATTTCTCAACTATTTCTGTGAGCTTTTGTGAGCAGGTTCTATAATTATTAAAATGTCGAAAATTCATAACCTATACGACCGAAATATCGAAGCACAAAACACCTGTTTTTTAAATACCGAAAATCCTTAATGTCGATGTTCGATAGACTGAAACTTGAAAGATCGATTATTAAATGACCGATAGTTCGAAATCCCAAAATTTAAAAACAAACGAGAAAGCAACCTTATAAAAACGTTTGAATCCAGACGATGAGCGAGCGTAGCGAGCGAGGAAGAGGTTAGGTTCCATTGCAACCAAGAACCAGATCCGATCTGTTGGCGTGTAATCTTCAATTAACCTTCGGTTTTTTTAAGCTTCGGGATTTCGTCTTTTAAGTAAAATGTCCTTTCGTGATTTTAAACGTACGACCAAACAGCCATTCGACCTTTTAATTTTCGGCCTTTCGTCCTTAAGTCTTGTAAAATTAGGTCCTTTCAACTTCGATATTGTAATATATACCCATAATTATAGGTTTTTTTGTAAAAAAGGGTTATTCGAAATTTCAAATAGGCGGAGATATGGGGAAAATCCTATTTCAGACATAAGTTTCCAAAATTGTTCATTAATGTTACAAGCGCGAAGCTAATTGCTCTACAAAGCCCATTAGCCTAGTGCACGAGTTACCAATTAGAATCGTTTGGGGTCCCTTTTAAGAAATAAATTACCATCGCTGTCCGCACAATATTTTATAGAAAAGAATATTTATTACAGAAATGTAATTATTAGGTACTTAAAGTAGGTATTTTTTTAAGTTCCTGTGTTATCGCGGTCCGCACAAAATGGGTTGGTGGTCCGGATACAGACCGTGGGCCGCCATTTGACGACCCCTGGCCATTGACTTAAAAAAAAATGTTTCATGTCAGTGCCCCTGGCCTAGTGCTTTTTCGTATTTCTTTCTATGTTTTTAGTTTTAGAGATAGTTGTTCAGTTTCATAGTCTGAACGCATTCTAGAAGTTTGTCACATTGTGGTCACATGCCTTTAAAATCATATCTGTGTTCGAAACATAACAAAACATTTTGGTCCAAATACTAAAAACAAGATCAAGTAGAATTGGAAACAATAGCCTTATTTCTATAGCCTTTTAGGAAATGTCAGATGGAAGGTTACAAAAGTCTGTCATTTAGTGACAAAAGGCTGAAATGTCAGCGTGACATTTAGGATTTCCGATATTTAGCGGGCTGATGCCACACTTTGATAAATTATTTGGAAATGCTTAGTTTTATTTTTATTTTCGAGAGTACTTTATACACAGACCTTATACACTCGACGTCAGAAAAACCGCACCTCTTTGACACTAAGTTTAGACTTGGCCATTTGCTATTGCTAGCTAAAGTTTTATTGTGTAAATGTTGATATCTATTGAAAGTACATTTAATGAGCTTTCTTTTGATAATTGTTTGATTTAGTTAACATAACAGTTACCATAATTAAACGATTAAAGCGTTATTGCTAGCGCCACCACAAAAGGGAAATAAAAGGGGTCAATTCAGGAAATGCGGATAAATTCGCTATCGAGATGATGGAGAAAACACACTTCAACAGTTCAATTAAATAAAGGAATACCCAAGATGGATACTATTGCCCATGAAGTTACTCAAATATTGCAAAAAAATTAGGCAATGTAATGTGCTCGGAAACTCAATCTCAGTGATTGATTCCGTTCGACGAGTATTCCAACGGTTTCTAAAGACTGTTGGCTATGTCCGAAGGGCGAGAAGTATATAATAACACTTATCATTAAATTATATGGGATTAAATTAACTTTGAAGAAAAGGTGCGGTTTTTCTGACGCCGAGTGTAGTTAAATTAATATAAAAGGCTGCCCCTTTCATGCACAACGGGCACAATTGGCCTTCACCAGTACTTGTTGTATGGTCTGTGCCGTCACCTCACCTGACGTTAAGTGACGATAAGGCCGAAGGTGGAAGTGCACTACACCCGGAATCCTCATCACTGAGGAACTGGCAATCTTACCTCTAATTGCCGGAACACAACAATTTTTAAATTGTTGTTATGGCATCAGACTTAGGTAAGATGATGTTAAAGTAGCCAGGCGGACTTGAAGTATGCCTTTCCCCCTCATGGGAATCGAACCCGGGACTCCTGCGTTTTACTTGTGTGGGCGAACAACTAGACTAGTTAATAAAAAATATTGTCTAGAAAACACAGATTTTACATTTTGTGACGATGTCGTGCAATCCAATACAACATTCCTTTTCTGTAACAAAAAAAAAATTAAAGCAAAGTTAAAAAGACGAACAGCCAGTACGTTCGTAATCACAACATTAGAACAAAGAAACCAAGCTTGGCCTAATTAAACCATATACCTCGATATGGTAGCTTCTACCAAAAAGGTTACATTGTCAAACAGACAACATAAAAATGTAGTCTAAACATATATAACTTTACAGCCATGGCACGAAAAAGGTTAATATCTATAACCTCTAATATTAAAGTACTTAGTTCTAAATTCAAATGTATGGTAATCTGTATGGTGGGAAAATGATTTTGTCGTAGTAACAACAGATGTAGATGGGCACCAGTGTAACTTGAGCTTTGCACCTTCTTTGTGGCCCACCATTTCGTTCGTCCTAGTTCTTAAGGAGAGGGGAGGAGTGTGTCTTTCTATAGTGGTGCTGTTCTGATTTATTCTTTCTTTGTTTGAGGAGAAGGCGAGACAAATGTTGACATATATTTATACTTTTTTTTTAATTTAGGCCACGGTCCGTAATTTTTCGTGTCTACAGTGACTTATGCGTTTCGTTACATATGTTTATGTCAAATAGTGGAGTAGTTAGCACAGTGATCATTATTTATATTTAGTTTTGAAGAACTTTTTGCTATTTTACAGTAAAATTAAAAAGTTTAACCACCTAACTATCAATAACAAGCTTGTTAAAGTACCGGTTAAGCACAAGTTAGCCAAAAAAGAGGTTGCGAGCCAGCATTAATGTCCTTTGACAAGTTTGACGTGACATAGCATTATCATTTGACGATAACCGGAACTTTGACAGCGTTTTGGTGCAACTCACACTGTGATACGATTTCAAGGGATCGCGTATTATGTGGGAAAGGGATAAACTTATTGTTTTACTTACTAATTTTGTAAAGGTTAATAAAATGGAATTAGGAATTATGTGGTCATCTAACCAAAGCTAAAAAACCGGCCAAGTGCGAGTCGGACTCGCGCACCAAGGGTTCCGTACCATAAAACTGCAAAAAATACACGTTTGTTGTATGGGAGCCCCCCTTAAATATTGATTTTATTCTGTTTTAACAGCAACAGAAATACATCATCTGTGAAAATTTCAACGTTCTACCTGTTGTTGTTATTAATATAAAGCAAAAAACGAAAAAAATAATCACGTTTGTTGTATGGGAGCCCCCCTTAAATATTTATTTTATTATATTTTTAGTATTTGTTGTTATAGCGGCAATAGAAATACATCATCTGTGAAAATTTTAACTGTCTAGCTATCACGGTTCATGAGATACAGCCTGGTGACAGACAGACAGACGGACAGCGGAGTCTTAGTAATAGGGTCCCGTTTTTACCCTTTGGGTACGGAACCCTAAAAAGAAGCGTGCCACCATAGCAAGCAGATAAAGAGATTCTTCCTTAAAAAATTGGATTTATCTAGCATCTAGGTATAAAACAAAATTCAATCTCAAACTTTTTTTCCTTTTTTTCCGACTTTTCATCATAAACTTATTGGACTAAGAGCTAGCCCCGGAAATAGGTGGACAATTTACAGAGTGACGAAATACCTCTAGTTAGTTAGCCATACTATCATTACTAACAGATCCAGTAGAGTAGTGCCAGGCGGCATCAAACTTTACCACTTTTTCGGGTATTTTGATGCCACCTGGCACTACTTTTCCATCAGTCAAAATTCCTGGCAATGTTAATTCGATTTAGATACATGATTGGCTTGCTATTATACCACATCAAACTCAGAGCTCTGTAAATTGTATACCTTCAATCGCTTTTCAGCCCCTTTGCTGCTCAACCACTCCCACCCCCACCACTGAAAATCAGCGAGGTGCAATTTCGTCGCTCTGTAAATTATCCACCTATTTTCGGGGCCAGCTCTTAAAATATATACTTTTCGCTGCACAGATAGCGAATGGTATCAGGATTGTAAAACTGTGATAAAATGTATGAAAAAAATCCCTAATTGCAGGGACTGACGAAAAATGTATGCTAGGTACGTATTAAGCGGGTTTTACTGTATTTAATTTGCTTATTTGTTTCGCCTAAGTGAATATTGATGTTTTATTTTATTTTATTTTATAAGCATACATTTTGATTATACTTTCAAGATTAATAAGCGTAAAGTAAAGTAAATGTTATGGTTTAAGTTTGTTTACTTGTGCTAACAAGTAAACAAACTTACAGAGCTTCCCGAGCTTTTCCTTCTTAAAGTCAGGTGCTAAAATGGTTTATTTAACAATATGAAAAAAATATAAACTTTTTTTTTAAAGTAGGTACTTACTACTTAATTACTTACTAAGTAAACAAAGAGAAATGGCAAAATCTTTTAATTCGTAATTTTTTTTTGCACTTTTTGACACCAAATCCCAGATCAAGTTTACATTTCTATTTTACTCCACCACAGAGCATTTTTTTATTGTAAAAAAAAAATTACAATACATACTTACTGCTTAAACTTCCGACGTTTTCACGCTCGCTTAGTCACGTACACTCGTTAGCAAAAGTGATTTAAATAATAAAATAATACGATCAGACCGGCACATCTTTATAATACAGAAAGTCATTATTTCTGACGTTATTAACCTTAGAACCACCCTCTTGGTGATTTACGATTTCATCGTGACGTGATAGATAAGTATTAGAATTTTATTCAACATTCATTTTGTTACATTCATTTTTTTATCGTACTGTTACGTGCAAATCATTAGGTTAAAATTATATGTACTTAATAAAAAAATTGGACAACCAAACTAAAACTTATAATAACTTTTATTTAGGTAAGTACCTATCAGATAAATCAGTCTCAACTTCAGCTTGGCAAAAATTTTTTCGTATGTCCGTCCAGCTGTCCGACTGTCCGTTTGTTCCCTTCTACAAGTCGCATTTCTCAATCAACTAGTGAAATTTTGTGTGCAGGTTCTATAATTGTATGGATTTTTTTGTCAATTCAGTTACTTAAAATTTTTCAAAATGGTGGAGATATGGGAAAACATTATCCCTAGAAATTCATCCCTTTCAGTTATTTTTCAAAAACGTTATAGAAACGCGAGGACTACAACTCGAATTTACGAGGATTTACTAGTTAATATAGTATTCTGTTCGGGCACTATTGAACAAGATGTGTCTTAGCAATAAAATGCATTGAAAAAACTCAAGAATAGGGAAGATGCATCATTATTTTTAAACAAAAGTATAATGCGTGAGAAAATCAACTGTAATATAAAAAAAAATCTCTTGCGTTTTTTCCTCGTGATATCGTTATTTGAAGTTAGCACGCAGCAGCACCCGCCGAAAACGCTCCATACAAAACGGTTATGAACCCATGACCATGAATTCGGCGCGTTTATGGAGTTAGTCAATAATTTTTAATTATCTCCATAAATGTTGCGTTTAAGTACATATGTGTCATACAAAATATTATTCGATATTCTAGAATGTTAAGTGCATTGTATCCGAAAATGAAAAAACAATATCTTAATTTTCCCCTGATTTCATTTTGTGATAAGACTAAAATAATACATTTTTTAAAGATTTTTTCTGTTTCATCATGTTTTTATACGTGTCCGCAGCGATGAAGCTCAAAATGAAAGTCGATGACTTATGCATATTTCCTATTATAAAAAAGATTTTTGGTTTACCCTGAATTACTCCTAATTTAAAGGCATATCATACCAATCTGTAATCTATGACTTTCAAACGAATGATATGATGATACAAACAAATAACCCATCGAGCATTGATTCAATACACATTTTTGTGCCAAAGCAAAACTGTATTTATACCAAGTCCCAAAGGCTGAATATCAAACGACGTTCAAACACATTCAACTCAATATAGTGCTCATTTGTACCTCTAAAGATCCATTCATTACAAACAGCCATTCTTTGAAAAGTTCCTCTTATTGAAAACCGAATGCATACAAAAGTATGTAAACTTTAACTCCATGCAATAGGAGTTACATTAGAGCGGCTTTCAAAAATAGAACTGAACATATAAAATTGTAAGAACGAAGCATTAAGCTTCTATGGAAGAGTCAACACTCTTATAACAACATACTCAAAGTCGAGATTGACATGTTCACAAAAGATGAACGACGAAATTCGAATTTGAAAATGGAACACGTGCGACGAACGCCCCAGTTGCGTTCGGATACGTATGCAAATCTCTTTGTTGTCTGCATCGGTTGCGTCAACGTTTTGTACGTAACGGGACCTGTTTCCGAACGGAGTTTATGGTTGCTGGATGTGTGGCGCAGTTCCTTTGACGAATTTGGGGCATAGACAAAGAGAGTTGATAAGAAACGAACGGTATCATGAAAATGTATTTGAGCTACGCCTTTTTAGATATTTTTTGACTGTTGTTTGGAGATAAAATGGAAGAGAATCATCATAATATCGAGGCATGATTACGTATTGAAATATTGTTTATTCAATCAAAAAGAATCGAAAAAAAGCAAAGGTAGGTAATTTTTCGTTCACCTACCTGTTTTTTTATGTAAGATATTAATTTGACGTGAAAAGCTCTATCAACTGTGCTTTTAAGCTCCTAATGTAACTTTAATTATATCCGGCTCAGTAGGACCAAGAATCTGTAACTTTGAGATACTGCTGTCTTGCATACCTATTAAGTAACCTTTAAGTAACACTTACGTATGCAGCTACTGTAAGGATGTCTTAACACTGAAACACTTTCTATTAGAGACCTAAAACAAAAAAGAATGAAAATGAAAGACACGAAAATCCTGAATTCGAAACAAAACGTCGTAATTCACTTCTCAAAATCAAAAATCAAACCAAATACCAACTAATACCAAAGTACTTTCAATAAAACCGCGCTAGTATCTGTTAAAATTATTTTATTTCAAAACGTCTTAAATTAAAATATCTATGAGTGACTGTAAAAGTGTATAAAATAAGAACGAAAAATTATAATTATTGGTTAAACGAAATTCATTTATTTCAATGAATTTATACCAATTTAAAAGTTTATAGAAAACTATAAAATCCCACCCAAACATTTTCATATAAATATTGCTAAGGCGAGACCTTAAAACTTGCACTGTCAAAAAGTTAGACCTCATGTAGAGCCAAGCTTCTAACTCTACAAGCCCTAACCAAAGAGAATGTAAAAAAACTAGCGTTTTAGCCCTAACTTCACAAAACACTCCTTTTTCATAATAATGTAGCTTTGTGATTCCCTAAATCAATCTTCAGCACATTGCATTTAGTTTTACATTTTATCGACCAAACGAGCGTGACGCGCGAGCGAGGCGTCTCCGTTTAGCTGAGGCAAAAATGCTTTCGTTAGTTTGTTCGTTTGTTTTCCTCTACAGATCACATTACTCAACCGATTCTCGTGAAATTTTAGATATTTTTGACGATAATGTTTTTGATAACTTAAAATAAAATTAAAAATTCAGCCGTTATGAAAGATATTTGAAAATTTCTCAGATGCAAGGCCCAAATGTCCAGACTTACAGAGCCATTTAGTTAACTAGGAATTTAACAAATAAAAATTTGTCAATAACTGTACCATACAATATCCGAAACTTGCGGTTTTTTCTTCAAAGCACTTTAATTTAGCTCACGATGCTGGACTCATTGTGCATTATACCTAACAAAGGGTATTTTAGAATGACATACAGATTGCTTTTTGAATGAACCAAATGATTCAATCGTGGTTTTTCCCGTGAGAGTATCCTGCACTACTAAATAAAGATGGTGGATATGAGTTTAATTAAATTAATTAAGAGAGTAGATGTATATCTCATTTTAAACGAAATAATATCCAAAAGTCTTTCCAAAGACGAAATCTAAAGAATAAAAATATAACTTTTGATGTAAACTTCAGTTTTAGAAAGGAAAAATCTATACGCTCTTAATAAGATATTTTATTCACTGTCGGTTTAACACGTTCAGCGCCAAGCTAAAAAATCCATTTCGGTTTTCAGTGGCCAATTTTGTTTCTTTATTTTATTATTCCTGACTTTGTAACATATTTTTGTAGGTACCAAAAGTCCCATGCATAACCCAAAGGTACTGATCGATTTGTGGGGGCCAGCAGATTCTAACGCCATAGTAAAATGTATGAAAACGTGAATACTCACAGATACACTGGCCCTGGAGTAAGGGATGGCAGAGTATGTGTGTATACCTGAGGATACACTGGCCTTGGAATAAAGACATTGGGTGTATACTAGAAGATACAATGGCGTTGAACGTGTTAAGCAAAACAAGCAACAACGAAACCACAACCGGAAACAAAAAAAAAATTTCAAGGTGTCGCTATCTTTGAGGTCCGCGGTTCTATTCCCGGCTAGATCAATTTAGGAAACGAACTTCTCCATATTTGCTCAGGTCTGGGTGTTAGTGAATTTGTGATACCACCGCATAGTTTACCAGTACCGTCTTACTTCTTTTGAGTTTCGTGGTCGATTCCTAGTTAGGAAAACGTATGAGTATTTTTATAGCTTTCACGCTTTTGCTTGGGTTACCTACATCAATATTTTTGGTCACCCATCTTAATAATGGACTAACTAAACGGTATAACTTCTACATCTATTTCGTTAAGTAGACTTGTTTGTAAATTGGCGAGTGTGAAACTCGCAAGTGCACGCGTTTTGGCACTTTTCGCTTTTACCTATTTGTTGTCGTCAACTCGCTCGATCGTGAAAATCTGACGTATTTATGGACAATCAACTACAAAACGTCTTTATAAATTAAATAAAGCAGTTGTTTTATCTCACGAATGCGGTTCGGCTATGAATGTTGTTATGCTTGCACATCGCACATAATAAGCATTCGTGATATAAAACAACTACCTACTTTAAAATGTATAATGCGGGCAAAGCCGCGGACAATAGCAAGGTTGACGAACAAATCGTTAAGTCTGGTCCAAAGGATAAAATTACTACCTAGTTATCGAGTATTGGACAACATCATAGACCCGGCTCGGTATAGCGTGAGCCATCCCTCATGTAATGTTACTCAGAATATTGAAGTATGGATGCCTCATTTCTCTGGGGTATTGCGGCAGGCTTTGATGTGAATTATTAGCCACTATAATGTGATTTAGCTAATGCAAGGGTTCGGGTATGGAAGTTACCATTCTATTTTGTATTAGTCTTTGTATGTAAGTATTCGTATTAGAAACGGTATCTATTATTTTGTGTTTGATTTTTTTAGGGTTCCGTACCCAAAGGGTAAAAACGGGACCCTATTACTAAGACTCCGCTGTCCGTCTGTCTGTCTGTCTGTCTGTCACCAGGCTGTATCTCAAGAACCGTGATAGCTAGACAGCTGAAATTTCACAGTTGATGTATTTCTGTTGCCGCTATTGGCACCGTGCACGCTTTTAGCGCCACCTAGTTTTTTGCAACTTTGTTGGCTTTGACCTGACCGTTTTGACGTTTTGATATGTAATGGCGGCATTGTGACAAAATATTAAAAAATACTATACATATTGTGTTATTAATGTAAATTTCAAAATTACTGTGATTTGGGTGGACAAAGTGTTGCTAAATCATTTTTGGTCATTTAAATTAAATATGGCAAGTAAGATCTCTTCGAAAAGAGTGTTTCACTTTGGTTATATCAGGGTTTGCTTACTTCTTTTTTAGTTGTAAATTTTGTAAAACAAGAGGATAAAGCTACTTTAATAATTTTATTAAGTGATAATAAACATATATAATTGTTCCTGTAATAAATTAAAATCGTTTTCAGAAATATCGTAACAGATTACAGAGCCTACATTGTTTCTACTTTTTGCCACCATGAGCGCTGCGATCGATTATTATACCTTCGCACCCAGCCAATAACAACAAATACTAAAAACAAAATAATATAAATATTTAAGGGGGGCTCCCATACAACAAACATGTTTTTTTGCTGTTTTTTGCTCGATATCAATAACGACAACAGGTAGACAGTTAAAATTTTCACAGATGATGTATTTCTGTTGCCGCTATAACAACAAATACTAAAAACAAAATAAAATATTTTTCTAAGGGGGCTCGCATACAACAAACGTGATTTTTTGCCGTTTTTTAGTACGGAACCCTTCGTGCGTGAGTCCGGCTCACACTTGGCCGGTTTTTTTATGGTTTTATTTGTAAAACATAAAGAAATCTGTAAAGTTGGATTTTTTTAAAAAAAGTAAAGATTTTGAAGTATGATCTTAATTTTGATTTAAGTAATTATTTAAATTCCAGCTGAAAACTGATCTTAATCTCAGAATCTTATTATGTCATACTAAACTTTGTAGTTCAAAATAGCAATGTATTCATAAGGTAAATAACGTTACGTTATTAAAAAAAGTATTGCTAAACAAATTAGGTATTACGAAAATTCACCATCGCGAATTACGGAACATCGAAAGTTTGTCATAGCATCCAAAAGTTCCGTAGCAAATATTCGAAGTTCCGTTACAAATATTGGAAGTTCAGTACATTCACGACGGTAAAAATTCGCATGTAACTAATTGGCAATGTTACTGGGTCTGTTAAATCACTTGAAACTTTATGATCATGTAGCTAAATATCTAGCAATACACGTGTTTTAGTTTCATTTAAATCAAGCGACTAGTTTCGAAGTTATAAGGGTTTGAAGGAAAGGCCAAGCGCACTTAAATATGTGCTTTATTACGCAAGACGTAAGGTTCACCTGTTTGACCAGTGACTTCATTCTACAACACAAAATAACAGTGTTCTAGGCCATATAACTTTTCTGTTTTCATAGATATTGCGAAAATTTCTTCACAGTTGTGCATGTGGCCCTATAAGGTATTAGATAAGTCACTAAACAAAAATCGATATTATTCTCCATTGTCATTGGTAAACATTTGAATAATTATTCATAACATACTTTTTACCTTTTGTTAAAACTAGTCCAGTTTGGTATATTTATATCTAGAGTCAGCGGTGCCTAAGGGGTTAAAGGCCTCAATTTTACTGATATCTCCAAAATAGTGCGTTATCGTAGAGAAAAGTGCTACTGAATGAAAGCTTATAAAATTCTTTACATCTCTACGAAAGCTTATAAAATTCTCTACATCTCTATGAAATCCTATAAAATTCTCTACAACTTTATTCCACACACTTTTTCCAATTTCTTAATAATTTTCGAGCTCCGGCCCCCCACTTTGGCTCACCTCCCAGACGAGAGGACTTTTAGTACGTACCCTAAGCACTCTAAGTTTCTGAAGAAATCGCTTAGGTACCTGTTCGCGCACTCCACAACTCCTTTATTGACTATTAGTACTTATTTCTGTTAGTACTTCATAATATAGTACATCTCTACTTTGAACTTCGAAGTTCAGTCATTTAGTAAAACACAGGTACTGTATCTATAGTTTAATTGTATTAGCTACAGTAAAAGTATTCAAACACGTAAATGAATTATTTTCATTCTTTTTAAATATATTTTTAGAATGATTGTTATGTCTTTATATCTTCAACAATAGTAATGTAAGTTAACCAGCATTAAACTATGACGCCAGTATTCTCGACTGTAGCTCGTTTGTTCGCCTCCGGAATTACGCGTGACTCACTGCCACCGCCCAATATTATTGAACTAATAATGAGTGCGCGCGCGCAGATATCTACGGCATGAGCGGAAGCGATTTTAGACGTCTAGTCTAGCGATTTATTTATTTTAGGTAAAATCTGCTTTGAACATATGTTTTAATCGAAGATCAGAATTCTAAGGGCTGATTTTTCAATCCTCACATAACAGATATCAGTCAGTTAAATTATAATCCGAATAACATAAAAGTCATTCAAATTTGACAAACAAACAATTATAATCGTTTTCAATTTGGCGGCATATAATCGAATGTTTATATAATACGAATCATACAATAAAATAAAATAAAACTCAGTACGTGAAAATTGGTTTGCATTTAATATTTACGAGTATCTTATTAATCTCCTCGGTATACACGGTACAATTTGTTATTACGATCTGTTGTTGCAGTCTGCAGTGCGATTTCCTAAATGCAAATTCACTATCAAAGGTTTCTGCCCACTACCCAAGGGTCTTCAACCCGCGGCCCGCGGGCCGCATGCGGCCCGCGGTTGCATTCTTTGCGGCCCGTCATTATATTGAAAAAATTAAATTCACATGTCTTCAAATTATACCTATTTACAGATTAAAACGATTTTCTTGTGTTGCGGCCCACCAAACTTTTATCAGAGAATACTAGGCCCTTGACTTTAAAAAGGTTGAAGACCCTTGCACTACACTGTACCATACCATGACCGTGCTAGTAATATCAGGCAAAAAATATGACACTTTCCTAGCACGCCCATGGTACGGTGTGGTGGTTAGATCTTAAAATGGGTTAGATCTTAATCTGGAAAAGTCGAACTTAAGTTTGATAGTAATGGTTTGCATTTGCATGTTTCCCTGAAAATATTTAATATTTGCCTTGTCTGTAAATAACATTTTAAATACATACAAGGCAAACGTCGTTTATTTTCATTAAAATAATTATAAATAATTTTACTATATTAAGGAAAAAACTGTTATTTTTGGAATCACATTAATACTAGTCAAAATAACTCAAAATAAGTGAAAACGCTCTGTCTTAAATTTCAGACCACACACTTTAGTTATTTTAATAATCATCGATTGTTTTAACGTTCTGAGTTTGACATTCGGGTGAGAATAGAATTATTGTTCCACTCTTCCACTGGTGTTGAAAAAAAACAGAATTTATTTTTATTTTTTCCTGTTTGTTTTTATTCAAATCTTAATATATAAAATCGTAAACTGAATGACTGACTGACTGACTGACTGACTGACTGACTGACTGACTGACTGATCTATCAACGCACAGCCCAAACCGCTGGACCTAGAGACTTGAAATTTTGCACACAGATACTTTATACAGTGTAGGCATCCACTAAGGAAGGATTTTTGAAAATTCCATCCCTAAGGGGATGAAATAAGGGATGAAAGTTTGTATGAAAGTCCCTCAGTTTTGAAGCTAGAATCTTCAAATTTTGTGTTTAGGCTGACGATTGAAAATTAATAAATACGGGTCTCAGCGTTTTTCAAAATTCTACCCCCGAAGGGGTCAAAAGGGGGATGAAGTTGTGTATTAAAGAAAATCCTTTATTTTCGAAGTAAAAATCGCTAAATTTATAATTTAGGCTTATGGATAGAAATCTAAAGCAACGTATATTGTTTTTGTTAGGATTTCAACTCCAAAGGGGATGAAATGGGGGTGAAAAGGGTTAAAAAAACCTAAAAATAGATATGGATGTCGTTATCGGGGTTTTGTGGGATGATGATTGCAAAAATGACATTTATTTTGAAGCTCAACCACGGTGGACATGATTTAACCCCTAAAGGGATGAAAATGGGGTCCAAATTTTGTATGGAAAAATAATATAAAATAGACATTACAACTTTTAACTTCGTAGGAGCACATCTAAAAATAAATAGGCAAATATATATATTGTTATTTTGAAAATCAACCCCTTAGGGGGTAAATGGGGTGAGTAAACATAAAAATCGATATTGATGTCGTTATTGGGGTTTTCTGGGATGACGATTGCAAAAATGACATTTATTTTGAAGTCCAACACGGTGGACATGATTTAACCCCTAAAGGGGTGAAAATGGGGTCCAAATTTTGTATGGAAAAATAATATAAAATAGACATTACAACTTAAAACTTCGTAGGAGCACATCTAAAAATAAATAGGCAAATATATATTTTGTTATTTTGAAAATCAACCCCTTAGGGGGTAAATAGGGTGAGTAAACATAAAAATCGATATAGATGTCGTTATTGGGGTTTTCTGGGATGACGATTGCAAAAATGACATTTATTTTGAAGTCCAACACGGTGGACATGATTTAACCCCCCTAAAGGGGTAAAAATGGGGTTCAAATTTTGTATGGAAAAAGAATACAAAATCGAATTTAATATTCGTAGGAGCACGTCTAAATATATATTTTGGGATTTTGAAAATCAACCCCTTAGAGGGTAAGTGGGGTGAGTAACATAAAAATCGATATGGATGTCGTTTTTGAGGTTTTATAGGATGGTGATTGCGAAAATTAGATTTATTTTGAAGTCCAACGCGGTGGACATGACACATATGGACCTGGACCTGGACATGCACATCCAGGGAACGGGAACGGGAACCGGAACGGGCACAGGCATGGGAACGGGAACGGAACGGAACGGAACGGAACGGAACGGAACGGAACGGAACTGAACGGAACGGAACGGAACGGAACGGAACGGAACGGAACGGAACGGAACGGAACGGAACGGAACGGAACGGAACGGAACGGAACGGAACGGAACGGAACGGAACGGAACGGAACGGAACAGAACGGAACGGAACGGAACGAAACGGACGGAACGGAACGGAACGGGAACGAGACGGTAACGGGAACTAGAACGGGACGGGTACGGGAACGGGACGGGTACGGGAACGGGAACGGAAGGGGTACGGGACGAGTACGGGACGGGATCGGACGGGAACGGAACAGGAACGGAACGAAACGGGAATGAAACAGAAACGTAACGGGAACGGAACGGGAACGAAACAGGAACGAAACTAGAATGAAACGGGAACGGAACGGGAATAGAACAGGATGGGAACGGGAACAAGAACCGGACGGGAACGGAACGGGAACAAGAACGGGAACGTAAGGCGTACGGGACGGTTAGGGGACGTTTACGGGACGGGAACGCAGCGGGAACGGAACGGGAATGGGAACGGGAAAGAAACGTGAACGGAACGAGAACGGAACGGAAACGGAACGGGAACATAACGGGACGGGAACGGGAACGAGAACAGGATGGGAACGGGACAGGAACGGGATGGGAACGGGAACGGAAACGGAAGGGGTACGTGACGGTTACGGGACGTTTACGGGACGGGAACGCAAACGGGACGGGAACGGAACGGGAACGGGGAACGGGAACGGGAGCGGGAGCGGGAACGGAAACGGGAACTGGAAGCCTTGTGCGAGGCCCGCCACACGCGGCAAATGTCTTGCCTCGCGAGGCAGCGCGCTTGATGGGGACTCGCCTAATCGCGTAAAAATGGCTGGCCAGATCCTGGTTGAAGGTTCCTTAAAAGGATTTCGTCTAATATCCACGCGGACGAAGTCGCGGGCAGAAGCTAGTTGATTTATGTACTGTTGGTTGATATTGTTAGAAGTAAGGAGTGGGATGTTTAAATAATTTGTAATAATACTAAAAGTAACGGCATTCTACCAAACACTCCACGTCATTCATCAGTCAATAGAAATCATCATCATCATATCAGCTGCATGACATCCACTGTTGGGTATAATTCCCCCAAAGATCTTTGTAACGCTCGGTCCTGCGCTGCCCGCATCCAGCGGCTTCTCGCGACCTTCACCCTATCGTCGGTCCACCTTGTCGGGGGCCTAACCACGGAGCGTCGTCTGGTACGTGGTCGCCATTCCAGAACCGCCCCGACTAACAAACATCTGTTCTTCTCGCTATGTGCCCCACTCACTAACACTTCAGCTGAGCAATCTTTCAATTATGGAGATGACAGTACATATTTACTCGCATGAGAGCTGTGAGGTGGATCAGAAGGATATTGGGTTGGTAAAGGTTTACCTTTACTTCTTTTTAGCTTTTAGCAACCTTTACGTTGCTAAAGGCAAATTTCGAGGGTTTTGCGGCCACCAGTCTCCTTTGACTGACTAATGTCTGACTAGCTGACAAACCTATGACAGATGATGATAGATGATGACAGATGATGACAAGTTATGACAGACGATGACAGAGATGACTTTCTGGAGGAGCAGATGACGATAGACAAACAAGACGGATGGTGTCTGAAACTGGACTTGCTGGAGACTCAATCAAGGTAGACCCAAAACTGACCCGTAGACCGACGACTGCGATGACGAAACAGAGGGGTAGAGGTCATCCACTATCTATAATGATGGATTAAATATAAAAGGAAACATGCATGTTCTAACTGGATCCAAGAGGCAAAAGACAGAGGATCCTATCCTATCGAGCTATTTCTGAAGACGCCGACAAATTTGATAAAACTAGTATTTTTTTCAAAGATTTTAAAATATTCTCATATTTAATAACCTTACTATATCTTGCAAGTTGTTGACTTAGGTAGGGTGGTTCACTGGCAAGCTGTCAAATTTTGGTGCAGTAATTTACTCAATGTATTAGGTATAAACCAGCTCTGGAATCTATCAATAACTTCCAGTTAAACTAAGAATAACGTAGCACCGAAATATAGATGCAGATTGTATGCAGCATAATGTATGCCAAAAAACTTTTTGCCGCATAATTGCCGTAGGATTTGAAATAAAAGTAGCGACTTCAAAAAATCTCCAATCGATATAAACCCACAGTCCCTTTTTGACGGTTTTGTATGTTTCAATTCCAACACCTCCTAAAACAAACGTGTCGTCTCGTCATTAATATTTAAAAGGGTACCATAGCGATTTACGCAAAAAAAGACAGAAATAACCCTAAACGCGCTCACCAATTTGTGAGTCTAATTTCTCTCCTGCCTTTGATAAATCAGAGTGTATCGCGAAGGTGGGGTTGCCACACCCCACGATAAAGAACACCCATTTTCTTCGACATTTGCTTAGAACGAGGCGCGCCGCCATATAACTCTATAGCTTACCCCATAATCGGGTCCGACTATCGCTTTATTAGAGGACCTGCCCGGGCAATAACTCACAAAAACAACCTATAAAGACAACGAACGACCTTAAACTAAAATAAACAGATGATCGTCTAAATGAGGTACGTCATTGCAATAAAGGTGTGTGCACAAACCCTGGCGCGCCCTTTTTCTAATGAGGCCAGTTTATAGGGTGGGTTTAGCATTTAGCTTTTATTGTCTGTGCGCGCGCAACCCCTTGGTCAGTTTAAAAGAAGTGACATTCCATATGAGTGTTCAGTCGGTCACGTGAGGGAGACGCGCGCGCTCGTTACGTACTCGTATATAGTTCAGAAAGTTCTGGGATGCGTTAATACGCGATAATTTGAGTTAAATGGGTGAGTCACTCGCCTACGCCTGTTAATTGGGCAGTAGCCTAGAACCGAAATTAACGTGTGGGTTTCCAGGCATCGTTTGGTGGGTTTCTATAAATTGAATTGGACTAGTTTTCAATTTGAGGCAGAAACTTTTTATGTAGTTTTTTGCGAATGGTTTTCCGTGAATTGAAGAGATATGGCATTGGTTATAGATATAAGTTTGAAGACTTCACATTTAGGTATTTATATCCTTGTAATACTTTGCACTTTTTGGTCCATCGGTGTTTATACAGGATGTAACGGAAAGACTCAAAAGTTTACTTTGCCTTAGAACCTCAATGCCTTCTCATTTAAGAAGAACAACAGCTTTTATAATTCAACTTAAAATATGTTCAGCTGAGCCATTCAAAGCTGTGTTGGCTAGTTGTATATTTTCTCCGTAACATCCTGTACAGTCGTCTATAAATATGTATACAGTTTAGAACTTTGTCACTCTAAAAGCTATGACTATTTTGAACAGAAATCAATGGCAAATGACAAGTACAACAAGGCGACAAGGTTCTAAGTGGTATACATATTTTAGATTAGACAGACCGTGCTTATTATGTCGTTAAGCTGTGTTATTTTAAGTTACATACATACTATCTGTTTATTTTCCATAATTTAGGGCTAACTTCATTTAAACTGGCCCTATAGTAAAAACATCAACTTAGGGCGAGTTGAACCATAAATTAAATATTGTTTAAGTACCACTTAAACACAATTTCGTTCTTAAAGTCAAATTAGGAAAACAACTTCCATACTGAACTTTAAAATTCGAAAGTTTGTTACGGACCCTTGAAAATTTCCTATGATAAAGTTTCGAAGTTCCGTACCTACATTCGCGGTGGTAAACATTCGCAATTAAGGCGACTATATCCCTCAAGTTGCGCCCTTATCTTAATTAAATTTATTGCTCGCTAAGTACATAATGTATTGAAAATTCACATGTACAGATTGGAGCTAAGTTTCTATTACTTACTAGCTTTCGCCCATGACTTCGTCCGCGTTGACATTCGGAAAATTCCTAGGAAACCAATGAACCGGCATAAAATAACAAAAATAACCTAATTAAAGTTCGTTGTAGTAATAGTTAGCAAAAATGCCAAAAGTGGCCATTTTTTATTTTAGACTAGCGGCCGCCCGCGGTTTCACCCGCGTGGTTCCCGTTCCCGTGGGAATATCGAGATAAAAAGTATTTTATGTTTTAATCTAGGATATCTACTATCTGTGTGCCAAATTTTAAGTACATCCGTTCAGTAGTTTTTGCGTTATTGAGGAACAAACATCTAAACATCCAAACATCCAAACCCACAAACTTTGACATTTATAATATTAGTTGGATGAGGGCGCCACTTTGAGGTATATAGAGGAACCTTAAGTAATTTGTGATAGTATACTTGAGTCCCCATATGCATATACATCAGCGGGCCTATTATGTAACTCAACTGACAGCTTAAAATGATCATCACTGATTTAAGTTGTAAGTAGGTACATTGCTGCTACATTCAAAATCAATGTTATAACTCTCTACAAAAACCCAGCATGTACTTAAAACTTAGATCAGTGATGATCATTTTAAGCTGTCAGTTGAGTTACAAAATAGGCCTGCAGGTCGGATCAGATGACCGGAAAGCATCCTGTGTGTGCTATTAATAGAAAGTACGTATTTCTATATGTACTTCATACAGAACACCGCTATTTTGGATTTGGAATGAACTTCCAAAGTTTGACAGACAAGTAAAACAACCTTTTTAGGGTTCCGTACCCTTAGGGTAAAAACGGGACTCTATCACTAAGACTCCGCTGTCCGTCTGTCTGTCACCAGGCTCTATCTCATGAACCGTGATAGCTAGACAGTTGAAATTTTCACAGATTATGTATTTCTGTTGCCGCTATAACAACAAATACTAAAAACAGAATAAAATAAATATAAATGAATAATGAATGGCTCCCAAACATCAATCGTGATATTTTTGTCGTTTTATGCTCGATTTTAATAACGACAACAGGGAGACAGTTGACATTTTTACAGATGATGTATTTCTGTTGCCGTTATAACAACAAATACTAAGATCAGAAAAAAAATTAAGGGGGGCTCCCATACAACAAACGTGATTTTTTTTGTGGTTCTTTGGTACGGAACCCTTCGTGCGCGAGTCCGACTCGCACTTGGCCGGTTTTTTATCTACACTTCTCTAAGCGTTACCATGTAACCATTCAATAAAATTTTGTTCATGTAATTACGGACAAAATATAAGACGCGAAAAGTTGTTCAATCCACAACGGGAGAGTGCTTGGCCTTCACCTCACCTGATGTTTAGTGACGATGAGGCCGAAGGTCGAAGCGTACTGCACCCGGAATCCTCAACCACTAAGGAGTAAAACAAAAAAAAAACACATGGCATTTACAATAGTGTTCAATCCTTTAAACATTAGGAAGGGCCTGTTTTAACCAATTAAAAAAAAACCGGCCAAGTGCGAGTCGGACTCGCGCACGAAAGGTTCCGAAAAAAACTGATTGTTGTATGGGAGCCCCCCTTAAATAGGAATTTTGATCTGTTTTTAGTATTTGTTGTTATAGCGGCAACAGAAATACATCATCTGTGAAAATTTCAACTGTCTAGCTATCATGGTTCATGAGATACAGCCTGGTGACAGACCGATAGACAGACAGACGGACAGACAGACAGACAGACGCACAGCGGAGTCTTAGTAATAGGGTCCCGTTTTTACCCTTTGGGTACGGAACCCTAAAAATGGAAAAGGAGGAATTTTTTTCGTTGTTCGCGCGTAACTTCGACATTCATGGACCGATTTTGATGATTTTTTTTTGTTTGATTAGGTTTTCTTGCGAGGTGGTCCCTATTCACGTTCCAGATAGCTTCTTCTCTTCTGGTTTTATTAAAAAATATATAAACTATCAGGAGATTTAGATGTGCATTATCCTGTAATATAAAACTGTCACTCATTGTTTTTTAAAAGTTCTTTTAAAATATTCACACTAAACGATAATTTCATAAGCTTCTAATATAATATTTCATCCATTATCGGCGGACGCCCACAAAATTGGTTTACATTACATTTTCGCCGCTTTCGCCGAAATTTCGATCAATTTCAATACATTAGTCGATTGGGTAAATCACCGAACTGAGAGACTTAGAAATTGTTCAAATATTCGGGGTTATTAGATTTCTAGAACGATCTGTATAGAAAAACGTGGAAGTTAAGTATTCGTTTGTAAATCCTGAAGTGTGTACCAATATTACCGTATTTAAAATATTTAATACTATAATTTCAACTTCTGTTTCTATTCTAAAATTCTATTTAAAAGTAGGTGACAAACATAGGCATACAGACCGTCGACAAACAGACAAACAAATGGACAACGATGAAATGATCTCATATATACTATCCGCGTCAATTGGTAATGCGCCTGGCGGCCATGATTTTAACCTCAAAAACGAAAAACGATTGTAAATTTCTCATATACCTAGACCCTTTCTTATTGAAAATAAGAATTCAATAATTAATATATTATATTAGCTATTAGAATTTTACTGTTTTTTGTCATTTTTAGTTGCGGATGACGATGATGTGTATGTTAATTTGACAAGGTTCCAGCGCATTACCAATTGACGGGGATAGTACGCTGAATTTTAATCATTTGGTTCCTGCAGTGGGGTGGTTCCACTCATGATTACAAGCAACTTTTATTATGAGGACAACTCTAAAATCGCGAAAGAAATCAGCTGTTCCATATTATTAAGGTCAAGTAGGTATTACCCTGTTGTATGGAACAGCTGATTTTTTTTCGCGATGTCAGAGTCACCTACTGCGGGAACCAAATGATTAAAATTTCACGCTGTACGTACCTATATATCATCTCATAGATATCTAATTATCTCTTGTATAGGGAGTGTTTCATAATAACCCGTATTTTTTTATATGTATGAAAACTGCAAAGTGACAACCCTAGACGCAAATAGACTATTGTTTTCGATAATCAATCCCAATAATAGGCAACAGCAAAACACAATTAAGGTCTAGGGTTCCCACTATGCAGAATTTTTTTTTTTTTTAGAAAGTGGTGGTTTTCCGGTTTTATACCAGGCGGATTTAAAAGTTCCTGGTCTAGTCAAGAAAACAAAATAAAATACATACAAAAATATTTTAATTTATTGACCTAATTTCCATTTAGCTCTATGCACTACTTTTATCTTTTCGGTAAAGCCTTGAACACCGTTAAAAAAAAGATTCTTAAGACCCTCAAAATAGTCACTCACAGCGGCTTCATCCTCATCATTAGTCGAAATTTTATTCCACCCCGAATGTTTTTCAGGTTCAAGAGTTTGATGACGAACCCAAGTTTCATTTATAGTAATAAACGACCTAAAATTGTTTGGAGTTATCTCTAAACAATCACGAGAAACTGTGAAAATTGATCGTTTTTGCTCTTCTTTGGAAAATCGATTTTTGCTGTTCGCGCTGACACCTTGTGAAAGCCCAAATCGTTGACAATCATATTTTTGTCGGCTCATATAGGATCCCTATGATCTTAGCTATCCCCCTGACTTTCTATTTTTGGTCTCCAAATATTAAATCACATATTTTTTCGATATTGTAGTCGGTAGTGGACGTTTTTTTTTCAAAAAGGTGGTGGTTTTTAGGGATTATAATAATTGTCCGGGGTTTTATGTATTACCATGTATGGTACCCTCTATCTAAGTACCATATTCGGCTTTAGGGTTTTTTTTAACACGTTATGATCATCTCATCAATAAGGGTTCCTTACTCTTACAACCGCCTCTGTGGTCTAATGGTTCGCTCACCCGTGTAGGACAAGGGGTCCCGTGTTTGATTCCCAGGGGAGGTACAATTTGTACCTACTCGATTTGATCGGTGGTAGGGCTTATTTCAAGTCAGCTACCGCCATCTTACCTAAGTCTGACGATATAACAACAATTTAATTTAAAATTGTTGTGTTCCGGCAATTAGAGGTTTATTATTTAATCGTATGATAATAATGAGATAGGCGAAGGAGAAATGTACATGTCAAATTGTTAATTATAAATCAATGTCCAGGTCGCGGAGCCAATTAATGAAGTCAGGTGGTAGCTCATTCATATCGCTAGTAGGTCCTGGATACGCACGAATAGGGCATCGCTGCACGATGACGTCGTTGGTTTTGAAGTGTCTAAGCGATTTGGCAGATGCGTATGGAGGATGCCTTGATTTTAGTCTGTGTGGCGGTGGGCAGACAAATTCCTTATGGACCGGTAGTGCAACCTGGGATTCGATCTTATCGAACCCGAAGTTAGAGGTAAAGATAGCCATTTCCTTAGTGGTGAGAATTACGGGAGTAGTGAGCTTCCACCTTCACGGCCTTATCGTCACTTAACATCAGGTGAGATGAAGAACAAAAAATACTTATTCTTTCGAGATACCTACGCAACCCTAAGAAACCTTGCAATCAAAACTGCCACTTAATTTGCTGAAATTTTTAACCTGTGCAGTGCTTTAGTTTTCCCGACGGAACATTTTCATCTTGAAATTAAAAGAAAACTCATTTAACTTAGTTGTTGTAGTTTTAATTTAAGTTTGTTAGCGTTCTATTCAAGCAATAACAATTGGAAGCTTGAATTATCTTTACAAACAGATTACTTAATTAAATCTTACTTATAATAAGGCAAGGTTGTGCTTGGATTATAAGAATGTAAAAACAACAAACTAAATTTAAAAGAGTTAAGTGTTCATTTAGCTATCATTTACCAAATTAGTTTCTGAAAGGTCATTGGGCATAATTATTTGACCTACTTGATAAAAGTTCGCGTACAGAAACCAAACGTTTTAAATTGAAAAATTCAATCTCACTTTCCTAAAATATGTATTATTTTTTTATGTATCGACAAGCAGAAAAACTTAGAGTATGGGTGTGAGTATAATATGTTTGATGTTATTAAACTTTTGTTAATAAAACAGAAGTTTTTACATTCAGCATTGTGAAAATGTGTGATACAAGCATAATAAACGTTTGTATTGTCTTTATTTATTTATTTTATTATGGGACCAACTCTGAAATACGGAGCCAAAATGGCTTAGTTTTCAGATTTAGATCCTTCATACGTTACCTAACCGTAACTAAAATCCAATAATATAGTAACTAATTTCCTAAAGGTAGGGAAATTGAAACTGTTTTGTACTTATTAGTTATGATTATGTAATAATGGACAATAAAAATCTGAAAACGGTGCCATTATGGCTGTTTTTAACCCCCGACACAAAAAGAGAGGGGTGATATATAAGTTTAACGTGTCTGTATATATGTCTGTGGTCTCGTAGCTCCTAAACAGATGAACCGATTTTAGTTTAGTTTTTTTTATGTCATAGTTAATTTTATCTCGAGTTTTCTTAGCCATGTTTCATGAAAATCTGTTCAGCCGTTTGAAGATCATCAGCTCTTTTCTAGTTGATGAGGGGATCTGACTACTTCCATATGTCCTATCGATTCTAAATTTGGTACCGTGTTACTTCAATGAGATTTGAACTAATTGCTAAGGTAACCATGCCCTGATCAGCCGTTTGAAGATCATCAGCTCTTTAATATTTAATGAGGGAATCTGACTACCTTCCAAATTTTATTATGTCGGGGGTATTTAAAATTTGTTATTTAAGTTTTTAGTTGCCTCACTTTTGTCAGTGCACTTTGTAGGAAATTATCGTTCTAGGTGTTATTATTCTATGCCTAAGTATAACAGTTAAACAAATATCCTCAAACGATCGAACATAATATTGCATCAGCTGCGTTGGGTCACACTTCTCAGGAATTCGTGTTATCAATGCAGATAAAGCAAAAGGGGAATCCCATAGACCGTGGAATGGAATGCAAAATAAAACATACCTCCTAAGTCACAGATTATACTAACATAGTTTTCCTTATTTGTCCTATGGCTATTTTTAGTTTCGTTCACAGAAAAATACTTGCTTTATATTTCTTTTTTATTAAAATTGTTGGAAGCTACCCTAGGCGTTGTTTAGGATGCTCTCTAGGACAATTTAGGAATTTTGGACAATTTAAATAAAAATTCTTAAGGTAAACCAAAGATTTTTAGGTTAATATAACCTAAATGACAACGTTTTGATTTTGGTTTAATTTTTCAGAAATTGGGCCCGCTCCTGTTTTACAGATTACGTCTCTTTTTGATTTATTTAAAAAGTGGAAAGGAATTCCAATGAAATTAAAATATTTAGATTGTTATACATTAAATTATTTTAATTGGAACTTATCCGGAAATATTTATCATACTGTGGGAAATGGTTGGTTATGTTTAAATACAGGGTTACTCCCACGTAATCAAAAATATCGAGATCGAGTGGAATCGAGTAAAAGTCAAAATGATACTATGGAAACAATGTGAGCCGTTTTTACCAAAATAAAAGCAAAATAACTTATTTTTGACGTTTATTCTGTCAACTTGATTTCGTCAATTCCCGTCAAGAGTGAGGCTGATAGCTATTTAGCTAAATTAATTACTATCTTTAAATTCGGTGAAAATTGTTTGTATTATAATGTAAGTAAGAAGAATAGAATAAATAAGTAAGAATCTTTTTAAATTAAGAAAATAGATTGCCAATTCGCTCGGTTTTATCTGAGCAATGAGATTTTTTTGCCACCCACGCTGTGAGAAAAAAAAATGCTTACTTACACAGTACAGTTTGTGCAAGACTGAAAAGTGTTTTCTCAGGAACGCGTAGAGATAACAATATGTTGAAATTAAATATCGCATTTATTAAATTCAGCATATTATTGTACTCTTAGAACGAAAAACTATCGATCAAGAATCGAAATACGAATTCGTGTACAAAAAAATGTACAAATTTTAATATTTAAAATTATTGTTCTCGTTTGGTAGGTCTGTCTGTACTGTTGGCATTTTACAGTCCCCCTAGCCATACATTTGCATTATCGCTTCGCTTCAAAAAAATGTATGAATTTGACGTTTCAAAATTCGATTGTTAGCGAAACCTTATGTCAGTCCCATACATATTGAAAGAGAAGCGATAACAAAAGATTTGTAAATGTTACTTTTGGCTAGGGGGTCTCATTATATAAGAATAATAGATTTAAATTGCATTCGATTGTATTGGGTGGTACACCTATTGGTTGAAAACTACACTTATATCCATAGAGGAAATAATCACTACGTTTTACTTATATCAGCGAGCTGTTTGTTTCTATCACTGACATGAATTTTTTTTTTCTATTTAACTGGACTGGCTGTCTGTATGATTTGACAGCAAAGTTTTTGTGCCTGTTTGAAACGCCTCTAGCGTCTGTCTAAGGAACTATCTGACGTAACTACAATGAAAATGGTTGCCATGATGACACCAGACTTTAATACCATGTCCCTCACGCTATGTTCACGCTACGTCCTACAGCGCCAAAATGGCGGAAATCAAATAGGCACAAGAACAGTTTGACAGCAGCCAGTCTATTGGAATATATAGAAGTCAATGGTTTCTATACACTCTTAATTATCTAATCTGTGTACATTCAAGTTTATGACGTAATTTCCCTAAGAGAGTAGGTACAATGCTACGATGCAGTCTAGAATATCGTTTGTGCAAAACTTTATCAACTCAAACTGTCTCTGGTTAAGCTGGATATACCCAAAGAGAATGTAAAAAAACTAGCGTTTTAGATATACCTCAAGAAGCTTTATACCTCCCTCAAATGGAGATAGCACGGCCATATGTCATAGTGAAGATTGAAAAAAGGTCCTTACGGCTTATTGCAACCTCTTTCTTTAGTGTTACAACGACGAACACGTATTCGTTGTTCGTCGTTCGTTTGTTCGTGAGAAACGAAAACGTATTGTAAAACGAAAGGAAAGAGATAGCAATAAGCCGTAACGTCACTAAAGAGTCTTTTTCAATCTTCACTTACTTACTAGGCGTGCAACCTCCATTGTGGATATAAGCTTCTTGATATACCTACAATGTGATTTTTTTTGTCAATTTATAATATTCCACATTCACGTATTTCTTGTCAGTATGTTTTAAAAGAATGAGGTAGGTATCAAAAAATTAACAACGTTATTTTTGCTAACACAAAATATGACAATCATTTATTGTAAAGTTGATCATCATGAAGAACTTTTTGTAAGAAAATAACCCTGAAATCGTGAAATAGGTTACGACTGTTTCAAACACAAAAATATTTGAATTTTGGGGAAATCTGTGCGTGAATAAAAACACGTTTATTTCAATTAAAGAAGTTAAATATTGAAGTTAATAAAATTACGTTACAATGTAGATTTTCACCATATTTTCCCATAAAATAACATAGAAATTATTCAACTATTCTAACCACAAGCCAACAAGGCATGACTGATGTAAAATAAATTCATCTATGGGAAATACCACTATACAATTTTTAAGGTAATATTAATAGGATAAAAGTTTTTGAAATAGAGAAATGTTGCATTTTTTATTACATTAGTTTTTTTAAGCTTGAATGTATGTAAGCACACACAGAACAAAGTTTTTTTTTGCACAAGTTGTAAAATTAGCTTAGACGATTCCGTCATGTCAAAATGTACCCTTAGCAGTAGTGACCACTGTACCCTTAGTACGAATAAAATTCGAGTGGAGTAATTTTCTAGTACACCGCACGTAGGGGAAGTAAAGTTTTCATTTACTCTACAAAGATCATTGGGCATATTTGACCTGCTTGATGAAAGTTCACGTACAGAAACTAAACCAGTTTCACTTTTCAAAATATGTATAATTTTTTTATGTACCGACCGGCAGAAAAAAGTTATTTCATATTATGTGTGTGAGTATATGATTAATGTTATTAAACTTTTGTTAAAATAACAGAAGTTATTACTTTCAGCATTGTGAAAATGTGTTGTACAAGCATAACAAACATTTGCATTGTCTTTATTTGTTTATTTATTATTGAAATGCTATGATATAATGATAAAATATTAAACATGTCCTGCAACAATGCGACCCATTTCACTGAGTAGCAGATACGTTTATCTACATACCCAGCCCTATTTTGTTTGTGCGCGCCGTAGGTCAAATGAACGAAATGCCCAATGACCTTTTCTCAACACGTGTTTTAAGTTTTTGACTTGAATACTAACTTTGAATGACTTTGAACGAATTCGTAATTTCTCATACCTACTAAGACTTCAGAGGTAAATAAAAACGTTTAACTTTAAAATCAGTAACATTAACCGTTTTGTACAAATATTTAAGGCCATGAAAGTTTTTAATTTTTCAAACAATTTGTTGTGTTTTCAATGTTACATTAAAAACACGACATTTAAATTTTTTTTCTGGAGTTTTGATTTAAAAATATATCGCGCACTTTTGTAATTTCTTAATGAATATCTATTAAACCTAAACACGTGATTATAACTCTTTATTTATCAGGAAGTAAACTGGAGGAGCTCGGTAGCGCAGTGGCTTAGCGCCTGGCCCAGCGGTTGCGGAGGTTAAGCAACGTTCGCAAGGGTCGGTCATGGGATGGGGGACCAAAATTGTATTATCTCGAGCTCCTCCATGCTTCGGAAGGCACGTTAAGCCGTTGGTCTCGGCTGCATTTGCAGTCGTTAACACCCACCAATCCGCATTGGACCCGCGTGGTGGGTTGTGGCCCGTCCTCCTCATCCACCCATAAGGAAGACCTGTGCCCCAGGCAGAATGGCTGATGGAAAAAGTTTTCTCCAAATTAAATTCTTGCAAGTTTAGCGAGTATTCAAATGCCACAATATCATGTGCAGCTTAATCCCCGAGGGACCCGAGTTCAATTCGCGAGTATCAATCCATCCTTTATTGGACTCAGAACTGAATATTTATCCAAGTCTAGCTAGATTCTAGACGGAACCTTCCTAAGCTACTTACCTTCGAGAATATTCGGGATTTCAAGGTATTATCGATTCGATTACCTATTATTGATTTATTGCAGTGCAATATTTCCACTTTAAAATGTCTAAAGATTTTTACATTTTTGCACCTTCAAATATTTTTACAGAAATATACCGTTTTTAGTGACACATTAAATTAGATATACGTTTTTTACATTACTATGTTTTCATTTTGGATAGTGTTTTTTTAATAAATAAAAAAATATTTAATTCAGGTTTATTAAATGTAGGAAACAGTTGAAACTTTTTTTGCGATTTCAGGGGTGACCATATTCAAAATGGTTTTCACGATTACTGTCCGAAAAATACGTCGTTTTAAAATTTAATGTGATAAATAAAACCTATTTTATTTAAAATTTATTACTATCTTTTATAATATCCATGCTTAAATCACAAGGCACTTTTTCATATAAAATATGTTTTTCTTCGTTGCGGATTACTCTCAGGGTTTGATTTGAATGAGAGCCAAATTGAATTACATCCTTTCTGCCTTGATCTTATACTAATAATATTATGTGAGAGTTTTCCGCAGCAACCTTGTTATTTTCGTAATTTTTGCTTATTCGGAATCAGAATATTACTAAAGCAAAATTCAAAATATTGGGTGAAATTGAAAAAAATCCAGCGTTGCCCCAGTTTCTTACTTTCATAATTAAAAAAAGCTAATTACATTTTATTTAGGTACAGTATCAGTCAAGAATTGTTTTATATTTAGAAAAACAATTATTACAAAAACATAAAGTTGTTTTCTGAAGTATTTTGTGAAAAAAAATGTAAGTAAATAGTACTCTAATGATAAAAAATTGTGATTTAAAAGCATTTTAACTTAAAAATCCCACTTTTTTCTCTCTGACATACTACTTTGATTAAGACGCGATAGACTTTCATTTTTTGAGAATGGTGGGGCAAATGACATAGGCGCGATGGGACATTGTCCTTTGTGGGATGTGGCCTAGACCGTCAAACTTTGGCTATGGGACTAACTTGACCAGAGCAAAAAAATAATCAGCTGTTCCTTATAAAACGACAATATCTACTCGACCAAAAGTTATGTTATGTAGGTTCCTACGGAAAATTCTCTCATAATATTGTAAAGTATAAGATAGCATGAGCCGACTAGCCCTGGCTAGCTGGCACAAAGATCATGATTCTAATTAAGTTCCAATTAACTTACTTAACAGACAAAAATTCTAAGAAATTCCGTTTTATTTATAATTTAAACCAGAAAACAATGCCAACCGGTATCTTTGTAACTGGTCCTTAATATAATTATACAATCTTAACTCGATCAAAATGAAAACCTATGTTTGTTCGTACATAAAACGTTTTTTAAGAAGTCCATACACCCACGTCTGGTGCGATCGTTATAATTAGTATTTATCGCAAAACGTTCTATTTCGAAGACATCTGCGCCTGCGCAACGTCTCTACATCAAAGAGCGTTACGTTTGTTTATTTTAACCATTTTAAACGGAAAGTGTGAAGTTAATGCGAACCGAAGTTGGCTGTTGTCTGTCGTTATACCATAAAAATATTTTTGGGGAAAATCGGTTTGGTTCGTATCAGAATCGATTTGAGAATAAATGATTTTCTCCCTGCGTGATCGAATCAGAAATGAGGAGATCCGTAGGAGAACTAAGATCGATTGAATAAGGATTGCTCAAGTGGCAGTGGACGGGATACAATATAGCCAGAAGAACCGATGACCGTTGGAGCGGAAAGGTTCTGAAATGGCGACCGCGCACCGGACGATGCTCCGTGGGTAGGCCCCCCCGACAAGGTGGACCGACGACGTGAGGGTGAAGGAAGGTCGCGGTGCGCCGCTGGATGCGTGCAGCGCAGGACCGATCGTCGTGGAGATCCTTAGGGGAGGCCTATACCCAGCAGTGGGTGTCGTGCGGCTGATCTCATGATTTATTTCCAAGCTTGTTTCTTAATAATAATTTTGTACAACATTGAATGAAATGTCTTTAAATGACTGAGTTCAGTTCAACTTTACCACAGTCTCTTTCAATATACTAATTATTCAGCAAATATATTATTCTTATATTTTTTTTCAGGTACTGTCCAAGGTGGAAGTATAAACATACGTAAGTTAATATTTACTGATCAGTTTAATCTATAGTCATAGGAAAGTCTTTTTTGTAAGTTTGTAAAGATTACGAGTACACTCTAAGGCCCTGTCCTAATTGCCATCGGTCGTGCGATCATGCGTTGCGATTTCATCGTGCGATGAAACTGAACAATAGACGCATCGCATGATCGCGCGACCGTCAATTAGGACATTTAATAGATATCACTAGGTTTGATCGCACGGTCGCACGACCAGTTTCATCGGACGGACGCACCATCGCACGACCGATTGCCAATTACGACAGGGCCTAAAACTGTTCTAAGAAAGGTTACGGGGGAATGGGAAGGGAAACTTTGTATGATTTTTTTTGTACTTATTTTGAAGTAAGAACATGAAAATTTTAATTACATAGGGATGGTGCGTATTTATTTACGCGACCAGTACCCTGTTTATAAAAATTTACAAGTCTACAAATTTACTTTAAAGAAAAAAATTACGAGTTCATGTAAGTTATGTATTTTTCCAAATAATCTATGCAAAACATTTGTAAAAATTGTCAGACGGAATTAATGGAGTGTCGCCGGATACCCTCAGAAATACTCAGGCTTTTCCATTGAGTTTTTTTACAAGTTTTGATTTTCTTGATTAACCCAATCACTAATACATATTAATTGAATAAACAAAAACATTTGTAGCGTTTAATTTAACGTGTTTTGATAAATGGTTTTGTGGAATAATTATTTTTAGAATGAAAATGCTTGTTTTTAAAAAGAACAAGACTTGTAAGTTTCGATAAACAGGGTTTTACGATCAGGTTTTTGCTTTCAAGTACGGAAACCAGGTGCAGCTTCGAAATACTTGCAAGACCTTCAATCGAAGTATTTTACTTGGACGCTCTAAAATCTTATATAGTTTTTAAAACGTATATTGCATCAATATCGTCAAATCCGATATCGATGCATTCTGAAACTATATATCTAGCATCGAAACGAAATCATAAAAGCTATTATTCAAATCTTTACAACTTATCATACCGCGATTTAAAAGAGAACACGGCCATCTATTAGAAACAATGTTAAACTAAGACTATGTGAAAATTGTGAAAAATTCAAAGTTCTTTGGGTATTGTAGTAGGGATGATTATGAAACTCCGCTAGTTTATTATTAGCATAGATATTAATAATACTATACAAGAATACTAACTAGCTTTCGTCCACGTGGACATTCCGAAAATCTCTAAAGGAAACCTTTGACCCGGATAAAAAGTATCCTCTGTTTTAAATTATCTGTGTGCCAATCAAAAGCCGTTCAGCTGTTTATATGTAAATGCGCGTATTATATTACTATACTAGTAGGTATATTAGGTATGTACCTAACTGCTACATTTGGTAAGGTTGCCAACTTTTTTCGACGTAAAGGGACAAACGATCATAAATCTTAAAATAAAAACGTGTTAACATACGGGATTTCTCCTTTGCATTTTTACTTAAATTTCTTTATAATTAGACTTAAAACTATAGAGTTATCGATACAGATTTTACTGCGCACAACATATTCTTTTGTGCTTTGACAATGTTTATAAAAAGCTTTTTAAAAAAAGCAAAACCTCTTTCAAAAACCTTAAAAAAACAGCTCACGTCTCACCACTATTGAAGTCGGGTGGAACTGGAAGTATATATTTTTTACTAAAATCCCCACCCGACTTCAATAGACGTGTTTTAATTAATCGATTTGAACATTATTTCTAGCTTTTTATAGAGCTGTTTTGTAAGGGTTTTGAAGGAGGTTTTGCTTTTTTTAAAAAGCTTTTTTATTTTAAAAATGTTTGTGGTAGGTATGTACATAAGCGATGATTTTATAAAATAAAACGTTAAGTATAATGTTTCACATTTTTCAATGGTATACCCCTAGCAACTCAATTTCCACAGGAGTTCCGTTGGGCCTACGCAGTTCAACTCTAGTCCAGAATGTCCTTGAAAATAGATAGGTATAATATTGTAGGTACTTAACTTGTTTTTGATTGTCATAAACCTGCCAATATTTCAATCACTGTACAGTTCGTATTTGATTTTAAGGAGTTCCCTCGTGTTACTTTAAAACCCAAAGTCCAATACCAATGAAATTAATGTGGTATCATTCTTGGTGCCTTCTTTCAAACAAAAAAAAAACATCTAAATCGGTTCATAAACAAAAAAGTAATGGTTGAAAATGTTGAAATCATATAAAATGGTAGCGAAAACGACAGTATTTTCAAGATTTCTTGAAAACTACTGAACTGATTTCAAAATTTCAAAAAATGGGACCAACTTGGGTACAAACTTCATGTTATAACGTTGAATCATTTCAAAATCAATAATAGGCATGTTGACTATTTTTTATTTTATGTTACATAAATTACCCCTCAAAAAAAAGAAACATTGGTATAAGAATTATTTCGCTAGCATGAAAACTGCCCGAGATATCACAGTTTTAAATGCACAAAATTGGACTCACCCGAAAACGCTCCATACTAACGGCTACCAAGTTAAGACGTCACGCCTTCGTAGGTTGTATGCAACGCGTAGGAAATTTGTTCGGCAGCTATATTAAATATTGTGTTTATCAAAATGGTTTCTTTGACAAATTTGCTAAAAATTTTACGGACTAATTAAATGTATTATTTATTTTAACAAATTTTATACTTTTTAAATGGACTTGTTCACCCAACTTTGAAGGGTCATAAAACAAATAATACGCAATATATAAAACCAAGAGGTATACAAGCTACTCCAAAAGTTTGATATGTTTACGATTTTTATTAGTATTTCGTTATTTTATTCATAAGTCAACATCCCTATTGCCAAAAGGGCCACTTTAAGCTAAAATGGATTTTACAACTTACAGAATGAATGAAAACTGTTGAAGAGTTATTCAAAAAATATTGGAGACAATTTAAGAAATTATTACATGAGCTTTTTTTAAATATTGACTTGGTTTACGAGTAATAAAAATAAATGTAGTGGCGGAGCTAGTTTCATTACCATTATACTTATAGCTTCTACCGCAAAATAAATGGCCAGATTTTTAGACAAAATCCAGACAAAAAACTATAGATTAATATGAATTTGTAATTCATTAATCCACGTGATATTTCAATAATAAAGAAGATAGCTTACAAATGGTGGGCGCGCAGATTTGAGCGTTCGCCAAAAAATATTAATCTTGCGCGCCCGAAATATTCCGATGTAAGATCGATCCGTTCGAGAGGTCTATGGCAAACGCGGAAGCGTATTAAAAATATAAAAGTAAAAAAAAAAATTTAATACAGAAAATGTCATATATATATCATAATATTAATGAAATAAACACAACATTAATCAACTTTTTTATTATGTTATAAAAGATAACTCATCTGTAATCACTCGGATGGGAATCGAATTCACGACCTTTCGCAGTCCGACCAAATGCCCTGACCACTGAGCTAACGGGACGCTGAAGATTCCTTAAAATAAATATTGAAACAATGGACATTAAAAAAAACGAAAAAATGTGTTCAAAAACGATAAACCAGAGGTCCTACTCAAATGGCCAACATTATATTCGTTTGTTATGCCTTCACGTTTTAACTAATTACTGAACTGATCATCGTGAAGTTTTGCATACACGTTGTCAGGGGTACAGAAAAGGACATAGGGTACCTTTCATTCAGAAAAAACGTACAGTTCCCGAGGGATAGCAAAATACTGTCTAATACGCAGACGGAGTCGCGGGCGGCCTCTAGTAATTTATAAATGGAACAATTTGAATTATTTGTCAAAGATTTTTCTAGTTAACTCTTACACAGTTATTAGATTATTAAACGGAAGTCACAAGATAATATTATTGTAACAGTTTAATTCAATCATAAACTGTCACCCAAAAAACCATCGCTTATTCTCCAACATAAAAAAAACAATCTTATTTTTTCTTTAAGTCGGTAAGTTCCCACGGTCTGCGACCTTATTCTAAGTTAAAGTGACTTGTAGTTCGAGTCTAATGCTCAAGTTAAATGTGACGAGAAAATCGTTGTAACTTAGCGAGAGAAATGTAGAGTTGAAAAATAAAACGTATTGTTAGAAATCGGAATAGCAGTTACACAGTACAATACAATATTGTGTAAATGACTGTAACGATCTTAATATTATTTTGATATCTTCATATAATATGTTTTGGTAATCATTCATAAAATTGACGTATGTAATGAATGATACAATAAATAAGGTTGCCTAATTATTGTAAATATCTGGGTGAACCGAACTTCGCTCGGTTATTATTTATTGTAATATGGTGGTGTTTAGGTGATAACAAAAGTGCTTTAGCTACTTTGGGATCAGAGCAATGTACGAGTGTGTGATGTTTTTCGATATTCGTAATCTCAACCTTACAGGACTTTTCACAGAGTAACGCCATCTATTGTCAATTTCTCTTATTACATAACTCGTAAGATGTAGTTAATTACATAATAATTACGCGAGGCGTAGTAGTTAGTTTTGATGGATCCGAGAGATGGCGTCATGAAACGTATCCAGAAAACTGTGTTTAAAATTTGTATCGGTATTTTTTTTGTTTTGTACTATTGCTTCACAAGTCTCAATAAAATAAAAACTAGAAAGCAACATTAACTACATTTTTTAAACTTGTCTAAAAACAATAAAAATAAAAAAAAATGAACTTGAACAAACATATAAAAAAAGTAAGTCACCGAGCGGGATTCAAACTCAGAACACTCATTTCTTGTTGTCCGCGTCCTAACCCGCTGAACCAAATGGGCATGAGCCGGCCGCGGACGAAATTAGCGACCATATTCTGCGTCGAAAGAAAAACGCATGAAAACGCAAAAATGCGCGTTTTCCCAGACATAAGACTAATCTAGATCGATTGTTTACCCCCGAAAACCCCCATATACCAAATTTCAACGAAATCGTTGGAGCCGTTTTCGAGATCACCGAAATATATAAATATATAAGAATTGCTCGTTTGAAGATATAAGATATAATGAGTTGTCATTTAAGAGTATTACAGAGTCTTGCTATCTTAAAATCACTAGGTATCTCTTGGTCTAATTATCTCAAATTTATACAAGATTTCGTTTTCCAAAAAATATATTATTATGTTATTCATATACATATCTTTCATAAAGAAAAATAAGTAGTATAAATGAGTACATCTCAATTCTAATTTTTAATGTTCTAAAAAAATCTTTCAGAACACCTTTTTAGCTGATTTTTAAGATCGTGACCCAATTACCTCGAAAGTTTAACGACCAAATTAATAATAATATTGTTCCAACAAATAGATTTTCGTGATAGTAAAAATAATAAGTAGGTAGTACCTTATTTTAAAGTTGCAAGTTAGGTTTCAAAAATCAAGAAAAACCTGGATTTTCTTTGAGCGCGGGCAACGCGATAGGTTGTAACCAACATGAGCACGAGCTGATTTGTACTTTATCAGTTAAGCTTTTATTTCGAAATTACTTCGAACGTTATAAAGCTGCTGATTCTGAAATAAGCAGTTTATAATGTTTTATAAAGTTTATAATTATAATATTTATTAGGGGCCAGCCCCCTAGCATGACCACCCAAACACGATTATCATCGCGTGATACATAGCGTTTTATCGACACTTAACTGTCAAAATACATTGTCTTTTGACTGTTAAACGTGATAAATTGCTGTAACATATCGCGTTTCAATGGTCATGATGAGGGCTGGCTTAAGTAATATCCTTAAAGCCTGTTTTTTCTTTTTATAACAATCAACTCAACTTAATTCTGTTTATTGGTATTCTGTAAGCGTAGAACTATCATAAATATGTAAAAAAATATATAAGTAATGCTGAAAAAAATATTGGAACTGCGAAGTAATTCAGATATTACAGATACATTTAAGAGTTTTATGGACGTTTTATAAATTTTCGTTTGAAAACATTCAAACTCGTGTATTAGACAATAGATCTAGTCTATCAACAGACACATAGGCTAAAATCATCTTTTGGTCCTATAACAGAAAAGTCCACACGGTTCATATTTATGACTTTTTAAGCTACGAGAAGTATCACAAACGATAAATTAACCAATTAACTTTTAGTCATCATGTTAATTAGATAGTTATCATCTGTCACTTGCGCCAGACACCGGCCGGCCGCGTCTGGCACCCGTCAGTCACTACGCACGCGTTTATTTATTGCGCGATACGTCTACCACAAAATATAAACTCGACAGAACAGCGGCTTGGAAAAAATGTGGTTTTCCATATTTTTTGAAGTGAAAACTTCTTTAGCGGCGTTGTACAATTTTTTTGTAATGGGTAAAAATTTTTAAACTTGCGTCAGGACACGTGACCCTGATCGAAAATTCGTAAGACTGATGGAGAGTAGACAGCCGGCGGCGGAAGTATCCCCCTCTCTTTCAACGGCGCGGCGAAAATGGCGGCGGCGTCGTTTTGGCGTTAAGCGGGTTGATTTTTCTGAGAGATAAACTTTTTAATGTAATATAAATTGACATGTTTGTGTACGATAGCGCAATAAATAAATATTGTATTAAATACATAAATGATAGTACTATTTTACTGATAATTAAAGCAATTCGTGCAAAATTATTCCCTAACCATTCCAAAATATCAACAATGCACAACGTTAATATTCAAGTTTTCACTCCTGCCGGCACTCCCGGAGTGCAACCCGTCATTTTTTTATTTTTGTCCACAACGTTACAGTGCTTGTGCTTCTTCTTACCTGATGTTGAGTGAGGATAAGACCGAAGGTACCGGAATCCTCAACTACCAAGGAACTACGTTACTTTCATTATCTCAGTTCGAATAGGACTACAGCAATACAGTATTGGCACAACAGCTCATGTGACGTAAGAGAAAAAGAAGAAAAAATTATTGAGAATGTGCAAACAGCGCTCTTTCATAATTATGATACACGCAATGCAATTTTAAAGACTCTTTCAGACCCTGTTGCAAAAAATATGTATTTGCAAAATAGATCGGCAAACGTCATTTAAAACTATTCCAAATTTCAAGTTAATAACATTAGTAGTTCTCGAGATATCCAGCTGTGACAGACAGACAGAGTTGCACTATAAAGGTTCCTTTTTATAATTTTGGCACCGAACCCTGATGACGGAAGTGTTTTAGAATATGGCCAGAGTGGCGCTTCTGACTAGAACACACATACTATATTTTGTGCTACCACAATAATGTTACAAGGAAAAAAAATTATGGAAAACTTGCTCTTTTCATTGATCAAATTATTCAAGACACACTTAAACATCTAATCCACAAAAACTTGATACTTACCATTTCTAATGAAAATTATAACCGGCTGTTCCGTTGTTCGGCTGTCCTTCTGTTCTATTCTACGGGTCGCATTTCTCAACCGATTCTCGTGACGTTTTATGAGCAGGTTCTATAATTATATAAATTAAATTTCTATTCAGTTTTCCAAAATTTTTCAAAATGTCGGAGATGTTGGGAAAATCAAATTTTAGCCAAAAGTCACAAACGCGAAGTCTACTGCTCTAAAGATGTCCTTTAGCTGCAAGAAGAATAGAGAGAATACTTATAATATTAACAATTTAGAATTGTATCTCTATTGACAAAACTTGCCATTAAACTGTGACGGCGCCAGATTTTCCGTTTGAACTCGTTAAAAGCTTTGAAATTGAACTAACGCACTATTTACCTTAATCAATCAACTTCTCCAAAATGGCCAAACAAACTATCGGTTTACATGGCCAATATCCTGCTCCGATAGGGCCTATTACAAAAAAATATTTGCGATATTTGGACGACGTTCATCTCGTTCCGTGATAAAAATCTCTTCCTCTGACTAGTTCTAAAAGTATCATTATGTTTTAATCTAACAATCTAGATAGGTCATAAAAGGCTGTCTGTGTGCCTCTCATCCATATCTGTCCAGCCGTTGTTACGTGATTGAGTAACAAACATTAAAATTAAAAAACAAAGAAAATTGCTCATCTATCCTTACTTCCTTACAAATAATAATATTATAAATGCAAAAATCCGTTTGTTTGTTTGTTTGTTACGCCTTCACGTCGTAACTACTGAACCAATCATCATGAAATTTTGCATACACGCTATCAGAGGTGAAGAAAAGTACATAGGGATGAAAAGTATTCATCCCGAAAAACGGTATTGTTCCCGAGGGATAGCAAAAAACTGTCCACGCAGACGAAATCGCGGGCGGCCTCTAGTAATAATATTATAAATGCAAAAGTCCGTTTGTTTGTTTGTTACGCCATCACCAAAGAAAATATCGCCGTTATACAACGAAAACCAATTAAATCATAAAAAGTGCAAACGGAGATATCGCGATTACAATGTTTATGGGGTTGAAAATACCCTTTGTAGTATTATATTGTTAGTATTACTTCATAGCATTAGTACATTGGTAAATGTTCTATTTAAACTTATCTTTTGAGATTTAAAAAGGTTATTGCTTTGTAATGAAATTGACAATAATTGTCACAAGGTCACCTATTTAATTGGTTTTCCCTGAGAAATGATAAATGTCTATAAATTCAAAAGTATTAGGAATACAGCAAATCCCGAGAAATTACTTCTTAATTTTAGTTAATTTAGACTAACCATGATAAAAATATACCTATGCAGCTGTCCCTTGTGAAGTTACAAGTGAAAATGTATCAAGATAATTGGTTTTCCCTGCAGAAAATTTAGGAACCTAAAAGTTAAGCAAGTAATTTATTAGCGTTTTAGTACATTCATTTGTTATCAAATTTATAGCTCGAAATAATTAATTAATCACAAATTGGCTTGATTAGTTCAAATAACAATAAAAGCACGCTTCAAATGCCAGTAACAGGTACCAAGAAATTAATGTAAATAAAAGAAAAAGTGACTTACGAATGACGGACCGACCGACTGACTGACATACTAAAGCAAAGCCAGTATTATTGAGCTAGACGTCTAAAATTGAATACAAAATGTACCTTTGAAACCTTTGATAATCCTGCTTGGAAAGAACTTCCCGAAATTCCCACGGGAAAATATTTATTGGGAAAAAATATTAATCTGTGTTCCAAATTCCAACCAAAAATGTTCAGTAGTTTTTGCGTGATTGAAGAACAATCATCTAAACATCCAAACCCACAAACTTTCACATTTATAATATAGGTATTAGTAGAATAATATTAGTAGGATGACTAAGCATTTTCATATTCTAGTTAGGTAAAACTGAGAATGTGACATTAAAATGATTTGATTAAAATTTTGAATAATTAGGACAGTATAAACAAAACACCTAATAAAAAACCGGACAAGTGCGATTCAGACTCGCCCACCGAGGGTTCCGTACAATAAATAATTATAATTAGTTCAGGAATCGAGTCTCGCAGTTTTTCCGAGATTTTGCCGAATTTGCCGATTTAACTACAAATGTATAGATTTCAGATTTATACATGTAGGTACTTGTAGAATAAGACGATATTACTTTCCAAATTTCATAGTTCTAGGTCAACGGAAAGTATAGATTTCCTTGAAAGCGTCTGAATATGTGTTTTTATGGCAAAAACGGCCGTATCCTTTTTTGATTTTTTCACAGCTTCTAGGAACTGTAGATTTGAGTAGGTATACCTCCACACGTTCCCAAGATAAGGGATACAGACAGATGGACGGACAACCGTCCGTCTGTCTGTCAGTCAAGATCATTATTACCGTTAGTCATTATCCGAAGATATTAAGGAATCGTTTTTCGCTGTAGATTAGGATGCATTCGTGAATAAATTATCGTCTGAGAAATGTCAGAGAAAACCAATTATCTGGATATACAATATTTTCTTAGTTGATTAGATTGTATTAGTTAATATGGAATTCGTCAGGTAAAATAAATTAAACTGTTTTAATAGCTTTTATTTGATCATTTTAATCTAGTATGGAGATTTAAATCTTAGAAAATGGTTGTTACTGAGGGAAAAATAGAATAATTCCTGAGGTGTCTCTGAAAAAAACCAAATTTTATCAGTTAACTGACAATCATTGGAGACAAATATGTCAGAAGTAAAGTTTATTCTGTTTAATATTTTGTATTTGAAAACAAACCTTGGCAATGCTTGAAATAATTGGTTATCTAATTAACAGAAGCGAAACTATAGGACTTAGCGATTAATGGGTTTTCGCAGACGAAAGAGCACAAAATTTTAAGTACTTTGGCATTCATAAGTCATTTTCGTAAAAAAATCGATTTAATTGGTTTTCGTTGTATAGCGGCGATATATACTAACGTAAAAAGAAGCGACACTTGCGCATGGGTGCTGTAAAAGTGCTCGCGGCTATGTGTGAGTGCGTCGGGCGAGCGCGGGGGTGCCGCGACGCCATCGGGGCGAGGAATCTCCTCCGCGGAGTCACGCGCTATCAGGCTTGCCTAGTTCGCTCGCACCGCGCAATAAATAACATTACAGGCAAGAACGACAAACTAAAGTGATATGTGTCGAGCCGCATGCGAGGGCTTTAATCATTCAGCATTCAGGCAATGTAATTTGCTTTCCGCATATTATTGCATTTCTTGATAATGGTATTTGTACATTGAGGGGTGATGTGGTAATTGCACTTTCTTCCGAGTGAAACATAGTGCTTTATACTACAGAAAAATAAAATAAATAAGTACTTTAAATGTTATTGAATTCAAGTAGCTACAATAATTATGTATAAAAATAAAGAGAAGAAGGACTTTCTGCTCCTTTTAATATTAAGCAATAGTTAATACACATTTATTAAGTAATTAATTAATTCAACTAAAACCAAACTAATTAAACCTAAATTAAACTAATTAAGATAATTAAACTAAATAATTCTAAAGAATTAATACCAATATAAAAGCGGTAATCCGTAAAAACTGTACGCGCGGAAATTTTGGAAATGTATAAGTAACTAGCGGCCGCCCGCGGTTTCACCCGCGTGGTTCCCGTTCCCGTGGGAATATCGGGATAAAAAGTATCCTATGTTTTAATCTAGGCTATCTACTATCTGTGTGCCAAATTTCAACCAAATCCGTTCAGTAGTTTTTGCGTGATTGAGGAACAAACATCCAAACATCTAAACATCCAAACCCACAAACTTTCACATTTATAATATTAGTAGGATTGCAGAAGTTGATAAGAGTATTTTAATAAAAATAACAAGTCGGGCCAACGAAAAATAAACCTTGAAATTGGTGCAAATCAAGAAATCATATTAGCTATTGATCCATATAATTGTAAAATGTATTAGCATTTAAATTAATATAAAATCAATACAAATTTACTTCACCAAACTTTCGTTTTATTATTTCCTTGCGTTAATATGTAATAATGCTAATAGCCAACCCTATCACAAGTCGTGACACACGTGACGTAGCCGCCGCCAGACTGGCGCCAAGCTCACACATACAGGGAGTGCCGCCGCTGTGCCATCACCTCTTAGTTACTGAACTGATCATCATGAAATTTTGCATACGTGTTGTCAGGGGTACAGATAAGGACATAGTAGGGTAGGGTACCTTTCAATCCGAAAAAAGGTACTGTTCCCGAGGGATAGAGAAATAACTGTTCACGCAGACGAAGTCGCCAACCGCGAGTTTATAATAATATTAGGAAGAAGGATATAGCTAAATGCATCAGGTTCAAAATCAAGTAATCGATCGACGAATATCGTCCGACTAACGGGATACTTTTTTTGTAATAGGCCCTCTGGCCACGCCCCTCGCGTGACTACTCAAACTGAGCTAATTCAATTAGCAATATGGCAATATCAATTTCATTTCATCCACTTAACTTCAGCGATCCCATCGTAAAAAGCGCATCCAATTTTTCTTGGCCCAATTCGGCCAATTATTGGCCAGTTAATGGATGTGTCTGGAAAACGGCCGGTCATTGCCCTTTCTGTTTTCACAAAATGGTAGCGGCTATTCCTTGATCACATATTTTGCTTAAGGATTTGGGAAAATGTTTAAAATTATGTATAAAGTAACTATAAAGCTAAGCGTCCATTAATCAGCGTATACCTACGCAACGAACATTTCGCATCAAATGAAATTCTGCATTCTCTCCAATGCGGATCGGTAGACGCACTTGTATGTCTTCATAATACGAAGAATAATTATGAAATCCGTCTGATCGACTGATCTGATCCGCATTACGTAAAAGATTTTAGATAGGAACGGTTGTTTTTAAAAGTATCTGTTTTTTTTTAGAATACTGTTTAGCCTATAACCAGCAGTGGGTGTCGTGCGGCTGATATGATGAGGATAATAAATATATTAGGAAGAACCTTAATATAAAAATAGCATTGTGAATGCCTAAAATCAAAAAATTTAATAATGATATGATGAACTTCTGCCTGAGTCTTCATCTGCTCGGAATTCAGGACAAAAAGTATTATAATAAAAACTAGCGGCCGCCCGCGGTTTCACCCGCGTGGTTTTCGTTCCCGTGAGAATATCGGGATAAAAAGTATTCTATGTTTTAATCTAGGCTATCCACTATCTGTGTGCCAAATTTCAACCAAATCCGTTCAGTAGTTTTTGCGTGATTGAGGAACAAACATCCAACACATTTACATTTATAATATTAGTAGGATATGCGTTTTTATGATTCTACAATGATTATAAATTGTGTATGTGACAAATTGTATCCAAATCTTTTGCGTGATTATTAAACATCTAAACTATCTAATATTTTTGGTATGATTAACTTCTTACAGAATTAGAAAATGGCTATAACGAGGGAATGTCACTACATTTCTACTAACTTCTAAAAATACTAGACCATGGGTCCTTAAAACTCTACGTAAAGTTTTATTAAAATAATTTACAACTTATTAAATGAAAACTACCTTAAAGGTAATCAATCACACATTGACTTATGGAATATAGAGAAAAGAGTTACTGTTTTGTATACAAGTAGTGAGTAATCGTATAATTAACTCCAGTGGGCGTTGTGAGTCAGCCTTTCTGATTGGTCAGTTTGTTATTATGTATATTTAGTTATTAGCACTTCGGTAACTATGTGCGCAAATCTAAAACAAGTGAATATAAAATGCTTAGCTCTATTTCTTTTCGTTTAGTGATTTTTGATTGGTTGTAGGGCTTATTTCAAGTCCGCCTGGCTAGCTACCACCATTTACCTAAGTCTGACGCCATAACAACAATTTAAAATTGTTGTGTTCCGGCAGTTAGAGGTAAGATAGCCAGTTCCTCAGTGATGAGGATTCCGGGTGTAGTGTTCTTACATCTTCGGCCTTGTCGTCACTTTAATATCAGGTGAGGTGAAGGCCGAGTATTATGCCGTTGTGGATAAAAAATACGTAAGTTACATTTAAACACAGAATCTGAAAACCATTGTAGAGCAAATGATAATGGCAAAAAGTTTCAGCTCTTACATACATTTTACCCAAATTCAAAACAAATAAAGCTGTAACTTTATTTGCGATTGCAGGGATGTTTCCATACAAAAAGATGTTTATAATGAATGATCAACTATAATGGCAGTACCTACAGTTTGGTGAAATTCTACAAAATGGTTTTATATAAGTGTAATATTTAGTTCGTTTAATAAATTTTTTAAGATAATTAAGTATTTAAATATGGGTAAGTATGTATTTTGAATAACAACTTTTGTGTACCCTACCCCTAATATTAAGGGCGGGGCTTTAATGTGAAAACAATGTAATGTCTATTACGTATCGTAGACAGCGCTTACAGTGATGAGTTTCACATAATGTCCCCATTATCTGTTTTATCTATTAAAGAAAATGGTTTGTTACAACACAAGTACAATGAAAGGACCTAAACTGCCATCTTTGTTTTATATTACACCCCTCTTTTTTCTTCGGGATTAAAACGCAGTGACATTTAGTTCTAATAAATTCACAATACCCTGAGAGTCAAACTGTTTCGCTGTATGAAGGTTCAACATTAGTTCATAACAGTATTTATTTTGCGTCAAAAATAAGATAAGCTGTTTTTATAAAATATTTCAATAATAGTCCACCAAAATTTATAACTCTATTTGGTGCTTAGTTATGGTGATCATAAACACATTTTCACGATAAAATCGGTACCTAATAGCATTTTTGCTGTAAAATTTCGGGGTATAACTTTCGGGGGTTCACTTTCGGGGTACTTATAACTTTTTTTGGCAACTTCCAGTAGAAAACGCGAATTGTTGGTATCAAAAATATATTCTCTTAGAATTATATTTGAAGGCTGTTTACAAAAATGGCCTGATACTGTTTTTTTTTAATATAGGATTAGTTCCTGGGCTACAACTACAAGTACTGCTTAGCACAATCTCCCGGTTTTAAAAATAAATATCTGATAGGTAATTTAATTGGAGCTTATCTGAAACCTCTGAAACATGCACATTAAAATCTTGTCCAATAATTTTATGCAAACAGCGTATAACAAGAAAAGAAAGTGTTTCGCTTAAAGTTGGTTTCAGATAGATTTTAATACTCAAATGAAAATACAAAATACGGTAAATTTTCTTTAAAAAAAACCTATTAAAACTATGTTTTAATTTACGTTATTTCTCCACAAAAATCAATTAAAAATAATAATAAAAAATAAACTCAATAAACTAATGTGCGCCGCCGAGGGTCATTTGTCTTCGCCGCCATTTTTTTTTCTAATTGACAGCTGTCAAATTGCGAGCTTTTTCGCGCCATTTTCCGCCAGACGGCGACGTAATGATGTAGTGGCATCGAAACGATATGGATCTTGATTTTAGATAGGTAGTGTTTTGTTTTATTGTATGCATGCGTCGGTGACTGCTTTATATAAATGCGCACTACCTAATATTTTACGATGTAACTTGATAGGTTTTTGGTTTCGTTAAGTTTGTGATAATGAAGATGCCAATTAAATAAGGGGATGTTATTTATTACTTAAGTTTGCGGTTTTTGCAAGTATATGAAAAGTTTATGAAACGAATCCTTTCTACTCTAATTTTTTATGCGAGAAATTAATAACCAAATAATTATGATCAAGTATGGTTTCCATGTATTTTTCTTGAGTTGCAATCATAAAGGTAGGTTTTAGAAGTCTCGAGCTTAATGATGTTGGAAAGAGAATTATAATTACATATTACTTAAGTATTTCTTTAAGTTTGATGGACTTACTTGTTAAACTAGGTAAAAAAAAGTCTTTTTTCCTACTGACATTTAATTTTGTATTAAAACTATTCTACACTTTTAATTGGACATGCTTCGTTGACTAAAATGTAGGAACTGCAAGTGTCCATCAACCCTTTCGTCATTAAGGCGACAAACGCACCATGTCATGTTTTTATGTCATTTCAATTTTTTTAAGCGCCTGTACCTTACTACCACGCGCCACAAAAAGCGTGTAACTTTTTAACCGCGTAGGACGAAGCTTTGGTCGGGATGCGCACCACAAACGCCTTAAAATTCGTGTTATGGCACCACTCCAGTAGCTGAACTCTCAAGCAAAAGTTAGCCTTCTTCTTGAGGTACTCTATCACATCCTACACGGTGGTGGTGTAGTGCAGGCGGGACAGGTACATGGCCGTGGTCGGTATCGCAGTTCGCAGCAGGAAGTTAGGCCCTGTCGGTGCGGTGCCATGGCGCTTCTTCCTCGTTCGCTGACGCTGTCGGTTCTTGTTCCGAACCTCGAGGAATTCCGTCTTCATCTTTGCCCGGACGACATTCTGCCGAGGAGCTTTTCCATCGACGAGAGCTGGCTGCTGCGTCTGCGGCCTTGAGTAGGCGGCAGCAACAACAGCAAAACTCCGTTGACAGCTGACGGTAGTATTTAATAATAACATAGTTACCTTGTACCCTTTACCATTTCACGCTTGAACCATGAAAAAATATGAATTAAAATATAGAAATGGCTTTTCAATGATTTGTCGTCAAGAATACGTATCTCAATAATGATGAAAAGAAGAAACGCAATACGAATTATTCAGAAGAAGAATGATGAAAAAGAAGATTTATCAAGATCTGCCAAAATCGGTACACTAATGGGCCTGAATTGTTGCTCTAACCTGTATTAGTCTAGGTGAGCAAACTTTCAGGTGTGTTGGTGCCGTTATTTCTACAGAGAAGAAGATTTATCGAGAAGAAGATTTTTGAGAAGAAGATTTTCTGAGAACAACATTTTCTAAAGAAGATTTCCCGCGAAAGACTTTTTTGGTGTCGTTATTTCTATAGAAAAGAAAATTTTCTGAAAAGAAGATTATCTGAAGAAGATTTACCCCAAAAGTATTTTTTTATAAATGCACTTTAAAAATAATGTAACACACTTTAAAATGTTTAGCTTCAAAATTTATTGAAAGAACTATAAAAATAATGGTTTCCACTACAAATATGCTCAGCTTTAAAACTAATACTATGCACTATACAGTTTAATTGCTTAGCTTTAAAATTAATACTTTGCACCTTACAAATTAATTGTATAACTTTAGCACTGGTAAGCAGACGTCTTGGTGCGACGACGAGCGGGCGCAGCGAGAGAGGAGCCCAGGAGGAGGATAGGTTCCATTGCGACCAACAACGCCAGAACCGACCTGATGGCGTATATGCATTATGTTATGCAACAAGTTGTTATCATCTTTCCACCTCTTTTTAACAGTGGTCAGTCTGACATGGTTGGACAGAAACTAAATGGTTTCGGAGTTGGGACCAATGTTTGGGACACAGTTAAAGTGCAAACCATTATTTTTGTAGTGATAATATTAAATTATAGATCTATTACTATTTTAAAGTGCAAACCATTATTTTTGTAGTGATAATATTAAATTATAGGTCTATTATTATTTTTAACTGCTGCTAAATACATCCTTTTTTTTTATAAAGAAAAAAACTTTGTAAGTCAAAAACTTGCATTTATGAATCTGTACAAAATAATTATTAATCACAATGTTGTCTTTAATCTTCTGAACAAACAGTAGATTTCGCGAAGCTTTGTAATTAATGATTAAGGGGACAGGTCTCAGTATTTTACATATTAATTACATTGGAATAACATTTTTCTTTATTCTCGGACTAATCCTTTTCGCATCGCTAACCCGGGACCCCGATTAATGAGAAAATAGGGTTGTGCAATCAGAGTTTTAGGGCTGGCTTGAATAATCAAAGGAGGAAGGCCGTCTTACTACAAGAATTATTTAAGAAGTGTTTAATTAAGGAAGTTTATTCAGACAATGTAAGTGTTGTATTAAGAAAATATAGTGATTATATTTTTGGAGCAAAAGAACAAGAATGACTTAATTAATGAGGTAAAGATAACGGGAAATTTTAGAAAATGTAATTCTTCAATCAAACAAAGTCAAGCTGCAAAGATTTATTGGGCTATAAACTCTTAAGGAAATAATTACTGGGTCTTTATTAGACTTTCAGTGTTTTTTTTATAATCACCTATATCCAAATTCCAACTTTATCATACTTGAAAGGATTTTTTTTATCTTAATATTACACCTAGATTTTCAAAAATACTTATAGATGCGACAAAAATAGAATCCGAAACAATTTTCTTAAAAAAAACGATACCTAACCTTCCTTCAATCCTTTTAAAGTTTCCGACAGCCCTAAATCATCACAAAATTGTACATCCCATTTGAAATTCATCTTTACCTTCAACCTCATAAAGCCGAATGTCGTTTGACGTGTTTTACTGTAATATCTCATAGCAAACATCACGACTTTAATCTACCGAAACGGGTCACAGAAACGATAAAACGTCCTATGATTTTATATTTTCATTCATAATGTGTCGTCGTTCCTTATTCGAGGAGTAAATGTTATGGCATGCCGTTTTATTGGGTGATTGAAATGCCAGAGATTAATGAGCAACAGAAGACCTATTACGAAAAAACCAGACAAGTGCGAGTTGGACTCGCCCACCGAGGGTTCCGTACAGTTAAGAATATCTGTGTTATTACAAAAGATTTTTAAACACTGTTTAACTAAACACCTGTTTAAATATGATGCTGTCTCTTTCAGAAAATATTGTCAAAAAAGTGAAAGCATCACATTTAAACAGGTGTTTAGTTAAACAGTGTTTAAAAATCTTTTGTAATAACACGGTTATTTTTTATGATTTAATTACAAATGTACGGTTTTCTGAATATTCCCTGTACTTGTAGTTTAAGACGATATTACTTGCCAAATTTCATAGTTCTAGGTCAACGGGAAATACCCTATGAATTTTGATGCCCTTGAGTATTGAAATATCCGCTTTTTGCGGCATAAACAGTCGTATCTTTTTTTTTGCGTGAACTTAGAAGTTTGATTATTTCACAGCTTAATGGGACCGTAAACTTGAGTATATAGTTTTAATTTCAACCCGATACCTCTGGTAATATAAAACAATATTACTTGCTAAATTTCATAGGTCTAGGTCAACGGGAAGTACATATTATGGATTTTAAATCCCTGGAGAGTGTCAAAATATGCGTTTTTTGCATGGCATAAACAACCATATATTTTTTTTGCGTATACTTAGAAGTTTGAATTTTTCACAGCTTCAAGGGATTAAAGGGAGTAAACTTGATTATGTATTTTCAATTTCAACTCAATACCTCAACGCGTTTCTGAGATAAAAGGTCTTGACAGACAAATAGACCAACGACAAAGTGATTTTCTTAGGGTTCTGTTTTTTTTCCTTTTGAGGTAAGGAACCCTAAAAATAGCGATAGTCGGGCGATGTTCATTGTTCAATTTACGTGAGTTTGAACCTTATTAAAATAATTTAATTGTGTCGCGATGGATGTGGTGATGGACGAATACCGTCCGATAATCGAGATTCTTTTTATGTAAGTCATATACTAGGCTTTTCAAAGATTTAATGTGATCTAAGGATTTCTAACATACGAGTTATCGCTTTTTTACATGATTATTAGGTACATAGTTTCAACGTAAGCATTATAATTATTTTATATTTTATTTTCATTCATAATGCATCACCGTTTTTAATGTTAGGAGAGGAGTAAGTCGCTTTGGTCGTCATTTGTATGTTTCCTTTATGTTTGTACTGTTATTTTGTTTGTTCTGTGTGTATATGTTACTTTAAAACCCCGAACCGATTTTCCAGTAAAACCTAAGTTTACCAACTCTCAATGGCACAAGTTAGAACTGTTCTGTGATCATTGTTCACTTCGAAATTTTACCACCATTTATTCGGTAAATCTTAGGTTTTACATTAGAGATGCGGTAAATGCTGAAAATGATTATTTTGATTTGAAGGTGTTTTAAAATTATATTTCACTTATTATCAATAAATTAAACAAATCATAATAATTTAAATAGAGGATTTGACTGACGGGTAATTTTATTTTATTGTAACGTATGACTTAGAAATACTCCTAAGATAAACAAATATAAATATCTGGGGGAACCGAGCTTCGCTCGGTTATTATTTATTGTAATATGGTGGTGTTTAGGTGATAACAAAAGTGCTTTAGCTACTTACTTTGGGATCAGAGCAATGTACAAGTATGTGATGTTTTTCGATATTCGTAATCTCAAGCTTACAGGACTTTTCACAGAGTAACGCCATCTATTGTCAATTTCTTAATTCCACGAGGCGTAGTAGTTAGTTTTGATGGCATCATCCGAGAGATGGCGTCTCCGAAAAACTGTGTTTAAAATTGGTATCGGTATTTTTTTTGTTTTGCACTATTGCTTCACAAGTCTCAATAAAATAAAAACTCGAAAGCAACATTAACTACATTTTTTAAACTTGTCTAAAACAATAAAAATAAAAAAATATATAAACTTGAACAAACATATAATAAAAATTAAGTCACCGAGCGGGATTCGAACTCAGACACTCATTTCTTGTGGTCCGCGTCCTAACCCGCTGAACCAAATGGACATTGGCCGGCCGCGGACGAAATTAGCGACCATATTCTGCGTCGAAAGAAAAACCTATGAAAATGCAAAAATGCGCGTTTTCCCAAACACAAATTTAATCTAGATCGATTGTTTACCCCCGAAAACCCCCATATACCAAATTTCAACGAAATCGTTAGAGCCGTTTCCGAGATCACCGAAATATATATATATATATATATATATACATATATACAAGAATTGCTCGTTTAAAGATATAAGATTATGATAGTGAAGAATAAATCAAAATGATAATGAAAACTACTCAAGGATTTTACTGATCGGTAATTTGAAATAAATGACTAAGTTATGAATTTATGATAGTTATTCACTGTTTTATTTAAAAATCAAACATTTATTAACAGTCATTGGTAAAACCTAGCATCTGCCAAACTCTAATGGTAAAAGGCCGAAAATGTTCTACCTTTTATAAAATCCTTACATTTACCAACTCGAATTGGTAAATCCTAAAATTTTCCGGGCTTTTACAGTAACATATACAATAAACCATTGACCTGAAGAATTTTTTTTTCTATGCAATAAACAGTATATAAATCAAGAAGCTTATATCCACAATGGAGGTTGCACGCCTAGTAAGTAAGTGAAGATTGAAAAAGACTCTTTAGTGACGTTACGGCGTATTGCTATCTCTTTCTTTTCGTTTTACAATACGTTTTCGTTTCTCACGAACAAACGAACGACGAACAACGAACACGTATTGTAACACTAAAGAAAGAGGTTGCAATAAGCCGTAAGGACCTTTTTTCAATCTTCACTATGACATATGGCCGTGCAAACTCCATTTGATATAAATAAATAAAAATTACAAGTAACATATAATAGATTTTTTCAACTAAAATGTATCCATACTGTGCAAATAATATACGTAGTCCTAGGTTCTGTCACAAAGTCACAACCTTATATATTTTCAAATTTCGAATATTGGACAGAAATAGATTTTGATTGATGAACTTTTGCGTCAAAGAGAATGTAAAAAAAACTACGTTTTTTGAGCATAGCGAAAAATTTTCTAAGTCTATGGTTTTTTGAGTCTTCTAAAAATAAGAAACAAAATTTGCTTTACACCGCCTTCGATCAGATAGTACACCGCTAACAAAAAAGTTTTGTAACATTGTTTGATCATTGTTTGAAATGTGTTTTTTTTTTCATTTCACCGCCATTTCGATAATTTCGAAAAACTGATTTGACAGTAAAATTATGTATAATTATTGATCCTGCTCACAAAATTTCACGAGAATCGGTTGAGAAATACGGCCTGTAGACGAGAACAAACGGACAGCAGGAAGGACAGCAGCCGGAAGGAAGGACATACCAAATATTTTTTGCCCAAACTGAAGAAGAGACGCTTTGCGCTCGCTCGGTCATTAAATAAATAAATGCCATTTTATTGGGTGATTGAAATGTCAAAGATTAATGAGTAGAAACGGACTATGAACTTTCTAGGGATTTATGACGTAACAAGGACGTAACACATTCTTGTGTTAACCATAAAACGAAAATGAATGGAATAAAATGAAAAAGATCATGCCGCATTCTGGGCCATGATGCGCATTAGGTAACCATACATATCTGTGACAGACTCATGTCATGTCAAAAAGGGGTAGATAACAAAATGTCAAATAATAGGAAAATGTCTAACAATTATAACCCCAAACGGCTCCTTGAGATTGAGATTTCTCTTTTTTCCCGCATTATATATTTTAATGATATTCTTCCCACGCAATTACTATAAAATTACTATAGTATTTTGGTAATTTCATCGAAGCGCATCATGGCCTAGCTTCTTTAGTAAAATCGGCATAATCCTTTGCAAAGTGTTTCTTTTTACAAAAATATTAGACAATGGTCTTTTTATGCAATACTTTCAATTATAAACTTTCTACAGATTGAATTCCAGTATTTGACTCATGAGCACAAGCCATTTTACTTTACAACTATTATTGGTGGTGGCGTGAATGCTTGCCAAATAAAATGTTATTATTCGTAATATAATAAGTCTATGTATTATATTCACTTCTCAAGCTTACGCGCTCACTAGACATGAAATAAAAGACTTTTTAACGGATACTAGCGCGGTTTTATTGAAAGTACTTTGGTAATTAGTTGGTATTTGGTTTGATTTTTGATTATTCCGACGTTTCGGCACCTTTGCAGCTGCCGTGGTCACGGGGGACTGAAGCTTCAGAACAGTTAGATCTTGACGTCGATTATCTTATTCCATCCTGCCCTATACCGCCGAAACTGTATGGGTTACCGAAAATACACAAAGACAATGCTCCGCTACGTCCCATTGTAAGCCAAATTGACTCACCAACCTACAAATTAGCTAAACACGTAGCGAAAACACTCACACCACTGAGAGGTAATACATCAGCGTTTGTAAAAGATTCCTACCAGTTTGTCAGTGAGATACAACATCTACATCTCGCTGATGATGAAACTATGGTTAGTTTTGATGTTCAGTCCTTATTCACATGCTTACCAGTACAGGACTGCATTGATATCATCAGGAAAAAGCTAGTTGATAACAACATGCCAATTGAATATGCAGAACTACTAGAATTATGCCTAACATCTGGCTATCTGTTATGGAACGAGGAGTTCTACGTGCAAGTGGATGGCGTAGCAATGGGCTCTCCTGTATCCCCCATTGTTGCTGACATTTTCATGGAGGATTTTGAGGAGAAAGCACTAGCCACAGCACCAGTGACTCCCCGGTTCTACAAACGGTACGTAGATGACACTTTCACAATACTACCTAGAGACAGTGTCCCTGCTTTTCTTAACCATCTTAACACCATAAACCCCAACATACAATTTACTATGGAGTTAGAGGCAGATAATAAACTAGCTTTCCTAGACATTCTCACCATCAGGAATCCGAACCAAACCTTGAGCCATACAGTGTATCGTAAAGCAACCCATACAGACAGATACCTCAATGGTGACTCTCACCATCATCCTATACAGTTAGCTACCGTAGGGAAATCTTTGTTTCAGAGAGCCCGCGGCATCTGTGACAAACAACACCTGACGGCTGAACTTCAGCACGTCAAACAAGTACTGCGTAAAAACAAGTTGCAAGTACCACGCCTTCGTCACAGAAAACGCGACAAACCAGCCACAGTAGAGCGTCAACCTGCCATCCTACCTTATTTGAAGGGTGTCACTGACAAGATTGGAAACATTCTGAAGCGAGCGTCAATCAAAACTTACTTCAAGCCGCCGAAGAAGATCAACCAATTCTTACGACCTGTCAAGTGTAACATCCCCCTTCAAGCCGCAGGCGTCTACAAACTAGATTGTGACTGTGGGCTCTCCTACATCGGGCAAACAAAGAGAAGTATAGGGACCCGCGTTAAAGAGCATGTAGCTGACATGAAACATAGGCGCGATAACAAGTCTGCAGTGTGTGATCACGCCTTTGAGGGGCCCAACCATTACATTAGATTTGACAAACCCCAAATCCTTGCTAAGGAACGTAGATTTATTCCTAGAATGCTCCGCGAGGCTATCGAAATAAATAAATATCCTAATTTCAATAGAGATGATGGTTGGAAAATTCCACCAGCTTGGGACCCCATCATTCACAAGCTGAAGCCCCATACACACACTGCAAGATCTAATGATACGGTTAGTTCCTTTTGCAAATAAATTAATAAATATAAAAGACGGAGGTCGGCTTTCCTCTCCAAGTTTTATTTCGCCATTTCTTTCTTGGAGGGGCCTCCCAATTTTGTGAAATGGTGGTAGTTTCAGTAGATTCTCTCTCTTTAGCATTAATTAAATCACAAAATCAACTTAAACCAATTAAAAAGATAAATAAAATTGTAAAATATTAATTTCTGAACGTCTTAAAAAATTCATCGCTTGAGGGTAGGCTCACGAGTAGCTTCAGTCCCCCGTGACCACGGCAGCTGCAAAGGTGCCGAAACGTCGGAATAATCAAAAATCAAACCAAATACCAACTAATTACCAAAGTACTTTCAATAAAACCGCGCTAGTATCCGTTAAAAAGTCTTTTATTTCATGTCTAGTGAGCGCGTAAGCTTGAGAAGTGAATATGTCAACCAGTACGGACTGGATGTTGCAAACAAATTCCGTCGGTTGGAAGATCTTAAGACGAAGCGCGCAAGAAGAATAACATCATTAAACTTCTTGAAGAGATGTCGTGATCAAGATCTCATCCCGCACTGTGTCAGGATTTCTCCAAAACATGACATACGAGGGAGCGCCAAGATCCTACAACAGGCAAGCAAAAAGTTACTCGTGAGCCTTATCCGTGAACATCGTTCCGATTTGGTAGCATTAAATCAACAAATAGATCGCTTGTCCAATGACTTGAAGATAAAACTTGCCACGGAGGACTTTAACCATTACATTCTGGTGCTAAATAAACGCGAAACAGCCGTATACAACGAATGTAAGCATAGACAAATTTCTAAATATGAGAAGTTGCACAAACGTCATCATGCATTTCCGTACGATACGAACCATAGAGTAGAAGATGACACCCGTCAATGTCAAACCCGTGCAGTTGTCAATTTATCAAAACAAATATTGGATGAAGCTACTTTAAAAGTATTAAATAAGGGTCTGAATTTCGCGGTAACACCTCGCAGAATACCGTATGAGGATATTATCTGCAGCGTAGAGGATTGTCTAGTTAAAAATCAGATCAAAAAAGAGGACAGTGAAGCTATACGTCAAGATATTTCATCTGTTTTACGTCGTAGTAAACTGCCCAAGCAAAATCTTCCTTATGATGAAAACGTCGCGTTGAAGAACTTACGCACTAGACCTGAATTAACTATCCTTCGAGCTGATAAAGGTAACGCAACGGTAGTTATGGATACGTCGGATTATAACGCAAAAATACAAGAACTTTTGAGTGATGAGAAAACCTACAAACATGTTAAATGTGATCAAACCGCCAAGATCCTTAATAACACGAAAGAACTCATCAAAAAACATTCAGAACAGTTAGATCTTGACGTCAATTATCTTATTCCATCCTGCCCTATACCGCCGAAACTGTATGGGTTACCGAAAATACACAAAGACAATGCTACGCTACGTCCCATTGTAAGCCAAATTGACTCACCAACCTACAAATTAGCTAAACACGTAGCGAAAACACTCACACCACTGAGAGGTAATACATCAGCGTTTGTAAAAGATTCCTACCAGTTTGTCAGTGAGATACAACATCTACATCTCGCTGATGATGAAACTATGGTTAGTTTTGATGTTCAGTCCTTATTCACATGCTTACCAGTACAGGACTGCATTGATATCATCAGGAAAAAGCTAGTTGATAACAACATGCCAATTGAATATGCAGAACTACTAGAATTATGCCTAACATCTGGCTATCTGTTATGGAACGAGGAGTTCTACGTGCAAGTGGATGGCGTAGCAATGGGCTCTCCTGTATCCCCCATTGTTGCTGACATTTTCATGGAGGATTTTGAGGAGAAAGCACTAGCCACAGCACCAGTGACTCCCCGGTTCTACAAACGGTACGTAGATGACACTTTCACAATACTACCTAGAGACAGTATCCCTGCTTTTCTTAACCATCTTAACTCCATAAACCCCAACATACAATTTACTATGGAGTTAGAGGCAGATAATAAACTAGCTTCCCTAGACATTCTCACCATCAGGAATCCGAACCAAACCTTGAGCCATACAGTGTATCGTAAAGCAACCCATACAGACAGATACCTCAATGGTGACTCTCACCATCATCCTATACAGTTAGCTACCGTAGGGAAATCTTTGTTTCAGAGAGCCCGCGGCATCTGTGACAAACAACACCTGACGGCTTAACTTCAGCACGTCAAACAAGTACTGCGTAAAAACAAGTTGCAAGTACCACGCCTTCGTCACAGAAAACGCGACAAACCAGCCACAGTAGAGCGTCAACCTGCCATCCTACCTTATTTGAAGGGTGTCACTGACAAGATTGGAAACATTCTGAAGCGAGCGTCAATCAAAACTTACTTCAAGCCGCCGAAGAAGATCAACCAATTCTTACGACCTGTCAAGTGTAACATCCCCCTTCAAGCCGCAGGCGTCTACAAACTAGATTGTGACTGTGGGCTCTCCTACATCGGGCAAACAAAGAGAAGTATAGGGACCCGCGTTAAAGAGCATGTAGCTGACATGAAACATAGGCGCGATAACAAGTCTGCAGTGTGTGATCACGCCTTTGAGGGGCCCAACCATTACATTAGATTTGACAAACCCCAAATCCTTGCTAAGGAACGTAGATTTATTCCTAGAATGCTCCGCGAGGCTATCGAAATAAATAAATATCCTAATTTCAATAGAGATGATGGTTGGAAAATTCCACCAGCTTGGGACCCCATCATTCACAAGCTGAAGCCCCATACACACACTGCAAGATCTAATGATACGGTTAGTTCCTTTTGCAAATAAATTAATAAATATAAAAGACGGAGGTCGGCTTTCCTCTCCAAGTTTTATTTCGCCATTTCTTTCTTGGAGGGGCCTCCCAATTTTGTGAAATGGTGGTAGTTTCAGTAGATTCTCTCTCTTTAGCATTAATTAAATCACAAAATCAACTTAAACCAATTAAAAAGATAAATAAAATTGTAAAATATTAATTTCTGAACGTCTTAAAAAATTCATCGCTTGAGGGTAGGCTCACGAGTAGCTTCAGTCCCCCGTGACCACGGCAGCTGCAAAGGTGCCGAAACGTCGGAATAATCAAAAATCAAACCAAATACCAACTAATTACCAAAGTACTTTCAATAAAATCGCGCTAGTATCCGTTAAAAAGTCTTTTATTTCATGTCTATGTATTATTCTTATTCCCATATTTTTTAATGGCACCATTACATAGTTACACAATAATTTTATTTATTTCTTCACTCATAATGCGTCGGCGTCCCTTATTCGAGGAGTAAATGTTATGGCATGCCGTTTTATTGGGTGATTCAAATGCCAGAGATTAATTAATAAGCAGAAGCGAACTACTTGCTCACGAAAGATTTGTTTCACATTTTGACTTTTTGAAAAGTATTTGAAAAGTATTTGAAAAGTATTTGAAAAGAAAGACAGTTTTTTAATAGCGGAAGTTAATGGATGCGAAAACAATTTATAACAATAAAATTATAGTGTCTATACACCGTTATTTTTAAAGTAAGTACCTATATCACAGTACATATATAAGTTTTTTCAAACAGTATGAGAGCTCCATGGAAATGTTCGAATTTGACGGCTGACGTCACTCTAAGAGCTCTAAGCAAAGCTCGCAGTACTTTGGTCAGGGTTGTGACATCGCGTCGCAGTTGTTTCCATAGCGTTCGCGCGTAGCATTCCACGAGACGGCCGGAAAATGCCAACCCTAGCGATTCGACGGAGTGCAATGACAAAAGGGCCTAAGTGACGTTTGCTCCTCTACTGTTTGAAAAAAACTTATATATGTATGTACTATGCCTATATCTAAAAATGAAAAGGGGTGTTCAGATGTTTTTCGCGATATCGTGGTTGGCACCATAGTAAAAGTTGTTCATTAACGTAGTCTGAACACCCCTTTTCATTTTTAGATATACTTTAAAAATTTCTATAGCCCACTTGTGGAGAATTAATTGTCAGTATTCTATTAAACGTACCTATTCTTTATTTTTCATTTTTAACAGTCTAAATCCTCGAACAATTTTCAAAGGAAAATTGAAATAATTATGAATTGGAATAGCCGGAGAAAATTGTGAATAAAACGGGCGCGGAGGATGATCCGCCATTTTGTTCCTTTCAAAGGATTGATGATTGGACATTCTTATCTTTTTCTCCGGGAATTTATTCAACAATGAGGGAGATATTACATCTTTTAAACGTCTACTGCTCTTTGAAATGTAGGAATTGTAGCTTTTTCAATTCAAGATAGAAAAAAATATCAAACAGTTGCATTTTGGATATTGGCATTGTTCGATCATCACAAAAAAATATCCGTAATGTGCAAACAATTTGGTTTGTCACATTTGGTCAGGAATCCAAAAACCAGCCTATGTGAATGACGCTGAACTTCCAAAACCGTTAGTAAAAGCCTTACTGCACCTTATTTGAATGGCATTTCTGTATGTTACGTCTAACTAATTATCTTGCGCCTTTTGTTTTGACCACTTAAAATGATCAGCCATTTCTTTAGCAGCCATTATAAACGCTAAAATGTACCTTTATTTGCAAAATATTACATTCGCAAAATATTACATTCACAAAATATTACATTCGCAAAATATTACATTCGCAAAATATCATACTTTGTAACTACAATCACAGTCAAAATAGTTTCTGCTTCTGGAAATGCCAGATTTTAGTAGATGCCACTTATTTAAGGCGATGAAAATTTTGAAAATATAAATTTTTGGTTTAGGCTTAAAAAATTTAAAATATAAGTAGATGAAAATATAATAGCCAGTTGAGACTTTACGATAATACTTTATTTCTATTTATTTATTATTATACCTAGCTATAATCACCTCGTGTGAAACACAACTTTACAAAAAATCCTACAAACAAAACTATATGCCGTATTTACTTTACTACCGTTCCTATACACTGTTATTTTGTAGTTATTATAAGTAATTAGGTGAGTGTTCTACTAATGAAACTAAACATTTTTGCCAAAGAAATATGGGTCGAATAACGACAAAAAAAAATACTAAATAGGTTGCCCATAGCCCCATACTAATTCAATTTTTTAGCTGTCTGGTAAGTAAGTATAGGATCAAATTTTTGTCCTCTTTTGAGCCATGTTTTTTGGTAAAAATGTTTATTTAGTTTTATTGGCTGAACACTTCCTAAAGTTCATTAAAACGACTACATAATAACCTCGTAGTATATGAAAAATATTAGTTTCCGCCCGTGACTTCGTCCGCGCGGACATTCGGAAAACCCTTAAGGAACTAAGATGAATAAATAATGAAAAAATATTAGAAAAAATCGGCTCACCCTTTTTTTTCTAATATTTTTTCATTATTTATTCATATTAATATAAAAATAGCATTGTGAATGCAAAAATCTAAAAGTTTAAAATCCTTAAGGAACGTTTGACTGGGATAAAAAGTATCCTATGTTTCAATCCAGGCTATAGACAATACGTGTGTTAAATTTCATCCAAATTTGTTCAGCCGTTTTTTCGTGATTGCGAAATAAACATCCAAACCCACAAACTTTCACATTTATAATATTAGTAGGATAACAAAACAACACTATACAGTCATCATCATCCCCCTACCCTTATTCCAATGTATTTGGGGTCGGTGCATTGCGTCTTTTTCTTCCATTCCTTCCTGTCACTCGTCATCCCCTCATCCACTCCCTTCGCATTCATATCATTCCGCACACAATCCATCCATCTTTTCTGCGGTCTTCCTCTTACTTTCCAGCCCTCAACATCCATATCCATTACTCTTCTAGTAACATGCCTTTCATCCCTTCTCATAACATGCCCAAACCAACACTATACAGTGGCGCTCAAAATCCAAAAGTGGCCACTTTTAGCAAAAAACTCCATTAAACTAATCGACATGCTAAAAAATATTTAAGCGATAAAAATTACTAAAAAAAGCTTCTTCGGAGTTCACTACAGAAAGATAAAAATACTATATTTTTTTCCAATGACAGCGCTAGTGTGCTTACTACGAGCTCTTAAATTTAATTAAAATTTAAAATTTAATTAAAATTTAAAATTTAATTAAAATTTAAAATTTAATTAAAATTTAAAATTTAATTAAAATTTAAAATTTAATTATTTCGCCATGTACCTATCGTATCGTATTTTTTAAATCTTTGACTGCAGTTCCAATTATTAAAATAAATGAAGTCTTATTTAAGTAAAATCTCCTAACTTCAATATTTAAAGTACTTTCCCTACGTGTGGAAAGTTTTAGGACATTCTGTATATAAAGTTACACTTAGTGTCCGGACACGAAAGTGGCGGCGGCCGAGCGGTGGCGGGGCGGCGCGGCAGCGGAGCGGCGGCGGGGCGGGGCGATTAGAACGTGGGCACGAAACTTAGCGGTCGGTCAGCCGCGCTAGTAGTGTTGTGACAGATGGGCTAAATACCATTGAGGGCCCGTGGACCTACCGATTTGACCTACTGGTAGGACCACGGTATACCACCAAAGTAACTTCTTATTTTTTTTTATTTCTATTGATGTGTCAAATGTGATGTTGCTATGGAAACAATTTCTTGTTAAATCAATACCGAAAAATTTTCAAAGGACGAAATATATCCTATGTCTAAAAATTTTATTTAGTTCGAAAAAATGGTCTAAGTATAGGCGTTAACTAGTTTCAAAACCGGATTCTTTGCTCATCTTGTGTTTTTTAAATGATGTCCAAGATGCCGACATCCATACTGAATAAATAGGTACGGTAGTACCTATTTATTAACAAACTCATGATGGGTGCTTAATGTCACGATTTATAAACTATTAAATTTTTTATTGGGTCGGCTTAAATAAAATCTTTAATTATTCACTTCTCAAGCTTACGCGCTCACTAGACATGAAATAAAAGACTTTTTAACGGATACTAGCGCGGTTTTATTGAAAGTACTTTGGTAATTAGTTGGTATTTGGTTTGATTTTTGATTTTTCCGACGTTTCGGCACCTTTGCAGCTGCCGTGGTCACGGGTGTCCCCCGTGACCAACTAATTACCAAAGTACTTTCAATAAAACCGCGCTAGTATCCGTTAAAAAGTCTTTTATTTCAAATCTTTAATTAATTAGGCAGACACAAACTTAAGTGGCGTATTCACTTAGCAGCTTATAGACTTCTAACTAACAATCCTCCCTGAAATGTTTAAGTTAGAAAAAGCAAGTTTGTTTAGTGACCGACGCTCGGGAAAAAGTTAGTTGGACAGTTTCTAAAACAGCTACTAAATTAAACTGATACTTTTGGTTGTTTTAGTTTGAACAATGACTAGTGATCCACTTTGGATTAGGATGGAATTAATGAGTATGGAGCTTGATAGCGCAGTGGTTTAGCAGTTATCGCGGATGTAAAGCAACTTTTGCAAGGGTTGGTCATGGGGTGGGTGACCAAAAATTTATTATCTCGAGCTCCTCCGTGCTTCGAAGGCACTTTAAGCCGTTGGTCCCGACTGCATTTGCAGTCGTTAACAACCACCATTCTGCATTGGGCACGCGGGCGGGTGGGTTATGGCCCATCCATACTCCTTTTTTTCTTGTCGTGGCTCTCCACTACTGGAGTTTCGCCGTTAGTTCAGCGAATTTCACCCCCAAGCGGAAAAGTTGCTCAACGCTGGCAATCTTCGTCCACTCCCGGATATTCCGTAACCAAGACTTTTTTCTTCTCCCAACGCATCACTGTCCCAATACTTTCCCCATCATTATGAGGTGGAGCAGCTGGTATCCCTCATGTCTTAATTCTGCATTTGATGGTTCCCAACAGTTCCATCCTCCTTATCCACCCACCCATAAGGAAGGCTATGCCCCAGCAGTGGGGATATTAAAAATGGCTGAAAGACAATTGGTATGAACAAGAAAACGGGCAACAGCGTTTTTTCAATGAAAACTGTCCAACGCTGTGATCTCCAACCCACTTGCCAAGAGCGGGAATCATGACAACATCCTCCCACACGCACACAGACATAGACAGCTCTCACCGACCGACGATACTGCGTACGCACTCGAACTCGTTTGAGATTGGTCTGAGATTCTGGTTATTCCGTGTTGGTGAGAGGTGTCTATGTGTGCGTTGCTCGAGCGCGCGCTTTAGGTTAAACTTCTGTAGTCTTAAATTTTGTTGAGGGGTACCTACAGAGAAAGACATGGTAATAGGTACCTTTTATCCAAAAAAAAGTACCTACTGTTCCCGAGGTAAGTATAATTTAATTAATTTCGACGCAGACGAAGTCGCGGGCAGCCGCTAATAAGTCATATTCCAAAGCAAACTTTTTGGTTAAACCAGGTACAAAGTTACTCTTAGGAGGACAGACTTCCTATTTTGTGATAATTCCGTCAAGTCATTCCTCAAATTAAAGTGTGAAAATTATTTAATCATTTTATTTATCTTCAAATTACCATGTTATGCGCAGGAGACAAAGTGACAATACAATTATAGTTACACGTGTTTTTTAAATTGCTTTATCATTATTAATGGTTGTAGCAAAAAAAAAGGTTCTCATCTTTTTTATTGCGTAATCTGTTTCATTTCGTGTTTGGGTTATGGTAAATAATAAGTATAATTTCCCTTTTTCACGACGAAATCTGTTTTATTTCATGTTTTGGTTAAAGCAAAATAAGTATATTTTTGTTTCTGAATTTTCTGATTACATTATCACAAGTATTTTGTTGAATCGGTTTCGCTCTTTTTCGAAGCGCTGCATTTGCGTTCGATACAAATTGTTTTGAAAAATGTTTAGTCGAATAAATTGAAAATAAGAAATTAGGTCTACAATGAGATTAAATTAAAAATAGTTTACTAACTATTAATTATCAAAGTGTAGAAGTAATAAAGTATCTATTCACAGAAATATTACATAATATTTTATTAATTAAGTAATTGATTGAGTGCTATTATTCTATTTACGTTTTTTAAAACATAATCTTGTCTTAAATGCTAACTAAAGAAGTTGATAAAGTGAAAGTTAAATTATTGTAATATATTACATAATTTTTATCTAAATTTTAACACAGACTACAAGTTACGAAATCCTTTAATATAAATGTGAAAGTGTGTTTGTTTGTTTGTTTTTTCACGTGTTAAAACTACTCAACTGATCATCATGGAATTTTGAATAAACGTTGTCAGGGGTAGGTACAGAAAAGGACATGAGTACCTTTTATCCAGAAAATCGGTAGGTACTGTTCCCGAGGGACAGATTACAGAACACGCAAACGAAGTCAAAAATAATTAAAAAAGAGTCAACAACCTTACTGCAAAAACGTGTATCTTTATTTTCGCTAGTGATTTCATAGTCAGAATCCTAGTATGTAAAAATAATAATCTAACATAAAAAAGTATAGAGGCTACCTCAATTTAATCTTATGAAGGTCCCAAAACACCTTATTAAGTCAACCCCTTTCTTTTGACGCGAGAAAAAACCATACCATTCCACCCCGCTTTGCTAATAGGCAGTAAAGGAGCACATTTTGACAGACAGCAGTCGTGTGCCGTTTCTGCAGAGTTTTATTATCTATGGTGGGGATACAAATGTATTTTTTATTGGTCAACATGACCCTTCGGATTATTAAAATGTGGCACGTAATGATGGAAGGTTTTTTTTATATTCTTCCTGTCTTTTATACGATTTACTTCGCTTAAGTAATTGTGAAAAAGATTATGCCACTTTTTCTCATAATAATATTTTCATTCTTAGATATTTTTTTGCCTTTATCTGTTTGTCTAGCCCAGTGGTCGTCACACTTATCTGTTCAAGGGCCACTAAGGACAATGTAAGGTATCACTGCGGGCCGCAAATTCTTGGATTTTAGTTGACACCACCAATTAATGGCCATATTTTTTTTGAGCTGTCAAAACTCGATTGCCCCCAGATTATTCTTTCAGAGTGACATGCTTTTTCGCTTTCATGGTTATAACGGCAAAAAAAAGTTTTTTACCATCGCCACTCTAAAAAGTGCGTTTAATTCAATTCAACGATAAGAGTGAATAATAAGCGATTTTATTCACCGAGTGAATAAAAATAATTTGAATTTGGAACAAGCGCGCATCATGAATTAGTACAAAAAAGTACCTATACCTACTGGCTGCTAAGGAGCTATTCCATAGAGCTATAGTTAGACAATAAAATTAAACGAAAAAAAATATCCCGCCAAATTTAATTATTCTTTTTAGTGTCTTATCTTTGGGTTCTTTTCTATCTATTAGAGGGAGATTGAATGTTCAGTCTTGCATCAGTCCATTCCATCAGTCTGGTACGATATTCAGTCTGCAAAAATTCATAGTCTATGCAGACTGATAAAATGGACTGATGCCAGACTGATCATGTAACCTCTCTCTTGGCGTGGTTGTTTTATGTCATTGAAAAACTTCTAATTTCACGCATGGGTCGCATGGGTCGGTCATGGGATGGGTGACCAAAAAAGTTTTATCTCGAGCTCCTTCGTTTTAAATGCTCTAAGCCTCCGTGCCTCGGAAGACACGTTAAGCAGTTGGTCCGGCTGCATTTGCAGTCATTAACACCCCTCAATCCGCATTGGGCCCGCGTGGTGGGTTATGGCCCATCCTCCCACTCATAAGGAAGGCCTATGCCCCAGCAGTGGGGACATTAAAAATGGCTGATAGTCAACTATAAATACTAAGTATAAAGTACTGTCAGAGGTACCTATTTGTTTTCTCGCAGTCAATGGTAAAAAGTAGAGTACACAACTCGTGAATAAAAAATTTTATCTCGGTCCTTTGTATAACCTTTGTAGTCCTTCGAACTAAATTCCTTTTTATTCACTTGTTGTATAATCTACTATTTTTTTATGATTCGGTCAGTGGTCAGTGGTCAGGTGCAGTACCGCACAAAAAGTGGGCACTGAGAGAATAAACGCAAGACTAAAGTATTTGCAAATTTTTAACTTGTTTTTTTTTTGACAATTCTTCAAGTCGGCGGCGTCGACAGGGTGATTCAGAAAGCGTAAGCTTTTTTACTTCCGCCATTATTTGTTATTATTTGAAACAAAGTCTGGGAAACAGTAACATGCACTCCTTTATTAATTCATCATCAGTAAAAGGTTTGATTATTTTTGCAAGCATGTAACAAACTTGATAAGATGCTTTTGTATCAGCCTCGTTTTGTGCAACTGCTGTCGTCATTTTGTTGACGACGAATTACAGCTTTCAAAGTTGCTACTTTATTCTTCCTTTCATTCGATTCCAAAGAAAAGGCCTCAGTGAATGAATTGTGCCTACTCGTGTAGTAGCGAAATATGTTTGGTAAAAATTGTCTGCTTTATCGCGGGCCGCGCAAACATCGTCCGCGGGCCGCAATATGACGACCACTGGTTTAGCCCCATAGCCAACATTTTATCCATACGCTAACTATTAAAGATTTTTATGACATAAACTTATGTATATCACAGAGTTTGATGTATTGGATGAATTCACAAGCTTACTAGCTACTAGCGCGGTTTAAAAAAAATATTAACTAATTAATAACGAAAGTACTGGTTTGATTTTTTATTTTCCCGACATTTTGGCATCTTTACAGCTGCCGTGGTCACGGGGGACTGAAGCTGCTCGTGGGCCTACCCTCAAGCGATGGTTTTATAAAAACGTTCAGAAATTAATATTATTTTTATATTAACCAAAGAACTTTCAATAAAATCGCGTTAGTATTTGTTAAAAGTGTTTTATTTCATGTCTAGTGAGCGCGTAAGTTTGAGAGGTGAGTACCTACAAAGGTGATGTCCAAAAATGTATGAGGTCTGGGCCACGTCTTTGTACAGTATACCAAAAAATAGATAAAGACACGATAAACAGTTTCTAATTATTCAATTTCTTTAAAATCGCTTTGTTTTCTGGAAGGAACATAAAACAAAATGCAAAAACGCATAAAAAAAGCATCATGGCGGAAGATGTTAACAACTTCTTATACGTCTGTGTAACAACAACCCACAGCACAGAGAACGTAGAACTCAATGACAGTGACAGTGGGCGCATTCTGCCAGACAAATCTTTGAGTCATCGATCGCCATAGAGAGTATATTTTAACCATGGAAAGTAAAATATTGAACAATTCCGGCAGCTAGACCGCCTATCTCAAAGCGAAAGCAATGCTCTATCCGTCCTTGTCATATCATAACACGATGACAAGGATGGACAGTGCACTGACGTCATAAACCAAAAAATAGACAAAGCAATCAAGCCGCAGGCCTCCTACACTCGCTCGTCGATCGCGCGATAAGAGTGCTGCACGGTGCATGTATCTTGCGCACGTTGAGGCACGGGTTACTTGCGCGGGTGTACAATACTATGGAGCTAGACCCGCTTTACGTGTTTCCACGCGGGGCATGTAACTTGCGCAAGTGCTCAACTTGCGCGGGCTACTTGCACCGTGTAGAAACACTCAAGCACCTACCGCTATACTTTCCATGGTTAAAAATGGCAATCGATGACTCCACGATTTGTCTGGCAGAATGCGCCCACTGACGGCTTTTTAACGGAGAGTTGCCATATTTGACGCTTTATTTCATGTAAAAAATATTGATCTGTTTTTATTAATAACCATTTAACCATGCATTCTATAAAATTATTTGTATTTTTCTCAGAATCAGCATATTTTTCTCCATCTTTGAGGGTGGTGTACATAGACGTGGCCCAAATTAGGACATGTCCTTTAAAAGTCAATATAGTTTATCTAGACCTTAATGTATTGTAATCAGCAACAAAGTTAGAGTACCTAACAGTTTTTTTTATTTATTGATTGCCATATACCTAACATAAAAGAAAACAAAAGTTATTTGCTACATTCACAGAAAATCACGAAAGGTTTGTAAAAAAAAAAATAGGTAAGTAGGTAGAAGGGGTATGCATTACAATGCCGAAGATTCATAATACATACGACCGAAATATCGATGCATAAAACACCTATTTTCAAAATACCGAACATGCTAAATGTCGAAATCCGATAAACCGAAAATTGAAAGATCGATCATCAAATGACCGAAAATTTGGAATCCCGAAAGTTCAAAATCCCGAAAGTTTAAAACCCCGAAAGTTAAAATGTCGATACTTATTTATTACTTACTCTACCTACACAAGCACATACAATTATGAAGGAGGCGTGTAAAATGGTTATTATTTTGACAAAATCCACCAATCGAGTTTGAAATAGTTTTTCTCTGGCGCTTCGCCGGCCGTTGCCGCGGCAATCGCGGCATGCTCGCTTCGCTCGCTCGGCTCGCGCGCTAGGTTCATGTCAACCTCATGCTCGTCGCTGCGCTCCTTGCACCCATCTCGTGACCTACGGTCTACGGTTTCTAAGTCCCAGAAGACTAATTTAGTTAGCCTCATTTCAGGCAGCAAAATTTTCTATAAAGCTGTTGCAAAGTAAAGAATTTGCGCTAAATTTTGCAGGCTATGCCCAAAGACACCTCCACAGCCTCAATTAACCTCAAAGAAGGCGCCTCGTTTCAAGCCGATTTAATTTTTAGCTTTTTGTATTTGACTAATTCGTTAATTCGGTTATAAAGTTCGGGGTTTATAACATAGGTATTTTAACCTTCCGTTTTTTAAGCTTCGGGGTTTAGTATTTTCGGTAAAATATCCTTCGTGATTTTAAACGTACGGCCAAACAACCAATCGACCTTGTCATTTTCGGTCTTTCGTCCATAGGTCTTGTAAAATTCGGTCTTTTCTACTTCGGCATTGTAACACATACCCAGGTAGAAGCCATTGCACCCATCTTTTAATTTAGCCTTTATAAAAGGTCCTTCACACCTAAGATCTAGCATCTACTAGTCATCTTTTAGCTGCCTTATACGTACATATGATTCACGAACTAGAAACTAGACTTAGGTAGTATATTGTTATGGGAATGACGAATAGTCACACGTTACGCAATTGAAGATTATAATGTAACATAGTTGTTTATTATAAGCAAAATGCTAAGTTATATTTTTTATTAAATGTGCCATTATTCACGAACATTTTTATGATAGCTAAGTAAGTGCATAATACAATATTTAAAACTAGCGGCCGCCCGCGACTTCGTCTGCGTGGAAAGATTTTTTGGTATCCCTTGGGAACAATACTTTTTTTCGGGATGAAAGATACCATTTCTCCTTTTCTGTACCACTGACAACATGTATGCAAAATTTCATGATTATCGGTTCAGTAGTTAAGACGTGAAGACGTAACAAACAAACAAACGGACTTTCGCATTTATAAAATTATTAGTAAGGAAAGAATAAAAAATCAATATTCTGGCGAAAATATACTCGTTTAAAGAAATTTGACTTTTCATACAAAGGAGCTAATTTCTGAAAGGATTATTAAATATAATAATATATTCAATTTAATTTTATTTGGATTTGATATTGTTCGAAAGTTGTAATAGTCAACTTGTGGAATTTATACTGTCAAATTATAGAAAGAAATTGAATTTTCATACAAAAATACGCGAGTTTTAACATTTCTATTGACACACAGCGAATAAAAGAAATTATACAGTAAATTCCGTAAGTTCACTTTTACACCTTTCGAACAATATCAAATTCAAATAAAATCAGATTGAAACCTTTCAAAAATAGGGTTGGCAACGCAAAGCTAATTGCAGATGGCGCCAGCGGCGATCTAACCGCTATCAACACTTTGATTGGTTAAAATATGTCTCAAATGACATTTGATATTTGAAACAACAAATCAAACTATTTTAGTACAAACGCTTGTGGCGCCATTATTTCCTCAGTTTGCATCCCCATTAGTTTGTTTGTATGAAAAACCATAGTGGCTCCTATTTTCTTTTGAGCAGTTTGGTATATTGATGTGTGTCCATCAGGCATTTTTGTTAATGTCCTCACTGCTGGGGCACAGGCCTCGCGGGCGCAATGCGAATTGTTGGCTGTTAATGACTGCAAATGCAGCCGGGACCAACGGTTTAACGTGCCATTCGAAGCACGGCGGAACTCGAGATAGTAAATTTTTGGTCACCCATCCCATGACCAACCCTTGCGAATGTTGCTTAACCTCCGCATCGCTGGGCCAGGCGTTAAACCACTGCGCCATCGAGCTTCTCATCGATCGATGTGTGCGTGCTTAGAAAGCCACAATTCGTTACGAGTGGCTTCTCTGGGTAGGTAGGTACCCTAGAGTGCGCCACATAAGTATTATTTCTACCTCTATTATGAAGAGTATCACAGTGTTCTACATTCTATGACACATTAGTTAAAAAACGTCATTTGTCACTCCATTCTGACCACGATTGCCATCAGCGTGGGATGATCTCACTGGCTATTGTTACGGACAGACAAGCAACATAGTATTATATGTATATAGCGCCGTACTTAACATTTATCGTTTCTTTACTACCTATGTTGTGAATTTAGGTTTTATTTTTTATTGGCTGCATCTACTAACTTGTCTTTATAAAGACAAGTTAGTAGTAGAGCTAGTAGTAGTAGAGTAGAAGATAAAGACAACTTATGTCTTTATAAAGACAAGTTAGTAGTAGAGATAGTAGTAGTAGAGTAGAAGATAAAGACAACTTATCTTTATAAAGACAAGTTAGTAGTAGGGTATACTTTACTCAAATAGCCAACGTTCTATGCGTTTGAACGCTACGCTTACTATCAAAGCTTAGGAAATAAGCAGTAAAATATAAAATTACGTGCCCATACCTTGTCAATTCCATACTATAATTCAATTTAATTTTTGTGGAAGACATAAAGCTTGCGACGACATTGTGATTTTAAATCGAAGAGAGGTACTATGGGCAACAGCGTCGCTTAACCAGTTTGCAACAAAATTCCTGTGCGCGCGTATCGCCCCCGCACGAACTAAACGTATGGTTGTGACGGCGCGGCGTGCAAGCGATTTTGACCTTAGCAGTGGTTAAGCGTCGCTGTTGTCGATGGTACAACTCAAAGAGATCACGTGACCAATTTAGATATGGGTGACAAAAAATTAGTGGCGAAATTCGACACTTGTTTTTTCGAAAAAGTTGTTTCGTTTCATGGACTGAACATATCCTTGAAATTTGGATACCGTATGTTTAGAATGACCTGTATGAGGTAATAGGGAATATGCATCAAATTTTTTTTTAATCAAAATCAATAGTATAATGCGTGAGAAAATCAACTGTAATATTGAAACTTGTCTCTTGCGTTTTTTTCTTGTAATATAGTTACTTGAAGTTAGCACGTGTCAGAAATGGTCAGAAACATGGAGAGAATTAAAACAAAATAAATCAATTTAAGTAAAGTAATGTTTATTAAATTGAATCGTCCAATTTCTTTTAACCTACCACCTGTTCGGACGTCTTTTTTTAGCTGAGAGAAGAACAGGCGGAAGAAACTCGTCAGCTTTATCAAATCAGATATTTACAATTAAATCGTTACAAACTACAACAATATAAACTTAAAGTTATCAGTTAATCTCTTTATTAAACTATGATACTAGTTACCAAGCAAATGCAAAAGAAATCTGTCTTTAATGTACTTTACTTATTATTACTACAAATAATCGGAATAATCATAAAATTGGGAATGAAAATTAACAGCGGATAGCCTTTGAAAAACAATCAACTCACACACAAAACAATTAATTCAAAATAACACAATACAATGAAGAATTTACTTAACTTAAATCCCGTAGTGCTCCAAACTTAAAACTGAAACGTATGCTCAATTTTCCATTCCTTAAATACCCACTAAATTAAACACAAAAAGTTTACCCCTCACACCACTTTTCAACCAATCACAATCGACTATACTATTTGTACGAAAAAGTAATATCAGAGATAATATTTTATAAAACAATTACGTTGTAATCTTTTTGAAACTAAATCCCAATGAATTACAATAATTGTTATATTCATTACTGTAGTCTTACTTGCATAAATTCTTGAAAATACGTTCAGCCAATGATAGGCGTTACGACTAACTATCGTGAAATTATCAAATATAATAAATGGTAACTTATTTAAAACTTGCTAAGATATATATAAGATATTTACATTATTTTTAAAAGAACTGAGTCAAAATTAAATGTTAAACAATACATGATTTGATCATACTATTACCAAACATTATTTATCTGAACGTGTAAGGCAAAGGCAAATGTTCATACAGCCAAAAATACAATTATTGGAAAAAAGCTTTACTTAAAATCCGTCACGGCCATTCTGACAAGTACTTCGCTCCCGAAGTACAATTTTAAACTTATATGTTAGGTATATTAATAACAATCATAATGGTCTTTAAAATTTACAGAACAGTCACTGTTAAAACCACTACTGCCAACAATGGGCATTAGTCTTAAAAATAGTCACAGTCAAATATGGCTCGCAAGCTTCTTAATCATGGCTCGCAAGCCTCTGCAACATGGCTCGTCAAATATGGCTCGCAAGCTTCTTAATCATGGCTCGCAAGCCTCTGCAACATGGCTCGCAAGCCACTTTAATCATGGCTCGCAAGCCTCTGCAACATGGCTCGCAAGCCACTTCATGGCTCGTAAGCCTTTCCAACATGGCTCGTAAACTCCTTCAACATGGCTCGCAAATCTCTCCAACATGGCTCGCAAATCTCCCCATCATGGCTCGCAAATCTCTCCAACATGGCTCGCAAATCTCTCCAACATGGCTCGCATATCTCTCCAACATGGCTCGCAAACCTCTCCAACATGGCTCGCAAACCTCTCAAACATGGCTCGTAAGCCTTTCGAATATGGCTCGCAAGCCTCTCAAACATGGCTCGCAAACCTCCGCCCGCAGGCTAAACACCCCCACTCTACCGCTACCCCTGGGCGGTGAGCAATTACAGTCATAAGTCAAAAAGCAAAAGACCATCATGATTATTACCAATAAAATCTCCAACTTGTCCCATTTAACAAAAATCTTCACCCAACTCTTTATTGCAAAAAAAAGAAATGGCAATTAGATATAAAATATAACAATTTAATTAGTGACAATTCTGATTGAATAAGACAATATACAAATATTATATAATATATGTCGACGAAGACAACTGTCAGAAGCTGTTTGCTAAATAGGACAAGCAGCAAGATAAACACACTATCAATATAACTCATCATAATGTCAATTATTTTTAATCAATATGATCAGAAAACAAACCTACTAGAACAAGTATTTGGTAAGATCGAACATGTGGCTTCATCAATTTGCAAAATCACCATTTTAATAATCCTCATTGCAAACAAATTACCATAACCATTATCATCATCATTATCTTCAACCATCATCATTATAATCATCACTCGTCACTATCTTAATAATCCTCATTAACATAATTATCATCATTATTATAATTTTCAAATCGAAATCATAATGTAAATCGAAATCATAATCAAAATCATAATCTAGATGAAATCATAATCCAAATCATAAACCAAATCAAAATCAGAATCTAAATTGAAATCAGAATCCGAATCGAAATCAGAATCTAAATCATAATCAGAATCGTAATCGAAATCAGAATCTAAATCAAAATCGAAATCAGAATCTAAATCGAAAACAGAATCAAAATCGAAAACAGAATCAAAATCGAAAACAGAATCGAAATCGAAAACCAGAATCGATACCAGTATCAAAATCAAAATAAGAATATAAATCGAAACTAAGTGTAAATTGAAACTCCAATACTATAAATCAAATTTCAAAATCGAAACTTAAATGTAAAATGAAAATGGATATCAAAATGGAAATTAAGATCAAAATGTAAATCAAAATATAAATGTTAATCCTAATCAAAATGAAAATCCTAATCAAAATGAAAATCAAAATGAAAATCCTAATCAAAATGAAAATCCTAATCAAAATGAAAATCCTAATCAAAATGAAAATCCTAATCAAAATGAATATCCTAATCAAAATGAAAATCCTAATCAAAATGAAAATCCTAATCAAAATGAAAATCCTAATCAAAATAAAAATCCTAATCAAAATGGAAATCTTCATCAAAATGAAAATCCTCATCAAAAACGAAAATCCTCATAAAAATGAAATCCTCATCAAAATGTCAATTCAAATCAAAATATCAATCCAAATAAACATGTAAATCCAAATCGAAACGTAAATCCAAATCAAAATGTAAATCCAAATCGAAATGTAAATCCAAATCGAAATGTAAATCCAAATCGAAATGGAAATTAAAATCATAATGTAAATCCAAATAATTATGTTCATCGAAATCAGCAAAATGTAAATCGAGATCGAAACCTAAAAATCGAACCCTTAATATAATCTATACCTTAATCGAAATTTAAATCTAAATTGATAATAAAAAAAAAACTAAAATCGAAATTTAATTTTCAAGGTTTAGACTTTATCCTAGATTGAAATCTAAGTTGAAATCTAACCCGAAATCTAATTCAAAATAAAAACCAAAATCTAAATCTATCAAAATCTAAATTTAAAAACAAGATCGAAAATCGAAACTGAAAATCGAAACCAAAAATCAAATCTTAAAATCAAATTCGAAAATCAAATCCGAAAATCAAGTCCTATAATCAAATCTGAGAAACAAAACCAAAAATCCTAATTATAAAAACAAAACCAAAAATCGAAAATATAATCTATAATCAAAATCAAAAGCATAAAATCTAAAGTAAAATCTTAAATCTAAAATCAAAACCGAAAATCAAAACCAAAAATCAAAACCGAAAATCAAAACCGAAAATCAAAACCGAAAATCAAAACCGAAAATCAAAACCGAAAATCAAAACCGAAAATCAAAACCGAAAATCAAAACCGAAAATCAAAACCGAAAATCAAAACCGAAAATCAAAACCGAAAATCAAAACCGAAAATCAAAACCGAAAATCAAAACCGAAAATCAAAACCGAAAATCAAAACCGAAAATCAAAACCGAAAATCAAAACCTAAAATCAAAACCTAAAATCAAAACCTAAAATCAAAACCTAAAATCAAAACCTAAAATCAAAACCTAAAATCAAAACCTAAAATCTAAATCGAAAATCTAAAATCAAAATAAAAATCTAAACCGAAAATCTAAACCAAAAATTTAAATCTAAAATCAAAACGAAAAATCAAAACATAAAATCAAAATATAATATTATCATGAACTTGGGTACAAACCAAAGTCTCTGAATAAATTACTCAAAACATACTTGTCTGTTGCAATTTAAACCCACCCAATAGTAATAATAAATCCGAATGACATCGAATCATACATTTTAAACTTTTAACTTCTTGGCGTAGCAAGAAATTATAAATATAAAGCAATAATATAAGCAATAATATATAAAGCAATAGTAAAAAGTAGTTAATATAAAGTACAATTATGAATTATAATTTTTAAGTAATTATGATTAATAATTGTGTTATTGTGTGAACATTAGCATAACAGTGTGAACATAGCATTTAAGCTTATTTCTTATCGGAAGAAAGCACAAATTAAAAAGAAACAATATCAGCCTTTTTAGTTACACATAAATTGCTTATCATTATTTGAATTTTAAATAATGCTAGGATTACTCTGCAAAAACATTACTGAGCGGGATTCTATTTTATAGATAACTTTTCTAAGTAAAAGAAATATTATTATATACATTGCTCCGATTCTAAATAAAGAAACTAAAAGCATTTGTGTCGCCCAAGACAGCGCCTACAGAAAAGTTCGTCGTCTAAGTTGAGACAGCCAGGAATCGAACCCGGGTATCTCGAGAGACAGACATCATGAAAACCAGTGTACTACCCACTCGACGTTGTTGGTCGAAAAATAAATAATAGAATACGATATCTACCCAAAATAAAAACTTTCAATAAATTTATAATGAGAATGAGAATGCTAAATACTGTGGCAGGGTAAGTAAAGTTCAAAAGTAAAGACACTCTGCTTTAAATAAGAAAAACAAAATAAACCCTCAAATGAAAAACATTAAATTCTTACTTAAATCTTACTACCTACTTTGCAATTCGAAACATACGTAGAAAGTAAAAATTAAGAAATGATGTAACTATTAAAAATTTGGTAGCAATGAATAATATTTTGTACTAGTGCAGAAGTAAATAGCTGTGCTTCAATAAAATTTGAATTTTCTAAAGCTAAAGTATCTACAAACCCAAATGTTTCATTGTAAACTTTATACAGACTTAGTATAAAAAGATCTACCTACTTATAACGTACCTACAAATGAACAATTTAAACAAGTTTTAATCGCATTTACTTAGACGCCAGACCAATTACTCAGGCTTTTGATAAAACCACATCAGTATCACAAATTAATTTTATAAACATCTTTAGTTAATATTGATTTCTCAATGTATTTGATGTTAATTTCGTCGTAACAAATTTTATTCTTTTTCCACATCAAAACAATAAATAAGTATTGAACTAGCAAAGTAGCAACCTCGTAAAATAAATTATTAAAACAGCCACTAATGGCCTTACCGGCTAGCGGACTTTGAAGGAAGATCTCTGAAGACTTCTCCTTTACTTCTCATTCTTCTTTCACTGACACCAGCTGGCTGCTACTCAGGTCTCAGGATCGCAATGGCAGCGGAGCGAGTTCTCGTCAGCATCCACCCTGAAAATCATCAGGAATTGGTGTTAATATTTTGTAAATGGACCGAGTCGATACCCACTTCTGATGTCAGAAATGGTCAGAAACATGGAGAGAATTAAAACAAAATAAATCAATTTAAGTAAAGTAATGTTTATTAAATTGAATCGTCCAATTTCTTTTAACCTACCACCTGTTCGGACGTCTTTTTTTAGCTGAGAGAAGAACAGGCGGAAGAAACTCGTCAGCTTTATCAAATCAGATATTTACAATTAAATCGTTACAAACTACAACAATATAAACTTAAAGTTATCAGTTAATCTCTTTATTAAACTATGATACTAGTTACCAAGCAAATGCAAAAGAAATCTGTCTTTAATGTACTTTACTTATTATTACTACAAATAATCGGAATAATCATAAAATTGGGAATGAAAATTAACAGCGGATAGCCTTTGAAAAACAATCAACTCACACACAAAACAATTAATTCAAAATAACACAATACAATGAAGAATTTACTTAACTTAAATCCCGTAGTGCTCCAAACTTAAAACTGAAACGTATGCTCAATTTTCCATTCCTTAAATACCCACTAAATTAAACACAAAAAGTTTACCCCTCACACCACTTTTCAACCAATCACAATCGACTATACTATTTGTACGAAAAAGTAATATCAGAGATAATATTTTATAAAACAATTACGTTGTAATCTTTTTGAAACTAAATCCCAATGAATTACAATAATTGTTATATTCATTACTGTAGTCTTACTTGCATAAATTCTTGAAAATACGTTCAGCCAATGATAGGCGTTACGACTAACTATCGTGAAATTATCAAATATAATAAATGGTAACTTATTTAAAACTTGCTAAGATATATATAAGATATTTACATTATTTTTAAAAGAACTGAGTCAAAATTAAATGTTAAACAATACATGATTTGATCATACTATTACCAAACATTATTTATCTGAACGTGTAAGGCAAAGGCAAATGTTCATACAGCCAAAAATACAATTATTGGAAAAAAGCTTTACTTAAAATCCGTCACACGCATCAGCTCCCGCCGAAAACGCTCTATACAAATATGTGACGTCACTTATCACGTTTCAGGGTGTTTCAGGCGCGTTCAATATGGAGTTAGCCAAGAATCTTCAATTATCTCCTTAAATTTGCGTTTTAGTACATATGTGTCATACAAAATATTATTTCTTATTGGATATTCTATCTGACTGTTAAGTGCATTATATCCGAAAATGAAATTAAAATTTCGTTATTTTCCCCTGATTTCATCGTGTGATAAAACTAAAATAATTCATTTTTTTTATTTTTCTTTCTGTTCCATCATGTTTTTACAAGTGTCCGCAGCGATCAAGCTCAATTTTATGAAAATCGGTGATTTATGCATATTCCCTATTGTCTATTGATTGGTTCCCTTTCGGGGCGTTAAGACCAAGGTGCTAAAATTATCAAGGTTCTGTAATTCGAAGCTTAATATCAGCGTTAGGTTCAATCGAATAGAACTTTTCCATTTTGAAAGAGCAATTAGGATAGACCTATTGAGAAATACCGAGAAGGAGATCTAAAACCCTACTGCCTTAACAATGAAGAAAATTAAATACCTACTACGAGTCCATAGATAGACTAACACTTCAAAAAACTTCCCAACTTTTGTCCCAGTGTACACCTGGGATCCCTATTTCCCCCATTTTACGGACTACTGCGAATGCAATACAAGCGATTTGATTTGATACTCTGTCCTTTATTTCTAAACTACTAGCGCTATTTTAAAGAAAAATGTTTAAATGTGAATTAGATTCAATTACAAAAACGCAGTAAGTCCAATCACCAATATTGAACGGACAGCGGCCGCTGCTCTAGTTCCTGAATGGAAGGTCGCGGACGCGGCTCCGGCTTGAGAAGCCGTCGTCACGAAATGGACAACTGTGTCCATTGTGTTACGGTTATTAAAAACCCTAACTAAAAGATATTTCTTCATTTTTAACACCCCTACCCTTGGGCGTAGGCCTTAATTCCTTTTAACCCCTTACCGCATACCAACCAAGCCATATGTGGATACAAAAGACAAAGCCATAGTGGACACAAAAGTTGATGATTTGGATGGATAAGGAGGGGAGGATGGGCCATCATCCCACCATGCAGGCATAATATCAATTGGTGAGTTTATCTCTGCATATTATAATTCAACACAAATTCTATTTATAGCTAAAACTAGCGGCCGCCCGCGGTTTCACCCGCGTGGTTCCCGTTCCCTTGGGAATATCGGGATAAAAAGTATTCAATGTTTTAATCTAAGCTATCTACTATCTGTGCGCCAAATTCCAACCAAATCCGTTTAGTAATATTTGCGTGATTAAGGAACAAACATCCAAACATCCAAACCCACAAATTTTCACATTTATAATATTAGAAGGATTACAATTATTGAAGTTTGTTTAGTCTTACTTATCTTATTTGGTAAGTAAACAATCTTATTACCTAACTTTTTAATGAAAAAAATCATTTATAAAATACAACAAATAGTTTTCGTTGCCAACAACCAATGGCCCAACGTACTTTCTGAAGCACTGAAAAAAAATTTGGTAGCATCGTAGCAAATGACGTACTTTCTGAAGCACTGAAAAAAAATGGTAACATCGTAGCAAATGTCAAATCAATAGATAAGCCTACAGATAGCACTGACTTAAAAGATTTTAAAAAAATATGAAAGTTATCTACGAAATAATGCAATTGGAATTATCTAAAACCTGAAGAAAGGCAAACAGTTTTTCAGCAATTGCCTTTTTTAAAATTAATTACTTAACAATGAAAACGCACCGTCAGCGTTTGACCAGATGACTTCGGGTTCAATGTTCTGAACAGCTGTTTTTTTCGACGCCTATTTTGGTCGCGTCATCGTGACACGAACATAATAGCTCAATCCCAGATTTGTCATATCGACAAAAAATACCAAGGTTGTTACGGTAACGGCATCTACAAGTGTCGGATTTTGAAACTGTCTCGTTTTTAAAAGCAAAGTCTAGTTAGAGGGGAAAAATGTCTGGTACCTTTAGCACAGAATACATAATAGTACCCTATAGTTATCTAATTGACGACAAATAATTGGTATTTGTTCAGGGCCCTATTCAATAAAACTTACAATTTACAATTTATATTTACAGGTGACAATTTTACAAGTTTCTATTCAATAAAAAATACAAGTTACAAATTTGTAATGGTGGAAAATTTACATATTTGTCGAATTGTACTTACAATTTTACATATTTCTGTTCAATAAACATTTTCCTGTTACAGGTGACAATTTACAAATTTGTAGGAAAAACTGCTTTATTGAACGCATAATTGTATTGACAAGTTTACTTATTTGTAGAATTGTAATAAATTTCTGACAGGTGACCTCACCCTCGGTAAAATTTTATAACTCGGCATTTTTTTTTTTGTTTTAGCTGCTTTTATTACCAAAATCCAGTAGTGAGAGGAGTGATAACGATGAAATCGTTCTAATCGAATGACAAAGAAAAATATTTAGAAACATAATATTTTATGCTTTTGATGTGACTGATTTCACATTTTACTGGCCCACCGATTGCGGAGGTTAAGTAATGTTCGCAAGGGTCGGTAATGGGATGGGTGACCAAAAATTTATTATCTCCGATCTCGAGCTCCTCCGTGCTTCGGAAGGCACGTTAAGCCGTTGGTCCCGGCTGCATTGGCAGTCATTAACACCCACCAATCCGCATTGGGACTGCGTGGTGGGTTATGGCCCATCCTCCTTATCCACCCATAAGGAAGGCCTGTGAAGGAAGGAAGGCCCAGCAGTGGAGTCATAAAAATGGCTGATGGACAACAACAATTTACAATGTAATTTGTAAATTACAACTACAAATTTGTAGATACAATATTGTAAATCTACAGGCGTTTTCTACATATGTAAACGTTTATTGAACAGCATTTATAAATGTAATATTTGTAAGATTTTACTTGTAAAATTCTTACATAATTGTAAGGTTTATTGAACAGCACTTGTCATACAACTTGACAAATATGTCACTTATTGTCAAATTTGTAGGATTGTAAGTCTTATTGAATAGGGCCCTGGTTAGGTATTTGTATAAATATTATAATAAAAATATTAAAGTTTGTAAATAATGTTTAGATGTTTGGAATTTTGGATGTCTGTTACTCAATCACACATAAATAACTGATCGAACTTGGTAGTTTAAGGCTTGGATTAACGCGACATACTGGCCGTATTGATATTTGATATTTTTACAGCTTCTAGGGCCTGTGGAGACCATAGTAGCCTTAGTTATTTAATACTAGCAGCCGCCCGCGACTTCGTCTGCGTGGAATGTTTTTCTTGCTATCCCTCGGGAACAATACTTTTTTTCGAGATGAAAGGTACCCTATGTCCTTCTCTGTATTCCCTTGACAGAGTGTATGCAAAATTTCATGATGATCGGTTCAGTAGTTAAGGCGTGAAGGCGTAACAAACAAACAAATAAACAAACAAACGGACTTTCTATATTAGTAAGGATAAAAAATGCGAAAGTCCGTTTGTTTGTTTGTTTGCTACGCTTTCACGTCTTTACTACTGAACTTTACGAACCGATCGTCATGAAAATTTGCATACACGTTTTCAGGAGTACAGAGAAGGACATAGAGTACCTTTCATACAGAAAAAAGTACAGTTCCCGAGGGATAGCAAAAAAAATTACGGGCGATCGCTAGTATTCAATATTTTTAACTGTACTACAATCCGTGTGAATGAAATGTTTCAGAAGGACAGATCAACAACTATGTCATTTTAAAAAGGTTGATAATAACTTCACGTACTGCTTTCAAGTTTATAGTAAGTACTTATTCGTCACAATTTATAGGATTTTTAAGTGATATGACGTCACTAGCGATTAATTAAGAGGGTTTATAGAGCACACACATCGACAGAAACGAGGAGATCCGCAGGAGAACTAAGTAACCGACATCGCTCGAAGGATTGCTCAGCTGAAGTGGCAATGGGCGGGACCCATAGCGAGAGGAACCGATGGCCGTTGGGGCGGAAAGGTTCTGGAATGGCAACCGCGCACCGGACGACGCTCCGTGGGTAGGCCCCCACAAGGTGGACCGACGATCTGGTGAAGGTCGCGGGAAGCCAGTGGATGCAGGCAGCGCGGGACTGATCGTCGTGGAGATCCTTAGGGGAGGCCTATACCCAGCAGTGGGTGTCGTGCGGCTGATATGAATGATGATGAACGATGATACAGCACACTAGCGCCGCCAATGGAAGAAATCATAGTGATTAAATAAAGACGAAATTGTGGATTGTGTTCTTGTAGATAGCGCACTCCGAAGAAGCTTTGTGGTACTTAGTCTGTCGTTAGTTTAATGGATTTTTTTTTAAAAGTGGCCACTTTTCGCAATAAAATTCAATTTGCGTGAAGTGATTGCATAGCGAAAATTAGAAGATTTTTCTTTTGCTGTTTGGTAACTATTTGTGAGAGAAGAATTATTACTTAATCCACCTTTTTGTTATTATGAACTTAGATGAGTCTAGTATCACTACTTAAAACCTCTTTGCAAAAATAGATTTTGAAAAAGCTAAGTAGGTATATGGTTTTTTTACCAACTAAAAGAGAAGGCATGAAACTCTGTTTACTTGATTAATGTGAGGCATAGAACATTTGTAGTATAAATTGTACATTTTGATAATACTTAGTACCTACAACATTATAATTTAAATAAGTACCTACATCAATAAACAGTCTTAGTAGTAAAACGACTTATCGTCACACAATAGGATTTATAGGGTCAACAGACCATAAGTAAGCGACCAACGACTAATTTAAACCAAATGGCACATTCATAGTGGTTTACGAGGTATTTGGTACGGTCGGCAACAAAAGTAGCTAAAGCTACTTTGAACATTAAACTACATCTCGCCAATGAGGGGTTTTCAATGAAGCATTTAAAAATTGTTTAAAAACAAAAAAACCGACTTCAAAAAACCTGAAAATAAAAACAAAAACAGCTTCAAAATTAAATACCTCTAAAAAGCAAGAAATAATGTTCTAATCACTAGATACCTACGCATATCACTGTAATAAAACACGTCTATTGAAGTCGGGTGGGGCTGGAGGACAACTTCTTTTTTTTATTCTTAGTAGAGCCCCACCCGACTTCAATAGACGTGTTTTATTACAGTGATATGCGTAGGTATCTAGTGATTAGAAAATTATTTCTTGCTTTTTAGAGGTATTTAATTTTGAAGCTGTTTTTGTTTTTATTTTCAGGTTTTTTGAAGTCGGTTTTTTTGTTTTTAAACATTTTTTTATTTTATTCTTTTTAGTGTAATCACTATACAGTTCCTATTTGATTTTGAGGAGTTCCCTTGCGTATCTTTGATATCCAAGGTCCAATACCAATGAAATCAAAATGGTATCATCTCTAAAGTATCCTCTTTCAAACAAAAAAAGAATCATCTAAATCAGTACATAAACAAAGAAGATATGGTCGATAAACCGTATAAGTTCACAAAATGGTAACGAAAACGACAGTATTTTCAGGTTTTCCTGAAAAGTACTGAACCGATTTCAAAATTTTAAAAAATGGGACTAACTTGAGAATAAGCCTGATCTAATAACGTTTGAATCATTTCAATCGGTTCAGCCGTCTTCGAGTAATCGGTGTACATACAAAAAACAAAAAAAAAAATCGGGTCGAATTGAGTACCTCCCTCCTTTTGAAGTCGGTAAAAAGAATAGTTCTGCTGTGCTGATCTAAGCTCGAAACTTTATAATCTGCGGTGTCAATATTTTGTGTGATTGATTGAACAAAAATTCAGTCACAAAGGTTTAGTTGTGCTCGTGTTTACTGAGTATTTGTCGGTGTAGACTGCTCAAAAAAGGAGTGTAATGTTTTCAGATTTCATGTAGGTATACATAGTGGCGTGGCGGTCACATAATTAAAGACACCAGTCGATTTTCATACCAACGAGGTAGTTTTAAGCCTTGGTTCTCCGCCAGGGATTGACCTAGCTGTAATCTGATGATGGCAATTCAGGAAGAAAATAGAGGAAATTCAGATCGCTATACATACCTAACTGATCTGATCAGCATTCTAAGAGATATAAGGATATGTTTAAAAAAAACGCGATATTAGCACAAAAATATAATATGGGAATCCCGATATGTACTGAAAACTGTGATCCTTGTCTATCTCTCTCTCTCTTAGAATGCTGATTAGATCAGGGGTGTGTGTAGCGATCTGAATCTCCTCCATTTACTCCCTAGATGCGATGACCATCATCAAATCACAGCTAGGTCAATCCTTAGCGGAGAACCAAGGCTTCAAAGTTACGTCGTTTGTATGAAAATCGACTGGTGTCTTTAATTATTGTGTGACCATTGTGTGACCGCCACTGTATTGCGAGTTTATTCCACCATAACTTCTAAATGCCTGAACAGATTTGGATGTGTGGGGTATCATTAAAATCCTTCCTTACATCATTCTGAGGGACACTGGCTTTATAAAAAAAAATATGGCAGCTGCATGGCATGACGCTCTTTTTTTGTAAAAAAAAAGTTTTCTTTTTAATATAAAGTAGCTCTGGTAAATCTCTCATTATTTGTTTCAAATAAGGTAGTGAAATAAAGTACCTACTTACTAATAAATTTATAATAGCTTCTTTTGAGGTGGAGTGTACCAATGTCGCAAACAATTTATCTGATGCAACCTTTTAAGTAGGCGCCTTTTGTGATGATTGTAAAAGCTTAGCACCTTTCACAATGGTCGGGTATTGGATGGGTGACCGCTTGGTTAGAACTGTTCAAAAAGGTGCCCTTTCCGAAGATAGAAATAAGACATCCTAACTTTTTACTAATATAAACGTGATAGTTTGAAAGTGATGTTTATTAAAATTTTGTCAATCACGCAAAAACAGCTGAGCTAATTTGCGCGAAATTTGGTACGCACACACATAGTTACCCGGGTAGGGTTGCCTTAAATTCCTGACATGTCAGGAAAATTCCTGTCATCTGGTCACCCTACCCGAGGGCTAATGGGGAATGTCCGAAAAAAATAAAATTGGCTGAATATTTTTCTATAGGTAGGAATAAGGTCCCTTAGTAATAGAATAAATTTTCATAATTTTCGGTTTCGTGAAAAAATTTCAAAAAATCAAAGTCTCTTCGACTTCACAAATGTTTGAAAGTAACAGCAGAATGGAGATTGTACCTTTGCCAACACCTGCCACAACCACAACATGGTATTAAAAAAAGTTTCAAGACAAAATGTCAAAACTTTTTTTTAAATACGTGTTGTGTTTCTGGCAGTTAGCGGCAAAGATATAATCTCCATTCTGCTGTTACTTTCATACATTTGTGAAGTCGAAGAGACTTTGATTTTTAAAAACTATTTTACCCAACCGAAAATTCTGAAACTTTTTCTATTACTAAGGGACTTTATTCCTACCTATAGAAAAATATTCAGCCTATTTGATTTTTTTCGGACATTCCCCATTGTCTTATTTCAAAATCTATCGCAATCGCTTTAATTTGATAAGATGGTGACACATTGCTGTATTTCTTTGATAAGTTTTTATTTGTGCCAAAAAGAAGCATCGATGTGTTAAATCCTGAAAGCGATTTTAATTGATTTTGAAATTAGATAATAGAGAGGCTGGTCAAAGGTTCGCTAGAGATTGTTCGACTGTACATGCGGACGAAGTCACAGGCGGAAGCTAGTTATGAAAATACAACCCGTCATAACTCAAAACAAAGGCCCTTTAGTCGAAAGTTTGACTATAGGTAACCCCCACGCTCCCGCAGCTGTCAATTAATTTTGACATTATCGCACAAGTTGACAGTTGTCGAGTGTTGTTTACGAACTAAATCTGTCGATTTGTGGAATCGACAATCTTGATGCTTGTTATTTGCATGTTTTTAAATTGGAGGGCTATGACTATCTTGTAGGACAGGAATAAAATGAGGTCAAGATTTAGTAGTTGATAAAAAATTGGTAGTTAGAGTTATATTTTTGTCAGTAAATGCTTTAAAGGAAAAAAAAAATATAAAACCCGCCTGCATAAAAAGACAAGTCAACTGAAAAGATGGAAATAAGATTAAATATTAAAGGCAACATAATAACATGCAGTCGGAGGCATGCATAAAGAAAGTGACGTTATGAATGATTTGAATTAGTAAAGTATATAAGTATATAGGTAGTATTGTCTTTTTATGCAGGCGGGTTTTTAATATTTTTTTATTTATTTTTTTATTTATATCTTTTTAGTTATTATATATTACGGTAATGATATACCTTTTTGAAATCCTTATAAAAAGCCCTTTAATTTGACACCCATATTGCAGGAATATAAAAATTTTTTTTTATCCACTACGTATAATAGCACCGTACAGCCGTTGTTTTTTTTATAGCGCCACCTTCTTAAAAACACTTGGGCTGACGAGACAAATCTAACGATATCTTAATAACAGAAATCCATTCAGCCGTTTGAAAGATATGAGGTAATAAAGAATATTACATACAAACACACATACAAACAAACATACTTACATACAAGATACACACGAAAAACATAACCCTTTCTTTGCAGTCGGGTAAAAATAAAATACGTCGTTTTTCAATCAAAGGCAATATCTATGTTGTATTCTACACAGTCTGTTTTCAATACATTTGCGAGAAAAAATCATAGGTACTAATGTATCTACTGAAATTGTTGTTGAAATAAAAAAAACCGTGAACAAAAACGCATGGCGTGCGGTAAAATTAACTTTCCGCACGCTGTATTTTTGAGCACTGTATTGAAAAAAAGTTTTGCTGGGTTAAACCGTTTTTATCATTTTTTTAATCGTCTTATACTTTGAGTTGAAAACGGATTTATTATTATTGTTATTGCTAGTAGGTAGATTAAGGAATACATCAGTGAAATAAGTATAGTTTGAATCACGAAAGATGACCACAAATGGCATCCATCTTCGCATCATATCATAACTCATGAAGAAAAGACTTAAAATAATATTTCATATATTTAAATAAAGTAGGTTGTTGTGTTGTTACGGCTAATACCCGAAGTGCGGCTAAACCTAGTTTGAGCCGGCTAAAACTAGGTGTAGCCGCTAGCTGTTGGCTAAAACTAGGTGCAACCGATCTGCTTTACTCCTGTAGGTCCCAGGTTAGGTTAGAAATTCAAGGCCAGCGCGCAGCGCAGCGGAGCGTGAGCCTTCGAGGTTATTTTTTTAACAGACAACAGAAAAAACATTCTTTATATCCCATGCTGGACCTAGTTTTAGCCGGCTGCACCTAGTATTAGCGGCGAGCAAATCGGCTACACCTAGTTTTAGCCAACAGCTAGCGGCTACACCTAGTTTTAGCCGGCTAAAACTGGGTTTAGCCGCACTTCGGGTATTAGCCGTAACATATACATAATAATAATTTATAAGAATATGGCATTGTTGATAAAAAGGCAACTGTCAACTATAGAAAACGAAGGAAAAATAAATTCAAGCCAATTTTGACAGTTCACTTGCCCATCAACGCCATCTAGTGAGGCAAATAGTTACTTTTTTTAATGTCACTTTGAAAGCTCTTATTATCATAGGGTCATCAACCGACAGTATTTTAGTATACATTACTACTCAAGCGGTTACTTAAAACGTAAACTAACCGAAATACACCGAGGCGGCACCACCGGAACATAGTTACGAGGGCCCAGCGCGGAAAGCTGCAGGTAGGTACGAACGCTACGAAAATAGACGCGCTTCCGTTCCGGATTGGTCCAATTCATGAGTGAAATATTTATGTTGCTGTGCCATTGGCTTTTGGGTAGATAAGAAATATAAGCCATAACCCACCACACGGCCCAACGTGGATTGATAGGTATTAACGATTGCAAATGCAGCCGGGACCACACGGCGCTCTATGTGCTTTTCGAAGCATGGAAGAGTTTGAGATATATTTGTCGGTCACCCATCCCATGACCGACCCTTAGGCTGGCCCCAGACCTACCGGTTTCATTTCTTTGCTTTGCTGTTCTACCATGGACCGCCGGCCAAGAGGCTCATTTTCAATCTATCTCATATTTTGACCTGACCACATTAGCAAGATAGCCATTAGTTTGGTGTTATCAAATATCGTCGTCTGGGGTGCGATGAGAAGTTTTAGTTTTCGTTTTAAAATAAAACTGCTGTTTTATACAAAAATTAATAACGAAATTATCAAAATGTATGAAACAGTTCATTTTTTTTCGCGATTTCAGATTTGGTCCCATAGTAAAAGTTGTTCAGTTTTATTATGGTCCCTATCTACCATATTCAGTTTTATAAGGCTTTACCAAACATCTTGTATAAATAAGCGATCGAGTTATTTTTAACGATCGGAGTCCATGTTCAGGGTGGCATATCTCCTAAAAGCTTCCTACTTTGCAATCCAGGCGATGACATTTGATAAAACCAAGCTAATGGCTATCTTGCCAATTTGGTCTAGTCCCAAAATGCGATAGACTGAAAATTACCCTGGTTGGCCGGCGGTCTTTCAAGCAAGGTAGCACAGCAAAGAAAAGAAACGGAACCGGTAGGTCTGGGGCCAGCCTTACGAATTTGCTTAACTGCCGCAATCGCACTGAGAAAGCGCCAACCCTGCGCCAGATAAAGATTATTCGATTGAAAATAGCTTTTTAGGGTTCCGTAGCCAAAATGGCAAAAAACGGAACCCTTATAGATTCGTCATGTCTGTCTGTCTGTTCGTCCGTATGTCACAGCCATTTTATTCCGAAAGTATTAGGATTACACAGTTGAAACCAAAGTTCGTTGGTTGAAACTTAGTAAGTAGATGTATTCTGTTAACCGCTTAAGGATTTTAACACAAAAGTAAAAAAAAAATAGATTAAGGGGGGGCTCCCTTCTCAAAAAATCCTTCATAGCAATACGTGCGGTGTGTCTATAGATAGATAACTCTTTAAAACTGACATTGAGGTTCCTAAGACAATTTTTTCTAAAAGTTAACCGTTTGAAAGATAAACACTGCCAAAGTGGTGAAATGTGTCCTCTAAAATTTGAAATAAGTGAGTGAAAAATCTAGAAAAAATATATGCTATAGATCTTAATAGAAACTTTCAACGAAAATTGGCTTGAACAAGATATAGTAATTAGTTTTTGAGATATATCATATTTTCCAAAACCGCAAATATAACTTTGTCATTCATACCAACACTGTGAAAAACAAAGTTATTTTTACAGACGAAAAATTATAGTGGTATTGATACGGTAGTATTGATTGGTACGGTATAAGGTAACTACGGAACCCTATGGCTCGTGGCCCGACACGCACTTGGCCGGTTTTTTATAAAACGCAAAGAATCACATTTTGAATCTCGAACCATTTTATAATATTAGGTACAACACGAATATTGGCCAGAAAAGTTTTTAATGATTTTGAACTATAAACTTTGGTCTTCTAAAAAAAAATGTGCTTTGCACTGCTAACAAAAAAGTTTTGTTACCTACATTTTTGATCATTTTTAGAAACGGCTGAACTTATAGACTAAGCTCCCGTTGCTTGAAACCTTACCTCACAAGGTGGAAGAGCAGAAATGTGTTGCAGTAATTAGAGCATGTTGGTTGAATGCTCTAAGCGGCTGAAATATGTTTAATTTTACATATCTCCGCCAATTTGAAAAATTTCGAAAAACTTGCTCAACTAAATATCCTTACTAATATTATAAATGCGAAAGTCCGTTTGTTTGTTACGCCTTCACGTCGTATAACTACTGAACCGTTCATCATGTAATTTAGCATACACATTGTCAGGGGTACAGAGAAGGACATAGGGTACCTTTCATCCCGAAAAAAAGTATTGTTCCCGAGGGATAGCAAAAACCTTTCCACGCAGACGAAGTCCCCGTCAGCCGCTAGTTCTATATAATTAAATTATCGAACCTGCTCACAAAATTTCACGAGAATCGGTTAAGAAATGAGGTCTGTAGAGGAGAAGAAACGGACAGACATCCGGCGGACCGACATACGAAAGAATTTTTGCCCAAGCTGAAGCAGAAATGCTTCGCTCGCGCTTCGCGCTCGCTCTGTCAATAATAATAAATATTTTTTCTAGATAAAAGGTACCCTATGTCCTTTTTTGTACCCCTGACAACGTGTATGCAAAATTTCATGATGATCGCTCCAGTAGTTAAGTTAAAAACAAACAAACAACTAGTAAAGAGTAAGGATAGTAAGGAGTAAGGATAAGAATAACCGCTCCCTCCTGTACTCGTACACTCATGGTATACTTACCATTAATTTAATTTTTTTAGAGGTATCAACGCTCCCTCCTGTTACTTGTACATTCATGGAACCTAGTGATAATTAACCATTGATTTGGTTTAAGCGGTAAAACAGCTCCCTTCTATCACTTGTACCACACGCTTTAGACAACGCCTACGAAGACGCAGGCTAGGTGTGGCCTGCATACAATGTCACTAATGGATTGCTTTTGTGCCTTATTCTATTAATGTTTTGTACTTTTTCATTGACACTAACACCGTGTTTATGGACTTTTCACTCTGTAGTTGTCGCTTACCATTAGTTCTGCCATTTTAAGCTTTTTTAATCTTTCATTGTGTTGATATGCGACAATGTTTTATGTACTTAAATACATTTAGAAAAGTTAAAAAAAAGAAGCTGTAACTTCTGAAAATGACTTTATAGTTAACATGAACACGGTTTAAGAACTTTTTATGTATTTATAGTATGAGACTTTAAGTTAACCTTAATTAAAAAGCAATTCAGTTATAAAATTGTAAACATGTTGTTTGATAAATTATTTTACAAAAATTAAATAAAGAAGCAAGTTCCCAAATAATAGCGAAATAAATTTCTATTCATTTATTAAATTATCGCTTGTTCTTATATTTCATACCACAATATAGACTACTCCTAGCTAGTAACATACCACCAGCAAGGTTAATGTTAGTATAATCTATACAACGTGTTACATTACAGCCCCTAATACCGAATAAGGCAGATAGGGATCACCAATCTGAACAACAAACGGAAAATAGATCCTTCATTGACATCCTTCATTTCGCCAAGTGGCATGTCCTTCTAAAGTTTCTGCCCAGACAAGGCCAAAATGGTTTGATCATAAATAATATAAATATAGACTTTAGACTAGACTAAACTTTATACAACGTGTTACCAAAAACCCCTAATGCCGAATATGGTAGATAGAGACCATCAACTGAACAACTTTTACAATGAGACAAAATCGCGTAACTGATGCCGCTTCATGCTGCTTGACCGTGTGTGATATCTGTCATGCCACTGGATTTCATGCCAATGGATATCATGCCTCTGGATATCATGCCACTGGACATCATGCCACTGGGTATCATGCCACTGGATATCATACCACTGGATATCATGCCACTGGATATTAGGCCATTGGATATCATGCCACTGGATATAATGCCACTGGATATAATGCCACTACATATCATGCCACTGCATATCATGCCACTGGACATCATGCCACTGGATCAAGCGGCATGATTAGATGCGATGCGACAGAAGTTGAAGAGATATTTAAATAAGTACTTATTAGAAACTTTGGTTGTTTCCACGATTGACACGCTGATTGTATGTGCTAGTTGACGCATTAGCGATTATGATGTTGTAAAGTATTTTACCAGCTAATTCAAAGATTCCGCTATTTCCCACAACTTGTGCCAAAGCCTAGGGACTACGCCCCGTACCGAGAAGGTGCGCCCTGCATACAATGTTACTAATGGATCAGCCTGTTTTATTATATCGTTATGCTGTGGACAATATGGGCGGACCTACATTAGATGATGATTGAAAATCATTGATTGAAATTGTGGTTGATACCGCTATGAATGCAGGTAGGAAATTATAACTGCGTACGCTGCGGTTTTCGGTTTAAGGGCGTCTATTGAAAATTTTATACTGTGGCTTTATGTGGGTGGTGTGGTAATACTGTGGCTTTATGTAGGTGGTAAAAACTGAACACTGTAAAACTAAACACTGAAGTAGTAAACACTGAAGTACGGTAAATAATTTTTGTTGTTACGGTTTGTCTACATGAAATAATGCTAATCAATCTTGAATGACTTTTTCACAAACGGGTATAAAGTAAAGGGTAGGTTTTTTATTAAACATCAAAATATTTTACAGCTTCAGCTCCTACATTATTTGAGTTATATTTATTCTGTAGTAGTATGAAAGCCTCTACAAATTTTCTTCGGCTGATAAGCATCAGCTAACGTCTGACTTTTATCTGACAACTAACCAATTGTCAGATAAAAGTCACGGGAACTTCCAGCCCGCTGATTACGCAACACTGTTGCTAACAATTCTCGATTGAAATCGATTGAAACCACAGTTACATTGCTACTTTAAGTAAGATAGTTGTCACATTGGTTCTTACTAAAGCAGCAATGTAACTACGATTTCTGTCAGAGTTGATTGCAACAAAGTTACAAAATCAGCCCACTGGATGCAGAAACTGCAGTACCCTTAACACGAACATCTGTCGAGAAAAAAAACGCACTTTCTTTTCGCTATTCCGCGGTAGATGTTGCGCTGTACATTCCTAATACAAAATTACTCATTCGAATGTTTTTACGCGCTTTATTTTTTTAGATAGCTCTTTTTGCTACGGGCACAGAATAGATACAAGTAATACCGTCTACGGGTACAGAATCGATTGTCTCGGAGACCCTTGAGGGAGACCTATGCCCAGCTTAGTTTTGGCACAGAGTTTGTTTAATTATCATCATCTTATTATAACTCACAGTCTTGAGAGAATTAACTGTTCTACTAATTAGTAAAACTTGGGCTTCATAACTGTTGCGATGTTCCCATTGCGATGACCTTCACAGATCACAGAAATAAATACTTTTTTGTTTTTGTGTTCTGAGGTCACCTTGGTGGATAGGGCTCTGGTTGGCAAAATGGCGGCCCACCGCTTTAACTCCATTTGATTGTACAGATTTCCTTTGTGCAGATTAATGGAAAAGATTTTAACTGCCTCTGTGGTCTAGCGGTTTACTCACCCATGTAAGACGCAGGGGTCCCGGGTTCAATTCCCAGGGGGGGTATAATTTCTATTCGGTTTGGTTGGTGGTAGGGCTTATTTCAAGTCCGCCTGGCTAGCTACCACCATCTTACCTAAGTCTGACTACATAACAACAATTAAAAATGTTCTGTTCCGGCAGTTAGAGGTAAAGATAGCCAGTTCCTCAGTGAGGAGGATTCCGGGTGTAGTCACTTAACATCAGGTGAGGTGAAGCAAGCATTACCCGTTGTGCATAAAAAAGATAGTAAAAGCGATGTTTTGTTAATTAAAAAGTACCCTCTGGTTTGCTCGCATGATCTCATAAGCCCACACACATATTTCGATATCCTTCATTATGCGAAATCAGCATTACTATATAAATTTCTTCTTCTTCTTCTATTTTTATTTTGGCAATCTACTTTCCTCTTGGAAGTAATTTTTGCCAGTGGCAAGTGTTTAAGTTCAGTGGTAGGTATTGTTTCAGTTTAAGTTTACATTAGAATGCGGGTGCATTGCATTCTAATGCTGCTTGGAGCATTTGGCAACAAGTAGTATATCAAGACAGTTTACTCGGAAAGTTCTGCCGAGGTAGCTACCACTACAATAAAAGTCTCAGCTTCACACAACCAAGATCGCACCTATTTCAATTATCCCACATATTGTTCAGTTGCGTAGACACTTGTAGGCGCCAAAAACTCCCCTATATAAATTTATGGGCCTATTTGCCTTAAAGTTGTTTTAATCTAAGCTCTGAGCATTCAGCTTATGAACCGTTGATTTTACAACCAAAACAGTCAAAAGTAGGTAACCCACTTCAGCTACATAAAGTAAATTCAATGGCTGTACGATGTCATGGCGCTAAATTAAAAATTATAATTCAGGACAGCCCTCGATTTCGGCGCGTAATAGAGTATCCTAGCAACAAAATAACAAGAATACCATTTTCTCACTATCTGCCATAATTTTAGTACCATCACAGTACAGAGCGGAACAACACGCCTTCCAAATTCAAATTCAAAAATTTGAACAGCGGGATCCAGAGATAATCGAATTCATTTTAAATTAACTTTTTAAAACCACGGCAAAGGAGTCGTAAGTCTTAAGTGCCAGTTGGAAATTGTTATTCGATGTTCTTCTAGATTGAAAGTGAAAAGTAATCGATACTGCCCCCGACCTTAACATTAGAAATGGTGCAATTGTATTGATTAAGCTCAAGCCATCGTTAACTAGGACGGGTGAGAATATCGTCTTTGTCTATTTTCTTGTATCACATTACATTGTGCGCATTTTCTTTGAAGTTGTCGTGCTTCAAATGTATTTATGTTCATCAGTTTTTGTTATTGTGTGTTATAGCTATTATTATGTTTAACTTTTTTCGTAGACGCCTGGCGCCGAAAGGTTAAGTAAGTTACTTGTTATCTTTTAGAAAAAATACTTTTTGAACCAATTAAAAAACAAACAATTATGACATTGTTTTGAAACATTTTGTAATAAAAATAGCCTTTTGTAGTATAAGACGAACATACGAGAATGAAATCACAAGTAGGTAATAAGTTTATGATATAATCACAAAAAAGTAAAAACCTTTCGGCGCCAGGCGTCTACTTATCAATTAGCCAATTTCTCATCCCCGACTACTTCTCAATGTAACAATTTCACAGTTAGCCAACCTAGCAATTATCCTACTTCGCATACAGTCTACATTCAAAAGGACTACTTCGCAGACTGCCTACTTGTCAAATCATAAATAAAGTACAGTCAACGTTAAATTTATTCAAGATGTCCAATATTCAAGGCCAACATATTTTTTTTCAATAGTGAAGGTTTTTTTTGGTATTTGTAATTATTTTCTGCCCCCTTATTATCGCAAATCGCTTATGAAGATATAAGTACTCGCGACTCCCCCTACTATCACTGTATAAAGTGGCTTGCTTTCATCACAAATTGCAGCTTTTCCGAAAATAGAAATTACGCCATAAGACCTAGCACTTAGCCGCTACATGGCACGGTTCACCTCTGCGGGAATTGTACCTACAAGTCCCACAACTTCTTGATCAAGAGCCAAACGTTCTGCACACTGGACCACAAAGACAGTAAAATACCAGCCTAAGACAAAAAATTTGATGCTGAATGTCCGATGATGAAGTTTGGGAGAAAAGTAGGCAGTCTGCGAAGTAGTCGCTTTGAGAAGTAGACTGTACTGTATGCGAAGTAGGATAATTGCTAGGTTGGCTAACTGCGAAGATGTTTCATTGCGAAGTAGTCGGAATGATACATTCCTTTTTCAAAATTACTCAATTTATTTATATTCAGACTCAAACCAGTAATGGTTCGTAAATCTCGAGTCGCGGATAGATGGCGCTTTCCCAACATGTGTCTTGAACATATTTAGTTTACGAGTTACAAATTATTACTGCTGTGCGGTCTAAGCTTCCTGTAAAGATCTTTTTATGCGGTTAAATGTACGTATGGCTGGCCTTTTAATGGCATATTGAGAATTTAATGGCGTTTCTAATGTAGGCGGTTAATAACTGTTTTATTTTTGATTATTATTTTTGTAACTTATTTTGTGCGCCTAAAACGCTCTTCACTATTTGTAACTGTTTTTGCTTTTCCGTTAGAATTAGTTTTGTTATTTTTCTGAGCACTTCGGGAATTGCAGTTAGTCTAATTTTTCTCCAAGTTACATACCAATAACTTTACCAAAAACTCATCAAAACTGGTCCAATATGGCTTAGACCTTAGGCGCTACAAATAGACAAAGTTGTTTACACTTCTACAAGTAGGTAGGTACCTATAATATTATAGTTGGATGATACAGCTTATGGATCAATAGGTAATTGTGGGTTTTGTAATTATTGATCGACAATGATTTTTATTTTGACCGAGTGAGCGAAAAGCGTCTCTGCCTCAGCTTGAGAAAAAATACCCAAGCTGAAGCAGAAATCCACCCCAAAAATCGTATGTCTGTCCAGTTGTCCGCTATCCCGCTGTCCGTTTGTTTTCCTCTACACTTTGTATTTCTCAACCGATTTTTTGTGAGCGGGTTCAATAAGTAGAAAATCTGTAGAGCTGAGCTGTAAACATCGAGTTTGTGAATTTTTTGATTATTTTTCGAAATGGCTTAAATAGGGTTTTCCCCATATCTCCGCCATTTTTTAAAACTACGAAAAACCGAATCGAAAAATTTAAATATAATTATAGAACCTGCTCACAAGATTTCACGAGAATCGGTTGAGAAATGTGACCTGTAGAGGATAATAAACGGACAGCGGGACAGCGGGACAATGGACAGCTGGACAGACATAGGAAAGCATTTTTGTCGAAGCTGAAGAGACGCTTCACTCTTTAAAGTGAAGCGTCTTTTGTGAACGGATTATTTATTTTAAGCTAAAGTAAACTCTAATTCAGTATTACCAGAGCACTAAGTAAATAATAGGTCTTTACCTATGAAATTGCCGTATTGCAGTACAGACTTTTTCAAACAAAAAAAAGTTTTGATTGGCTATGAATTCTAAATTCAAATTAATTTTGTTTTAAAAATATGACATTCTATTTACAAAATCAGTCTTTTGTTTATTGATTAACGTTGTATTTTACTTTGAAATTTCGTGTAATTATGGAATATGAGTTCCGTCGTGGCACCAACGCGGCACAAACGACACGTAACATCAACGACGTTTACGGAGAGAACTGTACAAACGAACGTACAACCCGTTATTGGATTGCTCGGTTCCGTTCTGGGAATTTTGACTTGAAAAATGAACCTCGTGGTCGTCCGGAAACTTTGGTCAACAATGATGAATTAAAGGCGATTGTGGAAGCAGATGAATCGCAATCTACAGCTGAGCTGGCAGCAGCTTTTGATGTTAGCATCAAAACAATATTGGTCCATTTGCGACAGATTGGCAAGATAAAAAAGCTTGATAGATGGGTGCCCCACGAACTTAACGATCGCCAGTGCAACATACGCGTCGAGACTTGCCTTGCGCTGCTTAACAGGCACAGGGTTTGGAAGCTCTCCCTCATCCGCCATACTCACCAGATCTTGCGCCTACCGACTATTACTTTTTCCAAAATTTGGACAACTTTTTAGCGGGAAAAAAATTCAATTCCCGAGAGGCAGTACAAAACGCCTTTGAAGAGTTTGTTGTCTCCCGTCCAGCTGATTTTTTCAAGAAGGGCATCCATAAACTGCCACAGCGTTGGCAAAAATGCATTGATTGCAGGGGTGATTACTTTGAATAAAAGAAAAAAATAAGTTGGAAAAAAAAATACTTTAACTTTTTTCAAACAAAACGGCAATTTCATAGGTAAAGACCTAATATTACCTACCAACATCCGCTTTAGACAGCTCCCAATTTCGCTACCAATTTAATTCAAGCAGATTATTTTTATCAGCTTGCAATTAAGTAAAAGCTCTGTTATCTGTGGGATAACACAAAAGCCGCAAGATAGATAGCTATCCGATACATCACGCCAATCCGTGATAACGAGTAATGTTGGGGTAGGGTAGATTGAAAATGTTAAGATAAATGCACGCACAACTTAATTCATTATGAAATTCAGATAGGGAATGTTTAAACTGTACTAAATTACAACAGCAAAATACAAAATGCATTTGAGCATTTGGCTTCCCATCTTTAAACAAGTTTGGGTTTTTGATGAAGAAAACCAATTCACCTAATTGTACCGAATGTGACATAGTGGAGGATACTTATCACATTATTGTAGAATATGTCCGGAACGACGCTGCTAGGCAAGACTTTAAAGTTAAATTTAATATTAATGTAAGCGAAATAGGTTGGCATAATAGCATTCTAGCCTTCCCTCTTTCGGAGCAAGCTAGAATGCTCTATTCTGTTGTGCATAAAGGTAAAAGAAATCGTATTTCTTAAATTATAAAATAATTAGTAAGTAAGCATTTAGTTTCTAAGCAATGTACTTAATTAAATTATTGTTATGTTTTCCTACAGGGGTGACATGTTCGCTAACGAACAAACCCCTTTAATAAACAGAAAAAAAAGCTGTCCCATTTAAAAACCCCTCGTTTATGGATTTTTTTTAAAATTCTGAATCGAAATTTCAAGAGAATCGGTTTAAAATGCGACACGTAGAGGAAAACAGACGGACAGACATACGAAAGCATTTTGCCCAAGCTGAAACGGAAACGCTTCGCTTGCGCTTTGCACTTGTTTAGTCAATAACCAATCATAGGTAGCTAGTAAATGCTTTAAGACACTACACTCGAATGCAGTTTGGATATTGGAATTGAATTTGTACTCTAGGAGGGCCCTGCTGCATCAAATTTCTTATTTACTCGAAAATGATTTCAAAACACTCTTAGTCCGGCCACACAGACGGAATCCCGTTACGGAATTCCGTACATACGTGATTCCGAACGCAGCAACTGCATACAAAATCTATGGGCCTGCCCACACATATGCGGGAATTTTCCGTACGGAATTTTCATACATAGTAAAAATTTCATCCGGAATTCCGTAACGGGATTACGTCTGTGTGTGGCCGGCCTTACCATCTGCCAAACGGACCTCAAACGGACAAATGGCGGACAAAAATAGTCACGTAATAGAAATAGAAATATTTTTATTTATTTAAATAGACTTATTTAATAGTACTTTATCTACACTCATACATTTGGGATTGAACCTACTAAATAAAAGATCAATGTTAGAAAAGAGAGAGAGACTTTGTTTGTATTAGCAAGGTACCTTGTAATAAGTCAATTCCTTAGCTGCATCTAAACTAAAATATCAGGCAGAGTAATTTTTTTTTCACATTTTAAAGCAAGAATAAAAAAACCTACAATATTCAGTAAGTATAACAAAATGTAAAAATTGAAATCAAAACTTTATCGGAAATGCTTGGCGCGTATTCCATTAGAAAAAAAAAAATATTGATCAGTGCATTTCAACAAACTAATAGCACTAAAGTCATCGATTACCATAGAGTACATTTTAATCATGAAAAATATGTGGGAAAATATCGTTGTTTTTTTTAATGTTACGGCACTGCATTCTTTTTGGATTTGCCCTGTATCGTAATGAGAAAAAAAGTTATTTTATGATGCAGTTGACTGCATCGTAATGAGTTTATTTTTTAATTTTACCTATCCACGAAAATAAAGTACGTATTTATATTACCTTTTTTGAATTCATATTTGGAACATTACGTTGTGAGTGTAGATAAAAGTACTTTTAAATCGTCCAGTTTTTTTCCCCTACCACCCATTCGGGACGTCTTTTTATGACAAGAAGAATTGTTGAATTAATGCTGCATTATAGAAATTTCTTAGTCTTGAAAATTATTGGGGTTCAAATTCAAAATGATTTCAATACACTCTAACCATAAGCTGTTAGGTACATAGACATAGAAAAATTTTCGCTGCGCTCAAGATGACCAACAAAGCGTGGTAAAGAGAAGATAATATCATACGGACACGGTCTATGTAAAAAAACTAAAAAGTAAAAAATAAATTCTTCTGTAAATATTTTTAACCCTAATAACCTATACCTACAGAAATTATAAACCTAAAAATTTTAAACCAAAAAACGTGGGGCGCATGCTATAGACAATATGGATGATAAATTTCACAAAACGCGCCCCACGTTTTTAGGTTTAAAATTTTTAGGTTTAAAATTTCTGTAGGTATAGGTTATTAGGGTTAAAAATATTTACAGAAGAATTTATTTTTTACTTTTTAGTTTGTTTTTACTTGTCCGTTTTAATATTTTTAGTCCGATTTTTTTGTAATAATTTAGTCCGTTTTAAAAACGTGTTTTTAAAAAAAATTTTTTTTTTCAGTAAATTATTATTTTATGCTTTTTAGTTAACGAGCTAAGACTAAAAATATACCACCTCCTATCGGAGCACTCGTCAAAACGATTCAAACGAGCCCAAACTCGATGGGGTTGCATGGTTTTATTACAGAGTCCCAGTGCCCTTCTTCCGGCTCCATCATCAGACCCTGAAAACTATTTCCCAACAAAGAACTCGTCAACACGATTCAAACGAGCCCAAACTCGATTAGGTTGCATGGTTTTATTACAGAGTCCCAGTGCCCTTCTCCCTGCTCCATCATCAGACCCTGGAAACTATTTCCCAACAAAGAACTCGTCAAGACGATTCAAACGAGCCCAAACTCGATGGGGTTGCATGGTTTTATTACAGAGTCCCAGTGCCCTTCTTCCGGCTCCATCATCAGACCCTGAAAACTATTTCCCAACAAAGAACTCGTCAACACGATTCAAACGAGCCCAAACTCGATTAGGTTGCATGGTTTTATTACAGAGTCCCAGTGCCCTTCTCCCTGCTCCATCATCAGACCCTGGAAACTATTTCCCAACAAAGAACTCGTCAAGACGATTCAAACGAGCCCAAACTCGATGGGGTAGCGTGGTTTTATCAAAGAGTGCCTATGGCCTTCTTCCGGCTCCATCATCAGATCCTCGGACACTATTTCCCAACAAAGTACTCGTCAAGACGATTCAAACGAGCCCAAACTCGATGGGGTAGCGTGGTTTTATTAAAGAGTTCCTATGGCCTTCTTCCGGCTCCATCATCAGATCCTCGGACACTATTTCTCAACAAAGTACTCGTCAAGACAATTCAAATGAGCCCAAACTCGGTGGGGTAGCGTGGTTTTATCAAAGAGTGCCTATGGCCTTCTTCCGGCTCCATCATCAGATCCTCGGACACTATTTCCCAACAAAGTACTCGTCAAGACGATTCAAACGAGCCCAAACTCGATGGGGTAGCGTGGTTTTATTAAAGAGTTCCATTGGCCTTCTTCCGGCTCCATCATCAGATCCTCAGACACTATTTCCCAACAAAGTACTCGTCAAGACAATTCAAATGAGCCCAAACTCGGTGGGATTGCACGGTTTCAATATGAGTTCCTTTGGCATGGCCTTCCAGCTTCATCATCAGACCCTGGACCTTATCTCCCATCAGAGTACTCGTCAAGACGATTCTAACAAGCTTAATCACAATGGGGTTGTATGGTTTCATCATTAAGTTCCTGTGGCCTTCTTCCAGTTTCATCATCAGATCAGCTCAATGACACCATAATATAGCATTGTATTCCAGTTCTGACCTATGTTCAAAGTTTCAAGTCTCTAGCTCATCGGGAAGGAAACGAGAAAGCAACCTAATAAAAACGTGTTAAAAAGAGACAAAGGATCAAGTGACATGTGCCAACATTTTTTACAGTAAGAGCCCCTAGCGTCCCGCCTAGCAAATGCGCAATCACAGTTTGTTTAAAATATTTGTTAATCTTAATTAGAATTTAAAATAAAGGTATCGTGGAGCCATGGTGTCTTGTGCTCTAAGTAATTTGTGATGTGACAAAAAGAAACAATACAAGTAATCACACTTTTCACAGGTAAATAAGATATTGCCACACAATTCTCTAAAACCAAATTTCGCTACAAAATTATTCGTTTATCGACGAAGAAAACAGTACCTACGGAACATAGTTTATTAATTCCTTTGCCATATATATAATATATTTTATGAATCTAAGTCATATTTTACGTATCTCATATAAAATGTATGCATTCGTTTTCGGATCACCTGTTTATTGACATTGTTGTTCTTTGACATTCTATTTCTATGGTTAGTTGGTACTGTAAAAACGGATTTTTGCAAATGGCCGACCGTTGTCATGTAATTCGCGAATTAATTTGGCTCTGCTGGGTAAAGATTGATGCTACCATCTGTTCCAAAATATGTAACAGCTTATTTCTTCCAGGATTCAAGTCAGCTGGTGATCAAAACCTGAACCATGGATGACCGAACGGTAGACCTGATCTTCGCGGGCTCGCTCACTCTACTGCCTCCAGTGAGCTCCAAGATCGTGAGGATCTTCACCAGTTCCACCTTCACAGGTAAGATATTTGAGTTACACCATCATCATGCAACCGCATACCCACTACCTCACCTGATGTTAAGTGACGATAATGCCGAAATTGGAAGCGCACTACTCCCGGAATCCTCATCACTGGGGAACTGGCTATCTTACCTCTATCTAAATTTTTTGTAATTTGTATTATGGCGTCAGGCTTAGGCCAGAGGTGGTAGCTAGCCAGGTGGACTTGAAATAAGCCCTACAACCAACCAAACCGAGTACAATTTGTATCCCCCCTGGGAATCAAACCCGTGACCCTTGTGTTACACGGGTGGGCGAACCACTAGACCACAGAGGCGGTTTATCTGGCATCCCACATGATCGGTCCTGCGCTGCCCGCATCCAGACGACCCACGGAGTGTCATCCCGTGCGCGGTCACCATTCCACAAACCACACCGCCCCAAAGGCTTAAAGCGAAAAATTTAACAATGTACAATAGAAGTGACCAACTTCAGATCGCTTGCGGTACAAAACGACGAATTATAATCTGTAAAGTTTTCTTTTTGGCGGGTATATATTGGAATGCCTAATTTTTTTTGTCCTAACTGTCTTTGGCACACTACTTATTGGCCTAAAAACTTTTTGCACAATTTTCATTTGACCTAAATTTGTTTGGCCTATTTTCACTTCGCCTAAAATTTTTTCGCCGCATGTTTACTTCCTAAATTCATCATTTAGCATAACTATTCATAATCCCTAATGTTTAAAAGTACTAAATAACGATTCGCACAATTGTGTAACGCCTAATATTTTTTTTGCCGAATGTTTACTTCCCTTAATCATTATAGGAATAATCGTTTTTAATCGGTATTGTTTACTACTTGTAAATTGAAAATTACTCAATTTCACTAAACACTTTTGAACAATTTTACCAACAATTAACAACAATTGCACATGATTTAAATTACGAAAAATTATGTTTTTGGTAAGTAATTAAAAATAAAGAATGAGCAGATAAACCTGTCGTTGTCTTTTTAATTGCCTATCACACTCAAGAATGCAAGCATGCAGCATGCATGCATGCAAGCATTATAAAAGTGGTCAAAACCCTAACCTAACCTAACGTAATGTTGTTCGCATTAAAAGTTTTTCTTTATAGCGGGGGCCTCAGGCCCGTTTTTTGACGATTTGTTTCTGTCACCAACTTGAATGCAATACAATATTGTTATGCCAAAAATTATGTATGCAAGACAATATTAGGGTTAACAATACTTCGGCGTAGTCATTACTGTGTCAAAAGATATGTATGCTAATAAATTTTAGGACAATTAACATTAGTCGTTTTGATAATTAGGGAATTTAACGTTTAGGCGAAACGACAAAGATGCGAAAAAATCTATTAGGCCAAACAATAATTGTACGTAAGGAGTTTAGGCCAAAGAAATTCGGCCAAATGAAATTAGGACCAATGACTTTAGGCGAGTCAAGGGACACCCCTCTTTGGCATACATTCTCGAGTAAAATTGCAGCGGATCACTGTCTATTGTTAATTTAATCACATTGTATCTGTTTCGCCGGCCATTTGTCAATGAGCGCATTCTGCCATACAAATCTTTGAGTCATCGGTCGCCATAGAGACAATTTAACCATGGAAAGTAAAATATTGAACATTCTATATTACAAATTACTTTCCATGGTTAAAAATTACTCTATGGCGATCGATGACTTAAACATTTGTCTGGCAGACCGCAACGCTAACCGATGTCAAAGAGAGCAGAAGCGACCGACTGTTAGCCGGGTGGTAGGTAATTAAACTTTAGCCGACATCAGCAATTTTTTATGTTCCCACTGCTGGGTTACAGGCCCTCCTTATGGATAAACAAGGAGGCTGGGACATAACCCACCACGCGGGCCCAATGCTGATTGGTGGGTGTTGACGACTGCAAATTCAGCCAGGGCCAACGGCCTATAACGTACCTTCCAAAGCACGGAGGAACTTGATAATATAATAAATGTATGGTCACCGATCCCATGACCGAATTTTACATACTGCTAGCCCATGAGCCCATGAGCTTCAATTAATTAATTAAATAAATAAATAAATAAATACAGATTACTTTATGTAATAACTTATAACGTTGTATTAAGTCCTGTCACATACAAAATTATACCCTAGTAACATTTTATTACTCAAGTCCTGTAACATACACGGGAAAGATATTTGCTATATATAGGCTCGTTTTAAAATTAACTATCATAATTTCAAAGTAACATACATTTGATGGTACTAACCTACAACATTGCGAGCATAAACGTCCATCTTTTACGATACTACTTCCAACCTAAACTTTCGACTTTCGGCCTTTCTCAATAAAGTCTTATATCGTTTGTCATAAAAGGTCAAGTGTATCTAAGTTTACGTAGAAGTTATTAAATGTATTCTGAATAGTTTTAGAGCTAAAACATATTTTAGTGCGACTAAATGACGCAGGTAATGACATTTACGACACCATACAATATAATATTAAAATTTAGCAGCAAATTTTCGGTATTTACAGTTAGTTACAAGCAGCGAACTAAAATCTTTGGAAGTGTAATTTGCAAACAATTATTGCTTAAAAAATGGCACCACGGGGCCGAAAAAGTACAACCCGCTCAGCTTTAAGGCCTGGGCACACCGGCTGCGTAGACACGCGCGTAGTGACGCGCAGGAAAGATACGAGCGTGTTCGTATTTGTTCGGTGTGACGTCCAATAGGGAATGCCATTGAGTACAACGTCATGAATGCGTTCCGCTCTGCGTAAGTACGCAGCCTGGTTGTCTCATGAGAGCTGCAATGCGTAGGGTTACGCATCGGTCTACGTGCACGCGTACGTTACGCAAGCAATGTGCCATGTCTCATGATGTTTCAGACATTACAACGTCATGGTACGTCTACGTGTACGCTTACGCATACGCTTACGCATACGCTTACGCATACGCATACGCATACGCTTACGCATCCGGTGTGCTGGAGCCTTTAATCGGGCCAGCAACGCACGCACTCAGTGACTGACGTTAGTGTTCTTTTCAATAAATTGCAGTTTGTACTGTCGAGAAAAGATAGAAAGAGAGACTTTATTAGAAATGCAGTAAAAAGATGCAGAAAAAACGTATCTTATTTTTTCGTTTAAGTATAGAAAATATCTATGAGTAAGTATACAAATTATGGTCGCTAATAAGCAGCCAGTGTTCAGACGCTTTGTACAGCATAATTAATTGCCAGCATTTTTAGCTCTATCCACTTAGTTGTACTTTTCGTGTGGTGCCATTTTTAGCGAGAGAGCAAGAACCACCATGGCACCGCACCGACAGGGCCCAACTTCCTGCTGCGAGCTGCCATACCGACCACGGCCGTGTACCTGTCCCGCCTGCACCATACCACCACAGCGCAGGACGTGATCGAGTACATAAAGAAGAAATCCAACTTTTGTTTGAGAGTTCAGCCACTGGAGTTGCGCCATAATACCAATTTTAAGGCGTTTGTGGTGCGCATCCCGACAGCGAGGCTGGACCTCTTCATGAAGGAAGACTTCTGGCCGCAGGGCGTGGTCTACAGGCGCTTCAGAGGGACGCTGCCTTGTGCCACCGATTCGACACACAAAGTGTCAAATTGATATTTTTTTTTACTAACATATTTTTAAGTTATTAACTAACAACATTGTTTTATAAATTATTTATGTTTAGTTTTAAGGTATATATAAGGTATATTTATCTATGGGCCATCGTTGCCTGAATATAAATAAATAAAAAAAAAAAAAAATATGTAACGGTTGCTAAAAACCTACTACTTATAATTAATAATTACTGTCGAACTATTCTTAAAAATTCATTACATCACTTCACCTGTGGAATGTGGGAAGTTCTGACCTCTGCCTTATTCCAAATCGCGACTCGGAACGCGGCCGTAGTGTCACACGGTGACAGACGATGTCATTGTTAATAATGACATCCACCTTCGTTATGTCAAGCTCGACCAATAGGATAAGACCGGGACTTCTAGATGATTCTCGCTGTTTTGAGGTGCTTCTCGATATTTATCCTGCTATAAATACGAACGATTCGCAAAAATCCTTTTCTTCTTTTCAAAACATTCGTAACCTCAACAAGTTACCTACATTAATTTAATTTCATTTCTTTGTGTTGTGCAACCCCGTTTCTAGGGGTCGTACCTACGGGCAGGAGTTCCCCTACCGGACCCTCTCCTGCGCCGCCTACTACTACACCTCCGGGCACCTACCTGCCCGAGTCACCACCTGCTGCTTCCGGCCTACCCCGGAGCATCACCCACGCCGAGCCTGCGCACCCGCTTTTCTCCGAGCACACCCTCCCACTGAGGCTGGACCAACCGCTCCCTCAGCGAACGTAGCGCTCGTGCCGCGCATGCGCTTCTGCCTCTTCTAGGCAAAATATAAGCTAAGTGCTTTTTATACTACAAGGCGACTACCACGAAACGAAGATCGGTGTACCCCCCTTGAGACCTTTTTTTTTTCAATATATCTTGGTAAATTGTAACATTGACGTTTCATTTACCACCTTCTGCGCACTGGTCGTGCTTCACACTTCCAGCTGTGGCAGTGGCGCCCAACTCGCTCAAGATCTTTCGCTCAGTGGTTCTCGCCTTTTTATTTTTACTAAATTTTGATTTTTTTTGTGTTTTAGGTGGGTACCTACCTACCTTTACTGTGTAACTAACGGTCACTAAGCCGTTGTTAACTATTAAAACGTACAAGTACTTTTGCTACTGCGCTTTAGTGCTTATTTAATTTTTTTAACGTTGTTTCACGAATTTTTTTGAAATTTTTTAAATTTTAACCTTATTTTTTGTAGCTACCCACTTAATTTTTTTATTGTGCTGCAATTGATTAGGCTCACGCTACACTCACCTTAGTTTGGTTTAAGCTTATTCCATAGATTTTAGTTCGCTGGTTACAAGCAATGAAATGCAAGTTTATGTTACGGTAATAAAAGCCCGTATATTGGTAAATCTTAAGGTTTACCAGTACCTAAAGTCTTAGGATTTTCCAACATGAATTAGTAAATGTAAGGAGATACAAAAGCGCAATTTTTTCGGGCTTTTATTTTGGCACATTCTAGGTTTTACAATGACGGTTGGCAAATGTTGTTTTTTTTTTTGGAAAAAGTCGGTGAAGTAATTAACTGAATGATAAAATTAATGATTAGCTTTAAATAATTTATTCCAATTGCCCATCGCATAATTATTACATTAATTAATAAAAAAAACGTTTTGACATTACATTCTTCATCATCATTATTATTTTATAATTTATTACATTATAATTTACCCATCATTCTAATCCTTAACTAGTTTAAATAATTATGTAGGTACTTATATTATTATCATTTGATTTAGTAACTACTAAAAATTGTTTTAAAAAACAAAAAACCGACTTCAAAAACCTGCCTCTAAAAAGCAAGAAATAATATTCAAATCATTAGATACGCATTATCATTGTTATAATGACAACGGGTGGGCTGGAGTACAACTTCCTTTTTTTATTCTAAAAGCCCCACCCGACTTCAATAGACGTGTTGTTATTATAACAATGATAATGCGTATCTAATGATTTGAATATTATTTCTTGCTTTTTAGAGGCAGGTTTTTGAAGTCGGTTTTTTGTTTTTTAAAACAATTTTTTATTTTTAGTGTAAGTACCTTCTATATTAGGTATATTATTTGGTAGAAAAATAAATTAAAAAAATATTAAAAATACGACTGCCCTGCCAAAAACGAACTAAAAATTTAAAAAGCAAGTGTCATTGCAAGTGGACCTCTTTGATCAAAAATTGTTCCATAATAAGGTCCCCCGACTGCAATGACACTTGCTGTTTAACTTTTAGTTCGTTTTTGGCAGGGCAGTCGTGTTTTTAATATTTTTTTAATTTATTTATTTTTATTTTACACATTTTAGTGACATATTATTCTGCATGGTGAATGTGCTGCCTAATAGCAAATATTGACCTGATTAATCTATTTATCGTATTTTATTATTATTTGATTTTATTGTATGTTTTTTTTTGTGTGAATATGGGCTACTTTGCCTGAAATAAATAATTTTTATTTATTTTTATTTATTATATAGTTTAGGAATGTGCTCATCAAGGCCTTTCAATTGATGCCCATATTGTAATAATAGAAGAAAATTTTTTTTATTCGCATTTGAAAATGGCGTCGTACAGTCGCCATATTGATTTTTTCTAAAAAAATATAGCCAGTGTCACTCGGAATGCTGTAAGGATTCTAACGATACCCCATTTATCTAAATCAGTTCAGGCATTTAGAAGTTATGGTGGAATAAAGAAACTCACATACCCACAAACATACATGAACCCTGAACACATAACACTCTTTTTGCTTTGGGCAGTCGTGTAAAAATCGGCTCAGCCAAACGTGAGATATTCGCGGAGAAACATAGGTACATTCATACAGGTCAAACTGAGAGAGAACCTTTTTTTGAAGTCGATTAAAATGACTACACTAAAAGTACCCCTTTCCCAACAAAAAGAAACATCTAATTCGGTTCATAAATAACAAAGTCGTCAAGTTAGTTGATGCAAAATCATAGTATTTTCAGGATTTCTCGAAAACTAATGAACTGATTTGAAAAAAAATTAAATGGGACCATTTCGCAAAAAAACTCAATCGAACAAAAAAAGAATCATCAAAATCGGTTCATAAATGACGAAGATACGCGCAAACAACGATAAAAAAAAAACATGCAATCGAATTGAGAACCTCCTCCTTTTTGTGAAGTCGGTTAAAAATGTAAATTTAAAACACCTTTAAATAAACTTTTACAATTTCACAAAAATAGTTTTTTGTTCAAATTAGTCAATCAAAATTGGAGTAGAATCGAAAGATGATGACACGTCATTTTCTATCATTATATTAGTCCTTATATTTCATGATCAAAGGTCGATTATTTACATGTAAATTCCTCCTTAAATTATTCAAATCGGATGGACTTTTCGATTAGTAGTTACGGCGGGTTTAAAAATGCTAAAAGTTTGAAAAATGCGCGGTGCAAGCAAACAGCCCTACTAAGACAATCTATACTCCTTCGACACTGGTAGAAGTACTTATGTAGTTATATTAATTCGTAGTTTTGTTTTGTTATAGCACATATCATAATAAAACAAACCTATAAAACTCAATAAATTATGTAATTATTTTTTAAATTGGGCCTGCGTTTCGTTTCTCCAAACGTCGACGTTGCGGCACATCAAGAAGCTTTCCATCAAAATTCGGCGCAAATTAAATTCCGCGGCGCGATCGCATCCACTATCTGATAATGTTTGTTAATTAAAAGTTGCTCATTTCAAAATTCCCCACTCCACTCTTGAGGCATAGACTAGGAATGGCAGTACACCAATTCAAATTAGTATTACACTTTACGTCTTACTTACGGAAGTGCTTTAACAAAACATACACTCATTATGCATCAGTTTTATAAACTACTATTATTATTTTGTCATTACTATTACCTGATTGCTTAAGGTACAACATCAAATTACACATTTTTGAAGAAAGGTTTCTTGATTTATCTGTCTCAAAAAATATTATAGAAAGTAGATTTAGTTTTAAACCATGGTTATTGACGTTATTAGAATAAACTAACTATGTCGGGATTTACACCATGTACCTGATTTTTTTTTGAGACTCCGATATTTCGGAACCGGTTCATGGTGTAAATCCCGACATAGTTTATTCTAATAAAGTAGATTTAGTACTTAGTCATGTAATTATCAGAAACTGAAAATATGACATTAATTGATAGGAGAAAGAGAAAAAAAATACTGGAACGGATGGTAGGAAAATATAGACGATTCAAAAGTACTTAATTATTAAGTTTATTTGAATAAAGCAATTTTGACTTGACTTTTACTTTGACTAAAAGTATTCTCGATAAAAAAAATCGTTAAGTGACTTCGAATTTTGTAGTTTTACATTGATGTTGTAACGGTTCAAAACTGAACATGCTATTTTATCTCAAATATTTTTCGAATTTTGTTTCGTATTGAGCATAATATTATTTAACTATCGAACAAGTTATTATAATAAAGAGTAGTTCAGGTTTTGAGTTAGCAATAATGTCGGAAGTTCTTTTAATCTTTCACGGCGCTAAAATTCAAATATTAGTCTCTGTCTAGGTAACGACGCTAATAGGCCTAAAATTTATTTATATTTATTATTGTTTATTTATCAAATTTTATTAGAGCCTCTCGAATATCATTATAATAGTTTATTTTAGAAGATTACTTAAAAAAGGATTGAATTCGGTGTTAATTATTTCTGTAAGTTGTCAGTAGTGTCACACCACGTGATGTGTTTTAGCTAAAGAACGAAATTAAATATAGTAGGTCATTCCAGTGGATCAATCGATGAGAAATCGATTGCCAAATGGTAACTGAGGGTCGCAAGGCAAGTCCCATATCCTTTGCCAAATCATAGTTGTAAATTTAAATTTTGTTTTAGGAAATATTAGACATTAGTTAGATTTGGGGGATAAATGCAAGTTTAGTTGGCTTGGAGAATTTTGTAGCGGATCTAGTACATTCTGTTAATCGTAGGCGGTATTTGTTTAAATTAGGGTATTTTGTTATACCATGCCTTTGCTTCATGACACAGTTAAATTGGAGATTTTAAATTAAAATGGAAGTTTAATTTGATTTTATAATATGGTTTGATGTTCAGAGATAATACAGAGAGAAAGAAAAGAAATGGAACAATGTTTTATTCTGGGCGGAGTTTAGTTGACAGTTTAGTGGTAAATTGAAAACTCGAATTGTAAAATAAAAGGGAGATAATTAATTAATAGAAATATTGTAAGGATAAATCTAGAAATATTATTAAAAAACATAAACAATAGTTATTGAAGGTATTTCATGGGAAAATGTGGATGGAGCCTAATAAAGTTTGTCTTGTCGTTGGGTGTTGTACGAAGAAAGATTGATATGAAGTTTCTTCGAAAGCGGGATTTTATGCTGCAGGTTTATAATTCAAATGAGGGTAGGCATTTAGAAAATGTAAAAGTAGTCGGATGAGTGTTGCCAGTTAGGGTTTTTAAAGTACCAACATTGTGATGCTAAATTGATCGGAAATTTTAGGTTTAATTGGACCGAATACTTAATGGAAAATGTTGTAATACGTATTTTAGCAAATTGATTCTAGAGGTTATGATATTTTGGGGAAGGCGAGATAAAAAAGATTGAAAAGTTGGATTCTAATTATAGCATATGGGAGGTTCAATTTGTTGTGAATATAAGACTCGTATTGATCAGAGTTCTATGATTATAGTACAATAATTTCATATGATTCTGGATAAATACGCTGAATATTATTCAAAGTTGTTAATTTTGTTAGAAATGATGTAAGGGGGAAAACTTGTTGATTTATTTATGATTGAAACGTTATTTCATACAATTGTATGAATTGCTTAAATCAAATGTAGCTGAAATGTCAGTATAGAGAAATATTTAGGTAACAGATTAATTTTAATTTGGTTACAAATGGAGCGTCATTGTGCGCTTGAGTATAAAGAATCTTGAAGATAGAAGGTTATTAGTTAGTTGAATTGTACGTTGGAATTATTGATTAGTATAGGGGTTCATTTTGTAAGATTAGTAACTTAAATATTATATTTACAAGTTGAGTAAGACAAAACTGAATTCTCCCCATTTTTGAAGGAGAAGGGAAAATTTTAGGAATAATTTATGTAATGGAGGGAAATGAAGGTAGGTAAAAAAGATGCTTAGATCGTGTGGGGTGAGGTTCCTGGAGTGAGTGAATGATTTTGGGGGGTTATAAAAGACGTGGCTCGAGGGAAATCACTCTCTTTACTTTCCTCGTCGTCAACGTAGCATCAAGTGGAACCTCGGTAGAAGCCGTCAATACCCCCTTTGTAAGATAGCTTCGAACAAGTAGTATTTTTATAACGCAAGAAAACAGCAAGAAGTCAGGAAGAAAGTGTTTATTTGAGGTTTTGACGTATAGGTCCGCAACCGGGTGCGAGTCTTTTGCATATACGCTTTAATTAGGGCTTATATGGTATAAGTAAGCTTGAAATTAAAGTAGGTAGATTTTGTTTGCGAATTTTCATAAAGTAAAGTAAATTTCCCAATAAATCGAAGAAGTTTCCGAATCAAATTTGTTTGAAATTTATACAAGCAGTTGGGGAACGATAAAGGGGGTTTGATTTTATTCACTTCTCAAGCTTACGCGCTCACTAGACATGAAATAAAAGACTTTTTAACGGATACTAGCGCGGTTTTATTGAAAGTACTTTGGTAATTAGTTGGTATTTGGTTTGATTTTTGATTTTCCCGACGTTTCGGCACCTTTGCAGCTGCCGTGGTCACGGGGGACTGAAGCTACTCGTGAGCCTACCCTCAAGCGATGAATTTTTTTTTAAGACGTTCAGAAATTAATATTTTACAATTTTATTTATCTTTTTAATTGGTTTAAGTTGATTTTGTGATTTAATTAATGCTAAAGAGAGAGAATCTACTGAAACTACCACCATTTCACAAAATTGGGAGGCCCCTCCAAGAAAGAAATGGCGAAATAAAACTTGGAGAGGAAAGCCGACCTCCGTCTTTTATATTTATTAATTTATTTGCAAAAGGAACTAACTGTATCATTAGATCTTGCAGTGTGTGTATGGGGCTTCAGCTTGTGAATGATGGGGTCCCAAGCTGGTGGAATTTTCCAACCATCATCTCTATTGAAATTAGGATATTTATTTATTTCGATAGCCTCGCGGAGCATTCTAGGAATAAATCTACGTTCCTTAGCAAGGATTTGGGGTTTGTCAAATCTAATGTAATGGTTGGGCCCCTCAAAGGCGTGATCACACACTGCAGACTTGTTATCGCGCCTATGTTTCATGTCAGCTATATGCTCTTTAACGCGGGTCCCTATACTTCTCTTTGTTTGCCCGATGTAGGAGAGCCCACAGTCACAATCTAGTTTGTAGACGCCTGCGGCTTGAAGGGGTATGTTACACTTGACAGGTCGTAAGAATTGGTTGATCTTCTTCGGCGGCTTGAAGTAAGTTTTGATTGACGCTCGCTTCAGAATGTTTCCAATCTTGTCAGTGACACCCTTCAAATAAGGTAGGATGGCAGGTTGACGCTCTACTGTGGCTGGTTTGTCGCGTTTTCTGTGACGAAGGCGTGGTACTTGCAACTTGTTTTTACGCAGTACTTGTTTGACGTGCTGAAGCTCAGCCGTCAGGTGTTGTTTGTCACAGATGCCGCGGGCTCTCTGAAACAAAGATTTCCCTACGGTAGCTAACTGTATAGGATGATGGTGAGAGTCACCATTGAGGTATCTGTCTGTATGGGTTGCTTTACGATACACTGTATGGCTCAAGGTTTGGTTCGGATTCCTGATTATGAGAATGTCTAGGAAAGCTAGTTTATTATCTGCCTCTAACTCCATAGTAAATTGTATGTTGGGGTTTATGGAGTTAAGATGGTTAAGAAAAGCAGGGACACTGTCTCTACGTAGATGACACTTTCACAATACTACCTAGAGAAAGTGTCCCTGCTTTTCTTAACCATCTTAACTCCATAAACCCCAACATACAATTTACTATGGAGTTAGAGGCAGATAATAAACTAGCTTTCCTAGACATTCTCATAATCAGGAATCCGAACCAAACCTTGAGCCATACAGTGTATCGTAAAGCAACCCATACAGACAGATACCTCAATGGTGACTCTCACCATCATCCTATACAGTTAGCTACCGTAGGGAAATCTTTGTTTCAGAGAGCCCGCGGCATCTGTGACAAACAACACCTGACGGCTGAGCTTCAGCACGTCAAACAAGTACTGCGTAAAAACAAGTTGCAAGTACCACGCCTTCGTCACAGAAAACGCGACAAACCAGCCACAGTAGAGCGTCAACCTGCCATCCTACCTTATTTGAAGGGTGTCACTGACAAGATTGGAAACATTCTGAAGCGAGCGTCAATCAAAACTTACTTCAAGCCGCCGAAGAAGATCAACCAATTCTTACGACCTGTCAAGTGTAACATACCCCTTCAAGCCGCAGGCGTCTACAAACTAGATTGTGACTGTGGGCTCTCCTACATCGGGCAAACAAAGAGAAGTATAGGGACCCGCGTTAAAGAGCATATAGCTGACATGAAACATAGGCGCGATAACAAGTCTGCAGTGTGTGATCACGCCTTTGAGGGGCCCAACCATTACATTAGATTTGACAAACCCCAAATCCTTGCTAAGGAACGTAGATTTATTCCTAGAATGCTCCGCGAGGCTATCGAAATAAATAAATATCCTAATTTCAATAGAGATGATGGTTGGAAAATTCCACCAGCTTGGGACCCCATCATTCACAAGCTGAAGCCCCATACACACACTGCAAGATCTAATGATACAGTTAGTTCCTTTTGCAAATAAATTAATAAATATAAAAGACGGAGGTCGGCTTTCCTCTCCAAGTTTTATTTCGCCATTTCTTTCTTGGAGGGGCCTCCCAATTTTGTGAAATGGTGGTAGTTTCAGTAGATTCTCTCTCTTTAGCATTAATTAAATCACAAAATCAACTTAAACCAATTAAAAAGATAAATAAAATTGTAAAATATTAATTTCTGAACGTCTTAAAAAAAAATTCATCGCTTGAGGGTAGGCTCACGAGTAGCTTCAGTCCCCCGTGACCACGGCAGCTGCAAAGGTGCCGAAACGTCGGGAAAATCAAAAATCAAACCAAATACCAACTAATTACCAAAGTACTTTCAATAAAACCGCGCTAGTATCCGTTAAAAAGTCTTTTATTTCATGGGTTTGATTTTGAATAAATATCAATAGTTTTGTGTCTCTAAGGGGCGTTCGGTCAATCCTCAAAGGGGTAGGTAATGTAGCATTGCTCTGTGGCGTGCAATGCGGGTTCTGTTAAAAGACACCTAGTTCAGTCACTTAATATCACCAAGTTAGCCAACTCGCTTAGGAGCCAACGAACCGAACGGCGTGCAGGAGTGTTCCTCGCCTAATCGTGGAGGATATGACTTGGTGGTGTTAATCCTCTTCTGTCAGGACTCAGCGCTGTCCCGTCCCACCAGCGCTGAGCACGTCCAAGCTGTTAGGAGAGAATTAGGCGAGTCATGCTTGCTCACGCTCTACAGATTCAGGGCTTCGGTGATGAGGTAAGCATCACAAATATTGCATAGGAAATCTAAATTTAGTCGCTGGTAGGCAGGTAAACTCATTAGGTTTATAAATTCATTGTTAGGTGCGTAGGAACAGTAGGTTAGGTTTGCATCTCAAGACGGGAGGGAAATTTGGATGCTGGTAAAAGATTGGACGTTCTCAAGAAGGTCGAGCTGTCAGCAAGGTAACAGCAGTAACGTTAGATAAGCTAGGAACTCTTATATAGGCGAAGGAGAGGTAGGTCAATTCGCAGTGTATCAGATTTAGGTAGGCCGCAAATAGGTTGGTGTACGACAAAATGGCTGTCGAAGCGAGACATAGGCAGGTGGTGTCGAGAATGGTACCAACAAGATGGCTGCCGCAGGTCATTCAGTGGTACATAGGAACTTGACTAGGGTGTGATGAGGTAGGATGATTTAGGAACGGAATCTAGGAAGCGCAGACGTGTTAAATATAGTGAACGAAAGGTTATGTGAAACTACTGGGTAGGATCCGAAGGAAAAGTATCAATCTTCTATAGTAGGCGCCTTAACAAAGATCTATTAATGCTATGACCCAGTGTTGTGAATAATTACTACGATGTGCTCAATTGAGTAGACTTTGCAAGCTCCAGTAAGTACCCACAAGTTGACCGATCCGACGGAAAAGTATCAATCTTCCATAGTAGGCGCCTTAACAAAGATCTATTAATGCTATGACTCAGTGTTGTGAATAATTATTATAATGTGCTCAATTGAGTAGACTTTGCAAGCTTCAGTAAGTACCTACAGTTTGATTTACTATTAATTAGAGCTAGACAAATTCTTCTGTTAATATTGGATAATGATTTAATAGTGAAAGTTGAATCATAAATAAAGAATAATTATTCATCCTTGATTTGGATTGGTAAAATTGAACCTGTTTTCAATTGGTCGTTTACAGTTGAGATAATCCGTTTTGGTGATTGTGGGAGGAATACTAAAACAAGATCTGGGCGTATGGAATAAGCCCGTGTTACCATTAAACTAATGTTGAATCACAGTTTATGGAACACTAGATCATAGTTTGGGTAAACCTTTCAAATTAACAGAATGAAGGTTATGACTAACAGTGAGATAATACTTTGAAAAGTATCTACCTACTATGAAAATATTATATTATTTAGTGAATACATTAAATTCACAAATAATAAGTTCAACATATTATCTGAGTTCAAATATTACAACTAGGTTCAACCAACTCAATTTGAGGATGAAAGAAATAGAATTTTATTGGTATCAAATATAGCCTAGTCTACTCAACATTTAATTGAAATATCGCCTTTAACTTTAAATGAAATGAACTGAAGTCAATTCGGTTTATGGTTGTATATTTATAATCTAGCCGAGATTAAAGTGTGAAAAATCCTTCATAGAGCTTTATTACCTTGTTTAGAATTGTCTTTCCTTCAGAATATGAGAACTATCAGTGTCCCAAGTAAATGGATAATAATGTTGTGTCCATCTGTTATAATGTTAAACAGTCATACTAGAATTATTTATTAAAGCAAAAAAAAATTGTAATTCAGCCATCACAATTGAAGGAGAATTCTTCATTGTGAAAACTGATAGTTCGCTTGGGAGCATTTTGCTCCGTCCTCTTTTGTAGAAACAGACTGACAAAGACCAAATATCTTAATATAATAATACTTACTAAGTAGATTTATCATGAAAAACAATTTGGCTGGCCAGAAGAGGGTTGCCCACGTTCGGTGTCGAGACTCATTGTATGAAGCGGGGCGGTGCTTTGTACCTTAGCTGGCAAAACCACAATTGCATATCCACTACTTGTACAATAACTTAAGAAAGTAAAAGAATCCTTATTTAAAAGCGTTGAAAGTTTTATTATACTTTGATCTCAGGCGACTATAACTTCTTAACTTATCTCAAATTATCCCTCTTATCTTAATGAACTAAGTTGACAATAGATAATTTACATTGTTTAGAATAACGTCATACATGGCAGATAAACTGACACTTGGCAGCGGAAGAGAATTATCCAAATTTAACCTTTCTCTATAACCCGACTTACCTCTTTTTACCTTGTAGTCTATTATGGTTGAACATACCCTCTTTTACCTTATAACAATACTCCATTTAACTCATAAATTCACTTTGATCATTTCCTATCAACGTAGGTTTATTTCACTCATACTTACTTCATCAACGGAACGTAGTTGGGAACGTTTTCCCCTCTATTTATAGTATTCCCATTTATTGACACTAAAGAACTATGGGGTTTCCCTTGGTAGTATGACAAATATTAAGAATTAATATGAAATTAAAGTAGGCTCACTTAGGAAAAATACAGACTTAATTTCTATTTCTCTGGTTGTATCAATAGAGCAATAACTTTCTTTTAGTGGTATTTTCATTTAGAAATAAATGTAATAGCAGGAATAATTAAAATCTAGTAATAAAAGCGAATACTTCTATTGGAAAATGAAAATCAATACTAATCACACTTTTAAAAGAATTTGGGTTCACTAATTATCACATCCAGGGTTCCTCCATTAGACATTCACAGGTCCTCTCAGATCACATAAAGCTTGTTAGTAAGGTTCTTTGTAGGTTAGTTAAGGTTGAACAAAGTAAACTTAGTAAATTGCATTTTGGAGGTTATTTAATCCAGTAAAATTAGGTTCCAATAGTTTAGTTATAATCAACGGTAAGTAGTAAGCGGATTTTGATTGTACTCTTGTCCTGTAGGTTATTAGGTTTCCACTTAGGTTTTAGTCTCTTTCATAGGCCGTGATCATCTAGTTTCTTTTGTGCTTAGCCGGACGGTTACAATGTGCCAACCAATAATAACACTAGCTCTCTAGTTTTGTGATTGACACCTTTCCGAAATAAGAAAAAGTTAAAAAAATTGTTATTCATCAAAAACGATAATATTATCAATAATTTTTCATTATGAAACTATCTTCCAGCGTAGTACGGTCTATTAATGGCCGATTGCACTAAACTTAAGAATCGCCTAAGTCTTTTCCTAACTACAACATGACCAAATTAAAACGGTGTCATAAACTTAGCCGTCGTGTAGCTGTCATTCGCCAAGTTAACTTGGTCGAGTTATAGATAAGAAAAGACTTAGGCGATTCTTAAGTGTAGTGCTTTCACGCGTAAGAGCGCTATTTGTTTTTTATAAGTGTTTGATTTGTAACGTCTGAATTTCAGTCGATAGAAATAAAGTTGAAGCTAAAGAAACTATCATACTGAGTTTTATGATACTGTGTGCAGTCAATACCTCCTCGTCATAAATGGAAAACCATTGTCCTATTTTCAGCTTATTTTTTATTAAATGGAATCTATATTCAAAGGTTTTTGTCATAAAAGCCTTTGATAAAACGGATTACGGTGGATATAAAATGGAAATCCCTAACAATTGCGTAGGTTTACAATACTTAAAATGGGTTTTATAAACTTTTGTTTAGAAAAATTTGGAAAATTACGATTTATAACTTTCCACAATATTCGACAATTATTGTGCAATCTGTAAGTTAATACCCAAACTTAACTTAAAAAGGAACAATAGTTTTTTCACTCCTCTTGCTCAAAAAGTCCGTCCTTGTAACGTACAAAAGCTAGGTTAAAATAGGGGATAAAGTTTTTTCTTTTTTAATGTTTGTCTATTACCAATGAGCCTACTAAAACGAAAAAGTTTTTATTCATAAATAGAATAATCACATATTTTTATTTTTGAAATCTCTTCAGTAGAATCATAGACTTATTTATACTATAAGGGATCGATCACACGTGCGATTTTTTCAACGCGCGTTTTTTTTACCGCCCGTCGGGAAACGGTACCAAATGACTTCTCAGATGGGTGTTCGCACGGACGATGACGACGTTCCACGGGAAAAGTTACCTTATGACTTGACCATAAGGTATCTTTCCCGTCGGCGGTAAAAATATCGCGCGATGATAAAATCGCTCGTGTGAACGAGCTCTAAGTTAAAAAGTAGAATGCGTGAATTGTGTTGCGTGCGTTACAGAAGAAATAAAAAAATAACACTGGCGCGAAATCTTTAGAAATAATTTTAATGTTTTGCCGTCAAGCACAAAGCATTTATTTAAATGCTATACTATATGAAAAGTTTATGAAGTAGAGGATAGAAAAACGAGTGGATTCGTTTACGGAAGGAATTTTTCTTGCGAATTTTGATGAACTGTCCATCAGCTATTTTAATGTCCCCACTGCTGAGGCACAGGCCTTCCTTTTGGGTGGTAAGGAGGATGGGCCATAACCCACCACGCGGGCCCAATGCGGATTGGTGGGTGTTAACGACTGCAAAATCTGCAAATTCAGCCGGGACCAACGGCTTAACGTGCCTTCCGAAGTACGGAGGAGCTCGAGATAATACATTTTTGGTCACCCATCCCATAGTCGGTCCCTTGCGAAAGTTGCTTAACCTCCGCAATCGCTGGGCCAGGCGCTAGACCACTGCGCCACCGAGCTCCTCCATACATTCTGTCTTATGAACGACTTCTCTCGTTTATTGTCAAGATCATTATTATTACTATTATTGGTACTTTCTAGAATATTTTCCCTTTATTCTTGTGATGTTGGAGCAAGGAATCAGCCGCAGTACAGTCAATATGCAGCCGAAGGTGACGTAATACGAACTAGGTCGCCTTTGCCTTATGAACGATTGAGTAGTACTGTGTGTTTTATCTAGTAAAAAATTTTTTTTTTTCATAATAGATAAATTTACAGCATTTAATGTTATTCTGCTCCCATTTAAAGTTTTCCTGTGTAATTGGAGATAAGTTTTAATATTTTTCTACCATGTTCCCAAACAAAAATAAGTCCCAAATAACACCATTAACATTAAATAAGAACGATGAATGCAGATGACGAATAGCCACGAAGATTCGCGATATTTTAATTAAGTCAAATAGGAAAGTGGATGAAGCCGAAACTTAAGTTTTTAAGGCATGCCACATGCCACGAGCTCCTCGCTACAAAAGTACAAAAGTGTCAAAAAAATATACAAATAAACATTTTTTACTAGTGGCCACCCGCGACTTCGTCTGCGTGGAAAGTTTTTTGCTATCCCTCAGGAACAATCCTTTTTTCGGAATGAAAGGTACCCTATGTTTTTCTCTAACCTTGACCGCGTAAATGCAAAATTACAGGCTTATCACAATGCATTAAATAAATCGAATACAAACATACACATAATTAAACTATACATACTGTCAAATGTGACTGTGATTCCCTTGACGAGAAGTTATATTTTCTTTGATGATGCAAGCCACCACCTATCCCTATCCTTGGTGACGTACACTGTGGTATATAGACGTCATAATGAAATAAAAGTAAAAGCATATTTTTAATAGAAAATAATCTAAAACTAACATTCCCCACAGTACTACACTGTCGTGCGTTTTCATTACAATGATGGGCGTTTTCAGCTCGCGTGCCGCGCCACCGTGGCTCACCGGGGAGCGGCCGGGAGTGTCCTATCACCACGGTGTAGCTAATAATAATCACGACTTGAATACCTTACCCACGGAAAATTTTCAATCTAGAATGAATTTAGTATAAGTAAAGCCTGTATCCCAATAATAATGGCTCATGCGAAACCTTTCAATACCTTAATGTAATCATTGGTACACTATCCTATTTGATTTTGAAGAGTTCTCATGTGTTTCTTCGAAGTCCATGGTTCAATGCCAATGAAATTAACATAAGACCACCCTTAAGGTATTCCCTTTCAAACAAAATAAGAATAATCTAAATCGGTTCATGAACAAAGAAGTTATGTCTGTAGATCCGTAAAAACTCGAGCAATTTTTACCAGTATTTTCAGGATTACTCAAAAACTACTGAACCGATTTCAAATTTTTAAAAAATGGGACCAATTTGGGAACAAACCTGATAATGTAACGTTTAAATCATTTCAATCGGTCCAGCCGTTTTTGAGTAATCGGTAAATATACACAAAAAAAACAAATATGCAGACGAACATGAACCTCCTTCTTTTTTGAAGTTGGTTAATAAAAAAGAAACTTAATTCTTCTTGGCGTTGCACGGTGTAACAGCTCCTGCCCCCTTCTCAAGTGGCCATTCTACTTAAATTAACGCTAGTAGAATATAATGACAATGTATGGGATTAGCTTATGTCATTCATAGATCTTAGGCGCTCGATCATGCTCCGTGCGTAGGACCGAAAAACGTGTAGAGTAGATTTTGGTAATAAGGAGGTGTATTTCTTAATAGAATGTATGGGATTAACTAGGTATGTCATTCTTAGATCTTAGGCCCTCTGATAATGCTCCGATTGGGACCAAATTATATAAGATTTAGATTTAGATTTGATAAAAGCTAAATGTGTGTTGCTTTAAAGCCAATGTTTTTGCAGGTATTTGAATGATTTATTATCATTCTGTTTTCAATGGCTTAAGCTAGGGTTTCCTAGGATATCGGTGCCGTCATATTACAGCCGTTATATAGCGGCGTTGATTGTTGTCTATGTAAACAATACGGCGACACCGTAACGTCAGAAACCGCGCCGTATTGTTAACATAGACAAGGTTCTACGCCGCTAAATTACAGCCGTAATATGACGGCACCGTCATCCTAGGAAACTCTAGCTTTACAGTAGTTCAACTATCGGAAAATTTTCCAATCTACAATGAATTTAGTAAAAAAAATATTTGAACATCTGCGACTGCTTTTCAAACAAAGCTTAATTTCATTCAAAGGATCTTTTAGCATTAATAATCAAGTTCCACGACAAGTATAATAACATTGATATATTTATTTATTCATATAGAGCACATGTTACAGTATCACTTTTACATAATTTGCATGAATAAAAAAACATGTTATAAGGTCGCTCATGAGCAAAGTTTTATTTGTCAATACTAGCCTACTTAAAACAGCTTATATAAATTTCTTTGTATTTCGAAATTCCAACCGTAAACATTCCCGCAAAATTCGGCTTATGCCCCATAAAAAACCATACAAAATGTATGAAGTTGTACCAATTTCCTATAGCTTCACCGGTCGCGTGACAACAGACCATAAGATGCCACCATTTCAGTCATTTGAACCATTGTGGTTGTACTTTCTTAACCTTTATTTGGGACAATTTATTTAATGTATCCGCTATTTTGTTTTTGTTATTTACCTCATAACATAATAACATAGGTAGGTAGATTTTTGTCGAACCAGTTTTTTGGAATTTTGCCAAAAAAAATTCACCCGTTCGGAAAATTTTCAAAATTAGAAGCGCCATCTAACCTACCAAATAGCATATTATAGTACGTACGGCTTATCAAAAGCAGTGTCAACCCCGTGGCGACATCTATTAGATTATTTTAAACAACAATCAAAATAATTTGGGCGATGTCTACAGCTCACATGAGACATTAGTAATATACTATATTATGTCTTGGATTTAAGTTGTCCGAAATAAATCGTTTAATTTTATTAATTTATTTTGATTCAGATACCACAATGGAAAGGAATACCTTGATGGCCAAATGTTACCCCAGGATCAAGGATTACTGTCGAGAAAAACATGGATTGGAATTTCAGGTAAATTATGACCAGATGCTGGGTATGTTCCAGTTAACTTACTTGCTAGAATCTGCTAGATAAACCTGATCAAAAATTATACTGACGGGAAAAAACATCGATTGGAGTGTCATGTAAATTACAGTTTCGAGAAAAACATGGATTGGAATTTCAGGTAAATTATGACCAGATGCTGGCTAAGTTCCAGTTAACTTACTTGCTACAATCTGCTAGATAAAGCCTCGATTACATACGCCGATTTAGCATCCTAGCTAGGAACCAATTTAGGGTTGCCACCCGTATAAATAAGTTCAATTTTAACGGTAAATTTGCACAAATAACGGAAAAGTCATCATTTTTTATGATTTTTTATTTTCTATTCTCATCTACAATCTTAAACAATGATTACTTTTCCGTTATCGTGTTAATTCAATTTTAAATCGATGTTATTGTACTATATTTTATTATGTAGTACGGGTGGCAACCCGGAATTGGTTCCTAGCTAGGATGCTAAATCGGCGTATGTAATCGAGGCTTGAACCTGATCAAAAATTATACTGACGGGAAAAAACATCGATTGGAGTGTCATGTAAATTAACTTATCTTAACTAAAATAAAGAAATTATCTTAGTGCCAGTTTTAGAGGGGCCGGTTAAGTTCCAACTAAGTTACTCGATAGATCATTTAATTTTTAATTATGTTCTTTTTTACAATAAAACGGACAAATTAAATTAAACCGAACGAAATGATAAACATACACTTCAAGAAACGAAATTCACAAGAAAACTGGCATAACTTTCCTTAAAATATTTAATATAGAGCTATGGATGATCTAGAACTAAGAAATTAGCAAATTTGAAGTAGGAACACAAAATTTCTGTGATCTGTGAGCTAGCCTAATCCTCTGTAAATATATCCTTAGGTATCTAACAGACTTATAATTTCTCAAAAATATTCTAAATTAAGTACTTATTACATTCCCAAAAGTATATTTTCTCAGAATGTCACGTAAGTCAAAGATCCTATTGATTATTTTGTTATTTTACCAAGAAACAAAGACAAGAGACTTTTCCCAGAGACGATGAATTATTCCCTAAAGATTAACTATAAAAATTGATGTCTTCCGCTGAGCCGCTCCCAAATCCTCATTAATATTAAGGGGGAGAAGAAATTATTAAAAATGGTTTAAACAGAATTATGAAACAAATATTTTATTTTTATTTGCTTTCTTCTACTTTTATGCGCATAATAATAGGCATATTTTTACGGATATTAGATAACGCAGCAGCTGCGGCAGTGAAACGTCAGGAAAACCAAAAAAATAATACCAAACCTACAAAAAAAATTTAATAAAACCGCGTTAGTAACCGTAAAAAGTGTTATTTCAAGGGTCATTTATTACTAGCGGCCGCCCGCGGTTTCACCCGCGTGGTTCCCGTTCCCGTGGGAATATCTGGATAAAAAGTATTCTATGTTTTAATCCTGGCTATCTACTATCTGTGTGCCAAATTTCAACCAATTCCGTTCAGTAGTTTTTGCGTGATTGAGGAACAAACATCCAAACCCACAAACTTTCACATTTATAATATTAGTAGGATTACGTTGTAATAAAATGCACATAATATTTTGTAATGCCAACAATTCCTATTTTAAAGCCTACATAAGTTTATAATGTTTATAATAGTCAGCAATGTTTTGTCGCTTCCTTGATACTGCCGGACAAACTAGGTACATTGCATATCATAATTTATGTATTCTGTGCCATCGGTGTTCAATAACGCTCGATTCTTGGACGAAAAATCTCGACTATAATCGTTATCAATAAATACTTATCAAAAACCATTTAAATATTTCGCAGGTCTTACCCTTAAGGATTTTCCTTTGAGCATTCTCAGAATATCTTCCCGTTATTTCAAGATCTGATATTCTTCATTGAAAACGCGAAATGAATTTCAATAATAGGCCAACTTCAAACCGAGTGGCATGTAAATCGCTTTTCGATAAACCATTGTATTGGTGTCTTGTTGTTTCTTGATTTAGATGTTTTGGTTTTTATACAACAACATGACGAACAAGCTTGTGACATTCAATATTAGATAAAGTGAATATTATAATGTATGTAACATTAAAATTGTCTCTTTATATTCTAAATAAAATATCATAGATCATTTTCTTACGACAGTTCAATGTGAAGATTTAAATGATGGATCACAAACAAGGGAATAAATAGAAAGGAAACAAAAATCTTTATAATCTTAAAAAATATTTTTGATGTCACATGTCAAGTGAAATTTCGATTTCTAATTACTTTTTCGTTGCTTGAGTGCTGCCTCAACAAGCACTCAAGCAGCGAAATAAAATCTATGGAAGTGTAATTGCAAACAAATATTGTCTAAAAAATGGCACCACGAGGCCGAAAAAGTACAACCCGCTCAGCTTTAGTCGGGCAAGCCACGCACCCGGTGACTGACTTTAGCGTTTTTTACAATAATTGCAGTTTGTATTGTAGAGAAAAGAGAGTCAGAAAAGGTTTATTAGAAATTGAAATGAGGTTCTGTGTAGTCAAATGGTGTAAAAGACGCAAAGAAGGCAGTAAAAAGTATGCAGAAATAACGTATCATATTTTTTCGTTTAAGTATAGAAAATATCTATGAGTATACAAATTATGGTCGATAATAAACAACCAGTGCTTAGACGCTTTAGCCAGCATTTTTAGCTCCATCCACTTAGTTGTACTTTTCGTGTGGTGCCATTTTTTGAGCGCAATGCTTGTTTCATAGATTTTAGATCGCTGCACTCAAGCAACGAAAATACTTTCACTTTGTTGGTGGCAAAGTTACCCCGAGAAAAGGACTACGAAAACAATTTCCATTTAATATTTCTAGAACAAGCCAGGAACAAGTTAGTGTAAACTCAGCAAACTCAGCATTTGAGCTGCACGTGTTAGGATCCGCTCTTGAAATAGCCCATGGGGGGTTGGTCCGTTTTAGTAAATGTTTACAACCAAGCCCCGGCTTGCGCTATTTGCGTTTAGTTAACAAAACTATGGCAAAGATTTTGGAACGTACAGAAGGCTAATTTAGCGAGTATAGTTTTTTGTCTAAAGAAAAAGTAGGTAACATTAGGAACTCGCGACATATTCAAGGGCAATGAAAAAGTATCCTAAGTGACTTGCTTACCTTACGGGTAAGGTAAGGCGGTATATTTAGGTACCTAACAGGATTTTAGTCAAGTACCTACTTTGTGTCGTACAATACAATATATACCTATTGTACAAGCTGTCTCACGACTATGACACAAGGAGAGACAAGACGGCTTCATTTGTTGAGTAAAAAAAATTTTCTGCGTTTTATTTTTAATTTGAGATAGGTACTCTTATAGTTACAAGAAAAATTTTGACGAGGCCACTAGTGACTCGATAGCTCAGTTGGAATTGGAAGACCATTGGACCAGACTTCCAAAGGTCGCGGGTTTACTGAAAATATGCACCTGCATCGTTTTTTTTCTAGTTCTTATTTTATTTAGCACTAGCAGCCGCCCACGACTTCGTCTGCGTGGAAAGGTTTTTTGGTATCCCTCGGGAAAAATACTTTTTTTCGGGATAAAAGGTACCCAGGTATGTCCTTCTCTGTACCCCTGACAACAGGTATGCAAAATTTCATGACGATCGGTTCAGTAGTTAAAATAAAATAAATAAAATAAAATAAAATTCATTTATTTCAGACTAAGTTTGTCCATATGAATTGTTAGTGACACCTTAGAAACTATGTTAGTATTATGTTACTGTTAGTATTTTCTTACAGCTATGTTAGTATGAACATGAAGTTTGATTAGCCTCCCTAGTACTGCCAATTCTGGGCTGTCAACAATTAGCTTCAGCACAGCGTTTGGGCTCCGCCTTAGACGGTTCACAAGTGATGCAGATTTTTTGCGCATTATTGCATAAAAATCATCAAGCCTTGCATTAGCAAACATGCCTGATGCACTACAGAATTTAGGCAATCTCAATAACATTCTTAAAGCATTATTGTACTGTAGCCTGAGAGCACTGTAAGCCCGCTGAGAATAGTTAGTCCACAGTGAACAAGTGTAGAAATTTTGACAAAAGGCTCTGAAAAGCATAAGTTTCACCTCAACTGTGCACCCACCGAACCTATGAACCAACATATTAGCCCGAACTGACAGTGCCCTTCTCTCTCTTTCAATATCTTCATCATCAGACAAGGTTTCATTAATGATGTGGCCGAGGTATTTGAACTGTGAGACTCTGTTCAAAGGAACTTGGTTTAGATAGACAGGTGGTATGAAGTCAGGTTTTTTGTTATTGCCTCTAATTACCATATACTCACTTTTACCTTCATTATATCTTAGACCATGGTCCTCAGCATAGGACTCACAAACATTGAGCAATTTTCTCAGCAGCAGTTAAGACGTGAAGGCGTAAAAAACAAACAAAACAAACAAACGGACTTTCGCACTTATAATATTAGTAAGGATTGCATTATTAACATTTTTTTCTCCGTATTTCTTCAGGTAGTGGACATGAGGTGGGGGGTCCGTGATGAAGCCACCGACGATCACATGACCACCGAGCTCTGCATGAGAGAAATCAAGAACTGCCAGCGACTCTCTATGGGGCCCAACTTCGTAGTGTTTTTAGGCCAGAAGTATGGATACAGGTTGGTAAAATAATCAAAGTTAATGCCTTTAACATAAAGCATCACATACTTTACTCCTCTCTGCTTCTGTTTGGGCAAAAATGCTTTCATATGTCTGTCTGTTTGTTCTCCTCTACAGATCGCATTTCTCAAACGATTCTAGTGAAATGTGTGCAAGTTCGATGAATAGGTATATAGTTGTTTGTACAGACCAGCTTTTCTATTATTTTTTGTAAAAAAGGGCACATTTCAGTCATTTCAAATAAATGAATTATGAATTATGATAGAAAAAATTACAAACGCTAGGTCTACAGCCCACAGACCCACTAGTAATTTAGTTTTAACTTTGATTTCCTACCTAAATCTGAATCAACCCTTGGGATTTTACAAGTGCTGATATTAAATTCAAAAACTGGCCAAGTACGAGTCGGACTCGCGCACGAAGGGTTCCGTACCAAAAAAACAGCAAAAAAAAAAACACGTTTGTTGTATGGGAGCCCCCCTTAAATATTTATTTTATTCTGTTTTTAACATATGTTGTTATATCAGCAATAGAAATACACGATCTGTGAAAATTTCAACTGTCTACCTGTAGTCGTTATCAATATGGAGCAAAAACGGCAAAAAAATCACGTTTGTTATATGGGAGCCCCCTTAAATATTTATTTTATTCTGTTTTTAACATATGTTGTTATATCAGCAATAGAAATACACGATCTGTGAAAATTTCAACTGTCTACCTGTAGTCGTTATCAATATGGAGCAAAAACGGCAAAAAAATCACGTTTGTTATATGGGAGCCCCCTTAAATATTTATTTTATTCTGTTTTTAGTATTTGTTGTTATAGCGGCAACAGAAATACATCATCTGTAAGAATTTCAACTGTCTAGCTATCACGGTTCATGAGATACGGCCTGGTGACAGACAGACAGACATACAAACGGACAGCGGTAGCTTAGTAATAGGGTCCCGTTTTTACCCTTTGGGTACGGAACCCTAAAAACAAAGTGCGATCGCTGTATTCCATGCAGAGAGATGGAACTTAAAATTGGAAAGGATCTTTAAAAATTAAGCACTTTGAATCGTATGTTTATTGTTTATTCTAACACCAAGCATTTAGATATTTTTAAATAGGTACTTGACAATACTGACAGGGGTTAAAATAAATTAAGCTTTTACTACAGATAGAGACAACGAAAATTCACTACAATGTCTCACATTGTAGTGAATTGCATACAAACAATATTCGCACTTGCTACCTTGAGTTTTCTGAGTCACCTTTAATTAACCAAACCAGCCTTACAATCTACTTATGTATCAATCTCAATCCATACTCAGATTTCAACCATAATTTTCCAGGCCTATACCCACATACGTGCTATCATCAGAACTGCAAATGTTGAGGGATGAGCTGGCAGCTGGAGGAGTTGACGTGATCCTCTTGGACACCTGGTACAAAAAGGACTCGAATGCTGTACCGCCCGTATCAGTGCTGCAGCCCATTTCGTCTATACTCATCAACTTCAACAATAAGGTCAGTTTTCAGACTGTTTCACCATAATCACGTAGTTTTCTGGCTCTAGTGAAAGATGTTTCCATGTGACAAACAGAGATAGAGCTTTAAAAAATTACCTGACCAATTGAACGTCGCTTGGTCCTCAATAAATGACGTTTCTTCTCTCCCTCTCTCGGGATAAACATTCTTAAAAGCGAATCATGAAATGTGCGCATTATTTCTTTAAAAGGAAAATTTTTAATCCTGTAAGACTATTTAATTTTCATGGAAAATTGGGGTCCTCTCAAAGTAACGTTTGTTTTTTCAGCGAGTGCCGAAACTCCAAGCAGAAGACCAGGCTGTCTGGTGGGACACCCTCAACAAGATGCAGAAGCTGTTCCGCAAAGCATCCTTACAGTTGTACACTGCTGGCAAGATCGATAAGGAGACTATGCACAACTACTTTATGTCTGGTAAGTTGGCTGAGATTCGAATAGCTCCAAAGTGCCAGTCTGTCTGCGGTGAGACGGACCGATGTTTGTAGGTCATTAAAGTAAACTTAAAAGTGCCTGTTTTACAGTCTAGAGTTATAGGCAATCATTTAGGTTTAATTTTAAAATGGTGCAGAATTTTAATCAAATTGTCTGGCAATAAAGTACTTGATTGGGATGATGTACTTGCAAAATAGGCTTTTAAAATATAGACACTGTTTATCTACAATTATTTATCTCGTCACTGAGAAATAAGTAAAGTATTATTGCTGCGTTTCGCAGCTCAAAATCCCCTAAAACTACCGAAAAATACCTACATCGCAATTTTATTTCCTTTTACATGCCATTGCTACGCTATAAAAGAAATATTATTTTCAGTAAAACCATTAAGTCCAATGTCCCAATAGGACCAAAACCAATGCTGATCAATCAATATTAAATTCCAGTGACTGAACGAGAAGTGATCAACGGAATCCTCGATGTGAAGAACACCAAGAACCACTGCTTAGCATACGTCCGGTACATCAACAACATCAACCTACAGAACCTGAAGAAGGCCAGCAACTTCGTCGACATCCTCAACAGGAGCTTGGACTCGGAAGCCTCCAAGTTGCTGGCTGACTTGAGGGATGTCCGACTTCCTGATAAGATTGAGACGACTAACATTCAGAAGTGAGTTTTTAAATCGGTGGTTAGCAGAGGAGGAAAACCAAAGTTAATAATAAAGCGGACCCTGGAAACAAATAATACGACTTTTCTGTAGTTCTATGCTTCAATAGTAAGTAAGGTACTGATGCACTAAAGAGTGGAAAACAAGGTTAGACTTTTTGTACGAGTCAGGGTCTTAGTGATATCTCTGGTTTAATATCCTCATCACTCTTCAAATGCTGTGGCCCACCACAACATTTGTTCCCCAGAACATTCAAGGACTTAAATTAATGTTCATTCTTAGTTGTTAATGATGAAGTCACACATCAAAGAGTTAAAGAGAATCCATGTTGGACATTGAATTGTCTAGCTATAATCTTTTATTATGGTCTTCCAGTAGAAAATTGCTGATGTTACGAAAATAAAATACTTATAAAATGTATCTGTGTATATTCGTTTCGCAAATGAATATTTTATTCGATCGTCCTCACAGCCGTTACGGCGACATGAAAAATAATAATTACTTATGAATAAGATGGATCGTTTTGTTGAGTGGCTCAATTGTTAGGCGACTAGCGAAATTGTAATATCAACAAAACGAATTCAGAACAGATTGTCGAATCTTTGTCGATCTGGATTTAACTAAGTCTAGTTGTCCTTTGAGAACATCCTCATTGTTTGCAGAATAGATTAACTTTACACTAGTCCATTCAATCCCTTTACTTCAAACACTGCCTGCATCGCTTTTGCTCATGGAAAATAGTTGTGCCATTTCTCGCCATACTGAGTGCACTGACTCTTGAAGCTACAAATATAAAATATAGATTAATAGTCACATTGACTCAAAATATTTTTTAATTACATTTAAGAATAATTGCTTTGTGACTAGGTAGAGTTCGCGCGAAATATACAGGCCTTCCTTTACAGGAACAAACATTTTGAATATCTTGGGGTTTTCTTTTGCAAGTGCCTATACATACATGTGTTGATTTTTTTTCCAGATACACAGTGGAATGGATAGGAAGAGATGGTTTAGACGAAGAGACACATGGCGAGTACCTGAACCACTTCATTGCTCACTTCTACAAGGGCATCGTGAAGCTCGTAGACAGGTAAGAAATATGCAATGAAAATGGCACTTTGTAAAAGTTTAGTTACTACTTTTTTAATGACCTAGCTTTAGATAGTTGCAAATACAGATTTAAAGCCACCTTCTCATTTAATTCAAAATCTTGCAGAGCAATGCGAAAGGAAGACAGCAGTGCCCAAGGTCAGATTGTCACAGAGATACTACAGCATCTGCATGCTTGCAACAACTCTGTCAAAGTATTCCACGGGAGGTCTGATGACCTCTTGTACATCGAAACCTACATGAAAAACAGCTCCGAAAAACCACTGGTGCTTTATGGAGAAGGTAAGATTCCAAGGTAAAAAGTTGTTAAACTTGTGCTATGAAAACCGAGTTCCGATAATTAAAAAAGTTCGTTGTTAAGACTGATTCAACCTGGATAGTGGCTTATTTAGCTACACCTGAGATCGGCAGAAATCTTCAGTATTCGTTTAGTCATGGATCCCACACCTAAATTAATGCTCAGCAACTGTCAAAAATACTGATGCGAATGAGACGCGTACCATTGTTTGCTAATAATTATTGACTACTAGCGGCCGCCCGCGACTTTGTCTGCGTGTACAGTTTTTCTTACTATCTCTCGGGGACTGGATGAAATGTACCTTTTCAGTACCCCTGACAACGTGTACGCAAAATTTCATGATGATCGGTTCAGTAGTTAAGACGTGAAGGCGTAACAAACAAACAAACTGATTTCCACATAATTATACAATATTATTAATAAGGATGTTGGAAACGAAAGCTTAACTACATTATTTAATTCTTTGGACTGTAGTGTAAAAATCGCGTGCCAATTCACCTCTTTGGTTCTTGAAAAAAAGATTACAATTTTGACATGATCATTAAATTCTCCAGGTGGTTGTGGGAAGACCAGCCTGCTGGCGAAGAGTGCGGCGATGTCACTAGACACGTGGTTTGCAGACGCCAGGCCCACCAACATCGTCAGGTTTCTCGGCACCACTCCTGACTCCAGCGCACTCACACCTGTTCTCATTTCCATATGTCAACAGGTATCTAAATGAAAACTATAGTTTTGGTTTTTTTTAAATATTGATTACGATTTTTATCAACTACTGAGACATAATCGGTGTCAAAATCAAACCTAGACTGAAATCAACCGAAGTATGCCTTTATTTGGTCGCAGTTGTCGGCCTGCGGGCCAGGAGTCAGTCGGTCGTCTTAATAGTGTCTTCCGCAAGTTCAGGTCCAGTTCCGTCCGTTAGTCGATAGTCATCTGTCCGTCTGTCCGGTACGTCATCTCTGTCATCCTCTGTGTCTGTCAGTCATCATTAGTCAAAGGAGGCTGGACGCCGCGACAGCCTTCAAAACCCCTGTCTCGTTCAAAGTTCTTTCTTACCGTATAAGGATTACCTCTGGTGTTATAGTTTATCGAGCAGCCTGCAAGGCCTCTAACTTGGCTTAACGACTGTTATCAGATGACAACAGTTGGGACCGACGGCTTAACGTGCCCTTCAAAGCACGGAAAGCGTTCAGTTATAATGCCACTTAACGGTCACCCATCCGACACCTGGCCGGATGAAGCGTTGCTTAACAAACATGATCGAGTACGATCAGTCTGTCAGGGTCTGCTATGAGCGCTTCAAAAAGCTTTGTTTATTGGTAGGAATAAGAACATGATGGATGACTTTTTAAGTAAGTATCATCTCCTTCCAGATATCATACAATTTCGCCCTTCCATTCGAGAGCATCCCAGATGACTTGGTGCCTCTAACTGCGCACTTCAAGCAGCTGCTGACGATGGCTTCGCAGCAACAACCATTGCTTCTATTCCTGGACTCCGTGGACCAGCTCACGGGAATCGGAACTGAGAATAATAAAGTGTCCTGGCTACCTACCAGACTTCCGCCACATTGTAAGGTAATTCGAAGTAACCTAATGACTTGGGAAAGTGACTGACCTTTTTGACGCACGAGCGAAGCGCCCCTGCTTCAGCTTGGGCAAAAATGCTTTCGTATTCGTCCGTTTGTTCTCTTCTACAGGGGGGGTATTACAACTTATTAAAACTTAGCAGCTTTTTGAATTGCTATAGTTGCATCTCTTTCTCGCTGTATACCAAATAAAAGAGATGCATTGATAGCCATTCAGAAAACTGGCAAGTATATGAGATATGAGATTGTAATATGAGGGCGATCGCATTCGTCAACGGATTCTCGTGAAATTTTGTGAATAAAATAGATTTTTTTAAATAGTTTTTCGAAATTTTTCGAAAAAAAGAACTAAAAGCACATTTTAGCCATTTCTAAAAATGATCAAAAATATCACAAACGCTAGGTCTACAGCTCACATAGCCACTAGTAATTATTAAGTTGTCAGGGCGTAAAAGTTTAACTAAATTGCATTTAAAATTGCGCAAAAAAAAAACAACCTTATTAACTTATTAACGACGATGATCATTCGTGAAATCGATCGATAAAAAGTCAGCAGCTTTTTTTTAATAACCTCCTCCTCTTTAGAAGTCGGTAAAAATTATACGCCTATCTATCTCTTAACGACATTTATGATTTCAGCAGATTTTTTTATAATGCCACAAAATTTTTGATCACTACATGCAGATAATAGTAACATGTGCGTGTGAAGAGACAAACCCTGAGGTCTCCAAAGAATACGACGTGTTGAGGCGGATGATTGACAATGAAGAAAACTTTCTGGAGGTGACGGCGTTAGGGGAGGACCTGGCGATGCAAGTTTTGAAGTGAGTGTTTAGATTTTTATAAACAAACTTAACTAAAATTAAATGTTCAAACACTCTTTGAATATATTTTTCTATATCGTTAGACTTGGTCTGTATTTATAAACCGCTCTCAACATTAAGAGCTATCTTGAGATCATACCTGAGATGCTCTTTTTTACACGAACGTATGATCTCAAGAGAGCTCTCAACGTTGAGAGCGGTTTATGTAAACGGGGCTTATGGCCGAATACTCAAACTTCACGTCGTCGTATGTTTTCAAGACTTTGGATGGCGTCCGCCTGCCGAGACTTATCAAACTACCAGTGGAGGCTGGTCTCCAACGCCATCTCGTCATGTTCCCTGCCAATATTCGTCAAACTGGTCTTTGCGGAGGTAAACATAGTTTATTTTAAATGCCCCCTTTTAAGTCAGGGTCATACTATGACAAAAGTACCTAACAATCTTTTTGGCTTGATTCCCAACAATTTTTTTTTACTTCATTCGTCAGATGTATTATGGACATGAGGATGAACTAACAATTATGTAACAGGTTTGCAGATGGAGAAGCTATACCAAGCCTACTGATACTCACTTAGCTTCAACCGTCATGGATTCCATCATGATGCTGTTTGAGAGAATTGAAAAACAGGTAATTAGTTAACACCACTTTGTATTCTAAAAAAACTCCTACATTTCTAATCTTTTGGATTCCAACACAGGCGTTGGTTTTAAAATCTGAGATTCGGTAGTTTTTTACAATGCGTTTTGTTTCGCATCATTTGATTAGAAGGCTGATACTTCTTAATCTTTGAAGTACAGAAACTTAAAAGGGCTTTTTATTTAGTTTCTTTTTTTCTTTCTGCAGCACGGTCGTCTTCTAGTATTCCACGCCCTAGCCTACATCACGGCAGCGCGCAGTGGTCTCTCAGAAACAGAGCTCGAAGACTTGATCAGCCTCGATGATAAAGTTCTGGATGACGTTTACCAGTACCATTTGCCACCAGTCAGAAGGATACCTCCTTTGCTGTGGACTAGGTAAGCTAGCATATCAATACCGAGAGAAAGGGCTAGCTATGTTCAAATTGTGTAAGACAGTACCAGAAATTTCAATGGACAGTCAACAGTTTATCAATCTGCTCCGAAAATAAGGGATAAAATAACTAAAAATCGTCCCTTGTTACTTTGACATCATAACGGAAACACTAAACATTTTGTTGCTAACTTTCCTTTTTTTTTTCATTGTTAACTGGGTAGGCATTTGACCATCATCTTGCTTGGTAAACAGGATGTGGTCTAACTAAGGTGTAGTATGCTTGCCCAGGAAATGTCTATTCACTCTTGCCTTGAAGAGATCAAGGTAACTATCGGAGAAAACATGAGCAGGCAGAGCATTCCATTCTTTAGCAGTTCATACAAGAAATGTATTGGCAAAGCGCTGTGCTAACCTGCGTCTGGTACCCCGATGGTGGAAGGGGCTGGAGGAACAAAGATCGTGCAGTTCTCTCGCACACTCTCTAAAGTGTATAATTCTAATCTACTAAATATTTTTAATGCAGAGGTGTACTTTACATTCTCAACCATTGAAACCTGCAAGAAACAATAATATCACATCACAAAGCCTTTTATATCTATCACTTACACATATCGTCTTTACCTTTCTTTTCTTTTTACCAAGGATCCGCAACGACTTACCCAACTACCTTTCTGAGCGAGAAGCCGACGGCGTCTCCGTGATGAACTGGTACCACAGGCAGTTCCGGGACACCGCGCGCGAGAGATACTTCAAAAACATGAACATGGCCATGTATTTTCACTCCATGATCGCTGACTACTACCTTGGTGAGAGTTTTAATTATGTTCGAAAACGTATTCTTTTACATATTCTTTTTTTGGACTGGCGCGAGAGAAGAATCAATCAGCCTATGTAGCATTTCTAAGTATTCATTTATATGATGTTTGATGTTCATTTGTTTGATGATTTATTGTCAGCGCCAAAATGATTTGAGCATGAACCTACCAAAATACGTGAAAATTTGTGAAATATCCACCTTATCTCAAGAAATTTTGCAACTAAGGTGAAATTATGGCATTTTTCATCATTAAAGTTCTTAATAACTTGAAGATTATTTATCATGATCTTAGGAATCTGGGGTGGTGGCAACCCAAAGCCATTCAAATACACCGAGATCCAGAGGCATCGCTTCAACCTGGCTGATAAAGAAGGTGTGGCCGACAGAAAAGTTCCACTACAGCCTTTGGTCTTCACTTCCGCTGATGGTGCTAATAAACGATACAACTTACGAAAGGTAAAAAAAAGTCTAACAACGAAAGATATTAGAATTTTACAACGGATACAAACTATCAAACTCGGAAATCTCAGCATATCTGTTAGGTGTAGCTAAGATGCAATTATTTCGATAGCTTTAAATTTTGATCTGACAATCAGTCATGCATTAAGTATTATTATTGTTGAAAGATTAATACAAACTTCATTTTTGCCAAAAGTGATACAATAATCAAGATATTAGTAGAGAAGTTGAATTTATACTCAACAGAGATCATGACCATGACCATCAGCCATTTTTAATGTTCCCACTACTGGAGCACAGGCCTTCCTTATGGGTTGATAAGGAGGCTGGGCCATAACCCACCACGCGGGCCCAATGCGGATTGGTGGGTGTTAACGACTGCAAATGCAGCCGAGACCAACGGCTTAACGTGCCTTTCAAAGCACGGAAGAGCTCGATATAATAAAGTTTTGGTCACCCATCCCATGACCGACCCTTGCGAAAGTTGCTTAACCTCCGCAATCGCTGCGCCAGGCGCTAAACCACTGCGCCTCCAAGATATAGATTATACAGAGAACTGTCATTTAAATCCAATGAAATCAGACAAACACAAAATGACATAACCTGTTTAGTGTTAGATTTAAAAGGTAGATTATCATCATCTTTACTTACAGTTTGGTGAGCTGCCTTTCCACCTGGTTCGCTCCAAGCGCTTCACAGACCTTTACGCCGAGGTGTTGTTCAACTACGAGTGGCTCCACGCCAAGCTCAACTGCTGCCCTCTGCAAGCTGTACTCGCTGACTTTGAAGATGCTAAGCTGCATGTCAATAAGGATGCCGTCAGGTGAATTTGGAAAGAGGAACAAAGATCGAGGAAGTAAAACACTTACATAACTGAGAACAATCTATGAAAAGATCTTAATTTAGTGACTGAGTTAGTTGCTCTTCTAGATCGTTGTTTTTCTCTTGGAACTCCTCTCATTCCCCTCAAATGATAACCTATTTTTTTAAATTGATTATGGCCTTATTGGCCTTCAAAATATACAAGCAACGAACGACAACCGAACGATCCTTTAGTTTTCAGAATAGTAAACTCTTTGATGTCGTTATCATATTTCGACGAATATTGTTTAAACATTACGAGCTATGTTAGCCACTCGTGCCCCATCTTTCCAACTTTCATCGAAGAATTTGTGTTCTGCGCATCGCCTCGTGCGATGTTCCGAGATGCCTAGTTTGGGACACATACTAAAGATCTTAAAATTTCATAATTTTGTTTTTACTTTAAGAGAGTTAATGCTGGTAGCAGACGCCCTCCGGCTCGGAGGCGCCATCCTTGGGCAGTACTCCGACATGCTCGCTCCTCAACTAGTGGGCAGACTCCTGCCAGAAGCCCAACAGAATAAGGCGGTGGCTTCACTCCTGAAACAGTGCCATCATAAGGGGAAGAACCACTGTGCACTCCTGCCTTCGCACCATTGCTTGCATACTCCTGGTGGTCCTTTGAAGGTAAGAATTTTTTAAAGTCTCTGGTAATTGTAATAATACGATATGTATGTTTTGTACTTACAACATTAACTTGACCGTCAGCCTTTTTTTGCTGGGGCACAGGCCTTCCTTATGGGTGGATTAGGAGGATGAACCATTAACCCAACACCCAGGCCCAATGCGGATTGGTGGGTGTTAGCGACTGCAAATGCAGCTGGGACCAACGGCTTAACGTGCCTTCCAAAGCACGGAGGAGCTCGAGATTATAAAATTTTGGTTACCCATCCAATGACCAAGCCTTGCGAAACTTGCTTAACCTCCTCAATCGCTGGGCCAGGCGCTAAACCACTGCGCCATCGAGCTCAACATTATTAAAATTTGTAGTCATTCATACATAACAAACTAGGCTACGTTAATTTCGTTAATGAAAATGTTTTTTTTTTCAGTACTCCCTCGAAGGTCACCAGTTTGCAGTGTTTGCCTTCCGCCTCAGTTCAGACAAGCGTTACGTGGTGTCCATCTCCAGTCGTGTGATATCCTGGGACCTGTCCACTTCAGATCTCGCGAGAGACCTTTGTCCACAACTGGAAGGCATCATGCAGAACTTAGAGCTGTCACCAGATAACAAGTGGGCTGCTGCATCTACTAATAACTCTGTTGTAAGTGTTGACGGAAACTATATTCGACCGGCAACTCATGGACTTTACCGCTTTGCGGAAGAGTTCGTGTGCGCGTATCGCCCTTGCATGAACTAAACGTATGTTAGTGACTGACGGCGCGGTGTGCAAGCAATTTTAACCTTAGGAATGGTATAGCGAAAGTTGCCGATATTACGACGAAAAACGTATTTTTTTTTACTTTCTCATACTAATGCAAAGTTTTGTGTATGGTGGTGTAAAAGACACCCGAAATAAATGAATTATAAAAAAAGTTTTAGCTGTCTAGTTACTCGTAGTATGGGTGGACCCTTAGAGCAAGATGGGCTTCTTCGGGACGAAGCTGGCGTTGCTCTAAGGGTGGACCATTTGTCGTTCAGTGACTCATGTTTCTATGTATAGGTATTTGTTATAATCGTGCAACATGTTAGGTAGAGCAAACAAAACATTTGAATTCCTTATTTCTTTTCAGTCAATGCTTTTGAACATGCTGACCAGCGAATACATCACATTCGAAAATCCCTTGGAGGAAGGTAAACTGAACCTATTATTTACCTGTTCTACCGCAAGCTTCTAAATTCCTATTTTTTTCTAGGAGAAACCGTCCGTGGAGTAGCAGTTCTTAACCATCACATGGTAATCTACGGCCCCCGCTCTTGGGTCCAGTACAGCATGAGGGGAGAGCATGAGAAGACCGAGCCTGCTCCTGATGCAGCCCCTTATGATGACCTCCATTGGGAGATACTTTGTGAGTTTATTTTTTCATGAGGGCAAAGAAACGCATCAAGCTGTCCATACACGCTAAGTTATGCACTGATCTGCAAAATCTTCATGCAAAACCGAGTTCAATAGAGGATATGCATGACGGTTTTGACCACAGGCATAACTGAGCTGCTTGCATCAACAGGCATGCAGTATTATTCCATACCCGCTCGGTTATGCATGATGGTTTTGACCTTACAGGCATAACCATCATGCATAACCTAGCGTGCGTGGCCGGCTTTATACGCAATACTTATAAACTCCTTGATTGTTGGATAAAAATAGCAAAATATTTACTCCCATATTGTTTCATTCGTGAAATGGTAACAAACCTTTTGGTTTCAGTAATAGAATTCCGTGACCTTGAGAACTTCATCCTAGTTATGTGGAGTGGAGATCTGGATGATGACCGAATGCTGTTTCATTATTGCAAGGAAGGAAACTGGATGCATCCACTAAGATGCAGAGGTGCATTTGCCATGAACAAGTATTGGACTAAGATATACACCAGTGATCCTGAAAGAGGGTACCAGGTATTTGTTCAGGTTTCTTCTTTGACGGAAGAGGTTTTCCTCAAAATCTAATTCAGCTGGTGAAATGCTAGAAGCTAATCTTCCCATTGTCTCCTTGCAACTAATAGCAAGAAATAAGGGATAATAGCATCATAAAGAAATGTATAACAAAAAAATCGTAATAAAAATTTGAAAACTAAATATATGGCTCATTCATGACATTTAGCGATAGTGTGATATGTTTTTTCTAGATATCCATATTTGAACTGATAGAAGATAAATGGGTTAAAATTGAGGAGCTTCATCACAGAGAGACGGACACAGCTGAAGCAATGCTTCAACTGAAGAGAGGAAAGAAAGACAAGATGCTGCTTGGTAAGTAACCTTCTTCTTGTGCCTTCGTTGTAGTCTTGACAATTTCTACCTTCACTCTTCGACAGTTATTCATTTGGATATTTATTTCAAACTGAAAAAACGATAGCTAAAATAACAACATACATTTTGTTTTAATTGCTTAATATTATTTTTTCAGCAACAACCACATACAGTTTTGTGGTATGGGACTTCGAGAACGTTATTTCGAGAGAAAAACATGAGATTTACGATAAAAAGAAAAGAGGAGAAGATGACAACAAGAAAAAAGCGGATGAGGAAAATGTATGGATTTTTGCTTTTTTCAAAATATGGTATAGTTTTAACAAAATGTTGTTTACTTATCGTAATTTTTGGTAAAAAGACAGTTTTCTGAATAGACACAAGTGGAGACACATCTTTTATAAAAAAAATATGAAGACATTACTCAATCATTATTTGATAGACGGGTTAAATTTCAGTGTTAAGTGGTTGATATACTAACAGTGAACTTACATTTATAGGAAGAGAAACAAGATGTTCCAGAGAAGGACATGCGCTTGGAAGGAATCGTGCTGAAGTTGCCTCACACGATCAGAAATATTTCCACCAAAATGACGCTATCCAACTCATTCATGATAAGCAAAAATTATACCTACGCTGTTGCTGGAGTTAGGTAAGTATGACAACCACAGCCTAGGTTAAAACATTGTATTATGAAAATAAAAAACGAGAGTACTACAAACACTCAATTACATTGCATTAGATTGCATGAAAATGCATTACTTCTTCTTTTCAGAAAGAATCTCTACGTATGGAGTCTCGAAACGACGAAGTTGATCAAAGTCCTGGACGCTCATTTCGGCAGGATTGTTCAACTGGAGCCACTGACAGTTGGATCCTGGAATAATGTCATCACCTCATCTATTGATAGAACTGTCAAGATTTGGAACATTGACAATATTTTCGAACAAGTCCATAAGATAGACCGGCAAGAGTTGCCTATTGATTCTATCAGGTATTCTCATAAGAATAAATAAAACTGACTCTTATATTATTCTTTTTAAAGATGATCATTTTGTGTTGTCATTAAATTAAGTTACTTGTGGGGCAGAGTCTTAAAATTATAATACATCCTTTCTCTAAGCTCTCGTGGTTTTTTTGTATAATGACTTTCTGTCTAAGTTCTGAATCTTTTCTGCCACCGAGCAGAGAAATTGCGTTGGGGCAGGCACGTGATTCTTTCATATTCTCGTTTTCTCTTCTTTTTGTTACGTGAATACCAATTGCTCGGCGAAGATCGGCTCACCAATGCCATGGAGTCCGATGTTTCTGTATAACGAAAAGGATAGAGCAATGTTTTGATCCATGATCGAAGGAGCTATGGGAAAATTCGTTGCCGCCATAGATAGCTTATCTATAAATTAGGATTATTCCTAAACACTTACCAATCTTACCATGAGTAAGAGTAGACTCATATTTTTCTTGGATAACTGTTGATATGACCCAATTAATAAAACTAACGCTTCCATTCAGTCTGGCACGCGACAAGCAGTTAGCAGCAACAGTTACTCGCAGCTGCTGGGGTCTGTGGGACACCAGCACGGGACACCTGCTGGCGCAGCTGGCGGACGCGCCGCTCGGCGCCATCGTCACCCACGCGGTCATCACCCCCACCGGGGACAACGTCGTCACTGCTGAGTCGGGAAATGTTGTCATTTGGGATACTCCTGAGAGACAGGTTAGGATCTACTGAGTTTAATGTAATAAGGTTATTTTGCATAATACCTAATAATGCAGGTAATCTCAAAAATAGTCAAGTATTAAAACATAGTTAAAAAACTATACTATGTTATAAATATTTTGCTTATCAATTAATTAAGAAGATAACATGGGTAACAGCGGCGCTTAACCACTCCTAATATTAAAATCGCTTGCACAACGCGTGCCGCCGTCACAACGTTAAACCTTTCAGACCAGGCGTCCACAATCGAGGACATAAAACTTTAAAAAAAAATTAAGTACATGGCCCCATTTGTGTACATAAAGAAAAACTAAATTTTCCTAAATTTTCTCAGGAGGCGATAAACAATCTTTTTTTATATATTTTTCCCATATATTCAGATAGGTACTATCTGTTGCCTATATAAACTAAAAAAAAATTACTGAACCAATCCGAGAGAAAAAAATTATTCCGGTCTGAAAGGATTAAGTTCGTGCAGGGGCGATACGCGCGCACACGAATATGACTCTATTGCCCATAGTACCTACCTCATTAGAAATACCCCAAGCGTATGTTATGTGGTTACATTTTTATTCAATAAATAGTTACCTATCAAAAAACCATAGAAATTTAAAAATACTAAGTCTGAAATTGCTTGTCTGATAATACCTAAGACATATTACAACTTTCTCATTCAGGTGATCTTCAAACAAGAACAAAGAGGAGTAAAACAAGTACTCCTGTTAGAAGACGGCACAAAATTCATAACCATTTCCATGGCGGTGACTTCCGATAACTTAGAAGCTGTAGCCAATGCTACTATCATGGCTAGAACAATCCCTGGTGAGAAAAGACAGAAGATAGATTTTTTCTTTCAATCAACATCAAACAACTATAATAGAAGTAGTGTATGAAGTGAACATTTTTAGACAGTATCAAATAATACCTTGCTCCAATAAAACAGCTAAGCAAAACACTCGACACTGGCGAAATCTACAGGGGAACCGCCAAAGCATAAAATGAAGAAGAATACATTCCAAAAGCATTTGCATATTCACAGAGATCCGAACCAAAATCATTTCTACTGTCTATTTTGTGTGTAGTTGCCACTTCATGCAAACTTTAAACATTTAAACAACAATTTTACAGAGGGAGATAAGATATATTCCTTGGATTTCGAAGTGAGGGGCATGGGATATAAAGCAGCAGTGGTATCTTCTGATGAAAACCATTTAGTAGCTCCTGGAGTGGACAAGTCTTCGAAAGAGTGTCTGCATGTATTCCATGCGAAGACTGGAGCGAGACTTCACAGGTAATGGTGTTCATGTTTATAATTAGCAACAATTTCTTTGATTTCAATATTATAAACATCATTGTATGTATGTTTTCAAGTATAAAACTAATACATATAACTGGTGTGTAGCATTTTGTAACATTCTAGAAAAGGGTGTTCAGTAAGGTGTTTTTTTGAAGATTCAATGCTAACCAAGTCCATCCAGTCCAGTCCATCATTGAATAAGCAATTTCAATTTTTATTAAGCAAACCTAATAAAGGTACATTACACTAATCATTAAATTTCATTAGTTATAATAGCATTAATTAAAACCTCGTTTCTAGGATTCCTATAAAAAACAGCGGTATAAAAGACATGCAGTCAATAGTGGCTCTACCGCACAAACCGCTGTGGGTTGCGGTAGTGGGTAGCGACAAAGCTGGTATACTGGACATCAAGTCGAAGAGACATGTCAGGTTAGCAATGATGTAGACTTGCCATGTTTTTCATCAGTTATACCTTACAAATCAAAGTCAGTCAATTTAGCATGACCAGCCAATACACGATAATGTTATAGCAATATCAACTTCAGCTGTCAAAGTATGGATTTAAATGCACTGACATGATTTTTTTTTTCTATTTAACTGGACAGGATGTCTGTATGATTTGACAGCAAAGTTTTTGTGCCTATTTGATTTTGACGTTCAATGAAAATGGTTGCCCCCCTCTGACCAGATTTGAGTACCATGTCCCTCACACTATGCTCACGCTACGTCCTACAGCGCCAAAATGGCGGAAATCAAATAGGCACAAGAACAGTTTGACAGCAGCTAGTCTAGTGGAATATATAGAAGTCAATGTTTAGATGGCTTGTTCCAAACAAGTCTTTAAAAAGATATTAAAGTTAGGTATTTCTGTGGATTTGACATCGTTATCGTTATTGACATCTCGTTTTACTAAGTTGATCTAGGATGCCTAAACCTATTATCTAACAAGTGTTGACATTGCTTGACTATTTATCAATATTATACAACGTGTTGTAGCCTCTAAAGCCGAATATGGTAGATAGGGACCATGACACTGAAGAACTTTTACTATGGGACCAACTCAGGAATCGAGAAAAAATCAGTTGTTTTATACATTTTGAGACATTAAGAACCGAGAACCAACGGCCGTTGGGGCGGAAAGGTTCTGGAATGGCAACCGCGCACCGGACGATGCTCCGTGGGTAGGCCCCCGACAAGGTGGACCGACGATCTGGTGAAGGTCGCGGGAAGCCAGTGGATGCAGGCAGCGCAGGACCGATCATCGTGGAGATCCTTAGGGAAGGCCTATACCCAGCAGTGGGTGTCATGCGGCTGATATGATGTTACATTTTGATATTTTCGTTATTATTATTTTTTTGAAACAGCAAATTTTTTTTGCGATTTCACAGCTGGTCCTATAGTAAAAGTTGTTTAGTTTGATGGTCCCGGTCCCGTGATGGTGATCAGGGGCCCTACCGATAGAGTCTAGTTATCGCTTTGAGTTAGGCTCAAAGCGATAACTAGACTCTATCCGTCCTTGTCGTCGTGTTAATTTTGTCATATCATAACATTCATAACACTATGACAAGGACGGACAGTGCACTAACGTCATAAACCAAAGCCAGAGTCAAAGCGAGAGAGTTAGGCGGTAGGCCTGCTGGTCTTTTCAAAGGTCTATAGTTATTAAGAAACCAATATTTTTTAAACAAATAAAGAGTTTCTTCTTGTCAGCTAAAAAGTCTGGAACGGGTGGTAGGAAAATATAGACGATTCAAAATTACTTAATAATTAAGTTTATTTGAATAAAGCTTATTTGACTTTGACTTTGTTTCGAGACGTCTTGTCTAGTTCATTACGTAGTGCTTATAATGTAACAAATGAGTTTGAGTAGAAAACAAGTTTAACCAGTCAGTTAAATTTCTACTCATCAGGGTAGTGCCACGCTGGAATGGTGCATGTACAAAAGACGGTAAAGTTGGCCTATGCGCGCCAATTCGAGGTGGTCTAGAACTGATCGAGCTGAAGAGGGGCGCCACTGTGCAGCAGCTGATCACTAGGGCAGCTGAGGGGGTGTTCTCCATCATCACCATGTTCAGCTCTACGGACCAGTATGCGTTTTATTACCACAGTGGGAGGAAGACTTTGAGGGTGTTCAGGTAAAGACAAAAGACAGTTTTTTTGTGATTAATGGTAATAATATCTTAATCTAGTCTCCATAAAGACATCAAATTATTTCCGCATTATCTATGTTCTCACAGCTGCAGCAGCACTTAGAGACACTAATAAAATTGGTGCTGTTTGTTTTCATTATAATAGTAAAAGATGACTATTCTATTTTGCATCAGTAATAATGGACATAAACGCAGTTGCAAACAGGCCGTAAATTCTTTATTGTCTCTATTTTATGAACTCCTACTAATATTATAAATGTGAAAGTTTGTGGGTTTGAATGTTTGGATATTTAGATGTTTGGATGTTTGTTCCTCAATCACGCAAAAACTACTGAACGAATTTGGTTGAAATTTGGCACACAGATAGTAGATAGCCTAGATTAAAATATAGAATACTTTTTATCCCGATATTTCTACGGAAACGGGAACCACGCGGGTGAAACCGCGGGCGGTCGCTAATTTGAAATACTCTAGTTCGTGTGCGCGCGTATCACCCCTGCACGAACTAAACGTATGGTTGTGACGGCGCGGCGTGCAAACGATTTTAGCCCTAGGAGTGGTTAAGCGACGCTGTTGCCCATGGTCACTAGTCTAGAGTCTGGAGTATTTTATTTTTAATTTCTACAAGTTTGCTTTTGCCACTAACAGAAACTACCTCACTGTGTTTCGCACTCATCTGTGTCTAGATTGAGAAAGTTTTAGTTAGTGGCAAAAGCAAACCCAGGAATATTGGTGTGATGAGAAATTCCTGGCATCAGCACACTCTTCGGCAGAACATGAAACTGTCACTTAGCTAAGTCTATAGCATAATTTTTACCATTTTCAAAAACCACAGTCAGAAATATAGGACTAGTCGATATTGAGATTATTTTTACTGTTTCTTCTTCCAGAACCATTGACGGTAAAGCCATAGCGGAGTACCGTGCTCCAGCGGAAGTGACAGGAGTAGCAAGTGCCCATGGTGGAACAGCTCTAGCTATAGCTTCTCAGGACGGTTGCCTCACCGTGTTGAACATCGTCGACCCTCATGAATAAGATCTTTCCTCTACCATTTGAAGATTAGTTTTTTCATCATAGTTTTAAGAGTAGAGTGCAGTGGCGAGGGATGAAATTATGGCGAAGGTAAGCCGCTCTACGAAAATGATGAAAAATTATATGATCTGCATAGTAAATCATTGGGATGGGATTTCCAAAGGTAAGCCGATGGGAATCGGCTTGTATGGACCCTTCGCCACCCACCCTAAAAGATGATAATATTCAGCATTATTCATGTAAAATGTAGAAATCTTTATCTTTATCCTTACTTCCTTACTTAAATATGACAGTTTATTTGTTACTCTTTCATGTCTTAACTACTGAACCAATCATCATGTATACACGTTGTAAAAGTTACGGAGAAGGACATAGGTTTTCATTTTCAATTTTCATCCTAAAAAAGGATTCTTCGCGAGGGATAGCAAAAACTTTCCGCGCAGGCGAAGTCGCGGACAGCCGCTAGTCGTTCAATGTTTAATCTAAATTCTCTGTTTCTAACTTTTCATATACTTAAGTGTGACATTTATAAACTTAATTTATATTATATATTTAGATTAACACTAAAAACTTTGGTCAATTAAGGTAAAAAAATACCTACATATTGAGTAAATTTTATCTTATCTTTATCTTTGTTAAAGAAATTAAAAAACGGTAGGTATTAATATGATTTTTTAGGTTAAATATCAATTAATATGTGTGAAATAATTAATGTTAATGTGTCCGTCTGCTAGTTTTACGAATGGTACAATGTCTGTGATAAAAAAATCTAAGGATTTTTGGTATAGTTACTATCCGCGTCAATTGGTAATGCGCCTGGCGGCCATGATTTTAACCTCAAAAACGAAAAACAATTGTAATTTTCTCATATACCTAGACCCTTTCTTATTGAAAATAAGAATTCAATAATTAATAATATTAATTATTGAATTCTAATAGGTAATATAATATATTATATTATATTACCTATTAGAATTTTACTGTTTTTTGTCATTTTTAGTTGCGGATGACGATGATGTGTATGTTAATTTGACAAGGTTCCAGCGCATTACCAATTGACGGGGATAGTATCGGTTAGATTTTGAGAATTTGGAATCTGAATTATTTATTTATTCAAAAAGTTATAGATATAAGTAGAAATTTGTAACAATCCAGTACTTAGCGTGTAGTTTGTTGAATAAAATGAAATATTTCCTGGTAGATTGTTTATCAGTTTTAAAAGCTAATTTTGTTAACTTTAAATAAAAATCATATATAAGGTCCTTCTTAAATAGTACACAAAATTTTAAGGGGTCAATGTACTCATGCATACAAACAATTTTTACTATGGTACCAACATTGAAATCGCGAAAAAAAAATCAGCTGTTCAATACATTTTGATCTATTCAATTTTAAATTTTCTATGGAACAGCTGATTTTGTTTCGCGATTTCAATGTTGGTACCATAGTAAAAATTGTTAGTATGCGTGAGTACATTGACCCCTTAAAATTATGTGCACTATTTAAGAAGGACCTTATACACAGCTGCACTCAGAGACACCAATAAGGTTGGTGCTGTCTTTTTTCTTCCACGATAAATTGTATAAGATGACATTCAAATTGATTGACGATGACATTTTCTAAGTACGGCAACAGAATTAATAATAGTAATAATACGGCAACAGAATTAGTAATAAATATTTATCATTTGTTTTATGTAGAAAACGTCATACCGCACAAAACAAACACTAACGCGTGAAAGCACTAAACTTAAGAATCGCCTAAGTCTTTTCTTATCTACAACTCGACCAAGTTAACTAGGCGAATGACAGCTACATGACGGCTTAGTTTATGACACTGTTTTTATTCGGTCGTGTTGTAGTTAGGAAAAGACTTAGGCGATCCTTAAGTTTAGTGCATCGGCCATAACTGAACAAACAAATAAGTACAATACAATATTTATTAAACCTAGTAAGTAGTCGATTAGATTTTATTTTGATATATTGTAACAAACAGTACAAACTTGGAAATTTTAACAATAAAACAAATATTTCATGATTAAAATGTATATTGTTTTATTTGCGTTATAAATAGCATTGTTTACCGATATCTTACAAAAATACTGAATGACATTTAAACAAAATATTTTTAAAGGTAAATCGTCTAAATATAAATAAGAAAAATACTAATATGGAACACAATATTATGATACATCACAATTTCTTAGCTAGAACACTAAGTACATACAATAATACAAAATTTATTATAAACTTATCTTCACTACCTACTACCTATCTAAGATTTTGCATAAAGTTCAACTTGAAATAGATTTTTTTTGCAAATTGCAAATGGGTAATTACTTCTTTTTAAATAAAGTCGTTCATAATACGAACCAAACTTCCTTCTTTAGGAGTACTTATATGAGCTAATAACATGTTTAGTGTGCCTATGCCTAAAGGCACACATTCAACCAAAAAGTAGTTTGCTGACACCAGCATTAAGGATTTGCAGGCGTACCATGACGATTGACGAATCATATCAATTTGTTTACATTGGTCTATTTTTTTTTTGTCAAATAAACAAAAGGTTTATCTACATTGGGAGGTCAATTTTGACATTGGACGCAGACAACCTTTCTCATCAAGTTACGGGGCCTGCCCTCATAGCGTGACCACCAAAACGCAATAATATATAATAAAATATAGCGACTAGCGTTAAACTGTCAAAAAACTAACGGGTTTTGGCAAAAACAACAGAATTAATAACAAAACAAGGACAAATTCTAAAAATGCGAAAAATAAATCAGCTGTTTCATACATTATGATATTTTCGTTATTAATTTTTGTATGAAACAGCTGACTTTTTTTCGCAATAGGGAATATGCATAAGTCACCGATTTTGATGAATTTGAGCTTGATCGCTGCGCACACTTATAAAAACATGATGGAACAGGAAAAAAAATTAAAAAAATGTATAATCCTAGTTTTATCACACGATGAAATCAGGGGAAAATAACGATATTTTTTTTTTTATTTTCGGATATAATACACTTTACAGTCAGATAGAATATCGAACAAGAAACAATATTTTGTATGACACATATGTACTTAAACGCAAAATTTAGGGAGATAATTGAAGATTATTGGCTAACTCCATATTAAACGCGCCGAAACACACCTGAAACGTGATGTGTGACGTCACCGTTTTGTATGGAGCGTTTTCGGCGGGTGCTGCTGCGCGCTAACTTCAAGTAACTATATCACGAAAAAAAACGCAAGAGAAAAGTTTTAATATTACAGTTAACTTTCTCACGCATTATACTTTTGATTAAGATTAAAAAAAAATTGATGCATATTCCCTATTTCAGAGTTGGTCCCATAGTAAAAGTTGTTCAGTTTGATGGTCCCTATCTACCATAATTATGGTTTAGCCATTAATTCTTTAACACGTTGTAAATCATGATTCAGTGGTCATACTAGGGGGCCGGTTTAAATTTTCCCCCTTTATTAATTTCACACTATGAGCATCAAAAAGTTTATTAAAACTCGTACTCCGAAACGAAAATGTATAGCTTGGCAACTGCGATTCCACCGAACTGATCCCAATTGTAAAGTTCCATGATCAGCTCCAGCTCGATGCTCTGAGGACCTTCCAGGGAGTGCACCAAGGAGACGACCCCCTGGTTGCCGGTTTGTAATAACCTGGAAATGGTGGTCCAGTCAATTTGACTTTCTAAATAAGAGTTAAGACTTGAAGCGTGAAAGGCATGCTACTAGAAGAGAACGATGTTGATATGAGTGTGAAGGGAGTGGGTGAGGAGATGAAGAGTGACCGGAATGAATTGAAGAGAAGGATGCACTGCAGCAACCCCATATAAATAGTGATAAGGGCTATAGGTCAATAGAATTAAACAAAAAAAAAACTCCCAATCGGATTTAATTCCTACAAAAGGTTTTATTGTTTTAATAGCTTCATTTGTTGCCAAATATGACTGTCCTAAGTTTTCCCCCCCAGCGGAGTTGTGCTTAAGTGGTGAGGGGAGTAAAAATGTACCCCAAAAGGGGTATTTTCAGGGTGTTTTGGTTAAATCGTCGTTTTTCAGCAAGATTGTGTAAAAAGATTTTAAAGTTGGGTAAATTTAAAACAATTTGAGGGTAGAACGGTTTTGATACGAACAATAGTTTCGGAGATACAAAACATACTATATTTAATACCACTAACATTTTTCGTTTTCAAAATAACTTTGTTTTTCATAGTGTTTGTATGAATAACAAAGTTATATTTGCGGTTTTGGAAAATGTGCTATATCTCTAAAACTGCTAACTATATCTCGTTCAAACTAATTTTCATTGAAAACGTTTATTAGGATTTACAGCATAATTATTTTATAGATTTTTCCCTCTCTTATTTCAAAAGTTACACGTGGGGGACACACAGGGAAATTTTGGAAAAAATCGTGTAACTTAAAATATTGGCCTAATTACGAAAAGCTGTGTCTCCAAAACTATCGCTCGTATCAAAACCGTTCTACCCTCAAATTGTTTCAAATTTAACCAACTTTAAAACCTTCTTAGATAATCTTGATGAACAACCAGTCCTTCCGGGTCAAATCCCCTATCGGGGTACATTTTTATCCCCCACCGCTTAAGCACAACTCCGCCAGGGGGGGGGGGGGGAACTTAGGATAGTCATATTGGGCACCAAAAGCTGCCATTAAAACAATAAAACCTTTTGTAGGAATTAAATCCGTTTTAAATTCTAACGCTACTGAACTACTAAGGGTAGAGGGATGATGATGATGATTCAATAAATCTAATCCGTGTTGGGATTTAATAAAATCAATTAGATTAAAAAGACATTGTTCGTTAACAAAATTGGCTTGAAACCCACGTTATTTGCTTTAAACCCCGACTGCAGATAAAATCTCACACTATGCTTTGCTCTTATCCTAAACCATAGTTTTATAATCATAGTAGTAAGTAGCATTTGTGTTATGGAAATAACAAAATGACAGTACCAAAAACCCAGAGCTAAGACAATAAAGAAAATTTCGTTTTCTAAATTCACCCAGCTGAGGATCGAAGCCGGGACTTTAAAGATGGCGACACGATGAAAAGGGTCGGGTTTTCAAAAGTAAGCTACTCACAAAAAGTCGTTGATGTTAGCCTTGTTCTTCACTGATGGCGGAGCATTGACATCGTGCAGTTTAAGCTGGAAGCGGATCTTGGCGTGCATCCACTGCGGTCCTCGCATTGTGAATAAATCCACCTGCATGATCAAAAATTAGGAATCGGCATCAGTTTGTATCAAGATGTACAGCGGTGGAGCAGCTTCGCAGTAAAGTAACTTTCGCAAGGATCGATCATGGGATGGGTGACCATGATGGGTACCCAACTAACATTAGGCGAATATAAGAGTTCGAACAGATATCACCGCTAACAACTTTTACAATGGGGCCAACCACGGAATCTTGAAAAAAAAACAGCTGTTCCATATAAAAGTACAACATCGACTCGACTTTAATGTATGGAACATGCAGCTGATTTTTTTTCGCGATTCCGTCGTTGGCCTCATAGTAAAAGTTGTTCATTCGCGTGGTCTGAAATCCCTTTTTCATTTTTAGACATACTTATAAATTAATGGTATAAAAGAGCTAAACAGATCCTAAGGTCATCAATAAGTGCTATCACATGGGAGTTATACCAAGTTATAACTCTACTATACCCCTGGATTGGGCACAAGTTTTTAAGCTCATAGGCACCCATTACACGGTAGGTTTTGCTGTCAGTTTAACCACAGTCACGGGCTGTGACTGACGATTAACCTACCGGTATTGGTATTGGTGATGGGCTCTTTTTCCACATTTAGACTCTCATTTGGTCCGTTATGCGTGAACACAGCATTGGTGTGGCTAGTCAAGCCATCCCAGCTCCTTCCAGAAGCGCAGAAGCCTCCGTATAATGAAGTGACTGATGGTTGCATGATGTGATTTGTTCTTTCCATCAGTCAAACGTAATTCATGACTGATGGAATTTGACTGACGCTTGCATGACCATGTAATGGCTGCCTTAGGTTCCACTATGGCGATGCATTGGAGTTACAGAATGAATTTAAGAGCTATAGTAGAGCAATTGTTTTAATACAGTAGCCCTAACTGAGATTTAAAGCGCTATAAGAGTAGTATTTAAGTGACTAGTGACTCCTCAAACGGTGTGGTAGAGCTACATGCTGCTTACTGACACTTTGAGCGCTACAAAGACGCCAACAGGCGTATTGCAGCAGCTGAAAATCGGTGAGTAGAAGCCTACGATCAACCGATTTTTAGCTGCCTCAATACGCCTGTTGGCTCCCTGTTGGCTGTCGAAAGCTCGACGTTTAATTTGCATAATTGTTTTTGTTGTTGTCCTGAACCCCTTTGGGTAAGTCCGCTAATAAGCTACGGTTGTAAGTAGAGCTTATTTTAACCATAAAGTCTGACGCCATAAGATCAATTTAAAAATTGTTGTAGACCGGCAGTTAGGGGTAAGTTAGCCAGTTCCTCAGTGGTGATGATTCCGGGTGCAGTGCGCTTCCACCTTCAATTCAATTCAAAATAATTTATTCAGTGGTGTTACAAGCACTTGTGAATGTCATAGAAGCTACGCTATCGGTTCGCGCGCCCTAAGCGGGGGATCTTGTAACGAGAAGAACCGGCAAGAAACTCATCAAGGACTGCTTTTTCTCCCTGTATATTTCATACAGAGTCGTCAACATTGAAAAATGACCTCTACATTTAAACTGAAGTCATTTTCCATCACAATTATTATTATTAACAAAAGTTTACACACAATGTATAGGTTGAAATAAATTACCTACTACATAATATCGGATAGGTAATTGTGAGAATAAATAACTTTTAACCAGTTGAGAAATCACTACTGTCTGCTACACGAAAGATGCAATATTTACAAAAATCACTTGATACAAAATATAAAATACCGCAATTCTTACAATTCAATGTGTTTAGGGGACATTCTCATTTACCACGTTTTTAGGACATTCCAGTAAAAAATATATACTTCTACTAAGAGTAGGATACAGAAACTTACTAGTACAATTCCTGTACACTTTCCGCATATGGTCAAACATAAAAAACGTTAAAAATGCTAATGGATTTTTAACAAATTACTGTCTTTAACTAATTTTTAACTAATTCTCTAAAAAACATGGGGAGTAAATTTACTACCTTGCCTGTAAGTTTCTCTGATAATTTCAAAATATTTAATGTGACAAAGTTTTCTAACCTTTGTTTACATACTTTATTATATTTACTATCATTAACTATGATTTTTATATGAAAAATAGTACAATCTTATTTATAAATATTTTTTTTACTAACGTTCCGTGAGTGAACCTCAGATCAGAAAAAGCGCGCCGCGCTTTTTCATTCGCTCATAAATCGGGAACGGTGAATGCTATCTGTTTGTTTCACATACTAGTCGGTAGCGCCAGGACAGTCATATACATTGTGAAGGAGGAACCTGCTGTTCAGTGTTCAGGGTCGACTCACGAAGGTAAGTTCCACAGTGACCACGTTTTTGTTCGGTACTACTCTCAAAAACATGAAGTTTATCAAGTTCCCGATTATAGCATATAGTTATAAATTTTACTGGTTATTGCCTTTTGTATCCTTTAAGTAATAAGACATATTAGTAAGAGTTCTATCCAAAAAAGACCCATTTAACTAGCCGTGCCTACACTACCTACAGCACCCGGCTGTCCGTCACACACGGCCTCTATCACCTCATCACCCGTGAAGAAATGTGAACAAACGTGGCAAAAAAGAGTGGGCTTTGTATTTTTATTCAAGTTTCAAATATTAAGAATATTTTAATTGGTATTTTGATTAATACTTTCATATCTATACTTATGTGTATGTTAAAGTTTTTCATATTAATAATAATAATATAAAAGACATATTTTTTAACAAATTAAAAGTTCCACGTTTTTTTAAAACTTGTTCTCATAGAAACATGGCTGCCAATAGTGGGACTCAAATAAATACGAAACTACTGGACCAAAAACTGGGCCTCATGCACCGTTACGTTACAAATTGAGTATTTTAATAAACCATGTTGTTTATTCTTCGAAATTCATTAAATTCAAAATGACCATGTTTCTGAAAAAAACGTTTCCAGACTTTATATTAACAAAGATTAACAAATAAATAACATTATTGAATTAGCTCATTTCTTAATGAGTTTCAAATTTCTTAATCAATTTACAGATTTTAAGCTAAATTCAAAGTTTGAACTTGTTATTCAGTCTAGGCTGTTACAATAAATAAAAATAAAAGAAAAACATACAATTCAATATGCATTAAGATAGGCAGTCAGAAGCAGACCCATTCCCACTGGAAGCACCAGTTCCCGAACATGACGCATGAACCAGCCATCTCTTCGCTCAACCATATTTGAGCCTCATACGACACCACCGCAGAAATGATTAAAGAGAGCATGACATACTAAGACTACCTATGTTAAGGCATCGAATTGAAAATTTATATCCAAAAGCTTTTCATAGGTCTTTCACTAAACTACTGACTATAGAAAGTAAAAATATTGCAATTAAATAAATCAAAACAAGGTAAGCTATTAAGAATTATATTTTTTGAGTAAGAAGTGCCATACATACAGACAATATAAAACAGATCTTTTATATACGAGTTATACGACGCCCTTAATACAAGCAGACAGAAGCAGACCCATTCCCACTGGCAGCACCCATTCACGAGCATGACTCATGAACCAGCCATCGCTTCGCTCAACAATATTTGAGGGAGCGTAACGACCCGCCTCACACGACACCACCGCAGAAATGCTTAAAGTGAGCATGACATACTAAAGCTACCCGTATCGTCACTTAACATCAGGTGAGGCGAAGACTAAGCACTATCCCGATGTGTATAACTAAACGCTTCAGTCACCCTTGACTCGGTGACCAGCCCCCCTACTCAAATGGCCACTTTTCTATTCGTTCACTAACTTATAAATTTAAAAAAAGAAGTTTAAAAACTAAAACCCGACTACGGAAAAATCGTGCTCTAAAAAGTAAGAAACAAGAAAAAATTCATAAAAAGGATAACCGTGTAGTCGCATGCCACTTTGTCCTAGACGCGCACGGCACGGGCTGGAGCTAGCATGCGACTACGGTTATCCTTTTTATGAATTTTTTCTTGTTTCTTACTTTTTAGAGCACGATTTTTCCGTAGTCGGGTTTTAGTTTTTAAACTTCTTTTTTATTTTAAATATTTTGGAGTTGTCAATAGGGTGAAAGCAAGCAGAGCCACGGGCAAAAGCTTACAATTTATATATTTTTGAAAAGTGCTCATTAAGCCCTTTCATTTGGTACCCAACACGGCATTATTAAAAAAAATATTTTTTTGTTCATGTCTTTAACTCCTCTAGAGGGCGCCACATTCAATTGAATGTAACGTGATATAGCCTATGTTCATTGGACGATTAAGACGCTTCTAACGATACCTCATTTGTCTAATTATAACAAGTAGTTTAGAAGTTATGAGGGAACAGATGAATTTACAAACATACATACATACATACAGGTCAAAAATCATATACTCTCCGTTTTGGCTTCGCCGTAGTCAAGTAAAAATAAGCCATAAACTCTAAAATTATGTGTCGTAGGCTTGTCAGTTCCATACAATACAACAATGTCTGTGATTTACATAAACTTGCGATGTGTGACTTGATCGTTAAATTGCTTATTTTAAAGCTTTAAGTTAGCGAACGAATAGAAAAGTGGCCATTTGAGTAGGGGGGCAGGGCAACTTACGTTCCGAGAAAACCAAAATAATATAGATGCTCAATCGTTATTATGAATACCTTAGCCTCAGGTATGTATAAGTTGGAGACGAAGGTGATGAAGTTGTAGGAGTAGGTGGACGGCTGGTGGGCGCAGTCCCAATCACCGGGGGGGCACTCTCTCTCGACTTTAGTACAGCGACTGGAAAAAATACATTTTAATCCGTTGATAATGGTGATCTTAATGCATCTGTCGTCATCTCCATTATTTTAAGAAACGACATTAATTAAACAAAACATTTGATAGGGGTATGGCTAACACATTCAGATATTTAGGGTTGTGTTTGCTAAAATTGGCTTCTGGTAGGTAGACTTTTTCTAATTAAACCCCGCTAGCCTAGCCATAGCAGCGTTGGCAACAGAATGAAAAATTTATTTTTCTTCTTATTTTAGTATGGCAATCTACTCTCCTCTTGGAAGTAATTTTTGCCAGTGTCAAGTACTGAATATTTCAGTGGTAGCTGTTTTATTTCAGTTTAGGTACATTAGAATGCGGGTGCATCGCATTCCAATGCTTCTTGGAGCATTTGGCACCAAGTATATCAAGACAGTTGTTCACGGTAAGTTCTGCCGAGGTAGCCACCACTACAATAAAAGTCTCAGCTTCACACAACCAAGATCGCGCCTATTTCAATTATCCCACATATTGTTCAGTTGCGTAGACACTTGTACCACAAAACTGCACCAATTTTAAGACACAATAATATCCACTATGAGTCAATTTGCAAATAAAATAGACACATGAAAAACTCTCATGAAAAATATTAGTGAACTGCTGTTCACTAATATTTTTCATGAGAATTTTTCACAGCGCTGCTGCGCCGCGCGCCGGTTGAGCACGCGCTCCTCGAACTGCAGGTCCGTATCGCCCGCCTCGCGCTCGTCTTCTTTCGCCTAACAATACGTTAACAATCGTAATCATATCTGAGGGCTGGTTACACAACTCTGTTGCTAACGATTCTCAATGAGGATCAGTAACAGGTTTGAATCCTATACCTATGTGACAACTGTACAAACTCCATTTAATAAACAAAATATAAACATCAAGTAGGTATAGTAAGTAAAATCCTTTCAATGACGAACTGCTGTATCAAGACTTACTGCTTAGACTCCAACTGGTATCCCGGGGGGCAAGAAATGCGATGGCATCGGTAGCCTCCTCTCGTGTTGAGACAAAAGTCGTAGGTTCCGCTTCCGATCCAAGCGGTACTTGCACACGGAGCAACTCCTGTCTCACATTCATCTATGTCTGAAAAAAAAATAGATTTGGAAACATAGATTTTAGATTTGATGAGGCTGTTGTTTCCTCTGAACGTAGTGATGTACAAGACTCGAGTCCTCCGAGTCCTTTTGTCCAGAGCTCGGAGTCGTTTTACAGGGCTCGCCTCGTTTGTACGAAGCTCGACGACTCGGGAGTCTTTTTTAGCGCTCGAGCCATTTTCACGGCTCGAGCTTTTTTGGAGAGCTCAGTCGATCTCGAGGCTTTTTCACGACTCAAGTCTTTTTCGGCGCACTAGTTGTGATGGGCTGCTGATGAATGAGGATAAGTAGAGCTAAAGCACTATAGATTAAGCATCTACGGTGCTCTTTATAACAAAAGACATTCTTCTTTTTGAGTTCTAATTTTGAAGACTAGAGTCAGATTTTCAGGGCTCTGTGAGCTCGATAGGCTCGGCTTTAATATCTCCGTAATTAATAATATTGTAAATATTATTATTTACGGAGATATTAAAGTCATAAACATGAACTCTAATGGCCGATTGCACTAAACTTAAGGATTTTAAGGAGTCTTTTCCTAACTACAACATGACCAAATTAAAACGGTGTCATAAACTTAGCCGTCATGTAGCTGTCATTCGCTAAGTTAACTTGGTCGAGTTGTAGATAAGAAAAGACTTAGGCGATTCTTAAGTTTAGTGCTTTCACGCGTAAGCTTTTTATGAGGCTCGCGTTCATTTTAAGACTCGAGCTTTTTCGAAGGCTCGAGCTCTTTTAATAGGTTCGAGCTCTTTTGAAGGCTTGAAACTCTTTTAAAGCCTCGAGGCGTGGCTCAGAGAGCTCGTTTTTTGGCTAGGCTCGGGCTTACGAGCCTACTGAGCTCACCGAGTCCTGCCAATCCGAGTCGAGTCTTCAAAAGTAGAACTCGACGACTCGAGTTTTGTACATCACTATCTGAACGCCATTGGTCTCTCAGCGTCACGCCACGAAACAGAAAGAGGATAGAATAGAAGTCAAGCTTAGTACGTACAATGTGCGCAACGCACACATACAAAGACAGACACTACGTCACGCACTCAAACTCGTTTTGAGATTGGTTTGAGATTCCGGTGATTTCATGTGTCACATGTCGGTAAGAGGGTGTCTATGTGTGCGTTGTTCGAGTGCACGTAGTACTAAGCTTGACTCTGTCCTCTCCTTTTTATGGTCACGATGCTTACTAAGTATAGAAATGTACTATGGGCAACAGCGTCGCTTAACCAGTTTGCAACAAAATTCGTGTGCGCGCGTATCGCCCCTGCACGAACTAAACGTATGGTTGTGACGGCGCGGCGTGCAAGCGATTTTGACCTTAGCAGTGGTTAAGCGTCGCTGTTGCCCATGGTACTGTTGTGGTCTCTTTCACACTACTTGGACTTCATTAGGTATTACAGCGTTAAAGAGAGACCTTAGCCTTAAAAAAATGTTTTAAAAAACAAAAAACCGACTTCAAAAAACCTGCGTCTAAAAAACAAGAAATAATATTCAAATCATGAGAAACGCATTATCATTGTTATTATTTTCTATTCTAAAAGCCCTACCCGACTTCAATAGACGTCTTGTTATTATAACAATGATAATGCGTATCTAATTATATGAATATTATTTCTTGCTTTTTAGAGGCAGGTTTTTTGAAGTCGGTTTTTTGTTTTTTTAAACAATTTTTTATTTTTTTATTTTTAGTGTAGGTAAGTAAGTACCTACTCTATTAGGTAGTGTAGGTATATTATTTAGTAGAAAAATTGGCTCAGTCAAACGTGAAATATTCGCGGAGAAACATACATTCATACAGGTCAAACTGAGAGAGAACCCTCTTTTTTTTGAAGTTGGTTAAAAGACTACACTAAAAGTACCCTTTCCCAATAAAAAGAAACATCTAATTCGGTTAATAAATAACAAAGTCGTCAAGGTAGTTGATGCAAAATCATAGTATTTTCAGGATGTCTTGAAAACTACTAAACCGATTTGAATAAAAATTAAATGGGACCATCTCGCAAGAAAACTTATTCGAACAAAAAAAGAATCATCAAAATCGGTCCATAAATGTCGAAGATACGCGCGAACAACGATAAAAAAAGTATACAATCGAATTGAGAACCTCCTCCTTTTTGTGAAGTCGGTTAAAAAAGATTAACAGGCCTCAACAAAAAATCTTACCAATGCAACTTCTTTTATCTTCTGACAAACGGTAACCAGAGGGGCAGTCACATCGGTAGCTGCCAGGTTGGTTGTAGCACTTGCCCACACACGGGATCTTCGATTTGAACTCTGTGCACTCGTCGATGTCAGAACAAGTACTAAAATATTTAAAAAATTATAAGCAAATCACAGAACTAGCATTTCGAAACCAAATAAAAGAATCTCTACATTTTGGATTTTCTGATAGTAGGCAACCGCATGTCTATTCTGAATATAATTATGTCTACTTTATGAACCAAAGTTGAGTTAGGCTGGTCCCAGACCTACCGGTTCCGTTTCTTTGCTTTGCTGTGCTACCTTGCTTGAAAGACCGCCGGCCAACCAGGGTAATTTTCAATCTATCGCATTTTGGGACTAGACCAAATTGGCAAGATAGCCATTAGCTTGGTTTTATCAAATATTATCGCCTGGATTGCGAAGTAGGAAGCTTTTAGGAGATGTGCCACCCTGAACATGGACTCCGATCGTTAAAAATAACTCGATCGCTTATTTATACAAGATGTTTGGTAAAGCCTTATAAAACTGAATATGGTAGATAGGGACCATAATAAAACTGAACAACTTTTACTATGGGACCAAATCTGAAATCGCGAAAAAAAATGAACTGTTTCATACATTTTGATAATTTCGTTATTCTTTTTTGTATAAAACAGCAGTTTTTTTTTTAAACGAAAACTAAAACTTCTCATCGCACCCCAGACGACGATATTTGATAACACCAAACTAGTGGCTATCTTGCCAATGTGGTCAGGTCAAAATATGCGATAGATCGAAAATGAGCCTCTTGGCCGGCGGTCCATGGTAGAACAGCAAAGCAAAGAAATGAAACCGGTAGGTCTGGGGCCAGCCTTAAGGTCTACTTTGAATATTAGATAATAATAAGACTACTAACATCTCTGAAGGAGGAAATAGTGACAAAAAAATCTTACCTATTATCAGCATTTAACCTATATCCTCTGTGACAAGAGCACCGATAGCTTCCCCATACATTGTTGCAACGCTGTTCGCAAAGAGAACCTCCTCTGCTCTCTGTGCACTCGTCCACATCCACACAAACCTGGGATAAAGATAATAAAACACTTGACAATAATGATGGTTTCTTAGAAAAGGTTATTGCTTAAAACACAATATAATTAAAATTAGGATGTGACTACTTCTAACAGCAGTTTAATTAATGGGCTTTAAAAACAACATCACCTTAAAAGTATAGGTAACAAAAAAACCTAACTACCTTATCGTTGACCGGTGCTGATCGGAATCCTTCATGACACCGGCATTGGTACGAGCCGATTGTGTTCACACAATCTGCATTTCGGGAGCAAATTGGCTGAAAAGATGACAATAACATCAAAACATACATCATGATCATCATACGAGTTTTGAGTTAAGATGGCTCCCATACTGAAAGTGGCTCCCTCAGGGGTTTTTATTTAATAAGTGGTTACTAATAAAGAATTTAAAAAAAACATTACGTAGAATTTTTAAGACCCAGTCTAGTATTTTTAGAAGTGTCAAAAATAATAACTCAATGTAAACGCACAACAGAAAACTTGTAGGTATTGTGAACGCCAAAAAACGGCCAATAGTAATAAGTATAAAAAGCACCTTTTAGATGACTAGCGTAAACTCATTAAATAAACATTTACAACAAAATTAACATTTTGGGTATTACCAACTTGTACTCTTATCTTACATTGTTCCCAGCCAGTGAGCACTCGTCGACATCCTCGCACTCATGATCTCTCACCAGCCGGTGTCCTGCTGGGCAGCTGCAGGTAAAACCTCCAGGGAGGTTTGTGCATATTTGCAGAGGACCACAGTTAGCATCCCCAGTAACACATTCGTCTATATCTGAAGTTAGGAATTTTTTTAGACATTTTTTATTAGACAATATCACAAATATTGCTCTGATTCCTAACTGCTAAGCACTTGTGGTATGGAAATTATGGGTAGATAGATTGTTCATAAAGACAGATATGGTACCACTATATCCATGTTTGTTACAAGGAAGGTTTGTTTGGGACATGGTCTATAAGTAAGCACATACTCTTAGCTTGGATATACATATTTTCTAATACACTATTTAGTTGAAACCGTTTTGTATCATACCTACGCAAGTATTGTCATCTCCAAGCCTGTAGCCCCACGGACATCTGATGACTGTTCCTCTATTTTCAATTGAAGTGATCTCTGGGTTTACGTAGTCGTTGCCTTTGATTCCAGTGGCATGGAACTCGGGAGGTATCGGTGGATATACTGAAAATGTAATTACTTCACTTCCAATGAGGTAATGACGAACGAAATGCAATTTAAATATCTTTAAAATGACTACAAACTTTGAAAGGTATGACTTAATTTTTAATTCTCTTTCTTCTTCTTCGCTTTTAGTTATTTCAGAAAGAATTAGAAATTATACATTACCTGGCCGATTCCCGTATCCAGAAGGAAACTGGTCATCGGTGCGGTTGGGTACACATCGCTGTTTGTTATGGTCTAAGTGCCAATTTGGAGGACATTCACATTTATATCCACCTTCAGTATTTACACAGATCTCCACGGCCATGCAATTTGCTTGTCCATTAACGCACTCGTTGACATCTAGAACATTTAGAAAAAATTAGATCATATTTAAAGAAATCATAAGGAGATAAAAACAGATTACGTACTTACCTTCACATTGTCCTGTTTGTAAATTGAAATGGAACCCAGCATCACACAAACTCCTCGGTCTGAATGGTCTAACTGTTGCTGGTCGAGTTACTGGATATCCCCAGAAGTATCTAGCTGTGAAAATGGTTAATAATCAAATTCATCAAATCAAGGAAAACTATCTGAAATTCTATTTAGGCAGAAAGGTAGAAATTATCCAATTTGATCAGGCTTTATTCACGACATCCATTATTTGAGTGGTTTTCTCATTATAGACAGATTCCATCTGTGATTTGTGATTCCATCATCGTGTATGCATACTCGTCTGTGGGCGGTAAATGAGCAAATATCTCTACCACATTGGCGGACGTATTGACAGACGCATCTTAATTCATGCGCAGAAGCATCTGTCGATGTTAAGAGGAGGCTTTAAACTTTATTACAGTATGTTTTCTATAGATGACAAAGAATAATTGTAAAAGAATGTTAGGAAACAGATGGATAAAATACTTAATAAAGTAATTGAATTTAAAGTAATTAAAAACTTACGAGTCGTCGTTGGAGGTGTTGTGGTTGTAGAAGTAGAGGTGGAGATAAGATCACAGGCCGACGTGTAAAGATCTCTACGGAACCCTGGCGCGCAGTCACAAAGGTAGCCTCCCATTGTGTTCCTACATACTTCTGTTAGACCCGAGCATTTGTGCTGGTTGGTGACGCATTCGTCAATATCTGAGAAACAGATGATGAAAAATTGTTGGAGTTTTTAGTACTCAGTGGTGAAAAATTTTCCTCCAGTGGTTTCGTGGTGAACTAAAAATTGTAATTGTATGCTTAAGCGAAATGTGCTATGGAAACATGTAGGTAACTAATAATGATTTAAAAGTAATGAATGGAGTAAAGGTACCTCCCCTCCCATCTTATAACTATAAATAAAAATGTAGAAGCTAAATACTCACCATAACAAGCTCCATACTCGCCCAACTCGAAACCAAATTGACAATTAGTTGGCTTTTCATTCACTTTAGTCCATTCCTCTTTAGGCAAATCTTTGGTATTGATTACTACTGAACCATCATCAGTTTTCTCAGTTTTTGCCGTAGCAGTTTTTTTGCCTACTTCTACATAGACTAAAGAAGGTCGAGTAGCTGTAGGTGGCAATGTTGATGAAACTGGAGCGTAAGTTATCTCCTCCAGTTCAGGCTCAATAGGTTCTGGTGGTATCGATTCGTTAATACTAGGTGGTTCGTATCTATTCGGTTCTGTCAACCTGGGTTCGTATCTATTTGGTTCTGTCGATCTGGGTTCGTGGTAATATGGTTTCTTTGGTTCAGGAGGGTTCGGCGTAAAAGTAGGCTCTTGTTCTTCAGTTGGTCTTGGCGCTTCCGTTGGTGTTGTTGCCTGCTGATCTGGTATTTTCTGCTCATTTATCGGTGCTTGAGGTTCATTAGGTGGTACTATTTCATTAATTTTATCCTCTTCTTTATCTTCAGGGGACAATTCTGGTTCTCTATTATAATTATTTTTTGAAAATTCAGAAGATATATATTCTGGTGGCTGAGGTGGCTCTGTGGGTTTAGTGCTAGGTGTAGTGTGAGGAGTTTCACTGAACGTTTCAGCTTTATGTGTTGTGGTTGTAGACAGTTTCCCTTCTGGTTGACTTTCAACTTTTGGACTCGTTTCGTTTGTTTCCAGTTCTTCACTTGAATAGAAATGAATATAACGAAATTGTTAGTCATAATTTTAGAAAAAAATACAAATTATAATTAAAATTATTCTAAGATATTATATCAATAAAATGAATAGTCAAGGTCCAAACAAATTATCGGACGCGGCTTATGGACGCGGCTTATTGCCGCGGCTGATAAGTGTGCATACTCTAATAACATCCTGCGTTCCAGATAGCTATCGGACGTCCGATGACGTCATATTAGTCTATGGTTACGTCCGCGACCTACTACATCCGATAGTTTGCACACCTCAGATCAGCTGCGGCAGTAAGCCGCGTCCGATAATTTGTTTGGACCTTCAAACATTGTAATGAAACTAGGAAGTAGAAATGTATGCTGTATTTTTCGACCTCTGAGCTCAAATAATTGTTGATAACTTACTCAGAATCGTAATAATATTCATATTCGGGCTGCGGCGTGGTAGATGTGGTGGTTGTACGCTGACGCACACATCTAAAGGAGCCAGGAATGTTGACACAGTGGTACTCCGGGCCTGCGCGGACGCAATTATGGAGACCCAACGCACATTCGTCGATATCTAGAGTAAAATACAAATAAGTTTTTTATAGCTTTTTATAAGTCGGTAATAGAATCGCGAATTGAGAAGCTCGATGGTGCAGTGGTTTAGCGCCTGGCCCAGCGATTGCGGAGGTTAAGCAACTTTCGCAAGGGTCGAAGACGAAGACAATCAAATGCTCGAAGACAAAGGTAATGTAAAAAAAAGTGTTTACCTTCACATTTGCTGGTAGAGTGGTGTAAAGTGTACCCAGTGCCGCAAGATGTGAAACGAATACAGAGGAAGGAGCCCACAGTGTTGTCACACCTCTGTGTTTCCGGTATGCATGAGTTATGTTCCGTAGCACATTCATTGATGTCTTATGAAAAAAAAACACAAAGATTCATTAAGATGAAATAAATAATGAAAAATATTAGAAAAAATCGGCTCACCCGTAGCAACTTAGACGGGATTCGAACCCGCACCCTTAGGATTCCGGCCCAATGCACTACCAATTATGCTACCAAGCCACTAATGGATTTGGCGAAATTTTCTAATACATTTTACGTTTCCGCTGAAGATCAGCGCCATCTCACCAATGTGAAGAGAATTACTTCGACATTTGAAAGCAGCGCCATTGCAGGTGCTAGACAATCAATTAAGGTGAAACAGTCATATAATTTTAAAAAGTCAAAGTTGCTACGGGTGAGCCGATTTTTTCTAATATTTTTCATTATTTATTTCATCTTATTATATTTATTTATTGTTCAGAGGACTTGTCCGGTTTCCCTATGACAAGTACGGGTAAGCGCCCCCGGACCCTCAGCCTCCGCTGCTGCAACCTCTCAACCCCCCCGCAGCAACGGTGTCCTTTTTGTACCCTGACCCGCCCCATTTTACACACTCCTATACCCACCTCACATCCCTATCCTAATCCTATTCCTTCCCCTCCGCTAAGCTAAGGTCTGCCGTGCCGATGGCTGCATGGCTAGGGGCGTGCCTAGTCATAAGCGTGCCACCCTGGAAATTGGTGCCCTCCAGGCGTAAATAGCCTTACCACACACGCGGGGCTCTGTGTGGTGGACAGTTGTCTTTCCCTAGCTAATCGTGGGAACAAAATGGTTTCAAATTTTTTTATTAAACCTGGCTGCGGCGATAGAGCTCGCCACTCATCACGCGTAACTTGTTTCTCTCGGGGCGAAAAGCGGGCATCGGAGACCCGTTTTGCTACGCTGAATGTATGTGGAGCGATGGAGGAGAAAATGGATGAGGTGTGTTTGATTATGGAAGAAAAGAAGTTGGATGTTTTATGCGTGAACGAGACGAAAAGAAAGGGCAAAGGAGTCTCAGAACATGGCCCGTTTAAAGTTCTGTGGTCGGGCGTTGCCGAAAATGAGCACGCGAGTATGGGCGTGGGACTCCTGCTGTCGGAAAGGATGATAGAATGCATGACTGAGTATGAGTGTGTTAGTCCCAGACTTCTCTGGGTTAGACTCAAAGTAGGATTACTTCGGATACGCGTCATTGGCGTGTATGCTCCCGATATATCCAAGTCAGCAACGGAAAAGGAGGATTTCTGGAAAAGTGTGGAAGATATCTTGAATGAATGCAAAGATAATGAAAGGATAGTTATGCTTGGAGATTTTAACGGATGGGTAGGTGTGAGAAGAGAGGGATGTGAGGGAGTTTTAGGAATATATGGAGACAAAAGAGTAAATGATAATGGCAGGAGTTTGATTGAGGTATGTTTAGAAAAGAATCTTGTGGTAACGAACACCATGTTTGACCACAAGGAAATTCATATGTACACTTGGCAGAGAGGGGAAAAGAAGAGTATGATCGATTTTGTGATTGTTGATGAAAGACTGAAGGGCAGAGTTGTAGACACCAGGGTCTTTAGGGGTAGTAACATTGGAACAGACCACTTTCTTGTAGTGTCTCGGGTTAGTGGTCTGTTCAAAAGTTGGCGTCATCGTCCCACAGTGTCAACAACGGAGCTGACTAGAGTAAAAGTTGAGAACCTGGATGAAGTGGAAGTGCAAAAGACATATTTGTGCAAATTGAAAGAACGATTGGGAAATGTGGCTGAAGTGAAAGATGGCAAGCTTGAGGAAGTTTGGGAAAAGTTTAAAAAAGGTGTGACTGAAACAGCTGAGGAAATATGTGGAGTGAGTAAAAGGAAGAATGCTCCCCCAATAAACTGGTGGGATAGTGAGGTAAGACAGATAGTGAATGAAAAGAAAAAAGTATGGCAGGATCTGCTGGCCATCAAAGCCAGTAAAAGAGTGAATGCAAGTGTTACAGAAGATGATGTTGATACAATTGCAAGGGAGTTTAAAAGGATTAAGAAAGTAGTGAAAGAAAAAGTAGACGAAAAAAAGAGAAAGATGAAAGAAAAGTGTGACTTCAAACTCTGTGATAACTTTCGAGACAATATAAAATTGTTTTGGAAACAAGTGAAAACGTCTCGAAGTGGATCACATAAGTCTAAAATGAATGTGATAAGAGATGAAAAAGGTGAGCTAGTGACAGATGAAAAAGGTGTACTACAGGAGTGGATGAAATATTTTGAGAGTTTGTTTGAGGCGGATGGCTCTATGCTAGAAGCCTCGGATAAAAGGGTGGAAGACGAGGAAGAGACAGAAGTGGATGAAAGAGATATATATATGGATGAGATTATTAGTGCAATGAAGAGCATGAAAAAAGGGAAAGCAGCAGGATATGACAGAATTACTGTTGAAATGCTGAGAGGTGGGAAAGAGCTGGTTGCGTCCTGGCTGTGCCTGATCTTTAATAAATGTTGGAACAGTGGCAAAGTGCCGGAAGATTGGCATAAAGCCGTGGTCGTGCCGCTGTACAAAGGGAAAGGGTCACGGCAGGATGCTAAAAACTACCGCGGGATCAGTCTTCTCAGCATTGTCAGTAAATTGTATGCAAAGGTACTGATTGAAAGAGTGATGCAAAAAACTGATCAGAGTATTTGGGATGTGCAAGCGGGATTCAGAAAGGGAATGGGATGCACGGATCAGGTCTTCTCCTTGAGGTGCTTAACCGAAAAACACCTGGCTAAGCACAAAAAGGTTTACTGTGCCTTTGTGGACCTGGAGAAGGCCTACGATCGAGTTGACAGGAATGAGCTATGGAAGGTGTTGTCCGAATACGGATTGGAGAGCAGACTGATTCATGCACTGAAATCTCTCTATGAGGATTCCCGTGCATGCGTCAGGATTGACGGCGTATACACTGACTGGTTTGGCATCTCTAGGGGTGTCAGACAGGGATGTGTTGCGTCACCATGGCTCTTTAATCTGTTTTTGGACAGTTGTATGAAAGGTCTGAAAGAACGTGACTGTGGGGTTGTGATGAATGGGACTCAAATCAAGTGCTTCTCTACGCTGACGACCAAGTTATACTTGCGTCTTCTGCGCAAGAGTTGCAGGAAATGATGTCGGTTATGAATGAAGATTTTGTGAGAAAAGGGATGAAAGTGAATGTAACTAAGACTAAAGTGATGGTGTTTGAGAGAGATGAAGAAATGACTGACTGTACGGTAATGTTAGGTGGCGAAAAAGTGGAACAAGTCCGTGAGTTTGTATACTTGGGGAGTTTGTTCACAAGGGACGGAAAGAGTGAGGAAGACATAGAAAGACGAGTGAAGAAAGGAAATTCGGTGAGTGGTGCTATACACTCGGTTATGAGTAGCCAAACCGTTTCTGCAAAGGCGCGAATGGCTATTCATAACGGAGTGCTGGTACCGACACTGATGTATGGAAGTGAATCTTGGGTATGGCAGAAGAAGAATGAAAGCAGAATAAATGCGGTAGAGATGCGATCGTTGAGGAAAATATGTGGAGTAAAACTGAGTGATAGAGTGAGCAATGAGGTGATTCGCAAAAGGTGTGGTCTGAAAGATGATATAGTGACAAGAATTGAGAAAGGAATGCTCCAGTGGTTTGGTCACTTAGAGAGGATGAATGAAAGGCGAATCACGAAAGAGATATACTGTGCGAATGTGGAAGGAACGATTGCACGAGGGCGTCCCAGAAAAACCTACGCAGACCAAATAGAGGTTATTATAAAAAAGGCTGGTGTACGCAGTGACAAAAACCGCAGGGCATGTATGAAAAGATTGATGGATATGAATGAAGCGAAAGAAGTGTGCAAGGATCGTAGCAGGTGGCGATCCATAGTCTCTGCATACCCCCATGGGAAACAGGCGTGAGTGTATGTATGTATGTATGTATGTATGTATTTCATCTTAATATAAAAATAGCATTGTGAATGCAAAAATCTAAAAGTTAAAACAAAGATTCATAATTATTTGAATACAAGTCCTGAATTTACTCAGCTTTTGAATTGACATGAATGTAGATAAGAATAAACTTGAAAGGGATTTCGGTTGGAACCCTAAAGCATGTTCCAGATGGATGTAATCATGCCTCCCATCAGAGTCCAGAGATGACCTTGCTTGATGCCATTAGAGACGGTAGATGTAATCCAAATTTCTCCATCCAACCCAAATGACCTTCAACGTCCTTTGAGGAAGGGCGCGAGTTCCACCCCAATAGAGTTGATGGAGTGATAAACGCCTTTAGTACACCAACGCATTCGCTTGCGGCAGCGAATCAACGAAAAATCTGTAGCAGCATTTCGCCTGTGCTACATCTCACTCTAGTACATAGCTAGATTGGATTTTTGCGTCCTTGTCGGGGTAACTGCAATATTGTCGTTACAGCATGTCAATTCGCCAAATGTTTCGCAGATGTGTCGTTTCCACAATGTTTTAGCGGATGTTTCGCGCTAGAACGCGTCGGAGTACTAAAAGCGTAGCATTGAAGAATACTTGTCATCTTTAAAAACGCCAATATTATCTATGTAGAGCAAACAGGGCAAGCAGGTGAACTCTCACCAACACAAGCTCCTGTAGTGACATCCAGTTCGAAGCCGATCTTGCAGTCGCACTCGTGGCTGCCATTGGTGTTCAAACAGTTCTGGTATTGGTCGCACAAGTGTGTGCCTTCCACGCACTCATCAATATCTGTAATATCAACAAACATTCACTGTAAAAACTTACGAAAAGTTATTGTGAGATTTTTTTTTATTGTATTTCTCTCGTTGTACTTTAGGTTGTACTTTATTGTACTATGGTTGTACTTTAGTAACATATATTCTGAATTTTGTACTCTTAAATTTTTCCCTTTAAAGTTTGCATTGTTTAGTGAATCATACTTCTAAGCTTTATTACTTACCTTCACATATCGACGTTCCTTGTTTTAAGCGCATTCCATCAGGACACTCGTGATGCTTTCTGTAACAATAAGGGTCAATTGTTGCTGTTTATTTTTTATCGTTGAGGCATACTATGTATTTTGTTGTTGAGGTGCGTTTAGAAAATATTCTACAAGTTTCAATCAACAAAGACGTTATTATTTTGGAACTCAAATATTTTTAGACACTTTTCAACTTAAGCGTTGCTTTTTATTTGAGTAAAATCACAGGTACCAAATCAGTAAAACTGTAAACAGCCCGTGACCATGGCATATATGCAACTCGGTTGAAATCTCGGGAAAAGGTGTTTAAATACATATGTTTAGTTTAATACCTGTGATTGTAATCTAATTGAATGTTTTTGTTCGATTATCGAGATTAATTTTGCAGAGTATACAGAGTAATTGTAATCCTGGTTAGGTACCTGAACAAGCTTTTTAGCATGCAATCATATTGTCCAAGATGATTTACACAGATTTGGTCTGGTCTGCATATTTCATCACTGTCCTCACATTCATCAATATCTGCAAAAAAAATAACAATTTACATTTATCAAAAATAATAAATATTATATCATCTAGCTATACCACGAAATAACCACTGTGGTCGCTATACGAAGTTTACCTTCACATTTGTTAGTTTTTGGATCTATCTTGAATCCTGGTGGGCAGTGCTTCGACGCCATGTCTTGGCAGTAGAAACTACCTCTAGTGTTGATGCAAAATTGAGAGAGATGGTTACAATCGTCATTGTTCATGGCACATTCGTCGACATCTGTTGAAAACATGGATCTGGTGATAAGCTTTCACTAGATCTAAATTAATTAAAAGTAAGTTAGAATTTGGTTAACGAAAGATGAGACTCGGTTGGAAATGGAACTAATTTTGCACCTTATTATAAGGTTCAGTTTCCAGTAGGTTAACCTCTAAACGTTAATTTTACAGGGAAAGTGACGCCGCCATTTCAGTCTTCATCTTTCGTTGACTAGACTCTAGCTGATAGATTAATTCTGGACCCCTAAAATACAATAGACTTTCTCAAGTTTAACTAAAACTTCTAATTAATTCAACAGTAACGTTGAATAATGCTATTTTACTTGCCACAACCTCTATACTAAATTCATTTATCTCCGCAAAGGCGTCTGTATTTCACTATAGATATTACCGTCACATTCTTCGTTATACCCAGTTCTGAACCCTGGAGGGCATCTTTCTTCAGCGGGAGGTTTCGCTGAAGTGACCAAGTTGACAGGGTCACCTGGCACCCCACCACATTTGTAACCCCCCACAGTATTCTCGCAGATGTAAGTTGGGCAAGGAGGGTGAGGTAGAGCACATTCGTTTATATCTAAAAAAAATAATCAAATAAGTGAAAATTAACCATGAAAACGCAATGAAAAATAGAATATTACAACTAAACATTGATTACAATTAAATTATAAATCAGAGGAAAATGATCTTCGACTAAATGACACGCTATTTTTAAGTTCACTGTTTTTCTAAACTTTTTAGCTGTGGTACCGCGGCGTAGAGTGCGGAAACTTAAGTTGTCGCTTATACACGAGGCATAATAATTAAAAACAATTTTATTAGGTATAAATGCCGTGTCTTTAAGAAGTAGATGAAATATTAAGATTTGTAAATTTCTGGATGCAGTTCAGGAACTAACAAATGCTTACCATCACAGACACTATTTTGAAGGTTTCTTGCAAAACCTGGAGGACACTGCCCTTTCTCTGGACTTTTACTCCTCTTAACAGGAATGCAGCGATAAGAACCCTGTATATTATAGCATTTGGTGTCGGAAAGACAAACTGGAGGGTCTCGCATGCACTCGTCGATGTCTGCAAAGAACAAATTAAAGATGTAATATCAGTTACAGATGCGAAATCATCTTATTCTAAGAAAATGCTTATTTATCTCTAATTACCACATAATTTCAAACTTCTACAAATCCACTTGATTTCTAGGAGTTCGAAATTATTGAAAGATGTTTCGTTACCTTTGCAAGACTTCTTATCAGCCATCAACTCGTATCCTCTTCGACAGGAGCACTTCACTTCCAAACCGTTGTCATTACATTTATGCTGGCAAGGATTGTGGGGCTTACATCTGTTTTTAACTACCTAAGTATAAAATAACGAAGTTATAGTATTGTCATATATGCAAAAAAATAACCCTTACAGAATTCTGCATAACTAATTTAAAACTTCTTTACGTTTATATTTGGTTTAGTGCTAAGGAACCTAAGTCTAAAGCACCTTTTAATTCTCAATTAGCTTTGAATTTTGTGACCCATGGGAACTTCGGGAATCCATAATAATGTCTTTCTCCATTGTAATCAGGTAAGCAGTTTTTGTGTGAAAATGTAACAGCCAAAGAAACATCTCTATGTTTCTTTCTTCTAAATTACTTTCACATTACCTCTATGCAGTTTCTTCCATCAGCCATAAGTTTGAACCCAGGATTGCACTCGCACTTGTATGAGCCCGGAACTGGTATACAGTGGTGAGCGCACAGCTCAGTGGGAGCGTAATCCTCACATACGGAAGGGAGTACTGGAGCAAAAAGCAAAACCGATGGTTGAAAGGCTATTTATTAAATTACCACTACCATGGAGGATGTGACAAGATGCAGACTTAAAACAATGAACATACAATTGAAAGTTTTAAAGAATTTGACTTAATAAGAAACATGATCTCCAAAAGATGCTCGTACTGTAATACCAGCAGCAAAAGGAATATAATTATAAGCAGTGATTGAGGTTTAAGAGTTTAATTTTTTTATCAACATCACATACATTGTTGTGATTCCAAAGTAAACAGCTAAAGCACTTGTGTTATGGAAATCAGAGACAACGGTGGAACTACAAACATCCAGACCCAAGAAAATATAGAAAAGTTGGTTTTCTAAATTGACCCAGCCGGGAATCGAACCCAGCACCTCAGAGATGGAGACACCTTGAAAACCGGAGTACAAACTATTCGACCATGGAGGGAGATCAACGTTAAGCAAGTTAATGAATACGTACTGCTCTTCTTAGAGACAGTGACTGGTTCCTCGCTATGATCATCTGGAGGTCCTGTGACGGCGGCATTCTGCAAGATGAAAAAAAAATGTATCCACGATGTCATTGTTTGGAAACGAAGAAAAACTACTTATCATTTCAAATTACATTCATTAAATTAACTGAAGTACAGATTATTTATTATTGCAAATTGAAATCTTTGAATAGATTTCTGTACCAAACAGACTGGTATCCTAAAATACAAATACCTTGCAACAGGTCACGTAAACATCACCAGTTAGTAGCTCTTCAGGGCTGTTCTCCCGGACGTTGGAGACACACGCATCCTCTCCCAAGGTTTCACCTGCTGCTTTCCCCCTCAGACATTCTTTGCAACAGCTCTGGAAAAAATATACAATTCTTCATTGACCTGCTCACAAATCTTCATTAGGCCTACGTTATGTTCTTATCCATGCTTTTGAAAGGCATCTATGTGAAATGAAGATAAATACTGAATCACATAATACGTTACTGAGATGAATCATCACATACTTACCTAATAAGGTTGCCTTAAATTAAATAATATAGGTATAGTCTTGTAGTGATAGTACCTATACTTTAATTCAGCAAATACTTACTTTTTGGTAGATTGACGGTCTGTTTTAAGGTCTCGGATTGTTTCCATTTTTTGGTTTACTTTAAAAATGGGCTCAGAATGTTTTGTATCATATTAACTATTTGACAGGCAAGTCAACTTTCGTAAAATATTTCCGGAACCTGTTTAACTAGCCCTAAATGCACTTTTGTGTCTAGAGATCGGAGATCGGGATGTTCTTTATAAAATATCATAAGATAAAATCTGCGTACAGATAACGAAAATGACAAAACCAACATGGCCATTCACGTAAACTGAGAAGTGTCTACATCTTTGTGTTCTGTTTGCTTCCCTGAGTCAACACAGATAGGTGATATCAAGCTAACGCATACGATAAGCCATCCCCAATTACCTAGTTACCGCACTGTTTGACTTTACTTTCGCTTAGTAGCCGATAAAATACGTAAGATTTTTATCATGGTCTCTTTTGAACATGTTACAAAGAAGTTTTCTGCGGCAGATATTTATTTTGCGACCATTAAATTTCTTACCTTACTAAAATCTTTTGCCAAATCGCATTTGCCGTTGTTAGCGATTTCTTCTCCATTTTCACAACTTTCTTTTTTTCTGAAAAATAGACATTTAATTAAATACGTTTTTATTTATATATATTGTTGCTCAAACTATCTATTAAATTAAAGCAATTGTCTAAAACACCGTTATAGTCCGGTACCTATTAAAATCGGTTAAATAAAAAATAAAACTTAGGGTACCTACTTGAATCATTATATGTAGTATACTTCCGATGCTGAACATAATAATATTTTCTGATGTTTATAATAACAAATTGTAAATTTATAAATTCCTTGGAATGTACAGCAAACTCTGGGTTATTAGAATTCAAAATAAACCATTTCCTGTGACTTTACACGCACGCAAATTGAATGAACTGGCTATTTATAGTCATACATGAAGCTTAGCACTCAGCTTTAAGCATTCACTTACTAAAAACAGCCAAACAATAGTCCGAAATAATAATAAAGGCTTGACAGAACCGATTATCGTCAACAATGTGAATGTGAAAAGGGTTTTTAAAATTTTTATAGATAGTTTGATAAACACTTATTAATTCTCACACACATAACAAGAAAATAAATAAAGACTACGAAAAACAGTGGGCAAAAACAGCTCTATTCGTTATGACAGGAAAACTGGTAAATATTGGAAAAGCATGTGCCAGGGCAAGCTAAATGGGTGCACCTCATTTTTGTAAATGATAGTAAAACAAAATATCGCAAACTTACTGGAAGTATTCCTTGCAGCACTGATCCATAGCGAAGATGCAAAGGGAACCAAATGTTGGTGATACGTCAGGAGGTACTGACGATGAGCAATCGTCTGACGTGTGGTTCCTGGCGTATCTGGTGCCTTGGCCGCAGCACAGCTGGGTCGTCTCCGCCATCTCTTCTGATAATCCAGCTGAAAACCATGGTGGTTTAAGCATAGTATTACAATCCATGATCATCACCAACGTAGCGATAGTCCGCTGTAGGATGTTGATGGCCTCTCCCAAAAATATGTTTGCAATCTATGGAGACTCCATGTTTGCCAATTAGGTTAGAGATTACAGTCCAACGCTTTAGTTTAAAAATATTGCTACCCATTTTCTGGAGCTTAGACGTATTAGATTTACTGCCTCCGAGTCGTCTTTTACTACACCCTAATGTAATTATTAGTTTAGTCATTAAAGACTGTAATTGCTTAAGCTCGTGTTATTAATTCTCCCCAATAAAGCAAATTACCACAATAATTCAACACTTCACTACTAATAACCATGGATGTGCTCTTTAGTATCGCTTGTTAAATTTTTATCGACGCCTACATTTTCTCCATTATAAACTCTTTTTACTACGTGTCGGAATAACGTAATAATACCACCAGGTATCATCATGGGAGTATACTAAAATATAGTAAAATATTTTTTTCTTAGAGCGTTTTTTTTAACATACCGACAGACCCTACCGAGAAAACTGGCCTGGCTACGCCTATGGGTATCATGTCTCACCAGACCAATTACTAAGTTCATTTATTGAGTTGCAGATTGCAACTTGAACAAGAGTTATGAGTTGGTATGCCAAAGTCAAGGATTGAAATACCGTTAAAAAAATAACGATACAAAAAAATAACGTTAATAATACCGTTAAAACATTTTATCGGGAAATTTACCGGTAAAAATAACGTTAAAATTATTGTACCGGTAAAAAAAGTAACGTTAATAACTTTAATTTTAAAGTGACGGTACAAAAAGGCCCCCGACGAGGTGGACCTACGATCTGGTGAAGATTGCGGGAAGCCGCTGGATGCGGGCAGCACAGGACCGATCGTTGTGGAGATCCTTAGGGGAGGCCCATACCCTGCAGTGGGTGTCGTGCGGCTCATATGATGATGATGGTAACAAAAAGTAAGAAATAACGTTAAAATTAACGCTATTCATTGTAATAACGTTAATTTCAATGTAACGTTATTTAAAGTAACCTTATTTATTGACATAACGTTAATGTTAAAAGTAACGGTAAAAAAGTAAGAAATAACGTTACATTTAAAAATAACGTTATCAATCCCTGGCCAAAGTACTTAATGGTCCAATTACTTCGGAGGTCGTGTGAACTAAACAGGTTATCGAGATTTCAGGTTCCGACTGAAACTTAATACGCAAAAGTAGTTGAGCATGATGTACTGTGCTTACACGCTAAGTCTGGCATCTGGGTTTGATTTCATATGGTTTGAGCGATGATAAACAGATTGAGAAAAACATCCTTGACCATAATTATTAGATACCTAATATGTTTAAGATTGTCATAATCCCAGCAATATTTCAATCACTATACAGTTTCTATTTGATTTTGAGGAGTTCCCTTGTGTGTCTTTAAAATCCAAGGTCCAATAACAATGAAATAAAAATGGTATTATCACTAAAGTATAGCTTTCAAACAAAAAAAGAATCATCTAAATCGGTACATAAACAAAGAAGATATGTTCGATCATCCGTATAAGTTCATAAAATGGTAACGAAAAGGACAGTATTTTCAGGTTTTCCTAAAAAACACTGAACCAATTTTAAAATTTCAAAAAATGGGACCAACTTGGAAACAAAACTGATCTAATAACGTTTAAATTATTTCAATCGGTTCAGCCGTCTTCGGGTAATCGGTGGACATACATGAAAAAAACATACATACAGCTGAACAGAGAACCTCCTCCTTTTTGGAAATCGGTTAAAAAGAAAATTATGGAGCCTCTAATAAACCAATCTTAAGATATTTTTTTATTATAGGACTCTGAAAGTGCTAGGTTTAACCTATCTAAATGGATATGCCCCAAGGATCGATACTGGGTCATTTTCTCTTCTTAATACCTACCTACGCAGATTTAAGATTAAGAGAAATGGCTGTGCAGATAAGTACTTAAACATAATACTTATTTACCTAGTCTTAAAAAAATTAAAGACCCTACGAAGTTCTCAGGTTGTTTCAAAATCGTAAATCTAGAAGACATAGGTAAAATGATTTCCGTAATATATAAGTACTGAAATATGGCTTTCAATTGTTATCGAAACAAAAAGACTAAACTATATAGTTATTTCAATAGTTTGATATCCTATTATTTAGGTGTTCAGCTGCTTACCATTAATAAAATAAAATTGCTTAGTACCTACACACATTTATAACACTTCACACTAAATGAAAACATTATGTCATCATGAGCACAACAAAGTGCGGCCACAAGTAGGGTCAGGTGGGGCAATTGCGAGTGTGATAACTAAATTTATAAATTCAATCGCATACTGCTCATTTATGTCTTACCAGTTGAGAATTATCATTTAAGCATATATAAGGCTAACATTTTAGGTATTGAATAAAAGGATATAAAAGATTTTTTGAAAAATGAGACTCCAAATTAAGTACCATGTCTCATTATTACATTTGCCCCGTCAAAAGGGGCAAATGTATAAATCATATCTATTTTTTTAACGAAGTGTATAGATTGAGTTCTGGGGTAATAGCAATAAAAACGCAAGAAAAAGATAATATTTGGTTTTTATTTCAATGAGATCGGACAATTAAAGCCTAAGTTATGAACTTTTATAAAAAATAAAAAATGTCTCTCTTAATTACTAGAAAATACTTAAAATCATAATTATGAAATAATCATATTTCTGAACTTAAAATCAAATGATATTATTCCTCGTTTAGTTATTTCGGGGTTAGGTAAAATCTGAACGATGGAATCAGACATAACTTCATCAATATCTTCGTTTAATGGCCATAAAAAGACACTACCCTTACGTCTTACAAACTTTACCTCCCAACGATCGCCGACTTTTTTCTGCAGAATGCCTACGTAATACTTAATTCCTTTTTTTAATGCATATTTAACGATCACCCATTTGTTGACCACCACTTCTGGAAGGTCTTTTCTTGCTTCTTCTTCTGTATTTTCGCTCTCAGTTCCTACCTCTTCTACTGCTTGCTTATTAATTGGTTTTTCCGTGCTTTTATTTTTAAGGCTTCTATTTTTCTTGGCTTCTATTACTGGTGTTTCTTTAATAGGTTTCTTCAGAATATTTCAGGTCCGTGTCTTTTTTTTTAACATAATTACGCACCATCTAGAAAGAGAAAGGTTTTTGGGGTAAATGTAATAATACCTATATTGCAATTACCCCAAGTCAGCAAAATTCTGGGGCAATTGCAATAGCGGCTGTATTACGTAAGCTATAGTAGATGTGTTAGAAATACATAATTAAAATAACTTTATAACACTAAACATCACCATCAAACAAAAAACAAATCAGAAACTTACCGTGGAAACGTAGATGATACTGGATGAAAAGTTAGGTTATAAATTTTAGTGTCACGCCACTCGAAGGTCTGTCACGAAATGAAATGTCACTCTATCGTTGGTCGGTAAAACAGTATTGACAGGTGGTCTGCTTTGAGTTAAAGTAGTACTGGTATCATATCAGAGATGGCAGCACCGGTTGGAAAACAATGTAGCTAGACAAAGCATGCTATTACATTTCCCCCGACTTTGCAATTGCCCCACCTGACCCTAGGTCAAAAGGAAAATTAATTTTGTTTTAGTTAAATAATCTTGCAGTTAAAAATAGTTTGATTATTGAATATTAATTTCAGAAAAAAATGATAAAAATATACCTTTTCGATTCTAAAAACGAAAGATGGTAATTTATGCCCGCGCGGTCGCCGGCGTCCAGAAAACAATAAAAAAATCTTTGCGTCTCATTTTCCGGACGTTGATGGGTATCATAATCCTTACTAATATTATAAATGCGAAAGTCCGTTTGTTTGTTAGTTTGTTTATTTGTTACGGCTTCACGTCTTAACTACTGAACCGATCATCATGAAATTTTGCATATTCACGTTTTCAGGGGCACATACAGAGAAGAACATAGGATATCTACTTTTCATCCAGAAAAAGTTTTGTTCCCGAGGGATAGCAGAAAACTTTCCACGCAGACGAAGTCGCAGGCGGTCGCTAGTTAGTTATAGTTCGCAATTTGATTCCTAGATGAAATTAATTTCAGATGTTAATGATTTCTGCTACAAAATCGAATAAGAAATGTTTCATTGAAGCATGCCTTTTTAGGCTTGGTAGAATACATGAATCTACAAAAGGTAAAGACAAAAAACCTTGAGCAACTCCAAAAATCTGTTGATCTTACTAAAGTCACTCTAAACTGCATAACCAAAACGTATTATGTTACGTTGCAACAGATGTTGTGATGAGACGAGCGAGACGCGGTTACCATCTGTTACGATTGAGATAAAATAATATGAGTAAAGATTAGACGTTGTTGTGAAATAAATTGTTAAATATATACAGTGTATTTCATAATTTTTAACCCGTAAAATTTTGTTTTTTATTTGTGTGGATAACTGCAAAGTGACAACGCAAAAAAAAATCCTTACATATAATAAAACAGTATAAAAAGTGTGTCTGTACATTACATATATTTAAAATATATATATCAGGCGCGATGGAGACATAGTAAAAGAGTAAGAATAGAGTAAGAATTTGAAAAAAAAGTGTGTCTGTTTGTCTGTTTGTTTGTCTGTTTGAACACGCTAATCTCCGGAAATACTGAACGGATTCGAATGAAACTTTTTTTGTTATATAGCTGTTAAGCCTGGGCATAACTTAGGGTATAATTGATTTTGGAAAATGGAACACCTGATGCGGAACCATAATGGTCCAGCTAAACTATACAAAATATAAAAATGACACCCTAGCAAAAGTTGTTCAGCCTGATGAGCATTTTTTGTTGAGGTACAATCATCGAAGATCTGGAACACCTGATGCAGAAACATAATGGTCCAGCTAAACTATACAAAATATAAAAATGACATCTTTGCAAAAGTTGTTCAGCCTGATGAGCATTTTTGTTGAGGTATAAAAATCAAAGATCTGGAACACCCGATGCAGAACCATAATGATCCAGCTAAACTATACAAAATATAAAAATGACACCTTTGCAAAAATTGTTCAGCCTGATGAGCATTTTTTGTTGAGGTATAAAAATCAAAGATCTGGAACACCCGATGCAGAACCATAATGATCCAGCTAAACTATACAAAATATAAAAATGACACCTTTGCAAAAATTGTTCAGCCTGATGAGCATTTTTTGTTGAGGTACAAAAATCAAAGATCTGGAACACCTGATGCAGAACCATAATGGTTCAGCTAAACTATACAAAATATAAAAATGACATTTTTGCAAAAGTTGTTCAGCCTGATGAGCATTTTTTGTTGAGGTATAAAAATTAAAGATCCGGAACACTTGATGCAGAACCATAATGGTCCAGCTAAACTTTACAAAATATAAAAATGTACATCTTTGCAAAAGTTGTTCAGACTGAAGATCTGGAACACCTGATGCAGAACCATAACACTTCTACAAGTATTTTCTTATGTAACTACATTAGTTCATTTATATGCATTCGCCGAAGTCATAAAGTCCACGCGTACGAAGTAGCGGGCATCAGCTAGTCGATAATAAATCCCATTACCATTAATGGGACTGAAATGCAAAACACAGTTTAGGTCTAAGGTTGCCAGTTTATTATAAGAAGAAAATGTTTTTTTCAAAAAATCTGTCGGTTTTCAGGGTTTATAATAATTTTACGAGATTGTATGATGGTACCCTATCTACTATATTCGGCTTTAAGGGTTTTTCGAAACAAGTTGTAAGTATATATTTTTGGAAAACAATGATTATGCCACTGAAATAGGAAAACTAAAAATTAGTATGTAATCTAAATTATTAACTTTTTATTCAAGTATTTCGTGACGTTTCAAGCCCTTTCGAAGCAGATTATATTTGACAAAATATAAAAACAACTACCTACCTATAATTAAATTCAAATCATCATCATATCAGCCGCACGACACCCACTGGGTATAGGCCTCCCTCAAGGATCTCCGATCCTCAGCGATCGTTGTCGCGCACGGAGCGTCGTCCGGTGCGCGGTCGCCATTCCAGAACCGCCCCGCCCCAACGGCCATCGGTTCTTCTCACTAGGTGTCCAACCCACTGCCACTTCAGCTGAGCAAACCGCGGATGTCCTCATTTCTGATTCGATCACGCAGGGAAACGCCGAGCATGGCTCTTTCCATTGCACGCTGGGTGACCTTGAGCCTCCTTATGAGACCCATAGTTAGCTACCATGTTTTTTCACTGCCGTAAGTCATCACTGGCAACACACACTGTCATAGACTTTCGTCTTGAGACACTGAGGTAAATCGGATGCGAAGATTTTTCGAAGCTTCCCGAATGCTGCCCATACGAGTTGGATTCGACGAGAGATCTCTTTCTCGAAGTTGGACTTACCTAACTGGACTGCCTATCTTAGGTAGGTATATTCTACGTAATGGCCAACACCTACAATTGTAGTTTTCCTAACATGAACTGGAGCAGGCACAACATTGGCATTCGACATGATTTTCGTCTTTTTCATTAATATAAAATTGTATTATTTTTTATCAATTTGATTGTTGAATAGACTACGTTGAAAAAGGTTTTAATTATAATTATGTAATTAGGAGAATGTCCTGAAATCCTCCTGTTACCTTCTTACTTATGCATTTAAGATGGCGTTAAACCCGCTAAACTACTGTCTTCTTAAACATCTTAAACTTTTTTAACAATAAAATAAATCAGGGCAAAGCTTAGGACATACGAGTGACATACTTATGAAAGCATAAATATGAGTTCTATATAAATCTTACATGTATATAGGTCTCTAAGCGACCATGATAAAAATAATATAATTTTGCTCTACTCAAAATTCGCCACTATCAAAACTCGAAGTTGGGACCTTTGGCACACAAATAAACTGCAATCAGCGTTCGTCACATAAAATGAATTATGTTTCTTTTATTTTAAAATAATATATTTATTATAAAAAAAAATTGTGCCTGGTTTATGCGTAAGCTTTTATAAAACACGGCCAGTAATCTATAGGAGCACCAACAGCATGCTGGCTGTGCTCGCGGCAAGGCTCGACTGCTCTTATATCAACCACTGCTGTAACCTACACATTGCACATATACACAGTAACAGAGTCGTCCGAAATCAATATAATTTTATTAGTAATTAATTAATGAATGATTTTTTATTTAGGAATTATTTTAATTTTATACTTATTAATTAATGTGACTACTTTTAATTATTTTTATTGTATTTGATGTAATGGGTCTTTGACACCCGAAATAAATGAATTATTATTATTATTATTATACTTTAGTTTCATTATTTATTGGAATTTTTTTTTTGCACTAACTAGTTTATATCCTACTAATATTATAAATGTGAAAGTTTGTGGGTTTGGATGTTTGTTCCTCAATCACGCATAAACTATTGAATGGATTTGGTTGAAATTTGGCACACAGATAGTAGATAGCCTGGATTAAAACATAGGATTTTTTATCCCGATATTCCCATGGGAACGGGAACCACGCGGGTGAAACCGCGGGCGGCCGCTAGCTCTCCATAAAAGTAATTAAATTTTATTTATGCCACTGTACTTCACAAAAAAATGCCACTGTCTGTATGTCTCTAGTATCACCATCTTTCAATTATATTGGACTTTGTAAAAAGTAAAAAAAAAAACACTTAGTAATTCAAAAAAGTTTGAATTAGGATAGATGTATAAAGTTGTGAAGAAGAGACACTGAACAAATTAAGTAACTCACTTAGGTGTTACATTAACATCTTTGCTTTACCGAGTTAATCCTAAGTTATTTTACCAACTTACCGTAGACACATCTCGGTAAAACCACCAGTATAATACACAAAACACTGTTCCACATTATGAAAAAAAAATCCAAAACAAAAATACTGGAATAAACTTATATCACCATTTCGCTCTATCACTACCGGCGCGAGAGAGAGACGAGAGGGATTTAAATTAAGAATGATCCATGGATCCTTGTGCGCAGGAGTGTGGCCGGCGCGTGCTCAACTCCGTCTATTTCGGTCGACATGCGAGCGCCATCTCTGTCTTGCCAAAGATCAATGATTAATCCAGAAGAGCTTTTAAGTTAAGGTGGCTATGGCTATACCACCGAAAGTGGCACCCTCAGATGTTTTTATTTAATAAATTGTTGATAAAAAAGATTTTATATAACTTTTCGTGGAATTTTTAGGGCCCATGGTCTACTATGTTTAGAAGGTATCACTAAATTCCCTCGTAGTCATTCGTAGAAGTAGATAGCAAATGTGTCAAAAATGGCCACTTAGCAGTTTTGCTATCTACTTCTAGCAGTGACTACGAGGGAATGTAATGATACCGTCTAAATAAGGACCCTAAAAATAGTACGTAACCCGTTCCAGACTTTTTTAACTGACAAGAAAAACAGGCGCAAGAAACTTATCAACTTTAACAGAAATAAGGAACCTTATTTACAAAATTTTATCAATCTGAATAAAACTCTACATCTTTGGTTCAAGTATATGTAACCAAGTCTCATAAGAGTGTGAAGGTCATTGTTATTGATCTTTGCTTTTATATAATACAGCTCAAGCTTCTACAATGGATGTTCACAACTTTTAATATACTAACTATGGTACCTTACCAAAATTACTTTCTTACTGTAAATGCTTTTGCATAACTAAACAGAAATGTGTAGTTTAATGTTTTTATAAATCATTACTTTAATTTCCATTATACCTTCAATTGGAAAGCATATCATTTATATAAAATAGGTTTTGCAAATATTTTAAATACCTCACTGAGAATTATCATCTGAGAAAATGGTCTTCATAGGTACTTATATCGAATAACTTATTTTCTCCTCTGTAATTATTTAATCTTTGCCCTTCCCTCCCACTGGAGTCTGCGGGTGAATAAGTGGGATTCCTCAGGACATTTAAATATGTCCTAAGGCTATCAAACTCATCTCTAAGGAATTTATAAAAACAAAAATTCAAATGTAGAGCTTCAACTGTTTTGAACAAACAATGTTTTACCATTGAAAATGGTTATCAGATGCAAATCGCCTGAGACGTATTTTTGGCCATATCTCCGAGGATTTTGGGAGGATCGAAATGGGAATAGTACCAAAAGTTGAGAAGTTTATCGAGACACGTGTAAACGTTTCAATTTTGAAAATCTACTAGAAACTTTTTTTGGAATTTAGCAAAACTACAAAAATTCCGGGTTTTTTGGGGGATGTTTGTTTACTAAATTGTAAATATTTCGAAAAAAAAACCGACTTAAGAAAAAATGAAAAAAGGGTCCTAGGGTATTAGTTTAGCTATCAAATGGCGAAATAATTTTGAAAATCGGTTTATAATTGTGACCTGTAGATGGTCCCTTTAGATTTGGAATTGTAGAAAAACGTTGTTTCCGTACATAAATAGTGATGTAGATTCTATGATTATTGACCGATCGTCATGGTAATAGTGTTAAAAGATGCTGACGCAGACGAGAAGTGCATTCGTTGGAATTTCGAAAATTGGTTAATATTATTTCGGCTGCGTCGAGGCAGTCAGCGGGCGCTTTTGTGACACGAGGCGGAGCCGAGTGTCACAATCGTAAAAATAAATAGGTACTACCTAGGTAACTTTAAAAATATAATAGGACTCTGCATTTGATTTGATTTTGGTTTTTCGTAAATTTTTGTGTTCATTTTCAATGCTCCGATTCTTGCGGGGACTGTAAAATCTGTGAATTTTGACTATGTTTTTCTTAAGGCGGATGTATGACCGAAAGAGTAATTCTAATACACAGTTTTAATAAAACTTTACGTGCAATTTTTAGGACTCATAGTCTAGTATTTTTAAATAGTCTAGTATTTTTAAACGGTAGGTATAATTACATTCGCTCGTAGTCACTGCTAGAAGTACATAGATAGCAAAAATGCTAAAAGTGGCCGTTTTTGACACATTTGCTATCTACTTCTACGAATGACTACGAAGGAATATAGTGATACCTTCTAAAAACACTAGACCATGGACCCTAAAATTCCACGTAAAGTTTTATTTAAATCATTTTCTATTAACAACTTAATAAATAAAAACCTTTGAGATGAACCTCTCATCTATTAACATATAATTCCTCTGCGAAAATTGCATAACCACAGACATAATACAACTGCAATATAATGAAGTATGCTCATAATTACTTTTATATATAATATTATTGAGTTCATTGTCATACTGTCTGTTTGTCGATGTTGTGACACTAGTGTGAAGCCTGACATAAATCTTAACACAGCAACTATGGAATCAGTAGGTTAACTTGATAAAACGACAGAAAATGCAGCTCGGGACAATCTTAAGCTCACATAGATTACATAATACCACAGGTTAGAAAACTATAGTATAATATTACTCCAGCCCACTGACACTAGATTACGAAATTGGGTTGGTAAATTTTTTCAAAGATAATTGTTTTATATTTTTTGTTGATAGTACAAGTTTGAAGAATAAAGAAAATAATATTATGATTTTTTTATTTCACCTTGTTAATCAAATATACATTTTTATATTATTATCGCGATAAAATATCAAACGTACGGCTGAACACGAAGTTCCCTTGCATTTACTGATAAAAAACTGATTGACAGGACAGATTTGACAGAAAGTGACAAAGAGTAATCCAATTATTTTACTCATTGGTAATCATTAATAACGACGTAATATTGTTGTTTGTTCTTCAGCTTATTTATTGTGATATTCTAGTGTTTTTATTGTTCAGTTATGGGAAATGGATCAGCTTAAAAATCCATTATCCAGCTTATTACGCCGATGAAGTACCACACTGCTTTGTTCCGTTTAGTTTGAAATATAGATGTGACCATCTGCAGAACAAATTTTGTACAATTCCCATACCTTTAAAAGAAACGTGGGGTGCAGAGGATTAAACAGGAATTGCCTTCAGAAAGCTTTATACGTTTGTGATGATCACGTAAATATATGTATATCTACAAACTTACAAAAGAGTTATATTATTTATTTTAGCCGACTGTGACTAACATGACAAATAGTTGACATTGCCAATGCCAAAATTTTCATTTTTTTTATTTGAGTAAAAGCACTACCTACACATACAGCCGTAATAGCGATTTATTGTACCATGCTGTAAATTCAAATTTTAAATAATTATTTAAATTAAAATGACGTGTTATAAAAAATCCGCAATTGGTTATTCCTGACTCCAAAGCCAAAAGCTACCAGAAAATATATAATTCACAACAATTTTGAAAAAGTTTACCAACCCAATTAGCAATTTATCGCTCTTAACAACCAAATATCCATAAAAGAGTAAACGGGTATCATTTCGTGTTTCAGTGATCATGTTCGGCTGACTTCTTACATTCTTATCCAACTAGGGATACAAGCACAGAATAGATAAGAATTAATTTTTTAAGTTTCGTCTATTTATAGAAAGCTACACAGCTAAATGTCGATAAAGGGGTAAACGAGTGGTTGGTGGTCATGCTATGGGGGTTCAATTCCACATTATTATCCAACTCGCGATCAAGATTAATTAAGCTACACAGCTGAATGTCGGTAATAGGGTAAACGAGGACCTATCATTTCGTGTTTCGGTGGTTATGCTAGGGAGGCTGACTTCCCTTGACATTATTATCCAACTTGGGATATAAGACTAAAGTTTATTTTATAAGTTCCGTCTACCAATAAAATACTACACAGCTAAATGTCGATAAAAGGGTACCTAAACAAGTATCATATCGTATTTCGGTGGTCATGCTAGGGGGACTGAATGACATGGTCATTGTTTTACTATCGCACCGAAATTCTTACAGGAATTGTAATTCCATGTTGACGCAAGCAAGTAGCATAGAAAAGTTTCTTTGCTCTACACGGTAATTTTTTAAGTATATCTAAAAAATGAAATGGGGATTTCAGACCACGTGACGTGAATGAACAACTTTTACTATGGGACCAACCACGAAATCTCGAAAAAAAATCAGCTGTTCCGTACATTATAGTCGAGTCGATGTTGTACTTTCCTATGGAACAGCTGATTTTTTTTTTCGAGATTTCGTGGTTGGTCCCATAGCAAAAGTTGTTCATTCACGTGGTCTGAAATCGCCATTTCATTTTTAGATATACTTAATAAATAACGGCGTATAGAGCACAGAATTCAACATTTATAAATATTGAATCAAATATAAAAGTTGTCAAAAAGTTCAAACAATATATACCGCCCTTTTTGTACTGTGTCATGTTTGCTGTTTATATTTCTTAGAAACGCAACGAACAAACATTACGTATGTTTTGTATGAGGAGATAGCCACTTATCTGTGGTGCGAAAAGATTCTTGTTTGTCAGTTTGTTTGTGGAGCAAATATAAGCAACGAAATTGGGATTTACGACATAAGTATGGATTGTTACGAGGCGGGTTGAAAGAGCAGTTTTGACCGAGAGACGTATTGTAAAACACTTTTTTCGGATTCACATTCTAATTTGATTTAAGCTTTATCATTAAGCACACGGTTAATGCAAAATATTTCACAGTTTCTCAATATTTTCTTGCTTTGACCATAATGTAGAGAAGATAAAAGAGGAGACCTTTATTTTTAACCGAGTTCAAAAATTTGAAAAGGAGGAGGTTATTTATTCTATTTATCGCGTATATATATATTTTATATATGTATGTACACCGATTACTCGAAGACGGCTGAACCGATTGAAATGATTCAAACGTTATAACATGAGGTTTGTTCCCAAGTTGGTCCCATTTTTTGAAATTTTGAAATCGGTTCAGAAGTTTATTCAATTCAAAATTCAAAAATAATTTATTCAGTCTAGGCTGTTACAAGCACTTGTGAATGTCATAGAAGCTACGCCATCGGTTCGCAAACCCTAAGCGGGAGACCTTGTAACGAGAAGAACCGGCAAGAAACTCGTCAAGGGCTGCTTTTTTCTCCCTGTATATTTCATACAGAGTCGTCAACATTGAAAAATGAGCTCCACATTTAAAGTGAGGTCATTTTCCATCACAATAATTAACAAAAGTTTGCACACAATGGGTAGGTAGGTTGAAATTAAATACCTACTACATATCGGATAGATAATTGTGAGAGTAAATAACTTTCAACTAGTTAGGAAATCGCTCTGTCTGCTACTCGAAAGTGCACCTAAGTAGGCAAAATTTACTAAAAAACACATGTTACAATGACATAAAAAAATAAAATAAAAAAAAAACGCAATTTTTACAATTCAATATGCGTTAAAATAGGCACTCAGAAGCAGACCCATTCCCACTGGCAGCACCCGTTCACGAGCATGACGCATGGACCAGCCATCGCTTCGCTCAACCATATTTGAGGGAACGTAACGACCCGCCCCACACGACACCACCGCAGAAATGATTAAAGAGAGCATGACATACTTAGGCTACCCATCCTAAGGCACTGAATTGAAAACTAATATCCAAAAGCTTTTCATAGGCCTTTACTTACAAAACTACTGACTATAGAAAGCAAAAAGATTGCAATTAAAAAAAATGAGAAATCAAAACAAGGTTTAGTTATTAATTTTATGTTTTGAGTAAGAAGTGCCATACATATTGATAATATTAAACAGAAAAATATATATATAAATATACGACGCCCTTAGTACAAGCAGACAGAAGCAGACCCATTCCCACTGGCAGCACCCGTTCACGAGCATGACGCATGAACCAGCCATCGCTTCGCTCAACCATATTTGAGGGAACGTAACGACCCGCCTCATACGACACCACCGCAGAAATGTTTTAAGTGAGCATGACATACTAAAGCTGTCAAGGACCTATCTATTGTCAAGGACGTTCTGGACTAGAGTAGAGTTGAACTGCAAAGGCCAAACGGAACTCCTGTGGAAGTTGAGTTATTCGGGGTATGCCATTGAAAAATGTGAAACATTATAACGTTTTATTTTATAAAATCATCGCTTACATACACGTACCACGAAAAAGTTTAAAATAAAAAAGCTTCTTAAAAAAAGCAAAACCTCCTTCAAAAATCTTTGAAAAACAGCTCTATAAAAAGTAAAAAAAATACTTACAGCTCCTCAACCCGACTTGAATAGACGAGTTTTAATTAATCGATTTCAACATTATTTCTTGCTTTTTATAGAGCTGTTTTTCTAAGATTTTTGAAGGAGGTTTTGCTTTTTTTTCTATTTGTGTAGTTATGTATCGTTTTAATAAACCGTTTTTTTTTTGTTTTATTTAACTAATTTATTATAATACTAGCTGCCCCGCTCGGCTTTGCACGGGTGGCGCACTCATAAGTTATATTGCTATTTAAAATGACGGAAAAGAGAAAAAAATATTTTTACGTCTTTCTGTAATTTTTTTTTTGAAAATTTTCTTTTATACAAACCTTGTCCCAATAACAAAAATAGAATTAAGTATTTAATTAGGTGCAGTCGATCTAAAGGTATGCGCTTTCATACATTTCGGCGATTCATTATTAATTATGAAGAAAAAAATTTTCTTAACAGTTTAACATTACTAATTTATTGGTTTTGAAACTATTATTTTGTTATTATTTTTTAAGAGTGTCTTTTAGACCAGGTGCTACATTTGGTATTTAATATTTTTATTTAAAAGTTTAACCGTTTCAATATTTATGGCATATGATTGACATTAACGCGTAGGAATTTAAAAACCGGCCAAGTGCGAGTTGGACTCGCGCACGAAGGGTTCCGTACCAAAAACGGCAAAAAATTACATTTGTTGTATGGGAGCCCCCCTTCAATATTTATTTTATTCTGTTTTCAGTATTTGTTGTTATAGCGGCAATAGAAATACATCATCTGTGAAAATTTCAACTGTCTAGCTATTACGGTTCATGAGATACAGCCTGGTGACAGACAGACAGACAGACAGACGGACAGCGGAGTCTTAGTAATAGGGTCCCGTTTTTACCCTTTGGGTACGGAACCCTAAAAATGATAAGTGAAATATGAACAGCGGCATTCTGAAGTATTTGCATAGGTTTTATATTTATCTTTCTTATTATTATCTTGAGCAATTATTTTCTTAGGCTGTTACGAAATGGATCACTAGTTCAAGGTAGTCAGAAAGGTTTTCTCAGAAAATCAAGATGAAGATTACACGTGCAAATGCAATTTGTTTCTAATTTAAATAGGTAATAATTTTTTAGAAAAAAATACGACCTTCAGTGACACCACATGCTCGCTTCATATGAAAAGTATTTATAACTAGGTAAATTAAAAAAAATCGCTGTCGAAAATACAATTAAACTGTCTAGATGAATGAATATACACTTTATTCTTCACCATAATAACATACAAGGACAGTACAAAAAGTGGAACAATTGGCGGCTTTATCACTGAAAAGCAATTTTTTCCAGGCAACCATTAATTTACATTGAACAGAAAGAAAATCGCAATCACATTCTAAAACAAATTGATAAACTTAAAATCTGGTGCATGTTTTATATAGGTACCTCGCCTAGAAACAGAGTTCTAAATAATAAAAATAATTTTATTTTAAACCTTCAAACTATTTAAATACTCAATTAACGCATCCCCAATACTGGCTTATGTCAAGTCTAGCCAGCTATTAGTAGTATTGGGTGCTAAATGCTAAATTATACAAAGATTAGTATCGCTTTGAAATCACTTACGTAACCGCTTCATCATCATCATCATTCAGCCGCACGACACCCACTGCTGGGTAAAGGCCTCCCCTATATCTCCACTACGATCGGTCCTGCTTGGCCCGCATCCAGTGGCTTCCCGCAACCTTCACCCTCACGTCGGTCCACCTTGTCGGGGGCCTACCCACGGAGCGTCGTCCGGTGCGTGGTCGCCATTCCAGAACTGCCCCGCCCCAACGGCCATCAGTTCTTTTCGCTATGTGTCTCGCCCATTGCCACTTCAGCTCAGCAATCCTTCGAGCGATGTCGTTTACTTTAGTTACTCGGTCGTCGTTAGTTTACTTTAGTTAGGTAACTAGGTAACCGCTTAGCCAGGGTTTATTAAAAAACAGCCAAGGAAAGGAGTGTTGACCATATAATCTCCATCATAGAAGCCAGGTCCTTGTTATGTAAAGTAAGGCAAAAAACCGGCCAAGTGCGTGTCGGGCCACGCGCAGTAGGGTTCCGTAGTTACCTTATACCATTATTATTTTTCGTCTGCAAAAATAACTTTGTTTTTCACAGTGTTTCAAGTTTTAACATTTGAAAAAAAAATTAAATTCAACTGTTTTATCTTAATACTTTCGGAATAAAGTGGCTGTGACATACGGACGGACAGACAGAAGACAGACAGACATGACGAATCTATAAGGGTTCCGTTTTTTGCCATTAAGCTACGCAACCCTAAAAACGACCTAAATGGCTTAGTTTTCAGATTTATATCCTTCTTCAGAGTTACCTAATCGTACTAAGATTCAATAAAATTGTAAGTAAGGGACCATCCATAAATTACGTCACACGTTAAGGGGGAGGGAGGGGGTCGACGAAGTGTGACATTGTGTGACAAGGGGGTGGGAGGGGTCCTAAATTTCGTGACGTCACATTTCAAAACCATAAAAATTTAAATAAAGCAAATTTTGGAGCTGCTGCTTTAATTCAATAATTATTTCTAGATATAAAACACTTTTCCAACAAAAAAAACATCTAATTCGGTATCGGTAATAACAAAGTCGTCAAGGTAGTTGATGAAAAATCATAGTATTATCAGGATTTTTTGAAAACTACTAAACGGATTTGAAAAAAAAATAACTGAAAAAAAACTTTTTAAAAAACACGTTTTTATTACAAAAAAGTCGGACTAAAAACATTAAAACGGACTAGTAATAAAAAGTGTAAATTAATTTTTTCTTTAAATACTTATTTATTACCCTACAGAAATTTTAAACCTAAAAACGTGGGGCGCATTTTGTAAAATTTATCATCCATATTGTCTTTAGCATGCGCCCCACGTTTTTAGGTTTAAAATTTTTGTAGGGTAATAAATATTTAAAGAAAAAATTAATTTATACTTTTTAGCCTGTTTTTACAAGTCCGTTTTAATGTTTTTAGTCCGACTTTTTTGTAATAAAAACATGTTTTTTAAAAAGTATTTTTTCAGTAAATTTTTATTTTCTGCTTTTTAGTTAGCGAGCTAAGACTAAAAAAAATATACCATCTCCTATCGGAGCACTCGTCAAGACGATTCAAACGAGCCCAAACTCGATGGGCTTGTATGGTTTTAATACAGAGCCCCAGTGGCCTTCTTCCAACTTTATCATCAGACCCTGGATTCTTCCCAACAAAGTACTCGTCAAGACAATTCAAACGAGCCCAAACTCGATGGGGTTGCGTGGTTTTACTATAGAGTTTCTATGGCCTTCCTCCGGCTCTATCATCAGATCCTCGGACACTATTTCCCATTAAAGTACTCGTCAAGATGATTCAAACAAGCCCAAACTCGATAGGATTGCATGGTTTTATTACCAAGTTCCAGTGGCCTTCTTCCGGCTCCATCATCAGACCCTGGACACTATTTCCCAACAAAGTACTCGTCAAGACGATTCAAACGAGCCCAATCTCGATGGGGTAGCGTGGTTTTATTAAAGAGTTCCTGTGTCCTACCTCCAGCTCCCCATGTTATCACACTTACATTGATCGCCTCGAGGGAATGCAGAGAAAATTTGCTCGGCATCTTAATTTCAAATGTAGAAAACTTCATGTCGGGCGTACAATCTTCATGAAATTTGTCGCGCGTACAATCTGCCAAGTCTAGCCGAGCGCCGGCAGGTGCTGGACATGGGGCTGCTGTATGACGTCATCTGCGGCGGTTTTGATTGCCCTGAGCTTCTTGAGCTTGTGTATTTTAATACTCCTCGACGTCGAACCAGGCACACTAATTTGTTAAATCCCCCATTTAAATTTACAAACTACGGACAAAATTCTGTGTTTTGCCGATTACCAAGACTTTACAATAATAAATTTGGTAATGTCGACCCTTTCTTGGGTTCCAAAAAACGATTTATTAATTGTATCAAACAAAATCTTACATAATAAATACTTTGCTTGACTAACCAAATTGTTGTGGGTTGGGTACATTAATACTAACATTAAGAAATTAATACAAAATAATAGTTATAAAATACAATATAAATGAGCAATAATTATTGTTGTTTGTCCTTATGTTCATATTTCACTTAAATAGTTCTTACTTAGATTATCTATATATATAAAATTCAAAGTCCTGACTGACTGACTGACTGACTGACTGAGATATCAACGCACAGCCCAAACCGCCGAACCTAGAGGCTTGAAATTTTGCACACAGATACCTTATACAGTGTAGGCATCCACTAAGGAAGGATTTTTGAAAATTGCATCCCTAAGGGGATGAAATAAGGGATGAAAGTTTGTATGAAAGTAGTTTTGAAGCTAGGATATTCAAATTTTGTATTTAAGCTGATGATTGAAAATTATTAAATACGTGTCTCAGCATTTTTCAAAATTCTACCCCCGAAGGGGAATGAAGGGGGATGAAGTTGTGTTTAGAAGAAAATCCATCATTTTCTAAGTAAAAATCGCTAAATTTATAATTAAGGCTTTAAGGATGGAAATCTAACGCAACGTATATTGTTATTGGCAGTATTTCGGTATTTTCGGAACGGGAACGGGAACGGGAACGGGAACGGGAACGGGAACGGGAACGGGAACGGGAACGGGAACGGGAACGGGAACGGGAACGGGAACGGGAACGGGAACGGGAACGGGAACGGGAACGGGAACGGGAACGGGAACGGGAACGGGAACGGGAACGGGAACGGGAACGGGAACGGGAACGGGAACGGGAACGGGAACGGGAACGGGAACGGGAACGGGAACGGGAACGGGAACGGGAACGGGAACGGGAACGGGAACGGGAACGGGAACGGGAACGGGAACGGGAGCGGGAGCGGGAGCGGGAGCGGGAGCGGGAGCGGGAGCGGGAGCGGGAGCGGGAGCGGGAGCGGGAGCGGGAGCGGGAGCGGGAGCGGGAGCGGGAGCGGGAGCGGGAACGGGAACGGGAACGGGAACGGGAACGGGAACGGGAACGGGAACGGGAACGGGAACGGGAACGGGAACGGGAACGGGAACGGGAACGGGAACGGGAACGGGAACGGGAACGGGAACGGGAACGGGAACGGGAACGGGAACGGGAACGGGAACGGGAACGGGAACGGGAACGGGAACGGGAACGGGAACGGGAACGGGAACGGGAACGGGAACGGGAACGGGAACGGGAACGGGAACGGGAACGGGAACGGGAACGGGAACGGGAACGGGAACGGGAACGGGAACGGGAACGGGAACGGGAACGGGAACGGGAACGGGAACGGGAACGGGAACGGGAACGGGAACGGGAACGGGAACGGGAACGGGAACGGGAACGGGAACGGGAACGGGAACGGGAACGGGAACGGGAACGGGAACGGGAACGGGAACGGGAACGGGAACGGGAACGGGAACGGGAACGGGAACGGGAACGGGAACGGGAACGGGAACGGGAACGGGAACGGGAACGGGAACGGAAAAGTGTAAAGAAACGGGAACGGGATATCTACTAATATATCTGGACCCAATTCTGACTGTTGTAATAAACTAGCTTCCGCCCGCGACTTCGTCCGCGTGAATATTAGAGAAACACGTCAAAATAGGGATTCAATATTTTTCCGATTTCGAAATTTTCTTTCGAACGGCTATTCGATCTACGTAGGTACACAACGTGGAAAAGACAATACGGCAATAACTTAAATTTCGTATGTCCATCAGTCATTTTTAATGTCCCCACTGCTGGGGCACAGGCCTTCCTTATGAGTGGTAAGGAGGACGAGCCATAACCCACCACGCGGGCCCAATGCGGATTGGTAGGTGTTAGTCTGCAAATGCAGCCGGGACCAACGGCTTGACGTGCCTTCCGATCCGAAGCCTAAAATTTATTATCTCGAGCTCACGGAGTTGCTCCTTAGAGAAAATCCTTAGGGAAACTTCAACCAGGATCCAACCAGCCGTTTTTACGCGATTAGGCGGGTCCCCACCAAGCGAGCAGCCTCGTGCGAGGCCCGCCACACGCGGCAAACATCTTGCCTCGCACGAGGCTGCTCGCTTGGTGGGGACCCGCCTAATCGCGTAAAAACGACTGGTTGGATCCTGGTTGAAGGTTCCCTAAGGATTTTCTCTAATATTCACGCGGACGAAGTCGCGGGCGGAAGCTAGTTGATCAATATAACATTATCCCTTGAGAACCATTGGCAAGGTAAACAGAAAAAAAAACTTCCGTCATCCATTTGTTTCGAATCGATAATGTAATTTGTTGGATAGTCGTAATTGGCCTTTAGAATAATGTTTTTAAATTGTAATTTAGATTGTAAGTGAGCTGTGTACTATCCCTAATAAAATAAAATAAATAAATAAAAGCTCCATCATCAGACCCTGGAAACTATTTCCCAACAAAGAACTCGTCAAGACGATTCAAACGAGCCCAAATTTGATGGGGTTGGACGGTTTCAATATTGAGTTCCTATGGCATGGCCTTTCGGCTTCATCATCAGACCCTTAACCACGTCTCCTATTAGAGTACTAGTCAAGACGATTCTAACGAGCCCAAACACGATGGGGTTGTATGGTTTCTTCATAGAGTTCCTGTGACCTTCTTCCGGCTTCATCATCAGATCAGCTCAATGACACCATTATATTGCATTGCCTTCCATTTTTGGCCTATGTTCAAAGTTTCAAGTCTCTAGCTCATCGGGAAGTTAGGATAAAATCGTTCGCAAACTTTGTGGAGAAACACACAAACAAACAAACAAACATTCCAACAAACAAACAAACGCGAAAGCAACCTAATAAAAACGTGTTAAAATGGGCCCATCTCGCAAGAAAACAATCGAACAAAAAGAGAATCATCAAAATCGGTCCATAATGTCGAAGATACGCGCGAACAACGTTAAAAAAAATACAATCGAATTGAGAACCTCCTCCTTTTTGTGAAGTCGGTTAAAAACAGAAACAGATAAACTAACTGGAAAACAATACCAAGCCAGAACTAAACTATTGCACTTTTTATGCGGACTGGGAGCGTTTTTAGATACTTTTACGAAATTTAGGAGCTCGGTGGCGCAGTGGTTAAGCTCCCGGCCCAGCAATTGCGGAGGTTAAGCAACTTTCGCAAGGGTCGGTCATGGGATGGGTGACCTAAAATTTATTATCTCGAGCTCACGGAGGAGCTCGAGATAATAAATTTTAGGCTTCGGATCGGAAGGCACGTCAAGCCGTTGGTCCCGGCTGCATTTGCAGACTAACACCTACCAATCCGCATTGGGCCCGCGTGGTGGGTTATGGCTCGTCCTCCTTACCACTCATAAGGAAGGCCTGTGTCCCAGCAGTGGGGACATTAAAAATGACTGATGGACATACGAAATTTAAGTTATTGCCGTATTGTCTTTTCCACGTTGTGTACCTACGTAGATCGAATAGCCGTTCGAAAGAAAATTTCGAAATCGGAAAAATATTGAATCCCTATTTTGACGTGTTTTTACAGAGAAGATTTTACAAAATTATGTCATTATAGTATCCTTGTAATCAGCAGAATCATTGTTTGAAACCAGAATAATGTTTTGTCTAGACTTTAAACGTCGTCCGACACAATAATTTTCCCAAAAGCAGCTACAAGCTTACTCAATATTTCGTATCACGTACAAATTGTAAAGTTTCATTCATTATATGCTAATTGCTATTGAATGTCGGATAAAATTACAATTTTATGTGCGAAGGCCGTCTTTCGGTGTCATCTCACTGGGTTACTCCTGCCTTCAAGGTTATTTAGTTACTATAGTAAAGAATTAAGGACCTTCTACAATAGTTACTAAGTGTTGAAGATCAATATTCTTGGTGTTGTTTTGAAGGATTTCAATATATAGACTAGTGTCTCCTATACATACGTAGACTAGTGTCTATACATTTAAATCCTTACAACACCAAGAAATCGTCACAAAACGATACCAAGAAGTAAGGATCTTTACGGTTTCTTAAGGTTTTTAGTGGCATTTAAAGTAAAGAGGTTATTTTTGAGCCATGATGCGACCTTCGTTAGGGCGTTTTCTGTATTTTTTTTCTTAGAAGCCCAACTAGATCCAGTGAAAACGATTGCGGTGTCATCGGCGTAGGAAAATATGTTTGCATTGTTGAGGGTCAAGTTGCATAAACCATTTATACAAATGAGGAATAGGGTGGGCCCTAAAACACTCCCTTGTGGTACGCCACATGAAACATCAACGTCCTCACTTGTATTTTTACTTTTTTCAAAAATCTAAAGTTATTTATCTCTAATACCTATTTTTTCAAGTTTTTTTAGAAGAATTATTTAATTTATTTAATTTACCTTTATCAAGATTTTGTGATATAAGTGTACTCAGGGAGGTTACTGCATCTTCAGTCGATATAAGACTTCTAAACCCGAATCGATTTGGGGACAGAATATTCTTAGCATCAAGATAATTTAATAATCTAATATTTAATATTTTTTCCAGAATTTTTGCCAAGACAGGAAGAACTGCGGGGCTACTCAAATGGCCACTTTTCTATTCGTTCGCTAACTTAAAAGTTAAAAATAAGCCATAAACACCAAAATAACGTGTCGTAGGCTTGTCAATTCTGTACAATACAACAATGTCTGTAATTTACATAAACTTGCGACGTCTGACTTGATCATTAATTGCTTATTTTTAAGATTTAAGTTAGCGAACGAATAGAAAAGTGGCCATTTGAGTAGCCCCCCTGAGATGGGTCGATAATTGCTGACGTTGTCTTTATCGCCACCTTTGTAAATGGGAGTGATTATAGATTTCTTCAACAAGTCAGAGAAGATACCCATCCTAAAACAAAGATTAGTAGGTAATTGGTGTTCGAATCTTTTAAGTATTGACTTTAAAGGAAGGACTTTTATTTATTTTGATAGAAGAAAAAGATATTACGTTAGGTACCTACTTAATTCTTGAGTTTTCGCAGAACACCATTTGGGAACCGCTGCCACTCATATTTCGATTTAAAACTTACCTATTCCTAATTCCATTAGGTATAAAAATCTCGAATAGGTGAATCTCCAAAGAATAATTTTGTCTCGGCAATAAATTGATAAAACTTGCATACTTACCGATTACATCACTAAAAAGTACAACAACCAACATGTCAACTTAAGCAACCTTAACACGATTGAGATACGGTCTGAATTTGTTTAACAAACTGTTAAATTAACTCATTTAGCACAAGTGTGTTAAACGATTGAGGTGTTAATGAGAAAATTAAACAGAAAAGAAGGACATAAGGCTTTGGGTCAAACAAAGAGACGAAAAAATTGCGCTAATATTTTTTTTTCTATACAGTGAATACAGTTCAGCTCGTGAATGATAACTGATAACTTTCAATGACAGTACAGCGTGCAGAAAGTTGATTTTACCGCACGCCATGCGTTTTTGTTATTTACGTTTTTTTACTTACACGTCTGATGTCAATTTATCCTTAATTCTTAATTCACCTGGGTGCATGTAGTCAACCAAAATAGTAAACTTAATTCACCCAGTTGATTTCACTGCACCCTTAAAGTAGACTTTAAGCACCCCAGTCTATGCATCCTACTTTAGTATGTACTGCTGGCCTGGTTACATATCACAATAGCAAAATTTGATTGGCCTAAGGTCATTTCATAACACCTATGGACGAAAGACCTAATGAAAAAAACCTAATGGACAAAATACCTAAGTTCATAATATATAATAGTTAATAATATATAAACACATAATGGACATTATTGACCGAAAGTCGATTCACCTAAGAACAATATATCTATAAACAAAATATCTAATTTCAAAACACCTAACGGTCGTTTCTTATAACTTCATAATAACTAAGAACCAGTTTTATGCAGAAGTATTTCGCTCAAAGGTATTATTGTCTATCACTTTTAGGATTAAGGCAATTCCCTGACCGAAAGTGGCGCCCACAAAGGAAGTTGTCAATAATAAAGGATTTTAATTAAACTTTTCGTAGCATTCAGCAATTTTGCTACCTACTTCTAGCAGTGACTACGAGGGAATGTAATGATACCGTCTAAAAATACTAAACTATGGGCCCCTAAAATTTCCATGAGAAGTATTATTAAAATTATGTATTAGAATTACAATATTAAATATATAATTCACCGCGGCGCCGGCGCCACTTTCGGTCAGGAGCGCCTTAAAAAGCGCCGTAAAAGATAAGTAGGTATTAAGAAATCTTAACTAAAACGCATAATTTGTAAATAATATTTTTAATCATATATAAATGAAATGCAGTGCAATAAACAAAAACGAATATTATTATTATTAATTAGTTAAACTAGGATCAAAGGAACTAAAAATAAAACAAAGATGAACTATGTTTTCAAATTACCTACATCACAGTTTCTCGAAAATGTGAGCTTACGATGATAATAACATAATAGTCCGTGAGCCCACGACAGTATTGCCTACGTCATATGACATCACGATGAAATGCATGGCACACGGTCGGAAAAGTTGTGCTGGAGCGAGGATCAGAAGATTATCGCAAATAAAATTGGTCGGAAGCTTGAGAAAATCTTCCACTTCCGGTCAAAATTTTAAGATTATATTTACGTCATGTGGCATCAGTAAGAGCAGTGGCGTGCACTCCATACATGCAAATAAGCACTGCATACCCTGTAGTCCCATAAATATATGACCCTAATTCCCTACCCTATTATTTGTAAACTACTTGTAATTAAAAAGTTATGAGTTATGATATGACCCATCATCGTGCACAGGCACTTCTTCGGCTTTCCGTGTCTATTAGTTTAAGCGCCATCTATTTGTGGTTTTTAACACTAACTTCACTTCACTTTAACCAAAAATCACAAGAACCAACGATCGGCCGGGCGACAGAGGCGCCAATTATTTACCGCGTGTCCATAAGCAGTACTACGAGCTGCTTCTTTTTCATAGAACGAATCTCGTGAAATACACATCAGAAGTGTGACTGTGTGCGTCAAAATGTATGGCCGTGTTTATGTTTTGGAGGCACTGCTTATTTTTGCAACCCGACCGCGTCATGATTGCATTGCAGAGAGAGAGTAGCGTTTTTTTAGTTTGCCCTTGCATTTGCAGTTAGTTTTGCTTTGTTTTGATTGTTTTTCTTGGCGCAAGTAATTGACTATTTTAAGTTAAGTACCTAAGTAATTATTTCGTTAATTTACTATAAAAATTCAATAATTTACATGCGAGACCTATGCTGGCAAAGTTTGTTTAAATAAATCAAAAATTGCCGCTTTATCGAGGTTACCTTTTGAGGATAAAGTTTAATTAAATTGATTGCAAAGGGAAGATGCGTTGGGTTGGGTTTAAAAAAATGGTAGGTAGGTTATGAATGCCCCTCGTTCTTTTTATAAAAAGTTTTATTATACTTAATTATAACTGGCTAACAACTAGTGTACGTACACACAAACCAATTGTATTGTTTTCTATACATTTTGTTTTCCAATCAAGATGATAACAATGTTTGGATTTCGTTCAGTATAGGTTTTGTAGATACCGAAACAGTGATAAAATTGGTAATTTTTTTATCTGTGCCTACCCTCTCTAAAATCTCTGTGCACGCCACTGAGTAAGAGACCATCATTTAGTTTTCAATCGTAAAGAGAGTAAACATAAGTCTGTCAGTTCTGAAATGGCCAGAATCATAGCCTTCTTTAATTGCAAGCCGTGAACATAAGTTTGGCAACGCCTGTTACTGTCAGTTCGTGGTCATGTCGTCGGCCAGTCTCCATACTAAATGTATGGGAATATTTCAATTTTAAGAGGTCGATATTTTTTTTGGTAGTAATCGTGTGAGGTTCAAAATATGAAAATAATTTAGTTCTTTTATTGAAATGCTTTGTATATTAAACAATAAGAAAAATATCAATGTTAACTAGGAAAAAATGGCTGTCAAAGATGTCATCTTTTTTGTTGATTTCCTTCAGCAGGGAGTTGATTAACACGCCCTCTAGCAATAAATGATATATCATTAGAAAGGTCTTTTAAAGACAAATATTTGCTGCTAATATACTTTATATCAATTGTTAATACTTTTGGAGTTAAAGGTTATTAAAGTATAAAAGTGGTTTATTGTCTATGGGAGTTGATCTACCACACCTATAGAAATTAATGATATATCATAAGAAAGGTTTTTATATGACAAATATTAGCTGCAAACATACTTTCTATTAATTGTTAGTATTTTCGGAGTTTTAGGTCATTAATGTTAAAAAAATTGGTCAAGTTCCGAGCGTTATAACTCTCAAAGTACTAATAGTTGACGTTTATAGTGTTACAATAAAGTGTTTCAAATTTAAATACCTTTCCAATGATGTAAGATTTATTGCTAGAGGAGGCTTAGATCAAAATGCTCATCGTACTAAAGAACCCCCGAAAAGTTCAAATAATTTGACTCAAACCTTATGTTCTAATAAATAAATAATAATAATAAATATAAAACTTTATTGAAATAATCTTACATCACAATTTACAACTAGTTTAAACATAGATAATATAGGAAAAACAAATAATAAATAATTATTAAAATAATTTTATACTATGTGCTTGACCACATGCGATGTTGCCGTTCTGCTCAACTTCATGGCTTGGAAGATATAGAAGGCTATGCCAGAATACCTTAAACTGAATTTTTTTGTTTTTTAGTCATTTCAGAACTGACAGACTTATGTTACTCTCTATGCGATTGAAAACTAAGTGATGACACCGGTCTCTTACTGATGTCATATGACGTAAATATAATCTTAAAATTTTGACCGGAAGTGGAAGATTTTCTCAAGCTTCCGGCCAATTTTATTTGCGATAATCTTCTGATCCTCGCTCAGCACAACTTTTCCGACCGTGTGCCATGCATTTCATCGTGATGTCATATGACGTAGGCAATACTGACTGTCGTGGGCTCACGGACTATACCACGCGGTGAAGGAGATAACAGTTTGGGCCGAATTTTTGATATCGACTTGCCTAAACTGGCTAAAACTACAATTTTAAATATAATAAATTTATTGATTTTTAACATTATGACACTGCTACAAGTATTTTCTTATGTAACTACATTAGTTTTTATTTATATTAATACACCGGAGTCATAAAGACCACGCGTACGAAGACGCGGGCATCAGCTAGTAATAAGGAAAAAAATTGATTAGAACCTTCAACCAGTGTTATATGACCAATTTAAGGTGCTGTTCCATCGTCATTTTAAAATCGGGTCTAACAACGATTAGGTGTTTTAAAGTTAGGTGTTTCGTCCATAGGTGTTATGACCCTTAAGCCATTCAAATGTAAATGATTACACTTTACACACATACAGGAGTTTTAGAGTTTTAGATACAAGAAAATTGATTAAATCCTACAAGTAGTCATATACCTGACTAAAACAGCAAAATTTTTTTTTAAAAAACCCACCTCGATTAGAATTGTTATTCTTAATTTAAAAAGAGTAAAATAAGTTTTACGAAAATCCCTTTGACTAAAAGTGACTATACATAATTTAACCACCTATTCATAAATTGCAAACGCAAGAAAAATCCGTTGGGGCTGCCACTACCTGCCCCCAAATGAACTAGTATTTTGCAGAGTTACTTTAGAGAGATGGCAATGGCAGCCCCCGACGGATTTTTCTTACGCTGGCAATTTGAATGAATGAATAGGTGGATAAATTATGTCTAGTCACTTTTAGTCGAGGGATTTTCGTAAAACTTATTTTACTCTTTTAAAATTTAGAGTAACATTATTTTGATCGTCGTGGGTTTTTTTTATTTTTTATTTTGCTTTTTTATTTTAAACTTTTTAAGGTTACGTATACGTTATCTAAGTACTCTAAAAACCGCATCTAAATCGGTCAAACTGTTCGGAAAATGATTACTGCAGCGCCCCCCTCAACACCTGAACACCAACAGAAAACCGCATCTAAATCGGTCAAATCGCTCTGGAGATAAATGGGAAAATTATTACTACAGCGCCCCCTAGCGGCTCAACACCATAACACCAAGAACCATCGTCCACACACTACAAACCTATTAAGGTGCCTTCCCACCGGTGCGTTTGGAGACGCACGAGAGCGCACCAGACCGAACCGACACAACCGTGGGAAACGACCGTGCGCCGCGGTGCGTCGTCGTGCGTACGAACCATCGAGCGTCGGTAACTTCAAAGGATCGGTGCGTGGCGGTGCGTAGCGCTGTGCGTCCGCGTTCGTGGCGGCTCGTCGCCTTTGTCAATATGCCGCGCGTCATAGTATGATATCTCTCAGTAGTCAATCGGCCCTGTCCTTTAAATAATTACCTACAGTATTTTAATTTCATCTAAGTACTTTCGTATCTTTCTAGTTTTGTGATTGTACTTATTACGTAAATTGCTATTTAGCAATAAGGCCGCTTTTTTGTGTGCTTTGCTGTTTTTCTTTGTATTTGTCCTGTCTTAGTATGCAATTAAGTGTATTTATTATTATTATTAATAATAATATTTTAGAATCCATATTATATAAGGTGTACCTTCAATGCGAAATACTTTCTAAGCAATAAAATCCCTAGGTTAGCAAATTACAAAACTAATAGTGAAAACAAAAAACAACAAATTGCGTAAAACCTATACAGTGTTTTTAGACTTTTTAGTAATAGCCTAATAAAGCCGAATATGGTAGATAGGGACCATCAAACTGAACAACTTTTACTACAGGACCAACTCTGAAATCGCGAAAAAAATCAGCTGTTTCATACAAAAATTAATAACTAAAATATCAAAATGAGAATGAATGAAGAATGAACAGCAGATTTCTTCGCGATTTCAAAGTTGGTCCCATATTAAACCTTTTCAGTTTGATGGTCCTTACCTACCATAATTATTCGGCTTTATAAGGCTATTAGCAAACAGCCTGTATAAAAAATTTGTTACAAATCCTTTTGGCCATAGTTAGTAGGTAATACCTATATGATATACTAAACAGTATATGAAGTACTTATTGACTATTTGTACTGTGCCATCATCACTCGTGCGTCGTTGCACGGACGCGGGCGCACCGTGGGAACGGTACAGCGGTCCGTGCGCCGAACGACGCACGGCCCGTGCAAGCGTTTCCCACGGTGCGCCCATGCTCGCCCTCGTGCGGCTCGGTGCGGTGCGTGGTAGCACGCACCGTGGGAAGGCACCTTTACAGGAAACCGCATCTAAATCGGTCAAATCGCTCTGAAGATGGAAAATGATAACTGCAGCGCCCCCTAGCGGCTAAACACCATAACACCTATCTGAGAACCATAGCCGACAACCTACAAACCCATTACAGAAAACCGCATCGAAATCAGTTGAGTACCTAGTTTTAGAGAACTTGCAGCGCCCCCTGGTGATCTACCACCATGAAACCTGTCTAATCATCATATCAGCCACACGACACCCACTGCTGGGTATAGGCCTCCCCTAAGGATCTCCACAACGATCGGTCCTGCGCTGCCTGCATCCACTGGCTTTCCGCGACCTCCACCAGATCGTCGGTCCACCTTGTCGGGGGCCTACCCACGGAGCGTCGTCCGGTGCGCGGTCGCCATTCCAGAACCTTTCTGCCCCAACGGCCATCGGTTCTTCTCGCTATGTGTCCCGCCCATTGCCACTTCAGCTGAGCAATCCTTCGAGCGATGTCGGTTACTTTAGTTCTCCTGCGGATCTCCTCGTTTCTGATTTGATCACGTAGGGAAACGCCGAGCATGGCTCTCTCCATTGCACGCTGAGTGACCTTGAGCCTCCTTATGAGACCCATAGTTAGCGGCCACGTTTCACTGCCGTAGGTCATCACTGGCAACACACACTGTTCATAGACTTTCGTCTTAAGACACTGAGGTAAGTCGGACGCGAAGATTTTTCGAAGCTTCCCGAATGCTGCCCACCCGAGTTGGATTCGACGAGAGATCTCTTTCTCGAAGTTGGACCTACCTAACTGGACTGCCTGTCCTAGGTATACGTAATGGTCAACAACTTCAAGTGTAGTGTTCCCAACATGAACTGGAGAGGGTACAACATGGGCATTTGACATAATTTTCGTCTTATCCATGTTCATCCTAAGACCCACTCTTTGGGAAGCACTACGGAGATCTTCGAGCATTGTGTTCAGGTCTTCCATGGTCTCAGCCATAAGTACTATATCATCGGCAAAACGAAGGTGTGTTAGGTACTGGCCATTAATGTTGATGCCGAGTCCTTTCCAGTCCAAGAGCTTAAAGATGTCCTCCAACGCAGCTGTGAACAGTTTCGGAGAAATAACGTCTCCCTGTCTCACACCACGCTGCAGTTGGATAGGATTTGTGTTCTGGTTCTGTACTCGGATCGTCATGGTGGCATTTTGGTATAAGTACCTCAACACCTCGATATACCTATAGTCCACTTGGCACCTTTGGAGAGACTGCAGCACCGCCCAGGTTTCAATCGAATCAAAGGCTTTCTCATAGTCCACGAACGCCAAGCAAAGTGGCTCATTATACTCCTCAGTCTTCTGTATAACCTGCCGCAGCGTATGGATGTGGTCTATGGTGCTAAAGCCTTTTCGGAACCCGGCTTGTTCGGGAGGTTGGAAGTCGTCGAACTTGCGAGCGAGACGATTCGTAAGGACTCTCGAAAACAGCTTATAGACATGACTCAGAAGCGAGATGGGTCTATAGTTCTTTAAGAGGGACTTGTCACCCTTTTTAAAGAACAAGATCACCTCACTTATGTTCCACGTCTTTGGCGTTCTGCCCTGGACGATGACGGAATTAAAGAGCTTCTGGAGGACTTTGAGTATCGGCTTACCGCCCGCTCTCAGAAGTTCTGTAGTGATTCCATCGTCACCCGCCGCCTTGTTGTTTTTCAGCTGTTTGAGAGCCATACTAATCTCGCACAGGCTGACGTCCGGGATATCTTCGGTATAGTGTCGGGTAAGCTTGGCTCTGGGGTCTTTAGCCTTGCTTTCAACAGGTGTCTGCGTGGAATATAACTGCCCATAGAAGCTCTCGATCTCCCTCAGGATTTCAGGCTTTGATGAAATGATGCGTCCGTCGTCAGTTTTCAGCTTCGTCATCTGGCTTTGCCCAATAGACAGATCTCTCGCGAACACTTTGGAGCCTTTATTCCGCTCGATGGCCTCTTTAATACGATTCGTATTAAATTGGCGAAGGTCGCTCGTCAAAGACTTAGATATCTGTCTATTAAGCTGCCGATAACGATTAGCATCTACTGAACTCTGGAGCCTCATTTCACGTCTCTGATCCATGAGTAGGAGTGTGTGGTCGGAGAGTTTCTTTATCTTGGGACGGCGGGTCTTAAAGAGCTTGGACCCTACCGTACGGACAGCATCCACCACCATGTTGTTTAGATCGTCCACATCTATGCTGTTCTCAAGGGCTTCGAAGCGGTTTTGGAGTTCGAGTTGAAAGCTCTCGGGGTTTTGAATATGGGCCGGCAATGGTCGAATTGTTGATTTTATCAGTCGAGATCTTTCCAGCTTTGGGTTGATATTCAATGTGCCACGTACCAATCGGTGATCGCTCCCCGTCTTAACAGCGTTGATCACAGTGACATCATTGAATATTTGCTTTTTCGTCGACATGATAAAATCTATCTCATTTCTGACTTTACCGTCCGGACTGACCCAGGTCCACTTTCGGCATTCCGGCTTTCTGAAGAAGGAGTTCATCATAAAGAGGTTCTCCTTCTCCATAAAGTCAGCCAGCATCTGGCCTCTGTCATTCCGTTGCCCAACTCCAAATTGCCCCACTCTCAGCTCATCACCGCATCGTTTCCCCAACTTAGCATTGAAGTCCCCCATCACAACAGTGTAGTGGGTTTTGAAGCTATGCATGGCTTTAGAGATCTCCTCATACATAGCCTCCACTTCGTCATCTTGGTGTGTCGAGGTCGGTGCGTAAACCTGTATAACATTCAGCGAACACCGTTTGGATATTCTGAGTATAAGGTACGCCACCCTGGTCGACACACTTCCGATGGTAGTCACGTTGTTGACAAGGGACTTGTGGACGATGAACCCGATACCACCTTGGGACTGTTGGTCGCCCTCCCGGTAGTAAAGCAAGTTACCGGAGTTGAGGATTATCGAGTCCTCTCCCGCTCTTCGGACTTCAGATAAGCCGATAATGTCCCAGTGTACCTTGCTGATAACTTCTTCCAACTCGGTTAACTTCGCGTCGGTCCTTAGTGTGCGCGTGTTATAGGTTGCCAGGTGCAGTAGTCGTCGTTTTTGGTAGCCGAGCCGCACCCGGGGATTCTTAGCACCCCCTGCCCCGCCGTTACCGTAGCCGCTACCGTAGCTAGGAATAGCGGGGCTGCCGGGGACTGGGGGCCAATTTTTTGATCCATTATGCATGAGGGGGGGGGTTTGCCATAATCGCCACGCTTGGCAGGCGGGTTGGCGATCGCAGTAGGCCAATGTTTTTTGGAGACGCTGCTGCCCGTCTCTAATAACCTGCTCTAAAATGAAACCTTTTGAATGCAAAAAACCGCATCGAAACCGGCTCAGATGTTTCCGAGGAAAATGGTAATAGACAAACATGACTTATCTGGTTGCTGCAGCGCCCCCTGGTGGTCTACCACCATGAAACATGTCTAAGAATCTGCTCTGAAATGAAACCTTTTGAATGCAAAAAAACGGCATCGAAATCGGCCTTGTAGTTTCCGAGGAAAATGGTAACTGACAAACAAACAAACACACATCCTCTAACCCCAAACGCATATACCGCCTCCGTTCCATTCCGTCCGTCGCTTGTGGGTAAAAACACTGAGCAAGTAATCACTTGGGTAAAAAACTATCCATAATTTCATCCACTTAGAGGATGAATTTTGAGAGATGCTACAATAAGTATTTTATCATTTGTATAGGAAAGTATTTGTGCCAAACTTTAAATTAATCTTAATAATATAAAATCGTAAACTGAATGACTGACTGACTGATCTATCAACGCACAGCCCAAACGCTGGACCTAGAGACCAAATGTGTTAAACGATTGAGGTAATGTTAATGACAAAATTAAACAGAAAAGAAGGTCAGGCTTTAGGTCAAACAAAGAGACGAAAAAATTGCACTAATATATTCTTAACCGACTTCCAAAAAGGAGGAGGTTCTCTGTTCGTCTGTATATTTGTTTTTTTTTTGTGTATGTCCACCGATTACTCGAAAACGGCTGGACCGATTGAAATGATTCAAACGTTATTACATTAGGTAAACTCCCAAGTTGGTCCCATTTTTTAAAATTTGGAAATCGGTTCAGTAATTTTCAAATAATCTTGAAAAAGTACGAAAATAGTACGAATTTGTGTGAATTACCTCGATGATAATGGTCGCATTACTTCTTTGTTTATGAACTGAATAAGATAATCCCACCAAAAACATTTTCATGTAAATGTTGCTGCCAAGGCTCGCACTGTCAAAAAGTTATGAGACCTCATGTAGAGCCAAGCTTTAACTCTACAAGCCTTTACTTCAAAAACTCTACTCCTTGAAGTAAAGGCTTGTAGAGTTAGGGCGCGTAGAGTTAAAGTTTGGCTCTACATGAGGTCTCATGAATTTTTGACAGTGCGAGCCTTGGCAGCAACATTTACATGAAAATGTTTTTGGTGGGATTTAGAAAGAAAGAATTTCACTTCTTTTTGTAAGTAACTTTCCATATATATATACCGGAAAAACTAAAACCCGACTACGGAAAAATCGAACTCTAAAAAGTAAGAAATAAGAAAATATTCATAAAAAGGATAACCGTAGTCGCATGCCACTTTGTCCTAGACACGCACGGCAAGGGCTGGAGGTGGCATGCGACTACGGTTATCCTTTTTATGAATATTTTCTTGTTTCTTACTTTTTAGAGTACGATTTTTCCGTAGTCGGGTTTTAGTTTTTAAACTTCTTTTTTATTTTAAATATTTTGGAGTTGTCAATAGGGTGAAAGCAAGCAAAGCCACGGGCAAGAGCTAACAATTTATATATTTTTGAAAAGTGCTCATTAAGTCCTTTCATTTGGTAGGTACCCAACACGGCATTTTATTTAAATATATTTTTTTAGTCCATGTCTTTAACTCCTCTAGAGGGCGCCACATTCAATTTAATGTAACGTTATATAGCCTATGTTCATTGGACGATTAAGACGCTTCTAACGATACCTCATTTGTCAAATTATAACAAGTAGTTTAGAAGTTATGAGGGAACAGATGAATTTACAAACATACATACATACATACATACAGGTCAAAATCATTTACCCTCCGTTTTGGCTTCGCCGTAGTCGGGTAAAAAGCAAGCTGGGGTCAGAATTTATTGTGGTCTAAAATCGTATAAAATTCGATCAACATCAACTAGCGTACTAGTACAATTATTTATTCTGTGGTAGAAATAATTCATTTGTGCTGTGATTGCTGTGTGCATTTGACTCTTTAACGCAGAAGTTGACAGTGCAAAGAACAAAATGGAGGCTGGGGGTCTATTACGAAAAGTTTAATGCGATACATGCAGCTGCCTCCGTGCTTCGTGTTGATTGTTTCCTATCACAAATCACTTTCGTATGCGATATTGCGAAGAGATTGCGTGAGTTTGACAGTTTCTCTCTAGCGTATCCGACATCGTTGGATTAGTAGTCTACGATAACCAAATTCAAAATGTTTGTTATAATATTTACATCCAACGAACTGCGGACGATCATGGCCAAGTCAGTGCGTTACGCAATGGGGAGGAAAAGCGCAATTTTATCCCGATAGGTGGCGTCTGGTCTTTGGTACCCGGCCGCCTCAAAGAAAGTGTCAAAACATATGGGAATCTCTTGGAGTATTGCACTTTTTAATTTTATACTGAGAAAATGCCGCATTGTTATGCATGTAACTTGTAAAATATTGGAGCTCATCGATTTCCCAGTAACAAAAAAAATAGTGGGCAAAAAAATATCAAAAAAAATATGCTTTTCCCTCGATTTTCTCCTTTGCTGAGCCTGAGAAACATTATAAATCAAAAGGAATGTTTCATGAATTTGATGAAGCTTCGCCAAAATAAAACAACATTTGAATTATAACAGCTTTGTTCTTTAATATTTCAACCTCAGCAGTTTCTAACATATTTATAACTTGGATGAATTTGATAGGTATATCAAATATGGAATAAGCTCAATATTGGGGCCAAACAGAGAATTAATAGAATTTTATATGCCAGAGTCATTCAAGAAACTTAGAATAATAAAATAAATATGATAAAACGGTTCGTGTAATTTTGGATGTTACAGAAATTCCAGTACAGAAACCTGAAATTACTATTGCACAGAAGGCATCATCAGGCAACTGTAAACACGGAAATTCACACTCAGCTGCTTTGTTAAAATTTAAATCATATGCTTCTAATCTGAAATAAAAAGATTACTTGTAAATCTAAGACGAAATATAAAGAAATGTAATGCTTGTTAGCAATTTTTTGTAAGTTGCTATAAACTTTCTTGCCTGTTGTTTTTGCTTTTCTTTTCCGTAATTCTTCTTTTATATGAGCTAAAGTTAGCATAGAATACATTGTTTGTCCACAAAACCGAAAAAAATACAATCTAAGAAAGTAAAATCACGTAATACACAGTCAAGACAATATAAGCTCAAACTGACAATTGTTCCAAAGACTGAGCGCCATCTGTAATTTTCACTTTGCCTTCGCCTCCCCATTGCGTAGATACGTAATTTTCGTAATAGGCCCCCGCGCGAGTTTTGCCGGTTTGCGTCATGAAAGAAGTGGTTTTGAAATGAACACAATATCTTTTAGGGTTCCGTAGCCAAAATGGCAAAAAACGGAACCTTTATAGATTCGTCATGTCTGTCTGTCTGTCTGTCTGTCCGTCCGTATGTCACAGCCACTTTATTCCGAAAGTATTAGGATTACACAGTTGAAACTTGGTAGATAGATGTATTCTGTTAACCGCTTAACAATTTTAACACAAAAATAAAAAAAATAAAAGATTAAGGGGGGGCTCCCCATACATGGAACTGAATCTGAAAAAAAATTTTTCTTCAAACCAATACGTGTGGGGTGTTTATAGATAGGTCTTCAAAAATGGCATTGAGGTTCTTAAGACGATTTTTTCTCGAAGTCAACCGTTTGAAAGATAAACACTGCCAAAGTGGTAAAATGTGTGTCCCCCCCCTCTAACTTTTGAAATAAGAGAGTGAAAAATCTAAAAAAAATATATGCTGTAGATCTTAATAAATACTTTCAACGAAAATTGGTTTGAACAAGGTATAATAAGTAGTTTTTGAGATATAGCACATTTTCCAAAACCGCAAACATAACATTGTCATTCATACCAATACTGTGAAAAACAAAGTTATTTTTGCAGACAAAAAAATATTGTGGTATTAAATATCGTATGGTATAAGGTAACTACGGAACCCTACGGCGCGTGGCCCGACACGCACTTGGCCGCTTTTTTTTATCCCTCGCTCCCACTAGCACACCCGGCTAACTACTTTTTTCCATTGCTTTAACAGTGAAAATAATTACTAAATATTTAAAGATTTTTCAGATTCTCTCTTTTTTCAGGTCTAATTTTTTTAAACCTCCAGCATCAAAATTTGCGGAAGTCTCATACAAACTTCCATACCCTAGTTTAAGGGGTTAGGGGGTAAAAGTTCCAAGTTTTATAATTTTTTTGCAGTTTGTGTACTAATACTAAAGTCTGTCCATCCTTACTTGTCTTATTTAGTAAACAGATTTTGACAGTTGTCATACGTCTTTTAAACTTAAATCATTATTTAAAAATATGTTAGTAACTTTATGAAATTGTTGTTAGTTAATTAACAATTTACTTTGTAATCTATGTGTGGAAAACCATTTGTTGTATTTTATAAATGATTATTTCAATAAAGAGTTGGGTGAAGATTGTTTACCATATAAGACAAGTAAGGATGAACAGACGCTTACATACCAAATTTCAGCTTTCTAGGACTTCAGAAAGTACCCTATAGCTTTCGTGATCATGAGTGAGTCAGTGATGAAATTGGGGTTTTTTAGATATCAATAACTACTGACATTATATTCAGAGAATTTTGTTTATGAGGGTTCAAAAAAACCCTCGAGAAAAGGTAAAGGTACTTCGAGAAAAGGTAGGTAGTGCCCGCTTGCTCGTCTTGGCGGAGGCACTACCGTGCCCCCAGATAATTTTTTGTTGGAAGATGTATATCTGTGTAGTTCTTTAACCGACTTAAAAAAAGGAGGCTTTCAGTTTGGCCTGTATCTATGCCCGTATGTATGTATGTATGTTTCTTCGCGATTATCTCACGTTTGGCTGAGCCGATTTTACTACCTAAATAATTTTACCTACAAGGTTCCTACACTAAAAATAAAAAAATTGTTTAAAGTAAAACAAAAAACCGACTTCAAAAAACCTACCTCTAAAAAGCAAGAATTATAATATTCGTAATAATAAAAACACGTCTATTGGAGTTAGTCCTACTCGTACGCAAAAAAAACCGCAAATCGATGTACAGCAAAGCCGTTTGGTTGAGGTAAAAACAAAATTTTGGACCAGCAGTTCTTAAAAATTCTTCCCTTAGGAGAGGAGTTATGGTGTCATCTTTTTTTTGTATGGGAAAATTTTTTTTTTCTACAACCTACCACGCATGGTATCGAATGAAAGGGCTTGCTGAGCCGGTTCTAAAAATATATCTCATCATTATATTTCAGCCACTTCTCTTAAATTAAACCCAAAAACATTTTCAAAACATACCAAGTTTGGGCTCCTACAGATACAATATGGTTGAATTATTTTTCATAAGATATACTGCGGGTCCAAAATTTTGTTTTCACCTCAAGTATACGTGTACCAAACGGCTATACTGTACATCGATTTGCGGTATTCCATTGATTTTGAGCTCGTAGAACCCCCACTAAGTCGGATGGGACTTTTAGAATAAAAAAATTCACAGATCTCGTGCCTTTCACGACCTTCTGGTACATTGAAAATGAATTTAATGAATTTAACATAATATCTTTTTATTACATTCTTATAGATATTAATATTTTATTGAAAGGTGACTTATTTTATTATTATTATTGAATTAATCTAAATTTTTTAAAACGTTTTCTAAAATAACCTAATAAAAAATAATCAAAATCAAATTCAGCATGCGAGACTCTCGCGCCGACTTCATCATCACTCGAATGTGATATAACAACCCTCATTTTATTGCAATTGTAAACTATGTTTACTTAGGCATCATCATCACACTCTCATTCAGAGATCGTTGTAAAAATTCATTTGGAATCGCAGAGTAATTAAGAAAGACATGACTGATCGAGTCATTTCAAATCTCGAAATTGAATTAACAGCAACCCACAATATATAATATTTTGGATCTACATTTCTGTATCTACTCATAAGTACCTATTGAGACCCTCGGCTTCGCATCGGGCCTCAAACTAAAACCTCTCTTCTGTTCAACTTTCGCTCAAGATTCGTTTATCCATTTACCTATACACAAAAACTCACTACGACGCCTAGCACGTGTACTGGAGATAATAGCGTCATCTCTTTTGCTCCTACAGTAATTGCTAACACAACTTTCTCTTTCGTTTTCACATAGTAAGCGACGTCACTTACTTGAATATGGACTTATGGAGACATTACAATTTACAGCGCAGTCACACTATGGTACCGCCGTGCCGCCGTATCTAACGATTTAAATCTTTGACTAGATCTGGAATCAGCACTTGCTACACGCTCTATTCGCGTCAAACTGTCGAGTAGGTTCATAAACCTATTTAAATCATTTAATTTGCTACATATTTTTAATGAACCAACGCGTATCACACCCACATCGGCAACCTGCTTAGATAATATTTTCTGTAACTGTAATGTCATTGAAAAATCAATTTTAAATTGTATTAAATCCGACCATAGTGGACAATTAGCCTCCATTGAGCACCATCATGTTCCGCCTAAACGGGAAATAATGTGTAGGCCAGTAAAAAAACACTGTATTGAAAAATTCAGAACCAATGTCACAAGTAAAATTGAAACATTACCAGAACCAAATTTTGAAGCCAATAACCTATATAATCATTTATTTAGCATAGTTCAAACTGAATTTAGTAAAACTTTTAAACAAAAAGTCATCAAATGTAATGATAGTACGAAATTTAGTGACTGGGCCACACCCGGCATATATAAGAGCAGAAGGAAATTATACGAACTTTATGCAGAGAAAGCTACTTCTAGTGATCCTAACTTCATTGAATTTGTCAAGAAGTATTCACAAACATTCAGAGAAGTCTGTATCTTAGCAAAGTCCAAGTACTTTGCAAATAAAATTAAATTAGCTGACAATAAAATTAAGGCTACTTGGAATATTATTAACAAAGTAACGGGCAAATCAAAATCCAATATAAATTCCTTCTGTTTAAAAACTGGTGATCAAACTTTTGAATCTGACAATGAGGTCGCTAAAGTTTTTGAAGATTTCTTTGCTAGAATACCTGTAGAAACTACCAGTACTCTTAGTGCTTGTCCCAACATCGCTGTCTCCCTTCTGGAGTCTAGTGTTGATAAGTGCAATGAAAGTTTTTCCTTTAAATATATAAATAGTGCAGATATCATTAGAGCTTTTAAAACAATTAATGTTAAAAAAACAGAAGATCTTTGGGGCATGTCAACAAGCATAATTAAATCAATAATTGATATACTAGCCCCTTACTTGGCTTTTATTTTTAACAAATGTATTGACGAAGGGGTCTTTCCTGATCTAATGAAAAATAGTAAATTGATTCCTCTTTTTAAATCTGGGGATAAAAGTGACCCAGCTAACTTTGGGCCAATATCTATACTACCAGCACTTAGTAAAATATTTGAAAAAATTATATATTCCCAATTATTAGATTACTTCACATACAATAATATACTTCATAAAAATCAGTTTGGTTTTTTCAAGGGTAAAAGTACTACTGATGCTGGAATTGCACTTCTCAAACATATTCTTGATGCTTGGGAAGAAAAGCAAGATGTAATTGGCATTTTCTGTGACCTTTCTAAGGCATTCGATTGCGTTGATCATCAAACACTATTAAAGAAGCTAGAACATTATGGTGTCTCTGATAAATCAGTTAGTCTTATGAAATCGTATTTGTACAATAGAACTCAGAAAGTAGTGATTAATAGAACTGAATCTACTGGAGCCCCCATCAATATGGGTGTGCCACAGGGATCAATATTGGGCCCATTGCTGTTTCTAATTTATATAAATGACCTTCCCAACTACGCGAATAATTTATGTGAAACAGTACTATTTGCGGATGATACTTCTTTAGTTTTTAAAGTAAACAGAGGTAATAACTGTTCGGACGAAGTAAATAGTGCCCTCTCTAAAGTTTCATACTGGTTTAATAGTAATAATTTAGCACTTAACCCCAAAAAAACTAAATGTGTTAAATTCTCATTACCTAATGTTGAGCAGACAAAATTAAATATTAATTTGAATGAAGATGAAGTCGAGTTTATCGAGAGCACAAAATTTCTAGGTATCACACTAGATTCTCGACTGCAATGGGATCCACATATTGAAGCCTTGTCAAGTAGACTTAGTTCAGCGGCATTAGCTGTTAAGAAAATAAGGCTTTTAACTGATATTGAAACGGCAAGGTTAGTATACTTTAGTTATTTTCATAGCGTAATGTCGTATGGACTGCTATTGTGGGAGCTCAGCTGCCAGTATTGAAAATATTTTTGTACTCCAAAAAAGAGCTGTTCGCGCCATATACAATCTACGGCGGAGAGATACCTTGAGAGAATTGTTCAAAGAAATAAATATATTAACTTTGGCAGGCCAATATATTTATGATAATTTAGTTTATGTAAGGAAACACTATGATTCATTTGCTAAGAACAGCAATATTCACCAGTTCAATACAAGAAATAAAGATAAACTTGCCGTTCCAAGATTTAGGCTTGCAAAAACTAGAGGTTCATTTATGGGGAAAGGCATAGCCTTTATTAATAAAGTTCCACAACAAGTGATTGATCTTCCTTTGCATGAATTTAAAAACCATGTTAAAAAAACGCTCATGGGTAAAGGTTATTATAAAGTAGATGATTATCTTAAAGATCTAAATGCGTGGAAATGATGTAAAACATAACTTGCTAATAAATACTTTGTTGAAGTAATATAATAAGTCTATGTTGTTGCCGATAATCCTGTCACCCTGTTGTAATTTTCTGGTAACGATATATTCAAGTTTGTAAATATCGTTACTTATGGCTGTTACAGCTGATAAGTTTCTTGCGCCCGTTCTTCTTGTCAGCTAAAAAAGTCTGGAACGGGTGGTAGGAAAATATAGACGATTCAAAAGTACTTAATAATTAAGTTTATTTGAATAAAGCTTATTTGACTTTGACTTTGACTTTGATACCATCTGCATCTGTGAACCTACTAGAACTAATCAATATCAATATTAAGGTTTAACATTTTGCATTATTTTTTAGCTTTAAAGCAAATAGACAATACAACTTATTTTAATGGTATGGTACAGGAATGAAACTTGTTTCCAAGTAAGTATAAATTTTATCATTACGGTTGAGTTTTACTTTGGCACCAAAAAATCTTTGGTGCCATCTAACGCCAGAAAAAAATCGTTTATCTTTTTTGGCTTCAGTGCAGTTGTAACTTTTTTTCACCAGGATAGATTTTTTTGGTGCCTTAGGGTGACTTGCACGAAAGTTTCTTAAATCTCAATATTATATATTCAATATGGTTTCTTTTTTTTATCGGAAACTGGGCAGGCATTTGACTACCATCTTGCTTGGTAAACAGGATGTGGTCTAAGGTGTAGCATACTTGCCCAAGAAATGCCTATTCACTGTTACCTTGAAGAGACAAAGGTTGTAACTATCGGGGAACATATGAGTAGCAGCGCAATCCATTTTTCAGCAGTCAAATGTATTGGCAAAGCCCTTGGTACGGACCTTTGTAGCATCTACTATGTAAGGAAGGGTGATATGCTAACCTGCGTCTTGTACCCCGATGGTCGAAAGGGGCTAGAGGAACAAGCTTGTGCAGTTCCCTCGCACACTCTTTAACTTTGCGACGGTGACTAAGGCTCTGACGTTCCGCCGCGGCCAATTTTGAGTTGCCGATGAGCTTCCTGGCTTCAATCTGCTTTCAATTGATTCAGGAAGTTTAAGCTGATACTTAGCAGAACCAACCCACAGGTGACAACAGTACTCCATGATTGGACGAATCTGCGCGTTTTATAACAGAAGCAGTTGGTTGGGTGAGCACTGAGAAGTACCGCTTAGCCCGTGAGAGAGTGGAATTTAATACAGAATTCCTGTGGTTTTCTTCCGGCTCCATCATCACACCCTGGACACTATTTCCCAACAGATTACTTGTCAAGATGAATCAAACGAGCCCTAACTCAATGGATTTGTATGGTTTTATTACAGAGTGTGAAACATGGGCACTGACTCAAAAACACTATTTGAATCTCAGAACATGCCAGAGGAACATGGAAAGAAGCCTAATAAGTGTAACGCTGAAAGACCGGCCAAAATCAGAGGAAATGAGAACAAAAACGGAAGTAGAAGATATCATAAGGAAAATAAGACAGTAAAAATGGCAATGGGCGGGTCATATGGCAAGAGAAAGCAAGAAAAAATGGAACAAAATTATAACAGAGAGACGGAAAAGGAAAAGAGGAAGACAAACCAAAAGATGGGCAGATGATATTATGAAAACTGGAGGAACACTTTGGACGCGAAAAGCAAGAGATAGAACAAAATGGAAACAGCTGGAAGAGGCCTATGTGTTGCAATGCAAGACACGATGCTCACTAACGCCAAGAAGAAATAAAATGTATTTTGTTAATTATTAGTTAAAAATGTTTGTGTTATTTGCTTAGTGTCAGCAATAAAGTAAAGTATTACAGAGTTCCCGTGGTCTTCTTCCGGCTCTATTATCCGACCCTGGCCACTATTTCTTAACAGAGTACTCATCAAGACAAATCAAACGAGCACAACCAGGGCTTTATAACGTTACCAATTAACAGTAAACATAACGTTACGTAACGTTATTTTCAATATGATACCTTGATAACGTTATTTTTTTTAACGTTACCAGGTAACATAACATTAATTTAACGTTATAATATGGTTATGTTACTAGATACCGTTACAAGCAATAACGTTATTTTTACCGGTAATTAGTATCATTATTTTCTGTTACGCGACGTTGCCAGCTCGCCCGCTGCCGGCCGTGCATGTCTCTTGCAACTTGAAACCTTTTTTGTACTACCACAAGAATCTATACATATAATAAAATCGTAACGAGGCCAATTCTGTACATTCAATATTTTTTCAAAAAGTAATTGCTACATGTTAAGTACATGATACTGAACCCAAAACAATAGTTTTTGGAATTTTTGTCTGTTTGTATGTACGAGAATAACTTTTAACCTACTGCACCGATTTGAACAAAACTTTTTTTGTTATATAGCTGATAAGCCTGGGCATAACTTAGGGTATAATTGATTTTGGAAAATGGAACACCTGATGCAGAACCATAATGGCCCAACTAAACTATAAGGAATATAAAAATGACACCTTAGCAAAAGTTGTTCAGCCTGATGAGCATTTTTTGTCGAGGTGTAAAAATCGAAGATCTGGAACACCTGATGCACAACCATAATGGCCCAACTAAACTATAAGGAATATAAAAATAACGTCTTAACAAAAGTTGTTCAGCCTGATAAGCATTTTTTGTTGTGGTATAAAAATCGAAGATCTGGAACACTTTTTGCAGAACCATAATGGTCCAACTAAACTATATGGAATATAAAAATGACGCCTTTACAAAAATTGTTCAGCCTGATGAGCATTTTTTGTTGTGGTATAAAAATTGAAGATCTGGAACACCTGATGCAGAACCATAATGGCCCAACTAAACTATAAGGAATATAAAAATAACGCCATAACAAAAGTTGTTCAGCCTGATAAGCATTTTTTGTTGTGGTATAAAAATCGAAGATCTGGAACACTTTTTGCAGAACCATAATGGTCCAACTAAATTATATGGAATGTAAAAATGACGCCTTAACAAAAGTTGTTCAGCATGATGAGCATTTTTTGTTGAGGTATAAAAATCGAAGGTCGTGAACACCTGATGCAGAACCATAATGGTCCAGCTAAACTATAAGGAATATAAAAATAACGCCACAACAAAAGTTGTTCAGCCTGATGAGCATTTTTTGTTGAGGTATAAAAATCGAAGATCTAGAATACCTGATGCAGAACCATAATGGTCCAACTAAACTATAAGGAATATAAAAAAACGCCTTCACAAAAGTTGTTCAGCCTGATAAGCATTTTTTGTTGTGGTATAAAAATCGAAGATCTGGAACACTTTTTGCAGAACCATAATGGTCCAACTAAACTATATGGAATATATAAATGACGCCTTAACAAAAGTTGTTCAGCCTGATGAGCATTTTTTGTTGTGGTATAAAAATCGAAGATCTGGAACACCTGATGCAGAACCATAATGGCCCAACTAAATTATAAGGAATATAAAAATAACGCCTTAACAAAAGTTGTTCAGCCTGATGAGCATTTTTTGATGTGGTATAAAAATCTAAGATCTGGAACACTTTTTGCAGAACCATAATGGTCCAACTAAACTATATGGAATATAAAAATGACGTCTTAACAAAAGTTGTTCAACCTGATGAGCATTTTTTGTTGAGGTATAAAAATCGGAGATCTGGAACACTTTTTGCAGAACCATAAGGGCCCAACTAAATTATATGGAATATAAAAATGAAGTCTTTACAAAAGTTGTTCAGCCTGATGAGCATTTTTTGTTATGGTATAAAAATCGAAGATCTGGAACACTTTCTACAAAACCATAATAGTCCATCTAAACTATATGGAATATAAAAATTACACCTTAACAAAAGTTGATAAGCCTACAACAGTATGTTAAAAATATTGAAAAATCCAAGATGGCGGCCAACTTTTTTGTTTGTGGGTCGATTTCGATGAAACTTGGTTTTTGGAACTATTTTGACAAGAAATTAACAACGCAATGTTGGACATATTGAAAAATCCAAGATGGCGGCCATTTTTCTTGTTTGTGGGCCGATTTCAATTAAACTCAGTTTTGTAGTACTATTTTGACGAGAAAATAACAACGAAATGTTGGAAGTATTGAAAAATCCAAGATGGTGGCTAACTTTTTTGTAAGTGGGCCGATTTCGATCAAACTCGGTGTTGGGCACTATTTTGACAAGAAAATATAAAACTTAAAACCCAAGATAGCGGCCAACTTTAGTAAATAGTACTATAAATCGAGTTTCATCGAAATCGGCCCAAAAACAAAAAGTTGGCCGCCATCTTGGGTTTTTAGTATTAAAAAAAAATCATTTTTATTTTCTTTTCAAAACCTTTTTATTAAAATAAACTTGTTAATTAAGCGATTTTGAATCGTCTATATTTTTTATAGACTTATTTAGGAGCCTTAAAGGTTGAGCTTTAAGTATTTGGATACACGACTAAGTCGTGAGCCTTTTTAAAAACAGCTCGAGTCGTTTGAGTCTTTTAACATACAACTGATTTTGATTAAAAAGACTCGAACGTCGAGTCTTCACTTTAGACTTGAATCGTTTCATCAAAATCGGCCCAAAAACAAAACAGTTGGCCGCCATCTTTGATGTTCCAAAAACCGAGTTTTATCGAAATCGGCTCACAAACAAAAAAATTGGCCGCCATCTTGGATTTTTAGTATTTTAAAATTGCGTTGTTATTTTCTCGTCAAAATAGTACTAAAAATCGAGTTTCGTTGAAATCGGCCCACTAACAAAAAAGTTAGCCAACATCTTGGATTTTTTAGTACTTCCAACATTGCGTTGTTATTTTCTCGTCAAAATAGTACTAAAAACTGAGTTTCATTGAAATCGGCCCACAAACAAGAAAGTTGGCCGCCATCTTGGATTTTTTAATATGTCCAACATTGCGTTGTTATTTTCTTCTCAAAATAGTACCAAAAACCAAGTTTCATCGAAATCGGCCCAAAAACAAAAAAGTTGGCCGTCATCTTGTATTTTTCGATATTTTTAACATTGCGTTGTTATTTTCTTGTCAAAATAGTACCAAAAACCCAGTTTCATCGAAATCGGCCCACAAACAAAAAAGTTGGCCGCCATTTTGGATTTTTCAATATTTTACAACATTGCGTTGTTATTTATTTGTCAAAATAGTACCAAAAACCGAGTTTCATCGAAATCGGCACACAAACAAAAAAGTTGGCCGCCATCTTGGATTTTTAAATATTTAAAAAATATCGTTGTTATTATCTTGTCAAAATAGTACCAAAAACCGAGTTTCATCGAAATCAGCCCACAAACAAAAAAGTTGGCCGCCATCTTGGATTTTTTAATATTTTTAACATTGCGTTGTCATTTTCTTATCAAAATAGTTCTAAAAACCGAGTTTCATCGAAATCGGATCAAAAACAAAAAAGTTGGCTGCCATCTTGGATTTTTCAATATTTTGAACATTGCTTTATTATTGTCGTGTCAAAATAGTTCCAAAAACCGAGTTTCATCGAAATGCTCACAAACAAAAAAGTTGGCAGCCATCTTGGATTTTTGGTATTTAAAAAATTGCGTTGTTATTTTTTTGCCAAAATAGTACCGAAAACTGAGTTTCATCGAAATCGGCACACAAACAAAAAAGTTGGCCGCCATCTTGGATTTTTCAATATTTTAAAAATTGCGTTGTAATTTTCTTGTTAAAATAGTACCAAAATCCGAGTTTCATCGAAATCGGCCCACGAACAAAAACGTTGGCCGCCATCTTGGATTTTTTTATATTTTAAACATTGCGTTCTTATTTTCACGTCAAAATAGTTCTAAAAATCTAGTTACATCGAAATCGGCCTAAAAACAAAAAAGTTGGCCGCCATCTTGGAATTTTCAATATTTTAAAATTTGCGTTGTTATTTTCTTGTCAAAATTGTACCAAAAACCGAGTTTCATCGAAATCGGCCCACAAACAAAAAAGTTCGCCGCCATCTTGGATTTTTCAATATTTTAAACATTGCGTTGTTATTGTCGTAACAAAAAAGATCCAAAAATCAAGTTTCATCGAAATCGGCCCAAAAACAAAAAAGTTGGCCACCATCTTGGATTTTTTTGTATTTAAAAAATTGCGTTGTTATTTCCTTGTCAAAATAGTACCAAAAACCGAGTTTCATCGAAATCGGCACAAAAACAAAAAAGTTGGCCGCCATCTTGGATTTTTCAATATTTAAAAAATTGCGTTGTTATTTTCTTGTTAAAATAGTACCAAAATCCGAGTTTCATCGAAATCGGCCCACAAACAAAAACGTTGGCCGCCATCTTGGATTTTTCAATATTTTAAACATTGCGTTCTTATTTTCACGTCAAAATAGTTCTAAAAATCGAGTTACATCGAAATCGGCCTAAAAACAAAAAAGTTGGCCGCCATCTTGGAATTTTCAATATTTTAAAAATTGCGTTATCATTTTCTTGTCAAAATTGTACCAAAAACCGAGTTTCATTGAAATCGGCCCACAAACAAAAAAGTTCGCCGCCATCTTGGAATTTTCAATATTTTAAACATTGCGTTGTTATTGTCGTGTCAAAATAGATCCAAAAATCAAGTTTCATCGAAATCGGCCCAAAAACAAAAAAGTTGGCCACCATCTTGGATTTTTTTGTATTTAAAAAATTGCGTTGTTATTTCCTTGTCAAAATAGTACCAAAAACCGAGTTTCATCGAAATCGGCACAAAAACAAAAAAGTAGGCCGCCATCTTGGATTTTTCAATATTTAAAAAATTGCGTTGTTATTTTCTTGTTAAAATAGTACCAAAATCCGAGTTTCATCGAAATCGGCCCACAAACAAAAACGTTGGCCGCCATCTTGGATTTTTCAATATTTTAAACATTGCGTTCTTATTTTCACGTCAAAATAGTTCTAAAAATCGAGTTACATCGAAATCGGCCTAAAAACAAAAAAGTTGGCCGCCATCTTGGAATTTTCAATATTTTAAAAATTGCGTTATCATTTTCTTGTCAAAATTGTACCAAAAACCGAGTTTCATCGAAATCGGCCCACAAACAAAAAAGTTCGCCGCCATCTTGGATTTTTCAATATTTTAAACATTGCGTTGTTATTGTCGTGTCAAAATAGATCCAAAAATCAAGTTTCATCGAAATCGGCCCAAAAACAAAAAAGTTGGCCACCATCTTGGATTTTTTTTGTATTTAAAAAATTGCGTTGTTATTTCCTTGTCAAAATAGTACCAAAAACCGAGTTTCATCGAAATCGGCACACAAACAAAAAAGTTGGCCGCCATCTTGGATTTTTCAATATTTTAAACATTGCGTTCTTATTTTCACGTCAAAATAGTTCTAAAAGTCGAGTTACATCGAAATCGGCCTAAAAACAAAAAAGTTGGCCGCCATCTTGGATTTTTAGTATTTAAAAAATTGCTTTGTTATTTTCTAGTCAAAATAGTACTTGAAATCGAGTTTCATCGAAATCAGCCCAAAAACAAAAAAGTTGGCCGCCATCTTGGATTTCACTGTCATTTTCATGGACAGAAAACCCAGGATATGGCTGCCGAAAAATTTTTGGATCTATTTTCTAACTAAATGTACGTTGAAATCATCAAAACTGACAGTAAAACCACTGTAGAGTCTGATAACTAGTAAATGAAGGACATGGTGAATGTATGTGAATGTTTTAAATTAAAATACTTAAAATCAATGGAAACAAACTGGCGAGTCAGCAAAGAGTAAAATAAAAAAAGGAGAACTACCTAACTGAAGGAAAAAAAAGAATTTTGATTTTATTTTGACTCTGTTTCCATGCATATTTTCTATTACTACGGGCCTCTCATTAATTCTGTGAGTCATTTTAATATTTACTTACGAATTCCGAACAAGACATGTCTTTTGCAATTCTGCTTTCATTAAATCTACAGAGCCACGATTTTTGACATTAGAACATTAATTTATGCGTCATATGGCAAAAACCTCGCTCAACATAAGTATTTGAAAGGTACAACGCAAAATAAGGCATTTAATTGTTGTCCTTTATGCTTTTAAACATTTGGACCCATTTTTTTATTAACACTTTGATTTTGATCGCGAGTCATCATAAAAAATCTGGACAAAACTAATGGTCGGGACGCGGGACAATATCATCGAAATCGGGTCTGTCTTTATACCTAAACTCTTGAATTTTCGCGGAACCCCTGAGAACCTCTCACGGAACCCCAGGGTTCCGCGGAACGCCATTCGGGAACCGCTGCTCTAGCTCATCGGGAAGCTAGGATAAAATCGTTCGCAAACTTTATGGAGAAACACACAAACAAACAAACAAACGAGAAAGCAACCTAATAAATACGTGTTAAAAAACGCAAGAGAAAAGTTTTCATATTACAGTTGGTTTTCTCACGCATTATACTTTTGATTTTGATACAAAAAAAATTGATGCATGTTCCCTTATAACGTTACCTAAGAACGAAAAAATAACGTTATTATTCTGTTTACCGTTATCAATTTTACCGTTACTAATAACGTTATTTATTTTAACGTTAAATTTTTCTTACCGTTATCGATGCAAGTACATCGATAACGTTATTAATTTTTAACGGTAATTGAAGCCCTGGCACAAACAAGGGGTCACATGGTTTTATCACAGAATTCCTGTCGCCTTCTTCCAGCTCCATCACCAGACCCTGGAAACCGTTACCCATCTCCTTTTAGAGTACTAGTCAAGACGAATCAAACAAGCCCAAACCAGATGGGGTTGCATGGTTTTATCACAGAGTTCTTGTGGCCTTCTTTCGGCTTCATCAGACCCTGGACACTACTTCACAACAGAGTGCGTGTCAAGACGTATCAAACGAGCCTAAACTCGATGGGTTTGTATGGTTCTATTACAGATTTCCTGTGGTCTTCTTCCAGTTCCATCATCAGGTCAGCTTAATGACACTATAATACTTTATTGTCTTCCTGTTCTGACCTATGTTTTAAGTTTAAAGTCTTTTGCTCATCGGGAACTAGATTAAAATCGTTTGCAATTTGTGGACAAACAAACAATTATGTAGCTAAACAAATAAATAAACGAAAAAGTGAACGTTAACGATCGCTTCATTCTATGCTCACAAATGCTATTCGGGTTTTTAATTAATGTCTTTTGCCTAAATCTAACAAAGTAGAAAATATTCGAATATTCGAATTTCACCGACTTTAGTATTCGAATACCAAAATAAGGCGAATATTCGAATAATTCGAATATTCGATTTGGGAACGGGAACGGGAACGGGAACGGGAACGGGAACGGGAACGGGAACGGGAACGGGAACGGGAACGGGAACGGGAACGGGAACGGGAACGGGAACGGGAACGGGAACGGGAACGGGAACGGGAACGGGAACGGGAACGGGAACGGGAACGGGAACGGGAACGGGAACGGGAACGGGAACGGGAACGGGAACGGGAACGGGAACGGGAACGGGAACGGGAACGGGAACGGGAACGGGAACGGGAACGGGAACGGGAACGGGAACGGGAACGGGAACGGGAACGGGAACGGGAACGGGAACGGGAACGGGAACGGGAACGGGAACGGGAACGGGAACGGGAACGGGAACGGGAACGGGAACGGGAACGGGAACGGGAACGGGAACGGGAACGGGAACGGGAACGGGAACGGGAACGGGAACGGGAACGGGAACGGGAACGGGAACGGGAACGGGAACGGGAACGGGAACGGGAACGGGAACGGGAACGGGAACGGGAACGGGAACGGGAACGGGAACGGGAACGGGAACGGGAACGGGAACGGGAACGGGAACGGGAACGGGAACGGGAACATCCTGTATTTTATTAAATGTACCGCATTCGTGACCGATTCGCTATGATGTTCCCAAAAATCCGCGCCACAATTCGTCCCGCGATAACAAAGGTCAGACGATACTGACGGCGAAGATTTAAGTATACATTCAAAGTTTTTGTACCAAATGTTTTTTTTTATATTCGCTGCAAATAATTAATAATCTGAACATGCTTTTAAAAATTTAGTTTTCTTTGGAATAGGGATGGGATGACCGAAACATTTGCGCCTGTATCTACAAAAAACCGGCCAAGTGCGAGTCGGACTCGCGCACGAAGGGTTCCGTACCAAAAAACAGCAAAAAATCACGTTTGTTGTATGGAAGCCCCTCTTAAATATTTATTTTTTACTGTTTTTAGTATTGTTGTTATAGCAGCAATAGAAATACACCATCTGTGAAAATTTCAACTGTCTACCTGCAGTCGTTATTAATATCGAGCAAAAAACTCAAAAAAATCACGTTTGTTGTATGAGAGCCCCCCTTAAATAATTATTTTATTCTGTTTTTAGTATTTGTTGTTATAGCGGCAACAGAAATACATCATCTGTGATAATTTCACCTGTCGAGCTATCACGGTTCATGAGATACAGCCTGGTGACAGACAGACAGACAGATGGACAGCGGAGTCTTAGTAATAGGGTCCCGTTTTTACCCTTTGGGTACGGAACGGAACCCTAAAAACAATGAAATTCGTTTTCACGATCAAAATATATAGAGGCGGCGATTACTACTTGGTGCAAATTCGTCCGCCACCATTTACACCCTTCTTAGTTCTCCGCTAGTGATGATGGGATGGTGATGCTTTTGACGCGCAGAGCTTCCCACATATATTCGATCTTTCTCCGTAACGAAAATTAAATCTGCACGGACAATTCGGGTTGTTCTTAGTCCTCATTTCTTGATCTTGATCTCCCTTAGCCTCTACATTGAGCACGTTCACGACTATAGTCGATAAAGATTCATCCTTCCTTGCCCATGCGTCGCGCTGCGTCGATGTATAGGTACTCTTAATTCCTCTCGAAATGCCAAAACTTCTATGTCCATTTATATCACAAAATCACTCACCGGTATCTGATAGTTGTTTACTGCCGCAATCTCACCCCCTTGTACATTTTTTTATAATTATGTCTGCAATATTCGCTTAATTTTCTAATGTCTGGTCTTGCTTGACTCACGAGTCTCACGACTCTGATTGATGCTTGAAGGCGAGCTAACTAAGCTAAGCATACGCTACGTAGCGTCTGATCTGATATTTGCTATAATATAATATAATGCATCCGCATCCGCATCTCGCATGTGACGTAATAGCTGCTACGGTTTTTATGACCAAAGGGGACGTCCATTAATTACGTGAGGTGATTTTGGATATTTTTCGACCCTTCCTGCCTTGGTGAGATGTCGTGAGATTTGGCTCGACCCTTTCCCCCCCCCCCCCTATAAATCTCACGTGAGATATTTCAAAACGTGTATTTTTAGTGTGATTACGTTATAATCTGTGCTTGCTTGCTTTGCATTTATTTAAATAAACATTTTTGTTTAGGATTTAGCTATATTTTGGTACCTATGAATTTTTTTTAACTTTATTTAACCTTTTTTCGCGATACTGTTCTTGCAGAAAAAAAATACGTGATATTTGCCGAGACAACCCCCCCCCTCACCCCCAAGTGAGATTGGGTGAGATTAGGCTCGACCTCTCCCCACCCCCCTAAATGCCTCACGTAATTAATGGACGCTCCCCAAGCTCCATTTCGCTAGGTAATTTCTGAAATTGACTTCCTGCACATTCTTCATATACTTTGTTATAACAGGATTTCCCTATTTCCGCCTGTGAAAGCAAAATATTGTACCTTGACCAATATAATAAGTCTATGACCTTGACCTAATTTTACCACAAACAAATAAAATTTAATCTGATCTCCTTGTTTCTGTGGTCCCAACATACTTTCTATCTGTGCGAGCAATAATAGTAGATTGTTATACGAGGGTCCAAAGGAAGCAATGCCCATACGAGATATTTAGACACCCGAGCATAGCGAGGGCGGCTATAGTTCGAGGATGGAATTGATGACTTTTGCCCGAGTTAAACACGCTACTTTTCATTTCGAATATAAGGAAAGTAAACAAAGTCTTAGTTTTTCCAAAATGTTTACTAATAAAAACATGTACTTAGTAACTACATTGGTAGACCTTATTATTATTTTACTAACTTACCTACCTTAAATATTTAAATTTAATTGAATATTGGAACAATTTGTGTAATTTAAATTCTTGCTTGAAATATTTACAGTTTGACATATTTTGATGACAGATTGGGCTAAAACGCTAGTTTTTTTACATTCTCCTTGGATTTGGCTTTGTTGGATGCCAGTAAAAGTTGTAGATATTCTTTGGTCTTTGATAAGACGGTAAGTTCATGGCAGAGACTCTCCTGAAGTAGTTGTTTGAGGCGAATTAGAGCATAGTTTTATTGTTTCTTTTGTTTTGTATGAACTTTTTGTTTCAGTATAAACTCATTTTTAGAAAAAACACAAACACAACTTTAATACGGCACACACAGCTCAAAGTCACAGAGTTAGGTATCCCTCCAATATTTTATAGTTTTTCTTATTTTAAATTTGGAACACGCCGCGTCTGCCGGCTGCTCCGCCCAATGTTTGTAATTTTGCACTGGCTGTTTTGTTTATACCATGCTTTGTTGTTGTTCGTGAATGCGCCCTAATACAAGACTGCATATTTTTTAAAACTATTTGTTTTTAATTATTGTAAACTTTTTCATTGCCGATGAGGTAACTCTATGGTTGACTATATTTTTAAATTACTTTTACACCCTAGGGTGGAACGAAGAGTTTTTGACCCGCTGCTCAGTTTAAATATACATCACTCTCCGATTATGAGAAATGAAAACGTGGCATTTCCGTCCAAAAATCTGGTGAACTGCAAAATCTGAGCTATACATGGCTGCTTTTTTCGGCGTTTGGAATATCACAATTTGCACACTAAATAATACAATCACTTAATAGATAACGGAGAATGCTCACATTAAACGTTCGGGGTCACCAATCTGAGATACGCTGTTCTGGATATGAAATGTATCTATCTATTGTAGGGATAACTTCAAATTTATGCAGCATTCCTTGCATCGATTGCTTGAATAAGAGAGCAATTAAACTTTTATCTGTTTATTACAAATTTTCACAAATACTTTTTACATTTCGTATTTCGGTACAACCAGCAATATTAATGGCGGGAATACAATTCAATGCCCTGAGTATCGATCTTCTTCTGTTTAAGAAAAATAAACTGATCGTATGAAATTCAAAGAGGTTTCATATCTCTTTGCATTGAGATTTTATGCAAAGAGGTTCATATCTCTTTGCATTGAGGTTTGTACATTTTATAAAAGTGACTTTAGGCTTTCTTAATATAATATAGGCTAACAGTTCGGCCTTCCTGTTCACAGCGAGTCCCTTCGCTGATTGATCTAATTTAGAGATTATAATACTAATAATTGTGTATGGTTAATTGTTTACATTTGTTAAAGTAATTATTACCTACTTTTATTGTAACAGTCAGTTAAAATTTAACATAACATATAGGTCATCTATAATCTTTGTCTTTATCTTTAATCATTATCAGAGTTCTATTTCTATTACAAAACTTCTACGTCTCTTCTAAGTCTTTTTTTTATCGACTGCAATCACGACTTCATAACGAGGATTATTTTTACATGACAAGGGTATACCTAATTCCTACGAATACATTGTATATATAGACTATAGTTTTATCGTATTCACAATCTAGGAATTGTTTTGAAAAACCAACCAACATCTAGTGTTCATGTTGTCAAGAGAAGGCAACTCTTCGCAATAAATCATTAGTGAGAAAACTTCCGGACCTCCTAAGAAACTATTTACTTAAACCTAATCATCAATGACATATTTATAAACAAACAACATTATATTCGTAAGTTACAACTTGAACCGGTAATTACGTAATTATCATTATGCCAGGTTTTCTCTGAAATTATTAGACTATCATAGGAATATGATCGGAGATCTATAATATCATTTTATATATTAAAAACTTACGATGGTTTAATATTCGTATTGATGACCATAGATATGGGATTCTATTAGACAGCAAGCGTACAAATATGATCATTTTATAACCCAATAACCTCAAAAGTGACGTCTTCAAAATGCTAAATTTCTAAATGAATGACAAAGAAATTGTTAAAAAACTTTACCGGTGAAAACTTCATCCCGAATTAAAAACATCGCGACAAGTGATTGTCGGTTCTTTGGTTTTAAGTTTTATAATATTTTCTACTACTTTTTTTATGCTTTTGTTATAATTGCATTTTATTATTGAAACACAAGCAAATTGTTATCAATAAATTAATATTATATGAGGTTAAAATATGATCTTAAGTGTAATAAGTATACACTGAGAAAAACGGGCTACTTAAAATTGGCAAATTTGTAATGCACTGGCAGCCAGATACGTATAATGTGCTTTTCACATGAAATAAATAAGAGCCATACTTATAATGAGCCGACACCATGTCCAGTAAGTATGCGGCATAATGCCCTGTAAAGACAATGTAAACGAGTTACTTGTAATGAGGCCGAATCCTTAATACGTAAGCCGCATCATGAAATTACTGTGCCCGCACTGTTAACGTTTACGTATGCGGTTTAATGATGCCGCATATGTATTAACGGAGCAGCATACGTAATTTACTTAACCCGCAACAGGAAATATATATGCGCTATACGTACGAAGTTATACAGCCGCATTATTTCAGTATCCAGGCTCTTTACAACAGTAACTGGTTGCCAAATCATTGTACTGACTCCGTCTCATTAAGTAATGGTCCGGGTTACGTACATAATGTACGAGCAGGGTCGGAGATATGCCGATACATTTTACGTACACGGGATAATTAATAATGTCTCCGCCTACATAAACATTTACGTATCCTGGCTCATTTTACGAACTCCGTTTACTTACTGGCAGTGTTCGGTACATAGAATCTTTATGACGTCAGCCGCATCATGAAATTACTGTGGCGCACTCTTTACAGTTACGTATGCGGCTTAATGATTCTGCACGGAGCAGCATACGTAATTTACTTTACCCGTAACATGAAATATGTATGCGCTATACGTACGAAGTTATACAGTCGCATTATTTCAGTATCCAGGCTCTTTTTAACAGTAACTGGTTGCCAAATCATTGTACTGACTCTGTCTCATTAAGTAATGGTCCCGGTTACGTACATAATGTACAAGCAGGGTCGGAGATATGCCGATACATTTTACGTACACGGGATAATTAATAATGTCTCCGTCTACATCATCAGTTTTTATGTATCCTGGCTCATTTTACGAACTCCGTTTACTTACCGACTGTGTTTGGTACGTAGAATCGTTATGACGTCAGCCGCATCATTAAATTACTGTTGCGCACTCTTTACAGTTACGTATGCGGCTTAATGATTCTGCACGGAGCAGCATACGTAATTTACTTTACCCGTAACATGAAATATGTATGCGCTATACGTACGAATAGTTATACAGCTGCATTATTTCAGTATCCAGGCTCTTTATAACAGTAACTGGTTGCCAAATCATTGTACTGTCCCTGTCACATTAAGTAATGGTCCCGGTTACGTACATAATGTACGAGCAGGGTCGGAGTTATGCCGATACATTTTACGTACACGGGATAATTAATAATGTCTCCGTCTACATCATCAGTTTTTACGTATCCTGGCTCATTTTACGAACTCCGTTTACTTACCGACTGTGTTTGGTACGTAGAATCTTTATGACGTCAGCCGCATCATGAAATTACTGTGGCGCATTCTTTACAGTTACGTATGCGGCTTAATGATTCTGCACGGAGCAGCATACGTAATTTACTTAACCCGTAACATAAAATATGTATGCGCCATACGTACGAATAGTTATACAGCTGCATTATTTCAGTATCCAGGCTCTTTATAACAGTAACTGGTTGCCAAATCATTGTACTGTCCCTGTCACATTAAGTAATGGTCCCGGTTACGTACATAATGTACGAGCAGGGTCGGAGGTATGCCGATACATTTTGCGTACACGGGATAATTAATAAAGTCTCCGTCTACATCATCAGTTTTTACGTATCCTGGCTCATTTTACGAACTCCGTTTACTTACTGACTGTTTTCGGTACGTAGAATCTTTATGACGTCAGCCGCATCATTAAATTACTGTGGCACACTCTTTACATTAACGTATGCGGTTTAATGATATTAAACCGATTTTTGTTTTTCGGCCGATTTCATTAAACTTGGTTTTTGGTATTATTTTAACAAGGAAATAACAAGGCAATGTTAAAAATAATAAAAATATCTAAGATGGCGGCCAACTTTTTTTGTTTTTGGGCCGATTTACATGAAACATGGTTTTCGGAATTATTTAAACGAGAAAACAGCAACGCAATGTTGAAAATATTGCAAAGTCCAATATGGCTGTTAACTTTTTTGTTTGTGAGCCGATTTCGATGAAACTCCGTCTTTTGGTACTATTTTTACAGAAAACAGTAACGCAATAATAAAAAAATAAAAAATAGATGGCAGCCCACAGTTTGTTTTTGGGCCGATTTTGATGAAACTCGATTTTTGATACTATTATACAAAAAAAACAGCTTGGGAAAAAAGGGATCGTTTTCGTGTTATTTGGTTAAAAAAACAAATAAAGAATTTGGCTGTCATCTTAGGTGTTTTAATATTTTAAACATTGCATTGCTGTTTACTTGTAAAATAGTACCTAAAACCAAGTTTCATCGAAATCAGCCAAGAAACAAAAAAGTTGGCCACCATCTTGGATTTTTTTATATTTTTAACATTGCGTTAATATTGCCTTGTTAAAATAACACCATAAACCAAGTTTCATCGAAATCGGCCCAGAAACAAAAAAGTTGGCCACAATCTTGGATTTTTTTATATTTTTAACATTGCGTTGTTATTGCCTTGTTAAAATAACACCATAAACCAAGTTATATCTAAATCGGCCGATAGACAAAAAAGTTGGTCGACATCTTAAATTTTTTTATATTTTTAACATTGCGTTGTTATTGCCTTGTTAAAATAACACCATAAACTAAGTTTCATCGAAATCGGCCCAGAAACAAAAAAGTTGGCTGCCATCTTGGATTTTTTTATATTTTTAACATTGCGTTGTTATTGCCTTGTTAAAATAACACCATAAACCAAGTTTCATCGAAATCGGCCCAGAAACAAAAAAGTTGGCTGCCATCTTGGATTTTTTATATTTTTAACATTGCGTTGTTATTGCCTTGTTAAAATAAGACCATAAACCAAGTTTTATCGAAATCGGCCCAGAAACAAAAAAGTTGGCCGCCATCTTGGATTTTTTTATATTTTTAACATTGCGTTAATATTGCCTTGTTAAAATAACACCATAAACCAAGTTTCATCGAAATCGGCCCAGAAACAAAAAAGTTGGCCACAATCTTGGATTTTTTTATATTTTTAACATTGCGTTGTTATTGCCTTGTTAAAATAACACCATAAACCAAGTTATATCTAAATCGGCCGATAGACAAAAAAGTTGGTCGCCATCTTAATTTTTTTTATATTTTTAACATTGCGTTGTTATTGCCTTGTTAAAATAACACCATAAACCAAGTTTCATCGAAATCAGCCCAGAAACAAAAAAGTTGACTGCCATCTTGGATTTATTTATATTTTTAACATTGCGTTAATATTGCCTTGTTAAAATAACACCATAAACCAAGTTTTATCGAAATCAGCCCAGAAACAAAAAAGTTGGCCGCCATCTTGGATTTTTTATATTTTTAACATTGCGTTAATATTGCCTTGTTAAAATAACACCATGAACCAAGTTTCATCGAAATCGGCCCAGAAACAAAAAAGTTGCCCGCCATCTTGGATTTTTTTATATTTTTAACATTGCGTTGTTATTGCCTTGTTAAAATAACACCATAAACCAAGTTATATCTAAATCGGCCGATAGACAAAAAAGTTGGTCGCCATCTTAATTTTTTTATATTTTTAACATTGCGTTGTTATTGCCTTGTTAAAATAACACTATAAACCAAGTTTCATCGAAATCAGCCCAGAAACAAAAAAGTTGACTGCCATCTTGGATTTATTTATATTTTTAACAATGCGTTAATATTGCCTTGTTAAAATAACACCATAAACCAAGTTTTATCGAAATCAGCCCAGAAACAAAAAAGTTGGCCGCCATCTTGGATTTTTTATATTTTTAACATTGCGTTAATATTGCCTTGTTAAAATAACACCATGAACCAAGTTTCATCGAAATCGGCCCAGAAACAAAAAAGTTGCCCGCCATCTTGGATTTTTTTATATTTTTAACATTGCGTTGTTATTGCCTTGTGCAAATAACACCATAAACCAAGTTATATCTAAATCGGCCGATAGACAAAAAAGTTGGTCGCCATCTTATTTTTTTTTTATATTTTTAACATTGCGTTGTTATTGCCTTGTTAAAAAAACACCATAAACCAAGTTATATCTAAATCGGCCGATAGACAAAAAAGTTGGTCGCCATCTTAATTTTTTTTATATTTTTAACATTGCGTTGTTATTGCCTTGTTAAAATAACACCATAAACCAAGTTTTATCGAAATCAGCCCAGAAACAAAAAAGTTGGCCGCCATCTTAGATTTTTTATATTTTTAACATTGCGTTAATATTGCCTTGTTAAAATAACACCATGAACCAAGTTTCATCGAAATCGGCCCAGAAACAAAAAAGTTGCCTGCCATCTTGGATTTTTTTATATTTTTAACATTGCGTTAATATTGTCTTGTTAAAGTAACACCATAAACCAAGTTTTGTCGAAATCAGCCCAGAAACAAAAAAGTTGGCCGCCATCTTGGATTTTTTATATTTTTAACATTGCGTTAATATTGCCCTGTTAAAATAACACCATAAACCAAGTTTCATCGAAATCGGCCCAGAAACAAAAAAGTTGGCCGCCATCTTGGATTTTTTTATATTTTTAACATTGCGTTAATATTGCCTTGTTAAAATAACACCATAAACCAAGTTTCATCGAAATCGGCCCAGAAACAAAAAAGTTGGCCACAATCTTGGATTTTTTTATATTTTTAACATTGCGTTGTTATTGCCTTTTTAAAATAACACCATAAACCAAGTTATATCTAAATCGGCCAATAGACAAAAAAGTTGGTCGCCATCTTAATTTTTTTTATATTTTTAACATTGCGTTGTTATTGCCTTGGTGTGGCGTGTAAATAGCCCACCATGAGGTGGCTTCCACCGGTATAATGTTTGAACCCGATGTCGGGTATGAGGTAACAAAGGTCGCCTAAACTACGCCCACTTTCCTCCAGGATCATGAAGAGCAGTTCAGCATCGCGATGCTTGGCGCGCAATTACGGCGCTCTCAAAATAAATATTCCTGTTTTTCTTTTATTCACTTTTTCAAAAACAGCACAAATAAAATCCGTTCACAGGGAAAAAGTCACACATTGACAAGGGCGTTCTTTTTTCACCCAATGCAAGACCATAGATAAAGAACAAATGGCCAGCACATCTTGCGGGCATAGATGGCATGATCCCACAGAATAATGAGCGCAAAGGTTCCCAACGACACCTCATACACATTTCATTCATAAAATAATTACAGAATAAAAATAATCCTTATGTGCCTAACCATGCTCCCCGCCTTGGAAGTTCGCAGAAGTTTCAAAACAAAAATAAATTACAAACATAATCATGGCAACATAACATAGCATGCACGCAGTTTATATTAAGGCTAACAGAATGGCCAAGCTTCATGGCTAAGTCCTAAACAAACTAAATTACAACTAAATATAAGATGCAGAAAATTATTTGACAACATCACAATATCAACATTTGACAACAATATGAGTAGGTATAAGATATAATTTTACAATAGGACGCTTAAAGATCCCGAAACTAGTTTTCACCGTCGCTACTCGAATAATTCCGCCCGACCCAGGATGAATCTCCGTAATTACACCTAAAGGCCAGTTCAAGGAAGTGGATACTCTGCACTGAAAGTACCACAAATTTCTCGGCAGTCATAATATTATTGACTACTCCAGAAGAAGGCGAGATTATTTTAATAAATCGGAGGACGTACACAACAATCCGTAAAAGTTTATCCCACCCGGATATACGCTGAGCCAATTCCATCAGAGCCGGGGGTTCACACTGAACCGTTGCAGTCAGCACAGTAACTTTGTGCTCAGGCAACTCGGCAGTTATGGTAGGTGAAAAGGCTTTCATAGGCCAATTTGACGGAGGGCTACGAATCCATGATGGGCCGTTCCACCATAAATCATGTGAAGCGAGTTGGGAGGGAAGCATCCCCCGGGAAAGACAATCACTTGGATTCTCACTTCCTGCCACATGATAAAAGTGTTCAGGAGGCAGATTCTCTTGACATTGAGCGACGCGGTTACTTACAAACACCGACCAACGATGCGGTGAAGAATGAATCCACGAAAGCGCAATAGTCGAATCAGAGAAAGCATACGTTCCCGCAATGGGTACACGCGCTTGATAAGACTCTTGAACTGTCCGTATTAGTTTGGACATCAAGACGGCAGCACATAATTCCAAACGTGCCAGTGTGGTCACTTTAGTGGGTGAAACCTTTGACTTCGCACAAAGTAATCTGACAGTAATATTGCCCACGGAGTCAGTGGTGTGTAAATATAAGACACAACCATAACCGTTCATACTCGCATCACAAAACGCCACAATAAGTACCGTACGATCGTTAAAGACACCTATATGACGTGGGATTTTCAAAAATGAGATGAGAGGAAATTCCTGCATAAGCGCCGAGAATTTTCGTATAACACTCTCAGGGGGAGAATCATCCCAATCTATGTTGCATAACCATAGCTCTTTAATAAGCAGCTTGGCGTACAAAATTACAGGGGCCATCAAACCGAGGACATCAAACAAACGAGCAACCACAGAGAGTATATTCCGTTTTGTACATTTCTCTTGGACGTAAGCAGTCGTAAAGAAGAAGTTGTCATCGGCTGGTTCCCACGAAAGGCCTAACACCTTCAAGGTATGGTTAGAACCATCATTCAAATCCACTGCACTGCGGTGGGAGTCGGGAAGGTTTTCCAGGACTACATGAGCATTACTTGTCCATTTGACCAGGTCAAAGGCACCGGCCTTGAACAGCGAGATTAATTCTCGAGACAGACGCACGGCGCTGACTTCATCCGCAATAGAATAAACTAGATCATCCATGTACAACCTAGACTCTGCCACCTCAGCAGCTTCCGGGTAATGTGATCTCATGTCATCAGCCAGCTGACGAACAGTTCGCATTGCTAAGTATGGGCTTGATTTGAGACCAAAGGGGACCCGATTAAATTGAAAGGTTCGTATGACTTCGTTCTCCGAAAAACGAAATAAAATCCTAATATATTTACGGTGTTCATACGGAACCAAAATCTGTAAATACATCTGTTTAACATCAGCAGTCATAGCGACTGGGAAAAGACGAAAGCCAAGCAAAAGCAGAAATAAATCGGCTTGCAAATTAGGGCCAATATGAAGGACATCATTTAGTGACAACCCTGTATGCGTTCTCGCACTAGCATCGAGCACGATCCGAGGCATGGGCTTACTCGGATGGGTGACAGCGTGATGCGGGATGTAGTATCCTTCCTCCGTCACCTCGGATTCAGGAACTTCAGACAAATAGCCCTTTTCAATATATTCACCGATAACACTATTATATTTATCTCGTAAATGTGGTGACTGTTTAAATCTCCGCTCCAAAGCCATAAATCGCCTTTGGGCAGCAGTGCGAGAGTTACCCAATTCCTTCGGGTTCTTGCAGAATGGTAAAGCAACCGAGTACCTACCACCCTCCCCCCGGGTGACCGACGAAACAAACAAATTTTCACATTCCGTCTCCTCCGGACTCAAAAACTTCATGTTAGGTAATTCTTCTAATTGCCAAAACTTCTGCACCATATCATTAAGTGAAAGTGCGCAGAGCGACGTAGAAGTATTAATAAGAACATCACTTGGGAAATCACCCATCAGCACGTAACCGAACGCGGTCAGCAAAGCAGGAGGCGCACTGGTACCAGATATGACCCTATTTCCTAAATAAATGTATGGAAACAGCTGAGCACCCAGAACGACATCCACCGACCCGGGAACGTTCCATGTCAGATCGGCGAGGGGAATCCCTTTCAAATAACCCATATCACCCGTGTCCACATAATAAGCAGGCAGCTGATCGGTGATACAGTCGATCACTAAAGCATGTATAGTGTACTTATTATCCGTATAAACACGGGACTCAATATCCAAATAAACGTATCCTAAAATCGGCTGAGACGCTAAACCAATTCCTTTGACAAAAGAGTTACTCAGTGGAATTATTGGTAAATTAAGCGATTTACAACAGTCCATAGTAATTAAATTATTTTGCGAACCGTTGTCTATCAAACAGCGGATAATTCTCCTATTATTGCAATTTTTTATTTTAGCATAAACTTGAGCTGTCGATAGTAAAATCGTAGAGTTTGGTCTCACTTCCGCACTTAAAGACAAGGAAGGGGTAGCCGGGGTACCTAAAATAGTCGGGGTACCCGAACTAGGTGGGGTACCCAAACTAACTGGAGTACCCAAAACCGAAGGGGTCCCCATAATAGATGGGGTACCCGATGGGGTGTTCAAAACACACGGGTTTGATCCTACGCCGGGTGCGGAGAGAGGCGACGGACGGCACCGACGACGGTAAATAAGGCAACGACCCTTCAATGGTAGGTACTTGCGACGTATGAGCGTAAGTATTTTTCCGACCATTATTACTCTTGGTATCGAAGTGTAAGAGGGTATGATGACGTTTTTTGCATAATTCGCAAACAACCGTCGACCTACATGACGTTACGGTATGCGACCCACTAAGACAACTTACGCAACCCTGTTTCGATTTAATAAAATCAAATCGGGCCTGGGGTGATCTCAAACTTTTAAACTGTGAACAAGCATTAATTGAATGATCACTTTTATTGCAAAAAATACACGACTTCCCCGACGTGTCATTACTCGCGACAAACGACTTGTAAGTATTAGGACGGGCTGCCGCGGTCACGACCGACGATGACGCTTTATTAACACCACCGCTCGAAGACCGTGACGAGTATGAAACATTAGACCGTTCTAAGATTTTAACTTGATCTTGCACGAAAGAGATTAATTCGCTATAAGAAGGAATGTCCTTATGACGCACAGATAATTCGAACGCTTGAACAGTTTGAACATCGATCTTCCTTAGAGCACAATGCAAAAGTATAAAATCGGTCACATCACTAATATTCAGTTGTTTTAAGGCCAACACAGACGCTGAATATTTTTCAATAAAATAATCAAGACTAGCTGCCGTATTCGAACAACTTTTCGCATCGAGAATATTGTTAAGATAAAGTGTACCTAATGCACGGACATCTTGATATTTATTCACCAAGCTATCCCAAATAATATTATAGGTTTCACCCGAGGGTACAATACCCGCGGTAGCCTTAAGCGCGCCGTGAGTTAATTTCCCTACTAAATACTGCACGCGTTGCGAGTCAGACAGCTGTGTGTTATTGTGAATGTTGGACTTAAAAGATTCGTAAAATTTAGGCCAGTTTTCCGTTTTGCCGTCGAAGCTCGGCAGTTCAATCGAAGGAAGCTTAATGGTGCATCCAGGATTATGATCGCCGGAACTATTCGATGACGACGGCACAATTGATTGCGACGACTGAATAATGTTATTTCGAACGCGTTTTACAACAAAGTACAAATCTTCAAAAGCAGTCAAAGGCTGATAGTCAGGCAGAAATTTCGAATCCAACGTAAGCTTGCGGTCATTTATGTCATCAATTATAGACTCAAATTGCCTTCGCATTTCATCGATTATTTCAGACTGAGCCATGAAAGTCTCGTTATTTCGGGACGCAAAATTCGATACATTGTTCGCAAATCTATAAAGATCATTCATCCGCGAAAAAAGACGTTCCTTTTTTGCTATTAATAAGGTAAGCTGTTTATCAGGTAGTTCAATGACGGAATCAACCGAATCATCACTTGATTTCAACATTTTTATAAAGAAATTACGCTATTTAAATGCGAAAATAAATTAAAAGTAATGATGCTATTTCAATGCGAAAATAAATTAAATGAAATCACACGCTATTATAATGCGAAAATAAAATACTTAAATGAAATTACGCTATTACAATGCGAAATTAAACTAAAATAAATCACCCGCTATTTCAATGCGGGAATACCCTAAAAGAAATCACGCTATTACAATGCGAGATTTAAATTCGAGTAAAAATAATTTTATTCCGTAAAATTTTGTATCAATTACAAAATGGCGGAGTATGGCGGTAAGTACGTAGCAAATTCGCGAATTTTACCAATTAATACGTAATCATCTAGCGAACATCCAACGTACCAAAAAACTTAAAAGCTGGAGCATGGTATCCGCTCAAAGGACCAAAAGATGGAGTGACGTGTAAATAGCCCACCATGAGGTGGCTTCCACCGGTATAATGTTTGAACCCGATGTCGGGTATGAGGTAACAAAGGTCGCCTAAACTACGCCCACTTACCTCCAGGATCATGAAGAGCAGTTCAGCATCGCGATGCTTGGCGCGCAATTACGGCGCTCTCCAAATATTCCTGTTTTATTCACTTTTTCAAAAACAGCACAAATAAAATCCGTTCACAGGGAAAAAGTCACACATTGACAAGGGCGTTCTTTTTTCACCCAATGCAAGACCATAGATAAAGAACAAATGGCCAGCACATCTTGCGGGCATAGATGGCATGATCCCACAGAATAATGAGCGCAAAGGTTCCCAATGACACCTCATACACATTTCATTCATAAAATAATTACAGAATAAAAATAATCCTTATGTGCCTAACCATGCCTTGTTAAAATAACACCATAAACCAAGTTTCATCGAAATCAGCCCAGAAACAAAAAAGTTGGCCGCCATCTTGGATTTTTTATATTTTAAACATTGCGTTAATATTGCCTTGTTAAAATAACACCATGAACCAAGTTTCATCGAAATCGGCCCAGAAACAAAAAAGTTGCCCGCCATCTTGGATTTTTTATATTTTTAACATTGCGTTGTTATTGCCTTGTTAAAATAAAACCATAAACCAAGTTATATCTAAATCGGCCGATAGACAAAAAAGTTGGTCGCCATCTTAATTTTTTTTATATTTTTAACATTGCGTTGTTATTGCCTTGTTAAAATAACACCATAAACCAAGTTTCATCGAAATCAGCCCAAAAACAAAAAAGTTGACTGCCATCTTGGATTTATTTATATTTTTAACATTGCGTTAATATTGCCTTGTTAAAATAACACCATAAACCAAGTTTTATCGAAATCAGCCCAGAAACAAAAAAGTTGGCCGCCATCTTGGATTTTTTATATTTTTAACATTGCGTTAATATTGCCTTGATAAAATAACACCATGAACCAAGTTTCATCGAAATCGGCCCAGAAACAAAAAAGTTGCCCGCCATCTTCGATTTTTTTATATTTTTAACATTGCGTTGTTATTGCCTTGTTAAAATAACACCATAAACCAAGTTATATCTAAATCGGCCGATAGACAAAAAAGTTGGTCGCCATCTTATTTTTTTTATATTTTTAACATTGCGTTGTTATTGCCTTGTTAAAATAACACCATAAACCAAGTTATATCTAAATCGGCCGATAGACAAAAAAGTTGGTCGCCATCTTAATTTTTTTTTTTATTTTTAACATTGCGTTGTTATTGCCTTGTTAAAATAACACCATAAACCAAGTTTTATCGAAATCAGCCCAGAAACAAAAAAGTTGGCCGCCATCTTGGATTTTTTATATTTTTAACATTGCGTTAATATTGCCTTGTTAAAATAACACCATGAACCAAGTTTCATCTAAATCGGCCCAGAAACAAAAAAGTTGCCTGCCATCTTGGATTTTTTTTATTTTTAACATTGCGTTAATATTGTCTTGTTAAAATAACACCATAAACCAAGTTTTATCGAAATCAGCCCAGAAACAAAAAAGTTGGCCGCCATCTTGGATTTTTTATATTTTTAACATTGCGTTAATATTGCCTTGTTAAAATAACACCATAAACCAAGTTTTATCGAAATCAGCCCAGAAACAAAAAAGTTGGCCGCCATCTTGGATTTTTATATTTTTAACATTGCGTTAATATTGCCTTGTTAAAATAACACCATAAACCAAGTTTCATCGAAATCGGCCCAGAAACAAGAAAATTGGCCGCCATCTTGGATTTTCCAATATTTTGAACATTGCGTTATTATATCCTTGTCAAAATAGAACTATGAACGGAGTTTCATCGCAATCGGCTCAAAAACCAAAAAGTTGGCCGCCATCTTGGATTTTTTATATTTTTAACATTGCGTTGTTATTGCCTTGTTAAAATAACACCAAAAACCGGGTTTCATCGAAATCGGCCTACAAACAAAAAAGTTGACTGCCATTATGGATTTTTCAATATTTTCAACATTGCGTTGCTGTTTTCTCGTTAAATTAGTTCCATAAACCGTGTTTCATAGTAATCGGCCCACAAACAAGAAAATTGGCCGCCATTTTGGATTTTCCAATATTTTGAACATTGCGTTATTATATCCTTGTCAAAATAGAACTATGAACGGAGTTTCATCGAAATCGGCTCAAAAACCAAAAAGTTGGCCGCCATCTTGGATTTTCCAATATTTTGAACATTGCGTTATTATTTCCTTGTCAAAATAGAACTATGAACGGAGTTTCATCGAAATCGGCTCAAAAACTAAAAAGTTGGCCGCCATCTTGGATTTTTCATATTTTTAACATTGCGTTGTTATTGCCTTGTTAAAATAACACTATAAACCAAGTTTAATCAAAATCGACCAAAAAACAAAAAAGTTGGCCGCCATCTTGGATTTTTTTATATTTTTAACATTGCGTTGCTGTTTTCTTGTCAAAATTGTATCATAAACCGAGTTTCATCGAAATCGGCCCAAAAACAAAAAAGTTGGCCGCAATCTTGAATTTTTATATTTGTGTCATTGCGTTGCTGTTTTCTTGTCATAATTGTACCAAAAAACAAGTTTCATCGAAATCGGCTTACAAACAAAAAAGTAGGCTGCCATAATGGATTTTTCAATATTTTCAACATTGAGTTGCTGTTTTCTTGTCGAAATAGTACCAAAAAGCGAGTTTCATCAAAATCGGCCCACAAACAAAAAGTTGCCGCCATAACGGATTTTTCACTATTTTTAACATTGCGTTGCTGTTTTCTCGCTAAAATAGTTCCGAAAACCGTGTTTCATGGAAATCGGCCCACAAACAAGAAAATTGGCCGCCATCTTAGATTTTTCAATATTTTGAACATTGCGTTATTATTTCCTTGTCAAAATAGTACTATGAACGGAATTTCATCGAAATCGGCTCATAAACCACCAACTTGGCCGCTATCTTGGATATTTTTATATTTTTAACATTGCGTTGCTGTTTTCTTGTCAAATAGTATAAAAAATCGAGTTTCATCGAAATCGGCCCACAAACAAAAAAGTTGGCCGCCATCTTGAATTTTTTATATTTTTAACATTGCGTTGTTATTGCCTTGTTAAAATAACACCATTAACGAAGTTTCATCGAAATCGGCCGAAAAACAAAAAAGTTGGTCGCCATCTTGGATTTTTTATAATTTTATTATTGCGTTGCTGTTTCCTTGTCAAAATAGTAACAAAAACCGAGTTTCATCAAAATCGGCACACAAACAAAAAGTTAGCCGCCATATTGGTTTATAACATTCTTAGTAGATATGTAGTTATATACCTACCTCGAATATAGATGTCCCGAAACACTTTCAATAGTCGCATTAGTTAAAAAGATATTCTGGCACCGGAAAAAACAGAGCCGCTATACTTAACTGTAGTGGCATACATTATACTGCAAGCCTTATACTTAAAATAAGTAACGAGCTACATTATAAATAACGCGGCTATTTATAATGAATCTGCTTACTTATTACCTAAAGAACGTCGTACCTACTGCGCATTTTACGCAAATTTGGGGTTGCCATCACAATTAAAGTTATGTTGTTTGGTGGTCATTCATTAGCTACTTCATAAGTTTATTAACCATGTTTGTGTTTGCTCTTTTTTTAGAACTAAGTGGGCAACCACTTTAGTTGTGTAAAAATATAAGCGAAACAAAATTAGTCTGTAAGATGCATCGGCTACTTTCTAACCTTACAATTTTGCATTATATTAGCCGAACGCTGTATTTATTTTGGATTACAAGAATCGATCGAAGATAAGTTACAGATAGGACATGACAGGCAGCCGCGCGTAGTAAGATTATAAAAAGTATCGAATCATCTAATAAGATTTAGTTAAATTATTTACTGTCCTGCACTTGACTTAATTTGATTTTTTCTTGAGATAAGTTGATACTTGTCTTTGTGTGAAAAACAACTAATAAGCACACGAATCAAGAGAAAAATCGATGTAAATGTTATAACAAGAAATTCCACTTTTTGTTGAAAATCTGCGTGTTTTTAAGCACAGCTACCGCATTTTCATTTTGCTCATCTGGCAACACTGAAGCAAGCAGAGAGCGGCCGGCCGGCGCGGGCGGCAGTGATGCCAACTTGGGGGATTTTCCCCTAGATTTAGGGGGGGCAAGTGTCAAAAGGGGATTTTTTAGGGGCAGGAATATTTCAGGGATTTTTTTAGGGGCTTCAAACAAAACCTTCGTACAATAGGAAATTCCATGTGAGTACTCGGATTTCATTGATTCAAAACTTTACAAACACGCAGCCTGTGAATTAGTAATTAGAAGCAGAGATTTGAGTTTGAGTTTGATTCTATAATACGAACCTTAATATGCAAGCGTTTTATTTGATTAGTCACGACCTACTTTATAATAAGAATTTAAACTTGGGGGTTTTTAGGGGAATTTTGAAAATTTCTTGGGGGAAGATTTTGGCAGTGGTTGGCAACACTGGCGGGCGGCCATTTGTGACAGCAGAGTTAGCACTCATTGCAGCGTTTTGAGACGCTTTTGTTTTCTTAGTTTTATACCTAGGTACAAAACTTGTTTAAGAGTGAGTATCGTGAATACAGTTATTTCGAAAAAACACTCGAGAACTTTTTTAAAATGCCGTCTTGTGCTTTTTATCTGTGCAGTGCAAATACAACATTTCACGTGTAAGTATTATTTAGAGTTTTCTCCATAGACTTATTATTATTATCATTGGTTTTCTCGTAGGTTTTTAAACGTGTTTGGCAAAGCATTTGTTTTATTGAAAAATCTGCATAATACTAATGACAAACAAGTTGAACAATGAAAAACCTTATCCATTGCTTGTTGGCTAAAGTCGTAAACTATAATGAAGAGACAGAAATTTTTTCTTATTGAAAACCGGGGGAGGAGAAAATATTTTCTTTTCTGTCGATCTTTTAAATCTATTTTTTTTTACATTTGAGCTCTAGCTTGTTTATTAGAGCATTCGTACCTTAGAGCATTCAACCAAAGAATGCTGTACAAGATTCCACCACTCCATTATGTAATACCTAATTAAAGTATAAAACATTAGATCATGAACATCTTAGAACACGTAGACAACTAGAAAATTTGAACATGTACTTAGGCAATAACAAGTAGGTAGGTACGGTCGAGTCCATTAATATGTTGGCACTTTTGACAGTTCGTCAACCTTTATCCGCTCAGGCGATGGCACCGCGCGATAATTATGCCTTTGTAATAAAAGTCAATATCCTGCCAAACGTGCCAACATATTAATGAACTCGACTGTATCTACACGTAAGTACTTGTTGTATGGTTACCTACATAACAAGTTTGTGTTTGCATTTTTCAGTCAACCTTATTTAACTAAATTGAAACTGCCATTCTGCAAAACGATGAAGAATAAAAAAAAATATTCCAAAAATAGAATACTATAAAAATTGGCCACAACATCTTAAAGCGACCGGTGTCAATGTAAGTACGTACTTGTTTTTATACATCTTGTATTTAGGTAAAATATGAAAATGTTAACATAAAAACGTTTTCTTTGTGTTTTCTCTTGGAACTCTGCTGTGTACTTAATAATAAACCTTTAAATTATTATTCTAGAACCTTGAAATTAAGAACGCTGAGCTAAACAACTCAAAAAACTTAAACGCTGTATTGTACGCACAGACCATACAACAAGTACTGTGATTGTACGGGACATCGGATCGGTGATAATGAAAAAATATTCACAGATTTATTAAACTGCAGCTAATAACACTGTGAGTTATCATAACATTATTTTTTTACATTGTAATCATAACATTACACAACCTCGAAGTCATCTGATCCACGCCAACTATCACAGATGCCTGGCGCCTGGAATATCTGGGAAGTGGTGGGCAAATAATAATTACTAGTCAAATTCGAGTCGGGCTCGCACCGCGAAGGTACCAGTTAAGTATACCGGGTGTAGCAAGACACTTAACGAAGCCGAGGTCTACGTATTCTGCCCATCATCAGAACCATTTCTGTTTAAAATTATTGCAGGGAAACGATTTTAATGTTTGGTGTTAAAAAGCATTACCACACAAGGTAACTTTATAAAAGACCGCGCCTGCGAGTGAATGCTACAGAGCTGCGTGCGGCCGAGTTGAAAAGCAACGTTTGCGTGCTCATGAAATACATTGAGTGATAATATTTTGAAGCCATTGTTTGTTACGAAATACATAATATTTTGATAAATGTTTCTTTCTAAATGTTTCAAACATTAGGAAATAACGAATAAAATAAGATTTCATATTTTGAAAAAAAAAATTTTGACTTGACCTTCAATAACTTCGTAGCTATTGGTTTCCCAGGTATAGTCTAAAAGACAAAAATGAACCTGATGATGGGCGGAATGCGTGGACTTCGGCTTCGTTGAGTGTCTTGTTACACCCGTTTTGTTAATAGTGCCTTCCCTCAAGGGAAAAAAAATGCGCTTGATGAAACTAGCGGCATAGTTTAGTATGTTGTTAGGCATGGTATTCTGACTAAAAAACCATCGGGAGACAGTTCTTAACGGGGGGGGAGGGGGTTCATAACGGGTTATGACGTCATAAAAGTTGCTGTTGCCGCTTTCAGAATATGGCGTATACAACAGAAAGTGTGTAATTTATAAGCTTGTGTGGGGTGTCATAAAAAGCAAAATTAAATGCGCTACAGTGTGGTTTTTCCTTTTGACCTTGTAAATGCTACATTTGCGAGAAATTTAAAGTTTTATTTTAAACATTGTAAATTTTGTAGGTACCTATCCGTCTAATATGACATGGTGAATGAGACAAACTTTGGTTAAATCATGAAAAAAATATAACAATAACCGATTAAAGTAAAAAGAACGAAAGTTTTTATAGGATTTTTTTATTACCTCGTAAGTCCTAGCGCACTTCATAAAGTACAAATTGACGCTAGTATTTCAGACCTGACAATTGAATTCTATAGCAAGACGTAACTACCTAATGTACTACGTAGAGTACAAATTCTAATCTCCCGTTTTCGACGAAGTTTTTTCTAGAATGGTAATATCGAGACAGCCATTTACTTCTGTAATCTATGGCCAACCTTGCCACCTTAAACCAGTACTGTCAACTGCCACTGTCAGTGTCATTTCTTTGAAAATGTCCACGCAGTCGGTTTCCAGGCCGATACGAGGTAAGTATAAGTAAATCCAGCTATATTAACGTAATCTTATGTTTATTTCATTGTTTTTAATTTAAAAGAGTAAATTTAAATAGTAATTAATACAAATAAAACAAAATTTAGTTGATAACTCCATATCACCCAAGTTAGATGATTGGTTGAAATAACTTGTACTGCATACAGAACGTTAAGTATTTCTTCCAATTTCATTTGGTATGTTAGATATTTACTTGTATTTATATACTTGTTACATTTCAGCTTTTGATGATGAGCATATTGCAAAACTTTTAAACAATTTCATTCACGATGATTTTGGTGGTGAAAAGGTGTTCATACCTGAATAAATCATCATCATTTACTCAGATGAAGACAAAAATGTTCAAGAAATCTAAATCAGGATATCTACTTAAATTAAGTTTATTAATCGACAGTGGGACTGTTAACTTTGTTAACTAACCGTACATACTTTTATATTTTAATTTTCTCTCTTTTAGTCTTACACCGATGTGTGTAAGTGAGCTTAAGAATTAAGGCTAAATTGTTAATAGTACTGTTTTTTACAAGTATTTTTATGAAAATTAGTTAATTATTGTTTATGTTTGATAGAAGATATGATTTTGTTGATAATAATAATAATAACTTTTAAATAAAAATGAAAAATGAATTTTGTTGTTTTCGTATTCAAAAACTATCAAAACCTAGTGTGCATCGTTCTGGCAGCGCCACGGTCTCCGATTTGCGTGAAAAAAATTCACCATGTAGGCCGACTTTTTCCCAGTCGGGAAAAAATACGTTTGATTTTTTCCCTCCACTGGATCCGAAGATATACGAGGTTTTTTGTGGCGCTGCCAGAACGACGTCGTTCTGACAGCGCCACGGCTATATCTCATTAATTACAAATGCTAGAATAAATCCGATTACATACAGATTTTTGGCTTTTTTTTCCATTTCACACAAGCTAACATCAACCCGTGAATGTCAACAGATTCAGGAGTAATCGTGGGTCATTTGTGGCGCTGCCAGAACGACGTCGTTCTGGCAGCGTCACGGCTGTATCTCAGCAATTCGTTTTTTTTCCTGGAAACGGTGTGGGTATATATTTAATACCTTCGTCATAAGGCACGGCAAAAAACGAATTTCTACATTTCATCGTGGATTAAGGATTTTATAGGCTTTGAGAAATTCTAACCTCAAAAAAATTTTTTTTCGCTCTAACGCCTTTAATTGATGTATTAAATAACATTCGCGCATTCCCTTATCTTCCTATAAAGGGAAAAAAATAAACCACCATCGCAGCATTAGCCGTTCCAGAGAAATCATAGGTTTAGATTTGGTTCATACATTAGGCATCGTTCCCGCAGCGCCACACCCAGTACACCATGATCCAGGGCACCTGTCGCCAAACTGAGTATGCCAATATTTAGTACCACCATAGCGAACACGGAAAAAAATCTGATAACGTGTATAACACAGCTACTTTCCGAGAAATAAGCCATTGATTCAATATGCCATACAATTGGTACATTCGAGTAGAAAAGTTTTAAATTGCTTTTTAGTTTAGCATTTTAAGTATCGGATCCGGTGCCCAAAACCATTTTTTACTATACACGGTGTTTGGTAATAGCCTTATAAAGCCGAATATGGTACATTTAAATATTTTGTTTATTAATTTTTGTATAAAAAAACAGCTGATTTTTTTTCGCGATTTCAGAGTTGGTCCCATAGTAAAAGTTGTTCAGTTTGATGGCCTCTATCTACAATATTCGGCTTTATAAGACTATATTACCAAACACCCTGTAAAGATAAACTAAACGATCGTTCAGACAATGCTTGATAAGCTTGTAAACGGTAACTGTAACTGCTCAAACATCGCTTCTAGACTATAAGAAAGGCTTGCAGAAACATTTTTATTATAACGGTTAAACCGGTTTTATCGAATAATTGCGTTCCGGTGCGGAACGAAATAGAAGCGATACTTTAAACCTAAATAAACCGGTTTATTCCTTGGTCATCGCCCGGGCAGTCATATCATAGGGGATTCTCAGAAATCGTCAAAAAATCATTAGGGTCAATTCAAGTTGGGAGAGCGCAGCGAATTTTGGTACTTCGAAATTTTCTAAAAAATGCTAAAGACAATATGGATGATAAATTTTACAAAATGCGCCCCACGTTTTTAGGTTTAAAATTTCTGTAGGTAGGGTTATAAATGTGTACAGAAGAATTTATATTTTTCTTTTTAGTCCGTTTTAATGTTTTAATCCAATTTTTTTTTGTAATAATTTAGTCTGTTTTAAAAACGTGTTTTTTTAAAAAGATTTTTATATTTTTTTTAAAGAAGAAATAAAGAAAATTTCGAAGTACGAAAATTCGCTGCACTCTCCCAACTTGAATTGACCCTTATGATTTTTTGACGATTTCTGAGAAACCCCTATGATATGACTGCCCGGGCGATGACCTAGGAATAAACCGGTTTATTTAGGTTTAAAGTATCGCTTCTATTTCGTTCCGCACCCGAACGCAATTTTTCGATAAAACCGGTTTAACCGTTATAATAAAAATGTTTCTGCAAGCCTTTCTTATAGTCTAGAAGCGATGTTTGAGCAGTTACAGTTACCGTTTACAAGCTTATCAAGCATTGTCTGAACGATCGTTTAGTTTATCTTTACAGGGTGTTTGGTAATATAGTCTTATAAAGCCGAATATTGTAGATAGAGGCCATCAAACTGAACAACTTTTACTATGGGACCAACTCTGAAATCGCGAAAAAAATCAGCTGTTTCATACAAAAATTAATAAACAAAATATTTAAATGTACCATATTCGGCTTTATAAGGCTATTACCAAACACCGTGTATAGTAAAAAATGGTTTTGGGCACCGGATCCGATACTTAAAATGCTAAAATAAAAAGCAATTTAAAACTTTTCTACTCGAATGTACCAATTGTATGGCATATTGAATCAATGGCTTATTTCTCGGAAAGTAGCTGTGTTATACACGTTATCAGATTTTTTTCCGTGTTCGCTATGGTGGTACTAAATATTGGCATACTCAGTTTGGCGACAGGTGCCCTGGATCATGGTGTACTGGGTGTGGCGCTGCGGGAACGATGCCTAATGTATGAACCAAATCTAAACCTATGATTTCTCTGGAACGGCTAATGCTGCGATGGTGGTTTATTTTTTTCCCTTTATAGGAAGATAAGGGAATGCGCGAATGTTATTTAATACATCAATTAAAGGCGTTAGAGCGAAAAAAAAATTTTTTTGAGGTTAGAATTTCTCGAAGCCTATAAAATTCTTAATCCACGATGAAATGTAGAAATTCGTTTTTTGCCGTGCCTTATGACGAAGGTATTAAATATATACCCACACCGTTTCCAGGAAAAAAAACGAATTGCTGAGATACAGCCGTGGCGCTGCCAGAACGACGTCGTTCTGGCAGCGCCACAAATGACCCACGATTACTCCTGAATCTGTTGACATTCACGGGTGGATGTTAGCTTGTGTGAAATGGAAAAAAAAGCCAAAAATCTGTATGTAATCGGATTTATTCTAGCATTTGTAATTAATGAGATATAGCCGTGGCGCTGCCAGAACGACGTCGTTCTGGCAGCGCCACAAAAAACCTCGTATATCTTCGGATCCAGTGGAGGGAAAAAATCAAACGTATTTTTTCCCGACTGGGAAAAAGTCGGCCTACATGGTGATTTTTTTTCACGTAAATCGGAGACCGTGGCGCTGCCAGAACGATGGACACCAAAACCTAACATACTAAATTTAGTACAAAATATTTTTACTTTTTGCTTCAAAATATAGTCTGGAGCATATCAAACATACCAAAAAACATAAACAACCAGGTTCCACATCTAAATTCGCAGAAAATGAAACTTTTCTGTCTCGGTCTGAAGCACTAATTTTAGTTTGTACTTCATACAGTACGTCAGGTCGTTGGAACTACACATTTCAAAAACACAGGACTTACGAGGATAGAACTTAAAATTCTCGCAAACTATGGTATTTACAAGATCAAATGAAATCAATCAATGTAAATGGTCAAATGTAAACGTGTAGGTATTTACTTACCTACCTTGTAAAAAAAAAATTTTTTTATTTTTTTTTATGATTTGACCAATGTTTGTCACATTAATCATAAACGCCACTAATTGTAAACACCTCAATACACTGTTGTAAAATATTTGTCGGATAGGTAGGTACTATGGGCAACAGCGTTGATTAACCAGTTAGCAACAAAATTCGCGTGCAAGCGATTTTAACCTTAGCAGTGGTTAAGCGACGCTGTTGCCTATAGTTCCTACACAATTTACAATGTTTAAAATAAAACTTAAAATTTCTCGCAAACAGTAGATTTACATGGTCAAATGTAAAAACAATATTGTACCACATTTAATATCATTTTTTTTTTCATTTTTTTTTTCATTTCAATTTTAATTTTTAATTTCATTTCATTCACTTTGACGTTTGACAGCTCGACTGCTGTCATCTCAATCTGCCCTTGATGCGCTTCCTCTTGTTAACTCATCCCACCATACACATTTATGTGGTTTACGTGTGTATTACAGGTATTGTCTAAAGAAACATTAGTCTGGCTGAAAAATGAAATATCATGGAAATCTGGAAACCATGGAAATCTGTTGAAGAAAAGTGGGCAGAAACTGCCTAAACCGCATCCAATGTGGAAAAAGTGATATAGTGGATTACTTCAAGGATTTCCCAGCCTTGAAACAATCACAAGGCTATACCTTGGTAAGCATATACCGCAGTCCGCAGCCTTATCTTTGTAGTTTTTTTTATAAAAACGTACGCAATGACATATAAATGACAAAAGTTACTTATTCTTTTTTCAGCTAATGAACGATTTCAGTCGTCTGTATCTAGGAATGGAAAACAAATTATTTTCCTCTATCACCCTCAAAAAAGGGAGAAATTATAAAATATTATGCTTCATCAAAATTGCGAAAAAATAGAGACACGAGAACAAAAATAGCAAATATAATTGCACTGATTGACGGTAAGAATTTTTTCTCAAATATTAGTTCTTATTATTAAACCTTGATAGAAATAACTATACCTTGGTAAGCATATACCGCAGTCCGCAGCCTTATTTTTTTTTTTTTTTTACATAATCTTTGTGGTTTTTCTATAAAAACGTACGCAATGACATATAAATGACAAAAGTTACTTATTCTTTTTTCAGCTAATGAAGGATTTCAGTGGTCTGTATCCAGGAATGAAAAACAAATTATTTTCCTCTATCACCCTCAAAAAAGGGAGAAATTATAAAATATTATGCTTCATTAAAATTGCGAAAAAATAGAGACACGAGAACAAAAATAGCAAATAATTGCACTGATTAACGGTAAGATTTTTTTCTCAAATATTAGTTCTTACTATTAAACCTTGATAGAAATAACTATACCTTGGTTAGCATATATCGCAGTCCGCAGCCTTATTTTTTACATAATCTTTGTAGTTTTTCTATAAAAACGTACGCAATGACATATAAATGACAAAAGTTACTTATTCTTTTTTCAGCTAATGAACGATTTCAGTCGTCTGTATCTAGGAATGGAAAACAAATTATTTTCCTCTATCACCCTCAAAAAAGGGAGAAATTATAAAATATTATGCTTCATCAAAATTGCGAAAAAATAGAGACACGAGAACAAAAATAGCAAATATAATTGCACTGATTGACGGTAAGAATTTTTTCTCAAATATTAGTTCTTATTATTAAACCTTGATAGAAATAACTATACCTTAGTAAGCATATACCGCAGTCCACAGCCTTATTTTTTACATAATCTTTGTAGTTTTTCTATAAAAACGTACGCAATGACATATAAATGACAAAAGTTACTTATTCTTTTTTCAGCCAATGAACGATTTCAGTCGTCTGTATCTAGGAATGGAAAACAAATTATTTTCCTCTATCACCCTCAAAAAAGGGAGAAATTATAAAATATTATGCTTCATCAAAATTGCGAAAAAATAGAGACACGAGAACAAAAATAGCAAATATAATTGCACTGATTGACGGTAAGAATTTTTTCTCAAATATTAGTTCTTATTATTAAACCTTGATAGAAATAACTATACCTTGGTAAGCATATACCGCAGTCCGCAGCCTTATTTTTTACATAATCTTTGTGGTTTTTCTATAAAAACGTACGCAATGACATATAAATGACAAAAGTTACTTATTCTTTTTTCAGCTAATAAAGGATTTCAGTGGTCTGTATCCAGGAATGAAAAACAAATTATTTTCCTCTATCACCCTCAAAAAAGGGAGAAATTATAAAATATTATGCTTCATTAAAATTGCGAAAAAATAGAGACACGAGAACAAAAATAGCAAATATAATTGCACGGCATTGCATATGATTGACGGTAAGAATTTTTTCTCAAATATTAGTTCTTATTATTAAACCTTCATAAAAATAAGTATTAAAAAATTAACCGAAACTTTTTTCTTTGAATACAGAAGATAAACCAGAGAAATCCTGCAATATTGCTTTGATGTTGCTGGCTTATGTCATCAACATTTCACTTGCACGGAATGCGACGGCTATATATCGCAAGCTGCTTCTGAATCCGACGTATCCAACAAGATCATTCAAAGAAAGCATAATGTTTCACGGGTACGCCAATTTGACGACCATGTAATTCTAGAATAGTATGATTAATTAAGCTTGTTGTGGTTTTTTTGTAACTAAGTATGTCTCAATTTTTGCGATTGAAAATAAATAATATGAATCTTTTATGTCTATTTCCTTTTAAGCATGTTAAGCTATAAAACTTGTACAGGGTTTGAGAACGGAATTTCTTCTGTTAATAACCTTGTAAAAGTTAAAAAATAAAAAATGTTGTATCATGGCTGTGTACACTAAATGTATAATGTATCGTGAAGTATGATTTTATCTAAATTACCAATTATTATATGCTTTTCACTTACAGGTCTGGACTTTGGTGCTATATCGGTGCAGCTGTTAAGTTTGCTTTAAAATTATTTTGCATAATAATAATAATAGCCGCACTAATATCGTACAAGTTCAACATAAGTAGATAAAGCCTGACCAGAGTTTAAAAAAACCCTGCAATGAGGACGCGACCTTTGTGATTTATTTATACGTAACTATTGCCAGGAAAAGAAATTAAATGTGAAAAATGCCGCATGCCGGTTTTTAAAACATCTGGTCAGCTTTAAAATGATACATCATTCTTTATCGTACCCGCACCAATATTTATAAGTAGATATCTACGTAACCAGTGCAGGTTTTACTACAAAGAAGCATAATGTTGTATAAAACTTATTAACTGTTATAGTAGAGGTATGAACGGGAAGTCGAAGCGTGGGCAGACCGCCATTCCTAAGATGTCAGGGCCTACCTCAACCAGATACGCCGCAACAAGGACGACATAGGAAAACCATGGGAGAAGCATATCTCCAGCATTGGACAAATATATATGCTGAGAAGACAAATAGAAGGTATGATACTAGTGTGGGACAATAAGGCACCATACCATTCACCATACGTATGTACATAGATGGACGGCTATTAGACATACTTTATTTTTAGGGTTCCGTGCCTCAAAAAAAGGAAAAACGGAAACTTAAAAATCAATTGTGTCTAATTAGACTCACGCCCGAGTACATGCGATACTGTTGCGGGTATAAGGCATGATGCACTATTGCACTACGTGTTACGTATTGCACACTATGCCTTACGATAATTGCACCTGTATTTTCCTTATGTTGGCATGGTACAGTCAGTGTCATTCATATACATAAATACAGCCATTGAGTCAAAATATGTAAACACCAACCTTATTGTCAGTGACATAGAGGTGTGTAGATATTTTTGAGCTCTTGTTAACGTATATATATTTATGACGCTGGCCGTACATACATAGGTGTTCAGATAATTATTTTGAATATTAACCAATCAAAGTCAATTAAATTTTGTAAATATGGTCTAGAAAGTAATACCTAGGTCTGTGGTATTTTCATATTTTCATTAAAAACTCCCTGCAATATTTAAACTATACATTTTTACGAAAATGTAATAAACTATAGACCTAGATATTAGTTTCTCGATCGTGTCTACAAAATTTCATTGAATTTGGTTAATATTCATACTAATTATCTGAACACCTTTGTATGTACCATGCCAGCATAAGGAAAATACAGGTGCGAGTATCGTAAGGCATGGTGTGCCATACGTAACACGTATAGTGCACCATGTCTTACTATACCCGCAGCAGTATCGTACGTACGCTGGCGTGTTACATAAGTATGGTTCACCGTGCTTTACTGTTCCCGCACCAGTATCGTACGTATGCTGCCGTAGTATATACGCACGGTTCATCATGCCTTACTGTACCGGCAACGGTACCTTACCTCTACTACGACAGTTAATACGTCTGGCACATCATGCTTTACTGTGCCTGCCACAGTATCCTACCTATGCCGCCATGGTGCACACGTATGGCGCACCATGATTGACTGTGTCCGCCATAGTATCGTAAGTATGCCGCCGTGGTGCAAACGTATGGCTCACCATGCTTGACTGTGCCCGCTACAGTATCATACGTATGCCACCATGGTGCACACGTATGGTGCACCATGATTTACTGTGCCCGCCACAGTATCGTACGTACGCCGCCGCGGTGCACACGTATGGCTCACCATTATTTACTGTGCCCGCTACAGTATCGTACGGTTGTCGCCGTGGTACACACGTACGACTCACCGTGCTTTACTGTGTCTGCCACAGTATCGTACGTATGCCGCCGCGGTGCACACGTATGGCTCACCATTATTTACTGTGCCAGCTACAGTATCGTACATATGCCGTCGCGGTACACACGTACGGCTCACCGTGCTTTACTGTGTCTGCCACAGTATCGTACGTATGCCACCGCGGTGCACACGTATGGCTCACCATTATTTACTGTGCCCGCTACAGTATCATACGTATGCCGTCGCGGTACACACGTACGGCTCACCGTGCTTTACTGTGTCTGCCACAGTATCGTACGTATGCCGCCGCGGTGCACACGTATGGCTCACCATTATTTACTGTGCCCGCTACAGTATCATACGTATGCCGTCGCGGTACACACGTACGGCTCACCGTGCTTTACTGTGTCTGCCACAGTATCGTACGTATGCCGCCGCGGTGCACACGTATGGCTCACCATTATTTACTGTGCCGGCTACAGTATCGTACATATGCCGTCGCGGTACACACGTACGGCTCACCGTGCTTTACTGTGTCTGCCACAGTATCGTACGTATGCCACCGCGGTGCACACGTATGGCTCACCATTATTTACTGTGCCCGCTACAGTATCATACGTATGCCGTCGCGGTACACACGTACGGCTCACCGTGCTTTACTGTGTCTGCCACAGTATCGTACGTATGCCGCCGCGGTGCACACGTATGGCTCACCATTATTTACTGTGCCCGCTACAGTATCGTTCATATGCCGTCGCGGTACACACGTACGGCTCACCGTGCTTTACTGTGTCTGCCACAGTATCGTACGTATGCCGCCGCGGTGCACACGTATGGCTCACCATTATTTACTGTGCCCGCTACAGTATCGTACGTATGTCGCCGTGGTACACACGTACGGCTCACCGTGCTTTACTGAGCCCGCTACAGTATCGTACGTATGCCGCCGCGGTGCACACGTATGGCTCACCATTATTTACTGTGCCCGCTGCAGTATCGAACGTATGCCGCCGTGGTACACACGTACGGCTCACCGTGCTTTACTGTGTCTGCCACAGTATTGTACGTATGCCGCCGCGGTGCACACGTATAGCTCACCATTATTTACTGTGCCCGCTACAGTAACGTACGTAAGCCGCAGTCGTAGTTTCAGGAGTATTCAGTGCGACTTGCGCACTACGTATGTACGTAGCCGGATGTCGGGCTACGTACGTACGTACAAAAATCGACCACTCGTAAATTACGTAACCCGCTCCATGATGAGCGTCAGTATGCCGACTACGTATGACTGACTACTTACGCGTAATGTAGCGGGTTACACACGTCATAGTGGTCGATTTTTATCCTTATTTTACGTAGTGCGGCAGAGGAAATTTTTCTCAGTGTATAAATATGAAGAACATCTTCATCTTTTATTTTTATTTTATTCTTTAACAAAAGCAATTAGAGACCAAAATATACAGCCATATCATATTATACAGTCTTATACAGTTTTAGTATTATTATACAGTTTCATAAACATCGAGTCTCAAAGCCTTACATTGAACACAACATTACATACTTATCACAATTAGTTCGTGGTCTTTTCGTGCATAAGGTGGAGTGCGTACCCATCTTGCAACGTTAAAATTTGCTAACTATGACAATATGATGATATAAAAATACATTTTATAGACTCCCGTACTATCAATCAAATTTAGACGTTCAAGCTAGAAAATACAGTAACACCCTCCATCATTATATATCTCTCCATCAATAAGATCCAACCACATTGCAATATCAAGAACTATTCAGCATTCGAAATAAGAAAGAGAATAGCAGAGTGGATTGGTTCACGTACCTACTCACGAGGAACTGGAAAAATTACTAAGATTTACCACGTAAGGTGAAATCACAATCAAGTATTAACACTTTGCACTCACACACCCACGACCACAAGTTCACATACTCACAAAATGTCCATTTTTATTTATTTATTTTTATTTCTATTTAAACCATTAAATTAAAATATTAGTAATCCCATTTGATCTTAGTTTTAAAATAACTTTTTTTTTACATTTAACATGTTAAAATAAGTCACGTTTATAATTATATTCTTGTAACCACAGTGTAAAATATTATCTAGGTACAATACAAGAATTAATTTTTAGCTAGGAAGCATTTTCATCTTCGTGAAAATTTTAAACATTGATAATGTATGAAACTATTTATATATATGTATATGTAACACATTTTCCGCTGTGTTTATGTTCATGTTGTTAATAATGATTGTCTGCGTACTTTGGAAGATGTTGTCTTTGTCCGGTTAACAGAAAGAAAACGTAGAAATCTTCGCTGTACCGACTCAACTCCACTACTACACTTAGTAAATGGGATTCCACACTGACAAGCAATACTAACTTACTGGAGTTGTGAGCGGACAAGCATTTTAAATAGCATCATAAATGTGGAGACTTTCTCATACCTACATGAACATAGACAGTCATGAAATCATATGATGAAAATATGTTAATTTAATTGAGGCCGTACCTAGTCTAAAATTAAATGACCATAAACGGTATTACCATTAACTTATTTGCAAAATATCATGTAATGTACCTATATTAGCCGTCATAATATCTTTGGCAGAATTAAGTCAATTGAGCTACTAATTCTTATTTTTACTTTGACTTGTATCCGTGTCCCGATCTTTATTAGTTCGTTTGTTTTTAGGGTTCCGTACCCAAAGGGTAAAAATGGGACCCCATTACTGAGACTCCGCTGTCCGTCTGTCTGTCACCAAGCTGTATCTCATGAACCGTGATAGCTAGACAGTTGAAATTTTCACAAATGAAGTGTTGCCGCTATGACAGACAACAAAATACCAAAACAGAATTTCTGCCTCGGTGGGCGAGCCCGACCCGCCCCTGTCAGGTTCTTTTTGGCAATGAGTAGAACAGATTAATCGCATGAGGTACATTCGGTCGAGGGTTTTCCACGACTAAGGCTCGAATGACCAATTTGATCACAACCATAGCACGTTTTTTTGAACTACAGACTACTACTATTACTATAGAAATTACATCTATTTAATACATTTATTTTCTCAAAATAATAGTGTTCTAAAGTTACTCCGTACTTAACTATTTCAGCGAGCATTTCAGTCAACAGTTCAGCATAGTCTTGGCGGAACGGGAAAGATTCTACCAACTTCTTCTTCCACTCGACCCAGTAAACATCATCGTAGGTAAACTTTGATACCAAGGCCTTGCTACACCAGTAATCCGACTATTGATGAGTTACGACTTCTCGTCCTGCCGTAACGAACCGCTCTTGACCTCAAGCTCTCGTTGCCATTTTGTCTCGGCATAGTAGGTACCGGCTTCTAACACTTTCCCTGGCATCCTCATATCTGCCAATGTCTGTGATGGGCGAAGCAGTATCACGATGATCTCGTAGATGTACGGAGGGACCTCACTCTAGGCGTTCGGATCTTAGACACTCTCTCTTTTCGATACTCTAAGTCAAGACTAATAGGTATTAGTAACCTCAGTGTCACGTCCTTGCGACACCTGGTTTTTCTGAGTCGGGACTATCATAATATTCATAAATCAATATCAACCTCAGTATCATGCACCCGTGACACACCTGGTTTTTCTGAGTCGGGACTATCATAATATTCAAAATCAATATCAACCTCAGTATTATGCACCCGTGACACACCTGGTTCTTCTGAGTCGGAACTATCATAATATTCAAAATCAATATCAACCTCAGTATCATGCACCCGTGACACACCTGGTTCTTCTGACTCGGGACTATCATAATATTCATAAATCAATATCAACCTCAGTATCATGCACCCGTGACACACCTGGTTCTTCTGAGTCGGGACTATCATAATATTCAAAATCAATATCAACCTCAGTATCATGCACCCGTGACACACCTGGTTCTTCTGAGTCGGGACTACCATAATATTCAAAATCAATATCAACCTCAGTATCATGTACCCGTGACACTCCTGGTTCTTCTTAGTACTGTCTTATTCTCGCCTGACCCTCATACCTGGGTACACATGGCCAAGTCATTATATGGCTAGACTCACGCCGCTACGCCGTCTCGGTTTTAGCGCCTCTCGATCCTAGCCCTCAAACATGGGCAACCTGGGTCCGGGCTAAAACGACTCTCTCAGTTCATCTCACGCCGCCGTATCGTCTCGGTTTTAGCCGACCCTAGCCCTCAAACATGGGCAACCTGGGTTCGGGCTAAAACGACGCTCTCAGTTCATCTCACGCCGCCGCACCGTCTTGGTTTTAGCCAACCCTAGCCCTCAAACCTGGGCAACCTGGGTCCGGGCTAAAACGACTCTCTCAACTCATGGCGGTGGTAGCTGAAACTGACAGAATACAGCTTAGAACCCATTAAATATAAGGTCACCTTATTCGCAATTATTTTCAAAATATTTAAAATAATAACCTCCTTTTGAAGTTTGTTAATATAGTCAATATACTTTTATAATAAACCGTCCAAATTGTAGCATACATTATTCATTGTGATATAATTTTGAAATAATTAGCGGTACTATCAAAACAAGTGAAATAGTGTCTAACTCAAAAGCAATGAAATGAATTACAGTACAGCGATCCTGCCACATCCTGCACAAATTTGCGTCTTTTTAAATCACCAATACTATGTAGGTACTGAACTATTTAAATAGGTACATTAAAATAATTTGTGTAAGTTATCTCGATCCATGAACAAGGCCACCCGCCTTGTTGAAATTTTGAAAAAATACATATTTTAAATGGAATAAACAATACATACAGGCTTTGAATTATTATTCTAAGCATATAGGCAGGCAGAGAGCAAGTAATGACTTTAAACATTTTTCTTCGAAAACTTTCTCAATTTTACACTTGAACCAACAGTTCTCACATGAAACTGTTCGTATTGATATTTAGCAAGTCAGCCCCTTCTTAATTTTCAAGATTAAAGTATGAATATGATTTTTTTTCAACTCTTAGTCCAATCGCCATACGTTTCTTTTTAAAATAAACATTGCTTTAAAATTAGATTAAGCACTTATTTGTCGTATGGGCACTTATGGTGTGAAATATTAAGTCGGCAGTGTCATACTTTCAGTATTTCGTCATGCTTTATAGTGGTTTTGATATCTATTTACATAAAATATTTCGAAATCTTATCAAAGAAACTTGACATTTGCAAAAGTATTCCCACAGGAATAGACCGAATTTATCATTGGTCCCATATATAAAAATTTATGTTTTTTTTTATTATTTTACTTTTCACTTAGTATCAGCTGTCGTGTAGGTACTTCACTTATCATATGATTAATTTCAATATTCCACAACAGAAAAAGAGAGAAAAGAAAATATTTATCCAAGAAAATTTTATTATTTCTTAATGTTAATAGATTTCCCAATAGAAATCAAATATGTAATTAAGGGAAAATAAAATGTATGTAATCAAGTACTTATTTCCTTGCAAATAAAAAGATCATAAAGCAAGACACAGATTGGCAGAAATAAACATTTTGTAGGTACCGAAGTACCGTGAATTTCATTTTAATTTCTGAATAAGTATTTATAACATATTAAAATATTTCTTTCTCACTTATTCTGGCATTTTCTTAAAAGTTATTTAGAATCTTTATGAAGTAAAAAAAAAGTAATAAATCATTACTTACGTCGTAGGCGTAGGTAGATCGAAAAGTATAAAACCTTTCGTTGATCCCGCTACTGAAATTGTAGGGATAACTTCAAATTTATGCAGCATTCCTTGCATCGATTGCTTGAATAAGAGAGCAATTAAACTTTTATCTGTTTATTACAAATTTTCACAAATACTTTTTACATTTCGCATTTCGGTACAACCAGCAATATTAATGGCGGGAATACAATTCAATGCCCTGAGTATCGATCTTCTTCTGTTTAAGCAAAATAAACTGATCGTATGAAATTCAAAGAGGTTTCATATCTCTTTGCATTGAGATTTTATGCAAAGAGGTTCATATCTCTTTGCATTGAGGTTTATTCTTAAAATCATTAACTGAACATGTTAGAACAGTTTCTGAATTTCTTGTCTGTCTCTCTGTCTATGTCTGTCTGTCTGTTCCAGCATCACGCAAAAACCACTGAACGGATTTTGACGAAACCTTGTATAATAACAGTGTATATCCCAGGCTATCATATGAAAAAATAAAAATCTGGAAAAGTGGCTGAGAAATCGTAACCAGCAACAAAACCTTTGGTACAGTACAAAATAAGCATGTTTCAGAGATCCACTAAAACCAGCAAAGTTGATCTTTGTTGCAGTATATTTTTCATACCATAGAGAGCTCAACGTAGGGTTGATATTTATCGCAGTAAATTTTACATATCATAGGTGGCTCAATAGGCCAATAAAATTAGATTTTTTGAGGAATTAATTCCCAGTAAGCTGGAAATAGTTTTATTAGCTTCAGTTGGTCCTAAATACGTGTAATATTTTAGTTTGCACCGTTCCAGGAGGTGTGCATGACTTTTGGAAGCGAAAAAACGGGAAATTTTCGAACTTTTTTTCAGATTTTTGCTTCTAACTCAAAAACGGTGCATCAGACGGAAAATGTTATCGTATACAATATTAAAGAAGATTAAATTCAGCTTCGGATGAATATTTAAAACTTGAAATTCGGTGTAGTGGTATAGCCGAAATCGATAGTTAGATATTGGTAAAATTTCTTATTTGGATACAAACTTACATTTTGCGACTTTTCATGACCAAATATATTTGGAACAGACACTCCTATTGGAAAACACATAAAGTAGAGAATTAAATTTCACGTTATATGGACACAAAAATTATCAAATTCAGTCATTTTGAAAGACTAAATTTGGCACCAATTCAAAATCGGTTTTTTACCTAAGTTCGTGTCTCTGTGTGTTATTCGTAAAAGAAAGTATTATTACGTTGTTTTTATTGTTTCAGAGATAATGTGGCTCATTGAAAATCTACAGACATTAATGACCCGGAGTGTTTTATTTGTTGCATGTTGAGGCTTTATCTACAGTAAAAGAAAGAGGGACAGAAACATTGATAAAGAGAAGTATAGAAAAAAAGGAAAATAAGCACCTTCAACTTCAAGGTCTTAATTCAGTCGAGGTTCTTGAAAAATGCAGGAAATATCCGAAGAAGAAGAAAAGTAACGGAGAAACCCCCAAGAGCCGTAAACAGTGGGGAGCAACTTTTGATTTTAAGAAGAGATGTGTGATCTGTGGGGAAGACGCATCGCAGGAATTTGTGGCCGAGAACGTAAGAAGCCTGTGAAAAGGCGAACTACCGTACATTATGGAACAAAAATTGAGTTTAAAAATTCCCTCTTGGCCGCAGCTGAATGGAGGCAGGATGAAAGGTGCTTGAAAGAATTCGTCTAGAAAATGATCTGGTTGCAATAGAGGCCAGGTACCATCACTCCTGCTGCATCAAGTTCCTAAAACTGTTGGCTGGCCCGAAGATGAATTCTTTCAAGCACCTCTTCATTTTCCCTCCATTCAGCTGCGGTCAAGAGGGAATATTTAAACTTAATTTTTGACACATACTGTATGGTAATTCGCCTTATCACAGGCTTCTTATGTTCTCTGGCCACAATAATTCCTGTGATGCGTCTTCCCCATAGATTGCAAATCTCTTCTTAAAATCAAAAGTCGCTCCGCATTGTTTACGGATCTTGGGGTTTTCTCCGTCACTACTTTTCCTCTTCGAATATATTTTCCTGCATTTTTCGTGAACCTCGACTGAATTAAGACCTTGGAGTTGAAGGTGCTTATAATCATATTTTTCAATCCCTCGTTCTTTTACTGTAGATGAAGTCTCAACATGCCACAAATGAAACACTCCGGGTCATTCATGTCTGTCGATTTTCAATACGCCACAATATTATCTCTGAAACAATAAAAAACAACGTAATAATACTTTCTTTTATGAATAACCAACTTTTCACACTATATTAAACAAATCAGAGACACGCACTTAGGACTTTAAAAAAAACGATTTTGAATTGGTGCCATATTGTAGTGTCCATATAACGTGATTTAATTCTCTACAACTTTAATTTTGTGGGTTTTTAATAGGAGTATCTGTTTCAAATGAAAAGGGCTTTGAAATGAAAACCCTTTTCATGAAGTCAATTAAATGAAATTGGTCATGAAAAGTCGCAAAATATTAGTTTGCATCTAAATGAGACATTTTCCCGATACTATCGATTTCGGCTATGCCACTAAACCAAAATTAAAGTTTTTAATGTTCATTCGACCCAGAATTTAACCGTCTTTAATATAGTATGCAACAAGATTTTCCGTCCGATGCACCATTTTTTTAGTTCGAAGCAAAAACCTGAAAACAGTGCGAAAATTTCGCTTTTTTTATCTCCCAAAAGTTATGCACACCTCCTGGAACGGTGCAAACTAAGATTACACGTATTTAGGACCAACTGAAGCTTCTTCTTTCTCATCGAATGAGGAATAGTGGTGTTTAATCTAATTTTATCAGCCTACAAAGTATTTATGTCAATTTGGGTTGTCATTGTCTGTCATCATTCTTCAAAGCAAGAATCTTATATTCAGTAATAAAAAAGTATAAAAAGTATCAAAGAGGATTTATTTATTGAGAAGATTTATAACTTCTTGAAGGAATGAATAATAATTATTGACATAGACTATATTCACAGGGTTGCTTGGTTTTTTCTTTGAACCTGTTGATTTAATACCTAACTATATAAAGAGGTGGGAACTGCGTTTTATTTCCGCCACAGTTTATTATTATTGCCATCAGTGTACCATGGGCAACAGCGACGCTTAACCACTGCTAAGGTCAAAATCGCTTGCACGCCGCGCCGTCACAACCATACGTTTAGTTCGTGTAGGGGCGATACGCGCGCACACGAATTTTGTTGCAAACTGGTTAAGCGTCGCTGTTGCCCATAGTACATTAGTATGTAATCGCCGTAGAGCACGGGCCGCCGCGGCCAGCGGCCACACCGGGCCTCTGGCCGCGGGCGGCGGCCTGGTGCGCGCACTCTACGGCGATTTCATACAAATGTACTGATCTCGCTGGCCGCTGTGGCCAGGCTGCAAGTGCGCTATTGCTCTTAGAGTTTATATACGAATGGAGTAGGCGGAATCCCTCGGTTTCTCCCCAGGTAAAAGTCAAATCATGACCTACAAAGGCAAATTCAAGCGATCTCCAATCACAAGTGTCACACAGGCTAGAGTTTTGAGCGTGACCCTAGAGGATGCAAGGTCCTACGCGCCGCATGCGCAAATTATCGGTGAAAGCGCTTCGAGTTCTTCCGTGATCATGGCGCATGCAACTGCGCCGAAATATCGGAGTCTCAAAAATAAACAGGTACATGGTGTAAATCCCGACATAGCTTATTCAATCAATGAAAAAATACTCTTTAAAATTAAAAAAAAGAAACTGTTTCGGCAAAGTTTTACGAGTTTCCGCGTCAAAATGGGGAATTCGATTACGTGTGCTGAAACTTTTATACAAAAGAACCTATGTTACGGTCCTGTGCTACGCTGCAGCCGTATGGTACCCACGCTCCTCAGTTTTTATTGTAAAGAGAGCTTTGTTCAGTACACAGAGGCCAGCACTTATTTTATTGACGAAAGCTTAAAGGATGTGCAGTTCCGCAGCGTTACCCCGTGCTTGCTGGAGTTCTCCCTGCCGACCTTGAGGTTTTTCGTGTGGAATGATTTGTGGAGGAGGGAAACCTACTGGCTCCCAGGGAGTGTCGAGGACTAAAATGAACCATTAGAGAGGAAACCGTTGTTGTTTGGCAGGAATGATGGGACTTCGCCCGGTCTAATGAGGCGACTCCCACAGGGGACTCGTAAATCACCAGAACCTCATCTGTTGTCGTGAAAACTGGGAATTGTACGAGTTTGGGCACATCTGGCACACCATCAGAAGATCGTATGAATAGGTCTGAATGTTTTTCGAGAGTAGTCCGACGCGAAGTACAGTATTGTGGTGCCTAGACCCAAATGGGGAGAGTAGGCAAAAAAGAAGGAACGGAAACAAAATTTGTAGGGAGTCAAGAAAAGCGCACACGGGGAAAGCGCTCTCCCGAGATTCGATCCGTATACCGAGAAGGTAGAACGGACCATGCGTTGGTGGAGGATTGCGTCCTTGGTAGGTCATGTACTGTCCTACACTGTTAATTTCTGTAAATAAACTGTTACCATTTTTTAAATACTATACTGTAACCAACCTGTACATAATGTGTAAATTAAATATATTTTAATATTTATATAAATAATTATTGCGAGGCAAGGTATCCAACCAAGCGGTGCTGCAGTCGGTGGGGTTGTGTGTCCCAGACCGGTATGTGTGGCGGCGGAGACGGCCACCTTTGTTCGCTATACCGCGCGCGCGCACTAACTTATTAAAAAAAGCACCATTAACTCGAGCATTGAGAATGCTAAACAACATGTCTGACACCGTGGACATATTCGGTTGCTCACTGGACGCATTCACAAAGGCGGCATTATTTGTTATTTGTTATAATAATAATTAATTTTAAGGATAAGTACATAATTATAAGTTTAGACTATCGCATTAGGTTAAGAGCCTGTAATGATAGATGTAAGTTGGAAAAAAAAAAAAAAAATTATGAGTTTAAATTTTTTTCAGAGCATAACCAGTTTAACAACTTAGTATTACTTCACTGTAGTTTTGAAAAAATATTGTTTGTCATGTTCAGTTTCGTCCGCGCGGACGAAGACGCGGGTATCAGCTAGTTTTTTAAATAAAATCTGACTCTGTTATTAACTTTAATCGTTGATTTTTGGCAAGACAGAGATAACGCTCTCATGTCGACAGAAATAGACAAAGTTGAACACGCACCGGCCACACTCCTGCGCACAAGGATCCATGGATCAATCCTTGTGTCTCTCTCTCACGTCGGTAGTGAAAGAGTGAAATGGTGATTTAAGTTTGTTCAAGTATTTTTGTCTTGGTTTTTTTTTCATAATGTGGAACAGTGTTTTGTGGATGCTGGTGGTTTTACCGGGATGTGTTTACGGTAAGTTGGTAAAATAACTAAGGATTATCACGGCAAAGCAAAAATAATTCTTATTTCTTTCTTATCGCATGAGAAATATGAGAATTAAAATAAAAATTAAATAAAAAATTATTTATTTGAACAGCCATTTACAGAATTATTATTAAATGTTAGTCTGCTCCCATTTAAGATTTCCCTGAGTAATGAGAGTCAAGCTTATCGTTGAGAATAGCAAAAAATATTGCCATTTACAATATAAACTGCTTAATTAAGAACACCTTATTAAGTAAATATATTTTCTGGTATGTCATTTATCTTGATCTTAATATAAAAATAACATTGTGAATATGAAAAATATAAAATTCAACAAGACAACAAGTAGAACCTATAAACTTTCAATTATTTCCTCTGTGGATTCCAACTGATACAGTCACTTAATCACAAAAAAAATTAAAAGAAGAAATTAGATAGTCCGGTAAAGATTTATCAAAAGAGAATCTTATTGTAAAGTCGTAGAGCAATGGAATCGTAATGTCTCGTATCAAAGGTGGAGTGTGCATATTTAATGGGATATCTAGATATTCTTATTTGCGAAAGTATTATAAAATGAATTTCCTACGATGAAATCTACAGAGAACTTGCAGCACAAATAGTTTACGCACTTGTAGGACACACATTTGATGTCAGGTAAAATTGAGTAGTTGGGGAACGAAAGGGAAGTTCAAGGGGCTACTTTGAGAAAAGCTCTCTGTGTGAGTTCAAGTTCGATTAGATGCTCCTTTGCAGCGCCACCCCAGACACATATACAGTAAGTCAGCAAACATTGGTATACGGCCTTGTATACGGCCACCTCTAGAGTAAAGTTTATCAAGCCGCCTGTAATCTGACTTGGCTTAAAGATAAACATTAGTACGTGATTCGCTATTGTAGGCACATAAAGTTGTTTCCCTGGATTTTAGCTTTTATACTATGTAATATCTGAGCAACCAAGCTCGGTTATTACTATTTTTTTTTCAAACTTTTCTAAAAACAATAAAAATTTAAACAAAAATATAAACTTGAACATATAAAAAAACAAAGTCGCCGAGCGGGATTCGAACCCGTAAGACAGAGGTTACACGATCAGTCTGGAATGCAATTTTATTTTTTATTTTATTTTATTTTCTAAGAAAACCAACAGCGTTATACTTATATTACATTTCCTCTAGGACCATGTTAAAAGTATGGCCAATAACAGGTTTTCCTTAAATTAAATTAATAACATTTGTTGTTTGAGATAGAACAATATAAGTACTTACTTATTTTAAAAGCATTTTGTTTTTATTTACCTAAACCTATAGCAATCGTTGAATGACAGAGTACCTACCTACCTGTGTCAATTAATTTATAATCTATGACTATAACAAGAATATTATTAAGAATATACAATAAATGATTTAAATATATATATGCAAATATAAAGATAAGTACCTAATATAATTAATAACATATATCTAATATAAAAAAACATTTTAGTCACAATCATTATTATGTATGGACTACTAACTTTCCTGCAACATATTTTTACTGATCCTGCCGCAATTCTACCATCAGTCTGGATCACAATTTTACCAACTCTGACTGACGCCAGAATTACGCCAGACTGATACAGGGCTGCCAAGATCTCGATATAATAAAGTAAAAAGTGTTTTAAGATAAACATAAATTTTATTCACCTCGAATATTATGTCGATTATATGGATTTAGAAATGTAAATTTCTTAATTTGATGATCATATTTGGTTGTGGATTTTTCTTTATTTAAACTTAATTACCTTGTTACAAAAAATGATTTTATAAACCTACCTAGGCACCTATGTCTAAAGTCTCTCGCGGTACTTAGGTATAACAAAAATTATCAGAAAACATGATCACAGAATAACTAATAGTACAAGTACAGAAGCAGCCCGCCGCATAGTAATTTAAATAAATAGCGACTTTTGCTCCGACACAATAAAGTGCAATTCAGGTCGCGCAATGGCCTGCAGTACAGTTTATATTCACCTAGTAGTTGCCTCTCTTTCTATCGCGTGCTCTTACCTTTTCTAGTGACGCAACGTTAAGGTTGTCTTCTTTTAAATGAACTGCGTAGCGTATATCATAATGTGAAAAACGACAATTTTTTATTGGTTTTTGATTTTGACATCCGTACACGGTACAGTAATGTCGATTCGACATTGTAACTATTATAAAGAGGCAATACCTACACGGGCAGTAAGATGCCGCGCTTGTACGGCGGCGGGCGTGTGGCGGCCCTTTGCTCACTTGTTCGTTCGAACGAACGGCTAGCGGTAGGTGCTTATCGCGCGACCTTGAGCGAGTGAAGGAGGCCTGAGATGATCCCGAACTATTAAGAGAATAGCTATTTTTGTGTAATTAATGGGACGATCCAATGAAAATGTAAATACATAAAGTAGGTACCTACTTAATTTTAAAATAAATGTGAATTATAGGGAAAAATAGTAATGTTGTAAAAAAATCGTCTTTGAGTCGCTGGTGTGCGGCTAGTCGCTCGACGACCCGAGTCGCCCAGCGACATTCGATCAAAATTAGAAGCGCCATCTAGCTTCGACCGCTTCGAATAGATTTAATAAATGAGTATCTAACAATACCAAACAGCACCACCATAGTACTACTGCTTTTGAAAACCTCGTGGCAACATCTATTAGATTAATTTGTAAACAACATACAATTTGAGCGAGGTCTACAGCTCACTGAGCCACTAGTTAGTATTGATTTTCCTATACTATCAGTTTATTTTTACCTACATAATTTATTATTGTTAAGTATGCCTAAATAGAGTATTTTAGCGTAGGTAGGTACCTAGTTTAAAATCAACGACAGTAACTAATAGATTACTGTCGTTGATTTTCCTTCACAAACAAAATAGAGTAACTACATTACATATACAATTTTATTTAGAGTAGAGGTGGCAGCCCTAATATACAGTGACTGTCGCGGCTGTAGGGTGACAAGATCAGAACGTTTAAAATACGGGACTTAGGAATAAAATATGGGACAAGTCATGTATGGTTCTTTTAGAAATCTTTTTATCGGGCTTAACAAATGACTTATTTTCTATAGTTACCTTTAACCAGGATCCAACCAGCCTTTTTTACGCGATTAGGCGGATCCCCACCCCACCAAGCGAGCAGCCTCGTGCGAGGCCCGCCACACGCGGCAAATGTCTTATCTCGCGTCAGGCAGCGCGCTTGGTGGGGAGCTACCTAATCGCGTAAAAACGGCTGGTCGGATCCTGGTTGAAGGTTCCCTAGGGATTTTTTCTAGGGAACGAGGCGAAGTCGCGGGCGGAAGCTAGTAATAGTACATTATGAAACAAGTAAGCTTAGGTTGCGCATTGCACACGAGGCTGTGGGTTGCAGCCCGAGCCGTAGGAGAGGGCGTAACTCAGCCGAGTGTGCAATAAGCAAGAGCTCACGAGTTTCATACGACGTTTTTCAACACAATGCCTTTGGCAGTGATTTTGTTCATCTCAGAGATTTTCGAAGTCTCTATCGACAAACCCTTCTAGAACCTAAAATGTTACTTGGGAGTCATATTAAAGAGATACCTACCAGATTTAAATTGCATTTCATTTTTCATTACTTCCAATGAGAAAAGAAGTAATTACATTTTATTTTTTTTTGAATTTAGGCATTCACGATGCTATTTTTATGTTATGTTCATTAATATTATTAAAAAAAATCGACTCACCCGTAACACCTCAGACGGGACGGTGCTGCAGGTAAGTCAATTTTTTTTAAGTATTTTTTAAATATATTAATTATTTTATTTACATTTTCAGTATATTCAGCAATACCTCCCGGGTTCCCTGCCATTGGAATCAAAGGCAGCGACTTCATACACCCAAATATCATTTCGATTAAAAAGAGAGAAGTCAACAGATGTCCCCCGGGCTACAGAATTCGAGTTGACAATACTTGCGCAGGTATGCTACAATTTTTTTTCTCCACAAAATTAGTGTAGGTATGTACTAGAAAATATATCCAAGAAGTAATGTGCTTATAAAACATGTTCCAAACCTGTAACAGGTAATTTACTAGCTCACACTGCCGTCGTATCAGAGAACACAGTAACTTTGAAAAAGTCGTTTCGAGAAAAACGCGCGAAAAGTTTTTTGGAAACTATGTTCGATTATGACAAATTTATGAAAGTTAGCAAACTAACTAGAATGTAGAGTGATTAAAAATAACGTTGCGCTAAAATGTGTATTTTTATTTTTTATGTATCTTTATGATATTTCGTGTTAAATGCATAACTGTGTTCTTGTTGGTAAAAAGAAATAAGAAAAATTAGTTGTACTAGACTAAATGACAGTAACTGACATAGTTACTGTGTACTAGCTAAGATTTACTAAATACTGTGATTAAGTTAAGTAAAGAAGCTGCTAAATTCTTTACTTCATCACAGTAACTGTTAATATACTGTTTTTTAATCTAATTTACTTAACAAAATTTAGTTGACTGTGAATCTAGTAAGTCAAGTTGCTGTATTTTAAGTTAAATCGATAAAAGCTAGCGATGGTTGGTCTAATCCAGTATTTTACAATACTGTGTTATAGACTAAACTTTGCAAGTTTTTGTTCTAAAAAGGATATAATTTTCTTTAGTAAAATGAATTGAAAAAACATGAATATGGTCCAGGTATTTTACTGGTAAAACAGCTAAACTAAACAAATCAGTCTCAAATCAAATGCCTTTCTAGGCTTTTACATTAAATAATAATCTTCTAAAAGTCTTATACAATACAAATAAATATACTAGAATAAACACGACTCGCACCAGATCATGTTCTCGGACGGGAACATGATCTGGTGCGAGTCGTGTTTTTTCTAGTATATTTATTTGTATTGTATAAATCGCATTGTGAATGCTAAAATCTCAAAATTAAAAAATTCTAAAAGTCTTTTTAATCACTATTTGGAAAAAGTTGTCCCTACAAAAAAATAAAAAATTAGCAAACTTCTAACAAATTATAATAATATCTAGTTAAAACTTTTACTTATTAAAAACATGAGATCTATCAACCATAATATTTTAAAATAATTATAAAAACAGTAACTTAAGGCTCCGGCGAACGGTGAGCTTCCCATACAAACGTAATACCAAAATGATTTTCAATTTGAGCACAATTTACTATTCTTGTGATATTATTTGGAATAATATAGTATTTGTCTAGGTAATAGAAACCTAGACAAATACTGTCTTAATATGAATAACATCACAAGAGTTAATTATGCGCAAATTGCAAATCATTTTGGTATTACGTTTGTATGGGAAGCTCACCGTTCGCCGAAGCCTTAAGGAATATGTTTGTAAATAACGCAAAATCTCTTATTTGGTAGCTCAACCTTTTTTACTTTACGACCTTTTAAAACTGATATTGTTCGTACAAACTAACTTTACTTTTTTACGTGATGGTATTAAAATTATTTAGTTTTATGCCCCCCTAGCATGACCACCGTCCTTCGGCTGGAGTGAGCTATCACTCAAGAGATCTTGCTATATTAACATATTAAATAAGGCTTTCGAAAAACAACAAATAAATGTTTACATAAACTCAATAAAAGATCAAATACAAAATTATATAAAATTTCACATTATTATGTAATCCTATTCACAGCCATCTTCAATTTCTGTACACAGATCCAGAGCCATATCATTTGTGGGTAATTCTCTCCAAAATATAAGGCGACTAGAAGGCATGAGTGGTCCCAATTTACCAATAATAGCATTTTTTCGTTGTGTGGTAATTCCTCGCGGGGAAGATTTTAAAACAGGACATGTAATACCATTTTTTTCACACTTCGCTTTCAAAAACTCAAATTTAGTATAATTTTCTTCTTGAAATTACTTTTTAATATATAAGCTGTAAGAATTTCGTTTGACTTGTACTTCTACCAATTCACGCAAATAAATTCTAGGACATAGTTTCTTGAGGCGTTGAGCAGATGAATGGTCTTAAATAAAATTAGCGAAATCGCTAACATTTTGTTTACTTACGATGTTTTGCCACGTGCTCATTGAATAACTTGCGCAAACGCAAAGCCAGCACGATGTCCGTACGCCGACTGACTCGTCTCGTCACCGTCACTCCCAAATCACACACGACCCTCACCACCCACCTACCCCGTACGTCCCTTATACTTAGTTAAAACCCAGTAAATATTGTTTCCGCGCTCGAAAGGTCTAGGTAAAAAAACAGTAAGTAGTTAAATACTGTTATTTTGTTAAGGAACTTAAATAATCGATTGCCAGCATAATTCTCTTATAACACAGTATCTTAGATACTGTATTGTTGCTAGGTGATATATTATAATGTTGAAATCTTGAGCTAATCTATAACACAGTATTTAGAAAAAATGCTGTGTTTTATACTAGCAAGAGCGTTTTACTGTGTTCTTATCTAAAGTGTATTTCTTACGGTATTTATTGTTTGTTACCATTATCACAGTAACCTCTTACTTACTGTTTTCAAATTATGTAATACCTACATGCTGTGTTTTGTTTTAATAATTGGTGTTAGTTCGTAAAAGTTACTGTGTTTTTAGTAACCGTATCTCTGGAACCATAAGTGCTAAAAATAAAACAAAAATTTTGCCGGGTAGAGCTCTTGCTCATTATTACAGTAATACAATAAAAGTGAAAACACAGTAAGTAAAGATACTGTGTTCTCTGATACGACGGCAGCACAGGTAATTATGAAAATAAAAGAAAATAAACCTTTAAATGAGAACTTTTATTAAAATAAAATAAGAAAATATAGTATTAAGAGAGTTTTAGAATGTAGGGCGTGGGTATAATATTCTTGCAGCTCACTTGTTGCACTGGCGGAAGGCCTTAAATCACAGTATTCTCACTGAGTTGAGTTTACATACATGAGTTATAAAACAGAAGTCAAACAAAACAAGATATTTAAAAGAGATCTGAATTTTTCTATCTTTGAAATAGGTCTACAATATATTAGAACAGTTATAGATCATTAAACAATAGGAAATCATATGATAAATAGACAAACGCTCTCTAGATTAAGGTAATAAATTACAAATCAAATATCACTAGGTTAGACAGATGATAGAAGAGAAGAGAAGAGATGAGTATGGGCGCCACACGCTTGTGGATGACTCACAAACGTGAATAATAGTAAAGGGTGTAGCAAAATAGAAGTATAGGAACGGTTACACCTGATGTTCGTCTTCTGATGGGGTTTCTCGATCACCAGTCACTCAAGGCCGAGGGTCAGATAATGAGGGCTTAGCGATGTTGCCGTCTGCTCAGCAGCACTCGTCTTGGATGGGTGATTCCGTCAGAATTTAAAAGAACTGTAGAGGAAATAGAAAACACAGCGTTATGACAAAACAGTGACATAAAATAAATGTCAGTAGACATGATTGCCGTTTAGCAGAGAAGCTTACCCGGACACTGAGGATTTGAGGACAAATGTAATAGGTTGCGGTGCCCACGATGATGCAGCTGGGACGCAATTTTGTGGTTTACGAGGGATAGATGACACACACACAGCGTATGAGAATTATTCTCAATCACAATACACTCGGGCGCACACACAGCAAGTTAGGTAGAAATTCAGAGAGAGCGAATGTCCCCACTCAAAGAAATTGGGTTCTATTTATATCTTTTTCGCTTTAGCCGTACAATTTCGCGAATCATCTACTACATTCCCGAGACAGTGAGAAAAAATCATAAAGACTAGCATACTTCTAGAATGAGCAGATTTTTGTCTATGGTTAAAAAAATTGGTTAAAGAAAAATAAAGAATTATATGAAATCAAATAAAGGAAGATTCGTAGATTATTAATAACTAATTACTTCCATTGTACGACAGATATTTATTTAGTTATTGATAAAAGTTTTTAGGAATCATAGATAATTGAAATTGTTTTTTATGTGGAACTAGATTGTGAAAGCAGGAAGCTACTTCACGCTAGATGTCAGTTTTGAGTGCTATTGTATGAATGAGATGACAGGGTGGTTATGCATTTAGGTGTGAGAGGGACGGTAATATACTTGCGACAGACTGCCACTACTTGACACTAGATAGCGCTAAAGTTATGATGAAGTGTGGAATCCCAACGCTAGGTGGCTTTATGAAAAGAAGAGATGCAAATAGCTAGACATCCCTGCTAGAATGAAAAGGCGTGTATATATTTGGATGTTTGCTCGTGGCATTAGTTCCGCTATTCCTCGCAAGATTGAGCCAATGGTCCGAGAATTATGATTTTTATGTTAATAAAATTAAAATGTCAATCATCAGATCGAAGTATTGTTTGTTGATGAATTTAAATCTACATAAAGTGTAAAAAGAAACTAGAAATTATTGCGTGGAATAGGGTTACTGAAGATGTAAGTACCTTGCAATATGGGATGTATGAAAAATGTTGTGTAATGATGTGAAATAGTGGATAAAGAAAACATAAATAAAGGTTGGTATGATTAAAGTATGTAACCTATCAAAAATGATATGTTACAAACAGCAACATGGATTATACGAGTAAATAGTTGTACTATATATTTGATGCATTATTATTAACCATACTTTATTTAAATCCATAAGGAAGGCCTGAATTCCAACTGTGGAGATATTTAAAAAATGGTTGATGGTGATGAAATTATATACGTAGTCTTAAAATTATATGATCCTGCCCCACTACTCAAATGGCCAACATTATCTGTTGAAACGCTAAGTGTCGCAGCTTGGAATCAATACCTATCATTTTTTCCTCTCACCACCCTGAACCTGTTTTTGACGTTTCCTGTCATTTGGCTGTCGAGAAAAGACATGAGTCGCTAGTCCAAACCGAGCTGAAATGCGTGCACGCTGCTGTTTTAAGGCCTTAACATGCGTCAATCCGAGCGGGTCAATCCGTGATGGAGTGAAATCGAACGTAACTCTACTCACTTTGGGTTCAAATCAGTGCGCGTTCCAACGCGGCGGTTGCGTTGAGAACTAGCACCGAATTCTCAATTTTTACATGTTTTTATTACTTTACTTCGCTTTCAAGTTAGTTAAAAAAATCTGTTCAATTAAGATTGAAGAAGGTATTAACATCGCCGATTTTTATGGTTGGTTTTAACATATAGGTAAAAGAATGTTCTGTTTCCGAGAAATTTTGCAAATAAGACCAGAAACAGGGTCCACGGGATATTTTTTTACATCAAAGGTGGTTACATTTTTATAAATATCTGTTGTGTATAATATTTCAAGTACATTAATATTTTTAACTGACTTAAAAAAGGAGGAGGTTCTCAGTTCGTCGGAATGTTTGTTTTTTTTCATGATAACTTCACGAGCGTAATCTTTTAATAATTTGAATTGAATATTGGGATTTGACTCACCTTAAGGCCTTAAGTAAAAATTTTAAATTCAGTGAAAATCAACAGCCACAGTATCCCAGTACCTCCTTTGATTTAAAAGTAGTTTCATCGATCCCTGCTGAAAAATCGAATAAGCGATACTCAGATAAATCCAAAAACAACCCCTTAATGACATTATGGTTCTAGCGTTCAAAGTAATTGCAACCTCTAACACTTACTATTAAAGCTTAAATATGAGCAATATACAATTCAATCACATGTCAAAAACTTATGACAGACTTTGATGTATAATCCCCGTCAATTGGTAATGCGCTGGAACCTTGTCAAATTAACATACACATCATCGTCATCCGCAACTAAAAATAACAAAAAACAGTAAAATTCTAATAGGTAATATAAAATATTAATTATTGAATTCTTATTTTCAATAAGAAAGGGTCTAGGTATATGAGAAAATTACAATTGTTTTTCGTTTTTGAGGTTAAAATCATGGCCGCCAGGCGCATTACCAATTGACGCGGATAGTATTGTATGAAATTGACAAGCCTACAACACGTAATTTTTATAGTTTACTCATAGACTTATTATACAGGGTGGCCCAAACGGTGACGCTAAAAATTTTTTTTTTGTTTCCTCACATCTCGTTGTACCCGGAAATACCCTATGTATGTTCAGCGATTTTTTGTAGTTTTCGAGCTATGAATTATTTTTTTAAATTTTGAGAATTTTTGACTTGACAGACTAAAATATTTTTCTTTCGGAAATTATACATCTTTTTTTGAATTATTTTTTTGTTACATAGACCTCATGACTTGAACTTTAACACATAAAATACCCAGCTTCCTGTCATCAAAATAAGTTACAAAAATATTGACCGACAGTGAAAAATTGACGTAAAATCAAATCATAGTTAAATTTTCAACTTTGAATTAAAAATTAAAAAAAAGGTTCCATGACTTCTGAGTAATTTTAAAAACTTCACAAGACCCTAAGCTTTAATTCTAATTTAAAAAAAAATGTGCTTAATAAGGTTTTTTTAGCCGAAATCTGCCTTCAAATGCACAAAGGTGAAATTTTCTAAGATTTTTTATTGGCTATTTTGTCATTCACAAAATGATTCTTACCAAAATAAAGTTTAAAATGGTACTGTTTATTGAATAAAGAATTAAAAACAACCTTTAAAAGTATGTTATTACGAAGCGGTAACATCGATGTCATTTAGTTATAGTTATTTTGGTTATTTTAAGGATAAATCATATTAAATAAAACAATTACTACAAATTCAACAATTAAATTTATTTCACAATAAGTTTTCAAAATGTCTCCCTCCCGCTTCAATGCACAACCTACATCGCCTTAAAAAATTTTGTTTTAAATTTCGGAAAGCATTAGTATTTTCTTTGATTTTTATTTCTGCTTCTCTTAGTTTTTGACGCAGCTCTGCTTCAGTGTTTGTTTCGTTTGCGTAAACCATCTCTTTGTAATAGCCCCACAGAAAAAAATCTATGGGGTTTAAGTCTGGTGAACGCGCAGGCCAAGGAATCGGGCCGCCACGCCCAATCCACCGTCTCGGAAAAGTCTGGTTAAGGTGCTCTCGTACTTCTCTAGCATAGTGGCACGGAGCACCATCGTTTTGAAATATCATTCTTCTTCTTGTTAGTAGATTCACATCCTCTAATAAACCGTTCAAGCTATTTCGTAGAAAATCCAAATATTGCGCTCCGTTCAACCTAGCCGGCAATTCAAATGGTCCTATAAATTCCCCATTGACAATTCCTGACCACAAATTTACACTAAACCTTGTTTGAAAATTGGATGGTCTTGCCTTGTGTGGGTTTTCAATGGCCCAACTGTGATAATTATGAATATTGAAAACTCCGGTTCTTTCAAAGCGTGATTCGTCTGTCCACAAAATTTTGTCGAAGAAATCAGGATCGTCTTGAGTTTTTTGAAGCATTGTTTCACAGAAAGTCACTCGTCTTGGATAATCTGCAGGTTGCAATTGTTGCACGCGTTGGATATGAAAAGCGTGGTATCCCTCTGAAAAAAAAAAACACCGAAATTGTAAATTCAAAGCATAGGTAAGATAGTCTTTTTTCAGTTTCACCAAATAGTAGGCTAGTGATAATCACTGGTATGTACCACGCTTTCTCGCCCACTAGCGAGTGATTATTTTGTTGCCAAATACACATTCAGTCAGAGTTCAATACTTAAAAAGACCACGTGCTACAAAAAGTCGCTCATAAAGCACGTGCGTGCTATTTTTTTTAAGTCACAATAATTACAGCTAAAAAAAATAGCACGTGGGCATAGTGGGCGAGCTAATGGGTGCGTAATTATGAGGTTTAAAGACAAGATGAAATTAACCCACCTGACTTCAGTATCCTCATAACTGAGGTTCGTGGTACACCAGTCCTTCTTGCGATTGCTCTGGTGCTAGTCGATGAATCCCTTTCCACTTGTTCCACGACTTGATCCATAATATCTGGATCCATTCTGGGTATTCCTTCCTGAGATGAACGTCCAGGAATTCGTCCCTCCATAAATGTATGGTGAGTATTTTGAAATACTCTGTAATTCGGGTAATGCTCCCGTTGTTCTCCTCGCCGTTCCAATTGCTCTCGATAAAGCCTTGCTGCCAAACTAGCATTTCCTTGGGCAACACCGTAAAAATAGTGCATCTCTGCGTATTCACGCAAAGAATAGCTCATGTTGCAGCACAAAGGTCCAAATCACAAGGTAGGTAATCAAAGTCCGAAACACAAGCACAGGTAAATCAGTCACAGGAAGAATCAGAGTCCAGTTAGCAAGCGAGAGTAGTTGTATCAGAATTGAAAACAAAACCAGGAGTAGTAGTAACACGAGCGAAAGCTGTGAACAACTGAGGTGAAGGAGGGAGGAATGCGACCGACATGAGATGAATAGAGCAAGATAGCAAGATAGATAGAGCAAGACAGCAAGATAGATAGAGCAAGACGGCCTAGATGAGAAAGAGAGGACGTGCTTATAGACGACGCTGTGTTGGTCCCCCTTCTTTTGTTCGGCGCGCGGGAAGTCTATTGTTTGTGATTCTAGTGTCTGCCAGAACTATTGTTATTTATGATGTCGCTAAAGATAAACCGGTTGGAGGTAAAGACCATTTTCTTTGTACAAAGACCAACTTGTGCTGTTGAAGTGACAACATACTAACTACCACTAAACTAATTTAGAACTCTAAATTTATAAACTATACTAAATGTCAATTATTATGTTATATCAAACCTAATTAACCTTAGATAATAACAATGAGTGCTTTTAAAATAAATTACCTTTGTACATTTGAAGGCAGATTTCGGCTAAAAAAAGCCTATTAAGCACCACTTTTTTTTAATTAGAATTAAAGCTTAGGGTCTTGTTAAGTTTTTAAAATTACTAAAAAGTCATGGAACCTTTTTTTTAATTTTTAATTCAAAGTTGAAATTTTAACTATGACTTGCTTTTACCTCAATTTTTTATTGTCGGTCAATATTTTTGGAACTTATTTTGATGATAGGAAGCTGGGTATTTTATGTGTTAAAGAACAAGTCATGAGGTCTATGTAACAAAAAAAAAATAAAAAAAAGATGTATAATTTCCGGTAAAAAAAATATTTTAGTCTGTCAAGTAAAAAAATCTCAAAATTTAAAAAAAAAATCATAGCTCGAAAACTACAAAAAATCGCTGAACATACATAGGGTATTTCCGGGTACAACTAGATGTGAGGAATCAAAAAAAAAATTTTTAGTGTCACCGTTTGGGCCACCCTGTATATTCGGTTCATGCGTCATACTCGTGAACGGGTGCTGCCAGTGGGAATGGGTGTGCTTCAGTCTGCTTGTAATAAGGACGTCGTATATAATAAAAAAAAATTGTATGTATGGCACTTCTTACTCATTACATAAAATTCATAACTTAGGTATACCTTAGGTTGTTTTGATTTCTTCAGTAGTTTAGTAAAAGGCCTATGAAAAACTTTTGGATAAGTTTTCAATATGCCATCAAAGACTTCTATGTTGTATTCTTATGCCATGCTCTCTTCAATAATTTCTGCGATGGTGACTAGGGTTTTCGGACCCGGGTACCCGGGTCGGGTATACAAGCGTATTTGGAACCGGGTAATAATTGGTAAAAAACCCGGGTACTAAAAATACTTACCCACTAGACTATAGGCCCTAAAAATTTCACGAGAAGGCGAAGCTTATCCATGCTACGTATTTGACCGCAAAATTAAGTTGATTTAGATGGGAAAATTAGGGAATTTAAAGGAAAATAACCAGAATTATTAATATATATTGGTATTTGTTGGTAAAATATACGTAGAGATAAGAAATCTTGACCGACAGATAGACGGACAACAAACTGATCCTAAAAATGTTACGTTTTTTTCTTTAGAGGTACTAAACCCTAAAAAAATTACAAAAATATTCCTTTCTTTAGATATAGACGAATGTGTTACTGGGGATTCTAAATGTCGTCTTCCGAAAATATGCACAAACCTCCCTGGAGGATATATCTGCAGCTGTCCAACAGGACACAGGCTGGTGAGAGACCATGAGTGCGAGGATGTGGACGAGTGCTCACTGACTGGGAACAATGTAAGATACTATGCAATAAAGTTGCATAATAAATACCTAAAAATTACATCGACATTGATGTTTTTGGCATCTTTTCAGCGAATATGCTTTCAAAATGCCGATTGTGTGAACACGATCGGCTCGTACCAATGCCGGTGTCAGGAAGGATTTCGAACAGCACCGCTCAACGATATGGTAAGTAAGTTTTATTTGTGCCTACATGCCTAATGTAAACCTACTTCTAAGGTGATGTTCTTAAGGCTAGCTCCAGACCTACCGGTTTCATTTCTTTTATTTGCTGTTCTACTAGAACAGGGGGTCAAGTCTGCTAATGTTTTCGTCAAAATCGTAGTTCAATGGTGTTTTAATGGTAATGCTTTTTGACACAGTTCTTGTTTCTTAAACCCAAAATCAAGACACAATATGTTTCCGTTTTGGGTTTAAAAAACACAATGTGTTTCAGTTTTGGGTTTAAGAAACAAGAACTGTGTCAAAAAGCATTACCATTCAAACACCATTGAACTACGATTTTGACGAAAACATAGCAGACTTGACCCCCAGGGCTGCGTTCCAAAGTTCAGAGTGTGGTTGTTTGTTTGTTTTTGTTGTTTTAACTTTAGTTGTCATTAGTAATACAAAGTCTTCGTTTTCCATTTAGAATACGGATAGTTTATACTTTCTTACACACTAAATCTCCTCGCCTATTAAATAACTTTAGGCCTATCTCTATTCTTCCTTTTCTTTCAAAAAATTTAGAAGCCGTTGCGCACAAACAAGTCTCTTCATTCATCTTCTCCAACGGCCTCGTCACGCCTTTTCAGTCAAGTTTCCGCCCTGGGCATAGTACGACCACAGCACTGCTCAAGGTAACCGAGGATATAAGAATGGGCATGAAGAGTCAGCTGGTCACCATCTTGGTTCTTATTGACTTCTCCAACGCATTTAATATGGTTGACCACGACATCCTGCTAACCATTCTTAAATCTATGAACTTTTCGACACTATCGTAACGTTTTTTGTTTTGTACTTCCGGTGATTAAAATAGGTACACGTATTATCGTTTGCTCCAAGAAAATATACATTTTAAAGGCGTAATAGTGCGAAAAAACAAGTGAATACCACATACACTTTCACAACGGCCACAGAAGCATCAAGGTACGCAAACAAGATTTCACTATTCGAGGGTTATCACACCTAATTTCATCAAAACATTTTTGAACTTGCTGCCGAGAACATACATTTGTTTACATTAACGGATAACATTTTTTGAAAATCAGCCAATTATACCGATAAAAGAAAGTGAAACTCCGCCTACATAAATTACGCACTTCCTCATCGGCTGATTCAGTTTTGACAACTGACTGACGTCTCTGGCAATGTCATAAACTAACATAACAAGTGACAGACTACTGACACTTTCGTTCAGAAATTGAGGCAATACACGTTACGTTCCGTCACACGCTCTTATTCATTGCATCTTATTATACGGGTACCGTAAGATGGATAAAAAATGTGATACATGCCATATAATCATCACTAGCAGAAGATTTTTGCAATGCCCTGTTTGTACACAATGGTTTCATATAAATTGTGTAAATGTGTCAGAAAAGAGATTTTACCTAATGACGAAACAAAATCGGGAAAATTGGAAATGTGACAAATGTAGTGAAACATTGCTTTCTAGTAATATTAGAGTAAACATATCCACAAGCAATTCGTTTCAATCATTGACTGACGAAAATAATCTCTCAATCTTATCTACCAACAATCGTTTAAATAGCAGTTGCCCAAACCTAACAAGATTAGATATTATGGAAGAAAAAATAGAAGAACTTGAAAGACAAAAGAAAATGTTACAGGAAAAACTCGATATAGCGGAAAATGAAATCGAAAATTTGCTATCAGAAAACTCAAATTTAAAAAAAGAACTAGCAAAACATGAGACTACAACAAAATACCTGACTAACATCTGTAATTCTAGCTCAAAGAAAAATGTTACAAACAGAAGAAAAACTAAGAATTTAAATAGTCGGGTACTAGACTTCTCACACTTACAAGATAAAGAAGGAAACAATTTTACCTCGACCCCGCAAAAATTAAATACAACGCCGTCTATAGACATGAACACAAATTTCAAACCCACACTTAACAATTCGCCTAGCAATAACAATCTCACATCTTCAATTATAACAACGCAGCCGCCAGTAGAGGTCGCTGATATTAATCAAACGCATGAGGAGATCGTGAAAAAACCAAAAATATATATATTCGGCGATGAACAAGTACGAGGTCTATCACAACAATTAATAAAAACACGCTCTGGAAAATGGAATGATAATTATGAAGTCACTGGTATAGTTAAGCCATCAGCATCAAGCGAAAATATATTAAGTAGCTGTCATATTAAAAAAAATATATTTAATGAAGACGATATAATTATATTATCAGTGGGATCTAATGATAAAAATCCCTATAGTATTATTTCAAATCTATGTAATACATTATGCAATATAAAGAACTGTAAGATTTTTATACTAAGTGTACAACAAAATGAATATATGAATGTAAATAAATTAAATAATAAAATCCACTTAATTGTCAATAATTATAACAATTGTACATTTATTAATTTAATGGACTTGTCTAAATATAGTTTAAAAGATATGTCACTTATAAATTTGATAAGTTTTAAGTTAAATGCGGCAATAGACCAATTAAAATATGATAATGATTTCATAATAAATATTACTAAATGCATGAAATTATATAAGAAAAACATTAATTCAAGAAATTCTGGCACCGTTATGAATCAGACAATACAACATAATAAAGGTACTATACCTTATTATTTTCCTGCTGTGAAATCGATGCCTAGACCTAATCAATGTTTAAATGATGAAACGTTTTTTCGACCGTAATACACAAAGTAAATTTTCTATCTTGCATCAAAATATTCAAGGTCTTTTATCCAAAAAAGAGTTTATTGAGGTTACACTGTCGGAACTTAAACCGTGCCCAGATGTCATTTGTTTATCGGAAACGTTCATAAAAAAAGGCGAGGAAAAAAATATAAATATTAAAAATTATGAACTGGCAACTCACTTTTCAAGATGTCAAAGGAGAGGAGGATCTTGTATTTTAGTGAAAAGAGGCACGTCCTTCGTAAAAATTTGTGACTTTGATGAGATTTCACAAAACTTTCACTTTGAATGCTGTGCAATTAGTATACCGCTGCAAAATATTATTGTAGTCTGCATTTATAGGGCCTCCACTGCTACAAAACGTAGACACCATGAATACTTTTTTCAAAGTTTGGAGAGTTTGCTTTATTCTTATTTACAAAGGTACAAGAAAAAAAGATTAATAATAGTAGGCGATATCAACATAAATACTATTATTGAAAACAAAACCTCTAGACAGCTCTCAGATATTTTAAAAAATTATAATCTGAAACAACACATTACTGAACCGACTAGAGGAAGTTCTTGCATTGATCACGTTTTTAGTAATGTACCAGATGCCTCTGGTTCTCTACTTCCGCTCTGGCTTTCTGACCATGATACTGCCCAGATGCTTACTTTCAATACCAAAGCTAAGCCAGTAATACCAAAGACAGTTTTCGCATTTAAACGTTGTTACTCTCAGGAAAACATGGAAAAATTCCAAGGGTATCTAAACAGTTTATCTTTCTCTGATGTTTTTAACGAAAAGAACCCGGATAAAGCTTTCACTAATTTTTATCACTGGTTCTGTTTATTATACAAGCTTTGTTTCCCTATTATTAAGGTGAAAATAAACACTAAACCAAACATTTCTTGGATAACAAGGGGTATCAGAAAGAGCTGTCTTACAAATAGAAACTTAAGATACAAATACTATACGAAAGTAAATAAAAAAGCTAAATTCCAGTATAAAAAGTACTCAAAATTGTTGAAAAAATGCATATTTATGGCAAAAAAACATACGAATAATAAATACATATTAAAAAGTAAAAACATCTGTAAGGCAAGTTGGAATGTAATCAAAAGTGAAACAGGCCCTGAATTACAATTTAACAATCAAATAGATAAAATAGAACACAATGACTTACTTGTTGATAATCCTAAAAAAATTGCTACTATTTTTAATGACTATTTTATTACACTGACAAATGAAAATAATAATACTAATAATGACAATAATTACCATGACATGTATAATAATATTAACAATAACAATGACGTAAACGGACATAAAATAATTACTGACAATTTGAATAATTCTATATATCTTTCTCCTATTGATGAATATGACATTAAAAAAAAAATCATGACATTAAATAATACAAACTCAGAAGGGTATGATGAACTAAATACAAAAGTTATTAAAGCTTGTAAGGATCAGATAGCTTCAGTTTTAGCCTACTTAATAAATTTATCGTTCGAAACAGGGATTTTCCCTGCGGGACTAAAACTATCAATTGTAAAGCCTCTTCTTAAAAAAGGCTCAAAGTTACTGATTAACAACTTTCGACCTATAACATTGATATCGATCCTAGCAAAAATATACGAAAAAGTAATGCATGACAAACTTATTTCATTCTTTAAAAAGTATAAAGTATTGAATGACAATCAATATGGCTTTCAGAAAAGCAAATCGACTGCGCATGCTGCTTTTAATCTGATTGATCATATATTAAGAAGCATAAATGATAATAATTTAACCACAGTACTACTATTTGATATGTCTAAAGCGTTTGATTTTGTATCACATAGTCAATTGTTGTCAAAGCTAGAACGTAGTGGAATAAGAGGCAAAGCATTAGATTGGATCAAATCGTACCTGCAAAATAGGATGCAATTGGTCGAAATTACCCAACTCGGTGATAACCAAGTGGTACATAAACATCATTCTGAATTCAAAGTAAATAAATTTGGAGTGCCCCAGGGTAGTATACTTGGTCCTCTTCTGTTTTTAATTTATGTGAATGAATTACCTAAAGTGACTAAACACAGATGTATCCTATTTGCGGATGATATATCAGTCGTAGTTACTACTAATAAAAATTATAAAAATCACAATATAATTGACCATGAAAATGACATTAATGAAACAATTAAATCGATTACAATTTGGCTAAATAATAATAACCTAAAAATCAACATTGACAAAACAAATTATATAAATTATAATAACTATCATTCCTTAAACATACATTATCAACATCATACGCTAAAGAAGGTAACAAATGCCACATTTCTTGGCATTGAGCTCAATCAAAGAATTGATTGGAAATCACATGTAGATAAGGTATGCAAAAAAGTAAATAGATTTGTTTTTGCTCTTTTTAAATTAACTAAAGTAGCCACAAGAAAAACTGCCCTAACAGCATACTTCGCATATGTGGAATCTGTGTTACGCTACGGGCTTATCATTTGGGGCAATAGTACAGACATACAAAGGGTTTTTGTTGCACAAAAAAAAAGTATAAGAGCAATATGTGGACTTGCACCGGATGTGTCATGTAAGCCATTTTATAGGTTATTAAATATTCTGCCACTACCCTGTCTTTACATCTATGAAATCGCGAAGTTTGTGAAATCTAACCAAAGCAAATTTAAGACTGCCAAGGACGTGTTTCCTAGAAATACAAGGAACTGCAATAGATTGGTCATCGATATTTTACCGAAAAGCGCACGATTCAGGAAAAACTGCTATTACATGGGTATTTTAATATATAATAAGATTCCTGATACCATAAAAGAATTGCCTTTTAATAGATTTAAGACGGCGCTGCATAGATGGCTTATGGATAAGTTATTCTACACGGTCCAGGAGTTCTTGAATTATAAAAACTAGAACTTACACTAAATTGACATTTTACTTTAATGACATTTCTGACTAGCATGTAATTTATTTCTATTCAATTTCTGACATTTATTTTGACATTTTATGATGTGAGTTAATTTTTTATGTTTTAATTTTATTAATTGTGAATTTTCAATGATGCTGCTATATCAATGTTTTAAATTAGCTTCAATATTAATTATTATTTGCATGCTATTGTCAGTAGCTGAGTAGGTGAAACTATTGTTAAGTATAAGGTTTTTGTAAACCATTTATAATCCTATTCTACCCTATTCAAAAGCAAATAAATTAATTCATATTAATTAATTCATATCATTGGAGTGGTTCTCCAGTTACCTTTGTGATCGCCAACAGGCGGTGCGTGTGGGATCGGACGTTTCCGCTTGGAATGATCTCTCTTCGGGCGTGCCGCAGGGCGGCATCCTTTCTCCTCTCCTATTCTCATCTTTTATTAGCTCCCTTTCCTCATCGCTTGGCTGCTCTTACCACCTTTACGCCGATGACCTTCAAATCTACCTTCAGTCGCCAGTCGATGAAATTGACTCTGCCATCACAACACTAAACAGTGTACGTAGCATTAATACTTGGTCTAAAAATTTCGGTATAGCGGTTAATCCCTCAAAATGCCAGGCTATCATAGTCGGGGGCTCTAAGCAAACTGCCAAAGTAGATATCAGGTCGGTCCAGTCGATTGTGCTGGATAATACTATAATCCCTCTCAGCTCCTGTGTTAAAAATCTTGGCTTACACATTGATTCCTCGTTCAGTTGGATACCGCAGATGGCCGAGGTGAGTCGGGCCGTTACATCTTCTCTTCGCTTCCTGAATCATTTTAGGAACTTTCTTCCCATACGATCTAAGATCACTCTTGTCACCTCTCTCATTTTCCCACTTATTGATTATGCAGATGTCTGCTTTCCAGACTTGAATGAGGTTCTGCTCAATAAGCTGGATCGCTTTCTTAATAACGCTATTCGTTTCATCTTTTGCCTTCGCAAGTTTGATCACATTTCTTCTTACCGGTCTCAGCTTAAATGGCTTCCCATACGTCAGCGCAGACATCAGAGATTGCTCTACACTCTCTATTCTATCTTAAACAGTTCTCATTCTTCCGATTATCTTAAATGCAAGTTTCAATATCTCTCCGACACTCATGATCTCCAACTTCGCTCTTCCAATTCTCTCACTCTCTCCACTCCTTTGTTTCGTTCCGGGTATATGTCTGAATCTTTCACTCTGCATGCTTTGCGTCTCTGGAACGGTCTTCCCGAAGCTATCAGGAGATCACCCAGCAAATTCTCCTTTAAAAAACACGTTCATGCTTTTCTTTTAGAAGGCTTATAATGAGCATAATGTGAAAATCATCATCATCATCATAATTTTGCTTTTCCATTTTTGGATTTGTTGTAATAGGTATATATGTATATATAATTATATATTTATATATACAAGGTGTTTGGTAAAAGCCTTATAAAGCCAAATATGGTAGATAGGGACCATCAAACTGAACAACTTTTACTATGGGACCAACTCTGAAATCGCGAAAAAAAATTAGCTGTTTCATACATTTTGATATTTTCGTTATTAATTTTTGTATGAAACAGCTGATTTTTTTTTCGCGATTTCAGAGTTGGTCCCATAGTAAAAGTTGTCCAATTTGATGGTCTCTATCTACTATATTCGGCTTTATAAGGCTTTTACCAAACACCTTGTATATGTATATGACGGCGGAGGAGCGCAGGTTCACCTTTATCGCCCATATTTCGTATTAGAAACGGGCGTACGTGGGTATTAGTGTTGGTTTCAAATCAGAATCGTAAGAAAACCAATATCGCTTACCTTTATGTTCTAAAGTTCCTAAAGGCGTATTAACAAACCAAACATCCACGTGCCGCTCGTAACGCACAGTCCCAGCACCGCCTGCTTGGTCGCTGCCCCTGGTGCAATGAATCTCGATGTGTCCAGGATTCCCGCATTTAAAGCACACCAGCGGTCATTGCTATCGTCATTTTCATTTTGAACCAACACTGATCCCGCTTCTGATGACGGCGGAGGAGCGCAGGTTCACTTTTATCGCCCATATTTCGTATTAGAAACGGGCGTACGTGGGTATTAGTGTTGGTTTCAAATCAAAGAGCACGATACGATTCGCTTTGTAACAATTAACTAACACACTGCACAATCAACTAAAATAATAAAACTAAGTAGGACGCGCGACAGTTTCTAGACACGTGTTAACCCTACGGCCGCCGCAACAAGACTGAGCTCCGTCCGGCCGACCGTTGCGTCGTAGACTCGGTCGAGCGCTGACAGGTGGCGCTGGCGTCGACTAACGTCATTTCAGAGCGCCGACAGGTGGCGCTGGTGTCTAACTGACGTCATTTCCGACATATATATAATATTATATTGTTGTAGACGTATTTATGTATTATATTATGTAATGTTTGTATTTATTATTATTATACACTATTAAATGTACCGCATTCGTGGCTATCTGTTCCCTAAAGGTTGACTGGGAGAGAATGCTTTTAGCATTAAGTCCGCCTCTTGTACATTATTTTATTGTAGTACAATAAAGAGATTAAATAAATAAAATAAAATAAATAAATCAAATAAAATCTGTTTTTTTGAGGACCATGAACTTTTTGAAACTTAAGTCACAAAAACATCAAAATACACAATAATGTCCAATTAAATTGTAAATTTTTTGTATCGATAAATGTCAGAGCGTTTTTCAAAGACCGATTTTGATGAATAAAAAGTTGCAACGCACTAATGTTTGGAACGCCGTTAGAGCCTAAAGTTGCACTCGGAGCGTAGGTTCTGAACGCGCCTCAAGCAAAGCAAAGAAATAAAATGGGTAGGTCTGGGGACAGCCTAAGGCGTATTTATAAAACTGCCGTTAGAAGACTTAGAAGTACTTAGACCACACTGGCTTTTAAAAAAGCCTCTTGTAGGAAACCGTGGTTATTCGCTAATTGATTTTTCATCATTATTCCAGGTCTGTGTGGACGTGGACGAGTGCACAGAGGACAGAGCAGACACTCTTTGTGATCAGTGTTGCATTAATCTAGAGGGAAGCTATCGGTGCTCTTGTCACAGAGGATATAGGTTAAATGCTGATAATAGGTAAGATTTTTTGTCACCATGTCGGCCTTCAGAGATGTTAGTAAGTCTTCTTATCATCCAATTATAATTCAAAGTAGACCTTAATTTAACTTTGGTCCATAAACAATATAATTTATTAGAAATACTGCAGCTTTTATGTGAATGTTCAGAATAGAAGGAACTACGGTTGCCTACTATCAAACGTTTTCATTTTTTTTATGCAAAATATATATATATTCTTTTGTTTAGTTTCGAAACTGTATCTGTAATTTGCTATTTTTTATCCTTCGTTGCCCGTGACACTACTGCGTGGCACTATCAGTAGTGTCGTGAGTAATTTTTCTTTCCCTTGACTCTACCGGTACCTAGTGCCATGGGTAAAACTATATCTCCCATAACACAACTCGATAGGTTACTACCAGTTGTGTCAGAGAAAATTTTATTTCCGGTGGCACTATTGTAAACTCTTTGATATACTGGACATCATTTCCCATTTTTGTTTTATTTCTTCGTAATACGACACCGTAGTACCAGGACCACATAAATATGGCACGGGTTAATTAATCGCTTTGATAATATTTTTATTTTATTTTGTTTAAATAAAAATTACACAATAAAGCCTTCTGCATATTTATGTGATCCTGGTACTTTGCCCAAGTAGCACACAAATGCTGCATAAGTGCTTAATTAATGCTGCCATCGAATCTTAAAGCTGTTTAAGGGTATACCAATTTGGCTGTACTAAAGCTGTTTAAGCGCTTAAACAGCTAAAAAGGGCCCCAAATTATACAGCCTTTGGTATTACAATGGCTGGAGAGAAGCATCGGTCAGGCTTATTTAAGTTTTAATAGAGCATTAATAAAGCACTGTAAAAAGTTTGATTCTGTGCAGGAATCCCCCAACCAGCTCTTAAACAGCTTCTAACCTTTTGCAACTCCCTATTCAAACTTTTTTAACGTCTTTGTTCTTAACAAGTCATCTTAAAATAAATTAAGTATGTAAAGGACTGTTAAAAGTTATGGTGTAAAGTTAACTATATTCAATCTTCCATCATCGTCCACCATTTCTACTGGGATATTTTATTTTATTTTATGTTAGAAAGTTTTACAAATGCGCAGTTTATACAAATGCGTTCAGGATGCGAGTGAAACTACATCGTGAAGTTAATACCAATTAACTACAAAATTTTCATGCGCCCTTCGAATAATTAGATTTTAACTTAGGAAATATGTGGACAAATTACGAGTGCAAAAGTTTTAATCTATTCTGATGGAAAATTAAATGAGATATTTAGTAAAAATGGTTTCTTTAAATTGCCTATGAAGTAAGAGCTTAAATTAAGGTGTATTCTTGCAGTTAAGAATGTTTTAGAAAATAATAAAAAAAGCTATTTTTAGGTTAGTTATGGCGTCCATGAGGTGCTCAGCTTTAATCGTTAAAATATTATCTTGTGACACTATTTGCTGAACAAAATACCATTAATCAGCCATAGACTGCTCGTGTTCTGTATAAGAGACGTTAATTTACACTTTTAGTTCATATATGGATTCCGGAAATGCCGTTCTAATGACTTATGAGTTATATTGTATTTCAACAACTATTTCTTGCAGCAAGTTAGGGGTCCTCTATCAAAAAGAAAATCATCCTCCAACTAACATTTATCTTATAGGTAGGTATAGTCTAAAATATTACTTGTTTTCTTGTAAATTCGGTACCATTACGTTTCCTTGTCGACCAAGGCTTGTCCATTATTAATTATTAAAACTTATAAACCTTTAATTCGTAGTTTATTCGAATACTAGCTAGTAACCAAAATAAAAAAATTTGCAACAGATAGGTAGAAAAGCTGTTAAATGAAGTCAATAACAGCAACGAACTTTAATGTGGTGTAATTGGGTGCCAAAAACTGTTTAATAGTATAGACAAATTACATTCTAACTCTTTGAGAATTACAAAGCGCTTGAAAAATGGTTTACAACAGTTTCTCAAATAAAGCTGTATAAATATATGATTTGATACACTTCTTCAGCTTGAAGAGTTATTATTTTCTACTTAGGCGTAATTTCAGCAGCAACAGGCTGTTAAAAGTATTTCCTTAATGATCTTAACCAGACAACCTTACAGTGGTATTATATTAAACCACATGTAGCTCAAAAGCGTCATAAAAGATGCCTTCAAGATCAATGCACAGCTTCTAACTTTACAATACCTTTCAGACGTACTGTTAACCAGTTGGTGTTAGAAAGGGTTAATTTTAGACCATTCAACAGCAAAAAACATTATAGAAGAATTTCTTTACGCCGCTTTTCAGCTGCAAACGTAGTAAAACATGTATTATGAACTCTTAAATAGCCCATAGCTTAATTAAGTATTTCTGGAGTGCCTTTTACAGATTATTGAATAAATAACTTTTTTAAATGCAACATATCAGCCTTGAGAAGCTACGAAAACCTTTAAACATCTTTAATCACACTTTTAACCTTATGTAGGTGTATAATTTGACACTTGATCAGCCAATGTGCTACTTGGGTGGTGACGTACTCGTACTACGTATAAGCCCAATCTGAAACCAAAACCCGAGAACCTTAGTAGTGTCATGGGTAATGAGTTTATCCACGGGAAATTTTCATGTATGAGTCCAATCAACCAATGAGAGAAGTAGAGACACGGGAAAGGAAAATTACCCATGACACTACAGATAGTAACATGCAGTAGTGTCACGGGCAACGAAATTTTAGTACTTGTTCTGACATCGACGAGTGCACAGAGTTAAAATCGAAGATCCCGTGTGTGGGCAAGTGCTACAACCAACCTGGCAGCTACCGATGTGACTGCCCCTCTGGTTACCGGTTGTCAGAAGATAAAGGAAGTTGTATTGGTAAGATTTTTGTTGAGGTTCTCAAAAACGAAAAGCGATATCGAAAAAATGAAAAAAACCCCTAGAGATATTGAGTTAGGCTACCTACTGAAATTAGTATATGACCCTGACTCTTACGGTCTGGGCTGTAGCTTATCCTTTATGAAGCGAAATGTTGGGATACCGCGGGTGACGTACGCGGCGCGGGATAATAGTAATACGTAGTAGGTACGATTGGTGTTTTTAAATAATTGTATATTTCAAAGCTTGTAATAGTGTTTTATATTTTGTATTTTTTATTTATTTCCACATATTTTATAAATAAAAAAGTATTTAGATATACAGGGTGGAATTTTTTAATGCCACCTGGAGGGAAAGTACTCTAAACAATGGAGATAGCAAATTCCACTCAAAGAAAACATTCCTTTATTTTTGAAAAGAAATAAAAACTGCATTCAAATTTTTTTTAAATACCCTTCCCACACCCAGGAATCGAACCGGCTACAATTCGAAAAAACAACACCATATACTTTTATCATATCCATCTATAGGGTCAAACATAAGGATGAAATCGTTCTTACAAACATGGTAAATTAAATGAAAGGAAAACCATAAAAGACAAGATAAAACACTTTTACTAAATGATCCAATATGTTATATTAGTACCTACCTAGTTCGCAATAAATTATCTTTGATGTAGAACTATTTCGATAAGATGTTCGTAATGCAGACTCCTTATAAGATAGATGAGACATAAAAACTCCGTGTAGCAGTAATCTAAATTATGGAATTTTACATTTGGAAAAGGAACCAGAGAAATACCAGCAACATGGGGCCCATTTCGAACAACCAATAAAATAAGTTTTTTCTCGTTTAATTAAAATAAGTTAAGATTTAATGGTTTTCCTTTGATTTAATTTACCATGTTTGTTAGAGAGATTTGATCCTTATGTTCAACCCTAACGATTGATATCATAAAAGTACAGGGTGTTGTTTTTTCGAATTTTAGCCAGTTCGATTCCTGGGTGTGGGAAGCGTAAATTTTAAAAATCTTTGAATGCAGTTATGTTTCTTTTAAAAAATAAAGGAATGTTTCCTTTGAGCGAAATTTGCTATCTCCATTGTTTAGAGTACTTTCCCTCCAGGTGGCATTAAAAATTTCCACCCTGTATATTAAAACCATAATATTGATATTGATTAGCTCTAGCAGGTCAACAGATGGTATGACGTGAATAGAGCGTGAAGCGAGAGCTGATTCCAGATCTAGTCAAAGATTAAAAAATCGTTAGATACGGGGGCGCGGGGCGGTACCATAGTGTGACTGCACTGAAACGTCTCCATAAGTCCATATTCAAGTAAGTGACGTCGCTTACTATGTGAAAACGAAAGAGAAAGTAGTGTTAGCAATAACTGTAGGAGCAAAAGAGATGACGCTATTATCTCCAGTACACGTGCTAGGCGTCGTAGCGAGTTTTTGTGTGTAGAGAAAGAAACGGATAAACGAATCTTGAGCGAACGTTGAACAGAAGAGAGATTTTGGCCTCTACTAGATTCAAAATATTATATATCGTGGGTTGCTGTTATTTAAATTTTTTCGAGGTTTGAAATTACTCGATCAGTCACGTCTTTCTTAGTGACTCTGCGATTCCAAATTTTTCAACGATCTCTGAGAATGAGAGTGTGATGATGATGCCTAGGTAAACATGAGGGTTGTTATCGTACACTCGAGTGATGATGAAGTCGGCGCGAGAGTCTCGCATACTGCATTTGATTTTGATTTATTTTTTATTAGGGTTAATTTATTTAGAAATTCAGATGTTTTAGTTATACATAGTACTTAGGTTACCTTTCAATAAAATAATAATGTCTATAAGAAAAGAATAATAAAATATTTTGTTAAATTCATTAAATTCATTTTCAATGTACCAGAAGGTCGTGAAAGGCACGAGATCTGTGAATTTTTCTATGTCGAAGAGGTCGTTGCCTATAAGAGAAGTAATTGCCTATAAGAAAAAGTATTTTTTTATTTGGATTGCAGTTAGTTAGGAAAAAATAATGGTAAAGCCCCGATTTTTTCATTTCGGTAGCTGTCCAGAACACCTTTTTCAGTGTAAGTTCCCTCGTATAACAAAAACTATTGATTATTTAGATGTGTGGTTACTTTTATTTTAATCATGAATAGTGAGGGTATTATCACAAAGTAATTTTATAATTATATCTACTCAGTTTAATAACTGGTATGAGTAAACGCATGTGTCCCAGAAAGTCTATTCATATCGGTGACCGAAATTTTACAATGCATATTTTTGCATAGAACAACTCTAGCTCCTCCCTCATATGCTTAAAACTTGCGTATTAGTGCCACATGCCCATTTGCACACTCCATGTAGTAATTTTTTTTTTCACCAGGGCCGATCAAAAGTAAAGAAAAAAAAATTGTTGGTAAAAATTTTAAGTCTGGACCTAAATTTTCGGTCATTAATGGAAGATATCTGTAACTTTCTTGTATCCAATCGATAGCAGGATGATTCAAGATTAAAATAAAAAAAACCGTAATTGAAAAAAAAAATCATTTATAGAAATGGCATGAAAAAAACCGATCAAAGGTAGAAATTTTCCAAAATTGCATAAAACATCAAAAAACTCGGAAACCATAAGACTTTTACTGAGGTCATATTTTTTTATTTGTAGATCCCAATGTGGCCTATCGGCAGGTAAAGGGTTATCCATGACTTCCCGGACACCCTGTATTATCTTTAGCATGCGCCCCACGTTTTTAGGTTTAAAATTTCTGTAGGTATAGGGTTATAAGTATTTACAAAAGAATTTATTTTTTACTTTTTAGTCTGTTTTTACTAGTCCGTTTTAATGTTTTTAGTCCGTTTTTTTTGTAATAATTTTGTCCGTTTTAAAAACGTGTTTTTAAAAAAGTGGATTTTTATTTTATGGTCTTTATTTCCTGATACCTCTTACATTATTAGAGCCTGTTTTCGCAATGTACTTACTCTTACATTTCTCGTTAGTTCGTTTTGTTTTACAGTTCTCGATAGTTATTCAACTTGTAATGCCATTCTGCATACGTGGTCTTTCATTCATTCTCTTTCTTTTGTTTAGATATAGACGAATGTGTTACTGGGGATGCTAACTGTGGTCCTTTGCAAATATGCACAAACCTCCCTGGAGGTTATATGTGCAGATGTCCAGCAGGATACAGGCCGGTGAGAGACCATAAGTGTGAGGATGTGGACGAGTGCTCACTGCCTGGGAAAAATGTAAGATATGAGTAAAAGTTGCATAATGTACCCAAAAATTGGACCGACTCCCTTGGACACGATGAGCATTGATGTTTTTTTGCATCTTTTCAGCCAAAATGCCCTCAAAATGCTGATTGTGTGAACACAATCGGCTCGTTCCAGTGCCGGTGTCACAAAGGATTTCGATCAGCACCAGTCAAAGATAAGGTAAGTAAGTCTTATTTGTACATAGTATACTTTTAAAGTGATGATCTTAAAGCGTATTAATTAAACTGCCGTTAGAAGTAGTTAGACTCTAAATTACACGACTGCCATGAAATAAATCAATTTTTAACGGATACTAGCGCGGTTTTATTGAAAGTACTTTGGTAATTACTTAGCGAATGGCTATTCATAACGGAGTGCTGGTACCGACACTGATGTATGGAAGTGAATCTTGGGTATGGCAGAAGAAGAATGAAAGCAGAATAAATGCGGTAGAGATGCGATCGTTGAGGAAAATATGCGGAGTAAAGCTGAGTGATAGAGTGAGCAATGAGGTAATTCGTAAAAGGTGTGGTCTGAAAGATGATATAGTGACAAGAATTGAGAAAGGAATGCTCCGGTGGTTTGGTCACTTAGAGAGGATGAATGAAAGGCGAATCACGAAAGAGATATATTGTGCGAATGTGGAAGGAACGATTGCACAAGGGCGTCCCAGAAAAACCTACGCGGGCCAAATAGAGGTTATTATAAAAAAGGCTGGTGTACGCAGTGACAAAAATCGCAGGGCATGTATGAAAAGATTGATGGATGTGAATGAAGCGAAAGAAGTGTGCAAGGATCGTAGCAGGTGGCGATCCATAGTCTCTGCCTACCCCCATGGGAAACAGGCGTGAGTGTATGTATGTATGTAATTACTTGGTATTTGGTTTGATTTTTGGTTTTCCCGACGTTTCGGCACCTTTGCAGCTGCCGTGGTCACGGGGGACTGAAGCTCTTCGTGAGCCTACCTTCAAGCGATGAATTTTTTAAGATGTTCAGAAATTAATATTTTACAAAAAAATTGGTTTAAGTTAATTTATACATAATTTAATTTTGTGATTTAATTAATGCTAAAAAGAGAGAGTCTACTGAAACTACCACCATTTCACAAAATTGGGAGGCCCCTCTAAGAAAGAAATGGCGAAAGAAAACTTGGAGAGGAAAGCCGACCTCCGTCTTTTATAATTATTTAATAATTTATTTGCAAAAGGAACTAACTGTATCATTAGATCTTGCAGTGTGTGTTTGGTGCTTTAGCTTGTGAATGATGGGGTCCCAAGCTGGTGGAATTTTCCAATCATCATCTCTATTGAAATTAGGATATTAATTTATTTCGATGGCCTCGCGGAGCATTCTAGGAATAAATCTGCGTTGTAGGTACCTACGTGTCCGCGACATGTTATTTTTGTACAATTTGAGCCACTTTTTATCGCGAGGTCTACAGCACAAGGAGCCGCTAGTTTAATTAGGTAGGTATATTTAAATGACTTTTGATTAAAGGACCAATTTAAATCTTAGGCAAGGTACAATTTACTCATAAGTTTTCAAGGAGATCTTTGATTAAGATGTTGAAGAAAGAAATTACCTTTTTATTAAGCATCCTGATTTTTAAGGAATAAACTTACATGGCCTGGCTTTTCAAAAATCACCTTCTTGGAAACCATCATTATTTGCTAATTGGTTTTTTACCATTATCCTAGGTCTGTGTGGATGTGGACGAGTGCACAGAGGACAGAGCAGATTCTCTTTGCGAACATAGTTGCAGTAATTTAGAGGGAAGCTATCGGTGCTCTTGTCACAGGGGATATAGATTAAATGTTGATAATAGGTAAGATTTTTTGTCACTATGCCGGCCTTCGTGATATATTAGTAGATATGTTAGTAGTCTTCTTATCATCATCATCACCATCAGCCTATCATCGTCCACTGCTGAACACAGGCCTCTCCAAGTGCACGCGACCGAGCACGATCCGCTGCTACTCTCATTGAGCTTTTGCCAGTCTTCTTATCATCCAATTATAAGTCAATGTAGACCATAACCACACCCTTGACACTCCATAGTCCATACAACCGCGCCATTATAAACAGATTAGGTACGTCAGGTGACGTTTTTGTACATGCGCAACTGTGTATGTAAGACTAGGACCATCGTGCAGTTTGTGCTGTATGAGCGGAGTTCATTCATATTTCGAACTTTTTGTAAAATAAAGTTGCTTTGAATATCAAAATAAGTTGACAGTTGACAAAGACGACTAAAAAAGTTACGACGATAACTTTGAATATCAAAATAAGTTGACGTTGATAAACACGACTAAATGAGCACACGATTCGGCACACGAACCAGCGGGGTGGGGTGAGGTGATTGATTTATTAGAAATACTGCAGCTTTTAAGTGAATGTTCAGAATAGACCTGCAGTTGCTACTATTAAAAGTTTTCAGTTTTTTTCAAAATCCAAAATGTAGCTATTTTTTGTTTAGTTTCGAAATGATAATTCAGTAATTTGCTATTTTTTTTTTAATATTTTAGTACTTGTTCTGACATCGACGAGTGCACAGAGTTTAAATCGAAGATCCCGTGCGTGGGCAAGTGCCACAACCAACCTGGCAGCTACCGATGTGACTGCCCCTCTGGTTACCGGTTGTCAGAAGATAAAAGAAGTTGTAGTGGTAAGATTTTTGTTGAGGCCTGTTACATAGTATTTTTTAACCTTTATTTGCAAAATATTACATTGGCAAAATATTATATTCTCAAAATATTATAAATACTTACAATCAAACACAAACGAAATAGAGTAAAGTTACCTTAAGGCTTAATCTTACTCTAAAGACCTTTAAGAGGCAAAGTGTGAAACAGATCACAACAGTTCATTAATGTATACTTAGTAAGACCCTGTTCAGAGCTACGCGCGGCGCCAATTAGACACGATTCTTTGTGCGAAACACACCGGATGCGTAAGCGTATGCGTAAGCGCACGTAGACACACCATATGACGTTGTAATGTCTGAAACTTTATGAGACATGGCACACCGCTTGCGTAACGCGTAGACTGATGAGTGTTTGATGGTGTGACTGATGGTGCGACAATCGCGTGAAAATATAATTTAGAAAACTAAAGCCTAATCAAAACCAACTCCTAGAACTCGAAATTTTTACAGATATCAATGAATGCGAGACGGGAGTTGCTCCGTGTGCAAGTACCGCTAGGACCGGGAGCGGAACCCACGACTTTTGTCTCAACACGAGAGGAGGCTACCGATGCCATCGCATTTCCTGCCCCCCAGGATACCAGTTCGAAAAAAAGAAGTAAGTCAGTCAAGACTTACTTCTTTTGTTCGAACAGCAAATTCGTCATTGAGAGGATACTTATTATTTTGTTTATTGACGAGAGTTTGTCACCTATGCCACATTGGTACTTATTTATTTTTCATTATGTCACACAACCTCCTTCATATCCTGACAACGCTGCTATGGCAAGGCTATCGCGGTTGAATAAGAAAAATTTCTACCAACCAGGTGGGCTACTCAAATGGCCACGTTTCTATTCGTTCGCTAACTTAAAAATTGAAAATAAGTCATAAAATCTAAAATTACGTATCGTAGACTTGTCATATACAATACAACAATATCTGTGATTACATAAACTTGCGACGTGTGACTTGATCATCTAATTGCTTATTTTTAAGCTTTAAGCTAGCGAACGAATAGAAAAGTGGTCATTTGAGTAGGGGGGCTGAAGCAAAATCTAGGCAAACACAACCATAACTATCTGGTCTGATTGCGTTAGTTATACTTAGCCCTATCAAATAATACGTTTTTTTTATTAAGGGTGTAGACGCGCATCACGTTCCATTTTAAAATTTTCAATACAAACGATCAAAACAACTCTGCGCGAGCCGTAAAGAGGGCGAACTTAAAAAAATCCTGTTGAATTATTAAATAGATATAGGTCAAAGGAAAGACCAGAATCGGTCTTTGAGCTAAAATTTACAGAAAAAATTTGTGAAATAAAAATAAATTAATTAAAAAAATATTAAAAACACGACTGCCCTGCCAAAAACGAACTCAAGAGTTAAACAACAAGTGTCATTGCAGTCGGGGGACCTTATTATGGATAAATTTTTGATCAAAGAGGTCCTCCGACTGCAATGACACTTGTTGTTTAATTTAACTCTTTAGTTCGTTTTTGGCAGGGCAGTCGTGTTTTTAATATTTTTTTAAGTTATTTTTATTTCACACATTTTAGTGACATATTATATAGTTTTGGAATGTGCTCATCAAGGCCTTTCATTTGATGCCCATAATATTGTAATAATAGAAGAAAAAAATTATTTTTTCACATTTGATAATGGCGTTGTACAGTTGCCATATTGATTTTTTCTATAAAAGAAATATAGCCAGTGTCACTCGGGATGCTGTAAGGATTCTAACGATACCCCATTTATCTAAATCAGTTCAAGCATTTAGAAGTTATGGTGGAATAAAGAAACTCACATACCCACAAACATACATGAACCCTGAACTAGTCCGTTTTAATGTTTTTAGTCCGACTCTTTTATAATAAAAACGTGTTTTTAAAAAAAAAAAAATCAGTAATTTTTTATTTTCTGCTTTTTAGTTAACGAGCTAAGACTAAAATAAAAATATACCATTTCCTATCGGAGCACTCGTCAAGACGATTCAAACGATCCCAAACTCGATGTGATTGCATGGTTTTAATACAGAGTCCCAGTGGCCTTCTTCCGGCTCTATCATCAGACCCTGGAAACTTCCCAACAAAGTACTCGTCAAGAAAGTTCAAACGAGCCCAAACTCGATGGGGTTGCATGGTTTTATTATAGAGTTTCTATGGCCTTCCTCCGGCTCCATCATCAGATCCTCGGACACTATTTCCCATTAAAGTACTCGTCAAGATGATTCAAACGAGCCCAAAGTCGATAGGATTGCATGGTTTTATTACCGAGTTCCAGTGGCCTTCTTCCGGCTCCATCAGCAGACCCCGGACACTATTTCTCAACAAAGTACTCGTCAAGACGATTCAAACGAGCCCAATCTCGATGGGGTAGCGTGGTTTTATCAAAGAGTTCCTGTGTCCTTCCTCCGGCTCCATCATCAGACCCTGGAAACTATTTTCCAACAAAGAACTCGTCAAGACGATTCAAACGAGCCCAAATTTAATGGGGTTGCACTGTTTCAATATTGAGTTCCTATGGCATGACCTTTCGGCTTCATCATCAGACCCTGGACCTCGTCTCCCATTAGAGTACTCGTCAAGACAATTCTAACGAGCCCAAACACGATAGGGTTGTATGGTTTCTTCATAGAGTTCCTGTGGCCTTCTTCCGGCTTCATCATCATCAGATCAGCTCAATGACACCATAATATTGCATTGCCTTCCAGTTCTGGCCTATGTTCAAAGTTTTAAGACTCTAGCTCATCGGGAAGTTAGGATAAAATCGTTCGCAAACTTAGTGGAGAAACACACAAACAAACAAACAAACACGAAAGCAACCTAATAAAAACGTGTTAAAATATACCATCTCCTATCGGAGCACTCGTTAAGACGATTCAAACGAGCCCAAACTCGATAGGTTTGCCTGGTTTTATTACCAAGTTCCAGTGGCCTTCTTCCGGCTCCATCATCAGACCCTGGACAAAATTTCCCAACAAAGTACTCGTCAAGCTGATTCAAACGAGCCCCATCTCGATGGGGTAGCGTGGTTTTATTAAAGAGTTCCTGTTTCCTTCTTCCGGCTCCATCATCTGGACCCTGGAAACTATTTCCCAACAAACTCGTCAAGACGATTCAAACGAGCCCAAATTTGATGGGGTTGCACGGTTTCAATATTGAGTTCCTATGGCATGGCCTTTCGGCTTCATCATCAGACCCTGGACCTCGTCTTTCATTAGATTACTCGTCAAGATGATTCAAACGAGCCCAAACACGATGGGGTTGTATGGTTTCATCATAGAGTTCCTGTGGCCTTCTTCCTGCTTCATCATCAGATCAGCTCAATGACACCATAATGTTGCATTACTTTCAAGTTCTGACCTATGTTTAAAATTTCAAGTCACTAGCTTATCGGGAAGCTAGTATAAAATCGTTCGCAAACTTTGCGGACAAACAAACAAACGAGAAAGCAACCTAATAAGCAACCTAACAGGGTGCTGGTGGGGCTGCCCCGATTCTGCAGCGCGTCGGGGATGTTCGCCGATGCACAGATCGACTGTTTCTACACCATTATGCGAAAACGGTGTTCATCCCTGGTGCGCAGGATTCGGGCCAGCTCTAACAGCATCCTGAGCGTGTTCGCAAGCAGATTTGACTGCCAATATATGCGTCATTGCTGTATGGTGCATGTGCTGCCTAACAGCAAATATTAACGAGATCAATTTGTTTATATTATTTTTTTCTGATTATTTGATTTTATATTGAGTTTTTGTGTAAAATATGGGCTACTTTGCTCGGAAATTTTTATTTTTTATTTTATTATTAATATAAACGTGTTAAGAGGGCTCCACACTCGCGCCGCGAACCGCGGCCGCGAATTACGGGCGCGGTTCGCGCATGAAAACGGTGCGAACAATATAGCCCTCTAGACTCGCGCGTGAACCGCGGCCGCGAATCACGGCAACCTTAGTTCGGCACACAAGTCCTTTGACGCGGACCAAAAAACCGCCATCGGACGGGGAACGCCGCGAAGCGCGAACGCGAAGCCGCGAAGCCGCGAAACCCTCTACACTCGCGCTTCGCGGCCTTCGCGGGCTTTCGCGGCGCGAGTGTGGAGCCCTCTTTAAAAACGCTCACAATGCATTCTGGCAGTTGGCAGTGAGCCAAAATGCCTTCATTCTTTGGAAAAAAATTAATTTCTTTGAAATTCGGATATACAGTCAATGTTGTTTCTTAAAATAATGAAGCTAACAGATGCCTCAAGATCTCCATCTCAGCGGATTAAAATGACTTTTTTCCAGTCGCTGTACTAAAGCCGAGAGAGAGTGCACCCCCGGTGATTGGGACTGCGCCCACCAGCCGTCCAACTACTCCTACAACTTCATCACCTTCGTCTCCAACTTATACATACCTGAGGCTAAGGTAGGTATTCATTAGAAGTTTTTATAATTTCTTGGATCAGTAACAAGGGCGGATTCAGAGGAGGCAGGAGGCCATGCCCATTATTTCTATAAGTAGCAATATTCATTATCGATTTACATAATTATATTTTGCAGATTAGGTACTTACTTACATTGAACTTCAATGTCATCAAGATTTCAAAAGACTTTATTATTTCATTGTTACTAACTTTGTTCATTTTTAACCGACTGCAACAAAAGGAGGAGGTTCTCAATTCGATTGTGTTCTTTTTTTATCGTTGTTCGCGTGTATCTTCGTCATTTATGGACCGATTTTGATGATTATTTTTTGTTCGATTGAGTTTGCTTGCGAGATGGTCCCATTTTTTTTTTTTTTACAAATCGGTTGAGTAGTTTCCAAGTAATCCTGAAAATACTATGATTTTGCGTCAATGGGGAGGCGAAGGCAAAGTGAATTACAGATGGCGCTCAGTCTTTGGAACAATTGTCAGTTTGAGCTTATATTGTCTTGACTGTGTATTACGTGATTTTACTTTCTTAGATTGTATTTTTTTCGGTTTTGTGGACAAAAAATGTATTCTATGCTAACTTTAGCTCATATAAAAGAAGAATTACGGAAAAGAAAAGCAAAATCAACAGGCAAGAAAGTTTATAGCAACTTACAAAAAATTGCTAACAAGCATTACATTTCTTTATATTTCGTGTAAGATTTACAAGTAATCTTTTTATTTCAGATTAGAAGCATATGATTTAAATTTTAACAAAGCAGCTGAGTGTGAATTTCCGTGTTTACAGTTGTCTGATGATGCCTTCTGTGCAATAGTAATTTCAGGTTTCTGTACTGGAATTTCTGTACCATCCAAAATTACACGAACCGTTTTATCATATTTATTTTATTATTCTAAGTTTCTTGAATGACTCTGGCATATAAAATTCTATTAATTCTCTGTTTGGCCCCAATATTGAGCTTATTCCATATTTGATATACCTATCAAATTCATCCAAGTTATAAATATGTTAGAAACTGCTGAGGTTGAAATATTAAAGAACAAAGCTGTTATAATTCAAATGTTGTTTTATTTTGGCGAAGCTTCATCAAATTCATGAAACATTCCTTTTGATTTATAATGTTTCTCAGGCTCAGCAAAGGAGAAAATCGAGGGAAAAGCATATTTTTTTTATATTTTTTTGCCCACTATTTTTTTTGTTACTGGGAAATCGATGAGCTCCAATATTTTACAAGTTACATGCATAACAATGCGGCATTTTCTCAGTATAAAATTAAAAAGTGCAATACTCCAAGAGATTCCCATATGTTTTGACACTTTCTTTGAGGCGGCCGGGTACCAAAGACCAGACGCCACCTATCGGGATAAAATTGCGCTTTTCCTCCCCATTACCTTGACGACTTTCTTATTTATGAACCGAATCAGATGATTTTTTGTTGGAAAGGGGATACTTTAGGGACCGTCTTTTTAACCGACTTCAGAAAAAGAAGGTTCACAGCTTGACCCATGTGTATGTATGTTTCTCCGCGATTATCTCACGTTTGGCTGAGCTGATTTTTCTACCTAAATAATGTACCTAACTTACACTATATATAATACAGATAAGAAGGTACTTACACTAAAAGTTGTTTAAAAAAACAAAAAAACCGACTTCAAAAAACCTGCCTATAAAAGCAAGAAATAATACTCAAATCATTAGATATGCATTATCATTGTTATAATAAAATCACGTCTATTGAAATCGGGTGGGGCTTTTTAGTATAAAAAGGGAAGTTGTACTCCAGCCCCACCCGACTTCAATAGACGTGATTTTATTATAACAATGATAATGCATATCTAATGATTTGAATATTATTTCTTGCTTTTTATAGGCATTTTTTTTGAAGTCGGTTTTTTTTTTATTCAAATCTTAAAACATAGCACGAGTAGGGTTACCATCTGACAGGCATTTGCCGTATTTGACAGGCTGGCGGCTAAGCTGAGACAGGCTTTTGAATTTCGCAGATCAAACCTCAGATTACAAGATAAGTGAAATTTTTAGTAAAATTTTGTAAAATTTAGATGAAACTGACAAAAATCGGCACCCTGATTATCTAAAAAGAAACTATTTAGCGACCGGTTGCATTTGACACACATTGCCACTTTTCTTTGGTGTGTTTTTTTTAACCCAAAAAGAAGTAGCAATGGATCACGATCATCTGTGAACTGCAACCAGTCGCTAGGTGGTTTTTAATTAGATAATCAGCCCGCGGGCTGCGCTACCGTTTTTTTACAATAGATAGGCAAAATTACAAGAAAATATTATGTAACTGAATTTAAATCGCGCTGCGTTGCTGTTTTTTACTATAGACAGGCACGATACCATAATAGTGGATAGACAGGCATTTTTCTGAAAAATCTGGCATTTTTTGCATCCTAGACAGGCATACTCCTTTACATAGATGGTTACCCTAAGCCCGTGGCTTCGAGCTACGAGCTTCGTTTATGCAAAGGAAAATTAAATTAAAAATGAACTTTGCCTATCTATACCACACACTATATCAGGATATTATTTGTATTCTTTAATCTGTTTTTGGACAGTTGTATGAAAGGTCTGAAAGAACGTGACTGTAGGGTTATGATGAATGGGACTCAAATCAAGTGCCTCCTCTACGCTGACGACCAAGTTTTACTTGCGTCTTCTGCCCAAGAGTTGCAGGAAATGATGTCTGTTATGATGATTTTGTGAGAAAAGGGATGAAAGTGAATGTAGCTAAGACGAAAGTTATGGTGTTTGAGAGAGATGAAGAAATGACTGACTGTACGGTAATGTTAGGTGGCGAAAAATTGGAACAAGTCCGTGAGTACAAACTCACGGACTTGTTCCACTTGGGGAGTTTGTTCACAAGGGACGAAAAGAGTGAGGAAGACATAGAAAGACGAGTGAAGAAAGGAAATTTGGTAAGTGGTGCTATACACTCGATTATGAGTAGCCAAATCGTTTCTGCAAAGGCGCGAATGGCTATTCATAACGGAGTTCTGGTACCGACACTGATGTATGGAAGTGAATTTTGGGTATGATCTGTCATACCCAAAATTAAAAATTAATGCAGAATAAATGCGGTAGAGATGCGATCGTTGAGGAAAATATGGGGGGTAAAATTGAGTGATAGAGTGAGCAATGCGGTGATTCATAAAAGGTGTGGTCTGAAAGATGATATAGCGACAAGAATTAAGAAAAGAATGCTCCGGTGGTTTGGTCATTTAGAGAGGATGAATGAAAGGCGAATCACGAAAGGGATATATTGTGCGAATGTGGAAGGAACGATTGCACAAGGGCGTCCCAGAAAAACATACGCGGACCAAATAGAGGTTATTATAAAAAAGGCTGGTGTACGCAGTGACAAAACCGCAGGGCATGTATGAAAAGTTGATGGATGTGAATGAAGCGAAAGAAGTGTGCAAGGATCGTAGCAAGTGGCGATCCATAGTCTCTGCCTATCCCCATGGGAAACAGGCGTGACCGTGAGCGTGTGTATGTATGTATGTTTCTTTATTTCTTTAGCTCGCATAATGTGTTAGTTTTTTAGGACAACCAAAAGGTACTAAATAAACTAGTGACTCCGTGAGCTGTAAGACCTCGCGTTAAAAAGTAGCCTAAATTGTATGTTGTTTAAAAAATAATCTAAAACATGTCGCCACCCCTTCTTCCCACACTAATCACGAGCTTTTCAAAGCACACAGTAGGTACGTGCTGTTTGGTATTATTTGGTAGGTATGTTCGCAGCTAGATGGAGCTTCTAATTTCAATCATTTTTCGAAATGGGTGATTATTGGTAAATTTCGAAATCACTTTTGAACCTACTCACAAAATTTCACGAGAATCGGTTTAGAAATGCGACCTGGAGAGGAGAACAGACAGCGCTGGAAAGCCGTGAAATCTGTTTTTTTTAACATATCTCCGCCATTTTGATAATTAAAAAAATCTGGCTCGACAAAAAAAAATCGAATCTGCTCACCACGAGAATCGGTTGAGAAATGCGACTGTAGACGACATAGGCATAGAAAAATTTTCTTTGCGTTCAAGAAGACCAACAAAGCGTGGAAAAGAGAAGTTAACATCATACGGACACGGTCTATGTAAAAAAGAGACAAAGGATCAAGTGACATGTGCCAACATTTTTTAAAGTAAGAGCCCCTAGCGTCCCGCCTAGCAAATGACCAATCACAGTTTGTTTAAAATATTTGTTAATCTTAATTAGAATTTAAAATAAAGGTATGGGCCATGGTGTCTTGTGCTCTTAGTAATTGTGATGTGACAAAAAGAAGTAATCCAAGTAATCGCACTTTTCACAGATAAATAAGATATTGCCACACATTTCTCTAAAACCAAATTTCGCTACATTTATTCGTTTATCGACGAAGAAAACAGTATGGAACATTTTTTATTTATTTCCTTTGCCATATACACCGTCATTTTGTAGTCGTTTTAATTAACTTAAGGGTGTGTTGTACCAATGAAAATGAACATTTTTGCCCATGAAACATGGGTCGAAAAACGACAAAAAAAATTGGGTCTCCCATACTAATTAGACAGCTAAAACATTTTGGGATGGGATGGGAAAGTCAAATTTTTTTGTCGTTTTTCGACCCATGTTTCTTTGGCAAAAATGTTTAGTTCCGTTAGTAGAACACTCCGTTAAGTTAATTAAAACGACTACAAAATGACGGTGTATATATAGTCATATTTTATAAATCTAAGTCATATTTTACGTATCTCATATAAAATGTATGCATTCGTTTTCGGATCACCTGTTTATTGACATTTTTGTTCTTTGACATTCTATTTCTATGGTAGAAGAGAACAGACAGACATACGAAAGAATTTTTGCCCAAGCTGAAGCAGAGACGCTTCGCTCGCACTTCGTGCTCGCTCGGTCAATCATTACCAATTGTACACCATCAGCATGTTAAATCGCTAGGTACTGTTGGGCATAGGCATTTCATATGAGTGTTGAGAAGGATGGATCGTAACCACCCATCATGGTCACCCATCCTATGAACGACCTTTGCGAAATTTACTTTACTCTTCCTCCACCTCTATAAATCTTGATACAAATTGATACAGTTTTTTAATTTTTGATGATGCAGGTGGATTTGTTCACGATGCGTATGCGGTCGCTGCACTCCATGACCTCCTTCCAGCTGAAGCTGGTCGATGTCAACGCTCCGCCGTCAGTGAAGGACAAGGCTAACATCAACAGCTTTTTGTGAGTAGCTAAGTATTCGATTAAGTTGACAGTGGACAATGCAGTGATCCGCGGCAACTTCTCTCGAGAATGTATGTTTTTTTTATTTTGGCGCTCGATATTTTGGAAATGAAGAAAGATATCAAAATTTTTGAGAGTAACTCCTCTGAACAATTTAGTCAGCTACAATAGGGATATTGACTTATGAATAAAATAACGAAATAAGGTACTGTGACCTAAGATGGCCCGGCTCTTATCATGGCCCACCTTTAAAAAATAACGGTTATGGCTGTCCAATCTAATTAAAAACTCGTGGGTGTATGCGACTGCAGCCATAAACAATATTGCAACTTCATCCGACTATCAGCAAGCTGACATTTTTAATATGGCAAACGGTTTGCTGTGTTGCGTCTAACTAGTACACGTTTTCTAACTTTAGAAGAGTAAGTTTTTATTAAAAATTTGCAAAAATAAGTAGATTTTCTTTGTTTTAACAAGTTAAACTACATTTTTAATCTGTTTGCCATCAAATTATCGGTAAGTTTTATTAATTTCTTATTTTTGTTGCTTTTTATTACAATTTATATTGAACTGGGGTAAAGTTTCCTATGAAAGCCCACCCCATTGGTCCAAAAGATAGCCCACTTTTTTATTTCTAATTAAAAGTGTTTTAAGTATTATAGAAACAATTTATATAGTAAATAATATATATATAAAATAAGTTGGTTAAGAATTTCGTGTTGAATAGTTTGATTTTTTATTTTTACTAAATTATGATTTTTTCAAGCTTATTTTTTTGCATTAAATGCAATTATCAAATATATTATAAGTCATTATAATCAAATTAATCAATTAAATGACATTTTTTGGTGGATTCATGCTTTTGTGTTAGGTTTTTTAAAGTAAATGTAAGTAGATTTTTCAATACCCCTAACTTGGCCCACGTACCAAGGTCATCGAAAATTAATCACCGAATAAAGAACTTTTTGATTATTTTTCTGTTACCTACTATTCGGATGAATTTCTGTTTGTGTGATATATTCAATTTAATAAACATATGGTCGTTTTTTAATAACTTTAATTTTTAATATATTTAAGATGGCCCATAGCCAAAATATGGGTAATATTTTAGACTTTTGTTATTAGTTTTATATGAAAACTGTATTTCTCGATCAGTATTAAAAGAAAAAAATGTTTAGATGTTGGTAAAGCATAGATTTTAATTAATATATTACGGGCCTTGTTAGGTGACCACCTTCCTAAGATGGCCCAACATCAACTTTTAAAAAATGGATTTTTTTCTCTATTAACATCGAAATAATATCGCATTTTTTTATAAATTGTATTTCTCAATTAAATACCCTAGTTTTATATTTATGTTTTTTCTTTATAATATCCAAATTGACGATTTCACAAGGTTTTGAAATTAGGTGGGCCTTACAGGGTGCCAGTACCTTACTAATAAGTAGTTTGTATACCTCTTGGTTTTATACATTGCGTATTTGTTTTATGACCCTTCAAAGTTGGGTGGACAAGTCCATTTAAAAAGTGAAAAATTTGTTAAAATAAATAATACATTTAGTTATAGTACAGTAGCCCGTAATACATTTAAATTACCAAAAAGGTTACCGCTCGCCGTTGTGATATAGTTATTTATTACGAAATTATAGATCCTTTAACCCAAGTTTTACAGATCGCAACCCGCCGTAACCTATATTTGTACTATATCTCCAAAAATGATATTTTTTTAGTTTTCGAGGTTTACCACATGGTTTAGCTATTGTCGTGTTCTACAGCTTTGTTTGATTGCCACTGATGAATAGTAAGACTATGAAAAGCAGCCATAGACAGATTTAAGACCAGATGAAAATGGATTGGCTAAGTGTAATCCCGAAATCCCGGGATCAGAAATAAGGGCCGGGATCGAATTCCCTACATACAACGTAGGAAGGCGTGACGTCATAACTTGGTAGCCGTTAGTATGGAGCGTTTTCGGATGAGTCCAATTTTGTGCATTTCAAACTGTGATAACTCGGGCAGTTTTCATGCTAGCGAAATAATTCTTATAACGGGTGGCGCAAAAGTAAAGACCCTATTTGGTTCAGCTATAACATTTTTTCTAAATTAGAAAACTAGATTTAGGTTTTTTTAAATGTATATTTGTGCCATTAAATTTCGTACCATTAGGATTTAAAGATGATGTCTTTTAAATGGTGACCTCCAGAGTTGATACACATTTGAGCCCTATTTATGACATTTTGCATAACTTGCCGTAACACTTCCTGCGATATGTTCGTTATTTCTTGACGAATGTTTTCTTTTAGAGCTGCGAGAGTCTGTGGCTTGTTCACATACACCCGAGATTTCAAAAAACCCCAAAGAAAGAAGTCTGGACTGGTCAGATCGGGTGATCTTGCAGGCCAAGGCAAATCGCCAAAACGAGAGATAACTCGGCCTGGAAAAGCGTCCCTCACTAAATCCATATTTATTCCACGTTCTTGGGGAGTAAAACCATAGTAAAACGGTCCATGTTTATTTTCAGTGTTTATATTTGTTCACTACACAATTTTCAACAACAGAATGACAGAAAATGTCATATAAAAAAAATAAAAGTATTTTCTTTAGTGCCAGTACTTTTGCGCCACCCGTTACAAATGTTTCTTTTTTTTTGAGGGGTAATTTATGTAACATAAAATAAAAAATAGTCAACATGCCTATTTGAGCCTAACACAAGAAGAAGGGTTAAGGGTTTGCCCTGTAGCTTAACCTTTATTATTGAACATGTTTTTTTGATCGCTTCAGTACCTATAGCCCCCATTTTCGCTCAGAGTGCGACATCGCCTTGGTGTCGTAAGTTTTAAGGTTACATGAATGGTTGAAGCCTCAAAAGACGCGTATCAACGAGGGCTACAATAATAATATGTAGCGTTAGCTTATTGGCATAATTTCGGTAAGCGCGCTCCTAGATGCGCGTCGCGTCGGTCGCTGAGTTGCTATGGAGGGTTAACGTAGTTGAAGCCCGAGGCGAAGCCGAGAGCAAAAAAATCTTAGATATATATATATTTTATGTTATAGTACTACCTTTCAATAAAATAGTAATTTTTACAACAATAAAATTTTTTTATATGAATTTCATACACAAGAATCACAGAAAAGTAGATCCAAAGTTGTTCATGACTTTGCTGTGATTTCAAAGTATTGCAAGTACTAATTCTAACAAAGGTTTTTTTTATAAAATTCATAAAATTCATTTTCAATGAAGAAGGTCGTGAAAGGCACGTGATCTGGGATTTTTTTGTTTATTTCCTCGAATTTTTACTCTTATTAGAAAGTCAAAATGAATAGACTATACCATTTCCAGGTTATCACAAACCGGCAACGAGGCGGTTGTCTCCTTGGTGCGCTCCCTGGAAGGTCCTCAGAGCATCGAACTGGAGCTGATCATGGAACTCTACATTCGGGGACAGTTCAGTGGAATCGCAGTTGCCAAGCTATTCATATTCGTTTCTGAGTACGAGTTTTAATAGACTTTTCGATGCTCATGTGAAATTAATAGAGGGGAAAAAAATAATCCAGTCCCCGTAAATTGATAAAAATGTTGTTTACATCAGATGTAAACAACATTTTTCTCTGTTTGACATCCCGATGAAGAAACGCTTAGTTTATCTGGCAAAAAATGTAGACGTACCTATGCGGACAAAATATAGTTATTCGTTACGCCTGCAAGTCTTTTGTCCGATCAACGAAGTCAACCCGAATAATTCTCCCGTCTATGATATTTGGCATGTGATGAAGTTAGGTAATACAGATTACAGATGCACAATAAGCCAATAAATTTTGTAACGAGAAGTTAGGCATTTTTACCTAAACATGAAAATTGCTTATATCTCTCTGTGAATATTTCCTCGGGCTGAAACACTTTCTGTATACGTACTTATGTACTTGTTAGAATAAGTATGAGAAGGAATCCAATCTTTTTTCGATTTCAGAGATACCCCAAATTTAACTTTTAACATTTTTCAATATATCTTCTATTGAAAAAATTATCTGTTGATTATTATTTTTTAATATGTTTTTATATCCTTAAAAACATAGCTTTGTTCAGTAAGCCAATAAATTTTCTTCTTTTATCATATTTTTTTATTTTTTGACTTTAAGAGGTTATAAATGTGAAAAAATAGTCGGTCAATTTTAATACGTTTATTAGATAAATTATTTTATATTAAAACAGATTTATCAATAATCCAATCATTTTTTGAACGCGCATATATTTTTAAGTATAGTCGCCGATTTATGATAGAGCGTAAGGGTTGACTTTCACTTGACTACTCAGCGCTGCTTTGCCACGCACTTTTGGAGTAGCGCAGGCGAGTTTGGTGGCCACTGTTATGTTTAAGAATAGTGGTAGGTATTTTTGAATAAAACAATAAGTGTGTTTATAAGTAGATATCAGATTGTATGCATTTGCATATGCATATACCTAACTCTCTAATTACGGCGTTAATGTATATTTTAGCCTTTTTTCCCAATCGTGCATATTTCCTTTAGTAGCGGGAATTTTAAGCCTATTTAAGCTCTAGCCTCTATTTAAATCAATAGAAATACTGTAAACAATGATTGAACTTGCCAACGCCATTCCTCATTGCTTAGCCGAAAAGTTGCGTATAAAGTTAGACGCTATTTCGCGCAAAAAACCAGAGCTTTGAAGAAAACGAAGAACATTTATGCCTTCATCAATGGCACAGGTCGTACGTCGTGCCCTGCGTAAAAGGTATCTCCAGATTCTCCAGAAATGGCGCCAAATTTAGCCAATGACATCAGTTGATGTAGAGAGGTCGGTGAAAATATTTCTTTTTTAGTTTTGCATTGTGCATATTTTGGACATATTAACAGTTTTTAGGAGAGACTGCAGTCTCTCCAAAGGTGCCAAGTGGACTATAGGTATATCGAGGTGTTGAGGTACTTATACCAAAATGCCACCATGACGATCCGAGTACAGAACCAAAACACAAATCCTACCCAACTGCAGCGTGGTGTGAGACAGGGAGACGTTATTTCTCCGAAACTGTTCACAGCTGCATTGGAGGACATCTTTAAGCTCTTGGACTGGAAAGGACTCGGCATCAACATTAATGGCCAGTACCTGACACACCTTCGTTTTGCCGATGATATAGTCCTTATGGCTGAGACCATGGAAGACCTGAACACAATGCTCGAAGATCTCCGTAGTGCTTCCCAAAGAGTGGGTCTTAGGATGAACATGGATAAGACGAAAATTATGTCAAACACCCATGTTGTACCCTCTCCGGTTCATGTTGGGAACACTACATTTGAAGTTGTTGACCATTACCTATACCTAGGACAGGCAGTCCAGTTAGGTAGGTCCAACTTCGAGAAAGAGATCTCTCGTCGAATCCAACTCGGGTGGGCAGCATTCGGGAAGCTTCGAAAAATCTTCGCGTCCGACTTACGTCAGTGTCTCAAGACGAAAGTCTATGAACAGTGTGTGTTGCCAGTGATGACTTACGGCAGTGAAACGTGGTCGCTAGCCATGCTCGGCGTTTCCCTACGTGATCGAATCAGAAACGAGGAGATCCGCAGGAGAACTAAAGTAACCGACATCGCTCGAAGGATTGCTCAGCTGAAGTGGCAATGCGGGACACATAGCGAGAAGAACCGATGGCCGTTGGGGCGGAAAGGTTCTGGAATGGCGACCACGCACCGGACGACGCTCCGTGGGTAGGCCCCTGACAAGGTGGACCGACGATCTGGTGAAGGTCGCGGGAAGCCAATGGATGCAGGCAGCGCAGGACCGATCGTCGTGGAAATCCTTAGGGGAGGCCTATACCCAGCAGTGGGTGTCGTGCGGCTGATATGATGATGATGAACAGTTTTTAGTGCATATTTTGGCCTTTTTAGTGCATATTTGCATGCATATTTTGGCACTTTGTTAGTGCATATAATCCGATGTATTACATTGTCAATTACATTACACAATTTTAAGCACGCGATTTCAAGACTAAGCATGGTGTAAACGGACTAATACACACCACACACGATCAATTCTAATGTCCAATCGGCAGTGGGCGAACGATCGTATGATTTTCTTAACCGACTTCAAAAAAGAAGGAAGTTCTTAATTCGATTGTATATAATATATGTTTCATCATTGTTATTTTAATTTGAAAGTTGTTTTTGTTTTTATTTTTAGGTTTTTGAAAAAGATTTTTATTTTTTTATAGCTTATTTATTTTCAGCTTTTTGGTAGCTATGCGTATAATATTTTTTAACTCTATATATTTTCAAAATGCTAATGTCATTACTCAACTCAATTTCCATTTTCACGCTGTCTATCCATTTTCCAACAAAAAATCATATAATTCGGTTCATAAATAAAGTCATCAAGGAATTAATCATAGTATTTTCAGGATTACTTGAATTGAGAACTGCTGAACCGATTTTAAAAAGAAAAAATGTCGCAAGAAAATTCTTTGAAATAAAAAAAATAATCATCAAAATCAGTCCATACATATCGAAGATACGCGCGAACAATGATAAAAAATATTATACAATCCAAAAGAGACCCTCCTTCTTTTTTGAAGTCGGTTAAAATACCAAAACCTTCTCCTAAATGTAACAAATGCTTTTCTGGTAAGCGCATCAAAATCGGTTCAGGTAAACTTGAGATAATCGTGGACAAACATACATATACAGGTCAAACTGAGAACTTCCTTTTTTTGAAGTCGGTTAAAATACCAAAACCTTCTCCTAAATTCAACAAATACTTTTCTAAAAGAAAACCGCATTAAAATCGGTTCAGCTAAACGTGAGATAATCGCGGATACAGGTCAAACATAGAACCTACCTTTTTTGAAATCGGTTAAAAGAAAAAAGAAAAAAATAATCATCAAAATCAGTCTATAAATATCGAAGATACGCGCGAACAATGATAAAACAAATAAATACAATCGAATAAAGAACCTCCTTTTTTGAAGTCGGTTAAGAAAATCATACGATCGATTGCCCACTGCCACACACCGTCCAATCGGCATGATCCAATCGGCATGATCCGGCCATTTTGATTTTTCCATCAGTTCGATCGTCCAACCGATCCACGGCCACACACGGTCAGTTTGGTTGGATCCAATCGGTAGTTTCATGCCGATTGGACGATCGATTGGATGGTGTGTGGCCTGCAGACAGTAAGAATCTTAAAATCGTGCGGCCTAGCCCGCTCGATAATTAAAATTGTGTCGTCTAAATGCACGCACGATTTCAAGACAGTCTAACTGTACCTAAGACGGCACGTCAGATGTAACAGTTGTACTAAAAAAACAAACTTTATTACGTAAGGCATAAAGGCGTTCTCAAGGTCAACGTGTAAAGGTAATGTGACAGACAGAGACAGACTCTGTCTGACTCGCGACAGATAGACGATACTGCCACAGTACAAGATAAGTTCAAAAAGGAATGTTGGTTTTTTAACACGTTTTCATATGGACGTTTTCTTGTTTATTTATTTATTTATACTATTAATATTTATAAGTAGGTTCGTTTATTTGTTTGTCCGTAATTTTAGAAAGGAGTATTTTATACTAGGTAAGTACCTACTTACCTAGCTTCCCGATGAGCTAGAGACTTGAAACTTATAGGTAGGTAGGTTGTTTTTAACACGCTTTTATTAGGTTGCTTTCTCGTTTGCTTGTGTGTTTGTTTGTTTGTTTCTCCACAAAGTTTGCGAACAATTTAAACTAGCTTTCGGATGAGCTAGAGACTTGAAACTTTGAACATAGGTCAGAAATGGAAGGCAATCCAATATTATGGTATCATTGGGCTAATCTAATGATGGAGCCGGAAGAAGGCCACAGGAACTCTATGATGGAACCATACAACCCCATCGTGATTGGGCTCGTTAGAATCGTCTTGATGAGTACTTTAAAGGGAAACCAGGTCCAGGCTCTGATGATGAAGCTGGAAGGCCATGCCATAGGAACTTAATATTGAAACCGTGCAACCCCATTAAATTTGGGCTCCTTTGAATCGTCTTGACGAGTGCTTTGTTGGGAAATAGTGTCCAGGGTCTGATGATGGAGCCGGAAGAAGGACACTGGAACTCTTTATTAAAACCACGCTACCGCATTGTGTTTGGGCTCGTTTGAATCGTCTTGGCGAGTACTCTAATGGGAAATAGTGTCCAAGGATCTGATGATGGAGCCAAAAGAAGGCCATATGAACTCTATAATAAAACCATGCAAATGCAACCCCATCGAGTTTGGGCTTGTTTGAATCGTCTTGACGTGTAACTTGTTCGGAAATAGTGTAACGTATAATAACGCGATATCTAGGTAGGTCGATACGTGCACGACCGACAACAACGACGATGTGCACCTTCTGAGCCAGACGCCGTGGGCAGGCGTGGCGCGGCCGCGGGGCGGGTCGCGCCGAGGGGCCGGCGGGTGCTTCTTCCCGATTGGATAACGCGTCGGGTATTCACGAATATGCGGCCCGCGCGCGAGCCGTCGCGTTCGCGTTGGTGTGCGGTGCGGTGCGGTGCGGGGTGTGCGTCCGTCGAGTTATTCACAAGAGCGACAGTCTTGTTTTGTTTGATACGATTCTTGCAATTTGCATTAAGTAAGTACCTACACATTTGAGGCTTTTATCTACTTAAATAAAATGATACTAGGTAAATATACCTACTACTACTTCATACCTACTAGGTAAAATATTTCTATTCGTGAGCCTTTCGAATTTTCAACCTAGTCAGATATTAATGTTATGTAGGTTTCTAATAGGTAGATAAAAGTTGAAAAAAATGATTGATTAATATATAAGTAAGGAGCTATCACCTAAAATTTTATTTGACACGACGACTGCAAATTGAAAATATTTATAATTAACCTCTTAACAAACAATGATTAAAGAAAAGGAATTTGGTATTAGGTAGGTGCTTAAAGAACTAAAACAGAAAATAAAACAAATACAAAAACTACAATGTAAATAACTCCAATACTACGTTGATTGAAAAAGACATTAGAGACTTACTGCCTTCTCTTATACTATGACAGTAAGCACGGCCGAGCGTGCTAGAAATTAAGTGGTGTAAATACGCGCATTCTTGCAGGCCACACACCATCCAATCGATCGTCCAATCGGCATGAAACTACCGATTGGATCCAATCTGCAGCTCGTCCATACACACCACACACGATCAATTCTGACTGTCCAATCGGCAGTGGCAATCGATCGTATGATTTTCTTAACCGAATTAAAAAAAGAAGGAGGTTCTTATAATTCGATTGTATATAATAAATGTTTCATCATTTTTTTTTTTTAATTTGAAAGTTGTTTTTGTTTTTATTTTTAGGTTTTTGAAAGAGATTTTTATTTTTTTAAAGCTTATTTATCTTCAGCTTTTTGGTGGTAGCTATGCGTATAATATTTTTTAACTCTATATATTTTCAAAATGCTAATGTCATTACTCAACTCAATTTCCATATTCACGCTGTCTATCCATTTTCAACAAAAAATAATATAATTCGGTTCATAAATTAAGTCATCAAGGTAGTTAATCACAGTATTTTCAGGATAACTTGAATTGAGAACTGCTGAACCGATTTTAAAAAGAAAAAAATGTCGCAAGAAAATTCTTTGAAATAAAAAAAAATAATCATCAAAATCGGTCCATTACATATCGAAGATACGCGTGAACAATGATAAAAAATATATATGGTACAATCCAAAAGAGAACCTCTTTCTTTTTTGAAGTCGGTCAAAATACCAAAACCTTCTCCTAAATTCAACAAATACTTTTCTGAAAACCGCATTAAAATCGGTTCAGCCAAACGTGAGATATTCGCGGATACAGGTCAAACAGAGAACCTACCTTTTTTAAAATCGGTTAAAAGAAAAAAGAAAGAAAAAATAAAAAAATAATCATCAAAATCAGTCTATAAATATCGAAGATACGCGTGAACAATGATAAAACAAATAAATACAATCGAATAAAGAACCTCCTTTTTTGAAGTCGGTTAAGAAAATCATACGATCGATTGCCCACTGCCACACACCGTCCAATCGGCATGAGCCAATCGACATGATCCAGCCATTTTGATTTTTCCGTCAGTTCGATCGTCCAACCGATCCACGGCCACACACGGTCAGTTTGGTTGGATCCAATCGGTAGTTTCATGCCGATTGGACGATCGATTGGATGGTGTGTGGCTAGCCCACAAAGGGAGGTTCTTTATTCGATTGTATTTATTTGTTTTATCATTGTTCGCGCGTATCATCGATATTTATAGACTGATTTTGATGATTATTTTTTTCTTTTTTCTTTTGACCGATTTCAAAAAAGGTAGGTTCTCTGTTTGACTTGTATCCGCGATTATCTCACGTTTGGCTGAACCGATTTTAATGCGGTTTTCAGAAAAGTATTTGTCGAATTTAGGAGAAGGTTTTAGTATTTTAACCGACTTCAAAAAAGGAAGTTCTCAGTTTGACCTGTATATGTATGTTTGTCCGCGATTATCTCAAGTTTAGCTGAACCGATTTTGAAGCACTTACCAGAAAAGCATTTGTTACATTTAGAAGAAGGTTTTGGTATTTTAACCGACTTCAAAAAAGAAGGAGGTTCTCTTTTGGATTATATATATATTTTTTATCATTGTTCGCGCGTATCTTCGATATGTATGGACCGATATTGATAATTATTTTTTTTTTCAAAGAATTTTCTTGCGACATTTTTTCTTTTTTTTAAAATTGGTTCAGCAGTTCTCAATTCAAGTAATCCTGAAAATACTATGATTAACTCCCTTGATGACTTTATTTATGAACCGAATTATATGTTTTTTTGTTGGAAAATGGATAGACAGCGTCAATATGGAAAATGAGTTGAGAAATGACATTAGCATTTTGAAAATATATAGAGTTAAAAATATTATACGCATAGCTACCACCAAAAAACTGAAAATAAATAAGCTTTAAAAAAATAAAAATCTCTTTCAAAAACCTAAAAATAAAAACAAAAACAACTTTCAAATTAAAATAACAATGATGAAACATTTATTATATACAATCGAATTATAAGAACCTCCTTCTTTTTTTGAAGTCGGTTAAGAAAATCATACGATCGATCGCCACTGCCGATTGGACAGTTAGAATTGATCGTGTGTGGTGTGTATGGACGAGCTACCGATTGGATCCAACCAAACTGACCGTGTGTGGCCGTGGATCGGTTGGACGATCGAACTGACGGAAAAATCAAAATGGCTGGATCATGCCAATTGGATCATGCCGATTGGACGGTGTGTGGCAGTGGGCAATTGATCGTATGATTTTCTTAACCGACTTCAAAAAAGGAGGTTCTTAATTCGATTGTATTTATTTGTTTTATCATTGTTCGCGCGTATCTTCGATATTTATAGACTGATTTTAATGATTATTTTTTTCTTTTTTCTTTTAACCGATTTCAAAAAAGGTAGGTTCTCTGTTTGACTTGTATCCGCGATTATCTCACGTTTGGCTGAACCGATTTTAATGCGGTTTTCAGAAAAGTATTTGTTGAATTTAGGAGAAGGTTTTAGTATTTTAACCGACTTCAAAAAAGGAAGTTCTCAGTTTGACCTGTATATGTATGTTTGTCCGCGATTATCTCAAGTTTAGCTGAACCGATTTTGATGCGCTTACCAGAAAAGCATTTGTTACATTTAGGAGATGGTTTTGGTATTTTAAACGACTTCAAAAAAGAAGGAGGTTCTCTTTAGGATTGTATATATATATTTTTATCATTGTTCGCGCGTATCTTCGATATGTATGGACCGATTTTGATGATTATTTTTTTTATTTCAAAGAATTCTCTTGCGACATTTTTTCTTTTTAAAATCGGTTCAGCAGTTCTCAATTCAAGTAATCCTGAAAATACTATGATTAACTACCTTGATGATTTTATTTATGAACCGCATTATATGATTTTTTGTTGGAAAATGGATAGACAGCGTGAATATGGAAATTGAGTTGAGTAATGACATTAGCATTTTGAAAATATATAGAGTTAAAAAATATTATACGCATAGCTTACCACCAAAAAGCTGAAAATAATTAAGCTTTAAAAAAATAAAAAACTCTTTCGAAAACCTAAAAATAAAAACAAAAACGACTTTTAAATTAAAATAACAATGATGAAACATTTATTATATACAATCGAATTATAAGAACCTCCTTCTTTTTTTTGAAGTCGGTTAAGAAAATCATACGATCGATCGCCACTGCCGATTGGACAGTTAGAATTGATCGTGTGTGGTGTGTATGGACGAGCTACCGATTGGATCCAACCAAACTGACCGTGTGTGGCCGTGGATCGGTTGGACGATCGAACTGACGGAAAAATCAAAATGGCTGGATCATGCCAATTGGATCATGCCGATTGGACGGTGTGTGGCAGTGGGCAATTGATCGTATGATTTTCTTAACCGACTTCAAAAAAGGAGGTTCTTAATTCGATTGTATTTATTTGTTTTATCATTGTTCGCGCGTATCTTCGATATTTATAGACTGATTTTAATGATTATTTTTTTCTTTTTTCTTTTAACCGATTTCAAAAAAGGTAGGTTCTCTGTTTGACTTGTATCCGCGATTATCTCACGTTTGGCTGAACCGATTTTAATGCGGTTTTCAGAAAAGTATTTGTTGAATTTAGGAGAAGGTTTTAGTATTTTAACCGACTTCAAAAAAGGAAGTTCTCAGTTTGACCTGTATATGTATGTTTGTCCGCGATTATCTCAAGTTTAGCTGAACCGATTTTGATGCGCTTACCAGAAAAGCATTTGTTACATTTAGGAGATGGTTTTGGTATTTTAAACGACTTCAAAAAAGAAGGAGGTTCTCTTTAGGATTGTATATATATATTTTTATCATTGTTCGCGCGTATCTTCGATATGTATGGACCGATTTTGATGATTATTTTTTTTATTTCAAAGAATTCTCTTGCGACATTTTTTCTTTTTAAAATCGGTTCAGCAGTTCTCAATTCAAGTAATCCTGAAAATACTATGATTAACTACCTTGATGATTTTATTTATGAACCGCATTATATGATTTTTTGTTGGAAAATGGATAGACAGCGTGAATATGGAAATTGAGTTGAGTAATGACATTAGCATTTTGAAAATATATAGAGTTAAAAAATATTATACGCATAGCTTACCACCAAAAAGCTGAAAATAATTAAGCTTTAAAAAAATAAAAAACTCTTTCAAAAACCTAAAAATAAAAACAAAAACGACTTTTAAATTAAAATAACAATGATGAAACATTTATTATATACAATCGAATTATAAGAACCTCCTTCTTTTTTTGAAGTCGGTTAAGAAAATCATACGATCGATCGCCACTGCCGATTGGACAGTTAGAATTGATCGTGTGTGGTGTGTATGGACGAGCTGCAGATTGGATCCAATCGGTAGTTTCATGCCGATTGGACGATCGATTGGATGGTGTGTGGCCTGCATAACTCTGAAATCGCGAAAAAAAAATCGGCTGTTTCATACATTTTGATATTTTCGTTATTAATTTTTTTTTCGCGATATCAGAGTTGGTCCCATAGAAAAAGTTGTTTAGTTTGATGGTCCCTTTCTACCATATTCGGCTTTATAAGGCTTTTACTAAACACCTTGTATATTAATCAATCATTTTTTTCAACTATTATCTACCTATTAGAAACCTACATAACATTAATATCTGACTAGGTTGAAAATTCGAAAGGCTCACGAATAGAAATATTTTACCTAGTAGGTGAATGAAATTAGAGCGGACTGTGAACTCGTTATTTTGGCTGGATTAAATAAAAAAAAGGTCTTGGGACACGCACTTGTATTCGTCATAAGAAGCACAGGAAATTATCAAAAGGACAGTGTTGCAAGCTGTCAATTTGGGTTGCCAGTTAAAATGGCAAATAAAATAATAAAAAAATGTTGGTTATTCCAACAGTAGGTATGAAGTAGTAGTAGGTATATTTACCTAGTATCATTTTATTTAAGTAGATAAAAACCTCTAATGTGTAGGTACTTACTTATTGCAAGAATCGTATCAAACAAAACAAGACTGTCGCTCTTGTGAATAACTCGATGGACACACACGCCGCACCGCACTGCACCGCACACCAACGCGAACGCGACGGCTTGCGCGCGGGCCGCGGAAGCGGCACCCGCCCGCCCCTCGGCGTGACCCGCCCGCCTCTCGGCGTGACCCACCCCGCGCCACGCCCGCCCACGGCGTCCAACACATCGTCGTTGTTGTCGGTCGCGCACGTATCGACCTACCTAGATATCGCGTTATTATACGTTACACTATTTCCCAAACTCGATGGGGTTGCATGGTTTTATTATAGAGTTCCTATGGCCTTCTTTCGGCTCCATCATCAGATTCTTGGACACTATTTCCCATTAGAGTACTCGCCAAGACGATTCAAACAAGCCTAAACTCAAGGGGGTAGCGTGGTTTTATTAAAGAGTTCCAGTGTCCTTCTTCCGGCTCCATCATCAGACCCTGGACACTATTTCACAACAAAGCACTCGTCAAGACGATTCAAAGGAGCCCAAATTCAATGGGGTTGCACGATTTCAGTATTAAGTTCCTATGGCATGGCCTTCTAGCTAAATCATCAGAGCCTGGACCTCATCATCCTGGACCATCAAAGTACTCATCAAGACGATTCTAACGAGCCCAAGCACGATGGGGTTGTATGGTTCCATTATAGAGTTCCTGTGGCCTTCTTCCGGCTCCATCATCAGATCAGCCCAATGATACCATAATATTGCATTGCCTTCCATTTCTGACCTATGTTCAAAGTTTCAAGTCTCTAGCTCATCCGAAAGCTAGTTTAAATTGTTCGCAAACTTTGTGGAGAAACAAACAAACAAACACACAAGCAAACGAGAAAGCAACCTAATAAAAGCGTGTTAAAAACAACCTACCTACCTATAAGTTTCAAGTCTCTAGCTCATCGGGAAGCTAGGTAGGTAGGTACTTGGGGTGCGCGGTCGGACAACCTCCTCGTGTTTCCTCTACTGTTTGTCTCCGTTCATCCGTGGACTGCGAACGACAGTGGGAGGGACGGTGCACCCTGAGTGTCACTGTAAATGACTCCTTTGGTTTCAATTTCAGTGATAGATAATAGTCCGACTCTCCTGTTATCCCGTACTTAGTACAGGACCAGGGGCCCGCTTCGGGGGGCCGAGGGGAGACAACCCCAATAAAAAACTCAAACCGTAGCCCTGTACGTAGTGCAGGAACGGGGGTCGTCTTCATGGGGACCACGAGGAGACAACCTCTATAAAAAATCCTTAAAGTTCTGGTATTTGAGGACGAGGTGCCAGAAGCCTGTTTCAGGTGGTTGACAAAGGAAGTCAATCCTGATCGCCACCCTTGGGTACCTCCCGCCCCCCAAGGTGTAGTAGGGTTACCCGGGTACTGGGATCTCTGCCCGGGTGGACTAGCTGTTCTCCCATTCTCGTGGGTATAATTATGAAGTCGATTAAACAAAATTGTGATGCAAATGGAAGGTTTACGGTTCCGATTCCTGGTACCAGTAGACAAACGGACAAAGCACAGGGTCCATTCAAAAACCATGCCTATAGTGAGGAACTTCAAGAAATCTTTTCGCTCTTGAACGCGAACGGTGATTATAAAACGGTAGAGTCAATAAAGAAGAATTTAGCCTCGCCTACTGAAGACGAATTGTTGAGGTGTCAAGATGTGGGTTGGAAGTCCGACAGAGTTACCAATGAAAAAGTGGACTCAGCCTCTATACCACAGATGCAACCTCGATTGCGGGAAGCTGAAAAGCCTGTAATGAAAACTAAGGCTAAGAGGGGCCGTATGTCTCAGAGCCGAATGGGGGCGACACCTAGTCAGGAGGAGCCTCACAATACTGGACTGATGCATCAGAGAAAGATGGAGACTACGACAGGGTTGCCGCCGGTCCATCTAGTCGAAGACGAATCTCAAACGGGTGTAGAAGCACAGGAGTCGCAGGCCTCACCGCTGACCATGGCTCCTGAAAGACGATTGGAGGGAAGGGAGATTACTATTCTAAAAGCCGAGAATGCTAACCTGCGTAGAGAGCTGGAGGCATTGAAAAAGGAAGTAGAAAATTTACGCCAACAGACGAAAGCTGGGTATGCTACAGACGGGCCGAACTTCTCTGAGGTGGCAATGGAAGAGCTCAAGCAATTCCTAGTGACAAAGATGAGCGAACTGATAGAGGACAGGTTGAGTGGACTGCGACTCCCCCTTCGGTCAAGAAGACGCTAGTGAAAAAACAAAGTGGAGTGGTGCCACCCTCCACCAACGTAGAACAAACCGAACCCGCTCCCGCCCGGGTGCAGCATAATGCCTGGCAATCGGTGACAAGGAGAAAGAAGAAAAAGAAGGCGAACGCAAAAGTTTCTGAAGAAGCCCCTGCCAACAAGCTGACTCCAACTCCAGCGGAAAAGGAATCTAAAAAAAAGCTGAAGCTGAAACCCCCACGCACCTCAGCAGTGGTGCTTGACCTCCTTCCAGAAGCGAAGAAAAAAGGGCTTTCTTACTCAGATATTATCGCTAAGGCGAGAAAGTCGATCTCTCTTCCTGAAATAGGTATTTCAGAAGGCTGCAGAATGCGGGAGGGCCAAACGGGCTCTAGGATTATAGAGGTGCTGGATCCAAGTGGGGCAAAGGCTGACTTGTTGGCTGAAAGGCTCCGCGGGGTACTATCAGAGGTAGCGGCTGTCCGACGGCCAGAAAAGACGGTGGATCTGCACATTGCGGGTCTTGATGATTCCATCCGCAAGGAAGACGTGCTGAGAGAGCTTGCGGCTATAGCGGGCTGTGAGTCGCAGTGCATTAAGATGACGGAGTTGATGCTCTCCCTGGATGGCACAGGCTGCATCAGGGTAAGATGCCCCGTTGCAGTAGCAAAGACGATCGCTAAAGGAGGCAGAGTGCAAATAGGTTGGTCCACAGCAAGGGTGAGGGCGCTCGCACCTCTTCCCATGCGGTGTTATAAATGTCTGGGGGTAGGGCACACGAAGCCCAAGTGCCCGTCTGAAGTTGACAGGAGCAGCCTCTGCTTCCGTTGCGGTGAGCCGGGCCACATGGCTGCGGCCTGCAAAGCTGAACCCCGATGCTAAGTCTGTGCTGCCAGTGGGCGGCCGGCTGACCACATCATGGGCTGTCGTACGTGCGATCCGCCGTTGACAAGAGGCAAACGCCTCGAGGACCAGCGGGTTGGTGCTGAAGCACAGAATAAATAATAGTACAAGGTACAGAAGCAGCACGCCGCATAGTAATTTAAATAAATAGCGACTTTTGCTCCGACACAATAAAGTGCAATTCAGGTCGCGCAATTGCCTGCAGTACAGTTTATATTTACCTAGTAGTTGCCTCTCTTTCTATCGCGTGCTCTTACCTTTTCTAATGACGCATCGTTATGGTTGTCTTCTTATAAATGAACTGCGTAGCATGTATCATAATTTGAAAAACGACAATTGTTTATTGGTTTTTTGATTTTGACATCCGTACACGGCACAGTAATGTCGACTCGACATTGTTACTATTATAAAGAGACAATACCTACGCAGGCAGTAAGATGACGCGCGACTACACAGGCGGGCGTGTGGCGGCCCTTTGCTCACTTGTTCCGCCGGCGGACCGGCTAGCGGTAGGTGCTTATCGCGCGACCTTGAGCGAGTGATGGAGGCCTGGCTGAAGTCCCATGCGTACGTCACATACGAACCTCTTGCTCACCTGCAGGGGGGGGATGCGTAAATGCATTTTAATCGGCATAAAAAAAAGGTAGGTAGGTACTTCATCATATCAGCCACACGACACCCACTGCTGGGTATAGGCCTCCCCTAAGGATCTCCACGATGATCGGTCCTGCGCTAGCTGCATCCACTGGCTTTCCGCGACCTCCACCAGATCGTCGGTCCACCTTATCGGGGGCCTACCCACGGAGCGTCGTCCAGTGCGCGGTCGCCATTCCAGAACCTTTCTGCCCCAACGGCCATCGGTTCTTCTCGCTATGTGTCCCGCCCATTGCCACTTCAGCTGAGCAATCCTTCGAGCGATGTCGGTTACTTTAGTTCTCCTGCGGATCTCCTCGTTTCTGATTTGATCACGTAGAGAAACGCCGAGCATGGTTCTCTCCATTGCACGCTGAGTGACCTTGAGCCTCCTTATGAGACCCATAGTTAGCGGCCACGTTTCACTGCCGTAAGTCATCACTGGCAGCACACACTGGTCATAGACTTTCGTCTTGAGACACTAAGGTAAGTCGGACGCGAAGATTTTTCGAAGCTTCCCGAATGCTGCCCACCCGAGTTGGATTCGACGAGAGATCTCTTTCTCGAAGTTGGACCTACCTAACTGGACTGCCTGTCCTAGGTATACGTAGTGGTCAACAACTTCAAGTGTAGTGTTCCCAACATGAACTGGAGAGGGTACAACATGGGCATTTGACATAATTTTCGTCTTATCCATGTTCATCCTAAGACCCACTCTTTGGGAAGCACTACGGAGATCTTCGGGCATTGTGTTCAGGTCTTCCATGGTCTCAGCCATAAGGACTATATCATCGGCAAAACGAAGGTGTGTTAGGTACTCGCCATTAATGTTGATGCCGAGTCCTTTCCAGTCCAAGAGCTTAAAGATGTCCTCCAACGCAGCTGTGAACAGTTTCGGAGAAATAACGTCTCCCTGTCTCACACCACGCTGCAGTTGGATAGGATTTGTGTTCTGGTTCTGTACTCGGATCGTCATGGTGGCATTTTGGTATAAGTACCTCAACACCTCGATATACCTATAGTCCACTTGGCACCTTTGGAGAGACTGCAGCACCGCCCAGGTTTCAATCGAATCAAAGGCTTTCTCATAGTCCACGAACGCCAAGCAAAGTGGCTCATTATACTCCTCAGTCTTCTGTATAACCTGCCGCAGCGTATGGATGTGGTCTTTAGTGCTAAAGCCTTTTCGGAACCCGGCTTGTTCGGGAGGTTGGAAGTCGTAGAACTTGCGAGCGAGACGATTCGTAAGGACTCTCGAAAACAACTTATAGACATGACTCAGAAGCGAGATGGGTCTGTAGTTCTTTAAGAGGGACTTGTCACCCTTTTTAAAGAACAAGATCACCTCACTTATGTTCCATGTCTTTGGCGTTCTGCCCTGGATGATGACGGAATTAAAGAGCTTCTGGAGGACTTTGAGTATCGGCTTACCGCCCGCTCTCAGAAGTTCTGTAGTGATTCCATCGTCACCCGCCGCCTTGTTGTTTTTCAGCTGTTTGAGAGCCATACTAATCTCGAACAGGCTGACGTCCGGGATATCTTCGGTATAGTGTCGGGTAAGCTTGGCTCTGGGGTCTTTAGCCTTGCTTTCAACAGGTGTCTGCGTGGAATATAACTGCCCATAGAAGCTCTCGATCTCCCTCAGGATTTCAGGCTTTGATGAAATGATGCGTCCGTCGTCAGTTTTCAGCTTCGTCATCTGGCTTTGCCCAATAGACAGATCTCTTGCGAACACTTTGGAGCCTTTATTCCGCTCGATGGCCTCTTTAATACGATTCGTATTAAATTGGCGAAGGTCGCTCGTCAAAGACTTAGATATCTGTCTATTAAGCTGCCGATAACGATTAGCATCTACTGAACTCTGGAGCCTCATTTTACGTCTCTGATCCATGAGTAGGAGTGTGTGGTCGGAGAGTTTCTTTATCTTGGGACGGCGGGTCTTAAAGAGCTTGGACCCTACCGTACGGACAGTATCCACCACCATGTTGTTCAGATCGTCCACATCTATGCTGTTCTCAAGGGCTTCGAAGCGGTTTTGGAGTTTGAGTTGAAAGCTCTCGGGGTTTTGAATATGGGCCGGCAATGGTCGAATTGTTGATTTTATCAGTCGAGATCTTTCCAGCTTTGGGTTGATATTCAATGTGCCACGTACCAATCGGTGATCGCTCCCCGTCTTAACAGCGTTGATCACAGTGACATCATTGAATATTTGCTTTTTCGTCGACATGATAAAATCTATCTCATTTCTGACTTTACCGTCCGGACTGACCCAGGTCCACTTCCGGCTTTCCGGTTTTCTGAAGAAGGAGTTCATCATAAAGAGGTTCTCCTTCTCCATAAAGTCAGCCAGCATCTGGCCTCTGTCATTCCGTTGCCCAACTCCAAATTGCCCCACTCTCAGCTCATCACCGCATCGTTTCCCCAACTTTGCATTGAAGTCCCCCATCACAACAGTGTAGTGGGTTTTGTAGCTATGCATGGCTTTAGAGATCTCCTCATACATAGCCTCCACTTCGTCATCTTGGTGTGTCGAGGTCGGTGCGTAAACCTGTATAACATTCAGCGAACACCGTTTGGATATTCTGAGTATAAGGTACGCCACCCTGGTCGACACACTTCCGATGGTAATCACGTTATTGACAAGGGACTTGTGGACGATGAACCCGACACCACCTTGGGACTGTTGGTCGCCCTCCCGGTAGTAAAGCAAGTTACCGGATTTGAGGATTATCGAGTCCTCTCCCGCTCTTCGGACTTCAGATAACCCGATAATGTCCCAGTGTACCTTGCTGATAACTTCTTCCAACTCGGTTAACTTCGCGTCGGTCCTTAGTGTGCGCGTGTTATAGGTTGCCAGGTGCAGTTGTCGTCGTTTTTGGTAGCCGAGCCGCACCCGAGGATTCTTAGCACCCCCTGCCCCGCCGTTACCGTAGCCGCTACCGTAGCTAGGAATAGCGGGGCTGCCGGGGACTGGGGGCCAATTTTTTGATCCATTGTGCATGAGGGGGGGGGGGTTTGCCATAATCGCCACGCTTGGCAGGCGGGTTGGCGATCGCAGTAGGCCGAGGTTTTTTGGAGACGCTGCTGCCCGTCTATTGAAGGCTATGCTCCCTTAGTCGCCTTTTACGACATCCACGGGATGATAGGGGGTAGTGCTATTCTAGGCCGGCACATACACGGCACACGGTAGGTACTTACCTAGTATAAAATACTCTTTTCTAAAATTACGGACAAACAAATAAACGAACCTACTTATAAATGTTAATAGTATAAATAAATAAATAAACAAGAAAACGTCCATATGAAAACGTGTTAAAAAACCAACATTCCTTTTTGAACTTATCTTGTACTGTGGCAGTATCGTCTATCTGTCGCGAGTCAGACAGAGTCTGTCTCTGTCTGTCACATTACCTCTACACATTGACCTTGAGAACGCCTTTATGCCTTAGGTATAAAGTTGGTTTTTGTAGTACAACTGTTACGTCTGACGTGCCGTCGTAGGTACAGTTAGACTGTCTTGAAATCGTGCGTGCATTTAGACGACACAATTTTAAGAATCTTATTACCGAGCGGGCTAGGCCGCACGATTTCCGTTTACAACTTTACACCATGCTTAGTCTTGAAATCGCGTGGTTAAAATTGTGTAATGTAATTGAGCCTTAACCAGGCACAGTAGGAGCACGGCCCTTTTCACCCTCCCTAAGCCAGGTCTCATTAATGGCCATAATGTCAACAGCTAAACTGTCCATCATATGAACAAATTCATCATGCTTCGTAGCTAGAGAACCAGCATTAAACAAACCAACACGTAGAAATCTGGCGTTAGAATCTGCTGGCCCCCACAAATCGATCAGTACCTTTGGGTTATGCATGGGACTTTTGGTACCTACAAAAATATGTTACAAAGTCAGGAATAATAAAATAAAGAAACAAAATGGCCCCTGAACCAAAATGGATTTTTTAGCTTGGCGCTGAACGTGTTAAAACATCTATTTAATTAATTTCGACCCTAATTTCGAACCTACGGGAGGGAATTTATGGGCCAAACAAAACCCAATGGTCGGGTTTAAACGAATCTTTTGCCCATCTCTAAATGTCACATTTTGAGTGACCTATTTTTTTATGTGGCCTACAACAAGAGAAAAGGTGTAAGTGTTTGTTCGTTGAGCTGTGACGCCACGAAGGGTTTTTTACAATTTGTTTACTTTTTTCCATAAATATTGCTTTAAAAATTCTTAAACCATTTATGTTTGCAAATCTAGAAACGGTTTTTTTAATTTTGATAAAATATTTTTGTCGTATTGTCCATTGGACCTCCAGATTACGCCGTGTACACGCCAGCTGCAGCGGTCACTAAACATTAATGGTAAAAATATCTTTCATATAAAGCCATATTTCATGGCTATTTAAAATATTTTTTTGTGTGTGACATTGTGTGATGACATAAGTGTATTTATAAGGACAGAGTTATTGATTTTTAAATTAAAAACATTTTTTTTTTAATCCGAAATATCCGTATAATCGGGATTTAACCGAAATCCGTTTTTGAAAATCCGGATTTTGAAACAGATACGGATTTGCATTCACTATTCAGAAGGGATTTATTCAGCAAAACGAGGTAGGAATCTCAAAAAGTTATGCCATTTTTCAACTCTCAAAAAGATTATAAAATAGAGTAAAAACCTAAATTTAACGTTTTTTAATGAGTATTTTTTTATTACGGATTATTATAAGTACGTATTTTTTTTCATTTCATATAGTTTTTGTAATCCCTAACAACGATTAAAGCATAACAAACAGTGATTTCCTGCTTTTTATTTACCCACATGTTCAGTTTACCAGTGGCGGTTTTTTTATTTATTTAGAAAACTTTGGCAGCCTTGGGCCAGTATAAAACATTTGAATAAATTAAAAATTTTTACTCATCTGATATCATGTTAGTGGGTAGCAAGTTTCTCATGGTAGCCAAAAACAAAATACGAAAAAAAACTTTTTTGATCCACGATTTGTCTGTAGAAAAATGACTATTTGGAGTGTGCAAATGCCTTAATGTCTAATTTAGTCTATTATATAATAAAATGACCTCGCGTTAAAAAGTTGCCCGAACATATCGAAAAATTTTCTAAGTCTATGAGCTCGAATTGTATGTTGTTTAAAAATAATCTAAAAGATGTCGCCACCCCTTTTTCCTACACTGCTCACGAGCTTTTCGAAGCACATAGTGGGTTACTTCGTGCTGTTTGGTATATTATTTGGTATGTATATTTGCAGCTAGATGGCGCTTCTAATTTTTACCATTTTTCGAAATAGGTGATTTTTTGGAAAATTTCTAAAAACTGGTTCGAATAAAAATGCTATATAATTAACAAACCTGCTCACAAATTTTCAAGATAATCGGTTTAGTTCAGTAAAATTACGGGCGCTAGTATGACGAAACTGAAATAATTTGCAATAGCGGTCTTTCTTTTTTTGATCGTTAGATTAAATGTCTAGCTGTCATTTTGTAAACGAATCCAACTAATTTACACTTATTTATTTATTTATTTTACTGATTAAAATACTAATATATTTGGTTGCTTCAGCAAAATTGCTAATAACATTCTTTCTTTACTTTTTGCTTGATATGCAACTATGATTTGATTTTCAATGCAAATCCAACAAAAAAAGTAATAACTTTTTATCATCTTGTATCAAGCGATATAAGATAATTATTTATCTTTACATAAAAATAATAATAGTGCTGTTTTGCTTTCAAATAACCTAAATGGTAATAAGTATTCAGGTTGTTGGCGAATCCAACAAAATATGTTAGTTAATTAGTTTATTAAGTAAAATCATTGACATTTTGTAGGGCAAAAATGGAATAGACCTAATTTGTGGCAGACTTTATTATTTATATACTATTTATGAACACTATGTCAAAATCCAACTGAAAATAGTTTTCTTCCTATTTAAAATCCAAAATAATAGTTTTACAAGGCTGCGCGGGTGAAGGAAGGATGCGCGGGCGCGGGGGGCGTGAGAAAACGACTCCACGCGCGCGCCTCGCGCGACTTCGTTTTACGTTTAGATCAAGGGGATACCGAAGGGATGTACATACGACTGTACGAGTTTTATTATATTATTCTGTGCTACATCTATAGTTTAGATAGATGCTCTAGGATTTATTTCTAATTATTGATGCGTTGTTTAGCGCTCTCGTTAAAAAAATAGTATTTAGCAGTTAAAGCACAGAATAGAATTCAAAATAGATTTAAAGTGACAAGTAATGTGATTAGTTAGATTCGAACCTATATTAATCAAAAATGTGTCGAGGCTGCTGTGAAAATCCCGAAAACATAGACCTCTGACTTTGCCACACGTATTTTCTGCAGCGGGGATGCATCCGACATATTCACCAAGGCTCAAGCAAGGAAACCAGCATCCACTAAAGTATCTCAAATATCGAGATCGAGAAATGACTCAAACAAATATGATTATAACGGCTACCGATCGCGGAGACGAATGGAGTACCTACCTACAGAAGCATTGGCGGATCCAGGGGGGGGGGCCAAGGGGGCCATGGCCCCCCCCACGAGGTTGGTTACCTTTGCGGATTGCATTAAATTTTGAGGCTGAATAATGGAGCTGTCTTGCTATCCTACTCACTGTCACTCGAATTCGGAACAGTTATTATGTTAAAATTTATTTATTGAGATATTATTAAATTTTATATTTTCGGTTTACTTAATTAAAGGCTGTGTGTAAAATGCGGAGATCACCTACCTCCTATTAATAGGTGTAGTCAGAAAGATGTTTGATATCGTGCATGTTCGTTACGCGTGCGAGAGAACGTACGAAGCGAACGTATGCTGCGAGCGGGTGTCGAGGCGGGGGGATGGGAAAGACAGACAGACTGACTGGCGGGCGCCGCGCTGCCCCGCCCCGCGCCGCGGCCGGCCGCCGGCCGCCACTGCCGAGCAAAACAAAGCCATTTCTCTCTCTGCGTAGATAGGTATTGTACGGAGTGCACGCGGACGAAAGCGAAGAAAGTTGCGAACGAACATATCAATAATTGATAATAATTTTGAAAAGTGAAGATGGTGGTAAGTATGCTTCGCTTTTTACTACATTTGGACTGATTTTTCAATGCCTAGATAAGACCTTAATTGCTTGATAGCGTATTATACCGTTAAATTGAAAATGTCATAAATTTTTCTGTCTGCTTTCTAATTACTTTTATTTTATTTGGTTACTAATGAATAAAGTAACAGATATCTGTTCTGTTACCTGGGGATTGAAAAATATTATTTTTTTACCTACTTTTACCTATTCGTTTTTCGAACTACACGTTGAGCGCTATGTGTATTGTGTATCCTTTTGGATTGGATACGCAAAATGCTAAGTACCTCCTGAGGCCGCATGTATCATTTTGGACACACGGGCAAGTTTATTATGGAATTTGATTCGTCTGCATGGTTGTTTCGGTCAAGTGGGATCTCAGGCTGTACATTTTAGATATCGAAAATTCTGGCAAAAAAGGACTTTGATAATTTAATTTTGCTTTACTCAGTGCGCAAACATGTAAGCTGCTTTGGCTGTATGATAGAATAGAAGGTTACTGAACCGGACTACAATTTTTATTGTAAAACAATGTCGCGTCAAATTTCATAATAGTTTCGAATAATTTCGAAATGAATATTTTATAATGGGCATCATTAACTTATATACATAGAAATGATTAAAAAATAGCATGTAACACGCACGACATAATCTCTTATTCTTTTTTGCAATAAAAAAATAAATTATCAGTACCTATCTATTTTGTTAAGGCTTTTGCTTTGGTTTGGGACAGGATAATCAAAATAATTTGGATGGTGGTGGTGGTGGAAGAGGATCAGGAAATAATAGTGCAAGTGGAAGTCGAAAGAGGCGTCATTCATCAAAACCGATAGACTTCTTTTTTACAAAACGGATTAAAACTCCTACTTTAGATTCTAATTGCGATCCAACTACTAGTGCAGCATCTGCATCTGTGCCTCAACCTCAATATAATATCAATAGAGTAACCGAAACTGATGAATCATTGACTGGGAGTACAAGTGCTGCATCTACTTCAACAGAAGCGGCGGACAATGATATAGGCGCTTACGTTGGCAAAGCAAATCAGCTCGATGATTTCACGAAGTGTCGCCTGTTAGAAAACCCATGGTATCCGCCCGCAGGTTCATACGATTTTCCTTATTCTGTGCATTCAAAAGGTGGCAAGGACGTGAAACGCTACGTGCAACCCTATCATCTCAAAAATCACCATTGGCTCGTTCTCTCGAATATCCACCGTGGTTTATACTGCAAGTATTGCGTTATCTTTGCTGGCGCTCATGGAATGCATATGCATCAAAGTAACAGTTCTCTCGGATATTTAGTGAAAAAACCTCTAACGTCTTTTGCCAAACTTTATGGTAAGGATGGCTATATCACAGTTCACGAGAATACTAAATACCATAAAGATTCGGTAAATGCAGGTAAAAACTTTCTAATTTCATATCATGCGCCTGAGCTTGAAGTTGTAAACCAGATTAACACACAACGTTTGGCACAAGTTCAAGAAAACCGTGCTCGGCTTCGTCCTATAATAGAAACCATAGTTTTGTGTGGACGCCAGAATATACCCCTACGAGGGCATAGAGACGACGGTTCTCTTTTACGTGAAACAGCAACAGCTATAACAGAAGGTGGAGTCGACAGTATAACTAATGAAGGAAATTTCCGTGAGCTTTTACGTTTCCGAATTGCTGCGGGTGATACAGAACTCGAAAAACAACTCAAAAACTCAGCCGCCAATGCTACTTACATCAGTAAAACCACGCAAAACGCACTTATAAACTGTTGTGGTGAAGAGATACAAAACATTATTTTTGAAAGGATTTGCCAAGCAAAGTGGTTTGCATTAATATTTGACGAAACTACTGATGCAGCTCATAAAGAGCAAATGAGCATTTCTGTACGATATGTGCACGAGGGCACTTGTCGAGAAGACTTTCTAGCTTTCATAGACTGTTACGAGTCTATACGTACAGAAGATATTCAAGGTGAAGAAAAACGCCTCTCTGGGATCGCCCTTGCTCACATAGTTATAGATTTTTGTGAAAAACATTCATTAAATTTAAATAATTGTGTCGGCGTAGGAACCGATAATTGTTCGGTTATGGCATCTGAAATGAAGGGAGCTGTTCAGGAAATTTGTAAAACAGCACCGAACGCAAGACGATGTCCTTGCCTTAACCATACGCTAAACAACTCTCTTAAAAAATCGAACGAGGTTATAGCCTGTCGCAACACTGTAGGCAAAATGAAAGAAATTATATCTTTTTCCAATTCGTCTGCGAAAGCCACTGCAGTGTTTCGTAATATTCTTGGTAAATCCTTTTCTGGCCTCTGCGAGACTAGGTGGCAAGAAAAACATGACGGTACCATTCAGTTTTGCACATTGTTACCTAAGATTTTCAGTAGTCTCGAAAAAATTACTAAGTGGACGATCAGCCGTGACACTGTCTCAAAGGCACATGCATTTATGAAAAGCATCACTGACAGTGAATTTATTATAGCAACATTTGCTTTAGGTGATGTTTTGGGCACTACCCTTGTACTAAGTCGAATTCTGCAATCGCCTACACTAGATGCTGTATCTGCCATTAATGCGGTTAAAGATGTACTCTCGGTATTAAAAAAAAAGAGAGATGATGCTGTTACTGTGTTTAGAAATATTTATCTTAGGGCAGAAGAAATGGCCAAGATACTGGACGTAGAAATTACTAGCCCACGTACAGCCCGACGATCCGTCTATAGAGCAAACCACCCAACTTCCGATCAAGGACCAGAGGCATATTTCAGGACTTCCATTTATATACCCCTTTTGGATCAAATTGTGAATGACCTGCAGAATCGTTTACCAGATGATGTCATGAATACCTTCGACCTTCGCTTGCTCATGCCCTCAGTTATTGTGAATACTTTCACTGAGTCTACAAATATAGCAGAAACTAATAACAATCTTCAAAATAGAATTGAAAAAATATCACAAGTATATGAGCGTGCGTTGAATGACTATGCAGTGAGTCTGAAGCCAGAGTATGCTATATGGATTGAAAAATGGCGGCGTTTAAATAGGGAAAAGGGAGAAATTCCAACCACTGTTTTGGATACATTAAGGGCTACTGATGAAGACATATTTCCAGCGATACGTATAATGCTCAACATCTTAGCAACATTACCAGTGAGTGTAGCAACAGCCGAAAGATCTTTTTCTACCCTGCGCCGCCTAAAACCATGGCTGCGTACGCGAACTGCAGAAGAGCGTCTTACCGGACTTGCGCTTTTACATGTTCACCGGTCATTAGATTTTAATGTTGATAACGTCATTAATCGGTATGCTAAGGGTAAACGAAAAATAGACTTAATTTTGTAAAATGTTTATGCTGAATGAAACATTTTTCTGTCTTTTTCTTTAAGTACGTGTAAAGAGTATAAAAATAGCCTCACTTCTGCATGTTTTTCGTTCATTCATTATCTTTATCACAATTATCTTTCTTGAACAACAGTAATAGGAGCTATACTAAACAGTATTTACGTTAAAGTGTATTTTGATGTAGAATTCAAAACATTTCCGCTATTATTTACGCCAAAAATATGAACCTACGCAAGTTGAACTTTTGATGATATTCTGATGTTTTTTACAATCATTATGTGAGGTTTATACGCAATTTAATAATTGTAGCTACTAAGAAATCTCTTTAGCTTGTCGTATGTTTTTTTTTGTGGCTACAACTTTACGTTTTATATATAAAAATATGACCACTGCAAACCATGTTTCCTATTAAGGACAATTTAAAAAACAATATTAAAAATTTTCATTATTCTTTATTGTTTTAATGTTTTTTGTGCGTAATATAATATGTATACAAGTCTCGGATCTGTGTCTTTTTTTTATCTTAAAACATTTCGTTTTAAGATAAAAAAAACCACCAATTTGAAATCCTGACTGGATTCACCTTTGGCTGCACGACCGCTTCTTTTTCTATAGACAGACAAGATAAATAGATGAAACCGACTAAAAATCGCGCTGCGCGGCCGTTTTTTTTGCTATAGACAGGACTACAAAATTAGTTGTTAAAACTGTATTTTTTTGAATCAGGCATTTTGTGCATCCTAGACAGGGATCCCTTACAGACCCGAGGCTCTGAGGGCCCCCCCCAAATTGAAATCCTGGATCCGCCCTTGTACAGAAGTACCTACCTACCTACCTATATAGGGTGTTTGGTGCCTTATAAAGCCGAATATGGTAGATAGGGACCATCAAACTGAACAACTTTTACTATGGAACCAACTCTGAAATAGCGAAAAAAAAATCTGCTGCTTCATACAAAAATTAATAACGAAAATATCAAAAGGTAGGACCTATGAAACAACTGATTTATTTTTCGTGATTCGTGATTAAGTGTGAGCATCGAAATATTCGTAATAATATTTCTATGAGTGTGAGTTTAGGTATCCCAATTCGTCACAGTTCCGATTGGTCAAGAATTCAAAATGTATTCTATTTCGTCACAGTATATAATTTTAATCAACTTTTAGGTATTAATAAAAAAATATGAAGTGTGAGCATCGAAATATTCGTAATAATATTTCTATGAGTGTGAATTTATTCCAATTCGTCATAGTTCCGATTGGTCAAAAATTTAAAATCTATTCCGTTTCGTCACAGTATATTTAATCATTTGAATCCGACTTATTCGTTTTATTATATCCATAACCTTATATTATCCTATTACTCAATAAACACAATTTACCTAATTGCATATTTTATACTACATTTATTATTCGAAAAAACTGTGCTTAGTAGTATAATGGGGAATGTCCAAAAAAAATCAAATTGGCTGAATTTTTTATAGGTAGGAATAAGCTCCTTTAGTAATAGAAAAAAGTTTCAGATGTTTCGGTTAGGTGAAAAAAATAAAAAAATTAAAGTCTCTTCTACTTCACAAATGTACAAAAGTAACTGCCGAATTTGCAAACACAAATAATGAGGAAGATAGTGACGCAGAGGGTGCGGAAGTTTTACATATGCAAGATTATTGCAAATTAAATTGGCCGGAAGCTTGAGAAAATCTTCCACTTCCGGTTAATATTTTAAGATTATATTTACGTCATGTGACATCAGTAAGAGACCCGTGTCATCATTTCGTTTTCAATCGTAGAGAGAGTAAACATAAGTCTGTCAGTACTGAAATGGCCGGAATACTTTAAACTTAAAATTTTTGTTTTTTAGTTATTTCAGAACTGACAGACTTATGTTTACTCTCTCTACGATTGAAAACTAAATGATGACACGGTTCACTTTCGTTGGTGCTGACTGCTGGCACAACTCATTTGGTAGGTATATTATAACATTTTGTTAACTTAAAATTGATTTTTCTTTTCAAGGTTAAAAAGTGGCCGCTAGGTCCATTAGCAATTTGCGGGGATAGTACCTAAGATGCCAACAATGTGAAATCACCCCTAATAAAGCCTATAGTCGGTCGTCCGTCGGCAAAAATACCTACCCTACAAGTAGGGTTGCCAACTTTTTTTACAAGTCAAAAAGTATATTAAGGTTGGAATAGAAAAATAAACAGTATTTTAGAAAAATTAACAGTATTTTATATTTTTTGTGTTTTGAATACATATTTCTTAATGTTTCTCGCATAACTTATCAATTTTGTGTTATTTTTGAAAGCTTCGTATGCCTCATTTAGAAACCTTCGATTATCTAGAAACCCAAAACAGAGCCTGTGATCTGTGTCTAGAAACGAGATCTGCACTGCACCGTGCGCCTAAAACGTAGTGTTGTGCGTTTACGTTTTAAGCAGATCTATGAATACCAGTGATGCCTGCTGAAAACAGTATTTTTGTATACTTTTTATTTGTTTGACAGTAAAAAGTATAATATAGTGAAAAACAGTATAATACTGTTTTTAACAGTATGGTTGGCAACCCTACTTACAAGCGCTCCGGTAACGATCATTGCGATTGTCAATTTTTACAATAATTTTTTGACGCTCTGCGAAAATGGATCCTACCTTTACATTACACGTAGCCCACGTAGGTACCTACCTAGCTACGCAACGCAGTAAGCGATTGTTATTTGCTCCAACAACGGCATCAAAGAAAATTATTTTTGTGGCCTTATGAATGATTTTAGTCACTGAACTAAAATATATAAGTACCTATTAGGAGGATAACTAATTTCTGCTATTTACCTAAGTAATTATTTGCATCTAGGTAGTGTTCGTGCGTCATTTTGCCATCTTGTAGGTAGGTTCTCCCAGTTTTATTAATCTTATGTTCTACCTACCGATTTACCGACCGACTATTCTCCCGTCCCGTTCGGTCGACGCGTATCGGTCGAGCAAATTAGTCTTCAATACCTACGCACGGAGGGAGCGTGATCGGGCAGCAAAATATTTTGGCCCATAACAGCGTTAAATAGGGCTTAGTTTTGAGTGCGCGCTTTTGTTAAATTATTTTATTTAGGTGTATTTATAAAATATTGTTGGATTTTAGTATTACTAGCTTCTTTGTACTATAATATCAAAAGTCTACCACTTTTTTAAGCTATTACATTTTTGCCATTTTTGCCAACTATGTTATTCGAATATGATATTATAGTTCAAAATTTTTGGTTGGATTTTCGTATAACTGAGATCAAAAACTATATTAAATAAGGTTCTAGTCCGGTACAGTTTATTAGGATTTTTTACGTTAATTTTAGAAACGATAACTTACTAAATTCTATTTATGTTAAAAATTTAAACAACTGAAAGTGATTTCCCTTGGATTTTTATGAATTCATGTACAATATACGTATCTCTGTTACGAAAAGTATTCGCTGATCTATTACTAATTTTGCCAATTATTCTAGGCCTTTAAATGTGTTTTTCTTTTTTTTGTCCCTTTAGAAACATATTTTAGTTGGATTCGTAAATATAGTGTTTTTTAATCACATTTAAGTCCGATATGCAAAAATACAGGTTATTACCATTTAATGTTTTGCGAATCCGTAATTTTACTGAACTAGTTGAGAAATGCGACCTGTAGGGGAAAACAGACAGCTGGAAAGTCGAACTGATTATACTTATGTGATTTTTTTACTTATCTCTGCAATTTAAAAAAATTAAAAAAACTGGCGTGACAAAAAAAAATCTATATCATTTTCGAACCTGCTCACAAAATTTCACGAGAATCGGTTGAGAAATGCGACCTGCAGGCCTACCGACTAACTCTCTCGCTTTAACTCTGGCTTTGGTTTATGACGTCAGTGCACTGTCCGTCCTTGTCATCGTGTTATGATATAACAAGGATGGATAGAGCATAGCTATCGCTTTGGCTATCGCTTTGAGTTAGGCGGTAGGGCCCCTGTAGAGGAGAACATCTAGCACCAGAAAGCCAGACTGAAATATATTTTTTTTACATCTCCGCCATTTCAAAAAAATTAGAAAAAATGGATCAACTTAAAAAAATCTTTATAATTTTCGAACAAGCCCACAAAATTTCACGGTAATTGGTTGAGAAATGCGACCTGTAGAGGAGAAAAGACAAAGCCGGAAAGCTGGACTGAAATATGTCTTTTTTTACATATCTCCGCCATTTTTGAAAAAATCGGAAAAGTGGCGTGATAAAGAAATTCTATATCATTTTTGAAACTGCTCACTAAATTTCACGAGAATCGATTGAGAAATGCGACCTGTAGAGGAGAACAGACAGCGCTGGAAAGCAGTAAAATCTGTTTTTTTTAACATAATTATTTCCGCCATTTTGAAAATTTAAAAAATCTGGCTCGACAAAAAAAACTATATAATTTTCAAACCTACTCACAAAATTTCACGAGAATCGGTTGAGAAATGCGACCTGTAGAAGAGACCATACAGACATACGAAAGATTTTTTGCCCAAGCTGAAGCAGAGACGCTTCGCTCGCACTTCGTGCTCGCTCGTTCAATTATTTATAAGTACTTAATATTAAATAATAAAAACGTGTTAAATGAAAATTCAATATTTATTTACTTTTTATTGAAATAAATAAATTATGATCTAAATTACATAACCTTTTAAATAACATATACTATTGCATACATCTTTTTTAGAAAACAAAACTCAAATAAGATATGTAGATTCTCATGAAAATCATAACTTTATAATAATTATTAAAATAACGGCGAGTTTGATTAGGTTTTTTCAATAAAATTTTGTTCTTACCAATAAAGACAAATATATCTTATACTATGTTATTGAACTAAGAGTGTCTACAAATTATGACGTAATCATGACAAACTTTTTTCGGTACAATATACACAAATGTTACTGAGTTGTAGATTTTCTAATATAATAACGTTCCTCATTTAGCTTCAATTTTGTTAAAAGGGGTTTATCATTTATTGTCAATAAAAATACAATATTAACTAATATTAAAAGATAATGAAACTGTAAAATATTAGGTAACACGCAAACAAACATACATTTCAACAAAATTTTAATAAGCTATTTTTATTTCTAATATAATATGGAAGCACAATTATCATAGCACGCTAACTATAATATAGACTTTATATTATTTATTATTATAATATATATCTTTAAGAATATTTTATCATTTCAACAGATTAACAAATAACCAACTAAATACACATTTGGACACTTCAATGATATTCATAAAAAAATACAGATTACATACTTATGGAAAATGAATGATTAATAAGAGATATTATTTAATTAATAATAAAAATGTGAAAATTAAAGGAAAATATGGTATAATGTATAAATAGTATTATATATATGGTTTATTGAAATATGTAAATTAAAAGATACTATATTGAAATTAAATAAACAGCTCATCAAAAAGAATTTGTATTAAGCAGAAAAGTAATGAAATTCTTTTAGCATAGTTTTTGTTATAATAATATACGTATATTTCTATTAATAATTATTTCTTATAATATCATACTACTTTACTATTTCTTAATTATGATTAAACACGATGACTTATATTGTCTTAAGTCTGATAAACACATCTAAATGCATAATAATATAATTATTAATATTAATGTTCTATTACGAATGTTCACTATGTATTATGATTTATACTTATATAAATTGACTTCAACTTTAAACACACAATAATGCTCTAAGTATATAATAATATAATACTGCTAGTTGAGAACACAAAAATGACACAAAAATGTTGTTATATACGTAATTCTATAATTATATAAGGATATATAATTTAATATCGGCGCTCCAATATTATATCATAGTCAAAAAATGGTAAACATTTCAAAATCTCGACATCAAATTGATAATAGTAAATCATTCGTGGATGTAAAGATTAATTATGAGTTCGTATGTACCTATTGATTCGTTGGCGGATTCTCATAAGTATTTCTTGGCAAGTTTTATATTTGGCATTTGTTACAAAATCTACACTTCTACAGTATAAGATAGAATTTTAGTATAAATATTATTTTTTTGTAAACATTTGGTCTCAATTTAGAACACAGAATTATTATTTTCCCTTCATTCCTTTCTTATAAAGAAAACATAATATACAATATTGATAGTTTTACATTCAATTGAAAATAATAAATTAAAGCTGTATAACCAAATTTTGTTTAAAATAAAAGTCTATAATCTTAATCTATAAATGCTTCATAATTATTACACACCACACCAAAATTGGATAAAAGTTAGTAATTTTCACAAGCTGTAAAAATATTCGAAATTTCAGAGATTCCAGGAGTAGATATAATCATTTTACATTATTATATAATTTTATATATATTAAAAACACCACACAGATTCAAAAACCACGTCTATAAGCGCTTTAAATCTACTATTTATATCAAATAATTTATATTTTTTTAAATCGATAAAACAAGTATAACTTCCTTGAAGGATTAAAATAGTCAAGCAATATATTTTTTAAATAATATCTTTGTAATTATAAATATAAATTTCTTATTTTTATTTAATTAGAATTAATCACATACATTAATTTGAAACAGATTAAAATTAAAGCTTTTAGAAAAATGCGACTAAGTATTAACATTAAATTAATATGACTGTAAGTAATCAATTCTAATTTAAACAAAATAAATAAAACTGACTTAAAATATATTCTAAAACAGCTAAATGGAAGACAATAATAACAGATAGTTAACGACATCATATCAATTATATTGACTTAACATTTAAACATATTTTAATATAGTAACACTTAAAATATAGCGTAAAGTATAAATACACATGAACGAGTCGCGACACACCCAACTAGTCACCAAACCTTAGTAAGAAACTAAAATGTAATACATTAAGGCTTATTTTATTGATAATGATCTTTATTATGTGAAAAGTGTAATTCTTGTAGAATTTGAATTTTTGACATTTCATAACCAATTATAAAGATCTTTATTAATACAATAAAATTTAGTTTGCGATCTTGAACAATATTCGATTAAGATATGGCACACAAAACTAAAATATATTGATATATTATTAAAATAATTATATAGCAACGTACATGATTATTTAACGGATTTTATATGTCTGTACATAATGCGGAATATACAAAAATTGACATTTTAAATATTGATAATAAAATAAATTTTGATTATTAATTATTATACAAGATATTTGTGCGTTTATTTAGAATTTTACTGTATATGGGAATCTCTATGCAATTGACTATAATATTTTATTTAAATACACATAGTTTGTTTAAAATTTCATCGAATTATAATCGATAGAAAGGTACTATAATATTATATGTAAAAATATTAAAATTCAATTAACTATGCCATAAAGCAAGATTTTTGGGTATTGTAATAAAAATTCTTTGCGCAAGTCTTTATACTTACCCAGCTATGGAAAAACGTAACAAGTACGATTGTCGTGCTGGTTTATCGGTGTAAAATATAAAGCGTCATTTAGACTAGCAATAAAACTTGCAGAAGTTGTTTTCCGCAAGCTATTAACCACTGTGATAACCTAACAGGTGTTGCAAGCTTATTCTGTACGATGTGTTTAATCTGACAATGTCGTCATGACATTTAGTGAGGTAGTGACTGTGCTGTGATCAGGGTGAAAACCAGATTGGTAGCGGTTTAAAAGACTATTGCACAGGAGAAAAGAAGAGAGTTTACTTTAGATAGGAATGGTAATATCTCTATATTACCATTCCTATCTAAAGTAAATTTAAACTCCTTACCTTGTCATTTCCATCCATCATCTCTATGATGGATGGAAATGACAAGGTAAGGAAGGCTTGGGAATTTTGGGTAAGGGAATTACATGGGCCGATTTCCAGACCTTGGGAAAACAGTTTGAAGTGAGAGAAAAGTTAAGAATAAAAGTGACTATTGGGAGGAGAATGGGTAGAATAGGGATGAACATTCTTGAGCACAAATTATCCACTCCAACAGCTTCTGAAGAAATGGCCTTTATGGCACTTCTAACATCAGTCTCGGAGACCGAAACCAGGTTGAAAGGAGAGCAGTTAGGTCTGGAGAGAGAGGAAAGGAGTCCCAATGAAGCATCCTTCACACTGGGGTCTATACTAACTGAAGGAAGAGAAGATCGTCATCGTCGGTCCTCGGCAACTTCACTAGAGAAAGTATGGTTTGCGTAAAGTATAATACATTGTATTGTACTTACCACAAGCTCTCTGAAGTTGGTTACACTTCGTACACATTGTCAAATTAATCGCAGTGTTGCAGCTTGCGGAACTTGCTAGTCTAAACCTTGTTTTTGAAATGACTCTTGTACACTTGACCTTCACATCCTTGAGATCCATAGGTGTTAAGTAGTCAAAGCTATGTTGTCTATTGTTTATGCTTTGTTGTGCTTGGCCAACTCTTCTGCCTGCATTTTGGCGCGAAGTGTCGGCACATCTTCAGGTATACGGACGATTTTGTAGAATTTCTGAGAAAAAAGAAAAATAAAACCAAAATTAAAATAAAATATTGAAGCTATGAAACAGCCGCTGTAACTGTTTTCATGTTTTAGGGTTGTTTTCATAATGATCAATACGTAGTGTACAAAATGATCAATACGTGTTTTTGAAAAAAGAAATATGTAGCTTACTTCTGCAAACAACATAATGCAAGATGCACCGCCCGCCCACCCGCAAAATATGCACGCACATGCACACCACAAAAATCAGTGCACAATACCTGCATTTAGCAGACAGAAAAAAAAATTTTTGGTGTTGGTTTACGCATGATCTAACTCCTGAGGACGCTCCGGGTTGGGGTGAAACACATGTAGAGTAGCCTAATTGGTGAAGGTTCAAGGTGTGTTGCTGTCTTGCTAAATGCAGATATTATGCACTAATATTTTGTGGTATATCATGTGCATATTTTTGCGGGCGAGCGGGCGGTGCATTTTGCATATACCTATTGTTTGCGGAAGTAAGCTACATATATTTCTTTTTTCAAAATGGTTTAGGACTTTCACCAAGTGACGCCTGATTCAATCAAATACTAACTATATCTCTAACTTAAATTGCGTAACATATAAGCTAGTATGTTTTCAATATCAAAATGCCATGTTATCTCTTTTACACGCAAAAAGAACCAAATAAGCTTCGACTATTCTATAAATAACAACACTCTCAACAAAGTGACGCATATAAGGGACCTAGGAATTTTTATGGATTCTGAGCTTTCATTTAACCATCACATAGATCATAATCATTAAAGCCGGTTTTTGGAGACTAGGATTTATTCTCAAAATCAGCAAACCTTTTAGCGTTCTCGCAGACTACAGACTTTCTATCGGCCGACAGTTTAGTCGGGCTCTCCAATCAGTATGAAGAAGTATGCAAGAGCGCACACTACAAAGATTCGGTATCGGCCGATTCTTCATACAAAACCAACTATCGGGCCAACTATCGGCCGATAGAAAGTCTGTAGTCTGCGGGCACGCTTAAAGATATAAAAACTATTAAAATTCTTTATTTCTCATTTGTTCGCTCAATTCTTGACTTTGGCAGTGCAATTTGGAGCCCGTGATACGATGTACACATCAACAGACTGGAAAGGACCCAGAAAAAAATTTTGTAGTCGCTAAACTTTCGTAATAATTCGGCCGTCGACACATATTTCGAATCGCTAAAGAAGTTTAATTTACTAATGTAACCCTCGTAAAATGTTTGACATCATTTTCCTTTATCAGATTATGTCCAGTTCTCAGGGCGAATTCGACTCCCTGTGCGCTCCTCACGTTTATTAGCACTATTTGTTGTTCCGCGTCGCCAAAAAAATAATACTCGAAATTCATTATTTTCTCGTTCCGCCAACACTTATAACAAGGAGCTCCAAGATATTGATATTTTTAACGTGTCTCTTAATAAAGTAAAAGAAAAACTTAAAGTAAGATTATCTTAAAGTTAGGTACTTAAAATCAGAAACATGAGAATTACGTAGTTTTTTTTTCTTGTTATGAAGGTTATTTTGTTGTGTATCTCTGGTTTTTTATTTTTAAACTTTTTTGTTATTATTAAGTACTCTGATTGTACTATGCTTTCCAGTATTTTTAATAGAATATAACTTAGTGTAAGTGTGCTAAAAAAAGTTTGTCCACGTTTAGACACAATGTTTTGTAATAAAGTAATAAATAGCTTTTGGGCACTGTAGGTCAATTCTATGTAATCGTTTGTTAATAATATTATTATTATATACGACTGTTTGCTGCCAAAAAAAATTTTTTTTTCTCTAAATCACTTATTTCAAAGCTCGGCCTACACATGCTTGTAGAATTATTTACAAATTGGCCTTCACCAAATATGACAAAATATCGTTAAACAACTTTATTTCTTTTTATATCATTCGTACTAAATATGACTTTATAACTGTTGCATAATTTAACTACAAAATGAACAAAATATTATTTTGTAATTGGGTGAAGACAGAGCTAGGCTTATATTGTCCTTATCCTGTCTGGTCCCAGGAGTGACATGCCAAAGTATAGAAGTTAAGCCTTCTCCATATTTTTCTCTTTATTTGCTTACGTGTACTCCTGTCCTTTTGAGAATCTGTCCTTATGAGAATTAAGGATTACACCATGTAGTCTGGGATGCACATACAACACAGCATAGAAGAGATGACAACAATCTAACCATGCTTAACAAAATGAAACCTATACCCTCTAGTGGACGTCATTTAGCTAATAATCAAGATTATAAAGTTAAAAAGAAACACATATCCCAGGAGTGACTCGCTTCAGATACTTGTACACTATATTATCTCATTAAAAACGAGATTGTATTAAATCTAATAGGTGTCGAACGGCTTACGACAAAAATACTAACCTCCTGTCTGGTCCCAGGAGTGACGTACCACAGGTACACCATGTAGCCCGGGATGCACAGCATGGAAGAGACGGCAGTGAACCAACCGAACGCGTGCGCCCACCATGGATACTCGTAGTTCATGTACTTTATCGGTTTCCATTGCACTAGGTTGAAGATGAACACGCTCTGGTAACAGAAAGTTTTTATTAATATAGCTGAAAACTGTTAAAAATTACAAGATAAACATTACTCAAAAGGTATTTATAAAAACATGATAGAAATATAGGAAGCTTCACAAAAGTGTTGGTGTGAGTTGAATAGGTTTTTACACCAATCGATTATCCGGGCGACTTGCTGGGCGACTTCGGTCGAACAGATATTTTTTCAAGTTCCCTGAAAATCGACCCGTGTGATTGTCCCATGCTTCATAAATCTTCATTCACTGTTTATTAAAGAGCTAATGATTATAACAATCAAAATCAAAAAATATTTAGTCTGTAACAACAAATTTTTACAAAAGATCCCCTGAGATCCCCTTTTACAATAGACTTATGAAAGAAACTATTTGAGTTTTGCCAATAAAGCAAGTCTGAATAAACAATAATTTGAAAACTAACATTAATATAAAAAAAATAAAGAAGATAATAAATTGATGAGTTTTGTTGAAGGAATTATTGGCAACGAGAAGTAGCACAATCGAAATATATAAAAAAAATTATAGGTAAACATAAAAAATCAAGATTCAAAGATAAAAAAGGATGATGAGAAAGGTATAAGAGAACTCACAATGCAAATGGCGGGCGTGAATCCAACCCAACAGAACTTCCACCAGATGGTGGGGTAGTAGCCGATCATCTCCTTAATGCCGTCGTAGAACCTGTTGACGCCGAACGCCCACGAGATGGAGACGCACTCGAAAAAGATCAGGAATAGCAGACAGAAGCCGGATACCGCGTACGAGTCCAGGATTTGGAAAACGTACATACCGCCCTGGAAATACAAACGACATTGTCTTGTCATACGGAAGGACTTTTAAAAAGCAAATTGAAGGAATTATAACAAATATTGATCGTTAGTACGTATGTGATAAATAACATAGACGAGCACTATCTAAATTTTCAAATTAAGCGCCGAATTGTATGAGAATTAAAGTTTATCTACAGATATCGCTAAATATTATTCTTTTATTACTTAAAAAACATAGTGCACAGCTAGTTTTTAAACATTTAATCTGCCTTGTGTTCGTTACTGATTCCAAACAATAATTTTCAGTAGTACACATTAAAGTTAAACTCAATTTTCTTTAAAATAACCCACCTCAGAAATACACGACAGCCCGACCAAATACGATATGAAACAGGTGATAGCAATGAAGATCTCCTTCCTTCTCCTGAGCAGTTTGGGCCATTCGTCAATGACGGCTGTGATGAAACCCTCCATGGTGCAGAACTGGCTGTCCAAACCGATGAGCAGCAACATGAAGAAGAAGAGGCATGACCAGAGTGAAGCTCCGGGAAGTTGCAGCACGGCTGATGGGTACGCCAAGAAGGCTAAGCCGGGACCTGGATGGAGAACAGTTATTTAGTAAAATTGAGATTGGTAGTCTAAATTCTTTTGAACTAAATATCTTTCTTGTAAGGAGTTACAAATGTTTAGTTACAATAATTGTATCGTAAAAGTGAACATTATAATTAAATTGACGTCAAATCGGCTGCACAATTAGGTACCCACCATAGCAAGAGAAACAATTGGCATTAGTTAGTCTAATGCACAAAAATGTATTCTCTTAACAAATGAAAACATATTGATTATTAAAGAAAGGTTAAAAAAGTTTCTATAGGTTTCATGACATCTTAACCTTCAAACAAATTCTAGTAAACTATGGAGATTTCAGCAAAAAAGGTAGTCATCACTAACCTGAAGCTGCTACCTCAGCTACCGGCCTCTGCTGCTCATGAGCCATGAACCCAACCACGGAAAAGATCACAAAACCAGCGAACATAGATGTACTGGAGTTGACTGTACACACTATCAAGGCATCTCTGTAACAAAACATGTATCATTTCATCCTTTAACTCCAGAAAAATTAGATTATAGATATATTTCATTGTACACCAGCTACCTGTAGCCGCGTGGAATTTCTTGAATTAAAGAGAAAACATTAAAGTTATAATTATAATAAATAATCGAAATAACATCGGCTCGGAAATGGAAAGCGATGAGCACGATTAAAATATAAAAAAATCAATACATATGATTAGCACTAAATCTGTCAAAGTAAATAAATCTGCTGCTTTAACAACCAAGTCATTAATAGAAGTTTCTCCTAAGGACGTAAATTTAATACATCAAAGGAAACTCATTAGAATAAAATACTTTTTTATGAATACTAATGCCGATTTATAAGGTAGGTATTGTGATTTTAGAGAACCTTTGCAGCTGCCGTACAAAAGAAAATCTAATCAAATCAACAAGTTAACTACGTAAAAAGTGATTTATTTCAATGTAAATCTTTAATGTTATCATCAAAGCACACTCACTTGTAAACGTTATTGGTGAACTTGTTATAGCTGCCCAGAGCTACCAGGGTACCTAGACCCAGCCCGTATGAGAAGAAGATCTGGGTAACCGCATCAATCCACACTTCAGACTCCATCAGCTTGGACATGTTCGGCATCACGTAGAACTTTATGCCCTCCATTGCACCGGGAAGAGTGATACCTGAAATTAACGCAAGTGTTAAATATTTACGTTTGACTTCCCCGTCGTATACTTGATTCACCTGAGCTAAACCACCTGGGTTGAGTATACTAATTTGATAGTTAATTCACCCAGGGAAACAGGTGAATTAAGTTTACTGATTAGTATAGGTACTTCATTCACATATTCACATATCTCAACAACTTCAAAAACATAATTTACTCAATTAGATAATCCACACGATGTTTCATAGTAAATGCTAGATGTAATTTATTCAGTAATAAATAGCGGCATAACAACTAAGCCTCTACTTCAAATATGTTCTATTAAAGTATAATGACTACCTACTTGCTTGCTCAAGGAGCATTATAATTAAAATGACTATGAAGTAAATATTTTTTCCAATACACCTAAAGCCCCTGCAGATGCAGAAAACAATGATAATATTGATGATTCAATCACCTCTGATCAGCAGCACGGTAAGCAAGAAGTACGGAAAGAGAGCGGTGAAGTAGACGACCTTGCCGGTCCACCGCACGCCCTTCCAGATGCAGAAGTAACAGAGAATCCACACGAGCAACAGCGTGCCCGCCAGCTCCCAGCGGATGTTGCCGATGTTTTCGATGCCGCTGGAGATCTGTAGGGCTCGGCGTCTGCAGATATAAAATAAGGTGGGTAAGATGTCTTGATCTATTTTGATCTATTTATGAATTTATTGTTGTAAAATTATTTCTTCTTCTTATTGTAGTTTCGTAATTTCATCGTTGTTACTTTTTGTCTTTATGTTCTACATCTCCAGCAACGATTTTCCAAATTTTTATTCGTCTTGCTATCGCTAATAAGACATTTTATACCCATTTATTTTTACTAATATGACATGAACGATTAATAGTAAAAATAATAAAGGTAATTTTAAATTCCATCCGAGTGGTCCTCCTACTCGTGTTAAAAAATAATCTTATTACTAATATTTTATATTAGTCGGAAAAGCCTTTTTGTACTAAAACTAATAAATATACTACTGCAAGGAACTTATTTATCATCAAAATTGCCAGACTTGAAGCTGCTGAACCATTTTTTTTTTTGCAGTAGTGTTCGACAAAGCACTAGTAGCATTAGTTTTAATTAAGGGTCAAAACCCCAATCGAAAAAAAATTGCAAACCGTATCTAATAAAAAATATTAAAAAGCAAGACAATAATTATCAATTTGTTTCAATTTTACCGCTTTTAGCAGAAAGTCAGCTGTCAAACAATATAATTTGATAAGTTTAGTATTCCTAGAAAAATAACACGCAAAATTCACTCCAAAAAGGCCACAAACTTTTCCGACTTTCTATTATTTTAACTTTTAACTATTTTCATTGTTAATAATAATAACGTACTCCCAAAACTCTTTGACAGGATCTGACAGCATGGCCTTGCTGACATTCTTTCCATTGAGGGTGCAGTAAGTGGTCTTGTCCATCATCGAGGACCAGCAGGTCAGGTTCTTACGGTCGTAGGGATTAACACAGGTCAAGGTGTTCCAGTAGTTGTCGCAATTGCGCCAGGGCAAGTCTGGAAAGAAAATCTAGTCTACTAAAATGTCTTAGGTAATCCCAGAACAACTTTGGCAAAAAAAATAAGTGATAAGTTGTGTGTCTATCGCCATATAGTAATATTATGTATTTTGTGGCCATGGTATGTTTTATCAATTTGAAAAAACAATATAAAAGACACTTACGAATGAAGACTGAAAACCTAATCTGTAAATCTTTTGAAAACAATATGTGCAATAAAATACTCAGAAATCATGGCTGTATGGCGCTAACCAACTAATGCCTTTGGCTTTTCTGTTCTATTGAACCGAAAAAGATGTGGCCAAAAATCTGTGCCAAAAATGGACGGATATATAATGTCAAATTATTTCAGAAATGTAATTTTATCGATAAAACTTTAAGTTCGGAGTCAATTAATTTCAATAAAAAACTGGCTTGTGTGATTTTATTTAAATTACTTACCTGATCGCATCGACATGAAGAAGTAAAATATCGCCCAGGCTAGAATGACGATGTAGTAAACATTCATCCAACAGGACATCACAGCTGCCGCATAACCAATGCCTGGAAAAAAGAGGGAATTAAAAATAGGAATACTTACAGAAAAAATAAACAAGTATACAATTATATTGCTATAAGGAGAAGAAATAGAATTTAAAAAGGCTATTGATATAAATAACTCTCACGTTTTTTAAACTTCCAAAGAGTTTTAATATTGTGATTATTAGTCATTTTTCGTCGTCTAAACCATATAATTGTTTTGAATAAACAAACATTTTCATTTACTTAAATATTCCAGAGCCACTAGGTACTATAGAGTTCAAAGTCATAAAAGATAATAATATTGCATGCATATTTATTTCATAACAATACTAAAGTTTTATCTCTTAAACCTCAACCCTACAGGTACCACAAATGATATTCTGAATAGCCAACTGGCCAGAAAGCGCAGATAATAACTTTACGCACAAAAAGGGATCCCTCAGGGCTTCAATTTGGGGCCTCCACTAATTGTCGCATTGTGAATTTAGATAATATCGTCTCTGACAACGGCCATTGTTTTAATACTTGAAATATTTCAAAGCATTAGAGAATAATTATATTTTGGAAACTTTGGGGAAATTTTTATTTTATTATTAGAAGGTTTTTTCGAAAAGTGTTGTTATTTAATGCATTTAAAAAATATAGTGAAAAAATGTTAGAAGTGTACCTATGCAAGATTTTTACCGTGTGATTCAGATAGATAACAACTTGCAGATAAGTTAGCTTATTTAGTTTTGTATAATAACATAATAAGTTAGCTATTAACAAACCATTGTATTTACATAAACGGATAAAAAATTATTATCATTAATTAGTGTTTTACATTAAAATAAAAAAATAAGCCCGGTTCGCTATGATAATCATAATTTTAACTCACCTTTGAAAATCGGTGCAATTTTGAACACGCCCAAGCCACCGATGGTGAGCATCTGCCCCATAGCCAACTCCATAAAGAACATGGGAATGCCAGCCAAGAAGAGAGTGAGGAAGTATGGAATGAGGAAGGCACCGCCGCCATTTTTGTAACAGAGGTAAGGGAACCGCCAGACGTTGCCCAGGCCAATGGCCAGGCCAACGACGGAGAGGATGAAGTCTAACTTGCTGGCCCAGGCCCCTCGCTCGGGCAAGTCGGATTTACCCTTTTTGACAACCACATCACTGCAACAGATAAAAAGAATTGTACGTAAATAGAGGGGAATATTAAACACACTTTAAAATGTTTAGCTTTAAAATTAGTTGAATCAACTACAGAAATAATGGTTTCCACTATAAATATGCTTTGCTTTAAAATTAACATTAATTGACAACTATTATAGTTTTCGAACAATATTAGATTCAAATAAAATCAGATTGAATTTATCAGAAAAATCTTTTCAGAACCTAACCTCTTTTGAATGAAAAATCTATAATTTTCTTTTAAGCAGTATACAGCGTGTTACAAAAATCTCCTAATACCGAATATGGTAGATAGGTACCATCAATCGAAACTACTTTTACTATGGCACCAACTCTAAAATTGCGAAAAAAAATCTGCTGTTTCATACAAAAATTAATAACGAAAATATCAACATGTAGCTGATTTTTTTGCGATTCCAGAATAGGGAATATGCATCATTTTTTTTTAATCTTAATCAAAAGTATAATGCGTGAGAAAATTAACTGTAATATTAAAACTTTTCTCTTGCGTTTTTTTCTCGTGATATAGTTACTTGAAGTTAGCGCGCAGCAGCACCCGCCGAAAACGCTCCATACAAAACGGTGACGTCACACATCACGTTTCAGGTGTGTTTCGGCGCGTTTAATATGGAGTTAGCCAATAATCTTCAATTATCTCCCTAAATTTTGCGTTTAAGTACATATGTGTCATACAAAATATTGTTTCTTATTCGATATTCTATCTGACTGTAAAATTCATTATATCTTAAAATGAAAAAAAAATATCGTTATTTTCCCCTGATTTCATCGTGTGATAAAACTAAAACAATATTTTTTTTTTATTTTTTTTCCTGTTCCATCATGTTTTTATAAGTGTCCGCAGCGATCAAGCTCAAATTCATTAAAATCGGTGACTTATGCATATTCCCTATTGGTCCTATAGTAAAAGTTGTTCAGATTGATGGTCCCTATCTATCATATTCGGCATTAGGGGTTTTTTTTGTAACACGTATAATATAAATAAATATAAAAGCATTACGGAAAAGCTTACCCACCTGGCTTTTCCTACTTGTCATACCTTGGTTTGTTGCTAGTTCCTTGCGCGCTAAGCTCAATGTCATCCGTTTTTGTATCCATCTTCTTCTTTTTTCTTCTGTGCTTTTCTATACGAACCAATCCTTCGTTGCAAGTGCCTTAACCCACACGATCTTAATCTGCTAGTTAAACTGGATCAACATTTTTATTGTACTATGTGGACTAGATGACTATGTGGACTATGAAACGCCGCCAATTTTGGATCTAGAACAAGAAAAGAGCTGATATAACTTTTTGTTGTAAGTATATTTTAGAAGTCACCTAGCTAGGGCACAGAATATATATGGTCAATCGCGTTATATTTCGCCGATTATAATATCCACCAGCCCCCATATAAGCAGCGCCTCAGGCATGTGCTGTGAGGCGCGCACGGACGGATTTGACGCGATAATGCGAAAAAAGGCTGCTTCACTTCTAGCAAGAACGAGAAGCAGCACCAACAGTATCCTGAGTGGAATAGTCCTAAAAAACGACTGCCCTTTAATCAGGCAGCTCGTAAAGACCTGCTGTGGCTAGTTTTTAAGATTTTTGTACTTCTTTATAATATGGACCTATAATGTCTGAAATAAAGTTTTATTATTATTATTATTATTGTACGCTTAGGAATTCACGGGCCAAAAGTGACCCGGTCCTTTAAGGCTTGCGTGGGGATATGGATCCAACACGTAGAGGCCATTTTTAGCGACTTTAATCTAATATGCGTGTGGTACACCTGCTGGATCTAATCTCTGACTACATCAGTTTAATATACTCAGAGACTATCCCCAGCAAGTGGACAGGGACTATGGAATCTACTGGTAAATGACTACTGGGCTTAGGGTTGGGATTTGGATGGACTAGGATTTGGCCTATGGAAAGAGACTACCGGACACCTGCCTTATCATAGTCTCCGAACTGAAAAATTGGCAAGCGGTGACTAGCCAAAGACTAAATGGGCCCTCCAAATTAGCCGCGATGGCAAGAGAGCAACATCGGTGTCCTCGGCTGCAGGGTGTAGAGAGGTGTGCACCGCTTTCTACCCACTGTACAAGCGACAGTGTGCCAACTCGCGTCTTATGCATGTTTCACTTCCACCCTGCGAGCGTATAGCTCTAACGACTCCACCCTGGACGGCCAACGAAGGCGAGCCAGGGGCGGGAGTCCGCAGGCCCCCTTGGGGTCCACCCCTGCTGCGGGGACGGGGGCCTGGATCGACTCCCGGGAGCACTCGGGTCCGTGGTGTCGCTACTCACCAACAGCTCGCCACAAGCTGCCCTGCGGGCTTATTATTATTATTATTATTATAAAAGCACAAACACGATGTATACAGGGTTATTTGTAAAACACCAACAACCTCGCAGAAGTAGATTAAGCAGGTACTAACATCCTAAACTACAACATTTTTCTACGAATTTTCATACAAAACTCAATCAGCTGTTCGGATATTTTGTCTGTTTCCGGTAAAGTCATATAACAAATTAATGTTGTTGCTTAAGATGTTGGTAAATCTACCTCTGCGAGATTGTTGGTGTTTTTCAAATAATGTCTGTTTAACCTTAGGTACTTATACAATCTGTTTTTGACAGAAGTAAGGATAACGTCTTTTATACTTTAATTTTATTGTTATTTATGTATTCCTGTTATTATTAAAATAATGAAAACTACATTAATTATTAAAAATTTATTTCGTAATCTATGTGTGAAAAACAACATAGGTATTTGTTGTATTTTAAAAATAATAGTCGAATTTGTAAACCAAATTAGCGCTCTCGTGAAATTCTGTGATTTATTCAGTATTTTATTTATTTATAATTATAAATAAATAAAAAATATTAAAAAAGCAAAAATGTTTAATTAAAAGCATAATTACATTTTATACTTTTTATATTTTTGATTTGCCGTACTGTGTGTAATTATGTCGATTCATACTTAGTTGCATATAAAGCTTAAATTCTATAAAATGAATTTTTATCTCAGGGTAGTGTAATGTACTATTGGTGAAATAATTTTTGAAATCGGACGTGACTCGATTAGTTTTTTTTAAACTTTACGAGTTACTTTTGCTGTTTTTATTTTTATTTTATTTTATTTAAAAACCAACAGTGTTACAATTTATTTTTACTACTAATTCTAACCACTAGCAAGGCCAATTACAGGTTTTCCATAAAATTACCTTACTTAGTATATTCCAAACAAGAAATGAATACAATAATGAAATGATAAGAAATCAGTCGCAAAGTTATTAGTCAACACTCTTTACATAATAAAGTGTACACTAAGCTCTACTTATCCTTTGTGGGATAAGAGCATAAATTGTTTAATATTTATATATTTTATAAAAAAATGCTATCAAATACAAAATCGAAAATATCCCCTATATTCTGGTATCAGAACAATATTTGCCGTAGCAGCCTTAAAATAATCGTGATATAGCCTTCACTGAAAATTGACTGTCATTTACGCACTCCAAGGAATATAAATACGTTTCTCGCTTTATCTGAAGCAAGCAATATAAAAAACGATGAAGGGCTAAAGTGTCACGAGGGTGGCTGTATTTTGGCGTTTTTACTACGAGTGTATACAGGGTGTCCCAAAACTATACCTCACGGAGGGAAAGTACCTTAAATATTAAAGATAGAAAATTTTACTGAAAGAAGACTTAATTTTGTTTTAAAAAAGAAACGGAACTGCATTCAAAGTTTTTTTAAATCGCATACGATTCCAAATTGATACAATTCGTAATAATTAAAATTTCAGTAAATGTTACACATGGTCTTCCTTTTGTTTAAGATGCTGTGTTACTTAATAAAAAATAATCCTTTCGATTAGTATCGTAAAAAAATAAAATAAAATCGTTTTTGGTGGGTTCGATTCCTGGTTAAGGCAGACGATTTATCAAAAATCTTTGAATGCAGTTCCAATTATTTTTAAAAACAACATGAAGTCTTCTTTCAGTAAAATTCCGCATCTTCAATATTTAAGGTACTTTCCCTTCGTGTGGCAAAGTTTTGGGACATCCTGTATGTTGCCTTTACGTTATAGTGATATGGGTGTATGTCGCTTTCTTTTATGGCGCAATTATATAGGTAGGTAGTTTTAACCGAAATATCCGAAATTGTACTTAGCCAGATTCGGATAACGTCGTTGCAAAACTGCACTAAAAGACAATGACTCTCGCTCCACTGTTGAGTTGAGTTTTAATAATTTAAGTAAGTTAAACTAATGATCGTATGTTTTTAAGTTCTCTAATGCCAAAATACGAAGCAAACTTCAGTAAAAATATAGTATGTTGTAGTAAATATTAGTAGGCAAAAGAATTAAGATGAGGGAGCCACTTTTTTTTTTTTTTATTTATTTATTTAAATAAACAAATTTACATTTTTACCTTAATCTAAAATAGTGCAACAAAAACCAGAAAGGTTTGTTCGTACACTACGCATTCGTCACTGTTAATCATGAATGTAGGTAAGACAGTTACAAGTAGTTACAATAATTATTTTCCAAGCATCATCTAAAAGTAAAAGTAGGTATGCGACAGACAAGCTAGGCTGGCGGTGGTGCGCGGAAACAGGACAAAAGAAAAAACACACATACGGGCACACACACACACGTGTAGTTCGACAAAAGATGGCAGTCGGCAGAGCTATTGTATGATGCGGTGATCACATTTTTTTTTTCTAGTTAAAAGTAAACATGTTTGCAATCCTGCATACAGCATGCTCCATTTCGTAGATATTTAAGGGTATTACTAAATTGAAATGTAATTAGTTTATTTTATATCGTTAAGTTTAGTTAATTTATGTATAAAGTATGATTTAAGTATGCCTTTCAAATTTTTACTATTAATTTTGTTTATTGTATCAATGGGCAAGTTATTTACTAAATTTGAAACAATATATGCCGATGTACGTTTTCCATGTTGGTTATGAAATATAGGTAATAGAAATTTATTTGTTGTGACGCTTCTGGTTAGTTTATTATGGCTAACTTTTTTTAGGTCAGTATTAAAGAACTGTTCGGTTAAGATATTATATTTAAATTTTTCCTGTACGGGTATCAATGAGCAATAGGAAAACAAGGCCTGGTAATTGTTTCTGTATTCCTCTCTTACTTTACGGGGTACTATGGTTTTTAATATACGTATTTGAAGTTCATATATTTGGTTAAGATGAGTTTTGGCGGTACGTCCATAACTACTTAACCCATAAGAGATAATCGATTCGCCCAATGATTTATATAAAGATAGCAAAATAGGGTATGGAATTTTGTACTTAAGTATAGAAAATTTTGCAAGCAATGCGCGTAGTTTGTCACACACATGACGAATTTGATCAACCCATGAGAATCGGTCGTCGATAGACACACCCAAGTAAGTCTGCTTTTCTACAACCTCTAAGGCATCGCAGCAACAGTCGTCGTTATTGGTGTAAGAATGAAGGCAACTGTGGCTGTGTGCTATAATTTTTATGGGAATTGTTTTTCTATTTTGACTAGTGCTTATGTACATTACTTTAGTTTTACTGTCATTAAGTACGAGTCCATTGTCATGGGACCATTTTGAAAGTGAAGTGAAGTCACTTTGTAATTTTGAGGGGTTTATTAATACTGCTCAAAAGAAAATAGGTGGACCCTATTTTCTTTGCAATTATGATTTTCCATACAAAAGAGTTAAGTTCTAATAGGTATTTTTCTGATAAATTCAATCTGATCTTATTTACACGACTGCCCAAAGCAAAAAGAGTGTATATGTGTTCAGGGTTCATGTATGTTTGTGGGTATGTGAGTTTCTTTATTCCACCATAACTTCTCAATGCCGGAACTGTTTTGGATAAATGGGGTATTGTCAGAATCCTTACAGCTTCCCGAGTGACACTGGCTATATTTTTTTTAGGAAAAATCAATATGGCGACTGTACGACGCCATTTTCAAAAGTGAAAAAAAAATTTTTTTCTTCTATTATTACATATGGGCATCAAATAAAAGGCCTTGATGAGCACATTCCAAAACTATATAATGTCACTAAAATGTGTGAAATAAAATTAAATAAATTAAAAAATATTAAAAAACACGACTGCCCTGCCAAAAACGAACTAAAAAGTTAAACAACAAGTGTCATTGCAGTCGGGGGACCTCTTTGGTCAAAAATTGTTCCATAATAAGGTCCCCCGACTGCAATGACACTTGTTGTTTAACTTTTTAGTTCGTTTTTGGCAGGGCAGTCGTGGTTTTTAATATTTTTTAATTTATTTAATTTTTTGAATTTGATCTTAATCGAAAGCTGTAACAGTCAACTGGAGGTAGGTCCGTGTTTCAGTTAGAATTTAAAAATGTGTTGCATGAAACTCCAATTCATTTTTATTCTATAACACATGGCGAATAGAAAAAAAAGACAAGTCAACTGAAAAGATGGAAACAAGATAGATGATAGATAAAGAAAGTGACATTATGAATGATTTGAGTCATATGCCTCCGACTGCAAGTTATAATGTTGCCTTTAATATTTAATCTTGTTTCCATCTTTTCAGTTGACTTGTCTTTTTATGCAGGCGGGTTTTGAATTTTTTAAATTTATTTTTGAAATTTATTTTTGAAATTTATTTCTTTTTAGTTATTATTTATTACAATCATGATATACCTATTTGAAATCATTTTTTGAATCCTATAACAAGTCCTTTAATTTGACACCCATATTGCAGTACTCTAAAAAAAATGTTTCCACTACGTATAATAGCACCGTACAGCCGCCATATTGGTCTTTTTATAACGCCACTTTTTTAAGAACACTTGGGCTGACGAGACAAATCTAACGATATCATGTTAGATTTGTCTCGGATCAATCATGGAAATCCGTTCAGCCGTTTAAACGATATGAGGTAATAAAGAATATTACATAGAAACAAACACACATACAAGCAAACATACATACATACAAGATACGCACGAAAAAGATAACCCTCTTGCATTCGGGTAAAAAATATACAGTGAACTCGATAATAAAGTCGGCATGTTGACCATTATAGCTTTCGAATAATTTCAAATTCAAACAAAATCAGATTGAATATATTAGAAAAATATCTTTCATAAATCTCTTTTGTATGGAAAATCATAAATCAGTAGCTCCTATTTTCTTTTAACCAGTATGGAATAAAAACAAATCCAAATCTTTTCTACCAAAAATATTTAGCCATAGAATAGCGGTATCAGATAACAATAGCAAGATTAATGATAGAGAGCCGCAATCCGTGATTCGAATGTGCACGCATTCCGCCTGAATACACGTAAAAATTACCCTTTTTCAGCTCAAAAAAGAAAAACGTGGAAATTTTTTGCGCTTTCACATTTCTTTACCACAGACAAGGGTATGTATATAATATAAGTAGGATAAAAATAAGCCAGTTTCATAATTTCTATGAAATTATAAATCTTTTCATAGTAAAATATCTGAAACCAGGCTGCCTGCGTTTTCCCGCGATTCGCGTAAAAAATATATAGATAAATCATTCTGATCGACATAACAATATCAAGATCCATTGCTTTCAAGGTCAAAGTCAAAGTAAAAATATCTTTATTCAGATAAACATAAAAATTAAGCGCTTTTGAATCGTCTACTTATCTACCATCCGTCAAAGGTTTTTTTAACTGACGAAAAACGGGCGCAAGAAACTTTCATCTGGTACGCCGTACCCATCCATAGACAGAAAAATTTTCGATGCGCGCCGTACCTAAGTATTCTTGTGAATTCTTTCCACCAACCTATAAATAACTGGTTTATTACAAAATCAATTTCTAAGATTTGGTCGTGCGATTGTAAATTTCGTATTCAATAAGCAATTGAATTTTCTTCTTTTAGATTCACAGATTAACAAAACTGACGCAAAATCACTGAGGAGAGGTATATATACCTATGTCACATAATTAGTATAGTACTGACGTACCTACCTATGTAAGAGATTATTTTACCACTGAAAATGGTTATCCCACCAATAATATTTTCATGTAAATGTTGCTGCCAAGGCTCGCACTGTCACACTGTCAAAAATTTATCAGACCTCATGTAGAGCCAAGCTGCTAACAATACGAGCCCTAACTCTACAAGCCTTAACTTCAAAAACTCTACATCTTAGTCAAAATATGTGGCTTGGCCGTTTCGCCACATGGAAAAATATATCCACTGTTCATATTTTACTGATATAAACAGTTCTTGTAGTAACGAAACGGCCACATATTTTGACTAAGGTGTAGAGTTTTTGAAATTAAGGCTTGTAGAGTTAGGGTTCGTAGAGTTAGAAGCTTGGCTCTACATGAGGTCTGGGGGGCTACTCAAATGGCCACTTTTCTATTCGTTCGCTAACTTAAAGCTTAAAAACGATCAAGTCACACGTCGCAAGATTACGTAAACCACAGACATTGTTGTATTGTATGGAGTTAACAAGCCTACGACACGTAATTTTGGAGTCAATGGCTTATTTTTAATTTTTAAGTTAGCGAACGAATAGAAAAGTGGCCATTTGAGTAGCCCCCAGATAACTTTTTGACAGTGCGAGCCTTGGCAGCAACATTTACATGAAAATGTTTTTGGTGGGATTTCACTTCTTTTTGTATGTAACTCTCAATATACCAGAAAAGCAAGCTGGGGTCAGAATTGTGGTCTTGAATCGTACAAAATTCGTTCACCATCAATCAGCGTGTATTGTACTATTATTTATTCTGTGATAGCCTCCTGACGACCCTCGTCCTACTGGTAGAACGTAGTAAATCAAAAATTCTTGCACAGAAATGCTCTGTGGTAACACCAATATTCGATCATTGCGCCATCTGTGAGATATTTGGGAAGCTCTTACGTCACTGTCGAACTGGATGACATCTGTCACTTTCATAAAAATGGAGTCTGAAGAAAGTCGAGGTACATCACGCTCGTGTATATGTATGTTAATCCTAATTCATCCTTTGATTTTTTCGAATATTATGCATTATTTTTGCAAGTTTTTACTAATTAGAGGTAATTTTCCAATATTACGATAGAATTTCATCGAAATGTTCAAAAATGTGTCACTCATAACCTCGAAATGTTTTACGTACTACACATAGTGCAAAGGTCGCCAATTCAAACTAAAAACTACGAATCCATACGTTCTATGTGTAGAACATAGCTGATTCTTAGGCGTTTTTTTTATTTTTAGTTATGACTGCTGAAGCAATACAAGACCTTTTGAATAAATCAGAGTTTGAAAACTCAGGGGGCGATTCTGATGATGATCCTGCATTTTCACCTTCAGTACATGGTAGTCCAGTCAACTCAGATCAGACAAATTGTTGGGATTCTATCAGGATATCTATCAGAAATTCAACAGGTCACCGATGATCACCCTCCTCCTTCCACTGCATTGTCTACAAGTACTATTAGTGCATCCCGAGAACGAGCACGTGGTAGAATAACTAAGAATAGAGCACTACGAGGTCGAGAAAGTCGGAGTGGTAGAAGAGGACGTTCACTCACAAGCCCATCTGATCAAGATGAAAGGGATCAGGTGCATGATACATGGTCGTCAAGTATACGATGATGAGTATTACTATTTTGACATTTAGCAAATGCGAAAATAATTTTGTTAATTAATGATCCTAATCAAAACGCAAGGCTGATTCTCAAACGTGTGATAATAATCATAAGAATTTAATGAAAAGTTAAAAGATTTGTTATGTTTTGTTACATTTTTGAAAGCCTGATTAAAGAGCACATTTAGAATAAACTTTTTGTATTTAATTTCTTGAAAACTGTTGGCAATATCTTATTTAATTTTCTAGTAAATCTTTATATACTACCAGAAGGGCTGACTGAATTGGCTTCGTCTGTACTATGGGTAGGTAGTACATAAGGAAAATCTCGATTTTCCGAGTCAGGATTTTTTCCTCTATTTTTCCAGAGAAGCACACAAATTATGCATATGACATGCATAATTTTTTGAAAGTTACACAAAGAAACTCCAATTTTTAGGTCTCTGGTCGTCAGGAGGATAGAACTAAATCATTTATGCTGTGATATTATGTGGTCTAAAATCGTGTAAATTTTTATCAACATCAACTAGCGTACTAGTACTATTATTTATTCTGTGGTAGAACTAATTCATCTATGCTGTGTATTAGTTTACTCTTTAACGCAGAAAGTGACAGTGCAAAGAGCAAAATAGAGTCTGCGCGAGTTTAGCGCCATGAAAGAAGTAGGTAGATTTGAAATGAACACAATATCTTTTTTATTACTACTTTTTTCCATCGCTTTAACAGTGATAAATTTACTAAGGCTTAAAAATAATTACTAAATATTAAAAGATTTTTCTACTTATAGCATCTACTAGCTAGCTACTTCTAGCATCAAAATTTGCGGAAGTCTCATACAAACTTCCATCCCCTAGTTTAAGGGGTTATGGGGTTAAAGTTCCAAGTTTTATATTTTTTTTGCAGTTTGTGTACTAATACTAGCTTACATGCCAAATTTCAGCTTTCTAGGACTTCAGGAAGTACCCTAGGAATTTTGATGATTATCAGTAAGTTTTGACGAAATCGAGGTTTTTTAGATCTCAGTAAAATCCAAAGTTTAAGAGCTATGCAATTGAAACTTTGTATGTTTAATAAGTCTACTACAGAGATCATATTCTGAGAATTTTGTGCTTCTGGTATAATCCAAGCCCAAGTTATGAGGGTTAAGCGGTTGGGGGGTTAAAGTCCAATTTCATAATTTTTTTGTTGTTTGTGTACTAATACTAGCTTACATACCAAATTTCAGCTTTCTAGCACTTCAGGAAGTACCCTGTAGGTTTTGATGATCATGAGTGAGTCAGTGACGAAATCGGGGTTTTTTAGATATCAATAAAATCTATATTATAAGAGCTATGCAATTGAAACTTTGTATGCTTACTAAGTTTACTACTGACATCATATTCCGAGAATTTTGTTTATCTGGTATACTCCAAATCCAAGATATGAAGGTTCAAAAGAACGACGAAGCGCTTCGAGAAAAGGTAGGTAGTGCCCTTGAGTTTCGCTTGCTCGTCTTGGCGGGGGCACTGCCGTGCCCCCAGATCAGATGCCAATCGCCTGTGACGTGTTTTTGGCCATATCTCCGAGGATTTTGGGAGGATCGAGATGGGAATAGTACCAAAAGTTGAGGAATTTATTGAGAAAAGTGTGAACTTTTGAATTTTGAAAATCTACTGGTAACTATTTTCGGAATTTTGCAAAATTCGTATTTTTCGGGTTTTTTGGGGGGCACTGAAGTGCCCCCAGATTTAATAAATCGAATGTAGTATTCAGAGCAATCTGTTTCAGACAAAACTCTTAGGTGGCCATTTCCAATGCGTCCGTATTTGCTTAGAGTTCTTTTTTTTAAGCTGCTCCTTGTTGCTCATCTTTTTTGCCATTTGAAGATATATAACCAATTTGTTGTTCTGGTTTCAAAATGACATAACGATTGGCTTCATTCGATGTATAACGGTTCGTAAAACAATCCTTTGAACACTTTCAATGTATTTTTAACTAAAATAAAAAAAACTTACTTTTGTATCACACACACATCGCAATCCGCACTACACACTACACCACACCTGTCGCATTATAAAAAAAAAACACTCAAAAAACCAGCATCCAAACTTTTCGGTATTCAAATTTTAAAAAAAGCGCGCGCCCGCTATCCGAACGGTTCTTGGATTGCGCGCGAAAACGTCAAATAATGTAAGATGGCGGCGTAACTTTTGACAGGTGCGTGTTGATGCGCCACATGCTTGAGCTCGAATGTGGTGCTGGCCACGGGCATGGCATCCATTACAGGATGAAATACATGTGAACGGTGCAACTGTCAGCCGTAGAAAGAATTTATGAGCGTTGCTGTAACCGCAATTTGGACCCCTCCGGAAGAGAAGGGGATCAAAGCGCGGGATATGTACGCTGATCTGTCGCATGACATTGCTACTACTTTAATAGTTAACAACGCGTTTCGCGCTAACTTTTAGGGCCCACTTCCTAAAGGGCATGAGAAATTCTTTGAGCCTGTGGAAAAATGTACCTTACATTAAGCCGTTGGTCCTGGCTGCATTTACAGTCGTTAACAACGACCAATCCGCATTGGACCCACGTGGTCGGTTATAGCCCGTCCACTTTATCCACAAGCCACAAGGAAGGCCTGTTGCTTAGCAGCGGGGGCATTAAAAATGGCTGATATGCATGGTAATTTGTGATGCCGTCTGTATAGAGTTTTGACTCATCGGCGGAAAATGATTCTGTCTAACTTTCTCGGAAAATAGTTATTTGTTATACAAGTGACCAAAATCAATTTGTGCTGCGAGTGCCGACTTTAAATCACGAACTAGCGATACGCTCGTGATTCTAACATAGACTACTGAGCACAGTGAGTGATTTAAAGTCACGAGGCAGAACAAAATTTTGGTCTCGTGTAAAACATACAACTTTTCACCTCTACCAGCGAGAAAAATTTTATGTGAGTTTCCTGGTAAAAAGCTAAATCCAGCATTAGAAACTTGTTCACACAACTCTTTTGAGATTAGACAACTATCTTCATGGTTGGATGCACTCATTTTTTGTAATTTATCGCAAAAATAGTTCGATCAAACCTATGCTGACAAATTTTATTCATAAAGTAGCTTCCCGCCGCTTTGTTTTACATTATTACGTTGTGATTTTCTCTTAATCATTAATATCCCATCTTATTTATTTATTTATAATCTTTCATAAAACACTAATTTGTTAATAAATTTCATAAATTTTTCTTATTTTATATTTATTTCATACATTCGACCTCATTTCGTCCATACTCTTTATTTCGAAAAATCAACCTGATTTTTAACAATCCTTATTTAAAACTCCTTGGTATATCCGTGCATTTTATTTTTTTACTTTTAAATCCATGTATGACACCATAAAGCACTCTATCTATCCTTTTCTCACATACCAATTTTACAAGTCTCATCCTTGTCACTTTATTTCTTTTTTCTTTAGTATTTTAAAAGTTGGTGTTAAAAATTAAAAAGCACTTTTTCTCACGCTCGCAGCAAAAATCGATTTTGCTGCGAGTTTTTACGCGCCAAAAGCGCCCTTTTCGTGCTGGAGAGGTGAAAAAGTATTTTTAGTAAGCAAGCACTACCACCATTTATGGCAAACTAGCATCCGACCGCAACTTCATCCGTGTTGACATTCGAGAAAATCCCTAGGGAACATTTAACCAAGATAAAAGTATCCTCCTATGTTTTAATCCAGTTTATAAATTATCTGTGTGCCAAATTTCATCCAAATCCGTTCAGCCGTTTTGCGTGATTGATTAACACACATGCATCTATAAGCAAACTTGCACATTTATGATATAAGTTGGATAATACGGCCACCTCCGAAGCGCTCGAAGTAGGAGATTTTTCCACATGAAATGGGATCACTATTAGTTAAGTCTTAATTTCTTATTTTTTATTTAAGTTATTAATAAGTTTTGTACCTTAACTGAAAGCTGAATAGATGGTGATGTTTTTAAAATATTTTGCATGCTTAGTTACTTGGAATTTTTAAAGATATTTGCTGCTATTTCCGAATAAAATCTGGAAAAATAAAAAAAATGCGTTTAAGGTTTGATTTTTTTTAAACACCTGTGCTTTTTGTACTTTTTTTTATTCATTATCAACACTTAGAATGTGTTCTATCCCAAAATAATAAAAAAACAGAATCAAATGAGTACTTATATATCTTTTATTTTAAATTTTTGTGTCTGAAAACGTAGTTTTGGTAAAAAAATAATTAAAACAATTAATTCAAAATCTATTAACTTTTCGAGAAAAAGCTTAATTCTGCATTAGAAACTTGTTCACTTAACTCTTTTGGAGTTAGACAACTATCTTCATCGTTGGACGTATTCATTTTTGTAATTTATCACAAAAATAATTCGATCAAACCTTAATAGGGTCAGTAAAGTAGATTCCCGTCGTTTTGATTACATTACGTTGTGTTTTTATCTTATTTATTAATATCCCATCTCATTTATTTATTTATAATCATAAAACATATAATTTGTTTATAAATTTCATTAATTTTTCTTATTTCATATTTGTTTCATACATGCGTTACGTCCATACTCTTTATTTCAATTTAAAACTCCTTGGTGTATCCGTGCATTTTATTATTTTTAATTTTTAATCCATGTATGACACCATAAAGCACTCTATCTATCCTTTTCTCACATATCAATTTTACAAGTGTCATCCTTGTCACTTTATTTCTTTTTTCTTTATTATTTTAAAAATTGGTGTTAAAAATTAAAAAAGCACTTTGCCTCACGCTCGCAGCAAAAATCGATTTTGCTGCGAGTTTTTACGCGCCAAAAGCGCCCTTTTCGTGCTGAAGAGGTGAAAAAAATATTTGTTTTGACCTCACCTAAAACCCCTTAGCAGGAATACGTCCAGTGACCCTGTATAACTCTCGCCAGTAGCGCAAGAACAGAAAAAGAAATATGTAATGTAATAAGAACGGAAAAAGAAAAGTAGGTACTATCAAATTTCGCCGCTCTCCCATAATTGGTCAGTGCATTGGGCCGGAATCCCAAGGGTACGGGTTCAAGTACCGTCTGAGTTGCTACGGGCGAGTCGATTTTATTTATTTGTCCTTAATTTAAAAATAGCTTTGTGAAATGCAAAAAATCGTGTAGGTACATTACTTTCTAAATGACAATTTCACTTAACAATAAAAACATGGAAAGTGGCGTAACTTTTCCAAATGTTATTCTTTTGTATACTATTTATACCTACTCTCCCTCTTTTGGCGAAATTTTCTTCAGGAAGTTTCTGTACGTGAAAGGTATGATTGATGAGAATATTTACGTAGTACCTACGCCATTTGCATTAAATAAGAGTTTACCACCAGGTCAGATCACATTAATAATTTACTTAGCTCGTGTGCATAATGAAAATTGATTTCTTCCAACTATGCTTTAATTTCATCACAATCTCACTAAAAACTCAGTACAAAGCGAGTCTTTAATGCTCTAGAGCATTAAAAATTTATGAAATTTCATTATTGCACAGTTTTTTTTTCAATCGCACCAAAAGGTGCCAATCTCAATGGATTAGCTCTATTCAGCCAGCCGATATCATTACCTTTTTTACGTACTTACGTATTATTCGTTTCTGTCCTACTTGTTCCAAATTTAAAACTCTTAACCTTACGTTTAATAATTGTTCAAGCATAACTTTTAATTTCAATAATTAAACTTCTATTTTAACTGCTTAATATGAGTTTCTTTTATCTACTATTCCTATAGGTAATAGTTGAAAGAAAAGCAGATTATGCACCTCGCCTTAAGTAATTTATATTGCCCTCGTGCCTGTTAGATTAGAGCCTAATAAATTACTTTGTGTTCGATGCAATAATCTACTATTATTGCACATAAAATTAGTAGGTATTAGTAAGTACCTATGTAGATAATTAATTTTTAATTGAATTCGTGACAGTTAACTGTTAGAGATGGCGCGCAAACGTGTTACGTTTAATGTTTTTCCTATTTCAAAACGTGGTGTTAGAAATTAAAAAGCAATTTGTCTCACGCTCGCAACAAAAATCTATTTTGCTGCGAGTTTTTACGCGCTAATAGCGCCCTTTTCGTGCTGGAGAGGTCAAAAAAATATTTAAGCTTTAAGTACTTAAAGGAGAATGGCAAACTGGGAACCATTTTCCAAATTCATAAATACTGAGCGTGCCCAATTCGGACCTTATGAGATTTAAAGGTCATAATTTGGTGGTTACTTTTCAATTTAAAGTGTTCGTAAAGAAGGAGGCAACATTTAGAAAAACATGATAGTAATATTCTTCTTAGCTAGAAACAAAACGCAATTGATCTGAAACAAAACGCTTTTGTGAGGTTTGGTTTATTATTGTTATATTGGCCCCTCTAGAAAAAAAGACAGGGAACCAATCACGTCACGTAAATATATATATATCCAGGACAGCCAACATGACAGCAGTCTAAGAACGGCAATGTTATTAAGGCTATATTCCGAATCACGATAAAATCGATGTCAGCGCTCACGTTATCTGTCAAACCCATACAAAATCACCGACTCGGAACGCATTTTAGTGCGCTGTCATCGATTTTAGTGTGATTCGGAATGCAGCCCATGTTGGTTTGCCTACTAGGTGCTGTTTTGAGGTTAAGTTTTAAAATCAACTTTTTATCCCCAGCTTTAAAGTGTATCTTACGATTACATAATTAATTAGGCTTTAATAGAGGATTAAAGTCATGCTATTTACTTCTTGGCACGCTAAGCCTTTATGTGGTTCTGAAAATATATGGGCACCTGCCATTCTCCTTTAGTACTATAAGTTTCCTTTTACAACCCAGAGTAAGGGGCAGTTTTATTCAGGTACTTACACTCTCTGACTCCCTTAAAAAAGGGCTTTATATATTTTTTTAATTTTATTACTTACCTTACAAATTTTCTAGATTAAAATGTCACAATGACATTACCGTTCGAACGAGACCACGAGACCCATGTCAAAGTTATAGATGTCCAACGTAGCTAAATCGCCTGTCATTTCACGTCGCTTGCTGATGAGGATATTTTGACCGAAAATATCGAAGTCTTTTTTTTTCAATACAATACAATTTTCAATGAAAAATAAGATATTTAAGATAATAAGTACTTATATTAGAAAACATAGTAAGAAAAATTTACTCACCCGTAGCACCTCAGACGGGACTCGAACCCGCATCCTGGCTCAATGCACTGACCAATTTATGCATTGGGCCGGAATCCTAAGGCTGCGTTCAGACGATAATGCACGACCCAACCTCAACCCAAACTCAGCTCAAACTCAGCTCAAACTCAACTCAAACTCAACTCACCCGCAGCCTACTCCTTGAAATACATCACTTACAATTTTGAATCTTATAACACATTAATAAGCTCTTTTTTTATTTTGTCGATGCAACTGCACATTCCCCGCGCTCAACCCGAACTCAACTCAAACTCAACCCGTACACAACCCAAACTCAAATCAAACTCAAACCGAACTCAAACAGAACTCACTTTAAACTCACCTAGACATTACACAGGACCTTATTAAAGTGTCATAAGACTCAAAATTGTAAGCGATGTATTTCAAGGTGGGCTGTGGTTGAGGTGAGTTTGAGTTGAGTTCGGGTTGAGGTCGGGTCGTGTGTTATCATTTGAACGCAGCCTAAGGGTGCGGGTTCGAGTCCCGTCTGAGGTGCTACGGGTGAGTAGATTTTTTCTCATAAGTAAGTATATTAATTATCACTAGTGGGTCCGTGAGCTGTAGTCCTCGCAATAAAAAGTGGCTCAAATCATACAAAAATAAAATGTCGCCATGAAGTTTTCAAAGCACACAGTACGTGAGCATTCGCAGATACCTAGATCTATGGTGCTTCTAATTTTGATCATTTTTCGAAATGGGTAAAAAAATTTTTTTAGGTAAATTTGGAAAAACTGGCTTGACTAAATAGTAAAGTATATATAATTATTGAACCGGCTCACAAAATTTCTCCAGAGTCGGTTGAGAAATGCGATCTGTAGGTGAAAACAGACAGCCAGACACACGAAATAATTTTTGCCCAAGCTGAAGCAGAGATGCTTCGCTCGCACTTCGTTCTCGCTCGGTCAATATTAGTATTAAAGTACCTAGCATTGTGAATGCCTAAGATCATAAAAAAATCTATAATTTAATTAAGATCTTAAAATATTCAAGTCAGCGATATTATTATTATTTATTATTTACTTTTAATTATAATTTTCTCTTTTAATTTCTGCAACCTGTAGGTACCTACCTAATTTTATTAGCTGCTCTTGTTCTGTTTTGAGCTCTTTTTTGTTTTTGAGCTTCTCTCTTCTTTTTTTTACTTACTTGTCCTCATCTAGTCCCACTTTTTTATACTTTCATGTATGATTACAAAAATAAATTAATAAGAAGTTTTGCTTTTTCTTTATTTTATATTTTTAATTTCTTCTTGATTTTCTTTTGATTCATTCTAACAAAATGACAACATGACCTAGTGAGGACATGACCTAGTGGGACAAGAAGCTTGTCCTAATAAACAGTTCTTACAGTTGTCATCCGTCTTTTGAATAAGTTAGGTACCTACTTACTTTAAATTAAGTTATCTTATTGTCATTCAAGAGCTGGCTGAAGATTGGTTACCAAAAATTACAAATAACGATAAACGGGCTTATTGTTAAAGTAGGTGAGTACAACAATATTAATAACTTAATATCAATAAACTCATTCGATTTAGTTAACTCACACTCAACATTATAGCAAAATCAATACATATCCAAACAAAACCACTGTAAAATCAAACAAAAACAAAACGGAATCGCAAAAAACAAAAAACTCTCGGAAAATTCCGCGCAAAGGTACACAGAGGCGGGAAAAAAATTCTACGACCACAGATAAGATAAAATTACTTACTTACGTTTTTTCCCGCGTTTCAGTTTTTCGGATGACAACCTCCTTGCGTGTCGCTGCGAGGCGACAAGCGGTCTCGTATTGAAAACAAAGGACTTTCGGGACACAGCATCCTGGCAACTGCGCATGCGTGTTTCAGGCATCCTGGAACCCCTACCAATGGTACTGATATCCTTTAATTTTTCTTTTTAAAGTGAGTTTTAAAGTCACCCACTGCACGGAATCGGAGCGGACGGAGCGGATGGATTTGTAGCTTTGGATGGATTTTTAAGGCACTGCGTGCACTGCATCGGGATTTCCGCTCCATAGAAATCCATACAAAGTGACAAATGCCGACGCTCCATCCGCGCCGATCTCCGATTCCGATGCAGTGAACGCATAACTTTATGCCATCGAAATGTATACATTTCGATGCTTTATGCATACCTAGCTCATTTATTTTAAACTCCATATTTCTTTATGTATTAAGCTCCATTTATTCACTTAAACTCATCTTACCTAATAATACCTAGGTATTTAGAGCAATGACGAGTAGATGCAGTATCCAAGAGGCGTAGGTGCCGGATGGCTCGCGGTTTTGAGCTCCCGAAGTGTTGTGGAATAACTGCCCTGTGCAACCAGAACTGAGCCAACTGGGCCGGAGGCGGATATAAGGGGGGAGAGGGAGGGAGGGTTGAAGGGAGTGAAGTACTTAGGGCTGATTTTTCAATCTTCAGATAACAGATATCAGTCAGTTTAAATATTAACCAAATATTATAAAAGTCACTCAAATATGTGACATGCAAATGAATGACCATTTTCAATTTGGCAGTAAAATACGCTATCAAACGGATAAAACTCTATCTAGGCATTAAAAAATCAACCCTTAGTGAAGCAAAGTAGGTAGTACGTAACTTATACTCGCACAAAGCTAATTTAATGTGTATATCTTGTGGAAATAAAAAAAGCTTCTACATTGGAGTTGAAGAATGGCAGTCCATAAGGTGTCTTCACACAGTCGCTTTCCGGCTTTCGCGATTCGGTAAAAACAGACCAATAGCACAGTATAAATAAGCCATAGCAATAATCAGGAAGCACGCACGCAGCACCTCCGAATCCAAATTAGTGAAATTTTGGGTCACCCATCCCATTACCGACCCTATCCAAAGTTGCTTATCGCCGCAATCGGAGGCCAAACACTAAGCTACGCACTTTTGAACTCTTATAGAGTCTATATGATTATATTTAATAGATTTATTAGAAAATATTACAACGCCGAACTATGAACTAATAACTACACAGATTTTTCCTTTTTGCTATTTCAACTTTTCACTTAAATCAATCGCAAAAGGTCATAATCATCACACTGCTAGAATAACTAAAACGTGAATTAAACTTAGACCTGGCTTAAAACCTGCTTAAAACTGATATCCTGTCACTTTTATTTTCTGAAAGAAAATAAAATCCTTGATGATGTCCGTTTTTCTAAAATCCTGAAAGAGAGGAAGTGAAAAGAAAATGGGTACCTACCTACCTACCATTTTCCACAAACCCTTAGTAACTTTTAAGTTGGATCTTGGAGAAATACTTATTCAAAAAGGTCATAACTTATCTTCACAATATTTTGAACTTAATTTCTATTAAATTAGAGTTCGATATAATTTAATTCTTCTTTAACTTTTAAACACTTATTTCGATGAGCTTAATTTCGTTTGAGATGTTTGTTCTTTCTTCATTCTCATCTCTATATAGCGAAGATTTTAGGGTGCTTTTTGTATTGAAGTCGTTTTCTGTTTGTGTTTCGTGCAATTTTGTGGTCGTCTTTGTTTTTAGCAACATAGACTAAGCTCCCATTGCATGAAACCTTACCTCACAAGGTGGAAGAGCAGAAATGTGTTGCAGTAATAGATATTACTTAGGAACACTGGATTTTAGTGGGTTGCCTTCGCATATCCTGGAAGAACATATAATTTTTTTCGTTTTCGTACCGCTATTTTGATCGAAAATTACATCATGAGGTGGAAGATTGAAATGTTTCCAGTGTTCCTAAGTAATATCTATTACTGCAACACATTTCTGCTCTTCCACCTTGTGAGGTAAGGTTTCATGCAATGGGAGCTTAGTCTAACAGTTGTTGACAGTGAAGGCGTGTCTGGGAATAAAATGCAGTGATTTCAATCAAAACCATTTTGCTCGAGTTTAATGACACTTCTCTTGGTTTCTACGCGCGGAATTTTTCTTCTACACGCTCACTAGCGATAAGGGTTGGCATAATTAAAACAAGTTGTTTTAAAACAGTGTTTAAAACAATTTGAAATAAATCGATGTTTTTGATTTGATTAACTGTTTAAAAACACACTATAAAACAAGTTTTATACAATGTTAAAAACATTAAGAAAAAAACAAGTTTTAAAACTGCTTTTAATTGAGAATGAATGGAGATTTTCGTAAATAAGTGCACTTTTTTCGTAAAAATATGTTCATGAAACTGTTAAGGCTGTCAGTTTGTACGTAAAACACGTTAGCACTATTATTTATTCTGTGGTAAACTTTCAAATCTCGCTGAAAATACATAGGAGTGCAGTTTATAGGTGTAATTGACCGAACGAGCGGATACGTTTTGCCAAGATGACAAATTTTAGCTAAGTATTAAAGTAACAAGCTGCATACTGAGCATTCTGGATCCAAACCTAAATTTAGATTAAGATAAGACTTCAGTTCGATTTTATTTTTATTTTTAAGTTATTAACGTGACATTGTTTCTATTTAGTAATTTTGTAAATTGTGAATTGTAACTTATGATTGTTTTTATTATTTTGATATTTTATTTTATTATTTTTGAATTTTAATTTGAATTGATTTATTTTTATTCTATTTAGTAATTTTGTAAATTGTAACTAGGTAATGATTATATTTATTATTTTGTATTTTTATTTTAATATTTTTGAATTTTAATTTGAATTGGTTTATGATTATTAATTTTGATGAATTTTAATGTTTTTAACGTTTAATGTTTTGATTTTATTTGATATTATTTAATATTATTCTATGGTTGTATGATATGGATTGATTCCGAAATAAATGAATTATTATTATTATTATTAAAGTGTCAATGACTGTAGGACGAGGGGAGGTCAAAAAGTTCGCGGTATGGAGGGTTTGAAGTAAGAATTAAAAATCAACAATATTTTTCCTTTGCGATGTTTTCTTCCTTAACTCTAAAACATCTATTAGATCTATCAATTAATTTGTTTTCTAAATTGACTCAGTCGGAGATGGAACTTGGGACCTCAGATATTAAAATGTATGCTTTGTCATAAGCTATAGGGCAGGGGTGCCCATACTTTTTCTTAAGGAGATCGACATTTTGACCATTTCACCTACCAAATATTAAACAAGAAAAAAAATGCATATGTAAAACTACATTGGATGCAAAATGACAAATCTCTTATCCTTGGCGATCGACCGTTTGGGCACCTCTGCTATAGGGTTTCTTAGGATAACGGTGCCGTCATATTAAGGCCGTAATTTAGCGGCGTAGAACGTTGTATATGTAAACAAATACATAGACAACATTCAACGCCGCTATTGGTTTTATATATTACTAGCTTTTGCCCGCGACTTCGTCCGCGTGGACATTCGGAAAATCGCTATGGAACCTTTGTCGTAATGTCTATTTTATATTTTTTCCATACAGAGTTTGAACCCCATTTGACCCCTTTAGGAGTTGAATAATGTCTACCACTTAAAAATAAATGCCATTTTCGCAATCAACATCCCATAAAACCTCGATAACAACACCCATATCGATTTTGGGAAGTTTTTACCCCTTTTACCCCCTAAAGGGTTGAGTTTCGGAAAACCACGAAACACGTGGTTGTTTATTTGTTTTTAGAAGTACTCCTACGAAGTTTCAAGTTGAAATGTCTATTTAATATTTTTTTTCCACACAAACTTTGTACTCCCATTTCAACCACTTAGGGGTGAAATTTCCAAAAATCCCTTCTTAGTGGGTGTTTACACTGTATAAAATATCTATGTACAAAATTTCAAGTCTCTAGGTTCAGTGGTTTGGGCTGGGCAAGCGTTTGTTATAGCTCGGTTTATGAGCAAGTGTGTTGGAAAGACAATTTTCGAGATACTTATTGCGTATTTTCTTTAGATAATTGTTTCAATCAAGAGGAAACCCCTAACACGTTTCACAGATTCGAGGCATTTCCGGCAAGTCATCTGGTTTAAAAAACCGGCTAAGTGCGAGTCAGACTCGCGCACGAAGGGTTCCGTACCAAAAAATTGCAAAAAAAAAAACACGTTTGTTGTATTGGAGCCCCACTTAAATACCTACTCATTTTATTCTGTTTTTAGTACTTATTAGCTGCAGAAATACCTACATCATCTGTGAAAATTTCAACTGTCTAGCTATCACGGTTCATGGGATACAGCCTGGTGACAGACAGACAGACGGACAGCAGAGTCTTAGTGATAGGGTCCCGTTTTTATCCTTTGTATATGGAACCCTAAAATTGGATCATAGTAAGTAATTACTTAATAATATTAAGTTAATATCCTTATTTCTTGCCAAGTTGCAACTTAACCGTCACGTGTGAAATTAACCCTAAATCATTATTTTGTAGAGTCTCAAAACTTTTCCTCGTCTCATTCCAAAGGCAATCGTTGAAGCTGGGCCGTTTGGGCCACGTCCCGCACCATCGGGGCCAAGATTCAAGTTCGCGGGTATCGATCTCGTGACCCACTTCTGATGCATTCCGGGGTTAAGGGGAGGATACTTGAGAATCCTTATAAATAGGTACGAACTAATAAATTGCAAAATGGCCGCATTCGTAAACGTTCCATCTTTTGTTTTTACCCACGACGCGACGGAACGGAACGGCAGGCTGATTATCTAATTAGAAACCATTGGAATGATGTTAGAAACCATCTAGCGACCATTAATAATTACGGAATCGTCGCTCTCTAACTAGATTTCGTAGGTACCAGCAGACGAGTTTGTGATAGTGCTGCTTCCAGCGAACAACCAAAGAACTAATAAAAACAGCACAACAATGCAAGGAAATGCTCCAAAATTCGTATTATCTAACTCAGTAACCGCGACGAATTCGCGATTTCTTCTGTCAAACGAAATAGTCGAAACGGTTTGACAGCGACGATTCCGTAATTATTACGGTCCATGTGGTTTTTAATTAGATAATTAGCCTGCGGAGGCGGTAAAGTCTGTCTAAAAAGTCGGTTTAGGTACATGAGAAATGATTAAATTATTTATAAAAACTTATACTGGTAACCCTGTTGGTGCTGTCAAAATTCTAATTGTAAACATAACTATTTATTTATTTAGATGGGTATTGGTGGGATGGTTGGGGATTTAGGTGGGTATTAAAATTATTTTTGAAATTACCCATGTAAACCGACTTTTTAGACAGACTCTATATGCGTTTGGGATTAAAGGTTGTTATTTGAATACATGTTTTTTTGTCTGTTACCATTTTCCTCGGAAACTTCTGGGCCGATTTCGATGCGGTTTTTTAACCGACTTCAAAAATTTGAAAAGGAGGAGGTTATCTATTCGTCGCGTATATTTTTTTTTATATGTATGTACACCGATTACTTGAAGACGGCTGAACCGATTGAAATGATTCAAACGCTATAACATGACATGTGTTTCCAAGTTGGTCCCATTTTTTGAAATTTTGAAATCGGTTCAGTAGTTTTAAAGTAATCTTGAAAAAACTGTCGTTTTCGTTACCATTTTATATGAATTCAGGCGGATTTTCAACCATTTCTTTTTTGTTTATAGACCGATTTAGATGATTCTTTTTTTGTTTGAAAGAAGACACCTTAAGGATGATACCATATTAATTTCATTGGTATTGGACTTTGGATTTTGAAGATACACAAGGGAACTCCTCAAAATTAAATAGGAACTGTACAGTGATTGAAATATTGGTAGGTTTATGACAATCAAAAACAAGTTATGGTACCTAATTATTGTCAAGGACGTGCTGGACTAGGGTTGAACTGCGAAGGCCCAACGGAACTCTTGTGGAAATTGAGTTACTCGGGGTATACCATTGAATATATATTAATATTAATTAAAACACGTCTATTGAAGTCGGGTGGGGCTTTAAGAATATAAACAATACAATAAATAAAAAAATTACTTTCAGCTCCACCCGACTTCAATAGACGTGTTTTAATTAATCGATATGAACATTATTTCTTGCTTTTTATAGAGCTGTTTTTTAAGATTTTTGAAGGAGGTTGTGCTTTTTTTTAAAAAGCTTTTTTGCATTCAAAAGTTTCTATTTCAGAGCAGGTTCTTAGGTTAGGCATGTTTCATAGTGGTAGACCACCAGGGGGCGCTGCAGCAACCAGATAAGTCGCACTTAAAAAGTTCTCAAAGCTACCAAACTGATTTCAATGCGATTTTCTGTAATGGGTTTGTCAGTTGGTTATCGGCGATGATTCTTAAATATGTGTTATGGTGTTTAGACACTAGGGGGCGCTGCTGCCGTACCTAATCATTTTCCCATTTATCTCCAGAGCGGTTTGACCTATAGATGCGGTTTTCTGTAATAGGTTTGTCAGCGATGGTTCTTGGTGTTATGGTGTTTAGCTGCTAGGGGGCGCTGCAATAATCATTTTCCATTAGGTTTTCTTATTAAATCAATCTTGGATTTGTTTTCTTACTAACTAAGTACAAATGAAACACGCAAAATGAACGAACTGAAAGTACTTATTCTCGAACTCAAAAACATACACCTAAAAAGGGGAGATTGGTAGGGTACCTACTGAAACTACAAGCTAAAATGGAGACCTGACCCTTAAATAACTGGAGAATGTAGCAATTTCGCGGGCTATGACTTTGTTTGTGATGTGACTTAGGTATAAGTACCTATGTGATACACCGGAACGAGTTCTACTGTATCTACTGTTTTCACACAGAATATTGAGGAAAGGCCGTGTTTATATGTGCTTAAGGAATTGTGCAGCTTACAAACATGAGAAGAAATGGAAATGGAAAATTTTCATCTCATTTTATCATAGCAATTTTCTGAATGGTTGGTTTTTAACAAATCATAACTAGTGGCTCAGTAAGCTTGTCGACCTCGTGCGTAAAATTGTTTGTTGTTCAAAAATTATAGGTAATCTAATATATCTATGTCGCCAAGAGGTTTTTCAAGCAGTAAGAGTGCCGTTTGCTACGTATTATGTTTCGCTCGCGCACGGCGATGTTCCATTGACTGTTAATAAGTTGGTTAGTTGTTTAACTGCGATTATTCTAAACCATGGATTCCAGTAATCGCACTATCAGCCTCTTTATCTTATGTAACAGCAGCTATTTAGTTTGACATCTAACTAAAAGTCTTCCTAAAGTTGCCGCCAAAGCCTACGAGCTATCACTATTGGCCGTTTGGTTGGTAGACTCGCGATCCATAAAGGCTGAGCAGGGGTCTCACGGGACCGCGAGCGTCCGGGGGGAGCGCGAGGATGTCGCAGATCCGGCCCCGACGAGTGGCGTGGAACGAGGGACATGTCCCGAGATATGTTGACGGATTTGTGGGAGAAGAAAAATACTTTTAAGTACAACGACTTTTAGCAGCGAATTAACGAAACGAGTGTGAGTCTTGAGGCAACGGCAGCGCAGCTTATTGGGAAAATTAGGCCCTCCGCACACGGCTAGTAAGCGTTTTCGTCTCGTAAGCGTATCGTCAAGACGCAACGAGTACGAGACGGAGTTCTACACACGAATCGTCGCGTAGACGTAGAACTAAGTAGAGCTTCACGTTGACGAAAATCATCATCAAACGTATAGAAAGTATTTTATACGATTGCTTTTTATGTCAGTACGCCACGACTATCATATTGACAATAAAAATATCATACGATACGCTGCAACAACGCTTCGTGTGTGGACTTCTTTGAACATGTACGTGCTCGTCTTTGCTCTCGTACGATGCGCGTATTACGATACGCTCGCTGACACTACGACGCGCCGTTGCGGAGGGGCTAATGGCCGATTTCACCAACATCCCCTAAACCGTTACCTAACTATGTGCCCCTTTAAATAAAAGAGCCCCCAAACGAACCCCTTGTTTAGAAAACGTTTCACCAACTAAACAGCCCTTTAACTATGAGACCATAGCTAGGGGACAGTTTTTTCATCATTTTGGATGTGTTAACCGTAACTTTTGACCTTTAACTTAGTAATTATTACGTTAATTTAATTCTATTGATCTATTGTAGTAAATGTTTGACCCTAGATTAAAATATAAATATAAAAACACTTTTTTTAAACTGTTTGAAGCCTTTGGTCTACCGTAGAACAAAATGTGTTCGGATATTCCTTTAGAAAGTCTGAAATCATCATGTTGGTTCTTCTTATTTATTAGGCCGTACTTCACAATATGTTTCAAATAAGAAATAAAATATTAAAAATATTTTTTAATATAATATAAAGTAAGTATTCAAAAAATAATCACAATGAAATGTAAAAAATCACTATGTTGATTTATTATTATTTATTAAGCCGTGTTTCATTTTATTATCCAAATAAGAAATAAATTATTAAATAATATTTTGAATAAAATATTAAGTAAGTAAGTATTCCAATAATAATCACAATTACTATTGGAATACTTTTGTTTATTATTTTATATATTTTTATTTTTTATATTGTAAGTATATTATATTTTATATTACTATATATTTTTAAAAGTCCACGTTATCACCTTTTTAAAATAGTCCAGTCATTGTCGAATTATTCAATGTCGTGTAAATAATGTATTTCCCAGAATTAACTGAAAAATTTTAAAGCTTTCTACAATTTAATAAAGTACCTATCCATTTTCATTAGTAATTAACAAATATTACTCTCGAATAAAAGATTTTTAAACTGGCACATAACGTTATGGACTGAATATTGCACCCCCTAAACTTAGCAGTCCTTTTAGCACCATAGGGGTCCCATCTGCGTTGGTGAAACGCATGAACGCGGTTATGTGGTCCCCTAACAGGTTTGCGGGTCCTGTTAAATTTAGGGGACGTTGGTGAAATCGGGCATAAGTGTTTTAAGGGTCTCATACAAAAATTGAAGAGTAAACACAGCTCGCCGTTTTCAAATAGGTACCTACTGATGTCGATAGTCGAAATGGGTTTTCATAACAGCCAAAACCTTTAACGTTGAACACAAAAAAATATCATTAGAAATACATTTTTATTATTATACAGCCCAGCCATCACATGGCTGTCCAATGAAATACGCTCAACACCTTTCAAAAATAGGGCCCTTATCTCTTCAGTTAGGTACACGATACGGTTGTCATCGATGCAACTAGTGGTAAGTAGTAAAAAATCAATTTAAAAATATCTCGAGACCGATCCTTAGACCATACTCCGCGTGGTACTATGACTATCAGTGTCAGTTCACACCTACAAATAGGAAGCGATTATACGGCGGAAGCGACTCTACGCCTAGCGCTTGGATCTGCTTACGATCTGGGTTAGCGTCATCATGATAATATTTTTTTGACATTTTTGCAGGGAAAGTACCTACTTTCCCCGCAACAATAGTGCTAGGTAGGTACCTAGCAACAGAGTTGAATGGGGAGGCGAAGGCAAAGTGAATTACAGATGGCGCTTAGTCTTTGGAACAATTGTCAGTTTGAGCTTATATTGTCTTGACTGTGTATTACGTGATTTTACTTTCTTAGATTGTATTTTTTTCGATTTTGCGGACAAACAATGTATTCTATGCTAACTTTAGCTCATATAAAAGAAGAATTACGGAAAAGAAAAGCCAAAACAACAGGCAAGAAAGTTTATAGCAACTTACAAAAAATTGCTAACAAGCATTACATTTCTTTAAATTTCGTGTAAGATTTACAAGTAATCTTTTTATTTCAGATTAAAAGCATATGATTTAAATTTTAACAAAGCAACTGAGTGTGAATTTCCGTGTGTATAGTTGCCTGATGATGCCTTCTGTGCAATAGTAATTTCAGGTTTCTGTACTGGAATTTCTGTACCATCCAAAATTACACGAACCGTTTTATCATATTTATTTTATTATTCTAAGTTTCTTGAATGACTCTGGCATATAAAATTCTATTAATTCTCTGTTTGGCCCCAATATTGGACTTATTCCATATTTGATATACCTATCAAATTCATTCAAGTTATAAATATGTTAGAAACTGCTGAGGTTGAAATATTAAAGAACAAAGCTGTTATAATTCAAATGTTGTTTTATTTTGGCGAAGCTTCATCAAATTCATGAAACATTCCTTTTGATTTATAATGTTTCTCAGGCTCAGCAAAGGAGAAAATCGAGGAAAAAGCATTTTTTTTGCCCACTTTTTTTTTGTTACTGGGAAATCGATGAACTCCAATATTTTACAAGTTACATGCATAACAATGCGGCATTTTCTCGCAATACTCCAAGAGATTCCCATATTATGTTTTGACAGTTTCTTTAAGGCGGCTCGGTACCAACGACAAGACGCCACCTATCGGGATAAAATTGCGCTTTTCCTCCCCATTGAATCCGATATTCTAAACTGAGTGCATTAGCATCATTTAAGAGTTAAGGACCCGGTAAACGTTCAAACTGTTTGTCAAACATTTGACAGTGTTCCGATCTCTCCCCTTTTTTTCTAGATATACCTACTTCTGTTCATGTAATCTCTGGATTTTATTTTCCATAACTGCGGGAAATCTCTAAGTAGGTAGTGAAATAAATTGCAGCAAAAAGTCCTTTTCACGAATACTGCAAATATTAATTTGACAAACGTTTACGGGGCTCTTTATAAGTATAGCTGTATAATTTAGAGACGACGTCAATTAAGTTTATTGCTTCACTAGCGGCCGCCCGCGGTTTCACCCGCGTGGTTCCCGTTCCCGTAGGAATATCGGGATAAAAAGTATCCTATGTTTTAATCTAGGCTATCTACTATCTGTCTGCCAAATTTCAACCAAATCGGTTCAGTAGTTTTTGCGTGATTGACGAACAAGCATCCAAACATCTTAACATCCAAACCCACAAACTTTCACATTTATAATATTAGTAGGATTAAGTACCTATTGTGTATACCTATTACCTATCGTCGTAAATCGAAAGCACCAACTTTAAAAAGCGTTAATCTTCTCTGAGCTACGACAGTTAGTATAAAACTGGTGATTTCAGTTATAAAACTGGTAATTTCAGTTATAAAACTGGTAATTTCAGTTACTGGTTAAAAAGTAAGTAAATAATAGAATTTTCCCATTCCAAAACGGTAGAGTGGCTTGTACACTGATTTTAATGTTATATCAGTGTGCAAGCCACTATACTTATCGTTTCGGCACATCCTTCTTACTATTATAAATGCGAAAGTCCGTTTGTTTGTTAACTATTAAACCGATCATCACGAAATTTTGCATACACATTGTCAGGGGTACAGCCACAGAGAAGGACAAGGGTACCTTTCATCCCGAAAATAAGTATTGTTCCCGAGGGATAGCAAAAAAACCTTTTCACGCAGACGAAGTCGCGGGCGGCCGCTAGTAAGGCTGGCCCCAGACCTACCGGTTCCGTTTCTTTGCTTTGCTGTTCTACCATGGACCGCCGGCCAAGAGGCTCATTTTCAATCTATCGCATATTTTGACCTGACCACATTGGCAAGATAGCCATTAGTTTGGTGTTATCAAATATCGTCGTCTGGGGTGCGATGAGAAGTTTTAGTTTTCGTTTTAAAAAAAACTGCTGTTTTATACAAAAATTAATAACGAAATTATCAAAATGTATGAAACAGTTCATTTTTTTTCGCGATTTCAGATTTGGTCCCATAGTAAAAGTTGTTCAGTTTTATTATGGTCCCTATCTACCATATTCAGTTTTATAAGGCTTTACCAAACATCTTGTATAAATAAGCGATCGAGTTATTTTTAACGATCGGAGTCCATGTTCAGGGTGGCATATCTCCTAAAAGCTTCCTACTTCGCAATCCAGGCGATGACATTTGATAAAACCAAGCTAATGGCTATCTTGCCAATTTGGTCTAGTCCCAAAATGCGATAGATTGAAAATTACCCTGGTTGGCCGGCGGTCTTTCAAGCAAGGTAGCACAGCAAAGTAAAGAAACGGAACCGGTAGGTCTGGGGCCAGCCTTATCCTACTACATATTATAAATGTGAAAGTTTCTGGGTTTGGATGTTTGTTCCTCAATCACGCAAAAACTACTGAACGGATTTAGTTGAAATTTGGCACACAGATAGTAGATAGCCTAGATTAAAATATAGAATACTTTTTATCCCGATATTCCTACGGGAACGGGAACCACGCGGGTGAAACCACGGGCAGCCGCTAGTTTATAATAATACGGATTTTATATCTGGAACCAATTCAATAAATAAAAATATTGAGATAAATTGCCGAAATTAAAAGACAAAATAACATTTTGAATACATTTATTCAGTTAAATATTATTCACATTTGTGTAGTAGGTATTCTTGTATTTTCCTAAATCAAACAGTCATAATTAATTAAACAACTTTTAAGTACTATTGCTAAAGCCAGGTGATTGACAAAAAACTTGACGATTCTATTCAAAATACTTAACATTTACTTACGATTTTTTATTTATTTAAATATTTCGGATTTGTTTTTTGCAATTTGAACTTTATGTCGACAGAAGATCAAAAACATGAGTATTCAGTTTTGTTTCTAATGTAAGAAATAAAAAATCGCTTTTCTTCATCAAAAAGTACATATTAATGCTAACAGCTTGGCAGGAAAGTTTAGAAATGAAACTAAAATTATTTTTACTAGCAACACATGGTTTTTGCATACGAAAGTAGTCGAGTGTTACACTACAAAGAAGTATGTAAAAAAAGCCACTTTATTTCTTCACGAGTAGCACAGAGAACATAGTCATAAAACACTTGTTTTTATTTAATACTTATTTACATAAGTTACTGTTAGAGACACTTTATTGTTTCTGCACTGATAGAGACACAGAGACACTTATTACATTTAATACATTTACATAAGTGTTAGTCAGTTTTGAGCACGCTGGCTTTTAGGCCGGCCGTTTCTGGCCAGTCTTAGATGCTTGAGTTTGTTGTGTGTGGCCAGATCGCTCGCTCGACTGCACGTCGCAGGACATTTGCTGCACTGTTAGAGACACTTTATTTCATTTAATACATTTACATAAGTGTTAGTCAGTTTTGAGCACGCTGGCTTAGGCCGACTGTTTCTGACCAATTGTTAGTCACTTTTGAGCACGCTAGCTTTAGGGCGGCCGTTTCAGCCAAGTGTTGGTGAGTTTTGAGTAAGCTGGCTTTTAGGCCGGCCGTTTCTGGCCAAGTATTAGTCAGTTTTGAGTAAGCTGGTTTCAGGCCGGCTGTTTTTGGCCAGTTTCAGATGTATGAGTTTGTTGTGTGTTGCAAACACGCTCACTCGATTGAATTGCACAGGACATTTGCTACATTGTTAGAGACACTTTATTTCATTTTACATAAGTGTTACTCAGTTTTGAGCACGCTGGCTTTGGCCGGCTGTTTCTGGCCAATTGTTAGTCAGTTTTGAGCACGCTGGCTTTAATCCGGCTGTTTCTGGCCAAGTTTTAGTCAGTTTTGAGCACGCTGGCTTTGGGCCGGCCGTTTCTGGCCAGTTTTAGATGTATGAGTTTGTTGTGTGTTCCAAGTACACTCGCTTGACTAAACTGCGCTGGACATTTGCTGCACTGGTATGGACGTTCGCCGGTGTGAGTTCGTATGTGACTTTTTAGTATTTGGTTACGCTGGAAAAAAATAAAAAGTTATTAGAAAAGTTTTGAAAGAAATTCAAGTACCTAAGTAAGTACTTGGTTATGAGAAAAAAGTGGATAAATTGACACTTTTGAGCGAGGGATTAAACTAATATATATAAAAAAGGGTCAAAGGGAAAATTTGGTTTACAGAAAAAATATTTAGAATAAGTCGAGTCAATTTTTCAGTGTCTGATTAGGATGTAAAAATAAACATGAAAGGTTGACCAGATATAGGTGTAAATCATTCCATCGATTGAAAGTGTGTTTTTTTTTTAAGTCGACAAATTTGTGATGTGGCTTAGCCGTCAAACTGAACAACTTTATCTATGAGATCAACTTAATTAGAGCAAAAAAAATAAACAGCTGTTCCATACATTTGATTTGATACATTTTGGTCGAGGTCGAGCTTTGATTACGAGGGGAATTTAAAGAATTCCCGGTATCGGGATTTTCTGGTTAGTAATGAAGGTGGTTTTTGTCTATGGTTCTCTTACGACATTATCCAAGGTGACAATTAGAAAATTTGGTCAGTTTACCATCATTCGTTTTTTCACAAGCGTGCTTTGAGTGAAACAAAATGTCTGACGCGAAATGTTGACCAAAATCGACCACGGTGGTGCTCGGTTCACAGGGCTGCTATTCAGATCAGTATTTAGATCAGTTGATAATGATTTGTGTGTATCGCCCACCAACTGGTAACTACCCTCAATTTGAGTCCGCTATGGAGGACGCTCTAAAATTAGTTATCAAAAAGAATAAAAAAATTGTGGTGTGCGGTGATTTTAACGTAGACATCTTAAAGCCGTCCTCAATTGCAAGTAGGTTTCTGAATTTGTTTAAGTCCTTCAATTTAGCAAACACTTTTTGTGAACCTACAAGAATCACTGCTACATCCAAAACTTGCCTAGACAATATTTTTAGCAACTGTAATGTACTTGATAAAGAAATAATAAATTGTATTCGTTCTGACCATAGCGGACAAATAGCTTCCCTTGAGCACCATCATGTTCCTCGTCAGTGTAATATAATTTGCAGACCTCTAACTAAAAATAAATTAGAAAATTTTCATAATAATGTCACTGCCAAAACTCTTTGCTTACCTAGTAATGATAATCCCAATACTCATTATGATGATTTATTTAATTTAATTAAAGTAGAATTTGATAAGACATTTAAGCAAAGATCTATTAAATCCAAAGACTTTAAAAAGAAATTTAGTGATTGGGCAACACCAGGCATATATGTTAGCAGAAATAAGTTGTTTGAATTATATGGTCAGAAAACAATTTCAAATGATCCCAAATTTCATGAATATGTAAGAAACTATTCAAAAATGTTTAATAAAGTATGTACTTTAGCAAAAGCAAAATGTATATCTACAATAATTCATCAGTCAGATAATAAAATAAGAGCCACTTGGAATATTATAAATAAAGAGACTGGGAAAACTAAAAATAATGACCGTGAATACTCATTAGTATCAGACAATAAAATTATTGAGTCAGATGAAGGTGTGGCAACAATTTTTCAAGATTTCTTTTCTAAAATACCTATTGCAACTACCAGTAATTTAAATTTATCTCCAAAAATTTCTGTCTCCCTCTTGGAATCATGTGTTGATAAGTGCAATAATATATTTAAATTTAGACATATCAATAGTGATACCACTCTTAAAACATTTAATTCAATAAATATAAAAAAGACTGAAGATCTCTGGGGCATTTCAACTCACATAATTAAGTCTATAATAACTACCATTGCTCCCCATCTTGCTTTTATTTTCAATAAGTGTGTTGATGAAGGGATATTTCCAGACTTAATGAAATATAGTAAAATCATCCCTCTTTTTCAATCTGGGGACAAAAGCGATCCCGCTAACTTTAGACCCATTTCCATTTTGCCAGCACTAAGCAAAATTTTTGAAAAGATCATATATGATCAATTATTAGCACATTTTCTTATCAACAAACTACTTCACGAGAAACAATTTGGTTTTACTCGTGGTAGATGCACAACTGATGCTGGAATTGCACTTCTCAAACACGTCTTTGAAGCATGGGAGAGTAAACAAGATGCAATTGGTATATTTTGTGATCTCTCTAAAGCATTTGATTGTGTCAGTCACAGTACTTTATTAGATAAATTGGAACATTATGGTGTATCAAAAAATGCAGTAAGCCTTATGAAATCGTATCTGTCGGCGAGATCCCAAAAAGTTGTTGTAAATAAAACAGAATCTTATGAAGCACCCATTACCATGGGCGTGCCGCAGGGATCGATATTGGGTCCATTACTTTTTCTTATTTATATTAATGACCTTCCTTACTATACCAAAAACTTATGTGAAATAGTACTGTTTGCTGATGATACTTCTTTAATTTTTAAAGTTGATAGAGGATGTAACTGCAGTGACGATGTAAACAGCACTCTTTCCAAGGTGATGCATTGGTTTACTATTAATAATCTGAAGCTTAACTATAGTAAAACTAAATGTGTCAAATTTTCACTTCCTAATGTGAGGCAGGTTCATATGACTATACATGTAAATGGCGAAGCAGTCGAATTTGTTGACTCAACAAAATTTTTAGGTATTACTATAGACTCGCGGTTGCAATGGGACCCTCATATCGATATCATGTCAAGCAGACTTAGTTCTGCTGCCTTTGCAGTTAAGAAAATAAGGCTTCTGACAGACATTGAAACAGCAATATTGGTTTACTTCAGTTATTTTCATAGTATTATGACCTACGGTTTGTTGTTGTGGGGCTCAGCTGCTAATATTAATAACATATTCATCTTACAAAAAAGGGCAGTGCGCGCTATATACAACTTACGGTCTAGAGATACTCTTCGTGACCTATTTAAAGAAATTAAAATATTAACGGTTGCTTCCCAATACATCTATGAAAATATAATGTATGTAAAGAAAAATTTAGATAGCTTTGTAAAAAATAGTAATGTTCATAAACTCAATACAAGAAACAAGAACAAACTTGCTGTTCCAAGGCGCAGACTACATAAAACCGGAAGCTCTTTTTTGTGTAGATGTATTACCTTTTATAATAAGATACCACAACAAGTCACAGAACTGCCCTTGGAAAAATTTAAAAATACTGTTAATTCCAATCTAATGAGTAAAGGTTATTACACTGTTGACGATTATTTGAAGGATAAAAAGGCATGGGCATAGCTTTTGTATTGTTAATTACTCTAATACTTCAGTATTGATTAGAAAAAGTCCGGGGTTCTTTTATAGGTCTAGATAAAAGTCCTTTAATAAAACTCGAAGTAACTGGAATCGTGATTTTCTTTTCTAAGTATAAAATTGTGAGAAATATCCTACCTACTTAAAAATGCACTACTGGCTTCTTGACTCGACGACTTAATATGGGTAGCTTTAGTATGTCATGCTCACTTCAAACATTTCTGCGGTGGTGTCGTGTGAGGCGGGTCGTTACGTTCCCTCAAATATGGTTGAGCGAAGCGATGGCTGGTTCATGCGTCATGCTCGTGAACGGGTGCTGCCAGTGGGAATGGGTCTGCTTCTGTCTGCTTGTATTAAGGGCGTCGTATAACTCGTATATAAAAGATCTGTTTTATATTGTCTGTATGTATGGCACTTCTTACTCAAAAAATATAATTCTTAATAACTTACCTTGTTTTGATTTATTTAATTGCAATATTTTTACTTTCTTTAGTCAGTAGTTTAGTAAAAGACCTATGAAAAGCTTTTGGATATAAATTTTCAATTCAATGCCTTAACATAGGTAGTCTTAGTATGTCATGCTCTCTTTAATCATTTCTGCAGTGGTGTCGTATGAGGCGGGTCGTTACGTTCCCTCAAATATGGTTGAGCGAAGAGATGGCTGGTTCATGCGTCATGCTCGTGAACTTGTGCTGCCTGTGGGAATGGGTCTGCTTTTGACTACCTATCTTAACGCATATTGAATTGTATGTTTTTCTTTTATTTTTATTTATTGTAAGAGCCTTTAAGAAATTTGAAATTCATTAAGAAATGAGCTAATTCAATAATGTTATTTATTTGTTAATCTTTGTTAATATAAAGTCTGGAAACGATATACATATTTGTAAATATCGTTCCATCTGATAAAGCTGCAAGTTTTTTGCGCCCATTTTTCTTGTCAGTTAAAAGACGTCATAATGGGTGGTAGGGTAAAAGAATTGACGATTTAAAAATGCTTATTATGTGAGCTTATTTAAATAAAATATATTTCACTTTCACTTTCACAGGGGTGTGGTTTCAAAGAGATCCATCGACCACCTTACAGCCAAGACCTGGCACCTATAGTGACTATTGTTTGTTCCTGAAGCTGCAAAAAGAGCTTCACGGAAAGCGATTTTCCGAAGATGAAGAGCTTAAGGCGACTATTGGATATTGATCATTTTTCATTTATTTTTGGAGGCTACAGAAAAGTTGATTTCGCGTTGTAAGAAGTGTATTGAGGTTCCAAGGGACTATATAAAAAAATAAATAAATAAAATAATATTAAAAACACGACTGCCCTGCCAAAAACGAACTAAAAATGTAAACAACAAGTGTCATTGCAGTCGGGGGACCTTATTATGGAACAATTTTTGATCAAAGAGGTCCCCCGACTGCAATGACACTTGTTGTTTAAATTTTTAGTTCGTTTTTGGCAGGGCAGTCGTGTTTTTAGTATTTTTTTAATTTATTTATTTTTATTTCACACATTTTAGTGACATATTATATATTTTTGGAATGTGCTCATCAAGGCCTTTTATTTGATGCCCATAATGTAATAATACAAGAAAAACATTTTTTTTGTCATTTGAAAATGGCGTCATACAGTCGCCATATAAATTTTTTCTAAAAAAAAATAGCCAGTGTCACTCGGGATGCTGTAGGGATTCTAACGATACCCCATTTATCGAAATCAGTGCAGGCATTTAGAAGTTATGGTGGAATAAAGAAACTCACATACCCACAAACATACATGAACCCTGAATACATAATTACATTACATTACATTACATATACATTCTTTTTGCTTTGGGCAGTCGTGTAAAAATAAAATTATTTCAGATTTTTCTGCCTTTTCCTTCATATCCATAACGATAATACTTTGAACTCCCCTCGTAAGTTGGTCCAAGTTGTTCAGTTTGCTGGTCTAGGCCACACACAAAAGTCATCTGTTTTCGATTTTACCCTTCATTTATCATATTCCTTGTTATTACAAAGAGTAAGATAAAAGTTTTACCATTACACCACCCATATAATTAGGTAAACAAATATAATAAAACTTACGTCAAATACTTTGTCGCACATGGTGCATGGATATTTAAGGGGTCTCTTGTACCCCTCGTGGATTAACCTCTTGTGTTCTTTCAACGACCATTCGTTAACGTAGGCCTGTAGAAAATAAAAACATCTGTAAACTTATTTTTTGTCATATAAAATAAACATTTTAATTCATTTTTTGAAAATTAAGCAGCTCAAAACAAGTTAGCCTGACAAGTTAAGCTTGAATAACCTATTAAAATCGTAAAAGGTTTGAATCAATCAACTTTATTATAAAAAATGTACAGCGCCACCTGCGCCGTAAATACATTTATTTTTATGATTCGTAAACCAAGTCAATATTCAAAAAAGGCTAGATCATGCCAAATCCATTCTTGGCAAAAGTGGCCACTTTGAGCTAAAATGGATTTTCATCATCATCATAGGCCTTTGCGTCTATTGCAGACGAGTTATATTCAATGCCTGAGGCAACTTGTTTGATGTGATAATAAACCGATGCGAGAGCGACATACTCTCCCGCAGGCCTGGCAGGGGAAGTTTGCGGCTGATGTATTAGTGCCGCCCTGGTGACGCTTCTCCCTCCTGTCAGCAAGTGTTCTGAACCAGGTCTCGTCGCACAAAGTACGACCCTCCGCAACACGCTTACGCCACTCGGATCGGTTGTTTGCGATCGTCTCCCAACTACAATGATCTATTTCAAAAGCGATCATGTCCCGTTTGGCACAGTCTTTAAAGCGAAGCAACGGCCTTCCAACATATCTTTTTGCATTCGCAATTTCACCTAGCAGGACACGTCGGGGTAGTCGAGAAGGTTCCATTCTGTGCATATGCCCCAGCCAGCGCAGACGCCTTTGTTTGAGAAGTGCGGTTAAGCTTGGCAGCTGTGCTATTTCAAGGACCCTTTCGTTGGTGACTCTGTCCAGCCATGTTATGCCCAAGATCTTTCTTAGACAGCGTATAAAGAAGGAGTTAAGTCGGCGCTCCTGTTTTGCATACGTCGTCCAGGTTTCGGCCCCGTACAAGAGTATGCTCAGGATGCAAGCCTGAAAGACGATCATCTTGGTCTTGATGGTCAGATATTTGTTGAGCCATACTCTTGTACTGAGCTTCCCGAACATGGTCGCCGCTTTGCCGATACGAATGTCGATCTCTACATTAAGCGAGAGATTGTTCGACACAGTTGACCCTAGGTAGCAAAACTGGTCTACAACCTCGAGCTGTGCGCCGTCGAGTGAAATCGCGGGTGGAACCGCGCTGCCCTGTGATAGAATGACTGTCTTTCTGACATTTATAGACATGGCGAACAGAGTACAGGCCTGAGAGAATTTATTGATCATGGATTGGAGTTCTTGAGCAGAATTAGCCACAAAGGCCGCGTCATCGGCGAAAAGAAGGCTATCGACGAAAAGGTCCTCACATTTCGTTTTGGATTTGAGTAGTGAGATGTTGAATAACTTTCCATCCGCCCTCGTATGAAGGTGTATGCCCTGTTTGTCATCGCCGAAAGCTGATTGTAAAATTAGCGAAAAGTATATCCCAAACAGAGTCGGAGCCAAAACGCAACCCTGGCGAACACCTCTGCTCATGTCGAATTGCTCGGATGTAGTGTTGTTAAATACCACGGCGCCTTTCATGCCCTCGTGAAATGATCTTACGAGGCTCAAGAGTTGAGGTGGGCACCCAACGCTCTCGAGTGCAGAGTACAGACCCTCCCTGCTAACCGTGTCGAAGGCCTTGTTCAGGTCAACGAAAGCCACGTGCAGAGGGGTCTTCTGTTCTCTGCTCTTCTCTTGTAACTGGCGAAGTGTAAAGATCATATCCACCGTGGACCGCTGGGGGCGGAAACCGCATTGGGCTTCGGGGTAGACGCGACTAGCGAGCTTCTGCAACCTAGATAAAACAACACGACCGAAAAGCTTACCTACTATGCTCAGAAGGGAAATGCCGCGATAGTTGTTACAGTCACCGCGGTCACCGCGTCAAAATGGATTTTAAAACTTACAGAAAGAATGAAAAATGTTGATGAGATACAACAAGTGAAAAAAGAAGGAATTTAGTTCGAGGTACAATGTTGGATCCCGAGAGCAGCGAAGGATTCATCAAAAGTAGAATCCTGAGCGAAACGAGGGATACAAAGGACCGAGATTAATTTTTTTACATTGAAAATGTTTTTTCGATCGCTTCGGCACAGAATACATATAGTACAACAGAAGCCGCATTCCGAAACATAATTTAATTAAATAACGACTCTTGCTGCGACTCAATAAGGCGCAATTCAGATCGCACACCGCTACAGCGGCTACAGTTATATTCACCTAGAAGTTTTCTCTCTTTCTATCGCGTAGCTCTCATCTCTTCTGACGCCGTTAGGGGTGCCGTCTTTTTGAACTGCGTTGCATTATATCATAAAAGGAAAGCGATTTTACGTACTATGGTTAAAGAAAATCTTATAATAATATTCGAACATTTCTATAATTTTCAATAATCTAATTAGGTACCTACCTACCTAGTTAGGTACCGTAAATATGGGAGACATAAAAATAACAAAAGTCAACTTTTGGTACCTACCTAGTTAGATAGGTAGGTAGGTACTTAGTTGTTTATCGTTACTTGTCCTATTTAGTTACCTATGTTGTAAACAGTTCTTGTTTCTTGTGTCATACAACACCTTTCACAAATTATGCTTTCTTACGAAATCAAATAATTGTCATTAATAATTTCTTTTAAGACTAACCTTAAAAACTATCTTTTAAACTTACAAAAAAACGACATTTGATTATGCTGTGTCTCTGCGTGTTTTTGCGTACTCATACATCATTATTGCTTTCCTTGTAAGTCCATTTAAGATACGATGAGCATTTTTGTACGACTTTACATTTTTCACATGTCCATTATGCACAACCTATCTACCGAATGTTAAATTATTATATTTTGGTGAGCACGGAAGATCAGTGTTAGGGCACACTCTTGGGTGCCTTAACTTATGCTGAGTGTGAGCCTTTTTTGTGTTCCATTTAGACTAAGCTAAAAATAATTAAGAAGATGTAATTTGGTCACAAAATAAATTATTTCTTTCTTTCTTTCTATTACGTAGGTAAGTAAGTAGGTACACACGACGGCACTTCAGACTATACATATAGGTACATGTTGACCTTGAGTTCGCCTTTATGCCCTACGACCTACGTAGTAAAATCTGTTTTTGCAGTTTAACTGTATGACCTGTAGTGTGAACCTACCTATTCTGTAAATAATTATTTCAATAAATAGTTGGGTGAAGATAGTTTTTACTCTGACACCCATCCACTGCACAATAATTACGTTGCATTTCGACATTTCGACAAAGAAAATATACACTATGATTTCGAAGAGTAAGCGCGGGAAACGTGCGGTGCGAGCGCTCATGCGGGCGTGCGGCGACCCTCGGCCAGATGTATCGTGGACGATACGCCGAACGGTAGGTGAATAACTCGTGGCCTTGAGCGAGTGATGGAGGCCTGGCTTCGGTAAGGTCCCCAATTTCAGCCAAAGTGAGACATTGCCCTGGTCCCGTGAGTTTTGGGTCTACGTGTATGTACTAAATGTCAAAAGATGCGTCTCAGCAAGGGCTACAATATGGTGAAAAAAATTTTGAAAAAGTCAAAAACTTTTTTCGAAAATCGCATAAATGTAGAAAAATGACACACTTTTTCGGGACTTTTCTCACTGAATCGACAATTTCTCAAAAACGAAAAGCTATATCGAAAAAATGAAAAAAAACACTAGAGATATTGAGTTAGGCTACCTACTGAAATTAGTATATAGCCCTGACTCTTACGGTCTGGGCTGTAGCTTATCTTTTATGAAGCGAAATGTTGGGATACCGCGGGCGACGTGCGCGGCGCGGGATAATGGTAATACGTAGTAGGTACGATTGAAGTTTTTAAATAATTGTATATTTCAAAGCTTGTAATAGTGTTTTATATTTTGTATTTTTTATTTATTTCCACATTTTTTATAAATAAAAAAGTATTTAGATATATATTAAAACCATAATATTGATATTGATATTAATTAGCTATAGCAGGTCAACAGATGGTATGACGTGAATAGAGAGCTGATTCCAGAGTCAAAGATTTAAAAATCGTTAGATACGGCGGCGCGGGGCGGTGCCATAGTGTGACTGCACTGAAATGTCTCCATAAGTCCATATTCAAGTAAGTGACGTCGCTTACTATGTGAAAACGAAAGAGAAAGTAGTGTTAGCAATAACTGTAGGAGCAAAAGAGATGACGCTATTATCTCCAGTACACGTGCTAGGCGTCGTAGTGAGTTTTTGTGTGTAGAGAAACGGATAAACGAATCTTGAGCGAAAGTTGAACAGAAGAGAGGTTTTAGTTTGAGGCCCGAAGCGAAGCCGAGGGCTTCAACTAGATCCAAAATATTATATATCGTGGGTTGCCGTTATTTCAATTTCGAGATTTGAAATTACTCGATCAGTCACGTCTTTCTTAGTGACTCTGCGATTCCAAATTTTACAACGATCTCTGAGAATGAGAGTGTGATGATGATGCCTAGGTAAACATGAGGGTTGTTATCGCACATTCGAGTGATGATGAAGTCGGCGCGAGAGTCTCGCATGCTGCATTTGATTTTGATTTATTTTTTTATTAGGGTTAATTTATTTAGAAATTCAGATGTTTTAGTTATACATAGTACTTAGGTTACCTTTCAATAAAATATATATTATGTCTATAAGAAAAGAATAATAAAATATTTTGTTAAATTCATTTTCAATGTACCAGAACCACCAGAACGTCGTGAAAGGCACGATATCTGTGAATTTTTTTCACGAGTTGTGTACTCTACTTTTTACCATTGACTGCGAGAAAACATAATAGCAGTACGTACACCTATAGTACCTATTTATAGTTATCAAATTTTATTATTTAGATAGGTAATCGGTAATTTAACCGTTAGTAAATAGTGAAACTATAAGTTTTCCAATGACATAAAACAACCATGCTATGAGGGAAATTACATGATCAGTCTGACATCAGTTCATTTCATCAGTTTGTATAGACTTTGCATTTTTACAGACTGATGATCGTACCAGACTGATGGAATGGACTGATGCAAGACTGAACATCTAATCTTCCTCTAATATAAAGAAAAGAACCCAAAGATAAGACACTAAAAGGCACCTAATTAATTAGGCAAGATATTTTTTAGAAAAGAACCCAAAGATAAGACACTAAAAAGAACCTAAATAAAATTGACGGGATATTTTTTTTTATTTAATTGTATAACTATGGCTTTATCTATGATGGAATAGCTCCATACTTTCAGCACGTTTTTTTTTGGACATAATTCATACGATTCAAAATATTTTTATTCACTCGGTGAATAAAACAGCGTTTTATTCACTCTTATCGTTGAATTAAACGCACTTTTTCGAGTGGCAATGGTAAAAAAAATATTATAGACCTTGGAGGGCATGACCTTAGCTTTTTTTCAATATTTACCTGGTTTACGAGTAATAAAAATAAATGTATTGGCGGCGCTAGTAGTGGGTAGTACGGCGCCTTAAGTATAAATATCAAACCCGGACTGAAGTTAAAAAGAGAAAAATTAACTTTTCAAAACTAAAAGAGCTGCTTCACAGAAAATTGGACTTTAAAGTGCTTGTATTAAGAGTTATTTTACCTTGTCACACCTATCGCACTGATATGGCTTAATGTTCAAATGTACTCTATTGGTGTGTCTTTCTAAGTCCCTTCTGATCGCAAACCTTTTGCTACAATGCAAACACGCCAATCTGAAAAAAAAAACATAATTAAAATCATTTTTCAATGGCAAAAGCCTTGCTTATGATTATCAAATTTTAACTAGTCGTTCGCCCACCCGTGTAAGACGAAGGGGTCCCAGGTTCGATTCCCAGGGGGGTACAATTTGTACTCGGTTTGGTTGGTGGTAGGGCTTATTCCAAGTCCGCCTGGCTAGCTACCACCATCTTACCTAAGTCTGACGCCATAACAACAATTTAAAAATTGTTGTGTTCCGGCAGTTAGAGGTAGGAAAGCCAGTTCCTCAGTGATGAGGATTCCGGGAGTAGTGCGCTTCCACCTTCGGCCTTATCGTCACTTAACATCAGGTGAGGAGAAAGCCAAGCACTAGGGTTGTGCATAAAAAAAAATTAGACGTCAACACCCACCAATCCAATACGCATTGGTCCCGCGTGGATAGGCCCATTTAATTTATCCTACTAATATTATAAATGTGAAAGTTTGTGGGTTTGGATGTTTGTTCCTCAATCACGCAAAAACTACTGAACGGATTTGATTGAAATTTGGCATAGATTAAAACATAGGATACTTTTTATCCCGATATTCCCACGGGAACGGGAACCACGCGGGTGAAACCGCGGGCGGCCGCTAGTCAATCCATAAAGCTTGTGTTGTGTCTTTTCAATGTAGGCCATGAGCCCGCGACAGTATTGCCTACGTCATATGACATCACGATGAAATGCATGGCACACGGTCGGAAAAGTTGTGCTGAGCGAGGATTAGTAGATTATCGCAAATAAAATTGGCCGGAAGCTTGAGAAAATCTTCCACTTCCGGTCAAAATTTTAAGATTATATTTACGTCATGTGACATCAGTAAGAGACCCGTGTCATCATTTAGTTTTCAATCGTAGAGAGAGTAAACATAAGTCTGTCAGTTCTGAAATGGCCGGAAAACCTTAAACTTAAAAATATGCGTTTTGTTTTTTAGTCATTTCAGAACTGACAGACTTATGTTTACTCTCTCTACGATTGAGAACTAAATGATGACACGGGTCTCTTACTGATGTCACATGATGTAAATATAATCTTAAAATTTTGGCCGGAAGTGGAAGATTTTCTCAAGCTTCCGGCCAATTTTATTTGCGATAATCTTCTGGTCCTCGCTCAGCACAACTTTTCAGACCGTGTGCCATGCATTTCATCGTGATGTCATATGACGTAGGCAATACTGTCGCGGGCTCACGGACTAATGGCACAGGCTTTGCTTTTGGAAGAGTACAAATATTGACGTCAACACCCACCGAACCGTATTGGTCCCGCGTTTGGCCCATTTACCTTATCCATCTATATTATAAGAAAGGCTTGTGACCCAGTAGTGGGTCCAAGCATTTTTTTTGCTGTCGTAGACTTATATAGTGTGTGTCCCTCGAAAAGGAGTGTATGAAACTAGATCATGAATTTATCGATTAAAAAAAGTAAAATTTAAAGATCATGATCAGAAAACAGCAATTTTAGAGATTGCATTTTTTATCAAAAAAAGCACAGTTTGAGTCATTAGTCTCTTTATTAAGCTGTTTAATATTTTATCATATGTGGTTTTATTTCAAAAAGAATCGGCCTACTAATTAATTTAATGAATATTTTATATTAATACCCACGATGCGGAGCTCGATGGCGCAGTGGTTTAGCGCCTGGCCCAGTGATTGCGGAGGTTAAGCAACTTTCGCAAGGGTCGGTCATGGGATGGGTGACCAAATTTTTTTTATCTCGAGCTCCTCCGTGCTTTGAAGGCACGTCAAGCCGTTCGGTTGGTCCCGGCTACATTTGCAATCGTTAACACCCACCAATCCGCATTGGGCCCGCGTGGTAGGTTATGGTCCATCCTCCTTATCCACCCATAAGGAAGGCCTGTGCCCCAGCAGTGAGGACATCAAAAATGGCTGATGGTCAATACTCACGGCAATTCCAAATAGTTGACATGAGGTAAAGCAGTCTTCAGGTGATTTTGCAACACACCATCCGATTTGAAGCTTCTGCAATTAAAATTAATAACGTCAATGAATCGTTATTTCTAAAGGGCCCTGTAATATGTCGTTGACTATATTTTTTAAGTGATAAAAAGTACCAAAAATTTTCTTCAGAATGCACTATAGTATTTATTACACTACTAGCTTCCGTCCGCGACTTCGTCTGCGTGGATAGTATTTTGTCTATCCCTCGGGAACAGTTCCTTTTTTCGGGATGAAAGGTACCCTATGTCCTTCTCTGTACCCCTGACAACGTGTGTGTAAAATTTCATGATGATCGGTTCAGTAGTTAAGACGTGAAGGCGTAACAAACAAACAAACAAACAAACGGACTTTCGCATTTATAATATTAGTAAGGATAAGTACACAATATGTATAGTATTTAAGCACTATGTTTTTTTTCCAATGGCGGCGCTAGTGTGCTGTATAAGCCATCATTATATATTAAATAATTTAATACATCTTACTTATCACATTCGACGCAGTAAAAGGCCCTAGTTCTAGAATGCTTGACGCTGTGGTTTCTGAGCTGCGACGGGGCCTTGAACCCCATACCGCACTCTGGGCACACGTAGCGTTTGCCTATTGTACCGGCCGATTCGTCTTTAGGGTGGCGTCTGGAAAAAAAAACATTATTATGAATAAAGTCGACTCAATTTATGACCTTAATTAAAATCTGTCTCCTTAAGGCCTTAAGGTGGGTCAAATCCCAATATTCAATTCAAATTAGTGAAAGATTTAAGCGCGTGAAGCTAATAATGTACTTGAAATAATACATAATACACAATACATAATACACATTAATTGAAAGCATTTATAAAAATGTTACTACCTTTGATGTAAAAAAATATTCCGTGGATCCTGTTATTTGCAAAATTTCTCGGAAACAAGAACATTCGATTATGTTAAAACCAACCATAAAAATCGGCGATGTTAATACCTTCAATCTTAATCAACAGTTTTTTTTAACTAACTTGAAAGCGAAGAAAAGCAATAAAAACATGTAAAAATTGAGAATTCGATAATCGAAAATAATGAAAATAATAATAAAGTTAGTTTTATTTATTAGAAAAGTGCTATTATTATCAACTGAAACGGTCAAATTACATTAATTTCAAAATATTTCAAACGGTGTCAATCGATTTCAAACGAGAATTATTAGCAACAGTTATGTTTGACAACCTCCGTGGTCGAGTGGCTTTGTACGCGTTTTCAAGCTGCCGCCATCTCTAAGGTACCGAGTTCGATACCCGGCTGGGTCAATTTAGAAAACGAGCTTTTCTATATTGGCTCAAGTCTGGGCGTTTGTGATACCACCGTTGTCTCTGATTTCCATAATACAAATGCTCGTTTAGGCGCATTTGGTCCATTTCTCATTTGGTCCACTTGCCGAAACAATGTCCATATCGCATTTGGTCCATTTCGCAGAACGTCCAATTCGCATTTGGTCCATTTCACATTTGGTCCCCTATCTAAAATTTCCTCCTTTGCGATCACAAAACGTTTATCTGATTGGTAAAATGTATATTTTCAATAATTTTTGTTTTTTTTTTGTTTTTCATAAATTTGGAGAAGGTTATACTAAAGTATTATGGAGAAAAGAAATGAAAAACCAAAAAATAAATCAAAAAATATATTAGTAACATACTCCATAAACGATATATGTAAAAAGAACAAAAACAAAATTATTTACCTTCTCCCATATTTATGTCAAAGTTGACCAAATGCGAAATGGACCAAATGCGAAATGGACGTTCTGCAAAATGGACCAAATTAGAAATGGACCAAGTGGGCCAAATGCGCCTAAACGCTACAACGTTAATATTATAAATGTGGGTTTGGATGTTTGTTCCTCAATCACGCAAAAACGACTGAACAGATTTGAATGAAATTTGACACACAGATAGTTTATAGCCTGTATTAAACATATGATACTTTTATCTCGGTCAAAGGTTCTCTAGAGATTTTCCGAATGTCCAGGCGGACAAAGTCGTGGGCCCACTACTAGCTAGTACTCACCTAATGATATGCGCCTTCAAACCATCTTTAGTAGCATACGTCTTGTGACAGTACGTGCACGACACCCGCTCCTTGCGCGTGTGCGCGTAACTTATGTGTTTCCTTAACGATACTTGACGTCTGAAATAAATAAAACACTTTTGTCACGTTAAACAAATTCAATTACATAATGGAGTAGAATTAAATCAAGTAGATAATTTGGAATTTTATTGAAACCTGTATAAGTAATCTTATGTTTACATTAGAAGGTTCACAGGGTTTCGGATAATATCAGGGCTCTCTCTCCGCGCGCGAGTATAAAGCGCTCGGCGTCCTCTGAGAGGACAAATTTCGTACGTCAGAAAAGATAAGACCTACGCGATAGAAATAGAGGCAAAGTGAATGTTTTGGAGCGAAGGGGGCACTGTGCGACCTGAATTGCACTTTATTGTGACGGAGCAAGAGCCGCAATTTATTTAAACAATTTTGTAGAGTGCAACTTCTGTACGCTAGTACCTACTATTATTTATCCTGTGATAATATTATAAGCATATTATTTTCACTGAGTTTGTGTTTTTATAATTATAACAATTGACATTTTGCGAATTTACGGCATAAAGACGGTCTCAATCTCAAGGTCAAAATGTAGATAGATGATAGATAGATAGATGATTTATTAGCATCACAACACACATGCGCATAGACAGAAAAATTAAAATTAAAAAAGATAATTTAACAATCAAAACTTAACATGTTGGCAACTAAATAATACTGGTTAAATTGTGTGTCACAGCGATGCAAGTAGGTAAAAGCTCAGCGTATATCTTTGCCCCGATGATGAAGCAAAACACTGGTTTTCAGCTGTCACCTGTAGACGCAAGGACGCATTGACAAAATCGGTTGTGCATACATACTTCAAGTAGTCCAAAACTGTCGACTGATTTCAAAATATTTTAACTAAGTAAATGTTGTAACTTTCTGTTCTACATTATTTAACATTCGTTATTGTAGGTACTTACGTAAATACTTTTGGGCAATGTGGACAATTGTACTGGAAATATCCTAAGCTATGCGTCGCAGTGTAGTGATCCTTAATAGTCAATCTGCTCACTCTGACGAGACCACACTCACTACACTTGTACCGTCTGCAAGAAAAGAAAACAATACAGACACAGCTCGTTTGTATGGATAACCATTATTGGCCCCTATTTTGTCTTGATCAGTATAATAGGGAATATGCATAAATTTTTTGTTTTAATCTTAATCAAAAGTATAATGCGCGAGAAAATTAACTGTAATATTAAAACTTTTCTCTTGCGTTTTTTCTCGTGATATATAGGTAGTTACTTGAAGTTAGCGCGCAGCAGCATCCGCCGAAACGCTTCATACAAAACGGTGACGTCACACATCACGTTTCAGGTGTGCTTCGGCGCGTTTAATATGGAGTTAGCCAATAAACTTCAATTATCTCCCTAAATTTTGCGTTTAAGTTCATGTGTGTCATACAAAATATTGTTTCTTATTCGATATTCTATCTGACTGTAAAGTGCATTATATCCGAAAATGAAAAAAAATATCGTAATTTTTAGCATTTTTCTGATTTCATCGTGTGATAAAACTAAAATAATACATTTTTTTTCTGTTCCATCATGTTTTTATAAGTGTCCGCAGCGATCAAGCTCAAATTCATCAAAATCGGTGACTTATGCATATTCCCTATTATGAGGGTGCATAATGGGGACGGGTTATCACTCGTCAGTTTCCCTAATTCGTCAGTTTTTCAAACTGGTCTGCTTACTTGATTCATCAGTTTCGCGAACCCACCCAACTGATCTGATCAGCATTCTAAAAGATACAAGGATATGTTAACAAAATTGGTCAAGAGCGAGTCGGACTCACGCACTGAGGGTTCCATACCATCATAATTGCACCATCAAACCACACTGCAGAGTAGAATAATAAATTAGTATTACAGTTTTAGGTCAGCGCCATCTCTTGACCGATAGTGGAACTAATGTTAACTTTTTTAGAAATTTGATCATTTCTAAAAAAGTGTGCTATATTGAGACATCGTTTTATTTTTCCTGTAATCTTTATATAAATTGCTATCACATAGAATTATTTCAGATTTTTCTCTTTGCAAACTTCGGAGATAAGAGGGGGGAACGGTATTTTTTTTTACAATTTTCATTATAAGTCGAAAACTATGCAGCCTAAAAAAAAAAAGAAAAACTGATTGAAAACGTGCAAACGACGCTCTTTCATATGATACCCCACATGCCCTAGTTACCCCACTTAAAATTTTTAAGAACCCCTTTTCAGCCCCTGTTGTAAAAAAGATATATTTATTTTTATTTATTTCTTATTTGCAAAATAGTTGGGCAAATGTCAACTTAAACTATTCCAAATTTCAAGTTGATACCATTAGTAGTTCTCGAGATATCCAGCTGTGACAGACAGACAGACAGACAGACTGAGTCACACCATAAGGGTTCCTTTTTTACCATTTTGGTACGGAACCCTAAAAACCGCGAAATTAGCAAAACAATGTTGTATGGTGGTGTGCCCCGAAGGAATAAAAAATGTATTTTTCAATCTGACTGGGTATTTATTTATATGTATTGCTAGGTATGTTGACTCAAGAGAAAAGAGACCTGCTTATGGCCGGCATCTACTTATATAGTTTCCTAACAGCGCCCTCTGTACCGACTATAGGCAACCAGTCGCTTCTGTTGCGCGTGATCAAGACAGAGTATTTAATAATAAGCAAGCTATCGAACAGATGGAACTGTTTTACAAATGTATAGAAATCCTGGAACTTAAAATTCTGATCCTTATATCTCTTAGAATGCTGATCAGATCAATTGGGTGTGTATAGCGATCTGAATCTCCTCCATTCACTTCTTGGATGGCCATCATCAGATCACAGCTAGGTCAATCCTTGGCGGAGAATCAAGGCTTCAAAGTACCTCGCTTGTATGATAATTCACTGGTGTCTTTAATTTATGTGACCGCCATTGAGGAGCTCGATGGCGCAGTGGTTAAGCGCCTGGCCCAGTGATTGCGGAGGTTAAGCAACGTTCGCAAGGGTCGGTCATGGGATGGGTGACCAAAAATTTATTATCTCGATCTCCTCCGTGCTTCGGAAGGCACGTTAAGCCGTTGGTCCCGGCTGCATTTGCAGTCGTTAACACCCACCAATTGGGGCCGCGTGGTGGGTTATGGCCCGTCCTCCTTACCCACCCGATAAGGAAGGCCGGTGCCCCAGCAGTGGGGACATCAAAAATGGCTGATGGACACTGTATATAAATGTATTTAGTAGACCCAAAGGTTTCTCTAGGTTGTATCGCTAAAATCCGTCAAAATCAAAATTTCGTAAAAAAAAATTGGCCTTTTAACCGCTTACCTTTGATGGTACGTCATATGGCTTCTCAGTTTCTCTTCAGAAGGTGCCCGTTGCAGACAAATATCACATTCATAATCACCCATTTTCTGTGTAAACAAAATAAATATTAATCAATTTAAAATAGCAGTCACAATGCTGTTTTCTTATTGATTATGATTGTATAAAACATAGTATAAAACAAAGTCGCTTCCCGCTGTCTGTCCCTATGTATGCTTAGATCTTTAAAACTACGCAACGGATTTTGATGCGGTTTTTTCTAATAGTAGTCCGTGAGCCCGCGACAGTATTGCCTACGTCATATGACATCACGATGAAATGCATGGCGCACGTTCGGAAAAGTTGTACTGAGCGAGGATGAGGAATGAATGAGGAACATGAACTCTAAGCTTTTTATGAGGCTCGCGTTCATTTTAACACTCGAGCTTTTCTGAAGGCTCGAGCTCTTTTAATAGGTTCGAGCTCTTTTGAAGGCTTGAAACTCTTTTAAAGCCTCGAGGCGTAGCTCAGAGAGCTCGTTTTTTGGCTAGGCTCGGGCTTACGAGCCTACTGAGCTCACCGAGTCCTGCCAATCCGAGTCGAATCTTCAAAAGAAGAACTCGACGACTCGAGTTTTGTACATCACTAGTCACATGACGTAAATATAATCTTAAAATTTTGACCGGAAGTGGAAGATTTTCTCAAGCTTCCGGCCAATTTTATTTGCAATAATCTTCTGATCCTCGCTCAGCACAACTTTTCCGACCGTGTGCCATGCATTTCATCGTGATGACATATGACGTAGGCAATACTGTCGCGGGCTCAAGGACTATACATAGAGTGATTTAAGAGGAAGGTTTATATGTATAATAAATGGTGTCAAATTCCACACTACACCGAAGCGAAGCGAGGGCGGGTCGCTTGTATGTACTAGCGACCCACCCTCGCTTTGCTATAATATAATAACGGGTGTAACAAGACCCTCAACGAAGCCGAAGTCCACGTATTCCGCCCATCATCAGGATCATTTTTGTCTTTTAGACTATACCTGGGAAACCAATACCTACAAAGTTATTGAAGGTCAAAGTCAAAAAAAAAAATTATTTTTTTTTATGAAATCTTATTTTATTCGTTATTTCCTAATTTTTGTCTACAGAAACATTATCAAAATTTTTAGTATTTCGTAACAAACAATGGCTTCAAAACGTCATCACTCAATGTATTTCATGAGCACGCACATAAACATTGCCTTTTAACTCGGCCGCATACAGCGGTGTAGCATTCACTCGCAGGCGCGGTCTTTTGTACGCGTTACATTGCGTGGTAATGTATGCAATGCTTTTTTAACACCAAAAATGAAAATCGTTTCCCAGCAATAATTTTAAACAGAAATGGTCCTGATGATGGGCAGAATACGTAGACCTCGGCTTCGTTGAGGGTCTTGTTACACCCGGTATACTAGAAAAAATTTCCGCCTGAGTAGCCATAGTTGTGGCCACATATTAAGGACGCCAGTCGATTTTCATACAAACGAAGTACTTTGAAGCCTTGTTTCTCCGCCAGGGATTAACCTAGCTTTGATCTGATGATGGCCTTCCAGGGAGTGAATGGAGAAGAGTCAGATCGCTATATACACCAAACTGATCAAAATTCTAAAAGATGTAAGGATATGGATTCATTCACTCCCTGGATGGCCATCATCAGAACACAGCTAGATCAATCCTTGGCGGAGATCCAAGGCTTGGAAGTTACCTCGTTTGTATGAAAATCGACTGGCATCCTTAAATGTATGTGACCACCGCTATAGATGGTAGGGTTGCCAGATGCCCCGTATTTTACGGGTTACCCCGTTTTTCAGGCTAAGATAATACAGAATTCCCTAATTGCGAAAATAAAATACGGGATAAAACAATCTGTGTAAAAACAGATGTTTTGTCTCCCGTAAAAAATCTAAAACCTGATTTTTTTTATGCTGGTAACCTAAATAGGCAGTGGCAGGTGACAACCAATAGATAGTGACAAGTCAATTGTTTTCAAGTTAGATTTACATACCTCACTATGTTTCTCCATATGCTTCTCATAACAAGCCTTAAAATTAAATCCTTTGATGCAATTTTCACATTTGAACAGACAATTCAAATATTGTTTACTCTCTAGCATTTTCTTTCGTTCCTCCATACATTGTTCTCGGGTTATTAAAATGTGTCTTATTTTGGGTATTTCTGTAATGATTTGACACTATAGTGGTGGGTTAATTTGATCGTACGTAGGTGATAATTTTAACTCTAACCAGGGGGGTCTCACTCCGCGCTTAAACTTTTATATTAGCCTACTGCTCGCGGCTGACTCAGTCGAGCCAGCGCACGAGGGATGTCATGTGTCGGTTGAAACAGATCTACGCGACAGAAAGAGAAGCGCTTCGGAGGTGATTATAATATTAGGCACACAGCTCTGTGCAATTTGAAATTGTACTTTATTGCCGTGCAGCGAGAGTAGCTTATTATTTTGCTGTCCTCGCGCGGATGGGCTTCTGTACCTTCATTACTATTATGTATTCTGTGCCCTAATAACTGAGAAAACGTCTACACTCCCTGCCATATATAAACTGCTTGAATAAACATGGTTCCTAATAACTATGTGTTATATTGATGTGATATTATTTAGTTCAAAACAGTGTAGCTCATAACATTTCAGTTGGGACTTAATTAGCAGCTCAAACGGTCGGCGAGGCGTCAGTGTCGCCGACACACGTAACACACGTAACAAACTGTCACAGAGTACTGACACTCGTCTGTACACTATAGTTTCAACAAAATGTAATGATTTTTTTTTATCAAAATTTAAAAAAGGCCTACTTACTTGCTCTCTTACATTTTTACAGCTTTTGATAAAATCCGATTTAATGTAATATGTAGTACTAAAGGTACAGGGGCCCTATTTTTGAATCGCGAGCGCTCTTTTCTACTGATTTTCGTTCGACATCCCATACATTTGAGTCAAATGTCGAACGAAAATCAGTAGAAAAGAGCGCTCGACGCCAGCCGAGCGATTCAAAAATAGGGCCCCAGAACCCCATCCGCGCGAGGACAATATAATAAATAGTTTCTTTCGCTGCACGGCAATAAAGTACAATTTCAAATTGCACAGCGCTGCGTGTCTATTATTATAAGCGCCTCCGAATAATAATTCTCTTTCTGCCGCGCTGGCTCGACTGCGTCAGCCGCGAGCAGGGCGCAAACAAAAATGGGGCCATTTTTGAATCGCTCGGCTGGCGTCGAGCGCTCTTTTCTACTGATTTTCGTTCGACATTTGACTCAATCTCATACATTTGACTTGATTTGTCGAACGAAAATCAGTCGAAACGAGCACTCGGAGCCAGACGAGCGATTCAAAAATAGGGCCCCAGTAGGCTAATATAAAAGTTGAGACCCCACCTTATTTTTTTGGACAAAATGTAGTCATTTGATAATCATCAAAATATTAGTTAGGTACCTTTAAGTTTGATTTCTTTTCTGCTTTCACCAGTCTGTTTCTTAACTTTTTTCTTTTTAAGAGATTTTTTGAGACACTTCAAATCAATATCATCCGATCCTAATTCTTGCTTCAATAATGTTTTTAATGGGTATTCATCTTCTTCTTTGACGAGAGAACTTTGAAATTCTAGAAAAAAAAGATTTATTATAATTCAATTACCAACCTTTGAGGAAAAATATGTTATGTAACTGTTATAATATTTGTAAAGAAACTATAATTTAATCCTAATAAGACATAATATTACCACTTTTCTTTAGCATGCAAACAAAATATAATGCGTTTTAATCTTAAACGGTTGACTTCCACAATCTGTTACCTACTTCTGTGTAAACAGTGGCTCTATTTTTGAATCGCTCGGCTGGCGTCGAGCGCTCTTTTCTACTGATTTTCGTTCGACATTTGACTCAAATGTATGAGATTAAGTCAAATGTCGAACGAAAATCATTAGAAACGAGCGCTCGACGCCAGCCGAGCGATTCAAAAATAGGGCCCCAGGTCTGCCCTATAAATCCAAAACACTGTATCTTTGAAACCCCCCTTTTTATAAAACGGCGTTTAAAAGCTTTTTCATATTTTTGACGATTCAAGTTATATTTTGAAATAAAGTGTATAGTGTTAGGTATCAATCGAAAGATATTTTTATGATCGATATAGCCATGTAAGTTTTAGGCCAATACAGTGAATATTCTTGCAATAATACTTATAAACGTGTATTGGCGTAACAAAGCCGTAAGAAATTTTGCTATTTGTAAACCACAACACTGTATCTCCAGTACATTTTCCTGACTAATTTAAAAGATAATGTATTTATGGGGTGAATTATTAAAATAGAACTTGTAATACTTGTCAATGTTATTAAATTCGACGTCCGTATGATCTATTGGCGCCAATATGATCTTTGTTGCGGGTGCTATTATTTTCCTTTTTAATTGATATACTGTTTAATTTTGACGCCATAAAAGCACTGGAGGGATGGTTATCATATTGTACACGATTTAATAAAATTAAATCACTGGTTGCAATTTTTTTACCGCGACCACTCGCACACATTTTTGTGTGATCGTGACGCGACCCTGGCACGACCACTTATCGTAGTCCATGCTAAATGCTACTGCACAATAGGTCCGACAAAACTGGCTAACCATAACACGGTAACTATTTGTTTTGCGAAATCAGTAAAGCCAAAACACTGTAATTTGAATTAGGGTGTTTTGGCATGACAAACTATAAATAAAATTTAATTACATTGTTTTGTAATTACTTATATCTCCTTATGAAACTAAAAATTATTTTATAGGGATATAAAATACTCTTAAATAAATCGATTTGGCCCTATAAACCAAAAACACTAACTCAAGTCAAGTGTTTTGGCTTTACAGGGCAGAGGTGTGGTAAGCTAAATTGTTGCAGCTTGCAGAACTTTATCGCTCAAGAAATTTCAGGAAGAACTTGGTAGCCTAAATCTCGCTTTATTGTAGGCTGTGAAGTTAGCACCTATGTGCGTGCACGTATTATTTTGTCACTGGGGCTTTCTGATTTTTAACAAACTTTGAAGCCTTGGAAATCATAGTAAAATCCGTCAAATTAGAGCCAAAATTTCGCATAGCGGTTCATTTTGCTTCCCTTTTCGACTTATTCCATTCTCAAGTCAAATACCCAATTTTACCTTCATCATCAACGAATTCTCCCTCCAAATGATCAGGTGTATCTTCATCCTCTTCTTTAACCTCTAGCTTGATTATAATTTCTTTCGACCCGTTGCAGCTGTACGTAACAAATGATGGTTCTACAAGATCCTCAGTTGGGTCCCCGCTTAATTGTATTACGTCAAGAGGAAAATGTTTTAACTCTATCAACGGATTTATTTGTTCTCGTACTGTTTGTAAAGTGGAGTCCATTAACTGCAATAAATTAATATCATGAGGATCAGTAACGATTTTTGTTTAGTGGCTAATTAGAAAGCTAATGCCACCACATGATTAACTGTGATTTTTTTTTTACGATATCTCTTAAACCTGAGAAGTTATAAGAGCTAAAACACTGGTTTTTCGGGGGTCCCTATGACGTCATCGAAACATACGCGAACCTTATGTCGTACGTGACAAAGCACATATTGCATTGAGCTTGGCATTTCCTTCAAACGCTTTTAACTCAACCATTTCTTAACGGATTTCAAAAATTCTTTCACTAGGTTTCATAGCTATCAAAATGTGTTTATATTATATCAATAAAACTATAGGATTCAAACCTGTTACTGATCCTCAATGGAGCTTAATCTCTAAAGCTCCGGCCAAACTGACGCGAATTCCGCGCGAAATTCGCGAGTGCGATCACGTAACTCAAAGCGATAGCCATAGCCATAGCCATTGTCAAAGAAATTGCTATGGCAATGGCTATGGCTATTGCTTTGAGTTACGTGATCAAAATCTGTCAAAATGAGCGACGCGAGCGCTTCGCTCGCGTCGGTTTGGCCGGAGCTTAAGTATTTTTAATAAAAGAAGGCTCAATATGAGCAAAAGAAGGTATTTGAATACTAACAATATCAATGTTATGACTAGAGATCGGATACCATATTTGTTATTAACTACGTGTTAATGAATGAATGTGACGGATTTTAAGTAAAGCTTTTTTCCAATAATTGTATTTTTGGCTGTATGTACATTTGCCTTTGCCTTACACGTTCAGATAAATAATGTTTGGTAATAGTATGATCAAATCATGTATTGTTTAACATTTAATTTTGATTCAGTTGTTATAAAAATAATGTAAATATCTTGTACATACCTTAGCAAGTTTTAAAAGAGTTACCATTTATTATATTTGATAATTTCACGATAGTTAGTTGTAACGCCTATTATTGGCTGAACGTATTTTCAAGAATTTAAGCAAGTAAGACTACAGTAATTAATATAACAATTATTGTAATTCATTGGGATTTAGTTTCAAAAAGATTACAACGTAATTGTTTTATAAAATATTACCTCTGATATTACTTTTTCGTACAAATAGTATGGTCGATTATGATTGGTTAAAAAATAGTGTGAGGGGTAAACCTTTTGTGTTGAATTTAGTGGGTATTTAAGGAATGGAAAATGGAGCATACGTTTCACTTTTAAGTTTGGAGCACTACGGGATTTAAGTTAAGTAAATTCTTCATTGTATTGTGTTATTTTGAATTAATTGTTTTGTGTGTGAGTTGATTGTTTTTCAAAGGCTATCCGCTGTTAATTTTCATTCCCAATTTTATGATTATTCTGATTATTTGTAGTAATAATAAGTAAAGTACATTATAGACAGATTTCTTTTGCATTTGCTTGGTAACTAGTATCATAGTTTATTAAAGAGATTAACTGATAACTTTTAAGTTTATATTGTTGTAGTTTGTAACGATTTAATTGTAAATATCTGATTTGATAAAGCTGACGAGTTTCTTTCGCCTGTTCTTCTCTCAGCTAAAAAAAGACGTCCGAACAGGTGGTAGGTTAAAAGAAATTGGACGATTCAATTTAATAAACATTACTTTACTTAAATTGATTTATTTTGTTTTAATTCTCTCCATGTTTCTGACCATTTCTGACAAATGCAAAATGAGAAAACTGTTTCTTCGGACCATCAAACCGAACAACTTTTACTATGGGACCAATCCTGAAATTGCGAAAAAAAATCTGCTGTTCCATACAAAAATTAATAACGAAAATATAAAAAAAATGTATGAATTAAACTTAAAGGGGGGTGCAATAAGGGGTATGCGAGTTTGAGGGTTTTCTTGAAGGGTACGGAGAAAGAAATAATTGGGAACCACTGAATTAAAGAATACATGCTAACTTACGTTATGAAAATTCTCCAATAGTATTTGATTGCTCTGTACATTTTGAATAAAAAGTTCTGCATGTTGAGCCATTCTTTTGCAAATATAACACAATGATAATGTTTCAGCCTGTAAATAAAACATATCTTTAAGCACAAGGAATAACATAGAAGGTAGAATGTTAATTTATACCTAAACTCGAGAGTTGCCTAAAGATTCCTTGCAAATGTAAAAAATAAGGTCATATTTTATTTTGAACCGTCTAGAATATTTAGTCTGTTATATCAAGGCAAGATCATGCCCATCGATAGTTGGAATTGATTTTTAAGTCTAAAACTACAATGAATTTGCTAATTATTTACCCTAAACATTGTTTTCAAAGTATCATTTTGCACTTTATAATTCTGCAGTAAACTTTCGTCGCTCCCACTTAAACAGCCGTAGCAACATTGTCCAGTGTTTTGACTTTCTATTTCTTCCATTTTTTATATATTTGTAGTTTACCAATAAATAAAATAATACATTCAAATAAAATTAATTAATTAGAATAGAACATCGCCAGCGAGCGAGCAGAGTAATGTCAAAGTCAAGTCAACAAGTGTCAAACAAAACGCTACTCTCTGGTGTCAAAATCGGGTGACCAGATTAAAATTTGCCATTATGCTAGCAACTCCGTCAAATTCTGCTAAATTCTGCCAAACTTTTTTTTTAATGCTAAAATTCTGCGATAAACATTTTCTATGAAAATATATAAAATTAAACACTTTTTACTGAATCTGTATTAATAGACCGTGGAAGTGTGACGTTACATAATGGCGGACATATGGCGGAGTTTGACATTTTGGGTAAAAACAAACATCTGAAACAAGGAAGTTTCTCTTCCTGAGACATGGAATCACACTCAAGAGGGTACAATACTATAAAACACCAAAATAACTCAATAGTTTAATAACAAAGCAAAAGTACCAACGTTCTCGTGTTTGTTTTTACCCAATTTTGCGTCATCACTTTCACGGTCTATACTTTTAAGGATTGGGTAAAATTCACTTACCTATGGCCTATGACAGTCCAGAATATCTAATAATACCTACTTTTTTTTTGTGTTTTACTGAGATTACATGATATTTTAAAACAGAAAGTGGTGAAACTAATTTCATATTAGGTACAGTCAGCAGCACATCAGACTATACATGTTGATCTTGAGACCGCCTTTATGCCGTACGTTATAAGAGCAGTTTTCGTAGTTTAACTGTTAAACCTAGTATGATGTCGTGCGTACATGCTTTACAAAAAGCAGCATTGCAGTCATCTTTGACTCTTGATGGCCAGGACGAAAACATAGGATCCACTCAGAACGATAGTGAGGGCTTTTCAAAGTGACATTAAAAAAAAATGTAACTATTTGCCTCACTAGATGGTGCTGATACTATTCAAAGCCTAAAAATAGTAACTATTGGTCTCACTAGATGGTATTGAATTGATACTCTTCGAAGCTTAGTAAAAAAATCACATTGACACCTATTTTTATCAACGCCACTATCGAGCCAACAGTTTTTTGTCATTGTGAAAAGCCCTCATTTTGGTCACATTTCCTTTTCATTTTTAGGGTTCCGTCACAGAATACATAATAGTACACAAAGGGTAAAAATGGGACCCTATTACTAAAACTCCACTGTCCGTCTGTCTATCTGTCTGACACTAGGCTATATAAGTATCTCATGCATGAACCGTGATAGACAAACAGTTGAAAATTTTACAGATGATGTATTTCCGTTGCCGCTATTACATCAAATAGCTTGTTGTTGGCGACTGGCTGAATTTATAGCCTACTAAGAAAAACACATCAAGTAGGGCCATTTTTTTGGTACGGAACCCTTCGTGCGCAAGTCAAACTCGCACTTGGCCGGATTTTACTGCATTTGCATACACTCAACTCAACACAGCTGACTACACTACACAGTGCAAAATGAGCTGAAGTTATTGCACTCTACATACAATTCAAGTAAAATTACATAAATGAGTAGGGAGTTCCCCTAAAATAGAGTAAGTACAAAAGTAAAGAGTTGCCAGTACAACAACAAAAATCAGAAAAATTGAATTCTGCTAAACTTCTGGTATAGTTTTATTAGATTCTGCTAAAAACTGCCAACTTTTTATATTCTGCGACAAAATATGCTAAGCCCTAAATTGGGGGTCAAATTCTGCTAAAATCGCAGAATTCTGCTAAATCTGGTCACACTTCAAAACAAAACAAACGTTAGGTGCATTCTGCCAGACAAATCTCTGAGTCACCGATCGCCATAGAGTAAATTTTAACAATGGAAAGTAATTTGTATGGAAAATATACTCATGGCGATATTGCTTTTATTTGACAGAACATTGATTCTACTTTTTGCAAAACAAATAAAAACTTACCATAGAAATGCAGCAATATGTCACATCCAACTATCAAATGAAAGCGATTGCTATTTTGAAACTAGACAATTGGGTTGGTAAACTTTTCCAAAACTGTTGTGAATTATATATTTTCTGGTAGCTCTTGGCTTTGGAGTCAGGATCAGGAATAACCAATTGCGAAATTTTTATTATACTTAATTTTAATTAAAATAATAATATAAAATTTAAATTTACAGCATAGTACAATAAATCATTACGGCTGTATGCATAGGTAGTGCTTTTGCTCAAATAAAAAAAAAATGAAAAGTTTAGCAATGGCAATGTCAACCAGTGTGGCCAGGGGGCTAATGGCCGATTGCACTAAACTTAAGAATCGCCTAAGTCTTTTCTTATCTACAACTCGACCAAGATAACTAGGTGAATGACAGCTACATGACGGCTAAGTTTATGACACCGTTTTAATTTGGTCGTGTTGTAGTTACGAAAAGACTTAGGCGATCCTTAAGTTTAGTGCAATCGGGCGTAATTGTCTAATTTCAAAATCTATCGCAATCGCTTTCAGGATGTGATACATTGATGCTTCTTTTTGGCATAATTAAAAACTTACCAAAGAAATGCAGCAATGTGTCACATCCATCTGTCAACTGAAAGCGATTGCGATAGATTTTAAAAATTAGACAATAAGAAGGCTGGATTAGGCGATTTATCGCCATTTAGGCTACCTCGAGGGGTCTAATGGCAACCAAAAAATCCGATCGGCGACCAGTAGCCATTTAGGCTACCTAGGAGAAAAAATCCGGGCGATTTAGGCTACTACAGGATAATTCCATAAAATGCTTGTTACGAAACGTAATGTACCATGGGCAACAGCGTCGATATGGCTTGGCAGATTTATTTATTCTTAAACACACTATTATTTCAAAACATTTGTAATAATTTTCGTCAAGATGTCACATGACTTAGGAAAAGGTATCCGGTGACCATATTCGGCACCGTCTTTCAAGTACTTTCGGCCATTTCAGAACTGACAGACTTATGTAAACTCTCGCTAATAATAGTGTGTTTGAGAATAAATAAGCCTGCTAAGCCATATCTGGCCGGAAGTCCTTCAAAAGTGAATTTGAACCGGAAGTGAAGGATTTTCTCAAGCTTCCGGCCAATTTTATTTGCGATAATCTTCTGATCCTAGCTCTGCACAACATTTCCGACCGTGTGCCATGCATTTCACCGTAATGTCATATGACGTAGGCAATATTGTCGCGGGCTTACGGAATCATAGAAATAGCAGCGAAATAAGTCTATGGATTATCTAATTAAAAACCACCTTGCGACCGGTCTCATTTGACATATGAATGTAATCATAGCCTTCTATAATTGCAAGCCGTGAACATAAGTTTGGCAACGTCTGTTACTGTCAGTTCGTGGTCATGTCGTCGGCCAGTCTCCATACTAAATGTATGGGAATATTTCAATTTTAAGAGGTCGATATTTTTTTTCCTAGTAATCGTGTGAGGTTTAAAATATGAAAATAATTTAGTTCCTTTATTGAAATGCTTTGTATATTAAACAATAAGAAAAATATCAACGTTAACCAGGAAAAAATGGCTGTCAAAGATGTCATCTTTTTTGTTGATTTTCTTCAGCAGGGAGTTGATTAACACGCCCTCTAGCAATAAATTATATATCATTAGAAAGGTCTTTTGAAGACAAATATTTGCTGTTAATATACTTTCAATCAATTGTTTATACTTTTGGAGTTAAAGGTTATTAAAGTATAAAAGTGGTTTATTGTCTATGGGAGTTGATTTACCCCACCTCTAGCAATAAATGAAATATTATTAGAAAGGTTTTCACATGATAAATATTTGCTGCAAACATACTTTCTATTAATTGTTAGTATTTTCGGAGTTTTAGGTCATAAATGATAAAAAAATTGGTCAAGTTCAGAGCGTTATAACTCTCAAAGTACTAATAGTTGACGTTTATTGTAATACAATAAAGTGTTTCAAATTTAAATACCTTTCCAATGATGTAAGATTTATTGCTAGGAGAGGCTTAGATCAAAATGCTCATCGTACTAAAGGACCCCCGAAAAGTTCAAATAATTTGACTCAAACCTTATGTTCTAATAAATAAATAATAATAATAAATATAAAACTTTATTGAAATAACCTTACATCACAATTTACAACTAGTTTAAACATAGATAATATAGGAAAAACAAATAATAAATAATTATTAAAATAATATAATACTATGTGCTTGACCACATGCGATGTTGTCGTTCTGCTCAACTTCATGGCTTGGAAATATAGAAGGCTATGATGTAATACATTGCTATATTCTAATATCTTTGTTGCTAGGTACTTCTTTGGGTCAGGTTTCTAATGGGGAGGAAAAGCGCAATTTTATCCCGATAGGTGGCGTCTTGTCGTTGGTACCGAGCCGCCTCAAAGAAACTGTCAAAACATATAGGAATCTCTTGGAGTATTGCACTTTTTAATTTTATACTGAGAAAATGCCGCATTGTTATGCATGTAACTTGTAAAATATTGGAGTTCATCGATTTCCCAGTAACAAAAAAAATAGTGGGCAAAAAAATATCAAAAAAAATATGCTTTTTCCTCGATTTTCTCCTTTGCTGAGCCTGAGAAACATTATAAATCAAAAGGAATGTTTCATGAATTTGATGAAGCTTCGCCAAAATAAAACAACATTTGAATTATAACAGCTTTGTTCTTTAATATTTCAACCTCAGCAGTTTCTAACATATTTATAACTTGGATGAATTTGATAGGTATATCAAATATGGAATAAGCCCAATATTGGGGCCAAACAGAGAATTAATAGAATTTTATATGCCAGAGTCATTCAAGAAACTTAGAATAATAAAATAAATATGATAAAACGGTTCGTGTAATTTTGGATGGTACAGAAATTCCAGTACAGAAACTTGAAATTACTATTGCACAGAAGGCATCATCAGGCAACTATAAACACGGAAATTCACACTCAGTTGCTTTGTTAAAATTTAAATCATATGCTTCTAATCTGAAATAAAAAGATTACTTGTAAATCTTACACGAAATTTAAAGAAATGTAATGCTTGTTAGCAATTTTTTGTAAGTTGCTATAAACTTTCTTGCCTGTTGTTTTGGCTTTTCTTTTCCGTAATTCTTATTTTATATGAGCTAAAGTTAGCATAAAATACATTGTTTGTCCGCAAAACTGATGGGTCAGGGCTCTTAAATAAAAGATTTTGATAAGATTCACAGGGATATAATACGATATCAGTGAATGATCGACCAGCCATTACAGACACACAAGAGCAAGAGAGCGGAAACGGATGTTGCATACATTCTAATGACAAGCAGCCGTCAATGTCACATGACAGATACCACAGATTATAGATTTTATTACGTTTACATAGGTTAACTCAACACTGTCCCTTAAACTAATACAATCCTATAACTGTCCCTTTAATAATGCAATACAGAATAGAACAAAACTTAAGTATTACTTAAGCACTAAAACAGTTTCATTACAAATTTGTTATGTATTTCTTTTGTAAGCGGTTTAGTTAGCAAGTCGGCTAACATTTCTTCAGTACACAAATATTTAATATCAATAGAACCGTTACATATATGTTCCCTAATAAAATGGTGGCGTATATCTATGTGTTTAGTTCTAGCATGGAATATCGTATTTTTACACAATTTCTGAGCAGACTGATTATCGTTAAAAATTGTAACTTTACACAGTATACCCAATATTTCCTGTAAAAAATTTTTAAGAAACAAAGCTTCCTTGGAACTGTCAGAGAGACACATGTACTCGGCTTCCGTGCTGGACAGAGCTACAGTTCTCTGCTTTCTGCTTTCCCAGGAAACAATAGATTTGCCAACCTGAAACACATAACCAGTATAAGATCTTCGATCTGCTTCACTTCTTCCCCAGTCAGCGTCTGCGTATCCTGTAATGTTAATTCCGCCTTTTTGAAAAGTTAAACATTTTTCTTTTGTGCCTTTGAGGTAACGTAGCACCCTTTTCGCTGCCTTCCAGTGAGCTTCACTGTGACAATTATTAAATTGACTAAGATAGCTGACTACATGTGTTATGTCTGGTCGTGAACCTACTGAAATATACATCAGTGACCCTATTAAACTTCTATAATCAAAATTAGTATTTTTATCACCATCAGATTTTTCTAGTTTCAAACCAGTTTCCATTGGTGTTGATACAGGTTTGCAGTTTTCCATCTGAAATTTCTGCAAGACCTTTTCTATATAGTTTTGTTGGTCTAGAGTTATTTTATCTTTATTTTTACAGATTCTCATGCCTAAAACATGCTTTGCTGGCCCTAAATCTGCAATCTCAAACTCATTATTTAATTCCTTTTTAATATTATTTACTTCTATTTGAGAGTTTTGTGTATACATCAAAAGAATGTCATCGACATACAATGCTATTATTATTAATTTATCATGACTATATTTGTAATAAACACAAGCCTCTAATGATGACTTTGAAAATTTCAACGTTTTACATAAGATTTTATTTATTTTCTCATACCATGCTTTAGCTGCCTGCTTAAGACCATAAATTGCTTTATTAAGTTTAAAAACTTTCTTTTCATTACCTTTACATATGAACGCTTCGGGTTGTTCCATAAAAACTGATTCTTTGAGTTCTCCGTTAAGAAAAGCTGTCTTTACGTCTAAGTGATGAATATTCATATCATATTCAGCAGCTATAGCAAGGAGTGTTCGAATACTTGAATACCTAACAACAGGAGAAAAAGTTTCATCGTAATCTATTCCATATTTCTGTGTGAAACCCTTTGCAACTAATCTAGCTTTATGTTTGAGAAGTTCACCATTAACACCTAATTTTCTTTTAAATACCCACTTGCATTTTACTGGGCTTTGACCTTCCACTCTGTCAGTTAGTGTCCAGCATTTGTTGACATTGAAAGAGTTATACTCATCTTTCATCGCTTGCCTCCAGCTATCAGCATCTGGACCGCTCAAAGCTTCTTCCACTGTCTGCGGGTCTCCAGTGTCACTGGTACAGGTTGCCTTCACCAGAAAGGCTGAGATGGAGTCATCACCTGTTGTTGTTGTTGTATCTTGCTCTGAACTTGAAGTTTGTTCTTCCAAATCTGGAATATATGTTTCATCCGAAGTATGATTTGAAACAAAACTATCATCACTCTCAGAATCATTCACTGATATCGTACTATATCTCTGTGGATTTGATGTGTCATCAGAATTGACCTCATCCAAGGTATTTTCTTCAGTGAATGGTTCTGTGGGTTTCTCAGTCTCAATACTCTCTTGCAAGTTTACATAAGTGAGAGTATTTTTGCAATTGTTATCATCATTTGACACAATATCATCTTTACTAAATTTATTTTCCAAGAATGTTACATCTCGAGCTTTTATGCAATTCTTTGGAAAATCTGGGTCTAATAATCTATAGCCCTTTGTATGCTCACAATAACCAGTGAAAATATATTTCTTTGCTTTAGGTTCTAATTTATTTCTATTGTGCACATGTGCATAAACGACACAACCAAAAGTACGCAAATGTGAAATTGATACCTTTTTGCCAGTCCACTTTTCTTCTGGAGTGCAGCCTTTCACTGCTATCGTAGGAGATCTATTCTTGAGATAGACCGCTGTGTTTGCAGCTTCCGCCCAATATTTCTGCCCGAGGCCGGCTTCTTGAAGCATGCAGCGTGTCTTCTCCATTATGCTCCGATTAGCTCTTTCAGCAACTCCATTTTGTTGCGGAGAATATGGCACTGTAGTATGATGTATGATGCCATTCTCCTTAAGAAAGTTCTGAAATTTCAAATTACAGTATTCAGTACCATTATCACTGCGCAAAATTTTCAATTTTTCATTAGTTTGATTCTCTACCAATGATTTCCAACTTTTAAATGTATCAAAAACTTCATCTTTTCTTTTCAAAAAATAAATGAAAGTTTTTCTAGAGTAATCGTCTATAAATGTTATATAATATTTTGCACCACTAAACGATGTAGATGCCATTGGACCACATAAATCGCTATGGACTACTTCTAAAATTTTTGTAGCCCTAGTAAAACTATTCTTTGGAAATGATGTACGAGTTTGCTTTCCCTCGATACATGACACACATTTCTGAAAATCACTTTTATCATATGAAATGCCTGAAACCATACCTTGTCTTAGCAACTCCATGCTTCGGTGATTGAGGTGTGCGAGACGACGATGCCATACCTGCTGCGAAACCTTATCTTCCATCACCGAGACTGCAGGCATCGCAACAGCACTTGATTCTTCACTACTTACAGCTTGCACATCTTTATTTTCCTCCAAACAACCTAAATTTGCTATAAATGGAGAGGTATTAGGACATACTTTTGTTAAGTTACAATTTTGAGTGGATGAGTCAACAGTATCTAATTGATAAATACCACCACACATTGTGGCCGTTGCTACTAAAGCTCCGTTATCAAAAATTCTACACATGTTAGAACTAAACACCACTCTAAATCCTTTACTTGTCATAGCGCTGACAGATAACAAGTTTGCTGACAAATTGGGAACGTAATGCACATTACTAATTGTTTTTACATTACCATTTTTCATATTAACTTTTACAGAACCCCTTCCAGCAGTATACAACTTGTTCCCATTAGCTACATTAACCTCTATCGACTTATTATCACTTACAAAGTCACTCATTACACTTTTGTCCCTACACATGTGTCCAGTAGCACCGCTATCAATGTACCACGAACCAGTCTTGATGTTTGCTGACAGCGCAACCAGTAGGGCCTTAGATGTATCCGTATTTGGTGTCTTCGCAGTCTTCTTATACGTTGACTTAGGACAATCTTTAATATAATGGCCAACTTTCTTGCACTTAAAACATCTTGGTTGTTTTCTAACAAACAGGGCTGAAGCATCGGTCTCCTCCTTATCATTTCTACGAAGATTTTCCTGAAGCAATTTTCCTTTTACCACTTCGCTGGAAAGTTTCACATTGGAATTTTCAATTGCCATTATAAGTGGGTCAAAATCTGTAGTCAAACCACTTAGCATCAATACAGCAACAAAGTCATCTTCAAGGGGAGAACCAATTTCACTGAGTTGTTGTGAAATCTCGGTTATTCTGTTTATGTAGCTTTCCATACTTTCGCTCTCGTTCAACTTGGTCGCAAATAATGTTCTCAGGAGCCCCAACCTGCGACATAGGCCCTTATCTTCATAAGCCTTTTCAAGGTTGCTCCAAGCTTCGAACGCCGTTTTCGCATTACGTATGTGTGGAATTGCAGACGGTTGTATGGATAACGCGATTCTCGCCAAAGCTTTTTGAGCTTTCTTCTCATCACATTTTTCATTTTCCACACATTCCCACAGATCTTCTTGAATCAATATCATTTTAATCATGAATTTCCAGGAACTGTAGTTTTCTATCCCTTTTAATTTCTCTATAGAAACGAAATTCGCAGAGCCCGACATCGTGCTTTTTAGTAGGCAGAATTTCACTATTTCGGATTACAACTAGCGCGTGAAAATATTTACTTTTTATTATTGCGCGATAGATAAGGCCCATAACCTGATGGGTCAGGGCTCTTAAATAAAAGATTTTGATAAGATTCACAGGGATATAATACGATATCAGTGAATGATCGACCAGCCATTACAGACACACAAGAGCATAGAGTAAGATAAAAAAAAATAGGGGTAGAGAGCCCTCTGGCGATTTTAAAACTTACTCATTTTGAAGCGCCATCTCTGATCGGCGATTTTCTTGTTAGTTTGTTTTTATTTTTTTTTTAGTACCTAATCTAGCAATCCTACCTACGGCTTTGTTCTAATTATCTTTTATAACATTCTAAACGCCGTGTTCACTAGTATTAGTATTTTTTCCGAAGAAAATAACTAACACATGAGAACAAACGTTTCAAATGTTATAAGAGATAACTAGAACAAAACAGTTAAAAACAATTACAAAAGGGAGAAAAGAAAAGGACACAAAATTAAACAATTTAGTGAAAGAGTCATTATGTTTTTATTTATTCCTCTCAGTTTATGCCTAGGGATAATTTTATTCAAAATTGTTCATATTCTTATTATTTATTCATTCACAAAGACGGTCAGGGTGCCTACTAGCGTAGTAGGTACCCTGACCGTGTTTGTGTAGTACATTAGTATACTTACCTAGTAGTATTTGGTATACTAATGTACCTACACAGTGGCGAAGGGTCCATACAAGACGATTCCCATTGGCTTACCTTTTAGAAATCCCACCCTACCGATCCACTATGCAGATTATAACACTTTTGTTGAACGGCGTACCTTCGCCATAATTTCACCCCTCGCCACAGCCATTAATTTTTCCCAGGTAATTATAACAATCTTGTTAAATGTAACCTATTAAAGAACACATCACTAACCCTTAATAAGTATTGCTAGCAGTTTTAATGAAAATACATTTTCATCAAAACATGTTGCGCAGCCAGTAATTGATAACTGAATATTAAAACCATTCCAGTAAAATTATTCGTAAATAAGCAATTAATGCTTCCGCATAGAAAAACAGGAAGGATGGTGCAAGGTCGAACCAAAATAATTTAACTGACACCTATACGAAGTCCTATATATTATTACGAGATATAATACAATCATTTTACTTACACCCTTACTTTAAGTCTATAAAACGATTATGGAGCCAAAGAGTCCCGGAATTGAAACAAGTAATAATACTTGTTTTTTATAAAAAAAAATATTAATTTTCATCATTTGCGGTTGCCACAACTAAACTGCTCGATAGCTCGTACTGCACCTGTATAAGGATGACAACAGAGTGGGATGGGCGTGGGCTGTGATCTGAAAAAAAAAATGTTTGTAATTTTATTATTAAAAATATTGTAGCTTATGAAATTGATGCATAATGAGGGCATTATGCATGATGTTTGCAGTTACCTACATCTTTGTAATTCTAGAGGAGCTATGTTCATAACAAAACGTGTGCGTAAAGTAACTGCGTTTTACCTGCACGTAACGGTACAATTATTTTGAGAAATATCTACCCTTAATTTGCGTAAACAAAACTTACATGATATTTCTGGTATATGAAGACTAAGTGGGATGGGTTGGAATTGAAATGGGTCTGGAACTGGGATGGGTCTGGTTGCCTGAAAAAATATAACATAAAAAACTATATTTTCATAAACACTAAAATAATAATACAAATTTCCGCGCCGGGGTTATAGTATCATTTGAAAGGCCTTACGAAACTCTACAAAGTTATATATATTTCAATTTCAAAATTTACGTGATGTTGCTTCAGTGGAAACGCACCCTAAATCAAGGAGGTAGTAATTTGATTCTACTATGGTACATACCTAGTACCTACATAAAAAACTTACACGATGAATTGCCGGTAAGTGAAGGGAAGGTACTACGCCTACAGGCCTTATCCTGCTGGCGAAGGTGCTGGTTGCAGACCCCATTCTTTTAACTTGTCAACACATTTTCACTAACAATCTCTACCCAATCTTTAAAACTATCCGGGTCCTTATTCTTTTGTTGGGAAACGGTGGAAAGGAGCAACTGAAATAAGTATTCGTGCGAAATAAACACAGAAAAAGATTTTTGTGATATTGCTAAAGGAAAATTCTGACAATTAAATTTTGTTTTTGATAAAAAGAGTATACCTACCTTTATGAATGTACTCTCGCTAATGACTATTAGAAAATCATTGTCTATTCCCAAACCATAAACTGCTGGACAAGCATTTACGTGCTTGTCAAGCATTGCTTGATCGTTGAGGGAGTTCTTATAAAAAAAAAATTGTATGAAGTAATGATCTTCGCCAATAAGAGATGAAGGCACTTCCTTTACAATAATGTCACTTAGTATAGGAGTGTCAAGAGTGTCCCCCCCCTGCACAAGAGCAAGAGAGCGGAAACGGATGTTGCATACATTCTAATGACAAGCAGCCGTCAATGTCACATGACAGATACCACAGATTATAGATTTTATTACGTTTACATAGGTTAACTCAACAAAAACCGAAAAAAATACAATCTAAGACAGTAAAATCACGTAATACACAGTCAAGACAATATAAGCTCAAACTGACAATTGTTCCAAAGACTGAGCGCCATCTGTAATTCACTTTGCCTTCGCCTCCCCATTAGATAATCAGCCTGCGGGTATATATACCTACTCTATTTTTCTTTCAGCAAATAAAAGTGACCATCTCTTATGCCGGGTCCATGGCGCGTGTTTTGCTCTACACAATCAACAAAACCATCACAACATTCAACAAAAAAAGTATGAGGATTTTGCTGAATGTTTTGTTGATTGTGTAAGGCAAAACATGCGCTATGGCATAAGAATAAATAAGTTTTATTTGTTCTATGGCTATGGACGCGGCATTATTAAAACAAAAAACCAATTTCATTACTGTTTAGAACTCTATCTCTAGAATTCAAGTGGAAAATCGTATATCATGGTGGACTGCAACTGAAAGTAAAATAAAATCCAATTATACTATTTTACAATGCTAATATATTTTCAGTCTTAATTTGTTCATGAGGTAGTAAATTGGTCAAATGCAGAGTTTTTTGTGGGCGGCATACTGATTTTCGGATGAAAATGTCCTGTTGCATTTTTGACACTTTTGTTTCTCTGAGCGGTGATGTCTGAAACAAAGAAATAAAATGAGTCTTAATATATGAACCCAAGTTTATTTTCATTTGAACATTTTCTTTTTACTACACGTTGGATAAAAATGGGGAAAAAAACTGTCGATCTAGGACACTTTTGTCAGATTCCACTTTCGTTTGATTAAATATACTTAGGCGGCTTTTTTCTCTGACGAAAGCGGAATTCCTTGGTCAGAAATAACTTTGGTAATTTATTTATTCTTTTTTTTCATTTGTTTCGACGCGAGCTTAACAATCAGTTAGGATGAAAATCTATACAGGACGTTTGGTAATTAATACAATAGGGTACTTAATCAATTTCAATCAATTTTAAACTTAAAATGCAAACATATTGTTGTTAAAAATAAATTTTCTGTTTTGTTTAACTTTTCATGCTGCATAGATTTTCATAAAAACGAGGTAATTTTGAAGTCTTGGTTCACCGCCAAGGATTGACCTAGCTGTGATCTGATGATGGCCATCCAGGGACTGAATGGAGGAGATTCTGATTGTTATACACTGTTTATAATTATGTGACCGCCACTGTATTTATTGATAAAAAAAACGTTTTAAAAAGCAATATGTTTGTTTGTGTGTGTGAGGCGACACGACTGACGTAGTAGCCCTAGCTTTACACACACAGTTGCGCGTGTACAAAACGTCATCTGTGTAATAGGTAGTTATAAGGCCGGGTCCATAGCGCGTGTTTTGCCCTACACAATCAACAAAACATTGTTTCGCAAAACAAAATCCTAATACTTTTTTTTTGTTGAATGTTGAATTGAATTGAAATTGAAATTGAATTGATGTTTTTGTTGATTGTGTAGAGGAAAACACGCACTATGGACCCGGCATAACGGAGCGGTTGTATAGTGTCAGGGGTGTGCCTAGATTTCAAATAAGTTTACGTACCTTGTATTATGTCTCCTTAGATTACTTCTATGAATATAATACTTTCCACATTGCAAGCAAGCGTGCGATTTCTCTCCAGTATGAGTTCGCTCGTGCAGTTGCAAGTTGAATTTCTTGGTAAAAGACTTGTTACAAGTACTGAAAAATACAGGTATTTTTTTTTATTTGTATGAAAAAAGTGACAACTAGACTATTGTTTTCGATAATCAATCCCATTGATGGGCAAACTCAAAACACAATTTAGGTCTAGGGTTGCCATTGCCACTATGCAGTTTTTCATGAAAAATAGAAAATAATGTTTTTTTTATAAGTGGTGGTTTTCAGGCTTTATGCTAGGTCGCAAAAAATACAGTGGTGAAGTGAGAGCCCGCACACGCAGATACAGACAGCGAGCGAGCATAGCGCGAGTTTTCCGTTTGAGGGATTTCGTATGCCTACTTTTGTAGGCGCTTGTGACCAGTAGTACCGAATTTCCTCAAAATACCGGACATTGTTCTGTCCGGTATGACCATTTATTTTTTACCGGACAGGCCTCGAAAATACCGAACTGTACGCTTAAATACCGGACATCTGGCAACCCTATGCATGACTACATTGACCCCTTAAAATTTTGTGCACTATTTAAGAAGGACCTTATGTATCAAATACAATTTGTTGTTAAAATAAATAATGTAAGTTCTTGAAAAAAAAATCCGTCTGAAATGCTATGGGTAAGTTTTCTAGTAGGTAAGTATATTTTTTTTTAATTTTAATAGCATTGTGAATGCCAAAAATCTAAAAATATGTATAGTAATTTGTTGTTGTAGCAACCTTAATCTTATAAGTTGAAAAAATTATAAATATTTTGTCACGATTACCTGCAAGAGAAAGGTTTTTCTCCAAGATGCATTTTTTTGTGGAAATTCAGCTGTTTGTTGTTTGAAAAAGTCTTCCCGCAAAGATCGCAAAGGAAACTAGTATTTATTCCATGCACCTAAAACACAAAATTTAATGTAGCAAAAGAATCATAGAAGATAATTTATTTCTCATAAATATAAATAAAATACTGAAGATAGGACAAAATAATATTTTAAGAATGATAAATAATAAATAAATAAATAAATATTTGACAACATCACATACATTGCTCCAATCCCAAAGTAAGTAGCTATAGCACTTGTGTTATGGAAATCAGAAACAACGGTGGTATGACACACACCCAGACCTGAGGCAATATTGAAAAGTTCATTTTTCTACATTGACCCAGCCGGGGATCGAACCCGGGACCTCAAGAGATGGTGACGCCTTGAAAACCGGCGTGCGAACCACTCGACCACGGAGGTCGTCAAAGATGATGATACAATTATTTGTACAAGTATATTTTAATCGCCTCTGTGGTCTAGTGATTACCCACCCGTGTAAGACGCGGGGGTCCCGTGTTCGATTCCCAGGAGGGGGTACATTTGTACTCGGTTTGGTTGGTGGTAGGGCTTATTTCAAGTCCGCCTGGCTAGCTACCATCATCTTACCTAAGTCTGACGCAATAACAACAATTTAAAAATTTATGTGTTCCGGCAGTTAGAGGTAAGATAGCCAGCTGATCCTCAGTGATGGATGAGGATTCCGGGTGTAGTGCTTTCACCTTCGGCCTTATCGGCACTTAACATCAGGTGAGGTGATGTAAAGTATAGTCTTGACAAAAAGTACAGAAAATAATGGGAGAGCCACTTTCTTTCTCATTAGTGTTATTGTATGGTAACACTAGACTACTTTCGTATGCAAAAACCATGTGTTGCTAGTAAAATAATTTTAGTTCCGTTTCAAGACTTCTTTGCCAAGCTGTAAAACCAAAAACAAATAAAAGGTTTATTATTATTTTTATTTTACCTTTAAATGTAGTGTAAGTGCATTTTGTGAGTCACATGGGTGAGAGCAATGCACGCACACGTAACGACGCAGGTTCGATGATTGTGGATGGACGGAGCTACGATGCGATGTTAAATATCTAAAAATAAAAAAATATACTAAGAGACAAAAGAACCACAAAGGTTAGGGCTGGTTTACATTATCTTAGTTTTTAGTAGAGTGCGAGTCGTACTCGAATCGACAGCGGGGCGTAAATGCGTGAAGGGGGAAATAGGTATATAAATGGCGGCGTTTGGGACTCGATCAAAGAAGAGTCCATTCTACCCAGTTTTATTTATTCTTATGGTTTTGGCGCCTTTCCAGTGAACGTTTATACTTCTAGACCGTGAGCCCGCGACAGTATTGCCTACGTCATATGACATCACGATGAAATGCATGGCACACAGTCGGAAAAGTTGTGCTTAGCGAGGATCAGAAGATTATCACAAAAAAAATTGGCCGGAAGCTTGAGAAAATCTTCCACTTCCGGTCAAAATTTTAAGATTATATTAACGTTATGTGACATCAGTAAGAGACACGTGTCATCATTTAGTTTTCAATCGTAGAGAGTGTAAACATAAGTCTGTCAGTTCTGAAATGACTAAAAAACAAACAAATTAAGTTTAAGGTATTCCGGCCATTTCAGAACTGACAGACTTATGTTTACTCTCTCTACGATTGAAAACTAAATGTCATCATTCTCTCTTCTCGGTCTCTTACTGATGTCACATGACGTAAACATAATCTTAAAATTTTTACCGGAAGTGGAAGATTTTCTTAAGCTTCCGGCCAATTTTTTCTGCGATAATCTTCTGATCCTCGCTCAGCACAACTTTTCCGACCGTGTGCCATGCATTTCATAGTGATGTCATATGACGTAGGAAATACTGTCGCGGGCTCACGGACTATTCTTTCAGTAAAGTGAGTAGTGTCATTTGACTAACTAATGCATTCTACTAATACACTACTAACATACTTCCAATAGCGGGGAGTGTCGCGCGGGGTACCTATTATTCATGGTAACTTTAGATTGAACCTGTGACCCGCTAAAAATGCATACCAGTCAAATTCGGATGAGTTCGTCTGTGTGTAGAACGTGACACAGAGCAGAATGTTGCAACCAACTAGCATTTACGACCGATTTTAATAATTTACCTTCAGTAAGAGATAGGCCTACTATGGATCTGTTACAGTCAGTGGCACGAATTGCCACGAATCATGAAATCGGGTGGGGATTGCGCGGAACGAGTATTTTGGGTATGCGTAGCGGTGAGGGGCGCGGGCGGCGGGAGATGGGCGCCCGCTATTGGTCGCTCACAAGAGCACATACGCGAACTTATCCCCACTCCGTCGAAAAATTTTCATGTTTCGTGCCACTGACTGTACTAGGCAACTGTTGTTATTTCCTTTCATTTAACAGAAATATCTAGGCAACAAATCTTTCGTAAGCCTATTTCTTACTGAATATAGGTTATTGAAATTAAATTGATTGCTAGTTTTATTTTTTATTATTTATTGGGCAATGTTTCTAATGTTTTCAATCAACATTGAACTTTACAGGTTCAAAAATTTTGATTAATTTACTATGAACTATAAAATAATTAAATTGATGATGCTGTTAAATTACCTGTCCATGTGGAAACCTACTCCGCAGATGTCACAGACAAATGGTTTCAGGCCTGTGTGAATGTTCTGATGCTGTTCATACCATGTCTTCACTTGAAACCCTTTGCCACACTTCTCACATTTATACTAAAACAAAATGTAAAAATAAATTTAAATACTTAGCGGTAAAAAATAAGTATAATAAGGAAATTGAATAGATGCTATTAAACTTTTAAGAGCCCTTACCGATTTTTCCGCTGACTGCAGCTCTCTCGCTCGCACATTTCATGTTTTCTCAAGATTTCTTAAATCTGAGTGCGCAACTGAAAAAAGTGTCTCGGCCACTTTTCGCAATATAAGATTACAGACATTTTAAAATATATTTCAGTTTTTTGTTGCTAAAGAACACAAAGTTATCGTTTCTAACAGTTATTTGAACTGGCAAATACGATAACTTTTTGTACTTTAGCAACTCGAAACTTAAATATATGTTAAAATGTCCGTAATCTTATATTTCGAAAAGTGGCCGAGACACATTTTTCATTTACGCACTCAGATTAAAGAAATCTTGAGAAAACATGAAATGTGCGAGTGAAAGAGCGACAGTCAGCGGCAAAATCGCTACGGAGCCTTAACAGCAAACTGTAACATACATACATACACTCACGCCTGTTTCCCATGGGGGTAGGCAGAGACTATGGATCGCCACCTGCTACGATCCTTGCACACTTCTTTCGCTTCATTCATATCCATCACTCTTTTCATACATGCCCTGCGGTTTTTGTCACTGCGTACACCAGCCTTTTTTATAATAACCTCTATTTGGTCCGCGTAGGTTTTTCTGGGACGCCCTCGTGCAATCGTTCCTTCCACATTCGCACAGTATATCTCTTTCGTGATTCGCCTTTCATTCATCCTCTCTAAGTGACCAAACCACTGGAGCATTCCTTTCTCAATTCTTGTCACTATATCATCTTTCAGACCACACCTTTTGCGAATCACCTCATTGCTCACTCTATCACTCAGTTTTACTCCGCATATTTTCCTCAACGATCGCATCTCTACCGCATTTATTCTGCTTTCATTCTTCTTCTGCCATACCCAAGATTCACTTCCATACATCAGTGTCGGTACCAGCACTCCGTTATGAATAGCCATTCGCGCCTTTGCAGAAACGGTTTGGCTACTCATAACCGAGTGTATAGCACCACTCACCGAATTTCCTTTCTTCACTCGTCTTTCTATGTCTTCCTCACTCTTTCCGTCCCTTGTGAACAAACTCCCCAAGTATACAAACTCACGGACTTGTTCCACTTTTTCGCCACCTAACATTACCGTACAGTCAGTCATTTCTTCATCTCTCTCAAACACCATCACTTTAGTCTTAGTTACATTCACTTTCATCCCTTTTCTCACAAAATCTTCATTCATAACCGACATCATTTCCTGCAACTCTTGCGCAGAAGACGCTAGTATAACTTGGTCGTCAGCGTAGAGAAGGCACTTGATTTGAGTCCCATTCATCACAACCCCACAGTCACGTTCTTTCAGACCTTTCATACAACTGTCCAAAAACAGATTAAAGAGCCATGGTGACGCAACACATCCCTGTCTGACACCCCTAGAGATGCCAAACCAGTCAGTGTATACGCCGTCAATCCTGACGCATGCACGGGAATCCTCATAGAGAGATTTCAGTGCATGAATCAGTCTGCTCTCCAATCCGTATTCGGACAACACCTTCCATAGCTCATTCCTGTCAACTCGATCGTAGGCCTTCTCCAGGTCCACAAAGGCACAGTAAACCTTTTTGTGCTTAGCCAGGTGTTTTTCGGTTAAGCACCTCAAGGAGAAGACCTGATCCGTGCATCCCATTCCCTTTCTGAATCCCGCTTGCACATCCCAAATACTCTGATCAGTTTTTTGCATCACTCTTTCAATCAGTACCTTTGCATACAATTTACTGACAATGCTGAGAAGACTGATCCCGCGGTAGTTTTTAGCATCCTGCCGTGACCCTTTCCCTTTGTACAGCGGCACGACCACGGCTTTACGCCAATCTTCCGGCACTTTGCCACTGTTCCAACATTTATTAAAGATCAGGCACAGCCAGGACGCAACCAGCTCTTTCCCACCTCTCAGCATTTCAACAGTAATTCTGTCATATCCTGCTGCTTTCCCTTTTTTCATGCTCTTCATTGCACTAATAATCTCATCCATATATATATATCTCTTTCATCCACTTCTGTCTCTTCCTCGTCTTCCACCCTTTTATCCGAGGCTTCTAGCATAGAGCCATCCGCCTCAAACAAACTCTCAAAATATTTCATCCACTCCTGTAGTACACCTTTTTCATCTGTCACTAGCTCACCTTTTTCATCTCTTATCACATTCATTTTAGACTTATGTGATCCACTTCGAGACGTTTTCACTTGTTTCCAAAACAATTTTATATTGTCTCGAAAGTTATCACAGAGTTTGAAGTCACACTTTTCTTTCATCTTTCTCTTTTTTTCGTCTACTTTTTCTTTCACTACTTTCTTAATCCTTTTAAACTCCCTTGCAACTGTATCAACATCCTCTTCTGTAACACTTGCATTCACTCTTTTACTGGCTTTGATGGCCAGCAGATCCTGCCATACTTTTTTCTTTTCATTCACTATCTGTCTTACCTCACTATCCCACCAGTTTATTGGGGGAGCATTCTTCCTTTTACTCACTCCACATATTTCCTCAGCTGTTTCAGTCACACCTTTTTTAAACTTTTCCCAAACTTCCTCAAGCTTGCCATCTTTCACTTCAGCCACATTTCCCAATCGTTCTTTCAATTTGCACAAATATGTCTTTTGCACTTCCTCTTCATCCAGGTTCTCAACTTTTACTCTAGTCAGCTCCGTTGTTGACACTGTGGGACGATGACGCCAACTTTTGAACAGACCACTAACCCGAGACACTACAAGAAAGTGGTCTGTTCCAATGTTACTACCCCTAAAGACCCTGGTGTCTACAACTCTGCCCTTCAGTCTTTCATCAACAATCACAAAATCGATCATACTCTTCTTTTCCCCTCTCTGCCAAGTGTACATATGAATTTCCTTGTGGTCAAACATGGTGTTCGTTACCACAAGATTCTTTTCTAAACATACCTCAATCAAACTCCTGCCATTATCATTTACTCTTTTGTCTCCATATATTCCTAAAACTCCCTCACATCCCTCTCTTCTCACACCTACCCATCCGTTAAAATCTCCAAGCATAACTATCCTTTCATTATCTTTGCATTCATTCAAGATGTCTTCCACACTTTTCCAGAAATCCTCCTTTTCCGTTGCTGACTTGGATATATCGGGAGCATACACGCCAATGACGCGTATCCGAAGTAATCCTACTTTGAGTCTAACCCAGAGAAGTCTGGGACTAACACACTCATACTCAGTCATGCATTCTATCATCCTTTCCGACAGCAGGAGTCCCACGCCCATACTCGCGTGCTCATTTTCGGCAACGCCCGACCACAGAACTTTAAACGGGCCATGTTCTGAGACTCCTTTGCCCTTTCTTTTCGTCTCGTTCACGCATAAAACATCCAACTTCTTTTCTTCCATAATCAAACACACCTCATCCATTTTCTCCTCCATCGCTCCACATACATTCAGCGTAGCAAAACGGGTCTCCGATGCCCGCTTTAAAAAGAACATTAACTTTTTTTGAAGTTTGTTAAATACGGAAGGATCTTAAGATTTAAAGCAGTCATGCATTGTAGCACAGATAAATGGTGATCAATGGAATATGAACTTTTGTCCCACACGATAAGTTTTAATTTGGCGTGGCGATACTCTAATAATTACTTGTACTAGGTCCCTTATTCACAAACGTCCGAAACTTTCTGAATCCGAAAGGTATCCGATTTAAATGTTTTCCACATATTTATTCTATGGTTTCCGGTACTCTTGTCAGTTCGATGAATATAATTTGCGAATTCATAGACATTTCGAATACAGAAAAAATATTCGAAAACCAAACCACCATGGAAAGCATAGCATCCAGTTTCTTTTCAGAATGAGGGCCCTGAACTGCATAGGATAAGCAACTTTCAAGATAAGATAATGCTTTACTTCAACATATTACAAAGAAATAACAATAAAACTTAGTGTCACAACATGGCGGTCTTATCGCTTAAAGTGATCTCTTCCAGACAACCTACGGTATGGTGAGATTGACAGTAGGGGAAAAGGTCAAAATGAAATGAATGAATGCATGAAATGTAATTAACTATTTCAAATAGATTTCTTAGCCACAAAAAAGATATTTAATATAGGTATATAATATTATGTCAGTGTTAATCACCTTTAATCCATTTTTGTCGTGCCTCTTCTCATGATCCTTCAAAGCTCCGTGGTAAACTGTGCTGTACCCACATTTCTTGCTGCAGAAAAGTCTTGTGCCATTATGGGCTCGGCTGTGACGGACAATTTCTGAAGCCGTTCTATAGGTTCTGCCTAAAACAGTTTAAAAATAAGCAATAATATTATTTTAGATCTTTGCAATGACAATACTAATATAATAATTATATGCATTTATTTCTATAGAATTAAACAAGTCATTGTAAAGAAGTATTTTTTGTGAGCAAGTTTTTAGTAGGTTATGGTAATTTTAATATTTAATTAATTTTTTTTAGTTATAGCACCATTAATACAGCCATGCACGAATATTAGAACAAAGCAAAAAAAATAATAATTATAAGTATTAATTTGAATAAAATTATGAAGTAAGCAATACTAACCACATAATTTACAAATAAACGGCCTATCATTCCCATGTGTCAATAAATTATGTCGGACAATTGACTTCTTATTGCTGTATTCTTTATCACAATTATTACATTTAAATAAAACATTTCCATCCAAAGAAGATATTATTGTGAAACTATCTTCTACATTTTGAATTTCATGTTTTTTTAAGTGTTCAGTGTTATAATGATTAAGCAGCAAACTTTTTGAGTGGAAAACATTAAAGCAAGTGAGGCATTTGAATACACTTAAATTTAATAGGATTGATTTTTCATCAGTAGTTATATCTGAAGGCTTGTCTTCTTTTATATCAATCATATCATCAGATACAAAATTAGTATCATCATCACCATCAAACTGGTCATTTTCTGTATTTATTTCAGTTTTTACCTTATCAGGGTCAAAATTCTCATTTTCCTTATTATCTAGTTTAATATCTATATCTTCTAGTTTAATTTTTTCCCTTAATTTAAGGAGTTCATTAAGATCTTGTGCGCCTTCATTTATAAATTGTTGAAGTAGTTCTTCGTTTTCTATTATTTGTTTATGAAAATCGTATATCATATTTACTTTTTCCGAACAACATTTGCATATATTTCTTGGTACTGCGTTTTCCAGAAATTTAATCTGAAATGTTGAAAACAAATAATAGCCCCAGTCGTAGGAGGCAAAAAAACGAAGAATACGGCTATCCATGAACCAAAGATTTCCTTCGGTAGGATTGATCCTTGGGTTCCTAAAATGGGTTTACGAAGTGGAGCCACCTCGATTTTTCAAGCAGGTGGGGGGAGGGGGGAAATCTGCCTTAACGAAGTCCGAGGTTAATAACTGCCTAAGTTTAGATACTAAGCCAAGTTTGGTATCATTTTCGGATAAATCAACGTAGAATTCATTTCTGGTACAGAAAATGCAATTTATTAAGAAGTTTCCTAAACATGATTCAATAACCAATATTTCAACTACATTTTTTTTACTTTCAGTCACCGTAAATATTAAACTGATGTTTTTATTTGCAAACAAAAAATACGATAACAACGCTTATAGAATGAAGAGTTGAAAAAATATAACTTACAAATTTCTTTATTAACAATAAATAACGAAAAAAAAATTCACTGTCGCGTGCCGTCAATTTCTTTTACACCTATGGAAATATTATATTTTTTTATTACAACAATATGGGTATCAAGTGAAAGGTAATAAATAGCCAATTTCAAATATATACATTATAACACTTTTATTTAACTGTTTTGAAATAAACTTAAAAAGTATAACGCAGCATTAAAAATTGTCAGTAAATTTTTAGAAAAACAAAAAATGCCAGTCAATATCGACAAAAAAAAGCAAATATCACAAGCGCGCATGTAACTACGATTTTTTTCGTAGTTAGGTAGCAAGGTACCAAGATGTTGTTAGGTACCTTGAGAGTAGTTCTACCCAAGTTTTAACCCTTGGAAACCCTGTACTGCTGGAAAAACTTGGCACTAGTTTCAGTATTTTCGAAAAACTACCTTAAGGAAGCGTTTTTCAGGTATCTCTACTCTATACTTTTATAAAGCTAACTAAATTTTCTACAATTTGAGCCTATCACAAACAAGTTTCGAATTGATATTTAAAATTTTAATATTTAATAAAAATCATAACTTCCTTACAATGGTAAAGAAGTAATTTTTTTTAATTAGCCAAAACAATAATATTTTCTTTTATTATTATTTTAAAAATAAAAGGATATAAGAGCACACAAGGTATTTTTCGTTTTCAAATATTCCAATTTGTGTATTTAATGGCAATTTTTTTCTTTAATCAAGTGAGTATTTTATTTTTGTTTTTATTTTTTTAAATAGTTTAACATTTGAATCGTACAAATATGAATCCAAAAATGAATTCGACACCCTAAATTCATACGAATATGATATCAAACTGGGCATAGCAGCTTAACTAATACATCTATTGAGATTGGGCTGAAAGCCAAAACTTCAAAAAATTTACTACAGAAATCGTGATGGCTCCACTTCTTATATCCATCCTAGGGTCCTAAGGACCAATCCTACCAAAGGAAATCTCTGGTTCACAAAACGCCGTATAACCACTGACCTTTTGTCTGAAATATCTGAGCAAAGCAAAACCCGATATTGGGAGAAAAAGAAAAAACCTCTACTGGCAAAGACCTTCTCTGATGTTAGTAATATAAATTGTTCTTCCTCAGATATCAACTTAATGTTTGCACATGAGATATGGCTATCGTCTATTGATATAGGTTCTATCATTGTTACAGACCTGGAAACTATACAACTCTCTAAGAAATCATACAAACCTAATTCTCTTCTTAATAATTTAATCAAAGAGTTGCATGTTAAGTACAATGGTTGGCATAAGATTTACACTGATGGCTCAAAGAACAATAGTGGTCTAGGGATTGGGATATATGATCAGGTTTTAAATCATAGAATAAGTTATAGGATTAATTCTGTAATAATTATAATGACGCTGGAACTCATTGCGATATCTGAAGCGTTATCTTATGCACTACATCATAACTTGAAAAAAGTTGTAATATTTACAGATAGCCAAAGCTCTCTGCAACACTTGGCTCGATGCGCCTCTGGTAGCAGAGGTACATCGATAGCCTACGAAATTATCGAAAAGCTCATAATTTTTACTAAAAATAATTCTACAGTGAAGCTGCAATGGGTTCCAGCGCATATTGGATTAAGGGTCAACGACGAAGCTGACCGTCTAGCAAAGTTAGCATCAATTGAAGGAAATGAACTTAATTTTGTACCGGATTATTCAGAATTTTTATCTAAATTTAAAAATAAATGTTTCCTCTATTGGCAAGACCATTTTGAAAAAGTATCTATAGATAAAGGCATATGGTATAAAACAATTCAAAATAAGCTTCCTCGTGGGCCTTGGTTTGATGACTGTAATTTAAGTAGAACATAATATATTAAGTTAGTTTTAAGACTTCGCGCTGGACACTATCCATCGGCAAAATTTGCATTTCTAATGAAAAAAGTGCAATCTGACAAATGTTCAATGTGCCATAAAGTTGAGGACGTGCAACATTTGCTGATGGAGTGTGTCAGAAACAGCAATGAGAGGCAGCTATTAATAAACAAACACAATTTAAACACCTTTGATATTGGCCTTGTCCAAAGTATTTTGTCAAAACCACGATCAGATGTTGCGATAAGCCTTTGTCGCTTGGTTACTGTTTTGCAATAGCTACCTCTCCTTTGTACAGAATAGTATAAGGTCACGATGGGGTTGGCATGTCTAAAAGATAAAAACCCCGGTACTTTTCATCTAGATTAAAAAAAAAAAAAAAAAAAAAACGCCGTATTTTTCACCCTACTGACGCCACTATAAGTACTTAAGGTTAAGTACTTAAGGTTTCTTATACTTTGTTAACTGTTGATTTAAAGCAACACTTTAAATTTCTTGTGTTAAGTTAGAAAACACATTAGTACACAAATCCTACTAATATTATAAATGTGAAAGTTTGTGGGTTTGGATGTTTAGATGTTTGGATGTTTGTTCCTCAATCACGCAAAAACTACTGAACAGATTTGCTTGAAATTTGGCACACAGATAGTAGATGGCCTAGTCCTACTAATATTATAAATGTGAAAGTTTGTGGGTTTGGATGTTTAGATGTTTGGATGTTTGTTCCTCAATCACGCAAAAACTACTGAACAGATTTGCTTGAAATTTGGCACACAGCTAATAGATGGCCTAGATTAAAACATAGAATACTTTTTATCCCGATATTTGGACGGGAACGGGAACCACGCGAGTGAAACCGCGGGCGGCCGCTAGTATTAAATAATTACAAGTCTTATTTTCATGGTTGAACAGCCACTTTTTAAATATCCTCTATATCTGCTGGGGCACAGTTCTGCTTAATGGGTGGATAAGGAGGTTAGGCCATAACCCACTACACAGGCCCAATGCAGATTGATGGGTTTTGACAAATACAAATGCAGCTGGGACCAACGGCTTAACATGCTTTCTGAAGCACAGAGGAGCTCAAGATAAGTAATATAGTTTTGAGTCACCCATTCTATGACCAACCCTTGTGAAAGTTGCTTAACCTTCACAATCGTTGGCCCAGGCGCTAAACTACTGAGCCATTAAGCTCCTCAAAATCTCAAGTCTCTCTCTCTTTATTTAATCTAATACTAAATATAAATGTAGATTCACTCACACCACTCTTAATTTATTTGCTACTAGCGGCCGCCCGCGACTTCGTCTGCATGGATAGTTTTTGCTATCCCTCAGGAACAGCTCTTTTTTCTGGATAAAAGGTACCCTATGTCCTTCTCTGTAATCTCTGTACCCCTGAGAAACGTGTATGCAAATTTCATGATGATCGGTTCAGTAGCTAAGACGTGAAGGCGTAACAAACAAAGAAACAAACGGACTTTACGGAAAAAGTTTATATTGTAAGAGTTCCAGGCAATTTATTCAGGACCAGGGTCTGGGTCGCACACAAGTAGGGTTACCATCCGTCCGGATTAGTCCGGACATGTCCGGACTTGTAGACTATTGTCCGGACTTTGTCCGGCTTTGTAATTTGTCCGGCTTTTTTAAGATTGGGCGGTGTAATACTAGTTAAAAAACATACATAGCAGTAGTGTTCGAAAGAGAAATCCCAAAAAGTATGGAGTCTGGATCTGTCTGAAAATGTCCGGACTTTTCTTGTCCTGTCCGGCTTTTTGTCAGGAATATTCAAATTTCTCAATGGTAACCCTACACACAAGAGTCTGTACTTACCTTCACACACAAGAGTCAGGACTTACCTTCAGACCCAAGGTTAACTGAAGTTTTTGATAAATTTGGCTTCCCTCGGATAGTCCTTGCATTTCCTCAGTAGATTCTTTGTAATTCAAACAAAAACGGCAGATTTCCCCCATCATTACTAATTCATTCGTAGCTACAATGATGTTATGTTTCAAATCTCCAACTGCTGTTTTTTATTTAGGGCTGAAAGAAAGCTGAAATATTATATATGTATTTTATTAGATAAATAAAAATAAGTAAACAAACAGTTTTTTTTGCTGAATTTATTCTGTCATCTGCTGCCTGCTGTCAGTGTCAAGTTGACAGTGGGTGCATTCCAGCAGACCAATCGCTAAGTCATTATAACCACACCACAGTATACTTTTTAACCATGGAAAGTAATTTGCTTTAATGGGGAGGAAAAGCGCAATTTTATCCCGATAGGTGGCGTCTGGTCTTTGGTACCGGGCCGCCTCAAAGAAAGTGTCAAAACATATGGGAATCTCTTGGAGTATTGCACTTTTTAATTTTATACTGAAAAAATGCCGCATTGTTATGCATGTAACTTGTAAAATATTGGAGTTCATCGATTTCCCAGTAACAAAAAAAATATTGGGCAAAAAAATATCAAAAAAAATATGCTTTTCCCTCGATTTTCTCCTTTGCTGAGCCTGAGAAACATTATAAATCAAAAGGAATGTTTCATGAATTTGATGAAGCTTCGCCAAAATAAAACAACATTTGAATTATAACAGCTTTGTTCTTTAATATTTACACCTCAGCAGTTTCTAACATATTTATAACTTGGATGAATTTGATAGGTATATCAAATATGGAATAAGCCCAATATTGGGGCCAAACAGAGAATTAATAGAATTTTATATGCCAGATTCATTCAAGAAACTTAGAATAATAAAATAAATATAATAAAACGGTTCGTGTAATTTTGGATGGTACAGAAATTCCAGTACAGAAACCTGAAATTACTATTGCACAGAAGGCATCATCAGGCAACTATAAACACGGAAATTCACACTCAGTTGCTTTGTTAAAATTTAAATCATATGCTTCTAATCTGAAATAAAAAGATTACTTGTAAATCTTACACGAAATTTAAAGAAATGTAATGCTTGTCAGCAATTTTTTGTAAGTTGCTATAAACTTTCTTGCCTGTAGTTTTGGCTTTTCTTTTCCGTAATTCTTCTTTTATATGAGCTAAAGTTAGCATAGAATACATTGTTTGTCCGCAAAACCGAAAAAAATACAATCTAAGAAAGTAAAATCACGTAATACACAGTCAAGACAATATAAGCTCAAACTGACAATTGTTCCAAAGAATGAAGCGCCATCTGTAATTCACTTTGCCTTCGCCTCCCCATTTACTTTTTATGGTTAAAATGTACTCTGTGGGGATCAATGACTCAGCGGTTATTCTGTTGGAATGCTCCCCACAGTTTTTTTTAAATTCTATTAAGCAAAAGTATTTATGTTCGTTCATACAGCTTTGTCTATTTTATTTTTATCGGCTTTAATGTAGTGCTTTGAAGTATTTTTTGAATCTAAATGGTTAGCAAAAAATATCAGCAGTCTAATTTGACCAGCAAAAAATCTTAAAATCATCAGTAATTTTATTAAGTTATTAAAAGTAGATCACTGATCGAGTTTCGTGCTCTTCGATGAGCCGGTCGCCACTCGTAACCGAGTTGTATTCTCTAAGTCTAGCGAACAATGTTTCTGAGCTAGGTACTGCAAGAGATAGAGTCAAAATAATACCTATAGGTAGTTACCATGGGCAACAGCGTCGCTTAACCACTCCTAAGGTTAAAATCGCTTGCACTCCGCGCTCGTCACAACATACGTTTAGTTCGTGCAGGGGCGATACGCGCGCACACGAATTTTGTTGCTAACTGGTTAAGTGACGCTGTTGCCCATAGTACCTACCTACCCATCTTTATATCCCCGTCCCACTGAGTGAGGGTCGAGACGCGAGAAGCCGATGGCTGCGGCAGCGCAGGACACACCCTTGTGAAGATCCTTGAGGGATAAGCCTACTTATCAGCAGGGACCAAAATACAATGTTAATGATGAATGGAATGGGTTCTCGGCAGGCACGTATCCAAGGGGGGGGATAGTTGGGATTTATCCCCCCCCCCCGAAATCCAGAACACACAGTACAGGACTAAATTCAAATTTAGCGGACGAGGCACTCCCCGGTTTGCGGGGTGCAGTTGTCCCCCTCCGAATTAAAAGTCTGGATACGTGCCTGGTTCTCGGTTGTTCTGGTTGGCTGAGCTAATTTTACGTCGTAGGTACGAAATCTCATAACTCATATCATAATGTTACTGAGTGTCCCGCCTACATGATATACCTACACAGCGAGAAGAACCGATGTTAGTTGGGGCGGGCGATTCTAAGAACCGATGTTAGTTAGGTGGCGCTTCTGGAATGTCGAACGCGCACCGGACGACGTGACGCTATGTGGGTAGACCCCCGACAAGGTGGCCTGACGTGAGGGTGAAGGTCGCGGGAAGCTACTGGATGCAGGCAGCGCAGGACCGATCGTCGTGGAGATCCTTGGGGAAGGCCTACTTATACCCAGCAGTGGGTGTCATGCGGATGATTATGATGATCTAAACCTAACATCATGTTAGGTACTTTTAGTTTTCGCTGAACTTGCAATCTTTCGGTCACATATTACGTAATAAGTAGGTACCTAGTTCCAAATTCGACAACTGCTTTGAAGGTACTGTGAATTCCGGAAAAGTTCATATCAAATAGTCACCCATCCATAACAGACCACAACAAAAGTTGCATTAGGTAGGTACCTACTTTAAAATCGCCTATCTCGCTATCTGCTACTTAAATGCATGAATGCTGAATCATAAAACAAAAGAAATAGTGAATTCATAGATAAGTTAGTGATTAGTCTTTCCAGTAATCTGTTTGTTAAAAATACAAAATGTGCTTGATAGCGTTCATTGAAATATCGGCAGCATCCTCTGATAGTGGCCGTCGCATCCGTCATTGGCCAAAGACTAGATAATTAGCTATAGATAGGACAGACGTTAATTCCTGACAGTTTATTGCCTAATTTTCCTACTTATTTATTGTAGAATCAGACAAAAAGCACAAAAACCATAGACTTATTATATAACAAAAACTTAGAGATTTGAGATTTATTTCCATTGCTTACATACCTAGGTCTAGAGGTAAAGGTACCTAAGTTTTTTGTGAACCAACCTAATTTTGAATACCTACTTTTACTGAGAGGTGCTTATTAGTAGGTAGGTACTAATGGCACAGAATATTAATAAGTTGTAAGTGCATAGCTTTTATTTGACTTTTTTTTAATAACTTACCTACCACTTTACTCTAGCCAACTTATGTGTTAAGTATGTATTTACATGAATCGACTTGACAGGCGACTTGGTAGGCGATTTTAATTAATTACTTAGCGCTTTTTATCGACAATAATTGCTTGTAAAATTTAATAGCAAACTTAATTTCAATGAGGTGAGGTGGCGATTCAATGTTACAATCGATTGTCGAGAATAGCGCCAATTGCCTAGAATCGCCTGGCAAGTCGACTTATGTAAATATCCCATTAGGAAACGAATATTTGAAAACAAAACTTACTTAATTATCATTATTGTTCCACACCCTTCGATCAATGATCGAAGTTCCACACTCATACTATGGACTGTCACTTCTAATAACATCTTTATTCTTTATCGTGACACGAGTTAAAACAGGCAACGGCAAATGGTCAAACCACATTGACCAAACTATACTCATGTGTATTAACTTAGTTATAAAATTTTACTTACTTAGTAAAACTAATTAATAAGAGTGTCTTTATTATAGTGAAAATGTTTATAAAGTGTATCTTGTTATTGTCTGTAATAAGTGTTTTGGATGCTCGTAAGTAGGATTTATTTTATTTTATTAATAAAATATGAAAGTAACTCTGTCTGTCCGTCTGTTATGTTTTCACGCCAAGATCGCTGAACCGATTTTGACGAAATTTGGTACGGATATAGATGGGACCTTGAGAAAGGACATAGGATACTTTTTATCCCACTGCTGGGCACGGGTCTCCGCCTGCAGGATATACCTGTAGTCTACGCGGGCGGAAACAGCATAGCACTAACTCCTGGTTACCTTCTTCTGGTTCCGGATAGAACTAACTTCTGGTTACCTACTTCTGGTTCCGGATAGAACTAACTTCTGGTTACCTACTTCTGGTTCCGGATAGCACTAACTGGTGGTTAAATATAAAAATTAAACGACACGTTTGTGAAACAGGGTACCTACTTAATTATTGTCCAATTTCAAAATCTATCTCAATCGCATTCATTTGACAGATGGATGTGACATATTGCTACATTTCTTTGGTAGGTAAGTTTTTATTTGTGCCAAAAGAAGTATCAATGTAAGTATGACATCCTGAAAGCGATTACGATATAGTGTAGGAAAGGAAGGTAGTAGACCCCCACAATAAATCCTCAGTCGACGAAACTTTACAGTACCTACGCTAAAGTATTATAATGAAACATTTTTTAAATTTTCCAAATCGATATTTTTTTGTTTTTGGATACCTATTTGTAATAAGTTTTGGTTCATGATTTACCTACTTATTACAGTTATACCATAAACTTAATATTCCACCCACTGTAATAGACGAACAGAGTTCGGGCTGCAAAACCAAAAGTGACATGAGCCTGTGTTTGTTAATTTGTAAACGTGTGCGTGAATTTCAGAGATGCACTGAAGTCCATTTAAAGGTGCGTCCAGATATGTTCTTTTGCCCGTACCGTACCTCCGTTCCGATCGGCGTCGCGATCAAAGAACGCTAGTCTGGACGCATGTTCGGAACGGTGCGGAGGTACGCCGTTCCGTTCGCCGAACAGGTACGCCCCGATCCACCTCGAATCTCTCGCTCTTTTGCCCGTACCCGTATCTCTCGCTCTTGAGCGTCGCGAACAAAGAACGCTAGTCTGGACGCATGTTCGGAACGGTGCGGAGGTACGCCGTCTCGATCGCCGACAGGTACGCTCCGATCCATCGCGAGTCGGTTTTTTCGCCCCGTTCAAAGGAAAAACGGAACGGAGGAACGGTACGGCGCTAGTCTGGACGTGATCGCGGCGACGCCGACGTTCGGAGGTTGTAGTACAGTAGCCCGTAGTACATTTAAATTACGAAAAAGGTTAGGTACCGTTTGCTGTTGTGATATAGTTATTTATTATGAAATTATAGATACTTTAACCCAAGTTTTACAGATCGCAACTCGCCGTAACCTATATTTGTATATCTCCAAAAATGAGATTTTTTATTTTTCGAGGTTAATCACATGGTTTAGCTATTGTCGTGTTCTATAGCGCTATGTTTGATTGCCACTGATAATAGTTAGACTGTGAAAAGTAGCCATACACAGATAGCGCTGTAGAACACGACAATAGCTAAACCATGTGATTAACCTCGAAAAATAAAAAAATAATCATTTTTGGAGATATACAAATATAGGTTACGGCGGGTTGCGATCTGTTAAAGTATCTATAATTTTGTAATAAATAACTATATCACAACGGCAAACGGTAACCTTTTTCGTAATTTAAATTTACTACGGGCTGCTGTACTATTGGATCGGAACGTTGATACGGAACGGAGGTACGGTACGGCGCTAGTCTGGACGTGATCGCGGCGACGTTCGGCGGTTTGATCGGAACGGTGGTACGGAACGGAGGTACGGAACGGGCAAAAGTAGCGTCCAGACTTATTTGATCGGAACGCTGGTACGGAACGGAGGTACGGTACGATCAAAAGAACATATCTGGACGCACCTTTAGATTGTCGATAGCCATAATGTATTATTGCTCTAATAAAGAAAACACAAAAAAGATTTTAATCAATTTTATTTAAATAAGTAATGGGGAAGGCAACTGTCAAAATGGCGCTGCGTACGCTTGTTCCACGAGAACTATGTAAACAAAGGACTTTTACTTAAAAAATTTAAACGTTTTTTTTAAGCTTTGTAATGATTAAATTCTGTGTAATTCGGCTTTAAAAAGGTTGGCACTTGCAACTTTCCGAAAAATCTGGATATAGTAGAAAAATAGATAAATTCTGTATGCATAAAAACGTTTTCATTTGGCTTTAAATTCTAGCATTTGCATTGTAGAATAGTCTTTTACATCCATTTTGGGCCAAAGGGTCTTTTCTGTAAAAAAAATACCAAAAAATAAATACCTATTTTCCCATACATTTTGCTCTGAACGTTTACTGTCTTAGGAACAAGCGTACGCAGCGACATCTACAATTAGCTTTGCGTTGCCATCCCCATTTCTTTAGGTCTCCTTTGAGGCTCCATGCCAATTTATTTATGACATTATCCAATTTAACTTAATTACTGGATTTACAGGAAACCTGAAAACATTGTTAAATTAGTACTTAAGTAGCTATAATTTACCATTTGAAAACTGTCGGTTAAAAACAGCTTTAAATAAAACTATCAGTGTTCACAAAGACAAACAAAGTTATATTGGAAATCATCGACATGAGTATCGATATCGATAATTTTTGATCAATATAGTACGCCTTATTTTCTCAAGTTCACGGACATACAGCTTGACCATAAAGAGTTGACAAAAATTGAGGGCGCCACTTTCTATGTAAACACGTCAAAATCATGAATAAATTGGCAACACTTACTAAATTTTGTACTGAAAAATTTTAGTTCCACTTTATTTGATTTCAACTCTTTATGGTCAAACTGTAACATCTTTTTATCTAATACATAATGTTTAGAAATCAGCCTTTATTTGGAAAATAGGCGTTCAATAGCATCATATTAGTGTGTTTGGGAATATATTCAACTAAAATATGAAATATGAAAATGGTACTTGTACAATCATATTTACCTGTGAAATAAGTATTTCTTTGGGTTATTGTCGTAAGTAACATTACAATTCAACAAAGAACACGACACCATTTTTGATTTATGTAGTTATAAGAGCCAAATCAACCCGATTGCGATCAAAATAACAAAATAATCGTGTGGACGCTTTTCACCAAATGATAAACGATGATAAATGAAGTCAAACTAGGTTCTGCTGTCATTTTTTTTCAACTCTTTCTCGCACATCGCATAAGCCGTAAGAAACGGTTTCTCACTCGCACCATTGTCCGTCTACTTGAGCATAGCGAATTTTCTAAGTCTATGCTTATTAGTACATCCCTGCAAAGTTTCATCAACTGAGGGAGGATTTAATGTTAGAGTCTCCATACAAAAGATCGCTTCATTTCCTACACTAATGAATCGGCCGATTTTCCTTTCTTTCGTCCGTTTAACGCTTTCTAATCTACCCTATATAAAACTACCTAGTTCTGCAGAACAAGCAGATGCTTTCTGCAGAGCAAGCTCCAATATTGGTCTCCAGGCTTATCAATTCAATACAATAGGTACATCACAGTTCATGATGAAGAATAAACTTGGGGCATTGTGTGATTTAACCGTCGCGTGTCGGTTGCTTATTAATTAAGCTTTACATTATCAAGGACCTAGTAAAGGGTTTTAAAACTAACAAGGTAGGTATGCCACTAAGCCACGCTCAAAACAAAAATTGAGCAGTGTGGACAATACGGACTGTATTTTAGGGTAAATCGCTTAGTTGGTAAGTGGGGGGCGCGGTTGTAAGTTATTATTTTATTATTATTGGTAAAAAGTTATGTATCCATATTTTCATAAACTTAATCAGACTTTTCGTATTCTACCCTTAGAATAATTACACCTAGAAGCCGTGTCCTTGTATGCAAAGTGAAGCAACTTATACTGAGCCAAAATGGCTCAGTTCTCAGATTTATATCTTTCATACGTCACCTAATCGTAACTAAAATCCAATAATTTAATAATTAATCTCTTTAAGGTAGGGAAATTGAAACTGTTTTGTACTTATTAGGTATGTTTTTGCTGCCTCACTTTTGACAGCGCACTTTGTAGGGAATTATCGTTCTAGGTATAATTATTCTAAGCTTCTACCTGATAAAGCTGCAAATAAGTTCACGATCTGGGGCCCTACCGGCAACTTACATGGCTATCATAATTCCTTTCATTTGACAGATGGATGTAATACATTGCTACTTTTCATTGGTACCTAAGGTTTTATTCGTGCCAAAAAGAAGTACATACCTAGCAATGTATCACATCCATCTGTCAAATGAAAGCGATTACGATAGCCATGTAAGTTAGCCGGATGAAAAGATTGATTTGAGCTTATGTAGAATTCTACTTAACAAAAAATACTGTAGACTGAAAAAGAAACAATGAAACAATTACCGAATAGGATATTGAAAAATGGCTAGGTAACTCTGTAAAAAAATCCCGAAAAACTAATAAAAAATGCATTTGCATCTATTTGTATCTTACAGTACCGCGGTTTTATTGAAAGTAACTACATACTTTCGTATCTAGTTGGTATTTGGTTTGATTTTTATTTTCCCGACGTTTCGGCATCTTTCATGAAACAATATAGATATGTAGTGGTAACACGCAGGGGTCTCGGGTTCGATTCGCAGAAGGGAGGTACAATTTGTACTCGGTTTGGTTGGTGGTAGGGCTTATTTCAAGTCCGCTTAGCTAGCTACCACCATCTTACCTAAGTCTGCCATAACAATTTAATAAAAATGGTTGTGTTTCGGCAGTTAAGTGAGGGAGGATTCCGGGTGTAGTGAGGTTACACCTTCGGCCTTATCATCACGGTGAAGGCCAAGCACTTACCCCGTTGTGCATAAAAAAAATGCGTGCTAATATTGCTAATCCAACGATAACAAACAAACATAAATACTTTGTGCTCTATAATCTATAATTTATCAGCAGGACGCACGCTCTTGGTATGCCCTCATGCAGACTTCCGTTGTCAGGAAAATGGAAGCGTGGGATGTTGTTTTTACGTTCTAATCATAATCATGGGTGACATTCGCCACAATTAAGTTTTTTATCGTAGGTGTTGCCACTTTGACCCCTGAACTACATAAGTACAGTACAGTTAGTGGTGGAAACTTTAGACTGTTTACGAATTTTGGAATATTTCAGGAATACTTCCGGAAATATTCTTAATAACTTCCAAAATTACCAGCAACTTTGGAAGTTTGCAAAATAGGTAGATTTAATGACTTAGAAAAACTGGGGATACTTTGAACCTTACTTACTGTGTTACTTTTACCATAGTTCAAGAGTTACAAGCTGTGGCAAATGTTGACAGGAAGTTGAGGTGATTTTTTCGACTGTAAAAAAATAATTTTTTGGTAGTTAATTAAAACTCATAAATTTTGCAATTTTCAAGTCTTATCATCAAGAGTTGAGGCTGAGGGCTGACCGGCTGAGGCACTTGGTTTACAAATCAAACAAACTAGTCCTTCTCTTACATTTTTTCGGTTATTATATAGTTATAGCCGATTATGTGCAAAATGCGGCCAAAGATGACGGGTTATAGGTACAGTATATAATTATTTATCTCAATGTAACGAAACTATTGTAAGTACCTAATTGTAAGCAGAAAAATAATGTTTAATAGGTACTTCCAAAGTTGCCGGAAGTTTTGGAAGTTTTCAGGAATACGTCCTTCGAAGTTGAATCTTTTCTGGAAGTTTTCATCTCTAAGTACAGCCCGATATTCAAACGTCCTTTCTATTCGCTAACGTTAGCATAAATAAAAAATAGGTGTCATGCGGCCGATATGAAGTTGCACAAAAACATCAAATTATGAAAAAAATAATACATAGTATGCTAGTAAATAATAGTGTCCAATCTTGAAATAAATTGAAATCAACACAAAAGTACGGATGCGCGAAGGAAAAAAAAATTATAAAAATTAAAAAACCCGCCTGCATAAAAAGACAAGTCCACAGAAAAGATGGAAACAAGATTAAATATTAAAGGCAACATAATAACATGCAGTCGGAGGCATGCATTAAGAAAGAGACGTTATGAACGATTTGAATTATATGCCTCCGACTGCATGTTTTATGTTGCCTTTAATATTTAATCTTGTTTCCATCTTTTCAGTGGACTTGTCTTTTTATGCAGGCGGGTTTTTTATTTTTTATAATTTATTTTTTTATTTATATCTTTTTAGTTATTATATATTACGGTCATGATATACCTTTTTGAAATCCTTACAGTAAGCCCTTTAATTTGACAACCATATTGCAGTATTCTAAAAAAAAATTTTTTTTCCCACTACGAATAGGTAGTATACCGTACAGCCGCCATGTTGTTTTTTTTATAACGCCACCTTCTTAAGAACACTTGGGCTGACAAGACAAATCTAACGATATCTTAATTACGGAAATCCATTCAGCCGTTTGAAAGATATGAGGTAATAAAGAATATTAATACAAACATACTTACATACAAGATACGCGCGAAAAACATAACCCTTTCTTTGCAGTCGGGTAAAAATCCAGCCCAGTGCGAGTCGGACTCGCATATAAAGGGTTCCGTTCCGTACCAAAAAAGGGCATAAAGATCACGTTTGTTGTATTGGAGCCCCACTTAAATACCTACTTAATTTTATTCTGATTTTAGTATTTGTTGCTATAGCGGGAACAGCAATACATCAGTTGTGAAATTTTCAACTGTCTAGCTATCTAAAACGATTTTTTATCTAAATTATTATAATGAGTCCTCGGTTTTGACCAACGTTCTTAGTCAAAAGTGGTTTTGCCTCATTTCAAGTTTTAAGACAATAGGGAATATGCATAAGTCACCGATTTTGATGAATTTGAGCTTGATCGCTGCGGACACTTATAAAAACATGATGGAACAGGAAAAAAAATAAAAAAAATGTGTTATTTTAGTTTTATCACACGATGAAATCAGGGAAAAATAACAATTTTTTTTTTCATTTTCGGATATAATGCACTTTACATTTAGATAGAATATCGAATAAGAAACAATATTTTGTAAGACACATATGTACTTAAACGCAAAATTTAGGGAGATAATTGAAGATTATTGGCAAACTCCATATTAAACGCGCCGAAACACACCTGAAACGTGATGTGTGACGTCACCATTTTGTATGGAGCGTTTTCGGCGGGTGCTGCTGCGCGCTAACTTCAAGTAACTATATCACGAGAAAAAAACGCAAGAGAAAAGTTTTAATATTACAGTTAATTTTCTCACGCAATATACTTTTGATTAAGATTAAAAAAAAATTGATGCATATTCCCTATTGGTCATTAATGTTTGAAATATTTTATTTATTTCATACTTTACCTAGGTATTCTACACAATACCGAATGCGTAGCCGGCAGCTGGTAATGAGTGTAAAAGATGAGAGCAGGGAAAGTTTCATGTTAAATTATTGTGATTTTACTGTAGGTAGTAATAGAAAGGAAATGTGTACCTATTTATCGGTGCGCCTCAACGAATATTTTATTTACTATTAAGCGGTGTGGTTTTATATTATAAGAAGATTTCTATTGACAGCATTTTTTTCAAACTTTTACATTTTTGCATTCACAATGCTATTTTTATATTAAGATGAATAAATAATGAAAAATATTAGAAAAAATCGGCTCACCCGTAGTTGCTGTATCCCGTCTAAGTTGCTACGGGTGAGCCGATTTTTTCTAATATTTTTCATTATTTATTCATCTTAGTATTTTTTTCAAAAACATCATTTCTGGCGCATGGTCTCTTTAAGACTTCTTCCACCCCCCGAGTCCCCCCACCATCTCCCTGATTTTATTTTATGATTGAGTTGATCATTGCCTGTTAAAAATAGTTTTGACCAACGTCCTTAGTTAAAACCACTTTGGACTGCAAAAATCAGTTAAAATTGGTTTTAACCATCCACCTTAGCTAATACCACTTTTGCCTGATTTTTGCAGTCAAAAGTAGTTTTGACTGGTTATGAGTTTTGACTGTAACATTATATTTTTTTTCCAGAATATGGCTTTTCCCGATCATGCACCATACCTCGGATCGCTCATGGCAGAGCCCGGAGCCGCATCAGGAGCAAGATGGTCAAATACATTTGCTCCCCGGGATACACTCTCAGTGGGAACAGATATGCCACCTGCAAGAACGGGGAATGGGACAACCCTGTACCCATTTGTATCAGTAAGCATCGGAACCATTAACAATAATAAAACCTTCTCGCCTATAAATATAATAAAAACACGCAATTCTTACAATTCAATATGCGTTAAGATAGGCACTCAGAAGCAGACCCATTCCCACTGGCAGCACCCGTTCACGAGCATGACGCATGGACCAGCCATCGCTTCGCTCAACCATATTTGAGGGAACGTAACGACCCGCCCCACACGACACCACCGCAGAAATTATTAAAGAGAACATGACATACTTAGGCTACCCATCCTAAGGCACTGAATTGAAAACTAATATCGAAAAGCTTCTCATAGGCCTTTACTTACAAAACTACTGACTATAGAAAGCAAAATGATTAAATGATTACAATAAAAAAAAATGAGAAATCAAAACAAGGTTTAGTGTGAGTGCGATGATTAGGTTCCTACTTGTACTTGTTTGTGTTTGCATTAAGTACCCATCTATTATAGTGCTTTCAACTGATTTTTTTTATTAGTAACTGGGCAGGCATTTGACAACCACCTTGCTTGGTAAACAGGATGTGGTCAAAGGTGTAACATGTTTGCCCAGGAAATGCCTGTTCACTCTTGCCTTGATTGAAGAGACCAAGGTTCCAAGATTGTAACTATCAGGAAGCACATGAGCAGGCAGCGCATTTAATTATTTAGCAGTTCGCATAAGAAATTCTTTCTTTTTAAATTTTCAAGAGCCTGGATGCGTCCTTCCTCCTAAAGTGAAGAATAGGCTGATGCTGCCATCATTCAACGATGCCTGGCTAATCTTCTTCTGCGACCCGGGCCATCAGCTGGTGGGTTCATCGGCTATATACTGCGACGGACGCCGTTGGAATGCCACAGCACCTACATGCGTTGGTAAGGTGACTAATGGCCGATTTCACCAACATCCCCTAAACCGTTACCTATAATAAAAGAGCCGCCAAACGAACCCCATGTTTTTCACCAACGTTTCACCAACTAAACAGCCCTTCAACTATGAGACCATAGCTAGGGGACAGTTTTTTCATAATTTTGGATGTGTTAACCGTAACTTTTGACCTTTGACTTAGTAATTACTAGCTGTCACCCGCGACTTCGTCTGCGTGGAAAGGGTTTTTTGCTATCCCTCGGGAACAATACTTATTTTCGGGATGAAAGGTACCCTATGTCCTTCTCTGTACCCCTGACAACGTGTATGCAAAATTTCATGATGATCGGTTCAGTAGTTAAGACGTGAAGGCGTAACAAACAAACAAATAAACAAACAAACAAACGGACTTTCGCATTTATAATATTAGTAAGGATTACATTAATTTAATTCTATTGATCTATTGTAGTAAATGTTTGCCCTAGATTAAAATATAAATATAAAAACACTTTTTTAAACTGTTTGAAGCCTTTAGACTACCGTAGAACAATTGTGTTCAGATATTCCTTTAGAAAGTCTGAAATCATCATGTTGATTCTTCTTATTTATTAGGCCGTATTTTACAATATTTTTCAAATAAGAAATAAAATATTAAAAATATTTTTTAATAAAATATTAAGTAAGTATTCAAAAAATAATCACAATGAAATGTAAAAAATCACTATGTTGATTTATTATTATTTATTAAGCCGTATTTCATTTAATTATCAAATAAGAAATAAATTATTAAATAATATTTTGAATAAAATATTAAGTAAGTATTCCAATAATAATCACAATTACTATTGGAATACTTTTGTTTATTTTTTTATATATTTTTATTTTTTATATTGTAAGTATATTATATTTTATATAACTATATATTTTTAAAAGTCCACGTTACCTATCACTTTTTTAAAATAGGCCAGTCATTGTCGAATTATTCAATGTCGTGTAAATAATGTATTTCCCAGAATTAACTCAAAATTTTTAAAGCTTTCTACAATTCAATAAAGTACCTATCCATTTTCTTTAGTAATTAACAAAAAAGATTTTTAAACTGGCACATAATGTTATGGACTGAATATTGCACCCCCTAAACTTAGCAGTCCTTTTAGCACCATGGGGGTCCCATCTGCGTTGGTGAAACGCATGAACGCGGTTATGTGGTCCCCTAACAGATTTGCGGGTCCTGTAAAATTTAGGGGACGTTGGTGAAATCGGGCATAAGCTCCCTAGCATGATAACCGAATCACGATATAGGTAACTATAAAAGATGAAACCAAATGATGTGATGATACTGAACGCTCTGGGTTGTACGGTGATGATGGTTTCGTCAAAATCGTTACAATCATTTATTTTATTTTATTTGACAACATCACATACATTGCTCCAATCCCAAAGTAAATAGCCAGACCTGAGACAATATTGAAAAGTTCATTTTCTACATTGACCCAGCCGGGGATCGAACCCGGGACCTCAAGAGATGGTGACGACTTGAAAACCGGCGTGCGATCCACTCGACCACGGAGGTCGTCATCAATGATAGTGTAGTACCTATTATATTTTTTATTATTATTTTTTTGTGAAATTTTACCACCCCCTAAAAAGTGGGCCACCTCTGCCGCCCCCACTACGCTACGCCACTGACTACACTTGCCCCCCTACAATGACTGTCAAAAGTAATATCGAAGCGATGTTGTAATTGAGATGGCGCTAAACGCGATTTATATCTCTGTCCCTATCACAACATTTACTTTGATGTTGCTATAAGAGCTTAGAGTACGGTCTCTGAAGGTCTAGTAGGTGCCAAACGAGTTCCAGGAAAGGGATCCAACATGATCTAAGTTAGCCAATGAAACACTGTCTCTAATGATAGAAAAACTAAATACTGTCTCATTTGATACAATTACATTTGTTACTTTTAGATTCTACATCGACCAGCTATTTAAGTTGCGACTTCGAGACCCCAGACCTCTGCGGGTGGAAGCAAGACGCATTACATGACTTCGACTGGGAGAGACTGAATAAGAAGACTCCCAGCTCCTTTTTGTTAACGGGACCTCCTTACGACCATACATATGGCCAATGGGGGTCAGGTAAGAAAATGTCTGGCTTGAATCATCATCAACGTATAAAAAAATCACCATCATCATCGGCCATTTTTAAATGTTTCCACTATTGGGTTAGCTTAACCGTTCAGACAGGCCCAATGCGGACTCGTGGATATAAACGACTGCAAAATCAGCACGGAACCACATGCATTCCAAAATAAAGAGGAGCTCAAGACAATAAACATTTGGTCACTCATTTTATTTAAAATTTTGATAGTTGGACTGACTTAAGTACAATTAATTTTCCATTTAATTCACTAGGTAGTAGGTACCTATGCCAGTTTCACAGTTCGACTAAATATACCTAAACAAATTGCAGGTTACTACATGTATATAGAAAGTTCATCCCGAATGGAGAATGATACAGCGCGCCTTATATCACCAATTTATGCAGCAGAGTTGGCCAACGATGGGTGTTTCACGTTCTTCTATCACATGTATGGAAGGTAAGAAAAGTGGAAGGAAAGAAAAACATTTGTTCACTCTAGGCCGTTTCAAGCACTTCTGAATGTAAGATGTCACGCGATCGGTTCGCAAGCCCTAAAACAGTCTCATATGGTCTTGTAACGCTCAGAACCGCAAGCCTCGATTATATACGCCGATTTAGCATCCTAGCTAGGAACCAATTTAGAGTTGCCACCCGTATAAATAAGTTCAATTTTAACAGTAAATTTGCACAAATAACGGAAAAGTCATCATTTTTTATGATTTTTTATTTTCTATTCTCATCTCCAATCTTAAACAATGTTTACTTTTCCGTTGTAGTGTAGATTCGATTTTATAATCGAACTTATTCTACAAAATTTTATTGTCAAGTACGGGTGGCAACCCGAAATTGGTTCCTCGCTAGGAAGCTAAATCGGCGTATGTAATCGAGGCTAATAGCACTCGTCAGTGTTCGCTTTCTTCCTGGATCTTTGCTTTTGAACTTCGTTACTCACTGAGGTTACTATATCAAGAACAGGGTTATAAACATGACATCTTGAAAACCTGAAGACGGAAATATTAACGTAGAAGATGCAAATTTTGGGCATAGCGCTATGTCTGAGAATAGTTATTTATTGAAAATACTTAATTTCTGTTTTTTTTTTTATTTATTACTGTAATGGTGGGTACTCACTTAGGTTCGCGAACCTCCACGCTCCGCGAACCTGGAACAGTGCGTCCTAGCAAATATTTTATTTTCACATTGGCCACAGTGTGTACGTGTGCGAACGGTTCCCATACGTGTTTGCACACGTACACACTATGGCGCACTGTTGCAGCACAGGATAAAAAAATCTTTTGGTGCAGGTTCGCGGAGCGCGGAGATTCGCGAACCTAAATGGGTTGGGTACCCACCCTTTTCCATTCCTAGAATCTTTTGTATTCCTACTACTTATCGGTCGTAACACAGTCATACCTAATTCTTTCTATCTTTCAAGGCATATAGGTGGTCTGAGAGTGTACCAGAAGCCAGATAGCATAAGATTGGAGATGATGCTAAACCTACCCGAGAGTGAACGGCAGCACTACCAGCTGTTTGAGCAGTGGGGGAACCAAGGCGACACCTGGTTTGGCGAGGTGGCACCCTTGAAGAATTTCTCTGAACCTTTTCAGGTAAAAGAAAAAATACTCAATTCTTAGACTTCGAGAAGGAACCACGAACCATGGGATTTCACGGGGAATCAGTATCCAAAGAAGATCATTTATTAATTCCCTCTTCAAAAAGAAGTTCAAGATGCCTCATAGTTTTTTCTTTTTAGATCGTGATCGAAGGAATACGTGGCAAAAAATTCACCAGCGACATAGCCATTGATGACGTCGCCATCCGGCAGGGAGAAAACTGCAGTGCTGCCAGCAGGGAAGTCACCACGCCCGCCGTCTTATTACGTATGTTTATTATTATTATCTATACCTACCAACATATGAAACTCTAAATTGATTTATTGATTTATTATTAGCATACGGTTATAAGAGCCCTATGGCTGAAGGTAGAGACATTAGAATTATTTATTCTTAAGGTAGACTCCATTTTCGGAGATTAAATACTTACCTTTTGTGGTGTAGTGTAGGTGAGCACTAAGAAATAAAGTTTTCGTTTGTTTTCAGCGGATTCATGTGAAGGCAGATGCACCAACTCCTCTGAACCTCAAGTAGGTTGTGGATGCCATCTGACTTGTCTTCTAGAACCCAATAGTTGCTGCCCAGATTTCATTGAAATATGTATCTACAATTCAGGTATTACCTATAAGTACTTACTTCTTTTTCGTAATTGACCGAGCGAGCACGAAGCGTCTCTGTTTCAGTTTGGGAAAAATGCTTTCGTTCCTATGTCCGTCCGGCTGTCCATTTGTCCTCCTCTACAGGTTGCAATTCTCAACCGATTCTCTTAAAACTTTATCAGTAGGTTCTTTAACTATATAGCTTTTCTGTCGACTCAGTTTTTCAAAAGGCGGAGATACGAGAATCATATTACAGAAATTTTGAAAAATGATTGAAAATGTCACAAACGCTAGGTTAACATTACAGCTCTACAGAGCTACTAGTTTGAATTGGAAGGTGTTTATTTATGGCTGTGGAGTGAATGCCCTTTTAGTTCTTTCATCTGACATTTTTAAAGTAAGCCCCATGTCACAGCCGTGACACACTCTGTACGTGAGAGTTCGAGCGCCAGCGACCTTGAGCCAGAGCGTGTAAGCGCTAGGGTTGATACCGAAATGGAATTTAGACTTGTGGCAAAGGAAATTACATAGTAGGTATGTTAGGAAATAAACTTGTGCAAGGACATGTTAATGAAAGATAGGTTTGATTTAGAATAAGTTTTTGTAATCTTTTAATTATGTTAGGTAAGTACACATCATAAATTGCAACCCTTATACTTTATTTTCTGTTATTTATCATATAATCATTTTTTTAATCTCTTAACGTGTTAATGAAGGAAAGGTTTGATTTATAATCATTTTTATTAGGGTTCCGTACCCAAAGAATAAAAAACAGGATCCTATTACTAAGACTCCGCTGTTCTGTCTGTCTGTCACCACTCACCAGGCTGTATCTCATGAACCGTGTTAGCTGGACAGTTGAAATTTTAACAGATGATGTATTTCTGTTGCCGATAAAACAACAAATACTAAAAACAAAAATAAATATTTAAGGGGGGCTCCCATACAAGAAAAGTCCTTTTTTTTTTTTGCCGTTTTTTGGTACGGAACCCTTTGTGCGCGAGTCCGGCTCGCACTTGGCCGGTTTTTTTATTTATTGTCAATTTTACCTACTTGCGTGTTTACGAGGTTTAATCGTCTGAAATCCTTATTTTCACGAGCTTTTTGTTATAATTAAAGTCAGGTTAAAGGAACGGTAAGGGCATGACTAATATTTCGTATATTTTAACTTATAAAATAGTCGATAAATATTTATTTTATTAAAATTCAAAATATGGTAAAGTTGCAATAGTAGGTCCCATCAACTATGGCAACTTTGACATATTTTTGTTATTTTAAAATAAGATATAAATTTATCGCTTACTCTATAGGTACTTACTTTTCTGGATCCCTGGGCAATACGAAGAAACTTTTATCAGGATTTTGTTTTTGGTTGTTGCCACAGCCATAAACACAACAATAACGCCCGCCGCCGGGCATGATTAATTATCTAACAATTAAATAATGTAAATTAAACGCGTAGTCAGTCCGTGCGAAATGCGGTACAATACGGATTGCGGTGGGACAAGCGAGCGGCAAACGAAAGTAGAAAGAACCCTTGCCCGAGTAAGTCGGCGACTAGCGGCTGCACTCCCCGCGCGCCGCGCGCAGCCCCCGCGCGCTTCCAGACACGCACACATAGCCGCGAGCGATTTTACGAGCATACATGCGCGAGTGTCGTTTCTTTTCGCGTTAGAGTATATATTCTGTGCCCATGTCTTCCTCATGAGTGGATAAGCAGTACCTATGGGCTATACCATGCGGGCTCAATGAGGATTGGTGGGTGTTAACCATTGCAAATGCAGCTGGAATCAACGGCTTAACGTATTTCTGAAGCATGGAGAAGAGCGAGGTGATAGGTGGTGATATTTTTGATCACCCATCCCACGACTGACCCTTGCAAAAGTTGCAAATGCCGCAGTTCAAATGCGCAAACCTAGCCCACTGAGAAAGCGAGCCTCTTTGGGTGGTTCATCCAAAATTTTATTTCAACTACGCATAGGTTTTATATTTTGTTTCTTGCATTGGAGTATTTTGCAATCGTCCGCTATACAGCAAATGATTATTATTATGAATTGTTATTGATTACAATTAATTAATTTTATTATAAATGATTAATTTTATTATAAATGAACATAAAAAAATATTATTTATAAATTAATGTGAAAATCAATATTTAATCAAAAAATCTATTTCAATTTTAAATTAATGTAAATTTAATAAATTAACATGCATTTTTTTTTAAAAATAGGCATGCTTATTTTTTTTTATTTTTATTTATTACTTATTAATTGAATTGTTCTAAAACTATTATTATTAACAAAGGAATTTAAAAAATATTATTTACTTATTCAACAAAATCAAATTTCTTTTTTCAAATTAATGTATTGAAATTATGTGTCATGCATGCAATATTTTATTATAATGTGAACTAGGAATGAAATCAATTTACTTAAGAATTAAAAATAAACAAATTTTTAAAGATACGAATATTGCAATGTAAACTTTTTATGCAAGAAATAAAAGGCTTTTTTATATTTATTTTATTTATTTATAATTGATTACGATTGTGTTTCTTTCTACATGATCATATTGATTAAACAAAGCAAAGCTCACAAAGTATATTTCAAATCAAACTGTTCAATTCAATTCAATTTTTTTTCAGATTATTCATCAGATGATCCTGACCTAAACAACACTACAGTAGCACTGCCACAGACTCAGAAATTAGTTAAAACTACTACACCACCTCCAACGCCTAAAATTATACCAATATCAGATGTTATAGATACAACGACAACAACAGTAGCTCCTACAACGACAAAAAATATAATAACTCCTAAACCGACATCACCAGCTACACAAAAAACAGCAAAACCTTCAACAACAATAATCAAATTAACTACACCAAAAGTTTTCCAAAAAGATGCGATCAAAGACAATTCTACAGAGAAACCTATAATTGTGAAAATCAACATTACTACATCTGTCAACACAACAAAATCTATTCCTGAAACGACTAAAGCTAAAAGAAAATCTACAAAAAATACTACAGTTGCTTTTAAACCGACCACTAAGGCTGTGGTTAAGAAATTAACAACAGCAGCACCTAGAGTCACCAAAGCTGCTAAAACTAAAGGACTTTTTAGTGAAACGAAAAGGCTTGAAGACGAACGATCAGCTGAAAGCAAAAATGGTAAGGAAATCGTAATATCACATAATAGGTAGCTGGTAGGTAGGTTCCTAAGCAGTGGCGGATCTAGGATTTTGGTTTGGGGGGGGGGGGGGGGGGGGCTTAACGTAGGTGAGGGCAGGCTTTACCAAGGTAATCAACAGATTTGTTGGGTGGACCCAAATGATTTTGGGGGGGGGCTTGAGCCCCTCAGCCCCCCCCCCCTGGATCCGCTAGTGTTCCTAAGGATAAAGAAGTTGTTTTAATTATGTTTTGTGCTGCTGTCCGAAGTTAATATTATCTAGATATTCGTACCCACATAAAACAAATAAAAAACAATTTAACAAAATTACAAAGACATTTAATTAAACACTTAACAGATACTAGCGCCACGGTAATGTTAGCGCGGTTTTATTGAAAGTACTTTGGTCCGTGATCACGGCTAAGGCGCTGAAACGTTAGGAAAATAAAAATCATCATCATCATCATCATCATATCAGCCACACGACACCCACTGCTGGGTATAGGCCTCCCCTAAGGATCTCCACGACGATCGGTCCTGCGCTACCTGCATCCACTGGCTTTCCGCGACCTCCACCAGATCGTCGGTCCACCTTGTCGGGGGCCTACCCACGGAGCGTCGTCCGGTGCGCGGTCGCCATTCCAGAACCTTTCTGCCCCAACGGCCATCGGTTCTTCTCGCTATGTGTCCCGCCCATTGCCACTTCAGTTGAGCAATCCTTCGAGCGATGTCGGTTACTTTAGTTCTCCTGCGGATCTCCTCGTTTCTGATTTGATCACGTAGAGAAACGCCGAGCATGGCTCTCTCCATTGCACGCTGAGTGACCTTGAGCCTCCTTATGAGACCCATAGTTAGCGGCCACGTTTCACTGCCGTAAGTCATCACTGGCAACACACACTGGTCATAGACTTTCGTCTTGAGACACTGAGGTAAGTCGGACGCGAAGATTTTTCGAAGCTTCCCGAATGCTGCCCACCCGAGTTGGATTCGACGAGAGATCTCTTTCTCGAAGTTGGACCTACCTAACTGGACTGCCTGTCCTAGGTATACGTAGTGGTCAACAACTTCAAGTGTAGTGTTCCCAACATGAACTGGAGAGGGTACAACATGGGCATTTGACATAATTTTCGTCTTATCCATGTTCATCCTAAGACCCACTCTTTGGGAAGCACTACGGAGATCTTCGAGCATTGTGTTCAGGTCTTCCATGGTCTCAGCCATAAGGACTATATCATCGGCAAAACGAAGGTGTGTTAGGTACTGGCCATTAATGTTGATGCCGAGTCCTTTCCAGTCCAAGAGCTTAAAGATGTCCTCCAACGCAGCTGTGAACAGTTTCGGAGAAATAACGTCTCCCTGTCTCACACCACGCTGCAGTTGGATAGGATTTGTGTTCTGGTTCTGTACTCGGATCGTCATGGTGGCATTTTGGTATAAGTACCTCAACACCTCGATATACCTATAGTCCACTTGGCACCTTTGGAGAGACTGCAGCACCGCCCAGGTTTCAATCGAATCAAAGGCTTTCTCATAGTCCACGACCGCCAAGCAAAGTGGCTCATTATACTCCTCAGTCTTCTGTATAACCTGCCGCAGCGTATGGATGTGGTCTATGGTGCTAAAGCCTTTTCGGAATAAAAATCAAAATATCTAAATTCCAAGTGTTTTATTTTATGTCTAGTAAGCGCGTAAGATGGGGCTTGAAAGGTGAAAATTAAAAAGATCTTACTGTCATATTACTATTATTCAACTTTTCATTTTCTATACATTGTACATGCCACGCTAAATATAATCTACATACCTACTAGCGATGGCCTTTGATAGTTAATTGGCGATAAATTAATCAATCAATCAAAAGGTACCATCATAAAAACTATCGCGTTTTAGTGGTCATGCCACGAAACCTTTACTTTTCGCATGTTGTTGCAATATGCGTCACAATGTCTGAACTGCCTTAATTTTTCGCCAGGTTCTGCATGGAAAACTATCCTGCTTACGGCACTGGCGCTGGTCTGCTGCGCGGGAGTGACGTGGGTGGTGGTGGGGGCGCGAGGGGCGCGGGGGCGCGCGGCGCTCGACTACTTGCGCGGACGCACGCGGCACGACCCCGAAGTTCGGTACCTACACTCCTCGGCGGATGACGATGATTAATAAAGTGTTATTTATGTGAATCCGAGTTTTATTTCTTCAGCCTCCTTCGTCTGACTGATGATTGACGCTTCATAAATAAGTAGGTATAAGTGGGGGTGTATGTCTAGATACTAATATGCCAAATTCATATTGTGATTTGTGTGACATTGTATTATGTTACTACCTACTTGATATTTTGCCCAATGAGGATCAGTAACAATTTTTGTTTAGTGGCTTATCAGAAAGCTTATAAAAATAAAATAAAATAAAAATTATTTATTTCAGGCAAAGTAGCCCATATTCACACAAAAAAAACACAATAAAATCAAATATAATAAAATACGATAAATAGATTAATCAGGTCAATATTTGCTGTTAGGCTGCACATTCACCATGCAGCAATGACGCATGATCTGGCAGTCAAATCTGCTCGCGAACACGCTCAAGATGCTGTTAGAGCTGGCCCGAACCCTGCGCACCAGGGATGAACACCGTTTCCGCATAATGGTGTAGAAACAGTCGACCTGTGCATCGGCGAACATCCCTGACGCGCTGCAGAATCGGGGCAGCCCCATCAGCACCCTGAACGCGTTGTTATACTGAACACGTAGGGCGCTATACTGTTTTTGCGTATGATTTACCCAAAGGCTGCTTATGCCACCACATGATTAACTGTGAAGACATTTTTGCGATATCTCTTAAACCTGAGAAGATATACGAGCTAAAACATGCTAAAACACTGTCATTTTGGGGGGTCCTTATGACGTCATCGCGACGTACGCGCACCTTAATGCCGTACGTGATAAAGTACATATTGCTTTGAGTTTGACATTTCCTTCAAACCCTTAATAAGTCAACCATTTATAAACGGATTTCAAAAAATCTTTTACTAAGTTTCATAGCTATTAATAAGATTTTATATTATATCATTAAACTATAGGATTCAAACCTGTTACTGATCCTCATTCTGAAAGGGTCCTAGCAAACATCTCATGTGACGAAACGCGAAAGTGACTTACATCGTACAAAGGACTGGCTGACAGACGTATGACGGATGCCAGACGACGATCGAAAAACAAGGCGGACGGCACGTGGAGCTGAAGATGACGAAGGTAGACCAACGACTGCTAACCGACGACTGCTACAACCAAATACAGCATCTACAGATACAGACTTTATAAGACTCTCCCGTGAATATTTTGGCAAAATTCTCAAGATAACAGTTCGGGACCGTTTTCATCGGAAAACACGAATACTTCCTCTGCTTATCAGATTTATATTCTTATTCTATTTATATTCTTAATAACTTCCAAAATTACCAGCAACTTTGAAAGTTTGCAAATTATTTAGATTTATTGACTTAGAAAAACTGGGGATACTTTGAACCATAATTAGTGTGTTACTATTTACCACAGCTTAAACTGTGCTATTTACCAAATTTCAAGAGTTATAATATAAGCAGCGGCAAATGTTGGCAGGAAGTTGAGGTAACTTTGTTTGAGTAGGTACCTACCTATAAAATTCTTTTGGAAATTAAAACTCATAAATTTAGCAATTTTCGAGGCTTATCATCAAGAGTTGAGGTCATCTAGACTTGGTTTACAAGTCAAAAAACTTAGTTCTTGTCTTACATTTTTCCACGGGGTTCCACAGTTTCTAATTATTTATCTCATTTTAACGAAATTATTAATTGTACCTATACCTAATTGTAAGCAGTAGGTAAAATATTTTTTTCAAATTTTCAAAGTTGCCGGAAGTTTTGGAAGTTTTCAGGAATACCTACTTCCTTAGAAAGTGGAATCTTTCCTGGACGTTCTCGTCTCTAGTACCAACCTAACTCTATAATGGCTTGGCAGTAGCCTTTTATGTGGTTAGAACGAACTTAATAAAATACATTGGGTAACAATAAAAAAACCTTAAAACAAAAACAACAAAAACAGCTTCAAAATTAAATACCTCTAATTATTTCTCTGATCTATCTGATTATTTCTTGCTTTTTAGAGGTATTTAATTTTGAAGCTGTTTTTGTTGTTTTGTTTTAAGGTTTTTTAAAGGCGGGTTCCTTTTTAAAAAAAAAAGATTTTTTTTCTACTTTTTAGTGGTAGGTACGTAAGCGTGTAAATATTTTTTAAACTTTATATTAAGTATACAATTTTAAATAGTAAAATGCCCACAATGGGTCAATTTCCAATTTTACGCTGTTTGTTTTTAAGGAGTTCCGTTGTGTCTTCGTAGTCCAAGTCTAGTCCAGAATGTTGCATCGCAGATCATGGTTTGGTTTGTTGAAATGAAATGAAATGAAATATATTTATTTGCGTTAATTGTGGTTACATTACAAGATGTTATAGAGATCAGTTGGAATCACACAATTAGCTGTTTCCAGCATGCAAAATTATGTTACAATACAATTACTATACTATACATTACATACGAACAAACAGTTTAATAACATTTTACTATCTACTATTGAAATGGATTATATGGACTATATGGATTGTCATAAACCTACCTAAATCAAAATCACTTTACATATACTATTTGACTTTGAGGAGTTCCCTTTGTGTATCTTCGAAGTTCAAAGTCCAATACCAATGAATGTGTGTGACCACTCTTGAAGTATACCCTTTCAAACAAAAAAGAATTATCCAAATCGGATCATAAACAAAGATGTTATGTCTGAAAATCCGTAAAAACTCGTGCGATGGAAGGCTAAATAATTTATATTTTTCAGGATTATGGAAAAACCACTAGTCAGATCTCTGTAAATTACTATCGAATGTACTGATTAACTTTGCAAATAATTATTCAAGAGTTTTATGAATTTCCCAATCATAACATTCAGTCAGCCCGGACATATTTTTTTACTACAACCGTTAATTTTTGCACTGTAGCAACACCGACCGCGCTGGTATCACCGAAGCCGGAAGCGCGGGAATACAAACCAGTGACCTCGTTTTACATCACCCCGTTTCCACAATGTCACCAGGCATGGGGGTAGCCTTGCGATACCTTATCACAAGCCAACTATCGACCGTCGCCGCCATCCGCCATTTTGTACCGCGCATGCGTCAAACATATGCGGACAAACTGACGTTTCGCTCAGCCCCGTTAGTATCACCAAGAAAATCCCACGGTATTGTAAATAACGTTGTAAATATTCGAAATTTAAAAAATAGAACATTCTTTTTTCGAAAACGCGATTCCTATTTCGAAAATGTCCGCGAGTGTAATATAGTAAGAAAGTTTTTTTTTTATAACAGAAGGAGTAGAATAGGTAAGTGGATCTATTTTAAACTTCTATTCTTTTTTTTCTAATCGAATTTGTGTCTTGGCGTTTTCTTTACAAATTGGATTTCTTTGTGATAAGTACAATGTTCGCAGTGGAGGACTGCAGACTTGGGTTTTATGTAACTGTGTGTTATATGTATGTCATATAAGTATGTAGTTTTGGCAACTTAGGTTACGCTGCGTGGTAAAATGCTGATAAAATGTAATTAGTCATGTGAGCGGGGGTTTTATTAGCTATTATTAATTTATATTACGCGTTATCAGATGACTGAAACGTAGTTGCTTTTACTGAAACTGGTTTAGCCTGAAGTTTTGAACACGCTAATTAGCAATTCATAAACCTACTTGTGAAATGCCTGCTGTATATTTTATTTTTATGTTAGTTAACCGTGGTTTTATCTGATGTATTTTTGTACCCGTTCGGTCTACTTTCGAAGCGTTAAGTGAAATATAATAATACCGTAGGTTCTACAGTTAACACCATTTTAAAATTATATCTTCAGCATTTTGTTACAAACTTTACATATGTAATTTTCTAAATAACTTCCTTTAGAAGCAGGATGTGCGAACAATCAGCAGTGCCTGCTATAATCCTTTATTTACTGCCAAAAACCTTAGAGCACGGATACACGATCATTCAGACTGACATTAGACTGATACAGGGCTGCCACTTATAGGATTTATATTTAGAATTTCTTAGAATAAATACAAATTACAAAATTATATAATTACAAATGTCAGCTCTGTATCAGTCTGATGTCAGTCTGACCCATAGATATAGAAAAATTTTCGCTGCGCTCAAGAAGACCAACAGAGCGTGGGAAAGAGAAGTTAACATTATACGGACACGGTCTATGAAAAAAAGAGTCGAAACTTTATGAGACATGGCACACCGCTTGCGTAACGTACGCGTGTAGACTGATGCATAACCCTACGCATTGCAGCTCCCATGAGACAAACAGGCTGCGTACCTACGCAAAGAAGAACGCATTAATGCGTGTAGTAATGACGTTGTACTCAATGGCATTCCCTATTGGACGTCACACTGAACAAATTCGAACACGCACGTGTCTTTGCTGCGCGTCACTACGCGCGTGACTACGCGCGTAGCTAAGTACGCATTCAGTTGTATTTGTTTACAAATAGTACCGGTACTACCGGTGTTTTATTTTGTTTTTAAATAATGAATAACGAAAGAAAAAGTAATTGAATTATTGCGAAAAAATTAGTCCATTTACTCAATCTTCGTCTGACATCGCGCATTAGAGTCGCAAACATGGCTGCCGCAGCGGCTGTGTACGCAAGGGACAGGTTGCGTTGCGTGCCCAGCACGTATGCGTAAGCGTAAGCGTAGACGTATGCGTAACCCGGTGTGTCAGGGGTCACGCGCGTCACTACGCGAGTGTCTACGCAGCCAGTGTGACCAGGTCTTTATCAAGCTTGGGATTTCCATTATGAGAAGAATTATAAATACCTGACCTGTACCCTAAGCACGAACCACTACCTAAACTTTGCGTACCCGTTGCTATGCTTTCCATATAGTTACTCTATGGCTTCCGTATTAAAAATGTCAATTATCGTCTGTCTGTCTATTAGTTTTGCGATTTCACGCCAGCTAAACCAATTTAATATCCTTCCGAAGCAAGAAATTATTCGTTCTTCAATGAACGCAATAAAATAAAATTGACTGTTGATGATAATGGATTAAATTTTCATAGTTCAGGGGCTAGTTCTGTTATAAATCAAAGAACACTATAGTACCCCATCTATAGAGAGAAAAAACGCGCGTGAAATACTCGATCGAGTAGTTGTCTATATGAGAAATTTTCATTTCGCATTTCGGAGGTAGAGGGCCATTCATACGAATTTCATGATTTCCTCCTGGCTTCTCCCCCGTCCTTGTTACAGTTGGTCACATTTGTGAGAAACAGTGTGACGTCACACATTTTTCAATTTTAGATCTAGAAATAATTATTGAATGAAAACAGCAGTTCAAAAAGTTGTTTTATTTGAATTTAAATTAATTTGAAATGTGACGTTAGGAAATTTAGGACCCTTCCCACCCTCTTGTCACACAATATCACACTTCGTCGACCCCTCCCTCCCCTTAACATGTGACGTAATTTACCTATACAAATTACTCATCAAATGTTTTTTCAGCTATGAAAAAATTACGCGCACAAACACATTCGATAGAGTTATTTTGTATGGGAGATTTGTACAGCTCCATCTACCGTGGAAAAGCGAAATTAAATTTATCATAGACAATTGTTCTCTCGAGTACTTTTACGCGCGTTTTTTCTTCGATAGATGGTCGTGCTAAGGAATCACGATCACCTCATCCGAGGATGCGATTTTAAGACCAACTTAAGAAATTGCTTAATGTATTATTTTGTGGTCGCCGACTGCCGGCTTATACAGTGTTCGTTGCATAACTGCCTTAATTGGTGGCTAGGCCCTTATTCACAAACGTCCGAAACTTTCCGTATCTGATGCTATGCTTTCCATATATTTAAACTATGGTTTCCGTAACTTTTGAGAGTTCGATTCGAAACGAAGACTAAAATTTACGGATTCAGCTATTTGTGCCGGAAAAGTAAGTATCCGTCGTCGGTAAGAAAATTGACATTTGAAATAGGTACAGAAACTATAGGAGCATAGCATCGGATACGATACGAGACAGCTATTGGTGTCGGAAGAGTTACACCGGCAGGCTGATTATCTAATCAAAAACCACCACGCGACCGGTTTCAGTTCACAGATGAATGTGATACATTGCTGCTTTTCTTTGGTATGTTTTTTTTACCCTGAAAATAAGTACCTACCAATGTAGGTATCACATTCATCTGTCAAATGAGACCGGTCGCTAGGTGGTTTCTAATTAGATAATCAGCCTGCCGTTTGCACTAAACTTAGGAATCGCGTAAAGTTTTTTCCTTATTACCTACAATTTGAGCAAATTAGGTAATACCAAAACGGTGTCATGAACTATGCTTGCGCCTAATTATCTTGGTCGTGATGTTTAGGAAAAGCCTTAGGCGTTTTTTAAGATTAGTGCAAACGGGTGTTATTATCCGTTCGTCGGGAAGAAAATTACTTACTATAGTTAGCAAAAACTTATGTTCGGATACCCAGCAGGTACATACAGATTTTTTATTCTAAGCATTCGTTATTAGGGGAAACTAAAAGCTCTTTCGCTTCTGGCCTTCAGACAAAATCTCTCGCTCAAGTGTTCTCGTCCGTTCAAGGTTTTTTCAGTCTTTAAAATAAGGTTTGTAATTTCTTTAAAAAGTAGAACATTTGAAACCGAGAGTAGTGAAAATCTTTATTGGTCGTCTATAAAACAAGTAATGAGGGTAGGGGCTTACTTACAATCCGCACTCGGCCCGGAAAGGGTGAAGCGGGTGAAACGAACCGAATACAATTTTGTTTATTTTCTTTTTGGAGACAGTCGGATACAAAAATGCGATGAGATGACTCGAGCGTGGAGAAATCAAAGCTTGTTTTTTCTTCAATTAAGTAGATATGGTTAGTATTAGGTTATCTCGATGGAATTAGGAATAACAAAAGGGAATTAATTAATTGGGTGACTGGAAATAATTAAGGCGACTGTTAATGGGATACTTAAATAGTAAACCTATCAGCGGTTTATTTTTTGGGCGACAAAATACATAACGGGGGACTACATGTGGGAAATAAATAATTTTAAGTTAGCAGTGAAGATGAATAATGAGTGACAAAAATACTGAGTGGGCAACTATTGTACACCTAGTTGGTAAATCTATGCTTATAACTGATTTAAGCTGCCCAACATGGTATTTTTGTCATCTCGATTAGGATAATAGCTACTCACCTTTATTAAATAAAATATATACCACATTTTAAATGGTGTGTGTGCCCTAAGGTTGTCGCCCAAATAAATAGTAATTTAGTCGCCCGTTCTAAATAACTAGTTACTCTATTTGTATTTTAAAGTCACCCATTTTCATCAACAATTGTAGTCGCCCTCAGTCCGTCGCCCACTTAGTATTTCAGTACGCTATATTCAGTATTTTTGATACCCAAAATAGGAATTTATTGTTACTACTAGCTTCTGCCCGCGACTTCGTCCGCGTGAATGTTAGAGAAAATCCTTAGAGAACCTTCAACCAGGATCCGACCAGTCATTTTTATGCTTCCCGTTCCCGTTCCCGTTCCCGTTCCCGTTCCCGTTCCCGTTTAACCGGTATTTTTAAACCAGTTTCAAGCCCTGATTGAATCATCGAACAAAACACTAATTTAGCCTAGTTAGGTGTAACTAATTAGAAAAAAAAATTTAACTTAAGTTTATTTTCAAATTTTCAAACGTACCTACATTTTCCAATGTTAATTTTCCGATTCTCCTCTTCTTATTCCTGTTGATTCCAACCAATTTTATTATTAGTTTTCAGTATAATAACGCTTCATTTATTTATAGACAAAGTAATTATTTTCATGGTTATTAAAAAGTAATTTTCAGTCAATTACTTTTCCATCAATTTTCACGATATTGAGCATTAATTTTTCAATGCTATCAACTTTTTTAATAACCCTTTTATAAAACCAGTTTTTTATCTTTTCATGATAAACTGCATAGAGGCAACCCTAGACCTAAATTGTTTTGCTTTTGCTCATTAGTTTAATGGTTGTCGAAAACAACAGTCTAGTATTTGCATCTAGGGTTTTTAATTTGCAGTTGCAGCTTTCAATACAAATCTTTACTGATTTTATGTAACACCCTCTATTGTTACGTTAGTGTCATAAACTAGACTAGTATTAAACAATACTAAATAATATACTAGAAAAAATACGACTCACACCAGATCAATACTCAGACGGGAATCGAACCCGCGACCTTTGGATATCCGGTCCAATGCTCTGACCGCTGAGCTACCGAGTCACTAGTGACATCGTCGAATTTCTTCTAGTATATCCTACTCTTACGCTGCAATCCAGCGTTATTTCACCAATGTGAGGAATTACCTCGACATTCAATTGAAATATCTTTCCAGATATTTAGACAATTGATTAAGATGGAATAGCTATATAATTTTTAAATTTGAGATTTTTGCATTTACAATGCTATTTTTAAACAATACTAAATAATATACTAGAAAAAATACGACTGTCGACAGTCGTATTTTTTTTAGTAATTTAAAAATAGACTAGTATTGATGAAATGGGCAGCCAGTTTTCCGTCCGATGCAAACAAAAGATGCAAACGTTAAGGCTCCAGCACACCGGATGCGTAAGCGTATGCGTAAGCGTGCACGTAGACGTACCATGACGTTGTAATGCCTGAAACTTTATGAGACATGGCACACCGCTTGCGTAACGTACGCGTGCACGTAGACCGATGCGTAACCCTACGCATTGCAGCTCTCATGAGACAACCAGGCTGCGTACTTACGCAGAGCGGAACGCATTGATGACGTTGTACTCAATGGCATTCCCTATTGGACGTCACACCGAACAAATACGAACACGCACGTATCTTTCCCGCGCGTCACTACGCGCGTAACCACGCGCGTGACTACGCATTCAGTTGTATTTGTTAACAAATAGTACCGGTACTACCGGTAGTAAGTGGTGTTTTATTTTGTTTTTAAATAATGAATAACGATATTAAAGAAAAACTAATTGAATTAGTGCGAAAAAACTAGTCCATTTACTCAATCTTCGTCTGACATCGCGCACTAGAGTCGCAAACATGGCTGCCACAGCGGCTGGATACGCAAGGGACAGGTTGCGTTGCGTGCCGCGTAGACGTATGCGTAACCCGGTGTGTCAGGGGGTTACGTGCGTAACTACGCGCGTGTACACGCACGCGTAACCACGCGCGTGTCTACGCATCCGGTGTGCCCAGGCCTTTAAACGGTCATTTGTTATTTAATATTGCTTTAGGAAGGTTGGTAACTGCTACCTACGCTCGACTTATAGAATTTAGTAAGATAGAAGGCCTTGAAAAATTATCTCTCTTTCCTTCGATTGTTAGTCACTTTGTCTGTTTTGGCTGGTATCCGTTTCCATGGCGATTTCGAGTGTCTACCCGATACGAAGGGATTATTGCTGAAGTAGAGGTAAAGGCTTGTCCTATTATGTATTCTGCGGTATTGGTAATCTAAGCTACCTACGCACTGTATAAAATGCCTGAACAGTCGACTCACCACGAGCAAAGAAATTTCACCATAGAACATCATATGCAGGGTAATTTTGCGACCCCTTTACAAAATCAAACATAAGTTCAAGGAAGTAATACAAAAAATATTAGTGAGAATGTAATTATGAATAATTTCTTTTTAAATTCACAGTTTTTAGTCACTTTTTATATCCTAAAAATCTAGGCGCGCACGCTCACCCTCGCGCAAGCGACGCGAGCGGGGGAAGGCGGGTGGCGGGACCCCCGGCTCGCGCGGGTCGACCGTGCGATGCGCAAACAGTGACAACAATTTCAAGTTGTGAAGGGAAAAGTTTAGGGCAAAAATGTAAAAAAAAATATGTTTCTTTTACTTTGTAAATTGATTGTACTGCTGTTATAGAATGACCTGACAAAGTTTGAAAAGGGGTCCAAAAATGACCCTGTATATCATATAATGTAATTTGGTACAAATATTGTACCAAATTACATTATATAGTAACTTCTATGACAATATTACACGATAGCACAGTATTGATGATAGACGATAGATACCTATATAAAATAAATATGACTGTGATAAATACATAATTCTGCCTGTCCCGTATAATTTTAATCGTTTTTATTCTTCATGTCGCAAATAGGTTTTGCGTTTCGTCTGTAAGTATTTACCGAGTTATTTTTATAAAGTTATATTATAACCTATACTGTACAATTTAAGTAATACAAAACGACTTAATGCTAATAACTTTCTCTTCCAGTCAACCGTATGATTTTCTATAATTTTCCGTCATAAAGTTTTCTTTTTATTTCAACCGAAGTAATTGTATTGAAAGCATGCTCTCTGTTGAAAGTAAATTACACGAAATACCTAGAATTACGTTTTATAAAAAGTAAAATAAACTAACTATATATTACTTTCTATAAAAGGTCTCAGTAAATTAAAAGTCCACCCCCACAGACGAAAGTGGGACTTAAAAGGTCAGAGTGAACACTTGCGACATTTACGTCTCTAGTGCAAATCAGAAAACGCTACAAGATTAAAGGACTTTGTAACCGTTGCCCTAACAAGAATGGAATAAATCTAGATGATCACGGCCTATGAAAGAGACTAAAACCTAAGTGGAACCCTAATAACCTACAGGACAGGAGGACAATCAAAATCCGCTTACTATTTACCGTTGATTATAACTAAACTACTGGAACCTAATTTTACTGGATTAAATAACCTCCAAAACGCAATTTACTAAGTTTACTTTATTCAACCTTAACTAACCTACAAAGAACCTTACTAACAAGCTTTGTGTGATCTGAGAGGACCTGTGAATGTCTAATGGAGGAACCCTGGATGTGATAAGTAGTGAACCCAAATTCTTTTAAAAGTGTGATTAGTATTGATTTTCATTTTCCAATAGAAGTATTCGCTTTTATTACTAGATTTTAATTATTCCTGCTATTACATTTATTTCTAAATGAAAATACCACTGAAGGAAAGTTATTGCTCTATTGATACAACCAGAGAAATAGAAATTAAGTCTGTGTTTTTCCTAAGTGAGCCTACTTTAATTTCATATTAATTCTTAATATTTGTCATACTGCCAAGGGAAACCCCATAGCTCTTTAGTGTCAATAAATGGGAATACTATAAATAGAGGGGAAAACGTTCCCAACTACGTTCCATTGATGAAGTAAGTATGAGTGAAATAAACCTATGTTGATAGGAAATGATCAAAGTGAATTTATGAGTTAAATGGAGTATTGTTATAAGGTAAAAGAGGGTATGTTCAACCATAATAGACTGTAAGGTAAAAATAGGTAAGTCGGGTTATAGAGAAAAGTTAAATTTGGATAATTCTCTTCCGCTGCCAAGTGTCAAATTATAGGTCATGTATGACGTTATTCTAAATAATGTAAATTATCTATTGTCAACTTAATTCATTAAGATAAGAGAGATAATTTGAGATAAGTTAAGAAGTTATAGTCGCCTGAGATCAAAGTATAATAAAACCCTCAACGCTTTTAAATAAGGATTCTTTTACTTTCTTAAGTTATTGTACAAGTAGTGGATATGCAATTGTGGTTTTGCCAGCTAAGGTACAAAGCTCCTCCCCGCTCTATACAATGAGTTTCGACACCGGACGTGGGCAACTCCCTTCTGGCCAGCCATATTTTTTTCATGATAAATTTACTTAGTAAGTTTATTATATTAAGATATTTGGTCTTTGTCAGTCTGTTTCTACAAAAGAGGACGGAGCAAAATGCTCCCAAGCGAACTATCAGTTTTCACAATGAAGAATTCTCCTTCAATTGTGATGGCTGAATTACAATTTTTTTTTGCTTTAATAAATAATTCTAGTATGATTGTTTAACATTAAAACAGATGGACACAACATCACTATCCATTTACTTGGGACACTGATAGTTCTCATATTCTGAAGGAAAGACAATTCTAAACAAGGTAATAAAGTTCTATGACGGATTCTTCATACTTTAATCTCGGCTAAATTATGTATATACAACCATAAACCGAATTGACTTCAGTTCATTTCATTTAAAGTTAAAGGCGATATTTCAATTAAATGTTGAGTAGACTAGGCAATATTTGACATCAATAAAATTCTATTTCTTTCATCCTCAAATTGAGTTGGTTGAACCTAGTTATATTATTTGAACTCAGATAATATGTTGAACTTATTATTTGTGAATTTAATGTATTCACTAAATAATATAATATTTTCATAGTAGGTAGATACTTTTCAAAGTATTATCTCACTGTTAGTCATATCCTTCATTCTGTTAATTTGAAAGGTTTACTCAAACTATGATCTAGTGTTCCATAAACTGTGATTCAACATTAGTCTAATGGTAACACGGGATTATTCCATACGCCCAGATCTTGTTTTAGTATTCCTCCCACAATCACCAAAACGGATTATCTCAACTGTAAACGACCAATTGAAAACAGGCTCAATTTTACCAATCCAAATCAAGGATGAATAATCATTCTTTATTTATGATTCAACTTTCACTATTAAATCATTATCCAATATTAACAGAAGAATTTGTCTAGCTCTAATTAATAGTAAATCAAACTGTAGGTACTACTGAAGCTTGCAAAGTCTACTCAATTGAGCACATTATAATAATTATTCACAACACTGAATCAAAGCATTGATAGATCTTTGTTAAGGCGCCTACCATGGAAGATTGATACTTTTCCTTCGGATCGGTCAACTTGTGGGTACTTACTGAAGCTTGCAAAGTCTACTCAATTGAGCACATCGTAGTAATTATTCACAACACTGAGTCATAGCATTAATAGATCTTTGTTAAGGCGCCTACTATGGAAGATTGATTCTTTTCCTTCGGATCGGTCAACTTGTAAGTACTTACTGAAGCTTGCAAAGCCTACTCAATTGAGCACATCGCGGTAATTATTCACAACACTGAGACATAGCATTAATAGATCTCTGTTAAGGCGCCTACTATAGAAGATTGATACTTTTCCTTCGGATCCTACCCAGTAGTTTCACATAACCTTTCGTTCACTATATTTAACACTTCTGCGCTTCCTAGATTCCGTTCCTAAATCATCCTACCTCATCACACCCTAGTCAAGTTCCTATGTACCACTGAATGACCTGCGGCAGCCATCTTGTTGATACCATTCTCGACACCACCTGCCTATGTTTCGCTTCGACAGCCATTTTGTCGTACACCAACCTAATTGCGGCCTACCTAAATCTGATACACTGCGAATTGACCTACCTCTCCTTTGCCTATATAAGAGTTCCTAGCTTATCTAACGTTACTGCTGTTACCTTGCTGACAGCTCGACCTTCTTGAGAACGTCCAATCTTTTACCAGCATCCAAGTTTCCCTCCCGCCTTGAGATGCAAACCTAACCTACTGTTCCTACGCACCTAACAATGAATTTATAAACCTAATGAGTTTACCTGCCTACCAGCGACTAAATTTAGATTTCCTATGCAATATTTGTGATGCTTACCCCATCACCGAAGCCCTGAATCTGTACAGCGTGAGCAAGCATGACTCGCCTATCTCTCTCCTAGCAGCTTGTACGTGGCCAAATTTGATTGGGAGGGAACAAATAGGCACCTACAGCGGAATAAGTATACCGAATCCTCGGGACACCAACGCTAGCACGGAATTAGATTCTCAAAGCTCCTTTCGGACCGTCGGATTGCTAGAGATGGGACACATTCGGTACACTTATGTGACTAGCTAGGCAATCTAGAAATTTTGATGCCCGTCTGATACGCCACATACCAGACTATTTTACCTAACCCCTTGAGGATTGACCGAACGCCCCTTAGAGACACAACACTAATGATATTTATTCAAAATCAAACCCCCCTTTATCGTTTCCCAACTGCTTATATAAATTTCAAACAAATTTGATTCGGAAAATTCTTAGATTTATTGGGAAATTTACTTTACTTTATGAAAATTCGCAAACAAAATCTACCTACTTTAATTTCAAGCTTACTTATACCATATAAGCCCTAATTAAAGCGTATATGCAAAAGACTCGCACCCGGTTGCGGACCTATACGTCAAAACCTCAATTAAACACTTTCTTCCTGACTTCTTGCTGTTTTCTTGCGTTATAAAAATACTACTTGTTCGAAGCTATCTTACAAAGAGGGTATTGACGGCTTCTACCGAGGTTCCACTTGATGCTACGTTGACGACGAGGAAAGTAAAAAGAGAGCGATTCCCCTCGAGCCACGTCTTTTATAGCCCCCCAAAATCATTCACTCACTCCAGGAACCTCACCCCACACGACCTAAGCATCTTTTTTACCTACCTTCATTTCCCTACTTTACATAAATTATTCCTAAAATTTTCCCTTCTCCTTCAAAAATGGGGAGAATTCAGTTTTGTTTTACTCAACTTGTAAATATAATATTTAAGTTGCTAATCTTACAAAATGAACCCCTATGCTAATCAATAATTCCAACGTACAATTCAACTAACTAATAACCTTCTATCTTCAAGATTCTTTATACTCAAGCGCACAACGACGCTCCATTTGTAACCAAATTAAAATTAATCTGTTACCTAAATATTTCTTTATACTGACATTTCATCTACATTTGATTTAAACAATTCATACAATTGTATGAAACAACGTTTCAATCATAAATAAATCAACAAGTTTTCCCCCTTACATCATTTCTAACAAAACTAACAACTTTGAATAATATTCAGAATATTTATCCAGAATCATATGAAATTATTGTACTATAATCATAAAACTCTGATTAATACGAATTTTATATTCACAACAAATCGAACCTCCCATATGCTACAATTAGAATCCAACTTTTCAATCTTTTTATCTCGCCTTCCCCAAAATATCATAACCTCTAGAATCAATTTGCTAAAATACGTATTACAACATTTTCCATTAAGTATTCGGTCCAATTAAACCTAAAATTTCCGATCAATTTAGCATCACAATGTTGGTACTTTAAAAACCCTAACTGGCAACACTCATCCGACTACTTTTACATTTTCTAAATGCCTACCCTCATTTGAATTATAAACCTGCAGCATAAAATCCCGCTTTCGAAGAAACTTCATATCAATCTTTCTTCGTACAACACCCAACGACAAGACAAACTTTATTAGGCTCCATCCACATTTTCCCATGAAATACTTTCTTATTACACCTTCAATAACTATTGTTTATGTTTTTTAATAATATTTCTAGATTTATCCTTACAATATTTCTATTAATTAATTATCTCCCCTTTTATTTTACAATTCGAGTCTTCAATTTACCACTAAACTGTCAACTAAACTCCGCCCAGAATAAAACATTGTTCCATTTCTTTTCTCTCTCTCTGTATTATCTCTGAACATCAAACCATATTATAAAATCAAATTAAACTTCAATTTTAATTTAAAATCTCCAATTTAACTGTGTCATGAAGCAAAGGCATGGTATAACAAAATACCCTAATTTAAACAAATACCGCCTACGATTAACAAAATGTACTAGATCCGCTACAAAATTCTCCAAACCAACTAAACTTGCATTTATCCCCCAAATCTAACTAATGTCTAGTATTTCCTAAAACAAAATTTAAATTTACAACTATGATCTGGCAAAAAGGTATGGGACTTGCCTTTGCGACCCTCAGTTACCATCTGGCAATCGACTTCTCATCGATTGATCCACTGGAATGACCTACTATATTTAATTTCGTTCTTTAGCTAAAACACATCACGTGGTGTGACACTACTGACAACTTACAGAAATAATTAACACCGAATTCAATCCTTTTTTAAGTAATCTTCTAAAATAAACTATTATAATGATATTCGAGAGGCTCTAATAAAATTTGATAAATAAACAATAATAAATATAAATAAATTTTAAGCCTATTAGCGTCGTTACCTACGCAGAGACTAATATTTGAATTTTAGCGCTGTGAAAGATTAAAAGAACTTCCGACATTATTGCTAACTCAAAACCTGAACTACTCTTTATTATAATAACTTGTTCGATAGTTAAATAATATTATGCTCAATATGAAACCAAATTCGAAAAATATTTGAGATAAAATAGCATGTTCAGTTTTGAACCGTTACAACTTGTAGATTCTTGGAAAAGTTGTCATGGTTAAAATTTTATTTAAGAAAGTATTTATTATAAGTGAAAAGTTGATTTTGAAGTTGAAATCAAAGCTCTATTACAACTTTTCATATTATAACATGCCAGTATTTTACAGCATTTAAGATTATCGAATTCTAATGACCGAATACTCAAACGCTAATTAACTTTGAGGAGCTCTCAAACGTCGTCCTGTCGCATTAAATGTCAAAGATATGACAAAGACAGCATGCTGTTTGAGAGCCGCTCAAAGTTAAGTAGCGTTTGAGTATTCGGCCATAAGACTTCTACGTACGTACAGTTAAATTTACATTAGAAATAAATACTGTTTACGGATTTCAGCGCGTATTCAATAATTCAGGTGTGTTATCTTACAATTATTTTAGTCATCCATACCGCCATGAAATCAAAAACCAAAAAAATCAAACTAAATATAAATAATTCAAAAAGAACACATGTGTTTTATTTCTAAACATCTTTACCGTATGTGCATCAATTTTACAACTTTTTTGCAACCATTTAATCTTAATACCTATTAAATCGTACTACTTTTTATTATTTTTGGTAACGATTGTTCATAATCTGAATAGGCTTCTTGCGCCAAATTATTTTTTATCAGCTATAAAAAAAGCGTCCTGAAAGTTTGACGGTTTAAAAATATATGCATATTTTTTTAATTAATAAAAGGCATTTTAACACGTTTTTATTAGGTTGCTTTCGCGTTTGTTTGTTTGTTTGTGTGTTTCTCCACAAAGTTTGCGAACGATTTTATCCTAGCTCCCCGATGAGCTAGAGACTTGAAACTTTTAACATAGGTCAGAACTGGAAGGCAATTCAATATTATGGTGTTATTGAGCTGATCTGATGATGAAGCCGGAAGAAGGACACAGGAAATCTATGATGAAACCATACAACCCCATCGTGTTTGGGCACGTTAGCATCGTCTTGACGAGTACTCTAATGGGAGACGAGGTCCAGGGTCTGATGATGAAGCTGAAAGTCCATGCCATAGGAACTCAATATTGAAACCATGCAACCCCATCGAGTTTGGGCTCGTTTGAATCGTATTGACGAGTACTTTGCTAGGAAATAGTTTCCAGGGTCTGATGATGGAGCCGGAAGAAGGCCACTGGGACTCTGTAATAAAACAATGCAACCCCATCGAGTTTGGGCTCGTTCGAATCGTTTTGACGAGTGCTCAGATAGGAGATGGTATATTTTTAGTCTTAGCTCGTTAACTATAAAAGCAGAAAATAAAAATTTACTAAAAAACACGTTTTTAAAACGGACGTGGGGCGCATGCTAAAGACAATATGGATGATAAATTTTACAAAATGCGCCCCACGTTTTTAGATTTAAAATTTCTGTAGGTATAGGGTTATAAATATTTACAGAAAAAATATTTTTTACTTTTTAGTCTGTTTTTACTAGTCCATTTTAATGTTTTTAGTCCGATTTTTTTTGTAATAATTTAGTTTATTATTTAAATTTCTTACTGTCTTATTCAGAGATGTTTCACAAAACTGGGGTGCAAGACTGTTCTAACAAAACTGGTTTAATGCTTGTAAACCAATCACAATGCACCTTTTAATCCTTAAACGGTGGGACTAAACGTTAAACTGTCACTCTAAATACGATTTGCGCTAAAATGGCGTTAGTCCGCAGTCTAACGCAATTTTAACTTTAGCCCTAGTTTAACTGAATAAGACAGTGTTTGTTTAAATATGACAGTATCAGACTATTATCTATTCTGTGGTATCAGCCCTACACTTTGGGCATAGAGGCCGTAATAACAATTGATTTCCCGAACTCACTGTCTTGATGTCCTTTCCTTGAGCAAACTTGTGGAAAGCGGACTTTGCCTAGTTTGGGAGAACGTGTGGGCCGGTTTGAGACTGTCATGTGTGGTACAAGTTTTAAGCACTAAACTTTTTTTAAAGTGTTAGAAATAAAACACTTTTTAGGGATTACAGCGCATATATTGGTTAATTCAGATGTTATTTTAGAATTATTTCGTTTTGATTTGTTGGTTTTTTGGGTGTCGAAACGTCGGGAAACCCAAAAAACCAGCCAATCAAAACTATATAATTCTAAAACCTATCTTTTTTAATGTAGGTAGGTACTTACTTGAGTTAGATATTTCTTTAAAAATATAACCTTCTATACTCTGCTTTTAAATTTTAATAATTTATTAAAAAAAACCAACAGCGATACATTAATGATTTTGTAATATGTTTACATGGTTATTGAAGGTAAGGCTAATGACAAGTTTCTAATATTTAATCCAAATAAAAAATCTTTTATGTGTACTTACACAATTAACTTAATTCCAAGAGCGTCCTACGAGAAAAGGAAGGGGTAAATACCTAAACTGCATTTACTATAACTTTTTCTTTACCCAATCTTATGTTATGACTTCAGTTTTATCCTTAGTCCACCACAAGTATATTCGTAGATTTTTGCTCAACCCAATTTTTTTAATGTGTAATTTTTATGAAATTGTCAGCCCAGTGCATGAGTTGCCTTTCTATTTATTTTTCTAATCCTTATCAACTAAAAGTAGCTTTGAGAAATTCCGAATATTTTTTACAAAGTGATTCATACGGATTTATCTACGTAGGTATAAAAAAAGTTTCATTCATGAACGAAACATTTTTTTTTCGCAATATCTTCTAACTTGGGCCACCTCCTTACACATATATCTTCATTAGAGCACTCGTACTCCATCTGCGGTAAAGTGGCGTTTAATAACACACTATTAGATTCCAAATTGGCTTAGCCTACCAAGTTACCGAGGGATGTAATATGATTTTCTATACTTGGACCCCTTTCGTAACCAAATTAATTGCTTAGAAATTACCTAATGCCATTATTTTACCTTATTTTATGTGTGAAAGCGACTTTTATGGGGGTCTTAAACTTATTTTATGTGTTATACTTAGCAATCATTTATTTTTTGTTAATAAATAAAGCATTATTATGACATAAAAAATATTAATAAGGCTACCTAGTAAGCCTTAAGCCCTAAGCCCTAAGGTACAATACACAGAGTAGTGAAAGTTTTGGTTTTTGTAAGCCAAAATCGTGGTGAATTTTACATGAAGTATTTAATATCATTATTTCTACTTATAAATGTTTTTGCAACGAGCGGGCAAAAATAGTTGGTATTCATGAAAATACCCTTAAAACCTGTTTAAAACCATAAAATTACTGAAAGCTTCATCATCATCATCATATCAGCCGCACGACACCCACTGCTGGGTATAGGCCTCCCCCAAGGATCTCCACGACGATCGGTCCTGCGCTGCCCGCATCCAGTAGCTTCCCGCAACCTTCACCCTCACGTCGGTCCCCGTTGTCGTGGGCCTACCCACGGAGCGTCGTCTGGTGCGCGGTCGCCATTCCAGAACCATTCCTTAATACAAAATTATATTGAAAAAAAATAAGTTGTACCACGTTAGTTTTCAAACTTTACAAGCGAACAAGCGTGTGAAAGAAAAAATAAGTTCAAAAGCTTCGTGCCCATACAACACGAAGCAAGCACTGAAAATAGATTGTTTGACCTAGGTCGATTGTAGTTATGCATGTACAATTAGCTTAAACAGGCTACAGTCACGAAATATACAGGTTGTCTCAAAACTTCGCCACACAGAGGGAAAGTACTTACCTTAAATATTGAAGATAGAAAATTTTACTGAAAGATTTCATTTTGTTTTTAAAAATAATTGAAACTGCATTCAAAGATTTTTTAAAAATTGCATAAGAAAATTTAGATGTAAAATTTCATAGACTTCCTTTTGTTTAAGATGCAGTGTTATGAGTAACCCTTTCGATCGGCATCGTAAAAATAAGAGATATTTTTTTTCATATTTAGTAGGTTTGATTCAAAAATCTTTGAATGCAGTTCCGAATTACCGATTATTTTCAAAATCAAAACTGTGTTCATTAAGTTTTTCCTAACTTCAATGTTTAATGTTCCCTCCGTGTGGCAAGGTTTTAGGACACCCTGTATAGGAAACAAAAGATTCGCTCCAACAAACGGTTTACCGTGCACGCACACATGGATATAACGTACACGCAATCTCGAGCCGAACCGAGCTATAGTAATGTAGTAGCATTCTGCTAGCGCATGGCATTTACACGGGGTGACTTGGCAGGCGACTTGCTACAGCTGCCGGCAGATAAATTGGCAAGAGAAAGTTGAGACAAAAGATGCGCAGTAGCTAAAAACACAGTGTTTGTAGCTACTGCGCATCTTTCGTCTCAACTTTCTCTTGCCAATTTATCTGCCGGCAGCTGTACCTACGTCAGTCAATTTACGTCAACTAGCGGTTTTTATCTACAATCGCTTGTAAAATCGAATGGCCCTTCGCCATCTCATTGAAATTATGTTTACGATTAGATTTTACAAGCGATTGTTGATAAAAAATGCTAATAGGGTAAGGTGAATTGGGGGTATTCCGAATTTGGTTATATTCCGAACAACCGAAAAATGTACCAAACGAAATAATATTTGTATGTTGGCAACATTTACCTAGGCGCCATGTTGATTTGGCTATCGGTCTCCAGTTGACGCTCGTCGCTAGCGGCTTTCCGACGAGTGCAGTGACAGTTTTTGTGCCAACGGACGATTTCGCGCCATTTTTAACAAATCGGAATAACCCCAACTTGGATTGTGTCTAAACTAGGTAAGTAAATGAATTGATTGTTTATTTTTATGGTAAATTGACGTTTTTTAAGGACAATTCAATGTGTCAGGACGTTCTATCTCTAAATTTCAGTTTTATTCGGAATAAACCCGACGGGAATATTCCGACATGTTTTGTGTTCGGAATAAACCCATTTTCTTTTCTCATAGTAATCTGCAGAGGTTCTCAACTTTTCAAAATAGTCGGTAGTGAAAATGTACAGAGACAAAGCGATGATAATTTATATTTGCTATCTCGTTACTTATATGTTTTTTTTATAGTTATTGAAAGTAAATTTTATTGTTGCTTATTCAGTTGTCAGGTAACAATTTACATACTTAATTATGTTTTTCTTGATTATTTGTATGCTTTGGGTAAATTGCTACATACTTACCTAAATATAGGTACTATTACAATTTAACTTAAAAATGTTCAATGCAAAGACTGATTGACTGCGTCTAAAATGAATATAAGGTGTAAGGGACGGTGTACCAAAATACAAGGTGCAAGGGACTGCGTTTTGACAAGAATGTTTTTTAGTTACATAGACTAATCACGCCTGCATTAATTTCGGTACACCGTTCTTTACACTCTATATAACACTCTATATATAGTAAAAACCTAACTATCTTGATCTATCTTGCATAGAGAAACAAAAATAAAGTTTGGTATAAATTTCATGACTTTAATTTCAAAATTTACAACACACATCAAGTATAGCCAAAATGTTGAGGACCTCTGTCACTGGATGGGGTAATTCCGAATTTCAAATCTATGAAAATTCAGTTGAGCTATATACTTGACACATACGTAAATATTTTTGTCACCGGGGGTTTTCCGAACGAAAAAGAAATATGCACTTTGAATACCAGGGGGCCTACTCAAATGGCCACTTACTACAATTAACGCTAGTAGAATAGAAAGACAATGTATGGGATTGACATATGTCACGTGATCAAGCGTAACGAATTTGTTGATTCGTACTCAAATGTACAATGTTTCTATTTGATCAAATAAAACTATGATCTTACCTTAAATTAAACAAATAGTCGTCCATCGGATGCCTGTGACTGTTTTACACACATAACATTGCATTATTGTTAATTTAAAACCATAAGTAATCCAAAATCAAGTCAAATCATATTGCATAAAAATATTTCTAAGCGTTTCTCTATACAAAATCCTACGCTTAAACGATATCGACACTAATTTGGTACTCAAAAGTACATTAACATCACAAACGCTTGTTCCATTCTACAAACACAGAATACATAGAACTAAAACACCGATAGTCTCGTCTCATGACTTTGGGTGCATTCTAACAGACTATTCGCTGAGTCATCGATCATTTTTCAGAATCGACTAGCATGGAAAAAATAAAATTCGTCCTAGTTATTTTCAGCCCCTGATTTTTTCAGCACGCATTAATGTACTGCACATACGAGATGACGATCATATTATACTGCCATTTCTTTCCATGGTTAAAATGTACTTTATGGTGATCAATGCATTGAGATAAATATACAAGAGAAGCACTTACCGCGCCAAGTTGAGGACACTTCGGATATATCAGCTGACATATGTAAAGATTATGTCAAGCCAGTCCTCAGTGGGAGGCCTACAGAGAAACAGCTCTTCAAAATGGTCAAAATGCGTAGTGAAAGAGTGCGCTTCGAGGTCAAAAAAACTTATCACATCAAAGAGAATTACTTTTTACGCGATAATTTATTATTTTTGTATTACTATTAACGTTAAAAACGCAAAAAAAGAAATAAAATAAATCATACCATAATTTAGGTTCAGTCCTACCGCTAGAAACATCGTTTTAGTTTTCCCATTTTTGGGGAGAATTAGTGATTAATGGATAGGTGTACTCCGCTACCTCTGATGTTACATACACTTCTGTTATATCATAAAAGAAATGTTTTGGTAAATTATGTTTTCGTTTATAATCACATTTGTGCTATTTTTACAATAACTTTTTAAATCATAGAAAAAAATACCCGGCATTTTAAACTAGAATTTAAGTCAAATTGAAAGCAAAGGTACCTTTTTGCCGCGCGTTGCTTGGTATGTGTCCCACAGACACAAATTCTTTGTGCCACAGAGCACTGGGTGATCCATCAGTATTTAATCAGGGGCACAGAATAATGATACTACCAGTATTCTAACTCGAGCCTGTCCTTGAAATACGTAACTTGAGCCGCGCGGTACGTCAACATACGATAGGGCTGCCTGCATCTATGTACAAAACTAGAAACAAACTCAAGTAGGTAGATGAAATAAAGTTAACAGTACCTATCTTCACCTACTTGAATTTGTCTCTAATTTCGTGATTGTATGTTATATTTTAGAAATAACGATGATAGCGTGTTAGGTTGCCTAATAATTCAAAAGGTTATCATTTTGCTTTTAAATTATATTTTGTCATATACAATTTATAATATGGTTTGATATTTTGGTAATAAGCAAATACAAAAAGTGATCTGTAATTATTAACACTTAAGCCGCCGCGTAGATCACCGGTGACTTACGCTTAAAAATTGTTTTATAATTTTATTTTCCCCCAAAGAAAGTTCTAACCTTTTTTGATATTGTAGGTATATGAAATCTGAAATTTTCTAGAAACGTTTTTCTTATTGTTAATGTATTTTTAGTTTTTAATTACATGAATTGTATAAAACACTAGCGGCTGCCCGCGACTTAGTCTGCGTGGAAAGTTTTTTTGCTTTACCTCGGGAAAAGTACTTTTTTTCGGGATGAAATGATGTACCCTATGTCCTTCTCTGGACCCCTGACAACATGTAATGCAAAATTTCATGATGATCGGTTCAGTAGTTAAGACGTGAAGGCGTAACAAACAAACAAGCGGACTTTGGCATTTATTATATTAGTAAGGACTAGCGGCCGCCCGCGACTTCGTCTGCGTGGTTAGTTTTTTTGCTATCCCTCGGGAACAACTCTTTTTTCGGGATGAAAAGTACCCTATATTCTTTTCTGTACCCTTGACAACTTGTATGCAAAATTTCATGATGATCGGCTCAGTAGTTAAGACGTGAAGACGTAACAAACAAACAAACTATAATTGTAAATCATTGTGCATCATTGACTTTGAACTAGATTTAATTATGATGACGCAGATGCTATAGATACTCGTCTGACGTTAATAATGTAACACATTATCATTCTTTTTACCGTTTGGTTTATTTAAACTCTTATGGTTTATTTTAAACAGCACAATATACTCCATAGTTGCAATTCGCCATCGTGATCACAAAATACGAAACCACCGTTCGTTCGTCACTGCGGCGCATTCGCGACTGTACCAGCCCGAGAGCAGCCCGAACTCGAGGCGCATAGGTGTGGCTCGCATTTCGGCCGTTAGTACTAAGTTAGAATACTGGTAGTATCATTATTCTGTGTCAGGGGCCTATTTCATACGACAACCCCAAATTTCATGGGTCAAATTCTAAAGTTTACCCTGTCTTATTTTGATCAGTAAAAAAATATATTAGTTTTGCATGAATTAATGATTATGGGGGGTAGGGGGGTAAAGTGGGAGGGAGAAACTATGCTTCAGTGGCGCTCCCACTCCGCGGAAGTACATAGTTATAGAGATTTATATTATGCATTTGAAATTTCAACTAACAAGTTCAGTCGTGATTATCTCGGAAACTATAAACTTCCGCTGGAGAGGAGTTGGACAGGGGAGGTCACTTTCATCCCCCCTTCCCCCCAAACCACAACCCGAAATTCCATGGCCCATATTCTAAAGTTTACTCTGTCTTCTTTTGATCTGTAAAAATATATTAGTTTTGCATGAATTAATGATTATGGGGGGTAGAGGGGTAAAGTGGGGGGGGAAACTACCCTCCAGTGGCGTTCCCACTCTGCGAAAGTACATAGTAATAGAGATATATGCATTTGGAATATCAACTAACAACTTCAATCGTAAATATCTCGGAAACTATGAACTTCCACTGGGAAGGAGTTGGACAGAGGAGGTTTCTTTCATCCCCCCTTCCTACCCCCCAAACCACAACCCCAAATTCCATGGCTCATATTCCAAAGTTAACCTTCTTATTTTGATCAGTTAACATTTTAGAAATAGCTTTATATGAATTTAAGGATATGTGGGGATAGCGGGTAAGGGGGGAAAAAGATACCCTCCAGTGGCACTCTCACTCTGCGGAAATGCATAGTTATTGGATATACGCATTTGAAATTTCATTAAAGCTTACCACAGTACACACACTTCCACGGAGAGGGAGTGCCACTGGAGGGTAGCTTATCCCCCACCTTACCCCCCCTATCCCTCATAATCATTAATTCGTTCAAAACTAATATATTATTTTACTGATCAAAAGAAGACAGGGTAAACTTTAGAATATGGGCCATGGAATTTAGGGTTGTGGTCTGGGGGGGAGGAAGGGGGGTTGAAAGTGACCTCCCCTGTCTAACTCCTCCCCAGTGGAAGTTCATAGTTTCCGAGATAATCACGATTGAAGTTGTTAGTTGAAATTTCAAATGCATATATCTGTATAACTATGTACTTCCGCGGAGTGGGAGTGCCACTGGAGGGTAGTTTCTCCCCCCCCCCACTTTACCCTCCTACCCCCCATAATCATTAATTTGTGCAAAACTAATTAACCGTTATTTTTTAAGTATATCTAAAAATGAAAAGGGTTGTTCAGACCACGTGAATGAATAACTTTTAACTATGAGGCCAACCATGAAATCGCGAAAATAAAATCAGCTGTTCCATAGATTATAGTCAAAGAAAATATATACTAACGTAAAAAGAAGCGACACTTGCGCATGGGTGCTGTAAAAGTGCTCGCGGCTATGTGTGAGTGCGCCGGGCGAGTGCGGGGGTGCCGCGACGCCAGCGGGGCGAGGAATCTCCTCCGCGGAGTCACGCGCTATCAGGCTTGCCTAGTTCGCTCGCACCGCACAATAGTACATAACATTACAGGCAAGAACGACAAACTAAAGTGATATGTGTCGAGCCGCATGCGAGGGCTTTAATCATTCAGCATTCAGGCAATGTAATTTTCTTTCCGTAAAATACAATTCAGGGCATATTATTGCATTTCTCAATAATAGTATTTGTACATTGAGGGGTGATGTGGTAATTGCACTTTCTTCCGAGTGAAACATAGGGCATTATACTACAGAAAAATAAAATAAATAAGTACTTAAAATGTTATTGAATTCAAGTAGCTACAATAATTATGTATAAGATTAAATAATGACTTTCTGCTCCTTTTAATATAAAGCAATAGTTAATACACATTTATTAAGTAATTAATTAATTAAAATAAAACCAAACTAATTAAACCTAAATTAAACTAATTAAGATAATTAAACTAAATAATTCTAAATAATTAATACCAATATAAAAGCGGTAATCCGTAAAAACTGTACGAGCGGAAATCTTGGAAATGTATAAGTAATTGCAGAAGTTGATACGAGTATTTTAATAAAAATAACAAGTCGGGCAAACGAAAAATAAACCTTGAAATTGGTGCAAATCAAGAAATCATATTAGCTATCGATCCATATAATTTAGCATTTAAATTAATATAAAATCAATACAAAGTTACTTTATCAAACTTTCGTTTTATTATTTCCTTGCGTTAATATGTAATGAAGCTAATAGCCAACCCTATCACAAGTCGTGACGCACGTGACGTAGCCGCCGCCAGACTGGCGCCAAGCTCACACCTACAGGGAGTGCCGCCGCTGTGTTATAGTCGAGTCAATGTTGTACTTTTATATGGAACAGCTGATTTTATTTTTCGCGATTTCGTGGTTGGCCCCATAGTAAAAGTTGTTCATTGACGTGGTCTGGACAACCCTTTTCATTTAAGATATACTTAAAAAATAACGGTGTATTTTATTTTACTGATCAAAAGAAGACAGGGTAAACTTTAGAATATGGGCCATGGGATTTTGGGTTGTGGTTTGGGGGGGAGGAAGGGGGGATAAAAGTGACCTCCCCTATCCAACTCCTCCCCAGCGGAAGTTCATAGTTTCCGAGATAATCACGATTGAAGTTGTTAGTTGAAATTTCAAATGCATATATCTCTACTCTATAACTATGTACTTCCGCGGAGTGGGAGTGCCACTGGAGCGTAGTTTCTCCCCCCCACTTTACCCTCCTACCCCCCATAATCATTAATTCATTCAAAACAAATATATTATTTTACTGATCAAAAGAAGACGGGGTAAACTTTAGAATATGGGCCATGGAATTTGGGGTTGTGGTTTGGGGGGGGAGGAAGGGGGGATGAAAATGACCTCCCCTGTCTAACTCCTCCCCAGCGGAAGTTCATAGTTTCTGAGATAATCACGATTGAAGTTGTTAGTTAAAATTTCAAATGCATATATCTCTATAACTATGTACTTCCGCGGAGTGGGAGCGCCACTGGAGGGTAGTTTTTCCCCTCCCCCCCAATTTACCCCTCTAAATCTGAAATCGGCCCTCAAACATAAAAGTTAGCCGTCATCTTGGATATTTTAATATTTTCAACATTGCGTTGTTATTTTCGTGTCAAAATAGTACCCAAAAACCGAGTTTCATTGAAATCGGCCCCCAAACATGAAAGTTAGCCGCTATCTTGGATTTTTTAATATTTCAACATTTTCGTGTTAAGATAGTAACAAATACCGAATTTTACCTTAATCGGCCCTCAAACAAAAAAAGTTGGCCGCCATCTTGAAATTTTTATATTTTCAACAAAGCTTTACTGTTTTCATGTCAAAATAGTACTAAGAACCGAGTTTCATCGAAATCGGACCACAAACAAAAAGTTGGCCGTCATATAGCTTTTGTTATAAAATACTTTCATTCTATAGCCAAATTTTTCTTGTTTTCATTGATTATTTTGGGGTAAAATTTCACATAGGAGGCAACACAAATTTTCTAAAAAAAAAATGCATGTTGATATCGCGGTCTTTGTCTAATTTTGTTATGGTCTTTGTCTAATCTTGGCGACGGTATTGTTTTTGGGACGTGTGTGAGTGAGTCAGATATATGTTTACTTAAAAATGTTTAGTGGTTTCAAAGCTCCGTCCTACACTGTTAAAAAGTTACAAGCTTTTTGTGGCGCGTGGAAGTGAGGTTTGCTTCTCTTGTATATTTATCTCGATGGATCAATGACTCAGCGATTAGTCTGTTGGAATGCACCTAATGTCAATGTACTTACTACGTGGTGATTATTTCCTCTGTGTTGTGTAAAAATTTTAATGTGTTTATTATTATTACTAAACTAATTAATTAGAATAGTATAGTACCTACCTAATTTTCTTTATAATAATCAGCAATCATATGCCATGGATACCTATAATAATAAATAAGATATATTTACTATGTAAGTAAGTAAGAACTTTATATTACTTACATCAAAATACCACACTTAAGACTTATCGTATGGACTTATCAATCATAACTTACATTTATTTCAGTTCAAGATACCTACAATACTTACGGAATATAATGGGCAAGAAAACATGACTCTCTTTTCTGACCAAAGGATGAAACAAACAAAAAAGTGATCAAGAATGTTGGTAAATAATAAGTATATAGTTATAATGTTACGGCTAATACCCGAAGTGCGGCTAAAACTAGGTGTAGCCGATAGGCCTATCTATACCCAGCAGTGGGTGTCGTGCGGCTGATATGATGATGATAATTTTTTTTAACAGATAATACAAATAACTTTCTTCATACCCCAAACTACACATAGGCTACACATAGTTTTAGCCAGCTATTTGGGTACTTCGGGTATTAGCCGTAACATTATATACTGACTACTTATTACATCAAAATACCACTATGGTTTTTAATAAGTCTTTTTTTATTTACCTAAATTGTTATTAACCCAATCTTATTGAATTTCAGATACATACAATTCAATAGGTATATTGACATTGCAGAATATAATACACAAGTACCTTTTAAATTGGCTAGAAAAGATGTTATAAAAACTAACCCTTGGACACCGAACGTGCCCGATGGTGCACAGGAACAAACGCTGAAGCTATTGAACAAAATTATAGTACCTAATGAATATTTTGCTCCAAGCGACAAACAAGACTATGAAACTTTAGGTACTGTAATAATAAAATAAAAAGGAGCATGATGGAAAAGTTCTGGCTGTACTGTACTTTGTGCTTTAAAATCATATACCAAATTGTATTGGTTTAGATATAATTATAAAATAAAATATTGACTACCTACCTCTAACCTTTCATTTTGTGTACTATCTGTCACATCTACAAAACAAAAAAAAAATTCAACAATATGTTGTTGTTTTGCATTATCAAAATAATAGGGTAGTTATAAGGTGTTAGATTAAAACAAATTTAAATTTAAATCAAAGAAAACATTTACTTTTTGAACTTAAAAGTAAAAAAATAATAATAACAAAGCAACCACATCCTTACTAATAATATTATAAATGAGAAAGTCCGTTTGTTTGTTTAGAGGTGTAACAAACAATTGTTACAATCATCATGAAATTTTACATAGGTACATGTTGTCAGGGGTACAGAGAAGGACATAGGGTCCTTTCATCCTTAACAAAGTTCCCAAGGGATAGCAAAAAAAGCTTTTCACGCAGACAAAGTACTGAGGCCCATGATTTTGTTAGATACCATCTTGTATCAGTAGTTGAATCAGTCTTGCTTGGCTTATTGTAACTAGTATATCTTACAAACAGGCCTTCTTCTAAGTGTCACCTGTAAAAAAAGTAGGTATTTATTTATTTAAGTTAACATTATATTAAAACAATTACCTACTATTTTTATTCTATTTTTATTTTTTCACTCATTAAAGAGGTAAATTTATAACTATGTGATTATTATTAGTGAATTAGAAATAGCGAATATTAATTACCAAGTAACATTCCTGACATGTCAGGAATTTAAGTCATCTATCAGGAAAACAGGGATAAAAACTGTAGTTGTCAGGGATGTACTGATAACTGTAGCAGTAAAAACTTAATGAAAACACATAATTTGTAAATCACTTGGTGTGAAAAGATTATTAAATGTCAACTAAATTAAGAATGTAGATGTAGATTTACAAGAAATTTCCTGAAAAGTCAGGGAAAAAGTCAGGAAATCTCATTATTAGATCTGGAAACCATAGCCCCGATGCAACTTAAACATAAAGATTGGGTGTTATTGAAGCCTTATGTCTGTTTGTCTGCATTTAACTTCCAAATATGTGTCGGGGGACCACTACTCAACTCAGATCAGGGGCCATACCGGCTAACGAATCGATTTTCATAAAAGTCTGCTGGGTTTCAACTTAAAACAGAGAAACCAAAGTAAGCAATTTCGTTTTGTACTTTTTGTTGACGTGATTCGGAAGATAACGATGTTCGTGTGACATCATGAATTTGGGTTCGTCATTTTGGCCCAATTGGGGCTCGATTTATCTGTTTTAATTTGAAACCCAGCAGACTTTTATGAAAATCGATTCGTTAGCCGGTACGGCCCCAGACCCACCAAGCCAACCCGCACTGAATTATAGCATGTCAGGCTATAGTCTATGGTGGTGAAGTTAACTATATGTTATGTATAATATCAAGTTTAACACTTACCATCACTCGGCCAGCTGCCGAGCTGACCTCTTTTTTGATACATGCTTTATAGCTTTTACTTTTAATTTATTATTTTTTAATTGTTGTTCCTTTTTTATACATGTGTAATAGGTATAGGTACAACATAGAAGTCTTTGACTTATGACATATTTTTTATACACTATTTTGTTTGCCATTGTATCAAATTATCAATGCTTTCTCTGTGTTGTGTTTGTGATAAAATACATTAGTACAAAGCTTCGCTCACTTATTACACAGCCCATTAGCTTGCCACAGTTTCAGAAATCATCACTATAATTGTCTTTACACTTCTTCTTTATCTTCTTATAATATAGGTAGTGCAAATTTTATTTTGAACGAAAATTCAAGAAGAAATTATCACAACCTGAAACAATAAAAAGTACTTACTTAATTGAAAATTTGAAATCATTACATAGCTCAACTAATACTTCATTTCCATGCTACATGAAAGATAAATGTTAATTATATAAGGGAATCATATTTTATTGTGATTACCGACTAAAGAAAGGGAAACTAATGAAAAAAGATTTTACATAATTAGGTATTGTACCTACGAGTAACTGGAACTAATTTATACTTACGAAATGACAACCTTCAGGCATTGGCAGGAAGGGGGTGGGCCGTGCCCACCCCAGACCAGCCTGATACCCACCCCAGAAAAATACCAGCTATAATACTTTTCTATTGCCTTTCAAAACTCCAACACGGCTCTAGTCAAGCACCCTAGACGTTAGTACTATTATATATTCTGTGACCCTAGGCTTTGCCCCAGAACTAGAGGCCCTGCCCCACTGGAAATAATCTTTAGATACGCCAATGCCTTCAGGCTTTTGTAAAGAAGAATACTCTTCAAAATACCTACTGCATAATTTATCAATTAATTCTAAGTACTTACTGATGATTAGGGATTTTAATTCCGAGGCCCCACGCCTTAAGTGGCCTGCTTCAGTGCTTCTTACACAGATCACTATTATGATTTATCTTCTCCATTAGTTTTATTGGCAGGAATCACAGGAAACACAAAAACCCTTTTCAAAATTGAAAATAAGACACGTGTCGTACGACTATTTGTTTCTTTCTACAGGGTATGGGCGTTCGCTTCGATTTAGTACGATTGCTGGCTATCGTCGGCAAATCTACATGTCAAAATAGCCATTTGAGTACCATTTCTTTCTGTCGGAGCGAGCGTAACGTTAAACACAGATCATACAGTATAATACAAGAGGGGCACACTTGGAACAATGCAAACGGTCGAAACAAAAGTAGCGTCATCTCTGAATCTTAAGCATCAACTTTCACAACAAAGTCTTCAAGTTTGCCAAAAAACTTCAACTGGTTATAAAGTAATTAAAAACAAAATTATATTAAAAATATGAAAATGAAAATCGTTTTTGAGTTTGGTCATGGTGCGAATTACAATAATAATGATAAAATTCGACACCCGAATTAATGACCCAGTCCAGTAGCGTAGCGGATTACCACCACCTCTGTTTATTTACATGACATTACTACCAAGGTAATGGTACAGTCAGTGGCACGAATCATGAATATTTTTCGACGGAGTGGGGATAAGTTTGCGCATGTGCTCTTGTGAGCGACCAATAGTGCGTGCCCCTCTCCCGCCGCCTGCGCCCCTCTCACCGCAACGCATACCCAGAATACGCGTTCCCCGCAATCCCCACTCAATTTCATGATTCGTGCCACTGACTGTATCTATCAGTATTCCAATTTCAACAATACTCGGTACACGAACAGTCGCGAATGCGCCGCAGTGACGAACGTAATATACCTACGAACTAATTATTGATTGAAATACAAGTACTTACTATGGTAAATTGCAGATTGTGCTGTTTATATTATATTTATTATTTTATTACTCCAGCCTGCCTAGCATGACCGATTTATATCGCGTGATATAGCATTTTATCGACACTCAACTGTCAAATTTCTTTGTCTTTTTGACAGTTCAACGTGATAAAACGCTACATCACGCGATATAAATCGGTCATGCTAGACAGGCAGAGATGACATGTTTAAATACCCGGAGTCCAAAAAATAAGATTTAGTATACTTTAATTAAAATATTTTTTTTTACTATAGGTATTGCCTACTAAGTACGGCTCGAAGGATTTGAAAATAATTTGTTTCTCTCTTTAATATATAGGTATTTAGCATTTTCAGTTTTTTGTTTTTACTGTTAGTTTTGTTAACCTAGGTACCTACCTACCTATTTCATTTTCGCTATAATATTATGGATTCTAAAATATTATGCAGGTTATACGCAATTACAAAACTAGAAAGATACGAAAGTAGGTACTTAGCTGAAATTAAAATACTGTAGCCGGGTGTATCGTGCGACAAAAAGGTCTCAATTTAAGGTTGCCACCTGTACTTTATTTCGGGGTTATTGTACTCTCTACTTTATGAGGAAAATAAAGTAGGTACGTGAAAATACTTTATTTCACAAGATTTGCTTAAATATTGCCAAAAGTAATAAAAAGTATGTTTTAAAGGTAAAAATAAATATTACTTTATTTCCATACAACATACAACGTACTTTTTACTAGCTTTAGCAATCAATATACTTTATTAGTTCAAAAAAGGTGGCAACCCTAGTTACAATATTAATAGATATTTACCGTGCTACAACATTTATACCGTTGTACGAATACCGAGCCAAATCATAGTTGTTTTGTATTTTTTTGTTTTGATTTGTTCTTTTTCATTAATATTTTCTATTTTGTTATAAATAAAGATATTACAAAAAAGTAAAATAAATATATAATAAGAAACAAAAAAATACATTTTCAGCTATTAAAATTTCATGTCAGTAGTTTCGCATCGATTTCCAAAGGCGCTAGTGGACTCTTTGAGTTACTCTCTCTAGTTACTCTGTGATACAAGCGTTTGAAGATTGAATGCAGGGACGGGTTGGGTACCAAAATAATATCGCTTTCGCCGAGTCGAAGAAACATGTAGAATATAGAAACGCTTATAACGTTTGCCATTTGAGTAGGCCCCCAGGTCTTAAAACACACTTTCGAATGAGTTCGGAATAACCCCGACATGGTTCGGAATATCCCCAAGAGAAGAAAAAAAAAAGTGCGTTTTTTAAATAAGTATAATTCATTAACTAAAATACATATAATGACTCTATAAGTGCACGCTAATAGATAATTTCCTTGACTAGACAGAGGTAAAATCAGTTTAAAAAAAACAATTACAGATCTCTTACAAATAAATAAAAACTAACACTACCTATCAACTCAACAAAAATCGTATCGGAATAGCCCCAATGCACCTTATATGCATATTGCATAAGTCACCGATTTTGATTTTGAGCTTGATCGCAGCGTGCACGTATAAAAATATGATGGAACAGAAAAATAAAATAAAAAAATTGGTAATTTTAGTTTTATCACATGATGAAATCAGGGAAAAATAACGATTTGATTTTTTTATTATTTTCGGATATAAAACAGTCAGATAGAATATCGAATAAGAATTAATATTTTGTAAAACACATAATTGTAGGTACTTAAACGCAATATTTAGGGAGATATTTGAAAATTCTAGGCTAACTCCATAATAAACGCGCCTGAAAATGGCCTGAAACGTGAGAAGTGACGTCACAAATCATGTCCGTTTTGTATAGAGCGTTTTCGGCGGTTGCTGCTGCTGATGCGTGCTAACTTCAAGTAGGTAACTATATCACGAGAAAAAAACGCAAGACCAAAGTTTTAATGTTACAGTTGATTTTCTTACGCATTATACTTTAGATTTTGATTTTAAAAAAATTATGCATATTCTCTATTGACTAAAATCAACCACCAAGTCGCCTGCCAAGTCGACCCGTGTACACACCACATAACAAAACTTAACTATTATTTTATGCACTGTTAGTTGGCCTCCTGCAGTTTAACATGGCTATAGTTTTTGGGTCAAATTTCTTATATTTGGAAATGTACCCATAATAAGATTGAGCTGACTGAGAAAGAACCGACCGATATCCGTTGAGGCGGAAAAGTTTTGCCATGGAAAACGTTTTTTTATCGTCCGTTACCTTTCAAGTTTTAAAAACTAGAAATAAATTGTTTAGAAAATGCATGACGTAGGGTAGGTCTATAATTCAAAACAATACCATACCACAAAATACAGAAACTTAGTTAAGTCTGTTAACCCTCGGTGGGTGAGTCAGACTCGCACTTGTCGCGTTTTTGTTAATAAAGTTTGCTACTTTGTCTATGGAATCCTGTAATGGACCGCCAAAGCTCCGTGGGCTTTGAATAAACAAAAAGCTTAGAAAATAAACTTATTTTGAAAAGCAGCTGAATAAAACAATGTAGCCTTTCAATTTTCCGTGTTTTTAGGTAAATAGCCCCAAACTTAGCACGGAAGTAATGTCATAACTGAAGTTTCTCCCCCTTTTCCCAGATAAAATGGGTATTTTCCTACCAACTTTGGCCATTTCCGGAAAGTCTTTTACATAACTCCATTCTCCATGGGACACAATACGCGGTAAATACCACCTACGTACAGAAATATATTTCTATTACCAAGGTACCTTTTTTATGGCACACAGTCTTTTTATATTCATTTCAAATTTTCCAGTCTTTTATGATCTAAAAAGAAAATCTTGAGTCAATTATTGAACTTTTTTAGATTTTAGGCATTCAAAATACTATTTTTCTAGGAAAAATCGACTCACCCGTAGCAGCTCAGACAGTGAGTCGATTTTTTATAGTATTTTTTCAATTATCTTAATCTAGAGTCAAGTCAAGACTATTAAGAAACTAGCGGCCGCCCGCGACTTCATCTGCATGGAAAGTTTTTTTGCTATCCCTCGGAAACAATACTTTTTTCGAGATGAAAGGGTACTCTATGTCCTTTTCTTTACTCCTGACAACGTGTAAGTAAGCAAAATTTCATGATGATTGGTTCCGTAGTTAAGACCTGAAGGCGTAACAAACAAACAGACTTTCGCATTTATAATATTAGTACCTAAGGATAGAACGTGTTACAAAATCCCCTAAAACCGAATATGGTAGATAAGGTACCACGAATACAACCCTGGAAAATTATTATTAACCATAAAACCGCCACTTTTTTGAAAAAAACTTTTCATGATAACAAAACACAATCTAGGTCTAGAGCATAAACTTAATATCCACTGGAATAGACGAACAGAGTTCGCTTGGCTGCGACACCAAAAGTGGCATGAGCCAGTCTTTGTAAATATGTAAACATGTGTTGAATTTTAGACATGCACTGAAGTCCATTTTAGGTTGTCGATAACCACAATGTATTATTGCTCTAATAAATAAAACACGAACAAGATTTTGAACAATTTTATTTAAATAATTCCATCCCTGCTTATTTATTTATGACATTTATCCAGTTTAATTTAATCACTGGATTTACAGAAAACCTGGAAATAATTGTAAAATTAGAAGTTGGTATAATTTACTATGTGAAAACTATCGGTTACAAGCAGCTTTAAATAAAACTATCAGTGTTCACAAAGACAAACAAAGTTATAATTGGAAATCATCGACATGAGTATCGGTATCGATAATTTTTGATCAATATCTACGCCTTATTTTCTCAAGTTCACGGACATAATATATTTTTATCTAACACTAATGTTTAGAAATCAGCCTTTATTTAGGAAATAGGCGTTTAATAGCATCATATTAGTATGTATAACATAGTGTGTTTGGCAATATATTCAACTAAAATATGAAATATGAAAATGGTACTTATACAATCATATTTACCAGTGAAATACGTATTTCTTTGGGTTATTGTCGTAAGTAACATTACAATTCAACACAGAACACGACACCATTATTGATTTATGTAGTTTTATAAGAGCCAAATCAACCCGATCGCGATCAAAATAACAAAATAATCGTGTGGACGCTTTTCACCAAGGTGATAAACGATGATAAATGAAGTCAAACTAGGTTCTGCTGACATTTTTTTTCAACTCTTTCTCGCACATCGCATAAGCCGTTAAAAACGGTTTCTCACTCGCACCATTGTCCGTCTACTTGAGCTTAGCGAAAAATTTTCTAAGTCTATGGTCTAGAGTTGCCCCAGACCTAAATTGTGTTTTGATTTTTATCGAAATCTATAGTCTAGTTGAGTATTTGGTTGTCACTTTGCAGTTTTATTCATACAAATAAAAAACAAAAAATTACGGGTTATAATGAAGGAAACACCCTATATAAAAATTTAAGTCTTTCGTCACTGTTGTAAGCTTCTTTTGGCCGATTGCACTAAACTTAAGAATCGCCTAAGTCTTTTCTTATCTACAACTCGACCAAGTTAACTAGGCAAATGACAGCTACATGACGGCTAAATTTATGACACTGTTTTAATTTGGTCGTGTTATTTAGGAAAAGACTTAGGCGATTCTTAAGTTTAGTGCAATCGGCAGTTTGTGTCATGTAAATCATAAAAAACAAGCAAATAACAAGAAATTGAGTTACATCTTATAAGCTCGTTTTAAAATAATAATTAATTTGGTATGGTTTATCAATAGTTCAGTTTTCTTACGCAGATAGGACCAATCAGAATTGGACCAACGATAAAACGTGACACTTCAAAAGCACAACGTAAGAAAAAATCTGCCCACCCATCCGAAACTTGGCCATAGCGAAAGTTGCATAACGTTGATAATCAAACAACAATTATTTGCTTCCCTCATCCCGATCCATTTGCGTATTGTGTGCGAACGCTTTTATCAGCCATTTTTTTATTAAACGCCTCAGAATAGAATTGCCAATACGCTCAAGTACTCTTCCGGATTCCAAAAGGCATTCTCATATTCCAATAGATAAGTGATTCTGTGGAAAAAGTTAGGAATCTCTGGGACCAAAGATTGTACCTATGTACCTTTACAATAATATTATACGGGGTCATTAGCTTACGATACAAACAAGGATGTGTCCAGGGGGGATATTACAACCTCTTAAGCTAGGGTTTCCTAGGATGACGGTGCCGTCATACTACGGCCGTAATTTAGCGGTGTAGAACGTTTTCTATGTAAACAATACTACGCGGTTTCCTAGAGAGCGGTGCTGGACAGCGACGTCAAAAAGCGGTGCCGCCATTTTTATGACGGCCGTCATGACGGTGTAGGATACAGTTCGAAAACGTTTTTTTGCGAGATAGCGGTAACAAAATAAATTCCTTCTGGAGCAACGAAGACGACGAAATTTTAATAGAATTCGTCCGTTATCATGAAGTCCTTTATAATATAAAAAGTAAAGAATTTAGGAAAACCCAGTTTAAACAAAATTTATGGCGGGAAATTGGAATCTTTTGTCATTCTTATTATAAATTCAGATACCTAATTCCATTTTTTAAAAATTACGGCCGTAACGCTGTTGTACAGTGTTGTTACTTTCCACGTGTCTTCACCGTTAAAACGGCCGTAAAATTACGGCCGCTGAGTGACGTTTACGTCCGTAAAATTACGGCCGCTATGTGACGGCACCGCTTTCTTAGGAAACCCTAGCTTTAAGACTTGCCAGCCCCCCTACTCAAATGGCCACTTTTCTATTCGTTCGCTAACTTAAAACTTAAAAATAAGCCATTAAACGATCAAGTCACACGTCGCAAGTTTATGCAAATCACAGACATTGTTGCATTGTATGGAATTGACAAGCCTACGACACATAATTTTGGAGTTTATGGCTTATTTTCAATTTCTAAGTTAGCGAACGAATATAAAAGTGGCCATTTGAATAGCCCCCCAGGTTTATGAATTGCTATAGTTTATATAGTTACATCTCTTTTTCGCTGTATAGCAAATAAAAGAGACGCATTGATAGCCATTTAAAAAACTGGCAAGTTTTAAAGAGCGCTCCACATTCGCGGCGTGAACACCCGTGAAAGGCGTGAAGCGCGAATGTGGATGGTTTTCACGCCCGTTCACGGGCTTCGCGCCTGTTCACGCCTTGTTCCCCGTTCGGTGTCGGTATTTGCGCCCGCTTCAAAGGGTTCGCGGTGCGCGAACCTCCCGTGAACGCAAGCGCATCCACACTCGCGCGTGAAAACAGTACCGTGCCTTGAGGTTTTTATTTATTTGCGGAGTACGGTGCGTCAAAATGACCGTCATTTGGACGAACGAGCAGGAACTTGTGATGATTGAGTGTTATCATGCCGAAACCATTTTATGGGATGCTAAAAAACAAAGATAGCAGTGCATAACTCAGCGTCCATTCTCGACGAGCGCGCGAACTAAACTGTGAACGATAGCGAGTGTGGAGGGTCATGCTTTTCACGCCGACTTCGCGGCAAAATTACGTCGTGAATTCACGCCGTGAATCACGCAGGAATCTGGAGCCTGCTTAGAGGTTGTATACGGGGACAGTTCATGAAACTAAACAACTTTTTCCAAGAAACATTGTGTCGAATTTCGCCAGAAAATTTTGGTCATCCCATACTAAATTGGTCACTTGATATCTTTGATTTGTATGGATAGTCGATTTTTTTTTACATATTTGGGCGTATGTCACTGAAACTGAACAATGTCTAAGGAGACATTGTTCAGTTTCATGGTCTGAACACATCCTTAAAATTTGGATGGTAAGTTTATAATGACCTTGTATAAGAATATCGTTTATAAGTAGGTATAATAATAATGCTGTTAAATTGACAATGTACAACTGAAGTGACTAACTTCAGAGCACTTGCGGTACAAAACGACGTAAGTATTTTAATTTTTAATCTGTAAAAGGACATCAGGCAGAGTCCCATAGAAAATAACCAAAGAATGTATAACATTTCTGTATTTTCCAAAATGTAGGCATGAATTTATTAATTCATAGAAAATATTCAGATTTTTACGAAGATTTATGTTTTAAGAGTTATTTATGTTTGAAAGTTTTTTTTTTGGTAACCCCGACACTAAATAGCAACACCACCACGACAACACGTTTCGTTAGCTGCGTTATGCTAGGGCCACACTACCGTGATATGCCAACAATTATGACCATTGATGAACCTTATGCGTATAGGAATAAGGAAAATTATGGCCATAATTATCGCCATAATTATCGCCATATCACGGTAGTGTGCACATAACATTAGTGATACAGATTAGCACCACAATGTACGAGTCGGAACCCAGATCAAACGGAAAATCAGTGAACAAAACACTTTTGACAGTTGACTGACAGCCGGCGGACATTTTTTTTAATGCGCAATCACTTGTGCCACAGAACAAATATACTCAGGGGAGACTTGTGCAATCGCTGACAAAGATGGCCGTTTCATTGATATGCTTTTGTTTTTTTCAATAATTAATTAAAGCCAAATGAAGGAGTTAAAAAATAATGTTGCTGCTGTTTTATGATTCTAGTAACATAAAGTGTTTATAGATAACAGAATTATGTTTATACACTTTTGGGTCTCATGTGCCTGATGTCCTTTACTCTTTGCCATACATTCTTGTGTGAAGTTGCAGCGGATCTCTGTGTATTGTCAATTTAATTATCTAAAACACTAGTTAGTATTTTCTCTGCAATTCCGTATTTTCCAATGTTAGAATAATTACACCTAGAACGATAATTATCTACAAAGCGTACTGTCAAAAGTGAGGCAACTAAAACAGCCAAAATGGCGCCGTTTTCAGATTTTTATTGTCCATTATTACATAATCATACTTAATAAGCACAAAACAGTTTCAATTTCCCTACCTTTATGAGATTAGTTATTATATTACTGGATTTTAGTTAGGATTAGGTAACGTATGAAGGATATAAATATGAATACTGAGCCATTTTGGCTCACTTTGCATGCACGGCTTCTAGGTTTAGATATTCTAAGTTTCCAATAAAAACAAACAGTCGCTTAGGTAGGACTCATTCGAAAAATCACATCCAACAGTTTCGCATTGAACTCCGAAACTTGGATTCGAAACTTTCGTAAAAGTTTCTCCTCATCTACTTCATATCATATCATATCACTGAATTTCAGCAAAATTAACTTTATATTACAATGCATTCATCTTTTCAAAAGCCTTTAGGTATTCTTTTTTGGAATAATCACATGACTAACTTTTACCCACGACTTTGTATTGCCATATAGCTTATATTACCAAAATTACCAAAAATAATGGTACCTTACTTACAGTCATTGTGGTTATAAGGCACGAAACAAAAAAACAGATTTACTTCCTCATTTTATAATATTATTAATTTTAATAAAAAATCTAAAGCAAGAAGAAAGCTCTGTCAAGAAAATTAATAGCTTTGGCCTTTGAGTAAAATATTGTACTTGTAATGAGTTAATTCATAAACCTATAGCAAAAAGAAAAATACCTTCCTCGTTCGCTCCTTTGAGTACGTTATTTTCCTTTTTTTGCTTGTCATTTCCTCAATGCTGATTTATAATTACTAGTTCCTTGCTGTTATGAAAATTGCTTTCACTAACATGACGTTTTTATATATAAAAAGTTAATTACAGACTATATACGGAATTAGTTCTCTGTATTAAATAATAGAGCACGTCATATGGCTGTATATTTTCCCGACCGTATTTTTGATGCGGCATCGTTGATAATTGCACTGTTATAAGGTTGTACCCCTTCTTTATAAAGTTGAGACAATTATTTAAGTTAGGTATTTAAACTAAAACTATTCAGTTGCACATTTTCAGTAAACGGGGATAGACGTGCAGGTTTTCCCGCTAAATACGTAAGTAAATCATTTTGATGGCAGAGGTCACGTATTTTTTCATTTTGGTGGCATTTTGTGTAGGTAAATTTAGATTCTATGCAACTAAAACAGACTATGTGTGATAGAAAAAAAAAACCACTAAATTTTCCAAAAATTATGCGTAGGTTTCCACTTCAAATAGACTCAGAATAGTCGACTATGCCCTGAAAGTTTTTGCTAGGGTTTACTAACACCCGGTATAGTTATTTATTTGAACGGATAAATCAAAAACAAATGTAGGAAATCTTTAATATTTGAGGAGCTTTTTGTAACGTATTGTTGAAAGGGCCAATAATTGGCTAGTTTACCCTACTTTGAATGAAACCGCTAGTGCGGTTATCCGTTAAATAGTAGATTGTTATACAAGACGCTAAAATGACCCATTGCATACGAGGTAGTTTTTAGGTAATAAATAGAAACCGAGTTACAATGGGTTTTAGCGTCGTGTGTTACACTCTACTTTTCACTACGATTGCGAAAAAATAAAATCCAATATTAAATACCTATAGTTTATACTTCCGTAAACGAATCCACTCGTTTTTCTATCCTCCACTTTCATAAACTTTTCATACAGTATTTAAATACGCAATTTGTGATTGACGGCAAAAGATTAAAATTATTTCTATCATATTACTTACTTACAGTCACACAATTCAATCAGTTTGGAATTAGAGAAAAATTCACTTTCACCGAAGAGATCGCTGCTTTTAGTTCCATTTTCAAAAATCGAGCGAGTTTTCATTCGTAATTATGAATAAAGACTTTTTCGTTTTAGTAGGTTCATTGGTAATAGACAAATATTAAAAAAGAAAAAACTTTATCCCCTAGGGGTATTTATGCTATTTTATCCTGACTCTTGTACCTTACAATGACGGACTTTTTGAGCAAGAGGAGTGAAAAAGTATTTTATTTCAATATTGCATGCGTTTGACACAAGTTGACTTGAAAATTGAAGCGACTTGGTGAAAACAGACCAAAACAGATTTGATATACGAGTTTATAATTAAATAGCGATCTCAATATAGGAATTTCAAAAGTTAGCCCTCCAACAGGCTAAAAATACCCAAATCAGGGTCATTTGTCCGAAAAATACCAAGCAGATTTTTAGCACCGTCAGTTCACATAAATTTTGAGCCCAACCAAATGTGAATCGTAATTTTATACGCCTTGGGAGTTGGGACCCGATATTTTCAGCATATTTTTAGGTATATACTTAAGTCTGTGGTGAATAGGTAAGGAATAAGGGAGGAAATCAGTCAAGCCAGAAAGCAATCATAAATGTTACACCAAAAAGTTGTAAAAAAAATATTATTTTATAAAAATGGGCGTTTATTACAACGCCAAAGGTTGTTTTATTTTTTCACAGTTAAGTAGAAAACTGTTTAAGAAATATATGTTTTTTTTTATTTAATATACTTTTTACCCTCTTAAGTACTAAGAGGGTAAAAAGTCGAGAATGAAATCAGGACCCTCATTACGAATACAAAAAGGTCCAGATCCAGGCGTATCTGATTTCGTTCTAAATTCTACCCTATAATGTTTTATCAAGGTTTATTTTTTCAAATTACGAGAGGGGCTGTCAGCAACACACGCCCCACGAACAATATGTCGGGATATTAAATACGAAATGGAAGAAATATTTGGCTGTGGATTTGCTTCGGCTATTTTAGGGTTTCGTATTCGTACTACCCAATTGCTACCTCCTTACAATGTAAGCAATTCTTAAAATTTTGATGAATTATACTTATTGCGCATATTGGCCGTTTCTTTGATAAGCGCAGTGACTAGTACAATTAAACAAACATTAAAATGAATATGATCGATTACCCCTCAAAAAATTTATCACTGAATAAAATACCATAATAATAATTAGAAAAAAAAGCTACATAAATTCGCAAGGTCGTCGTAGGTACTACGTAAGTTTCGTAGCGTCGGAGGTACTACGTAGTTTTATAGCATCGAAGGTACTACGTGGTTTCGTAGCGTCGTAGGAACTACGTATTTTCGTAGCGTCGTAGGTACTAAGTAAGTTTCGTAGCGTCGGAGGTACTACGTAGTTTTATAGCATCGTAGGTGCTACGCAAGTTTCGTAGTGTCGCAGGTACTATGTAAATTACGTAGCGTCGTAGGTACTACATAAGTTTCGTAGCGTCGGAGATACTACGTAGTTTCGTAGCATCGGAGGTACTACGTAGTTTCGTAGCGTCGTAGGTACTATTATTTTCGTGGCGTCGGAGGTACTACGTAGTTCCGTAGCGTCGTAGGTGCTACGTAAGTTTCATAGTGCGCGCATACTTTTAATTTCTTCTCATAATCATTTTCTGGCACATCTCCTTGATTGTTTTTACACGGGAGGTCTAATACACGATGTAAGTTTACTATATTTATATTGGTTTCAATGATTTTCAATAAAACTTCGGATTAGACCAAAAATTCAGCCAAGTATTAGGTATCATTAATTTTCTTATTTAATTTCACGTTTGCTAAATTATACCTAAGTCCTAACTTGTGTCGCCAAATAGCTCAATGTATTTCTATACTAGCAGCCGCCCTCAACTTCCCTCAATTTCGTGGACCCTCAAACCTTTTGTTTTAATCCAGGTTATAAGCTAACCGTTTTCCAAACTTCATACAACTCTTCCAGCCGTTTAACCACACACACACACACACACACACACACACACACACACATACACACACACCGCATCTAAAATATTAGTAAGATGAGAATGGCAGACCATGAAACCTAAAACCAAATTTTCGGTTGGACAATACACGCTGTGTCCTTAGAGGATATCTAAGATCACATGTTTGAAATTCATCTCACGTTTGTTTGTCGTAAAACATACAAATATAAAAAAAAAATTATACAATATGAAAAATATACACGTTCTTGTGTCGAGTCGAGCCTGTTCTTTGTGTAACTGTATCCGGAGACGAATTCCCTTGAAACAATTCCTCTTGAAGTATGGGTCATGTCACGTTTTAGGCAAACGAAACATTTATTCTGTTTAGGCACTGTTTCTACCAAACGGTAAAATGCTCGTGCTTGTATTAATTTAAACTTATGTACATTGCTTATTTGACGACGTAAGTAAAGTTTTTAAGAATATTTGACGCAGACATCATTTTATTTTGCTAAGTCCGTGTCTAAATTATTGTACTTAATATTTAATAGTTATATTTTTCTTTAGTCATACTTTATACTTATTATAACTGCGAAAGTAACTATATAAATCTTTTTGTTAGTCGTTTTAGCGCCTCCTTCTTAACCGATTTTAATGAATATTGGTACCTCTACCTATTGAAATAGATGAAGCTTGGAAAATAATATTGGTAAGCTACTTTTATTGAAGTCTTTAATAAGTCGCGCGACGAAAGTATACTCGAGCATTTTTCCGTATAGTGAAAACTGACCCTAATTTCTATTGTACTGTGATTCTTTGTAAATATTTGTTAAGAGAAAATTAGGTGGATGTATAATTGTTGTGTACATCATACATTTTTTATGGTTGTTACGTTCAGAGAGTTTTCGTAATGAATGTAAGGTAAGTACGTAATTAAATGTTATATTTTCGGGACACATACGTTGTTGTTTATGGCTTATATAAAGGTAAATATGGCATATTAAAAGGCCAAAACGAACATAAAAGCCCTCTTATTAAACGTATCCCACCAAAAATTTCTCATGTAAATGTTGCCAAGACCACCATGTGGCTCGCACTGTCAAAAAGTTATCAGAAGACCTCATGTAGAGCCAAGCTTCTAATACGCACCCTAACTCTACAAGCCGTAACTTCAAAAACTCTACATCTTAGTCAAAATATGTACGTGGCTTGGCCACTTAAGTTTTTAAAATCTCTTTAAACTGATGAAATATCCATTTTGTATTTTTAAATTAATACTAAATGTTAAAATGTTACTTCGTCGAAGTAAAACTAAAAAATTTCACTTTTAACCCTTTTTTAAAGAACTTGTCTGTATGTTATGTACCGAGTTGAATTATTTTACGTAAGGAAGAATGATTTTACAATTATGTTACCAAAAGAAAGCCCAAAAACTTCTTTAATATTAGGAGTTAGGAATTTTTTAGTCATTCCGGTAGAAAATTCGGGAAAATACAATTAAAAAATCATAACTTCTGAACTACGAAAAATCGCGAAATATTCACAGGGTGTTTTCGGATGCACCTAAGTGTAAGTAAACTAAAAAAAATAGTGGACGTCACTTTATTGTACCACCCTGTATAATACAATTTCAGATCTACAATAAGTATTCAAATGAAGAAATTTCTACTCGGTTCTAGCATCCGCCATATATTGAATTATTCATGTGAGCAAATAACTGCTTTAGCTTATGCCTAGTCTTTCATTTAGTCCTGTACTTGTTCGGCTATCTTACTATCTTACTAATATTATAAATGTGAAAGTCTGTGGGTTTGGATGTTTGGATGTTCAGATGTTTGGATGTTTGTACCTCAATCACGCAAAAACTACTGAACGGATTTGCTTGAAATTTGGCACACAGATAGTAGATAGCCTAGATTAAAACAAAGAATACTTTTCATCCCGATATTCCCACGGGAATGAGAACCACGCGGCTAAAACCGCGGGCGGCTGCTAGTTTCTTATAAGTAGGTACTGGATATAGGCTACTTTTCTGTATTATCTTATTTTTTCCTTCATTTATACTTAATAGAGAAACTGAGTTATAAGAAAAGTAGTAAACGTTTGGCTTTTCGATCATTTTACTTTCACTAATTTTTTATAAACACGTTTTTAAAAGGCCTAAATTATTAAAGGTCTAATTATTTAATTACAGAAGTCAATTTGCCGCCCTTTCGAAACAATTTTCAACCAATTCAAAGGGGGGGGGGGGGGGGCACACGTTTAGGGTTACCATCACGTAAAGGAGGAGTACATCCTGCCTGTTTTTTACCCGAAAAATACCTCACTAAAGTAAAAAGAAGGCCGCGCAGCGCGAATTTTAGTCAATTTGATAATCTTGTAAATTTTATTTTTTTAGGCAAAAAACGGCCGCCCAGCACGATTTTTTGTCAGTTTCATCCAATAATCTTAGAGTTTTGCCGCGCAGCGCGATTTTTAGTCGGTTCTGGCGCCCCCTTGAAGGTGCCGCCGTTTGCCCCCCCCCCCCCCTAGATCCGGGGCTGGACACACATACCTATATTATGCAAGCTTAGTAAACCTTTTTCTAAGCATTCTAAGTGACATAATTAAAACTTTCTCGAAACTGTAAGTACTTTGCAGGGTTGACTCTTGGAGACAGCAACTTGTCTCGTTAGGCAAACTCCGAGCCATGTTACCTTCAACTTTGAGGTGGAGATAAATTGGGATGTTTCGAAAAAAACAACTTTTTTAAACTTATTTTTTTATATAAACCGCCTCTGTGGTCTAGTGGTTCGCCCATCCATGTAAGACGCATGGGTCCCGGGTTCGATTTTCAGGGGGGGAGGGGGTACAATTTGTACTCGGTTTGGTTGGTGGAGGGTTTATTTCAAGTCCGCCTGGCTAGCTACCATCATTTTACCTAAGTCTGACGCCACAACAACAATTTAAAAATTTAATTGTTGTGTTCCGGCAGTTAGAGGTAAGATAAGGTAACCAGTTTAGACCTCAGTGGCGAGGACTCCGGGTGTAGTGCGCTTCCACCTTCGGCCTTATCGTCACTAAACATCAGGTGAGGTGAAGGCCAAGCATGACCCGCACCCTGATTATCTAAAAAGAAACTATTTAGCGACCGGTTGCATTTGACATACATTACCACTTTTCTTTGGTATGTTTTTTTTTAACCCAAAAAGAAGTAGCAATGGATCACGATCATCTGTGAACTGCAACCAGTCGCTAGGTGGTTTTTAATTAGATAATCAGCCCGCCGTTGTGCATAAAAAAGCCTTTATGTCATCTGGTGGTAAAGTTACTTTAATTAATATTATGTAAGCAATTCGACCTATAGGTAAAAGCTCAATCAAGCGAGCTCAATAGTTAATTAATTATACTTACGCAATATCAAAAGTACTAATATAAAGTAAATCGGTAATCGAAATTGAACTCTAGTACCTAGATTATAAGTGGCAAACTGAAGAGGTAGTTTGTGCTACAAAAGTTCGGAATCAAGTTCTACGCAATTTGGCAAAATAGGATAACACCATATTCTGTGATAACACTAATCAACTCAGGAAATCCCGTTATTCCGAGATTTCCGTTTTATTTCTGTAGGTAAGAACTTACATAAGTATACTACACGTGGGTACAACGATTTTTTACGATAAATAAAATTATTTTTTAGATTAACAATCAACTTCTGCTCCAAATAACTATCTATATTATGTCAGACAACGTTGTTATCCTGAAAAAACCAACGTTGTCTGTTTTTGCGAATCCTGCATGTAGGTGCTTACTTCTGAATTTCAGATTATGATGTACCTATGGTGAATTAACAAAGTAACTTAATAATTTTGTTTCAAAAATCGTCACAGACTGGTTCGGGACGAAGCCAGTGTTGCTCTAAGCAGACTGGTGATGTTTAGCTGGCTGACCAGCAAGACAATTTTGTGAAATTTTACAATTTATTTACTTATCTGCCTTTTCTATTGTTTTAGTAAGAAAACACCATGATTGACCCCAGCTCATCTGAAGACGACAGCGACGATGAACACAAGAAACAACCCTCAAAATTACCCGGTAAGATGTCAAATATTAGCCAGTAGGTTATTAATAAAAAATCTACAGATCTCACACTATGCGTAAATCAAAGGCATTGAAATGTAATCCTTACTAATATTATAAATGCGAAAGTCCGTTTGTTTGTTACGCCTTCACGTCTTAACTACTGAACCGATCATCATGAAATTTCGCATACATGTTGTCTGTCAGGGGTACCGAGAAAGACATAGGGTACCTTTCATTCCGAAAAAAAGTACGTCTATTGTACCCGAGGGATAGCAAAAACATTTCCACGCAGACGAAGTCGCGGGCGGCTGCTAGTTTAGAAATAAAGCACGCAGACTGACCTTGCGCGAGGGACCCGCTACAGCCTACAGTTTTTGTCCTCCCGCTTCCTAAGATGGCTCAAACTGTAGCTGAATTCAATCCCGAAATCATTATTTTTCTGTTTCTTAAATAGAAATTTCTTGAACTCGTAGAATAGAATCCTCCTGTCTTATTTGATATCTTTAACCTTGTAGAATAGAATCCTCCTGTCTTATTTGATATCTTTAACCTTGTCGAATATAATCCTCCTGTCTTATTTGATTCTTTAACCTTGTAGAATAGAATCCTCCTGTCTTATTTGATGTATTTAACCTTGTAGAATAGAATCCTCCTGTCTTATTTGATATCTTTAACCTTGTAGAATTTAATCCTCCTGTCTTATTTGATATCTTTTACCTTGTAGAATAGAATCCTCCTGTCTTATTTGATATCTTTAACCTTGTAGAATAGAATCCTCCTGTCTTATTTGATATCTTTAACCCTGTAGAATAGAATCCTCCTGTCTTATTTGATATCTTTAACCTTGTAGAATAGAATCCTCCTGTCTTATTTGATGTATTTAACCTTGTAGAATAGAATCCTCCTGTCTTATTTGATATCTTTAACCTTGTAGAATTTAATCCTCCTGTCTTATTTGATATCTTTTACCTTGTAGAATAGAATCCTCCTGTCTTATTTGATATCTTTAACCTTGTAGAATAGAATCCTCCTGTCTTATTTGATATCTTTAACCTTGTAGAATAGAATCCTCCTGTCTTATTTGATGTATTTAACCTTGTAGAATAGAATCCTCCTGTCTTATTTGATATCTTTAACCTTGTAGAATTTAATCCTCCTGTCTTATTTGATATCTTTTACCTTGTAGAATAGAATCCTCCTGTCTTATTTGATATCTTTAACCTTGTAGAATAGAATCCGCCTGTCTTATCTGATATCTTTAAACTTGTAGGACAGAATCCTCCTGTTGTGGCTGGTTTACATTATCTTAGTCTTTAGTAGAGTGCTTAGTAGCGCGCGAGTATATTCGAATGCGAGTGCTTTAGTAGTTTTGGTGCCTTTCCAGTGACCGTTTACACGCTTCCAGTAGAGTGTCATTTTCGCCATACCCATAATACCTATTATTTAATTCAATTACACGTCTCGCGTTCACCGGCAAATGCACTCTACTAAAGACGCTACTAAAATGTCGATTTACATGCTTCCAGTGCGAGTACGAGGAAAGTATCGCGCGGGGGGTGAGCGGGCGCGCAGGGGGTGCTACTGGAAAGCGAGTAGAAAGGCTACTAGAACGTTACTCTCTTTAGTCATAAGACGACCGTTTACATGTTTCAACTAAAGCACTCTCCTAAAGCACTCTACTAAAGACTAAGATAATGTAAACCAGCCCTAGAAGCCTCTACTTTCTCTCTTTACTTTTTTGTAACGCTATAGTTTTGGGTGGGTTTTGGCGCCCAGGGCACAGCATCATAATAATCTTCTAAGTAGGTACTATGGGCAACAGCGACGCTTAACCAGTTTGCAACAAAATTCGTGTGCGCGCGTATCGCCCCTACACGAACTAAACGTATGGTTGTGACGGCGCGGCGTGCAAGCGATTTTGACCTTAGCAGTGGTTAAGCGTCGCTGTTGCCCATGGTACAGTCAGTGGCACGAATCATGAAAATTTTTCGACGGAGTGGGGATAAGTTCGCACATGTGCTCTTGTGGGCGACCAATAGCGCGCGCCCCTCTCCCGCCGCCCGCACCCCTCACCGCAACGCATAAAAAAATACGCTTTGCCCGCAATCCCCACCCGATTTCATGATTCGTGCCACTGTCTGTACACAGTACCGACGACCGAGTGACAGGGTGAAATCTAGTAAGTCATTGGCAATCAAAGAATCTAACCGCGACATTGCACACTTTAGGACAAAAACTTACCTAAATCTAAGTGATCAAAATTCAAGTTGAAATTAACATTAAAAAATCTCAAGAAGTTATAAGTGAAGCTAAAAAATACTATTTATTATTTTCATGTTTATTAACGTCAGTAGGTAATCTTTTACTTAGTAGGTACGATTTTAGTTAGTTTGAGTTAAACCTTATCAGGATATTCTAAACCTAAATTGAATGGCTGTCTGGTATTAAGACCATCGTTTTTATGACCATAAAACAAATATTTCTCCTAAAGTTGTTACTGTTTTATCATTTTCTGCCCCAGTACCATAACAAAAACATTCGACAATTATAACGAAAAATAAGACCAAAGGGCGCGTTCCCAAGGCCCTCCTAATTAATATTTTAATTCCGGTCCCGGTGTAAACAGCTTATGTGCTAAAATTTAATTGTCGGTAGCGCCAAATATGTTGAAATGGCTATTTGTGCTTACAGTTATGACTATAGGGAATTTTGATAAATTTGAGCTTGATCGCTTCGGACACGCATAAAAACATGATGGAACAGGAAAATAAAAAATAATAATGATTATTTTAGTTTTATCACACGATGAAATCAGGGAAAAATAACGATTTTTTTTTCTCTTTCGAATATAATGAACTTAACAGTCAGATAGAATATCGAATAAGAAATCATTTTTTGTATGACACATATGTACTTAAACGCAAAATTTAGGGAGATAATTGAAAATAATTGAAAATTCTTGGCTAACTCCATAACGTCGCTTGCCTGAAACGTGATATGTGACGTCATAATACCATGTCCATTTTGTATGGAACGTTTTCGGCGGTTGCTGCTGCGTGCTAACTTCAAGTAACTATATCACGAGAAAAAAACGCAAAAAAAGAAAATTAATACATATTACAGTTGATTATCTCACGAATTATACTTTTGATTTTGATAAAATAAAATTGACGCATATTACCTATGCCTTCAACAAGTCGCAATTCACTTGCGACTTGTTGAAGGCTCCAGATTGTACCTTTCGGGAAACATAGACTCAGGCAAGGAGTTCCATTCTCTAGCGGTACGGATGATAAAATTTTAAACAAAACCACAAAATATATGTATATAAATAAGTACTGGCAAAACGCAGTGCGAGTCTTTGGAATTTCCACCAAAAACGGTGGCGCTGATTCGTACGTCTGGTTGTCTGATGAAAGAAGGGAGATGGCGGAATTTACTAATTGTTGACTTTGAGACCGTCTTTGGCCATCAGCCATTTTTTAATGTCACCACTGCTGTAGCATAGGGCTTCCTTATTGGTGGATAAGGAGGATGGGCCATAACCTACAACGCGGGCCATGGTATATGGCCCATCCACTGTAATGGTCCCCCCCTGACTCATACTATGAAGATGTGTGATGATGCTAATATGATGAGACCTAACGACCTAATTGATACCTAACGCTTATTATACCTGTTGATGGTATTTTATTGGATCCTAGTTCTTACTGTTTTACTATATGGATTGGTGATATTCTAACCCTAGCATAGTTAACCTAACGCATACCTAACTACAAATCCCATTCATGTTGATTAGCCGCTAAACGGCTTCCGAACTAACCATCCCTACTTGTGATTCCATTAAATGTTTTATCTATGTTTTGCCTAGTTTATTTTCCCTAACCCTATTTTATTGCATGATAGAATAATCTAATATTAATGCTTTTGTAAGTGTGAAATGGGCGCGTAATGTCTAGTGATATTTCCCAAGCTGTAATCCGTAATTACCCTAAGTTCTCGAATATTGCTGGGTGGATATAAATATTAACTTTACATGACTAACTTTAATTATTTATGCTTCGATAGATAATGAACTAAGAACCTATTACTAAAAGAAGGAAATTACTTTGCCTGATTTTCCTACAGAATAGAAATTAAGATATTAATTGCTCATTCCAAATTGACCCAACTTCATACTAATCTGTTACTTTGTTTAATGCTTAGAAATAACTATGTTTATCAAATAAAATACCGATCTATTTTATTACGGAGGACCCTAATCCATTAGATTTCTACCTTATGATGTCATGGTCATGCTATATCAACTTTATTGATAAATTTATTACTAATTAGTTATAACTTCAACAATGAATTACTAGTGACCGCCTGCTGTGTTAATGAAAATTTGAGAATTTACCTATTTTACTACTATACTATCAGTTATAAAGAATCTATTATCTATGTCAACAATGTTTCAATTCATATCTTTGGATTTACTTGACAAATTTTAATAATCATAGCCGGCCCGGCTGCGGCTTTTAGAAAATCTCTAGAATTTGTTAATTTTCTAACTTTAAAAGGAATAATGTTATTTAAATATCTTGGAAAGGTATCTTAGGGTTGCCTCTCACCTAGTTTTCTATGTTAATGGCAGAACCAATACTGAAATTATATTATGAAAATCTGAATGTTTGCTTTTATGATTTATTTCTTTATTTCTATTCGTCTAATTTGATGTATAGATGTCCTAGCTCTGAACAAAGGATATGAAACCAACGCTCTGACTACAATGTGAGTTTAGTAAGTATATTTGTAACGTTAAGTATGTGCTTAAACAAATGGGGCTTCGCTCATTGCTATTGGATTGCATAGTTGGTCGTTGCCAATCTACAGGTAACTCGAGCTAGAAAGAAAGTTAAGTTTGGGTAATTCTACTCCGCTACCAAATATTAGTTTATTTGTCATATACAACGTTATTCTAAGTAATGTAAATCATCCAATGTCGACTTAGTTTATCAAGATAAGAGAGGTAATTTGAAGCAAGTTAAAGAGTCATAGTCGCCTGAAATCAAGGTATGGAAAAACGTCTTCGTCACTGATTTAGAATTTATTTGCTATCTTTAGTGTTACTCAAAAATATACAATGTGGCTTTCCTGGCTAGATAAAGAGCCCCTCCTCCGCTCAATATGGTAAGCCTCGTCTCCAGAACTGGACAGCTTTCCCCCAGTGACCAGCCAATTACAATCATTCTTTAATTTAAGTAAAGTATATGGTCGATAGTCTAAGTTTGTCTGTATATTCCAACAAGAAGAGGACAAGCAAAATGCTCCAAGCGATTTCCCAGTTTTTCACAATTGAGATATTCTTTTCTCAAATGTGATGGCCAGATCAATTTTTTTTTCTTTTTTTTTTTTTAATTCTGATTTATCTTATATCAACATAAATTCAATCTTACAATTTATGAACTTAAAAAAGGGAATAAGTACTGGAAAATCTAGGGATTTCAGAAGGAAAGTTTATTAAATTTAGGGACATATAATAAATAAATATTTGCGTTAAACCTTTCCTACTTTTGAACAATAGCTTTGGATTGCATTGTCAAAATGGCATTGAATAAATCTTCTTATGATTATTGTGTGATAAACTTGATATTGATTTCCTTTAAATTGAGTCGACTGTTAAATTTGATTTAGAATATTTAACTCAGAGAATACTTTGATTCCAGTAATCGTGAACTTAACATATTCACCAATTTATTTGATACTTTCATAGTATATAAATGTTGGTCAAAGTATTGTTTAGTGCTACATACCGAGCATTATTTTGTTAATTTGTGGAAGCTTACTCAAAATTGTGTCTTGTGATATTAATGAGTTGGAATTGACATGGCTCAAATAATGTCACGGGTCAACATTACACCCAGACTTTTATTTAGCATTCATCCACATTTATTACCAAAATATTTATTTTATTTATAGTCAACAGATTGAACCGTGGTCAAAATTAGTAAAGTCAGCCCAATTCAAAGATATTACTTCTGTTATGATTTGATAGTCTATTAGTTAATTAGATTGAGCGTCCAGCTAGCTTTAGCACAATGGTAGGTAGATATTTTTCATTCACTGAAATTTATTTACAATGCCACTTCACAACACCCATAGATGCCACTGAGAATTTAAGATAACAAATTCACTAATACGTTCCCAACCCTCCAACTTGCTCGCATTTACCTGCCTATGACACAACCTAAAAATCATCATACATTTTAATTTACTTTTGTCATGATCCGCCATGTTGTTTATCAAAATTAGCTTGGATGAAAATGCATCACTTAGTGAACCAATAGTGGCCATTTTGTAATGCACCTTTGCAATTTTCCTATCGATAAATAATAATTCGGCCATATTGTTGAATTATGCCTAACTTATCCTACAACAATTTCGAGTCTAGAATGCTAATTTTACATTGTGACGACCTACCTAACTAGATTTTCACTCGTTCCACATGCCTGCCTAGCAGATTATGCGCATATTCCGCTCTATTGACGACGATTCACAACACCAGTATCACAAGCCCCCCCAAGTTTTGTGATACTCTACCTAATTTTCGCGCGATTAACCCTACAATTGACCTATGATTTTACCTGCCTAATTCAGACTACATGAGAATTTCCTATGCCAATTTTCGTGGTTCTTACCAGCGCCACATGTCGCCCCGTTCCTGTACAGTGTGAGCAAGCATAACTCCCTAATTTCGCTAACAGCTTGGCCGTGCTAATGGTGGGGAGGTAGGACCACCATTAGGCCCTAACCAAAGGAATAATGAAAACCTGCTCTAGGGGCTTAAACGGAAAACAGAACTACGTTCTAACGGCAGCACTTGATGAAGCCTTTTTCCATATTAAGTCACGCAGGCTTACATTATGTGACTAACTAGGCAGACCAACGAATTGGCCGCCCGTTTATGACGCCACAATCATAAACTTCAATTTACCTAGTACCCCCCCGAAAGTCCATAGCGAATCGCCCCAGCACGACACAATCCTATTTTTAATTATTCAAGATAAAAAACTCCCTTTCCCACATTCCTTTTCATATGAAATTAGTTTTAGAAAATCTATTTTCACTAATTCTTGAATTTACTTGATACAGCTACGTTAACTTGATGTAAACTTCACAACCAAACTATATATTTCAGTCAGTCTTCAATTTTACCATTTAAAGCTTGTCTGAAACATTTCCCCAAAGGTTAGAAACTTGCCCGTGCAAGACCTATACACATAGACTTTCGTTTCTTTCACTTATTTGCTGACTATTTCGGTCTTGAGTTAAAGAAAAACTTGTTCAGCAGCCATCTTACAGAGGGAAGTGTGCTTGCGTCTTCTTCGGTGAGCGTCAGTAAAGGAAAGAGGACCGGCTCCCCCGCGCGGAAAAGTTACCTCTGCGAAAATCTTGATGACGCTTAATCTTATTGGTTCTTAATTTTTTAGAGTGCCCTGTCACTAATTTTTCTAATTTACCCAATAATGGGGTAATTTCTCCCTGAACTAATCTACCTATCACGTGAATATAATAATAGGAACCCGTAATTACTTCGATACTGACGATAGTTATAATTATAAATATAATTAGTTTTGCTTATTCTAGAATTTACAAAACTCCTCACATACGCAAATATTGTTCTAATTTCCTAATGACACAATCGATTTAACCTTCCCTGTACGTTTGAATACATCTTTTGGTCTATCACTATTCTAACCTCCCAAGAAAAATCTTATAATCAATAAATATGTTATCTGACCGCTTTTATTATTTCCAATCGACGCATAGCTTTATTTAATAATAGCAAAGAATTGATAACAAGAAACCAATGATATTATGCTTAGCCAACCAAACTTGGGGTATAATAACGCTAACAACGAATATTACTCACATACGTAACCTACTGTTGTATATGCCCTATTTTGTCGCCTCATCTTACAATTTGCCTCTTCAGTCACTGAATGAGTTTATCTACATACTATGGTATTTTAAAAATATTTCAAACCCTCTCTGTCTCTAACTTTTCTTTCTTGTGCAAAAGTAATGGCATCATTTTTATTTCTTCATCTATTCGCCGTTTCTATCGTTATTTCTAGCCCAAAGTCACTTTTACTGAAAGGTAACCGTTGAATATCCTTCCACATAACATTTAATCTATTCATATACCTATTATTGTGGGTAAATGATTTGTAATCTCCAAGTATTATTCAGAAAATATAAAATCAATTAAAGTTTTTATTGTATTTGCAGGTTTACTATACTGAATATATGGATATCATATTTCTTACTGTAAGATAATCAACGTCGTTTATAAAATCTAAGCATATATTTTCATCTATTCAAAACAAAAGCACATTTGATCGCTTATTGATGAATCGAAAATACACCAAATCTCACAATTTCGAATATACTAGCCTTAAGATGAATCCCGGCCTTAACACCCCCGACTCATACATACATACGCGACCTCTTTTGCCGTTCCCCTGGCACGGAACCTTGCTCTCGAGTCCGACTCGCACTTGGCCGGTTTTTTCCCATATTATATTACTAAGGGTACTTTATAGACTCTAACTGGTAACATTTAATTTTACACGTCACCATTGCGAATTATGATTGGCTACTTTAAAATCTGGCGCCATGTAGCTTAATCTTAGGAAAATCCACGCCCACACATAATCCGAGCTCTCGATTGGCTACCACAAACATTTTTCCTTCGTCTTTTGTTTATGGACAAAAGGAAAGCCACGATCCATTCTACGGTATGTTGTTTTTATGTCTAGTTCCTTTTACAACTTTTTACTAGTTATCGTTTCTATTTAATGTTTATTTATTACAAATATAATCATTCGTATTCTTACTTTACTTTTAATATTAAATGATTTTACTTTATTCATAATCCCAAGCTTAATTTACAAATAGTGTTTTTTGAAATTTGCTGAAAACGAAACGCGATATGTGTTTACAAAGCATGTCACGTCACCAAACCTAAACATTATTTTACACACTTAGAATAACTAAATTATTATTTGTTTATTTTAATATTTTATAATCATTCGACTTCCTTTTTACCTTTAAAATATTAATTGATATAATTTACCAAAGATTATTTCGTTCTCTTTTTTTCTTCTCTTTAAAATATAGAGTGATTTTTCTCTATGGATTATCACTTTAGTTCCAAAAACGGCCACCAAATGTCAAATGCATTTGTCTATGTAAATGTCAGCGAATTGTTTATTATCGCTGAAACATATTTTCAGGTTAAAGAAATCCCGCAAAAGTATCCGTTTTTTATATAGAAATATGATATTTCGTGAATGTTGCATTTGCAAATCGCAGTCATAGCCTACAACTATCTGTGATCAAGGAGTTTGTGCTACAAGAATACTGTTGTGATTGCAGTAATTATCGTAATGCCAGACAATATGCATTGAAAGACATCCCAAATTGCATAAACAACCCCTTTTTTATTAAAATGAGAATAAACATCCCTTCATGGTAAGTTATTCAACGAGTTTATTTATTGATTCAATCACATAACTTTATTTTTTAATTGTTTACACTATTTTTTCCAACCCTGGACTTCTTTGTATCTCGCAGATTTACAAATTATCACTAAAATAGAAGTTAATTGAAAGAAATGGAGTCTCCAAGGCGATAGAAAAAGGTAATACATCTAATTGGAGGCGATGGGACCATTAAGGAGCAACAAAATATCTTTCCCAGTGCCGGTTCATAGGTCAGTAACCCCTCTTATTTTTATTTTTATTAAATATTTGAGAAAAAGATAACATGTTCAATTTTGAACTGTTACACCACGCATTAGCGTGGATGTTAACGATTGCAAATGTAAATGCAGCCGGGACCAACGGCTTAACGTGCCTTCCGGAGCACGGAGGAGCTCGAGATAATACATTTTAGGTCACCCATCTCATGACCGACCCTTGCGAAAGTTGCTTAGTCTCCGCAATCGCTGGGCCAGACGCTATACAACTGCACCAGCGAGCTCGTCCAGATACGTCTTTATACCCTACGTAATAAAAGCTGTTATCGCAGTTCAACTTGATGTGTGTACATATTAATTTTAAATATATGTAAGGACAATTCTATTTATGTACACATTGGTACACATCGTCAACAAAATAAAGTAGGATCTATCAAAACAAGATCAAAGCTTATACAAATATTATTAACGTATGTCTACGGATAGGCACTTAGAGGAAAATCTCTCTTTTGATCTTATAAATAAATTATAAGCCCAAATATAACTGGTAGGAGGGCTTGTTTCAAGCCCGCCTGCTTCTACCACCATCATCTAAGTCTGACGCCATAGCAACAATTTATCATTATTGTCTTCCAGTTAGAGGTGAGATACCTAGCCAGTTCCTTAGTGGTTCAGGATTCTGGGTGTTTTTTTTATAGGCAAGCGCTTGCCCGCTATCACGCCTGATGGTAAGCGATATGATTCGATCTGTGATGAAACGCGCTTGCTAGAACCTTTTCACTTTACGACTTGAAGGCCCCCAGATTGTACCTATCGGGAAACACAGACTCAGGCAAGGAGTTCCACTCTCTAGCAGTAAGTATGATAAAATTTGAAGCAAAACGCTTAGTGCGAGTCTTTGAAATATCCTCCACCAAAAGACGGTAGCGCTGGACTTGTTGTCATTATAATTATGTCACAGAATACATAATAGCCAAGCCACCTTCGGCCCAACAGGATGGATAAAAGTTTAACACTGATCCGTTGTGAATAAAAATCCGAAGCTATACACCCTTAAAAAATAAATGGGATATCCGACCACGATTAAAAATTAATAGTTAAAAATTAATAGTTTCAAAATATCGGGAAATAAAATCATGATAAATTGTCAAACTCACAATATAGCAAGACGCGTGACACATGACCCATTTGAGACTAGAAAATATATTCACAGACACCACAATGTATGCGAATTACCGTAGTAATTTCTAATTTGTAATGTTCATGAAAAAAGCCCCTAGTTTCTTTTGTTTTGATTACACGCGCGGAAATCTGTAAAATTTTGGAACACAAAAACCTCAATATCTTGACTAATTATTAAAAATATTGAAACATACTTTCTTAATTAGAATTAATTAAGAGATACGCCCATTACTTTTTTAGATATTACTTACTTAAAAATTAACCGTGTATTTTTTATGCTTTTAATTAATAAACAAATTAGTCTCTAGGGTTTGTTGTTTATTTAGATATCGTGTACATTTTGACCCTGACTTTTCAGGTACGCACAACCTTGAGCTCCACTTTAACGCGTTTGTTGATGTTATCAAAGGTTTTTAACTACCTACTGTACTGTGTTTCGAACTAAATTGGACTATTTTGGGTAAATAAGAAAAATGGCTTTTTAACTAAACAAGGGTGACAAATAAACAAACTTATACGCTTTGAAACGGAATACTTTTTTACGGATACTAATGGTTAGTTTTATTTTTAGTTTGGTTTAAACGTAACGTTTAGCTTTCCGGACATTTCCGTTTATCACAGTGTTGTGTGGTGGTCTAGAAAATTATACTTCTAGAATCTTTGAAAATCGAATTAATTATCTTTACGAAACTTATAAATGTTATCTTTTAACATTGAAAATGTTTATATTTCGTGATCGAGTATAGGGCCCCGAATTATAAAATTGTGACATTTGCCTGTAGTTTCGCAGATAGGCATGAGAGGTAGGACATGTCAAAATGTGGGTCTGCAAAAGGGATTCAAAATGCAATTTGAATCAGTTGGGTGGGAACTTTTTGAGATATTCCAAACTTTGTTTTAAATTTCCATGGTTATTGACGTTGATAGAAAAAACTATGTCGGGATTTACACCATGTACCTGTTATGGGCAGTCCAGTAGCTCCAGTGGTAGCCAACCTCTGGATGGAACATTTTGAAGAACAAGCCCTCGCGACTGCACCTGCCGAGATCAAGCTATGGAAAAGGTACGTTGATGATGTTCTCTGCATAATGAAGGAAAACAAACAGGATGTTGAAGGTTATCTGGCATATTTAAACAACATTCATCCAAAAATAAAACTAACCTGTGAGATGGAAGTAGACAGAAGCTTAGCATTTCTAGATGTCAAGATTAATGTGCGCGCTGACGGTACACTCAGCCACTCTGTATACAGAAAACCCACACACACAGATCGTTACCTGAAAGCTACTTCACATCATCATCCTAGGCATCTAAACTCTGTCGTGGCATCATTAACAAACCGTGCATATGATCTTTGTGATGATGAACACCTGGACAAAGAGTTACAACACGTGTGCCATGTCCTGTAGAGCAATGGATATTCAGGAAAGCTTCCACCTAGACACACGAAAAAGCACCAGTTACAAAGGCAGGATGTGGATAGACAGCCAGTATTTTTACCCGACTGCAAAGAAAGGGTTATGTTTTTCGCGCGTATCTTGTATGTAACTATGTAAGTATGTTTGTATGTGTGTTTGTATGTAATATTCTTTATTACCTCATATCTTTCAAACGGCTGAATGGATTTCTGTAATTAAGATATCGTTAGATTTGTCTCATCAGCCCAAGTGTTCTTAAGAAGGTGGCGTTATAAAAAAAACAACATGGCGGCTGTACGGTACTAATATACGTAGTGGGAATTTTTTTTTTTTTAATACTGCAATATGGGTGTCAAATTAAAGGGCTTATTGTAAGGATTTCAAAAAGGTATATCAAGACCGTAATATATAATAACTAAAAAGATATAAATAAAAAAAATAAATTATAAAAATTAAAAAAACCCGTCTGCATAAAAAGACAAGTCCACTGAAAAGATGGAAACAAGATTAAATATTAAAGGCAACATAATAACATGCAGTCGGAGGCATATAGTAATTCAAATCATTCATAACGTCACTTTCTTAATGCATGCCTCCGACTGCATGTTATTATGTTGCCTTTAATATTTAATCTTGTTTCCATCTTTTCAGTGGACTTGTCTTTTTATGCAGACGGGTTTTTTTTGCCATATGTGGGTAAGGTCGTCAAAAATTGTACTATTGATAGTTCCAAATTTTTTAAATGTTTCTTTGTGAATTGACCGTACTCTTTATTTTTTCATTTATCAGAATGAAGTAATAATATGCTCAGAATACCGAAGAAACAACCAGAATTTACTTTTGGCTGCAATTTAAAAAAATACCAATACATTTCTGAAACAATAAAATAAAAACTAGTACTTAAATTATTTGTCTCCTCACTACACGGAGGTAGAAAGATTTGCATTAGAAAAAAAATATTGTGTTATGGCTCTCAATGCGTAGTTTACCTGTTAAAGTGATCAAAATACCATGTAATAACGTATAAATTATTCAAATTGAACAATCCAGATAACCATAAAACATTATCTAGTAATTGTCTCCAATAGTTTTCCAGTGTGTTATTCGAATTTGTTATTAATCTAGCTTTTTTGTTTGTGATAGTAGGCAACAAAATCTGACAAATTTCGATGTGGCAACACCTTACGATAACACTGTCAAGTGTCACTTGGAATTTTCATGTCATTTGTGGTCGCGACAATCTTCGGTTGTGAATCTCTTTTTTTGGTACGCATATTTCGAGCATTTATTCTGTGATTTTTACACGGTAAGTATGAAAATATTGTTAATTGGGTTACTAATAATGAAAATACAGTCAATGAACAGAGTAAACCGTGTTTTAACTTTGAAATCGAACTAAATTTGTGGCCGGTACTTATTGTTGAAGTTAGAATTTTCTAGTGTGTTTGTTCTAGTTCGTTATGTGTGTTATGGTGAATTTTTTAGTTTTTAGTTCATAGGTAGATTTCATACGAGTATAAATAAATAAATATAGAGAACCTAAACATTACTTTTTTCAACCACCTAACCAGACCGATGAAAATTTACCTTTACAATATTCCAGTGCGTTATTGTGTTATTGTGTGTTATGCTTTCCAGTATGTTATTTTACAATTTTTTACGACCTTACCCATGTAAAGGGAGTGACAGATAAGGTCTCAAATATTTTGAAAAAGTACGCAATAAAAACTATCTTCACTCCTTTGAAAAAGGTATCGCAATGTCTACGGTCCCCGAAAGATAGTTTTCCTTTGGAGAAACCTGGCGTTTATAAGATCGACTGCAGTTGTGGCAGCTCATACATTGGCCAAACTAAACGCACGCATGCCGTATAAAGGAGCACATAAAAGCGGTAAAAAACAACGATACGCAAAAATCGGCCATTGCTGAACATTTAATTCATTCGGACACAAATCACTGGATCGAGTTGCATAGCCCCCAGATTATTTCAACAGAACGCCACTACATACCAAGAATGGTCAGGGAAGCGATTGAAATTACCAAATACAAAAATTTCAATCGTGAGGATGGGTTTAAATTGTCGAGTGTCTGGAATCCAGTAGTCCGGTTGTGTAAAAACAACAAAAATAAAAAACGTGCCGTTTCGCGTACAGATACAGTGAGTGTCGTGTATCGAGAACAAATTCGTGTGAATAGTGAGTTTGCAGACAGTGGTACCGGTATCGAACGTAAAAATAAAAGAACTAGACGGAGGGTAGACCGATTCGTCTGCCAATAACATCTACCCGCACGAAACAATCGACAGTTCTTCCGTGATCATGGCGCATGCAACTGCGCCGAAATATCGGAGTCTCAAAAATAAACAGGTACATGGTGTAAATCCCGACATAGTTTATTCTATCATTCCAAACTTTGTCAAAAATTCAAATTTTTTTCGCGTACTTTGATCAAAAATGTCTTACCTACTTACTTTTTGAGCTTACGTAAGACAGGCGGATTCTATTATATAAAGTTAAAGACAAGAAATAAGATAGGAAGATCCTATTCTACAAAATTAAAGATAGGAAGTAAGACAGGAGGATTCTATTCTACAAAGTTGAAGATAGGAAGTAAGACAGGAGGATTCTATTCTATAAAGTTAAAGACAGGAAATAAGACAAGAGAATCCTATTTTACAAAGTTAATGATAGGAAGTGAGACAGGAGGATTCTTTTATTCTACAAAGTTAAAGATAGGAAGTAGAGTATAAAGTAAATAATTTTATTAAACAAAAAACTAACGACTAAAAGTTAAAAGTAACTTAATATCATAGGGAAAGCGAGTTAAATAAATAAAATACCTAAACCAATTTTGTTCGCAGTTGTACCTCCTGGAAGCTTGTCAGGTGGAAGACCTTCAGTAAGGGGAAAACCTGAGCTACCACGAGGTTCCACAGCTGGTTTACCAGGTAAATACTAAATAGTACACTATATTACACTGTACACACTGTTACAACAAAAAGCCCCTAAAGCTTAATATATAGCAGATAGGGACATCAAACTGAACAACTTTTACTATGGGACCAACTCTGAAATCGCGAAAAAATCTGCTGTTTTATAGGTACCTACAAAATATTATAATGAAAAAATTAAAGTGTATGAAATAGGTAGCTGATTTTTTCGCGATTTCAGAGTTGGTCCCATAGTAAAAGATGTTCAGTTTGATGTCCCTATCTGCCATATATTAAGCTTTAGGGGCTTTTTGTAACACGTTGTTTATTACCCTGCTACGAAGAGATACAGAGAAAAAGCACAGCATTACCAAACAAGAGTACCTAGTTAGGTACCTATAATTCTTCGTGAAAGAGAATTTAGTCGACGTCAAACAAAACTACTTACTTAATTTTGAGAAAAAAAGATTCACTTTAGGTTTTCCAATATTGAGCGAAGCTGCTTATGTGCTTAGTCACAAGGCGTGTGTTTGACTTGCTTGAGCCAGACTTAGTTCACCTAGGTACTGCGAGTATTGATAAATTGAATGTGTAAGTAATTTTAGACGAAAAAAATTAATTAATAGCTCTATAAATTAAGAAATCTAGTAGCCCTACCATTAATTAATTGATGCAAACTGTTTTCGATACCGTCGTCGGTGTCTCTCTTTCAATCGAATTGACTGTGGGTATATCCGATAATTTACTGTAAGCGAAAACAGTAAATCAACCTCATGTGGTAGAGATATAATCTAGATTAGAACAAAGATTTATCTTTGGATTACAATGAACTTATTAGCGCATAGGTATGTAGGTAGATAGGTACTTCTTAAAAGATGACGGTCTATTGACGTCACTGGGAGACTCTTCAACGGCATCTCAGACTTTTTAACGAGTCGAAGGTTGACCTACACGTTGTACTCTAGTACTAGTACCTATTCATTCTGTGGTTGTACTTTGTTAGGCTGGCCCCAGACCTACCGGTTCCGTTTCTTTGCTTTGCTGTGCTACCTTGCTTGAAAGACCGCCGGCCAACCAGGGTAATTTTCAATCTATCGCATTTTGGGACTAGACCAAATTGGCAAGATAGCCATTAGCTTGGTTTTATCAAATATCATCGCCTGGATTGCGAAGTAGGAAGCTTTTAGGCGATATGCCACCCTGAACATGGACTCCGATCGTTAAAAATAACTCGATCGCTTAATTATTTATACAAGATGTTTGGTAAAGCCCTATAAAACTGAATATGGTAGATAGGGAGATAGGGACCATAATAAAACTGAACAACTTTTACTATGGGACCAAATCTGAACTCGCGAAAAAAAATTAACTGTTTCATACATTTTGATAATTTCGTTATTAATTTTTGTATAAAACAGCAGTTTTTTTTTTAAAACGAAAACTAAAACTTCTCATCGCACCCCAGACGACGATATTTGATAACACCAAACTAATGGCTATCTTGCCAATGTGGTCAGGTCAAAATATGCGATAGATTGAAAATGAGCCTCTTGGCCGGCGGTCCATGGTAGAACAGCAAAGCAAAGAAATGGAACCGGTAGGTCTGGGGCCAGCCTTAGACTAGTTAACCCATGGTCCAAGACAACAAAGTCTGGAATTCCGAGCGATTCACAGGCTAGGTACGTCACTATCCAGTTTCGTGGCTTTAAAGTAACAAGAGGGTAACCAGCATGGAATTAAAGATTTTTCTGTCACACTAATTACAAAATTATTTAAGTAAATTTTAATTGTTTCTCTTAAGCTAGGGTTTCCTAGGATGACGATGCCGTCATATTACGGCCGTAATTTAGCGGCGTAGAACGTTGTCTATGTAAATAATACGGCGCGTTTTCTGACGTTACGGTGTCGCCGTATTGTTTACATAGACAAAATTCAACGCCGCTATATTACGGCCGTAATATGGCGGCACCGTTGTCCTAGGGAACCCTAGCTTTAGCAAACGAAACAGTTCGAATAAAGATGAATAAACCTTATTTCTAATAGCGATAGATAGCGGAGATGACGTAGGTAAGCTTGTGCAGATCCACGTCACTTCCTCCGTCTCAGACTGCTGTACCTATTCTTTGTTTAAAAAAATGGGTTAACTCATGGTCCATGAGTTAACTCATTATTTTTTAAAACAAACATCGTTTGCATTAACGGTTAGAAAGGAAAAAGGATAAAAGCTTATTTTCCTCGTTCATCGTAAAGCGAAATTTAATTTCACATCAACCAACAGTTATTCGTGTTTTATTTGTAACGTATCATAAAATTATGATATTATTTTAGGTCCAAGCCCCCTAACAACGGCACCGTTAGCCGCCCCCCTACACCCAGCCACGAGGCAAAGAGAAGCAGCTGCTTTAGCACCTCCCCCCCACGCGTAAGTATCAGAAACCCTGCATATTTTATCAAATTACTGAAGTATTATATTGTATTCTCAACCATAACTTTAGTAATTATCAAATGAAAGTATGAATTTATAAAAAATAACTCACGACCATTTCGTCTCACGAAACATATCAATTTATTTAGAGCTTGGCAGTAATTTAATTTTGACTACCTATTTAAAATTTTAAATACGAATTTAAAATAAGTTTAAAAAGTAGTTTGGTAGTTAACTGAACTTATTTAAAAATTTAGACAGAGCTTGAGGCAAACGTAGAGTTAGCTTAAGGTTTCCCTAACCTTTAACCATGCTATATAGAATGTAGATTCATACATATAACATAATTTTACACACACCGATCTCTTTTATTAAGACCCGTATTCATCATAAGCCGCTCTCAATGTTGAGAGCTATCTTGAGATAATACTTAAGATATTCTTCCTAAAGAAACAGCATCTCAGGATTACAACTGTAACAGTATTAATGGCTAAACTAGAATTTTGGTACTGAACAACTTTTGCTATGGGACCAACTCTGAATCGCGAAAAAAATCTGCTGTTTCATACATTTTCATATTTTCGTTATTAATGTTTGTATGAAACAGCTGATTTTCTTCGCGATTTCAGAGTTGGTCCTATAGTAGAAGTTGTTCAGTTTGATCACAGGTTTGATGGTCCCTATCCCATATTCTGGTTTAACCATGAATTCTTGCATTCAACACTTGGACGAAAATTCGTCTAAGATTCAACACGTTGCATTGCATATTCCGTATGATTTCAAAATAGCTTTCAACGTTAAGAGCGGTTTATAAATACAGGCCTAAATGTATTTTGAGCTGAAAGGTCATAACAATTGGACTCAAGGAACAGATATCGGTTTGTGTGGAGCTCCTCACTTACATTGCCGACCTTATACTATAGATCGTGTAGATCCTTCTTGCGTAGGACCTCAACTGGGAGTGCGAGCTCGGGCGAAGCACCGGCGCCGTCACCGAGTCCCTCTGGTGCTAGCCACTCTGACAAGGACCAAGATCCTCAGGTAATTTAGTTATTATCATCCTTCGATCAAGAATACCCTAGTACAAAATAGGTGTCCAGTTTGTAAGTGGGGAGTTATTTTGAAAGTGCCATTTTTGAGAATGAGAGAGATCTAGGATATTCTTGATCGAAGATGTGATTTCGTCTTATTGTGTGAGGATTAGTGGCCACCTCAGGTGTTAGAGCTTATCAAGCCGCCTGTAAGGACTCTGACTTGACTTACACAAACATGATCGAGTACGATTAGTCTGTCAAGCTCCGCCATGAGAGCTTCGAAGTTTGTAAGTGGGGCGTTATTTGGAAATGCCGTTTTTGCGGACCCTTTTAGTTCGTGAAGCGTTTCTAGGCTATTCTTGATCGAAGTTATCATCATATGGAATTAAATAAAATGCTGCCGCTAACCTTATCTAAATATATGTTCTTCTCTTACATCACATTATTCCGATATGAAGTTAAAGTACTTGTGCAATGGAAATCAGTAGCAACTACGGTACCACAAATACCAAGATCTGAGATAATATAGAAAAAATCGTTTTCTAAATAATTGAGCCAGGGATCGAACCCCATGGCCTTAAAGATAGCAACACCATAAAAACTGGTGTACAAGCCACTACTGCGTCAATTATTAACTAATTCAAATTTAACTTATTACATGTGTATGTATAATTTAACTCTTCATTTGTAATTTCTTTTCAAACAGGAGAAGATAGAAAAGCTGGAAGAAGACAAGAAACGGCGTCTCCAACTATACGTGTTCGTGTCGCGATGTGTAGCTCATCCGTTCAACGCGAAACAACCGACCGACATGACCCGAAGACACACGAAGTTGACGCCGCATCAGCTAGAAACCATACAAGCCCGGTTTCAGGTATGAAAATAACTTACTTATACAAGTATGACACGTCTTATTTTAGTTCTAATCGTGTTGAGATTATTTTGACGACATAGATAAACAACGTGTTACAAAAAATCCTCTAAAGCCGAATATCGTAGATAGGAACTATCATATTGATCAACAACTATGGGACCAACTCTGAAAACGTTAAAAGAATAGCTGTTTTAGACAAACAATTATTACGAAAATATAAAAATGTATGTAGCAGCTGATATTTTTCCGCCTATTTTATTTGGTACCATAGTAGACTAAGCTCCCATTGCATGAAATCTTACCTCACAAGGTGGAAGAGCAGAAATGTGTTGCAGTAATAATATTACTTAGGAACACTGGATTTTAGTGGGTTGCCATCGCATATCCTGGAAGAACATATATATTTTTTCGTTTTCGTACCGCTATTTTGATCGATAGGATATGCGATGGCAAGTGGCAACCCACTAAAATCCAGTGTTCCTAAGTAATATCTATTACTGCAACACATTTCTGCTCCTCCACCTTGTGAGGTTAGGTTTCATGCAATGGGAGCTTAGTCTATAGTAAAAGTTGTTCAGTTTGATTGTATAGATAGGGACCATCAAACCGAAAAGCATTCGTGTTTAGGGGTTTTTTGTAATAAGTTGTACCTACCTATATCTAAGTTTTTAGATAATAGTTACTGTGTCACTAAAATGTATGAAGATAAGCTGGATGTACTGGCTAAAGAGATAACTAATCTTTCTTTTACAGGCTTTCTTGAAAGGAGAGACCCAAATTCTTGCTGATGAAGCGTTTCAGAATGCAGTACAATCCTACCATGACGTATTTCTCAAATCCGAGAGAGTGGAGCAGATGGTCAAATCTGGGGCTTGCTCGCATCACGACTTCCGCGAAGTTTTCAGAAACAATATTGAGAAGAGAGTCAGGTTTGATATTTGGATGCAGCAATATTATTGTCTTACCTCTCTAAAACAAAATTTTTGAACACAATCAATTTAGTTTTCTTTTTCTCAAAGCATACTTTGAATTACTTAAGTATAATGTTATTTCTACTCAATTTATCTTTTGCTTTTATTTTTAACAACATGGTCTAAAACTCTAGAATATTTTTGGTGAATTATTTCATCTTTTTTATAGATCATTGAAACTTCACGTAATGTTAGAACTTTAACAAGCATATTTTCTTCAGGTCTTTACCAGAAATCGATGGATTAAGTAAGGAAACTGTGCTAACCTCATGGTTGGCAAAGTTTGACTGCATCATGAAAGGGACAGGTAAAATGCGAGCAATTCTTAATGTGCTTAAAAGACTAATGCTAGACTTGAAAGCAGAAAACAAATTGGTGTTAAAAGAATAATCAAGTATGAAGATATTTTAGATGAATGAAATGATAAAGTAATACTAGTACCCATAAAATATAATGAAGTTAAAAAAATACCGTTTGATCTTTTTGAAAGTCTAGCAGACGTCAAAACTTTAAATCAAAATAAAAAGCATGTTGCCATGAGTGTTAACGCATCAGTTGTTACTAAACTTGAGTTTTGCTAGCCTTTGAATGTTTGTGATGAAAAAAAAACTGTGTGCTCAGTAGTATGTTTCCAGACAAATTCATTGCAATACATTAAACTCTATCCAAACCACTCTGATGTACAAGAAAGTATTTTTTTACAAAATGACTCTTCAACATAGTATTCTATCAAATATTTGTCTTATTTGCATCAAATGTGTGGATTTCGTTATGAAATGATATTGCGGCATTATCGCGTTACTTATTTCAAGTGTTTTTGTATGAACGTAACTTAAAATTGATCTTAAAAGTAATGCTGTAATATCATGCCCTTAAAAAGTTGGATGATTGGTTATTTTTACATTAATCAAGTAAAATAATTTCTTACTAAAATTACAACTTTCATCTAACTTTGAAATAATGCACTGGAGTATTAAAGAATTCAAAATCAGCAGCGGACACCAATGTTAAACTCATACTGTTATAACACAATACCTCCATAACTTTATAATGTAACTAACCCGCAACATCAATAATATTTGTAATCAAGAGCTTTGTAAATCAAATAATTATCATTAAATCCTTTAAAACCCCAAACAACTATAATAACTATGAGTTTGTCTAGCATAGTACCACTCCTGGTTTATTTATTGTTTATACGTACATGTGTGTCGCCTGCGTCTGTCTCACTGTCTGTGTTTCTCTCCCTTTCTCTCACGACATGTCTCTCTCACACATCCCTACAGGAATAACAGGTATCACTCGACATTCATGGTTTCCTATTTACTTGATTTTGGCTTCTGTCTTGTGCTGTTGCTTTAACGTATGTAATGGTGTTGCATTGCGTACTTATTATAAGATCATTGCTTTCTGTTTTGTCTCCTGGTTCTTCGTTATAATCTTGTTAATCGAAAGTAGAAAAAGTTTTAATATAACTACCTACCACAACCATTTTTTTCTTAAAATCTACAAGATTTTCTAATATGCAGTAAAAAACGACACAAGCCTAGGTATAATATTTGAATTGTCAATTTTTCAGTAAATATTTGTATCTAACTGTATGATCCTTTAATCCTTTTTAAAGGTTTTCCTTTTTATTCGCATGATGAAGAAAATTTTCGATATACAACATATTTTTTATATCAAAAACACTTTTCTATTTGATTAGTTCAATGTAAAACTTAAGTACAACGTCTAATTTTCTAGCTATTTTCTAATATTCGACCAACCCACAGAATAACACGACTACAATCTTCATCGATTAATGTACCTAATTATTTTCTTTAAATCCCACAGTATGGTACAGTAAGTGAGAATTTAGCACTGTAACTTTTTATCTCATAATATTCTTGCAATCTTTAACTTCTTGTTTCACTTACTATTCAAAAGGTCATATTCTCGTTTATTTAAATATTGGTCATGATGCAGGTATACCAGGAGATGATGAATCCAAGCGACCTTCAAGAGCCCAGCAGCAGAGTCTCAACGCGGAATGCATACTCAGCAAGGAGCAACTTTACGACATGTTCCAGCAAATTTTAGGCGTCAAGAAATTCGAACATCAGTTACTCTTCAACGCACTTCTTGTAAGTAATCTAAGCTTTCGATGTTGAATGAATGTGAGTGTTTATTCCCTTTTTTTTAAATTTAGCTCAAAGGTAATAGTGATTTATTGAATAACTTGATAAACCAAGCTAAGATAATGTAAGCTTATTAAAAAAACTATTATTATTGTATACTTTGGACTAGTTTTGACAGATGAGGCCTTTATAATTGTTGTACCTAGTTAACAACGTCATCTAAAGAAACACTAAAAATATATCAAATGTATTTTTAGTTCAAATATTTCTTTTTACAGCTGGATTCAGCAGACGAACAAGCAGCTGCTATCAGAAGAGAGCTAGATGGAAGAATGCAGAAAGTAAACGAGATGGAAAGGGTAATTGTTTCTCACACCACATTAATCTACCTACTACCAAAAGCACTAAAGGCACTTAATACCGATCAGAAAGCTCTGAACAAAACTAATATTTTCACTCAAACTGAATAATTGTAAGACACTGATATAAATAAACGAAGCATAATGAATAAGCAATTTCATTTTCAGAACCGCAAACTCATGCCAAAGTTCGTCCTAAAAGAAATGGAGTCCCTTTACATTGAAGAGCTGAAGTCATCAATCAACCTATTGATGGCCAATTTGGAGTCACTGCCCGTGTCCAAGGGTGGCGCTGATTCCAAATACGGCCTTCACAAAATCAAGCGGTATAATCACAGGTCAGCACCATACGATAACTTCTGAACACTTTTAGTCTTAGATATTGTCCAAATGTTTGGCAATATTGTTCTTTATTTTATCTTTAGAGTGTAGAAAGTATAAGAACACTATTGCGAAGCATTTGTCGCCTTTATGTTGTTAATAAGTCTGTCTATTCGTGACGCTGATTATGTTATGATTATGAATATATGATATGTATAGGTACTCAGCTCATCAACCTACCATGAAATGTGGATTCGGTCAACTGGCAACAGACTTATTGAAAATTTTAAAATGAGTTAATCCCACATTTCTATGGGTTGACTTGCTGACTGCTGTGCTTTTAAAGTATAATCCGAATACACCCTGTTACTGATAATATCAAAACTAGCTTGTTTATTATTAAACATCACATTCATTGTTATTTGGTGTGTTCAATGTTTGCAATGTTGTTTGAAATACGATGGAAAAATTTCAATAGCATTCTTGTATTATATTGAATAATAATTTATTTGCTAATTTGAATACTATCATCGTTTTTCAGACTACAATATGTGTTACTAATAGGAGAAAATCCCGTGTCAATGATATAAAATAATGCATATTATTTATTGTAAAATCTCTTATTATAAACTATTGGCTCTAATTGTGTTACATCAAAAATTGCCTCTTTCTTCAAAAGAGAGAAAATTTGAACTAAAAAGACGTTTCGTTTTATTTCCACTGTTTAAATTATTTTTGGTTTCTAAATCTTTTGCACCTAGTAATTTTGGTTCCTGAATTTCCGATCTGGATGCATCGTCAATTATTTTGTTTATCAAATGACGTTCCTCACATGTCATTATCAAGCATGTGAAGTTTCAGATCATTCTTCATTAGTGATGGAGTCATGTTATTTGAAATACTTAATACCTCCCAATAGACGTTCATCCAGATCCACTGTCATTGTACACTTGTTCATTTCTAATTTTATTTCCTGCCCCTGGCACCTGGACTGAAGGAAGTACAAGTAATGAGTACAAAATTGATAAATTGCGCACGTGTTTTGAGTCTTGTGTAGAAGACCCTACACCTGGCCTGAGACCAACTTAAATGTATCCTAATGTTGTCATTGTTTAGACCACAGTAGTTGTAACTAGTAAAACAAAATAGACTAGAACTGAAAGTAATGTAGTTGTAATCCGTGGTCGTTAAATAATCATTCATAAAAATAAATATGAAAACATGACAACGCAGGACGATAAAGCTGCCACTACACTGCCTAAATATATTTCTAAGCTTGATTTCCAATACAAAGTAGAAACGATAACTATAGTACCAGCTAAAGATACACCTAAGCTAATATAGTATAGCAAATAGCATTGAAATGTAGAAAAACAGCATAAAATAAACTTTTACAATTATTATTAGATCAGAGAGCTTTATAAAATAGGCTTCAATAATATCACTGCTTTCCTTTTTTATAACTATTTTATTTAATATGTATTTATTATTCTTCACCTTTACCCTTTCCTTATTTTCATAGCAATAAGTAGGAATAATTATACAAAAGTCAAATAAAAATAATACGTAACCGCTTCGAGCTTACGAAAGGGCTTCGCTTGATAATATTACAAGTATATACCTAAGCGCTATAATATTATTTCACACGTCGCATTGTATTAGCAAGACTGTTAAAAAGTAAATTTTATGTAATATATTTTCACATTCGTCACCATTATCTATTTATTCACCCTAGTTTGAAGAGTATATTTAAAAGGTATAAATATTGACACGTTTTTCTAAAAATATAAGTTTGAATATATGAATTTATACCTTTGAAGTTTGCTTAGTAGAATTCGTTGTATCTATTAGAAGTATTGTAAAATTTTCCCTTTTGTCATGCTTAATCATTCTTGGTATCGGTGATGGTTCCATGTGTATGCCACCATGCATTAACACCCTAAACATGAATGTCTGGCCGATCAAATTGCTTGGGGCTTGATTTTATCCCAAATTAAATTATTAACTCTATGTTGTATGGAATAATGAAATCCTACTGTAACGTCGTCAATATTGCCTTAACTATGTGTAACATGTTCCTTCTGTATTTTCCTGTCTTGTGAAACAAAATCATTTGTAATCGTTGTATCTGACACGTTTTATATTAAATGTTTAAATATACTATCAAAATTGCTATTAACTTTACTATTGTCATTGTAACTGTTGATTCAAATTGGGAAAAACATATGCCAATGGTTGTTATTGTGGTTTGAAAATTGTGTTTGTGTAATTGGTGGTAGTTCAAAATTTGGTGATGGTGAAAAAAGATCGAATGCCGGACCCGATCCGAGTCCAAGGTTGAGTAAGCAGCTATGTTTCAGATCACAAGGCTCTTTGGCCAACAAATTGACCGGTGAAGCTGACGGTGGCGACGTCGACGCTCAACTTACGAAAATGGACGTCGTATTGACGTTCCAGATAGAGGTAATATCAATATGCATGTGAAACTGAATGTTATAGTGATCTACTAATCAATATTTTTCGTGATGCTGGTATTGTATACTCGTATACGATCTTAGCAATGAGTAGATTTTTTTTGTTAGTATAAACGATATCAAGTAACCGTCAATACCATTTCCGAAGCCGATATTGGTTTTTATTATTCCCCAATGATACTTGGTACTGATAATATTGATACTGTAATATTCCCCAATGATACTTCGAAAATGTATTCGAAGGGAACAGCCATTATTGATTGTTTAAAACAATTCATCCATATTTGAGAAGTAACCTAATTTTGCTATCAATTCAATCATTTATTGATAAATGTGAGATTCACAAGTATAATTCACTCAATGAGGTGATTTCTCAAATTGTTATGAGGAGAGGAAGACTATCTGACAGAAGAAAGTCTGTTGAAGATATCTATTCTAATTTTGATGTTCTGTAATTATCGATATTCTAGGTGGTTGTGATGGAAGTAAAGGGTCTTAAGTCTTTAGCACCTAATCGAATAGTTTATTGTACTATGGAAGTCGAAGGTGGTGACAAGCTGCAGACTGACCAAGCAGAAGCATCTAAACCTATGTAAGTACATAAAAAACAAATTGTTGATTCAACTCAATTCGTAGAACGTTTTCATTGTGAAACTGGACGATGTTGCCTCTCAACGAAACATCTTATACAGGTGGGATACCCAGGGTGATTTCAGTACAACACAGCCATTGCCAGCAGTGAAAGTTAAGTTATATACGGAAAATCCTGGAGTTTTGGCTCTGGAAGACAAAGAACTAGGGAAAGTTGTTCTGAGGCCCACGCCACTTTCCAGTAAGGTAAATAAGGTTGGAAGGTACATAACATTATGTAGAATAAATTGACTACCTAGAAGCAGATTAATATTTATAGAACCAGTAGAAGATTGATCGATATTATTTAATAATGATAATACTTAGTCGTAGTAAAATTGATTGTTACTAACAAAGAGTTTGTGAATACACATTTTAGGCTCCCGAATGGCACCGTATGAACGTGCCAAAGAATCTGCCTGATCAAGATTTGAGGATCAAAATTGCTTGCCGAATGGATAAGCCTCTAAACATGAAACATTGTGGGTAAGTCGTCTTTCTTTATGAAGTAGTTCAGAATTAAAATATGCCGTCATCAAGAATCGACGTAGAAAGCATTCATGAGCGTAATCTAGTTTAACGTTGCTTTGCTACATTACTTATAGCCAAAAATTAGGTAAATTCAGAATTTTATCTCTATTCCAGCTACCTACATGTTATAGGCAAAAATGTGTGGCGTAAATGGAAACGTCGGTATATGGTCCTTGTACAAGTGAGCCAGTACACTTTCGCGCTATGTTCTTACAAAGATAAGAAGTCTGAACCAGCAGAAATGATGCAGTTAGACGGTTTTACTGTGGACTATATCGAGCTCGCCAGTGGTAGGACTTAATACTCTATTGAGTTCCTCTTCTTCTTTTTCTCTTTACACTGTACAGACGATAAGGCATATCAAGTTACTATAAGTTATTTCATAAATAATTTTGATTTTGTCTCCTCAAAGTTGGAGATTGTACCATGTATTGCATCACTGTTGCTTGATAGATTATAGTAATTTGGTGTACTTATTATTGTTTTCACGTTATATATTAATGTATGAATATTTCGATCTTCTTTTTTGTTACTTTACTTGTGGGTTCAAAATGTTCAATCAGGGAAGATACTTCTAGTTTCACTACCTATCTAAAATGGCTTTTTAGTAACAATTGCTTTAAATTATGTAACTTCAAAAAGGTCTTCTCTAATATTGTTACAACTTTTCGAATGTTACAGCTCAGCTGATCGTAGGACAAGGTAAGACCAAAAAAATAGGTAAGAACACAATGTTTCAATACTTTTGTAGGCAAGTAGAAGTGGTTAATAGAGACATTTTGCTGGAATTCGGACCATTTAAAGAGGAACATCTGCCATTTCGACGTAGACTGTTTGCCTAATTTTATTGTAGGTCTAGAAATCAGGACAGGTTTTAGAACATGAGCGCTAATATGATTTGTTAGAAGAAGCTTTAGTAGATTGAATTATGTTTTTGTAAACTTTACAAGATAACGTTTTGGAAAAAATATTGTATTGATTAAGGTGGCGTTGAATCTGATAGCAAATTTTCTAATTTCTCTCCAATAGTTTACTTACCAAAATTTTGTCTAATATTTTAATATCGTTTGCAAAAACAAATTTAGTCAAACCGATTACTAATTAAAAAACATCCTTCTTTTGCATATTTATTGATTAATAATAGACTTCATATCCATTGAGCATTTATCAAAAGAAAAGTCGATAGGAATCAAATCAGTACATAGCGCTATCAAAATACAATTCGTCATTAAATCCCTCCATCTACGCCTGTTTGCTCTGGAGCTAAAATAAAATTTGATTTACTACGAAACTTACAAACACTGACTTAAATTTTATTTTTGAATCCAGAATTGGAAGGTGCAAAATACTTCATGAATGCAGTAAGAGACGGAGAATCAGTTTTGATGGGAGTAACAGATGAGAATGAATGCCATTTATGGGTAATGGCACTTTATAGAGCCACTGGACAAAGTCATAAGCCTACTCCACCAACAACATCAGACACGCACCATAAGATTATGGGTGGTAAGTCATTTTTCATATCCTCAAAGTTTTCGTTTGACTTTCCTCCGCTTACATTTTTTAACCCAAATCTGTACAGATGCCGATAAAGCACGCAAGCATGGAATGGAGGATTATATCCAAGCAGATCCATGTCAATTTGACCACCATCAACTATTCTGTACACTACAATCGCAGACTCTTAAGTACCGGTTGCAAGATCCTTATTGTTCATTGGTACGTATTTTTCATTATTTTCATATCGCAGATTATTCTCTTTAGTAGCATCTATTTTTCTCCTTCGCAAAACTGCTTTAGGACTGTTTTCATGTTTAAATATTATCAAGGCTTCAACCATATGCTTTTTCTAGGGTTGGTTTTCTCCTGGACAAGTGTTCGTTCTGGATGAGTACTGTGCAAGATATGGTGTCCGAGGATGCTTCCGCCATCTTTGTTATCTATCAGATCTTCTGGATGTGGCCGAAAGTGGTTCACAGACAGTAGATCCAACTTTAATGCATTATTCGTTCGCATTTTGTGCAAGTCATGTCCATGGCAACAGGTGAGTAAACTTATTTTTACTAAACAACTACAACAAAGTTTACTGAAAACGAAAGAGCTATTGGTTAAGTAAGCTATGAATATTGTTATTTCATTGTTTGATTAAAAAAGAACTATAAAAAGCTTTGAATACTTATATTTGCTTGCTTTAAATGCTTTGATCATAAGAAGAAGTAAAAGTTATAGAATTGTACCATAAAGTAATATGGATGCTAATGAAAATTTTCATGATAATAAAACTGAAAGTACGATGAACATAAAAATTACCAACTAGATTGTAGTAAATCAAATTAGAATTAAGAAGTAAGATATAGTCACTATAGTTTCCCTAACAGTAAAACACAAATAATAATAATATGTTTAATACACAATTTTTTATATGAAATGTAAATAAATGTAGGTGAATGATCATGGAATGGACTTGTGTTAGCGATGCCCATAGTATTGATGTAACCTGGATTTATAAGTATTTTGATGTTTGTGGATGCATACAAATCGTTAAATAAGAAACTGAGTTTGATACTTTAATTTTTTATTATTATTTTGTATTACTTCACGAACATTCCTAAATGTTTGTGTTAGTTTAATAAATTTAGTACCTACCTTGTTTATCAAATTCAGTTGCTAAAAATCGAGTCTTGTTTGACACTAGCCTGACTGCCCCACTAAGTGTGATGTCGCTTTCTATATAAAGTCTTTTAGATACCCCTGAATCTAAAGTAACTCGCCCTATATCTATTGCCAATAAGTGTGCGCTTAATACTAACTCTGTACCTATGCTTAACCTTACTAATGTTTCATCTCCGGGCTTGAGAAGTTGGCAATAGACATAAATTGGTATTGTAAATATTTATGGGAGTGATTTAATTTCTAACTTATTAAAATTAAAAAAAAATGTTGAAAGTAAATTAATTGAATTTAAATATGAAGGAATATATAACATAAACAAATTAATTATTCAATTGATACATAAATGATATACCTACCTAAAAACAGAAAAGTGGTGATCTCTTTATGCTTGAAGCTTTCACTATTTTTACATTAAACAATAGGTACCAGTCCACATCGAATACATTTTGAAACTATCGTATTTGTGTAACAAGCAAGAGAGTCAGTTCGCTCACAAACCTTTACAGTAAAGTGGAAATGTAGGTACTCAAACTACAAATTTTATTTTCCATGTTATATAGTGATTATTGTTTTCTCAAAATCACACAACAGCATTTACAACTGTTTCACTAGAAAAGTTGCAGAAATTGTCAAAAAAATTAAATCACTCATCCCATCTATCCAACCTTTTAAAATTATCATAGAATGCCAACTTCCGAGACCGACCTAATCCTGCTTGTGCCCTACTAGAGTAAGCTCCACGCTCGAAGTGGTTCACAGTACAGCGACGTTGCCTGGCAGGCCTGACGGGGTGGGCAGCATCACGGTACAAGAGAAAGAGAAGTTTGCGGAGATCAAAGAGAGACTGAAGTCGCTGTTGCAGCATCAGATCACCAACTTTAGATATGCGTTCCCGTTTGGGAGGCCGGAGGGAGCGTTAAAGGTAATATGGATGGCGTGTAACGAATAGAGCCAAATAAAGATTATGAGAACGCTTACAAGACAGTAAACCTTTTGCTTTACCTTGTGAAATAATAGAAATATAATGATATATTTTCTCATATATCGCACTGTCATAAAATTGGGTTGCTGATGAAAATGTAAACTTTCTAACTATCGAAGATGCATTCGAGGGAAGTACTTATATGAAATTCTTTTTGCAGGCCACTTTATCATTGCTGGAACGGGTACTAATGAAAGATGTCGTAACTCCGGTTGCGCCTGAAGAAGTCCGTGCTATGATACAAACAAGTTTGGAGAATGCCGCGCTCCTCAACTATACGCAACTGAGCCAAAAGGCAAATATTGAAGGTGGGAATTGAAAATTTAATAAGTTTACTGAATACCAATACAGAACGTAATGGATCTAGGTATGACTAAACAATAAACGAAGGTATAAAAAATATCGAGACACCCGCAACTCATCAGTGTCAATGATTGATGTAACGATGAACTATAATTTCTTTTTAATATTTTCAACGCATTCACCCATAAATAAATTTTGGGATTCTGATGAACAGATGAGTTCTAAGGGGATCCCCTGGGGATCGGGCTGTCTGGGGATCCTAGTGGACGAAAGGATTTTTTTCGATATAAATAATATTATAGCTAACTAACTATAATAAACTTACATTTTACAGTAGATTAATCAAAAAAATTTAATGAAAATTACGTCATGACAATTTTACAGAGGACCTAAGAGGTGAAACGATGGTAACGCCGGCAAAAAAGCTGGAGGATCTGATTCATCTTGCAGAACTATGTGTGGATCTCTTGCAGCAAAACGAAGAGCACTACGCGGAGGTAAAATATGGAAATCTTATATTTGAGATGTGAAACGAACTGCTTTGGAGCACAAGACTGTTTAATATTGAAAAGATGTAATGGAAATTTTTGGCAATTTGCTGTATTTGGAATTAAATATTATGCTCCAAAGTGCTAGTTCAGTATGTTCATGTTAATCTTAAATGTCGTGTTATATGTTTCGGCAAAACTTTTGAAGAGTTAATTAATGTTATTATGACTTTGGTATGTATTCTATGCATTGATGTACCATGGGCAACAGCGACGCTTAACCACTGCTAAGGTCAAAATCGCTTACACGCCGCGCCGTCACTACCATATGTTTAGTTCGTGCAGGGGCGATACGCGCGCACACGAATTTTGTTGCAAACTGGTTAAGCGTCGCTGTTGCCCATAGTACGTAAAATAGGACGCATCCTGATGTTGCTTTGCTCTTTAAAAGTTTTGCTTGTACAATCGATGTTCACTGGAAAATAGCACCCTACTCTTCTGTCGCTATTAGTGTGGGGAATGAAAAGGCATTATGTTTATTTATTTTAGTAAATAGGCTTACACGGAGATCATAAATTCTAACATTAAATAACACCCTAAAAATTTTCTTGTCAGCCTATTTTCATACACAACGATTCTTTTGTTTTCGAAAATGTAGAAACAGTTTTTGATGAAAATATTCGTTGTGTACTATTAAATTTGTAATAGATTTGGACCCAAGTATTTATTTTCCTGATATTGTATGTCGCTTTGTCTTTAAGTGAATGCTTGTGGCAATCACTTACCGACGTTGGTTGTACGCAGAGTACTCTTTAAATGACTTTTTAAATTCCACTTCTATCTTATCTTTTATTTCTCCGCAGGTTTATAACACAAAACCGGACTCTAGCGGTCAACAAAATGTAACTACTCATATTTGATTGTTGCTCGGCTGATCGAATCACTTGTCAATCGTTTGTTCACTCGATCTTGATCATTCTTCACTTTGATTGATTTGATCACAATTTTGTGGGGAGTAGACTCGGAAACGTCCCAATAGTTCGACACACGCTTGAGCAAACGCTTAGTTGTTAGAGATCAGGGATTGAAAGCATTGCATGGATATCGATTGAGAATAGTCCTGTTTAGTCTTGCAATCCGACTGTCGACTTCAACTTTTCATTCTAGGCTCTTACAACAAAATTTTTTGAGGACAATCTTATCGATATTTTCTAACAACAGTATTGGCAGAGTTTTATAATGGAAACGTCTGCAATGAAAAGTATTTTATGTGTATTCTCGATCAGTCCACTCCATAATTTCGAATGTCCACAACATACATAATTTACCTACAATGCGAGAAATACTTTACAAAAATTCAGGCTAAACGATAAATTAGAGCACATTACACACTATCTATTGCTTCAGTAGACGCCAACTTGTAATTTTAGAACTGTTTTCAGCTTGCACTCGCAGTTACATCTTAAAAGTCATTTATACACATTTTGAACATTTAAGTATTATAATTATTACATTAGAATCAGAACACGACAATACTTCTCAACTACAAACAGCTTCACAACCACCAAATCAAACAAAAGTAGTTACTCGTAGAAGGAGCTTTGTATTTTAAAATTTTCCTAACGGTTTGCTGCATGTTTCCCTTGAAAGTTTATACTTTGTTGATCTAGAAATTCTAGAATATGTTTGTGGTATCAAAATATTTGCGTGGCATCAACATAGTTTTAATTTTACATGCAAATATTTTGGTTAAACTATCACAGGTAAGTAATTTAAGCAGTTATAAAATAAGTTGTAACACACCTACTTAAGCTATATAACTTTTAACATCTATCCGTTTAAAAAGTTCAGAGTGTTGAACAACGGTTAAAATATTTCCATTAAAGCAAATTCTAAACATTACGCTTGTTTCTAACTTTGAATACGATATACCTATAAAAGTCATCCACATAAATGTCACCTTGTAGAGTTCTTGATTTTTTTCTTGTCTTCGATAAAATTTATCTTGGTACACTTTGACTCCTACAAGGCACGATATAATGACTTAACATTTAAGTTTCATCAAACGGATTCTCCTCTGCGCAGGCATTCGCGTGGTTCTCTGAACTGCTAGTAGAGCACGCTGAGATCTTCTGGGCGCTGTTTGGTGTCGACATGGACCGGGTTCTTGCGGAACAGCCTCCAGATACCTGGGATTCTTTCCCACTGTTCCAAATCTTGAACGACTATTTGAGAACCGATGGTAAGTCTTTTCTGGAGTCTTTTTTTATGCACAACGGGATAGTGCTTTTGTTCTTCACCTCACCAGATGTTAAATGACGATAAGACCGAAGGTGGAAGCACACTACACCCGGAATCATCATCACTGAGGAACTGACTATCTAAATTGTTGTTATGGCGTCAGACTTATGTAAGATGATGGTAGCTACGACTTGAAATAAGCCCTACTACCATCCAAATTGAGTACAAATGTACCTCCCTCCTTGGAATCTATCCCGGGACCCCTGCGTCTTACACGGTTGGACGAATCACTAGACCACAGAGGCGGTTAGAGGGAAATTTTGTTTCTCTTTACACAAACATGAAAATTTGTTATTGATTCCTGTTAATACTTATGGTCTGTCTTTACCGAGTCGCTTCAACTTTCAATCCAACTTCTATCAAACGCTTGCAATATTGCCTCCTAACCACTTTCCCTTTCAAGTTTCTGCCACTTGACGAGTTTTTAAGAAGGTAGAGCATGCCCTGAAGCATGCCTTTGTTAAAAGTGCAAGAGGAACGGGAAAACAACTGTGTCGAGATTGAGACACCTTTACAATAATATTGGTAATGTGGAAGTTATCATTTATGATATTGATGCCAAGTAAATGTTGTCCACAGAAAACTTGAAAGGTGGCAGATTCCATGAGCATCTGCGGGATACATTTGCACCTCTGGTGGTGCGATATGTGGATCTCATGGAGTCTTCGATTGCTCAATCTTTACATAAAGGATTTGAGAAGGAGAAGTGGGAAATTAAAGGGTACAATCCAAATATTTAGTGTCTTACCTAAGTTCACTTCGATTTACAAAAAAGAATAGATTTTTATTCTTTACTGTTTTTACAGAAATGGTTGTGCTACCAGTGAAGAGTTGTTTTGGAAGTTGGATGCCCTACAGTGCTTTATAAGAGACCTTCATTGGCCTGAACCAGAATTCAGATCACACCTAGAGCAGCGGTTGAAGCTGATGGCAAGCGATATGATGGAGACCTGCATCCAGAGGACCGAAGCGTCTTTCCAGGTAAATTTATAAATTTATAGAAGTAAACTATAAGTTCTCTATCAACACTGCATTTTTTTTCACTTTTATCTACAAAAATAGTATGAGGGAAATAAATAAGTAATGTTTTTGTTGATGACGAACATCAAAAACACTTGAGAGTAGGTAGATCAATTCTTTAAGTTCATCCGGACATAGAATCAGTTGAGACAATTTAACGAAATTGATAAATTTCAAAGATCAATTAGCTTTAAAATGATGCCAATTTTAAATCTTTCCATCAATAGATTCAATACCGAAAAAGTTAAAAGAAACTTAGGAGTCCATTTTATTGATATCAAGAGTGTTACTGTTTTATTACAGTCGTGGTTGAAGAAAAGCATAACATTCGTGTCAACGGACTACATACTCCCCGCTGAGACATGTGCGATGGTGAACGTGGCTTTAGACGCGAAGAACCAGGCTCTCAAGCTTTGCGCCGTTGAAGGGGTGGATATTGTAAGATATTATAGACCTAAGGGTAGGAGGTGGGACTCCGCAAACCGTCGTGGTGGACGGTTGGAGTTTAAATCACCCACACTTAGGCCCCATTCGGAAGCACTTCAAAAACCTAGGAACTTAGAGCTTTTCTGTAAATGCTTGCACCAGACAAAAGAGCTGAATTTAAGTCTTGTCCTCAAATAGCTAGCAGAAAAAAATATCGATGCTTTGTTTTGAATGTCCCTAATGCTTGTAATTTTTAACAGTATCAGTACCACACCAAAATGGATGCTCAGATTGAGGCATGTTTACAAGCGATGGCTACTGGCATGACAACGAGATTGTCTGCTGTTCTCGAGTCCACATTGGCAAGGATCGCCCGGTTTGATGAGGGAAGGTAATAAATTTACCTGTCTGATTTCTATAAAACATTGTTTGTTTTTTTCACTAATAAATTTTCTCTTTTTTACAGTCTAATAGGTTCAATCCTGACCATAGCCAATGTATCAGGCTCCGGCAAAGACATTGGTCAGGGCTACGTTAATTTTATGAGGAATTCTATGGACCAAATCAGATCGAAGGTAAACAAACAACTATGCGCTTAGCTATTTTATTATTTTTTCGTTTTCTAATTCATAGACGCTTGCATTGCATTGCAATTTGCAATGCGACACTAAAATAAAAATACCAATCAAACATAAAGTTCGCCGAAAATTCGAAATATTTGAAAATTAACATTGCTAGAATACTTATTATTAATTGGCATGAACGTTGATGGATTGAGAATTGAGAGAGCAGCTAATATTGGAAAACCGCAGAAAACATCGATAGTGTGCAGAATTAATATGAATTTAAGGGAGTGACCATTTGCTCCTGATTTACGAAAGAAGATATCAGACTAATTCAGACGTTACTAAAAATGGAAGGGAAGGACTAAGTCGATCACAAAAAGTGGCATATATAAATATCATCATATTCAGCCCACATCAACCCACTGCTGGGTATAGGCCTCTTCTCTATAGCGCCATTCCTCACGGTCCTGTGCCAGCCTCATCCAGTGAGATCCCGTCAACTTGACGATATCATCTAACCATCGGGCCGGTGGTCTGCCCACTGGCCTTGTTGCTCCTCTTGGCCACCACTCTGTAACTGCCTTGGTCCACCGTCCGTCCCGTCCCGTCTAGCCAAGTGTCCTGCCATCTTCACCTTAACCTCCTTATCCGCCTACCCACGTCTTCGACCTTTGTTTTTTGTCGAATTTCGACGTTTGGTATACGGTCAACAAGAGAGATACCTAACATAGAACGCTCCATTGCTCTTTGTACTACCAGGGCTCCATCACTCCGCGCGTAGGTATGAAAAATTCACCTAGCGCTCGGCGTCCTCTGCGAGGACATATCAGTCGGGCTGTCGCGCGCTCGGGATAACTGCGTTCTCACAGCGTAGTACCTATGATTCCCGCGCTTTCTGCTACTAATGTAATGTGTTTGATTTTATTCGTATTTTTATTGATTTGTTTTTTATATAATTGAATATACGTGCCTATATCATTTATTGGCATCATTATGACGATTTATTGCTGTGTTTATGGATGCCTAAATAAAAAAAAGACATCAAATCTGACCTATTTTACGTTACCAACTGATTGTGAAAGGTAAGTTCGATAAAATTAATTTATTATCCTTCGCATAATTATATTTTTAAAGATATTATTTATTATTTTTATGTTAAGTAAATAGGTACCTACCTATACTCCAGCCATCTTACGGAAAGAATGTTTGTAAACAAAACTGCACATTTCGTAATTAGGTATTCCACCACAGAATAAATTACCCAAATACTTACCTACGTCTCATGTTTCAGTAAATTAAACTCCATAGATAAGGTAATACAACTTGCAAAACATAGGTAAGTTATCAATGATATTCAAATATTAAAAAGTACCTACTTGTGAGGTTAATTAGGTATCTATGGACGCTTTCTCTGTAAACATTATTTTCGTAAGTTGGCTGGAGTATAGGTAAGTATGCACTCACTTGTATTCTAGGTACCTACGTAATCGAAAATAAACATTTTTACCATTTAGTTACTTATCTATGTTCATTAGGACGTATAGCTTAAAATACCTATACCTCTAGCGACAACCCTACTGCTCGAGCACGTTGCGTCGGGATGACGCAACGCAATGAATAAGATACGTTGACAGGTTGATTTAAGGTGCAATTTAGCTTGGACGGGCGATCTAAAATGTCGGCTTTCTTCAAGATCAAAGCAGTGCAACTTCTGTACGCTAGTACTATTATCTATTCTGTGGTACTACCTTAATTTTGTGCATATTCTGCTTAGTGAGCGCCCAATTTCAGCACCGTAGGTACATAGACAAAATCACAAACATTGCTCTCATTCCAAAGTAAGCAGCTAAAACACTTGTGTTATGGAAATCAGAGACAACGGTGGAACTACAAACACCCAGACCAGAGCCAATTTAGAAAAGTTCATTTTCTAAATTGACCCAGCCGGGGACAGAACCTCGAGACCTCAGAGATGACGACACCTTGAAGACAAGTGTATTTCATACCACTTGACCACAGACTTGATTGGAAAACTCGTTTCTTCGGACCATCAAACTGAACAACTTTTACTATGGAACCAACTCTGTAATCGCGAAAATAAATCTGCTGTGTTTCATTCAAAAAATATTAACGAAAATATCAAAATGTATGAAACAGCTGATTTAAAGTTGGAAAAGTTGTTTAGTGTGATAATAATAATAATAATAACTTTATTGACATAAAACATATACACAGACATAATGAAGTCTCAAAAAATAAAAACAACATAAATATTATAAAAACCATAAGTGTGTGTGTGTGTGTGTGTGTGTGTGTGTGTGTGCATGCGTCTACACTGACTTGGAGCAGTTCTTCAGTTTTCTGGTAGTCTAGACTGGATAACCAATTAGAAACTTTCGCTTTGCATTCATGTAAGGTGAGTGGATAAAAATTAAGTATTTTATTGGCTTTGTTGGTGATGGTCCGAAGAAACGATTTCCCATTTTGGGTTCATTTATTAACACGTTGTATAATTTATGATGATTGAAACGCTTATAGCGGAGTTTGACAGACTGATCGTACTCGCTTGTTAAGCAACGCTCGGTCCGGACAGGTGTCGGATGGGTGACCGTTAAGTGGCATTACAACTTAGAGCTTTCGTGCTTCGGAGGGCACGTTAAACCATCGGTGCCGACTGTTGTCATCTGATATCATTCGTAAAGCCAAATTAGAGGCCTAACAGGCGGCTTGATAGACTCTCTAATGGCCACTTAATCCTCATACGACAAGAAGATAAGATGATGATGGTATTTGTGCAGGTGACGGACGAGTTGTGGATTCTGCAGCTGTTCGAGCACTGGTACGGCATCCAGGTGGGGCTCATCAACACGTGGCTGGCGGAGCGCGCCGCGCTGCACCCGCAGCAGGTCGCCTGTCTGTCCATCATATTGAAGGTATGAGCGCAAAATGAGAGAGGACTAAAGTCAAGCTTAGTACCTACTATGCGCCCAACGCACACACACGTGGACAACTCTCACCGATCGACGATACTAGACGCACGACAGACGACACACGAATAATGACGACAAACGACACAACGAGCATTGGTATGGCATCCAGGTGGGGCTCATTAACACTTGGCTGGGGGAGCGAGCACAGGCGACCTGCTGCGCTACACCCGCAGCAGGTCGCCTGTGTGTCCATCATATTAAAGGTATGAGCATAAGAATAATTTATTCTTATGGTATGAGCACAAAATAGAGAGGACGAGTCAAGCTTAGTACTTACTACGACAAAGCCCCACGCACACACACATAGACAGCTCTCATCGACTGACGACACCTAGACGCACGACAGACGACAACGATTAGCGACGACAAAAGACAAGACGAGCACTGGTACGGCATCCAAGTGGGGCTCATCAACACGTAGCTAGGGGAGCAAAGTCAAGCTTAAGATTCCTGCAAACATCTTGACGCTCTTTTGGTGGAGTGGGGATAAGTGCACTCATGTTCCCTTGCGAACCACCAATAGCGCACGCCCCTCTCCCGCCGCCCCATACCTCACCGCTAAGCATATAATACGTGTTGTGCGCAACCCCCTTCCCGATTTTAAGATGTTTGCTGGCTACTGTAACTACTATGTGCGCAACGCACACAATACATAGGCAGTTCTCACCGACCGACGCCACCTAGACGTACGACAGACGACAAACGACAGACGACAAACGACAGACGACAAACGAGAGACGACAAACGACAGACGACAAACGAGAGACGACAAACGACAGACGACAAACGACAGACGACAGACGGCAGACGACAAACTACAGACGACAAACTACAGACGACAAACTACAGGCGACAAACGACAGACGACAAACGACAGACGACACGACATGCAGTCGGGATTCGCTGCTTACTCAGCAAAACACAAAAATCATTCTTCAAAGTGGTTTATACCTTTTTTAATGCAACGGGATAGTGCTTGGCCTTCATCTCACCTGATGTTAAGTGACGATAAGCAAGGCCGAAGGTGGAAGCGCACTACTCCCGGAATCCTCATCACTGAGGAACTGGCTATCTTACCTCTGACTGCCGGAAAACAACAATTGCTATGCCACCAACCAAACCGAGTACAAATTGTATCCCCTGGGAATCGAACCCGGGACCCATAATGCATCTGACACGGGTGGACGAACCACTAGCTAGCTAGACCACAGAGGCGTTAAAAAAAACCTAAATAATCTAAAGGTCTCATCGTTGTTTTTCAGAAAATGTACAGCGACTTCGAGTTGCAAGGCGTGATAGACGACAAGCTCAACTCCAAAGTGTACCAGAACGTGGCCGCGCGCATGCACACCGAGGAGGCGACGTGCAGCCTGCTGCTGGCCCAGCAAGATGGCGGGTATGTCTGTTTTTAGGGTTCCGTACCAAAATGGTAAATAGGAACCCTTATGGACTCAGTCTGTCTGTCTGTCTGCCACAGCTGGATATCTCGAGAACTACTAATGGTAGGTACCTATATCAACTTGAAATTTGGAATAGTTTAAGATGACGTTTGCCGGTTTGCCCAACTATTTTGCTAATAAGAAAGAAATAAAAACATAAAAATAGTAGTTTGTTACACAAGGGACGTAAGTGAGCTATTACAGAACAAGATCCAATTTGGCGCCCGTGCGTCACTTCGACCCTTTTGTCATTGCACTCGGTTTCGCGTTAGAGTATATATTCTGTGACTCGGTCGGATCGCTAGGGTTGGCATTTTCCGGCCGTCTCGTGGAATGCTACGCGCGAACAACTGCGACGCGATGTCACAACCCTGACCAAAGTACTGCGAACTTTGCTTAGAGCTCTTAAGAGTGACGTCAGCCGTCAAATTCGAAAGTTTCCATGGTGTTTGAAAAAACTTATATATGTACTGTGATTCATGCGAGGTAAATAAAACATTTACAAGGATATTTTTAGTTCATTAAAAACCTCTCGTGGGGTTGATCAGACCATCAAACTGAACAACTTTCATTATGGGTCCAACCTCAAAATCACGAAAAAAATACTGCTGTTCCATACAAAAGTAAAATGCCTACTCCATCGAAATGTAAAACAGCAGATTTTTTTTTGCACTTTCAAAATGAATCTTATCATTTTATGAAAAAAAATGTTTGACCAAGGAGTTTTGCATAGCTTGAATTTTCATTTTTTTTATTTAGTAAAAAGTTTCGTCATTTTTAAGAAAAGAAATTGGTTCACTAAGGAGTTTGACATAGCTTGAATTGTAAAGTGTACTTTACAATTAAAGCATTCACATGCTTGAATTGTAAAGTGATTTGAAAATGGAACGTTCTATCTAAACAATGAAACTAGGATTTACTAGTATGGTAAGAGGTTGTGTAAGTTGGCATGTGCAACACAGTGCATTGTTTTTTTTTTCAGTAAAAAGTTTCGTCATTTTAATAAGAAAAGAAATTGGTTCACCAAGGAGTTTTGCATAGCTTGAATTGTAAAGTGAACTTTACAATCAAAGCATTCACCCTAAGCTTGAATTGTAAAGTGAACTTTACAATTAAAGCATTCACCCTAAGCTTGAATTGTAAAGTGAACTTTACAATTAAAGCATTCACCCTAAGCTTGAATTGTAAAGTGAACTTTTCAATTAAAGCATTCACCCTAAGCTTGAATTGTAAAGTGATTTGAAAATGGAACATTCTATCTAAACAGTTCACATGCTTGGCCAACCACTATCACTGCCTTTTAATAATTGTAACAATGTTACTAATTATTAATTTTAATAAATATATTTTTTATAAATGTTTTCTCTCTAATGAAAAATTCATTTTGTCATACCAATATAAATGTTTTATTTACCTCGCATGAATGATGTAAATAGTATGCTTACCTCGGTTGTAAGTAGCTATTACATTTCGATGGGTGCACTCGATCCATTAGCCAAATTGGATCTTGTTCTGTAATAGCTCACTTACGTCCCTTGTGTAACAAACTACTATTACAACAGGGTTTGTAGTGGAGCGACTAGGGCATAATTATTATGGGCTCAGACCATATAAAAAAGTAAAGACGGAGTCTTCCGACAAAGCGGTGAGGCATGTAAAACTACGCCTTGGCTGTGTACTTAGACAGTTCACGTACACACATGTAACGAAACTACGCCTTGGCTTTTCATATCGAACCCTGTCGCCCGGCCCCCGCCCGCCCCCTAGCACGCACACAAGTACTCTCAAAAACTGGCCTCACTTCGTTGTTCGCAACCACTGCGCAACGCTCCATCTTATTATGGGCCACTTATATGAAAGAGCGCTGTTTGCACATTTTTGTTTTCTTTTTTTTTATGCCGCATAGTTTTCGACTTATGATGAAAAATGTAAAAAAAAACCGCCCCCCCCCCCCCCGTATCTCCGAAGTTTGCAAAGAGAAAAATCTGAAATAAGATTACAGGAAAAATAAAACGATGTCTCAATATAGCACACTTTGTTAGAAATTAAAAAACAAACAAATTTCATTAGTTCCACTACCAGTCAACAGATGGAGCTGACCTTAGAAAAATTACATTAGTTCCACTATCGGTCAAGAGATGGCGCTGACCTAATACTGCAAAAATAACTTTATTATTCTACTCTGCAGTGTATTTATTATGATGGTACGGAAAACCTAGGTGCGCGAGACCGACACGCTCTTGACCGGTTTTTAAATTTATTTCACTTGCTACGGCGGCGTAGTGACTACGCGACTTTCTTACTCAGCGTAGTGATAATATTGTGATTGTCTGTCACATCACAGCTGGATATCTCAAGAACTATACTAAAATGCTATCAACTTGAAAAAAATAGTTTTGGATGACCTTTACCCAACAACTTTGCAAATAAGGATGTTTTTTTTGCAACAAGGACTGAAAAGGGTTCTAAAAATCGAAGTGGAGCCATGCGAGCTAGCTAGGGCATCATATGAAAAAAAGTGTTTGCACATTCTTAAACATTTCATTTTACTTTTTGTTAGGCCGCATAGGTAGTTTTCAACTTTTGATGAAAAATGTAAAAAAATATACCTGAAATATTTGTGATAAAAGTTCAGTGTAAAGATTGATTACAGGAAAAATAAAACAATCTCTCTTTATCGCACACTTTTTCAGACAGCAAAAATTACATTAGTTCCACTACCAGTCAAGAGATGGCGTTGACCTAAAACTGCGATATTCTACATCGCAGTAAATACATTCCACTATCGATCAAGAGATGGCGTTGATCTCTATGGACTTTTTAACCGACTTCAACAAAAGGAAGAGGTTCTCAATTCGATTGTATTTTTTTATCGTTGTTCGCGTATCTTTGACATTTATGGACCGATTTTGATGATTCTGTTTTTGTTCGATTGAGTATTCTTGCGAGATGGTCCCATTTTTTTTCCAATCGGTTCAGTAGTTTTCAAGTAATCCTGAAAATACCATGATATTGCATCAACTACCTTGACGACTTTGTTACTTATGAACCGAATTAGATGAAGTTTTTTGTGTTGGAAAAGGGATACCTTTAGTGTTAGTCGTTTTAACCGACTTCAAAAACTATAAGGTTCTCAGTTTGACCGTATGTATGTATGTATGTTTCTCCGCAAATGTCCGCGATTATCTCACGTTTGGCTGAGCCGATTTTTCTTCCTAAATATTATACATACACTAGCTAATACATAAGGTACTTACATTTAAAAAAAATGTTTAAAAACTTAAAACCAACTTCATAAAACCTGCCTCTAAAAAGCAAGAAATAATATTCAAATCATTAGATACGCATTATCATCTTTATAATAACGTCTAATTGAAGTCGGGTGGGGCTTTTAGAAAAAAAAGTAAGTTGTACCTACCTACTTGACCTACTTCCCGTACTAGTCGTACTACGTACGGAACGTACGTACTACGGTACGTTCCTACCCCACCCGACTTCAATAGACGTTGTTATAACGACGATAATACGTAGGTATCTAATGATTGGAATATTATTTAGAGGCAGGTTTTTTAAGTCGTTTTTAAGGTTCCGTACCCAAAGGGTAAAAACGGGACCCTATTACTAAGACTCCGCTGTCCGTCTGTCTGTCTGTCTGTCTGTCACCAGGCTGTATCTCATGAACCGTGATAGCTAGAAAGTTGAAATTTTTACAGATGATGTATTTCTGTTGCCGCTATAACAACAAATACTAAAAACAGAATAAAATTGATATTTAAGGGGGGCTCCCATACAACAAACGTGTTTTTTTGACGTTTTTTGCTCGATATTAATAATGACAACAGATAGACAGTTGAAATTTTCACAGATGATGTATTTTTGTTGCCGCTATAACAACAAATACTAAAAACAGAATTAAATTTATATTTAAGGGGGGCTCCCATACAACAAACGTATTTTTTTTGCCTTTTTTGGTACGGAACTCTTCGTGCGCGAGTCCGATTCGCACTTGGCCGGTTTGTCCCTCTAGCTCGGGATTAAGATAGCGCGATATCTGATAAGCACCGGCGTCACAGAACATTACATTCAAATCTAAGCCATAGTACATTCACAATAAGGCACAATATTGCGCGCAGTCGCGCGGTTCCCCAGGGAACCGCCGGTGCTATAGGGGCGTGCTATATATATTAACACTATGATTCTCGTTTCAATGGTGGCGCCACCGAAATATTCGATGGGTGGCGCTAGTGTGCGCAGACTGCTAAGGTTGATTGGTAATAAAACTGGTAATACTTAGGGGTACCTCCTCATCTCATTGACTTCTTTTCCACACAGTGGTGGTGATGATGGTGGTTCAGAAGAAGGCTCCAGGAGTGGAAAATCGAAACTAGAATCTCTCACGGAAGATGCCAAGCTAGGCAATGTCACCGCGATTGCGGGGAAGGTAAGAGTAATAAAAGCCTCTCCAAACTTAAGCGCGAATCACGGCAGCGATCCGCGCCGCGGATCGTTTGCGAATCACGGGAAAACTACCCCACGGTTCCCACATTCGCAGAGGTTCGCGCCAAGTTTACAGTATAGTTCGCGCCACGCACTTAACAAAGATGGCCGCCAAAACTGCTGCTGTGCTGATGGTGCGGGGCTAGGAACAAGTGCGGGGTTACTTTGCGTATCAGCAATTTATGCTGATAAAGTTTGGTCAACGAAAGATGAGTCTCGGTTGGAAATGGAACCTACTTTTGCACCTTATTTTAAGGTTCAGTCTCCAATAACCTTAAAATAAGTTAATTTAACAGGGAAAGTGGCGCCTCCATTTCCGGTTCATCTTTCGTTGACCAGACTATTAATCAAACATAATTTTGAATAGGCCTATACCCTAGCAGTGGGTGTCGAACGGCTGATATGATGATGATAATGAATTTTAAATACACGGGAATCGCTCTAGATACATAAAACACAGCTTATAAAGTTATGCTTTTTTAAACTCGCCTTTACACGAACACAGTGCGAATGTGGAGCCTAGTCGCTTCCGCGCCAATTTCGCGGCTTGCGAACCCTTTGTCGCGGGACAAAAAACCGACAATTTACGTTCCCGTAAATCCATAATTCCGTAAATCTTCCTTCCTTCCCGACGCAAAGTCACGAAGAATATGCGAATCGGTTCCATACTCATGCTTCGCGGGAGGTTCGCGGCTTCGCGCGCGATTCGCGCGTGAGTCTGGAGAGGCCAACCTACATTTTATTCTGTGGCCCTGCCAGCGAAGATTTTAGTTCGCTGGGCCCTACCTACATCATTACCTTGGTAAATTTTGGACAGCCTACATGTATGTAGATACCTACCTACCTAGTTATTTGATGATAGTGGGGTCACTCAGAGTAAAGGGTGCGCATATACTAGGCAATCGGGAAAGAAGCTTATACTCACAATGGAGATTGCACGCCTAGTATCATAGTGAAGATTGAAAAAAGACACTTTAGTGACGTCACGGTGTATTGCTATCTCTTTCTTTTCGTTTTACAATACGTTTTCGTTTCTCACGAACGAACGAACAACGAACACATATTGTAACACTACCTAAAGAAAGAGGTTGCAATAAGCCGTTACGTCACTCAAGGACATTTTTTCTATCTTCACAATGACACTGGCCGTGCAATCTCCATTGGAGGGAGGTATAAGCTTCTTGCAATCGGGGCATGTTTTTAAAAGGTTAATATTTTTGAATTAATTGATCTAGAAGTTTTGGATAGAAGTTATGGAAGTTAAGAAGTTATAGCCCAAAGTCATTAACTTTTTAACGTAATGAACGGCACCCTGATTATCTAAAAAGAAACTATTTAGCGACCGGTTGCATTTGACATACATTGCCACTTTTCTTTGGTATGTTTTTTTTTAACCCAAAAAGAAGTAGCAATGGATCACGATCATCTGTGAACTGCAACCAGTCGCTAGGTGGTTTTTAATTAGATAATCAGCCCGCGGTTTTATTATGATTTGCAAAAAAGATGTTACCTATAAAGCAAAAAATTTACCCAGTTTTATGGGAAAATCTGTCCGTACTTTTAAAAATATCACCTGTAGGTATTCTTAATGTTATTAAGAATGTAATATTACAAAGTGTTGTTTCCGTAGTTGGCTAATGTAATGTGCTCTTACCTGCGTAAATGCCCTGTAAAATCTGTGGTAACAATGTCCACTAAATAAAATAAAAATAAAATTGTTGTTTGAGATATTTTTCATTTCTCCAGGTCGGCAACATCTTTGGCCGCGGCATCGGTGAGCTGTCTACTAAACTTGGTGGAGCGTCATCTTGGTTTTAGCGCATTTCAAGCCCTCAAAACATACACGTTTTCGTAAACATACCTTTCTTTGCCTATATCGATGTACTGAGATGAGATTTCCAAATAGCTCTATGCTATTGCACTAACGCGATAATACGTTTTCGACGTATTTAGACAAAATAGCGTTGATGCAACAGCAAAGGGCAATAAACTGTTCTGTGATGAAGAAACCTTCTTTTGCATTCGATTACATTCTAGAATGTCAGCCATTTTGAGAATAGATCATCAAACAAAATGGCGTTACGCGCTAGTATAAGTATAAGTGGCCAGTTTACGCATAGCTTAGTGTGATCATTGATTAGAATAAACAAGGTGTAGATTTTATTTTATAAAAGCTTTATGTACAGTTAGGGTCATCTTTAAAATTTGTTTATCGGATCAAATAACATGTAATAAGTGTTAAGAGTAGTATTTGATATCACAATGAAAGTATGGTAATGAAATATATTATATACGAATGCATACATAAACACAATGCTACAATAATAAAACATATCGCTTTGGCAAAATTATTATGTTGTGTGTTGTATTTATTATTACGACAGTAATATTATGTTATTTAAAAATATATATCTGAAAGATATATTGTAATTAATGAATAAGATGATGAGAGGAATGCGAACGATTGTTGAAAGTAATCCTTTTTCGATTCCTTGCATTTTGTTAGCTAAATCTTTTTTAATGCTGTTAAATTCATCTCTTTTTATATACTTAATTAATTGTTAGACATGTTTCTTGTATGTCATCGTTATTTCACTTCCATTTTACTAACGAGTGGCATAGCACATAGTTTCAAAAGTGCAATTTTTAATGCATCTCTTTCTCTTTATATTCAGAACGCAGTATTTTTCTAAATAATACAATCCACTTTTTAAAAATCGGTTGAATCTCTTAATTAACTTGATAATGATACAGTGCATTTTTATAAAAAAAAGTATTAAAACAAGGGCGCGAAAATAGGTACACGCAAATTATTTTTCGAACTCAAATGTTGCCATAAATAATAATTATTAACTACCCAGTTTTTGGGAAACAACTTTTTATAAAAATGCACATAAACTAGCCACTTTTTGCTGTAGTAATAATTCTCTATTATATTTTGATGCTCTGTAGATTCTAATAACGTTCTAGTGACGTTTTACTTTGACTAGTCGTCATTAACAACTATTTATAAAAAGTACTAGGTATTATAGTTATATTTGTTAACAAAATAATATTCTTCTACGCTAAACACCTTACAAATTTTTGAACTAGAAAGTTTAAAATTCTTAGGTAACTATAAAGTTAAAAAGAGCGATTAGATGCTATGCTGAGTCGCCTTAAAATGACTTGTTGGAAACGGCTTAAGAAGTAGTCCAGATAATTGTGTGAGGTGAGAGTGAATTTGTTTTATAAGACGTTTGCTTTAATTTTCTCTCAAACTAGGTATGTCTTTGTATGAATGTTCGTCAATCCATAGAGATCCTCTATAATTTTACAAATAACTTTAAATTGCTATTACTAATCTTTATGCCTACTAGTCGAATTTCTACTTCTTTTGGACTAAAAGCTTGCCCCGGAAATAGGTGGACAATTTACTGAGTGACGAAATACCTCCAGTTAGTTAGCTATACTATCATTATTAACAGATCCGCACCCTGATTATCTAAAAAGAAACTATTTAGCGACCGGTTGCATTTGACATACATTGCTACTTTTCTTTGGTATGTTTTTTTTACCCCAAAGAAAAGTAGCAATGTATTACGTTCATCTGTGAACTGCGACCGGTCGCTAGGCGGTTTCTAATTAGGTAATCAGCCCGCCGGGCACCTCTCAGATTTTCAGTGGTGGGGGTGGGAGTGGTTGAGCAACAAAGGAGCTGAAAAGCGATTGAAAGTATACAATTTACAGAGCTCTGGATTTGGTATAATATAATAGCAAGCCAATTATGATTGGCTTGCTATTATACTACACCAAATCCAGAGCTCTGTAAATTGTATACTTTCAAAGTTTCAATTGCTTTTCAGCTCCTTTGTCGCTCAACCACTCCCACCCCCACCACTGAAATATTGAGAGGTGCCTAGATCTGTTAATAATGATAGTATATCTAACTAACTGGAGGGATTTTGTCGCTCTATAAATTGTCCACCTATTTCCGGGGCTAGCTCTTAGTATATTTTTGAAAAAGTGTTTGTATATGATGACGTAATTTTTTTTTCATACACTTCTTATCTCGGTAGCTAGATTATTTAAGCTTTTTATTTATTGTCATCTTTAAAGGAAAGTTAAGGGGTTTAACATAATTATGGATACAGAGATTGAGCTGATTCGTTAGTATAATTACAACTTAATTTATCAGAAAATATAAAGTTGAGTAGGAACTCAATGAAAGTAAATTATGTACCTACATGATGCCTTTTATAAGATATCGGCAATTTGATACCAAGTCACTAGTTATTAAGCAAAGCGTTGCTGTGATCCCGATAAAACCATTTTAAACACGTTATTTATTAATTTAAACAAAAAATTGCTTTTGCAGATATTAAATGAATATAAGTACAAAGCTCCCAAACCTCTTAGCGAGGTGAATGCATATTTATTAATAATTTATTGGAACAGTTCAAACTCTGTGTTCTAATTTTATAAATTAATTACAATATTAAAATAATAGAACAGTAACAACACGGCACAGTAATTAAAGGGAAGTAGTGCTCACTAATTGTATATTATAGTTATTTAGATGGCATGACGGTAATTATTGCAGTTTTTCTACGCAATACGAATAATGACGTGTAGTAGTGATTTTTTCGTTTTTTAATATTTATTGTTTAATTCATTATATTTCGTAAATAAAGTGCTTAGGATTGAAAAAAGCTTGCATAAATTCAATTTAAAACCAAATTAAGTACCTACCTGCTAATATTAAAAAAACATCTTACACACAAGTGAATCAATCTGGAGCACTTTTTACCAAATTACCTAATACTTTTTTATTTACCCAAATCGTTTGGTATGGAGCTCAATCGGATGATAAAGTCAGTACCGTAGTGTCTAAGTGCATTTAAATACGAGCCGACTGAGATGTTGCGTAGAGATGCTTGTATTATTTCGCAAAATGCAGTAGAGTCTCGTTGTGGCAAATTGAATGAAATCTGAACACGTGCCTATTCAAGTATTAGCCAGTCAAAATAAAAGTGAATGAAACACTTTAGTAAAAGGTGAAGCCACAACGAGATTCAATGCTTTGAGAAGCCATTGAGTGCATCGCGAGTATAAGGGGATACAATAAAATATTTACAATAAAAAATGTTTACTGTTTCTTTGTTATTTTATTTGTCGATCCCAATTTGAATACAATACATAGGTATCTAAGGCTGGCCCCAGACCTACCGGTTCCGTTTCTTTGCTTTGCTGTTCTACCATAGACCGCCGGCCAAGAGGCTCATTTTCAATCTATCGCATATTTTGACCTGACCACATTGGCAAGATAGCCATTAGTTTGGTGTTATCAAATATCGTCGTCTGGGGTGCGATGAGAAGTTTTAGTTTTCGTTTTAAAAAAAAAACTGCTGTTTTATACAAAAATTAATAACGAAATTATCAAAATGTATGAAACAGTTCATTTTTTTTCGCGATTTCAGATTTGGTCCCATAGTAAAAGTTGTTCAGTTTTATTATGGTCCCTATCTACCATATTCAGTTTTATAAGGCTTTACCAAACATCTTGTATAAATAAGCGATCGAGTTATTTTTAACGATCGGAGTCCATGTTCAGGGTGGCATATCTCCTAAAAGCTTCCTACTTCGCAATCCAGGCGATGACATTTGATAAAACCAAGCTAATGGCTATCTTGCCAATTTGGTCTAGTCCCAAAATGCGATAGATTGAAAATTACCCTGGTTGGCCGGCGGTCTTTCAAGCAAGGTAGCACAGCAAAGCAAAGAAACGGAACCGGTAGATCTGGGGCCAGCCTAAGTCCATAATATGAGGGAAAGATAAGTGATTGACTAGATTCATCATAATCAGATTTTTTCTAAATGCTATCGCTATAGCCCAATCTTTGAAAATATTTTTTATTGTTAGTTCTGAGTTGAAAAGTATTCAAATAACACGGAGGCAATACCGATAAATATTATTTAAATTAAACTTTTGCTATAATTATTTTTTGAAAGAATAAAATAAGTACATATACTTAACTACAGAAGTTACTAAATAAATATCTAATGCAAAAGATGTGATCCGCATACGATCATTAACAAGTATATCTTTTATTAAGTAAATCATTACCTATTTAATTTTAATAACAAATTCATGTCGATCTTTCCACAATAATATAATAATTCGTCGTCATCCCAGTAAGGTACTTTCACAAGGTATTTACAAACCACTTATCAACAAAAAGCAGCTTCGAAAGCTTTTCTTTTCACTTACAAAGTGCTGAATAGCTTATATTGATATCCCTTTCAACAGACCGCGAATGTGATTACGACCGCTGTGGACCGCAATGCGTGCCAACAGGCATTTTTAAATATTTGACCTATTTTTAGTCACCGCTAATAATAATTAGAAAAGGTAGGTAACGTGAACCTCTCAGCTGGCAGAGAATTCCGCAATAAGATCTTGGGTACAAGTGTTTTTACACTAGCAACACCATTGCTAGTGATTACCAATAATTGAGAACAAAACATTCATCTCTTTACACAGTTTCTCATAAATTTTATACAGAGATGTTGATTGATTTTGTTAATCGTCATAATTTTATTTATCTCATATCATATTTTTGAAAACATCTTTCGAATTTATGAAATAACTTTGGGGAGATGTATGGCATTACGTGGCAACACTGACTCGAAATAAGTTTGACATTTCTCAGTGAAAAAGTGTCGAAGGTGAACGTGTGTCGTGTATTTTTACGGGACGTTTATTTTTATGTAGTGAATATAAAAAAAATGTAAGTTTTGACATAAACATTACGTTATTTTACATGTATTTTGTTCAGTACTAACCAAAAGAGTGGTGGAAGTGTGTACTAACTCACATTGTTCTCGGAAACGAAGCAGGGTTTATTCAAAAAAAAGAAAAAGAGAGTGAAAATAAAAAGTTTTGTGCCATCATCTGTTGCATTCCGATCTCATTGCGTAGGCGGGGTCATGGAACCTCATTTCGTTCGACATTTTGGCGCGAATCGCAAAGTTTGTACAAAGATTTATGAACGCGCAAATTCTGTGTCTTAAAATAGTTTTTGAAGATCCAAGATGATTGGCAAAGAAAATGACTCAATAGTAAATGTGTTAGTAGGTGAGGGTCACTAGAAATAAAGAGTTATTTACCTATATACCTGAGTGTGAAGAACAAGCCGTTTTCTAAATACTTTTTCTATTTTTATTTATCTTTCAAGTTCAGTCTCTAGTTTAGAAATTAGTCTTGTTTCAATTTCTGAAGTGTTCAGTGATTGTGATACATTTGTGAGTAGGTAAGTAAATAAAACAATTACATACTTAGTTTTTACTTAAAAATTTAGACTGTTCATTTATAATAACCGTTTATACAAACTACTTAATTGGAATTACTCTTCTTCAAAACTACTATAATAAAATTACTTATTTAAAATGGAAAAGGCAAATGCCATATTTGAATATTATAATATTTGTGTCTAACATTGATTTAAGTCAAACTAGTTAAGCCGCAACGGTAGCTAGGTGGTTTCAAGTACTTAGTAAAATGTACATACCTAACCTAGTTGAGGATTTCAGAATTTCCAGATATAGGTAGTGCACTTCCATCTTTGATCTTTTAAAACCAAGTAAGTATAGTTACGTACCTGTTGTAGATTATAAAAAAAATATATAAGTACATTAAACACCTATTAGTTAAGTAGTTATTAGAATCATTTTTTTATTATTTGTTAGGTACTTTAAAGAATAAGACTTGATAATTATAGTCAGAAATATGTTCCAGCCAAACCGTACATCTCAATGGATCTCTTTTTAGGGTACTGTACCCGATGGGGCCAATCAGAGCCCTATTGCTGTCACTCATGTGTCCGTCTGTCACAAGTTCTAGCAGCTAAACACATATTACAGATACGCCCTGCCCCTTAGCCCTATTTGGTACGAATCCTAAATGTGCGAAGTCCGACACGCACTTGGCCAGTTTTATTTCTTTTAAATTCCCTCACTTTCCATTTACAAACCAACTTAATTTTGCGGTCAAACAGATTAACCCTGCCCCTTAGCCCTATTTGGTACGAAACCCTAAAGTGCGAAGTCCGACACGCATAACGCCAACCTTAAAATTACACTGGCTTAGCATAGGGTCGGAAAGTCACGTTCGGGTAGAAGCAATAAATAAAAATGGGCAGTATTTAATCGGGTAACAATAAATTCTCATATTGGGTATCAAAATTACTGAATATAGCATAGGTACTGAAATACTAAGTGGGCGACGGACCGAGGGCGACTACACCTATTGAAAATGGGTGACTTTAAACTACAAATTGGGTAACTAGTTAACTAGTTACTATTTATTATTATAGTTGTTATTTATTTTTATTATCAAATAATAAAAATAAATAATAACTAGTTACTAACTTATTCAAAACGGGCGACCAAATTACTATTTGGGCGACAACCTTAGGGCACACAAAACATAAAAATTTTGCATATATTTTATTTAAAAAAGATGCCTATTGAGATGACAAAAAACAAACAATCAAACGAGAAAGCAGCCTAATAAAACGTGTTAAAAAAATACCACGTTGGGCAGCTTAAATCAGTTATATAGTTACCTACTTGGTATAATAGTTGCCCTCTTAGTATTTTGTCACCCATTTGGAGTTTTCACTGCTAATATAATAAGTCTATGCTGCTAACTTAAATTATTTATCACCCATATCTAGTCGCCTGTTTTGAGTATTTTTGTAATCCATTGTTAGTAGCCCATTTAGTTATTTTGTCGCCCAAAAAATAAACTGCTGCCCAGTTTAGTATTTAAGTATCCCATTAACAGTCGCCTTTAATTATTTCCAGTCACCCAATCAATTAATTCCCAATAAAAATTAAACATTTTTTTTATTAAAATTACTTGTATTGTAAGGACCTTACAGTAAGGTACAAAATATTATCAACTTGTCTATGTACATTTTGTTATCAAGTCATTATGATTGTTGAAAATTTTACATTCACTTTAATAGTCAAAGTAATTACAGTTGTCCGTGTTGCAGTTGAAGTAAAGTAACTTTATCTAGACGACTTTAAAATTAAGTTGGACACATTATGTACTACTACCTACTTATTAATCTTTTAAAAGCTTTAGTTGTTATCTATTGACATTTGACAAAAGCTTCATGGTCTTCCATTTATTATGATACGAGTTACATAAAGGTGTTTTTTAAGAAACTTATTGTTTTTTTAATAATCAAAATAATTTTTTATAAAAATTGTTTAAAAATGTTAAAAACAATAAGCCATTGGTCCTATGGAGCGTCCATTAATTACATGAAGTGATTTTGGCGATTTTTCGATCCCCCCTCCCCAAAGATATATTTTGTTTTGTTTGATACATCATTGCCCCTCACCCCTTTTGGTGAGATTTGGCTCGACCCTCTCATCCCCCCATTTTTTGTGTAATTACGTTAATTTGTGCTGGCTTGCCTAGCATTTAAATTGTTTAGGATTTAACCATTTTGGTAAGTTTTTTTTTTTTACATAATTTAACCCAGTTTTCTCGCAATAAGTAGGTACCTACCTATTGTTTCTGCAGAAAAAAGTTATATTTACCGAGACCCCCTTCTCCCCCACGTGAGATTGGGTGAGATTCGACTCTGCAACCACAGCGTTTTCCTTCCAATCCCATACCCCGCGCGCGTCATCCGTAACATTATTCTGATTTTTTTTACAATCACCTGTGAGGTTTATACCTACGCAATTACTAGATGATCTCTTTAGCTTGCCAGCCCACCACACTCGCACGCCTGGTACCTATAAAAAATACATATTATTATACTTACTTACCAAAGCACGTTACGTAGGTACCTATATCTTATACCATGAAATGAAACTGAATTCGTAATCTTTATTAGGATTAGGAGATTTAGGAGGAGCACTTTAGCCCTAATAATCCAATTTTAGCAACCGAAATCCTTGAAGGATCATTCACTTGTTCTGAAATGAAACAGGGGCGCTATTTTTGAATCGCTCGTATGACATAGTTTTGTCGTATGCGACTTAAGTCACACTCGTCTTCCAAGTCGCATGAAGCCGATTTTCCGTATTTTTGAATCGTTCGTTTCCGTGCTGCCAACATAATACGAAATGTTGGATTTTATCCGCTCCATACAGAATTTAGAGAAAACTGGTAACTACCACAACGAAAACGGAACGTAGGGTGGATATGCCTAACTCCAGCCCCCCCCCTAATACCAGCCCCCAAAAGTTTTTGCTTTGCTTTCATTAAAAAACAGTGAAAATCGGAAACTGTTTGATGGAGCCACACCGCTAGTTAATCCTCCAAGTTGGAAAATCACTATTAGCCGGTCACGTCACCTACAACTCACACAACGAGCAATAATGTTTACCGAGACCGAGTAGAGGTGACTATGTTTGAGAAACAGCATAAAAGCTCGATCAATGCGAACTTTGGGAAGTGTGTTTACGAAGGCAAGATGCAATTTTTTTTAGGTTTTAAGCTTTAATACTAGTAATAGATTAGATATATAACGTTTTGACATTACTAGTTTGTAATTAAATTTACTAATTTCGAAAAAAATAGGGGGGCTGGAGTTTGACTGGATGATTTTCTATAACTTTCTATTACCAGCCGGGGCTGGTATTGGGTATTTAACTTTCGTTTAAGAAATCAAGTTCATCTTAATTTGCTCGTCTCAAGGTTGGAATTTGTAGTGCTATTCACTAGAATTACTAACCCTGCACCCTATGACCTAATTACAGCCGGGTGAAAAATGTTCAATTCCTAAGTTATTTGTTCTGCAAATTAGGGGCTGGTATTAGGATATGTATGAGAACCTAACTCCAGCCGGTCATCTAACTTTACGGCAATATACAGGGTGTTCTCAAATATGATTTTAATTATTTTGTTTTATTTTTTAATGTTAGATGTAAAAAGTAATAATAATTAAAATCATACCTTTCTTCACTCATAGAAACAGAAAATAAATTCAATATAAAAAAATGTATATTGAATTCCACTTCTTGGAAAACGCTTAAAAAAGTTTCAAATAATTAAAACGATTTCATACTCGTTGATTATATGTTTATTAAACCAAAGTTAACTTTTTGTTACGCCATTTTTAATATATGTGTATTCTTAATTGATTAATATCTACAGGAGAGGTGTAAGTTTCAATGACTTGCTATGGGAATCATAATTTATAGCCTTTAGTGTTTTATTATCACTATTGAGAGTTACCAAATTATATTTTTTTTATTTTATACTAACATGGTTGTATTATTTTAGAACACCCTGTACCCGGCTGGAATTAGGGAGCAAAGCGGCTGATATTAGGGCAAAGGCGGCTGGAGTTAGGGTTTTTCGCCCTTCGGACATTTAAACGCTTCTCTATTTTTTTCCCACAAAACTACGTAAAACTAAGTTCTATTTTCGTAATAAAGATAAATCAACCTACCTAAAACTGTATCAACAATATTTTTAAGATAGCAATTGTGGCAACAACAGAGATTCAAAGTTGAAAAATCCTTGGGGGGGCTGGTAATAGGCATATTCACCCTAATATCCATGTTTCTATTGGCTGTTAAACAAGAATCTTTGCTTTTAAGTAGAAAAGAATATCGCTCGCCGTGCCGTATCGCTCGACTGTAAACGAGTGGGTAGGGGCACTCGTTGCGGTCGAGCGATTCAAAAATATGGAAAATCAAATGTCGAGTACTATTATGTATTCTGTGATGTCGAACGAAAATCAGTAGAAAAGAGCGCTCGACGCCACGTCGAATGATTCAAAAATAGGGCCCCAGCTAGGTCAAAAATCCAATTTTTGTTGTGGCTTATTTTTATTGAATTTGTAACAAGGTAAATTTAAATGAAAGCGTAGGTAGATACTCTTCAAAAACGTTACGTAACGTTATCTTCTACAAATCTAGAAATGAATGAAATTTTCAGAGTTCAATCGAAATCACAAAAATAATTCTAATAGACATTAATTTCATATAATAAGTAAGCAATACATTGGTACTCTTACTTAAAATATTCTTTGAATGCCTAGGTATACGATAACCAAGTTTAGGAAACCATTAACATCATCATAGTTTGATTAAAGACCTCTAAACTAGGAACGGAAAATAACTTCAAAGGAGGCACTAAATTTTCCCATTGCAAAGGGCATTCATCATAGTTTTATTAGGAGCTAAAAGACATTATAGCTTGGCGACGAGTTACAATAGCATTTCTTAGTTTTGGCAACAGTACAGTCCTTAAATCTCAAAACAAAATACCTACTTACTCATTTCTCTTGCCCTAAGAATGTCCAGACAAATTATTAAGGTGGGTCTTTTTAAGATCAGTTTTTTTAGGCTTCAGTTAGAAGCCCAAAAAATCGGAATAGGTACATACTAACTAAGATATAAAATCGTTTAAGATTATATATTATAACATTTTCAACTTCCAATACTTTAACAAAATCAAAATTTATCATTAATTATAGGTAGGTACCTAGTACCTACCTACAATTTTAGGAACTGAACAGAATATTATCATCATTACTCTCAGTCTCTCTCTTGGCTTTAGAAAGTATTGTGAAATAAATTACGTATGCTTTTGTACGTTAAATAACAGAGAATAGGTAAACAGCAAAATTCGGTGTGGTGCCACTGCCACCGATTGGCAACGTTTCAAATATAAGTACCTACCTACGTGTTGACTTATTTTGATCGTTTGATAGCAGACTTTTTACTTCTGTATTAACCATAGGCAAAACATCTTTCAAAGGTATACGTAGCTAGCTATCCCTGTGGCAACAAATAAACTGTTTCGTGGTACTTAATTTGTTTTTGATCTCATGCGAAGAAATTTAGACAGGTTACATTAGGTAACAGGATTGTTCCAGATTGAGGTGATTCTTCCAGAGAAAATAAGGCTTTTTTCATAACTTTTCTGTATTAAATGAATACTTAATTGTGTGTCTTAACCCTTAACTGAACTGAAACAAGAAATAAATGTATCATCATCTATCTATGTAACTATCTATTTTGTATGTGGATATTCTTTATTTCATCATCACCATATCAGCTGCACCGTGCACGACACCCACTGCTGGGTATAGGCCTCCCCTAAGGATCTCCACGACGATCAGTCCTGCGCTGCCCGCATCCAGTGGCTTCCGGCAACCTTCACCAGATCGTTCGGTCCACCTTGTCGGGGGCCTTTCCGCCCCAACGGCCATCGGTTCTTCTCGCTATGTGTCCCGCCCATTGCCACTTCAGCTGAGCAATCCTTCGAGCGATGTCGGTTACTTTAGTTCTGTTGATCTCCTCGTTTCTGATTCGACCACGCAGGAAAACGCCGAGCATGGCTCTCTCCATTGCATTCTTTATTTAAGTGTACCTAAGTAATTTCCACATCAACAAAATGTTCTTAGCATTGTAGGTACTGTAAATTGTAGTTGAACCATAAATGAAAAAAGGTGGTCCTTCGATCGAAATAATTCTAAAAATTACAGACGTAATAATTAAAATAATTTAAGTACCTAGGTACCTGATTAGGTTTCATGATTTGCAGCAGCCATTTTAAATTCACATTGTGGGGGCACAAGCCTTCCTAGATAAATAAGAGTATCAATGGACGCAAATACATTCCAACAAATAACATTTCCTTTCACTCATCTTCCATAATAGGTACGATTTTCTTTTCGTCAACATAATTTCTGCGCGTGCACACAAATGCAAGCAAATTACACTTGCATCGCACACAGTTAATTCCTGCAGTTAATATCGTGACAGTTGAGCAAGACAATTGTCTCGATTGGTAACAATGATTGAATTAGGTCCGCAAACATTCATTATAATCAATATTGTTTGTTTTACCATCGTAAACACAGCGCATGTCCAGAAGTAAAGTATAGGTAATCTAGCGTGTTGATCTAATTAATACTACTGTACTATGTGTTATAATTATTATAGTAAGCACACAACATGTCGTGAGTGACATGATAACTTTAAAGACTTTCAAGATAGGTAAAATAAATTATGACAATGTTGGGCGCCATTATAAAGCGGTGACTATTGACAATATTTTTTTTAAAGAGAGAGGTCAGGCAATGTGTTTTTTATCAGGAAAACCTGCTGTTTCTGTGTACCTTCTAGGTAATTTAAAATTTTCTATAAGTAGGTATAGAAATATTAATCAGTTACTTTTGCTGTGTAGAAATAAACATAAAATAATTTGATGTAGCCTCAGATTTGATGTCAAACGCACAATTTTAAATTGGAACTGACTCTTTTTTCTATCTCACGAAGTCCGATCAATTAAACGAGTTTCAACTTTATTACAAAGAGATAGAAGCGTCGACGACCTTATACAGATTTGAGTAAACATTTCTTTTTTGCCCGTACACTCAATAGGTGTGGTTAATTAAGACTTAATTGGTCATGAAGGAAATCGTGTCAAGAAAGAAACCAACGTCCGCAGAAATTCCCAGCGATCTGTGAGATATGCACGCTCGGTTAAATTAGAAGCAAACTGTTTAGCTTCAGTGTTTATAAATATTCTGTAGGTATGGTTTATTCTATACAACGAAAATCCCTGAAGCAGTGGGTTCGATGCGAATTAGGTACAGCTTTGATTATATATATACAGGGTGGCCCAAACGGTGACGCTAAAAATTTTTTTTTTGTTTCCTCACATCTCGTTGTACCCGGAAATACCCTATGTATGTTCAGCGATTTTTTGTAGTTTTCGAGCTATGAATTATTTTTTTAAATTTTGAGAATTTTTGACTTGACAGACTAAAATATTTTTCTTTCGGAAATTATACATCTTTTTTTGAATTATTTTTTTGTTACATAGACCTCATGACTTGAACTTTAACACATAAAATACCCAGCTTCCTGTCATCAAAATAAGTTACAAAAATATTGACCGACAGTGAAAAATTGACGTAAAATCAAATCATAGTTAAATTTTCAACTTTGAATTAAAAATTAAAAAAAAGGTTCCATGACTTCTGAGTAATTTTAAAAACTTCACAAGACCCTAAGCTTTAATTCTAATTTAAAAAAAAATGTGCTTAATAAGGTTTTTTTAGCCGAAATCTGCCTTCAAATGCACAAAGGTGAAATTTTCTAAGATTTTTTATTGGCTATTTTGTCATTCACAAAATGATTCTTACCAAAATAAAGTTTAAAATGGTACTGTTTATTGAATAAAGAATTAAAAACAACCTTTAAAAGTATGTTATTACGAAGCGGTAACATCGATGTCATTTAGTTATAGTTATTTTGGTTATTTTAAGGATAAATCATATTAAATAAAACAATTACTACAAATTCAACAATTAAATTTATTTCACAATAAGTTTTCAAAATGTCTCCCTCCCGCTTCAATGCACAACCTACATCGCCTTAAAAAATTTTGTTTTAAATTTCGGAAAGCATTAGTATTTTCTTTGATTTTTATTTCTGCTTCTCTTAGTTTTTGACGCAGCTCTGCTTCAGTGTTTGTTTCGTTTGCGTAAACCATCTCTTTGTAATAGCCCCACAGAAAAAAATCTATGGGGTTTAAGTCTGGTGAACGCGCAGGCCAAGGAATCGGGCCGCCACGCCCAATCCACCGTCTCGGAAAAGTCTGGTTAAGGTGCTCTCGTACTTCTCTAGCATAGTGGCACGGAGCACCATCGTTTTGAAATATCATTCTTCTTCTTGTTAGTAGATTCACATCCTCTAATAAACCGTTCAAGCTATTTCGTAGAAAATCCAAATATTGCGCTCCGTTCAACCTAGCCGGCAATTCAAATGGTCCTATAAATTCCCCATTGACAATTCCTGACCACAAATTTACACTAAACCTTGTTTGAAAATTGGATGGTCTTGCCTTGTGTGGGTTTTCAATGGCCCAACTGTGATAATTATGAATATTGAAAACTCCGGTTCTTTCAAAGCGTGATTCGTCTGTCCACAAAATTTTGTCGAAGAAATCAGGATCGTCTTGAGTTTTTTGAAGCATTGTTTCACAGAAAGTCACTCGTCTTGGATAATCTGCAGGTTGCAATTGTTGCACGCGTTGGATATGAAAAGCGTGGTATCCCTCTGAAAAAAAAAAACACCGAAATTGTAAATTCAAAGCATAGGTAAGATAGTCTTTTTTCAGTTTCACCAAATAGTAGGCTAGTGATAATCACTGGTATGTACCACGCTTTCTCGCCCACTAGCGAGTGATTATTTTGTTGCCAAATACACATTCAGTCAGAGTTCAATACTTAAAAAGACCACGTGCTACAAAAAGTCGCTCATAAAGCACTTGCGTGCTATTTTTTTTAAGTCACAATAATTACAGCTAAAAAAAATAGCACGTGGGCATAGTGGGCGAGCTAATGGGTGCGTAATTATGAGGTTTAAAGACAAGATGAAATTAACCCACCTGACTTCAGTATCCTCATAACTGAGGTTCGTGGTACACCAGTCCTTCTTGCGATTGCTCTGGTGCTAGTCGATGAATCCCTTTCCACTTGTTCCACGACTTGATCCATAATATCTGGATCCATTCTGGGTATTCCTTCCTGAGATGAACGTCCAGGAATTCGTCCCTCCATAAATGTATGGTGAGTATTTTGAAATACTCTGTAATTCGGGTAATGCTCCCGTTGTTCTCCTCGCCGTTCCAATTGCTCTCGATAAAGCCTTGCTGCCAAACTAGCATTTCCTTGGGCAACACCGTAAAAATAGTGCATCTCTGCGTATTCACGCAAAGAATAGCTCATGTTGCAGCACAAAGGTCCAAATCACAAGGTAGGTAATCAAAGTCCGAAACACAAGCACAGGTAAATCAGTCACAGGAAGAATCAGAGTCCAGTTAGCAAGCGAGAGTAGTTGTATCAGAATTGAAAACAAAACCAGGAGTAGTAGTAACACGAGCGAAAGCTGTGAACAACTGAGGTGAAGGAGGGAGGAATGCGACCGACATGAGATGAATAGAGCAAGATAGCAAGATAGATAGAGCAAGACAGCAAGATAGATAGAGCAAGACGGCCTAGATGAGAAAGAGAGGACGTGCTTATAGACGACGCTGTGTTGGTCCCCCTTCTTTTGTTCGGCGCGCGGGAAGTCTATTGTTTGTGATTCTAGTGTCTGCCAGAACTATTGTTATTTATGATGTCGCTAAAGATAAACCGGTTGGAGGTAAAGACCATTTTCTTTGTACAAAGACCAACTTGTGCTGTTGAAGTGACAACATACTAACTACCACTAAACTAATTTAGAACTCTAAATTTATAAACTATACTAAATGTCAATTATTATGTTATATCAAACCTAATTAACCTTAGATAATAACAATGAGTGCTTTTAAAATAAATTACCTTTGTACATTTGAAGGCAGATTTCGGCTAAAAAAAGCCTATTAAGCACCACTTTTTTTTAATTAGAATTAAAGCTTAGGGTCTTGTTAAGTTTTTAAAATTACTAAAAAGTCATGGAACCTTTTTTTTAATTTTTAATTCAAAGTTGAAATTTTAACTATGACTTGCTTTTACCTCAATTTTTTATTGTCGGTCAATATTTTTGGAACTTATTTTGATGATAGGAAGCTGGGTATTTTATGTGTTAAAGAACAAGTCATGAGGTCTATGTAACAAAAAAAAAATAAAAAAAAGATGTATAATTTCCGGTAAAAAAAATATTTTAGTCTGTCAAGTAAAAAAATCTCAAAATTTAAAAAAAAAATCATAGCTCGAAAACTACAAAAAATCGCTGAACATACATAGGGTATTTCCGGGTACAACTAGATGTGAGGAATCAAAAAAAAAATTTTTAGTGTCACCGTTTGGGCCACCCTGTATATGTTGTCAAGGAGAGAGGAACAGGCTCAATGTATGAAAATGTCATAATACATATAAATACAAACCGACAAAGAGGACAGATCAGCAGAAGACAAATACAAGACAGATTTACACCAAAATTTATCAAAATAGTTTCCGTGACGGAAAATTTAACAACTAAACAGCTTTGTTGACAAAGTCACAAACAGTATAAAAATAAATAATAACAAATAGCCACACAGTATTTAAGAAGGACGAGAAAACATTTCCTATTCGTTTGGGAAACAGCCAGCACAAGCCGTTTATGAAGTAGGTAAGACCTTGTCCAGAAAGGGCGAATTTGCCGCGAATTTACGCGCGATTTTGGTTACACTGCTGTGCTAATATTGCACACGTTGCTGACGTCGCTGGTCCTAAGCGAGTATTGTTTAACGCAACGCGTCTAATTCGCGCGTAGTTCTGGACAGGGTCTAAATTCCAAAAGTTTTGCTTCCAAATATTGCTTCAAATACTTAACAAACCTAACAGGATAAAGAGGTCAGTCTCTAAATCCATTGGTTCTCTATCTCTATACAATGAAAGTGTTTATTAATTATATAGATCGGTTAATCATCGGTGACCCGAATGAGTCAGGATGGCCGTGTGTCAAGTCAAAACAATTTCGTACATCCTTCATGCAGACAATGGCTAAAGGTGACTAAAGTAAAAGTCATTATAGGTACTTACGATAATGTTTTCACTTTTGCATTGCGTCGAAGTTTAAAGAGGTCTGCAAGGAATGCAAACTTTGACTGGACCTTAAAGAATGTTTCCACGAAATAATTCTGGTCAACTCACCTCACACTGATTGTTTCGTCTTTTTTGAAGCAAATGATTGTTTTATGGATTTCGTAAATATCGGATTTAATAAAATGAATAAGAATGTAAATAATCATGATTCATGTCCAAAGTACGCTTAGGTTTGCATCAATCATCAAATACACTTTCGGCAAACCTATAGTGATCAATCATACTTTAGCTTGTACCTATTCGCAACGTACAAAGTATAAAGAACTGTTGTCTGTACTTTTAGCCTTCATGCCTGCCTGTTTTTAGTTACTTTGGTGTTAAGTTTTCCTGTAATGTATTATGATTAAGACATTTAAGTTATTGAAACTGCGTAATTTTTATTTATAGTAGGAAAGCCATCGAATACAATGTTCGAAAAGACTCGATTGTTAACAAAAGTTTGTTCATCCAAGTCAATAGAGAGACTAGTCTTAGTTGGTAATCAGCTAGATCGAGTTTTTGGCATCAATCACATCTAAAATTCGATGTTTTGTTGCCGCTGTTAGCTTTAACTGTATATTTCTTAAAAAAAGTTTGATTATATCAACTCACTCAACACTTTGGTTGTTTGGTTGTTGTTTGTTTACCTGCGTTCTCTGTTCAGTTACATTACAATATTTCCTTCCTTAAATTTGTCATGCGACCATACGTACACCGATTCTAGTATGTTCTGTTTCCATTCCACTAATATATGTGCCAATATTAAGTTGTTAGTGAAATTATATTTTTATGGCGACCTAAATTATAGCTATTCGGGATCCGGGTTCACAACAACAGACCAGCCGCATCGCGGAAACGTGTAAACGTGATTTTACTCTCTCGCCTTTCAACGCCCATGCTGCTTGCACTCACGGCTTATTTGCGAAACTGCAGTAAAACGTATCATCGTAAATTATTTTGTCTGAATGCGTTTGTACGTTGATTGCTTGAGTTGAGTGCTGAAAAAAGTAAAGTTAAAAGAAATAAAAACTTAAAAAAAAGCTTTTAAAAAAAAGTAAAACCTCCTTCAAAAACCTTAAAAAACAGCTCTATAAAAATCAAGAAATAATGTTCAAATCGATTAATTAAAACACGTCTATTGAAGTCGGGTGGAGCTGGAAGTATTTTTTTTACTTATTGTGATGTTTATATTCTAAAAGCCCCACCCGACTTCAATAGACGTGTTTTAATTAATCGATTTGAACATTATTTCTTGCTTTTTATAGAGCTGTTTTTTAAGGTTTTTGAAGGAGGTTTTACTTTTTTTTAAAAGCTTTTTATTTTAAACTTTTTTGTGGTAGGTATGTAAGCGATGATTTTATAATATAAAACGTTAAGTATAATGTTTCACATTTTTCAATGGTAAACCCCGAGTAACTTAATGTCCACAGGTGTTCCGTTGGGTCTTCGCAGTTCAAATCTAGTCCAGAATGTCCTTGACAATAATAAACCTACCAATATTTCAGTCACTGTACAGTTCCTATTTGATTTTGAGGAGTTCCCTCGTGTATCTTCAAAATCCAAAGTCCAATACCAATGAAAATAATATGGAATCATTCTTAAGGTGTCTTCTTTCAAACAAAAAAAGAATTGTCTAAATCGGTTTATAAACAAAAAAGTAATGGTTGAAAGTCGGTCTCAATTCATATAAAATGGCAACGAAAACGACAGTATTTTCAAGATTACTTGAAAACTACTGAACCGATTTTAAAATTTCAAAAAATGGGACCAACTTGGAAACAAACCTCATGTTATAACGTTTGAATCGTTTCAATCGGTTCAGCCGTCTTCGAGTAATCGGTGTACATACATATATAAAAAAAAAAAATACGCGACGAATAGATAACCTCCTCCTTTTCAAAGTTTTTGAAGTCGGTTAAAAATATAGATCGTTAACTATCGCACGCAGTGTCTTCTCCAAATGCCATGTTTTGATTCTTCAAAGAAGGTTGCTTATAAATATACTAGCTTCTGCCCGCGACTTTGTCCGCGTGGATATTAGACGAAATTCTTTTAAGGAACCTTCAACCAGGATCCGGCCAGCCATTTTTACGCGATTAGGCGAGTCCCCATCAAGCGCGCTGCCTCGCGAGGCAAGACATTTGCCGCGTGTGGCGGGCCTCGCACAAGGCTTCCAGTTCCCGTTCCCGTTCCCGTTCCCGTTCCCGTTCCCGTTCCCGCTCCCGTTCCCCGTTCCCCGTTCCCGTTCCCGTTCCGTGCCGTTCCCGTCCCGTTTGCGTTCCCGTCCCGTAAACGTCCCGTAACCGTCCCGTACCCCTTCCGTTTCCGTTCCCGTTCCCATCCCGTTCCTGTCCCGTTCCCATCCTGTTCTCGTTCCCGTTCCCGTCCCGTTATATTCCCGTTCCGATCCCGTTCCGTTCCCGTTCCGTTCCCGTTCCGTTCGCGTTCCGTTTCCGTTCCGTTCCCGTTCTGTCCACGTTTCGTTCCCGTTCCCATTCCCGTTCCGTTCCCGCTGCGTTCCCGTCCCGTAAACGTCCCTAACCATCCCGTACGCCTTACGTTCCCGTTCTTGATCCCGTTCCGTTCCCGTCCGGTTCTTGTATCCGTTCCCGTTCCCATCCTGTTCTACTCCCGTTCTGTTCTCTTTTCATTCCAGTTTCGTTCCTGTTTCGTTCCCGTTCCGTTCCCGTTACGTTCCTGTTTCATTCCCGTTTCGTTCCGTTCCCGTTCCGTTCCCGTCCGATCCCGTCCCGTACTCGTCCCGTACCCCTTCCGTTCCCGTTCCCGTACCCGTCCCGTTCTATTTCCCGTTACCGTCTCGTTCCCGTTCCGTTCCGTTGCGTTCCGTTCCGTTCCGTTGTTCCCGTGCCCGTGCCCGTGCCTGTTCCGGTTCCGGTTCCCGTTCGCGTTCCCTGGATGTGAATGTCCAGGTCCAGGTCCATATGTGTCATGTCCACCGCGTTGGACTTCAAAATAAATCTCATTTTCGCAATCACCATCCCATAAAACCTCAAGAACGACATCCATATCGATTTTTATGTTACTCACCCCACTTACCCTCTAAGGGGTTGATTTTCAAAATCCCAAAATATATATTTGCCTATTTATTTTTAGATGTGCTCCTACGAAGTTTAAAGTTGTAATGTCTATTTTATATTATTTTTCCATACAAAATTTGGACCCCATTTTCACCCCTTTAGGGGTTAAATCATGTCCACCGTGGTTGGACTTCAAATTAAATGTTATTTTTGCAATCGTCATCCCACAAAACCCCGATAACGACATCCATATCTATTTTTAGGTTTTTTTTTACCCTTTTCACCCCCATTTCATCCCCTTTGGAGTTGAAATCCTAACAAAAACAATATACGTTGCTTTAGATTTCTATCCATAAGCCTAAATTATAAATTTAGCGATTTTTACTTCGAAAATGAAGGATTTTCTTTAATACACAACTTCATCCTCCTTTTGACCCCTTCGGGGGTAGAATTTTGAAAAACGCTGAGACCCGTATTTATTAATTTTCAATCGTCAGCCTAAACACAAAATTTGAAGATTCTAGCTTCAAAACTGAGGGACTTTCATACAAACTTTCATCCCTTATTTCATCCCCTTAGGGATGGAATTTTCAAAAATCCTTCCTTAGTGGATGCCTACACTACATAAAGTATCTGTGTGCAAAATTTTAAGTCTCTAGGTACAGCGGTTTGGGCTGTGCGTTGATAGATCAGTCAGTCAGTCAGTCAGTCATTCAGTTTACGATTTTATATATTAAGATGTATTATAAGGAATTGTCTAATCTTACAGAATTAAAACTTACAGAGTAACTAATAAAGCGTTAGATTCGTTGTCAGCATTTCGTCAAGTTACCAAAACAAACAAAAGCTTGATATTTGGTACCGCGAATAAAAACAGTGTATTTTCCGATAACTTGTAGATATGTTAATTCAGTTACAACAATAATGATTCTTCGTATAGTTATTTAATTGAAAATTTCAAGCGGTCAGCCAAGCTTATTCTCTCAATGAAACCATTTTTTTATCTCTACTGGCGTCTTGTGCGGTCTTACACCTTGTCTCAAGTGTTTCATTAAGATCTTATTTTAGTGTACAATCGAATTATTATCAGTAATTCATAGCTTATGGCAAGAATTTTCGGTGTTCAATTACAAACTTAACTTCTGGACAGGTATTCGTAGAATTTTATTATCTTAGCTGAGTTTTTAGAGAAATATGCAAAAATGTATTTATACTCGTACCTATCACTAAATAACTCAATTACAAAACTTTTAAAAAGTCTAAGAAACAACCAGGTTTAGCAGTGAATCTTAATTAGATTTCACTGATAGAGTTACGTCTCGATAGGAGTTCACTTCCCTTAAAAGTATGAAAACGTTGAAACTCGTTTGACTTGAATGAAATCTCAGTGACCTACTTTTGATTAAAACAACTCTGTGCTTACACAGCCAAATTCATGCGCAAATGCGCAATCATTAGCAAAACCAGGGAATGAACATACGACTAGTGTATTTAAACGAAACAGCAGTGCGAGCATTGTCTCAGTGACATAACCACTTGGCGCATGGCTAAAATTAGCCAATCGGATCGCCCTGCGCCAGCGCATCGCTGCAGGTGCGCTCGGTGTTGCCACTAATGAAATATTACCCTGATATGGAGGAAAACGATATGTATACGGTAAATATGTATATGTAAACGGATTGTATGGTGTTAACAAATTGAGTTGATATATTGACTATTAGAGTTATTAGTGGTGTATAGGTAACGTCATAGTTGAAGTTTTCCAGTCCTTTACTTACTACTTTTATATTATCAATTAAACAGCGCACAAATGTCAGTACATAAGGACTGTAGCAATAGCAAACCACAAGACAGGTGGATAAAACAGAACTTCAGTTAAATGCTACAGAATTATTGCTACAGCAGGATTGAATCATAAAATTGGTTCGGTATGCAGTATATTCGGCTCGGATCTGTGCCAAGTAGACTCAGGTGTGAAGTTGTCAATTACGTGCATCTTTCCGGCAGCCACATTGGTATCCTTTTTCGGATGTGGCTGTATGTAGGTAGGTATTTGGTTTCTTTACAATCAACGATTTTTGATAAAAGTACGTATTCCAAAAAGAAGCATTTCTTAAAACAAACACATTAAGAGCCCTCGCAGACTACAGACTTTCTATCGGCCGATAGTTTGATCGGGTCGGGTTGCTAGCGCGCACACTGAGCATACTAAACAGTCGGGTTGGTGATGAGTGCGCAGACTAGCCAACAGTCGGCCGACTTTTCGAATGATTTGTTAGTTTAGTTTGTAACCGGGTTTTAAAGAGAACGGTCGCACAATCAAAATTAATTTAATTTTGTCTAGAAAGGTTATTATTGTTCTCATACTACGGAGAAGGACAATCAAGAAGAGAGTCCGTGAATATTAGGTGCTTCCAATCCTCAGTCATAGATTTATTGAATGGAAAATTTTACACGATGCATTCCAAATTAGGTACTCGATCATCCGAAAAAAGTTTTATCGAATGCGACGATATTATAACGAAGCATTACCAGCTTCAATGAACTTGTCCAACTCAATAGCGAAGGAGGACACACATTAAGTGAATGAACTTGTAATAAATCAAAATGTATCATTATGTATTATACCTACCTTGTTTTGTTTTGTCCTGGGCACTAATCTGGAACAATTATTTCACAAACTTCGTCCCTCAGTTTTTTCTTTATTTAACGTCAGAGGAATCTTTTAAATTTTTCTTATAAAGAGCAGGTTTTTTTTCTATTTCTTCAATAAAATTTGAAACGTCTGCCTCTACAATTAGCGATGCCATTATTAAAAAATCGCTCGACTGTCCGGCGCTAAAACTCGGAGCGAAATGAACTATCGGCTGAGTCGGCCGACCAAACAATCGTCGTGTGTGCGCGCGTGGATATGAGCCAATACTGATTAACCAGTCGGCCGATAGTTGGCCGACAGTTTAGTCGGGAAGCCCATCCAACTTATTTATCGGCCGATACCAAATCGTTCTAGTGTGCGCACTTGCACACCTTTATACTGATTGAGAGCCCGACTAAACTATTGGCCGATAGAAAGTCTGTAGTCTGTGGGCACGCTTAGAAAACATTTAGGTCGATAGTAATTTATTTTAAACTAGCGACCGCCCGCGACTTCGTCTGCGTGGATAGTTTGTTGCTATCCCTCGAGAACGATCCTTTTTTTCGGGATGAAAGGTAGGTACCCTATATCCTGCTCAATAATGTAATCCTAACAACGTGTCCACAAAATTTCATGATTATTGGTTCAGTAGTTAAGACACAAGGGGGAACAAACATACAAAAAAACCGACTTTTGCATCCTTAGTATCCTTACTAATATTATAAATGCTAAAGTCCGTTTGTTTGTTTGTTTAATACGTAAATCGATCATCATGAAATTTTACATACATGTTTTACATACAGAGAAGGAAGGACATAGGGAAGGTACCTTTCATCCCGAAAAAAAGTATAGTTCCCGAGGGATAGCAAAAAAACTTTCCACGCAGACGAAGTCGTGGGCGGCCACTAGTTTATAATATTAGTAAGGACTACATAGAGGTTCATACCTATGTGAATATACAGTGTCCCAAAACTTTGCCACATGGAGGGAAAGTATCTTAAATATTCAAGATAGGATAATAATAATGTTGAAGAGTTCTGTTGAGTTCGTCGTGTTACTGGGTTCTTGATCTCAGGTTAATATTAAGATTAAGAGGATTATAAATTCACAGGATTTGGACGGTTTACTCTCGCTTTTTCAATCAAAGAACTTCGTATCAGGCCAAAGAACGTCCAGACGATATAAATCAGAGTTGATTAGACTGTTGTCGCTGTTGTCTCCATTCTTCTCTAACATGACAATTCATGTTCGTGGAATCAGTTAACATGTCGACTAGAATCTATTAAACGCAATTAATCCATGAAACTCATCCATCTAAGGCTGGCCCCAGACCTACCGGTTTCATTTCTTTGCTTTGCTGTTCTACCATGGACCGCCGGCCAAGAGGCTCATTTTCAATTTATCGCATATTTTGACCAGACCACATTGGCAAGATAGCCATTAGTTTGGTGTTATCAAATATCATCGTCTGGGTTGCAATGCAACGCGAAGTTTTAATTTTAGTTAAAAAAAACTGCTGTTTCATACAAAAATTAATAACGAAATTATCAAAATGTATGAAACAGCTCATTTTTTTTCGCGATTTCAGATTTGGTCCCATAATAAAAGTTGTTCAGTTTTATGGTCCCTTCTACCATATTCAGCTCTATAAGTCTTTACCAAACATCTTGCATAACTATTTTTTTAACGATCGGAGTCCATGTTCAGGGTGGTATATCTCCTAAAAGCTTCCTACTTCGCAATCCAGCATGCGTAGCATGACCAACATCGAGATAAGATTCGACTCACAGAACAATGGCTTGTCTACACCGAAATGTCACTTTTGTCGGGTTGAGATCGAGATACTCATGCTCGCATTTTACAACCGTAGACTCGCATTGTTCTTTGTCGTGGCCTAATGTCAAAAGTCGACAAACTCGAGCTTTTGTCTTCAACTGACATTAATTTGACAGTTGAGTGGGAGAAATTTGTCTACCACCCTTCGAGTGGTCGAGAAAGATTTGTCGACTTATTTTTTTTTCTGAGTTTTTAATTTCGCAATAAAAATATATCTAAGTTGTCCGTGTTTATATTTTACTAAGGTAAGAAGAGAAGTTACAGCACAAACGACAAAAACAGCTGTCCGGAAAGAAAAAAAATAAAAAATTGTATTTAAGTAATTCTTTTTTAATATAAAATTTATAAAAAAAGAAATATAATAAATATTTACTAGTAGTAAATAACGCATAAGTATTTTTTATTCTTAATTTTTTTTATAAATTTTATTAATTAAAATAATACAATAAATAATTACTAATATTACACTTTTTCCCTTCAGTATTTTTTTTACTTTTATTTTACTTAATTTTAATTTATTTACTTAAAAACGTAAATTAAAATTATTTTCATACATTGATTTCAATATTTATTTCTAAATTAACAAGTGCGTTGGTCTGTGTCATCTTTTCAAAAATCTCTCAATAAAAGGAAGGCAAACGAACTATATCCATACGGCTATATTTAACTCGGTTTTAAGTTTTGCGTCGTGAAACGTATAGAAGGGAACGCCCTTTAAGAGAAATGATGGAAATAATTATAAATATTTACTAGTGGCAACATTATTCTTCTCGAGCTCGAGAGAGCTTTGTCTACGGAAGTGAAAGCTTTTGTGAGTGTCTCTTTATAACTTATTAAAAAATAAGTATCATGTTTAAACTAAATCATTTCGAATCATTTCAGATAATTTCGACGTTTATTGATTTTGAAATAAAAATATTATATTTTAAAACTCATATTTGTATTAAAAGACATAAAAAGGTTGTAAAATTCTGAGAGCGAGTCCCACCACTGTGCTCAGCAATCTAGAGGGTCGAGACGACAAGTCTTCGTAGACAAGAGTCCCGTTTGCTCATGCTACGCGTGCAGGCGATGATATTTGATAACACCAAGCTAATGGCTATCTTGCTAATTTGGTCTAGTCCTTAAATGCGATAAATTGAAAAGTACCCTGGTTGGCCGGCGGTCTTTTAAGCAAGGTAGAACAGCAAAGCAAAGAAATGAAACCGGTAGGTCTGGGGCCAGCCTAACCTGAAATAATATGGCAAAAAATATTCAAAATAACTACTTGAGTAAGTAGGTCTAGCTCTACTAGTGTATGGTAGGTAAAAAACAGCAAGTAGGTAACTGAAAACTTTTCTTCATTTTTTGATATTGATAACAAAAAGTCAGAGATCGCCACCGAAAACAATTTGATCGTGATCGCATACTATTATTTAATCTTGGTAGGTATTCACTTTATTCTAATTTGAAGGTAAAATTCATATTTATCCTGCAATTTCAGTAGTATGAGAACACTATTTTAATGATGATGATGTCACGTTACAAAACGGAAATAAACACACATGTAAACAATGATCTGGCAAATATGATGTGTTTCTGGAGATTTTGCAACGTTCTCGCCACTAGATCTATTTCAGTCCTGCCAAAAATACGTAAATATTCACGTTGTCGGAGAATTATGGAGAAAACTTGGCAGGCAGGATGCATGACTTTTGTAGCTAGGTACTTATATGCCCTTTGATTTGCAATCACAATTTTAGCTTGCAGCATGAAAATGTTTTTTTCCAATTTGTGACTTTTTCAAGCCTCGGATAGGAGCACCAACATGTTGCTATTGCTACTAAATTAGGTGGAATGTCCGAAACAAAATGTCGTGGAACATAATGTTGCTATTGCTAGCTTTCGTCAGTCACATAACGAGTTGCATGACTTTTGTTGATATGTTATGGTGGTTTTGGAAATACCTATGCCTTTCGATTTGCAATAACAATTTCCAGCTTTCAGCATGAAAATGTTTTTTTCCAATTTGCGACTTCTTCAAGCCTCGGATAGGAGCACCAACATTAAATTACGTGGAATGTCCGAAACAAAATGTCGAACATAATGTTGCTATTGCCAGCTCTAGCTCTATATTTGTGGCTCTAGTCAGTCACATAACGAGTTGTATGACTTTTGTTGATATGTTCTGGTGGTTTAGGAAATACCTATGCCTTTCGATTTGCAATAACAATTTCTAGCTTTCAGCATGAAAATATTTTTCCAACTACGATTTCTTCAAGCCTCGGATACACCAACATGTTGCTAAACAATTACCTACGTGGAATGTCCGAAACAAAATGTCGCGCAACATATGTTGCTATTGCTAGCTCTAGTCAGTCACAAAACGAGTTCGCTAGCGCTCACGATATTGAGATTTTGTTTCGAATACAGAAACAAGTGTTTATCAAAATAGAAAAAAGTAGATTTGTTGGGTAAAGCGCTCCAAAAATAACTCGTTGCCTACCATAGTTTCCTAACTTCTTTGTTTTCCCGCGATTTAATGGAAGAAAAATAAGTGTCAAGTTTCTAACGGAAGCCTGTAATTGGGACGGGAAGTAAAATTAGAAAATTCACTTTTTGGTGATGCGGTAAGTACAGTCAGCAACAAAAATCACCTATCACTTAAGAGCAACTTTCTTGACAGCCGTATCACAGTTTGGAACATTTATAAAAAAAGTTGCTGCGACAAAGTACTAAGGCGTTAAATGACTTTCGTTGCTGACCGTACCTATTCACGTCTGTCGCGCTGGTACCTATTTCTAAACTAAACCGTAGCTGTAACATTTTTAATGCGTTTAACGCTGAACTTATGTTTTGATACCGTGAAATGGAACGGGCTGACCGGCGGCGATTCTGTATCACAATTTGAACGGGTTATATTATTATGTCCTAATTCCAATTCTTCGTAACATAACACGAATAACATAATCCATTAAAAATGCGCTTACCGTATATTTGAAAAGAAAGCAGTGACTCATATCATTTGGTTTATTTTCCGTTTCATTGGCAACTGACCAGTGATTTTTTACTCAAATAAATTAAACGTCGGTAGGTATCAACCCGACGCTATAGGTAGGTGTATTGTAAATCTTTTTTAAATTGGGATTCATCATGACGCAAAAGGGTCATCTACAAAATATGACGTAATGTCCTGTGGGCACAACTAAATCCCACACATTTTGACGGTAGATGTTAAATAATATTAGCAGTCACTGTGCTATTTATTGTCGATGTGCAACAATATGATTCAACCCCACCTTCCCAATAGTATTTAAATAAGAACACCCTTAAAATTACAATCATTTCACATTGACTCGTCGAACGGACGGGACGCATCTTTAAAAATTCTGCAAAAGTTATATTGTCACCATCACCATGCTTGCGGCAATCCCAATTTCTTTTGGTTTGTTATATTTCCGTAAACTTTCGTTTTATTTCTAGTTTATTTCCAGGATTTATACGTAACGCAGTCTGTGTTTCCATCAATTTTGAGAAATAAAAATATACGAAAAAAAACCCTTGTTCCTCGGAAATAACCATGGCCAGATAACTGGTTATCTGTAAAGATTTTTTCCCCCTAATATAACCAGTTATCTCTTAGGAATAGATTTTCCTAACAGATAACGGTTAAAATAATTAGTTACCTGCGAGGGAAATTTATTCCTAAGGGATAACAGTTTTATTGGAGGAAATAAATATTCACAGATAACCAGTTATCTAGCCATGGTTATCTCCGAGGAACAAGGGAAAAAATGTTCAGGCATCGTTCTAAAATGAAAATAGATTTCACGTCGTAACGAAAAACATATTTTCTTTTTCTACAGAGCACAGAAAAATGGCGATGGCGACCGCTACAGCCAGCATGGAATCGTCGCAGACCATGATACAGACGGAGTCGAGGATGCAGCGCAGCTACCAGGAGGTGCACGTCTCCGAGCAGCGGCAGGTCAAGAAGAAGAAGTCCATGAGGAGGCACAAGGATGAAGGATCCATATCTGTTGTAAGTATAGATGGGACACCTCTCTGTTAACAATGAGGATCAGCGATGTGGTAGAATCCTATAGTTTTATTGATACAGTGTAAACACATTTTCATAGATTGAAATCCGTTTTGAAATGCCTAAGTTACAAGGGTTTTAAGAAAATACCAAGCGCACTGAAATATGTACTTTAATACATACAACTTAAGGCTCACCGGGTGTATAATGACGTCATAATACACCCCAAAATAACAGTGTTGTGAAAATTTCTTCACAATTATTCATCTGGTTTCATAATTGGAAAAGTCACTAAACAAAAAAATTACTAATACTCATATTTTGTTAGTATGAGTCATACGCCATAGCTTTGAAACTAAACTCTTATCAAAATGAATGAAAGTACAATACAAGCCTCTCAGGTGAAAGGGGATTAATTCGCATGTTTGAAGTCTGCACCGCGTCTCCCGTCAATGAGACCTAAAAATTACTTCTGCCATAAATATACTTCTGCTCATTAACTGTCACCGCTAAAGATACGTGCCGAAGCTTGTAATTTTTTGTAATCTTTGACCATTTTGTCCCAGCTTGTAACATCTTCCTGAAAATTAAGAAAATCTGTAACGCGGTACTCTCCAAGGGGGAGAGGGTGTCGCGGTTGCGGGAGGGGGCGGGAAAGTTAGTTTTGTACTATGTAACTCACTTACGGGTGTAACCCAGCAGAATGTACATTGAAATCTAAAATTAATATACTATAACTAGGTACATACCATAGACATAGAAAAATTTTCGCTGCGCTCAAGAAGACCAACAAAGCGTGGAAAAGAGAAATTAACATCGTACGGATACGGTCTATGTAAAAAAGAGACAACGGATCAAGTGACATGTGCCAACATTTTTTACCGTAAGAGCCCCTAGCGTCCCGCCTTGCAAATGAGCAATCACAGTCTGTTTAAAATATTTGTTAATCTTAATTAGAATTTAAAATAAAGGTATCGTGGAGCCATGTGACAAAAAGAAATAATCCAAGTAATCACACTTTTCACAGGTAAATAAGATATTGCCACACATTTCTCTAAAACCAAATTTCGCTACATTTATTCGTTTATCGACGAAGAAAACAGTATGGAAGTATGGTTGCCATATAAATATAATATAGTCATATTTTATGAATCTAAGTCATGTTTTACGTATCTCATATAAAATGTATGCATTCGTTTTCGGATCACCTGTTTATTGACATTGTTGTTCTTCGACATTCTATTTCTATGGTACATACAGATAAGAAATACAGAAAAACCAAAACACAGCCCGGTCAAAGACTTTCGTCTTCTACATTACAATGGCCCATGCCATATTAATGAAGTTATTTATTCTTGTTCCAGTCAAAGAGTTCTGAGAAGCTACACAAGAAGATGAAGGCTTCTGAGCCGGAAGCGATCCCTCATTGCGAGAAATGCTCCCGGCCCGTGTATGCCATGGAGAGGGTTAAAGCCGAGAAGAGGATCTGGCATAAGGAGTGCTTCAGATGCATCCAGTGCAATAAACAACTAACGTAAGTTACAGCTTGACCAATAAACAACTAACGTAAGTTACAGCTTGACCAATTAACAACTAACGTAAGTAAATATAATAAACTAACCCTCAGTGCGAGAAGTGCATACGGCCCGTGTACGCCATGGAGAGGGTTAAAGCCGAGAAGAGGATCTGGCATAAGGAGTGCTTCAGATGCATCCAGTGCAATAAACAACTAACGTAAGTTACAGCTTGACCAATAAACAACTAACGTAAGTTACAGCTTGACCAATAAACAACTAACGTAAGTTACAGCTTGATCAATTAACAACTAACGTAAGTAAATATAATAAACTAACCCTCAGTGCGAGAAGTGCATCCGGCCCGTGTACGCCATGGAGAGGGTTAAGGCCGAGAAGAGGGTCTGGCAAAAGGACTGCTTCAGATGCGTCCAGTGCAATAAACAATTAACATAAGTTACAGCTTGACCAATAAACAACAAACGTAAGTAAACAAAAAACCGCGAATAACTTGTCAACTCTGAAGTCCTCGTTCGAATTTTTTAAAACTAGCCTCGCACTACGAAAATTGATTGTTTCGATTGCGGTGCGGACATAAAAATTAAGGCTCTGTACGGTTAGGACTGACGGTCGGTCGGTCTTCCGTAGCTATCGCCGTAGAAACTATGCGTGCATTCAGAGCTGAGGGCCTAGCGAAAGTAACATTCGCAAATCTTCGTTATCGCTTCGCTTTCGAAACATGTATGGGATTGACATAAGGTTTCGTTAACAATCGAATTTTAAAACGTCAAATCCATACATGTTTCAAAGCGAAGCGATAGCGAAAAGGATAATGACCACCTTTTAAGGCCAAAAAGTATTGCTATAAAGATTTTTGTGCCCTTGTGATTGTTATTGAAATTAATGGCTGGAAAGGTATAGTCAGTAATAAGTTTTTCTTTTCTTTTCCTGGTATTGTTTATAATATTACATTTTCTGTAGCATTTTGAGGTTAGCTCGATTTGGAAATTGTCACAGAATACTAGTCTACGACTACGAAATAGAAACAAAAGAATATGCTATAGTTTTTCATAGACTTAGAAAATTTTAAATATTAAGTTTATGTAGTTTTTCAGCACCAAAGAGCTTTGACGGGATCGAGCTCACGTCAAGATCGAATCAACGTCAAAAATACAGTATAGATATGTTTTTCAAAAAAGTTTACCGTAAAACGCATTAAAAAAAGTTTTGTGGACGATATAGAATAGCGGACGTTGATTGAGATAAGTCAAATCAATTAGTTACCTACTCAATAAAATTGTTCTGTAATCTCAGGAAACGAAAAATAGTTTCAAATATATCGTGAGGAATGTAAAAATACAATATTATTGGATTTCATCTTGTTGAGGCACAAGGCCTAAAAAGGTGGTCCCATAAGTGGTCATTCACCTTTGCAAATGTTACTTTGGCTAGGGGGGCAGGTCAGAACTATTCAGAACGGACCGCGTCCGCATAGATTGTAGGGCCGTGCGTACGCAACAACTGACCGTCAGTACTGACTGACCGTACAGAGTACGGAAAACAACACCTTTTAATTTTTTGCTCGTCTATCTTTATTTAAGTTCCCTATCCACAATCGAAAAGTACAAAGTTTCAATTTGCAACGCAGTAGCTACCTAGGCCTCGTCCATAATTTTTAAAACTCAATTTTGGACGAGAACTACCTACTACCAAAAGATTTCTATTCAAACCCCCTTATTTATTTGATGCTGTCGCTCAAAAACATTGTTTACATACTTACTGAGTTTAAGTATATTTTTAGTAACATTATGAATTTTATTAATGAATCTATTGATTGTTTTAGAATGGAGACGTACCAAAGCGACCACACCACGTTGTACTGCAAGCCGCACTTCAAACACCTGTTCGAGCCCAAACCAGTCGACGGTGACGACGAGACCGATAGTATGTGTTCTATTTATTTATAATTTATCTTCTTAACGCCGTACAGTTCCGGTTAAGAATAGGACTGTCCCATCTCATCCCGTGGGTATCGTAGAAGGCGATAGAGGGAAGTTTTTAGGGACCGGCACCCTGATTATCTAAAAAGAAACTATTTAGCGACCGGTTGCATTTGACATACATTGCCACTTTTCTTTGGTATGTTTTTTTTTAACCCAAAAAGAAGTAGCAATGGATCACGATCATCTGTGAACTGCAACCGGTCGCTGGGTGGTTTTTAATTAGATAATCAGCCCGCCGGTACAGACCATCGCACAAAGGGTCACTCAAATGGCAGCGAGGAAACTGTCAACAACAGCATTCCCAAGGAGGGTTGGTGTCAGGCAGGCGGCCGACCATAAACTTTGCCAAAACCTAATGCAGTATGTATCACATGCTGCGCCGACCCCAATAGTGGTCGTTCTACGAGCTCAAAATTTTATTTTGTGTAGAACACTATAAATAAATTGGGATAAGGACAGGAGGATGATGATGAATTATCTTCGTAATCAAATTCTCAAAATATCTAAAATCGAATATCGAGGTACCTAATTCCTCACATTAATGAAATGACGTTGGCCTTTAAATAATTTTCCGGGGTTGCATGGTACCCTTTAACTACGATATTCGACTACTAGTGGCCGCCCGCGACTTCGTCTGCGTGGAAAGCTTTTTTGGTATTCCTCGGAAACATTAGTTTTTTTCGGGATGAGAGTTACCCTATGTTCTCTGTACCCCTGACAACGTTTTCATAATGATCGGTTCAGTAGTTAAGACGTGAAAGCTTAACAAACAAACAAACAGATTTTCTCATTTATTAATAAGTAAGGGTTTCCAAACACCCTGTACACAATTAGGTTAGCAATTTCCTGATCTCCATAGAATATTAGTTAGACTAGCGATCTTCTGAATTTCTTAGTTTCGAATATAAGAGAAGCCTGTGTTCAATCAACCTCTATCTATACCAGAATTCAGTATTTGCGTGAAAAAGTAGTTTTGAAATTGCCATTCTCTCTAGGCCTTTGCGTCTATTGCAGACGAGTTAGCCCCTTCTTACACGAAGCGACTCAAAACTGACGAAACCAGTTTGAAACTATAGTTGCAAACTAGTTAGTGAGAAAGATTCGTACACGGCGCTACCAAATTTAGTTGAAAAATCTACACAAAGCGCCTATTACGATAAAGTATCGCGATAAACGTACGATGTTCAATCCCACTCCTTAGCATTATTAACTCATGTATAAGGTTCAAAATCAAGTAAATCGATTAAAAGATCGTCCGACTATCGTAATTCTTTTTTGTTAATAGACCTCAGTTTCCAGTTGCAGTTGGCAATCAGTTGCGCGCGACCAGCATGACCGCTTGCGAGTGATTAGTTGCAAACGCATTACCGACGCGTTGCAAACCAGTTGGCAATTGGTAGCGTCGTGTACGGACCGCCATTGAAATACTAGTGCTGTGACTATTTCGAAACTCGTTGGTGATTAGCAGGGACGTATTTACCCTAGGGTCCAAGGGGGCCATGGCCCAGGGCGCCAGGCTGCGAGGGGCGGCGCGAGCCGCCCCTCGCGAGCTTGGGGACGCCTTTTGAAATTATTCGTGAAAGGGTTACAATTTTTTTTACAACAACTTAAATTACTTTTAATTTAAATTACAAAATTTGACAAAAAATCGCGCTGCGCAGCCGTATTTTTACAATAGACAGCCAAGATTACAAGATTAGTAATATTTTTATTCGTGTTCAAGTTGTAGTAGTATAGTTCTTTGAATGTCCGATAGATATCACTGTGCCCTGCTGAATCGCGGTGACAAGATTTTTTTGTATAACATAAGTGTTTTGCTTTTTTGTCAATAGACGATCTTTATTCATACCGCAATATTGTGTTTTATTTACAACCAATATTTTGTGGGGTTTTTGGAATGGGGAGGCGAAGGCAAAGTGAATTACAGATGGCGCTTCATTCTTTGGAACAATTGTCAGTTTGAGCTTATATTGTCTTGACTGTGTATTACGTGATTTTACTTTCTTAGATTGTATTTTTTTCGGTTTTGCGGACAAACAATGTATTATATGCTAACTTTAGCTCATATAAAAGAAGAATTACGGAAAAGAAAAGCCAAAACAACAGGCAAGAAAGTTTATAGCAACTTACAAAAAATTGCTAACAAGCATTAAATTTCTTTAAATTTCGTGTAAGATTTACAAGTTATCTTTTTATTTCAGATTAGAAGCATATGATTTAAATTTTAACAAAGCAACTGAGTGTGAATTTCCGTGTTTATAGTTGCCTGATGATGCCTTCTGTGCAATAGTAATTTCAGGTTTCTGTACTGGAATTTCTGTACCATCCAAAATTACACGAACCGTTTTATCATATTTATTTTATTATTCTAAGTTTCTTGAATGACTCTGGCATATAAAATTCTATTAATTCTCTGTTTGGCCCCAATATTGGGCTTATTCCATATTTGATATACCTATAAAATTCATCCAAGTTATAAATATGCTAGAAACTGCTGAGGTTGAAATATTAAAGAACAAAGCTGTTATAATTCAAATGTTGTTTTATTTTGGCGAAGCTTCATCAAATTCATGAAACATTCCTTTTGATTTATAATGTTTCTCAGGCTCAGCAAAGGAGAAAATCGAGGGAAAAGCATCTTTTTTTTTTGATATTTTTTTGCCCAATATTTTTTTTGTTACTGGGAAATCGATGAACTCCAATAATTTACAAGTTACATGCATAACAATGCAGAATTTTCTCAGTATAAAATTAAAAAGTGCAATACTCCAAGAGATTCCCATATGTTTTGACACTTTCTTTGAGGCGGCCCGGTACCAAGACCAGACGCCACCTATCGGGATAAAATTGCGCTTTTCCTCCCCATTTGTTCAATTCGTGATAGGGTTACTGTTTTTTTTACAATAGATAGCGTCAGCCGCCCCTTGGGAGCTTTAGGGCGCCTTTCATATTATTAGTTATACCAATAATTTATTGACGAAATGCACTGCAGAATGTTCATTTTTCGTTCTTGATGTTACATGATTAGTGAGATTAGTAGATAAAACTGACAAAAATCGCGCGGCGCTGCCAAGTTTTTATTAAGTAGGTACTCATAGTCAGACAAAATTACAAGATTCGTGCATTGAACTCACAAAAAATCGCGCTGCGCGGCCAATTTCTTTATTACTTATAGTCAGGCAAAATTACAAGATTAGTGGATGGAACTGACAAAAATCGCGCTGCGCGGCCAATTTTTTTGTTAAGTACTCAAAGTCAGCCAAAATTACAAGATTATAGTCCGGCAATCTCGAGGACGAGGTCCCCGCCCCGCGGGGGCGGAGGGCGGAGGAGTTGATCTTCCCCGCTACACCACCCGCTACCCGCTGACATCTTGGATACCCCGTCCCCGCCACCGTCTGTCACCCCGCGGGACGGTCGCGCACGAGATTGCCGGACTATAGTGCTTAGAACTCACAAAAAATCGCGCTGCGCGGCCGATTTCTTTATTACTTATAGTCAGGCAAAAAAATACAAGATTAGTGCATGGAACTCACAAAAAATCACGCTGCGCGGCCAATTTTTTATTAAGTACTCATAGTCAGGCAAAATTATAAGATCAGCGCATGGAACTCACAATAAATCGTGCTGCGCGGCCGATTTTTTTATAACTTACAGTCAGGCAAAATTACAAGATTAGTGGATAAAATTGTCAAAAAACGCGTTGCGCGGCCGATTTCGTAATACTTATTACTCAGGCAAAATTACAAGATTGGTGGATGGAACTGACAAAAAATTGGCATTTTTTAGTATATTTTTTAGTTTTTATTGCTGAAAAAATTACAGGGTTTTTGAATGAAAATGATTGAAAATAGCGCTGCGCGGCATTTTTTTTTAGTATAGACATGCATCCTTTTCCTCCCGTACGTAACCCTAGGCCCTAGGGGCGGCATACCTTATTGGCCTAGGGCGCCGAATCTTAAAATACGTCTCTGGTGATTAGAGTTTGCAACCAGTTAAGTTTGAGTAGCGCCATGTAAGAAGGGCCTAATGTTCAATGCCTGAGGCAACTTGTTTGGTGTGATAATAAATTGCCATTACAATAAAAGTTAATGTTTTGTTGCTAGCAACCCCGAAGAAGCATCAGATGATTATCTGTGAAAGTAATCCAGTGGAGCTCCCGCCAGATGTCGTAAGAGGTATGTTATAAAAAAACAAACTAGGCATTAAAAGCCTATTCAATTAGTAAGCCAGATAAAGTAGCGCCAGTCTTAACTCTTAAGTAAATGCTTAACTAAAACTAAACTAAGCTTTAAATAAAATTTTGATTACTTAGTTAGGTTCAATTTACAATTTACATTAAAGATTAAGTGAAGCTACTTTTATGGCACTTATCTCCATAGCCATAGCATATAAGTCTTATGCCCAACTTGTAAAGTAAAAATTGCCAGAAAAGGTCGCGCACCTGTTATATTGCACCGATTCATAACGTTATGTACTGTCAGCACAAAAAACAAACACTAAAGTTTTAAGCGACGACATTCATTGTTGACTGTACCATAAAAGTCGCTTCTCTCCGCCCTTGGTATAAATTGAATCTTACTTTATCGTTTTTTTTTTGTTCTCAGCGTCAGAGAAGCCAGACCTCGGGCTGGAGGAGCTCTCCCAACTGGACGTGAAGTCCCGGTTCCAAGTGTTCGAGAACGCGGCCCGCGAGCCCGCGCCCGCGCCGCCGCCCGAGCGCGCGCCCAAGGAGAGGAGCGCTGCTTTATTGTCCAAATTGGCCAAGTGAGTACCTATCACCACCAAGTCTTTACAGCAGACATAACAAACTGAAAATCTTTGCTGGGCCAATTGCATATTGACCGTAGAATCAGTGGGTCGCAAAACCTAACTTTAAAGAAAAATAAAACTCACGGCATGGGTAAAGTTTTACTTTTTGAATTGAAATATAATGAGACACGCCGTTGCTGGACCGGTTTCATAAAAATCGTTGCTGCCTTTTTAAGTCCTCTTTTTCATTGGTCGCCTTTGACCACATCCATCCTTACGTGTGAAGAGTTGGTGTTAGTCAGTGTGTGTGTCATCATCATAGAACGCGGCCCGCGAGCCCGCACCGCCGTCCGAATGCGCGCCCAAGGACAGAAGCGCTGCTTGTTCAAACTATCCATATTCATATGTTTAGTTGATCATTATGGAACCTGTCGGGCACAGAAATACTGATAAGAGGAGAGATCTTTACTAGCTAGGTAAATTTTGTATTGTATTGTATTTATTTAGCACACAAGACAGATTACAATCATTAAAATACACAATTTATACAGACATTCAAAACAGACCTAGATTATAATCCAAAATTATGTATGCCTAATAGCTTATTATATAAAAAAAAGAAACAAACAACCTATGCTAGAGATATTTAAACAAAGTTAATAAGTAATTAATTAAGGAGGATTTAAATTGTATTAAAATAATAAAAAAAATTTAAAACAATAAAATAAATCATTAAATTAAGAATATATACTTAATACTAAAGACTAACAATTTATTAGTTCATGTTCTTGAGTAGTGCATTTGTAACTGTCGGCGGAACTGAGGCAGTGTTGAGTGGAAGATGTCAATGTCTCTGTTAGTGACAAGAATCTCATTGTATTGGCGACACATCTTGACTATGGGATTGTAATACTGAAAATATTATAGTTGCGATTGCGGGATCTAAATCGCGTATTGAAGGTTAAAAGGCAAAGAAGGGCTGGGGAATCTAATTGGCAATGAATTATTTTATAAAGCAGCACAAGATCGTTTTTATCACGTCTTAAGCTCAGACCAAATAAAAAAGGGTATTCCTGTAACACAGAATTTTCATAAAACGTTTCTGAACACTTTCAATTCGTTTGCTGTGTACACTATTGATTCGTACATATTAATGTACGAAACTTAAAAAATTAAAATAATCGCGGTAAAGACATTTAAACGTCAAAAAATGCGGTATGGAATGCGAATGGAATGCGGGTGTAAAATAATTGGAAGGAAGCGGGATTTCGGTAGGTTACGGACGTGGACGGCGGCTGGTCAAGGAAAGGCACTTACTTGGTCTAGCAGCAGGCTCGTCAACACTTGAGAATGGCAAGCTGGCGTCGTCGCCTGCGCAGCACGCACGACCTGCGTGATCGAACGTGAACGGCCACAAAAGTCCACAAACACGTCGATTTACACCGTCCTTTAATCACGTATTTACTAATACATGTAACACTGAAGCTTATGGGCTACGCGGATGCGGTTAAATGAGTTGCGCGGGGTGACAAATTAATAGCGTGTTGATGTCACAGTAGTTCGCAATAGACTGTTTTTGCACTATGAATGCACTGGCCGCGTTCGGCCGGCGAGCGGAGCGATGTGCCTTTTTGTTAGGATATTGGCGGGTAGGAAGGAAGTAAAACTATGACGATATGATCGCGGCGGTAACATTCCCCCCGCCCTTAAAGGGTCACCTTTAAAAAAAAGAGTAATAAGCACAAGGGAAACAAATACTGCGTACATAAATACATTATACTTAATATGCAAAAAAATTGCGGAACAAAAAGTCTATTTTGATTGTATAATACTACATTTAATTAAGCGGAGAGTAATGCACTTATATACTAACTAAACTAAAGAGTATGCGGTTGACAAACAATTTATTATTGATTTGGTATCGGACATAAACGAACAACTGGGCGAAGGTAACTCCCCTTGGAGGTTTTAACAGTCACAACCCTAGTTGTTCCATCCTTGGAAGGATGAACCTTCTCTACTATAGCTAAAGGCCACGAAAAGGGAGGCGCGTTTTCTGTAACGATTACTACCACTGTGCCTACAGCTATGGAAGCGGTCGGCGTGTTCCATTTGGCGCGCGATTGCAGCTTGTGTAAATATTCGGAGCGCCATCGACGCCAGAACGACTGGACGATACTATCTAGCAGCGAGTGACGCTGATGAAGGTCACGGGGTTGCGCCTCGGCTGCCGGTATGGAGGACAGAGGAACTGTGTTCAGAAAATGAGCCGGTGTTAAAGCAGACGGCTCTGCGGGGTCACTACTCATTGCAGTGAGCGGGCGCGAGTTTACTAATGCTTCGATTTGCGCGAGCACCGTTATAAGCTCTTCATAGGAAAGGATCTGCTCACCTATGACTTTAAATAAATGCGTTTTTACAATTTTTACGATACTTTCCCAACAACCACCGAAGTGTGGGGACGCGGGTGGAATAAATTTCCAGTCTATGCGGTTTTCAGAAAGTTCTACTTCCAAATGTGGGCGCAATTCATCTAAGAATTTATAGAGATCACGAAGGTATGAACTGGCTCCCACGAAGCAAGTGCCGTTGTCCGTGTACATGCACTTCACGGGACCGCGACGCGACAAGAAACGCTTTAGCGCAGCTAGAAAACTGACTGTACTTAAGTCAGTTGCGACCTCGATGTGAGTGGCGCGAGTTGTCAAGCATGTGAAGATGCAGAGCCAAGCCTTGCGGCTTTTGACTCCACGAGCACGCACAGGAGTATACTGTACAGGGCCAGCATAATCACACCCTGTCATTTGGAAGGCTTTATCAACTTGGTTGACGCGGTGGCTGGGCAAATCAGCCATGAGAGGAAACTGAGGCCGTGGTTTTGCTCTAAAGCAAGTGTTACATTTATTTATGCGGTATCGGATCAAGCCGCGAGCGGAAAGGATCCAGAACCTTTGGCGGAGCAAAGACATGAGAAGTTCTGGGCCTGCATGTAAATGCTTTTTATGATAAAAATCGACCAAAATGTCAACAAAATGATCACGACGCGGCAAGATCACAGGGTGTTTGCACGTGTAATCTTCGGCGGAGTTAGAAAGACGTCCACCAACGCGGATAAGGCCATCCTTATCTAAGAATGGTCTTAGCTTATTGAAAGCAGGCGAGCAAGGCTTGTCAGTCTGCAAACTAGCAAGCTCGCTTGAGAAATGTACTTGTTGTACAGCGCGGATGATATTAACTTCAGCAAACTCTAAATCTGAACTTGAAATGGAGCTGCCTTGCGGTAATTTCTTGATGAATTTAAACACATAAACAATCGAACGTAATAGCTTAGACAATGATGAAAAGCGGTGCATAAGCGAGTAAAGCGGAGAATCATTGTCGTTAGAGGCGACCACGTGAACGTTAGTGCGTTGTTCCGGTGCGTCGTCGTTTGACTGCTCGCAGTCATCATTTAGTTGCCATCCGGATGGGTCACTTGCAGCCCATGGAGGTCCATTAAACCAAAGCGGGTGATTTATTATTTTACTTGGGGTTAAGCCCCGAGATAAACAGTCTGCGGGATTTTCAGATCCTGCAACATGGTGAAAACAACTTGCAGGAACGTTTTCTACAATTTTGACGACACGGTTGGCTACAAACGTCTGCCAGCGGTGAGGAGATGAGTGCACCCAACATAAAACTACTTTCGAATCACTGAACGCGTATACTTTATTGACAGGATAACGCGGGGAAACGGTGTCTACAACCTTGCGGATGAGTTTGGACAGCAAAACGGCCGCACACAACTCCAGTCTCGCGACGGATAGAATCTTCACCGGCGAGACCTTCGATTTAGCACAGACCAGCTGTATAGAATAACGACCATCGACGCAGATTTGAAAGTAGACGACAGCTCCATATGCGCGCTCGCTGGCGTCAGCGAATCCTAAAATGTTCAATTGACAGTCCTTAACAATACCAAGATGTCGTGGAATGCACAAATCATTAAGAGAAGGCAGCTCTAAGCAGAACTGCTTCCAAGCGGTGATAATATGAGGCGGTGGTTGGACATCCCAATCGCACTTTAACAACCATAACTCCTTGATTAGGAGCTTGGCGTGTAAGAGGACAGGCGCCACGAACCCTAGCAAGTCCCACAGTCGGGCTACAGCGGAAAGAATGGTGCGCTTTGTACACGTATCATCAGGAGCGACTACCTTGAATCTAAAAGAATCTCTAGACCTATCCCAAAATAGGCCTAGGATCTTGTGCGGAGTGGCATCGTCAAAGAGCTTGTCATTGGATTCTCTGTGAGACTCAGGTATGTGCGAGAGGACTTCATCTGAGTTACTCGTCCATTTTACGAGATCCAATTGTGCTCGTTTGAAGAGCGCGATAAGCTCGCTACTGAGATCTATAGCCTGGAGGGTGGACATTGATGACAGGACTATGTCATCCATGTACAAGCCTGCTGAAACAGCAGCGGAAGCGGCGGGATATCTGTCTCCTTCATCGATAACTAACTGGCTGACAACGCGAAGAGCGTGAAAAGGGCTGGACTTGAGCCCAAAGCAAACACGGTTAAACTGATATACAGTAAGCGGATCAGAAGGATTGAATCTAAATAAAATTCTCTGGAATCTGCGATCAGGTTCCCTAATCCCAATTTGAAGAAACATTTGTCGACAATCAGCGGAAAAGCAAATTTCAAATAAGCGGAAATTAATTAATATTGAGAATAAATCACCTTGAAGATTCTCGCCAGAATGTAGAATATCGTTTAGAGAGCGACCGGAAGTAGTATTGCAACTCGCGTCTAGGACTACTCGAAGTCGGGTACTACTTTTGTCTTCGCGAACCACACCATGATGTGGAATATAGTATGCGGGGCGAAGAGATTCATTATCGCGAGCCTCAACTGGGCTGAGATATCCCTTATCTAAATACTCGCGTATAACATTATTATAAGCGGTGCGAATTTTGAGGCATGCCTCTAATTTCTTTTCTAGGCATAAAAATCGCCTGTGCGCGGCGGCGTACGAGTCACCCAAGGTGAACACGTCCTCACGAAAAGGCAAAGCGACTATGTACCTTCCACTCTCTTCTCGAGACCTGGTGGCAGTAAAATATTCTTCGCACTCAAGGTCATCAAGGCTTTGAGCGGGCGGCGCGGAAATCTCCTCAAGTTCCCAAAACTTCTTGAGAATCGAGTCTACAGGCTCATCAACTACCGTACAACACGTGGTTGAATAATTGCAAACTACGTGTGACGTAGGTACGGAACCCATAATCACATAACCTAAAACGGTTTGAATAGCGGGCGGTATATTGCTGAAGCGGCTATGAATGATGCCTGGCATCAGCAGGTGCGGGAACAGTGAACTACCTATCAAAAGGTCGACAGGACCTGGATTGGCAAAATTGCCATCGGCGAGAGGCAAAGAACTAAGGTGAGAGAAAGCGGATACGTCGACCGGAGCGGAAGGTAGCGTATCTGTGATACGATCGACAATGAGCGATGAAATGTTATAGTTAATATTTAAATTAAAACGTGAGTGAAAAACTAAGTCTACGGAACCCTGAGAGGTTTTAAGAGAACCACCTATACCCCTAATAACAGTTGAGGTACGTTGTAGTTTATTTAGTAAACCGAGACGCATGCAACATTCATATGTAATGAAGTTGCTTTGAGAAGCACTATCTAGTAAGCAACGTACAAGATGCGGTGCGCCATTGCTGTCATAGACAACAACCTGAGCAGTCGCCAATAAAACCGTCCTATCACTCAAAGAGCATAAGGCTAAATTTCCACTAGGAGGTGGTGCCGAAACGGAAGGCGCGGGTTGCGAAATATTCGGCTGCGGTGGCGATGAAGAAGGAGCGCTGACGTTACCACTAGGCGCATCATTTACGGGTGTATGCGTTTCGAAATGTAAAAGAGTGTGGTGGCGCTGCTGGCAAGCACGACACGAAACCTTAGAAGTACAAGCTTTCGATCTGTGTTTTGTGCTAAGGCAGTTGACACACGCACCGTTTTCTTTAATGAACTTAAATCTATCATGCGGTGTTATTTTTGCGAAAGCGTGACATTTAAACATATGATCATGTGTGTTATTATTACACAACAGGCATTTTTTATTTTCAGACGATACGTAAGTTTGCGGATTAGGAGCCGCACGGGTTCTATTTATTTTAGAGTAAGAATTAGTATTATTATTTGCGGGAGATACAGCATTAGTAGTTTGACAGATGCGGCACTGCATTTTAATAAATTCTATAAAGCTTTCGAATTTAGGCAGTTTTGAATCATGAGCGTATGTTTCATAGGCTCGAATCGTATTCGTATCGAACTTACGTACGGCGATATGCATCAAAATAAAATCTGTCAAATTATCAATGCCTAAGTTTTTTAAAGAATTGACTGCGGTTACAAATTTATCCATAAATAACTGATAAGCGGCAGGTGAATTGGATAATTTCAAATTTAATATTTGTTCTAAATAATTAGAACCTAAAACGTCATTATTTTGGAATCTGTCTAGTAACGCTTTGAAAATTATTTCATAGTTCTGAGCACTAGGCAAAGTACCAGAAAAAAGCGATTGTACCTTAGGCGAAAGTTTACCCATTAGGTAATATAATTTATCGGAATTCGATAGCGATGGATTGTCGTGAACAGTCTCTTTAAAGCTGGCATAAAATAATGGCCAGTTTTGAATATCACCGTCAAAAGTTAATAATTGAATAGGAGGTAGTTTGACGGAAGCCTTATTTTTAGAAGATGAACAGGGAGGTGACACTTGCGATAAAACATGTTTCACGTTACAATAAATGTCTTCAAAAACGTTATAAGCTTGAAAATTAGGCTTAGCGGTCGGATTACGCTTAAGTAACTGCTCATTATATTCATCAATAATATCATGAAATTTGGATCGTATACTATCAATAGTAACACATGACGTAATAAAAGATTGACGTCTCTCCTCTGAAAGGTGAGCTATCTTCGCTTGGTCGTATATCGATTGCATACGTTGAAAAAGTGCATCACGCTTCGCCCTTATTAAAATTATTTTTGTGTCTTCAACTTCACTGGTATCTTTACCGGTAGGTCCGGCAGACTTATCGTCCTGTGGCATGATTGATAATCACAAAATATAATATATAATGTAAAGTATATAGAAAATATATAGGTAAGTTATTGAAGTATATAAACACTATTTATTGTTCACACAAATGTATATACAAGGCTGCGTAAATTTAAACAAAATTAATTAAGTATAAAACTTAATCGAAAATAAAAATAATTAATTTAAGTCGCTAGTGTGTGATGACCCTTATATCAATTTGTGAACGATCTAATTAATTATGAACAAAGGTTCTGAAAATAAGTAGGTAAATTAGTGCCTATTTAATTACGTTACGGTTGCGGAATAACCCAGAATGGTAAAATATATTAAATGAAAATATTAAAATGTATGAAAAGACCCCAAAAGTACCAAGGTGACCTTTTAGAGGGCGCGCGGAAAACACGTGTGTGGTTACAAAAAACTAAACTAAATGCGGTATTTAACGGTTCAAAACTAAACATACGACTCGAAAAGGACCAGATGATTCGTACATATTAATGTACGAAACTTAAAAATTAAAATAATCGCGGTAAAGACATTTAAACGTCAAAAAATGCGGTATGGAATGCGAATGGAATGCGGGTGTAAAATAATTGGAAGGAAGCGGGATTTCGGTAGGTTACGGACGTGGACGGCGGCTGGTCAAGGAAAGGCACTTACTTGGTCTAGCAGCAGGCTCGTCAACACTTGAGAATGGCAAGCTGGCGTCGTCGCCTGCGCAGCACGCACGACCTGCGTGATCGAACGTGAACGGCCACAAAAGTCCACAAACACGTCGATTTACACCGTCCTTTAATCACGTATTTACTAATACATGTAACACTGAAGCTTATGGGCTACGCGGATGCGGTTAAATGAGTTGCGCGGGGTGACAAATTAATAGCGTGTTGATGTCACAGTAGTTCGCAATAGACTGTTTTTGCACTATGAATGCACTGGCCGCGTTCGGCCGGCGAGCGGAGCGATGTGCCTTTTTGTTAGGATATTGGCGGGTAGGAAGGAAGTAAAACTATGACGATATGATCGCGGCGGTAACAACTATAAAAGGGAGTAGTAAATGGCTCTTAGATAGTGTTGCCATCATACTCCAGCCAACTTATTAGTGAGTGTGTCATCATCATAGAACGCGGTCCGCGAGCCCGCGATTTTTATCGACAATCGCTTGTAAAATCGAACTTAATTGAAATTAGGATTGCGATTTGTCGATAAAATGCCATCAAGTCGCCCGGAAAATTGATCCATGCAAATGCCCAATTAAAGTCAGTGCCCTTTTTTTAATACACGATGTATTTATATTTTATAAAGTACCTACCCATTTCTTTAGAAGTCCTAATCGACTTACAAATTATAATATATGAGATTACGGACTACGGAACCAATGACTCAGAATTACTTTGAGATAAACTAGAAGACGAATCATTCAGCGACATGTTTCACGATCACGACCACTTTGATCGACAAAAAATATGAAAAAGCAATATTCATCCCTATGCTAATGAGGTTAAAGCATATTTTTATTGTGGCAATCCCGATTAAAGGACGATATATTGAGTTAAAATAATCTTGATATTTCATACAATATTTTTATAAGGAAATAAAATTAACAAGCGCAGTTTCCATGCTTACACGATTCTTCGTAAAAAAATCTTGCTAATTCAACCATTCGCTTTATGAAGATTTAATAAAAAAAATTATATCTACATGTATAACTAAATTATAAGAACACTAGTTTAATAGATCTTAAACTGTTCCCTCTTTAATTAAATACATTCTAAACCAAATACAACTAAAACGTAAATGTCGGGACATAAAATATATTAGCGTATCAAATCAATTAGTTTCACAACGCCCCGTCTTTTACGTCACACATACGGAGTCCGTTTCAAGCATTCTATTTTGGTTCACCGCTCTCGATAACCACAACATCCCTTCTGTCTCTAATACACTGCTCTTTTATTTAACAAAAACTTTCAGTACGCTTAAAACAACCATCCATGTATAAAGTACAGCGATAAATTCTTATAATTGAGTCCTCTCGTCCTTGCTAACACATGGGCTTTCTTTTTAAAAAGCTTCAAAGGATTTTGGGTTTAAAGTCATTGGCTTAGAGTTTAAAACAGAGTTTTGTAGAAATGTAAGAGTAAAAAAAGCTAGACACAAGCATTATTGTGCGATAAGTCAAGTGATCAAGACGTATAGCATCCTGCCATGCTTTGCTTGTCCAAAACTCATTTTTGTTCATTGTACCGTGTTGAATAGGAGTAGCTTTCAAAAAGCTTTCAAGTAAATAGTTTTGAAAAAGTGTCTGTTTTAACTAGAAATATACAGGTATGTTTTTGTTGATAAGTTGTTGTTTCATATAGTTTTAAGTGTCGTACGTAGAGTAGGTAATAAATAAAGTAAGTACCGTAAACCGGGGTTGATAGAATTCACGGGGTGATTAGAAAAAGTTTTACAATCCAAATTATCCGAGTGAAATTAGCTGCGTTCGTTTTTTAAGCTATTACTAATATGTTCTTTAAGCTAATGTCATTCGGATAATTTGGGTTGTAAAACTTTTTGCTTTAGTGTCTAATCACCCCGTGAATTTCTATTAACCCCGGTTTACGGTACCTAGGTACCTAATAAAAGGTATACTTAGTCTGTTTATCCTTACTTTAGTAAACTGTTTTTGACAGTTGTCATACGTATTTTAAATTTAAATTGCTGTTTAAAAATATGGGATTGTTTTTCAATCCTCAGTCAGATAACAGATATCAGTCAGTTAAATTATTAATCAAATAAAATAAACGGCATTCAAAACATTTGACAGACAAACGAATGACAAACATTTTCAATTTAGCAAATAAATACCTGTACCTCATAAATCAAAGCAAATACCAACTAATTACCAAATCACTTTAAATAAAACCGCGCTGGGATCCTTTAAAAAGTGTTTTATTTCTTGTATCATTAAGTAAATATACCATTTACTTTATGGTACTGTTTATGCTTACTTGTCCTAACTATTTGGTAAACAATCTTCATCCAACCCTTTATAAAGAGTCACAGCCACTTTATTCCGAAACTATTAAGATTACACAGTTGAAACTTGGTAGGTAGATGTATTCTTTGAACCGTTTTACGATTTTACATAAAAATAAAAGATTAAGGGGGGGCTCCCATACATAGAACTGAAACTGAAAAAGCCGCGCTTTAAAACGCTTCCGTGAGAGCAAATACGTGGGTTTCCATAATTTGTGTCATTTAAACGTTTTTTTAACGCCCGTTCAAAAAGCGTTCGTGCGAATGATGGCTAAAATGACTGAAGAACGTCCCTTCCAACATTTATGTTTCCGCGTAAAATAACTGTTGATTTCTTTCCAGGTTCAAGGCAAAAGGCATGGACGTGGGTATATCGGATGAGTACCTGAACGGAGTCCCGGTGGAGAACAGCTCTAGCGAACATGAGGATGAGGACGGTAAGGGGTTCCTTCATCATCCTAAGTCTAAGTATGTCATGCTCTCTTTAATCTTTTCTGCGGTGGTGTTGTGTGAGGCGGGTCGTTACGTTCCCTCAAATATGGTTGAGCGAAGCGATGGCTGGTCCATGCGTCATGCTCGTGAACGGGTGCTGCCAGTGGGAATGGGTCTGCTTCTGACTGCCTATCTTAACGCATATGGATTTTTTTGTAACGGCGTAGACTAAATAATGACTTTCAGCTTGATCCCTGTAAATTAATTCATTCAGAAATGAGCTAATTAATTAATGTTATTTATTTGTTAATCTATGTTAATGTAATGTCTGGAAACGATATGCATATTTGCAAGTGTCGTTCCATTTGATAAAGCTGAAAATTTTTTAGCGCCTATTTTTCTTATCAGCTAAAAGACGTCATAATGGGTGCTAGGTTAAAAGAATGGACGATTTAAAAATGCTTATTATGTGAGCTTGATTGAATAAAGAAGTTTTCATTATCATTATTATCATAAAATCCCATTATGGTCCACTGGAGGACATAGGCCTCTCCCGTGGTAGGAAGTTGTCGTAATCTCCAGTCTTGGTAGCATGGTGACCGCAGTGCTGGACTGTTTTCATAAGAAAACGCTACTGCCCATTTTCTGGTCTCCAGCGAGCTAGGTGTCGGTGTTCAAGGACCACGACCCAACTATTGGATCTTGGAATTTGTATTTATGCGAAGTGATTGCTTAGTAAACTTTGATATCGTGAGTCAGGTTTCCCTCGATGTTAGCTTGACGTAGTCCGACGACAGTCTGCGTATTGTTTACATATTGTACTTTTCGCTGATCCTGTATGTCTTCGTCATTCATAGATTGCTTATGTACTATGGGGCCAACTCTGCAACTCAACAAAAAGAATCAGCTGTTTCATACATTCTGGTCGAGTAAGTGTTGACAACTTGTATGAAACAGCAGATTTTTTTTGTTGAGTTGCAGAGTTGGCCCCATAGTAAAAGATGTTCATATTCATGAGCACAATCACAAACTAAGAGGTTTTGCGATTATTCATTTTAACAGGTTGTATCACAGAATACATAATAGTACAAGTACAGAAGATCCACTCCGCAAAGTTATTTAAATAAATAACGACTCTATTCCATACCCAATAAAGTGCAATTTAGGTTGCACGCCGCTCTCTTGCCTACAGTTATATTCACCTAGAAGTTGCCTCTCTTTCTATCGCGTAGCTCTTATCTCATATAACGACTTCAGGGTTTCTTCTTTTAAATAATAATTAAATAACTGGTAGTTAATTTATTACAAGTTATGTGTTTGTGAAATAATGTGTAGTTAAATACGTTTAAAAAAAACATAGGCTAGGTACAGTCAACGCAACATCAGACTATACATGCTGGCTTTAAAGCAATTGGCTTTATTACGAAATGAAATTGTAATTATAATTAATTTTATTTCGAAAGTATGTAGGTAAGTACCTACCTAATCAATAAATTATTATTTCAATAAATAGTTGGGCGAAGATAGTTTAGCAATAAGAATAAACGGATACTAGTTACTAACTAGGTACCTAGTAGACAAGCACTTCTTACGTTTTGATGTCGTTTGGAACTTTTGGAAGAGTAAAAAACGTGAGGTTCGGATCCTTTTTATTCGTATTAAGGCATACTATCGAAATCGAACTGCTAATGTGCGACCCAGCCGGCACGCGGTAGCCCTCTGAAATTAGTCCGTCCGGACGGACCCGCTACCTACTTGTAGCTTTGTACCTAAAGCGCGGAGTGCGCCTAGCCTGGTTGTATGTAAAAGCGTTCTAACAATAACACCTTTCCAAACAGACGAAGACTCCATCTTAAAGAATTCGTACAAACACACCACAAACCGGGAGCAACCAGTGCCGTTCTGTAACATGAGTGAGATAGTGGGCAAGTTCGAGGCGGGCCAGAACGAGACCACGCAACGACACCGCGAGAGGAAGCAGGAGATACAGAATATACGCAGCAGATTGTTTATGGTAAGTGTAATGACAACGATAGTGGGGCCAGTTTAGGACTAGCTATAGATAGTGGGCAAGTTCGAGGCGGGCCAGAACGAGACCACGCAACGACACCGCGAGAGGAAGCAGGAGATACAGAATATACGCAGCAGATTGTTTATGGTAAGTGTAATGACAACGATAGTGGGGCCAGTTTAGGACTAGCTATAGATAGTGGGCAAGTTCGAGGCGGGCCAGAACGAGACCACGCAACGACACCGCGAGAGGAAGCAGGAGATACAGAATATACGCAGCAGATTGTTCATGGTAAGAATAACAGCGACTATAGGGATCGTGGGCCAGTTTAAGACCAACTATAGATAGGGGGCAAGTTCGAGGCGGACCAGAACGAGACCACGCAACGCCACCGCGAGAGGCAGCAGGAGATACAGAATATTACTCAGCAGATTGTTTATGGTAAGTGTTATGTATGACAATGTACAGTTTGGTTTGAGACATAGATAAATACACTTTGAGGTGTGCCAGAACGAAGGTCTAAAGGTAGTCAAAATCCTGTCTTTTTTGGTAATAATTTCGGACCAAAGAAATGTTCAATTTAGTAAAATAATGTTTTCTTAACAGTTTGTTTATAACAACTTCATTGTTTCAGGGTAAACAAGCTAAAATCAAAGAGATGTACGAACAGTCGGTGCTGCAAAGCGAGCAAGGTAAGTTGCGATAAAATATCTATATGTATTATATTATGTACATACAATACTAGAAATATTTACAACATAACGAATTTGAGTACAAAGTACTTAATTTAAACAATATGTGTATGATTGACAAAGATTTGACCGCATACTAAACTTTGGCCAAGCGCTAAACCCATAAAAATAGAATGCCAAAGAAATTGTGATTGCTCATATGCAAGGCGGGACGCTAGGGGCTCTTACTGTAAAAAATGTTGGCACATTGTCACTGGATCCTTTGTCTCTTTTTTCCACAGACCGTGTCCGTATGATGTTACCTTTTCTTTTCCACGCTTTGTTGGTCTTCTTGAGCGCAGCGAAAATTTTTCTGTCTATGGCTGAACCACTGCGCCACCGACACAATGCCACCGAGCTCCTCAATTTAAAATTTACAACTGTCAAATATGTATATATCTGACAGTTCTAAATGTCAAATTACTTGTTTATAGGTATAACGTCAGCGGACAAGATAGCTCGCGAGCTGGATCTCGATACCGAGAAATCTCGCGCTATCAAGGAGCGGTTCGAGAACGGAGAAGTATTCAACGACGAGAACCAACCGTCCAGGAACAGGGAGATTGAAGACTGCTCACTTTTCAACGAAAGTCAGTATTATAATATCTATAGTAGTTAAAATACATGTTAGGTACATTTACAGGGTTGCCAGACCCAAAAATAGAGAAGCTTAATGGAGATCTCAAAGTCAACATGTAAGTATAGTCTCAATCGGCACAACTACACTCGGAGTCAGAAAAATCGCACCTTTTCAAAAATTTCTTCAAAGTTATTTTGTTAAGTAAGTGTTGTTAAATATTCTTCCCCTTCGGACATAGCAAACAGTCTCTAGAAACCGTTGGAATACTCGTCGAACGGAATCAATTACTGAGATTTAGTTTCCTTACATTACATTGCCTCATTATTTTGCAATATTTGAGCAACTTCATGGGCATTAGTATCCATCCTGGGTATTCTTTTTTTTAATTAAACTGTTGAATTATGTTATCTCCATCATCTCGATAATGAATTTACTCGCATTTCCTGAATTTTACCCCTTTTATGTCCTTTTTATGGCGGCCCAAGCAATAACGCTTTAACTGTCTTATTCAGAGTGCGTTCGTTAAACTGGTGCTGAAGTAAGCATGATGTTAGACTGCGGGCTAACGCCATTTTAGCGCAAATTGTATTCAGAGTGACAGTTTAACGTTTAGTCCCACCGTTTAAGGATTAAAAGGTGCATTGTGATTGGTTTACAAGCATTAAACCAGGTTTTGTTAGATCAGTCTTGCACCCCAGTTTTGTGAAACATCTCTGAATAAGACAGTAAGCGTTTAATTATGGTGACTATTATGTTAATTAAATCAATTATCAATTGAAAGCTTATTAAGTGTACTTTCAATAGATATCAACATTTACACAATAAAAAGTTAGCTAGCAATAGCAGGTGGCCAAATAAACTTATTTTCGAAGAGGAGCGATTTTTCTGACGTCGAGTGTATTTGATGGGTTTAGTTGATCGGAATTGAAAAAGAGACCTTCTTCTTCTTCTTATCGAATGAGGAATAGTGGCCTAAAAGGGACCTGCTTGCTACTACCACACAATCCTTTTACTGAAGTTGAATCTTGAAATATTGAAATGAATTTGAAGTTCGAACTGTTTACTTTCCATGTATTGAAATGAAATAATGAGATTAATGAGTCACACAACATAAACCTATCGATACAAAATGCGAACTAAAAATTTAAATATTTGTTATATATTTATTGAAAGTGCTGACATCGCGCTAGGTACATAAATGTGCTGTTGTTGACCGTACACATACGACACATCGTTAGCTCTTGTGCCCTTGTATTGTACAATAATGATAATGGGGATAAATAAATACAACATGTAAAATTCGTGTAGGTATCGGCAAGAAGTCCCGGTCGATATTCCTGGAGCTGGACGCCAACGCCAAGAACGTGGCGCCCACCACGCCGCCCGCCCAGGACCCGCCCAAGAGGAAGGAGATCGTAAGTGTACTGCAACATGATCACACAACACAATGTCAACTCCATAAAAATAGAATGCCAAAGAACTGTTTCTTTTTTTCACATCACAATCACTAACAGAACAAGACACGATTACCAACGATATTTCACGCCGGGACAGCTTCTAACTCTTTACAAAGCGCAAGTCCGGTCGTGCATGGAATATTGCTGCCACCTGTGGGATGGGTCCGCAAAGTACCAATTAGCCGCACTAGACTCGGTTGAACGCAGAGCCAGAAAACTCATAGGGGATAGTAAGCTAGTAACAACTAAGCTTCATAGTCTTTCCCACCGCCGTGAAGTAGCTTGTTTGGCGGTGTTCTACAGGTTATATTTCGGAGAGTGTGCTCTTGAGCTGCATGAGCTCATTCCGCCATCCCCGTTCTATCATCGGTCGTCCAGACGCACAGCGGGGTATCACCCCTATTTGGTTGACATTCCATGCATGCGCACGAAGCGTTTTTCGTCTTCCTTTTTAATGCGCACAGCCAAGGAGTGGAATTCCCTGCCTGCGTCTGTATTCCCGCAAGCATATAACCCAGCGATATTTAAAGCCCGAGTGAATAGGCTTCTTCTGGGCAAGCTCGCTTCATCTTCGGCCTCTTCTTAGCCTTATGGTTCTCGAATGTGGCCAAGAGTAAGCCCATTTAATGTAAAAAAAAAAAAAAAAAAAAACAAATATTTTAAAGAAATTGTGATAGCTCTTTTGCTAGGCGGGACGCTAGGGGCTCTTACTGTAAAAAATGTTGGCACATTGTCACTTGATCATTTGTCTCTTTTTTACATAGACCGTGTCCGTATAATGCTAACTTCTCTTTTCCACGCTTTGTTGGTCTTCTTGAGCACAGCGAAAATTTTTCTATGTCTATGGTCAACTCAATCAAAAGTACGACCATTTGTGTCACTTTAAGCCCGATTCACACATATCAAGTTCTATCACAGTTCCGGCATACAATACATAAGTACTACTTACCTTACAGAAAGGACACTCTCCGCCCCGCCCCAGAATCAATTACTTCACCCCACTCCGCGAGTTCGTGTGCCGAATCGTGTGTTCGTTTAGTCGTTTTTGTCAAATGTCAACCTATTTTGATATTCAAAGCAAATTTTTTAGTCGTGTTTGTCAACTGTCAACTTATTTTGATATTAAAAGCAATGCGTCGTAACTTTATGCGGTTGCGTAGAGGTCGAGCGCCGAATCCTCGATTTTCACATGTTTTTATTACTTTTCTTAAATAACTGTCCAATTAAGATTGAAGGAATTAACATCGCAGATTTGTATGCGTTGGTTTTAACATAAACGAATGTTCTGTTTCCGAAAAGTTTTGCAAATAAAACCAAAAATGAGGTCTACGGAATATTTTTTTACATAAAAGGTGGTAACATTTTTATAAATGTTTTCAATTAAATCTATTGCGTATTATTTCAAGTCCATTATATATTTTTTCTATGATAGCTTCACGCGCGTACCTAGTCTTTCAATATTTTGAATTGAATATTGGGATTTGACGCATCTTAACGCCTTAAGTCCGATTCATTCACATATCAGTTCCGATAATAAGAAAATCCAATAGTTCTATCATTTAAAAAATACTACTGAGTCACATATAGTACATTACTGCAGCGGCAGGCAACACAGGCATTGAAGGACGAACGTGAAAATGTGGGCCGAGGCGAAGCCGAGGCACACATACGTGAGTCCATCAATGCCCAGTTGCTGCCAAGGCTTGTATAGTACTTTTCTCAAATAATGCGCGGAAATTCAAACCAAGTAGTAACTTTTCTAACATTTTATTTTTATTTAAAATTACAGTAATTAAAAATACCAAATCGCACCGTCTTGAGTTTCTATGTCTTTTACATAAATACTCTTATGTCGTTGCATCTGCATGCACCCAAAATGCCAAAAATCAAACCTGCAACAAAAATAAAGAACGTGTAAAGTTGTGATGTTAGGCTGTTTGACTAAAACAAAGTGGTAAATTACTCGTAGTACCTAGGTACTCATCAATACGAAAACTTACTTTATGATCCAAATGCACACCGTCTGATGCTTCTGACAAGAAAATTTGCACGTTTGATGCAGACTTCCTACATTTATACCCTTGTGAATGTCTTTTGTGCATTGCAGTTAGGTTTACATCTGGTTTACTTAATGTTTTTCGATTTTGGAGACAACATGTTTTCTATTTCAGTTCTTGTCGCTTCTTGAATTTCAGGTGGCGTCAAAATATCACTTTCGTCTCTTGAACTCATTTTTATAATAAATTATATACTTAAATTAAATCGAAGATAAAATATTTGACAAAACAATAAATAATTTCAACAATATAATATATTCTTCCCGCCCCGCGCCAAGATCCATAGATAATACAACGTTATTTTTATGCCACCTGCCTGTCCGAATCGTATGTTACACGTAAGTTTTGTAACCAGGAATACGCATAATGGGCGGGCGTTAGTGCGCTCATGACACTCTGTTACCGTGATTCGGAACTTTTCATTTGCAAAGCCAGTTCTAAATTTAAATATTGATTATGATCACAGACCTCATTGGCTGTCGTGTTTCATTGAAAATTTCGTTCCATTTTTGAATTACACGTGTATAATGATTCAGTACTAACCTTTACGGACAGACGCAGGCAATTTTTGTATGAAAATCCATTATTACACGTTAGTAATGGATTTTCATACAAAAGTTGCCGGCGCGGTTTAGGTCTGTCCGGAAACTCCGATTTAGCACGAAGAAGGTTGTCAAAATAATGATCGAATTTCCAAGCATGTTTGAGAAAATTACATTTGTCCAATAATGACATTGTGTTTACAGCCGTTCATACCAAAGGATGTGGTCCGCGCCGCCGACAAAGTGGAAGAAGTGAGCGTCCAAACAGCTGACATCTCGGACCGATTCAAGTTCTTCGAGACGTACAAGCCCGAGGTGAAGCGCCGCGAGTTCCGCATGACACCGCCGAGGCAGACGCAGGTGAGTTCAGGCACTTTGTGAAATGACTAGGCAATTTAAAAAATGGCAATGCAATTTTGAAATAGTTTTGTATATTTGGGAATGGATGTACGTATATTGGGTAATATAGTTATTTACTTTCGAAGAATGGCTAACTAGACACTTTGGAAAATGGCAACGTACTTTGGTAGACCAAAAATGTAAAAAAATTCTGCATCCAAACATCTGATGCTTATCTCGGACCGTTTTAAATTCTTCGAGAGGTACAAGCTAGAGGTGAAGCGCTGCGAGTTCCACATGATGCCGCTGAGACAAACGCATTTGGGTTTAGACACTTTGTGAAATGACTAGGCATTTTAAAAATACGAATTTAGTTTGGGGAAACGGTTAGGTATAGGTGACATCGGGGAATGGATATGCACATTGGGTAATATGATTATGTGACAGAAAAACTTCATTCTTTGTTTGTTACCGTAAAGGAGCAATTAGTGAAGTAAGCAAAATGCTTACATTCACCCCGGAATGCCAGATTTTGCTTTCTTGGATCTTGATTTTATTTTTCTATCTGATTGCACAAAGTATAGTCTGTTTATAGAAGCACTAAAGGTGCTGGTACATTTTGATCTGACGTCACGTGTTAATGCACCCGTCAGGTGACATCGGTTTTCATAGTACGTAAATGTGTGAACTAGAAACACACTTGTCTTATAACACGTCCATGTAAAATATGGCGTGTTAACACGTTCGTCAGCCAAATGTGCCAGCGCCCTAAGACCCTCCGCACGTTGAATTGAGCCACTAGTCACGGCCATCAAACACGACCACTAGCGGCTCAGTTAAGCCACTAGAAGGACTCTCCGCCCCGCCCCAGAATCAATTACCTCACCCCGCCCCGCGAGTTCGTATGCCGAATCGTATGCTCGTTTAGTCGTGTTTGTCAACGTCAACATTTTGTTATTCAAAGCAATGCGTCGTAACTTTATTTACCAAAAAGTTCTAATTAGGAATTGAACGCCGCTCATACAGTACAAACTGCACGGTAGCCCTAGACTACCTACACAGTTGCGCGTGTACAAAAACGTCATCTGACGTCATCTGTTTATAATGGCGCGGTTGTATGGAGTGTCCGGGGTATGACGCAGCCACTAATCGCAGCCGCTAGTGGCTTAGTGACCGCCGGGAAGAAGCCGGCTATTGTGGCCGAGTGTGCGCGCGATGCCGGCGACTAAACGCGGCCACAAGTAGCGAGCGCGGGCGACGAGCGCAGCTTGTGGCTCGAACGGGGCCACTCGAATGCTCGGTTTGCGCCGATACTATACAAAATTTTATAAAAAGAAATTGGTGTCTGTAAAGTCGGTTTACGGACGATAATTTTACGTGATAACGTCATAAGAAAACATTGGTACCTATTCACATTAAATATTCCCTTCACTTAATAAACAAACAGTTGACAGTGACAATACAGTTGACAATGTGCCACAAGCCAAACGCTAAGGCGGATCGTGCCTCTCTATCGCTTGTTCCGCGTTCACGCTTGCACGCACGACTCAGGCGGAACGTGATAATTTTTCGTGCATGCAGCCGGCGTTCATCGATTAATAAGACGTTATCACGTCAAAAACTCGTCAAAAGCTGCTTGTGGTAGCGTTTAGTGGCCGCGACTAGTGGCTTAATGTGCGAGCGCTCTATGTAACGCAACTCATTCGTTCCGTAGCGTCCCAAATCCCCCTCTCCGGAGGTATACCACGAGCCGTCAGTAGTCCGCAGCGACGAGCCCCAGCCCGGCGACGCGCGCCTCGCCGCCGACCGACACACCGCCTCGCGCATGATCAGCGTGTTCCGGCAGATGCAGGAGCAGCGGGACAGGCAGGAACCTGCTGGTATGTATACATACACACTACCGACACACCGCCTCGCGCATGATCAGCGTGTTCCGGCAGATGCAGGAGCAGCGGGACAGGCAGGAACCTGCTGGTATGTATACATACACACTACCGACACACCGCCTCGCGCATGATCAGCGTGTTCCGGCAGATGCAGGAACAGAGGGAGAGGCAGGAACCTGCTGGTATGTATACATACACACTACCGACACACCGCCTCGCGCATGATCAGCGTGTTCCGGCAGATGCAGGAACAGAGGGAGAGGCAGGAACCTGCTGGTATGTATACATACACACTACCGACACACCGCCTCGCGCATGATCAGCGTGTTCCGGCAGATGCAGGAACAGAGGGAGAGGCAGGAACCTGCTGGTATGTATACATACACACTACCGACACACCGCCTCGCGCATGATCAACGTGTTCCGGCAGATGCAGGAACAGAGGGAGAGGCAGGAACCTGCTGGTATATATACATACACACGCTACCGACACACCGCCTCGCGCGTTTAAATTGAAAAGCTCTCTATTCAAATAAACTTATAAATTAAGAATAGTCTATATGTTTCTCTACTGATACTTTTTTAGCTAACAAGAAGAATGGGCGCAAGAAATTTTTGCTCATCCTGAGTGTTAGCGCATCTTATATGCTGATTAGATATCTCTTAGAAAGTTATTCAGATCAGTTGGGTGTGTATAGCGATCTGAAACTCCTCCATTCACTCCTTGGATGGCCATCATCAGATCACAGCTAGATCACGAAGACTTCAAAGTTACCTTGTTTGTTTGAATATCGACTGGTGTCCTTAAATCTGGCTACCACTATTGTTCTAACAATTTATTTCTCATTGACCCAGGCCCCAAACCCCTGAAGCGTTTCACTCCTCCCCCTCCAGGGGAGAACAACCACACCGGAGATACTACTGAGGAAGAAGACGAGGCAGACTATAGTTCTGAGTACGAGGACGACAGCGAGGACGAGCGCCGTAGACTGTACCTCGCGAGGCAGGGCGACGAGGCACTGCAACAAGTATGTACTCTTATTATTAATTATTATTTATTTATTCTCAGGCAACGACGGCCCATAGATTACTTATACTCATCATCTTCAATCAGCCTCCATTATAGCCCATTGTTGGACATAGATCTCTCCCGTGGATGACAGCTTCAGTTTTAACTAGGTTTAAGTTCGCGCTGCAATAGGAACCATTATTATAGTACTATCTACACCAGTGATTACTGAAAGAAAGGACGAGGCAGTGTGTAAAGTCTGTTCGCTTCGATAGTGTCGGTACACCCACAAGCACTTGTGTTCAGAGACAGAAATACCGGTAACAAACACAACCTTTCACTACGGCACTTCTATGTAAACTGCCAAATTCCAAATTCACTTGCGGGTGTACGCTGCCGCAAGCGGTACCTTTTGTTTATGCGGCGGCATCCTTTGACAAGACGCGGCACGTGTAAAGGCGGCGCGATTTAAGGGCGACACTGTCTAAGCGAACGGACTTTAGTTCTGAGTACAAGGACGACAGCGAGGATGAGCGCCATAAACTGTATCTCGTGATCGTGAGGCACGGCGACGAGGCACTGCAATAGGGAATATGCATAAGTCACCGATTTTGATAGAGCTTGATCGCTTCGGACACGTATAAAAACATGACGGTACAGAAAATTAAAAATAATAATGTATTATTTTAGTTTTATCACACGATGAAATCCGGGAAAAATAACGATTATTTTTTTCACTTTCGAATATAATGAACTTAACAGTCGAATAGGATTTCGAATAAGAAAAAAATTGATGCATATTGCCTATTTCAGAGTTGGTCCCATAGTAAAAGTTGTTCAGTTTTACGGTCCCTATCTACCATATTCGGGATTAGGGGTTATTTTGTAACACGTTGTATATTGCGATTAATTTCCAACAGGCGCAACAACTTGCCCGCACTACGAGCTTCCGCGACCGATTCGAGCAGTGGACGGAAACTCCGCGCAGCCCCTCCAAAGTGCACGTGCCTCGTGACGACGACGGGGAATCGCAGCTCGAGACTGCCAAGAGGTGAGCTGGAACTATACAAGTATCTATAAGGAGCTATTATACATGTAGCTATAGGAGTCTCCAAAGTGCACGTGCCTCGTGACGATAACGGGGAATCGCAGCTCGAGACTGCCAAGAGGTGAGCTGGAACTATACAAGTATCTATAAGGAGCTATTATACATGTAGCTATAGGAGTCTCCAAAGTGCACGTGCCTCGTGACGACGACGGGGAATCGCAGCTCGAGACTGCCAAGAGGTGAGCTGGAACTATACAAGTATCTATAAGGAGCTATTATACATGTAGCTATAGGAGTCTCCAAAGTGCACGTGCCTCGTGACGATGACGGGGAATCGCAGCTCGAGACTGCCAAGAGGTGAGCTGGAACTATACAAGTATCTATAAGGAGCTATTATACATGTAGCTATAGGAGTCTCCAAAGTGCACGTGCCTCGTGACGATGACGGGGAATCGCAGCTCGAGACTGCCAAGAGGTGAGCTGGAACTATACAAGTATCTATAAGGAGCTATTATACATGTAGCTATAGGAGTCTCCAAAGTGCACGTGCCTCGTGACGATGACGGGGAATCGCAGCTCGAGACTGCCAAGAGGTGAGCTGGAACTATACAAGTATCTATAAGGAGCTATTATACATGTAGCTATAGGAGTCTCCAAAGTGCACGTGCCTCGTGACGATAACGGGGAATCGCAGCTCGAGACTGCCAAGAGGTGAGCTGGAACTATACAAGTATCTATTAGAAGCTATTATACATGTAGCTATAGGAGTCTCCAAAGTGCACGTGCCTCGTGACGATGACGGGGAATCGCAGCTCGAGACTGCCAAGAGGTGAGCTGGAACTATACAAGTATCTATAAGGAGCTATTATACATGTAGCTATAGGAGTCTCCAAAGTGCACGTGCCTCGTGACGATGACGGGGAATCGCAGCTCGAGACTGCCAAGAGGTGAGCTGGAACTATACAAGTATCTATAGGGAGTTATAAATGAAGCTATAGGAGACCCAAAGTGCACGTGCCTCGTGACGACGACGGGGAATCGCAGCTCGAGACTGCCAAGAGGTGAGCTGGAACTATACAAGTATCTATAAGGAGCTATTATACATGTAGCTATAGGAGTCTCCAAAGTGCACGTGCCTCGTGACGATGACGGGGAATCGCAGCTCGAGACTGCCAAGAGGTGAGCTGGAACTATACAAGTATCTATAAGGAGCTATTATACATGTAGCTATAGGAGTCTCCAAAGTGCACGTGCCTCGTGACGATGACGGGGAATCGCAGCTCGAGACTGCCAAGAGGTGAGCTGGAACTATACAAGTATCTATAAGGAGCTATTATACATGTAGCTATAGGAGTCTCCAAAGTGCACGTGCCTCGTGACGATGACGGGGAATCGCAGCTCGAGACTGCCAAGAGGTGAGCTGGAACTATACAAGTATCTATTAGAAGCTATTATACATGTAGCTATAGGAGTCTCCAAAGTGCACGTGCCTCGTGACGATGACGGGGAATCGCAGCTCGAGACTGCCAAGAGGTGAGCTGGAACTATACAAGTATCTATAAGGAGCTATTATACATGTAGCTATAGGAGTCTCCAAAGTGCACGTGCCTCGTGACGATGACGGGGAATCGCAGCTCGAGACTGCCAAGAGGTGAGCTGGAACTATACAAGTATCTATAGGGAGTTATAAATGAAGCTATAGGAGACCCAAAGTGCACGTGCCTCGTGACGACGACGGGGAATCGCAGCTCGAGACTGCCAAGAGGTGAGCTGGAACTATACAAGTATCTATAAGGAGCTATTATACATGTAGCAATAGGAGTCTCCAAAGTGCACGTGCCTCGTGACGACGACGGGGAATCGCAGCTCGAGACTGCCAAGAGGTGAGCTGGAACTATACATGTAGCTATAGGGAGCTATTATACATGTAGATAGGAGTCTCCAAATTGCACGTGCCTCGTGACGATGACGGGGAATCGCAGCTCGAGACTGCCAAGAGGTGAGCTGGAACTATACAAGTATCTATAAGGAGCTATTATACATGTAGCTATAGGAGTCTCCAAAGTGCACGTGCCTCGTGACGATAACGGGGAATCGCAGCTCGAGACTGCCAAGAGGTGAGCTGGAACTATACAAGTATCTATAAGGAGCTATTATACATGTAGCTATAGGAGTCTCCAAAGTGCACGTGCCTCGTGACGATAACGGGGAATCGCAGCTCGAGACTGCCAAGAGGTGAGCTGGAACTATACAAGTATCTATTAGAAGCTATTATACATGTAGCTATAGGAGTCTCCAAAGTGCACGTGCCTCGTGACGATGACGGGGAATCGCAGCTCGAGACTGCCAAGAGGTGAGCTGGAACTATACAAGTATCTATAAGGAGCTATTATACATGTAGCTATAGGAGTCTCCAAAGTGCACGTGCCTCGTGACGATGACGGGGAATCGCAGCTCGAGACTGCCAAGAGGTGAGCTGGAACTATACAAGTATCTATAGGGAGTTATAAATGAAGCTATAGGAGACCCAAAGTGCACGTGCCTCGTGACGACGACGGGGAATCGCAGCTCGAGACTGCCAAGAGGTGAGCTGGAACTATACAAGTATCTATAAGGAGCTATTATACATGTAGCAATAGGAGTCTCCAAAGTGCACGTGCCTCGTGACGACGACGGGGAATCGCAGCTCGAGACTGCCAAGAGGTGAGCTGGAACTATACATGTAGCTATAGGGAGCTATTATACATGTAGATAGGAGTCTCCAAATTGCACGTGCCTCGTGACGATGACGGGGAATCGCAGCTCGAGACTGCCAAGAGGTGAGCTGGAACTATACAAGTATCTATAAGGAGCTATTATACATGTAGCTATAGGAGTCTCCAAAGTGCACGTGCCTCGTGACGATAACGGGGAATCGCAGCTCGAGACTGCCAAGAGGTGAGCTGGAACTATACAAGTATCTATAAGGAGCTATTATACATGTAGCTATAGGAGTCTCCAAAGTGCACGTGCCTCGTGACGATAACGGGGAATCGCAGCTCGAGACTGCCAAGAGGTGAGCTGGAACTATACAAGTATCTATTAGAAGCTATTATACATGTAGCTATAGGAGTCTCCAAAGTGCACGTGCCTCGTGACGATGACGGGGAATCGCAGCTCGAGACTGCCAAGAGGTGAGCTGGAACTATACAAGTATCTATAGGGAGTTATAAATGAAGCTATAGGAGACCCAAAGTGCACGTGCCTCGTGACGACGACGGGGAATCGCAGCTCGAGACTGCCAAGAGGTGAGCTGGAACTATACAAGTATCTATAAGGAGCTATTATACATGTAGCAATAGGAGTCTCCAAAGTGCACGTGCCTCGTGACGACGACGGGGAATCGCAGCTCGAGACTGCCAAGAGGTGAGCTGGAACTATACATGTAGCTATAGGGAGCTATTATACATGTAGATAGGAGTCTCCAAATTGCACGTGCCTCGTGACGATGACGGGGAATCGCAGCTCGAGACTGCCAAGAGGTGAGCTGGAACTATACAAGTATCTATAAGGAGCTATTATACATGTAGCTATAGGAGTCTCCAAAGTGCACGTGCCTCGTGACGATAACGGGGAATCGCAGCTCGAGACTGCCAAGAGGTGAGCTGGAACTATACAAGTATCTATTAGAAGCTATTATACATGTAGCTATAGGAGTCTCCAAAGTGCACGTGCCTCGTGACGATGACGGGGAATCGCAGCTCGAGACTGCCAAGAGGTGAGCTGGAACTATACAAGTATCTATAAGGAGCTATTATACATGTAGCTATAGGAGTCTCCAAAGTGCACGTGCCTCGTGACGATGACGGGGAATCGCAGCTCGAGACTGCCAAGAGGTGAGCTGGAACTATACAAGTATCTATAAGGAGCTATTATACATGTAGCTATAGGAGTCTCCAAAGTGCACGTGCCTCGTGACGATGACGGGGAATCGCAGCTCGAGACTGCCAAGAGGTGAGCTGGAACTATACAAGTATCTATAGGGAGTTATAAATGAAGCTATAGGAGACCCAAAGTGCACGTGCCTCGTGACGACGACGGGGAATCGCAGCTCGAGACTGCCAAGAGGTGAGCTGGAACTATACAAGTATCTATAAGGAGCTATTATACATGTAGCAATAGGAGTCTCCAAAGTGCACGTGCCTCGTGACGACGACGGGGAATCGCAGCTCGAGACTGCCAAGAGGTGAGCTGGAACTATACATGTAGCTATAGGGAGCTATTATACATGTAGATAGGAGTCTCCAAATTGCACGTGCCTCGTGACGATGACGGGGAATCGCAGCTCGAGACTGCCAAGAGGTGAGCTGGAACTATACAAGTATCTATAAGGAGCTATTATACATGTAGCTATAGGAGTCTCCAAAGTGCACGTGCCTCGTGACGATAACGGGGAATCGCAGCTCGAGACTGCCAAGAGGTGAGCTGGAACTATACAAGTATCTATTAGAAGCTATTATACATGTAGCTATAGAAGTCTCCAAAGTGCACGTGCCTCGTGACGATGACGGGGAATCGCAGCTCGAGACTGCCAAGAGGTGAGCTGGAACTATACATGTAGCTATAGGGAGTTATAAATGAAGCTATAGGAGACCCAAAGTGCACGTGCCTCGTGACGACGACGGGGAATCGCAGCTCGAGACTGCCAAGAGGTGAGCTGGAACTATACATGTAGCTATAGGGAGCTATTATACATGTAGATAGGAGTCTCCAAATTGCACGTGCCTCGTGACGATGACGGGGAATCGCAGCTCGAGACTGCCAAGAGGTGAGCTGGAACTATACAAGTATCTATAAGGAGCTATTATACATGTAGCTATAGGAGTCTCCAAAGTGCACGTGCCTCGTGACGATAACGGGGAATCGCAGCTCGAGACTGCCAAGAGGTGAGCTGGAACTATACAAGTATCTATTAGAAGCTATTATACATGTAGCTATAGGAGTCTCCAAAGTGCACGTGCCTCGTGACGATGACGGGGAATCGCAGCTCGAGACTGCCAAGAGGTGAGCTGGAACTATACATGTAGCTATAGGGAGTTATAAATGAAGCTATAGGAGACCCAAAGTGCACGTGCCTCGTGACGACGACGGGGAATCGCAGCTCGAGACTGCCAAGAGGTGAGCTGGAACTATACATGTAGCTATAGGGAGCTATTATACATGTAGATAGGAGTCTCCAAAGTGCACGTGCCTCGTGACGATGACGGAGAATCGCAGCTCGAGACCGCCAAGAGGTGAGCTGGAACTATACATGTAGCTATAGGGAGTTATAAATGAAGCTATAGGAGACCCAAAGTGCACGTGCCTCGTGACGATGACGGGGAATCGCAGCTCGAGACTGCCAAGAGGTGAGCTGGAACTATACATGTAGCTATAGGGAGCTATTATACATGTAGATAGGAGTCTCCAAAGTGCACGTGCCTCGTGACGATGACGGAATCGCAGCTCGAGACCGCCAAGAGGTGAGCTGGAACTATACATGTAGCTATAGGGAGCTATTATACATGTAGATAGGAGTCTCCAAAGTGCACGTGCCTCGTGACGATGACGGGGAATCGCAGCTCGAGACCGCCAAGAGGTGAGCTGGAACTATACATGTAGCTATAGGGAGCTATTATACATGTAGATAGGAGTCTCCAAAGTGCACGTGCCTCGTGACGATGACGGGGAATCGCAGCTCGAGACCGCCAAGAGGTGAGCTGGAACGGGAATTAATTAATGAGGATCAGTAACGATTTTTGTTTAGTGGCTAATTAGAAAGCTTATGCCACCACATGATTAACTGTGAAAAAAAATACGATATCTCTTAAACCTGAGATGTTATACGAGCTAAAACACTGGTTTTTTTGGGGGTCCTTATGACGTACGTGATAAAGCATATATTGCATCAAGCTTGGCATTTCTTTCAAACCCTTTTAACTTAACCATTTCTAAACGGATTTCAAATTTCTTTCACTAGGTTTTATAGCTATCAATATATGTTTATATTATACGAATAAAACTGTTCAAACCTGTTACTGATCCTCATTGAGTAACTGGAAATAATTAAAGGCGACACCGTTAATGGGATACTTAAGTACCTACTGAACCTGGCAGCGGTTCATTTTTTTGGGTGACAAAATAGCTAAACGGGCGACAAACTGTGGATAACAAAAAATACGTATAACGGGCGACTACATGTGGAAAATAAATTATTTAAGTAAGCAGTGATGAATATTCTAAATGAGTGACAAAAATACTGAGTTCGCAACTATTTTATATTATACCAAGTTGACGCCAAGTACGCGACCCGTTCTGAATAACTAGTTACTCAATTTGTATTTTAAAGTCTCCCGATTTCAACATTTGTAGTAGCCCTCAGTCCGTCGCCCACTTTGTATTTCAGTACGCTATATTCAGTATCTTTGATACCCAAAATGGCATTGTTTCCCGATTAAATTCTCCCCAGCTGTAAATACATGTAGCTAGGTTTATTATTCATGTAGCTGTAGGAGACTCCAAATGAATTTTCGTAAATAAAAATTTGTCTTCCAACACATTTTCACGTTTTTTTTTAACTCGTTTACCGTCTAACATTATTATTATGATCAAAAATTTTTAGACGTAATTTAAAAAATAACCGGGAACAAAACATAATCCATAATCCACAGCACACGTACAAATAGGTCATCTACAGCAGCGCCACCAAGCGGCATACATTTTCTGTCATCCTGCATTTGGAAACGGTGTCTTCAAAATATTTTTCTTTATTTTTTCAGCCTACGAGAAAAGTTCGAAAACTTGAAAGTGCAGCAAACGTCTGTCTCAAAAACATTTGCACCCAAAGTCAATAGATTTGTGGTAAGTACACGATAACTACTTTACTTTTGACTGATTTCTAGACAGCTAAAATATTGTAGTTATTAGTATGGGAAAGTAAAAAAATATCCTATTTCGACACATGTATCTTTGGCAAATATGTTAAGTTTCACGGGCAGAACCCTCCCTTGAGTTAATTAAAACGACCACAAAAAGACGGTGCGTATAATCTAAGCCACTGGGCTTGATGAGCTGAGATGCTGTTCCTATAAGAAGAGCATCTCAACTCAACTGCCAGTGGGAATGGGTCTGCTTCTGTCTGCTTGTATTAAGGGCGTCGTATAACTCGTATATAAAAGATCTGTTTTATATTGTCTGTATGTATGGCACTTCTTACTCAAAAAATATAATTCTTAATAGCTTACCTTGTTTTGATTTATTTAATTGCAATATTTTTACTTTCTATAGTCAGTAGTTTAGTGAAAGACCTATGAAAAGCTTTTGGATATAAATTTTCAATTCGATGCCTTGACATAGGTAGTCTTAGTATGTCATGCTATCTTTAATCATTTCTGCGGTAGTGTCGTATGAGGCGGGTCGTTACGTTCCCTCAAATATGGTTGAGCGAAGAGATGGCTGGTTCATGCGTCATGTTCGGGAACTGGTGCTGCCAGTGGGAATGGGTCTGCTTCTGACTGCCTATCTTAATGCATATTGAATTGTATGTTTTTCTTTTATTTTTATTTATTGTAACAGCCTAGACTGAATAACAAGTTCAAACTTTGAATTTAGCTTAAAATCTGTAAATTGATTAAGAAATTTGAAACTCATTAAGAAATGAGCTAATTCAATAATGTTATTTATTTGTTAATCTTTGTTAATATAAAGTCTGGAAACGATATACATATTTGTAAATATCGTTCCATCTGATTGATAAAGCTGACAAGTTTTTTGCGCCCATTTTTCTTGTCAGTTAAAAGACGTCATAATGGGTGGTAGGGTAAAAGAATTGACGATTTAAAAATGCTTATTATGTGAGCTTATTTAAATAAAATATATTTCACTTCACTTTCACTTTCACTCAATAGTCCGTGAGCCCGCGACAGTATTGCCTACGTCATATGACATCACCTTGTAATGCATGGCACACGGTCGGAAAAGTTGTGCTGAGCGAGGATTAGAAGATTATCGCAAATAAAATTGGCCGGAAGCTTGAGAATATCTTCCACTTCCGGTCAAATTTTTCTCTTACTGATGTCACATGACGTAAATATAATCTTAAAATTTTGACCGGAAGTGGGAGATATTCTCAAGCTTCCGGCCAATTTTATTTGCAATAATCTTCTGATCCTCGCTCAGCACAACTTTTTCGAGCGTGTGCCATGCATTTCATCGTGACGTCATATGACGTAGGCAATACTGTCGCGGGCTCACGGCCTACAAGTATGATCTCAAGATAGTTCTCAACGTTGAGAACGGTTTATATAGGTAAATACGGGCCTAAGATTAGAAGCATTTGAAAATTGAAAGTTTTACTCAACTCATTACGTCTTACTCTAAAGGTAAATTACAATTTTTACTTATACTTATGTTTTCTTTCCAGTGACCATCGAAAGAGTCCTCACCGATTTGCCAAAGCTGTTTTAACCCATTTTATGATGTTAAGTTAACTTGCCAATTATATTATACTCTTAGTTAAATGGTTTTAACCTTTTATAGTTTGACAATATTTAGATTTTAAAGAAAAAAAATATTTATTCTGTATAGGACTGATAGCAGTTGCATTTTATTTAAACGAGTGCCTTAAAATGTGCAATTTTATTATACTCGACATACTCAAAAATAGATCAAATGTGTATAAAAAAAGATTTTCTGGTAATGTAGGTAACTGAATATTTATATCAATTTTAATATAAGAATATTTACCAGAATACAGGATGATCAGAAATACTTGTAATTGTACTTTTACAATTTTATCTGAAACAGTGTATTATGTGTATCTCAAATCATCAAACATAGTTTACAAATATTACTAAACTCCCTGCAATAATGTCGTGTGATTTTATTCAACTTTACGATCTCTAAGAGAAAATGAAACTTTGCTATATTTGATCATCTAGTTTTATTTAATTTTATATACTAAATAATACGAAACCCATCGGATTCGTGCGCGTATACGTGCACGTGCACGTACACGCACGCGGATTCAGTGAGTTCAAGTCTCAAATGGAAAATTGCACGTCATACATAGATAGTAAATTTTGCAGTGTATCATACAGTCAGTCTTGCCATAATCTCGTCATTTACAGTGTATCATCCAGTTAGTCTTGCCATTATCTCGTCATTTACAGTGTATCATCCAGTCAGTCTTGCCATAATCTCGTAATTATTTATTTCTCGTGCCATCGCCAGTGCCCTATGTTACCGAGTGTAACAAGACCTTCAACGAAGCCGAGGTTTACGTATTCTGCCCATCATCAGGACCATTTCTGTTCAAAATTATTGCTGGGAAACGATTTTGATTTTTGATGTTAAAAAATCATTGCATACTTTACGACGCAATGTAACGCGTACAACAGACCGCGCCTGCGAGTGAGTGAATGCTACACAGCTGCTGCGGCCGAGTTGAAAGGCAACCTTTATGTGCGTGCTCATGAGATACATCGAGTGACGACGTTTTGAAGCCATTGTTTGGTACGAAATACTTAAAATTTTGATATGTTTCATTGGACAAAAAGTAGACAATAACGAATAAAATAAGATTTCATAAAAAAAAATTGACTTTGACCTTCAATAACTTCGTGTCTATTGGTTTCCCAGGTTATAGTCTGAAAGACAAAAATGATCCTGATGATGGGCGGAATACGTGGACTTCAACCACAGAATAAGTAATAGTACAAAGTACAGAAGCAGCACGCCGCATAGTAAATTAAATCAATAGCGACTTTTGCTCCGACACAATAAAGTGCAATTCAGGTCGCGCAATGGCCTGCAGTACAGTTTATATTCACCTAGTAGTAGCCTCTCTTTCTATCGCGTGCTCTTACCTTTTCTAATGACGCAACGTTAAGGTTGTCTTCTTTTAAATGAACTGCGTAGCGTTTAACATAATGTGAAAAATGACAATTTTTTATTGGTTTTTTGTTTTTGACATCCGTATACGGCACAGTAATGTCGATTCCACATTGTTACTATTATAAAGAGGCAATACCTACGCAGGCAGTAAGATGCCGCGCTTGTACGGCGGCGGCGGCGGGCGTGTGGCGGCCCTTTGCTCACTTGTTCGTTCGCACGAACGGCTAGCGGTAGGTGCTTATCGCGCGTCCTTGAGCGAGTGAAGGAGGCCTGCTTCAGCTTCGTTGAAGGTCTTGTTACACCCGTTATAATATAAACGTGACAATTTGTCACCTGTCATGACAATTTCATATCCACTGCGTCAACCAATTAGAAAATAAAACAAACTACTCACAGCCACCGCAATGTAAACCAAATTGTCATGACAATTGACAAATTGACACTTTATTAAATAGGTGTCGATTCGGTGCAGTCATGGATATAGTATTGTGCAGTATGGACTAACTAAATTGACTGACAGGTCATAACAAAATTTAAGTTTGCATCTATTTCTTTCCGTATCGAAAAGACAAGAAAAGAATGCTAAAATTTAGTTTTTAGTCGTGTCAATTTAGTTGTTATGTTGTCTGTACCGAATCGATACCATTTCATTAATTTAGCGTCATGGCTTTTTATTTGTTTTTAGATATTTATCTCAGTGTAAAATTCTTTCAATTTTTGACGAATGAGATAAGAATACGTAAATAAGTTGTTTTATATTCTCATTATACCAATTTTCAGTCATTTTGTACATCGTGTTACAAAATAACCCCTAATCCCGAATATGGTAGATAGGGACCATCAAACTGAACAACTTTTACTATGGGACCAACTCTGAAATCGCGAAAAAAACAGCTCTTTCATACATTTTGATATTTTCGTTATTAATTTTTGTATGGAACAGCTATTTTTTTTTCGCGATTTTAGAGTTGGTCCCGTTTCCCGTAGTAAAAGTTGTTCAGTTTGATGGTCCCTATCTACCATATTCGGGATTACGGGTTATTTTGTAACACGTTATATAGATATTGGTGTCTTTACCTAGATATCGTTGAATATCTAGGTTATAAGAAACAAACTGATATTTAGTCGGTATTAAAAACATTAAAAATAAAAAAATTTTTTTTGGTTAACTGATGCCTAAATATGATGCTATACCGAAGATATCCCGGACGTCAGCCTGTACGAGATTAGTATGGCTCTCAAACAGCTGAAAAACAACAAGGCGGCGGGTGACGATGGAATCACTACAGAACTTCTGAGAGCGGGCGGTAAGCCGATACTCAAAATCCTCCAGAAGCTCTTTAATTCCGTCATCGTCCAGGGCAGAACGCCAAAGACATGGAACATAGGTGAGGTGATCTTGTTCTTTAAAAAGGGTGACAAGTCCCGCTCTTAAAGAACTATAGACCCATCTCGCTTCTGAGTATAAGTTGTTTTCGAGAGTCCTTACGAATCGTCTCGCTCGCAAGTTCGACGACTTCCAACCTCCCGAACAAGCCGGGTTCCGAAAAGGCTTTAGCACCATAGACCACATCCATACGCTGCGGCAGGTTATACAGAAGACTGAGGAGTATAATGAGCCACTTTGCTTGGCGTTCGTGGACTATGAGAAAGCCTATGATTCGATTGAAACCTGGGCGGTGCTGCAGTCTCTCCAAAGGTGCCAAGTGGACTATAGGTATATCGAGGTGTTGAGGTACTTATACCAAAATGCCACCATGACGATCCGAGTACAGAACCAGAACACAAATCCTATCCAACTGCAGCGTGGTGTGAGACAGGGAGACGTTATTTCTCCGAAACTGTTCACAGCTGCGTTGGAGGACATCAGATCTTTAAGCTCTTGGACTGGAAAGGACTCGGCATCAACATTAATGGCCAGTACCTAACACACCTTCGTTTTGCCGATGATATAGTCCTTATGGCTGAGACCATGGAAGACCTGAACGAACACAATGCTCGAAGATCTCCGTAGTGCTTCCCAAAGAGTGGGTCTTAGGATGAACATGGATAAGACGAAAATTATGTCAAACGCCCATGTTATACCCTCTCCAGTTCATGTTGGGAACACTACACTTGAAGTTGTTGACCATTACGTATACCTAGGACAGGCAGTCCAGTTAGGTAGGTCCATCTTCGAGAAAGAGATCTCTCGTCGAATCCAACGCGGGTGGGCAGCATTCGGGAAGCTTCGAAAAATCTTCGCGTCCGACTTACCTCAGTGTCTCAAGTAGTGAATGCAAATCCGTATATATTTCGAAATCCGGATTTTAAGAACGGATATTTCGTCAAATCCGGATTATCCGGATATTACGGATTTTTTATAAAAATATTTTCTTTTTTATAAATATAAGTCATTTCTGTACATATAAGTTCAGTAATGTGATGTCTCTTATATTTATGTAAATGGATTCAATGAAAAGGACAATATTAATCAAATCCTATATTTTTTTGTCATAAAATACTACAATATTATGATGTTACCTATTATTGTTCAAATGTAATTAAAATAGTGTATGATTCGCGTGCGATTTGCGAGTAGGTGACGTAAGCGATCGATTGCATGAGCGCTTTTGCGACCTTTTATCGCGCGATATTTCTGAAGCTTCGAATAGAACACAATGTGACTGACTGTGGAACGGGACAAAAATATCGCACGGTAAAAAAAATCGCTCATGCAAACACACAGTTGTTCTATTCCGAAGCGTTAGAGCCATAACACATTGGGACGCCATGGCGACGCCGCCGGCTACGTCTCCAAACAATTCGTATTGAAATGTATGGCAGATAACACACTTGGCTGGCGTCTGGCAACGTTGCCAATTTGGAAGCGTAGCCACTATCGACCGGCCCCTACGCGGAAACTGGATACTCTGGCTACCTGCGACGCATAGCTAAATCGCCAGTATTTTGTAAACAAGTTATGCCTCCCTCACTCAATGGCCAACTGGTCGCCGCCAGAACGGACGCATGCTGTGAATTGTGCGAAAACAATGAGTTTCGATACAGGGGCCCTATTTTTGAATCGCTCGACTGGCGTCAAGCGCTCTTTTCTACTGATTTTCGTTAGACATCCCATACATTTGAGTTGATTTGTCGAACGAAAATCAGTAGAAACGAGCGCTCGACGCCAGTCGATCGATTCGAAAATAGGGCCCCAGAACGATTTATTGCAGAGATTCAAAACCGTCCATGTGTTTTTGGGATAAGTACTACATCTAAAGAATATTGTGATCGATCAATTTATTTTTACATAACTTTAATAATTCATCAAAAGATGTTATTGATATTCTCACATAGTTGAACAGTTTTTATTAAGGATATTTTCATAATCTGCATATAGTTTAAAAAAAACACTTCGACTTCGATCTGATATAAAGGATGGACCCATAACTTTTTAGGTTTCTTCTTTTTCATTTTATGACGCAGATAACAATAATATAGCGATCTCTTCTATGCACGTAGGACAGTGGCTACTTATTTGGAAACTTCATTTGGCTACGATAGGTTGCCAGAGGTAGCCATGGCCACGTCACCGGCGATGTCGCCATGGCGTCCCAGTATGTTATGGCTCTTAGAAAAATCTCGCGATAAGACGTCGAAAAAGCGCTAATAAAAATAAAAATCATACTCTTTATTAAATTATACAAATGAAGAATAATATATTAATATGATTAAACTAGATAACACAATATGTTGTTTAGTATATGTGAATTTGAAAAATACAAATTATTTTTTGGGACTTAATGTGATAAAGCCCTGAGAGATTGAGAGGCGCGCTGTATTAGCCACTCGTTCCTTAGGATGTTAGGATGAGTGTCACCCGCGCACCATCCGGAAGACTATACGCCACCACGCCAACGAAAAGAAGAGACCCTAGGCGCGCCAGTGAAAACAACCAAGAAGTTCGCATAGAAGATGATGGTCATTTTACATTTTCCAGTCGACAAGAAGCACACGCACTAATGAAAGTGATACGAAGTATAAAAGTAGCAATGTGTCATACTTATCTGTCAAATGAAGCAGATAGCGATGCCAATGACACTTGCGCGGTCGACCCACTGGTCGAGCTAGAGACGCTGCAAGTACACTGAGAAATTGACGATGAAGAAGGAGAGTTGTATCGGCAGAAACACCAGGAGAGCTGGTTCAACCAAACGAACTTTTTGGGACTTAATGTGACAGACCTGAGACACGGCACTAGCAAGACGCGTGAATGGTGTCGTCTAGAAAAAACTCACATACACACAAACATACATGAACTCTAAACACATATATACTCCTTTAGGGCAGTCGTGTAAATAGCATCTACCGTCTAGCTAGTGCGAGAAACGAAGTGTTCCACAGCAACTGAATGTAGAATATGAAATGACTGAATGAGTGAATAGCAATTGGGCGAATAACAACTAAAGTATTCCACTTAAAGCACAGCTATCAATATTTACTTGCTATTCGCTCGATTGCTCTACTCGTAAGTGGAATACTTCCGAGAAACTTGCTTGTTTAATTTTATTTGTAACAATTTCTTATTATTCGAAAAATTCGAATTTGATTTTCAAATCCGGATTTGCAAGTCTAGTAAAAATGAGCGGATATCCGGATTTTTCGGATTACGGATTATCCGGATTGCATTCCCTAGTCTCAAGACGAAAGTCTATGAACAGTGTGTGTTGCTAGTGATGACTTACGGCAGTGAAACGTGGTCGCTAACTATGGGTCTCATAAGGAGGCTCAAGGTCACCCAGCGTGCAATGGAGAGAGCCATGCTCGGCGTTTCCCTACGTGATCGAATCAGAAACGAGGAGATCCGCAGGAGAACTAAAGTAACCGACATCGCTCGAAGGATTGCTCAGCTGAAGTGGCAATGGGCGGGACACATAGCGAGAAGAACCGATGTTGGTTGGGGCGGGGCGGTTCTGGAATGGCTCGCGCGCACCGGACGACGCTCCGTGGGCAGGCCCCCGACAAGGTGGACCGACGATCTGGTGAAGGTCGCGGGAAGCCAGTGGATGCAGGCAGCGCAGGACCAATCGTCGTGGAGATCCTTAGGGGAGGCCTATACCCAGCAGTGGGTGTCGTGCGGCTGATATGATGATGCATAAATAATAGTTTAACAATTTTTCTGTGAATAATTACATCTTTTATTTGTGTAAGAGTTTTACACTGAGATAAAATCGAAACATTTAATTAAAGCACCGTAGTTTTACGATCTGACTGAGTACTGTCTCTCTGTATTTATTGTTTGTACTTAAATATGTATGTTTTACTGTTTTTCTCGTACGATGTTGTACGGTATAAAAAGTGAAATAAATTATGAAATGAATTATTTTCGTTTTATTCGACTTTCATGGTTTTTGATAATTTTTCATTTTTCAGTCATTGGTGGCTCCGGGGTGGGGGGGGGGGGGGGACAAAGGGGGCCACAGGACCGATTACTATTGCGGACAACATTGAACTTGCATAGAAAATTAGTTTTGAATAGGTATACAAGGTGTTTGGTAAAAGCCTTATAAAGCCGAATATGGTGGATAGGGACCATCAAACTGAACAACTTTTACTATGGGACCAACTCTGAAATCGCGAAAAAAAATCAGCTGTTTCATACATTTTGATATTTTAGTTATTAATTTTTGTATGAAACAGCTGATTTTTTTTTCGCGATTTCAGAGTTGGTCCCATAGTAAAAGTTGTTCAGTTTGATGGTCCCTATCCACCATATTCGGCTTTATAAGGCTTTTACCAAACACCTTGTATACTTTTTAATCCTTATTATTTTAATGTTTTATTTAGGTAGTGTCAGTGCCTGCAACATTATTTTATTTTTTAACCATAAAACGTTGCCCCAGCAGGGTTACCATCTGACAGGCATTTGACAAACATTTAACGGTTTCGAAAGGTTTCGGCTGGCGCTATGCTGAGACAGGCATTTTTAATTTCGCGGGTCTCGCTTTGAAATCTCGCATTCATGTTATAATCACGCACGCCTTGCTTCGCAAGCTACTCAGCTAAGCCCAGATGAAACCAAATTATATTACCAGATTAATGGATGAAATGAGCTAAAAATATAGCGCTGCGCGGGCGCCGTTTTTTTACTATAGTGGATGAAACTGACTAAAAATTGCGCTGCGCGGCCGATTTTTTTCCTAAAGACAGACAAAATTCGTAAATAAAACTGAATAAAAATCGACTGAATAAAAACTGAATAAGAATCTTATATCATAGGCAGGTATAAGATTAGAGTAAGAGTACAAGATTAGTGGATGAAACTTACTAAAAATGGCGCTGTGGGATCGTTTTTCACTATAGACAGACAAGATTAGTAGATCAAACTGACAAAAAATCGCGCTGCGCGGCCGTTTTCTTTTGCTATAGGCAGACAAGAGTACAAGATTAGTTAATGAAACTGACAAAAAGAGCGCTGCTTGGCCACCTTTTCAACTATAGACAGGCAAAATTAATAGATAAAATTAAACTATCTAAGAATTGAGCTGCACGGCTGTTTGTTTTCTATAGACAGGCAAGAGTACAAGATTAATGGATGAAACTGACAAAATCGCGCTGCGCGGCTGTTTTTTACTATAGACAGGTAATTTTCTGAAAAATCAGGCGTTTTGTGCATCCTATAGACAGGCATCCTACCTTACATAGATGGTAACCCTAGGCCCGAGGCTCCAAGAGATATATGTCTGTGTTCTTACACTCACTGTGTTCTCACAGATATAATATATCGAGATATATGTCTGTGTTCTTACACTCACTGTGTTCTCACAGATATAATATATCGAGATATATGTCTGTGTTCTTACACTCACTGTGTTCTCACAGATATAATATATCGAGATATATGTCTGTGTTCTTACACTCACTGTGTTCTCACAGACTTAATATATCGGTATATATGTCTGTGTTCTTACACCCACTGTGTTCTCACAGACATAATATATCGAGATATATGTCTGTGTTCTTACACTCACTGTGTTGTCACAGGCATAATATATCGAGATATATGTCTGTGTTCTTACACTCACTGTGTTCTCACAGACATAATATATCGAGATATATGTCTGTGTTCTTACACTCACTATGTTCTCAAAGACAATTATATTATATGTCTGTGTTCTCACAGACATAATACTTATATCGAGATATATGTCTGTGTTCTTACACTCACTGTGTTCTCACAGACTTAATATATCGGTATATATGTCTGTGTTCTTACACCCACTGTGTTCTCACAGACATAATATATCGAGATATATGTCTGTGTTCTTACACTCACTGTGTTCTCACAGGCATAATATATCGAGATATATGTCTGTTTTCTTACACTCACTGTGTTCTCACAGACATAATATATCGAGATATATGTCTGTGTTCTTACACTCACTATGTTCTCACAGACAATTATATTATATGTCTGTGTTCTCACAGACATAATACTTATATCGAGATATATGTCTGTGTTCTTACACTCACTGTGTTCTCACAGACATAATATATCGAGATATATGTCTGTGTTCTTACACTCACTGTGTTCTTACAGACTTAATATATCGAGATATATGTCTGTGTTCTTGTGTATAGACTTTATATCATTATGTGACATGTTTTGTTTATCTATAGATCCTTTTGTAGTATCAAACTCCAGCATAGATGATGATACCAAGTTATAGTTATATTGGATGAAACGTAAAAAAATGCGCTGGGCGGCCTTTTTTTACTATAGACAATAGACAGGTATTTTTCAGATAAATCTGGCATTTTGTGCATCCTAGACAGACATCCTCCCATACGTAGATGGTAAGTGGTAACCCTCGTCGTAATATCATAAACTTGATAACTTAAAGCAAACCAAGGGCCCCTTGAGCTTGACCCTTGCTTGATAGAATTTGCTACAGGCCCCGTGTTGGTTTAATGCGGCACTGCGTGCGCCTCCCCCAAGTCCAAGACCCAAGACGTAGATCCGCCACTGCTTATGCCATGCCTCGGCTAACATACTTGCATCGAAATGTAACATACATTTCAATGCATACCTACTCGCCGAGTAATTCGGGCACTACAGACAGACCCGTTTATATATTCGTCTATGTATATTCAGTGAACATGGAACTTTCAGAAATGGATGAATTGCTGTTTTTTATATCGTTGTTTTTTTTTGCATTTTTTTCTGCAATGGGTACTTTCGTTAAACGGAACCAAGCATCATTACCATCATTAAGGCTATGTTTACATTAATACAAGTAGACGACCGAATCGAGTAGCAGTAGAAGTACATTGCCTGGCATGTTCGTAAATTTTAAAAGAACGTCAAACACACCACCGAGCCGAGCTGCGGGCGTAATGTAAACATAGCATAATGGATTTTTAATCTATGTGCAACCGAAGTCTGTCTATGGTCTCATATCACGGGTTCTCCCTAGTAAACTTCTATAAACAGTAGTGTCATTCCATTCGTCCAATCCATCGCAAAAAACAAAAAGCCGACTTCAAAAACCTGCCTCTAAAAAGCAAGAAATAATATTCAAATCATTAGATACGCATTATCATTGTTATAATAACAACACGTCTATTGAAGTCGGGTGGGGCTGAAGTAAAACTTCCTTTTTTTATTCTAAAAGCCCCACCCGACTTCAAGTGCGAGCGTGAGTTGTCAAAGAAAATTTACTGAAAAAAAAAACTTTTTTAAAAACACGTTTTTAATACAAAAAAGTCGGACTAAAAACATTAAAACGGACTAGTAAAAACAGACTAAAAAGTAAAAAATATTTTTTTCTTTAAATACTTATTTATAACCCTACAGAAATTTTAAACCTAAAAACGTGGGCATGCGCCCCACGTTTTTAGGTTTAAAATTTCTGTATTAAGGGGCCCTTACGCCGCGGGCGCGAGAGAAAATTAGGTATCGAAGCGCTACCCACACAGCGATCGACGCATTTGCGCGGTTCACGCACACATCTACGCTTCAACAGTGGGCCGCTTGCGCTCAAATCTCAATCTAACCAAACCCTGAACATCGTACCCTGTAGTACCATTATGTATTCTGTGGTAGTACCTAAATTAGTTAAAATCTTGTTGTATGGTCTGTGCTTAAAATGCATACCTAATATATTTTTATGGTGATTGAATGAATCTTATTTTTTTCACACATAAAATAGGATTATTCATGATCGTGAACAATCGAAATATTTAGTTCAATCAAGGATACAATAAAACAATAAGTAAATTATATTCATGCCTGTATAATTACATAATACACAATGCGACTCTAGATAAATTTTTACAATTATGTTTTTTTTGCAGCATACAAATTAATAAAGATGAAGATGAATTAATTTCTTCTCAAATAAGAACAAATTAAAATATGTATGATACAAACCTATCGGTAAAGAAATGTTTTAAGATATAGGTACCTACATGTTGTTTAAACAAAATATATGAGATTGACTACAATAAAAAAAATAAGAAAACAAATTGACATATTGTGTATTAATTCGATTTCGACCTAATAGTCCAAACAATAAAGTAGTTGTAGAGTGCGTGAGCTCAACACGTAGTGTACCAGTATTGTTGCTTGGTCTGTGGCGCAGGGCTTGGAAACTGGTAATTTTTTTAAACCGGTTTGACGAAATTATAGATGTTTTTGAAAAAGGTTCTGTTCCTCTAACCGGTTTTTAAACCGGTTTGGAAAAATATGGGTATTTTTCATTAATGGTTTTATTTTTCGGCCAGGACAACGAAATTAAGTTAGTGAAATCTGCGCCGTGGTCTCGAACCTACCGATTTTTGGTATTTCTACCGAGCCACTCCTATCGTAATACCAAAATATAAGGGTCAATTCAAGCTGGGCGTGAAGTGAAGCGAAGCGCGCGCATTGGTACTATTTTGACAAAAAAACGGGAAGGCAATGTTAAAAATACCTATTAAAAATTCCAAGATGGCGGCAAACTTTTTTGTTTTTGGGCCGATATCGATGAAACTCGGTTTTTGGTACTGTTTCGAAAATAAAACAGCAACGCAAGAATAAATATTGAAAAAAAAATCCAAGATGGCGGCCAACTTTTTAGTTCTTGGGCCGATTTCGATGAAACTTGGTTTTTGGTACTATTTCGAAAATAAAACAGCAACGCAATAATAAAAATATAAAAAATCCAAGATGGCGGCCAACTTTTTTGTTTTTGGGCCGATTTCGGTTAAACTCGGTTTATGGTACTAATTCGAAAATAAAACAGCAACGCAAGAATAAAAATTGAAAAAAATCCAAGATGGCGGCCAACGTTTTTGTTCTTGGGCCAAATTCGATGAAACTCGGTTTTTGGTACTATTTCGAAAATAAAACAGCAACGCAAGAATAAAAATTGAAAAAAAACCAAGATGGCGGCCAACTTTTTTGGTTTTGGGCCGATTTCGATGAAACTCGGTTTTTGGTAATATTTCGAAAATAAAACAGCAACGCAAGAATAAAAATTGAAAAAATCCAAGATGGCGGCCAACTTTTTTGGTTTTGGGCCGATTTCGATGAAACTCGGTTTAACGTACTATTTCGAAAATAAAACAGCAACGCAAAAATAGAAATTGAAAAAAATCCAAGATGGCGGCCAACTTTTTTGTTTTTGGGCCGATTTCGATGAAACTCGGTTTTTGGTACTATTTCGAAAATAAAACAGCAACGCAAGAATAAAAATTTAAAAAAATCCAAGATGGCGGCCAACTTTTTTGTTCTTGGGCCGATTTCGCTCGGTTTTTAGTACTATTTCGACAAAAAAACAGCAACGCAAGAATAAAAATTGAAAATATCCAAGATGGCGGCCATCTTTTTTGTTCTTGGGCCGATTTCGATGAAACTCGGTTTTTGGTACTATTTTGAAAATAAAACAGCAACGCAAGAATAAAAATTGAAAAAATTCCAAGATGGCGGCCAACTTTTTTGTTTTTGGGCCGATTTTGATGAAACTCGGTTTTTGGTACTATTTCGAAAATAAAACATCAACGCAAGAATAAAAATTTAAAAAAATCCAAGATGGCGGCCAACTTTTTTTTTATTGGGCCGATTTCGATGAAACTCGGTTTTTGGTACTATTTCGAAAATAAAACAGCAACGCAAGAATAAAAATTGAAAAAAATCCAAGATGGCGCCCAACTTTTTTGTTCTTGGGCCGATTTCGATGAAACTCGGTTTTTGGTACTATTTCGAAAATAAAACAGCAACGCAAGAATAAAAATTGAAAAAATCCAAGATGGCGCCCAACTTTTTTGTTCTTGGGCCGATTTCGATGAAACTCGGTTTTTGGTACTATTTCGAAAATAAAACAGCAACGCAAGAATAAAAATTGAAAAAAAATCCAAGATGGCGGCCAACTTTTTTGGTTTTGGGCCGATTTCGATGAAACTCGGTTTTTGGTACTATTTCGACAAGAAAATAGCAACGCAATAATAAATTTATATAAAATCCAAGATGGCGGCCAACTTTTTTGTTTTTGGACCGATTTCAATGAAACTCGGTTTTTAGTACTATTTCGACAAGAAAGCAACGCAATAAGTAATAAAAATATAAAAAATATAAAAAAATCCACGATGGCGGCCAACATTTCTGTTTTTGGGCTGATTTCAATGAAACTCTGATTTTGGTACAGTCAGCGCCAAATTGATATAAGTGTCTAGAGTACTCAAAATGATCTGCGCAGTTAAAATCATCATATTGTTGTAAGCACAAAAGCTATCCCATATAGCCATTTCTGGTCGCAGATTTTCAATAGTTGTAACAAGTCGCAGCAGTTTCGTAACTGTTACGACACATTGCGACTATTTGCGACTGTGTGTGGGATTTGTTTAAAGGTGTTGTAACTGTTCAGTAACCACTTAGTACCAATGTGACTAATAATATTTTTAAAAACCCCGTGTTGTGATTGTGTCGACATTGTTACAGAACATTTTTTGTCCACACATTGTAGAAACTTCGCGTTTAGTTTGTAACTTGTGTGTAAATTTTGGAACAAGGTGTTGTAACAGGGTGGTAACGTGCGTCGTAAAGTTACGTAAATGTTCCGGAACATTTTGAGACCAACTTATAGAAATTATCATCACTGAATCCAGTCATTCTCAAATATATCGACACAGATTTGCTGACTCATAGAGAAAGTTGTTTGAAAAATTATTCAAATTTTGAATACAGTTTTTCTAACTTGATTTCTTCTGCCGGAAAATTTATACCAGTAACTTTCACTACGCATTTTAGTTTATTTCAGCTTGCTCCTGGTATACATTCCTTTTTAATTTTAATACTTCTAGGTCACTGATAGCTTCAGGCCAATTAACTACCTTAAACCCATTGAACTGGGACTATAGATATAAATTGTCCTTCTTTTTCTCCTAAGTAGTCAAAACGATGCTAAATGGCATATTGTCTGATTTCGAAATAACTTTGAGAAACACTGATAGCAAGAAACCATTTTGAAAATCTAGTATCTTTGCGACTACTTTACAAAACAATACGTAACAGTGTCGCAACAGTGTCGTAACTTTGTGACCAGTAGTGTAATTGTGTAATATTTTAACCTAATTATATAAAATTTTCTGATATTATTTAACTATTTTATGGTTTATTCTTGCAAAAATAACGTCTTTTCAGTATTACATTCGTTATTCTATCAAAAAAGAAGCTCTTATACTTACATTATTTAAAATTATTTCATTAAAACAATGATAACATTTTGCTGGAATATGGTTAAATTACGGTAATAAGGTGGCGCGTTGTTGAATTTAAGTCTATTCTACGATATTACACGATAAATTTCTTTTCCCATTAAGATTTGTACATGTAATCCATAATAAATCACTTAAAACTAAAATAGTTCTTATGCAATGGATGTCATCTATAATGGCGTTCATAATTTTTATTTTAAGACTTCATTAATATGTCAATGTCGAACGACTTTGAAAAATAATTGAATGATGAGTGAGTATTGATTGAATGATCCGTGCGATAACCGGTTGCAATCTGGTATCTATGTTACTACACGGCGACGTAACTGAGAAACCAAATGTTACTGTGTCGACTCTTTCCCATTTTCAGTCGTCGTTACGTAACAAAGACGGAACGGCGACAAGTTCTGGACTCAGTGTCAACACAAAGGTGTCCTAACGGTTACGACTCTGCGACTAAAAATGGTGATATGGGATTTAGAATAATTTACTTCTCATTATTTCATATTTATTCGAGCAGTCTAAGTGTTCAAAATATTAAACAAAGCTGTCAAAACTATCCGTCAAAAAATTTATAATGCATATGCACAGATAACTTTGACAGCTTTGTTTGCTAAGATAATTTTGAACACTCTGACTTCTCATATGAATATAAAATAATGAGTAGTAAGATATTTTGAACACCTCGTGTGCTTACAACAATATGATGATTCTAACTGCGTAGATCAAATAGATTTTTTATTTTCAGATAATTTTTACTACTCTAGACGCTCATATCAATTTGACGCTGACTGTACTTTAATACTACCCAAGCTTAATTTCTCCCATAAAGGACAAGAATAACGCAATGTAAACAAAGACAAAAGGTCAAGATGACTGCGAACTAAGTTGACTTTGATTTTGGGTTGATTTTGATGTAACTCGGTTGTAAAAAAAGAAAAACAATTGAAGAATTTGGCCGCATCCTGAAATTTTAAGTTTTCTGAGTTTTCTTGTCAAAATAGTAACTAAAACCAAGTTTCATCAATATCAGCTAAATACATACATATCGAATAAAAACAAAGAAGTTGGCTGCCATCTTGGATTTTTTTATTATTGCGTTGCTGTTTCCTTGTCGAAATAGTACCAAAATCCGAGTTTCATCGAAATCGGCCCAAGAACAAAAAAGTTGGCCGCCATCTTGGATTTTTTATATTTTTATTATTGCGTTGCTGTTTTATTTTCGAATTAGTACCATAAACCGAGTTTAACCGAAATCGGCCCAAAACCAAATAAGTTGGCCGCCATTTTGGATTTTTTCAATTTTTATTCTTGCGTTGCTGTTTTATTTTCGAAATAGTACCAAAAACCGAGTTTCATCGAAATCGGCCCAAAACCAAAAAAGTTGGCCGCCATCTTGAATTTTTTTCAATTTTTATTCTTGCGTTGCTGTTTTATTTTCGAAATAGTACCAAAAACCGAGTTTCATCGAAATCGGCCCAAGAACAAAAAAGTTGGGCGCCATCTTGGATTTTTTAAATTTTTATTCTTGCGTTGCTGTTTTATTTTCGAAATAGTACCAAAAACCGAGTTTCATCGAAATCGGCCCAAGAACAAAAAAGTTGGGCGCCATCTTGGATTTTTTTCAATTTTTATTCTTGCGTTGCTGTTTTATTTTCGAAATAGTACCAAAAACCGAGTTTCATCGAAATGGGCCCAATAAAAAAAAGTTGGCCGCCATCTTGGATTTTTTTTAATTTTTATTCTTGCGTTGATGTTTTATTTTCGAAATAATACCAAAAACCGAGTTTCATCAAAATCGGCCCAAAAACAAAAAAGTTGGCCGCCATCTTGGTTTTTTTTCAATTTTTATTCTTGCGTTGCTGTTTTATTTTCGAAATAGTACCAAAAACCGAGTTTCATCGAAATCGGCCCAAAACCAAAAAAGTTGGCCGCCATCTTGGATTTTTTTCAATTTTTATTCTTGCGTTGCTGTTTTATTTTCGAAATAGTACCAAAAACCGAGTTTCATCGAAATCGGCCCAAGAACAAAAAAGTTGGCCGCCATCTTGGATTTTTTCAATTTTTATTCTTGCGTTGCTGTTTTTTTGTCGAAATAGTACTAAAAACCGAGCGAAATCGGCCCAAGAACAAAAAAGTTGGCCGCCATCTTGGATTTTTTTTAATTTTTATTCTTGCGTTGCTGTTTTATTTTCGAAATAGTACCAAAAACCGAGTTTCATCGAAATCGGCCCAAAAACAAAAAAGTTGGCCGCCATCTTGTATTTTTTTCAATTTTTATTCTTGCGTTGCTGTTTTATTTTCGAAATAGTACCGAAAACCGAGTTTCATCGAAATCGGCCCAAGAACAAAAAAGTTGGGCGCCATCTTGGATTTTTTTTCAATTTTTATTCTTGCGTTGCTGTTTTATTTTCGAAATAGTACCAAAAACCGAGTTTCATCGAAATCGGCCCAAGAACAAAAAAGTTGGGCGCCATCTTGGATTTTTTTCAATTTTTATTCTTGCGTTGCTGTTTTATTTTCGAAATAGTACCAAAAACCGAGTTTCATCGAAATCGGCCCAATAAAAAAAAAGTTGGCCGCCATCTTGGATTTTTTTAAATTTTTATTCTTGCGTTGCTGTTTTATTTTCGAAATAGTACCAAAAACCGAGTTTCATCGAAATCGGCCCAAAAACAAAAAAGTTGGCCGCCATCTTGAATTTTTTTCAATTTTTATTCTTGCGTTGCTGTTTTATTTTCGAAATAGTACCGAAAACCGAGTTTCATCGAAATCGGCCCAAGAACAAAAAAGTTGGGCGCCATCTTGGATTTTTTTCAATTTTTATTCTTGCGTTGCTGTTTTATTTTCGAAATAGTACCAAAAACCGAGTTTCATCGAAATCGGCCCAAGAACAAAAAAGTTGGGCGCCATCTTGGATTTTTTTCAATTTTTATTCTTGCGTTGCTGTTTTATTTTCGAAATAGTACCAAAAACCGAGTTTCATCGAAATCGGCCCAATAAAAAAAAAGTTGGCCGCCATCTTGGATTTTTTTTAATTTTTATTCTTGCGTTGATGTTTTATTTTCGAAATAGTACCAAAAACCGAGTTTCATCAAAATCGGCCCAAAAACAAAAAAGTTGGCCGCCATCTTGGAATTTTTTCAATTTTTATTCTTGCGTTGCTGTTTTATTTTCAAAATAGTACCAAAAACCGAGTTTCATCGAAATCGGCCCAAGAACAAAAAAGTTGGCCGCCATCTTGGATTTTTTCAATTTTTATTCTTGCGTTGCTGTTTTTTTGTCGAAATAGTACTAAAAACCGAGCGAAATCGGCCCAAGAACAAAAAAGTTGGCCGCCATCTTGGATTTTTTAAAATTTTTATTCTTGCGTTGCTGTTTTATTTTCGAAATAGTACCAAAAACCGAGTTTCATTTAAATCGGCCCAAAAACAAAAAAGTTGGCCGCCATCTTGGATTTTTTTCAATTCCTATTTTTGCGTTGCTGTTTTATTTTCGAAATAGTACGTTAAACCGAGTTTCATCGAAATCGGCCCAAAACCAAAAAAGTTGGCCGCCATCTTGGATTTTTTCAATTTTTATTCTTGCGTTGCTGTTTTATTTTCGAAATATTACCAAAAACCGAGTTTCATCGAAATCGGCCCAAAACCAAAAAAGTTGGCCGCCATCTTGGTTTTTTTTCAATTTTTATTCTTGCGTTGCTGTTTTATTTTCGAAATAGTACCAAAAACCGAGTTTCATCGAATTTGGCCCAAGAACAAAAACGTTGGCCGCCATCTTGGATTTTTTTCAATTTTTTTTCTTGCGTTGCTGTTTTATTTTCGAATTAGTACCATAAACCGAGTTTAACCGAAATCGGCCCAAAAACAAAAAAGTTGGCCGCCATCTTGGATTTTTTATATTTTTATTATTGCGTTGCTGTTTTATTTTCGAAATAGTACCAAAAACCAAGTTTCATCGAAATCGGCCCAAGAACAAAAAAGTTGGCCGCCATGTTGGATTTTTTTTCAATTTTTATTCTTGCGTTGCTGTTTTCTTGTCGAAATAGTACCAAAATCCGAGTTTCATCGAAATCGGCCCAAGAACAAAAAAGTTGGCTGCCATCTTGGATTTTTTATATTTTTATTATTGCGTTGCTGTTTTATTTTCGAATTAGTACCATAAACCGAGTTTAACCGAAATCGGCCCAAAACCAAAAAAGTTGGCCGCCATTTTGGATTTTTTCAATTTTTATTCTTGCGTTGCTGTTTTATTTTCGAAATAGCAATGTATTCTGTGGAAATAGTACCAAAAACCGAGTTTCATCGAAATCGGCCCAAGAACAAAAAAGTTGGCCGCCATCTTGGATTTTTTTAAATATTATTGCGTTGCTGTTTTCTGTCTAAATAGTAACAAAAACCGGCCAAGTGCGAGTCGGACTCGCGCACGAAGGGTTCCGTACCAAATAACGGCAGATAATCACGATCGTTGTATGGGAGCCTCCCTAAAATATTTATTTTATTCTGTTTTTAGTATTTGTTGTTAAAGCGGTAACAGAAATACAACATCTGTGAAAATTTTAACTGTCTACCTGTTGTCGTTATTAATATTGAGCAAAAAACGGCAAAAAAAATCACGTTTGTTGTATGGGAGCCCCCCTTAAATATCTATTTTATTATATTTTTAGTATATTTGTTGTTATAGCGGCAACAGAAAATACATCATTTGTGAAAATTTCAACTGTCTAGCTATCACGGTTCATGAGATACAGCCTGGTGACAGACAGACAGACAGACGGACAGCGGAGTCTTAGTAATATGGTCCCGTTTTTACCCTTTGGGTACGGAACCCTAAAAAACCGAGTTTCATCGAAATCGGCCCGAAAACAAAAAGTTGGACGGATCAAATGAACCCAAACTCGATGGGGTAGCATGGTTTTATCATAGACTTCCTGTGGCCTTCTTCCGGTTCCATCATCTGGCCATGGAAACTACTTCCCGACAGAGTACTCGTCAAGACGAATCAAACGAGTCTAAACTCGATGGTGTAGCATGGTTTTATCATAGACTTCCTGTGGCCTTCTTCCGGCTCCACCATCAGGCCCTGGAAACTACTTCCCGACAGAGTACTTGTCAAGACGATTCTAACGCGTCCAAACTTGATGGCATACCATGTTTTTATCATACAATTCCTGTGGTCTTTTTCCGGCTTCATCATCAGGCCCTGGATTGGACCCAGTCAAGTAATAACTAATAATTCAAATAATAAAAGATATCGTGAAGTTATTCATAATAATAAGTTACACAGTAAATTCGAAGCATAATCTATAACTTTCATACTTGCCACTATACAATTTTGATCAAGCAAGTTGTGAATCGAAACACTGTGCACGAGATTTGTATATGGATACGCTTGAATACGCGGGTGCGGTCGTGGCTCAAAGCGACGTGCTCCTACTCTGACGATCTGGCTGTAGTCCGATCAACGGGGCTTATGCAACCCGAATAATTCTCCCGTCTATGAAATTTGGCATGTGATGAAGTTAGGTAATACAGATTACACATGCACAATAAGCCAATAAATTTTATTACGAGAAGTTAGGTATTTTTACCTTAATATGAAAATTGCTTATATCTCTCTGTGAATATTTCCTCGGGCTGAAGCACTTTCTGTATACGTACTTATGTACTTGTTAGAATAAGTATGTAAAGGAATCTAATCTTTTTTCGATTTCAGAGATACCCCAAATTCAACTTTTAACATTTTTCAATATATCTTCTATTGAAAAAATGATCTGTTGATTATTATTTCTTAATATGTTTTTATATCCTTAAATACATAGCTTTATTCAGTAAGCCAATAAATTTTCTTCTCTAATCATATTTTTTTTATTTTTTGACTTTAAGAGGTTATTTACGTAATTTGAAAAAATATTCGGTCCATTTTTATACGTTTATTAGATAAAGTATTTTATATTTAAACAGATTTATCAATAATCCAATCATTTTTTGAACGCGCATATATTTTTAGTATAGTCGCCGATATATGATAGAGCGTAAGAGTTGACCTTCACAAGACTACTCAGCGCTGCTGCTTTGTCACGCACTTTTGGAGTAGTGTAGGCGAGTTTGGTGGCTACCGTTATTAAAATAATAACGGTAGCCACCAAATAAATAAATAAAATAATTAAGAGTTTCAAGAGTTTAAGGATAGTGGTAGGTATTTTTGAATAAAACAATTAATAAGTGTGTTTATAAGTAGATATCAGATTTTATGCATTTGAATATGCATATAACTCTCTAATTACTGCGTTAATGCATATCTTAGCCTCTTTACCCAATCGTGCATATTTCTTTTAGTAGCGGGAGCTACATATAGGGAGCTATTTAAGCAAGCCTCTATTTAAATCGGTAGAAATACTGTAAACAATGATTGAACTTGCCAACGCCATTCCTCATTCCTTATCCGAAAAGTTACGTATAAAGTTAGACGCTATTTCGCGCAAAAAACCAGAGCCTTGAAGAAAATGAAAAACATTAATGCCTTCATCAACGGCACAGGTCGTATGCGTCGTATGCGTATTACCCTGCGTAAAAAGTATCTCCAGATTCTCCAGAAATGGCGCCGAATTTTAAATTTGGCCAATGACATCAGTTGATATAGAAAGGTCATTTTCGGCGTTCAAATTTATATTGGGTGACAAATATTTTTGTTTTTTTTTAATTTGGACATATTAACATGCATATTTTGGCATTTTTAGTTCATATTTATTTGCATGTATATTTTGGCACTTTGTTAGTGTATATAATACAATGTCTATTTATTAGTAATTACTATAAAGTCGCTATTTTTTATTTAATTCTAGCCAATGGAAATTGGTTTTGACATGACTGCCCAAAAAGAAGAGTGTATTGTATTCACGGTTCATGTATGGTTGTATGTATGTAATGGCCTCAACAGATTTGGATGTGTGGGGTATCGTTAGAATTCTTACATTACGATAAGTGACCATGGCCATAAGAATTTTTAAAAAGCCCCTAATGCCGAACATGGTAGATGGGACCATCAAACTGAACAACTTTTACTGTGGGGTCAATTCTCAATTCACGAAAAAAAACCACTGTTTCATAAAAAAAATATCTGATGATGGAGCCGGAAGAAGGCCACTGGAATTCTGTAATAAAACCATGCACATGATGAGTACTCTTATGGGAAATAGTGTCCAAGGATCTGATGATGGAGCCGGAAGAAGGCCATAGGAATTTTTAAAAAAAACCATACAATCCCATCGAGTTTGGGCTCGTTTGAATCGTCTTGACGAGTGCTCCGATAGGAGATGGTATATTTTTCGTCTAAGCTGGTTAACTAAAAAGCAGAAAATTTATCCAAAAAAAACTTTTTTAAAAACACTTTTTATAAACAGACTAAAAATTATAAAAATCGGACTAAAAACATTAAAACAGACTAAAAAGTAAAAAATAAATTCTTCTGTAAATATTCATATTATAAAAATAGCCCTCGTAACCCTCTTATAAAACGTTGTCGCTAACTATGGTCTCATAAGAAGGCTTAAGGTCACCCAGCGTACAATGGAGAGAGAAACTATTAAAGAAAAACACATATTTTAGTGATAATGATCTTTAGACGTAAGCAATATTTAACAGTAAGCAACCCTGGCAACACGCTTGGACGACAGCGGGGCGTAGCGACGTGAAGGGGGAAGTAGTTATATAAATGGCGGCATTTGGGACTCGGACAAAGAAGAGTCCGTTCTAGTAAGTTTTATTTATTCTTATGTCTCCGGATCAAGGCACTTTACAGGTGGCCTCCCGGCTGTTTTTAACAGAAAATAAAATGTTTAATAACATACTAAAATGTGGTGCTGGTATCACAACACAAAGTGAACTGAACCCCTAGTGTAAGTTTTCACAAGGAAAAAACGTAACTACGGCGTTTGCGTTTCGAGCAACATTTGTATGGGGAAAGCACAGCGCCGCCACGCGGCGAGAGGATGAACCAATTCTTGTGAGTGTAAGTTTGACCAAAACGTAAGTCGATCGGTTTTTAAACGCATCGAGCGCGTTTTGCTATCCGAATGGGTTTTTGGGTGCTTTTTGTGAGTGTAATTGACAAATTTGACAGGTCGAATGGTTAACTAACGCAAACGCAGTAGTTAAGTAACTCACTTGTTGATTCGCTAGTGAGATCGAGCGTTTCAGTGTTTTGCAAGGATATTTTGAAGTGTTTAGGTATTAATTTATTATGGCTACTAGATTTTTTTTGAGGATGTCAGCGAACACTGAAATGCAAGACAGATTGTGATCAACTACGCAGGCAAAATACTAGGTATTTTAGACCTTACTTTGATCCAATCAATCTTACAAAACAATTATGTGTATTTACGGTGGTGCAACAAGAAGTACTTATTAGTAGGTACTAGGTAGGTAGGTACTCACTGTTCCACTCAGCTGTTCCATTAATTCACTAATATTTTGAATTGCGTAGCACTTGGATTCATTCACTTTCGGAGGATTATGATAAACTATTATTTCGATTTAGTTTAAAACCTAAACTGAGGCTCGCAGAAACTCTGCTCATTTAACAACAATAACCACGGAAGCTCGCCGAAATGTAACGCACTCACAATTAATCTGAAATGCATTTTTTGCAGTTTCTTTATTGTTTTTAGAAATCATATGTTCAAAACAAACCATTGAAAGTTAACTAGTAAAGTGTTCTCTGTCTGTGCTTGAAAGAATGGCTAGCAGGTAGTAAATACTTAGGGCCGCATCTTTTGTCTCCGTCTTTCTTGGGAATAAAAAAGAAAAAGCACTAAGCTCATTGATGAGAAATGTTATCCTATTTTAGGAAGAGGTATTACGTTATACAAGACTACTCTCTTAAAATATAGCTTCTAATTTGGTCGTCTATTATTCGTCGAAACCGAATCCGAAGACAGGCTGACAACATAAAAATCATGACTTAACTTTCGGATAAGTGAGCAAACTTAAAAGTTTATCGAGTGGTGAAATATAACCTACACTCGCATGTGTCACACATACTTTAAAGTTTGCGTTAACTCGATTAACTTTTTGGTGACGTTTTATGATTTGGAACGAAAAACTTACACTAGGGGTTCAGATTCTGTTCCGGCCTTTAACCGAAGTGAAAGAATTTTTGAGATTTTTTTATGCCACTGCCACACTGTGTATAATATGTATTTTTAAACGCATTTTTTTATAGAACTGTTCTTATGAAACTAATTTTTTTGAAATTTGCATTATAATAATAATTGTGATAATAATAATTGCATTATAATGTGGTTTTCTAATTATATTTTTTTAAAGCCGATATTTGTACTCGTTTGAAATTTACTGTCACTGGAAAGAATTTTCTGTTTATAAAATTTTAGATTTTTTGGTTTCAGAATTACCGTAATTCATTTTTTTGTATGTAAAGGTGTTTTTTTTATTTTAGAATTTGATTAGCCATCTTTTATTTATCTGAAAATGATACCCCACTTGCCAGAGTAGCTATAAATTTGCAGTTATTTCGACCAACACCACGCGCGGCAAAAGAAGACTTCACCCGCTCCCCTCCCCCAGCAGGGTGGCTCCCGCTGTCTCCCGGGTATTTTCCACTCTGGTCCACCTAAGTAACAAGTGTACCAAGTCTTATCCTTTAATGGAATAAAATATATTGGTGTTGTTCTATACGTATCCCACTAATAAGAGAATTGAAAAATATATTGACATTAAATCTAGAAACAAGTTAAAAACATTATCAACAGTCTATTGCTGAGCAACAGAAACCATAGTGACCTCAATCTGTCACCTCAACATGCACCCCTGTTGATGATGATAATGCCAGCCATCTTCTTTAGCATTTCAAGTGTGGGACTATATAGCGGTTTTGTAAGCATGTCAGCTATTTGTCTGGTTGCTGGCACGTGGCAAATTGTCAAACTTCCATCTTGAATACACTCTCTGACAAAGAAGGATCTTATTCTTCCTGATTACGCTGCCTAAAAAGCAAAAAGACTATGAGGGCAAAATGACCAAAACGCAGAATGATGCTTTGTCTTCTGGTGAAATTCTGTTCGGTCGCAGAGCAGTGAGCACCAGTTAGATGTTGTAATATCTTTTGTAGCTATATAGTACCTCCAGCGTATATACAGAGGATGCCTGATGTAGATCGCGCTATTTCCATATCACCACCATGATCTGCATAACTATATAACATTCCAAACTATGAACATTATCTGTCCTGTAACGTATACCTTCGTCCATAGTTCCTTTTAGGTATCGCATTATTCTTTTTACGTTCAAGATGTTCTCTTTTGTTGGTTTCTCCAAATTTCGTGAAACAATACTTATTTATTACATAGGCAATATCAGGCCTTTTGCTTATCATCAAATAAAACAAGGCACTAACAGCTTCCCAGTAGGGTAATGTATCCGTAATTTCTTCCTCAACCTGAGCATTATTTGCCCTTAAAATTGGTGTTGTCACCGGCTTGCATTTGTCCATCCATACATTCCATACCAAACCTCCCCAACAAGCGAGTGACGTCTGCTTTTTGATGCAGCAGAATAGAGCCATCAGAGTATCTTTTTATCTCCATTCCTAGAAAATAGCTAGCGGGTTTTACTGTTATCTTAAAATGTGCTCTCTGGTATGCATTGGCAATTGGCATATACCAGTAGTACCAGTAGTACCAAAATATTCTAGCCTGACGATAGTCTATTGAGTGAGACTATCGTCAGGCTAGAATATTTTTTCTTTACTTTGTCTTCTTACAAATAAACAGGGATCGGAATTACTTTGCTTGAATCCGGTCTTTACGATGTAGTCTGTGGTGCATCTGTTCCAGTTCCAACAGAGTGGAGCTTGCTTTAATTCATACAAGCTCTTCTTTAATTTGAAGACATACCTCTTATCAGCATAACCTTCTGGCGGCTTCAAGAAAATCTCCTCGTCTAATGTGCGATATAGGAAGGCTAAAACACATTGAATTGTGATAGCTTCAGTTTCTCCCTTGCAGCTACGCTTAAGACGGTTCGTATCGTGCTGCTCCTAGCAACTGGACTAAAAGTTTCATGGAAATCAATATCTTTCTTCTGCTAATATCCCTTTATGACTAGCCGAACCTTATATTTATCAATCGAGTCTTCATTTTAAAAATCCACTTGCATGGGATGGTTTTTCGACATTTTGGTAGTTCGACTGGTTCCCATGTTTCGTTTCCTCTTAACTAGTTTATTTCGCTCTCGATAGCCTTTGTCCACTTCTCTTTGTCTTTACATGAGGCTCGTATAATTTGTTGGCTTCCAGAGCCATAATATAATCATAAAACCTTACAGAAGACTTTAGATTTGTTCTATCTCTAAGAACCATGTGATTTTCTTCTCTTTCGAAGTTTTCATCAGAATTGTCGCAACAATTTACTTCTCTTTCAACATTTCCGTCAGAATTGTTGCTTTGGTTTCCTTCTTCTAGGTTTTAAATTTCTTCTTCACAAGGTTCTCACTCGAAATGTGCTTCATTAATATCATCTACATTTCTTCATTGGTTTCAATATATGCCCTTGGTGAAGATCTTGAAATTATTTCAATTTCATCCTCTGAAGCATATCGTTCTCCAATCTCTCTATTAACTGTCATTTCATGTTCACTTTCGAAACTTGGAAAATTATGATTGATGTTCTTTTGAAGAACAGGCGTCGGCTCTATCGGTCTAGGTACACGTCTTTTGATTTTCCCAGTAGCGGTATCTCTTGGAAAGTCACATCTCTGGATCTAATCAATTTGAATGCTTCTTTGTCCCAGATACTATAGCCTTCATCTCCTTCATAACCAATAAGTATCCCTTTTTGAGCTTTCTTGTGCAGTTTCTTGCGATTAGCTTTTAGAACATGGGCATAGCAGGTGCAACCAAGGATTCTAAGGTGTTTGATCGCTGGCTTTTGCCCGTACCACAGCTCATGTGGAGACTTGCTTGGTATTGGTACACTCGTTGGCCCTGTAAGATTCAACAGGTAGACTGACTCATTTACTACCTCTGCCCATAAACCATCGGGAATTTTATCATGTGCAGTGCATGTATGATGGTGCGTGTGTCAGAAATGGTCAGAAACATGGAGAGAATTAAAACAAAATAAATCAATTTAAGTAAAGTAATGTTTATTAAATTGAATCGTCCAATTTCTTTTAACCTACCACCTGTTCGGACGTCTTTTTTTTAGCTGAGAGAAGAACAGGCGGAAGAAACTCGTCAGCTTTATCAAATCAGATATTTACAATTAAATCGTTACAATCTACAACAATATAAACTTAAAGTTATCAGTTAATCTCTTTATTAAACTATGATACTAGTTACCAAGCAAATGCAAAAGAAATCTGTCTATAATGTACTTTACTTATTATTACTACAAATAATCGGAATAATCATAAAATTGGGAATGAAAATTAACAGCGGATAGCCTTTGAAAAAGAATCAACTCACACACAAAACAATTAATTCAAAATAACACAATACAATGAAGAATTTACTTAACTTAAATCCCGTAGTGCTCCAAACTTAAAAGTGAAACGTATGCTCAATTTTCCATTCCTTAAATACCCACTAAATTTAACACAAAAAGTTTACCCCTCACACCACTTTTCAACCAATCACAATCGACTATACTATTTGTACGAAAAAGTAATATCAGAGATAATATTTTATAAAACAATTACGTTGTAATCTTTTTGAAACTAAATCCCAATGAATTACAATAATTGTTATATTCATCACTGTAGTCTTACTTGCATAAATTCTTGAAAATACGTTCAGCCAATGATAGGCGTTACGACTAACTATCGTGAAATTATCAAATATAATAAATGGTAACTTATTTAAAACTTGCTAAGATATGTATAAGATATTTACATTATTTTTATAAGAACTGAATCAAAATTAAATGTTAAACAATACATGATTTGATCATACTATTACCAAACATTATTTATCTGAACGTGTAAGGCAAAGGCAAATGTTCATACAGCCAAAAATACAATTATTGGAAAAAAGCTTTACTTAAAATCCGTCACGGCCATTCTGACAAGTACTTCGCTCCCGAAGTACAATTTTAAACTTATATGTTAGGTATATTAATAACAATCATAATGGTCTTTAAAATTTACAGAACAGTCACTGTTAAAACCACTACTGCCAACAATGGGCATTAGTCTTAAAAATAGTCACAGTCAAATATGGCTCGCAAGCTTCTTAATCATGGCTCGCAAGCCTCTGCAACATGGCTCGCAAGCCACTTCAACATGGCTCGTAAGCCTTTCCAACATGGCTCTTAAACTCCTCCAACATGGTTCGCAAATCTCTCCAACATGGCTCGCAAATCTCCCCATCATGGCTCGCAAATCTCTCCAACATGGCTCGCAAATCTCTCCAACATGGCTCGCATATCTTTCCAACATGGCTCGCAAACCTCTCAAACATGGCTAGTAAACCTTTCGAATATGGCTCGCAAACCTCTCAAACATGGCTAGTAAACCACCGCCCGCAAGCTAAACACCCCCACTCTACCGCTACCCCTGGGCGGTGGGCAATTACAGTCATAAGTCAAAAAGCAATAGACCATCATGATTATTACCAATAAAATCTCCAACTTGTCCCATTTAACAAAAATCTTCACCCAACTCTTTATTGAAAAAAAAAAGAAATGGCAATTAGATATAAAATATAACAATTTAATTAGTGACAATTCTGATTTAATAAGACAATATACAAATATTATATAATATAAGTCGACGAAGACAACTGTCAGAAGCTGTTTGCTAAATAGGACAAGCAGCAAGATAAACACACTATCAATATAACTCATCATAATGTCAATTATTTTTAATCAATCAATATGATCAGAAAACAAACCTACTAGAACAAGTATTTGGTAAGATCGATCATGTGGCTTCATCAATTTGCAAATAAATTATCATAACCATTATTATCATCATTATCTTCAACCATCATCATTATAATCATCACTCGTCACTATCTTAATAATCCTCATTAACATAATTATCATCATTATTATAATTTTCAAATCGAAATCATAATGTAAATCGAAATCATAATCAAAATCATAATATAAATCGATGTCATAATTTAAATCGAAGACAATCCAAATCTAAATCATAATCTTGATTGAAATCAGAATACGAATCGAAATCAGAATCTAAATCATAATCAGAATCGTAATCGAAATCAGAATCTAAATCGAAATCAAAATCGAAATCAGAATCTAAATCGAAAACAAAATCAAAATCGAAAACCAGAATCGATACCAGTATCAAAATCAAAATAAGAATATAAATCGAAACTAAGTGTAAATTGAAACTCAAATACTATAAATCTAATTTCAAAATCGAAACTAAAATGTAAAATGTAAATGGATATCAAAATGGAAATTAAGATCAAAATGTAAATCGAAGTCAAAATATACATCGAAATCAAAATGTTAATAAAAATCAAAATGTAAATAAAAATCAAAATCAAAATGTTAATCAAAATATAAATCTAAATCAAAATCAAAATGTAAATTCAAATCGAAATCGTAATCAAAATGGAAATCGTAATCAAAATGGAAATCGTAATCAAAATGGAAATCGTAATCAAAATGTAAATCAAAATATAAATGTAAATCAAAATATAAATGTTAATCCAAATCAAAATGAAAATCCAAATCAAAATGAAAATCCAAATCAAAATGAAAATCCAAATCAAAATGAAAATCCAAATCAAAATGAAAATCCAAATCAAAATGAAAATCCAAATCAAAACGAAAATCCAAATCAAAACGAAAATCCAAATCAAAACGAAAATCCAAATCAAAACGAAAATCCGAATCAAAACGAAAATCCGAATCAAAACGAAAATCCTAATCAAAATGAAAATCCTAATCAAAACGAAAATCCTAATCAAAATGAAAATCCTAATCAAAATGAAAATCCTAATCAAAATAAAAATCCTAATCAAAATGAAAATCCTAATCAAAATGAAAATCCTAATCAAAATGAAAATCTTAATCAAAATAAAAATCCTAATCAAAATGGAAATCTTCATCAAAATGAAAATCCTCATCAAAAACGAAAATCCTCATAAAAATGAAATCCTCATCAAAATGTCAATTCAAATCAAAATATCAATCCAAATCAACATGTAAATCCAAATCGAAATGTAAATTCAAATCAAAATTTAAATTAAAATCATAATGTAAATCCAAATAATAATGTTCATCGAAATCAGCAAAATGTAAATCGAGAACGAAACCTAAAAATCGAACCCTTAATATAATCTATACCTTAATCGAAATTTAAATCTAAATTGAAAATAAAAAAAAACTAAAATCGAAATTTAATTTTCAAGGTTTAGACTTTATCCTAGATTGAAATCTAAGTTGAAATCTAACCCAAAATCTATTTCAAAATAAAAACCAAAATCTAAATCTATCAAAATCTAAATTTAAAAAAAAGATCGAAAATCGAAACTGAAAATCTAAACCAAAAATCAAATCTTAAAATCAAATTCGAAAATCAAATCCGAAAATCAAGTCCTATAATCAAATCTGAGAAACAAAACCAAAAATCCTAATTATAAAAACAAAACCAAAAATCGAAAATACTATCTATAATCAAAATCAAAAGTATAAAATCTAAAGTAAAATCTTAAATCTAAAATCAAAACCGAAAATCAGAACCTAAAATCAAAACCTAAAATCAAAACCTAAAATTAAAACCTAAAATCAAAACCTAAGATCTAAATCGAAAATCTAAAATCAAAATAAAAATCTAAACCGAAAATCTAAACCCAAAATTTAAATCAAAAATCAAAACGAAAAATCAAAACCTAAAACAAAATATAATATTATCATGAACTTGGGTACAAACCAAAGTCTCTGAATAAATTACTCAAAACATACTTGTCTGTTGCAATTTAAACCCACCCAATAGTAAATAATAAATCCGAATGACATCGAATCATACATTTTAAACTTTTAACTTCGTAGCAAGATTAATGACTTAGGAGACAACATAATCAAACCTAAACTATTTAACTAAATCTATATATTTTAGATTATACACCTGAACAGGTTGACTAACTGTCGTGTTATCAATAACAAAGTAATTGAAAATTTATCAAATAAAAATAAAGCAATAATATAAGCAATAATATATAAGGCAATAGTAAAAAGTAATTAATATAAAGTACAATTATTAATTATAATTTTTAAGTAATTATGATTAATAATTGTGTTATTGTGTGAACATTAGCATAACAGTGTGAACATAGCATTTAAGCTTATTTCTTATCGGAAGAAAGCACAAATTAAAAAGAAACAATATCAGCCTTTTTTAGTTACACATAAATTGCTTATCATTATTTGAATTTTCAATAATGCTAGGATTACTCTGCGCAAACATTACTGAGCGGGATTCTATTTTATAGATAACTTTTCTAAGTAAAAGAAATATTATTATATACATTGCTCCGATTCCAAATAAAGAAACTAAAAGCATTTGTGTCGCCCAAGACAGCGCCTACAGAATAGTTCGTCGTCTAAGTTGAGACAGCCAGGAATCGAACCCGGGGATCTCGAGAGACAGACACCATGAAAACCAGTGTACTACCCACTCGACGTTGTTGGTCGAAAAATAAATAATAGAATACGATATCTACCCAAAATAAAAACTTTCAATAAATTTAAAATGAGAATGAGAATGCTAAATACTGTGGCAGGGTAAGTAAAGTTCAAAAGGAAAGACACTCTGCTTTAAATAAGAAAAACAAAATAAACCCTCAAATGAAAAACAATAAATTCTTACTTAAATCTTACTACCTTCTTTGCAATTCGAAACATACGTAGAAAGTAAAAATTAAGAAATGATGTAACTATTAAAAATTTGGTAGCAATGAATAATATTTTGTACTAGTGCAGAAGTAAATAGCTGTGCTTCAATAAAATTTGAATTTTCTAAAGCTAAAGTATCTACAAACCCAAATGTTTCATTGTAAACTTTATACAGACTTAGTATAAAAAGATCTACCTACTTATAACGTACCTACAAATGAACAATTTAAACAAGTTTTAATCGCATTTACTTAGACGCCAGACCAATTACTCAGGCTTTTGATAAAACCACATCAGTATCACAAATACCGTCACAAATTAATTTTATAAACATCTTTAGTTAATATTGATTTCTCAATGTATTTGATGTTAATTTCGTCGTAACAAATTTTATTCTTTTTCCACATCAAAACAATAAATAAGTATTGAAATAGCAAAGTAGCAACCTCGTAAAATAAATTATTAAAACAGCCACTAATGGCCTTACCGGCTAGCGGACTTTGAAGGAAGATCTCTGAAGACTTCTCCTTTGCTTCTCATTCTTCTTTCACTGACACCAGCTGGCTGCTACTCAGGTCTCAGGATCGCAATGGCAGCGGAGCGAGTTCTCGTCAGCATCCACCCTGAAAATCATCAGGAATTGGTGTTAATATTTTGTAAATGGACCGAGTTGATACCCACTTCTGATGTCAGAAATGGTCAGAAACATGGAGAGAATTAAAACAAAATAAATCAATTTAAGTAAAGTAATGTTTATTAAATTGAATCGTCCAATTTCTTTTAACCTACCACCTGTTCGGACGTCTTTTTTTTAGCTGAGAGAAGAACAGGCGGAAGAAACTCGTCAGCTTTATCAAATCAGATATTTACAATTAAATCGTTACAATCTACAACAATATAAACTTAAAGTTATCAGTTAATCTCTTTATTAAACTATGATACTAGTTACCAAGCAAATGCAAAAGAAATCTGTCTATAATGTACTTTACTTATTATTACTACAAATAATCGGAATAATCATAAAATTGGGAATGAAAATTAACAGCGGATAGCCTTTGAAAAAGAATCAACTCACACACAAAACAATTAATTCAAAATAACACAATACAATGAAGAATTTACTTAACTTAAATCCCGTAGTGCTCCAAACTTAAAAGTGAAACGTATGCTCAATTTTCCATTCCTTAAATACCCACTAAATTTAACACAAAAAGTTTACCCCTCACACCACTTTTCAACCAATCACAATCGACTATACTATTTGTACGAAAAAGTAATATCAGAGATAATATTTTATAAAACAATTACGTTGTAATCTTTTTGAAACTAAATCCCAATGAATTACAATAATTGTTATATTCATCACTGTAGTCTTACTTGCATAAATTCTTGAAAATACGTTCAGCCAATGATAGGCGTTACGACTAACTATCGTGAAATTATCAAATATAATAAATGGTAACTTATTTAAAACTTGCTAAGATATGTATAAGATATTTACATTATTTTTATAAGAACTGAATCAAAATTAAATGTTAAACAATACATGATTTGATCATACTATTACCAAACATTATTTATCTGAACGTGTAAGGCAAAGGCAAATGTTCATACAGCCAAAAATACAATTATTGGAAAAAAGCTTTACTTAAAATCCGTCACGTGCGGCTTCTACTACCGTCCGATTTTTTCGCTCTACGCAGCCTGCGGGGTGTGGGGCATAGTGAATCTTTGCTGAATTGACATGATTTAATTTTTTACAAGGAACCTTAAATCGAAAACCATTTCGAGGCTTTTCCTTTAAAGTGCTTAAAGCTCTCGAAGAAGTCACCTCTGTTAGTAACATGGCTTGTCGCTCCATTGCCAACGTACCAGTTAACTTTATCCATTGGCAATTAAATCTTCTACAGCTAACACAGTCAAGTTTACATTTACAGGTTTTGACTAGCGTTTGGCGGCTTTAGCGGTCTTCCATTGTTCATGTATTTTTGGGATTTCCGCACATCATGTCCAGTTTCTCCGCAATAATTACATTTGAATACGTATTCTTCTGTATTTTGACGGTTAATTCATTTTCAGTATTATCCTTTTCTACTTTAGCAGTCAAAGATTTTTCATAAGTGCTTAGTTGCGATGTCAGATTCTCAACTAACAGATCCTTTTTTGTGATTTATTGTGCTAAGGTTCTGAGTGTCTTGCTAATCAGTAGTATCTCAGGTAGATTTGCTTCGATTTGGCTATTTAGCTCGTGCCAATTATTCTTCAACGCAGATATGTGCTTCCTTATGTCTTGTTCAGGATCCTTTTTATAATCAAAGAATTTTAGACAGGGATCACATCATACCAGCTAGCAAAACAACACAAAACTTAGCTGTATATCGGTAGTCGCATTTGTGGTACAGAATCGTTTCTGTCATTGGAAAAGAGCCCCACTTTTATCACTATAAAGTGATACAGTATATCATCTATTGTAGCTAATTTAGATGTATATCCTTATACAGCTAATAAGTGATTCAAACACAGATAAACAACTAGCAGTGAAAAACGTTACTTATATACGACTTTAATATCATTACTTAGTGATAAATATGGCTTATTATCACATTTTTGCTAGCTGAACTTTTGTCTTCACTACTTCCATTGTATAGGCGTTCTAGTTCGTCCCATATCTCTTTGCACTTTTGTAACGCATGACTTGCTCCAGTAACTCATCCGTCATATTCGTTGTCATCAGAGTCAATACTGTACAATCTATCTTTATAAATTGTTGTAAACCGTTCTCATGCTTTACTTTTGCAGCAGCATCAGCACTCGCTGCTAGTTCTCCACGATTGATCATTTTACATTCTAAAATTTGTTAAGCTCCGGGAATTGCTCTGCACACTGTTTCAATTCTATATCTCCAGTGCTTGTAGTTCTTTCTGTTTAGGTGCACTATTTGCACCTTTGAGGCTTCCGCTATAGTCTTATCCATCTCGGAAAAACTTTTGTAGTACTTTTTTTTTTTAAATTGAACCTTTTTGCACTCTTCGAGTTTTACTCTGTTACCATATTAAATTGAACGTTAAGTTAGGTATTAGATATACACCGTCATTTTGCAGTCGTTTTAATTAACTTAAGGGAGTGTTCTACTAACGGAACTAAAAATTTTTGCCCAAGAAACATGGGTCCAAAAACGACAAAAAAAATTGACTTTCCCATACTAATAAAATGTTTTAGCTGTCTACTTAGTATGGGAGACCCAAAATATTTTGTCGTTTTTCGACCCATGTTTCTTGGGCAAAAATGTTTATTTTCATTGGTACAACACTCCCTTAAGTTAATTAAAACGACTACAAAATGACGGTGTATAAGAAAAAAGTAGTTTTATAAGAGAATCGAAAAAATATTTTGAAATTAAAACAAGAGACAAGTTAAAAAAAATATCAACAGTCTATTGCTAAGCAACAGAAACCATAGTGAACTCAAGCTGTCACCTCATTATAAATTGGGTACCCCAAAAATGCCATGCCCGGTAGTGGAAGTTTTGTGATCGCTGATTGGATGACTTAAGCCAATGGCCGGCGTTGTTATGCACGAATTCAGGCCGGAAGTCAAGTATGATACTCTCATGTGTATTATATTATTAGACTTCGAATAAGGTAAGTATTAAACGTTTTATTTTTAGATAAAACGTTACTATTAATTTATTTCTAATATGATTATACCTAGTCGATTATCAATGTTAGTTCCTACCTCTATCTGTGTTAGTAATAATTTGACCAAATATTGTCAAAGACTTGCTTCCTAATACTATAAATGCGCAAATCCATTTATTTGTTTGTTTGTTACGTCTTCACGTCTCAACTATTCAACCGATCATTATGAAATTTTACAAAGGTAAACTTTGTCAGGGGTACAGAGAAGGACATAAGGTACACTTTCATTCTGAAAAAAGTATTGTTCCTGGGATAGCAAAAAAACTTCCCATGCAGACGAAGTCGCGGACCGCTAGTATCTAATATTGATTAAAGTGTAAGTTATCTAACCTAATTTATCTTTTGTTTTATTTAGGAATACCTACCACTGTCTTTAAACTCTTAATTATTTTTAATTAGCGACCCGCCCTCACTTCGCTTCGGTGTAGTGAGGAATTTGACACCATGTATTATACATATAAATCTACCTCTTGAATCACTCTATCTGTTAAAAAACCGCATCAAAAGCTGTTGCGTAGTTTTAACCATCTAAGATACATAGTGACAGACAGCGGGAAGCGACTTTGTTTTAGACTATGTAGTGGCCACCAAACTCGCCTACACTACTCCAAAAGTTCGTGGCAAAGCAGCGCCGAGTAGTCAAGTGAAGGTCAACCCTTAAGCTCTATTATAAATCGGCGACTATCCTAAAAAATATAAAATTAATCGCGTTCAAAAAATGATTGGATTATTGATAAATCTGTTTAAATATAAAATAATTTATCTAATAAACGTATAAAAATGGACCGACGATTTTTTCACATTACGTAGATAACCGCTTAAAGTCAAAAAATAAAAAAAATATGATTAAAGAAGAAAATTTATTGGCTTTCTGAACAAAGCTATGTATTTAAGGATATAAAAACATATTAAAAAATAATAATCAACAGATAATTTTTTCCATAGAAGATATATTGAAAAATGTTAAAAGTTGAATTTGGGGTATCTCTGAAATCGAAAAAAGATTGGATTCCTTTACATACTTATTCTAACAAGTACATAAGTATGTATACAGAAAGTGTTTCAGCCCGAGGAAATATTCACAGAGAGATATAAGCAATTCTCATGTTTAGGTAAAAATACCTAACTTCTCGTAACAAAATTTATTGGCTTATTGTGCATCTGTAATCTGTATTACCTAACTTCATCACATGCCAAATTTCATAGACGGGAGAATTATTCGGAAGTCTCCATACAACAAATGTGCTCATTAATTGGACTACTGGCACTGAGCTCCGGAGCGCGTGAGCGCGGCTAATATAATTGCAACGCAGCGCTATACAAATTTGTATGGGGATTTCGGCCGAAAAAATAGAGAAGTTTAACCATTATTTTATACAAAATAAAAGTATATCTAAGGGGAAAAAATCATTGTAGGTACTGCACAGTACCTTAAAGTGTATTTTGATTTAAAATTCAATGCGTTTCCGCTATTATTTACGCCAAAGATATGGCCCGCGACAAGCGCTTTTTAGGCGTTTTTAGTGATTTTCTGTTTTTTTTTTACAATCATCTGTAAGGTTTATAGACAATTTTATGTTTGTAGCAACTAGAGAAACTCTTTAGCTTGTCGTATGATTTTTTTGGTGACTACAAGTTTATGTTTTCTATATAAAAAAATGGCCCGCGCAAACCCTGTTTTCCTATTACGACCCCTTAAAAACGTGTTTTTAAAAAAGTTTTTTTTTCAGTAGGTAAATTTTTATTTTCTGCTTTTTAGTTAACGAGCTAAGACTTAAAATATACCATCTCCTATCGGAGCACTCGTCAAGACGATGCAAACGAGCCCAAACTCGATGGGGTTGCATGGTTTTAATACAGAGTCCCAGTGGCCTTCTTCCGACTCTATCATCAGACCCTGGAAACTTCCCAACAAAGTACTCGTCAAGACGATTCAAACGAGCCTAAACTCGATGGGGTTGCATGGTTTTATAATAGAGTTTCTATGGCCTTCCTCCGGCTCCATTATCAGATCCTCGGACACTATTTCCCATTAAAGTACTCGTCAAAATGATTCAAACGAGCCCAAACTCGATAGGATTGCATGGTTTAATTACCGAGTTCCAGTGGCCTTCTAACGGCTCCATCATCAGACCCTGGACACTATTTCCCAACAAAGTACTCATCAAGACGATTCGAACGAGCCCAATCTCGATGGGGTAGCGTGGTTTTATTAAAGAGTTCCTGTGTCCTTCCTCCGGCTCCATCATCAGACCCTGGAAACTATTTCCCAACAAAGAACTCGTCAAAATGATTCAAACGAGCCCAAACTCGATAGGATTGCATGGTTTTATTACTGAGTTCCAGTGGCCTTCTTCCGGCTCCATCATCAGACCCTGGACACTATTTCAAAAAAGTACTCGTCAAGACGATTCAAACGAGCCCAGTCTCGATGGGGTAGCGTGGTTTTATTAAAGAGTTCCTGTGTCCTTCCTCCGGCTCCATCATCAGACCCTGGAAACTATTTCCCAACAAAGAACTTGTCAAGACGATTCAAACGAGCCCAAATTTGATGGGGTTGCACGGTTTCAATATTGAGTTCCTATGGCATGGCCTTTCAGCTTCATCATCAGACCCTAAACCACGTCTCTCATTAGAGTACTTGTCAAGACGATTCTAACGAGCCCAAACACGATGGGGTTGTATGGTTTCTTCATAGAGTTCCTGTGGCCTTCTTCCGGCTTCATCATCAGATCAGCTCAATGACACCATAATATTGCATTGCCTTCCAGTTCTGGCCTATGTTCAAAGTTTCAAGTCTCTAGCTCATCGGGAAGTTAGGATAAAATCGTTCGCAAACTTTGTGGAGAAACACAAACAAACAAACGCGAAAGCAACCTAATAAAAACGTGTTAAGAATAAAAAGTAGCATGCACACAGATGCGACACATTCTTCATAATGATTAGGATGTACCTACTTGTTTAATAATATTACATAAAATTATAGTAAAAACTCAATTTCATTAGGTAATAGGTACATGTTAATACTTACTCGAAAAATAAAAAAGGAAGATGGGCATTTAGTATCAACAATAATTTGGTGTCATCGAATAGATTTTTTATTAGGAAAATATTAGGTACTATGGAAACATGGGAAAATATTTTTTCCATGTATCCATAGTAATAATAATAATGATTAGGATATACCTACTTGTTTAATAAAATTGCATAAAATTATAGTAAGAACGCAATTTAATTAGGTGATTGGTACATGTGAATACTTACTCGTAAAATAAATAGGAGGATGGGCATTTAGTACCCGTATTTGATGTCGTCGAATAGATTTTTTTATTAGGAAAAATATTTCTATGGCAACATGGAAAATATTTACTAACCCAGATCCTTGTCCGGAAACCGCGGAAAGCTCACAAAGTGCTAGTTCTAGTTGATATCATAATAATTGCATATACTATAATACTATTATATAAAAAAATGCAAATACAATTTTACATATTATACTCTGCTTTATCTGCTGCTTATAATAATTACTCTGTCATAGCATTAAAGAAATAAACGAATTGAAATAAAAAATCTATAATTGCTATTAAATCTTATAAAATTGAAATTAAAAAGGGGAAGATAAGGCACTAGCTAGCGTCTCGAAAATGCGCCCTCAAAATTAAAGCGTTGCATAAACGTACTAATGAATTCTATAATTCAAAAACACATTGAAACGTAGTGGGGATCGAACCGGCTGGCACAGCGCCTATCCAAATGGTAGTCAACGGCATTAGTAAAGTAAGCATTTATTCGCCGTTTTCAATACAATAATAATAAACTTTTAGATTTTTGCATTCACAATGCTATTTTTATATTAAGATGAATAAATAATGAAAAATATTAGAAAAAAAATCGGCTCACCCGTAGCAACTTAGACGGGATTCGAACCCGCACCCTTAGGATTCCGGCCCAATGCACTACCAATTATGCTACCAAGCCGCTGAGGGATGTGGCAAAATTTTCTAATACTTTCCACGCTTCCGCTGAAGATCAGCGCCATCTCACCAATGTGAAGAGAACTACTTCGACATTCGGTTGTAGCACCTTTGCAAGTGCCAGACAATCAATTAAGGTGAAACAGTACAATTTTAAACTTTTAGATTTTTGCATTCACAGTGCTATTTTTATATTAAGATGAATAAATAATGAAAAATATTTAAAAAAAAACGGCTCACCCGTAGCAACTTAGACGGGATTCGAACCCGCACCCTTAGGATTCCGGCCCAATGCACTACCAATTATGCTACCAAGCCGCTGAGGGATGTGGCGAAATTTTCTAATACTTTCCACGCTTCCGCTGAAGATCAGCGCCATCTCACCAATGTGAAGAGAACTACTTCGACATTCGGTTGTAGCACCTTTGCAAGTGCCAGACAATCAATTAAGGTGAAACAGTACAATTTTAAACTTTTAGATTTTTGCATTCACAATGCTATTTTTATATTAAGATGAATAAATTTTTATATTAAGAATTTTGAAAAAATTAAAAAACATATTGTGAATCGATATTAGTATTAGGTGCCTATTGTTTATTAACTTATAATTTGTTGACTGTGCCTTACTCATATTTGAATGCTGTACATGCCTGTTATTGGCCTACACATCAGAAGTGAATTTTGATTATTGTTCCAATGTGTATGTTTTATTGTGTATGCTGTTGGTGTGTTTTAAAATAATAAAATAAATAAAATAAAATAAAAATAAATAATGAAAAATATTAGAAAAAAATCGGCTCACCCGTAGCAACTTAGACGGGATTCGAACCCGCACCCTTAGGATTCCGGCCCAATGCACTACCAATTATGCTACCAAGCCGCTTTTTTTTTTTTTTTTTCTAATATTTTTCATTATTTATTCATCTTAATATAAAAATAGCATTGTGAATGCAAAAATCTAAAAGTTTAAAATTGTACTGTTTCACCTTAATTGATTGTCTGGCACTTGCAAAGGTGCTACAACCGAATGTCGAAGTAGTTCTCTTCACATTGGTGAGATGGCGCTGATCTTCAGCGGAAGCGTGGAAAGTATTAGAAAATTTCGCCACATCCCTCAGCGGCTTGGTAGCATAATTGGTAGTGCATTGGGCCGGAATCCTAAGGGTGCGGGTTCGAATCCCGTCTAAGTTGCTACGGGTGAGCCGATTTTTTTCTAATATTTTTCATTATTTATTCATCTTAATATAAAAATAGCATTGTGAATGCAAAAATCTAAAAGTTTAAAATTGTACTGTTTCACCTTAATTGATTGTCTGGCACTTGCAAAGGTGCTACAACCGAATGTCGAAGTAGTTCTCTTCACATTGGTGAGATGGCGCTGATCTTCAGCGGAAGCGTGGAAAGTATTAGAAAATTTCGACACATCCCTCAGCGGCTTGGTAGCATAATTGGTAGTGCATTGGGCCGGAATCCTAAGGGTGCGGGTTCGAATCCCGTCTAAGTTGCTACGGGTGAGCCGATTTTTTTCTAATATTTTTCATTATTTATTCATCTTAATATAAAAATAGCATTGTGAATGCAAAAATCTAAAAGTTTAAAATTGTACTGTTTCACCTTAATTGATTGTCTGGCACTTGCAAAGGTGCTACAACCGAATGTCGAAGTAGTTCTCTTCACATTGGTGAGATGGCGCTGATCTTCAGCGGAAGCGTGGAAAGTATTAGAAAATTTCGCCACATCCCTCAGCGGCTTGGTAGCATAATTGGTAGTGCATTGGGCCGGAATCCTAAGGGTGCGGGTTCGAATCCCGTCTAAGTTGCTACGGGTGAGCCGATTTTTTTCTAATATTTTTCATTATTTATTCATCTTAACAATAATAATAATAATAATACCGGCTAACGAATCGATTATCGAAAAGTCTGCTGGGTTTCAACTTAAAACAGAAAAATCAAAGTAAGGAATTTGTTCTGTTGACGTAATTTGGAAGATAACGATGTTCGTGTGACATCATGAATTGGGTTTCGCCATTTTGGCCCAATTGGGGCTCGATATATCTGTTTTAATTTGAAACCCAGCAGACTTTTCGATAGTCGATTCGTTAGCCGGTACGGCCCCTGGTCAGCCCTTTCAGCCATCTAATTAGGTTGGTAAACTTTTCCAAAACTGTTGTGAATTATATGTTTTCTGGTGTCTTTTGGCTTTGGAGTCAGGAATAACCAATTGCGGAATTTTTATAACACTTCATTTTATTTTAAATAATAATTTAAAATTTAAATTTACAGCATAGTACAATACATCACTTTTACGGCTGTAAGTGTAATGCCTTGCCTTTGCTCAAATAAAAAAAAAAAGTTTGTCATTGGCAATGTCAACTAGTTGTCATTTCAGTCACAGTCAGCTTAAATAAATAAAATAACTATTTTGTGAGCAAGTTTGTAGATACACATATATTTACGTGATCATCACAAACGTATAAAGCTCTCTGACGACAATTCCTCTGCACCACGTCTCTTTCAAAGGTATGGGAATTGTAAAAAAATGTTCTGCGGATGGTCAGATCTATATTTCAACAAAACAGAATAAAGCAGTGTAGTTACTTCATCGGCGTAATAAGATGGATAATGGATTTCTTCAAGCTGATCCATTTCCCATAACTGAACAAGAAAAACACTAGAAAATCACAATAAAAAAGCTGATAAACAAACAACAACATTAGGTCGTGACTAATGATCAAAGAATAAAATAATTACCTATGATTACTCTTTGACACTGTCTGTGAAATCTATCCTGTCAATCAGTTTTTTTAATCAGTAAATGCAAGGGAACTTCGTGTTCAGCCGTACGTTTGATATTTTATCGCGATAATAATATAAAAATATATATTTGGTTAACAAGGTAAAATAAAAAAAATCATAATACCTATTATTTTCTTTATTCTTCAAACGTGTGCTATCAAAAAAAATATAAAACAACTCACTTCGAAAATCTTACCAACCCAATTCTAATCTTTAAGATCTGTACCTATTGTATTGAAAACGGCGAATCAATGCTTACCTACTTTACTAATGCTGTTGACTACCATTTGAGCCATTTGGATAGGCGCTGTGCCGGCCGGTTCGTTCCCCACTACGTTTCAATGTGTTTTTGAATTATAGAATTCATTAGTACGTTTATGCAACGCTTTAATTTTGAGGGCGCATTTTTGAGACGCTTGCTTAGCCTTATCTTCCCTTTTTATTTTCAATTTTATAAGATTTAATTGCAATTATTGCAATTATTAAATGAACTTTTCAATATTGTCTCAGGTCTGGGTGTGTGTCATACCACCGTTGTTTCTGATTTCCTTAAGGTGATTAGATTCCTCGATGACCTTGGACGTTTGAGCCTACCGCCACGCGCCACAGCCACGCGCCACAGCCGCGCACCCCGCACGAAAACACCGATCAAAGAGTACAAGGGCTTAGGAAGGTATAGAAGCGCACTGTGAGCGCACTCCATAGGTAACTGAGCTGGAATTAATAAATCTGCCTACTTAACTACTTTTAAAATATAACATAGATTTCGGTTTCCGTACCTACCAATTGTAAGTTACCTAATAGTTAGATGTCAAAATTGTTTCATTGCCGCAATAGCGACTTTATTATTTTATTCGATCTGCAAAATCCAGTGCATCCTCCATGGTATTCGAGGAATTTAATAAGAAGGATAAAAGAAAAAGAAAATAAAAGGCTGAATTTTAAAAAATACAAGAATCCATTAGATAAAATAGAATTAAAGCTGCTTAAGAAAAGATGCAATAAGCTCGCATTGGATTGCTATAATTGGTATATCAGTAAAATAGAGACTCAATTAACGAAAGACCCAAAGCGATTTTGGTCATATATTAAAACTAAAAAATCTAATCATAGTAGTTATCCCGCTTCACTTACTGATAATATTATTACTACTAGTGAGGGCAATGAGATTTGCAATCTGTTTGGATCATATTTTTCATCTGTTCACGATAAAAGCGGTCAAAGATGTACAACGACTATGAGTACACAATCCAATGTAGGAGTTTCAGAAACTTTTCATTGCATACAATTAAGTGAGGAAGATTTGGCCGGAAAAATTCAAGGATTGAATACAAATAAAGGCCCTGGGGGCCTACTCAAATGGCAAACGTTATAAGCGTTTCTATATTCTACATGTTTCTTCGACTCGGCGAAAGCGATATTATTTTGGTACCCAACCCATCTCTGCATTCAATCTTCAAACGCTTGTATCACAGAGTAACTAGAGAGAGAGTAACTCAAAGAGTCCACTAGCGCCTTTGGAAATCGATGCGGAACTACTGACATGAAATTTTAATAGCTGAAAATGTAATTTTTTGTTTCTTATTATATATTTATTTTACTTTTTTGTAATATCTTTATTTATAACAAAATAGAAAATATTAATGAAAAAGAACAAATCAAAACAAAAAAATACAAAACAACTATGATTTGGCTCGGTATTCGTACAACGGTATAAATGTTGTAGCACGGTAAATATCTATTAATATTGTAACTAGGGTTGCCACCTTTTTTGAACTAATAAAGTATATTGATTGCTAAAGCTAGTAAAAAGTACGTTGTATGTTGTATGGAAATAAAGTAATATTTATTTTTACCTTTAAAACATACTTTTTATTACTTTTGGCAATATTTAAGCAAATCTTGTGAAATAAAGTATTTTCACGTACCTACTTTATTTTCCTCATAAAGTAGAGAGTACAATAACCCCGAAATAAAGTACAGGTGGCAACCTTAAATTGAGACCTTTTTGTCGCACGATACACCCGGCTACAGTATTTTAATTTCAGCTAAGTACCTACTTTCGTATCTTTCTAGTTTTGTAATTGCGTATAACCTGCGTAATATTTTAGAATCCATAATATTATAGCGAAAATGAAATAGGTAGGTAGGTACCTAGGTTAACAAAACTAACAGTAAAAACAAAAAACTGAAAAAGCTAAATACCTATATATTAAAGAGAGAAACAAATTATTTTCAAATCCTTCGAGCCGTACTTAGTAGGCAATACCTATAGTAAAAAAAAATATTTTAATAAAAGTATACTAAATCTTATTTTTTGGACTCCGGGTATTTAAACATGACATCTCTGCCTGTCTAGCATGACCGATTTATATCGCGTGATGTAGCGTTTTATCACGTTGAACTGTCAAAAAGACAAAGAAATTTGACAGTTGAGTGTCGATAAAATGCTATATCACGCGATATAAATCGGTCATGCTAGGCAGGCTGGAGTAATAAAATAATAAATATAATACAAACAGCACAATCTGCAATTTACCATAGTAAGTAAGTACTTGTATTTCAATCAATAATTAGTTCGTAGGTATATTACGTTCGTCACTGCGGCGCATTCGCGACTGTTCGTGTACCGAGTATTGTTGAAATTGGAATACTGATAGATACAGTCAGTGGCACGAATCATGAAATTGAGTGGGGATTGCGGGGAACGCGTATTCTGGGTATGCGTTGCGGTGAGAGGGGCGCAGGCGGCGGGAGAGGGGCACGCACTATTGGTCGCTCACAAGAGCACATGCGCAAACTTATCCCCACTCCGTCGAAAAATATTCATGATTCGTGCCACTGACTGTACTCTGTACCATTACCTTGGTAGTAATGTCATGTAAATAAACAGAGGTGGTGGTAATCCGCTACGCTACTGGACTGGGTCATTAATTCGGGTGTCGAATTTTATCATTATTATTGTAATTCGCACCATGACCAAACTCAAAAACGATTTTCATTTTCATATTTTTAATATAATAATTAATTTAATATAGTTTTTTGGCAAACTTGAAGACTTTGTTGTGAAAGTTGATGCTTAAGATTCAGAGATGACGCTACTTTTGTTTCGACCGTTTACGTTGTTCCAAGTGTGCCCCTCTTGTATTATACTGTATGATCTGTGTTTAACGTTACGCTAGCTCCGACAGAAAGAAATGGTACTCAAATGGCTATTTTGACATGTAGATTTGCCGACGATAGCCAGCAATCGTACTAAATCGAAGCGAACGCCCATACCCTGTAGAAAGAAACAAATAGTCGTACGACACGTGTCTTATTTTCAATTTTGAAAAGGGTTTTTGTGTTTCCTGTGATTCCTGCCAATAAAACTAATGGAGAAGATAAATCATAATAGTGATCTGTGTAAGAAGCACTGAAGCAGGCCACTTAAGGCGTGGGGCCTCGGAATTAAAATCCCTAATCATCAGTAAGTACTTAGAATTAATTGATAAATTATGCAGTAGGTATTTTGAAGAGTATTCTTCTTTACAAAAGCCTGAAGGCATTGGCGTATCTAAAGATTATTTCCAGTGGGGCAGGGCCTCTAGTTCTGGGGCAAAGCCTAGGGTCACAGAATATATAATAGTACTAACGTCTAGGGTGCTTGACTAGAGCCGTGTTGGAGTTTTGAAAGGCAATAGAAAAGTATTATAGCTGGTATTTTTCTGGGGTGGGTATCAGGCTGGTCTGGGGTGGGCACGGCCCACCCCCTTCCTGCCAATGCCTGAAGGTTGTCATTTCGTAAGTATAAATTAGTTCCAGTTACTCGTAGGTACAATACCTAATTATGTAAAATCTTTTTTCATTAGTTTCCCTTTCTTTAGTCGGTAATCACAATAAAATATGATTCCCTTATAATTAACATTTATCCTTCATGTAGCATGGAATCAGTATTAGTTGAGCTATGTAATGATTTCAAATTTTCAATTAAGTACTTTTTATTGTTTCAGGTCGTGATAATTTCTTCTTGAATTTTCGTTCAAAATAAAATTTGCACTACCTATATTATAAGAAGATAAAGAAGAAGTGTAAAGTGAAATTATAGTGATGATTTCTGAAACTGTGGCAAGCTAATGGGCTGTGTAATAAGTGAGCGAAGCTTTGTACTAATGTATTTTATCACAAATACAACACAGAGAAAGCATTGATAATTTGATACAATGGCAAACAAAATAGTGTATAAAACATAAGAAAAATATGTCATAAGTCAAAGACTTCTATGTTGTACCTATACCTATTACACATGTATAAAAAAGGAACAACAATTAAAAAATAATAAATTAAAAGTAAAAGCTATAAAGCATGTATCAAAAAAGAGGTCAGCTCGGCAGCTGGCCGAGTGATGGTAAGTGTTAAACTTGATATTATACATAACATATAGTTAACTTCACCACCATAGACTATAGCCTGACATGCTATAGTTCAGTGCGGGTTGGCTTGGTGAGTTGAGTAGTGGTCCCCCGACACATATTTGGAAGTTAAATGCAGACAAACAGACATAAGGCTTCAATAACACATAATCTTTATGTTTAAGTTGCATCGGGGCTATGGTTTCCAGATCTAATAATGAGATTTCCTGACTTTTTCCCTGACTTTTCAGGAAATTTCTTGTAAATCTACATCTACATTCTTAATTTAGTTGACATTTAATAATCTTTTCACACCAAGTGATTTACAAATTATGTGTTTTCATTAAGTTTTTACTGCTACAGTTATCAGTACATCCCTGACAACTACAGTTTTTATCCCTGTTTTCCTGATAGATGACTTAAATTCCTGACATGTCAGGAATGTTACTTGGTAATTAATATTCGCTAATTCTAATTCACTAATAATAATCACATAGTCATAAATTTACCTCTTTAATGAGTGAAAAAATAAAAATAGAATAAAAATAGTAGGTAATTGTTTTAATATAATGTTAACTTAAATAAATAAATACCTACTTTTTTTACAGGTGACACTTAGAAGAAGGCCTGTTTGTAAGATATACTAGTTACAATAAGCCAAGCAAGACTGATTCAACTACTGATACAAGATGGTATCTAACAAAATCATGGGCCTCAGTACTTTGTCTGCGTGAAAAGCTTTTTTTGCTATCCCTTGGGAACTTTGTTAAGGATGAAAGGACCCTATGTCCTTCTCTGTACCCCTGACAACATGTACCTATGTAAAATTTCATGATGATTGTAACAATTGTTTGTTACACCTCTAAACAAACAAACGGACTTTCTCATTTATAATATTATTAGTAAGGATGTGGTTGCTTTGTTATTATTATTTTTTTACTTTTAAGTTCAAAAAGTAAATGTTTTCTTTGATTTAAATTTAAATTTGTTTTAATCTAACACCTTATAACTACCCTATTATTTTGATAATGCAAAACAACAACATATTGTTGAATTTTTTTTTTGTTTTGTAGATGTGACAGATAGTACACAAAATGAAAGGTTAGAGGTAGGTAGTCAATATTTTATTTTATAATTATATCTAAACCAATACAATTAGGTATATGATTTTAAAGCACAAAGTACAGTACAGCCAGAACTTTTCCATCATGCTCCTTTTTATTTTATTATTACAGTACCTAAAGTTTCATAATCTTGTTTGTCGCTTGGAGCAAAATATTCATTAGGTACTATAATTTTGTTCAATAGCTTCAGCGTTTGTTCCTGTGCACCATCGGGCACGTTCGGTGTCCAAGGGTTAGTTTTTCCAACATCTTTTCTAGCCAATTTAAAAGGTACTTGTGTATTATATTCTGCAATGTCAATATACCTATTGAATTGTATGTATCTGAAATTCAATAAGATTGGGCTAATAACAATTTAGGTAAATAAAAGACTTATTAAAAACCATAGCGGTATTTTGATCTAATAAGTAGTCAGTATATAATGTTACGGCTAATACCCGAAGTACCCGAATAGCTGGCTAAAACTATGTGCAGCCTATGTGTAGTTTGGGGTATGAAGAAAGTTATTTGTATTATCTGTTAAAAAAAATCATCATCATCATATCAGCCGCACGACACCCACTGCTGGGTATAGATAGGCCTATCGGCTACACCTAGTTTTAGCCGCACTTCGGGTATTAGCTGTAACATTATAATTATATACTTATTATTTACCAGCATTCTTGATCACTTTTTTGTTTGTTTCATCCTTTGGTCAGAAAAGAGAGTCATGTTTTCTTGCCAATTATATTCCGTAAGTATTGTAGGTATCTTGAACTGAAATAAATGTAAGTTATGATTGATAAGCCCATACGATAAGTCTTAAGTGTGGTATTTTGATGTAAGTAATATAAAGTTCTTACTTACTTACTAAGTAAATATATCTTATTTATTATTATAGGTATCCATGGCATATGATTGCTGATTATTATAAAGAAAATTAGGTAGGTACTATACTATTCTAATTAATTAGTTTAGTAATAAACACATTAAAATTTTTACACAACACAGAGGAAATAATTGCATTCCAACAGAATAATCGCTGAGTCATTGATCCATCGAGATAAATATACAAGAGAAGCAAACCTCACTTCCACGCGCAACAAAAAGCGTGTAACTTTTTAACAGTGTAGGACGGAGCTTTGAAACCACTAAACATTTTTAAGTAAACATATATCTGACTCACTCACACACGTCCCAAAAACAATACCGTCGCCAAGATTAGACAAATACCACAACAAAATTAGACAAAGACCGCGATATCAACATGCATTTTTTTTTTAGAAAATTGTGTTGCCTCCTATGTGAAATTTTACCCCAAAATAATCAATGAAAACAAGAAAAATTTGGCTATAGAATGAAAGTATTTTATAACAAAAGCTATATGACGGCCAACTTTTTGTTTGTGGTCCGATTTCGATGAAACTCGGTTCTTAGTACTATTTTGACATGAAAACAGTAAAGCTATGTTGAAAATATAAAAATTTCAAGATGGCGGCCAACTTTTTTTGTTTGAGGGCCGATTAAGGTAAAATTCGGTATTTGTTACTATCTTAACACGAAAATGTTGAAATATTAAAAAATCCAAGATAGTGGCTAACTTTCATGTTTGGGGGCCGATTTCAATGAAACTCGGTTTTTGGGTACTATTTTGACACGAAAATAACAACGCAATGTTGAAAATATTAAAATATCCAAGATGACGGCTAACTTTTGTGTTTGAGGGCCGATTTCAGATTTAGAGGGGTAAATTGGGGGGGAGGGGAAAAACTACCATCCAGTGGCGCTCCCACTCCGCGGAAGTACAAAGTTATACAGATATATGCATTTGAAATTTCAACTAACAACTTCAATCGTGATTATCTCGGAAACTATGAACTTCCACTGGGGAGGAGTTAGACAGGGGAGGTCACTTTCAACCCCCCTTCCTCCCCCCCAGACCACAACCCTAAATTCCATGGCCCATATTCTAAAGTTTACCCTGTCTTCTTTTTAATCAGTAAAATAATATATTAGTTTTGAACGAATTAATGATTATGAGGGATAGGGGGGGTAAGGTGGGGGATAAGCTACCCTCCAGTGGCACTCCCTCTCCGTGGAAGTGTGTGTACTGTGGTAAGCTTTAATGAAATTTCAAATGCGTATATCCAATAACTATGCATTTCCGCAGAGTGAGAGTGCCACTGGAGGGTATCTTTTTCCCCCCTTACCCGCTATCCCCACATATCCTTAAATTCATGTAAAGCTATTTCTAAAATGTTAACTGATCAAAATAAGAAGGTTAACTTTGGAATATGAGCCATGGAATTTGGGGTTGTGGTTTGGGGGGTAGGAAGGGGGGATGAAAGAAACCTCCTCTGTCCAACTCCTTCCCAGTGGAAGTTCATAGTTTCCGAGATATTTACGATTGAAGTTGTTAGTTGATATTCCAAATGCATATATCTCTATAACTATGTACTTTCGCAGAGTGGGAACGCCACTGGAGGGTAGTTTCCCCCCCCCCCCCCCCACTTTACCCCTCTACCCCCCATAATCATTAATTCATGCAAAACTAATATATTTTTACAGATCAAAAGAAGACAGAGTAAACTTTAGAATATGGGCCATGGAATTTCGGGTTGTGGTTTGGGGGGAAGGGGGGATGAAAGTGACCTCCCCTGTCCAACTCCTCCCCAGCGGAAGTTTATAGTTTCCGAGATAATCACGACTGAACTTGTTAGTTGAAATTTCAAATGCATAATATAAATCTCTATAACTATGTACTTCCGCGGAGTGGGAGCGCCACTGAAGCATAGTTTCTCCCTCCCACTTTACCCCCCTACCCCCCATAATCATTAATTCATGCAAAACTAATATATTTTTTTACTGATCAAAATAAGACAGGGTAAACTTTAGAATTTGACCCATGAAATTTGGGGTTGTCGTATGAAATAGGCCCCTGACACAGAATAATGATACTACCAGTATTCTAACTTAGTACTAACGGCCGAAATGCGAGCCACACCTATGCGCCTCGAGTTCGGGCTGCTCTCGGGCTGGTACAGTCGCGAATGCGCCGCAGTGACGAACGAACGGTGGTTTCGTATTTTGTGATCACGATGGCGAATTGCAACTATGGAGTATATTGTGCTGTTTAAAATAAACCATAAGAGTTTAAATAAACCAAACGGTAAAAAGAATGATAATGTGTTACATTATTAACGTCAGACGAGTATCTATAGCATCTGCGTCATCATAATTAAATCTAGTTCAAAGTCAATGATGCACAATGATTTACAATTATAGTTTGTTTGTTTGTTACGTCTTCACGTCTTAACTACTGAGCCGATCATCATGAAATTTTGCATACACGTTGTCAAGGGTACAGAAAAGAATATAGGGTACTTTTCATCCCGAAAAAAGAGTTGTTCCCGAGGGATAGCAAAAAAACTAACCACGCAGACGAAGTCGCGGGTGGCCGCTAGTCCTTACTAATATAATAAATGCCAAAGTCCGCTTGTTTGTTTGTTACGCCTTCACGTCTTAACTACTGAACCGATCATCATGAAATTTTGCATTACATGTTGTCAGGGGTCCAGAGAAGGACATAGGGTACATCATTTCATCCCGAAAAAAAGTACTTTTCCCGAGGTAAAGCAAAAAAACTTTCCACGCAGACGAAGTCGCGGGCAGCCGCTAGTGTTTTATACAATTCATGAATTAAAAACTAAAAATAAATTAACAATAAGAAAAACGTTTCTAGAAAATTTCAGATTTCATATACCTACAATATCAAAAAAGGTTAGAACTTTCTTTGGGGGAAAATAAAATTATAAAACAATTTTTAAGCGTAAGTCACCGGTGATCTACGCGGCGGCTTAAGTGTTAATAATTACAGATCACTTTTTGTATTTGCTTATTACCAAAATATCAAACCATATTATAAATTGTATATGACAAAATATAATTTAAAAGCAAAATGATAACCTTTTGAATTATTAGGCAACCTAACACGCTATCATCTTTATTTCTAAAATATAACATACAATCACGAAATTAGAGACAAATTCAAGTAGGTGAAGATAGGTACTGTTAACTTTATTTCATCTACCTACTTGAGTTTGTTTCTAGTTTTGTACATAGATGCAGGCAGCCCTATCGTATGTTGACGTACCGCGCGGCTCAAGTTACGTATTTCAAGGACAGGCTCGAGTTAGAATACTGGTAGTATCATTATTCTGTGCCCCTGATTAAATACTGATGGATCACCCAGTGCTCTGTGGCACAAAGAATTTGTGTCTGTGGGACACAATACCAAGCAACGCGCGGCAAAAAGGTTCCTTTGCTTTCAATTTGACTTAAATTCTAGTTTAAAATGCCGGGTATTTTTTTCTATGATTTAAAAAGTTATTGTAAAAATAGCACAAATGTGATTATAAACGAAAACATAATTTACCAAAACATTTCTTTTATGATATAACAGAAGTGTATGTAACATCAGAGGTAGCGGAGTACACCTATCCATTAATCACTAATTCTCCCCAAAAATGGGAAAACTAAAACGATGTTTTTAGCGGTAGCACTGAACCTAAATTATGGTATGATTTATTTTATTTCTTTTTTTGCGTTTTTAACGTTAATAGTAATACAAAAATAATAAATTATCGCGTAAAAAGTAATTCTCTTTAATGTGATAAGTTTTTTTGACCTCGAAGCGCACTCTTTCACTACGCATTTTGAAGAGCTGTTTCTCTGTAGGCCTCCCACTGAGGACTGGCTTGACATAATCTTTACATATGTCAGCTGACATATCCGAAGTGTCCTCAACTTGGCGCGGTAAGTGCTTCTCTTGTATATTTATCTCAATGCATTGATCACCATAAAGTACATTTTAACCATGGAAAGAAATGGCAGTATAATATGATCGTCATCTCGTATGTGCAGTACATTAACGCGTGCTGAAAAAATCAGGGGCTGAAAATAACTAGGACGAATTTTATTTTTTCCATGCTAGTCGATTCTGAAAAATGATCGATGACTCAGCGAATAGTCTGTTAGAATGCACCCAAAGTAATGAGACGAGACTATCGGTGTTTTAGTTCTATGTATTCTGTGTTTGTAGAATGGAACAAGCGTTTGTGATGTTAATGTACTTTTGAGTACCAAATTAGTGTCGATATCGTTTAAGCGTAGGATTTTGTATAGAGAAACGCTTAGAAATATTTTTATGCAATATGATTTGACTTGATTTTGGATTACTTATGGTTTTAAATTAACAATAATGCAATGTTATGTGTGTAAAACAGTCACAGGCATCCGATGGACGACTATTTGTTTAATTTAAGGTAAGATTATAGTTTTATTTGATCAAATAGAAACATTGTACATTTGAGTACGAATCAACAAATTCGTTACGCTTGATCACGTGACATATGTCAATCCCATACATTGTCTTTCTATTCTACTAGCGTTAATTGTAGTAAGTGGCCATTTGAGTAGGCCCCCAGGTCCCGATGGTATCCCTCCCTATTTCATAAAATGCTGCGCAAATGCCCTGGTAAAACCATTATTAGAAATATTTAATACCTCATTAAGAACAGGTGTATTCCCAGATCTTTGGAAAATTGCCAAAGTTGTCCCTGTTTTTAAAAGTGACGATAAAAACGTGGTCAGTAACTACAGGCCGATCTCAATTCTAAACGCTTTTGGGAAATTACTCGAATCATTTGTTGCCTCTGCAATCCAAGCTTTTTTAACGCAGCACATGACTGTACATCAGCATGGCTTCTTGCGCGCAAGATCAACTACCTCTAATTTAGTTACATTTACTGAAAAGGTGGCTGCTGCCATGGATGGTGGCAAGCAAGTTCATGTGGTCTATACAGATTTTAAAAAGGCCTTTGATAAGGTCCCCCATAACTCTCTAATCATGAAACTTCATACTCACGGTATCACAGGTCCTCTATTAAGGTGGATTGAGTCTTATCTCACAGGAAGATCTTTCTTGGTGGTTGTGAATGGGTTTCATTCTTCAACTTTTCCAATAACTTCTGGGGTTCCCCAAGGTTCTCATCTGGGCCCAATTTTGTTCAACGTTTATGTCAACGATATACCTAACTGTATTGAAAAATCCACTCCTTTCATGTACGCTGATGACTTAAAAGTTCTAAAAGTTGTTGAGTCTCTGGCAGATGCGAATGATTTACAGCAAGATATTAATCATCTCGTCACGTGGTGTGAGGCTAACGGAATGTACCTTAATCCTAATAAATGTGTCCAAATTAATTTTACTCGTAGTAATAGTAAGACAATACACTATAAATACAAAATTAATGACCTAGTTCTGAATGAAGTGGAAACCGTCAAAGACTTGGGGATCATATTAGATAAAAAACTTACTTACATTCCACATATCGAGCATACTGTAAATAAGGCGTCAAGAACACTTGGGTTTGTGTTGCGAAATATAAAAGAATTTCAAAATCCGGTTACTAAAATAACATTGTATAAAAGTTTAGTTCGCAGTATACTCGAATGCCTCACTATGCTACTCACATATTAAGAATTGAAAGGATACAGAAAAGGTTCTTGTGGCACTTGATTTACGCGGAAGGGGCGGCAAGGAGAGTGAGATCATACGAAGATAGACTTAAGCACTATAAGCTAAGCAGTTTGGAAAATCGCCGAGAGTTGTTGGACTTGACGTTTTTTCTAAAGTTAATGACGAATGGGATAGATTGTCCCCAACTTCTAGGCCACATTAATCTCAAAATTCCTTTTCGCTACCCTCGTCATGCGGTTGAGAAGCTTTTTGAGATTCCGCCGCGCAGAACCAATTTCGGTCGAAACTCACCAATCCCACGTCTCTGTAGAACATACAATCAAGTCAGTGCTGACTTAGATATTTCTATTTTTATTTTATTTTTATTTTCTTATTTCTTATCCCTATACTAAGAATCGTAGACTGTTTATAACCCTGCACCAGGACACGTAGTTGGATCATTTAAATTTTAAGTTATACCTACCTATTTCTAGTTATAATTATTTCCTATAGGTTATAGTATATATATGTAAATTTTAAGTACCATTAGACTTTATTTAGTGCATGTTGTGTTTGTCTATAATAGATTGTGCAATTAGATCACTATTCCTTTGTGTAATTTAGAATGTAAGCTTAATTGTTACAACAAACCATTAACAAATAAAAATAAAAAAAATGATTTTTTTTTAAATATAGGTAATCCGTGCAAAAATAATGACCTACCTTTTTGTTATTGTTGTTATTTATTATTGTTGTTGAAATGTTGTGTTGAATTTAAAGGGTTGATATTCCTTATCGTAAGAATCGTAAGGGGTTGGAATAGAAATATGAAAATAATTTAGTGATGTAGGTACTTAGAGAAAAAATTAACTAACCAAATGTAGTCCTTGAACTGATGTTTCACATATATTTATTTCAACTTTCTCTGGCTAGCCATTAATGAGGAGTAGGCTTTTCAAAATAGCCATTTGAGGAAGCTAATCGCCTTAACACAAGTGCTATAGCTACTTACTTTGGGATTGGAGCAATGTATGTGATGTTGTCAAATATTTATTTATTTATTAATTTTTTTTATTTTTATTTCAATTCGTTTATTTCTTTAATGCTATGACAGAGTAATTATTATAAGCAGCAGATAAAGCAGAGTATAATATGTAAAAGTGTATTTGCATTTTTTTATATAATAGTATTATCGTATGTATATGCAATTATTATGATATCAACTAGAACTAGCACTTTGTGAGCTTTCCGCGGTTTCCGGACAAGGATCTGGGTTAGTAAATATTTTTCCATGTTGCCATAGTAATATTTTTCCTAATAAAAAAATCTATTCGATGACATCAAATACTGGTAGGTACTAAATGCCCATCCTCATTTTTATTTTTCGAGTAAGTATTCACATGTACCAATCACCTAATTAAATTGCGTTCTAACTATAATTTTATGCAATTTTATTAAACAAGTAGGTATATCCTAATCATTATTATTATTACTATGGATACATGGAAAAATATTTTCCCATGTTTCCATAGTACCTACCTAATATTTTCCTAAAAAAAAATCTATTCGACGACACCAAATCTTATCTCAATATACAGGGTCATTTTTGGACCCCTTTTCAAACTTTGTCAGGTCATTCTATAACAGCAGTACAATCAATTTATGAAGTAAAACAAAAATATTTTCTTTACATTTTTACCCCAAACTTTTCCCTACACAAATTGAAATTGTTGTCACCGTTTGCGAGTCGCACGGTCGACCCGCGCGAGCCCCTCTCCCGCCACCCGCCTTCCCCCGCTCACGCCCCGTGCGCGAGAGTGAGCGCGCGCGCCTAGATTTTTAGGATATAAACAGTGGCTGAAAACTATGAATTTAAAAAGAAATAATTCAAAATTATCTCACCAACTTTTTTTTTTTATTACTTCCTTGAACATATATTTGATTTTGTAAAGGGGTCGCAAAATTACGCTGTATAAAATCGTAAACTGAATGACTGACTGATCTATCAACGCACAGCCCAAACCGCTGGACCTAGAGACTTGAAATTTTGCACACAGATACCTTATACCGTGTAGGCATCCACTAAGGAAGGATTTTTGAAAATTCTATCCCTAAGGGGATGAAATAAGGGATGAAAGTTAGTATGAAAGTCCCTCAGTTTTGAAGCTAGGATCTTCAAATTTTGTGTTTAGGCTGACGATTGAATATTAATAAATACGGGTCTCGGCGTTTTTCAAAATTCTACCCCCGAAGGGGTCAAAAGGGGGATGAAGTTGTGTATTGAAGAAAATCCTTTATTTTCGAAGTCAAAATTGCTAAATATATAATTTAGGCTTATGGATGGAAATCTAACGCAACGTATATTGTTATTGTTAGTATTTCAACCCCTACTGGGATGAAATGGGGGTGAAAAGGGGTAAAAAAAACCTAAAAATAGATATGGATGTCGTTATTTGGGGTTTTCTGGGATGACGATTGCAAAAATGACATTTATTTTGAAGTCCAACACGGTGGACATGATTTTTACCCCTCAAGGGGTGAAAATGGGGTTCAAATTTTGTATGGAAAAATAATATTAAATGGACATTTCAACTTAAACTTCATAGGAGCACGTCTAAAAATAAATAAGCAATCATATATTTTGTGATTTTGAAAATCAACCCCTTAGGGGGTAAATGGGGTGAGTAAACCTAAAAATAGATATGGATGTCATTATTGGGGTTTTCTGGGATGACGATTGCAAAAATGACATTTATTTTGAAGTCCAACACGGTGGACATGATTTAACCCCTAAAGGGGTGAAAATGGGGTTCCAATTTTGCATGGAAAAATTATATAAAATAGACATTACAACTTTGAACTTCGTAGGAGCACATCTAAAATAAATAGAATACATATATTTTGTGATTTTGAAAATCAACCCCTTAGGGGGTAAATGGGTAAGTAAACATGAAAATCGATGTGGATGTCAATCTTGAGGTTTTATGGGATGGTGATTGCGAAAATGACATTTATTTTGAAGTCCAACACGGTGGACATGACACATCATGGACCTGGACCTGGACATGCACATCCAGGGAACAGGAACGGGAACGGGCACGGGCACGGAAACAGGAACGGGAATGGGAACAGGACGAGAACGGGACGGGAATGGAACGGGCCGGAACGGAAACGGAACGGGAAGGGAACGGGAATGAAACGGGAACGGAATGGGAACGGGAACGGAACGGGAACGAAACGGGAATGAAACGGTAACGGTACGGGACGGGAACGGGACGTGACCGGGACCAAAACGGGAACGGAATGGGACAAAACGGAACGGGTACGAAACGGGAACGAAACAGGAACGGAACGAGAATGGGACGGGAACGGGAAAGGAACGGCACGGGAACGGGATGGGAACGAAGGGGAAAGAAACGGGAACGGAACAGAACGGGAACGATACGGGAACGGAATGGGACGAGAACGGGACGGGAACGGGAACGGCACGGGAACGGGAACGGCACGGGAACGGGACGGGAACGGAGGGGAAAGGAACGGGAATGGAACGGGAACGATACGGGAACAGAACGGGACGAGAACGGGATGGGAACGGGAACGAGAACGGGACGGGTATGGGAATGGGAACGGAAGGGGTACGGGATGGAAACGGAACGGGACGGAATGGGAACGGAACGGGAACGGAATGTGAACGGGAACGCCACGGGAACGAGAACGGGACGGGAATGGGAAATGAAGGGGTACGGGTCGGGTACGGAACGGGAACAAGAACGGAACGGGACGGAATGGAAACGGAACGGAATAGGAACGGGAACGGAACGGGAATGAAACGGGAACGGAACGAGAACGGTACGGGAACGGGAACGAGAACGGGACGGGGACGGGAATGGCAACGGAAGGGGTACGGGAACGGGATAGGAAAGGGACGGGAACGGACGGGAACAGAACGGGAACGGGAACCGGAACCGGAAACGTAAAAATGACTGGTCAGATCCTGGTTGAAGGTTCTCTAAGGATTTTTTCTAACATCAACGCGGACGAAGTCGTAAACTAAATCGTAAACTGAATGACTGACTGACTGACTGATCTATCAACGCACAACCCAAACCGCTGGACCTAGAGACTTGAAATTTTGCACACAGGCAGTAGGCATCCACTAAGGAAGGATTTTTGAAAATTCCATCCCTAAGGGGATGAAATAAGGGATAAAAGTTTGTATGAAAGTCCCTCAGTTTTGAAGCTAGAATCTTCAAATATGGTGTTTAGGCTGACGATTGAAAATAAATAATAATTAACTAAGGTTAAGGTTCCCTAAGGACGAAGTCGCGGGCAGAAGCTAGTTATTGTTATGAGTGATGATATTAAATGCCCATCTTCCTTTTTTATTTTTCGAGTAAGTATTAACATGTACCTATTACCTAATGAAATTGAGTTTTTAGGTACTATAATTTTATGCAATATTATTAAACAAGTAGGTATACGCACGTTGATAACCATACCGTCACTATACGAAATCGGGTGAAATTTAGTTAACAACGCCATCTATCAGCACTCGGAAAAATCAGCGTGTTGCACAAACCCCCACACTTAAAAGGCGAATAGTGCGGCAGAAGTATAGAGTACATTATTATACTAGAGATAGAGATCAGTCAGACCTAATGATCAACGCCATCTAGCGAAATGAGACAAAATCTGTACGATAATATATATAAGTACTAGTAGGTAGGACGGTATCTCCAGTATAATTTGACTTGTAATTTTTTAAGGAAGAACCTACCTAACCGGCACCCTGATTATCTAAAAATAAACTATTTAGCGACCGGTTGCATTTGACATACATTGCCACTTTTCTTTGGTATGTTTTTATTTAACCCAAAAAGAAGTAGCAATGGATCACGATCATCTGTGAACTGCAACCAGTCGCTAGGTGGTTTTCAATTAGATAATCAGCCCGCGGTCAGTTTCTCCATTTTATAAAGAAAACTTTAAAAAATTAATTTATTGCAAATCACCTTTCACTATATAAAACTGTGAAAGACACACGATACCGCGATTCAGCACGAGATAGCGACATCTATCGACAGTTTAACAAACGAAAAATGAACGCCATCTAGCAAATAGTTCGGTAACTAAAATTTTAGGCCGCGCTCCCTTGTAGTGAGTCAAGTACTAAGTGAAAAGCCCCTGGCAATAGTGTCGTTCGTTTTGGAGTTTAGAGGGGGAGCGGCAGTTGTTGCCAGCAACAATGACATGTTTTGAATAGTGACGCGGACGCCGTGCTAGTTATTGAGTTCTGTGTTCAATAACGTCAGTTTTAGCGAAGGGACATGGGGACATTTATAAGTACCGTTGCTACCACGTAAACCAAATTGTTACAATTATTTACTACCTAATAAAAAATACAGATTTTTCTACGATACTTTTATTCAATAATTATAATTTTTTAATCTATTATCCTTAAATTTGTATGGAAATAGAGACATTTATACCTAAATTATTTTTATTTTATTTTATTTATTTAGGAAACAACAGCATATAGTATACAAACTTAATAATATAATATATGTTAGCACGCACATTAGCCTAACAGTTTCCACTAGTAGGTAACACAAATACAATTTCTGTTGAGTAACAATGATGCAATTTTATATAAAAAAAACGCATTATAATTTTTTAAATAGCAAAAACAATTTTAAATCTTTTTGTACGTACATTTTGTTCTTATATAATAATTATGGAATGTTAAATTGAGAAAAAGAAGAAGAATGTTTATCGATTAATTAGTATTATACCTACTAAGCTGGTATTACAAAGCTGTTACACTATTATTTTGGCACTAACTTTAATATAAAAAAATGGAACAGTGTTGATATGAAATTACACGCCAAGAATATTAATTTAAAACTAATCATACTTTGTGAAACAGGCCCATTATTTAAGACTTAAGTAGGTACTTATAATCTACAAAAATACTAAACATTATAATGTCTTTATTTTATGTTATAAAAAAAAACTAAAGAAAACGTTGATTGACAAATTTGGTACTTTAATTTATCGTCGCTTAAAAGGTTGCGAAAACGCCCTATTTTTTCATGAAATATGTCGATGTGATTGAAAGTACTATTAAATTCATTAGCAGCTCTAATTATAAAACTGTTTCGTCTATAGTTGGTCTTACACGAAGGAAGAATAAATGTTTGCTTTTTACGAGAACTAAGTCTTGAGCACTTTAAACTTATTTTACCTAACAAGTAAGGGGAATCAACTAGGTTATTTATAATTTTGTAAAGTAGCACTTGGTCCCTATGAACTCGTCGCGTCGTTAAAGACTTAATTATGTCCGTATCAAAATCCTTAAAACTGTATTTTAAGCGTTTTAAATTTATTTTGAATTTTATCTAACATGTTGATATATTTAGAATATAAAGGATTCCAAACAGTGGAAGCATACTCCAGCTGAGACCTAACATAAGAATTGTATAAAATTATAAGTGTGCTAACATTCTTGAAATCAGAACTCTGACGAAAAATAAACCCTAATAATTTATATGCCTTTCCTGTTATTTTACTAATGTGTAAGTCAAGATATAAACCACTGTCCAGAATAACTCCCAGGTCCCTCACCTCACTCACCCTAACCAAAGTTTTATCATTAATTTTGTAATCAAAAAGTATGTTATTCTTTTTCCTTGTAAATGTAATGACGTGACATTTTTCAACATTTAGATGTAGTTTATTAAGAAAACAGTATTCAGATAGACGAATCAAATCATTCTGCAAATTTATACAATCAGTACGGGACTTAATAACCGAATATATTTTGGTGTCATCAGCATATAACAATAATTTTGAATTTTGAAAACATTTGATGACGTCATTTATGAAAATATTAAAAAGGAGTGGGCCGAGGTGAGAGCCCTGTGGAACCCCGGAGGAGATAGGAATAAAGCTAGACGTAAATCCTTTACAAGTAACCGCTTGCGACCTATTTTTAAGGTAGGAAGTAAGCCATCTCAGCAAATCGCCGTGCACACCGATTGCATCTAATTTAGAAATTAACAGTGAGTGACAAATTTTGTCGAATGCTTTTGAATAATCAGTGTACACAGCGTCCACCTGGTGTCCCTCCTCCATTGATTCAAGCACTGAGTCAAGAAATTCACAAAGGTTAGTTTCAGTGGATCGCTTAGCCACAAAACCATGTTGGTGATTGGTTAATAGAGGACTTATAACAGGATAAAAAGAATCGTATATGATTTTTTCAAAAACTTTAGGTAGAACTGATAACTTAGATATACCGCGATAGTTTCGGACATTATGTCTATCACCGCTTTTATGAATGGGGATAACGAAAGAACGTTTCCATGTAAGCGGCATGACTCCGCTAGTCATTGATAAATTGAAAAGGAAAGCAACGGGAAAAGACAGTTGCTTACTACATCTCTTTAAAAATATAGGATGTACACCATCCGGTCCACTACCCTTAGAAATGTCAATTTTGGAGAGGTACTTCTCGACTGTTTCCTGTGTGATTAAAACATTACTAATAACAACAGAATTAGTTTCATTCGAACTCATACTGTTACTCATGTGGGTGCTAGGAACATCGTTTTCAAATACTGATTGAAAAAATGTGCTAAATAAATTAGAGATACTTTGACCGTCATGTGCCACCTCATGGTCCAACTTCATTGTATCAGGTATGGAATTAATATTTTGTTTTGACTTTATATAAGACCAAAAGTGCTTAGAACAATGATTAATGTTATTTTCTGATCTTGAAATAAATACGTTATAGCAGGTAGTTTCTAATTGTTTTACTGAACGTCTCAGATCCGAAAATATTTCATAATCTGCAATTCTACCGTAAATTTTCCATTTCTTATGTAGTTTAATTTTTCTATTCATCATTTTAATTAAAGGAAATGAAAACCATACTGGATGTATATTTTTCCCTCTTACCAGTTTTGTTGGCACAAATCGATCAATTATCTCGTTGACAATAGAGTAGAATTTTTCAAGCACACATTCGACATCGTCGTCCGACAGGCAAAGCTCCCAGTCCACACCATCGAGTTCGAGGCCTACCATGAACTATTATTGCGATTCAGTTTAGGACCTAAACTGAACTGGTTTGCTTATTTGTACCATGACGCCTTTATAGCGATCAAGTTTCAGCGGCGTCAGCAGCAAGCGATTCAGCGCTAGTCCATAACCCAAACTGACTCGCTAAGCCTTATCATTCATTCATTTTTCGTACCATGACCTCATATTTGCGCCTGCACTGCTCTGCTTATACGTCAATTTTAGCGATCCAAATAAAGTTCCTTATTTTAGACAAAAATCTGAATTGTTAACTGTTTTCTTTAGGCTAAACTAATTTTTAGGATTTAAGATTTTAGTGACGAGTGATTTTTAGTGTTCAAATTGATATTAAACTGTGTTAGAAACCCCAGACAATGTGTTAAAGTGTTATTTGTTCTAAGGTTGGTATATATATTCAAACTTTATATATTTTTTGAAAATATTTGCTTTTAAAGCACTGTCTAGTAATAACATTTATTTTAGATGTGCGATGAATAAACAACTTTCGAATTTTTCGAAAACGATAACACAACAGTGAGATATCTTTTATATCATATTAATTAAATAATAATAAAGTATTTTAAGCTCCCAAAAGAATCCAATCTTTAGACGCGAGTGTTAAAGTAAGAACAAACTTAATGATTTTTCAATAAACAAAATACCTAGGCATGACTAATGTTTACTTACGCCATTCCAATGTGATACTTCGTAACTTTAAAATGCGCGGTCAGCAAAATTACGAAACCACAGTAAAGAAATGTATCAGCATTCTAACTTAGTACAATCAGTTGAAATACGAGCCATACCTATGCGCCTCGAGTTCGGTCTGCACTCGGTAATCTCGGTATACAACAGTCGCGAATGCGCCGCAGTGACGAACGACAGATTTACGTACAATTGATTGAAATACAAGTAATTATTATGGCGAAGTGCAGATTGTGCTGTTTATATTATATTTAATTAACTAATAAATCCCAGACAAAACATTTCTAATTACCCGGAAAGTCCAAAAAAATTAGATTAAGATAAAATTAAGATAACTTATATTTATTATTATTATTATTATTATATAGGTATTACCAACTAACTATGGCCAGAGGGATTTGAAACTAATTTGTTTTTCCCTTTTGATCAACGAAGATAGCAGGTATTTAGCTTTTTTTAGTTTTCTGTTCTTACCATTAGTTATGTATTTTATTGCTTAGAAATTGATTTCTCGGAGAAGGTAAACCCTATAATATTGATTCTAAAATATTACGTACAATCACAAAAATTGTTTAAAAACAAAAAAACCGACTTCAAAAAACCTGAAAATAAAAACAAAATTAGCTACAAAATTAAATACCCCTAAAAAGCAAGAAATAATTTTCAAATCATTAGATACGCATATCATTGTATTAAACACGTATAATGAAGTCGGGTGGGGCTTCTAGAATAAAAAAAGAAGTTGTTCTCCAGCCCCACCCGACTTCATTATACGTGTTTAATACAATGATATGCGTATCTAATGATTTGAAAATTATTTCTTGCTTTTTAGGGGTATTTAATTTTGTAGCTAATTTTGTTTTTATTTTCAGGTTTTTTGAAGTCGGTTTTTTTGTTTTTAAACAATTTTTTATTTTTGTCTTTTCAGTGTAAGTACCTTCTGCATTAGGTAGTTTTACCTTTTACCCAAAGTATGTATAGGTATTATGATTATGTAAATGTAAGCGATGATGTTATGTATTTATTTTTATATTTCACACTTTTGCGTGGTGTAATACCACTAAAAACTCAATTTCCACTGTTCGTGCTGTTTGTTGTTAAGGAGTTCCGTTGTTCCTTCACAGTTCAAGTCTAGTCCAAAACGTCCTTGACCATAGTTAGATACCTAATTTGTTTAAGATTGTCATAATCCTAGCAATATTTCAATCACTACACAGTTTCTATTTGATTTTGAAGAGTTCCCTTGTGTATCTTTAAAATCCAAGGTCCAATAACAATGAAATCAAAATGATATCATCACTAAAGTGTCCTCTTTCAAACAAAAAAAGAATCATCTAAATCGGTACATAAACAAAGAAGATATGGTCGATCATCCGTATAAATTCATAAAATGGTAACGAAAACGACAGTATTTTCAAGTTTTCCTGAAAAATACTGAACCGATTTCAAAATTTCAAAAAATGGGACCAACTTGGGAACAAACCTGATCTAATAACGTTTGAATTATTTCAATCGGTTCAGCCGTCTTCGAGTAATCGGTGGACATACATAAAAAAAAAAAAACATACATACAGCCGAACAGAGAACCTCCTCCTTTTTGGAAGTCGGTTAAAAACCAGAAAGATATACCGAGTTCGAATACTGATACATTTCTTTACCGTGACGAAACTCTCACGCGAACCAAAGACACAAATCGTTCAGTCATTCAATTTTAGCTATTCAAATGCGATTCAGTTCTAAATAGCTCATGGTACGAATTAAAGCGATTCAGTTTGGGAACCTAAACTGAAACGCACCTGTTTTGAATCGCTTTATAAAAGTTGATGGTAGGCATCGTCCTAATGAGATCATAATCCGCAGCGTGAAAACGGCGGACAGTGCGTGGAGCTTGTATAAGACAACAAATGACAAAGACGGGTGATGTTTATCCTCCGGCTCCGATAAAGGTTCAGTGCGGGTCACGTGACATGGTATGCTAGACAATACCAAGTCCAAAAGTCTATTATTGTGATTTAATACACCATTATGCTGATACCATCCTGTAAAACACATAAAAGTATATATTTGAAAAGTCAACGTAGGGTGGATATGCCTAACTCCAGCCCCCCCCTAATACCAGCCCCCAAAAGTTTTTGCTTTGCTTTCACTAAAAAACAGTGAAAATCGGAAACTGTTTAATGGAGCCACACCGCTAGTTAATCCTCTAAGTTGGAAAATCACTATTAGCCGGTCACGTCACCTACAACTCACACAACGAGCAATAATGTTTACCGAGACCGAGTAGAGGTGACTATGTTTGAAAAACAGCATAAAAGCTCGATCGATGCGAACTTTGGGAAGTGTGTTTACGAAGGCAAGATGCAATTTTTTTTAGGTTTTAAGCTTTGATACTAGTAATAGATTAGATATATAACGTTTTGACATTACTAGTTTGTAATTAAATTTACTAATTTCGAAAAAAATAGGGGGGCTGGAGTTTGACTGGATGATTTTCAATAACTTTCTATTATCAGCCGGGGCTGGTATTGGGTATTTAACTTTCGTTTAAGAAATCAAATTCATCTTAATTTGCTCGTCTCAAGGTTGGAATTTGTAGTGCTGTTCACTAGAATTACTAACCCTGCACCCTATGACCTAATTACAGCCGGGTGAAAAATGTTCAATTCCTAAGGTATTTGTTCTGCAAATTAGGGGCTGGTATTAGGATATGTATGAGAACCTAACTCCAGCCGGTCATCTAACTTTACGGCAATATACAGGATGTTCTCAAATATGATTTTAATTATTTTGTTTTATTTTTTAATGTTAGATGTAAAAAGTAATAATAATTAAAACCATTCTTTTCTTCACTTATTTAACTTCACTTCAAGTTTTAGAAACAGAAAATAAATTCAATATAAAAAAAAGGAATATTGAATTCCACTTCTTGGAAAACGCTTAAAAAAGTTTCAAATAATTAAAACGATTTCATACTCGTTGATTATATGTTTATTAAACCAAAGTTAACTATTTGTTACGCCATTTTTAATATATGTGTATTCTTAATTGATTAACATCTACAGGAGAGGTGTAAGTTTCAATGACTTGCTATGGGAATCATAATTTATAGCCTTTAGAGTTTTATTATCACTATTGAGAGTTAGCAAATTATATTTTTTTTATTTATACTAACATGGTTGAATTATTTTAGAACACCCTGTACCCGGCTGGAGTTAGGGAGCAAAGCGGCTGATATTAGGGCAAAGGCGGCTGGAGTTAGGGTTTTTCGCCCTTCGGACATTTAAACGCTTCTCTATTTTTTTCCCACAAGACTACGTAAAACTAAGTACTATTTTCGTAATAAAGATGAATCAACCTACCTAAAACTGTATCAACAATATTTTTAAGATAGGAATTGTGGTAACAACAGAGATTCAAAGTTGAAAAATCCTTAGGGGGGCTGGTAATAGGCATATTCACCCTATCAGCAGACGGATTTTGTAAAATGAAGTTATTGTTTGTCTCGTCCTTTTTTGTCCAAATAGCATTCCTAACGTTGAAATCGCCGACAATCAGAAACTCATCACCCGGCCTGTCAATACTGAAATTGGAAATGGACTCAAAAAATAAATGTTGTGTTGATACCTGATCGTTCGTCTCCGGAAAATAACAGCAGTATAAATGTAGTCGCTTAGAATTTGGACCAGGAGACAGTAAAACATCCACATGAGTTACGTCAGCATCAGGAAACCCGGGAAGCACCCCCGAGCAGCACAAATCCACTACAAGGTCACGTTTAATCCCAATCAATGTACCGCCGCCCTTAGCATAGAAAAATCAAATAAGTAGGCCAACTGGAGCTGTGAGCGAGCGATAATAGCCTAAACACTGGCTGACTGGTAGGGCTGTCGCTTATAGTTTATTCAATCGTCAAAATGCATATGTAAGGCAATCTTTATGTAAAACAATTTTCCCCTGTAGGGTAAGCATCAGGGATCTATAATACCTATATTTTTTTTTATTTTTTTTTTGTACATAGACCAGGAGCTGACTACAATGTTTTCATTACCTACGTCATATTATATGATTATTGAATTGAAAAATTACGATGGAAGTAGGATTTATTAAAACATGGCTTTACTAAATCATGTTTTTATTAAAATAAAATAATTATTATGATATTGTAGTTTTTACACTATTAACGATTTTTTTTACTTTTTCATTTACCTAAATTATAATCTTCAAATTAGGAAATTGAATAATTTTACAATAACTTCAAATAATAGGCATTAAAAGTTCTTTTTTACCCGACTGCGAGGAAAGGGTTAGGTATTTGGGTTAGGTATACGGTTGTTACCTAATTTGAAAATTTAAAACGGAATGAAGTAAACAGTAAAACAGTTGAATTACGAAAACAGCTCTTATTACGCACGACATAAAGACGGTCTCAAGGTCAACATGTATGGTCTGACGTGCCGTTGACTGTACCTATTTTTTTTATACGTAGGTACTCATGACGAAATAATAATAATTAACCCGGCTCTCCTATGTAGGTACCCACGTTTTACCGATTTGTTTATTTATATGTAGGTACCTAATTATGTAAATATAAAATGCAATATCAATCGGAAAATTTTGACAGATTTGCGTAGGTTGATAACCAACCGTGTGAGGTACACATGTTAACTGATGAAACATAATTAGGTAAGTACCTACCTACCTACTCAAGTTTATTGCTTATATACCTACCTAAGATTTAGTTTGATTTATACAAATTTCTACTTAAGTAATTGGTCCCTTCTTTTCGCGGTGGGGCATACTTAGTGATCTATTAAATCAAACCACAAATTGGTATCTGGTCAATGAAATTCGGAGCAGAACTAGGCATTTCCTAAACACTTTCAGTTATGTAATAGCTAACACATTATTTAATTATGTACGTTCCTACGTATGATATAGTAGGGTAGTAGATTAGATAGGTACTCACCGTTCTTGTTCACTAGGATTACCTAGCGACTAGGATTACCTACCTTACCTACCTTCGCATTAGCGAAGAAAGACAATTCCGGATCAGACAAACTGCTATTTAGACATCCATAAACACTGCAATATTTTCTAGAGGTCATCTTCACGAATTTGTATTTAAAGGAGGTAAGTAGGTAGTGTACATGTACGGCGGAGCGTGCGTGAGCGGCTGAGCGCGGGCGGTATTAAGTACGGCGCAGCCACGTGCTGGCGGGAAACATTCCGAATAATTCCCTTGGAATACTTCCGAAATATTCTGAATTATTCCGTAACATTCGGAATATTTCGATTCTCGAAATACAGGAGTAACGATAAAAAAAAACAGCAAGATCGGTAAAAAACCGGCCAAGTGCGAGTCGAACTCACGCACGAAGGGTTCCGTACCAAAAAACGGCAAAAAAAAACACTTGTTTGCTGTATGGGAGCCCCCCTTAAATATTTATTTTATTCTGTTTTTAGTATTTGTCGTTATAGCGGCAACAGAAATACATCATCTGTGAAAATTTCGACTGTCTAGATATCACGGTTCATGAGATACAGCCTGGTGACAGACAGACAGACAGACAGACGGACAGCGGAATCTTAGTAATAGCAAGTACTATTATCTATTCTGTGGTAATAGGGTCCCGTTTTTACCCTTTGGGTACGGAACCCTAAAAAGCAGCAGAAAGTAGTTGACACATTTTTAAATACCTAGGTACCTACCTAGCCTACCTAGCAAGAAAAAACTCAATCATTCTCTGATCATAGTAAAAGTAGGTATGGATAAGTAGATATCGTATGTACTATCTAGCTCTTCTGGGTACTTAAGTAGGTAGGTACCTAAGAAGTACCTACTAAACTAAGTATAACGGATGTAAACATAAGTAGGTAGGTAAGTATTTTCTTAATCTATGATAATATTAAAAACCGGCTAAGTACGAGTCGGACTCGCGCACGAAGAGTACCTACCTACCACTACTATTATCTGTAGCAATCAAAAAAGCTGTAGAACACGACAATAGCTAACTAAACCATATGATAAACCTCGAAAAATAAAAAATAAATGGTTATAATTTTACTCTACATAGGTGTAATAAATCAAAAATTTTAACTTTACTTACCCTTAATAAAAAACAATTCACGATCATCATCAAAGATTCACTGAGCACATACTTAATTAGGTTATTTTTATAATAAACCAGATCGAACGAAATATTCCCTCCGAGCGCGAATTATTCCGTAATATTCTGAAAACTTCTCTGCGGGGTGCGGTGTGCGGGCGAATACTTCCCCAGGGGGAGCCGCGCCGCCCGCCACCCGCCATTCCCCGATGCCGCGCCGCCGTGCTACGCCCGCGCCGCGCCGCCGCCACCCGCCACTAGATGGCGCTACGCACCGCGCACGAGTTGTTTGTTCGTACCGTTCGTCTGTCGTCGTTCGTCTCGGTCGGGCGGGTATATTTTCTAGCAAGATTGACCTATTAAAGACTAAAATTGAATTGAAGCCTATGGCTCAGATCAATTTTATCATAATAAAAAATATAATTTTATCTTTATTTTGAAAAATTCTGATTGAAAGAAACTTTCCGAGAAGTATTCGGGAATAATTCGGAATCTTTCCGAAGTTTTGCAACTGACCTCGACAACAAAATACAGTAGGGGAAGCTGGGTACAGTTGATCCCTAGGGGACACTTGGTAACCTTGATTGACGAATCTACCAAGCGTGTTACAGTTCTTTAGGTTAGCAACAGTTATTCGTTTATGGGAATGATCACTTTATGTCATGATTTCGTTTGACAGATATCAAAGGTTTACAAATGGTGGCCGCCAAAAATTTGTTGTGTTAAAATATTTAATTTATGGCAAGTTTTGACTTGATTAATTTAATACGATGATTTGAAACTGCTTCCTGGAAATGTTTTTATCTTTTAAGATGTTTATTTTTCTGCCGATTAAAATTACTTACCATGATATAAGTGATAAATTGGTTCGCAAAAAACATGTTTTTTAACCTCAATATGTATGGGTAGACTTGATCCTTTTCTTTGGGGGTGGAATGATCCCAGGGATCATGTGTCCCCTATAAGGGATCAAATCTACCCTATGTAGATTTTTGTCAGTAAAATAAAGACTTTTCACAGTTTTTATCTTTTTTTATGCAAAAGAAGTCTTTTTATATTTACTCTTATTTTTTTAATCTACCTACTTTTCTAAATCTGAGATTGAGAAAATTGTGAGACATTTTAGTCAAAATTTTTAGAAGGTAAAGGTTTTTGCTATGCCTTGGGAACAATAATTTTATTTTTCTGGATGAAAGATAACCTGTCTTTTTCTGTACCCTGACAACGTGTAGGTATGTAAAATTAAATGATGATCGGTTCAATAGTTAAGACGTGAAGGCGTAACAAACAAACAAATAATCAGTCCAACGGCATTTCGCATTCATAATTTTAGTAAGGATAAGAATAAAAAAAGTAAAGATGATCACTAATTACGTTTTGGTTTGTTATGGATAATTTTGTTTCTAGACTGCTTTATTTTGTAGTCCGAATATTAATTACCTTGTTCTAAAGAGATTAAAACTATTTCATATTTGTTTCCCTTTTCAAAATTGAGCTGCATCCTACTAATATTATAAAATTTATACATTTAATGTGAAAGTTTGTGGGTTTGGATGTTTAGATGTTTGGATGTTTGTTCCTCAATCACGCAAAAACTACTGAACGGATTTGGTTGGAATTTGGCACACATACAGTAGATAGCCTAGATTAAAACATAGGATACTTTTTATCCCGATATTCCCAAGGGAACGGGAACCACGCGGGTGAAACCGCGGGCGGCCGCTAGTATGAGCATAAAGTTCAAATAAAAGAAGCTGATTTGATTACAGATTTACTTATTATTTGGTACCTAGCACTGTTCCTTTTTTATATTTAAAGATATATTACTCTTTTCGGATATATGAGGCTGAATCCAATATTGTTACCATGTGTCCCCTATGTGTGGTAGACTTGAACCCCAGGATCAAGTCTTCCAACTGGTGGGAAACAAGTCTCCCCTATATAGGGGACAGTTGGTACAAAGTTACCATACGACATTAAATTAAATTATAATTCCAAATATAACCGAGCCTTACCCTCTTTCATATATTTAGGAAATAGAGAAATTCTTAATATAATAACTCAAAAAAAATCCTTATACTGTGAATAGTAAAAAAGTTAGGGACCAAAATGAAAAGGGGGGATCAACCCTCCCCAGTCTCCCCTAGGGATTTAATATTAATGATCACTTTTAATTAATTTTTCTTTTTTGACAAGCTCCTGGACATATTTTTCGCCTGACAGCGTAAGTTAAGTACCTACACTGTGGCGGCGCGCGGCGGTGTTGTCCTACATTATAGGCAGTTCTTAAGGCTCAATTACACTATACAATTTTAAGCAAGCGATTTTAAGACTGTCTTGAAAACGGCTAAGAATGCGCGCATTTACACCACACAATTTCTAGCACGCTCGGCCGTGCTTACTGTCATAGTAAAAGAGAAGGCAGTAAGTCTCTAATGTCTTTTTCAATCAACGTAGTATTGGAGTTATTTACATTGTAGTTTTTGTATTTGTTTTATTTTCTGTTTTAGTTCTTTAAGCACCTACCTAATACCAAATTCCTTTTCTTTAATCATTGTTTGTTAAGAGGTTAATTATAAATTATTTTCAATTTGCAGTCGTCGTGTCAAATAAAATTTTAGGTACCTATCTCCTTACTTATATATTAATCAATCATTTTTTTCAACTATTATCTACCTATTAGAAACCTACATAACATTAATATCTAACTAGGTTGAAAATTCGAAAGGTTCACGAATAGAAATATTTTACCTAGTAGGTATGAATTAGTAGTAGGTATATTTACCTAGTATTATTTTATTTAAGTAGATAAAAGCCTCTAATGTGTAGGTAGTGTAGGTACTTACTTAATGCAAATTGCAAGAATCGTATCAAACAAAACAAGACTGTCGCTCTTGTGAATAACTCGACGGACACACACACCGCACCGCACACCAACGCGAACGTGACGGCTCGCGCGCGGGCCGCGGCAGCGGCACCCGCCCGCCCCTCGGCGTGACCCGCCCGCCTCTCGGTGTGACCCACCCCGCGCCACGCCCGTCCACGGCGTCCGGCTCAGAAGGTGCACATCGTCGTTGTTGTCGGTCGCGCACGTATCGACCTACCTAGATATCGCGTTATTATACGTTACACTATTTCCCAACAAAGTACTCGTCAAGACGATTCAAACGAGCCCAAACTCGATGGGGTTGCATGGTTTTATTATAGAGTTCCTATGGCCTTCTTTCGGCTCCATCATCAGATCCTTGGACACTATTTCCCATTAGAGTACTCGCCAAGACGATTCAAACGAGCCTAAACTCAATGGGGTAGCGTGGTTTTATTAAAGAAGTTCCAGTGTCCTTCTTCCGGCTCCATCATCAGACTCTGGACACTATTTCCCAACAAATCACTCGTCAAGACGATTCAAAGGAGCCCAAATTCAATGGGGTTGCACGATTTCAATATTAAGTTCCTATGGCATGGCCTTCCAGCTAAATCATCAGAGCCTGGACCTCATCTCCCTTTAAAGTACTCATCAAGACGATTCTAACGAGCCCAAGCACGATGGGGTTGTATGGTTCCATTATAGAGTTCCTGTGGCCTTGTTCCGGCTCCATCATCAGATCAGCCCAATGATACCATAATATTGCATTGCCTTCCATTTCTGACCTATGTTCAAAGTTTCAAGTCTCTAGCTCATCCGAAAGCTAGTTTAAATTGTTCGCAAACTTTGTGGAGAAACAAACAAACAAACACACAAGCAAACGAGAAAGCAACCTAATAAAAGCGTGTTAAAAACAACCTACCTACCTATAAGTTTCAAGTCTCTAGCTCATCGGGAAGCTAGGTAGGTAGGTACTTACCTAGTATAAAATACTCTTTTCTAAAATTACGGACAAACAAATAAACGAACCTACTTATAAATATTAATAGTATAAATAAATAAATTAACAAGAAAACGTCCATATGAAAACGTGTTAAAAAACCAACATTCCTTTTTGAACTTATCTTGTACTGTGGCAGTATCGTCTATCTGTCGCGAGTCAGACAGAGTCTGTCTCTGTCTGTCACATTACCTCTACACGTTGACCTTGAGAACGCCTTTATGCCTTAGGTATAAAGTTGGTTTTTGTAGTACAACTGTTACGTCTGACGTGTCGTCGTAGGTACAGTTAGACTGTCTTGAAATCGTGCGTGCATTTAGACGACACAATTTTAAGAATCTTATTACCGAGCGGGCTAGGCCGCAGGATTTTAAGATTCTTACCCCCGTATCTATAGACGAGTAAGTAATGACTTGAGTAAAACTTGCAATTTTCAAATGCTTCTATTATTATATTCATACGCATTTTATAGTATCAATTAACCTTAAATTCACCAAAACTGCACTAAGAAGTCATTTAAGATGAATTTTACTATAAATTGCATGTGAATATGATATGAGAAGCATTAGAAAATTTCAAGTTTTACTCAAGTCATTACTTAGGTACTCGTCTATAGATACGGGGGTTACTGTCTTAGTCCGTTTACACCATGCTTAGTCTTGAAATCGCGTGCTTAAAATTGTGTAATGTAATTGAGCCTTTAACGGAATTTAATAATATATTGTAAAACTGTGCTATTAGTTCAACTATCCTAGTTTAGTACCTACGTATACAATCTGTATAGTTCACTTTTCATAATCTATGATTTTCATACAAAATGTCGGCTCAGTAGAAATAATGTATTATAAGGAAAGAGTAGAAATGGATATCAGAAGTGAAACTAATAAAAGAAAACACCTAATAACATTGAATGGTATTTAATACAAAGGTTAAAGAATAAATTAAACAGAGTTCCTAGTTCACCAAATCACGCAATTACGTCACACGCCTAAGCTCGCACGCGCACACGACCGATTCGCACCCGAGTCCCTAAGACGCTGTCCCGGCTCCAGCTAGCCAGCACCTTCCTCTCGCGCCCGACGACCGCTGCGTCAGCCGTTCTCTCCTTACACGGCCTCTCCTGACGGAAGAACGTTCTCGTTCTCCTGAGGCGCGTCAGCAGGTGTCGACTCGTCGGGGGCTCCAACAACCTTGGACTCGTTTTGTTCTGCATCTGTGTTGAAAACAAACAATAAATTTCTGAGGTTATATGTGAGCTCTGCTCACGACAGTAGCCCACGACTGTGAGGTCTGCTCACTTGCAAGGTCTGCTCGCATAAGTAAACTGTGAGGTCTGCTCACACAAGGCAACAGTGAGGTCTGCTCACTTGATGCCACAGTGAGGTCTGCTCACTAAAATAACTGCGAAGTCTGCTTGTTTAAGGCAACAGTGAGGTCTGCTCACTTGCGAGGTCTGCTCGCTTAATGCCACAGTGAGGTCTGCTCACTAAAATAACTGCAAGGTCTGCTCGCACAGGACTACAGTGGTCACGCGAGGTCTGCTCGCACAGGGCCACAGTGAGGTCTGCTCACTGAATGACTGCGACGTGTGCTCGCACAGGGCCCCGGTGAAGTCTGGTCACTAAAACACACACAAAATAAAACATAATGAGCTTACTTTAAAAGAAAGCCAGACAGAATCTGGAGTCGATTATCCTTTCCACAGCATCACGGACTCTGCTGCTGCTTGGGTTAACTTCCCATAGCAATCACCAACAAGCTGCACCTCGTTCGTGCTTCCCTTGAGGTAAAATCTTCATTACGCGGTAGTAGGACCGCGCAATGAATCAAGCTTTCTTGTAGATTGTGCGCTTTTGATAACAAAACGTTTTGTTTCGTTTGTTTTGCAGAAATTCAGTATTTTGAAACACCCAAACTCGATTGGCGACGATTAACTTTGGTGAACCAAATAATGCAATTTAGCATTTCAAAAATGTCACTTTAACCCGCTCGCATCCTGCCTTATCATAAAATTACAAAACAAAAGGATCATTTTATAAGAAACTACTTCAACTAGAGTTTCACTTGAAAATGGGCACAAAATGAAATGGGCTTGTTTGCTGATACTTGCTGATAAAACAATCCAACTGATAGAATAAACAACCCAAATCTTAGTAGGGTAACTTACTAGTGATTGGGCACGACTAGCGATTGGACACCTTGAATTTAATTTTTTTTTATAAGAACTGCGTGCGTTATTCGAATGATTCGACCAGGCTGTTTGAATCTCCCGCTCTTTCCGAGTTTTATTTTAGTATGCAAAATTACCAACAGGTGGCGTAAGGAGCAAAATATTTCATAATCTGTGGCGAGTGTGTTTTGTTAAAATTTTCTCCAAAAATTATTCATTTTCTTAAGGATTGAGTTCACAAGTCGGGGATAAAAAAGTGTTTCGAATGTTTATAAAGTGCTACATCACATCTTTGTGAAGGTAAGATGTTAAACGTGTTAATAACATGACTAATCTTCGTGAATTTCAATTTGAGGTTATGTTACAGCGTGTCCAATGACTATAATATTTTTTGTTTCATAACTAGTAATTGGACAGCTCGTCCAATCATTGGATTTTTACAAAAAATACTTTTTTAATTTTTTTGCTTTATTCGTATCTATTGAGAGTTGATTATTGACATATATTTTTTTCATATTTTTTGTAGCTTTCTTTACGATTATTGGACGCCATCCAATCACTATAATTTTCATACAAACCCAGTGATTGGACATGATGTTTAAATTTGTTTAATGCCTTCCTATTTATAATATTCGGGACGTAATGAAACACGGGCACTCGTTTATATCGTATATTGCGAACTGCCGGCGACGGCAGGCGCCGGACCAACCTACCTCACAATTGTTTATCGAGATACCTACATTACAGCCCTCCACCACAAATTAACAACAAAGCCAACTAAAACACTTAATTACAGCTACGTACTAATATGCTTAATTGTAACAACATAACATTTGAAAACTCAATTCTAAATGAATAAATTGCAGCAAACAACTGATCATATTTATACAACATTATTACATAACCAATCTCCTTATCTAACTAGGTTAGGTATACCTACTTAACTAAATCTTATAAGTAACATCTTTTAACCTACATTTCCTAATGGGGCGAGACTGGGGCGGTACAGGTACGGAAGGTGGTGTCGAGAACTCTTCTGCCGCTTTGTCTCGGTCGGCCTGATGGTCCGCCTGAGTCGGTGGCGACGCCGGCTCCCGCGCAGGCGACGACGACGACTCCGAGACCGCCGGCCGCTCCGACAGGCCTTCGAGGGGCGATCTTGGTACAACATTAGAAGCTGAAGGCTCCGGGGAGCGGGACAACTCTGTGGGGGCTACCAGCGAACTCCTTGTCCTACGCCTAAGCTGATCGATGTGCCTATGCACCTGTTTACCATTATTATCTAGTACCTTATAATTGCTAGGCCCTGACGAGTTGACTATAGTACCGGGCAACCATTTCTCCCCTTTTAGATATTGTCGGTACCAAATGTCGTCTCCTAACTCCACCCTCCTTTCCGTTCCTCCCGCACTTTCAACCTGCTTTTGCTGCGCTTTTTGTACCCTACCTTCCCTATCAGGTTTTATGACGTCTAACTTGGTTCGTAACCGTCTCCCTATAAGTGCGACTGATGGGCTTACTCCGGTAGTGCAGTGTTCCGTATTCCTATAGTATAACAAAAAAGTGTTTAAAGCCAGGTCTACATTTTTATTATCTAAATAAGCTTTTTTAATAACCCTTTTTAAAGTCTTAACCGCATTTTCTGCGGCTCCATTCGATGCTGGATGATAGGGGGCTGTGAATATATGCTGGATACCGTCGCTTTGCACGAATTGTGCAAATTCACTACAAGTGAACGGCGGTCCATTATCAGTGACAATCTGCCTAGGGACTCCCCACCTACTCCATAGCTCGCGCAACTTGACCATCGTATGACTGGCTGCAGTACTCGGAACTTGAAAAACCTCCAGCCACTTGGAAGTTGCGTCCACTACTACTAAATAAGTTTTCCCGCCTATAGGCCCCATATAGTCGAGATGCAGCCGGGACCACGGCCTGGCGGGCCAAGGCCAAGGGCGGGGCGCAGCGCGCGGGGGGTCGTCCGCGTACGCGGCGCACACGGTGCATGCGCGGCACTCGCGCTCCACCGCCTCGTCGATGCCCGCCCACCATAGGGTGAATATGCCAATTACCAGCCCCCCCAAGGATTTTTCAACTTTGAATCTCTGTTGTTGCCACAATTGCTATCTTAAAAATATTGTTGATACAGTTTTAGGTAGGTTGATTCATCTTTATTACGAAAATAGAACTTAGTTTTACGTAGTTTTGTGGGAAAAAAATAGAGAAGCGTTTAAATGTCCGAAGGGCGAAAAACCCTAACTCCAGCCGCTTTTGCCCTAATATCAGCCGCTTTGCTCCCTAATTCCAGCCGGGTACAGGGTGTTCTAAAATAATACAACCATGTTAGTATAAAATAAAAAAAATATAATTTGGTAACTCTCAATAGTGATAATAAAACACTAAAGGCTATAAATTATGATTCCCATAGCAAGTCATTGAAACTTACACCTCTCCTGTAGATATTAATCAATTAAGAATACACATATATTAAAAATGGCGTATCAAAAAGTTAACTTTGGTTTAAAAAACATATAATCAACGAGTATGAAATCGTTTTAATTATTTGAAACTTTTTTAAGCGTTTTCCAAGAAGTAGAATTCAATATACATTTTTTTATATTGAATTTATTTTCTGTTTCTATGAGTGAAGAAAAGTATGATTTTAATTATTATTACTTTTTACATCTAACATTAAAAAATAAAACAAAATAATTAAAATCATATTTGACAACATCCTGTATATTGCCGTAAAGTTAGATGACCGGCTGGAGTTAGGTTCTCATACATATCCTAATACCAGCCCCTAATTTGCAGAACAAATAACTTAGGAATTAAACATTTTTCACCCGGCTGTAATTAGGTCATAGGGTGCAGGGTTAGTAATTCTAGTGAATAGCACTACAAATTCCAACCTTGAGACGAGCAAATTAAGATGAACTTGATTTCTTAAACGAAAGTTAAATACCCAATACCAGCCCCGGCTGATAATAGGAAGTTATTGAAAATCATCCAGTCAAACTCCAGCCCCCCTATTTTTTTCGAAATTAGTAAATTTAATTACAAACTAGTAATGTCAAAACGTTATATATCTAATCTATTACTAGTATCAAAGCTTAAAACCTAAAAAAATTGCATCTTGCCTTCGTAAACACACTTCCCAAAGTTCGCATCGATCGAGCTTTTATGCTGTTTTTCAAACATAGTCACCTCTACTCGGTCTCGGTAAACATTATTGCTCGTTGTGTGAGTTGTAGGTGGCGTGACCGGCTAATAGTGATTTTCCAACTTAGAGGATTAACTAGCGGTGTGGCTCCATCAAACAGTTTCCGATTTTCACTGTTTTTTAATGAAAGCAAAGCAAAAACTTTTGGGGGCTGGTATTAGGGGGGGGGCTGGAGTTAGGCATATCCACCCTACAAGTAGGTAGGTACAAGGTGTTTGGTAAAAGCCTTATAAAGCCGAATATGGTAGATAGGGACCATCAATCTGAATAACTTTTACTATGGGACCAACTCTGAAATCGCGAAAAAAATTCAGCTGTTGAATAGGTAGGTAAGTAGGTACCTACCTACCTACTTTTGATATTTTCTTTATTAATTTTTGTATGAAACAGCTGATTATTTTTTTCGCGATTTCAGAGTTGGTCCGTTGGTACCTAGGTACAATAGTAAAAGTTGTTCAGTTTGATGGTCCCTATTACCATATTCGGCTTTATAAGGCTTTTACCAAACACCTTGGGTGTACCTATGTATATAGTAGGTAGGTTACGTACCTATATATATACTACCAAAAATATGAAATATTACCTACTAAATAATACCTATACCAACCTATTGAAAGTAGGATTTTTGTTCCGCTTAAACGCCTCATCGGCTGCACGAATTTGGATGAAATTTGGCACACAAATAGGTAGGTACCTAGGTAGTTTACAACCCGAATTAGACCATAGAATACTTTTTACCCCGAGTTTTTAATGAGTGCCCCAGGGATTGCGATTTTCATGCGCAGCATAGATAGGTAGGTTAAGTACCTAAGTAGGTAGGTACCTAGTTAAAACAAAAATCTGCATTTGATAAATCACAGGTAGGTAGGTCCCTAGGTCACCTAACACCTATAGCAGCTGTGTCTCTTCGATTTCCTTCGTTTGGACGATGATTGTGGTCATCAGTTTAAAATGGCAGACATGATCAAATGATTTAGCAAACCCGTTTTTTACATTTTTTAAGCGCTGTCAATGAGGGCTTGTCAAAGTACCTAACATTTAAAAAAATATTTGCCTCACTTGATGGCGTTGAAGGAAAGAGATGAGTCAAAATTAGCTTTTAAAAATAAACGGCCTGTGGCTGTAGATAGGTAATCATCGATGTTAACAGAGTCTGCCAAAATCTTGGGCCCCCGCCCCCCAGCTCTCTAACTACCTACAAGTGTTTCGGTCGCATAGGTAGGTACCATGGGCAACAGCGACGCTTAACCACTGCTAAGGTCAAAATCGCTTGCACGCCGCGCCGTCACAACCATACGTTTAGTTCGTGGGGGCGATACGCGCGCACACGAATTTTGTTGCTAACTGGTTAAGCGATTGATCATAGTACCTAACTAAATTATTGTGTCTCGATTTTGGGTTGAACTCGGTTGAAGGAACTGTGTGAAAAAGTAATAGGTACTATTCAAACACCATTGAAAAACGATTTTGAGGATATCATTAGCAGACTTGAACCCCAGGTACCTAGGTACTTAGGTAGTCTAGTTCAATTTTATTGGGTTGTTCACCAACTGGACACAAGAGACTGGACACGCGAGTGTCCAGTTAGTGAAATTCAAAATTAGTACCTATCACTTCTTATCTGGACACGCCAAGATTGTGACATAGTGAAACATTAAATTAAATCACATTTATGTTTTCGCGAACTTAGTGAAGACCAGATTTTCAAAAAGTGAAGGTCTAGGTGTCGTGGTTTTTTTTCATTTTACAGAAAAAACTATTACAGATGGGAGAAAATTATCAAAGAAGAAGTTAATTTACATTAAAATTTCGAGACATCAATGCTAAATTTATAACGATACGATAAGTAGTTTTTTTAAATACAGCCTTCGGCAATGTAGTACAGGCCCATGGTTTATTGATACTAGTATGTACTTGTTTGGTATGTTTTTCTGAATACAAAAAGTGCAATTCCCTCTTTCTAAGGGTATGGGGGAGGGAGCTTTGACGTAGCAAAGATAGCGGCTGGTCAATTTTATTTAGCGGTATTTCTAGATAACTACTGATCAGATTTACTTCAATAAGGTGTTGAATGAAAGGAAATGTAATGCACTATTTGTTTTATCCGTACGTTCATGTAAAACTAATATCAAATGAAATAATAAAAAAACGATATTTTGCCAAAAAAAATATCTCGGTAACCGTTGGGATTATTGAAATTTACCATCACACCATCACACCCCATACCTTATCCAGCATCCGCAGCAGTCACACCGCAAGCAGAAGCACAGCAGCCAGCAGCCTTCAAGGTCCATCGCAGCATCATTGACGACGCTTCCTGGACCTTCGGCAACTCTCGACGGCATTATCCCGACCTGGTCTTCGCAGCCCACGACTGGAGCATCACTGGGCCCTTACTCCGGCGTGGCAGCTCTGCGCACCTCACCAGCAGCTCGGACCTACCGTCACCTTCCACTGTCCCGACTTACCGTGGACAGGTCCCGACCCACCGTGGACACGGATCTACCTGCAGCACTGGCGGACGCGCCTTCCTTCACCCCACAACGTCTCGATTCACCGTAGACTGTCTCGACTTACCGCAGACTGGGGCATCTCCTGCAGCACCCTACTCTGGCACTTGCATAGCTCTGACGCACTGACAGCTGAGCTTGGACTACCCTTGGACTATCGACCTCCGGTCTCAGGGGGGGAGTGATGTAGCGGCATCTATCGTACCGCCGCACATACCTACACATGGTTGCAACGAGATTCATCACCATGTGACTAGATGGCGCTAGTGTCGAATAAACACAAATGATTAGTAAGGAATAGCACCTCGTAGTATGGAGCATATATGGAGAAACCTACACCTCGCTATCGGAGTTTTCTCAGCCATCAAATACAACTTCCAACCATCATCGGTTGGACCGCGGTCCCCGGGCTAATACCACCCAGCCCGGAGGAATATCTTCCACTTTGGCCTTTCTATCAGTGGCTACCTCTCCATACCCATACTTACCATACTACATACCTACATTTATATTAATAAACAGTTCATAATCATTATTTATTGAGAAAGAAATTAAATTCTATATGTAATAAATAAATAAGTAAATAAAATAAAAATAATAAAATAAAAAATAAAAATTAATATAAAAACGATTTATTTCGGACAACTTCAATCCATTTTGTTAGTAAAAGACTTAAAACTATGTTAGTATTCTATTTTTAGAAATGATGTAATTTTATCAATCATAAAACCAATCAGGGGACACTCACTATTGGCGATCTCTTCAAGGACGCTGTGACTGCTGCCGCGCATTCTGCTTAACAGTGACGCCATCTTTTTTCGCATGATAGCTTCGAAGCTATCCACACCCGCTAACGCGAACATTGCGGACGCGCTACAAAACCGCGGCAGCCGTAACAGTGCCCTAAACGCATTGTTGTATTGAATACGCAAGGCACTGTACGCCTTTTTGGTATAGTTGGTCCATAAGCTGCTTGAGTAGAAGGATGAGCAGTATGTTTTGAAAAGTGTAATTTTAATAGCATCCGTGCAGCGACTAAATCTGTGTACCAACATATTCGCCCTGACCGACAGTGCCCTACGTTCCCTTTCGATGTCTTCATCGTCTTTAAGGTCGTCAATAACGATGTGTCCAAGATATTTAAATTTATAAACTCTATCTAGGGGTTCATTATATAATGTTATAGGGGGTACAACTTTAGGACACTTACTGCCAGCCTTAAAGACCATGAACTGCGACTTTTTGGTATTGTACAGCAGACCATGTGAGACAGCAAATTTCTCACAAGCACCGAGTAGAGCTCTCAGCGCACAGACCGAGGGTGCCAGCAGGACCATGTCGTCCGCGTAGCTGATGTTATTGACGCACACGTTGCCGATGTGGCAGTCGACATGCATGCTGCTGAGCTCCCTGATCAGTGCGTCCACTTACAGGTTGAAGAGCCTCGGGGAAGACAGCCCCCCTTGCCTCACCCCGCACTCCATCCTGTACGGCTCGGAAAACTTGTTCGCCCATCTCACATAGTTCATCTGATTACCATACCAAAACTTAAGCAAATCGGTGCAGCCATCAGGTAAGCCAGCATCATTTAGTTTACGCCACAAAATGTCGTACGAGACAAGATCGAAGGCTTTGCTGAGATCCAGGAAACAGGCGTACACCGGTGTACGCCTGTCCGTATAATATTTGACAGTGTGCTTTAAGCTCATTATGGCTGTTTCTGTCGATAGGCCACGCATGAAACCATGTTGGCCATCATGCAGCTCAATGTGGTTTTGTAGAATAGAGTCGAGCACACGGTCAAATATCTTGGCTATTGTAATGTGTAATGTAAGTAATAGATTGCTGAAATGAAACATTTAGTGATAATGGATTAGACTCGCGTCCAACCAGTTTTAGCACTCGACGTACGCCGATACCTTTATAGCCCTAACAAAAAATGTTACTATAGATATTCCAGGTAACACGGCGAGATAGTCAATGACTCCACTATATTTGCAAAATATTAAAACATGATATTATATATCCTTAATAAGCTAGACCACCTCATGAATAATGCCATCCGTTTTGTATTTTGCCTTCGCAAATATGATCACGTTTCGTCGTACAGGTCTCAGCTTAAATGGCTTCCTATTCGTCAACGCAGACAGTTACGGCTGCTCTGCACTCTCTATTCCATTCTTAACAACCCTCATTCTCCTGATTACTTAAAATGTAAGTTTCAGCATCTCTATGATTCTCATGATCGGCGCCTTCGCTCTGCCAATTCTCTTTCTCTATTCACTCCTCTCTTTCGTTCTGGGTATATGTCCGACTTCTTCACACTGCAAGCGACGCGTCTTTGGAACGGTCTCCCAGATTCTATTAGAAGAGCACCCAATAAGTTTTCTTTCAAGAAACAAGTTCATACACATCTGTTGGAGGGCTAATGCCCGTGATGTGACAGGGTCAACGTCACTACTTATCCAAACTCAGTATTTGGTGTATATAATGTATTATATGTAAGTTCATATATATATATATATATATATTTATATACATATATATTTATTTAAATGTAAGTTTATTATTATTATATATTTCTTTATATATGTATTGATTAGTGTGTATCGATGTATCTTGTATGCATGTAAATATCATTGTTCTTTATTTGTGCCGCATTCGCGTTTATCTGTTTACTGTTGGTTGACTGGTAGAGAATGCTATTAGCATTAAGTCCGCCATTTGTACCTTACTCAATGTATTTGTACAATAAAGATTTATAAATAAATAAATAAATTATCATCGATAATCAAACTGAGTTTTCTAAACCAACCCTGTATATTTATATATATATATATATATAAATATATATATATATATATATAGTGCCGTGTATGTACCGGCCTAGAATAGCACTACCCCCTATCATCCCGTGGGTGCCGTAAAAGGCGACTAGGGGAGCATAGCCTTCAAGAGACGGGCAGCAGCGTCTCCAAAAAACCTTGGCCTACTGCGATCGCCAACCCGCCTGCCAAGCGTGGCGATTATGGCAAACGCCCCCCCCCCCCCTTATGCACAATGGATCAAAAAATCGGCGGGGCAGGGGGTGCTAAGAATCCCCGGGTGCGGCTCGGCTACCAAAAATGACGACAACTGCACCTTTTTTTTTTTTTTTTTACCCAGGGAAAATGCCTTCGCATACCACCCCGCGCGGGAAACATGACGACAACTGCACCTGGCAACCTATAACATGCGCACACTAAGGACCGACGCGAAGTTAACCGAGTTGGAAGAAGTTATCAGCAAGGTACACTGGGACGTTATCGGGTTATCTGAAGTCCGAAGAGCGGGAGAGGACTCGATAATCCTCAACTCCGGTAACTTGCTTTACTACCGGGATGGCGACCAACAGTCCCAAGGTGGTGTCGGGTTCATCGTCCACAAGTCCCTTGTCAACAACGTGATTACCATCGGAAGTGTGTCGACCAGGGTGGCGTACCTTATACTTAGAATGTCCAAACGGTGTTCGCTGAATGTTATACAGGTTTACGCACCGACCTCGACACACCAAGATGACGAAGTGGAGGCTATGTATGAGGAGATCTCTAAAGCCATGCATAGCTACAAAACCCATTACACTGTTGTGATGGGGGACTTCAATGCAAAGTTGGAGAAACGATGCGGTGATGAGCTGAGAGTGGGGCAATTTAGAGTTGGGCAACGGAATGACAGAGGCCAGATGCTGGCTGACTTTATGGAGAAGGAGAACCTCTTTATGATGAACTCCTTCTTCAGAAAGCTGGAAAGCCGGAAGTGGACCTGGGTCAGTCCGGACGGTACAGTCAGAAATGAGATAGATTTTATCATGTCGACGAAAAAGCAAATCTTCAATGATGTCACTGTGATCAACGCTGTTAAGACGGGGAGCGATCACCGATTGGTACGTGGCACATTGAATATCAACCCAAAGCTGGAAAGATCTCGACTGATAAAATCAACAATTCGACCATTGCCGGCCCATATTCAAAACCCCGAGAGCTTTCAACTCAAACTCCAAAACCGCTTCGAAGCCCTTGAGAACAGCATAGATGTAGACGATCTAAACAACATGGTGGTGGATACTGTCCGTACGGTAGGGTTCAAGCTCTTTAAGACCCGCCGTCCCAAGATAAAGAAACTCTCCGACCACACACTCCTACTCATGGATCAGAGACACAATGAGGCTCCAGAGTTCAGTAGATGCTAGAGACAGATATCTAAGTCTTTGACGAGCGACCTTCGCCAATTTAATACGAATCGTATTAAAGAGGCCATCGAGCGGAATAAAGGCTCCAAAGTGTTTGCGAGAGATCTGTCTATTGGGAAAAGCCAGATGACGAAGCTGAAAACTGACGACGGACGCATCATTTCATCAAAGCCTGAAATCCTGAGGGAGATCGAGAGCTTCTATGGTATGGGGTGACAAGTTCCTCTTAAAGAACTATAGACCCATCTCGCTTCTGAGTCATGTCTATAAGTTGTTTTCGAGAGTCCTTACGAATCGTATCGCTCGCAAGTTCGACGACTTCCAACCTCCCGAACAAGCCGGGTTCCGAAAAGGCTTTAGCAACATAGACCACATCCATACGCTGCGGCAGGTTATACAGAAGACTGAGGAGTATAATGAGCCACTTTGCTTGGCGTTCGTGGACTATGAGAAAGCCTTTGATTCGATTGAAACCTGGGCGGTGCTGCAGTCTCTCCAAAGGTGCCAAGTGGACTATAGGTATATCGAGGTGTTGAGGTACTTGTACCAAAATGCCACCATGACGATCCGAGTACAGAACCAGAACACAAATCCTATCCAACTACAGCGTGGTGTGAGACAGGGAGACGTTATTTCTCCGAAACTGTTCACAGCTGCGTTGGAGGACATCTTTAAGCTCTTGGACTGGAAAGGACTCGGCATCAACATTAATGGCCAGTACCTAACACACCTTCGTTTTGCCGATGATATATAGGTAGTCCTTATGGCTGAGACCATGGAAAACCTGAACACAATGCTTGAAGATCTCCGTAGTGCTTCCCAAAGAGTGGGTCTTAGGATGAACATGGATAAGACGAAAATTATGTCAAATGCCCATGTTGTACCCTCTCCAGTTCATGTTGGGAACACTACACTTGAAGTTGTTGACCATTACGTATACCTAGGACAGGCAGTCCAGCTAGGTAGGTCCAACTTCGAGAAAGAGATCTCTCGTCGAATCCAACTCGGGTGGGCAGCATTCGGGAAGCTTCGAAAAATCTTCGCGTCCGACTTACCTCAGTGTCTCAAGACGAAAGTCTATGAACAGTGTGTGTTGCCAGTGATGACTTACGGCAGTGAAACGTGGCCGCTAACTATGGGTCTCATAAGGAGGCTCAAGGTCACTCAGCGTGCAATGGATAGAGCCATGCTCGGCATTTCCCTACGTGATCAAATCAGAAACGAGGAGATCCGCAGGAGAACTAAAGTAACCGACATCGCTCGAAGGATTGCTCAGCTGAAGTGGCAATGGGCGGGACACATAGCGAGAAGAACCGATGGCCGTTGGGGCAAAAAGGTTCTGGAATGGCGACCGCGCACCGGACGACGCTCCGTGAGTAGGCCCCCGACAAGGTGGACCGACGATCTGGTGAAGGTCGTGGAAAGCCAGTGGATGCAGGCAGCGCAGGACCGATCGTCGTGGAGATCCTTAGGGGAGGCCTATACCCAGCAGTGGGTGTCATGTGGCTGATATGATGATGATAAATATATATTTTTTGTACCAGCTATCTATACACCGTCATTTTGCAGTCGTTTTAATTAACTTAAGGGTGTGTTGTACCAATGATAATAAACATTTCTGCCCAAGAAACATGGGTCAAAAAACGACAAAAAATTTTGGGTCTCCCATACTAACTAGACAGCTCAAATATTTTATTAGTATGGGAAAGTCAAATTTTTTTGTCGTTTTTTGACCCATGTTTCTTTGGCAAAAATGTTTAGTTCCGTTAGTAGAACACTCCCTTAAGTTAATTAAAACGACTACAAAATGACGGTGTATAGGTACCGTTTTTAGTACATGTAATCATGTGCAACGTTCAGAATTATGTTAAATGGTATTATTTTCTTTTTTAAAAGTCTAATACGCAAGAAATAACATTTCCATTTTCTTATTATAATGCTTTAAACATCTACATGTGTTAATAACGGGTGTAACAAGACCCTCAAAGAAGCCGAAGTCCACGTATTACGCCCATCATCAGGATCATTTTTGTCTTTTAGACTATACCTGGGAAACCAATACCTACGAAGTTATTGAAGGTCAAAGTAAAAAAAAAAATATTTTATTCGTTATTTCCTAATTTTTGTCTACAGAGAAACATTATCAAAATTTTTAGTATTTCGTAACAAACAATGGCTTCAAAACGTCATCACTCAATGTATCTCATGAGCACGCACATAAACATTGCCTTTTAACTCGGCCGCATACAGCGGTGTAGCATTCACTCGCAGGCGCGGTCTTTTGCACGCGTTACATTGCGTGGTAATGTATGCAATGCTTTTTTAACACCAAAAATGAAAATCGTTTCCCAGCAATAATTTTGAACAGAAATGGTCCTGATGATGGGCAGAACACGTAGACCTCGGCTTCGTTGAGGGTCTTGTTACACCCGGTATACTAATATCGAGGACGAATCTGAAGTATAATTAATGATTAAACGAACTTACCTGTAAGTGAAGTTCTATCATAATTATACGAAGGATTCGTCCGAAGATATTAGTATAGAGTCCCACCCTCCCTACACATTATTGTAAATTACAATAACTGTTTACCCAATGAAGAAAATGAGGAAATATCATAGGATTTGGACTTCAAACGAAATGAAGTGGTTTGTGTGTAGTAGTGACGGGGCAAACTTGGACCGGAAATGTCAAAATATATGTCAATTTTAAGTCGAAAACCTTTTCTTTTTAGGTTTTTTAGATTATTACTTTAAAATAACGTACTAAGTGGTGATACGTATGCAACCGGTACTACATGTGTTAATATACTAATATCTTCGGACGAATCCTTCGTATAATTATGATAAAACTTCACTTACAGGTAAGTTCGTTTAATCATTAATAATTCATTACTCTATGAAACATGAAACAAAAATTAATGAACATCTTTACACTATTTTCCAAAACAAAAAGGAACAGTAAGTATAAGCTTTTACGCATTTCTTTCTGTAAATTCATTGTTGGCCCGGCGACGTACTGTACTGAATAAGGTGGTAAGGGCCGATACGCTCGAGATCTATAATGGAAATTACGTCGTATTATATACTTTTGTTCGTGCATGTCAGTGGTCAGCGTGTTAATAAAGTCGTTAATGATTTTACAATTAAAACGATATCGTCTATAATTTGTATTATACATTTTCTTCATTATTTCATTACCTATTTAATATTATGTCTATAATTTAAATTGTGTTAGATTGGTAAAAAATTAGCTTTCATTTGACATATTGGACGCCTGTTTTGGATCACTGTACGCTGAAATATAAACAAATTAGCTTCTTTTATTTCTCCTGAACAATTAGATATTTTATATAACTGCTTTCTTGCCCGGGGCCAGCAATATAAGCGGTATTTCTAAATAACAACTTACTGAACCGATTTACTTAAATAAGGTGTCCAATTAAAAAAAATGTAATGGGCATTATTTGATTTTATGATGTATGATGAATATTAAAACAATGTATAATTATCATGCTTTTTACTAGTAATTTAATAGAATACCAGTCCAGTTACATAAAATGAGATTCTTCGTACCAGTGGCCCTACCTGAGTTGAGTTTTGAGAGAATTTTGAGTTTCACCAACTGGACACACGTGTGTCCAGTTCTCTAATATCTTTGCACTTTTAAACATTGTCGTACCTAGTACTTACCTACCTAATTTTTGTGACAATTTGTACAGAAAGTTAAAGACGATGTCAAAAAACTTAATGCGACATAGTCCAAAAATACACAGGTATTATTGAACTCGACCGTACGTAGGTACCTAGGGATATTATCTCAACATTGCGTTTGAATAAAAAGCGACCGTGTACCTAAGTATAATGAGTTTATTTGCAATAGAAACCTAGGTAAACTGTTTTTAACTGGATTGGTAGGTATCATCGAAATTGGAAGTTTAATATTTTTTATTTTTCTATAAGTAGGTATTAACTACCTATGTAGAAAATAAGGAACCATTCTGACTGTTATTATGAACTCGAAAAGATGAATGAGTACCTATAATGGCGCATGCGCATAGTGTATGTGTATTTTTTGGAAAGGATTATGCCGATTTTTCTATACAAGCTAGGCCATGATGCGCATTGATGAAATTACCAATATACTAAAGTAATTTTATACTGATTGCGTGGGAAGAATGTCATTAAAATATAATGCGGGAGAAAAGAGAAATCTCAATCTCAAGGAGCTGTTTACAGTTATAATTGTTTGACATTTTCCTATTATAGGTATGACATTTCAAACTCAAAGTCAATGAGATATGTATGGTTAATGCGCATCATGGCCCAGAATCCGGCATGATCCTTTGAGACATTAGGTAGGTACCTAGGTAGGTACCTACTAAAAAATATCGAGGTTGTTACAAATGACCTTCATTACAAAATAATTGCAGTATTTTTACCTGCCGCCTCCTCTGTAATTTATACTACACGCAGCAGCGCGTCAAGACAAGTTCAAGAAAACCGACCAAGTCCGAGTCGGACTCGTGAACCGAGAGGGTTCCGTACCATCGCACAAGATTTAATACTAAGTAGATAGGGTTACCATCCGTCCGGATTAGTCCGGGTCCGGACATGTCCGGACTTTTAGACTGTTGTCCGGACTTTGTCCGGCTTTGTAATTTGTCCGGCATTTAAGCCGGCGGTCCGTAAATTTAAGTTTGGCCGATGTTATACTAAGTAAGTACGTAGGTACACAACAAAAATACATCATGGCGTGGTGGAAGATTTCATTTTGATGCTATAGGGTGAATATGCCAATTACCAGCCCCCCCAAGGATTTTTCAACTTTGAATCTCTGTTGTTGCCACAATTGCTATCTTAAAAATATTGTTGATACAGTTTTAGGTAGGTTGATTCATCTTTATTACGAAAATAGAACTTAGTTTTACGTAGTTTTGTGGGAAAAAAATAGAGAAGCGTTTAAATGTCCGAAGGGCGAAAAACCCTAACTCCAGCCGCCTTTGCCCTAATATCAGCCGCTTTGCTCCCTAATTCCAGCCGGGTACAGGATGTTCTAAAATAATACAACCATGTTAGTATAAAATAAAAAAAATATAATTTGGTAACTCTCAATAGTGATAATAAAACACTAAAGGCTATAAATTATGATTCCCATAGCAAGTCATTGAAACTTACACCTCTCCTGTAGATATTAATCAATTAAGAATACACATATATTAAAAATGGCGTATCAAAAAGTTAACTTTGGTTTAATAAACATATAATCAACGAGTATGAAATCGTTTTAATTATTTGAAACTTTTTTAAGCGTTTTCCAAGAAGTGGAATTCAATATACATTTTTTTATATTGAATTTATTTTCTGTTTCTATGAGTGAAGAAAAGTATGATTTTAATTATTATTACTTTTTACATCTAACATTAAAAAATAAAACAAAATAATTAAAATCATATTTGAGAACACCCTGTATATTGCCGTAAAGTTAGATGACCGGCTGGAGTTAGGTTCTCATACATATACTAATACCAGCCCCTAATTTGCAGAACAAATAACTTAGGAATTAAACATTTTTCACCCGGCTGTAATTAGGTCATAGGGTGCAGGGTTAGTAATTCTAGTGAATAGCACTACAAATTCCAACCTTGAGACGAGCAAATTAAGATGAACTTGATTTCTTAAACGAAAGTTAAATACCCAATACCAGCCCCGGCTGGTAATAGAAAGTTATTGAAAATCATCCAGTCAAACTCCAGCCCCCCTATTTTTTTCGAAATTAGTAAATTTAATTACAAACTAGTAATGTCAAAACGTTATATATCTAATCTATTACTAGTATCAAAGCTTAAAACCTAAAAAAATTGCATCTTGCCTTCGTAAACACACTTCCCAAAGTTCGCATCGATCGAGCTTTTATGCTGTTTTTCAAACATAGTCACCTCTACTCGGTCTCGGTAAACATTATTGCTCGCTGTGTGAGTTGTAGGTGACGTGACCGGCTAATAGTGATTTTCCAACTTAGAGGATTAACTAGCGGTGTGGCTCCATCAAACAGTTTCCGATTTTCACTGTTTTTTAATGAAAGCAAAGCAAAAACTTTTGGGGGCTGGTATTAGGGGGGGGGGCTGGAGTTAGGCATATCCACCCTACGTAGCTGCGCGCCAACGCCTTGGATTTTACGATGCCCATGTGCGGCTCATGAATGATTTTTAAAATCTTATCCCGGCATTTCTCCGGTATCACCACCCGGTGACCCCACATGACACAACCCAACTCCTCGTACAGTTCCGATTTCCTATTAAAATAAGGTTGTAAGTTCACGATTTCACACTTATCTGGCCAACCGTCTCGCAGGAAGCTTAAAATTCTACTTAATAACGGATCCCTCTCTGTCTGTTTTTTAATTTCGTTATAATCCAGTAACAACCCGTCTTGTGCGAAGTGCAGGTATGTTTGCTCAGGAATAGATTCCTCCTTCACACTCTTAACACTATTATTTCCTGGCAGACGTGATAAGCCGTCAGCGCAATTCTCATTGGTGCGAATATACTCTATATCATAATTGTATGCCGATAATATCACTGCCCATCGTTGCATCCTACTAGCCGTCATTGTAGGTATTCCCGTTTGCGGGTCTAACATTGAAACTAAGGGTTTGTGATCAGTTCGTAAAATGAACTTTCTCCCATAAACAAATTGGTGAAATTTCCGAATACAGAATATAATTGCAAGCGCTTCGCGGTGAATTTGTGAGTAATTTTTCTCCGCGGTGGTGAGCGAACGTGACGCATAAGCTATCGGGCGCTCGCCGCTCGGCCCCGGCTGCGCCAGCACGCCCCCCACGCCCCGCGCGCTCGCGTCGCACGTTACGATCAGAGGTTTGCTAGGATCGTAGTGCGCTAATACTTCGGTACTCATTAAAACTTGTTTTATCTGCGTAAATGCACGCTCACACTGTTCATCCCAGTTCCAGTCTACACCTTTTCGTAATAATATGTATAATGGTACTAACATAGTACTAAAATTTCTGATAAACTTAGAAAAGAAATTTACCATACCTATAAAGGAACGTAATTCACTAATATTATTTGGAGCTTCTAGTTTACTTATAGCTTTAATTTTTGATTTGTCCGCTTTAACCCCTTCTTTAGAAACAACATAGCCTAAATAAGTCACTTCATCCACCAAGAAAACACATTTTTCTTTCCTTAGCTTTAACCCACTCTCAGACAGTCGCTGTAAAACCTGCTCGAGTGCATTTAAATGCTCGTTTTTATTTTTCCCGCCAATAATGACGTCATCGAGAAACACTTGCACATTCGGTATATTGCCTAATAAATTCGTCATTATGCGTTGGAAAATACCTACACTAGACGACAACCCGTAAACTAACCTATTATACTGAAATAAACCTCGATGAGTATTAATGACTGTGTATTTTTTTGAATCGTCTAGTTCTACCTGGTTGTACGCTCGAGAGAGGTCAATTTTGCTAAAAAATTGTGCCCCGTTCAGACCTACTAGCACATCTTCAATCTTAGGAAGCGGGTATCGATCGATCAGCAAGGCGGGATTTAGAGTCGCTTTATAATCCGCACAGATCCGCAACGTACCATCTGCCTTAGTCACCGGTAGAGTTGGAAAAAACGGCTTAAAATTTTTAAACGTTGAAACGTTGTACTTTTTTTAATAAGCACGCTTAAAAAAGTGCTTTTTTGCTTAAATGCTTTTTTTTGTTTGTACGTTGTGTTGAAGTAAAAAGCTTGCAACGTTGTGTTGCCAATAAGAAACAAACTACGCGGAGAGCTTTTTAAACAGAACGAAATTGTTGTGATATAAACAAAATTTTGAATAAAACCTAATTACTTTTTTATATTTCAATTAACTTTAACTTTACAGATATTGCATTCTGCAAATTTTTCCTGAATTCTCGACATTTTATTTATGTTCACAACTTTAAAACTAATGCAGTTCAAATCCACCTCACACCACCTCATACATACGTATTAACAATGTTTATTAACAACAAAACGTAAATAACGTTAGCAATTTAAGCAGACAACGCAAATTACGCAACAAACTGAACGAAAACGTGACACGCGCTCACTCCCAGACAGCAAAAAGCGTACTGCTTACTGCTTTTTTACTTTTCGTTTAAAACATTCAAACCAACCAAATAAAGTTGCATATATATACGCTATCGAATGGCAAAATCGCCAAATAGGAACGTTGAAGCAAGTAGTTCTACCACAACATGATAGATGGCGGGACTTTTACAATAAGTAGAAAGCATACTTTGCTTAAAATTGAAAGCGCGCTTTTGCACTTATTTAAATAAGCACGCTTATTTAAGTGCTTTTCGTTTAAACGTCCAACTCTAGTCACCGGCACCAGAGGTGAGGCCCAGTCGGAGCAGTCGACGGGCTCGATAACGCCGTCACGCAGCATAGCATCGAGCTCCGCGTCGATGCGCTCGCGCAGCGCGTACGGCACCGGCCGCGCGCGCTGGAACACCGGCGTCGCCCCCGGGCGCACTCGCAGCGTAGCCTTGCCGCCCTTGTACCGACCCAGTCCGCCGCTCAACAACTCCTTATGTCTGTCGAGAATATTTACAATTCCTTCATTAATTTGCACACAATTCATGTTACTTATTTTATTTTTATTACATGAAAATAACGGTATTTTTATTTGTAGCTCCGCAAGCCATTGCCTACCTATCAAAGTCGTAGTACCGTTATTGATTACAAACACTTCCAGCTGTTTTTCCTGCCCCTGGAATCGAACCCGTGGGCAAATTATACCTAATGGTTTTATTTTAGTACCATCATAAAACTTTAAAATTGTGTCGTCCGTTTTTAAACACAGATGTGAAAAATAACGTTCGTACGTGCAATTATTTATACATGAAATAGCAGTTCCTGTATCAATTTCCATATTTAATACGACATCGTCTACAAAAATAGGTAAACTTACTGGCTTATAATTATTGAGTCCAATAAGGTTCAAACTTTCCTCGATGTCTTCCACGTCAGACTCGCTCCCAGCCGGCCCGGCCTCCGCGAAATACATGTTTCTATTACGCTGACTGCGGCGATATGATGATATTGCTCGCGACGAATGTTCAGCATTCACCGGACACACTCGACGTAAGTGCCCCGTATGCTGGCATTTGCTACACACGAACTCCCTGTAGCGACAGCTTGCCACACTATGGTTAGTGGCTCCGCAAGCTGTGCAGTTGTGGCTGCGTCCCGGTGTAAAAGCGCGGCTCCCGGCTGCTCCGCCGCCGCCGCCACCGCCGCTGCCCGGCCCGCAGCGCCCGCGCGGCCGCAAGCTGCCCCCGCTCCTGCCGCGACTCGCACCGCTGTCTCCCACATTCGATGTGACCGAATGCACCGCTTCCGCCTTAGTAATAGAGGAAGATGCTCCATCCACTACTGCCGCGTCTCTTTCCGCCGCCTCCAAAGCGTTCGCTAATTTCACGGCTTTTGAAAATGTTATTGCGTCATCCTCCGCAAACAGCCGTTGCCTGATGACGTCACTCTTGAGTCCGCATATAAACTGGTCCCGCAAGTTTTCGTTTAAATTTGCAGCAAATTTACAGTGGCGAGCTAACCTTTTTAACTCTGCAACGTAGGTCGCCACATCTTCGTATGCTCCTTGCCTTTTTAGACGAAAACGATATCTTTCTGCCAACGAAGATGGCGTCGGTTGAAGGTGCTGACGCATGATACTAACGGCTTCATCGTACGTTAACTCAGACGGTTTCTTCGGACTCGATAGGTTGACAAGCAACTCGTACGCTTCATCTCCAATTGTAGAAATCAATGTGGGCAACTTCAACTCCACCGCCACTTTGTTTACAACAAAGTACATGTCCAACCTATCCACATAGGATGACCACTGTCCCGTTTTCACGTCGAATTCGCTTAACTTTCCAATCGACATTCTGACTATATTATTGTGATTGCACGCGATATGATTTTTACCTAATTAACCGATACGTCGCCACTATAATATTCGGGACGTAATGAAACACGGGCACTCGTTTATATCGTATATTGCGAACTGCCGGCGACGGCAGGCGCCGGACCAACCTACCTCACAATTGTTTATCGAGATACCTACATTACACTATTTAGTAACCTATTGTGTACCTAAATTATGATTTAAGTGACAAAACCCTACCTATTGGACACTGAGTGATCGGTAGTTTTAAAATATACAATTTTAAGTATTTTTAATTAACTTTAAAGAATTTTAATGGTAAAAAAAACTTTAATTAACTCTAAAATGAGAATTACTACTTAAAACAGGCAACTTTTCTTTTTTTGTTACAGACAGTAACAATATGCCGAAAAAGACAGTAACCCCTTACAATAAATATGAGTTAGAAAAAGCGCTGGATGAAGTTCGAAACGGTACACCAATCCGAGAAGCTGCATGCAAGTATGGCGTTCCGAAGTCAACGTTGCACTATAGATTAAAATATCCTGAAAAAAAGGTTACTTTAAGACCATCGCCTTACCTAACTGTTGAAGAAGAAACTTGTCTCGAAAACTATATCAAACAACTATCAAAAAAAGGCTTTCCACTTAAAAAAGAAGACCTTCAATCCAGCGTAAAAAAATTTTTAACCGATCATCCACGACCAAACCCATTCATTGATAATTATCCTGGAGAAGGTTGGGTTAGGGGATTTCTGAAGCGGCATCCATCCATTGGCACAAGGACGAGTGAAGGCGTAACATTCTCTAGTGCCTGTGTCACAGAAGCAGATATTCGCAAATGGTTTGCCGAAATCCGTGAATATTTTGAAGAAAGATTTATTACAAGTTTTGGACGATCCAAGACGCAAATAGGTCAATGTTCAAATAGATCAATGTTTAAATAGATCCCTATCTACACTTGAAATGGTTGATAAAGGCTAATTAGTGTGTTCAGGTATGCTGTCCAATTACTGTCAAATTTGTTTCCAATAACTGGAAATGCTGTCCAATCACTGTGATTTTTACTATATTTTACAAAATATTTTATTTTAATTAACACACTCAGTCTATTAATCTAAAACAATATAAAATTGCAAGAAACACTTTCATCAGCTTCATACAACACTATCCGTTTGTCGAAGAAAATTATAGTTTAAAAAACAAAAAAGAAAATTTGGCTAAATCCGCTTAGCTGTCCAATCACTAGTATTTTACCCTATCTAAAAATGAACATAAATTTACTTCAATTTAGAGAAGACACAGCTTCAGTCAACGTTGACGTTATTTTTATTACGGGATTCAGATCTAATTCTGGCAAAACAAGTATCCACTTTATGGCCCGTTTTTTGACAAAAAGAACAGGAGTCTGCTTTAAAATGAGATGTAACCTGAGTGCTAGACACTTGTGTAGCCGTGGGTAAACCACGAGTATCCGGAGTAAGTTTCGCTCTTTTATCGCAGTTAGCTGAAATATGTCCGGTTGCGATATTAGAAATGCCTGTGGGGTACAGACACTACCTGCTCTGTACCGCTCTGGGTTTTTCTAATTAAAAACGTCGAAAAAGCCTGTGTGTTTCAGAGCATCGCTTGCTCTGTAGCGCGCAGGGTTTTTCGACTAAACATTTCATGATATCACCCTAAAAAGCCTGTGGAACACAGACAATTCAGAAAATTACAATTGTGATTAAAGTATTCCTTCTTTATGTTTCGGTAAATTATGTAAATAATTAAATAGTTTTAGTTATTTATACTAGAGTTATACTTATACTATTAACATTTTTTTTTAACAAAGTGGTATAATTTTATAATTTAATATTAATTTATTGTAAATGTTAAAATGTTTCTTCTATCAAACCTATCAAAATGGCAGACTATGCTAGATGAGATGGATTGGGATGAAAGGCAAGGCCACACAGATAGTTTTTTTTAACCTGCATTAAAAGATAGCAGACTTGGCCTTAATAACGTCGCGGGCGGTAGCTTGATAGTGCGCATTTTCAAGTTTCTTGGATAATTAATAAACAATACCTACCTAGTTATGGTTTATTATACTTATCACTAATCTGACATAATATAAATGTGATAATTTATGTGTTTTTCATTTCGATTTATTATTTTTTCATCAATATTTTTTGTTGTAAATAAAGAATATTACAAAACAAAGCTATTTAATTAAGAAACAAAAAACACAACATCAGTAATTATAATTTTCTCTTTAACAGAAAAAGTCAGCAAGATTCTTTATTTCCTATATTACAAAAGTACTTTTTGATGTGGGTATACAAGACAGCACGTTAAGGCGCTAAGAAGAGTCAAATCCCAATATTCAATTCAAATTATTGAAAGATTACGCGCGTGAAGCTATCATGGAAAAAATATATAATTTACTTGGAATAATACACAATAGATTTAATTGAAAGCATTTGTAAAAATGTTACCACATTTGATGAAAAAAAATATTCCGTGGACCCTGTTTCTGGTCCTATTTGCAAAATTTCTCGGAAACAGAACATTCGTTAATGTTAAAACCAACACATAAAAATCGGCGATGTTAATACCTTCAATCTTAATTGTACAGATTTTTTAAATTAACTTGATAGCGAAGAAATTTAATAAAAACATGTAAAAATTGAGAATGCTAGTTCTCAACGCAACCGCCGCCGCGTTGGAACGCGCACTGATTTGAACCCAAAGTGAGTAGAGTTACGTTCGATTTCACACCCAACCCGCTCAGATTGAGGCATGTTAAAGCCTTAAGTTAAACATTTGAATTGCGAAAACAGCTTTTATTACGTACGGCAAAAAAGCGGTCACAACCTCACAACACTCACAAGGTCAAGTGTATAGTCTAAATCTGGTGTGCTGTTGACTGCAGGTACAATTATTATCAAACTAAATAAAAAAAATGAAATAATGTTCGGTTGTTAGTTATTACGCTCGGAAATTACGTAAATGTGTAAAAAAAATCTTCTTTTATAAAAATAACTCTCAATTAAAATTATTTATAGGGTATTTTCAAGTCTTTTGCCTTTATTTATACACACATTGTAAAAAAGGTAAAAACATAATGAAAAAAATCTTGATTGTGCTATGCCGTTTTCGAGAAAATTTGCAAATTACGATAAAAACAGCTGTTCTTTGGAGATTTCTTTCTAAAAGGACCTACCAAAAATTAATTTCGTCCCATGTTTTTTAACGAATTAAAAGTTCTTTTGATAAGTATTTTAGTTTAAATATCCAAGTTTCACGATACTTATAGTGCCTTACGTAGGTATCTCTTATTTTTAGAAAATCACTGTGGATCACAGCGCAAGGTGTGTGAAAATATCCTACCATAAAAATTATTAATTGAGAGTTTTACAAAAAAATATATTTTTATAAAAGAAAAGTACTTATTTTGTTAGTTTTTCGCAATTTCCGAGTGCAATAACTAACAGCCGAACGTTATTTCATTTTTTTTATTTCGTTTGATAATGTTTGTACCTACAGTCAACAGCACATCAGATTTAGACTATAGGTACTTGACCTTGTGACCGCCTTTATGCCGTACGTTATAAAAGCTGTTTTGGAGTTCAACTGTCACATCAACATCAAGAGTACTTTTCTAATATAGGAAATAAAGAATCTTGCCGGCTTTTTCACTGATAATGTGTTTTTTTGTCTTTTTTGTAATATTTTTTATTTATAACAAAAATATTAATGAAAAAATAATAAATCGAAATGAAAAACACATTAAGTATCACCAAATATTACTTATGTCAGATTAGTGATACAATAAAATATAATTAGGTATTGTTTATTAATTATTCAAGAAACTTGAAAATGCGCTCTATCAAGCTACCGCCCGCGTCGTTCTTAGGAACCAAAGTCTCCTATATTTTAATCCAGGTTAAAAAAAACTATCTGTGTGCCTTTCATCCCAATCCATCCCATTTAGCATAGCCTGCCATTTTTATGGGTTTAAGAGAAAAAATATTTTAACATACACAATAAATTAATATTATTAGTAGGATATGACTATAAATCACTATTTTAATATTCTACATAATTTACCGAAACATGAAGAAGGAATACTTTAACCACAACTGTAATTTTCTGAATTGTCTGTGTTCCACAGGCTTTTTACGGCGATATTATTAAATTTTTAGTCGAAAAACCCCGCGCGCTCCAGAGCAAGCGATGCTCTGAATTACACAGGCTTTTTCCAACGTTATTAGTTAGAAAAACCCAGAGCGGTACAGAGCAGGTAGTGTCTGTACCCCACAGGCATTTCTAATATCGCGTCCCGGTTGCCTACACGAAAAACATGCGTTGCCCTCAAATTGCTGTTTTCTAACAACCTTGGGATTATCACGCTGCTTATAAGATTCTAATTTAGGCTTACTATAAATAGATAAGAATTTAACCAAATCATTGGGCAATAAATTGGCATTAGTTGCAGCTGCTCTGATTTGTGGGTCAGTAATGCCCCGAATTATGATTGCAGAAGTTAATTCCTCAGTTAAACCTGCTACAATACGTAAACGAAGTAATGAGCGACGTGCATAATCAGCGTACGTTAGAAACTGGTCAGAATTAGTTTTCATTACATCGAACAGTATGTCACCTACGTTAATGTTTTTCGGACACAATGGTTTAAACTCCCTTTTAAAATTACTCCAACTACGATCATTTGTAACCCACTCGTTAAGCCATGTTCGAGCGTCACCCTTTAAACAATTACCGATCCGAGAAAAGCATTATCGCTCCAATTGTTTATAACTTTAGCACGGTCTATTTCTTGACACCAAACTTCAATGTTATGGATAGATGGGTCAAAATTCGAAATATAGTATGGCTGATTGGATCGTACGGCAGTGTTCAGCGAACGTAACGCGTCTAGGGCTTGCAATTCGAATATTCGAATATTCGAATACTTCGAATATTCGGCTGATTTTGCTATTCGAATACTCAAGTCGGTGATATTCGAATATTCGAATATTTTCTACTTTGTTAGATTTAGGCGAAAGTCATTCATTAAATACCCGAATAGCGCTAGAATGAAGCGTTCGTTAACGGTCACTTTCACGTTTATTTATTTGTTGACCTAATGTTCTTTATTTGTCCAGATATTGTAAACCATTTTAATCTAGCTTCACGATGAGCAAAATACTTGAAACTTAAAACAGGTCAGAAGTCAGAACTGGAAGACGATGAAATAATATACTGTCATTGAGCTGATCTAATGGTGGAACCCAAAGATTACCACAGGAAATCTGTAATAAAACCATACAAATCCATTGAGTTTGGGCTGGTTTGATTCGTCTTGACAAGTATTTTGTTGTGAAATAGTGTCCAGAGTTTGATGATGAAGCCGAAAGAAGACCACAAGAATTCTGTAGTGAAACCATGCAACCCCATCTAGTTTAGGATCGTTTGATTCGTCTTGGCTAGTACTGTAATATGAGATGATTTCCAGGGTCTGATGATGGAGCCGGAAGAAAGCTACAGGAACTCTGTAATAAAACCATGCAACCCTATCGAGTTTATACTCGTTTGATTTGTTTTGATGAGTACTTCGTTGAAATAGTGGCCAGAGTCGGATGATGGAGCCGGAAGAAAACCACAGGAACTTTGTAATAAAACCACATAAATCCATCGAGTTTGGACTCGTTTGATTCGTCTTGACAAGTTCTCTGTTGGGAAATTCAAAAGTGTACAAGGTTTGATGATGAAGCCGGAAGAAGGCCACAAAAACTCTGTAATAAAACAATGCAACGCCATTTAGTTTGGGCTCGTTTGATACGTCTTGACTAGTACTTTGATGGGAGATGATTTCCAGGGTCTGATGATGGAGTTGAAAGAAGGCCACAGGAACTCTTTAATAAAACTGTACAACTCCATAAAGTTTGGGCTTGTTTGATTTGTCTTGACAAGTACTCTGTTGGGAAATAGTATGCAGGGTCTGATGATGGAGCCGGAAGAAAATCACAGGAACTCTGTAACGAAACCATACAAATCCATCGATTTTGAGCTCGTTTGATTTGTCTTGACGAGTACTCTGTTGGGAAAATAAATAGTGTTCAAGGTCTAATGATGAAGCCGAAAGAAGACCACAAGAACACTGTTATAAAACCATGCAAGCCCATCTAGTTTGGACTCGTTTGATTCGTTTTGACTAATGCTCTAATAGGAGACGGTTTCCAGGGTCTGATGATGGAGCCAGAAGAAGGCCACAGGAACTCTGTAATAAATCCATGCAACCCCATCGAGATTTTTGCTCGTTTCATTTGTCTTAATGATTACTTTGTTGGGAAATAGTGGCCAAGGTCGGATGATGGAGCCGGAAGAAGATCACAGGAACTCTGTAATAAAACCATACATACCAGTCGAGTTTAAGGTCACTTGATTGACCTTGAAAAGTACTCTGTTGGGAAAATAAATAGTGTTCAAGGTCTGATGATGAAGCCGAAAGAAAGCAACAAGAACTCTGTAATAAAACCATGCAACCCCATCTAGTTTGGGCTCGTTTGATTCATCTTGACTAGTACTCTAATATGAGACGGTTTCCAGGGTTTGATGATGGAGCCGCAAGAAGGCCACAGGAACTCTGTAATAAAATCATACAAATCCATCGAGTTAAAGCTCATTTGATTTGTCTCTTGACAAGTACTCTGTTGGGAAAATAAATAGTGTTCAAGGTCTGATGATAAAAGCTGGAAGAACCACAAAATCTCTGTAATAAAACCTCTAGACTAGTACTCTGATGGGAGATTAAATTGAAATTGAAATTGAGATAGTTTCCAGGGTGATGATGGAGTCGGAAAAAGGTCAGAGGAACTCTGTAATAAAACTATACAACTCCATAGAATTTAGTGGATTTAGTAGATTTTTCTTGACAAGTACTTTGTTGAGAAATAAATTCCAGGGTTTGGTGATGGAGCGGAAGAAGGGTACAGAAACTCCATAATAATACCATACAACACAACCCCATCGAGTCTGGGCTCGATTGATTCATTTTGACAAGTATTCGGATGGGTGTTAGACCTTGGTCTGATGTTGAAACCGGAAATACCACAGAAAAACATAGATAAGACTAAAAAGCAGAATGTATATATTTATTGACAAAAAATTAAAAAGAAACTTTTTAAAAACGTACTATAAAGTTAAAAAATCGAACTGAAAACCCGTAACGATTTATGACCATATACAGAAGTTAAACCTAAAAACGTGGGGAAAATGCAAAAGTCAAAGATGATAAATCTTCCAAAATGCGTCCCATTAAACGAAGCATTAAACTTTGGTTTAACTTGAAAAATAAACAATATTTATTAATTACAACCATTTTTTTAAATTTACAGAAATATTCGAATAATATTCGAATATATTCGAATACCTCCATTAAAAAATTCGAATATTCGAATAGTGAATTCCATCGAATATTTGCAAGCCCTAAACGCGTCACTAAATGCGTTAGTCAATAGTTGACCCGACGACGGTGATGCACTACACACAGGCTGCACATCTATTGCGGCCGTGCCTACTTTATCATACGACTGGCGACAATGATAATCATGCGAAGAGTTTCGCGGTGGCTGCCCGATAGTGTATCACTATCGTTACTTTCACGAATTTTGTCACTACTTTTCATAACTGGAATATTAGAATGTGATGTTTTCGAAAAATTTATTCCATTGTCAACTTCGTGATTATTTAATCGTGTTAGAATAGCGCCTAACATGTCTCGAATTGAATCCGTGCTACGGCGTCTATCTCCGTTACGAACGCTACGAGGCGTAGACGGTGACCGAAGTCTACGAGAGGTACGTTCCCGATCTCTATCGTGGGAATGACGACTTTGGGGCCTTCCCCGCGACCGCTGCCGGCGTTGCGAGCTCGGATTACCCGGCATGCTGTTATCGCGCGGCACTTGTTCCACGAATTAGAACAAAGGAATGCGTAAATAGGCCAACTATGATATTTGGCTTTTGTTATTACGCCGTGAACTAAACTTATTATTTTAGGAAATCACTAAAAACTAATAATGTCACAGATATCACAAAATTCACTTAATCACTTAAACCGAGAGTAATTGTCCAACTTTGATATTAAAAATGATTTCTATTCTATTACGTACGCACTAATACTTTACTCACTACCTAATCCTAATCTAGGAATCACTAAATCGGATAATATCACCACATTCACTTAATTACTTAGACCAAAAAAATGCAAAACGTGTAAACAAAAACTTAGATAGCCCGAAGCGTATTATAAGGCCGTGAGATTTTTCTTTCATAATCCCACTTCTGATATAAGGAAAGAGTAGAAATGGATATCAGAAGTGAAACTAATAAAAGAAAACACCTAATAACATTGAATGGTATTTAATACAAAGGTTAAAGAATTAATTAAACAGAGTTCCTAGTTCACCAAATCACGCAATTACGTCACACGCCTAAGCTCGCACGCGCACACGACCGATTCGCACCCGAGTCCCTAAGACGCTGTCCCGGCTCCAGCTAGCCAGCACCTTCCTCTCGCGCCCGACGACCGCTGCGTCAGCCGTTCTCTCCTTACAGTATAAAAATTAGTTTTGGTCGGTTTATGTTGATGTTTTGTTTACTTACCGATGATAAGTCACTCCACTATTTTTTTGCTTCGTAGTGGCACGATTTTTGCACGTCTTCAACACACAGGTCGGCATTTTTGTCGGCACAATTACACCGTGCGTTCGCGGTGAGCGTTGGCGAGTGACTAAATGAGTTGAGGTCAATTGACCTCAACGCATGGAGTAAAAATCGGGGCCGCGAGGTCGATTCTATACATACATTTCAATGCAAATATACAGACGAACAGAGAACCTCCTCCTTTTTGGAAGTCGGTTAAAAATACAAGACCGCTCGTGAAAAACGTGATCTCGGTCGGACCTTCGAGGGAACTCCCCAATCGGCGTTTGGCAGTGTTGTATTTTACCCATATTTTACCATAACATACCACAGACTAGAAAAGTACTTAAGCAGCTGATAAACGTTCAAACACGTTTTTCAAACTTTTCGTTTTTGTTTTTAGTGTATGGTTTCATCAAGCATTGACGATAGTTTATAATAATCTTTTAAAAGTTGTGAAACGACGACGCTCGGTCACGCCATCGCGCCATCGACGCCATCTTGTTGTTTACGCCAACTATCACTATAAAAGGGGCAATACGGCCGACCAAGCGTCATTCGTTGTTCGAACGTCGTCCAGTGCACAACTACAGCAAAACGGTACAGGACTGTGTGTCTATGGTAATTGGTAATATAGTCAATACTGCTAATTTTGTAAGTATTACTTCTATTTGGTATATCAATAAATTAATTAATGTTATTTTCTTTGCCTATTTATATTGAGTTATAAGATTTATAATGATTGAGCTACGTAATAAGAATACAGAAATTACATCAGAAAAGTGTCTAGATTATTCTAAATAAATCCAATAGTAAACAATAATTCTTATTATTTTTCCATCCACTTCCACTGAAAGCTAGTCACTTTTACAAGTCAGAAGTGGGATAAAGATCCTGGCAGTGCAGTACTATTATGTGATGTGTCAGATTTTTTTTTACTGCTATTTTTTATCTTTCTTTTCTGTACTATTCAAAGGAACAAAAAAAAACATATACTTGGGTAATTTATTTTCCTTTTAGGATAAACATGGAAGCTTCAAGGTCTCCTGTACTGCCTGTTGGTCCAGAGCCAGGCAGTGCGTGCCAAACAGCTCTCGATGTAGCGAGCGAGCAACCAAAGCATCCTCCAAGTCATCGGGTACCAGGTCGAGCATCAGAACGGCTACTGCTGAGTCCAACAAGACCAGAGTCGGCTAGCCAGCAGCCGAGGGATGCGCTTCGGGCCGGGTCTCGTGAGCAACGACATCGGTCGCCGTTGCGTTCTCCGAACCGAACCAGCCGTCAATCCAGAAGGAGGTCACGAAAGCGATCTCGAGAACAACGGCATCGATCATCGCGGCGCTCTCCAAGCCGAACCAGCCGCCAATCAAGGAGGTCGCGAGAGCGATCTCGAGAACGGCGGCATCGGTCACTGCGGCATTCTCCAAGCCAAACCAGCCAACACTCAAGAAGGAGGTCGCAAGAGCGGTCCCAAGCATCTCGTCACTGTCGCAGCCGGTCAAGAAGTCAACTGCGACGACGGTCCCGGAGCGGGACGACCGAGCAAGCGCGGCGGTCACATGATTGTGGCCTCAACGACCAGCAGCACAACTCATCTCGTCGCAGCCCAGGCCAGCGACATGATGCGAGCCATGCCAAGCCTCACAGTCCACAACAGAATTCCGGAGAGCAACACATTCCGGGTGGCAGTACGGATAAGGAGGTTAGTTCATCATTACCTAATTTAGTAAATTCAGATAATAATACTTTGAACATGTTATTGCACGCTCTTAGATCAATTGCTCCTGACTCATATAAAATAAATCCACAAAATAACACAGTACCCGAGTTCGATCCTGCGGGGAAAGAACAGACCATGAAGATGTGGCTACACAAAGTAAACGAGTGTGCCGCTATATATGGGTGGTCTGATAAACAAATTGTACATTTCGCTCTACCTAAGCTAAAGGGGGTAGCCAAAAGGTGGTACGAGGGACTCCCTTCGGTTCTGTTTTCTTGGGAAGAGTGGCAATCTAAGTTGCTTGCCGCTTTCCCCTCAGATGAAAACTACGGTCAAATGCTTAGCGACATGCTAGCTAGGCGCGCTAAATTTGGGGATTCCTTAGAAGATTACTTTTACGATAAAATTGCTCTTATAAATAGATGTTCTATTACCGGGAAAAAAGCTGTAGAGTGCGTACTACACGGAATTGATGATCGCGCTGTTAGGCTAGGCGCTGAAGCAGCACAATATGATGATTTAGACAAGTTATTGACTTATTTAAGAAACTCACGTAATATTAAAGTAAATTTAGATAAACGCAATATAAAGCCTCTTCCAGCTAAAATTACCTCCGATAATCCTCAGGCTAACAGTCAGTCCCAAACAACTTCATTTAAGAGAAAAATTATACGATGTGCAAATTGCAAGGGTGAAGGTCATATGGTTAGTCAGTGTAGTCTCCCTATTAGAAAGTGCACTAAATGTTTTAGAATAGGTCATGAAACAGAAAAATGCTTCTTTAACATACCCACCACTGAAAAATCCGTAAATAGAGTTAGTTTAGATTCTGACTCAGGGCAGAAGTTTCTAAAAACCGCATTAGTTAACAAAATTCCCATAGACTCGTTTGTAGACCTAGGTAGTGAATGTTCCATGTTAAAAGAATCTTATCTTTCAAAGTTAGGGATTAAAGACGTTAAACTAGATAATTTGCCGATTTTAAAAGGATTTGGTAATTCTTTTGTAAACGTTTTGGGCAGAATTAGTGTATATATTGAGATTGATGGGGTGGGGGCATGCACGGAGCTGTTCTTAGTTCCAGATGATTCTATGAAAATGCCTTTGATGATAGGTCAGACATTTACTGAACAATCACATATTTTAATACATAAAACTAGTGATCGATTAGATATCTTACATAACTTTACAGATATAATACCTAATAGTAAAACAAATTTGCACTGTTTAGAGTCTGTCACAATATCCGGTTTAACTATAGTGAAAGTATATACTGACCCGAAATTTACTGGGGTGCTATTTGTTGATGGTGGCTTAAGAACTAAAGAGGGTATATATCATTATGTTCTTACAGGTATTTATCAATTTAATGACACTGGTGAGGGTGAAATTGCTATTAATGTACTTAACTCAAAAACATTCTTAGTCAATAAAGATTATTTAATTGCACGTGGTAGAATAGCGTATGAGGAAACTCAAAGGGATGTGCTCCGTGTATCGACTCACAACCATCAAAATCAACCTAGGCCTATTACATTGTCTGAATTAAACCTTGATGAAAGTATAGACAAAGTTTCTGCTAATAGTTTATTGTTACTCCTCAATAAATTTCGTAGTTGTTTTGCTTTTTCAATGTCCGAATTAGGAAACTGTCAAGTTTCCAAGATGTCAATCAGCTTAGAAGACAATGAAGCCGTTGTATATAGACCATATAGGCTAGCAATAAAAGAAAAGGAAATAGTTAGGGATATGGTCAAGGATCTTCTCGAGAATGACATCATCAGACCATCTACTTCTTCATATTCTAGCCCCGTAGTGCTTGTGAAAAAAAAGACGGGTGACTATCGTCTTTGTATAGACTACCGTGCATTAAATAAAAAGACCGTGAAAGAAAACTACCCAATGCCTCTTATCGACGACCAACTAGATGTCCTTTCTGGGAATAATTTCTTCACAACCCTTGATTTGGCATCTGGGTACTATCAGGTTTCGATTGCTGAACAGGATAAATATAAAACTGCATTTGTGACACCCGAAGGGCATTTTGAATTTAATACGATGCCCTTCGGTCTCGCTAATGCCCCAGCCACTTTTCAAAGAATAATGCACCAGGTTCTAGGTAGTCTTCGTTATAAAGAGGCTCTAGCATATTTAGACGATATTATTATACCATCAACAGATATTTCAGAGGGTTTAGAACGTCTTGAAATCGTATTACAACTTTTGTCTAATGCATGCCTTACTTTAAAGATGGAAAAATGTGTCTTCTTTGGAAGATCCGTAGATTATTTAGGTTTTGAGGTTTCGGGAGATGGCATAAAGCCAGGGTCAAAAAAAATCTCAGCAGTTGAAAACTTTCCCCCACCAACAAATCAGCACCAGGTTCGGCAATTCTTAGGGTTAGCCAGTTATTTTCGACGCTTTGTTCAAGATTTTTCCATAATTGCAAAACCACTCACTCAACTTCTTAGAAAGGATGCAGCATGGGTGTGGGGACAGGATCAGCAAAATGCTTTCAAAACTTTAAAAGATAAATTGGTTCAGAAACCTATATTAGCTTTGTATGACCCTAAAGCTGAAACTGAACTCCACACCGATGCATGCAAAATATGTATCGCTGGTATTTTACTACAAAAGGATGATAATAATAAATTAAGACCAATTGCTTATTTTAGTAGGCAAACTACACCAGAAGAACAAAACTATTCTTCCTATGACTTAGAGACACTGGCTGTAGTTGCTTCTTTTCAAAAATTCCGGGTTTACCTTGTAGGCATTAACTTTAAAGTGATTACTGATTGCAACTCGTTACGCGCTACATTTTCAAAACGCGATATGATACCAAAAGTCGCTCGATGGTGGACGTTTATGCAAGAATTTGATTTTAGTATAGAGTATAGGGCTGGGGTATCCATGAACCACGTTGACGCTCTTAGCCGCAATCCACCTACAGAACAACAAATTGAATATTCTGTTCACAACGTAATGCAATCTGATTGGATTACGACTGTCCAAAACGCTGATTCCGAAATTCAAAGAATTATTGGCATTTTAAATGACGCAAATTTGGATGATGTTACTGATATTAAAAATAACTACAAATTAAAAAACGGTAAATTATTTCGCATCACCCCTGAAGGTGATCGGTGGGTTGTGCCTAAGGGCGTCCGGTGGCAAGTAGTGAAACAAAATCATGATGACATAGGTCATTTTGCCTTAGAGAAGACCCTCGAGAAAATAAAACTTCATTTCTGGTTCCCCAAATTAAGACGTTTTGTTAAGAAATATGTCTCATCTTGCCTAGAGTGTGCATATTCTAAAGCTTCGGCAGGCAAAAAGCCTGGTTTCCTAAATCCTATCGAAAAAGTTAATCAACCATTTGATACTGTACATTTAGATCACGTTGGTCCTTTTGTCAAAAGTAGTAGAGGTAATATTTATATACTGGTTCTTATTGACGCATTTACTCGCTTTATTTACTTAAAAGCAGTTTGTAGTACTAAAAGCAGTTTAACTATAAAAGTAATGCGTGAGTATATGGGTATATTTGGTGTGCCACGTAGGATAATATCTGACCGAGGAACATCATTTACTAGTGATTCTTTTAAGTCTTTCATTACCGAAAAAGGCATAAGTCATGTCCTTAACGCAGTTGCCACTCCTAGGGCGAATGGGCAGGTTGAGCGCTATAACAGAGTTATCGTAGATTCTTTGACAGCTAAATGTGTAGGGACTTCGGAAAGTAAATGGGAGGAACACTTACCAGAAATACAGTGGGGAATCAATAATACCTTCAACAAGGGTATTAATAGAACACCTGCAGAAGCCCTTTTTGGTGTCCGACCAAAGGGTGTTAGTGACAGTAGGTTAATAGCGGCAATTGATGAGGGTGTTACAACAAATACTCCAAATTCTGATCTGGATTCCATTAGAGATGAGATTAGCTCCTTTGTGACTAGTTCGCAGCAACAACAAAAAGAAAGATATGATAAATCAAGATCTAAACCTATCAAATTTAAAGAGGGAGATTTAGTCAGAGTAGAAAGGCAGGTACCTGCTACGGGTAGTAGTAAGAAATTGATCCCCAAATTTCAGGGTCCTTATAAAATTACAAAAGTTTATGACCACGATAGGTATCAGGTAGAAGACACCCCTTTGACCAGAAAAGGTAATAAGAAATATTCTACCGTGGTTGCTATTGATAAATTAAAACCATGGCTCAACTTTTCACGACCTAATGACAATATTCTGAGTGAGGAGGAGTCAGATTAATTTGCATGCTTTATTAAAAATAAAATTACTTATAATAATTATTCAAATAATATACCTATACTAGGTATAATCATTGTTTTTTTTATTATTATACAGAACAATGAGGTCTGTAATTATATTTGTATCAGGACAATGAGGCCTGTTATAAACCATTTTATTATATTTTTGTACCCAGAACAAAAGTGGTCTGTGGTAATAGACACCGTCTGTAAATATTTTGGGGGACAATGAGGCCCATTTCAAAACACAAATACTTTATTACATGTTATTTTTTATTCTCGTTTGTTATTTTATAATAGTATTACTTACTCAAAACTTATGTAGAGAATATGTACTGTACAGTTAGCAGCACGTCAGGTTATATGAAAACCTGCAATTTATTTTGAACTTTGCATTTGAAGTACATTAAATTGATTTGATTACCCTGTCATGGAAACCCAACGTCTGTACTTATCTAATTCAAGTGTAAGGTCACACTTAATATCGGATGGCCGAATCTGTTAGCTACTATACTAAATTATTAATGTTTATTGTTATGATAGTACTATTTTTTTTCCTGTTGTTATGCTTAAATAATTTATTAATACTTAATAATCTTTTAAAAGTCGTGAAACGACGATAGTTTATAATAATCTTTTAAAAGTTGTGAAACGACGACGCTCGGTCACGCCATCGCGCCATCGACGCCATCTTGTTGTTTACGCCAACTATCACTATAAAAGGGGCAATACGGCCGACCAAGCGTCATTCGTTGTTCGAACGTCGTCCAGTGCACAACTACAGCAAAACGGTACAGGACTGTGTGTCTATGGTAATTGGTAATATATAGTCAATACTGCTAATTTTGTAAGTATTACTTCTATTTGGTATATCAATAAATTAATTAATGTTATTTTCTTTGCCTATTTATATTGAGTTATAAGATTTATAATGATTGAGCTACGTAATAAGAATACAGAAATTACATCAGAAAAGTGTCTAGATTATTCTAAATAAATCCAATAGTAAACAATAATTCTTATTATTTTTCCATCCACTTCCACTGAAAGCTAGTCACTTTTACATTATGGTCCCTATCTACCATATTCAGTTTTATAAGGCTTTACCAAACATCTTGTATAAATAAGCGATCGAGTTATTTTTAACGATCGGAGTCCATGTTCAGGGTGGCACATCTCCTAAAAGCTTCTTACTTCGCAATCTAGGCGATAATATTTGATAAAACCAAGCTAATGGCTATCTTGCCAATTTGGTCTAGTCCCAAAATGCGATAGATTGAAAATTACCCTGGTTGGCCGGCGGTCTTTCAAGCAAGGTAGCACAGCAAAGCAAAGAAACGGAACCGGTAGGTGTGGGTCCAGCCTAAGGCTGGCCCCAGACCTACCGGTTCCGTTTCCGGTTCCGGTTTTGTTTTTAGTGTATGGTTTCATCAAGCATTGACGTGACGCACACGTTCAACCCAAATTTGTCAAATAAGGCTGGCCCCAGACCTACCGGTTCCGTTTCTTTGCTTTGCTGTTCTACCATGGACCGCCGGCCAAGAGGCTCATTTTCAATCTATCGCATATTTTGACCTGACCACATTGGCAAGATAGCCATTAGCTTGGTTTTATCAAATATCATCGCCTGGATTGCGAAGTAGGAAGCTTTTAGGAGATATGCCACCTTGAACATGGACTCCGATCGTTAAAAATAACTCGATCGCTTATTTATACAAGATGTTTGGTAAAGCCTTATAAAACTGAATATGGTAGATAGGGACCATAATAAAACTGAACAACTTTTACTATGGGACCAAATCTGAAATCGCGAAAAAAAATGAACTGTTTCATACATTTTGATAATTTCGTTATTAATTTTTGTATAAAACAGCAGTTTTTTTTTTAAAACGAAAACTAAAACTTCTCATCGCACCCCAGACGACGATATTTGATAACACCAAACTAATGGCTATCTTGCCAATGTGGTCACGTCAAAATATGCGATAGATTGAAAATGAGCCTCTTGGCCGGCGGTCCATGGTAGAACAGCAAAGCAAAGAAACGGAACCGGTAGGTGTGGGGCCAGCCTAAGTGCCAGTGTGTGTTTCCAACAAGTATTTTCCCCTTTTATTTAAAAGATTTTTAAGGGGATGCTTTTTCTTAGTGAGAAAGAATGTTTAGGGGAAACACCTTGAAAAGTGCTCTAATTTAGTGAAATTCAAAGGTTTTCAAGGATAATCAAAGTTAGAGAAAAATAAAAATATTATTAGCACTTTTCTCGAACACCGCCGTCCATTTTTAAAGACAAACAATTTGAACGTTTACGGGGCGCTTTATAAATTATTTTACTCTTTGGCAAACTACACTTTTTGTTTTTTTTTTTTCATTGTGTTGTGCTGTGCGTGCAAGCAAGCAAAGCAACACGACAAGTTTATTATTTTATTTTATTTACCTATGTGCGGTGCGGACTGCGGTGCGTTAACAAGTTTAAATTTTAAAATACAAATAGGTACTGTACCTACGGAATTAGCGTAAATATTTCAGTTGCCTGTTTCGATACTTATATCTCAAGCAAGATATTTTATTTAGCTACCTACGTGAACGTTTAAGGAGAATGGCGTAAGTTCAAAATGAGTTATTATTTATTAAAATTTATTATAAATAAATGCGAAAGTCCGTAGGTTTGTTTGTTACGCCTTCACATCTTAAAGAACTACTGAACCGATCATCATGATATGCATGCATACTTATACGTTGTCAGGAGTACAAAAAAATCTAATATCTTTGCCTAGGGTACCTACCTTTAATCCAGAAAAAAGGTACCTAGCTGTATAGTTCCCGAGGGATAGCAAAAACTGTCCACGCAGACGAAGTCGCGGGCGGCCGCAAGTTATAAATAAAGCTTTGAATTTTATTTTATTTATTATTGTACCTGCGCCATCTGAACCATCGTAATGTAACATTTCGATGGCCGGAACATATAATTGGCCCGAACTCCGACTGGTAGGTAGGTATTATTATTACTTTACTTTAATGTTATCGTGAGTGCTTATAAAATAACAGGTATATCCAAGTAGGTACTATTCCCCGCAAGTAGGGCTGCCATCTCTAAAACCTACCGCCCAGGACCGGAAGACTAAAAACCCCGGACTTTGGAGCCTTGGCCCCGGACATTTGTTTTTTTATATTCACTTTTAGCTTGGTTAAAAAATACATTTACATCAGGTTACATACTGAAAAAAAAAACCGGCCAAGTGCGTGTCGGGCCACGCGCCATAGGGTTCTGTAGTTACCTTATACCATACTATATTTAATACCACTATAATTTTTCGTCTGTAAAAATAACTTTGTTTTTCACAGTGTGTATAAATGACAAAGTTATATTTGCGGTTTTGGAAAATAAGATATATCTCGAAAACTAATTACTATATCTCGTTCAAACCAATTTTCGTTGAAAGTTTTTACTAAGATCTATAGCTTCTATTTTTTTTAGATTTTTCACTCTCCTATTTCAAAAGTTAGAGGGGACACACATTTTACCACTTTGGCAGTGTTTATCTTTCAAACGGTTGACTTTTAGAAAAAATTGTCTTAGGAACCTCAATGTCATTTTTAAAGACACCCCGCACGTATTGTTATGAAGGAATTTTTTTTTCAGTTTCAGTTCCATGTATGGTGAGCCCCCCCTTAATCTTATTTTTTTTTTACTTTTGTGTTAAAATCGTTAAGCGGTTAACAGATTACATCTACTTACTAAGTTTCAACTGTGTAATCCTAATACTTTCGGAATAAAATGGCTGTGACATACGGACGGACAGACAGACAGACAGACATGACGAATCTATAAGGATTCCGTTTTTTGCCATTTTGGCTACGGAACCCTAAAAATGTAATTGTAAACCTTTTTTCGCATAAAATAGTGTGTTTTACTAGTTATGATGTAGAGCCGGGTTGTCCAACATAATTTTGTTGAGGGTCAGGATCCACGTTTAGTAGTTTTGCAACCGTAGCGGGCCAAAATAAATGCCCTAGCCAGGGGTGGTCCGTAAGAAAAAGGCCGCTCAGTGCGATTTTTAGTCAGTTTCATCACTAAAGGTTAGTGAATGAAACTGACTATTAATCATGCTTGTTTATACATAGTAAAAAAACGGGCAGCTCGATTTTTTGTGGGGTGCGCGATGCTTGTTTACCCAAAGTAAAAAAAAAATGGGCCGCGCAGCGTGATTTTTTACGGGGTGCGCGGTGCTTGTTTATAGTAAAAAAAAATGGGCCGCGCAGCGCGATATTTTGCGGGGTGCGCGGTGCGCCACGCGTAGTGAAGTGAGGTGCCCGGTAGCGCGTGTGCTGAATGAATATAGTACTTTTTTTAGCGGAGTTTGATCCAAAACCCGGACTTTAATTATAGTCCGGGTTTTACCCGGACTACAATCAGAACGCCGCCCGGACGCTCCCCGGACGCCTTACAAACTAGGACAAATCCGGGGAAACCCGGACGGATGGCAGCCCTACCCCAGGGTCTAGGTAAGGTAAAGGGCCATTACTTCGTGATAGTACATTATTTCGTGAGTTTTGTTTCTGGCGCGAAAAACAAGGAATCTAAATATTATTTAACTATATTATCTATCAGTAAAAAATCTCTATCATTTAACTTTTAGATTTTTGCATTCACAATGCTATTTTTATATTGTGCGGCGTGTATTCCTTGTCACTACCGTAAGGTTAGCGCTCGTACTTCTTAAGCTCATAGAAAGGCAAAGATAAGTCAATTTGCATAAAACTTTAAATAGTGCTTTCTGCGTGCCTTAACAATTGATTTGACTAAGAAAAAAGTTATATGCAAGCATATAATTCCTTTAAAATTGCAATAAATCGACTCACGAAATAGCGGTCATGTTATTTTTCGTGTGTCCCCTAGTTCGTGTCACTACGGCACCCTGATTATCTAAAAATAAACTATTTAGCGACCGGTTGCATTTGACATACATTGCCACTTTTCTTTGGTATGGTTTTTTTTAACCCAAAAAGAAGTAGCAATGGATCACGATCGTCTGTGAACTGCAACCAGTCGCTAGGTGGTTTTTAATTAGATAATCAGCCCGCCGAATCAGGGATATCTAAATATATAAAAGAAGAAACTGATTGGTGACTGACATATCAACGCACAGCCCAAACCGCTGGGTCTAGAGACACCAAATTTGGCACATAGGTTCCTTATGAAGCCTAGGGGTGCACTAAGAAAGGATTTTTCAAAACTCACCCCCCAAGGGGTTGAAACGGGGGTCCAAAGTTTGTATGAAAGTCCCTCAGTTTCAAAGCTAGGGTCTTCAAATTTTGTGTTTAGGCTGATGATTGAAAATTAATATATATTGCTGCGACATATACGTGTCTCAGCGTTTTTGAAAAATCTACTCTCGAAGGGGTAAAAAGGGGGATGAAGTTGAGTATAAAAAAATATCCTTCATTTTCGAAGTAAAAATCATTAAATGTATTTTTTAGGCTCATGGATGGAAATCTAACGTAACGTACATTGTTATTGTTAGCATTTTGACTCCTATGGGGTTGTGATGGGGGTGAAATGGGGTAAATAAATCTAAAAATAAATATGGATGTCGTTATTGGGGTTTTTCAGGATGACGATTGCGAAAATTACATTTATTTTGAAGTCCAACACGGTGGAAATGATTTAACCCCTAAAGGGGTGAAAATGCGGTTCACATTTTGTATGGAAAAAGAATAAAAAACAGACATTACAACTTTAAACTTCGTAGGAGCACGTCTAAAAATAAATAGGCAGACACTTTATATTTTGAGATTTTGAAAATCAACCCCTTAGGGTGTAAATGGAGTAAGAAAACATAAAAATCGATATGGATGTCGTCCTTGAGGTTTTATGGGATGGTGATTACGAAAATGACATTTATTTTGAAGTCCAATGCGGTGGAAATGATTTAACCCCTAAAGGGTTGAAAATGGGGTGCAAATCTTGTATGGGAAAAGAATAAGAAATAGACATTACAACTTTAAACTTTGTAGGAGCACGTCTAAAAATAAATATTTTTAGACGTGCTCCTACAAAGTACTTATTTAAGCAAACAATTATTTTGTAACCCAACCCCTTAGGGGGTAAATGGAGTAAGTAAACATAAAAATTGATATGGATGTCGTTCTTGAAGTTTTATGGGATGGTGATTGCGAAAATAACATTAATTTTGATGTCCAACACGGTGGACATGATTTAACCCCTAAAGGGGTGAAAATGGGGTCAAATTTTGTATGGAAAAATAATATAAAATAGACATTACAACTTTAAAATTAGTTAGACTACGTCTAAACAAAAATATAGGCAAACATATATCTTGTGATTTTGAAAATCCACCCCTTAGGGGGTAAATGGGTAAGTAAACATAAAAATCTATATGGATGTCGTTCTTGAGGTTTTATGGGATGGTGATTGCGAATATGACATTTATTTTGAGGTCCAACACCGTGGATATGATTTAACTCCTAAGGGGGTGGAAATGTGGTTCAAATTTTGTATGGAAAAAATAATGTAAAATATAAATTACAACTTTAAAATTAGTTAGAGCACGTCTAAAAATAAATAGGCAAACACATATTTTGTTATTTTGAAAATCATCCCTTAGGGGGTAAATGGGGTAAGTGAAAATGAAAATCGATGTGGATGTCCTTCTTGAGGTTTTTGGGGTGGTGATTACGAAAATGACATTTATTTTGAAGACCAACACAGTGGACTCAGCCCTAGGGGACGGGAACAAGAACGGGAACGGGAACGGGAAAGGGATCGGATACGGAAACGGGAACGGGACCGGGATCGGGACTGGGACCGGGACCGGGAACGAACGGGTAAAGAAAAGGAAGAAAAACGGAAACCGGGAACAGGAACGGGAATGGGAACGGGAACCGGAAAGGGTAAAGTAACGGGATACTTATATCTCTGGACCCAATTCTGATTATTGTAATAAACTAGCTTCTGCCCGCGACTTCGTCCGCGTGGATATTAGAGAAAATACTTAGGAAACCTTCAACCATGATCCGACCAGCCGTTTTTACGCGATTAGGCGGGTCCCCACCAAGCAAGCAGCCTCGTGCGAGGCCCGCCACATACGGCAAACGTCTTGCCTCGCGAGGCTGCACGCTTGGTGGGGACCCGCCTAATCGCGTAAAAACGGCTGGTTGGATCATGGTTGAAGGTTTCCTAAGTATTTTCTCTAATATCCACGCGGACGAAGTCGCGGGCGGAAGCTAGTTATAGATAATTTTTTCATGCTTGTTTATTTATATAATAATTAAGATAATTTAAATGTAAGTTAAAAAACAAATAAGGTATTTAAATAAGTTTCTTAGAAACTAAATTCGGTATATTTTTTTTTCACTAGAATTTCTATAAATTCGAGTTTGAAGGTGGCCTAAATTTACGATTTTAAGTCAAATTCGGATAAGTTGGTAAGCTACCTACCACCAGTATAACTTTGGTTGTTATTAAATTGATTTTATTTATTTTCGAAAGTATATTTTTATTATATTATAATAATAATTTTATTATAAAAAAACCAAAATTTCAAACAAAAAAATACTTATTGTTTTTTTTATTTTTATTTTCTAAGTATTAATGCCCTCACATATTTTTTATTTTAAAAATATCTTCATATTGTTTCTTATTATGAAACCCTTCAAATATTTGTTTTTTTATTAATAAATTATCATTATTCAATGTAAAAATCTTTATCCCGAAACAGGGGGCATGAGCTCACGAACTTAGAAGCAGAGCCAAATTTTTATCACGAAACAGGGTTCAATCAAGAGGTCGACAAATAAATTAAAATTAAAATAAATTCAACCTAAAACTACATAATTTATGCATTAAATTACTGTCAAAATACCAAATTTCATGACACAAAAGGTTTCAAACTGTTATCATGTTTAGTTTAATTTATTAAAAATCTCAAAGTCGTAAGAGCCTTAACATGCCGAAGTATGGGACATTTACCTTTTCTACCTATAAATAAAAAAAAATAGTTTTCGAGGTTAAAAACATGATCCAAGTAACGTCCATCCAAATAGGTACCTAGCCTAGTCATCAAAACTACTTAGTCCAAGCAGACAGGCTTAGATGATGTTAGCAGTGGACGATGATAGGCTGATGATGATGATGAGGCTTGGATGAAAGTAGAGCATGGTCCAGGTTTACTTTGATTAAAATTTCGATCCAAGTGCACTTTGATTGCTCGTTCACATCACCCAAGTAGCGTCCAAGTAGTCATCGAAACTACTTGGTCCTTGATTATGTCAACGCAGCTTAATGAAGTGTTTCTGTTGTTCTTCTGTTCAATATTAATTTTAACTAAATTGTTACAGGACATTGAAATTAACCAATTTTTATCAAAAATCAAACAAAATCACTGCTTCTGTTGTCTTCCATAACAGCAGAGGTCAATGTAAAACGGAGTACAGCCCTGAACATAAAGTAACAGAATTGGCCGCATTTCAAATCATCCGTGAAAGTTGTAGTAGCTGTTATGAAGCCACTAAAATATGCATCATATTTAAAAAAACTTATGATGGTGACTTGATATACACTGTCGATGTATTATACAAGGATTATGACGATGACATAATTATTATAACCAAAATGTTCACCTGCAATGATACATGGCTTAACATATTTGAATCGTCTAAGAATAAGATAGCATTTGATTTAACAGTGAGAATGGATATAGCTCCAAGCCCGATGCCATTTGCAGCTCTTTACGAGGACACGAACCTAACAGATTTAGAGTTGCGAGGACATGATGGTTCCGTGTGGGTACATCGCACAGTTTTAGCAGCTGTCAGTCCAGTATATAAGAATGAGATCGACAGTTTAAGTGATTGTGGAGCAAAAGAAGACCACATAGATAGTTTGAGTGATGGTAAAGCAAAAGAAGACCACATAGATAGCTTGAGCGATGGTAAAGCAAAAGAAGACCACATAGATAGCTTGAGTGATGGTAAAGCAAAAGAAGACCACATAGATAGCTTGAGCGATGGTAAAGCAAAAGAAGACCACACAGATAGTTTGAGTGATGGTAAAGCAAAACAAGACCACATATATAGCTTGAGCGATGGTAAAGCAAAAGAAGACCACATAGATAATTTGAGTGTTGGTAAAGCAAAAAAAGACCACATAGATATGTCCGAATATTCGAGAGCCACATTGCAACTCTTTAAAGATTACGTATACAAAAACGATTTAACTGCAGAGTTCGATAAATTATTCCTCATAGCTTCCTTCTATGAGATGCCAGAACTAGAACTTAAGTGTATTAATCAGATGATCTCGAACTTAGAGGCCGAAAATTTTTTTTCATTGTTGATGTTTGCTTTGAATAACAAAAAAACAAAACTAGTTTTTGCTATATTGGAATGTATCAAACTAGATAGTTTGACTGTTGACCAAATATCCAAACATTTGGAATTCTAGTCTAAGTAACCGTAGACTAGATCCAATGAAAAGTAAGTAAGTAATTCACTCACAGTAGGTAGGTACTACTTAGGGAAGTAATTATAATTTGGAAAACAAATACTTACCTACCCTACATAAAACGTAAAAAAAGGTTGGCGAAAATTTTTCTGTTTATTTGGTTGGTTGGCTCTTCTACTTTAATTAATATTTGTGTACCCAACCTAGTAATATTTTGATCTAAAGATGCGTCCAGATATGTTCTTTTGCCCGTACCGTACCTCCGTTCCGATCGGCGTCGCGATCAAAGAACGCTAGTCTGGACGCATGTTCGGAACGGTGCGGAGGTACGCCGTCTCGATCGCCGACAGGTACGCTCCGATCCAACGCGAGTCGGTTTTTTCGCCCCGTTCAAAGGAAAAACGGAACGGAGGAACGGTACGGCGCTAGTCTGGAAGTGATCGCGGCGACGCCGACGTTCGGAGGTTGTAGTACAGTAGCCCGTAGTACATTTAAATTACGAAAAAGGTTAGGTACCGTTTGCCGTTGTGATATAGTTATTTATTATGAAATTATAGATACTTTAACCCAAGTTTTACAGATCGCAACTCGCCGTAACCTATATTTGTATATCTCCAAAAATGAGATTTTTTATTTTTCGAGGTTAAATCACATGGTTTAGCTATTGTCGTGTTCTACAGCGCTATGTTTGATTGCCACTGATAATAGTTAGACTGTGAAAAGTAGCCATACACAGATAGCGCTGTAGAACACGACAATAGCTAAACCATGTGATTAACCTCGAAAAATAAAAAAATAATCATTTTTGGAGATATACAAATATAGGTTACGGCGGGTTGCGATCTGTTAAAGTATCTATAATTTTGTAATAAATAACTATATCACAACGGCAAACGGTAACCTTTTTCGTAATTTAAATTTACTACGGGCTGCTGTACTATTGTATCGGAACGTTGATACGGAACGGAGGTACGGTACGGCGCTAGTCTGGACGTGATCGCGGCGACGTTCGGCGGTTTGATCGGAACGGTGGTACGGAACGGAGGTACGGAACGGGCAAAAGTAGCGTCCAGACTTATTTGATCGGAACGCTGGTACGGAACGGAGGTACGGTACGATCAAAAGAACATATCTGGACGCACCTTTAGGGGCTTCGACTACTGCGGTGAGTATAGAAATATTTTCATTCCTGTCGCTGGCGCTGGGTGTAAATATACCCTAGTCGCAGATTTAGCCAGCTAATCTGTGAATTTTTGCGGTACCTACGCCTACCCCAAACACAACGACCTTATGATCAAAATATTACTAGGTTAAGTACAAATATCAATGTAAAGATCCAGCCAACCAAACACATATTTTTTTTACTTTTTAAAGGTCTATCTACACATATCCGAGCCGTGCCTGGGCTGTGACGTGTCAGGCAGGGGCCCACCGCCCAACATACGTTGGTCGTGCTAAGATTCTGTATATGAAACAAATAAACGTTGAGCTCCATCATCGGCAGCTTCGCTCGGAATCCGGAGTTCATAATACGTCGCTCCTTTATGTAGAACATGGAGACGCCCAACATAACTTAGGCGCTTAGGACTCGGACACGGCACGGCTCGGATATGTGGGGATAGACCCTTAAAGTTTTTTTGTGGGGGGGTAAATTAAGGTGAATTAAGTATACAAACTTATGAGTTAATTCACCTAGGTTCATTAAGTATACTAAAACCAATAAAGGGGATCACCCAGGGGATTTAGCTCTACGACGCGACGGGGCAGTCCCCGGGTGAATCTACGTTGTTTCTTACTTCCTGCGTCATTGTCGTCACTCGAAAATTTAAAAAAATCCAATGCATCATAAGGAATAAATCATAAATATGCCATCATTTACATTAGAGTACAATAATAAATTGTATTAATGTGCATATTTTTAATTTATTTATTGCGATGCATTGGATTTAAAAAAAAATTCGAGTGACGACAATGACGCTACGTTGTTTCTTACTTCCTGCATGGACGAAAACTTCTTGTAAGAAACAACGTAGATTCACCCGGGGACTGCTTCGTCGTAGAATTAATTCACCTGAGCTAAATCCCCTGGGTGATCCCCTTTATTGGTTTTAGTATACCTACTTAATGCACCTAGGTGAATTAACTCTTTTTACTTCATAGGTACTTACCTACTTTTTAAATTACTATTAGACCGGTTTTTTTATTTGAAAGCTGGCATCTGGCATGATCGAGATAGTTCTTAGCTATAATTTATTATGAAGATCTGTGGGTCTATTGCCCAAGTGTCGTCGACTTCGCCGTCGGCTTCATTTGACAGATAGTTGTAATCCATTGCTACTTCTTTTTGGTACAAATAAAAACTTACCAAAGAAAAGTAGCAATGTATTACAACCATCTGTCAAATGAAGCCGACGGCGAAGTCGACGACACTTGGGCAATAGACCCACTGTTCAGCTGTTTGAAGGTCATCAGCCCCTGATTTTGTATCTGATGCAATCAACTTCTGATTGAAATTGACAGAAATCGCAGTTTCATTGCTGCTTTAATATGATAGTTGTCACATTGATTCTTACTAAAGCAGCAATGTAACTGAGATTTCTGGCAGTTTCAATCGGAAGTTGATTGCAACAGTTACAAAATCAGGGGGCACTACATTTCCTTCTTAACAACTCGATCACACCAACATTCAAATAAAAAAAAAACCGCCGGTCCATTTGTTTAGTTCTTTTTAGTTTGTATGTCCTAGTTTGTTCTGCTCCTATATTATCTCATTTACTAAGTTAATTTTATAGTATTAAGTAAAATGAAAAAAGAAGTGAAAAAAATTATTATATTTGATGTTATTATGTACCTTGCCTTATAATGGTAGTGCATCATTATATGTCAATTTTATAGTTTTTAAATGAAAAATAAGCTAGAAATGGTCTGTTTGTGTTTAGTACTATGATTAACTATTTAATTTTATGTTTATTAATTATGTAGGCTTAACATTATGATGAAAAGAAGTCTGATGAAAAAGGGGCTGATTATGACGTCATGCTCCTCAGCAACCCCACTATAGAATTTTCTATTTATAAATACCTACAAGGTGAAATTGTTTAATGATTAACGAATTAGTACATACTAAAAACTACAAAAAATGTACGCCGATAGTTTAAGTGTAAAGACATCTGAAAGTATGGGGGGCTAGAGAGCATCTCCCCAAAAAAATCACGCATCGAAGTCAATGTCAAAATTGTTTTATTCAAATAAACTGAACAAAATCTCTTTAAGTATAAAATAAATAGCAAATTCAATAGTGGGGTTTGCTGGGGAGCATAACGTAAAGTACTTTGATTATTTAATTATGTAAGTTTAACATTATGATGGTTATGATTATTTGGTTGAGATGTACCTACCTAAATGACTTTTTAAAATTACAATAAATGCAAAATATGTTTACTTACCTGAATATTATTCATTTTCCTTCCAATTATAGCTTCACCGTGTTTCCATTCCATTACTATCATTTCTATGGTACGAGGAGCAACAGCACACAAACTAAAAAACTGAAAAAACTTGCCTAGACAATATTTTTAGCAACTGTAATGTACTTGATAAAGAAATAATAAATTGTATTCGTTCTGACCATAGCGGACAAATAGCTTCCCTTGAGCACCATCATGTTCCTCATCAGTGTAATATAATTTGCAGACCTCTAACTAAAAATAAATTGGAAAATTTTCATAATAATGTCACTGCCAAAACTCTTTGCTTACCTAGTAATGATAATCCCAATACTCATTATGATGATTTATTTAATTTAATTAAAGTAGAATTTGATAAAACATTTAAGCAAAGATCTATTAAATCCAAAGACTTTAAAAAGAAATTTAGTGATTGGGCAACACCAGGCATATATGTTAGCAGAAATAAGTTGTTTGAATTATATGGTCAGAAAACAATTTCAAATGATCCCGAATTTCATGAATATGTAAGAAACTATTCAAAAATGTTTAATAAAGTATGTACTTTAGCAAAAGCAAAATGTATATCTACAATAATTCATCAGTCAGATAATAAAATAAGAGCCACTTGGAATATTATAAATAAAGAGACTGGGAAAACTAAAAATAATGACCGTGAATACTCATTAGTATCAGACAATAAAATTATTGAGTCAGATGAAGGAGTGGCAACAATTTTTCAAGATTTCTTTTCTAAAATACCTATTGCAACTACCAGTAATTTAAATTCATCTCCAAAAATTGCTGTCTCCCTCTTGGAATCATGTGTTGATAAGTGCAATAATGTATTTAAATTTAGACATATCAATAGTGATACCATTCTTAAAACATTTAATTCAATAAATATAAAAAAGACTGAAGATCTCTGGGGCATTTCAACTCACATAATTAAGTCTATAATAACGACCATTGCTCCCCATCTTGCTTTTATTTTCAATAAGTGTGTTGATGAAGGGATATTTCCAAACTTAATGAAATATAGTAAAATCATCCCTCTTTTTAAATCTGGGGACAAAAGCGATCCCGCTAACTTTAGACCTATTTCCATTTTGCCAGCACTAAGCAAAATTTTTGAAAAGATCATTTATGATCAATTATTAGCACATTTTCTTATCAACAAACTACTTCACGAGAAACAATTTGGTTTTACTCGTGGTAGATGCACAACTGATGCTGGAATTGCACTTCTCAAACACGTCTTTGAAGCATGGGAGAGTAAACAAGATGCAATTGGTATATTTTGTGATCTCTCTAAAGCATTTGATTGTGTCAGTCACAGTACTTTATTAGATAAATTGGAACATTATGGTGTAACAAAAAATGCAATAAGCCTTATGCAATCGTATCTGTCGGCGAGAACCCAAAAAGTTGTTGTAAATAAAACAGAATCCTATGAAGCACCCATTACCATGGGCGTGCCGCAGGGATCGATATTGGGTCCATTGCTTTTTCTTATTTATATTAATGACCTTCCTTACTATACTAAAAACTTATGTGAAATAGTACTGTTTGCTGATGATACTTCTTTAATTTTTAAAGTTGATAGAGGATGTAACTGCAGTGACGATGTAAACAGCACTCTTTCCAAGGTGATGCATTGGTTTACTATTAATAATCTGAAGCTTAACTCTAGTAAAACTAAATGTGTAAAATTTTCACTTCCTAATGTGAGGCAGGTTCATATGACTATACATGTAAATGGCGAAGCAGTCGAATTTGTTGACTCAACAAAATTTTTAGGTATTACTATAGACTCGCGGTTGCAATGGGACCCTCATATCGATATCCTGTCAAGCAGACTTAGCTCTGCTGCCTTTGCAGTTAAGAAAATAAGGCTTCTGACCGACATTGAAACAGCAAGATTGGTTTACTTCAGTTATTTTCATAGTATCATGACCTACGGTTTGTTGTTGTGGGGCTCAGCTGCTAATATTAATAACATATTCATCTTACAAAAAAGGGCAATGCGCGCTATATACAACTTACGGTCTAGAGATACTCTTCGTGACCTATTTAAAGAAATTAAAATATTAACGGTAGCTTCCCAATACATCTATGAAAATATAATGTATGTAAAGAAAAATTTAGATAGCTTTGTAAAAAATAGTAATGTTCATAAACTCAATACAAGAAACAAGAACAAACTTGCTGTTCCAAGGCGCAGACTGCATAAAACCGGAAGCTCTTTTTTGTGTAGATGTATTACCTTTTATAATAAGATACCAGAACAAGTCACAGAACTGCCCTTGGAAAAATTTAAAAATACTGTTAAATCCAATTTAATGAGTAAAGGTTATTACACTGTTGACGATTATTTGAAGGATAAAAAGGCATGGGCTTAGCTTTTGCATTGTTAATTATTACTCTAATACCTCAGTATTGATTAGAAAAAGTCCGGGGTTCTTTCATAGGTCTAGATAAAAGTCCTTTAATTAAACTCGAATCGTGATTTTCTTTTCTAAGTATAAAATTGTGAGAAGTATCCTACCTACTTAAAAACGTACTTCTGGCTTCTTGACTCGACGACTTGATATGGGTAGCTTTAGTATGTCATGCTCACTTCAAACATTTCTGCGGTGGTGTCGTGTGAGGCGGGTCGTTACGTTCCCTCAAATATGGTTGAGCGAAGCGATGGCTGGTTCATGCGTCATGCTCGTGAACGGGTGCTGCCAGTGGGAATGGGTCTGCTTCTGTCTGCTTGTATTAAGGGCGTCGTATAACTCGTATATAAAAGATCTGTTTTATATTGTCTGTATGTATGGCACTTCTTACTCAAAAAATATAATTCTTAATAGCTTACCTTGTTTTGATTTATTTAATTGCAATATTTTTACTTTCTATAGTCAGTAGTTTAGTGAAAGACCTATGAAAAGCTTTTGGATATAAATTTTCAATTCGATGCCTTAACATAGGTAGTCTTAGTATGTCATGCTCTCTTTAATCATTTCTGCGGTGGTGTCGTATGAGGCTCAAATATGGTTGAGCGAAGAGATGGCTGGTTCATGCGTCATGTTCGGGAACTGGTGCTGCCAGTGGGAATGGGTCTGCTTCTGACTACCTATCTTAATGCATATTGAATTGTATGTTTTTCTTTTATTTTTATTTATTGTAACAGCCTAGACTGAATAACAAGTTCAAACTTTGAATTTAGCTTAAAATCTGTAAATTGATTAAGAAATTTGAAACTCATTAAGAAATGAGCTAATTCAATAATGTTATTTATTTGTTAATCTTTGTTAATATCAAGTCTGGAAACGATATACATATTTGTAAATATCGTTCCATCTGATTGATAAAGCTGACAAGTTTTTTGCGCCCATTTTTCTTGTCAGTTAAAAGACGTCATAATGGGTGGCAGGGTAAAAGAATTGACGATTTAAAAATGCTTATTATGTGAGCTTATTTAAATAAAATATATTTCACTTTCACTTTCACTTTCACTTTCACTTTCACTAAATTAAATACATAAATATTTTTTCATCCCTTCTATTCGAAAAAGGATGCATTGTTCCTATATAAGTGGGACCAAAATAGCTCTTTTCTGGTAAGAACTTTTTAGTGGGAGGAAAAGAGATTTGAATTTAGAACATGTATCTTTCAAAGAATTCGAACGCCGCCGCTGGCTGGTATGTATTGACTGGCTGTATAGACGGCGCGGCGAGGTAGCCGCGGCGCGATAACCCGCGCAAACTGAAAAAAAAACATAAGCGCGCGAATTAAGTCTGTGTTCTTGTAATTAGTACATACTTACGTACTTAGTACAATAACTTTTGAAAATTGCGCTAGTGTATCAAACGTAACTATAAATTTGTAATTATTTTTACTTTTCACGTGTCTTTTTTAAATAAAGAACATTTTCATTAATTACATAAACACAGTCTCCTATTTATTTTCTCATAGAAAGGGGATGAAAAGTAGAGTATATGACTCGGGCGCAAAATATTTTTGGCGAGGGCGACATACTTTGAATCCCTCGCTACGTTCAGGATTCTACTGAAGAATCCCTCGCTACGCTCGGGATTCTACTCTAGAATCCCTCACTTCGCTCTGGATTCAAAAAAGCGCCCTCGCCGTAAAAATATTATTTTGCTCCCTTGTAATACAATCTACTATTTTGTCAACATCACATACGTTGCTCCGATTCCAAAGTAAGTAGCTAAAGCACTTACGTTACGGTATAGAAATCAGAGACAACGGTGGTATCACAAACACCCAGACCTGAGACAATAATCGAAAAGTTCATTTTCTACATTGACCCAGCCGGAGAACGAACCCGGGACCTCAAGAGATGGTCTCTTCAAATTCGACCTGCAAATCACTCTACCACGGAGGTCGTCAAGTGACTAAAAGTGTTATGGGCCCTCCATATGCACAGGCCCGGCCTCCGGAGGCCGCGCCTCTCTACACACGGATGGCCGGAAGGCCGCGCCACTTCGTACGATCCTGCACGCCGGGACTGTGCAAGTGGGCGACCCATTATAGGGAGCCTTGGGCTGGCAGGAATAGTCTGCTGCATATTAGTATTTTTTTGTAATAGTATTCGGTCGGATTATCTCCCATTATGTTTCAAATGAACTATGGTCATGTGCCGGACTACACGTATCTCCTAAACGCAAGACAAATTCTGTTTTTATGTGACAAATTATCGACTTTATCATGGCATATATAGTTAAGTCAGATTTCTAACTTTTTTGTGGCACAGTTGTAGAGCAGCATATGCGTTCGAGTGATAGACCTTAATGCTATAACAATAAGTTTTAGATTTAAAATCTTAACGTAAACGCGATAGTAAAATTTAAAGCCTAGCTTAAGTTTTCAACGGGCCACATCGCAACGCAACGCAAAAATCCGCTTGCTATAATCCGCATTTTGTATGAAACTGCGTTGATTTGTATGAAACCGCCTCTAATCGACGCAGTTTCATACAAAATGTATAGCAAGCGGATTTTTGCGTTGCGATGCGACCTGCCCCCCTAGCCAAAGTAACATTTGCAAATTTTCGCTATCGCTTCGTTTCGAAACATGTATGGATTTGACGTTTTAAAATGCGATAGTTAACGAAACCTTATGTCTATAACATACGTGTTTTGAAAGCGAACCGATAACGAAGATTTGCACATGTTACTTTGACTAGGGGGTCTGATGCTGCCCGTTTGGTGGACGCCTAGTTTTACACGACTGTCGACGAAAGGTCTATCCCCATATATCCGGGCCATGCAGTGTCCGGGGCCCAAGCTATGTTGGGTGTTATCATTGGCGTATCTATGTTCTACATAAAGGATCAACGTATTTTGAACTCCGGATCCTGAACGAAGCCGCCGATGACGGAGCTCAACGTATATTGTTTCACACACAGAATCTTAGCACTACCTACGTAACTTGGGCGTCCACACGTCCCGGCCCGGATAGGTGGGGACAACCTTAGGCCGGCTGGCCTTAGGACTATTATGTATTCTGTGCCTAAGGGACGATAAGAAGACACATCTCCAACAATCAGACAATCAGAAAAGGAATCACTCAATCTATAGGATACATAATAAAACGGCGGTCTTCTATTATAATCTAGTTATTATTTTCAAAAAATATAGGAAACGTGAAACAATAAATTAACCACCTAAACATAAATACGTTAAATATCAATCACATTTGTGTCCAGCGGACTCGAGTCGAGACCGTCACTCGATTATTCCCTCACACATGTTACTTAAGGGTCAATTTCTAATACAACGATCCATATTTTCAATTTGGTATTTGACTGATGTTTTATTACAAAAACACGCTGATATTGCTATTTTACAAATGACATAACTTGCATTTATGTAGAGCTTCAAAGTTTCGCATTAGACAAGCAGTGGCGGATCCAGGATTTTGGTTTGGGAGGGGCTTCACGTAAGTGAGAGCAGGTTTTACCAAGGTAAACAACAGATTTGTTGGGGTGGACCCAAATGATTTTAGGGGGGGGGGGGGCTTGAGCCCCTTAGCCCCCCCCCCTGGATCCGCTAGTGTAGACAAGCATAGTACTACAAATTTGTGACCAAAACGTCACAATTCCGCTTACACTCTCAGTCATATCCAAGAAGCTTATATCCACAATGGAGGTTGCACGCCTAGTAAGTAAGTGAAGATTGAAAAAGACTCTTTAGTGACGTTACGGCTTATTGCTATCTCTTTCTTTTCGTTTTACAATACGTTTTCGTTTCTCACGAACAAACGAACGACGAACAACGAAAACGTATTGTAACACTAAAGAAATAAGTTGCAATAAACCGTAAGGACCTTTTTTCAATCTTCACTATGACATATGGCCGTGCAATCTCCATTTGAGGGAGGAAAAATATAAGCTTCTTGGTCATATCATAACATAAAATAAGTCATGAATGTGTTAGTTGTCTTTTTACTTTCTTTTTTTAATTAATTTATTGTGATGTGATCATGTGACATTGTCAAATATATTTATTATTATTAGTTATCAAAACTTTGCCATCAGTCAAATACCCAATTTTTTACAGCTTCAGTCAGGTTTGATTGTGATCAACATTCAATTTCCGTCTGAATAAGTACCTATATTAATTATCAATTTACCAAATAGATATAGTAATATCTATTTGGTAAATTGATAATTATGGAAAACTTACAAAGAGATTTTCGGAAACAAGCGGCAAAAGGCTCGATTGTAAAGATGTATAATAAGTACAAATCTCGTTTTATTAATAAACAAGGCAAGGAAACGAGAAATATTCATCAAATCTTCCCTATCACTGAATGGAACTTGATACTTAAGATGATTAATAAATGAAAAATATTAGAAAAAATCGACTCACCCGTAGCAACTCGGACGGGATTCGAACCCGCACCCTTAGGATTCCGGCCCAATGCACTATTGCCTAAGGGTGCGAGTTCCAATCCCGTCTGAGTTGCTACGGGTGAGTCGATTTTTTCTAATATTTTTCATTTATTAATCATCTTAATATAAAAAAATAGTATTGTGAATGCAAAAATCTAAAAAAGTTTAAAATTGATACTTAAGGTTAAACATTAGCACGTGACTCGCTATTGTAGGCCCATAACGTGGTTTTCCAGGATTTTAGCTTTTTGTACACACTTAAATAAGTTGTATTCGCCAAAGGTTTTGACGCAGTTCGTCATTTTCGCAAATGGTCATCGCATTTTTTTTTTATCTTTTCTCCCAAACATACAATTTTGAGAAAAAAAGGAAAAACAATTGAATGGCATTCTGCGAAAATGACGTTTTCCGAAAGTGACCGAACAATGGCAAACCTCCATACAAATTTTTGTTGACATATTTTTTATGCGTATTAGTATTAAAAATATGGTATAATATGGTGCTTAAATTCCTTAATAATTTGACGTTAAGTATACGATTGCCACAAGTCTAGAAATAAAGATATTCCAGTTTGAAGTTTTTATCGTAGTCCTAATCCTAAGTCTTCAGCGAATAGCAAACACTTGACACTGGCAAAAGTTACCTCCAAAAGAAAGTAGATTGTCAAAACAAAAAAAAAAAATAAGAAGAAATAATGACAGTTTTTACTGTTTCCTAATTCAATTCAATTCAATATATTTATTGCTTGAAACTGTGTACAATTTTTTGCAGGTTACATTGCAGATTAGTAGGTAACAACAGTATACCCATAACGGGCTTGCAATATTTATCTTATAAACTAAAACTAATACATAAAAATATAAAATATGAAATATATTAGTGTTTAGATGCGTAGTACTCATCTAAAGTGTAAAATACATTATTGATAAGCCATTTTTTAAGTGCGTGTTTGATTTTTGGTAAATCTAGAGCCTTAATATCTGAAGGTAAATGATTAAATATTTTAATGCCCGTGCTGAAGGCACTTTTATGGTATAAATGGTTATTTATTTTGGTATGCATAGGTCATGTTTATATTTATTGCGGGTATTGGGACGGGAAGTGATTTTATTAATAAAATAATTCGGATTTTGTTTTACAAAAATTACAGATTCTAGAATAAAGATGTTTGTCAACGTTAAATAACCTTTTTCCCTAAATATGTTTCTCAGTGTTTCATCAGAATACATATGATAAATAATTCGTAAACACCTTTTTTGTAAGAGGAAAGTTTTTTGTAAGAAAAAAATCAATCACAGTACTTGTTGTATGGTTTGTGTTCCTAATAAACAGACATTTGAGTTACTTTTTAAATTGAATTTTTTCCCTGACTTAGTCAGGACTTAATTATAATCTGAAAAATCTTATTAATTTATAATACGTAAATTCATAATAATGACATTTTAATACGCTAAATAATTAACTCAACAATTATTTCGCCGTTGTTCTTTTTCGCGATGACCATTTGCGAAAATGACAATCTGCGTCAAAACTTCGCCAAATACTACAAACATAATTATTGCATTTAAATGCACGACAATTCTTTACTATTAACTACGTAGTTCAAGAATTGTCGTTAGTTGTCGGGACACGCTAAATATATTGTGCAAAAGCTAAACTCCTTGAAAACCAAGTTATGTGCCTACGATAGCGAGTCACGCGCTAATGTTTAACCTTAAGGTCGGAATTGTCGATGTATTTTTGATTCGCAATCTTGTATTATCTTGTATAATTTAAATTTGAGAACGAATCGAGCCTTTTCTTAGACAAAGCGTGAGATTTTTGACATACTGTTGGCGATTATGAATGTTATTAAAATATCTATGCACACAATTTGTGTCTTTCTATGTCACAACATCATAGTAAATTTTGGAAAAAAAAGAGGCGGTCCAAAATACATGGACTAAAAACCCAGAATTAATACGAACAAGCTATATACCAATATATTGCTTAGAATGAGCGAAGCAATGCTGTCTAAGGCCCTCCGCTGCCTTAGGCCCTCCGCTGCCTTGAGCGGGATCCCGGCGCGGGTACACGGCGCGGGAGCCCGTCGCGGGGGCCCGCGCCGTACTCCGTCGCGGACAAACAGCCCGTCGCGGGGACCCGCGCCGTGCTCCGTCGCAGACAAATAGCCCGTCGCGGGCTCGGACACGCAGCGCTGCTCTATGAATATACATGAAACAGCCCCGCTCGCGTGACCCGTTGCGCGGGACCCGCGAGCGTGCTCGCCGCCCTCGCCACGTGCGGCGGGCAATCCGCCACACGCAGCGCTGCTCTATGAAAATACAGGAAACAGCACCCGGAGCGGACGCCCGCGCCGGGATCCCGCTCAAGGCAGCGGAGGGCCTTAAGCGGGATCCCGCCGCGGGTACACGGCGCGGGAATATAGATTGCTGGTTTTTGACGGACAGATGCTTGCGCAGTGCATGAGTAAGCTCTAATCTAAGTCGCCCCGCGCGTGTCCCGCTCAAGGCAGCGGACGGCCTAAGTCGAGAACCCCAAATTAATGGGGTATCGGAGATATAGGCCGACAAAGTGAGTATAAAATATGGGTAAAGTCTTAGCATTTAACATCACTTTTTACAATTTCGGTGATATAATAGGCTTATATTATAATATTTCAGTGCGCTATAAAATTGATTCTTTACATTTTTTATACATACTTTGTCAGCGTATATCTCCGATACCCATGGATTTGGTTCCGCGACTTAAGTAGTATTATTTCGCTCGGTCTAAGCAATCGATTGATTTATAGCTTTTTCGTATTAATTCTGGATTTTTTACTATCTCCTTTACTAACCTTATTCAGAGAACAAAACAATACTTCTCTAAAATAAAATACGAAATGCTAACTTGAATATCTACGTTTCGTCCTGTCTTGTCGTTTTAATAATAACTCTCAATCATGTCGTCAGTCGTATAATATTTTATTTTTATGTAACAAACAAATTATTTTCAAAACATGTTGCATAAGTGACCACGGCCACAGTACGACGCTTAACCTATATACTTTATAAAATATACAAACTGTACATTCTTCGCAAAATGACAAACACAGATTCAGAAATACCTCTTAAATTAAGTAAACCTCTAATCAAAGGTGCGCGAACAAATTGGTGCGAACTGTGATTAGTTTTTTTTTACTAAAAAAGCACTATTTTCTTTAAAAAGTTGTTAACTGGTTAAACGGCCATCTTTTTTTAAATGGGGTTGTATTATGAATAAAATATTTAATAATAGTAATTTTAGGAATTAGTCCTCAAGTTATAAGTTTGATTTCTTCGCTTTTGGTTGAGGCAACAGTAAAGACTTTGATATAATGTGCAACGATTTCGTTGAATAGTATGGGAGCTGCCCAACTTATTCACGTGCTATTTAGTTTCAAAGAATCTTCTTCGTTTTATATTTTGACGGTTTCTTTGTGGATTTTCAAATAAAGAAATGAATTTGGCTTAGTTTCAAATAATAAATGTGACATTTTGCATGTAGAAACAAAAAAACATTGCTTTAAAAGTATAGTTGGCGCCTCAGATCAAATAAAAAAGAAAGATGGAGCGTTGCGAACAATGAAGTGAGGCCGGTTTTTGATGGTACATGTGTGCGTACAAGGGGGCGGGCGGGGGCCGGGCGGCAGGGTTTTATATGGAAAGCCACGGCGTAGTTTAGCTACACGTGTGTGCGTGAACTGTGTATGGACACAGCCATGGCGTAGTTTTACTGGCCTCACCGCTTCGTTCGGAAGACTCCGTCTTACTTTTTTTATTTGGTCTAAGAGTTGGCGCAATCACAGTTCTCAAAAAAAATTCACTTGGCAAGATGCCACATCATTTCTTGCTAAAAATATTTAATAAGTAATACTGTTTCTCTACCTTACTGTTACACTTCGATTCAGAAGGAAAATAAGTTAAAATTTTACTTTTAACTGAGCCGGAGTTAATCTTTGCCTAATTAATTAGCTTCATGAAATGTAGAGAGATTGAGTTTATTCAGTCAAATATAATTACTACGAAAATTACATTGTTTACTACATTTTTTTTTGTAAAAAAGTGTTTTAAATAAGGCTTTATGTAGCCCCTAACTAAACGATCAATTTCTTGTCAATCATTTACATTGCATTCCCACCACCACTACCATTAGGGGGAGTGGCCTACTTTTGATAGACCACGGTAATCTATTATATTCTGTGGTGTCAAGCATCGCTCCTAGACGATTAAAATGTGATTGACAAGCCGATGCAATGTAAATGATTGACAAGCAGTTTTGATCGTTTAGGGGTGCATTATCTTCTTCAGACAGTGGCGCCACCCAATCGGATACTTTTGGAACTGCTCAAATTAGTCTATATTGAAATGAATCTGACCTACTTTAATAGTCTTGGTTGTTAGAAAAATTCGACATTTTACGATACAAATCTCATCTTACACTACTAGTTAAAAACTTACGTAAGTAACACGACTCAAGTGACTTTCCCTAATATTTTGTTTCATGTTTATAACAATACATTTTAAATTGCTGCGAGATTAGGGTCAACACAAATCTCGGTCTTAAACGCTTGAGATTGCTTTATAACCTTTATTGCTCAGAGAATAAGTGTTCTATTTTAAAATAAGTAGTACGTGCGTCATTCTTATACGTGAATAGATAGTATTAATCATCTTTTTAGTGATTATTGTACAGGGTGTCCCAAAACTTTTGCCACACGGAGGAAAAGTACCTTAAATATAGAATTGTTCTTATAAAAAAAAAAGATTTAAAAAAAATCTTTGAATGCAGTTCCATTTCTTTTTAAAAACAAAATGAAATCTTTCAGTAAGTTTTCCTATCTTCAATATTTAAGGTACTTTCCTTACATGTGGCAATATTTTGGGACACCCTGTATATCTATAGTAAAGTTCATCTTTATCCTCTCAGTAATAATATTCATGTCATAAAGATCGGACAAAAAGTAGTACAAAGTCTTCCCTTCTTTTCCGTAGCTCCATTGGATCTCCCATTCAAGTGTTACTTTCGGAATTGCAGACCTGCCCCCTGATTATGTAAAATTGTTGCAATCAACTCTGACAGAAATCGCAGTTACATCGCTGCTTTAGTAAGAACCAATGTGACAACTATCTTAACTAAAGCAGCAATGCAACCGCGCTTTCAATCGATTTCAATCGAGAATTGTTAGCAACAGCTTTACGTAATCAAGGTACAGGGCCCGTACCGGCTAACAAATCGATTATCGAAATGTCTGCTGGGTTTCAAATTAAAACAAATAAATCGACCCCAATTGGGCCAAAATGGCGAACCCCAATTCATGATATCACACGAACATCGATATCTTCCAAATTACGTCAACAGAAAGTACAAAATAAAATTCCTTTTTTTGATTTTTCTGTTTTAAGTTGAAACTCGGCAGACTTTTCGATAATCGATGCGTTAGCCGGTACGGCCCCTGGTTTTCTTGGACTATGGATATGATAACAAAATTGAGGTATAACTACGTAAGAAATGACAGTAGGAAATTTAAATACCGTGCCAAATACCCCTCTTGTAAACATGAAACGCGGCTCAAATAAATTGGTATCTTCAATAAATTAAAAATAATCACAAAACTTTAAGATTACCCTTAGCTTCACTAACAGAATATATATTTTAAAATCTTAGTGCAATTCTTTAGAAATATGTGTGAATATTAATTTACTTAACTCTTTATTTAATATTGTATTTATTATACTCTCTTTCGACGTAATTCAACTCTTTCACATCACAAACGTCACGCAGTTTTAGATAAAAAAAAATAGAAACTTAAAAGCAAATATTTACAAATTTCTCATCGCCATTACATCGATTCGAGAAGAAAAACATCCGTTACTTAAATTAAAAATGTATTATACCGAAATATTTTTTTTCACTGCCTTTTGAATCATACAAAATATTGATGTCAGTCACATTTGTTACAAAATAATTTTGGATACACAATCATTGACAATATTCATTATAATGTTGATACTTTCTCCTTAATTTAAATTTTTGATTTCGATTTTTCAATCCTCAGTAATCTTTCAGTTTATTTATCAACCAAATAAAATTCAAGTCATTCAAAAAATGACAGACAGACAAATGTATGATAAACATGTTCAATTCAGCGGTATAATACGTCATCAAACGAATAACTTTACAATGCGATTTTAATCTGACAATGCGGGTGGTCTTAGGCAACTTCACTCTACGCACAAAGTATAATACATCGTATTGTACAGTCGAGTTCAATAAATGTAGGCACGTTTGACAGTTGATCAACCTTAATGCCTTTGAAATAAGGACATAATAAATATAAGTACTACCGTACAGAAAGGAAACTCTCCGCCCCGCCCCAGAATCAATTACCTCACCCAGTGGCGTGCCCAGGCCTACATAGTAGCGCAAGCCCGAACCCTCAAATCAAGCAATTTTTTTATCAGCTCAATACAAGCAAAAAACCAATGCATCCCACAATTTCTCGTTACTAATTTAAGATTTTTTTCATACGATGATCTTTACCAAAATATCGATGCGACACCGCCCAGCGCCATCTAAACGAATTCATAGATAGCTCTCAAAAAAGCACCAAAAGCACCTTAAGCGTACTTTAATTATTCATAAATTAGTTCGCCGCAAAATGCTAGATGGCGTGGCTTTATCAAATTTAATTATTGTGTAATCAAAACTAAATTTCTCGTTTAAAATGTGTCACTCATAATAAATATCTAAATCATTTCACAAAATCATAGCGTCCCTGCTAGGCAATTCAAATCCTATCCCCTCCATTCCAAACAAACATTTACAAACAAACATTTAAATTTTCGTTCAAATGAAAGACGCAAAACTAACCTTACTTATTTATTTTTATAAGAACAACCAACAATGTAAAGAGTCCACTACAATATTACGATACATTGAAGAATATTATATTTCTTTGCAAAATACTCAAATGAAAAGGTTTATTACTTACGTTATTTTGTATTTCTCTTGGAATCGACTCGACTCGTAGGTACACTTTCATAGATCACACAACAGTTAATAAACATTTCAAATATCACAAGGGACCATTATCAATCATTAAACTGAAGTTTTAATTCATTTTTAACATAAAAACACTAATAATGGCAAAACAGTTTGTTTTTTCAAAACACCTGTCGTCACAGATTGAAGCAAAAAGCCAGGCTTTTAGTCGGCTTCTGTATTTCTCATAGAATCTATATTACCTACAGCAGTATGCATATGATGCGGTAGCAGTTTTGTTAAAGTAAGAAGAGAGCGGATATATACAGATTGCAAAGCCCGGTTGCAAGCCAACGAGTGCGAGGGAGATGAAATGCATTTGTAGGGTTCATTGAGGAAAGTAACGCAGTTTAGCGACTTGTCTCTCGATCAGTTGTTGTAAAAAATGAATTTGTGGTTATTGATTATTGAAAATTAACATTCGTTAATAATATTGTTTTGTTGTTATTAATTACGATTCATTAGTAGTGTAAGTAAGTTATTGTTAGGGCAAGCCGGGCTTTTCGGCTTGTATGGGGGTACCGCCACTGACCTCACCCCACCCCGCGAGTTCGTGTGCCGTTTCGTGTGCTCATTAAGTCGTGTTTGTCAACATCAACTTATTTTGATATTCAAAGCAATGCATCGTAACTTTTTAGTTGTGTTTGTCAACTGTCTAGGTATTTTGATATTCAAAGAAATGCGTTGTAACTTTATTTACCAAAAAGTTCGAATGAATTGAACGCCGCTCATACAGTACAAACTACGCGGCAGCCCTAGACTTACACACACAGTTGCGCGTGTACAACAACTTCATCTGACTTCATCTGTTCATAATGGCGCGTTTGTACAGTGCCCGGGTTGTGAAATAAGTCAACATCCTGCCAAAATTCCTAACATTTTTAATGACCTCGAATGTACCACAAGCGCTCTGAAGTTGGTCACATTTCGTGCACATTGTCAGATTGTTTGCATTGAAAATCGCCCCTTAAATAAAATTCACTGGTATCCAAAACTGCGCATTCATCCACATTGACACCGCTTAGCCTCTACGAGACCATTCAATATTTACAAAAAGAAATTATCCTAAAGTACTAAATTCAAGTATGAAGCGGGAATCAGGGCTCCTTTTTGCTACACAAAGAGATTTAATAGGCAGAACCATTTACGAACTAAACTAAATCTGAATTATATATTCCTTAGTCTATTATTAACAAAGAAAACCAAATTAATTATTCAGACTTATTCAACTTCAGACAAATTAATATCTCAAGACGTATTGCGTATAACTGTTTGTCATTAAAAAGTCATCGTTTCGACTTTAGAAAACCTTTGCTAAAAAGTTTTAGGTATATTGGCCAAATCCAAAACTTTAAGACACAGATAATATTGAAAATATTTCACTTACTGCATCAATAGGAGATCGGGATATGTCTTCTATGGAAATTTAAATCTTACACAACTATTTAAGGTCCAATATCGTCTGCAAAAAGAGACTGACCGCGCACTTCAAACTCTACATTGTCCTAACGATCTACTTTCGGACTAATCTGGAGGCTTTTGCGCAACATCGTGCGGTAACTTTACTTCACTTTTATGCTCATGTTTATCTTTGAGAGTGTCTTTATCTCTGTTCTTATGCCTATCGTCGCTTCTGTGCTCTTTATGCTCTCTCGGTTTGTCGGATTTGTGAGATTTGTGTGAGCGAGACGACGAATGCCGCCGGTGGTGGTCGTGTTTGTCGGACCTCTCTGTTCTGTGCTTGTCTGAATGCCTGTGATTTTTGTCCTTATCTCTGTCATTCTTGATAGATTTATCTGTTTTATCCATTTTGTCGTTTCTGTCCGATTTGTGTTCGCCTTTCTCGGATTTGTGTTCGGATTTCTCGCTCCTATCGGTTCTTTCGGATTTTTCCGTTTTAATTTCTTTGTCTTTGTCTGACTTTTCAGGTTTAATTTCGTGTTTTTTCTCCTTCTTGTCGTCTGTTTTGTCTGGTTTAGTTTGGGTTTCTGTACTCTTTCTGTTTTCGCCAACTTTGAGCTCGGGCTTTTCTTGAAATTTAGCACTTAACGCTCTCATTTCTATCACTCCGACTTTATGTTTGGATGAATTTTTGGGTTCTGTAAGAAAAATACGAAAGGGAGTATCAGTATCTACTATTTAAACGCGTCATGAAAGTAAAAGTGTATATTGTGTTTCCCAATATCATGTATGAAAAGGTAATAAAAACTTATGTTCACGCACTTTAAAAAAACGAGTAAGTACAGCTCGCGCAACATAACTTGACCCAATTTTTAGTACCACGTGACCTGCGCACTACAATTTTTGTACTGAAAATTGCTACTGCGCAAGCTTCTTTGTCTATGGTTTGGTTCAAGTTATGTTGCGCGAGCTGTACCTATATCTTTAAAGTTTCAAACTTTTACGGAAATCCGCGACTCCGAGCGTCTCGTCCGTCATGTATATTTTGTGGTAGAATATTGTTGGGTATAGTGTAGTGTAGTGCCGGGTATAGTGTAGTACCTGGGGGCGCGGGCGCGGGCTCGAGCGGCGGGCGCTCGTCGGCCGGCGACGACGCCTCCGACGACGGGTAGTATTGCTCCAGTATAGTGTAGTGTAGTGCCGGGTATAGTGTAGTGTAGTGCCGGGTATAGTGTAGTGTAGTGCCGGGTATAGTGTAGTACCTGGGGGCGCGGGCGCGGGCTCGGGCGGCGGGCGCTCGTCGGCCGGCGACGACGCCTCCGACGACGGGTAGTATTGCTCCAGTATAGTGTAGTGTAGTGCCGGGTATAGTGTAGTGTAGTGCCGGGTATAGTGTAGTGTAGTGCCGGGTATAGTGTAGTACCTGGGGGCGCGGGCGCGGGCTCGGGCGGCGGGCGCTCGTCGGCCGGCGACGACGCCTCCGACGACGGGTAGTATTGCTCCAGTATAGTGTAGTGTAGTGCCGGGTATAGTGTAGTGTAGTGCCGGGTATAGTGTAGTGTAGTGCCGGGTATAGTGTAGTACCTGGGGGCGCGGGCGCGGGCTCGGGCGGCGGGCGCTCGTCGGCCGGCGACGACGCCTCCGACGACGGGTAGTATTGCTCCAGTATAGTGTAGTGTAGTGCCGGGTATAGTGTAGTGTAGTGCCGGGTATAGTGTAGTGTAGTGCCGGGTATAGTGTAGTACCTGGGGGCGCGGGCGCGGGCTCGGGCGGCGGGCGCTCGTCGGCCGGCGACGACGCCTCCGACGACGGGTAGTATTGCTCCAGTATAGTGTAGTGTAGTGCCGGGTATAGTGTAGTGTAGTGCCGGGTATAGTGTAGTGTAGTGCCGGGTATAGTGTAGTACCTGGGGGCGCGGGCGCGGGCTCGGGCGGCGGGCGCTCGTCGGCCGGCGACGACGCCTCCGACGACGGGTAGTATTGCTCCAGTATAGTGTAGTGTAGTGCCGGGTATAGTGTAGTGTAGTGCCGGGTATAGTGTAGTGTAGTGCCGGGTATAGTGTAGTACCTGGGGGCGCGGGCGCGGGCTCGGGCGGCGGGCGCTCGTCGGCCGGCGACGACGCCTCCGACGACGGGTAGTATTGCTCCAGTATAGTGTAGTGTAGTGCCGGGTATAGTGTAGTGTAGTGCCGGGTATAGTGTAGTGTAGTGCCGGGTATAGTGTAGTACCTGGGGGCGCGGGCGCGGGCTCGGGCGGCGGGCGCTCGTCGGCCGGCGACGACGCCTCCGTAGTGTAGTGCCGGGTATAGTGTAGTGTAGTGCCGGGTATAGTGTAGTGTAGTGCCGGGTATAGTGTAGTACCTGGGGGCGCGGGCGCGGGCTCGGGCGGCGGGCGCTCGTCGGCCGGCGACGACGCCTCCGACGACGGGTAGTATTGCTCCAGTATAGTGTAGTGTAGTGCCGGGTATAGTGTAGTGTAGTGCCGGGTATAGTGTAGTGTAGTGCCGGGTATAGTGTAGTACCTGGGGGCGCGGGCGCGGGCTCGGGCGGCGGGCGCTCGTCGGCCGGCGACGACGCCTCCGACGACGGGTAGTATTGCTCCAGTATAGTGTAGTGTAGTGCCGGGTATAGTGTAGTGTAGTGCCGGGTATAGTGTAGTGTAGTGCCGGGTATAGTGTAGTACCTGGGGGCGCGGACGCGGGCTCGGGCGGCGGGCGCTCGTCGGCCGGCGACGACGCCTCCGACGACGGGTAGTATTGCTCCAGTATAGTGTAGTGTAGTGCCGGGTATAGTGTAGTGTAGTGCCGGGTATAGTGTAGTACCTGGGGGCGCGGGCGCGGGCTCGAGCGGCGGGCGCTCGTCGGCCGGCGACGACGCCTCCGACGACGGGTAGTATTGCTCCAGTATAGTGTAGTGTAGTGCCGGGTATAGTGTAGTGTAGTGCCGGGTATAGTGTAGTGTAGTGCCGGGTATAGTGTAGTACCTGGGGGCGCGGGCGCGGGCTCGGGCGGCGGGCGCTCGTCGGCCGGCGACGACGCCTCCGACGACGGGTAGTATTGCTCCAGTATAGTGTAGTGTAGTGCCGGGTATAGTGTAGTGTAGTGCCGGGTATAGTGTAGTGTAGTGCCGGGTATAGTGTAGTACCTGGGGGCGCGGACGCGGGCTCGGGCGGCGGGCGCTCGTCGGCCGGCGACGACGCCTCCGACGACGGGTAGTATTGCTCCAGTATAGTGTAGTGTAGTGCCGGGTATAGTGTAGTGTAGTGCCGGGTATAGTGTAGTACCTGGGGGCGCGGGCGCGGGCTCGGGCGGCGGGCGCTCGTCGGCCGGCGACGACGCCTCCGACGACGGGTAGTATTGCTCCAGTATAGTGTAGTGTAGTGCCGGGTATAGTGTAGTGTAGTGCCGGGTATAGTGTAGTGTAGTGCCGGGTATAGTGTAGTACCTGGGGGCGCGGACGCGGGCTCGGGCGGCGGGCGCTCGTCGGCCGGCGACGACGCCTCCGACGACGGGTAGTATTGCTCCAGTATAGTGTAGTGTAGTGCCGGGTATAGTGTAGTGTAGTGCCGGGTATAGTGTAGTACCTGGGGGCGCGGGCGCGGGCTCGGGCGGCGGGCGCTCGTCGGCCGGCGACGACGCCTCCGACGACGGGTAGTATTGCTCCAGTATAGTGTAGTGTAGTGCCGGGTATAGTGTAGTGTAGTGCCGGGTATAGTGTAGTACCTGGGGGCGCGGGCGCGGGCTCGGGCGGCGGGCGCTCGTCGGCCGGCGACGACGCCTCCGACGACGGGTAGTATTGCTCCAGTATAGTGTAGTGTAGTGCCGGGTATAGTGTAGTGTAGTGCCGGGTATAGTGTAGTACCTGGGGGCGCGGGCGCGGGCTCGGGCGGCGGGCGCTCGTCGGCCGGCGACGACGCCTCCGACGACGGGTAGTATTGCTCCAGTATAGTGTAGTGTAGTGCCGGGTATAGTGTAGTACCTGGGGGCGCGGGCGCGGGCTCGGGCGGCGGGCGCTCGTCGGCCGGCGACGACGCCTCCGACGACGGGTAGTATTGCTTCAGCCGTAAATGCCACGCTGCAACAAACATATTCACCATTAGAGCCATTTTTAATCGACTTCACAAAAAGGAGGAGGTTCTCAATTCGATTGTATGTTTTTTTTAATCGTTGTTCGCGCATATCTTCGTCATTTATGAACCGATTTTGATGATTCTTCTTTTATTCGATTGAGTTTTCTTGTGAGATGGTCCCATTTAATTTTTATTCAAATCGGTTCAGTAGATTTCGAGAAATCCTGAAAATACTATGATTTTGCATCAACTAACATGACGACTTTGTTATTTATGAACCGAATTAGATGTTTCTTTTTGTTGGGAAAGGGGTACTTTTAATGTAGTCTTTTTAAGCGACTTCAAAAAAAAAGGTTCTCTCTCAGTTTGACCTGTATGAATGTATGTTTCTCCGCGAATATCTCACGTTTGGCTGAGCCGATTTTTCTACCCAATAATATACCTATAATAATATACCTAATATAGAAGGTACTTACACTAAAAATAAAAAAATAAAATTGTTTTAAAAAAAAACCGACTTCAAAAACCTGCCTCTAAAAAGCAAGAAATAATATTCAAATCATTAGATACGCATTATCATTTTTATAATAACAACACGTCTATTATTGAAGTCGGGTGGGGCTTTTAGAATAAAAAAATGAAGTTGTACTCCAGCCGCACCCGACTTCAATAGACGTGTTGTTATTATAACAATGATAATGGCGTATCTAATGATTTGAATATTATTTCTTGCTTTTTAGAGGCAGGTTTTTGAAGTCGGTTTTTTGTTTTTTAAAACAATTTTAACGTCGCCAGTCATCACTGTAAGGCTACAGACTTTCCTTATGCCCGTCGCAGACCACTAAGCTAAGTTAGTTTAGCTCAACTCGCATTGAAGTAGACTTAAGTACTTGAAGTAGTAGAAGTCATTAATTATTTCATAAGCAAAACTATCTCGAGAAATCCTGAAAATACTATGATTTTGCATCAACTAACATGACGACTTTGTTATTTATGAACCGAATTATATGTTTCTTTTTGTTGGGAAAGGGGTACTTTTAATGTAGTCTTTTTAAACGACTTAAAAAAAAAAGGTTCTCTCTCAGTTTGACCTGTATGAATGTATGTTTCTCCGCGAATATCTCACGTTTGGCTGAGCCGATTTTTCTACCCAATAATATACCTAATATAGAAGGTACTTACACTAAAAATAAAAAATTGTTTAAAAAAAAACCGACTTCAAAAACCTGCCTCTAAAAAGCAAGAAATAATATTCAAATCATTAGATACGCATTATCATTTTTGTAATAACAACACGTCTATTATTGAAGTCGGGTGCGGCTTTTAGAATAAAAAAAGGAAGTTGTACTCCAGCCGCACCCGACTTCAATAGACGTGTTGTTATTATAACAATGATAATGGCGTATCTAATGATTTGAATATTATTTCTTGCTTTTTAGAGGGAGGTTTTTGAAGTCGGTTTTTTGTTTTTTAAAACAATTTTAACGTCGCCAGTCATCACTGTAAGGCTACAGACTTTCCTTATGCCCGTCGCAGACCACTAAGCTAAGTTAGTTTAGCTCAACTCGCATTGAAGTAGACTTAAGTACTTGAAGTAGTAGAAGTCATTAATTAATTTATAAGCAAAACTATCTCAGCTATGCAAGCTAAGGCCGGGTCCATGGCGCGTGTTTTGCTCTACACAATCAACTAAACATTGTTTCGAAACAGCATCGTCATAGTTTTTTTTTGTTGAATGTTGAGAACTTGAGATGTGTTTGTTGATTGTGTAGAGCAAAACACGCGCTATAGACCCGGCATAAGCTAAACTAACTTATCTTAGCTCTTGATTGCAACCGGGGCTCTGTAAGTGGTAAGGAGAATGAGCCATTACCCGTTCAAGCGTGCCCATTGCCAATTAATACTAAAGGGCCCATTACATGCACAGGCATGAGTGGGTCTCCAGCTTCCTCATAGGCTATAGAGAAATTCTAAGCATGCCATATTTTAAAGCATAATAGCAGCAATCAAACTTCCAGACATAATAATAGCAGCCACCATAAGTTCGTTACCATGAGTTGTTTTATGTGTGCGAGCTGGCGACACGTGTCACCAGCTGACACATCCCGTTAAGGCAAACCATCGAGGTTAGGGTTTTAGACTATAGTCAGAAATTTAGAGCCTAATTGCAGCAATGAGATCCAAAAAAACTAACCATCACACTCAAATACTGTTGAAACTACGAGTATAAAACTGTGTGCGAGCTGGAGACACGTGTCACTGGCTTGCACAACTGTATTTTCGTAATTATTCAAGCTACGATTATGTAATATACCTCAAAATTCTCAGCCGAATTGGAGCATTAGGCTCCAAATTTATCAAAACTTTAACTCGAAAAGTTTTTGAGCTACGAGCCGATATCTATGTGTGAGCTGGTGACACGTGTCTCCGGCTGACACACGGTGAATTGCCTTAACTGTATATGTTAGAGTTTCGTTTTAAAGATCAAATAATACGTTATAATTGCAGCACACACGAGGCATAATTTCAAATCTCTGGGCCTCTTAGTTTCAAAATTATAAGCCTAAAACCGTTTTCCCGCCAAAAAATTCAAAATAATGGCTCGGAAGCGGCTAATCGCGCCGTTGCCGTTCCGTGCGCTACACTATTGCAATTGAATTTGAACCTAAGAGCTAGTATTATTTTGAGTCAGTTTAATTTGCGCTCTCAATCTTGTTAATTTCTATACTGAGAATTTTAGTCTAGGAGGCATAAGAATAAATAATAGTATTGTTTATTCTTATGTAGGAGGTTAGAGCCATCTGATACAACTGGTTGCCTAATTTAAAAGAAAAACTAAGTCTATTTATTTGGAATGTTTATGTCGCTGAGCTTAGTTATTAAACTATTTTTTACACTAATCCCACATATATTATAAGTACGAAAATTTTGTCTGACTGTCTGTCTAAGTATATATTTGTTACTCTTTCACGCCGAAATTATCACGGCATACAGACAGATTTAAATATGGCCAGACTGGACTGGAATCGGGATTAACACAATTAGGATAGCATTGTGAATGCAAAAATCTCAAATTTAAAAACTTCCTGAGCGAAATTATTTTTTCCATAGTAGATAATGAACCGAGCGCGCGCACACGGCCATTGATAACACGGCTTTAACAATAGTTCTTTGGTGTGCGAACAGATGGCGTGAGAAAATAAAACCCATTGTTTGGTTGCAGCACTTGTGGAATCAGAGCGCGCGCACATGGCTATAACAATAATTCCTTGGTGCGCGAACAGATGGCGTGATTTTGTTTACTACTATTCATAGGATTATAAATTTTAGTCTAGTGCCGTAGGAAATATAACCCATATTTGGTTGCACTTGTGTCAGAGCGCGTGCGCAAAAGTCCGTTACATTACAGATGTCGACCACATTACGCGTTTAAATGTTGAACTGTTTTCATTTCTCCTGTGATTCCTGTGAAGCTAAAAGATACTCTGGAAATAAGAAGATACAAGCAGAAGCAGAGCGATATAAACATTCCTAAATAAATACACTTTGCTTTTCTATTCCTAAATAAATAGACTTTGTTTTTCTATTAAATTAGGTAACCAGTTATATCAGACGGCTTTTACCTCCTAGACTAAAATTCTCAGTACAGAAATTAACAAGATTGAGAGCGCAAATTAAAATGACTCAAAATAATACTAGCTCTTAAGTTCAAATTCGATTGCAATAGTGTAGAGCACGGAACGGCAACGGCGCGATTAGCCGCTTCCGAGCCATTATTTTGAATTATTTGGCGGGAAAACGGTTTTAGGCTTATAATTTTAAAACTAAGAGGCCCAGAGATTTGAAATTATGCCTCGTGTGTGCTGCAATTATAACGTATTATTTGATCTTTAAAACGAAACTCTAACATATACAGTTAAGGCAATTCACCATGTGTCAGCCGGAGACACGTGTCACCAGCTCACACATAGATATCGGCTCGTAGCTCAAAAACTTTTCGAGTTAAAGTTTTGATAAATTTGGAGCCTAATGCTCCAATTCGGCTGAGAATTTTGAGGTATATTACATAATCGTAGCTTGAATAATTACGAAAATACAGTTGTGCAAGCCAGTGACACGTGTCTCCAGCTCGCACACAGTTTTATGCTCGTAGTTTCAACAGTATTTGAGTGTGATGATTAGTTTTTTTGGATCTCATTGCTGCAATTAGGCTCTAAATTTCTGACTATAGTCTAAAACCCTAACCTCGATGGTTTGCCTTAACGGGATGTGTCAGCTGGTGACACGTGTCGCCAGCTCGCACACATAAAACAACTCATGGTAACGAACTTATGGTGGCTGCTATTATTATGTCTGGAAGTTTGATTGCTGCTATTATGCTTTAAAATATGGCATGCTTAGAATTTCTCTATAGCCTATGAGGAAGCTGGAGACCCACACATTGCACAGGCCCCACTTGCAAAATCGTACAGAGAGGCGCGGCCTTCCGGCCATATCTAAGCGGGTGTAGGGGTAGGCGCGGGATCTTCAGTCAAGTTAATTATAGTATATTAAGTTCTTGTATACTATGTTCAAATACAAAGGATCATGCCGCATTCTGGGCCATGATGCGCATTAACCATACATATCTGTGACAGACTCATGTCATGTGAATAAGGGGTAGATAACAAAATGTCATATAGGTAATAGGAAAATGTCAAACAATTATAACCCCAAACTGCTCCTTGAGATTGAGATTTCTCTTTTTTCCCGCATTATATTTTAATGATATTCTTCCCACGCAATCACTATAAAATTACTATAGTATTTTGGTAATTTCATCCGCGAATTGGACCAACCGCAAATAATGTGAATTGGACCAATCGCGAATTGGACCAATTGCGCCTAAAGGGACTTAAAAAATGTGGCTCATTTATAATGTAAGTAGGTTACATTTTATAAGTGTGACATATTGAAAAAAGGCATTTTGCGTAAAGATGTCGTTTTGTATTGTACGTTTAGCCCAGTATACCTCAGCATAATGAGGATCAGTGACGATTTTTGTTTAGGGGCTTATCAGAAAGCTTATACCACCACATGATTAACTGTGAAGAAATTTTATATCTCTTAAACCTGAGAAGATACACGAGCTAAAACGTGCTAAAACACTGTTAATTTGGGGGGTCCTTATGACGTCATCGAGACATACGCGAACCTTATGCCGTACGTGATAAAGCACATATTGCATTGAGCTTGGCATTTCCTTCAAAACCCTTTTAACTCAACTATTGCGAAACGGATTTCAAAAAATCTTTCACTAAGTTTCATAGCTATGAATATGTTTTTATATTATATCAATAAAACTATAGGATTCAAACCTGTTACTGATCTTAAACTTTTAGATTTTTGCATTCACAATGCTATTTTTATATTAAGATGAATAAATAATGAAAAATATTAGAAAAAATCGGCTCACCCGTAGCTGTGTGCGTAGACAGACATCCCGTCTAAGTTGCTACGGGTGAGCCGATTTTTTCTAATATTTTTCATTATTTATTCATCTGTTACTGATCCTCATTATGTATGAGTTTTATTAGTTATATTATAACTTACCGACTGACGCGACCGCAGACACGGTCCGGAACTGGTGTATGATGTTACGCGGCAGGAAGTAGATGTCGTCCGAGCACAGCGGCAGCCGCGAGTAGCGCACGCCTTCGCGACGTAGTTGGTTCAACTTCGCTTCTTCCAACCTGGACAAGGGACAAATTACTACAGATTAATTTGAGTATTTTTATCTACAAGACGTGCTTGGCCATCAGGTGAGATGTTAAGGCTCAGTTCCGCTGGAACCTTTGTCTTTTCTTCGCAAGTAAAGAGTAATGAAAATAACCTCACTTCTGCACTTTTTCGTTGTTATTTCATCATAATCACAATGGAGAATGTCTGAATATTTTTTTATAGGTAGGAAGTCCCCGATGATGATGATGAAGTAAACAACTAGATGCGCTCACCAAGTGACACACTGCGAGATGGGCGGCTCGTACAGATCCAGCTGCAGCAATCCCACCAGCTTGTTGAAGTCCCCGATGATGATGATGAAGTAAACAACTAGATGCCCTCACCAAGTGACACACTGCGATATGGGCGGCTCGTACAGATCCAGCTGCAGCAAATTGTTGAAGTCCCCCCAAGTCAGTGATGATGATGATGATGAAGTAAACAACTAGATGAACTCACCAAGTGACACACTGCGATATGGGCGGCTCGTACAGATCCAGCTGCAGCAATCCCACCAGTGATGATGATGAAGTAAACAACTAGATGCCCTCACCAAGTGACACACTGCGATATGGGCGGCTCGTACAGATCCAGCTGCAGCAAATTGTTGAAGTCCCCCAAGTCAGTGATGATGATGATGATGAAGTAAACAACTAGATGAACTCACCAAGTGACACACTGCGATATGGGCGGCTCGTACAGGTCCAGCTGCAGCAGTCCCACCAGCTTGTTGAAGTCCCCCGCGTGGAACGCCACCACGTCCTTAGTGATGCGCCCGCGGTCCGACTCGTCACCGCAGTGGATCGCTTTCAGCACTCCTGCGTACAAACAATCACAATGTTAGTGTAGTGTTAACGACGCGATCATACCGCTACATAAGCGATCGACGAAGAATTTAGGATCAGCTAAAAGTACAAATTGTACAAATTACGCGCAGATCAGACGGCGCACTACTACGTCACGCTAACATCGAGGCAAAAATTTACAAAGACCTGACTCAAGATATCAAAGTTTTCTTGGCGCTTCACATTAAAACAAGTTCCAACATCGAACAGTTGGACCGTCCTAGCATAGTCACCTATCTCGGTAGAACTTCTCTTTTCGCTAAATATATGTCGAAGAGATCCTGCCTCAACCTTAGCATAGCGTAATGATGACTACTGTTTGATCGCAAGTGTGGTTCCGCGCCTCGGATAGGTGCGCGGTGAGGACGGGGGCAGAGCAGCCTCCTTTTCTCCCGCTCACACGTACGTCTATGGACACATCCACTTTCTCTTCTCTTTCTCTCCCCCCGCCACGACTGCCGCCACCCAAGGCGCGGTACAACGCTGGTTAACAGAAACAGAAGCGCAAAGTTCAGGTGTTTAGGCTTTAGGCGCCTCATATTTTAATAGCCTCTGTCACTTTATCTACTTGCGCTGCGCTCGATAATAGGTAAGGACTAGCGAATTGAAAGAAAAGAAAGATGGAGATGTGTCTAAATTGTTTAATGATTGAGGATTTGGAGTTATCGGTGATGGAATGACGTTAATCGTATGCCTTACGCCAAAGAATATTGAATTCTCCTGTCTGAAATGAATGTTTTTGATGAGAACACAGACAATCTTTTTCCCTACTATTTCTATACCAATATCATCAAACACGTATAAAAAAGATATGATATCAGTAGGGAAATCCCTATGATATGCTTTAGATTTTATGGAAACAATAATCTTAATAATTTTTGTACAAAGTGACTTATCTGTTACACAAAATGGATTTTTTTGTGAAGTATACTCTAAATAAAGAAAATAGGTTTTCTCTCAAGATAGACATTCCCTTATTTCTAATAGAAACAAAACAGCATTCAGGCATTTTTGAAAATACGCTTGCCGTAGCCGGGAACCGAACCGACACTGATGCGTTTTTTTGCGTACGACTACACACCACAATGAATTAATTCGTTTAGCTTAATATTTTATTACCCATCATCAGTTTAGTGTATTTTGATTGATAATTTTGATACATTTTTCATTACCATTATTTTGATTTATCATGTGAATATTTCTTAATCATTCATTAAAAATATTACAATGTAGTCATCAGTCAAATTCTTAAATATTTTAAATAATCAAATATCCTTTGGTATTAATTAGTGAAACATAATTTTAAAATATCCACAAAAATAATATTTTTTCAACTTTTACCGAGTCTTTGAGGTAATACCATACCTAAGATTTACCGAGTGAATTGTGGTAAAAGTGTGAAATGAGCGAAGATCACACTAAAGTTCAGACTTATACCATGAACAGTTGGTAAATATTAGGTTATACTGGAAAATCTTAGGATTTGCCTAAGTTCAGGGTTTTGCAGTAACATATATCTAATCTGTGTTAGATAATGCATTTTAGCAACTTATTGATATGAAAAAACAACTTCAAGCAATTATAAATTTTAATACAGTCTAACTAGATAGAGTTTTATGCAGTACCTACCAATAAAAGATATATAGATAGTAATAAGATAATAATAATATAAATAGCAAATATAAATATGTATTTCCCTAGTTATTTAGATATCGGGATATTTTATTGAAGTTCGGGTGTGTTTTTGGAAAATGGCGTAAGTTAAAAAATGAAAAATTTGCATAGAAACTTGGAAGTTATACCTAAATTTAAAAAATTAAGCATTTAATATCAGGCAATTTTAGTGATTTTTTATTACTAATTTATCAATAATTTCAACTATTGTTTTAGGAAGTTGGAAGTTAACAGGTTGCATCAAAGATCAAACACTATTCAAGTTTCTGTAGATCTAGATTACAGCAATACTAGTGAAAACTACTGTGCAACAGTGGTTTGCCCCGAACATAAAGTAAGAGATATGGCCGCATTTCAAATCGGATGCCACTGTGTAAGCTGTTATGTAAATAATAATGAGCATGTCATAAGCACTATGATATCCATCAAATTTAAGAAATGTTATGATGGTGATTTGATATACGCTGTCTCAACAAGGAATCTATATAAACCCAAAATTGATAAAATCGACATTTTCGCCAACGATGATACATGGCATGTCCTTTATGAAACTAATACGACGAAGGTAAGGTTCGATATAACAGTGAGAATGGATATAGCTCCAAGCCTGACGCCATTTGTATCCCTCCATGAGGACATATGCCTAACAGATTTAGAGTTGCGAGGACATGATGGTTCCGTATGGGTACATCGCGCGGTTTTAGCAGCTGTCAGCCCAGTGTTTAAGACTGAATTCAACAGTTTGAGTGAGGCAAAAGAACACCATATATATATGTCTGACTATTCGAAGATCACATTGCAACTCTTTAAAGATTACGTGTACAAAAACGATTTAATTGGAGACTTTACACATCAACAGAAATTACTCCGCCTAGCTTCCTTCTATAAGATGCCAGAACTAGAACTTAAGTGTATTCATCAGATGATCTGGGTTTTGAATACCAAAATTTTTTGTTCGATGTTGAAATTTGCTTTGAACGAAAAAAACATAAAACTATTTTTGGCTATATTGGAATGTGTCGAACGAGGTTTTCTGACTGTTGACCAAATATCCGAACGTGTAACATTCCAGGATGACTTAGACTAGAAAATATGAATAAGTAACAGTAATAAATTAATGTAAAAAAAAAGTAAACGTGATATTAAAGGATGAAATGAAAGGGCTGCTAGACTGGATCGTGAATATGCTACGCAACAGAACGGTACAGGTATCAGGGGCCGTCGGCCAAAGGGCCCTGGTGGCGAGAGGATGCCCCCAAGGAGGTGTGCTCTCTCCACTTCTGTGGAACCTGGTGGTAAACGACCTGATCTCCCATCTTAACTCTAACTATTTTTACACTATAGGATATGCGGACGACATTACCATACTAAGTATAGGTAACCAGGCTGGCATAACCTGTAACACCATGCAAGCAGTGTAGAGGTACCCATTATTATCGAATATATACTCGTATCTATCATAAATAAATCAGTGTTTAATCAACCGTCGTGGCTATCATTTCTCTCCAACGCAATCTTTTACATGGCGACCCTGCCGTCCGAGGCGCCTGTAACAGGAGTCGGCACATTTCAACGCCCATGTATGGGTCGGAGTGGTCGGAGTTCGTAAACAGTGCAACAGACTTACTGATCTAAATCGTTTTAAATAATGGATTATTATAACTCCGCGCCCGGCGTTAAGCTGTGGGTTTTTGAACATCCTGTGCGTCCGTCGTGTTGCTGTTCAGCTCATAAAAAATGGGCAAGCCCTACTCTAAGGAGGATGACAAAGTCATCATCGCACAGACTTCGTTAGGCGGAGACAATACTTCGCACTTGGAACAGCTGCGGTTCCACGCCAGCACCACAAATATAATATTGTTGTGCATCATCCTTATTCTGGGCATCGGCGCGATAACCCTGGCCTATAAATACTATAGGAGGTGTCATAAAAAGCTGGTGCAGCGGCAGCTGAATGACTTCACCCTGCGTAGATATGCCAGTCTACTTCGTAGCCGTCAAAAGGAGCTAGAGGGCAGCCAAAATAACGTGAAGAACAGTGTAGTGTGAAATGGACTTTCTGTAAAGTGAAAGTGAAGTGCGCACTTACGGCTTATACGTATGTATTTTTACTCTTCATATAATCTACGAGTATAACTATGATTTATCTATAACTTGCATTATTTCCTGTAACTTTTACTAGATAGTTATGTTTAAGCGCTTATTATTCTCAGTATACCATTCAGCGCAATTTTATAAATGTAATAATATGTAAAGGAATAGAAATTAGTCGATGACTAAGCCATAAATAGCCGCAATATTGTATCAGATATCGTAAGTTAATGGCTGAAGAACTAAATTTAATTTTGAATGAATTAAAGTCGACTAGAAACTATTTGATAAAAATTGGGCCTAGCCGAAGGATATGGCAAATCTTAGAAATAAAGAGGTCAGAGGCAAATGATGTATTAGAAAAATATAATAATTATATTGCGATACTTAAAGTCAACATAAAGTTAGAGAAAGTTAATAGCAGTGAAGTATCGTTGTTTAATAAAATTTGTGACGAATTTGACAAGTTATTTACAGAGGTCTTAGTGCCGATTTCACCGTTAACCGAGTTAAATTGAACTTGGTTTTACTTAAGCGAGTTCAGAAATTCGTTTTGATCGCGGTCTACGTTGCACCGGTTTCACCGTCTTCATTTTGATAACCGTAGTTCAGCTTTGACAAAGAATGAAGTTGCGTTCAAAGTATTGCAATTAAAGAAATTTTCCCTACATAAATGGGAAAAAAAATACAGATCATGATATTCTTCGTGGCGCAAACCACATTCACTCGTGGTGTGAACCCTGTGAAACATACCTACTCAGTGAATTTAAAGAAATAGGCTACGCACTTATTCATTCATTACCTTCACAAAAAATAAATTTCAGGGTCAGTTGTCAAGAACGTCAAAAACAAAAGTAAGTAATGAAAAATTTGATGTCAAGTTTACGGCAGTCTTTTTAAATTTAGAACAATAAACAGCATGTAAAGAGTTGACAAAAAAAGGTCGCCACTTTATTTTTCAATAACTTACAATTTTTATTATTTTCCAATAATTTATAACAACTTTCTTTTGCATAGGTCAACGCTTCAAAATCACATTGACTATCTTTTGTACTTAAAAATATTAGTTCCATTAAAATTCTTTCTGGCCCAAGTATAATTTTTAATTTTGAAATGATCGAAATTATTAAGGGTAAAACTAAAACTTGGTAGTGGAAACACTGACTTATAATCTCTTTGATTTTTGTCAAATTTCTCTATGGAATTTGTTTTTGTCAGTTTGTCAATTTTAAAACAATGTTTATCTGATATTTTTGAGTTTTATGCAGTATTTTTATTTTCCGCAGTGATATTTTGCTCAATTGTTTATTTCGAACGGATTGTGGATATAATAATTTAAGTACCTAGGTACTGAATACATGTTATTTAAGTAAGTGTCGTGAAACTTGTGAATTGTGAATTTTTTACATGGTAGGTAATAAATCAGTGAAATAAATTGTTGTCCGTTTTTTCTTTATTATTATTAGTTGTATGTAGAAGAACTAGGTACGTAGTTAACGGGATATCTACTAGCATAATAGTAAAAGTTAGGTAGGTCATAGGTAAGTAAGTGTACTTTACAATATTCTATTATGTTTTGATTTACGGTGCCTATAAAACATTATTAGGCATTGGATTCATAATGTTTTGAACGCTTATTATTATAATGGGTGTTTAATTACTGTTTTTAAAGGCGCCGCTCGTAATTCAAAACATAATAAACTCGAGAGCAGAAAAATCGCACCACACAGGCCTATTTTCATACAAACGAGGTAAATTTGAAGATCTGGTTCTCCGCCCAGGATTAAACGGGCTCTGATCTGATGATGGCAAATTAAGAAAGGTGGTTGAGGAAAAAAGGTGAATAGAAAAAAGCTGAATAGAGCATTGGCACTAGCTAAGGCTCTATTCATCTTTTTTTTTATTCAAATACGAAAATAATATTTCTTTCCACTACTTATTTCTTTCTATGCAATAATCAATTCTCCCATGTTCAACGTACATACCTACTCCACAATCATGGCACTGAAACAATATTATCTACCACTGAACTATTCAACATTTGACACTGGCAAAAATTACTTCCAAGAGGAAAGTAGATTGCCAAAACAAAAAAGAAGAAGAAGAAGACATCATGGCAGACAGATGACAGACAGTTCTTGAACGTGTTCAAACCATAGATAAGTTCAAATACGCTAACCGTCGTAAATCGGCCGTTCAGAAACTGAAACCAAATTCAAAAGTTTAAGCGCGTGAGCTGAGGTTAACTCGAATTGAGCGCGTTCAATTTAAGCGGTGAAATCGGCTCTTAGAGTAAGACGGGCTTCTACAGAAAGAGAAGCCATACGAAGCGTTTCCCCTCTGCCGAAGTACAAGCCCAAATGGGCATACGCGTTAGTAAAACCAGTTGCGCCCGGATTTCTTTCTAGACCGAGTCCAGTCGCGCATGTGAACGCTGCTCTGTTTAAAATGTCGAATTGATGAGTTTTTTGCTGTTAAAAGAGATCTTGAACATCAAGTATACAAAAAGACGGTTTTACATTTCACATAAAAGTATTTTTTTATCGTATTATTGCTATTTGTTTACATTTAAACATTAAATTCGTATATTTTATTCTTGATTAGTTGTCAAATTTGTTCAGTGACATCGGGTCTGCTAGTCCATGGCTCGTCCGTACAAATTTCAGATCTGTCGCTAGATAAATCCGAGTTCTCGCCGATGGGCAACTTAGTGATGTTACCGTTAAATAATGTTTGTCGATAAAGTGTTGGTCAATTTGGCCCTGATTCTGCGCCAAATTCATTTGCGAGATTTTTGCATGATTTGCTCTGCACTGATGTGAGCGCGACAGATATCGCGAAATAAATGTCGAAATAGTAGATTATACAACAAGTGAATAAAAAGGGAATTTAGTTCAAGGGACTAACGGCCGTCTCTCGAGCAAGATATTTAGGCGCATGATAGCTGCATGACAGCTAAGTTCATGAAACCGTTTTAATTTGGTCGAGTTGTAGTTAGGAAAGACTTATGCGATTCTTATCCAAGCTGAATACTGACCGTAAGTAGTACTGTTATATAAACCATATTCAAATTAAAGCAAATAACACTGCTAAGAGCTGAATAGTAGCCGAAGATTCAGCATCGCTCTGTATAACTTAAAATCGCTTATTATTCACTCTTATGGTTGAATTAAACGCACTTTTTAGAGTGGCGATGGTAAAAAAGCACTTATTCAATGATGTAACTGTGATCAACGTTAAGACGGGGAGCGATCACCGATTGTTGTAAATTCAAATTGTTGGGTGTGCAGATGGCAAAACTGTCATGGAGCGATGTTCAGTGTCAGCCAACGATATGTTAAAACAAGTTTAGATACGTTACCCGCGCTCCACAATGGCAAGACGAAAGTCAGGTAATTGCCCGACTTTCAATTAGTCAGACACAGGCTCGTGACACGTAAACACACTCCACTCTCGTCAGTCAGACACTTAAAAACCGTGACATCCTTATCAAAAATGCCTTCCTGCGTGTTTAAACGATGTGCAAATTATACACCAACAGTCAGAGATCGGAAAAATGTTTCATTTTATGCGTAAGTACTGTATTTAACCGTAAAATGTATTTTCGTATTTTGTATTACTCTAATCGGCCATATTTTTACAAAGAGCGAGCATTGCGACTGTCACTCCCATGATCGCGCCAATGAGCATGCAGCGTATCAGACGAAACTTATGATGTCTGTTTATCTCTTTCTAATGACAAGTATTCCGTAGGTATGGTGGCGTTCATTTTTGTCCCTCTCTCGACATGCTATGTCAATGTGTGTATCTATCTGCAGTACCTGTCGCTGTTTTAAATTGCATGATGTTGGCGCATGACGCATCCAAACTTGTTTTGACATATCGTTGGTGTCAGCAGCCTGAGCCCAACTTCCCTGGGTACACATTAGTCCCAACTCCCAACCCAATCACCTACACTCTCGAGCTTTTTGTATAAAGCTCGAGCGTATAAAAATGACCTCTTTGTTGTTATTCACCCCATCGTAAAATGATTGTGTTTGTAACCTTTATTCCTTTTTCCGTATCGATATTGCTGCATCGACAAATGAGCCCAGCCCTTTATGTCAAAAACGTGTCATAATTTGATGTGTGACTCATCCGTACACAATTTTTTGCTGTTTTGTTTTATTTTTTATGTGTGAGTGTCGTCATTACAGTGTAGTTTTTGTATGTGGGTATGCGGAACTGCACTTGGGTGCATTTTCCCCCCCCGCAAAAAATGCCAGAATAATTTGAATAGAGTAATATCGCTAAGGCTTCTCCCTTCGTGACAAACGAAGCCTTTTGTTGCTCGAAGACAGAGGTTTTACAGCTGTGTTCAATTTCGGAAGGGCAAAAATCCTCTCTTGTATCAGAAACGAAAATGGCTAGCGATAAATTTGATTTGAAAACTGCTTTAAGCATTTTACCTGTTATGACTAATGACATTGAAAATACTAAACAATTAGTAGAAGGGATAGAGTATTATAGTTCTGTTTTGTCGACACCAGAATGCAAAAATAAATTGATGCAGTTTGTATTAAAGACTAGGTTATCCCAGGAAGCTAAGTTAAAACTTTCTCATAAATATGATACTATCGATGGGCTCATAAAGGACATGAAAAAATTTTTATTGCCACAGAAAAGCTGCAATCAAAATTATTGCAATGTAAACAAAATAATAGATCTGTTTCAGAATTTGGGAACGAGTTATCAGAATTTGACCTAGTTCTGCAGAAAGCAGCCAAGTGGCACTTTTTCAAAAATCGAGTTATTAACATACTAAATTCGACATGCCGGATTTTTGCAAAGACAGCCATTTCGATATCTCTTCTTACGGCTGAGATATGAGCCGCCAAATGCAGCCATTCAACAAAAAATATTTTGTAAAAAACAGTCATCATGGTGTAAAATGCAGTCAATTTTAACACAAACTGCCTAACCTATTATTGCATAAGTCAGCCTGCTATATGGTTGTTTCGTACAAATTTCAAAATGTTAGGAGGTATCGGGGATCGAGTTTCATAAAAAACAGCCAGTGTGTGTGTGGCTGTTTCCTGTAAATTGTATATTAGTATATACATCTAGAAAACTATGCATTGTAGTCACATTTGACTTGAAACAAAATGAAAGCTGATTAAATTTGCTACAAGTTTTATTTAGTAAATTTTTTCGATATCTCGAATAGTTTTCGAGATATCCCCTCCTAAATGTCCGTCAACGTGCTAAAGGTGAAGCTTGAGTACAGTGGGATCGTGATGCGGATATTCTGATTGTGGATACGACTGTGGAAATGTCGGAAACAATAGCTGTCAGCATTGTGGCTGAAGATGTCGACCTTATTGTCCTTTTGATTACTAAATCTAATGCGCTACAAGGGATTCCTTATGTTCTCGTCCCAAGAGCTTCAGCAACAAGGTTTCAAGGACGTGCTGTTTTTGCACGCATTTACTGGATGCGATACAACATCTTCCGTACCTATTATGCCTGCCGTACAAAAAGTTTATACCTATGACTTGTATTGTAACTAAAGACATTGAGGGAGACCTCTTTCGCTGCTGGAGCCCCATACCACCTCAAGATGCAGGTTTCAGCCGTCTTTTGTACTTGGGCAGTGCCGGTGGTGGAGGAAGGTTTCGAAAAGACCGGTGCTGCTTTCTGGACCTCTGGCGCGTTCAGATACAACTTCGTAAATGCGACCTTGCTTCCCATATCTAGGCATGGTAAAAATAATGTCCTTTTCTTATGCGCATCAGCTTTAGCCATCAAGAGGATGAGGTCGACATCTTCAGCCACAATGCCAAATGCCAAAAACATTTTTTAAATGTTCGCTCTATAGTGCACTCCTTGATAATACAAACAATAAGTGAAAAAATAAAATATGAGTCGTATTCTTATTTGTTACAGCTGAAACTTTAGTGAAAAATACCTCTGACAAGCAATGAAATTCCACTTGAACAGATTGTCTTCATTTTAAAATACCTAATAATTTATTATGAATTTCTCTCTATACGGCACTAATTTAAGAATAAGGCTTCCTAAAACTAAAGTTTACATCAATAGTCAAGGGCGTCGCCAGGGGTGGGCAGGGGGGGTTTATTTCTTTGAAATACGGATATACAGTCTTAATGTAAGAAGACCTGTATGTTTTTTTTTTAATAAAGACTTCTAATACGATTTTTTAGTTTTCTTACAAAATACAAATATTATTTTACATGAAATCATAAAGGTATGTAAATACACTATTATGGAGTATAACAGTAAAACAACATTTTGTTTATTTTCTTGTCTTTCTTTTATATACTGTTGTTCCATTTTGAATTAATGCAGAACACAGCCAACTTATGTGGCTGGTTTATTCTTTATTGTAATTCCGATGAAATAAGCTATTTTGCATAAAACATCCACGTTAAATACGCTATTATTGGTATTATGCTAAGCGATACGAAATACCGAATAGGATATAAAAAACTGCTATACTTTTCCTAATAATTCTCAAATATAAAATATACAGAAAAGTGATAAATAACTAAAGGGCAACGACTTTCGAAATTCGACAGAAAAACGCTCATAACTCCGTTCGTACTTTTCCTCATATGGCTGCTTTTTGTAGAACTAGGTCCATTATTATTTGTCGACTTGACCATTTCGCAGGCCGAAGGCGATACAAATAAACACAATGTCTTAAGTCCATTGAACGAGAAACAGACCATTAAAACTTTTAGCAACGGATTGCGAAATAGTCGGTTGAGTACGATTATTGCATCGCGTAATTTTAATTCTTTATCAGATGCCATACAGGCGGCGCTCGATGAAGAGATTTCTTCTCCATCCACGTCAGAAGGAGTGATGGGATGTGCAAACAAACCCCTAATTTTTATTTTCATAGACGCGGATTTCAGCGAGGACGATTACCGAGACAACGCGGTTTTCGCATTTTTTCCAATAGATCAAGAGGACACCAGCCGCAGTATGCATCCAACCAAGGTTCTCGGCAAGTACATTTTTCGCAAAATAATTCACGCAGTAACGGCTTTCGTAGCAGCCGTAGTAGGTCATATGCGCGCGGTCGTAGTCAACAGGCGCGTAGCAACGTGAACTACATGGCAACAGAGCAGACTATTGCATCAGATAATCCACAAATGGAATCACATGTAGATGATCCATTTATGCCAGATGAATCATTGAGTAATTTTTTTCGATCCTAAATACGTGTACGCGTGTAACAGTCTATGCAAAGTCAATTGTTTAGTTAACAAATATAGTCACGACTGGCTCGTTGATACGGGGCCATCAATTTCTGCCATTAAGTATGAAAGCGTAGAACGTTTACAAATACCATTCCATAAAAATGAAGTAAGAGTCATAGGTATTGGTGGAGATTTAGTTTCAATTGGTCATGTCTATCTTCAATTGAATTTTAATCAACAGACTTTAGAACATACATTTTTAGTTTAAAAAAAATTACCTTGTAAAACTGACGGAATATTGGGTCAGGATTGTTTCACAGCATATAGAGCAGTCTTGAATTTCGAATTAAATACTTTACAATTATACACTAAAACTGAAAACAGTGTGACTATAAATTTTGAGTACATGACACCTATGCAAAATACGTATTTAGTAATACCTCCGAGGTGTGAATCAACTCATTACGTGAATACTGAAATGAAAGGAGATTGCTTGATAACTTCTCAAGAATTAGGTATGTGAAGGTGTTTATTTAGGGAGTACGCTAGTAAAACCGGAAAATGGAAAAATACCTATTCGAATTTTAAACACCAGAGATAAAGAGATACGACTAAATTATTTTAAATTAAATGCTAGGAAGCTAGATAATTATTTTATTTGTAGCTTTCAGAAACCAATTATGAATGCTGAAAGAGTTTTGAAGAACAAAAAACAATAGAGAATATTTGTGCAAAATTTCCGGATATTTTCCATTTACCGGGTGATAAATTACTAACTACTCCAGTATACGACCAATCCATAGATTTAAAGCCACATAGCATTCCTATTTACACAAAACAATATCGATTGCCAAACTCTCAAAAGATAGAAATAGAAAAACAAATTCAGAATATGTTGAAGGATGGCATAATAGAAGAAGCTAGAAGTCCATGGTCAAGTCCATTATTGCTAGTTCCAAAAAAGTCAGATTCTTTAAGTGAAAAAAAAATGGAGAGTAGTAAGTAATAGACTATCGTAAATTAAACAATCAGGTACAAGACGATAAGTTTCCACTGCCGAATATTTCTGAGATTTTGGATTCTCTCTCAGGGGCGATGTATTTCACCCATTTAGATCTATATCAAGGATTTTATCAAATTAATTTAAAGAAGGAGAGTAGACCATGTACAGCTTTTACCACAGGCAAAAATCAGTACCAAATGACGAAAATGCCCATGGGTCTCAAATCAAGTCCGAATAGTTTCAGCCGTATGATGACTATAGCTATGTCAGGACTTAACTATGATAAATGTCTAATTTACCAAGACGATTTGGTTGTGTTTGGCCGTAACCTAAATTCCCATAATCAAAATCTCATTGATGTTTTTACCAGATTAAGGAAAGTCAATTTGAAATTAAACCCCGTAAAATGTCAATTTCTACAAAAGGAAATGCTATATCTAGGACATACAGTTTCTAAAAATGATATCTTACCTGATTCAGAAAAAATTAAAGCTTTGAAAAATTACCCAACACCACAAAATAGTGAAGAAACTAAACGATTCGTAGCTTTTGCTAATTATTACCGCAAATTCATCCCAAATTTTGCAGATATAGCACTTCCATTAAACAAAATGTCTCGAAAAAACGCAACTTTTTCATGGACAATAGAATGCGAAAGCTCCTTTCAAAGATTAAAATCCGCGCTAATGAAACCCCCCGTATTGCAATACCCAGATTTTTCTGATGAGAATCAATTTTTATTACAAACCGACGCGTCAGGCAAAGCCATAGGCTCCGTATTATGTAATAGGGATGGTCGACCTGTAGCTTACGCTAGCAGAAGTTTAAATAAGGCGGAAATTAATTATCCCACTATTGAAAAGGAACTCTTAGCAATAGTATGGAGTGTAAAATATTTCCGACCCTATTTATATGGCAAAAACCTCTTGTTTATTTATTTAGTATGCGGGACCCATGGAGCAGATTATTAAAATTCAGATTATTATTAGAAGAGTACGATTTTGAAATAGAGTACATAAAAGGGAAATCTAATTCGGCAGCGGACGCTTTATCGCGAATTAACATCTCATCTGATGACTTAAAAAATTTAAATCAGCACATAAACGTAATTACGAGAAGACAATTAAGGGAAATGCAGGATAAGAATAACGAAAGAAACAGTAATCCTATTTCGGCTGATAATATTGAGACTAACTCAAGGCCTGATCAACCGAGAGTTGTTGAAATAATTAGAAAGCCGAAACATATTACCGAACTTTCGCTCTGCGATAACATGAAGTTTAATAAAATTTTAAGAGAAGAAGTAGTAGATAAATATAAATATTTTATATATGTGCCCAGAAAGTCGACTATTTACTTAAATACAATATCTCGATCGTCGATCACGCGAGACGGATTGATGAGAGAATTGTTATTTATTTGTAAAAGATATAATATTAATGAAGTATGCATACTAAGAAATGAGAAAAATAAAGATTTTGTAGCTAGGCTTATCAATGAAATAAATAAATATGACAAATGGCAAGAGTTACGAGTATGTATAGTAAATAATGCGCAAAGAATAAATAACCTAGACGATAGAAAGGTAATATTGAACGACTTTCACTTGTTACCTACGCTACGAGTGGCCACGCGGGCATCAAGCGGATGACGAACAATAATTATATTAAAAGATACTATTTCTGGCCATCCATGGAAAAAGACATAGTTGAATATGTATCTAAGTGTGACCAGTGTAATAAGCAAAAATATTCAGTAGGTATTAAACAACCCATGGTAATAACCACCACTGCAAACTCAGCATTTGAAAAAGTATTCTTAGACATTGTAGGACCACTTCCGAGAGACTCATTTAACTATAGCTATGTTCTTACTCTTCAATGTGAACTAACAAAATTTTCGGAGGCGTACCCACTCCAAGCCAAAGATTCGGTAAGTGTAGCTTAAGCCTTTGTAAATAATTTTATTTTAAGATTTGGCATCCCTAACGTAATCGCAACGGATAGCGGTAGCGAATTCCTATCCAGCACTATGAAAGAAATATGCCAACTCTTAAAAATAAATCAAATTTCCTCAACAGCGTACCACCATGAAAGCATCGGAGCTTTAGAAAACTCACACAAAACTATGGGTGCGTATTTAAGGACATATTGTGAAAACAAAACGAATCATTGGAGTAGCTGGTTGCCGTACTAGTGTTTTGCCTACAATAACACGGTACACTGTGAAACACGATACACGCCACATGAGCTGGTATTCGGTAAGCGATGTAATATTCCCTGTAATTTTAATAGCGGCGTTGTAGATCCATTGTACGCTCATGATAGTTATCCATTAGAGTTCAAGTATAGACTGCAATTAGCACAAATGGAAGCTCGGGATAATCTAATCAACATACTAATATTAAGCCTGTATACTATAAGAAAGATGATTACTTATTGTTAAGAAATCCTTCAGATAATAAGATGGACCCCATATATTTAGGTCCTTATGTAGTAGTTGAAGATTTAGGATGTAATGTCAAAATAATAAAAAACGGTAAGGAAGAGATTGTACACAAAAACCGCACTAAACGGTTTAATAAATAGGTTATTGTAAACTTTTTTAACAAAATGTTATCTTAAATATTACTTGTATGCTTAACCGTAGTTATAATAAATATGAACTATGTACTATGAAAATTTGTACTATGTTTATTTCATATAATCATATTATGTCAAAAAATAGTGTACACTATTTTTTTTTTCTCTTAAAGGGGTAGGTGTAGAGGTACCCATTATTATCGAATATATACTCGTATCTATCATAAATAAATCAGTGTTTAATCAACCGTCGTGGCTATCATTTCTCTAGAAGAAGGTTGAGGGATGGTGCAAAAGACACGACCTGACCGTCAACCCCACGAAGACGGAAATGGTAATGTTTACAAACAAACGCCAGGTGGGCGACTTCCGTCTGCCAAAACTGTTTGGAACTACACTACAACTCTCTAACGAGGTAAAGTACCTAGCAGTGGCGAAGGGTTCATACAAGCCGATTCCCATCGGCTTACCTTTTGGAAATCCTACCTCACTGATCCACTATGCAGATCATAAAATTTTTCATACTTTTTGTAGAGCGGTTTACCTTCGCCATAATTTCACCCCTCGCCACTGGTACCTAGGTATAATCCTGGACAGCAAACTTAATTGGAACAGCCACTTGGAGTACAAAACGCAGTCCGCCAGCGTCATTCTATGGCAGTGACGAAAGATGATTGGTAAGCGTTGGGGCCTAGCACCCAAACTATTCCTCTGGCTTTACAACACGATCATAAACCCCCTGGTAAGCTATGGATCTGTAGTATGGTGGCCAAAAGCCGCCCAAACCACCGGAGCCAATAAGCTACAGGGACTACAACGTCAGGCCTGCTGCGCCCTCACTGGGTGCATGAGCACAGCTCCCACAGCTGCTCTAGAGGTAATGCTGAACCTAACACCACTGCACCTCCACATCCAACAGGAGGCAGCCAAAACAGCGTTAAGACTAAAACAACTAGGATCTCTAAAATTCGAGAGGTAAAACATCTCAGTGGACTACTGGAGGACTGGCTGAACACCCCTCTTATTGAAACACCATGCGACAAAGTTAAGCCAACCTTCATTTTCGACAAAAAATACAGAATACACCTGATAGACGACATCAGCTCTAAGAAAAGACACAAGGCTCTCCTGATTAACACCGACGGCTCCAAGACCTCATCGGGCACAGGGTCGGGTGTTTTCTCAGAGGACCTCAACATACAAATTGCATCCCCCTTAAGCTCATACAACACGGTCTTTCAGGCCGAGTGCGTGGGCATAATAATGGCGCCTCGGGCAATCGAAACAAGAGAGGTAAAAGACTGAGACATCTTAATACTCTCTGACAGCAAATCTGTTCTACAGGCTCTCCAGGGCAGTCGCATCACATCGAGCCTTTTACTTGAGTGTCACCACGCCCTAAATACAAATACAAAGAACTTTATTCAATTCCACAATTTTGGGTAGGTAAGTACATCAGAGCTTATGTTAGGTACATTATGAAACCGAAAAGGTTACCACTCAGCATAAGTTGCAGCATGATCAACACCTGCAACGCTGATATTCTGCGGAACCTTGAATTGTATGTAGGTACATGGTACATGCCGAACAAAATAAATAGGGCTATGTTAATTACATTCATATTACCATTGAGCTACAAAATACTATATCACACACATTTCACTAGTATGAACAGTGGATCAAAAAACTGCAGACATATTACTTTTGGTATGAGTTGTACTATGATGAGAAATTTATTACATAGAAAATAGTGTTATTTAAGTTAAGCACAGTCGCCTGTTAGGATACCTTTTGTTGTTCAAGCAAATAATTTTTAAATTTACGTTTGAAAGAATTAACCGATAGAGAAGCTTTTACAGGTGGTGGAATATTGTTCCAACATTTCGTGGCAGCATAACGAAAGCTACCACGAAAAGCAGCCGAACTGTGCATGGGGCATATGAGTATTGAAGTTAGTCTAATTTCGCGTTGTGAGAAAATCAGTTTTTCGTAAAGATATCGAGGTCGGTGAGACTTAATAATTCCAAATAGCAACGTGGAAAAGTGAAGTAATCGTCGAGCCTCCATTTTAACGATGTTTTCACTGTTAAGAAATGGCGTTACATGCCCACGACGTGGAACTGGGAAACAGAAGCGCGCACAAGCGTTTTGGACGCGTTGAATAAGAGCCTTTGTTCGGGACAACAAGCAGCTATTAATTACAGCATCAGCATAGTTCAGCTTGGATAAAATGAGAGCATCGCATAATCTTATTTTCATATCAGTGGAAAGATGTTCCCGAATTTTGTATAGTACCTTCAACCTGTAAAAACAGTTCCTGACAGTGCCAAGCACGTGTAGTTCGAATCGCAAATGGCTGTCCATCATAAGACCTAGATTTCTGGCTACATCTACATGTTCCAAACAGTCGCTTTCTATTAGGATACGTGGTTTTTCACTTGTAATTTTACTCACCTGGAGCTTTGTGCCAAGTACGAGAAATTTTGATTTAAGTGGGTTCAAAAATAAGCTGTTCTGTTTGGACCATTCTGTTAGCCGCGCGAGATCCTGATTGATCAGGTCAACTGCAGTTGCTGTGTTTTCAGGTTTAAATGATAAATAGAGTTGCAGGTCATCTGCATACATATGAAACTTACAGTGAATGAAACATTTGGTTATATCAGCAATATATAATATGAACAAAATAGGGCCCAAAATGGATCCCTGAGGAACTCCAGACTTTAGAAATAAATTTTCAGAATAAGCAGTAGATCCAAAACGATCACGTAGCTCAACCCTTTGCGAATGTCCGAGCAAGTAACTTGCAAACCACTTTATTGTACTTAAAATAAAACCATAATAAGCAAGCTTTGACAGGAGAAGATCTATATTAATTGAATCAAAAGCACGTGAGAAGTCTAACAGCAAAGTATTGTACCCTCTCCCACATCTTGAGCAGCCAAAGCATCATCTATTACATCGAGAAGCGCTGTCGTTGTACTATGAGACTTTCTAAAGCCAGATTGTTTTAAAGGGAGTATATCATTGGCTTCAAGGAAGGCGGTCATCTGCTCACAAACTATTTTTTCCAGAACTTTAGACATAGTAGGTAAAACACTAATTGGTCTTAAGTCATTCAGGCTAGTTAGATCGCTTTTTTTCGGAATCGGCTTAATCACTGCCTTCTTCCAAAGATCAGGAAAAGTACTGGATTCTATTGAATTATTAACAATTGCAGTAACAATGCTCAAAGTTTGCGGAAGGGTTAACATTAACATATCTTTTGAGATTCCATCTACACCCTGAGCATTGCTAGATAAAGACTTAATTATTTTAAAGACAGTTGCTTCATCTACAGGTGACAAAGTGAAATTTGCAGAGCTGAAGCGATGGAATTCAAAAAACGTTAGGACAGAAAGGCTTACATTATCTTTACAATTGATTTTCAAAAAGTGTTTGTTAATCTCGTTAGGATTGTCAAAATGATTCGGCAGCTCCTCATACTTACTCTTATTAAAATCGACGACGTTACACTTTATGTTTTTCCAAAGAACACGCGGATTATTGATATTTTTATTTATATTTGTTTGGAAAAACGCAGACTTTTCTGTAAATAAAGCTGTTGATACAGTAGTTTTTAACTCTTTATAATAATTTTTATGGATGTCAAGTTTTGTTTTGTGGCTTTTAGCGAGAGCGTTATCCCGAAGAGCCATCATTTCCTTTATAGTATAATTTATCCAAGGGTAACTAATTTTTCTAAAACATTTTGTTACATATGGCGCATGGTGGTCAAATAAAATTATAATATAAGCGTTAAAATCTTTAAGGTAGAATTGACATCCTCACTAATCAAGCTATCCCAGTTAATTGAATTCAAATCTGCATCAAACTTCGGAACATCAATGTTTCGCAAAGGTGCGGCACTTCGGTACTGGCTTAGGCTTTTTAATATTGAGCTCACAGGAGATAAGAGCATGCCTACCTACTTAATACTATTACTATCCAATGGATCAAAGGTCACAGTGGATCACGGGGAAACGATGCAGCCGACGAACTGGCTAGACGCACATCTGGTTCGGCGCCTGTTGGCCCAGAGCCGATCGCGCCTATCCCGACCAGCTGGTTTGCAAGTAAGATCCGTGAACATACCATAGAACTACACCAACAGAACTGGAGCTCGCTGGACTCGTGCAGACAGGCGAAACTCGCTCTACCGCGCGTCGACGCTCGTCTATCCAGGTCCCTGATACAACTGTGCAGACCGCAACTTCGCCTAGTAACAGGTGCTATTACTGGTCATGGACAATTTAACAGACACCTTTTTAACTTAGGTGTCACGGACAGTCCCCTATGCAGAGTGATAAACTTACGTGACAGACGGTAAAATTTTGTGGTCGGCGTACGAACCCAATTTTGGCACACGTATACTTGCGATCAAAAGATATTTTGAGCCGCAGTTCTTAAAAGAAAGCTCTATCCAATACGATCAGAGTGACGCGGATTCATAGAATGCGTTTCATCGGATACTTCGTTCCGTACTTATATCTTAATCACGCGGACGAAGTCGCGGGCAAAAGCTAGTAAACTTTAAAAACAGAATAAAATATATACCGATTAAAGGGCACTCACATACAACAAACGTGCTTTTTTGCTGTTTTTACGCTTGAAATATTCACAGAATATTGTAAGTTCACTTCAAAAATAAATAATTAAATTAAAATAAAGGGGCTCCCACACAACAATATTGTACGGTAATGGTACGGAATCCTTTGTGCGCGAGTCCGACCACGTATACCTAAGACATATAGAGTGAATGGTAGTAAAAGCACAGAATATATTATAAAAGTACTAAAGGTAAAAGTGTGAAATGAGCGAAGATCACAGAACAGTTTGGATTTTGGAAAATTTTAGGATTTACCTAAGTTCGAGGTTTTACAGTAACATATAATTCTCTATCGGTGACACAGAATACATTGTGTGATATCATAAATAATGCTTTTTTGCAACTTTTTGATAAAAAAACAACTTCAATTCAAGCAATTATAAATCTTAATATAGTCTAGATAGAGTTATAATACAATAATCACTAACAATAAATAATTATGACGTACCCACTGATAAAAGCCGATAGTAATTAGATAATAGCCAAGTATAAATAGCAAATATAAATAATTTCCTAGTTATTTCAATATCGAGATATTTTATTGAAAGTCCGGTTGTGTTTTTGGAAAATGGCGTAAGTTTTAAAATGAGTAATTTGCATAAAAACATGCACTTACAAAAAAATATTTACTAAGCATTTAATAACAGACAATTTTAGTACTTATGTTAATCACCAAGTATAAGCCTTGTTAGTGACGTGTGCTTGTACAAGAAACTGAGCAAGTGTATTTTTTAATCCGTTATATAAAAAAGCATACAAATTTCGTGTAAAATTTATTTCAGTAATTTTTTATGACATATTTAAGTTGAAAGTTTACACATATTTCTTTTTAAATTGATGGGTGGTATTATTAGCTTTCGAACAGTATTTTTTATAACTGTAGGACTTCTAAATCCGGAGAAATTAATATTTTTCAACAGGGTCATCTAAAATAAAAAGTCACATTTAAAATGGCAGCCATTCCGACAGGAGTGGGGATAGACCCAACATGTAGGTGTTTTTGTCAATAAAATTAGGCGTATTTTACGCCTTTAAATTATCGCTAGTTCAAGACCAAAGTCACTGTATATTCACGATATTATAAATGAGAAAGTACGTTTGTTTGTTAAGCTTTCCATATTGCATACACATTGTCAGGGGTACGAAAAAGGACATAGGGTTTCACCCAAAAAAAGGTCCTGAGGTATAGAAAAAATAAATATCCACACAGACGTAGTCGCGGGCGGCCGCTAGTTTTAATTATAATTCTAAGTGACATCCAAGTAGTGAAGTGTTTATATTTATTTATATTAACTATTGTTACAGGAAATTGACAGTAACCAAGTTTTATAAAAAATCAAACACAATCCAAACTACTGTCCATCTAGATTACAGCAATACTAGCTCAAACTACTGTGAAACGGTATTCAGCCCTGAAAGTAAAGTAACAGATTTGGCCGCATTTCATATCAGATGCGACTGCGTAAGCAGTAGTGTAAGTAGAAATTGTGACCGTACATTTCAGACGATTACTGTCCAAAAAGTCAAAACTATTATGTACATCAAATTTAAAAAATCTTATGAAGGTGACTTGATATACGTTGTCTTTATAGGAAGTATAACCAAAAAGTTCACTTGCAATGATACATGGCATGTCATATATGAAACGGATTTGAAAAATATAATTTTCAGTTTATCAGTGAGAATAGATATCGCTCCAAGCCCGACGCCATTTGCATCCCTCCATGCGGACACGAGCCTAACAGATTTAGAGTTGCGAGGACATGATGGTTCCGTGTGGGTACATCGCACAGTTTTAGCAGCTGTCAGTCCAGTGTATAAGACGGAGATCGAAAGTTTAAGTGATTGTGCAGCAAAAGAAGATAACATAGATAGCTTGAGTGATGGTAAAGCTAAAGAAGACCACACAGATAGTTTGAGTGATGGTGGAGCAAAAGAAAACTATATAGATATGTCCGAATATTCGAGAGCCACATTACAACTCTTTAAAGATTATATGTACAAAAACAATTTAACTGCAGACTTCGACAATTTATTCTGCCTAGCTTCCTCCTATGAGATGCCAGAACTAGAACTTAAGTGTGTTTATCGGCTGATCTCGAACTTGGATGCCGAAAATTTTTATTCAATCTTAGAATTGGCTTTGAGTGAAAAAAATAGAAAACTACTGTTGCCTTTATTGGAATGTATCGAACTAGGTAATTTGACTGTTGCTCAAATATCCGAATATGTATAACCCGATTTATATGACTTCTGTGAACATCGCGCGACATTCTGCGCAGAACACAAATTCGATGTAAGTGTGTGAGAGAGACGGGTGGTTGGGCACGGCTACGCGCTTAGTGGCTACACAGATACATTTTATTTATTTATTTATTTGAAAGCGGGCTTGATCGAGATAGGTAGTTCGTAGCTAAGTACATGTATTAAGATCACTCAGCCGTTTCAAGGTCATCAGTTCATTTCCTTCTTGACAATTATGGTGTTGTGTAGGAAGTAGGAAATGAGCTGATCGTCTTTGATTATATATTCAGTCCCTTGCAACAGAGTTAACATAACTTTGTTGCAATCAACTCTGACAGAAATCGCAGTTACTGCTGAAAGAGCCCAGAGAGCGATCCTCAAAGTATCGACTTTTCGTTCCTTCCTTTATCCTACAAAACTGCTTTATAAAAACTGTGGAGTACTAACAGTTAGACAACTGTTTATACTGAGCATAGTTCTGAAGCAGCACGCTGGCCTCCATTATAGCACTGAGATTGCTAACAAAAGACGGAAAGATAAAGTTTGTAATAAAAGGTGGAAATAATCTTGCTTTTACGAGAAAATTTTACAAGTTTCTAGGACCGTTTCTCTACAATAAATTAAGAGGGCGCAGTCTGCACACTAGCGCCGCCACTAGAAAAAAAATCATAGTGCTCAAATAAAGACGAAATTGTGAATTATCTCTCTGGAGTGCACTCCGAACAAGCTTTGTGATATTTTTTATCACTTAATCAATATTTTCTAGCCTGCTGTTTAGTTTAATGGACTTTTATTGTGAAAAGTGGCCACTTTTAGCAATAAAAGTCCATTAAACTAAACTACAGGCCCAAAAATATTGTTTGAGTGATAAAACAAAGTATGTTCGGAGTGCACTCCAGAGAGATAATTCACAATTTCGTCTTTATTTGAGCACTATGAATTTTTGTGTGTGGCGGCGCTAGTGTGCAGAATAAGCGCTCTTAAGTGCTAAAACATCTATTTATCCACTCAATTTTATAAACTGCAAAAAGATCCTGAAAGACACTCTCCAAAAGATGACGTATGATGAGACAGAGGAGTTACTTGTAGTATTAAGATAATTAGTATTAAAATAGTATAAGTATACTTAGTTGATTAGTTTATTCAAAAGTATTAATTCTATTTAAATATGTACCTACTTAACTTTAATTATTTTCCATATTATGTAATACCATAATTATCTCTTCTATAGGCGCATTTCGCCTGAAACACGCCCCAAACCTAGTTCAGGCACGAATAATTTTATATTACCTAAATAAAACTATATCAGCAATTTTTACGAGTAGGTATTCCGAATCTAATATTATTTAGTACTAGCTGACCCGACAGACGTTGTCCTGTCTTAGTTATGATTATGAATATTGAATACGAATCGGTACACTTAATGAAAAGTTGGATTCAGAGATATTAGAAGGTCCCGTTCCCGTTTACTTTATAACCCATCAGCTTGTTATGTTAGTAACGTGTATGTTAGTCTATCCTAACTTACCATGGCTCTGAACTAACCGTGATGATCACTAAGAAATTCAGTTTTCTTAGATCCTTTTTGTAAGAAATAATGATTTATTTTTACATGTATTTCATCAATAAAATAACTCCGACCGAAGCATCTGTTTTATTACATCCTCTTTGACGATATTGCAGCATTTATGATCAGAAAAAAAGTTTATATTGTCAAAATAATTATTCTTATTCTTAAATTTTTTAAAGTCATACATTATAAAAGTTTTTATCTACACTCACAACGTAATGTTCCAAATATGAATTCATAAAAGGTAATATAAATACGTACTTTATTTTCGTGGACAGGTAAAATTAAAAAATAAACTCATTACGATGCAGTCAACTGCATCATAAAATAACTTTTTTTCTCATTACGATACAGGGCAAATCCAAAAAGAAGGCAGTGCCGTAACATTAAAAAAGAACAACGATATTTTCCCACTTATTTTCCATGATTAAAATGCACTCTATGGTAATCGATGACTTAGTGCGATTAGTTTGTTGGAATGCACTGATCTATTTTTTTTAATGGAATGGGCGCCAAGCATTTCAGATAAAGTTTTGATTTCAATTTTTACATTTTGTTATACTTACTGAATTTTGTAGGTTTTTTATTTTTGCTTTAAAATGTGAAAAAAAATACTCTGCCCGATATTTTAGTTTAGATGCAGCTAAGGAATTGACTTATTACAAGGTAGGTACCTAGCTAATACAAACAAAGTCTCTCTCTTTCTCTTTTCTAACGTTGATCTTTTATTTAGTAGGTTCAATCCCAAATGTATGAGTGTAGATAAAGTAGTGTATGAAACTGCACATAATTAGGTATTAAAACACTCGTGTGATACTATTAAAAACCTCGCCTACGGCTCGGTTTTTAAACACACACTCGTGTTTTAATACCCCTCTTTATGTGTCAGTTTCATAAACTACTATTATGTCCTAGATAATTTTATATGGTGGTTAAGTATTCTTGAATTTTTTAATTTTCCGCGCAATTTTCTTAATTTTTTCTTTCATAAGAACCATCTCCTGATAATAACAAACACAACAAAAATAGAATTAGCGAAATCGGTCCAGCCGTTCACGCGTGATGGCTTGACCACGCGAAATTGGATTCATTATACAGAAACTAATTCCTTACTAATTTGTTTATGCATACTAACCTAGTTTTAAAGCTGATATTGTCCATTGTTATAAAAGTGAACAAAATGAAGTTGTGAATAAATTTATGATTTAAGATTTATGATTTTATGATAATAAATTTAAGATTTTATGATTTACATTGCTGCTTAAGTAAGAACCAATGTGACAACTATCTGACTTAAAGCGGCAATGTAACTGCGCTTTCAATCGATTTTGATCAAAAATTGTTAGCAACAGACTTATGTAATCAAGGGGCAGATCTTTATAAGTTATAGCTAAAAATCATTCAGCCAGCTTTCAAATAAAATGAAACACAAATACAAGTGCGTGTCGGGCCTAAAGATGGGCCGTGCGGGAATATTCCCGTAAATATTGGGAATATTCACAACCCTAAGGCAATAGTTCCCGGCAACGGCACATCTTTAGTCGGGCCACGCGCTTTATAGGGTACCCACAGTTACCTTATTTATACAATTAACATATGGCTATAAACTTATATTTACTTTCTGTTTTACACAACTAACAACTATAAAGTATTAATACCTAACCATTCAATGAATTTTGTTCCACGAAAACTTATTATATTATAAATTAATTTTGTAATTGATCGACTTTTACTCGTGTACTTGTAAAGCCTACCTAGCAGTGTTAGTTTTCCTTTTTAACTTCATTTTAAAAAGGAAAACTATCACTGGTTATGAGAATGGAAGAAGTCCATGAGTATCTTAATATTCCAACAGTCAAACAGCAAAAAGCCAATAGCATTAGTTCGTATAAAGATCGAATTAGTAATCATAAGAACAAACTGGCCCGGTGTCTTATTGAACCATTGCAGACAAGACGTCTGAAGAGACTGCATACTTGGAACAACATAGAATAAAATTACAAGTTAGCAAGACACAAAGGCAGCCTGACAGTGGAAAGGCATGCCTCCACGCCTGCACTAAAAACAAAACAACTGCTTATGGTCCAAAGACCGATCGCATGTTAGAAAACAAATAAGAAAAAAAAACTTCATTATATGTATTACTGTCTAGAATTTTTTCACATTTCCAAAAGCAACCGTTTACCTGGGGGAGGGAACGGCGACACTTGACTCTAATAAAATTTGGCATCTTAAGATGGTACGTCAAGCTCAGTAGCGCCACTAATGGAAATAAATCATTGACGTTTTATCAAGGGCTTAGATTAAAAGTTTTAGCTATTTTTCGCAAATAGAAGAGTAAAGTGCAATATTTAAATATTTTTTCACGGCCTCAGATATAAGCAATAAGTTATGAATGTGGATATTGCCACATTTAGCAATATCCACATTTTGCGCAAAATAACTAAAACTTTTAATCTAAGCCCTTGATAAAATGTAAATTATTTATTTCCATTGGTGACGCTACTGAGCTTGACGAACCACCTAAAGCTAAATATTTCGCATACGGATCCCTGAATCAAAAAGTGGTTTTCACAAACATATAATATTTTGAAAGATCTATTCAACGACACCCCACACAATGAGATGAGATTGGGGCTCGATTTATCTGTTTTAATTTGAAACCGGGCAGACTTGCCCAAGTTCGATGCGTTAGCCGGTACGGCCCCTGATCCTGAATCACAGATTCAAAAAATTAAATAAAAAACCCTCCTGCATCAAAAGACAAGTCAACTGAAAAGATGGAAACAAGATTCAATATTAAAGGCAACATAATAACATGCAGTCGGAGGCATGCATAAAGAAAGTGACATAATTAATGATTTGAATTCTATTCAAGGCTTGCATCCTGGCTCACATATCGTCCCACTTTTACTCTCTGTCCTCCTGTGTTGAATATACTTCTACATTTCGCAAAAAAGTACCATTCCCGAGGGATAGAGAAATAATAACGGTCGCTGAATTGCTTAAAAAAATAAAAATAAAGTACACGTACCTACATGGTCGGCGTGCGCCCGCGTGCGATCTTCGAACAGGAATTCGCGAGCTTCGCTTCACCGCGGTAAGTATTGGCGAGTTTGTTACAATTTTACCTCTTAATTACTCAACCGATCGTCATGAAATTTGGCATACACTTTGTCAGGGGTACATAATAGGATATAGGGTGCCTTTCATCCCGAAAAAAGGTACCATAGACCATATACTGAGGGTTAGAAAAATATATGCAGTCGCTAAATTGCTTAAAAATTAAAATTAAAAAAAGTACGTGTACTTACCGACAGCAGCGGTAGTAATGCTATCAAGCCCGTGTCCTACATGGTCAGCGTGCGCTCGCGTGCGATCTTCGAAGAGGAATTCGCGAGCTTCGCTCCACCGCGGTAAGTATTGGCAAGGTTGTTACGATTTCACGTCTTAATTACTCAACCGATCGTCATGAAATTTGGCATACACTTTGTCAGGGGTACATAATTATAGGGTGCCTTTCGTCCCGAAAAAAAGTACCATAGACCATATACTGAGGGTTAGAAAAATAATTGCGGTCGCTAAATCGCATAAAAATTAAAAAGAAAGGCAAGTGTAAGTACTTACCGACAGCAGCGGTAGTAATGCGATCAAGCCCGTGGCCCACGTGGTCGGCGTGCGCTCGCGTGCGATCTTCGAACAGGAATTCGCGAGCTTCGCTCCACCGCGGTAAGTATTGGAGATTGCGGAGCTCGTTGATCCCAGTTCTGGTACAAATATATTAGTGAGTATCAAAAAGGCAAGAACAGAATGCTAAAATTAAGTTTAGTCGTGTCAATTTAGTTTAATCGTCTGCTCAAAGTGACCCTTTTTTGGCGAGAATGGATTTTAAAACATACAGAAAGAATGAAAACTGTTGAAGAGTTAAAAAAAAATTAGGTATAAGAGACAATTTAGGAGGGCATGATCTGAGCTTTTTTTTAAATAATGGCTTGGTTTACGAGTAATAAAAATAAATGTGTTGGCGGCGCTAGTGGGTAGTACGACGCTTTAAGCGCGGAATGAGACCCATTGTTGCAAGTTAAACAACTCTTACCTTCTTTTCTTGATAGGGCTTTTCCCCAGTTCAGCGGTGGGCACCAGTTGTTCCCCAGGTCGGATCCACAGTATGGGCCCGTCGTTGGACTCCCGCGGCTCCATTTCCACCGCCGACATGGGACCCCATGGCATCGTCTGACGGACAACCAAATATTAAATCAATTTTAAAAGAAAATTTAACTCTTATCAACATCTGTCTAAGGTACTTAGAGATTCCTAAAGTGGTTGATATCCCCAAATAAATATATATATTTTTTAAGTTTATTTTCAAAACAAGAGAAAATTACAACAAATATTCTTTCAATCACAGCAAGAGAAACCGTAAGAGGTGACACATTGGCAGGTAAATAGTACATTACTGCAGCGGCAGGCAACACAGGCATTGAAGGACGAACGTGAAAATGTGGGCCGAGGCGAAGCCGAGGCACACATACGTGAGTCCATCAATGCCCAGTTGCTGCCAAGGCTTGTATAGTACTTTTCTCAAATAATGCGCGGAAATTCAAACCAAGTAGTAACTTTTCTAACATTTTATTTTTATTTAAAATTACAGTAATTAAAAATACCAAATCGCACCGTCTTGAGTTTCTACGTCTTTTACATAAATACTCTTATGTCGTTGCATCTGCATGCACCGAAAATGCCAAAAATCAAACCTGCAACAAAAATAAAGAACGTGTAAAGTTGTGATGTTAGGCTGTTTGACTAAAACAAAGTGGTATATTACTCGTAGTACCTAGGTACTCATCAATACGAAAACTTACTTTATGATCCAAATGCACACCGTCTGATGCTTCTGACAAGAAAATTTGCACGTTTGATGCAGACTTCCTACATTTATACCCTTGTGAATGTCTTTTGTGCATTGCAGTTAGGTTTACATCTGGTTTACTTAATGTTTTTCGATTTTCTATTTCAGTTCTTGCCGCTTCTTGAATTTCAGGTGGCGTCAAAATATCACTTTCCGATTTAGCACGAAGAAGGTTGTCAAAATAATGATCGAATTTCCAAGCATGTTTGAGAAAAAGTTTTTAATAACCTTTTACATTGTTCCGGGTTATCCAGGATTCCATCCAGTAAATCATTTTGCAGTTCGTTTAACAATGACGGTAACATATATATCGAGCAACGTTTACCGTATGTGTTACTGTATGAGGGCAGCACATACTTAGGTAGGTAAGTCAGATTACGCAAATTACTATTTCTTATTCTTAATTTTAACAAAGAGCTGTTTTCTATTTCATCACAAATTATAAATAATTATTAATTACACTTGATATTTGATAGGATTTATAAAGTAAATTGGTTATGGCGGTCTGAGGTATCAATTCATTTTGGGGTCTCTTGCCTAAAATAGTTTGAGAATCAATGATCTACTTTGTTATGTGTGGCAACTGAAATATATTACACGGTTCAATCAATGGGGAAGGCAACTTTCAAAATGGCGCTGCGTACGCTTGTTCCACGAGAACTATGAAAACAAAGGACTTTTACTTTAAAAAAAATCGTTTTTTTTTTCTTTAAAATGATTAAATTCTGTGTAATAGGTTTTAAAAATGTTGGCTCTTACGAATTTCCGAAAAATCTGGATATAGAAAAAATTGATAAATTTTGTAAGAATAAAAATGTCTTAATTTGGCTTTAAATTCTGGCATTTGCATTGTAGAATAGTCTTTTATATCCATTTTGGGTCAATGGGTCTTTTTCAGTAAAAAATACCACAAAATAAATACCTATTTTCCCATACATTTTGTTCTGAACGTCTACTGTCTTAGGAACAAGCGTAAGCAGCGACATCTACAATAGGCATGTTGACTATTTTTTTATTTTATGTTCCATAAATTACCCCTCAAAAAAAGAAACATTTGTATAAGAATTATTTCGCTAGCATGAAAACTGCCCGAGATATCACAGTTTGAAATGCACAAAATTAGACTCACCCGAAAACGCTCCATACTAACGGCTACCAAGTTATGACGTCACGCCTTCCTACGTTGTATGCAACTCGTAGGAAATTTGTTCGGCAGCTATATTCAATATTGTGTTTATCAAAATGGTTTCTTTGACAAATTTGCTATCAATTTTACGGACTAACTAAATGTATTATTTATTTTAACAAATTTTATACTTTTTAAATGGACTTGTCCACCCAACTTTGAAGGGTCATAAAACAAATAATACGCAATATATAAAACCAAGAGGTATACAAACTACTCCAAAAGTTTGGTATGTTTACCATTTTTATTAGTATTTCGTTATTTTATTCATAAGTCAACATCCCTATTAGCTTTGCGTTGCCAACCCCATTGATTCACTTTGGTTAAGTTCAAAGGCGTCGAACATCTAAGATCAATGCTGTTGAGCCATTGCTCAACAGCAGTTCAATGTCATTACACTGAATGATTTATTTGTATAGGCGTGTATGGGTATACATATTTATCCTCACTTGTTCATTTAGTAAATAATCTCGACCAAACCCTTTATTGAAATAATCATTTGTAAGCCCAGCCACACATACAGACGGAATCTCGATTCGGAATCCCGAATGGAATATCGATAATGTATGAAAATTCCGGACGGAAAAATCCCGCATGTGTGTGTGGTAGGTCCATATAGTCCGTGAGCCCGCGACAGTATTGCCTACGTCATATGACATCACGATGAAATGTATGGCACACGGTCGGAAAAGTTGTGCTGGGGCCGTACCGGCTAACGAATCGATTTTCATAAAAGTCTGCTGGGTTTCACTTAAAACAGAGAAATCAAAGTAAGCAATTTCGTTTTGTACTTTTTGTTGACGTGATTCGGAAGATATCGATGTTCGTGTGACATCATGAATTTGGGTTCGTCATTTTGGCCCAATTGGGGCTCGATTTATCTGTTTTAATTTGAAACCCAGCAGACTTTTATGAAAATCGATTCGTTAGCCGGTACGGCCCCTGAGCGGGGATCAGAAGATTATCGCAAATAAAATTGACCGGAAGCTTGAGAAAATCTTCCACTTCCGGTCAAAATTTTAAGATTATTTTTACGTCATGTGACATCAGTAAGAGACCCGTGTCATCATTTAGTTTTCAATCGTAGAGAGAGTAAACACAAGTCTGTCAGTTCTGAAATGACTAAAAAACAAAAATTTTAAGTTTAAGGTATTTGCGGCCATTTCAGAACTGACAGACTTATGTTTACTCTCTCTACGATTGAAAATTAAATGATGACACGGGTCTCTTACTCATGTCACATGACGTAAATATAATCTTAAAATTTTGACCGGAAGTGGAAGATTTTCTCAAGTTTCCGGCCAAATTTATTTGCGATAATCTTCTGATCCCCGCTCAGCACAACTTTTCCGACCGTGTGCCATGCATTTCATCGTGATGTCATATGACGTAGGCAATACTGTCGCGGGCTCACGGACTAATAGTTTTATATGGATTAGCTGCGATCGAAATGATAAAATTCCGTCTGTATGTAGCCACTCTAAAGTAGAAGACGTAGGACAACTGTCTAAAACGGTTAATGGTTAATTAAAAAGGGCCTGTTTTACAAAAAAAAGCTAGTTTAAGTGTCAACTGTCAAATCATTTGTCATTTAAGCTACTCTGAATTAACTTTCTGATTGACAGACCCTTAACTTAATTAATAGGACAAATAGGGATAAACAGACTAATCAGACTATAAATTATTCAATTTGGTTGCTTCATCCAAATAAGAGCCGAAGTCAACCGTGTAATTTTGCCATATCGCCCCACCTCTTCATGCACGGTGCCCACTAGACTCTAGTGATATACTAGAGATATCTGGTGTGATTATTATTATTATTATCCTCACCAGGTTGAGGAAGGGGCAGGAGGCCAGTAGTCGCAGCATGTCCGGGAAGTACCCCCCCACTTCCTCGTGCACGGTGCCCACCAGAGATATCTGGTGTAAGGGCCCGCAACGAAACGTGCCGGCCGCGTACGATTGTTGCACCTGAGGACAAGTATTATACCTAGTTATTATTCGATTTAATCAGGCTGTCAAAAATAAACACCTTTTTGAATGAAAAAATAAGCTTAGGCTTATAAGTATACGCGGATAGGACGAGAGTTGCCTAGTGCTATCAATAAAACAAAGTCGCATTTTATGTGTCTGTTAGTTCACTACGCAACGGATTTCGATACGGTTTTCACTATCATTTAGAAAATTTTTTTCGGAAGGTTTATTTGTACGATACAAAACAGTAAGTATTAAATATAAAACAGGTAAAATAAAATAATGTAAATTTCAAAGAAAAATGCGATATGTAGGTAGCTAGGTAGGCGGGCAAACAAGCGATCGGCGTATGAGCCCAATTTCGAAAGAAAACCGCAAATCGAAATAGGAAAGCCGTTTGGCACACGAATACTCAATTTCAAAAAAATATTTGGCTTGCCGTTCCTAAAATGTCTCTTAGGAAAGGAGGATGGGGGGGCACACCGCCAAGAACTGAAGTAGGCAAGGGAATGCGGCCGCAGCGCCTCGCGATATAAATAAGCCATACGGGGTCGTCCATTAATCACGTGAGTGGGGCTCGAAAGGGGGGGAGGGATAGGATAGTGAAATATCACGTGTATTTGTCCAAAACATCACAAGTGCGTATAAGTTTGACAAAACTGTCCTACTGTACTGCAGTGTCTAGTATTTTGTTTCTGGCATAATGAATGTGTGTAAGTTCGACTGTTATGTCAGTTATGTTGTTTATGTGTGTGTGTGTTTGTTTGTCACCCACCTGTTGATAGTATTTGGTGACAGTGGAAGTCTCTATATCGCTTGCTCGCGCCAATACTCCGGCTTTCACCATCAAGTTGTGGTGTTGCTCGGCCAAGTACTGAAGTAGGCAAGGGAAGGAAGCTACGGCGCCTCATGAAGTAACCAGTAATAACTGACACATGAAGTACTTTTGTTTACTTCTTAGTCAACTTTCTAATGCTGTGTACAGTGACTGTTTCTGGCATAATGAATATGTGTCAAATTATGATGTTTATGTTTGTGTGTGTGTCACTCACCTGTTGATAATATTTGGTGACAGTGGTAGTCTCTATGTCGCTCGCTCGCGCCAACACTCCGGCCTTCACCGTCAAGTTGGGGTGTTCCTCGGCCAAGTACTGAAGTAAGCAAGGGAATGCGGCCGCGGCGCCTCGCACCACGCCGCACACGAAGTGGGCCCAACCGTCGCTGTCTTCAGAGAATACCAACTGGAGGCAAGGAAAATATAACTATTAAATAAATATTAGGCAATATCACATGCATTATTCTGAAGTATGTAGCTAGAGCACTTTTTGTTATGATAATCAAAGTCTTCAGGTTCAAAATGTACTATGGGCAACAGCGTCGCTTAACCAGTTTGCAACAAAATTAGTGTGCGGGCGTATCGCCCCTACACGAACTAAACGTATTCGATTTTGACCTTAACAGTGGTTAAGCGTCGCTGTTGCCGATGGTACACCAGTCTCAAAATGCACATTTCCAGAAATGTCCAGCACAAAAGGTACGTTTCTCGAAATGACCATTTCCCAAAAAGGACATTTCCCAAAATGTCCACTTCCCGTAATGTACATTTCCCAAAATGTACAAGACAACCAGCGAACTAGCTGACACTTACTAACATTTGCATGTCTACAGATTTAAGGCAGAATATTGTTGAAACTTTAAAGAAACATTGTCATTTGTCATCCATCACAATGTAATTTCACAATATTGTTCAAATAAATATTCTGATTCTAAATCTATGGACTCATCTATGGATGTATTCCGATCAAAAAATTGCACCACACAAAAATTACAACCAATTGAGTGGGGCTTAAAATGCTATCATTTAGTTATGCACGTCGCGTTAGTAGAGGTATAGGACGAGGTAAGTTTATTGAGTTACTGTATTATTGTACTATACTATTGAAACATTAGTGGCCCTATAACGGTACCTTGAGGAACTCCTTGGCGAGACACTCCTGTTGCTGCGCGTTGAGCATGTCCACGTCGCGTTGGTGGAGGTACACCACGCTCGCGCCACCGTTGGGGTGAGTTTCTACCCTCATCAGCCTGCCAATAAAACATTAAGAGTTACAGTCAGTGGCACGAATCATGAAATCGGGTGGGGATTGCGCGGAACGCGTATTTTGGGTATGCGTTGCGGTGAGGGGCGCGGGCGGCGGGAGAGGGGCGCGCGCTATTGGTCGCTCACAAGAGCACATGCGCGAACTTATCCCCACTCCGTCGAAAAATATTCATGATTCGTGCCACTGACTGTATCAATATTATCATACTCGTAAATAATAAACAACAATAATCAGTTAGTCCGAGCTAATAACAATGTTGTGATTCTTGTGAATTTGTGAGGTAAAACTGTGCTTTAAAGTACAGTTTTACCGCTGCTGCTGGTCTGGCGTTTCATATTTTTTTACAGAAACTACATGATGCAAGAAGTTTTTTTCAGCGAAGTTCTTTTTTTTGAAGCAACTGATTCTTATGCAACATTCTGGCTTAAATGTATGTTTATGACAGTCATCGGAATTTGAGCCACAAGTCACAACTGTCGGCTAGCAGTTGTCGCCGCTTGGCTTCTACTCATCGTGGTATGCAGACCGGGAGTCCCTGGAAGCCACGAGAGGCCAACTACACAACAGCTTACCTATGATATTTGAGCTCCTTCAATGCGACAGTGTCGGCCAAAGGCCCCCGTGTCGGCGCTGGGCAAACCGGGCCTTGTCCCTGCGGCACTGGACGATGTCACGATGTCAAAGCGACAGTGTCGACAATGGTGTTTGAATGGTACTGTTTTTTGACACAGTTCTTGTTTCTTAAACCCAAAACTGAAACACTTACTGTCTTATTCAGAGTGCGTTCGTTAAACTAGGGCCAAGGTTAACATGGCGTTAGACTGCGGACTAACGCCACTTTAGCGCAAATCGTATTCAGAGTGACAGTTTAACGTTTAGTCAACTTTAGTCCCACCGTTTAAGGATAAAGGTGCATTGTGATTGGTTTACAAGCATTAAACCAGGTTTTGTTAAAACAGTCTTGCACCCCAGTTTTGTGAAACATCTCTGAATAAGACAGGTAGTGTTTCTTTAACCCAAAACAGAAGCACAATTGAGTCTCAGTCTCGATTTTGGGTTTCAGCCTGCCTAGCATGACCGATTTATATCGCGTGACATAGCATTTTATCGACACTCAACTGTCAAACTCCTTTGTCTTTTTGACAGTTAAACGTGATAAAACGCTATATCACGCGATATAAATCGGTCATGATAGGCAGGTAGAAACAAGAACTGTGTCAAAAAGCATTACCATTTGAACACCATTGAATCACGATTTTAACGTTAACATTAGCAGACTTGACCTCCAGCTTACCTGTGATATTTGAGCTCTTTCAAAGCGACAGTGTCGGCTAAAGGTCCCCACGTGTCGGCGTTAGGCAGACCTATCCCTGCGGCATTAGACAACAGCTCACCTGTGATATTTGAGCTCTATCAAAGCGACAGTGTCGGAAAAAGGCCCCTACGTGTCGGCGCTGGACAGGCCGGGCGTATCCCTGCAGCACTGGACACAACAACTCACCTATGATATTTGAGCTCCTTCAAAGCGACAGTGTCGGCCAAAGGCCCCCACGTGTCGGCGCTGGGCAGGCCGGGCCGGTCCCTGCGGCACTGGACGCCGATGGAGCAGCGCTTGATGCGCGCGCGCCGCCGGCAGTGGTGGCATGTCGATGATGACGAGTGCCGCGAGTGGGACGACCTATAACAGCATCAGTAATAGCAGGGTTCTGTCACTCTGCGCGTGAGTATGAAGCGCTCAAGGCTTCTCCAAACAGAACGCGTTTTAGCGCCGCGCTAGAGCACTAACCTGACGTCAGTCGTACGCAGCGTACTGCTAGCGCTAGCGCTGTGTTTGGCATGAAACTATGCACGTCCTACAACACAATGCGGAGCTATAGCGCGACGTCAGGTTAGCGCTCTAGAGCGGCGCTAAAACGCGTTCTGTGTGGAGAAGCCTTTAATGTTCTCTGGGAGGACAAATTTCATATGTCAGAAGAAGACCTACGCGATAGAAAGAGAGACAACTACTAAATGAATGTTTTGGAGCAAAGGGAGCGCTGTGCGACCTGAATTGCACTTTATTGTGTCGGAGCAAGAGTCGCAATTTCTTTAAACGATTTTGTAGAGTGCAACTTCTGTATGCTAGTACTATAATCTATTCTGTGGTTATAGTTTGACCGCAAGTGCAGAACCGCGTCACAAAATAGAGGAGAGGACAGAAATCAAGCTTAGTACTACGCGCGCTTGAGCAACGCACACATAAGACACCACTCACCAACATGGAATAACCAGATTCTTAAAGGAGTTCAAGTGTGTGACGCAGTGTCGCCAGTCAGTGAGAGCTGTCTATGTTGTGTGCCTTGCTCGAGCGGAGCGCGCGTAGTACTAAGCTTGACTTCTATCCTCTCTCGATTTGTGGCCGCGTCTTGGGTAGGAGCGCGGTGAGGGCGGGGACAAAGCAGCCTCCTTTTTCTCCCTCCCTCACGTACGTCTATCGCCGCTTTCCCTCCCTCCACCACATCTACTACCACCCAAGGCGGGGTACAATGCTTGCAGTCAAACAATACTTAATATACATTAGGCACAAAACGCAATGTCTTCTGTGGTTGAAGGAAATTTGATATTTTAAGTGGTAACACACAGACCAAGACACTATTGACGTGGTAAATGAAAAATTGCAATTCGTCACTGTAGCTGGTGTTGCAGAATTACAGAATGTTTTAGATTGGCAAACCTATAAACATGAGAAATTTTAGAATTGTTGTTGGTATTGAATTCACCTGTGAACAAATATACTAATAACAAAAGCTCACCTTTCTCTGTCTCTTTCTTTCTCCTTCTCTCTGTCTCGTTCCACTTTCACTTTATCACTCTCCACCTTCACTTTATCACTTTCCACTTTCACTTTAACTTCTTGCACTTTGTCAGTCTCAGTTTTTACACTTCGGCCAATAGATGCATAAATTTGAGGAACCATTGTTGATTCCTGCTTTATCTTTAGCGGTAACTCTAGGTTGCCATAACAAGGAAGCTGCCTTCTTGGCGTTGATTGGAATCTTATTGCTTTAAGTGTCAAACTGAAATGAGTACCCAATCGTCTTGTACTCGGACTTTCAAGGAGGACGTTCGATCTTGTGACCCTCGGGTATTTATATCTGAACATTGACCTTTGGAAGTGTGTGTTGATAATACTTAGCTGCTTAGACACTGAAGAGAATATCCTTCTGGTGATATCATCATTTGGATATTTATTGTTAGCAAGTTGTGACTGCCTCCACGATACATTTATTCCACCGAACCAGTCTGCCAGTGGTTCGTTGAGGGAGAAGTCATGAACATTATGGATAAGAGGGTTGAATTTTGACGCTGCTTTGTTTGCGACGTTCAGAGTCAGCATGGTGGCATCGCCGAATCCACCGGAGTCGAACACTGGCCATATTTTGGACAACTTTGCTGGTTTAGAGCCGTCTCCCCAAAGGCATATCTCCTTGGACTCTTCAGATAGCTTACGTTTCTTGCCTGTAATTTAATGAAATAGACACTTTTTGATAATGGTTCTGTTTGAATAATAACTATGGTTTGTTGTAAATGGCACCTAACAGTATACATAAGTATATGTTATGTTAGCTGTAAGCCCCCCTAATGAGGTATAAAAAATAAAATAAAATACAAATGCAAAAGAGGTAAGTAGTATTAATTTCAAATCACAAACTTTTAACAGAATACTTTTCAATTCAAATGGACGAACAAAGTAGTGCTTTTAAATTGTCAATTTTTTCACTCTGTACAGGACATTTTGTAAACAAGAGATCTAATATTGTAATGATATGGTTAATAACGATAGTGTATTACAATATTTACTGTAAAACATTAACCTTGGCAGGGTAACATGCATAATAAAAACCAGCCAAGTGCGAGGAGGACTCGCGCACGAAGGGTTCCATACCAAAAAATGGCAAAAAAAACATGTTTGTCGTATGGGAGCCCCCCTGAAATATTTATTTTATTCTGCTTTTAGTATTTTTTATTATAGCAGCAACAGAAATACATCATCTGTGAAAATTTCAACTGTCTACCTGTAGTCGTTATTAATATCGAGCAAAAAATGGCATAAAAATCACGTTTGTTGTATGGGAGCCCCTTAAATATTCATTTTATTTTAGTTTTAGTATTTGTTGTTATAGCGGCAACAGAAATACATCATCTGTGAAAATTTCAACTGTCTAGCTATCACGGTTCACGATACAGCCTGGTGACAGACAGACAGACTGACGGACAGCGGAGTCTTAGTAATAGGGTCCCGTTTTTACCCTTTGGGTACGGAACCCTAAAAAGACCATTACATTTGAATTGCATTGTATTATTACAAGTAATTCATGAGAGCTTTTGTAAAGGACACTGCCTGCCCATTGATAAAAAAACATGCAGATGTTTTTTATACATTGTTAGGTTGAAAGACGGAAAATACAGCTCACAATGCATTGTAGTTACTGTAAAATATCATTGCCAAATTCATGTCATGGTATTCGTGTAACAAAACTGGAACAGTAAAGATTTGGCTTTAGTTTTATGAATCATTGCAAATTTGCATGATTGGGCCCAAGCCCCCCTAGCCAAAGTAACATTTGCAAATTTTCGCCACCGCTTCGCTTCGAAACATGTATGGATTTGACATTTTAAAATTAGATTGATAACGAAACCTTATGTCAATCCCATACATGTTTCGAAAGCGAAGCGATAACGAAGATTAGCAAATGTTACTTTGGCTAGGCCCTCTGAACAGATATAAAACTGATAGTTCTAAGACAGCCATGTCAAACATGCAGCCTGCGGCCCTTTACACGTTTGACTGTGGCCCAATTCAACTTTAAAAACATCCTACTGATGCGAACCACAATAATTGTATCTCAATAACACATCAACGGCAGGAAAATGAGACAATAGATTTTCAATCATTGTCTGCAGCCCGGTATGTGCACAGGCATTGATGTAATAATATTCCAATTAAAAATGCATCACTTTACCTGTATGCAATGAGTTTATTATGATATTTTTTCTTAAAATTAGTTTTTGTGGCCCACTGGTTCTACGCATTCCCACTAATGATTATCAGTTTGACATGGCTGTTCTAAGACAATTAAGAGCTTCATTTGTTAAATAATAAACAGAAAGAAGGACTGATAGGATAATGTAAGAGAACCTGGCTGAATATGAGGTATTGAAGATACCAAAGTAGTGATGTTGATAATACCCAAAATAATGTGCAATTCCTACATCATAACAAGGATAAATAAATAAAAATTGCTACAGCAGCATAAGACAAAACAAGGGTCAGTAATTTGGCTTCCTATTGAATTATTAAATTGTAAATTGTGAACAAAGTAGAAAGTTCAGTGCAGCCCTGAACAAGGTCATGCGGTGATGCAATAAATACTCAAATCATTACTGCAATACTTGGACTTTGTGCAATCACATCAAATTTACCATGCAGATCTTAGAAAACTTGGATTAGGATCGAAAATGCGAAGGAAATGTTTATAAACAGTCCTGACCTCCATTTAGTGATGTAACTAACAAAAGATAGGTTACAAGATTTCCCACCAAAAAATATAATCAATAATACATTTTTATGTACCATATTATGCTTCTAATGGAGCTAAAAGACATGTTAATTACGATGCGCTGTACATACCTTTGGAATCATGAGACTGTGAATGTTTCATAGTGGTTGACACACTTGGATCGTATCCCAATTTCGAAAGTTTTCTGTAGTCATGAGTCACTCTGCGACGCTTGGAGCCCTCACCGGCATCTGCTTCGCTGTTCACGCTGTTGTGCTCTTCAGCGAAATCACGATTTTCACCAACTTTTACATGGGATTGTAGAGGGTGATCCGACGCCATTGTTTCAATGTGAATGGGTGTATTTTTATAGAACAACCTTTATTCATCAATTAAATATCGTCCACACGAATAAACTTCACACTAGATAACACTGATAGCTCGTAAAATCACACTACATTATTACAAATTCAGAGATTTCACTAAAAAACAACTTGCGACGCCATTTCTTGCTACTCACTTTTTTTTTTACTAACTTTTTTAGAAACTTGTACACGGTTTAACGCGATGGAATTTGACTATTCATCCAACAAAACTAGAATTTAATCTTCAAAACAAATCAATATTATTCTGTCAGAATCTAGAGAACAAATAAAATTCATTATGTTAATAATCTTTTTATTTATTTACATTTATTTTACTTTTGTTTTGAAAATTATTAATGGATAATACGACGCCATCTATTGTAATTTATGAGTACTATTCACAAAAGAGGAGTTTCATAGCGCGTTGATAGATGGCGCTGTTAGCTAAAGATTTTACTTACATTGCGGTAGATGGCGCTAAAAATTAATAGTAAGAACAGTAGGTATTTGATACAATGTGACACCTCTAGGTAATTATTATAATACTGAAAACCCGAGTGACTAAAACCCAAAAAAAAATATGGCAGCATTTAAATCAGTTTTCTACTACATACTTTATTCTGAAACAAAACAGACGATTTATTTTTCCACATCGTTCTCATCAGACTTGAAATTCAAACAATGAGGTTTTTCTACAAAGTCCTGGGGCGAAGACAGGTAAAATGTAAACAAACTAACTGAGAGAGGAATTCTGTTTGTTTATAGATGGTTTATAGATACCTACTCTAAAAAACGTTTTACATAGATTGGAATAGTTGCAGCATAGGTAGGTCAGCATACGTATATTAAAAGGTATAATAAAATATACCAGCCTGCCTAGTATGACCGATTTATATCGCGTGATATAGCGTTTTATCACGTTTAACTGTACTGTAAAATGCTATATCACGCGATATAAATTGGTCATGCTAGGCAGGCAGAAATAAAAAGGCGTATTTATTCTGCACACTAGCGCCGCCGCCATAGAGAAAACATCATCTCTCTGTAAGTGCACTCCGAAGAAGCTTTGTGGTACCTACCTAAGTAAATATAGGTAGTAGTTTTAGGGTTCCGTCCGGACCCTATTACTAAGACTCCGCTGTCCGTCTGTCTGTCTGTCACCAGGCTGTCTGTATCTCACGATCACGAACCGTGACAGCTAGACAGTTGAAATTTTCACAGATGATGATTTAAAAACAGAATAAAATAAATATTTGAGTGGGGCTCCCATACAACAAACGTGTTTTTTTTTGCCGTTTTTGGTACGGAACCCTTCGTGCGCAAGTCCGACATGCACTTGGCCGGTTTTTTATTACCATCATTTATGCCATCTACTTTACGACATTACCACACTAAGTATAGGTAACCAGGCTGGCATAACCTGTAACACCATGCAAGCAGCCCTGAAGAAGGTGGAGGAATGGTGCAAAAGACACGACCTGACCGCCAACCCCACGAAGACGGAAATGGTAATGTTTACTAACAAACGCCAGGTGGGCGACTTCCATCTGCCGAAACTGTTTGGAACTACACTACAACTCTCTAACGAGGTAAAGTACCTAGGTATAATCCTGGACAGCAAACTTAACTGGAACAGCCACTTGGAGTACAAAACGCAGTCCGCCAGCGTCATTCTATGGCAGTGCCGAAAGATGATTGGTAAGCGTTGGGGCCTAGCACCCAAAACTTTTCCTCTGGCTCTACAACAAGATCATTAAACCCCTGGGGCCCTATTTTTGAATCGCTCGGCTGGCGTCGAGCGCTCGTTTCTACTGATTTTCGTTCGAAATCCCATACATTTGAGTTGATTTGTCGAACGAAAATCAGTAGAAACGAGCGCTCGGCGCCAGACGAGCGATTCAAAAATAGGGCCCCTGGTAAGCTATGGATCTGTAGTATGGTGGCCAAAAGCCGCCCAAACCACTGGAGCCAAAAAGCTACAGCGACTACAACGTCAGGCCTGCTGCGCCCTCACTGGGTGCATGAGCACAGCTCCCACAGCTGCTCTAGAGGTAATGCTGATCCTAACACCACTGCACCTCCACATTCAACAGGAGGCAGCCAAAACAGCGATAAGACTAAAACAACTGGGATCTCTAAAATTCGAGAGGGTAAAACATCTGGAGGACTGGCTGAACACCCCTCTTATTGAAGCACCATGCGACAAAGTTAAGCCAACCTTCATTTTCGACAAAAAATACAGAATACACCTGATAGACGACATCAGCTCCAAGAAAAGACACAAGGCTCTCCTGATTTACACCGACGGCTCCAAGACCTCATCGGGCACAGGGTCGGGTGTTTTCTCAGAGGACCTCAACATACAAATTGCGTCCCCCTTAAGCTCATACAACACGGTCTTTCAGGCCGAGTGCCTGGGCATAATAATGGCGGCTCGGGCAATCGAAACAAGGGAGGTAAAAGACCGCGACATCTTAATTCTCTCTGACAGCAAATCTGTTCTACAGGCTCTCCATCACATCGAGCCTTTTACTTGAGTGTCACCACGCCCTAAATATAGTAGGTGCACTTAATAATATTACTATCCAATGGATCAAAGGTCACAGTGGATCACGGGGAAACGATGCAGCCGACGAACTGGCTAGACGCGCATCTGGTTCGGCGCCTGTTGGCCCAGAGCCGATCGCGCCTATCCCGACCAGCTGGTTTGCAAGTAAGATCCGTGAACATACCATAGAACTACACCAACAGAACTGGAGCTCGCTGGACTCGTGCAGACAGGCGAAACTCGCTCTACCGCGCGTGGACGCCCGTCTATCCAGGTTCCTGATACAACTGTGTGCAGACCGCAACTTCGCCTAGTAACAGGTGCTATTACTGGTCATGGCCAATTTAACAGACATCTTTTTAACTTAGGTGTCACGGACAGTCCCCTATGCAGAGGATGCATGGAGGAAGAAGAAACAGCCGCCCACGTTCTGCTGGATTGCAGAGGGGTGGCCCCTTACCGGGCGAGGTACCTCGGCTCGCCGGGCAGCGTCCAGGAAGCGATCACGAACGTGAAAGCCCTTGGAGCGTTCCTGGCTGAGCTGGGTTGGCTGGAGTGACTGGCCGCACATCCTCCGACGCAAAATAGGCGCAATAGACATCGAGTTGCGGAAACCGCCTGCACTGACAAGAAGAAGAAGATGCCATCTACTTTTACGAGTAAACTACGATAGAAAAAAATCGGCTTCTTTTAGCGTTTCAACGGCATTTCGTGAGCCATTTAGGCAACATAACTTTTTCGATGTAAAAAAGCCTGCTGAATTCGGCGGGCTGATTATCTAAAACCACCTAGCGACTGGTTGCAGTTCACAGATGATCGTGATCCATTGCTACTTCTTTTTGGGTTAAAAAAAACATACCAAAGAAAAGTGGCGATGTATGTCAAATGCAACCGGTCGCTAAATAGTTTCTTTTTAGATAATCAGGGTGCGGTTCTGAATGTTGCCAAGCCGAATTTTGCCTCCTTTTGTTCGAGCGTGTTTTGCTCTAATATAGCGACTTTATTCAGGAAAACATCTCTATCTTCTAAAATATTGGTACCAGACTCCCATTTTTGTTACTAAAACGTATTTCATTAATAGGCCTCTTAAATTAAAATACAATTTAAGACGTCACGTAAAGCAGTTTGAAAATAAACGATAGCGTTAAGTCATCTAAATACTTTTGAAAAAAAACTGTTAAGTAGGTACCTACTTTAAAGTCCTCCAGTAAGAATAAAGTTCCCTACAATTTTTTTGGTGAGCATCTTTAAAATTTCCTTGTTTAATAAGATAACAGCCCCGTTAATTTCTTTTGTCTGCTTTGACGCCTTCATATCAAAATATCAACTGAAGTCAAGTCAAGATTATGAATGGATAGAAGCTCCTCCGTGCTTTGGAAGGCACCTTATGCCGTTGGTTCCAACTGCATTTGCAGTCGTTATCACCCAACAATCCAAATTGGGCCAGCCTGGTGGGTATGGCCCGGCCTTCTTATCCACTGATAAGGTATACCTATGCCCCAGCAGTGAGGATATTAATAAATGCCTGAAATGCAAGGAAGATGGGCCCTAACAAATCATACGATCCCAATGTGGATTGGTGAGTATTAACGATTGTGAATGCAGCCAGGACCAACGGCATAACGTGCAATCCGAAACACGGAGGAGATCCGAAAGTCCTCTACAGTATCAATTATCCCACTATATAGAGTTGGTAATAAACTTGTTAAACATTTTTGTCTAGTAACTGTGTTAAAAAAATATTTTGTGTCGCACGACGGAATTTTCTCCAATTTTTTTTTCGAAAATCCTCTACAGAATTAATACTATGAAAAGTCTCAGAAAAAAAATACTGGTAAATAGCCCAGTTATATCACTATATAGAATAATAAACTAATTAAACATTTTTGTCTAGTAACTGTGTTAAAAAAAAAAGAGTCGCGTGGCGGAATTTTCTCTCCTCCAGCCACATCTCATACTTCCGGTACCCGGACGGACTTCCGGTTATAAAAATTGAGTTCAGCGACCCCCAAAACCTATGCCAGGACACCTCACACGACTAGAATCGAGTTCTAGTAAGATAAGGTTCCATTTTGGCCGCCATCTTGAATTTTGGGCAAAGGAGCCAAAATTGGGCTTGGCAACATTCAGAACCGAATTCAGCAGGCTTTTTTACTTCGAAAAAGTCATGTTGCCAAAATGGCTCACAAAATGCCGTTGAACTTGAAAACTTTAATTTGAACTACTATAATAGTCTACGAGGGAATTTAGTGATAAGTACCTTCTAAAAATACTAGACTATGAGCCCTAAAAATTCCACGAGAAGTTTTATTAAAATCTTTTTCTATTACCAGCTTAGTAAATAAAAACCTCTGAGGGCGTCAGGGAATCGCCTTAATAAGAAGAATATTTACTAAAGCATTTTTTTGGGAAAAGTCACTTTTAGAATAAGGCGATTCCCTGACGCCCTCAGAGGATTTATTTAATTACGTTGGTAGTAGAAAAATATTTTAATAAAACTCCTCGTGGAATTTTTAGGGCTCCCTAGTCTAGTATTTTTAGAAAGTATCACTACTTTCCCTTGTAGTTATTAGTAGAAGTAGATGGCAAATGTGTCAGAAACTACCACTTTTAACAGTTTTTCTATCTACTTTAGCAGTGACTACGAGGTACCTTCTAAAGATATTAGACTCATCATATCAGCCACACGACACCCACTGCTGGGTATAGACCCTGATATGATGAGTCTAATATCTTTAGCCTCCCCTAAGGATCTCCACGACGATCGGTCCTGCGCTACCTGCATCCACTGGCTTTCCGCGACCTCCACCAGATCGTCGGTCCACCTTGTCGGGGGCCTACCCACGGAGCGTCGTCCGGTGCGCGGTCGCCGTTCCAGAACCTTTCTGCCCCAACGGCCATCGGTTCTTCTCGCTATGTGTCCCGCCCATTGCCACTTCAGCTGAGCAATCCTTCGAGCGATGTCGGTTACTTTAGTTCTCCTGCGGATCTCCTCGTTTCTGATTTGATCACGTAGAGAAACGCCGAGCATGGCTCTCTCCATTGCACGCTGAGTGACCTTGAGCCTCCTTATGAGACCCATAGCATATAAGACTATGGGTCCTAAAATTCCACGAGAACTTTTATTAAAATTGTGTACTTGAATTACGAGATTAAATAAAATTCACGGGTGCCATGTAGTTAGTATACTTACTTACTTTCGGTCAGGAAAGCGCATTAGGTAGGTGATAAAAAGTACTACTACAGAGAGATAATTCTAAATTTCGTCTTTATTCATTAGACCAATAGCTCAAAGTGAGTGGTGTCTAATGATCTTTTTATGCACGACAGGTTGCTTGACCCTCACCTCACCATGCATTGGATAAGGCCGAAGGTGGTAGCGCGCTACACCCGGAATCCTCATCACTGAGGAACTATCTTACCTCTAACTGCCGGAACACAACAATTTTTAATTGTTGTTATGGCGTCAGACTTAGGTAAGATGGTGGTAGCTAGCCAGGCTGTTAGCTGTTTAGAAACACGAAGGAACCATTCAACACTACTGAAAATCATAAAACAATATTTTCATATCATAGGTAGGTACCTACGTGCCATAGTTACTTATTTATTATTTATTTTCTCCGTAACAAACGCTACGATTTCTCGATAACAACATATACAATGTGCGTTACAACACGTATTGCTGAGCTGTCGGTATTTTTCACAATAAAATATTGTTGTATGTATTTGCATGTGTAGAATAGATACGCGAGGATCAACCATCCATTGTAATGACATTATTATAGAATTTGAAAAGGTAGAAATTGTTTTGCGGATATTCAAAAAAACAATATTTTACCCATATCACGAAAATTGAGAAAACTCTAAATAAAATTACTCGAAAGTGTAAATTTTCTGTGGGCGTCAGATGGCGATGTACAAATTTTCCATACAAAATTAATGTACCTACCTATCGAATGTTTTACTCACGTTTTTTTCTCGATACTTAGATGTTGGTGCTTAGGTGTTGAAAAAAAAACTATAAAGTTTTTATCTCATAGGTACTTACTTTTGTTTTATTTAGGTAGGTAGATTAATATAGAAATTACTATAAAAATAGTTGAGAAAAGACCTTTTTGCTCTCCTACATAGAATTAATATTATACAGAGTTTATTATTTAAGTAGTTTGTAAATAAAATTAATATTGCTTTGACATAGTTAGAGATTACAATAGAGGTAAGATAGCCAGTTCCTCAGTGATGAGGATTCCGGGTGTAGAGCGCTTCTACCTTCGGCTTTATCGTCACTAACAATCTAACATCAGCCCCCCTACTCAAATGGCCAACTTTCTATTCGTTTGAACGCTACGCTTACTTTTAAAGCTTAAATATTATGAGCAATAGATAAATAAATCACATGTCGCAAACTTATGTAATTCACAGAACTCGATGTATTGTATAGAATTGTCAAGCTTACGGCACGTAATTTTATAGTTTACTGCTTATTTCAAAGTTTTAATAGTAAGCGTAGCGTTTAAACGAATAAAATATTGGCCATTTGAGTAGGGGGGCAGGTGAGGTGAAGGCCACGTGCATAAAAAATAGCATCATTTTGTTGAACCAACTATTTTATACTAAAAGATGGGGGACTTAGGACATAATGAATGTATCCCATTACGTCATATTATTATGTAAGCTAGGTTCATAAATTTTGGCTCATTGGCAGTCATACCGCGCTCCCAGATTCGATGCCTGCTTGTTAAAATTCGCATGCCGACGGCTCGCCGTTTGACCATGAAAAGGCTTTTAATTTTGGCTTAAATTTAAACTTAGTTTAAATTTTTGTGTTTACTTCTTATTAGATAAATTTTCTGATTTAACTGTCGCAAGGAAATGACAATAACCGGCCAAGTGCGTGTCGGGCCACGCGCAGTAGGGTTCCATAGTTACCTTATACCATACCATATTATTGAATACCACTATCAATTTTCGTCTGCAAAAATAACTTTGTTTTTCATAGTGTTTGTATGAATGAAAAAGTTATATTTGCGGTTTTGGAAAATGTGCTGTATCTCTAAAAATTATCACTCAAACTAATTTTCGTTGAAAGTATTTATTAGGATCTACACTACAGCATTTTTTTTAGATTTTTCACTGTGTTATTTTAAAAGTTAAAAAGGGGGGACACACATTTTACCACTTTGGCAGTATATCTTTCAATCGGTTGACTTTGACAAAAAATAGTCTTTGAAACCTCAATGTAATTTTTAAAAACCTATCTATCTATAGACACACCGCGCACGGATCTAGGACACTTTCGTCAGATTCCTTTTTCGTCAGATCAAAATATAGGCTGTTTTTTTTCTGACGAAACCGGAGTTTTAGTCAGATTCCGCTTTCGTCAGAAAAAAATTAAGGCTGTTTTTTTTCTGACGAAAACGGAGTTTCAGTCAGATTCCACTTTCGTCAGAATTTTTTTTCTGACGAAAACGGAGTTTTAGTCAGATTCCACTTTCGTCAGAAAAAAATTAAGGCTGTTTTTTTTCTGACGAAAACGGACTTTTGGTCAGATTCCGCTTTCTTATTTTTTTGGAATGTGCACATCAAGGCCTTTCATTTGATACCCAAATTGTAAAAAAAATGTTTTTACGTTTTTTTTCTGTTATGTAATGTGCACTTCAAAGCCTTTCATTTGATCCCCATATTGGAGTTTTATTGAAAAGTTCGCTCCATTTCTGAATTACACGTGTGTGATGAGTTTTAATATAAATGACATTATGAATATAATTGTAAAAAAAAACATTCAGCGATAACACAAACTTGATAATTTTAATTGGAAATAGGGCTAATGTCACCAAAAACCAATTGATGATATATTGTAATTCCCTTTGTTCTCTGAATGTCAGTAAAGTAATATTGTTTACATTCCCATACAGTAAAAGGTGGAAAATAATGTAAGATTTAATTTGAATTTATCTGTAAATACAGTGGCTTTTTATAATAGCCAACAGCTGCACTTAATTGACATTAATAAATTATTTACCAATTTTTATTTGACAAAAGATAGATATTATCTGCCTTCTTCTTTAACGAGACAAATTTCTTTGGAAAATTATTTTCCGATTTTTTTTTAAACCAGTAGCTGCAATGTTAAAATATTATATATTTTTGGAATCGGCTCAAAAATCCCTTTCATCCGATATCCCACACGATGGGTTTTGAAAAAAAAAATCAAATTCCATACAAAAAAAGATTGTATTTTATCTCCCTCCCATACAAAAATCCAAGATGGCTCCCCTTCTTAAAATGATCTGATGGTTCAGAAGGTGCAACCTGCCAAAGGATATCCCTCGATCACCAAACGCCGTATTTTTTATTGAGCACATCGGATTATTGTAAGAGATTTTTGTTTTTGTAATAAGGAGGTTTGTTACATACATGTATTGATTTTAAAAGATTTTTGTTTTTGTAATAAGGAGGTTTGTTACATACATGTATTGATTTTAAAAGATTTTTGTTTTTGTAATAAGGAGGTTTGTTACATGTATTGATTTTAAAAGATTTTTGTTCTTTTAATAAGGAGGTCTGTTACGTTTTTAAGTAAGGAAACTGACGGAAATAAAAGAAGGTGAACCATAAAATGTAGAGCTTTGAATTTAAGGTGAATAGTTCAATAGTCCAATAAAACAATTTCAACGGATACTGGCGCGGTTTTATTGAAAGTACTTTGTAATTAGTTGGTATTTGGTTTGATTTTTGGTTTTCCCGACGTTAAAAAACCGCGCTAGTATCCGTTAAAATTGTTTTATTTCATGTGTAGTGAGCGCGTAAGCTTGAGAAGTGAATATATAGTGACCACTTAGGAAAGTGACGACTTTTGGGAAGAAGACAATATTAGGAAGATGACCGTGGTTTTTTCTCCAAAGTCAACAGAGAAAAAAAAAAACAAAGTTTAATAAAAAAATATTTAAAAATAAAGTTTTTTCTACCCAAAGAGGAATTACGTTTTCGTCAAAAAAACAGCACATATTTTAATCTTGACGAAAGCGGAATTGACTAAATTGTAACGAAAAAACTAAGTTTTTTCTGACCAAAGAGGAATTCCGTTTTGGTCAGAAAAAAAACAGCCTATATTTTTTTCTGACGAAAAAGGAATCTGACGAAAGTGTAACGAAAAAAACTAAGTTTTTTCTGACCAAAAAGGAATTCCGTTTTCGTCAGAAAAAAAACAGCCCAGATTTTTTTCTGACGAAAAAGGAATCTGACGAAAGTGTCCTAGATCCGCGCACGTACCTATAGGTTTGATAAAAAAAAACAGTTTCAGTTCCATGTATGGGGATCCCCCTCTTAATTTTATTTTATATTTTTATGTAAAACTCGTACTTAAAGCGGTTCACAGAATACACTACCTACCAAGTTTCAACTGTGTAACAATTTTAACCATTTCCCTTATGAAATTAAGTGATTTGATCAAATAAATCCATGAACTGCTTTAGTGAAATGTTATTATATTTGGGTACGGAACCCTAAAAACTGACTTTACTGACCATTTTTGGGAAAAACCGACTTTTACTGGCCATTTTCGACTTCTTGGTTACTAAGTTCTGTAACTATGGAAAACATGAATAATACTAAATTTACAAATAATGCTACAATGAATTATATACCAAATGAAAGCACAAATATTTAAGATTATCATGTATTAAAATTATTCGAAATGACCGCCTCTGGCATGAATACACGCCTTTAGACGACGAGGCCAGTCATCGATGGCAGCACGAACTACCACCATATCCAATTCTGCGACTGCCTTGAGAATAGCGCGCTTAAGAGAGTCGAGATTCATGTGGGGCTTAGCACATGCTTTCTCCTCAATAAGTTGCCATATGGCATAATCCAGAGGATTTAAGTCTGGGCTGGAGGATGGCCATTCTTCCTGCGCGATAAAATCAATTTTGTTAGCCCGAAACCATGCTTGTGTAGATTTTGCTTTGTGCGCAGGGGCAGAGTCCTGCTGGAAGACCCATGGCTGGTTTTGAAATAAAGTGTGGCTTAAGGGTTTGACAACAGGTTCCAGAACGGTATCTTGATAGACTCTAGCGCCAGTTTTCACACCTTTTTCACAGAAATGAACCTTGCTTAGCCCTGAATAGGACACCCCCAGCCAAATCATCACTGATGAGGGGTGGTGACCTCGTTGGACCCTCGGAGCAATCATGCTGGCTTCTTTACTATTCTTAGCGTATACTCTATCATTTTGACGGTTAAAATTTTCTTCGACTGTGAAGATTTTTTCATCAGTAAACAAGATTTTTCGATGGCCGTTTTGTGCGTACTGCTTTAGTAGAGCGCGACTTCGTGCTAACCTCATAGCCTTCAATCGTGCGTTTAGCAGATGGCCCTTTCGTCTACGGTAAGCGTGAAGCCCAAGGTCATCATTGATAATTTTTTTAAGGGAACTTCTCTTCACAGTCATCTGTATTGCCAATAACTTTTGCTTCCGGACGGGATTTCTCGTGATTCTCGCCTTCACTGCCTTGATCACAGCTGGTGTCCGAACGGTGCGTGGTCTTCCTGATCTTTTTCGGTCATCGAAGGTCAAGGTATTACTGTACCTATGGATAGTGCGATAAATAAATTGCTTGTTGATTTTCAACTTTTGTAGCAACTTGAAAATCATATTCGGTGGCTGCCCACATTTGTGCAGAGCAATTACAGCGACACGATTCTCCTTCAACCCCCATTCCATGGTGAAATAAACAAAATATGATATACGTGTGGTATGGAATTATAGCTTATAAAACTGTCAATAATATGTCATTTTTATTTTTTCTTTTCATTTGTTTTAATGGCCAGTAATCGATAAAGAAACTCAGTAACAGAACTTTTGACCAACCTGTGTAGAGTGAAAAATGTAATAAAAGATTGGCTTCATAGAAACGTCCTTCTGTACCTTCGAGCAACAAAAGGCTTCGTCTGTAGAAGCCCGTCTTACTCTAAGTTCTGTACCTACCACTATAGCACGAACATTTAAAGAAAAAAAAAACGCGTGCAAAAGTATTACAGTAACTAATCTATGGAAAAGGACATCATTCATTTTGGTCCAAATGTGAAAGTGCCGGCCAAAAAGCAAAATTGCTTTATTCACATAGATTTTGTCCACCTAAGCATTTCTTATTATGGCACCGAAGCTGTAGCATCGCTATACTTGATTTTAAATAAGTTCAAAATGTCTGTATTTTCATACATTTTGGCACAAATGTAAAAAAGGCGGCCAAAAAGCAAATTCTGATAGATTTTGTCCGCCTAAACATTTCTTATTATGGCACCGAAGCTGTAGCACCGGTGTATTTGATTTTAATTGACAACATATCAAAATTTTTATCCTGTTTTTTATTTGTTATTTAGAAATTACTGGTGAAAACATGAGACACGTATTTTTTTATTTTCCAAAATTTTTATTTTAAGTCAACGTAATATTAATTTGAAAACTTATCTATTCTAAAAGAGCGTAAGTGCTGTTTAAAGGATTTTCGGCGGACAATATCCTTTGCCCATATGGATAAAAAAAATCATTATGACGTCAACCTGCCAATCTAATCTATGGACGGTAATGACGTTTGTTTGTTTATCTTTTGCTCGAGGTTGTTTTCTTTTATTGTCGCTATGTTTACCTTATTTTCAACAATAATAAATAAAGATATTCGTAAATTAGATTCCATAATCTCATGTGTAGTTCCTGCCTGCAAAAATACTGTGATTGAATGCCCAAACAAACACTGTTTTACGTGCCAAACCAAAGACTACACGTTTACAAGTGGTGTGTTGCTTTAAAGTTTTATGGAAATTGAAACTAATGTACTTCAAAACAAACTGTATTTATTAAACAAATTCAAACGTACACAATATCTTTTTATTTCTAAAAATAAAATGTTTCGCAGACGAATTCAGCTTTTGCAGCATGATGAAGTCCATTTTGGTAAGGGTGCGACTGTCTGCTATTAAAAATCCTTCAGAAAACTTGATATTATATTTCGATAGATGTTAAATTTAACCAAAATACTAATTCAAGTTAAAAATATCATGAATACATTCAAAACAAAACTAATCAAAGTGAAAAATATTTTGATTCTTGACACAGACTTTGACATAAATTTTATTGTAACCTTGACAGCGACAGTTTTTATGATTATAATTTTTTTAAGATAAAATCACACAACTTTTTCACGCAAAGGAGTTAAATATTTAATATTCCTTTATCTCGATGATACAGTGTTTTTTCTACATATTTCGTTAAATTATTGATCAAAAGCCCCGAAAAATTATGTACGGTGTCAGAAATTGAAAAACCTCGAAATGGTTTTCGATTTAAGGTACCTTGTAAAAAATGAAAACATGTCAATTGACTTAAAAAAGTCTCTCTTTTCATACATTTTGACACAATAATTGTGAAGCGGTGGTACAACTTTGGTGAGCGTCAGGATGGCTGGTTGTCTACATCGGTTCGTATCAAGCTGGTGACCAAAAATTGCTACCTATTTGCTACTATTTGCTACCTACAGCCAATTAATTGCTACCTAACTATAAACCAAAATAAAGGGATTTCAAAATGTCCAGCCATTCTGATATCAGGATGGCTGGTTCACTCTCCGTTTGTGTAAACTATACAAATTCGTGTTATTATTTTTACTTCAGTTTATTATCAATACAAATTCGTGTTATCATTTTTACAAATTTGTTGAAATTCAGCAACTTGACAAAGAGCACACGATACAAGCCTATAAGTCTGCTTTAAAGAAAAACTACTCAGGCGTGCCACAAGGAAGTGTCCTCGGACCACTCCTTTTTCTACTGTATGTGAATGACTTGCCAAATGTTACAAAGCATAAAATGATTTTGTTTGCTGATGACGTTTCAGTTATAGTAACGTCTGATAAAAAATGTACTTTGGATCAGCATAAAAAGGAAATTATTGACACCCTGTCCTCGGTGATAGACTGGTTAAATATAAATAATTTACAATTAAATTTAAAAAAGACGAAACTAGTAAATTTTAATAATTTTAAAGACAAATCAGTTGATATTGAATTCAATGGCAATGTTATAAAAAATGAAAGTACTGTGACATTTTTAGGGTTAATTATAGGACCATGTTTAAACTGGAAAGACCAGACAGAGAAAGTAAGCAGTAAAATAAACAGTTTTGCATTTGCTCTTTTCAAACTTGCAAAAGTTGCGAATATAGATACAGCTATCACGGCGTATTTTGCGTATGTTGAATCATTGCTAAGATATGGACTCTTAATATGGGGTAATGGTATACAAGTGGACAAAACATTTAAATCCCAAAAGAGATGCATACGTGCCATTTGCAATATCGCTTCGGATGTCTCCTGCCGACCCTACTTCAAACAACTTAACATATTACCATTAGTCTGTTTATACATATTGGAAATAGGCATATTTGTAAAGCAACACATCAATATGTTTACAAAGGCAAAAGATACACTTTTAAACTTTCGCGTTGCATTTTATTAGATTTGGAACACAGGTTTTAACGCGATTTTAACTAAAACATAGGTGTTGAGCACCTACCTTTTCCCGACGTTTCGACCGAGTTGCATCGGCCGTGGTCACGGGCTGACTGGAGCTGCGGTGTTACGCCTCCTCCTCTGCATCGGTGGAATCTTCATCCACCGTCGAACAGTTTTTCCAACTACCGCCACACACAATACTAACGGTGTCCCTATTCTGTATCATAGCCGTATTCTGATAGTTAGCCGACCGCGAACAAAGAGGTAGTGCGTTTGTAATGACTGGATTCCACACTGCAGATAATTTGTGTCCATCTTCCCGATTGAAGTTGTTAGGATGTTTTTTAATTTCAATCGCTTCACGTACGACTCGTGAATAAAAATGACGATCAGTGGAAAGAACCTGCGTGCGATGAAATTCAATCCAGTGGTTTGTGCCACTTTCCAGCAAATGTTCTGCAATCGCTGATTTATTAGTTTGGCGGTTTTTTACAGCTGTGATGTGTTCACGGACTCTTTCGGTGATAGTTCGTTTCGTCTGACCAATATAGCAACTACCACAGCTGCAGTCTATCTTGTACACGCCAGGTGTTTGTAATGGTATGACATCCTTCGGCGTACCCAATATGTTGTTGACCTTTATGCCAGGAGTGTAAACTGTCGGTACAGAGTATTCACGTAAAACGTGGCCGATCTTATCTGTTACTCCTTTGACATAAGGCATGTAGGCTGGTTGTCTACTAACCTCGGGATGCCTACACTTTTTCCTCGGCAGTTTATGTCGTCCGTGCACTTGATATCCGTTTTTCTTAAGTACCTCCTGAACATGGATCAGCTCATGCTCTAAATGTTCAGGGTCACATAGGTCATAGGCTCTATTCTTTAAGGAAGTGATAACAGATTGCAAATGACGGGGGTGGTGATGTGACATTGCGTGTAGGTATCTGTCCGTATGTGTGGGCTTGCGATAAACACAATGTGATATGGACCCGTTAGGCTTCACGGAGATCTTGACATCTAAGAAGGGCAGCGTCCTGTCAACCTCTAGCTCGTAAGTGAATCTCATATTAGGGTGAATAGAATTGAGATGCTGCAAAAGGTGGTTCACTTCCTGCTCACGGCCTTTTAAAATGCAGAATACGTCATCTACATACCTTTTCCAAAGTCGTATGTTGTTAGGTTCGATGTTTAGCGCACTTTTTTCGAAGTGTTCCATCCAAATATTGGCCAGTACCGGGGCCACTGGACTTCCCATGGCGACACCATCTATTTGGAGGTAGTACTGACCTTGAAAAATGAAGTAGTTTCCTTCTAAGCAGTTCTTAAGTAGGTCGACGTAGTTGAGCGGCATCTCTTTGTCTATCAGTATTTCCATCACCACATCAAGGCACTCTTTAATTGGAACATTGGTGAAGAGCGATTCTACATCAAAACTCACCATCATTTCTCCTGGTTCCAGTGTAAGGCCCTTTATGATTTCCACAAAGTGCCGTGAATCACATCACAGCTCACATCACAGCTGTAAAAAACCGCCAAACTAATAAATCAGCGATTGCAGAACATTTGCTGGAAAGTGGCACAAACCACTGGATTGAATTTCATCGCACGCAGGTTCTTTCCACTGATCGTCATTTTTATTCACGAGTCGTACGTGAAGCGATTGAAATTAAAAAACATCCTAACAACTTCAATCGGGAAGATGGACACAAATTATCTGCAGTGTGGAATCCAGTCATTACAAACGCACTACCTCTTTGTTCGCGGTCGGCTAACTATCAGAATACGGCTATGATACAGAATAGGGACACCGTTAGTATTGTGTGTGGCGGTAGTTGGAAAAACTGTTCGACGGTGGATGAAGATTCCACCGATGCAGAGGAGGAGGCGTAACACCGCAGCTCCAGTCAGCCCGTGACCACGGCCGATGCAACTCGGTCGAAACGTCGGGAAAAGGTAGGTGCTCAACACCTATGTTTTAGTTAAAATCGCGTTAAAACCTGTGTTCCAAATCTAATAAAATGCAACGCGAAAGTTTAAAAGTGTATATAGCAAACCGCTACGGGTCGGAAATTGCAAAACAAGTACGTCATCTGGAATTTTTGCGGAAAAGAAGTGCAAGAATAGAAACATCGTTAACATTTTTAAAAAAGTGTCGCGATAGTGATGTTCTACCGCCGTGTGTTCGTATCAAACCACGTAAGGACATTCCTTTTTCGCAAAAAAAATCTTGACAAACGCGAGTGTGCGTCTCCTAAAACAATTAATTCGAAATAGGCACAGTGAATTGGACAGTGTAAGAAAGGAGTTATACGAGTTACATTTGAAGTGTAGTTTTATTTTATCGCGGGTGGATTATGATGTGTGTGAACGAGTAACGTTTTTACAAGCTAGTCGTACTTACGAACTTTGCAGTATTGGCCACGAACGGAAATTATCAAAACTGTTACGGCGTCAAGTTACAAGTGAATCATCAAATCAACTCAAGCACACAGTGGTGAATCTTTCTCGTGCAAGTTTAGATGAAACTACCGTTACTATCTTGGCCAAGGGCTTAAATTTCGTTCCAACTCCGAAACGAATACCGTTTGAAAGTGTAATTGGCAGTGTTGAGGAAACGATAGTACGTAATAAAATTCCACCAAGTGAAGCGGATACCTTAAGGCAGGACGTCGCGGTAATTTTACGGAAATCGAAGCTTCCATCATCTAACATCACTGTGGAGGAGCGTCAAGCATTAAAAAATATCCGTGATAATAAGGACATTTTAGTGCTTAAGGCCGATAAGGGAAACGCCACTGTAGTGATGAACACATCTGATTATGAGCAAAAAATGGGTGAGTTGTTACAGGACAAAAAGGTGTACAAGCCGGTCACATATAACCCTACGGCCAGAGTAACTCGAAAAATACGAACTCTGATAGAGGACAACCAGGACCTATTCACAGAAGACGAGTACGAGAATCTATACAGACCAAAGCCACACCAACCACCAAAATTGTATGGCCTGCCAAAAATACATAAGTCCAACGTGCCGTTGCGACCAATAGTAAGTCAAATTGAGTCTCCTACTTACGACTTAGCAAAGCATGTTGCGTCAGTATTGCAGCCACTTGTGGGAAAAACACCGTCTTTTGTTAAGGATTCACGGCACTTTGTGGAAATCATAAAGGGCCTTACACTGGAACCAGGAGAAATGATGGTGAGTTTTGATGTAGAATCGCTCTTCACCAATGTTCCAATTAAAGAGTGCCTTGATGTGGTGATGGAAATACTGATAGACAAAGAGATGCCGCTCAACTACGTCGACCTACTTAAGAACTGCTTAGAAGGAAACTACTTCATTTTTCAAGGTCAGTACTACCTCCAAATAGATGGTGTCGCCATGGGAAGTCCAGTGGCCCCGGTACTGGCCAATATTTGGATGGAACACTTCGAAAAAAGTGCGCTAAACATCGAACCTAACAACATACGACTTTGGAAAAGGTATGTAGATGACGTATTCTGCATTTTAAAAGGCCGTGAGCAGGAAGTGAACCACCTTTTGCAGCATCTCAATTCTATTCACCCTAATATGAGATTCACTTACGAGCTAGAGGTTGACAGGACGCTGCCCTTCTTAGATGTCAAGATCTCCGTGAAGCCTAACGGGTCCATATCACATTGTGTTTATCGCAAGCCCACACATACGGACAGATACCTACACGCAATGTCACATCACCACCCCCGTCATTTGCAATCTGTTATCACTTCCTTAAAGAATAGAGCCTATGACCTATGTGACCCTGAACATTTAGAGCATGAGCTGATCCATGTTCAGGAGGTACTTAAGAAAAACGGATATCAAGTGCACGGACGACATAAACTGCCGAGGAAAAAGTGTAGGCATCCCGAGGTTAGTAGACAACCAGCCTACATGCCTTATGTCAAAGGAGTAACAGATAAGATCGGCCACGTTTTACGTGAATACTCTGTACCGACAGTTTACACTCCTGGCATAAAGGTCAACAACATATTGGGTACGCCGAAGGATGTCATACCATTACAAACACCTGGCGTGTACAAGATAGACTGCAGCTGTGGTAGTTGCTATATTGGTCAGACGAAACGAACTATCACCGAAAGAGTCCGTGAACACATCACAGCTGTAAAAAACCGCCAAACTAATAAATCAGCGATTGCAGAACATTTGCTGGAAAGTGGCACAAACCACTGGATTGAATTTCATCGCACGCAGGTTCTTTCCACTGATCGTCATTTTTATTCACGAGTCGTACGTGAAGCGATTGAAATTAAAAAACATCCTAACAACTTCAATCGGGAAGATGGACACAAATTATCTGCAGTGTGGAATCCAGTCATTACAAACGCACTACCTCTTTGTTCGCGGTCGGCTAACTATCAGAATACGGCTATGATACAGAATAGGGACACCGTTAGTATTGTGTGTGGCGGTAGTTGGAAAAACTGTTCGACGGTGGATGAAGATTCCACCGATGCAGAGGAGGAGGCGTAACACCGCAGCTCCAGTCAGCCCGTGACCACGGCCGATGCAACTCGGTCGAAACGTCGGGAAAAGGTAGGTGCTCAACACCTATGTTTTAGTTAAAATCGCGTTAAAACCTGTGTTCCAAATCTAATAAAAGGCAAAAGACACTACAAATAGAAGTCTTAGACTTCCTGATAAATTAGTACAATGCACGATACCAAAAACAAAACGGTTCCAATCTAACGCACCAGCAATGGCAACAAAATACCGGAAGATATAAAACAACTCTCTTTTAATAACTTCAAAAAAGCACTACGAAATTGGTTGATAGAAAATACATTCTACAGTATTGACGAGTTTTTGAAATACCGCAAATAACGTACTAACTTCTGTGTGACTAACTTTGTGCATGGATTGACATGAAATGTTAATTTTAATTTGTATGTAATGTGAGTTTGTGTGCTATTTGACATCATTTAATTTTATTTTTTATTTATTATCCATGAATTGAATTTGACATTGAAATCCGTTTATTATTGAATAATTTCTACTACCAATATTGTGTAAACATTGTACCTACCTTGGAAAAATATATTTAAATTTTTGCATGTCATTGTAATGGCTAAATAGGTATAAGATACTATAAATTGATGTACGAACACCTTAATGTAAACCCTATTTAATGCGAATAAAATTCTATTCTATTCTATTCTATTCTATTCAGTAATTGCTACCTGATTGCTACCCTCACATTTATCAATAATCTACCTTGTATCTTTAACAAGTAAAAAGTTATGATCATTTGTAACTTTTACAGGGAACGGACTACGGGTATTAAAATAATAGTACATTACAAACAAGAACGGGATGTTATATGCGTACAAGGCTTGTATAGTGATTTTATCAAGAAATGAGAGAAAATTCAATTTTATATAGGTAACTTATTTTGAAGAAAAAAGAAAAGGAGAAAAGTAAACACATTAAAATACAAATAAAAATGTATGGATTTTTTTGGAAAAATAGGTTTTCTATTTGCTTTTTCTTTATTTCTAAAGGACCGTCAAACTGTCCTCGACAATGTAATTGCTAACTTCCAGTTCTTGTCTGTACTATCATTTCAATACCCGTAGTCCATTCCCCTGTAAAATTTTCAAATGACCATAACTTTTTACTTGTTAAAGCTACAAGGTAGACATTGATAAACGTGAGGGTAGCAATCAGGTAGCAATTACTGAAGTAAAAATAATAACACGAATTTGTATAGTTTATACAAACGGAGAGTGAACCAGCCATCCTGATATCAGAATGGCTGGACATTTTGAAATCCCTTTATTTTGGTTTATAGTTATGTAGCAATTAATTGGCTGTAGGTAGCAAATAGTAGCAAATAGGTAGCAATTTTTGGTCACCAGCTTGATACGAACCGATGTAGACAACCAGCCATCCTGACGCTCACCAACTTTGGTGCCATAATAAAAAATGCTTAGATGGACAAAATCTATCAGAATAAAGCACTCTTGTCTTTTCACTTTCATATTTGGGCCAAAAATGTATGAAACATGGATGATATCCTTTCATTTCTATTTTCGGCGGTAGATTATTATTATTTTATCAAATGTTTTTACGCGCGTTATTTTTTCGATAGCTATTCGTGCTTCAGGTACAGATAGCCCCTTCGTAGCATAATATACAATACAGAAAATGTGCTATTAATAAAAAGTAATTAAAACATTGCTCCATAGCAAAAGCAAAAAAAACATCAATTGAAAATTGTTGGAGAATTCTTTAAAAAAATTGCTACAGCAATAATTGACCGAAGCTGTAAGTTAAGTAGGTACCTACACCATTTCAGCGTAAAATCGCAGCTAAATTATAGTTTTTGGAGAATGCAAAGTGCAGTGCAAGCAAAATAGATGTGTCTGTAAAAAATAACTTTCTTTGCCACTCCAGGTGCCAAAAATCTAAGACTTCTTCTATCTCTATCTCTAATCTAAGAATCTTGCTTGAACAAAAATAAATAAAACTAGTTTTGTAAGTATACATAATTTTTTGGTTACTCTTATATTAACACCTTAGTAGTTTGTCTGAAAAAAATCGAATTGGCAGATTTTTTTATAGTTATGTAGGAAAAACTCCCTTAGCCATAGAAAAAAAAAAACAGAATTATAGGCTGCGTTAAGAAAATTGAATTGCATTGATTGCATTGCATGAAACTTTAATATTCCTAAGGAATTTGACCAAATTCCCATTTTTATCATTTCCCTGCTTCATATCTACCTACATAAAATTTTTTATCTACTCTCACAACGTAATGTTCCAAATATGAATTCAAAAAAGGTAATATAAATACGTGCTTTATTTTCGTGGATAGGTAAAATTAAAAAATAAACTCATTACGATGCAGTCAACTGCATCATAAAATAACTTTTTTTCTCATTACGATACAGGGCAAATCCAAAAAGAAGGCAGTGCCGTAACATTAAAAAAAACAACGATATTTTCCCACATATTTTTCATGATTAAAATGTACTCTATGGTAATCGATGACTTTAGTGCGATTAGTTTGTTGAAATGCACTGATCAAATTTTTTTTTTCTAATGGAATGCGCGCCAAGCATTTCCGATAAAATTTGGTTTCAATTTTTACATTTTGTTATACTTACTGAATTTTGTAGGTTTTTTTATTCTGGCTCTAAAATGTGAAAAAAAATTACCTACTCTGCCCGATATTTTAGTTTAGATGCAGCTAAGGAATTGACTTATTACAAGGTAGGTACCTTGCTGATACAAACAAAGTCTCTCTCTCTTTTCTAACGTTGATCTTTTATTTAGTAGGTTCAATCCCAAATGTATGAGTGTAGATAAAGTAGTGTATGAAACTGCACATAACTAGGTATTAAAACACTCGTGTGATACTATTAAAAACCTCGCCTACGGCTCGGTTTTTAAACACACACTCGTGTTTTAATACCCCTCTTTATGTGTCAGTTTCATAAACTACAATTTTTACCAAAAAAGGGAATCGAGATGGACGAGAGAGACCTCAAAGTTGTTATAAAAAATGGTTTAACTAATAAGTCTATGCTATGGGTTTAACATTTAACATGAATAGATTTTGTGATGTAATCCTACTACCTATATTATAAATGTAAAAGTTTGTGGGTTTGGATGTTTGTTCGTCAATCACGCAAAAACGGCTGAACGGATTTGGATGAAATTTAACACGCAGATAGTTTATAGCCTGGTTTAAAACGTAGGATACTTTTTATCCTGGTCAAAAGGTCCCGAATGTCCACGCGGACGAAGTCGCGGGCGGAAGCTAGTAAACATGATCAAATTTCTAAAGTATATTTCTGCAAATAATTGATTGATTGAAACATAAAATATATACAGTATAGGTACCTACAGTTATAAAATGTAATAATAAATAAAGTTGTGACGGTGTGAATTGATTATTTTTTTCATTAATTTTCCTTATTTATTTCATAACCTGTTTAATTTCATGTTCATCAACAACAACATTTCAAATTATTTTATCACGTCTCAATCTAACTTTTTTCTTCGTTTTTTTTTTCATTTTGGTTGTTATAAACATTATGCAAGGAAGTAGGTAGCTGTTGCTACTTTAATGAATTTTCCCTGCGAGTTTGCCTATTTTCTGTTAAATTGATCTAAAATATTTTTTGCTTAATGAATCGGTCACACAGTGAAAACTTTTATACGAATAACAGTCTGCCTTCCAATATTTTGGAGAAAAAGTGTAAATTAGAATGTATACCTATATATAAAAATACCGACATGACTCAAGAAATAATATGCTTTCTACGAGGATTTGTTTGAACTCGGTAACTTTTCGCAATATAATATTCTGTGGCAATAGGCGGATCGCTGCACCAAGAAACCGAAATAAAATTGTAAAAACCTCCTTCAAAATCCTGAAAATAAAATCACACCAAAAACATTTTCATGTATATATATTTGCCAAGACCTCGCACTGTCAAAAATTTATCAGACCTCATGTAGAGCCAAGGCCAAGCTTCTAACTCTACGCACCCTAACTCTACAAGCCCTAACATCAAAAACTCTACACCTTAGTCAAAATTATGTGGCTTGGCCCTTTCCTAAAAACCTTTCAAACTTTGAATTTAGCTTAAAATCTGTAAATTGATTCATCATCATCATCATCATATCAGCCACACGACACCCACTGCTGGGTATAGGCCTCCCCTAAGGATCTCCACAACGATCGGTCCTGCGCTGCCTGCATCCACTGGCTTTCCGCGACCTCCACCAGATCGTCGGTCCACCTTGTCGGGGGCCTACCCACGGAGCGTCGTCCGGTGCGCGGTCGCCATTCCAGAACCTTTCTGCCCCAACGGCCATCGGTTCTTCTCGCTATGTGTCCCGCCCATTGCCACTTCAGCTGAGCAATCCTTCGAGCGATGTCGGTTACTTTAGTTCTCCTGCGGATCTCCTCGTTTCTGATTTGATCACGTAGGGAAACGCCGAGCATGGCTCTCTCCATTGCACGCTGAGTGACCTTGAGCCTCCTTATGAGACCCATAGTTAGCGGCCACGTTTCACTGCCGTAGGTCATCACTGGCAACACACACTGTTCATAGACTTTCGTCTTGAGACACTGAGGTAAGTCGGACGCGAAGATTTTTCGAAGCTTCCCGATTGCTGCCCACCCGAGTTGGATTCGACGAGAGATCTCTTTCTCGAAGTTGGACCTACCTAACTGGACTGCCTGTCCTAGGTATACGTAATGGTCAACAACTTCAAGTGTAGTGTTCCCAACATGAACTGGAGAGGGTACAACATGGGCATTTGACATAATTTTCGTCTTATCCATGTTCATCCTAAGACCCACTCTTTGGGAAGCACTACGGAGATCTTCGAGCATTGTGTTCAGGTCTTCCATGGTCTCAGCCATAAGGACTATATCATCGGCAAAACGAAGGTGTGTTAGGTACTGGCCATTAATGTTGATGCCGAGTCCTTTCCAGTCCAAGAGCTTAAAGATGTCCTCCAACGCAGCTGTGAACAGTTTCGGAGAAATAACGTCTCCCTGTCTCACACCACGCTGCAGTTGGATAGGATTTGTCTTCTGGTTCTGTACTCGGATCGTCATGGTGGCATTTTGGTATAAGTACCTCAACACCTCGATATACCTATAGTCCACTTGGCACCTTTGGAGAGACTGCAGCACCGCCCAGGTTTCAATCGAATCAAAGGCTTTCTCATAGTCCACGAACGCCAAGCAAAGTGGCTCATTATACTCCTCAGTCTTCTGTATAACCTGCCGCAGCGTATGGATGTGGTCTATGGTGCTAAAGCCTTTTCGGAACCCGGCTTGTTCGGGAGGTTGGAAGTCGTCGAACTTGCGAGCGAGACGATTCGTAAGGACTCTCGAAAACAACTTATAGACATGACTCAGAAGCGAGATGGGTCTATAGTTCTTTAAGAGGGACTTGTCACCCTTTTTAAAGAACAAGATCACCTCACTTATGTTCCATGTCTTTGGCGTTCTGCCCTGGACGATGACGGAATTAAAGAGCTTCTGGAGGACTTTGAGTATCGGCTTACCGCCCGCTCTCAGAAGTTCTGTAGTGATTCCATCGTCACCCGCCGCCTTGTTGTTTTTCAGCTGTTTGAGAGCCATACTAATCTCGCACAGGCTGACGTCCGGGATATCTTCGGTATAGTGTCGGGTAAGCTTGGCTCTGGGGTCTTTAGCCTTGCTTTCAACAGGTGTCTGCGTGGAATATAACTGCCCATAGAAGCTCTCGATCTCCCTCAGGATTTCAGGCTTTGATGAAATGATGCGTCCGTCGTCAGTTTTCAGCTTCGTCATCTGGCTTTGCCCAATAGACAGATCTCTCGCGAACACTTTGGAGCCTTTATTCCGCTCGATGGCCTCTTTAATACGATTCGTATTAAATTGGCGAAGGTCGCTCGTCAAAGACTTAGATATCTGTCTATTAAGCTGCCGATAACGATTAGCATCTACTGAACTCTGGAGCCTCATTTCACGTCTCTGATCCATGAGTAGGAGTGTGTGGTCGGAGAGTTTCTTTATCTTGGGACGGCGGGTCTTAAAGAGCTTGGACCCTACCGTACGGACAGCATCCACCACCATGTTGTTTAGATCGTCCACATCTATGCTGTTCTCAAGGGCTTCGAAGCGGTTTTGGAGTTCGAGTTGAAAGCTCTCGGGGTTTTGAATATGGGCCGGCAATGGTCGAATTGTTGATTTTATCAGTCGAGATCTTTCCAGCTTTGGGTTGATATTCAATGTGCCACGTACCAATCGGTGATCGCTCCCCGTCTTAACAGCGTTGATCACAGTGACATCATTGAATATTTGCTTTTTCGTCGACATGATAAAGTCTATCTCATTTCTGACTTTACCGTCCGGACTGACCCAGGTCCACCCACCCAGGTAAATTGATTAAGAAATTTGAAACTCATTAAGAAATGAGCTAATTCAATAATGTTATTTATTTGTTAATCTTTGTTAATATAAAGTCTGGAAACGATATACATATTTGTAAATATCGTTCCATCTGATTGATAAAGCTGACAAGTTTTTTGCGCCCATTTTTCTTGTCAGTTAAAAGACGTCATAATGGGTGGTAGGGTAAAAGAATTGACGATTTAAAAATGCTTATTATGTGAGCTTATTTAAATAAAATATATTTCACTTTCACTTTCACTTTCACTTTCACTTACTACAAGAACTATTATGTATTTATATGCATTCTAATTACCTAGGTATTCTTCTGAAAGGTGGCCTTTGCTTTCCAATATATTGATGAAAAAGTGTAATTAAAATGCCCATAAACATACGCACATGTCTAAAGAACTAAATATGCTTTCTACCAGGATTTGAACACGGAAACTTTTTCGCAATAAGCGGATCGCTGCAGTAAGACACCGACATAAAATCGTAAAAAAACTAAAAAACCCGAAAAAAGACTTCAAAATTTAACAGCTCTAAAAAGCAAGAATAGTTATTTGTTATACAAGTGACCAAAATCAAATTGTGCTGCGAGTGGCGACTTTAAATCACGAACTAGCGAAGTAGTCTAGAATTGAATCACGAGCTTAGCGAGTGATTCTAATATAGACTACTGAGCACAGTGAGTGATTTAAAGGCACGAGGCAGAACAACATTTTGGTCTCGTGTAAAACATACAACTTTTCACCTCGACCAGCGAGAAAATTTTCACGTGACTTTTCTGGTAAAAAAGCTTAATTCAGCATTAGAAACTTGTTCACTTAACTCTTTTGGAGTTAGTTAGACAACTATCTTCATCGTTAGACGCATTCATTTTTGTAATTTATCACAAAAATAATTCAATCAAACTATGCTGAAAATTTTTATTCATAGAGTCAGTAAAGTAGATTCCCGTCGTTTTGATTACATTGCGTTGTGTTTTTCTCTTATTCATTAAAATAATATTCCGTCTTATTTATTTATTTATAATCATAAAACATATAATTTGTTAATAAATTTCATTAATTTTTCTTATTTCATATTTGTTTCATACATGTGACCTCATTACCTACATACTCTTTATTTCGAATTATCAACCTTCTTTTTTAACAATCCTTATTTAAAACTCCTTGGTATATCCGTGCATTTTATTTTTTTACTTTTTAATCCGTGTATGACACCATAAAGCACTCTATCTATCCTTTTCTCACATATCAATTTTACAAGTGTCATCCTTGTCACTTTATTTGTTTTTTCTTTATTATTTTAAAAGTTGGTGTAAGAAATTAAAAAAGCGCTTTGTCTCACGCTCGCAGCAAAAATCGATTTTGCTGCGAGTTTTTACACGCCAAAAGCGCCCTTTTCGTGCTAGAGAGGTGAAAATAATATTAAAAACATCTAAGTATAAATTTGATAAAGAATCAAATTGATATCAATTTAAACAAAAAAAGTTTCTTTTATTCTAAAAGCTCCACTTGACTTCATTAGACGTTTATTAAAATTGATATACGTACCAGTATTTAATTATTAATTAGGATTTAATATTACTTCTTGTTTTTAGAGCTGTTTTATTTCTAAGCCCATTTTGTATTTTTTTTCAAGTGTTTGAAGTAGGTTTTGTTTTTTAATTTCAGGTTTTTGAAGGAGGTTTTTCTTTTCTTTTTAAAGAGCTTTTTTTTTGTAAGTAAGCGTGTATTTTTTTAATTTATTACATTTTCAAATGGTACAATGCCCACAACTCAATTTCCACATTCACGCTGTTTGATTTTTTTAGGTTCCGTTGTGCCTTCGTAGTCCAAGTCTAGTCCAGAAAGTCTCAACCATATCTTGGTTTGTTTTCGATTGCCATAAACCTACCAATATCTCAATCAATATAGGTAGATACATATCCAATTTGACTTTGAGGAGTTCCGAGTTCGGAGGGTATCTTCGAAGTCTAAGGTCTAATGTCAATGAAATCAAAACAAAACGACACTTAAGGTATCTTCTTTCCAACAAAAAATAATCATCTAAATCGATTCATAAACTTAGAAGTTATGTCCGAAGACGTCAATGTAATGGTAACCGAAATAATAATAATAATATATGCGTTTATTTTCCCATCACAAACTTACATGAACATGACTTATAGGTACATGGAACTTATACAATTTAAGTTTGTGTGAGACTGATGCCCTAAATGATAGTATTTTCAGGATTACATGAAAACTTCTGTACCGATAAAAAAAATGGTAGTCCCATTTATACATCGTGTATCAAAAAACCCTGTCAGATCCTGAAAAAGCTGATAGTGATGCTGAAACTGAACAACTTGCTCCAAGGAACATGGGTCGAAAAACGAAAAAGATTTTTCATACTCCCATACAAAATGTATTGGCACAGTACATAATATATAAGTTTTTTCATACAGTATAGGAGCTCCATGGAAACGTTCGAATTTGACGGCTGACGTCACTCTAAGAGCCGATTTCACCGCTTAAATTGAACGCGCTCAATTCGAGTTAACCTCAGCTCACGCGCTTAAACTTTTGAATTTGGTTTCAGTTTCTGAACGGCCGATTTACGACGGTTAGCGTATTTGAACTTATCTATGGTTTGAACACGTTCAAGAACTGTCTGTCATCTGTCTGCCATGTCTTCTTCTTCTTCTTTTTTGTTTTGGCAATCTACTTTCCTCTTGGAAGTAATTTTTGCCAGTGTCAAATGTTGAATAGTTCAGTGGTAGATAATATTGTTTCATTGCCATGATTGTGGAGTAGGTATGTACGTTGAACATGGGAGAATTGATTATTGCATAGAAAGAAATAAGTAGTGGAAAGAAATATTCTTTTCGTATTTGAATAAAAAAAAAGATGAATAGAGCCTTAGCTAGTGCCAATGCTCTATTCAGCTTTTTTCTATTCACCTTTTTTCCTCAACCACCTTTCTTAATTTGCCATCATCAGATCAGAGCCCGTTTAATCCTGGGCGGAGAACCAGATCTTCAAATTTACCTCGTTTGTATGAAAATAGGCCTGTGTGGTGCGATTTTTCTGCTCTCGAGTTTATTATGTTTTGAATTACGAGCGGCGCCTTTAAAAACAGTAATATAACACCCATTATAATAATAAGCTTTCAAAACATTATGAATCCAATGCCTAATAATGTTTTATAGGCACCGTAAATCAAAACATAATAGAATATTGTAAAGTACACTTGCTTACCTATGACCTACCTAACTTTTACTATTATTCTAGTAGATATCCCGTTAACTACGTACCTAGTTCTTCTACATACAACTAATAATAATAAAGAAAAAACGGACAACAATTTATTTCACTGATTTATTACCTACCATGTAAAAAATTCACAATTCACAAGTTTCACGACACTTACTTAAATAACATGTATTCAGTACCTAGGTACTTAAATTATTATTTCCACAATCCGTTCGAAATAAACAATTGAGCAAAATATCACTGCGGAAAATAAAAATACTGAATAAAACTCAAAAATATCAGATAAACATTGTTTTAAAATTGACAAAGTGACAAAAACAAATTCCATAGAGAAATTTGACAAAAATCAAAGAGATTATAAGTCAGTGTTTCCACTACCAAGTTTTAGTTTTACCCTAAATAATTTCGATCATTTCAAAATTAAAAATTATACTTGGGCCAGAAAGAATTTTAATGGAACTAATATTTTTAAGTACAAAAGATAGTCAATGTGATTTTGAAGTGTTGACCTATGCAAAAGAAAGTTGTTATAAATTATTGGAAAATAATAAAAATTGTAAGTTATTGAAAAATAAAGTGGCGACCTTTTTTTGTCAACTCTTTACATGCTGTTTATTGTTCTAAATTTAAAAAGACCGCCGTAAACTTGACATCAAATTTTTCTTTTTGACGTTTTGTTTTTGACGTTCTTGACAACTGACCCTGAAATTTATTTTTTGCGTAGGTAATGAATGAATAAGTGCGTAGCCTATTTCTTTAAATTCACTGAGTAGGTATGTTTCACAGGGTTCACACCACGAGTGAATGTGGTTTGCGCCACGAAGAATATCATGATCTGTATTTTTTTTCCCATTTATGTAGGGAAAATTTCTTTAATTGCAATACTTTGAACGCAACTTCATTCTTTGTCAAAGCTGAACTACGGTTATCAAAATGAAGACGGTGAAACCGGTGCAACGTAGACCGCGATCAAAACGAATTTCTGAACTCGCTTAAGTAAAGCCAAGTTCAATTAAGAGCTCTAAGCAAAGTTCGCAGTACTTTGGTCAGGGTTGCGACATCGCGTTGCAGTTGTTTCCATAGAGCGTTCGCGCGCAGCATTCCACGAGACGGCCGGAAAATGCCAACCCTAGCGATCCGACGGATTGCAATGACAAAAGGGCCTAAGTGACGTTAGCTCCTCTACTGTTTGAAAAAACTTAATTGTATACTGTGGTATTGGTCAGCTGACAGACTTACTATAGAAAGGCGAAAAAAAAATTCGATTTTCGACCTGTGTTCCTTGGAAAATGTTGTTCAGTTTCAGCAACACTATCAGCTTTTTCAGGATCTGACAGGGTTTAAGTTTCCTCGTGGCCAAATTTAGTTTGGCATTTTAGTTTGGCCACACGGAAACGGGGTTTTTGATACACGATGTATTATTCTGTCTCTAAAGAAAACCCAATCAAACAAAAAAATATCAAAATCAGTCCACCATGGAGGTAAATAGCGCATTGGCGCACCCCCAATGCATCCCAATTAACGACTGTAAATTAAATGCAGTACCTTCTGAAGAACGGATGACCTCGATAGTAAATTTTGGTCACCCATACAAACAACGACACTAGCGATCGTTGCTTAACCGCCACAATCTCAGGACCACAATGCCTCTGTGCCATCGAGTTTCTTTAAAGAAACAATAGTGGAAGCATTTAAAATTGATCTTCACTTGAAAACCTACATCCAACCGAGGTGATGACCAGAAATTTAATAACGACGAACTGAACTTGCTATACTTGCAAATTGCTAATGCGCCTGGCGGCCATTTTTCACCTCAATAAGGAAAGAACAATTTGTAAATTTTTGTATAAATATTACCAGACCCTAATCTTATTGAAAATAATAATTCAATAATTAATGTATCAAATTACCTGAATTAGTTGTGGATGACGTTAACGTGGTTGTTAATGTGACAAGGTTCCTGCGCATTAGCAATTTGCGGGGATAGTAATAACAATTAAACTACCCCTACGTAATAATAATTAAATAAGTCCCCAAAATCAGTTTACCCAAAAAAATTCAAGTCAAAAACTTTTCGGTTAAAGTAACGAAAAAAGCAACCTAATAAAAACGTGTTAAATTAAAAAGTGGCTAAAGTTGACAACTAGCTCGGTACAGTCCAATTCAAAAGTGGCTGAAAACTTTTCATTTTAAGGATTCCTAAAATTACTAATTAGTTCAGTTCAATTAATTCCTCGTTATTAAATTGACATCAATAAATTTTACGACTGTATTTTATTTATTAAACCATGGGGATTTTTTTCATAAAATTAAAATCTGAAATCGGAATTATACTCCAGATAAAAAAATGCATTCTTATGTTATGTGTTAGTAAGTAGTGCATTAAAACAGCAACAGATAGTTGACAACTACGGTACAGTCATCTCAAAAATGCCTGAAAACAGGTCATCTTAAGGTTTTCTAAAGTTACAATTAGTTTATTTGACATCAGTCTATTTTACGACCTTCTTTCACTTCATAAACTACGAGGAATTTTTTTCAAAAAATTAAAACCTGAAATCGGAATTATGCTCCCAATAAAATAATATTTATTTTTATGAGTTACTAGTTCATTAAAACAGCTAAGATATCATGTATTTCTCAAGTATACAGAGTTCAATAAAAGTCTCTCTAACAGAATAGCGGTGATTTAAAAGCAGAATTAATCATATAATAGTAGTTAAAAAGTAACAAATCAACAGACAACAGCCATTCGCAGTTATATTATCGTTTATCTGTGACGAGCGTAATTAATTCGCATAGACAATGAGACCGATGGGGCCAGACATTGCCTGGCGAAATTCGAATTTAAAAATAAAGCAGCAATGTCTATGGCCGCGTCCGCCACCGCTCCGTTCCACATTCGAAATAATAATTGTATTAAGGAAACATGAGCGCGGCGCATGTGTTTGTTTGTTTGTTTACTCGCCGATGACGTCATATGTTTATTCTCGCGGGGAGGTTGGGCTCGGGTGGGTACGTGTTGCTAATGACTTCTATTTTTATTTATTAAAAATAGAATTTTAGTTGCGTAAGTTTTTTAGTTGTGAAAATTATGATTGCAAATTGTTTGTGTGATGTTGGTCCTTCGCAACGTATCTTTTGAAAAGTACTTCAGCTAAACCTATTATTAATTAAACCATAGTTTAGATTGTTTTTCTTTTGTATTTAAGTATTATGTTGTCAGTGGTGTATTCTAAGAAGATGAAACCACTGTTGATTACCTTAGAAAATTGGAAAACTTTGGAGAGCCACGAACAGCTGAAAATAGTCTTCTTCAAAGTTATTACGCGGAAAATTTTAACATTGAAATAATTGTAGTTAGTCATATAATTCATTTGGTTGGCAATTACGTTAATTTCACAAACTAATAACTAGTGTTAGTTAATATTATTGTATGGAGGATTAAAAAATTTTTTTACTTATTGTAAAGAAAGTACATATTATAAATAGGTGCTAGGTGACTAGAATTTGAAACTTTTATGAATAATGGCAGAAGATGAAGTATTGAATGGGTTGGACGATTTTGGTTGGATTTATGTTTTATTTATTTAATATAAATAATTATAACATAAAACATAGGATACTTTTATCCTGGTCAAAAGTTCCCTAGGGATTTTCTTAATGTCCACGCGGACAAAGTCGCAGGCAGAAATTAGTAGGTAATATTATAAATGCAAAAGTTAGTGTGTGTGTGCGTGTCCTCTTCACGCCTAAAAGGCTGAATGGATTTCGATGATATTTGGTTGGTAGACAGATTAGGATCTGGATTAACATTATATGCCACTTTTTATCCCGGAAAATTTACTGGCTCCTGTAGGATACGTATTATTAGTTTGCCTTTAGATAGAAGTTTGTTACCTCTTCACGCCTAAACGACTCGATGGATTTCGATGAAATTTGGTTGGTAGACAGATAAGGACCTGGATTAAGGTATAGGCTACTTTTTATCCAAAAAAAGTGACTGCTACCTGTAGGTTACGTATTATTCGTGGGACTGCTTTTAGATAGAAGCACATACTATTATTGTTGAAGCTTTGTATACTTGCCTGTGATGTTAAATAATAATTTATTTCAGTTTTTCTTTTGCCGATATGGTTGCAGCTGGTAGTGTGTTGTTATGGTGAATATCTCAGTGGTGGAGAGTGTCACGTTTGCCGCACTGCCTCTTGTTTACACACGCACACAGGCGCGTTCACGCACACGCCGCCGCGCCCGTCGGTCGCTTATTTAGGTATATTGTTGTTTATTTTATTCGGCGCTATGCCCCGCCACGGGCGAGCCTTTCGACTCAGTTTTAACGCGCACGTTTTATGAAACGACAACTATGCGTCGATGTTCGCTCGCCGATAATAATTATTCATATCGGAACCGCTCCTGCCGACCGAAATAGCGCAGATTCGCGACTTATATTGTTTATCAAGAATTACGAACTTCGAACGCTACGCTTTTTTCTTTTTATTTACTTTTTTAAATTTGTTTTTTTTTCGTGGCCAGTTGTCTCCGCGAATCTTAATAGCGGTTAATCATAGTTTATTTTTACTGCGCAAACGTGTGTTAATAATTGTGTTTGGGGGCCACTCGTTTCTTTTATTTTGTTTCGTGTTTGCGAATTGCGGAAGCGTATTCGCACGGACAGTGATTTTTTATACGCGTATATTAAAAAGATAACACTTTCAAATTTAGATCGGAAAGTTGACAAGTGGCGGTGTGGACTTTTTAAATTACGAATTTGGCGCGTAGACTTTGGTGTTAAGGCTGCACAGCCAGCACAGAAAGTTCGGAAAAGTGTTGAACACACATTGGATGTTGGCGAGTGTTTTTTCAACGTGTTTTCGAGGCTAAGCGCTAGTTGTTTGAACAAGTGTGTTTTCTAATGGATTTATTTTGAGGTGAGTTTAAATTTACTTGTGTTGGTGTTTGTATTGTTTGCTCGATGTGTTTTGTGTGCGTGGTGCCGGTGGTGGCGGGAAACCGAATACTTAGCCGGTTTGATGGATGTGTGCGTGCTCAAACAATGCGACCGTGTGTGTGCGACTTATTGTCACTTTGTAAGAGGGGAAATGAGGAGGGAGAGGTTACTTGTCATGTATTTAGGCAAAGACAAAACTCTGATGAGTGAGTTTTTAATTTATATGATCCATAAAAAACGTGGGCTGGCGTGTTGTTTGCTCACGTTTCACGTCTCGATTTTATCTCTATTGATTTTTGACATCACGTCATCAAATATTTTATGTAAACGCGAAAAGTGATTAGCCTGTATAGACGTGCGTTTTTTCCTATTCTCTTTTGAGAATTTTTCATGTATTTTCATTGCATTATAATCAAGAGACTTATCAGCAGATATAAGTACTTAATTAGAAAAATAACTTGGTTTTAACAAAGCATGTGTGGTGCACATGGCTCATTGAGAAAAAGTTTTAAATTAAACTTTTTGCTCTGCATTTTTTTATAAGTAGTTGATTCCTGATATAGTTAACAAAAGGTAGATGTAACACATGCGGTTATGGGTTCGATTCTCGCCTGAGTAGTAAAGATTAACTAACATCCATCTGTGCCTAATGAAATTTGAAAAAACTTATCGTATCACATTAAGGTCTTAGATTTTTAAGCGTTTATTATTTACCTAAACCAGGTATAGATGATCGAAGACCTAAACATACAAAAAAATTTTTTTTTTGTTTTAATTTAATTTTTGCATTTCCCGACAATTCGAATACTTATTTACAAATTAATGCACCAGTCCTTTGTTTTTTTTTGAAAAGTTACCTTTATGTTAACAATCTTGATAATGACGATGATGATGATTAATGAAGTTTAAAAACATAAAATCTGAATAAAAAATCAAAACTGTTCATTAAGTTTAAAAAACACCAAATGTCAATAAATTCGAATTTTGAAAATTACATTTGTTTTTGACTGTACATAAACGTATTTTTACTTCTTCCTTTAGTTCTTCTTGATACAATATTCTATTCTAGTATCTTAGTTTCTAATTGTAATTTAATTGTAATGTATAATTATTAATTGTAATGAATATTCATCTATTTGTTACATTTGCATTACATGCAACTTAACTAGGTAGGTACAAACTAATGGGGAATGTCTAAAAAAAAATTACTGAATATTTTTTTATACTTACCTAGGTAAGTAAGTATGTGAGAATACAGAATTTTTTGGTTGCGAAAAAATGTTTAAAATTAATTTTAAAACGGAAGTAACAGCAGGATGGAGATTATTAAACCCTCGTACTATGCGTGCCAAATAAAATTTTGTACTGCCAGTAAAAAATCCAATGATCATTTGCCATGCTGATTAATTCCAGCAAAAATAAAAATCATATTTTTATATATTTTGTTTCTTTTTTGCACATCCTATACATTGTGAAGTTATCAATTCTACCAAGAAATAACAAAATTGTCCAGTGCCGTGAAGTTGTCGGTACTATTCTTATTTTGCGCGCATAGTACCTATTATAACAAAACAACTGGCAACTGCACTTTTTGACATTTCTGCATTTTCTGCACAGTTATTTTTAAGAATTTTCTATGGTTATTTTATATACAAAGTCAAAACAACTGCTTGGCATTTGACTTTTTAGGGTTCCGTACCCAAAGGGCAAAAACGGGACCCTTTTACTAAGACTCCGCTGTTCGTCTGTCTGTCTGTCTGTCACCAGGCTATATATATCTCATGAACCGTGATAGCTAGACAGGTGAAATTTTCACAGATGATGTATTTCTGTTGCCGCTATAACAACAAATACTAAAAACAGAAAAAAAAATATTTAAGGGGGGCTCCCATAGAACAAACGTGATTTTTTGCTGTTTTTGGTACAGAACCGTGCGCGAGTTGGCCGGTTTTTTTTAATAATGATGCTGTTACTTTTGTACATTTGCGAAGACGGTGTTTTTTTAATTTATTTTTCACGCATCGGAAGTGTGACGTCACAATCGTCACATAATGGCAGAATTTGACATTTTAGTTAAAAACAAACTCTGTTTCCAAATTCGCCAAAGGAATAGGACATAGGACATGGAATAGGCAAAGTCTGAAAAATCTAATTGGCTGAATATTTTTTATAGGTAGGAATAAGCTCCCATGGTAATAGAAAAAGGTTCAGAATTTTCGGTTGCGTGAATAAAATTAAAGAAATAAAAGTTACTTCGACTTCACAAATGTATAAAGTAACAGAACAATGGAGATTATACCTTTAAATCGTTTCACGCAACCGAAAATTCTGAAACATTTGTCTATTACTAAGGGAGCTTATTCCTACCTATAAAAATATTCAGCCAATTTGATTTTTTCAGACCCATTATACTCAGGAGCAAAACAATACAGCAAAATTATTCCTAACACCAAAATAATTCAATAATTTGATAACAAAGCAAATGTGTCGTGATGTTATTCAATATTTCTTATTATTATAATTATTTAAAAAAGAGATAATTACCACCCCGCAGGTATAAAATTAAGCAATGTATGGGTAGGAAATCACCCTAAAAATCTCAACGAGACTGGGAAAGGCAAACAACGGATTGGGAATTATAAAAACAAGGGCACATAAGTTCCCCTCCAAAAGATTTTTTTTATACTTGAAGAATGTGTGACTGTACTATTTAAGTTTTTAGTTCAGCGGTTCTTAACCTGTGGTCCACGGACCCCTGAGAGTGCACGAGTACATACAACGTGTAACAGAAAAGGGATATCAACCCGAAAGGAGGTCAATGTACTCGTGAAACTGAACACATTCCAACAGAAAAAAAAATCAAATAAATAAAAATTTTTGATCTGTTCATACAAAATGTTGGCGGAAAATTCAATTTTTCTATCCTACAGACCAAAATTTTCTTTCGATTTTTTTTTCTGTTGGAAGGTGTTCAGATTCACGAGTACATTGACATCCTTTCGGGTTGATACCCCTTTTTGTTACACGTTGTATAAGGTTTACCAACAAATGATATGATGATACTGAAACAGGTGATACTGGTGCCTAAACTAAACAACTTTATCCATGGAACAAATGTCGAAAAACGAATAAAAAACGTTTTTCGACCTATGTTCCTGTTGGAGAATGTTTTTCAGTTTTAGCAACACTATCTACACCTGTTTCAGTATCATCATTTCATTTGGTTCCTTATAATATGATGTATAGGGGTCCAAAGTCTCATCTCTGGCTGGACATGAATTCTTCATCAATTCATTCTCTCAAAAAGCAATACTTTCACATTAATAAACTTAAGTATTTTTATAGAAGTTTTTTTAATAAAATAAATGGTTCGAAATGCTGTTTTTTATTAAGGGAGTTCTTGAAAATTGTGCTAGATTTCCTAGGGGTCCATGGCTGAAAAAGATTAGGAACCGCTGTTTTAGTTAAAAATTTCTGGACACAGTAAGCTTTTATTAATTATAAACAGTAGGCCTTTGTATGTACGTACAGTTATAAAATGGTTTGGTTCATGTTTTTTTTATCCACGACGGTATAGTGCTTGGCGTTCATCATGCAACTTTGCGACGGTGAATGAGGCTCTAAAGTTTCGCCGTGGCCAATGTTGAGTTGCCGATGAGCCTCCTGGCACGGTTTTCAATCGAATCCAGAAGTTCAAGCTGATACTTAGCGGAACCATCCCTCAGGTACAACAATACTCCATGACCGGACGAATCTGCGCTTTGTATAACAGAAGCAGCTGGTTCGGTGAGAACTTATACGGAACCCTAAGATTTTTATGAGTTCTAAGACTTTTATGAGTAAAAGGATAATAATAGTTTGATATTTACTTGTGTCTATTTTAAGGAAGTTATCTGACCAAACGTTTGGTTAATCATTTTTTTAAGTTCTAATAATAGTCTCGGACTATCGCCTTATCTTAGGCTTTTCCGAAAATAAATTCTAAAAGTGTGTTCACTAATATTTGTAAAGTAGATTAAAATTTAAAGGTGATTAAAAGTACATTGTACTATACTGGTTTTTTGGTTAGAGAGAAAAGTTAAAATGATGTAAGTTTAGCAATCAAAATCTCAATGATTCCTTTACTATTAAGTTTGAAACAGACAGTCAGATGCGACGGAGGACTTTGTTTTATAATAATTATGTAGTAATATACCAAATTCACTTCTCAAGCTTATGCGCTCACTACACATGAAATAAAAGACTTTTTAGCGGATACTAGCGCGGTTTTATTGAAAGTACTTTGGTAATTAGTTGGTATTTGGTTTGATTTTTTATTTTCCCGAAGTTTCGGCACCTTTGCAGCTGTCGTGCGGGGGGACTGAAGCTACTCGTGAGCCTACCATCAAGCGATGAATTTTTTCAGCCGTTCAGAAATTAATATTTAACAAAGATTTTATATTTAATTGGTTTAAGTTAATTTATAATTTAGTTTTGTGAATTAATTAATGCTAAAAAGAGAGAATCTACTGAAACTACCACCATTTCACAAAATTGGGAATTGGAAGGCCCCTCTAAGAAAGAAATGGCGAAAGAAAAAAAGCCTCAAAAATCAAACCAAATACCAAATAATTACCAAAGTACTTTCAATAAAACCACGTTAGTATCCGTTAAAAAGTATTTTATTTCAATATACCAAATTATTCCAAGAAACAAACTTATTGTTGATTTCTTGAATATAAGAATACCAGCAGTGTTACTTATATAAAGGGTTATGCTATGCAAAGATTTAAATGTATGAAATTGACGCTTTGCGTTTTCCATTCAGCATTTTCTTAATATATTCAAAAATCATCGCTAAAGTTTTAAAACTTTAATGCACAAGTGTCTCAGCACTCAGCTAACTAATGCCACATGTGTTAAGTGAAAAAAAAATAGTATCGGCTAAGTTACCACGAAGTACTTACGTGATCATTTCTGCTAACAAAAAAGGAGTTTGTTAACGTATAATATAAAATTTTACTGCCGATAGTTGGCCGTCATAATCATAATAATTCGCAAATAATAACAGGCAACTGAAGCATATTCTACTGACATCTTTATGAGAGTCTCTATGTTTGAGAAAAAATCTTCAATTTCATTCTTTAACAGACGGAGGTTGTCAAAATTTTACAAATTCAGATGAAATCAGTCTTCAAATTAATAAAAATATACAAAGCCTCCAACTATTCCTCCCATAGTCCACGCAGAGGAAGTCGCGGGCGGCCACTATGCCATTATCTTTTATATCAGAAAATGTTTACTTGTTTGGCTATGCAGCGTCCTTGCGATTTCCTTTTTTGAAAAACAAAAACAAACTAATCCACAGAATTTCGTAACACAATACAATACTACTAATAACACAGTTTTCACCATATAAATTATTATTACGTCATTCTTCTTGACACTCTCTTCCCGCCCGTTTTTTTATGCCGATAAGAATTCATTCAGTCCACAAATGTATGTAAATAAGATGCCCCCGATATAAGTAGTTTTGTAAACAATTGTTTTATCGTAGGTACCACCCGCTGGAAATCGCCTCTTTATTTTTGCAATTTAATTACCTATGTGTTTGATTACAGAAAGAAATAAGATATAATATCTAAAACTACAACGCTGGATGATTTTCATAGTAAAAATTATCGAGAATTTTGACAACATTAGATATCGTTTTTAATTATTAACAGAGAAAAGAAGAAATACTTTTTTGTCATAATATATTTTTGTATCTTAAAAAGAAACTCCTTATGAACCTTTACACTACATTTTTTTTCAAATTCGGCAAAAGATTATTACTTTCGGAAACAAAAAGCTCAAGCGACTTCAGACTTTTCGTAATGACCATGTTGACCCTCTCGGCGGCACTCATGTGGCTCATGACATCAAAACTCATCGAATGAAGATGCGAATTCCTTCCTATTTTCTAGATTCAACCCACTGAGATTTTTTCTCCTACCAAACATGAATAAATCTTGGCGGGCAAAGATTTTAAGCCAAAAGGTGGTGTCTGAAATGAGCCCTCATTTCAGTTACCAGTTTTCAGGCGATGAAAGAAAATAATAATGGGTTAAAGAGGTAGGAACTTCGTTGGACTGACTGAATATGCAACGCAGAGCTACAATAAGATTATGTAGAGAAATAAAACAAAATATTCCAAAAAAAAGAGTTTCTTCATTACAAATTCTTGGACTTATCAATCCACCCTCGTATTATCATCAACATCATCATCAACCTATCATCGTCCGATGCTGAGCATAGGCCCCTCCGAGTGCACGCCACTGAGCACGATCTGCGGCTATACTCATCCAGTTTATGCCAGCCACCTTGCGAAGTATTAAACCATTTCTTTTCCTGGAAAACTGTCAATCACGAATATATTGGTAGAGCGCTAGATAAGGTTTCTTAAATCATAGTTTATTGGTTTGCAAATCAGTGAAAATCAGTAAAGCGCTTTACGATTTTTTTCTATGGAGAAACGTTTTAACTATCATGTTATACTGTCAATCACATAACGAGTACTTAGTATAATCTACTTTCTACATTAATTTTTAGGACCGATAAATCAAGTAATACTGTGTGAATGAAATCGTTATTAAAAAGTGTGTATTTGACGTTGTAGGGCCACTTAATAGTGTAGAAAAGGAAGATAGTGGACCCCACAGTAAAACCGAGGCAACTTTACAGTATGATAAAGTATCATAAATGAAACATATTTTTTAAATTAGACAAATCGTTTTTTTTTGTGTTTTTGGATATTTGTACATAGGTTTTGGTTCATACTATATTACATCCCTGCAAAGTTTCATCGATTGAGGATTTAATGTTGGGGTCTCCATACAAAAGATCGCTACATTTCCTACACTATAAGAGCCATTTTCTCGTTTTCTCTTTTGGAAATTAAATATACGGCCAGATAATAAGATAATGCTTTGGGAGCTGTTTTACAATGGCTTACAATACTTCTGCGTTACAAATTCGCAAACATGCTGAATTTTTTGAAGTAAGAATACTTTGGGCGGAAAATTACAACGAATTGTTTTACACAAAATAGAAGAAAAACAAACATGTTGTCTATATAGGTACAGTCAATTGAAATTAAATAATGTTAAAAAAACTCCATTTTCAAACTTATGAAAAAATGCAGTATTTTTGCACGTTTTTTGTGATATTCATTTTTTACAGCTATTTTTATTTTTAAGGTTTGCCCTCAATTAGATTTCTGTAAGGCCTAACAACTTTACGTTTTCTATATTTAAGCTATGACAATTCCAGAACACGTTTTTGCTGTATGTAACCGTCTATCAAGATGATGATGACATAGGTACTAAAAATGTAAGTAGTCTCTCGGTTTGCATTCATTTTGTGTTTTTTATCTAGTTTTTTGGCAATTGTTTTATCTACATCCTTTACTTGTACTAGGAAGTGAAATTTTAAGCAAATGTCATTTGATATGTCATTGTGTGTCGCCAAGCCTACTTTATCAATATTGGTTTTGCTCTTCAAGAAAACGTATGTATGAATGTATGGGTTTTCATCATGTTCTAAGGTAAGCTTGTCATATTTTTTACATCTGATATTGTATTTAAATTATCATAAGGCATTTTAATATCGGCACTGCTAGCTCACAGGCCTTCTTTAAGTCATCTTTAAGTAAAGAATATGGGCCATCAAATACCTAGGGTTGTCACCTTTTTTTTAGACCAATAGAGTATTTTTCCATTTAAGTAGAACTAAAATAAGTACGCATAAAAAAGAGTACATTTTAATAATTAATTTCATATGTACTCACAACCAGTAACAAGCCAATTAACATTCAAAATTACGTAAATAGAGTATTTGAGCGTACTCTATTGCTATGTCGTAGATTAGAGATTACAGGTATATTTTAGAGTACGGGTGGCAACCCTAGCCATAACATTACCCACCAAGTGATCCAAATGCGAATTAGTGGGTGTTAACGACTGAAAATGCAGCCGGGACGAACGACTTACTTTGCCATGCCTTTTGGCAAAAAGCAAATAACTAAATCACCACGAGATAAGGAAAAAAATACGAAAATTAATATTTTGTAGTTAAATCCAGTAAAAACATTTTTGTAGGGATCCCTCGGCGTGCTAGTTCAACTCACACTTGTCCGATTTTTAATTTTTTAAGTGGTTATTCTAAGCCGCGCCTGTTTAAAGTAGTTTTTGGTATGACGCGTGAGGTGCGTCATAGGCCATAGTCATAGTGTAAAGATTCCTTACACTATGCCATAGTTTTATCACTGTTGGTTTCTCTACAAGGGTAAAATTACTTAATCCATGCTACAAATACATCAGTGGATGGCGTCAAAAAATCCGTAAAATGTACCTATAACTCTACTTCAACGATTTAAAATTTAGATTTTTACTTTTAACGGTAATTCAATTATGACCGCAATTTAAAGTGAGTTTATTATTTACTAAAATTTGATTTACCGAGCAGTTTTACGTCTGGGACTAACAAAATATAAAATCTACCAAATTACACTGTATAAAACAAAAAATGGATCACGGAAATCAGATAAACGGTTTCAAGTTTTGTTCACGTAAAGCACAGAATACATTATATGATGTATGTAATATATTGAATTGACAATAGACAGTCATACACTGCAATTTCACTCGAGAATGTACCTATGGCAAAGAGCACTCTGATGTTACTCAGCGCTGGGCTTTGCCCAGTTTCCCAGCCCAAGTGTTGAAGAATGTTAAGTTAGGACATAATTTATGATTTCGTTAAATAAATCATCGATCGAAATATAGCTACTTACTTATCTTGTACTTCTTTATCTATACGTTACATTCGATTTAAAAATAATGTCACTTTTTATTCAAAAAGTGTTCGGGATCCAACGTGTCCTTTATGGCCACTTTGCCAGGCACTTTTTTGTTTTGTCATATTATGACAAATATTTGAACTTTAACTTAACCTCGGACTTAATAAGTTTTGAACTAAAACTAGAACTTAAAACTCGAATACACAAAAACTTAATTCTAATTTTAGTTCTATCGCTAATTTACCCCTAAAATAAAATCTAGCAAGAAATGGGATAAGGGCTAGATTGGCGGTCGACCTTAAAACCTCGCGATTAAGTGTTAGGGCACCAGAATAGATAATAGTACAAGTGTTAGGGTAAAAGTAGGAATAGGAGAAGAATAAGGGGTACAGATAGAGGTAGAATTCATGGTATGATGAAGACGAAAAATTTATTTTTCGTAGATTTAGTGTTTGGGATTGGGATAGACTACTGATAGAGGAAGACTTAGGGGTAGAGATATGAATAAATAAATAAATAATAAATATTTGACAACATCACATACATTGCTCCAATCCCAAAGTAAGTAGCTATAGCACTTGTGTTATGGAAATCAGAAACAACGGTGGTATGACACACACCCAGACCTGAGATAATATTGAAAAGTTCATTTTCTACATTGACCCAGCCGTGGATCGAACCCGGGACCTCAAGAGATGGTGACGCCTTGAAAACCGGCGTGCGAACCACTCGACCACGGACGTCGTCAGAATGAATAAAATGTAATTTTAAGTAACCGCTTCTGTGGTTTAGTGGTTCGCGTACGTGTCAGACGCAGGGGTCCCGGGTTGGATTCCCAGGTGGGGGGTACAATTTGTACTCGATTTGGTTGGTGGTAGGGCTTATTTCAAGTCCGTCTGGCTATCTACCACCATCTTACCTAAGTCTGACGCCATAACAACAGTTTCAAAACTGTTTTGTTCCGGCAGTTAGAGGTAATGGCTATCGCCAGTTCCTCAGTGGTGAGGATTCTGGGTGTAGTGCGCTTACACTTTCGGCCTTATCGTCACTTAACATCAATTGAGGTGAAGGCTATCCCATTATGAATAAAAAAACTTGATTCATAGGGTTAAAAATTAGGGATGGGGAAATATGGTATGGTAAAATGTTGCTTCATCGCGATTTCGTGCGTCGAGTACGTATTACACTTTGCACTCTTCTCAAAATACTATTTTCACCTCTCCAGCACGAAAAGGGTGATTTTGGCGCGTAAAAACTCGCAGCAAAATCTATTTTTGCTGCGAGCGTGAGACAAAGTGATTTTTTAATTTCTAACACCAACTTTTGAAATAATAAAGAAAAAACAAATAAAGTGACAAGGATGACACTTGTAAAATTGATATGTGAGAAAAGGATAGATAGAGTGCTTTATGGTGTCATACACGGATTAAAAAGTAAAAAAATAAAATGCACGGATATACCAAGGAGTTTTAAATAAGGATTGTTAAAAAAGAAGGTTGATAATTCGAAATAAAGAGTATGGAGGTAATGATGTCACATGTAATGAAACAAATATGAAATAAGAAAAAATAATGAAATTTATTAACAAATTATATGTTTTATGATTATAAATAAATAAATAAGACGGGATATTAATGAATAAGAGAAAAACACAACGTAATGTAATCAAAACGACCGGAATCTACTTTACTTACTGACTCTATGAATAAAATTTTTCAGCATAGGTTTGATCGAATTATTTTTGTGATAAATTACAAAAATGAATGCGTCCAACGATGAAGATATTTTCATAACTAAAAAGAGTTAAGTGAACAAGTTACTAATGCTGAATTAAGCTTTTTACCAGGAAAGTCACGTGAAAATTTTCTCGCTGGTAAAGGTGAAAAGTTGTATGTTTTACACGAGACCAAAATGTTGTTCTGCCTCGTGCCTTTAAATCACTCACTGTGCTCAGTAGTCTATATTAGAATCACTCGCTATGCTCGTGATTCAATTCTAGACTACTTCGCTAGTTCGTGATTTAAAGTCGGCACTCGCAGCACTAATTGTTTTTGGTCACTTGTATAACAAATAACTATTCCTATATGTCACATTTGACAGTTAATGAAAACTCAACAACGTAACCTTTTAACAGTGGGGACACAATATTTATTTATTCAAAGGCATAATTGCTTAACTTTTTTCAGTTCATAATACATATTTATTGTAATAATCAGGAAATAAAGCAAATTTACGATTTATTTTGACAAATCACACTATGGACTGACCCTACTTTAGTGCAAAATGCTACATGACTAAGTTTTAAGACAGCCGTGTTCAACGAGCTCATAAAAAATAGTCAAGTGGAACAAACAAGCAAATCTTTTTAGGCAAGTTAGCAACAAATATATGGAACTATGTTTTTTCCTTCGTTACTCACACACTCACGGGTTGTGTATGTGTGAGTATTTATGTTTAGGAGTGTGTGCGTGTAGGCGTGTCGGCGATAGTGTTATCGCGTCTGAGGCTTGCAAAAATACACAACAAACATGCGAAGTATATGCCATGTGGTCAGATAAAACACAGGTGTTTAAATTAATTAAATTTGGGTTTTGGATATTTAGTTTTAAACAATCACTGAAAATAAAGTCAGGAAATTTCAGGTAAGTAATAGGTAAACAAGTAATTCCGGATTCTCGTAAGTTTACGAAAATTACGCTGTGTGTATTTTATCTACTGATATCAAACTTTTTAAAAATCTAAACAGATTACATTTCCGAGTAGGCAATTCTTTCATTTTTTCATGACGTTTTAGTTCAGTTCAGAGTCCTTTTAGGTTTATCAACTCTTAAAAAAATAAAATTTTCTTTACTACAAAAAACCAGGAAAGTGCGAGTCGGACTCGCGCATGAAGGGTTCTGTACCAAAAAACGGCAAGAAAAAAACACGTTTGTTGTATGGGAGCCAACCTTAAATATTTATTTTATTCTGTTTTTAGTATTTGTTGTTATAGCGGCAACAGAAATTACATCATCTGTGAAAATTTCAACTGTCTAGCTATCACGGTTCATGAGATACAGCCTGGTAACAGACAGACAGACAGACAAACAGACAGACGGACAGCGGAGTCTTAGTAATAGGGTCCCGTTTTTACCCTTTGGGTACGGAACTCTAAAAAGAACAACAAGCGCCCCGCAATGGTTTTATTTTTTTATTCAAATAAAATTAGTTAACAAAATAGTGGTATTTTTGGATATTTGTTTATAGTTCACACAAACAATATGTAGGTACAAAAAGTAAATGTAAATTTATTTAAAGCACGTGTGTGTATGTTAATTAGCAATTTACTAATTCGCGTGATAACTTAAGCGCGATGTATAAACATCACATTATTCGACAGAATTACATAATACGTACCTACTATCTTAATTTGAATAGACAGGAGAAAAGAAAAGAAAGAAAATTTTCCGGAAAAGTTTGAGCTTAAAATCTTTACAGAAAATTTCATAGATTGGCTGGTGATATTCAAAACCTGTGAAAGCCTTGAGTATTTTTTTTATTGTAAATTATATTATTTACATTGCATTGTTTAATTATATAAAAAAACGTGATGTTTGACAGTGTTTTTATGTAATGTTTAACCAAAAGACGTTGACATAACAGTATATGATAGGGCAAGAAAAAATGCGCAAAAAATCACGCGCAATATACATATTTATATTTTGTTGACTTGAAAGATTAACGTCCCAACATAAGCATAAACATGCATGTTAGCCAGTTTGAGTTTCAATTTGAATTTTATCTGTTTGCTATTATAAAATGTACGATACTTTTATTGTTTTATGTATGTATACCTACAACCGATAACTAAGTAGGTGATGTAAATAAAACCTTCACGGTCTAAAAATCTAGATTTTTTGCGATAGATAAGTTTGATGCATGCAGTTTATTGTTTAGTTCGCATGAAGTTTTTACTTTTGTGTTGTTTTAGGTTAATGATTTGAGAATGGCAAGAATAAAGTTGGTACCTATGTACTATAGGTAATTTCTTTTTACATTTGACTAGATATACCTATAAATAAGTATTTTTACCATTGAAAATGGTTATCAGATGCAAATCGCCTGAGACGTATTTTTGGCCATATCTCCGAGGGTTTTGGGTAGACCGAGATGAAAATAGCACCAAAAGTTGAGGAATTTATTGAGACATGTGTGGACGATTGAATTTTGAAAGTCTACTGGTAACTTTTTTTGTAATTTTGCAAAATTTCAAAAATTCCGGGTTTTTAACGGGGTGTTTGTTTACTAAATTGTAAATATTTCTGGAAAAAAACCGACTTAAGAAAAAATGAAAAAAAGGGTCCTAGGGTATTAGTTTAGCTACCAAATGGCGAAATAATTTTGAAAATGGGTAAATAATTGTGACCTGTAGGTGGTCCCTTTAGATTTGGAATTATAGAGAAACGGCTGATTCCGCACATAAAAAGTGATGTAGCTTCAATTATTATTGACCCATCGTCATGGTAATAGTGTTAAAAAATGCAGAAGCAGACGAGAAGTGCATTCGTTGGAATTTTGAAAATCGGTTAATAATATTTCGGCTGCGTCGAGGCAGTCAGCGGGCGCTTTTGTGACACGAGGCGGAGCCGAGTGTCACAATCGTAAATAAATAGTAACTTTAAAGATATAATAGGATTTTGCATTTGATTTGATTTTGGTTTTTCGTAAATTTGTGCAAAAATATAATAGGATTTTGCATTTCATTTGATTTTAGTATTTCGTAAATTTGTGTGTTCATTTTCAATGCTCCGATTCTTGCGGGGACTGTAAAATCTGTGAATTTTTTATTAACAGAAGTCAATATCTATTTTCCAAGAGACACATTTTGACTGCTTAAACTTTAGTAAATTGAAATATTATGACATTGTTTTTGTATGATATCGTGGTGTAATTGACATTTTGAGCTATAATATTCCACATTTTGTAATTTATTGACTTTTAAGCCTTTTTTTTTTGTTTTTTGACATACTTAAGTACATACCGTACTCTGACAACTATATTGTTGACATTTTGATTTTGACTTTATCGTGTAAGATTGGACATTTGGACATTTTGAATTGTAAACTGAATTTAATTGTTTACGCTATTTTTGGAGCCCAAATTTGGTATGTTTTTAAAATGTTTTTTGGTTTAATTTAAAACAAGTGGCTGAAAGATAAAATATAGTAAATATATTTTTAGATATACCGGATATACCGGCTCAGCAGGTGGAGCGACAATCTTCGCAAGATGTTGGTGATGATTTTCGATTTGATATATTTTACAAAATTTTATGCATATTTATATTTAAGTATAATTTTAGTCTACCTATAAGAACCACATGAATAATATGAAAGATAACTTAGTAGGGCAGGGCAGCATAAACACGACTGAAGATATAAATATTTTTATTCTTTACCTCTTGAAAACAAAAAGATTAGGAGTAAATAAAGAAAAATTAAAAAGCATTTCTGATGCAGATACTTGCAGCTGTATTTGCTGAATTAAAATACTTTCAGCTGTATTTGCATTGTTCACTGATGTTTATGGCGTCTCATGGCAAAACAGTGTTTCTTAGATTTTTCCGTTCCAACTTCATGACTCAGAAAGTATTTTTATACTAGCATGAAAATTTGATATTTTTCAATAATTTAAATCCTAGCCGATTTATCTCCAGCCCGAGCTTTTACTGTGTTTTAGTGTGTACGAAATTGCGCCTTCCTACTGATAAAACAAAACAACCTAAATAATGTGCGACCTCGAAATCTAAATAAGCGACTATCAGCAACGCTTCCGACCTCCTTTGCCTTCCTACGAACGCTATTTTACATTTTTTCACCAAAAAGTTTATCTAGTTTTTTCTACAGACTTGAAAATTTTTCGCTATTAAGCCTCGATTACATACGCCGATTTTAGGAACCAATTTTGGGTTGCCACCCGTACTTGACAATAAAATATTTTAGATTAAGTTCGATTTTAAAATCGAATCTACACTATAACGGAAAAGTAAACATTGTTTAAGATTGGAGATGAGAATTGAAAATAAAAAATCATAAAAAATGTTGACCTTTCCGTCATTTGTGCAAATTCACTGTTAAAATTTAACTTATTTATACGAGTGGCAACTCTAAATTGGTTCCTTAAATCGGCGTATGTAATCGAGGCTTAAGTAATAAGTTTATGGTTTTTTCTTAATATTTTTCATTAAAAAGTTTGAATCATACAGTTATTGCTAGGTAGTGTTTGTTATATGGTCTGTGCTGCTTGGTTTCGCTTGGTTTCTGCTCCAAATGATTATTTAATTTTTTTACCAAAAAGTTGTTTTAATCTTTATGTTCCCATAAAATACTCTTGATTTCTGGCCGAAAGAAAACTAATTTACTTTGTTTATCAAAAAGTTGCAACTAGTTTTTTCGTCATTAATAAGTTTGTATAGTTTCTTGGTTTCCAAGTCGATTAAGGAGGATGCGCCACATAACCTACCACGCAGGCCCAATGCGGACTGATGGATGTTTACGACTGCAAATGCAGCCGGGACTAACAGCTTTAAGTGCCTTCAGAAGCACGCAGGAACTCGAAATAATAAATTTTTGGTCACCCATCCCATGACCAACCATTGCAAAAGTTGCTTAAACTTCGCAATAGCAGGGTCAGGCGCTAAACCAATGCGCCACCAAGTTCTCCACTTGTGGACAGTAATGGACAATTATTGTGGACTTTATTAATGATGATGAAGATGATGAAAAATCATCATCTTAGGCGTGAAATACACAGAAGAGATGCGGCGGAGATACGGCGCAGACGGCGGCGATACGTGGTATTTCCTTTGCCGAAAGCATCCGAAAGTCTCACATCTGCACCGTATCGCCACCGCATCCGATCCGCATCGCTTCTGTGTATTTCACGCCTTAGCAACAGGATTATTTTAGCGACTTATTGCTTACGGCTACGCAATTAAACAACATAAAAACAACTTTGTTTACATTAACTACGTGATATGAAGACGAACCCCTGGACGTGTCTCTAGATAATAATAATTTTAGTTTGTGCACGTAGCCATCATTTTGTTTATGAATTCTTATAGCGAAAAATAATTATTGCAACTGTAATTGAACCGTCTGTAAAAAATCTAATAAATAATTTTATTTTAATAATAATTTAATAATTTTAAAGGGAGTTAGGACATTTTATTTTTATACAAGGTGTTACAAAACAACATTTGCATTTAGATATTTTCTTTATGTTTCCACTATTATTTTTTGTGTGAAACAGCAGATTTTTTTTGCGATTTTAGTGTTGGTCCTATAGTAAAAGTTGTTCACTTTTGGGACCATACAATTTACCATATTCGGCATGGTTTATTTTGTAATACGTTGTATAATAAATATTTTTTTACAGATGGTTAATTTTCAGTTGGAATATATAGACGGTTATAATAATATCCGCCTAATTACGTGAAATTGTATCGTACTTGGATGTGTGCATGGAAGCCAGTAATCTTTCAATATAAAAATCCTAGAATTATATTCGAATTGTGCATAAAACAAATATATGACTTAATTAAGATTTATTCACTTCTCAAGCTTACGCGCTCACTAGACATGAATTATAACAATTTTTAACGGATACTAGCGCGGTTTTATTGAAAGTACTTTGGTAATTAGTTGGTATTTGGTTTGATTTTTGATTTAAAAAGTCTTTTATTTCATCAATTAAGATTTCTTTTTGGAACACTTCAAAGTATGAAAATCGACAACTAAGATTATTTTTCTTTGGTTTTGGAGAAAGTTAACTTATTTTAGACTTACCTCATTTGATTTGATTATCTTATCTCACAACAAGTTTAATGATTGAAGTGTTAAAATTAACTTGTGAAGTTAATATATCGCAAAAAATATTGCACTTTAAGCATTCTGACAAATACTAATGTTTTAAGAAACATAACAATTCTGCGTGCGTGGAAAATAGGAATTAGTAGTTAATCATTTTCGGAGTAGGAGCTTTAAAAACAATTTTAGTGAACATTGTACAAATTTACTCAGAATCATTGGTGCTATTATTAGAGAGAGCAAATTTCCTTTCGATTCCTTAAAAAAACATTGATTTTGAAAAGATTTAATGCCTATCTCAGAAAATTACAATAAGTAGGTAACTGTGAAATAAATATCAAAGATAATATAGATAGGTAGTAAAAGTAGCTGATGTTTGTTTAATAATCTTTGATAACAAAAACACAAACAATGGTTATCTTTTAAAAAGAGTCTTTTAAAGTGAATAGGGAATATTCATCAAATTTTTTGATGAATCAACATTAAAAATAAAACTTTTTTCATGCTTTTTTCTCGTGATATAGGTAGTTACTTGAAGTTAGCACGCAGCAGCGACCGCCGAAAACGCTCTATACGAAACGGACATGATATATGACGTCACATATCACGTTTCAAGCGCGCGTTTACTATGGAGTTAGCCGAGAATTTTCAATTATTTTCAGTTATCTCCCTAAATTTTGCGTTTGAGTACATACTATGTGTCATACAAAAATGATTTCTTATTCGATATTCTATCTGACTGTTAAGTTCATTATATTCGAAAGTGAAAAAAAAAATCTTTATTTTTCCTGATTTCATCGTGTGATTAAACTAAAATAATACATTAAATATTTTTTTTTATTTTCCTGTTCCATCATGTTTTTATGCGTGTCCGAAGCGATCAAGCTCAAATTTATTAAAATCGGTGGCATATGCATATTTCCTATTGTCATGAAATTTTCATTTAAAAATCGTGCTTGAAATAAAGGCTGTTTCAGGCTTTTTATGAACATTTTAAAATCAACGGAACTCAAATCTTTTTGTTAAACAGTTATTTTTATTTAGTGTTTCGATAAAAAAATCTTTTATTTTATAGATCGTATTAGTTTTAGTATGTTTTATTAGTTTTTATATGAACATTGACGAACATAATAGAAACATGCTTATTTCAAATCATGTTATAAAATTTTCGTAAGAGTCGGCTTTAATTGTTGTACCGGTAACTCGGAGATAAATAATCTGTTACTTAACATCGTTTCACATGGATACAAATAATTGTATGTTGCTGTTGATGCATGTATGTAGCAGTCACTTTGGTAATCTTGATTTTGTCTAAACGTTAAAGACATGGCATAAATTACAAATGATCATGGGATGGGTGACCAAAAATTGATTATCAGCTCCTCCGTGCTTCAAAAACCGTTAAAGCGTTGGCCTCGGCTGCATTTGCAGTCGTTAACACCCACTAATTCCCGTTGGGCCTGCGTGGTGGGATATGGCCCATTAGTGTTCCTACACTATCTTGGGATCTTCATACAAAAGATGGCTTCATTTCCTAATGAAGCCATCTTTTGTATGAAGATCCCAAGATTAAATCCCCAGTCGATGAAACTTTGCAGTATGAACCAAAACCTATGTACAAATAACCAAAAAAAAGTCGATTTAGATAATTAAAAAAATATGTGTCATATATCATGAGGATTTACTGTGGGGATCCACTACCTTCCTTTCCTACACTACATCTTCCTTATCCACCCATAAGGAAGGCCTGTGCCCCATCCCGATCTGTGGGTTGATGTCGACAGCAAAGGTTTCATCAGGTTTTATACATGCGAAAGTAACAAAAAAAATTTTCAAAAGATACAGGTGCCAAAATTGAATTTCGCCCAGGGCTGCGAGTTATTTAAAATTAATCAACCTAACAATTTATTCAGTTCCAGGCTCACTAGTATACTTTTTCGCCTTTATATTTAAGTAAATACGACCCTTTCCCGTGGAAATCTGGAAAATTCTGTCTGACTTAGCATCGATTATTCAAATTAAACAAAAACATGGAAAAAAATTAATAAAATGTTATTAATTTTCCGTGTTTTCTCATTAGTATGAATATTAAGTGCGCAAAATAAAAGAAAAAAGCATGAAAACCTTAAAAATGTATTACTTATCTTATTTTGAAAATCCTTTTTATTTAAACTTGAATATTTTTATATATTTCTAAGTTTTAAAATTAGAAATATTAAAACAAATAAAACTTAAAAATATTTTAAAGTTTTTTTTTTATCTTTTTTTTATAGCCAACAACTAGAAAGTCTTATTTCACACAGTCCAGCAACACAAAGACGTTAGGAAAGGCTCCAGTTTTCCCATAGCTCATTGTTTCCTATCTGATGTGGGTAACAAACAAATTGCGCAACCGATTACACTGCGCCGGCGCAACTAACAACTGTTTTGTGGAATTACAACAGTTTTTATTGCATTTTACAATTATTTCTAGTTGTCTTTGGGGTACTTACGAGGGTGGTTTGATAAGTCCATGACTATGGAAAGCAGAAACACTTTTTTCGGCATATTTTGTTCTTCTCTACATACTACTTTTTGTAACTTTGCGTACTCAGTCCAACGTAGTTCCTAATCTATCTCTTTAAATATTTTTTTGTAATTGAAATGAATGCCCATTTCAGGCTCACCACCTTTTGGCTTGATGATAATATTTGCCCTGCAAGACATTTATTCATATTTGGTAATCTAGATCCTATTCCCTATTAGAGATATAGATTCATATCGTAATTCGACGAGTTTTGATGTCATGAGTGCAGCCGAGAGACGACAGCAGGGTCATTAAGAAAAAATAGAAGTCGCTTGAGCTTTTTGTTTCCAATTGTCTTGTTTTCTATAATGTTATGCGTTTTTTTTATAATTCTCATAACTTTTCCGCTCTTTTTCAGAAGATTTCTAATAGAGATCTCCTGAAAAGTAGTAGCGATCTTTGGTCATTGCTATGTTTGTTTGGTTTTGGTATGTTTTACCAAAACTTCACCAGTTGTTAGCCAATTTTAACAAATATTTTTTATCTGAAAGAACATGGTTCGTGTGGTTCCTGTTTAAAATCTGTAAAAAAATTACAGAGATCTGGCTAGTAGTTTTTTTTTATCCTGAAAATATCAATTTATCTTACCATTCGCACGAGTTTTTACGGATTATTTTTGTTTATGAACCGATTTAGATAAATTTTTTTTGACGATAGGTCCTCAAAGGTAAATACTACTAATATTATTAATGTGAAAGTTTGTGGGTTTGGATGTTTAGATGTTTGGATGTTTGTTCTCGATCACACAAAAACTACTGAACGGATTTGGTTGAAATTTGGCACACAGATAGTAGATAGCCTAGATTAAAACATAGAATACTGTTTATCCCGATATTCCCACGGGAACGGGAACCACGCAGGTGAAGCCGCGGGCGGCCGCTAGTAGGATAATAATATGTATTGTGTAGTGGTTGAGATATTGGTAGATTTATCCAAAACAAACCAAGCTATGGTCTGCAACGTTCAGGGCAGGCACGTATCCAAGGGGGGGGATAGTTGGGATTTATCCCCCCCCGAAATCCAGAACACACAGTACAGAACTAAATTCAAATTTAGCGGGCGAGGCACTCTCCGGTTTGCGGGATGCAGTTGTCCCCCCCGAATTAAAAGTCTGGATACGTGCCTGGTTCAGGGACTAGACTTGGACTACAAAACGCAGAAGGCACAACGAAACTCCTTAAAAACAAACAGCGTGAATTTGGAAATTGACTTATGGGCATTGTACTATTGAAAATATTATTTAAAGTTAAATAATATCTACTAGGTACTAAAAAGTTGAAATAAAAGCTTTAAAAAAGAAAAACCTCCTTCAAAAACCTGAAATCAAAACGCATAAAACACGTCAATGAAGTCGGGTGGGGCTATTTTAGAATAAAAAAAATAAGTTGTCCTTCAGCCCCACCCGACTTCAATATATATACCTACGTGTTTTATTAATATTGATATGAGTAACGTAACTAATGATTTGAACATTATTTATTGCTTTTTAGAGGTAGGTACATATTTAATTTTGAAGCTGTTTTTGTTTTCAGGTTTGAGTTGGTCTCATAGTAAAAGTCGTTCAGTTTGATGGTTCCTATCTACCATATTCGGCTCTAGGGTTTTTTTTAATAACAAGTTGTAAATATTAAATGATAGGGAATATTGGTTTCGTTACGAAACTAACGGCCAAATACTCAAACGAAAGTTAAGACCATCTTAAACTTAGAATTATTGATCTTACCTAAAAAAAGTTGTCATTTTTGACAGAAACTCTATGAAACTGACAGCTTCCTTAAAGTTAAGGGGACCTCAACCAAAGATTTTAGCTAAGAAGCCTTATGCCTCGATTACATACGCCAATTTAGCTTCCTAGCTAGGAACCAATTTCGGGTTGCCACAATAAAATATTGTAGAATAAGTTTGATTTTAAAATCGAATCTACACTATAACGGAAAAGTAAACATTGTTAAAGATTGGAGATGAGAATTGAAAATAAAAAATCATAAAAAATGTTGACCTTTCCGTCATTTGTGCAAATTCACTGTTAAAATTTAACTTATTTATACGAGTGGCAACTCTAAATTGGTTCCTTAAATCGGCGTATTTAATCGAGGCTTTATTCATTCGGCCGTAAAGATTGTACCTACTTAGGTTTCAGGTTCAGAAGACGTATGTTCACTTTTTTACACTACTGTCTCTTATGAATATTACATTTGAGTCATCATGAATGAATGATCGCGAAATGCTAACAAGGGCAAGTTCTTAGCCTTTCAAACGACTGCACGACTGTATATAAACAAGTTGAATGACTTACTGTCGTATAAAGATTATTAACTATGAATCAATTTTCGCGAGTGACCTTGAATGCGTACGAAATCGATTTAACGTCTCAGCTCATCATTTCAATTACCAGCATAACATATCTCGCCGATACCCGACAGAATTTATTACTTCGGCCCGAACAAACAACAACATTTTTGTGTACCGTCCTCTACACACAGCCGGCTGTTAAAACACACACACATACACACACAAAACAAACCAGGAAACGTCTAGCGAAAAACAAACAAGGGTCTTTTGTGCTCTGTAAACAATTCGTTGCCTGTATGCAACAGGCGTGACGCGACACGAAAAAAAAACACCGCTACAGGTTACCTTCACTAGATGGCGTGCGAAGACATAAACGAGATAGTTCATACGTCACCTAACAGATGTCGGTAATCTTAGTTGGGCTAGTTTATTTTTATCACGCTGTTATCAAGAGATACTTTTTTTATAAATAAAAGTTAATCGCGTTTATTATATTAATGATAAGGTGACCTGTTTTTGTTTATATTGTCAAAATGGACACAGTTTGGGGTTCAATGTGACATCGATAACCATTTTTGCAACTAGTTACTTATCTTGTGTTTAAGTACTTAACTTAGTATACTTTACCTTACATTAGGTACCTTACTATATAAGGTATCTTAGATTTTGCATTCAGTTTCATAATATTTTTCACTCAAAAGTTACAATGATTCTCACAAATTGTTTTTAAAAAGGTATAGGAGATACAATAGTAGTTCTACTACGCTAGTACTATTATTTATTCTGTAGTTCCACTTTGAAAATTATTAGCAATTATTAGGATTAAAAATTAATGTATAAAAAATTATTTGGCGGCAATGCCGTTGATCTACCTACTTGAAAATTCCAACGCACGAATAGAAACTAATAAAAAAGATTTTGTGTCCATCTAGGATCCATTTAGCGTCAGTTCGCTTTATAACAATATTTAATACTCTAATTCCAACGAACCTTAAAGTTAAGGCCACCTTAAATTCAAAAAATGACCGATTTGACAGAAACTATGAAACTGACAGCTTTCCTGAATTTAAGGAGACCTTAACTTAAGATTTTAGCTTAGAAGCCTTTGAGTATTCGGCCGATGACACTCAAATTATGGAAAATGGAGCTTTTGATGATATAACATACTCATTGTTTTTAATTTGGGAAAATAAAATTATGTTCTTTATGTGTTTCTCCATTTTCTGTATTTTTCTTGGTTTCATAACTTTCATATCTACTTGGACACGAAAGATTGGTGGTTTGATTTAGAAAATGCTTCCTGGCTTGTACACTGAAGTGTACGTAGGTATACATTTATGTAGTATGTGCATTAATAGCTTATTAGGAATTTTATATTAGTTAGGTGTAAGTACTATTCATAGTACGCACACTTTCTTCAACTACCTTATCGTATTTTATTTTTCTATGCCTGCCCATCCTTAGGTTGCCTGGAAGAAATAGCTTTTTAGTGATAATGCCACCAATTGTAAAATGTCTCCTTTGTCACGGCAATACTATTATTACCACGCCTTTGTACTTCTGATTTTCTTTTTGTTTTTTGAATATAGTTGAATTTTTTCTAGTCGACCGAGCGAGCGCGAAGCGCGAGCGAAGCCTCTCTGCTTCACCTGGGGAAAAATGCTTTCGTATGTCTGTCCGCTTTCCAGCTGTCTGTTCTCCTCTACAACCGATTCTTCTGAAATTTGTGAGCAGGTTCGATTATTATATAGAATTTTTGGTCGAGCCAGTTTTCCGAAAATTTGTGAGAAAGAAAACACCCGTTCGAAAAATGTTCAAAATTAGAAGCGCCAATTAGCATCGAATAAATATAATAAAGAATATCTAACCTACCAAACAGCACATAATGCTTTTCAAAAGCAGTGTCAACCTCGTGGTGACATCTATTAGATTAATTTTTAAACAACATACAATTTGAGCGAAGTCTACAGCTCACTGAGCCTCTAGTATATTTTATTTAGTATTATAAGTACAAATAAATAAATAAATAAAATGTACATAGTTCAGTGGCCTAGTATCTGGACTCGTCCTATTTTCGCTTTTCGCTTGATAAATGACATAAAACAAAATATTTTTTGTGTACATTGGAAAACGAATAAAAAATAAATTTTTATAAGAATTGTCCTACATCTTTAAGGTACCTCATTTTCGTGCCATAAATGCATTACAAACACTGTTATTCCATAAATAGCTCACAGGGAACCTAATACCGTTATGAGTGGCAGGAGCCATGTTATGCTTAGTTAGCCCTTCGATAATAACAAAATATTTACTTTTAAAGCACTATCTTCAGGTGTCCTTACTATAGAAACCTAAGTTAGTTTAACAGTCACTCGTGTACTTACCAAAATGACTCATAATAACATTAACAATAGGTTCACAGTTGCAAACATAACTGGAGCTGATAAGTCGAGTGTTGTTACAACAAGAAATTAGTCATAGACTAAGATTGTCGGGCAATATTTAAAAAAAATATTAATTGTTTTGCTAAAGTCTATCGTAGACAAGTTCAAGATTTAAAAATAGATTTTGTTGAAGGTTCTGTAGATTTAAGAGGTGTCTAGATTTAAATTTATTATTAGAAAACTATTTTTTTTAAGTTACTTTGTGTGGCAACTATATATTTTTACACGCCGTCGCTTATTTTACGCACAGACTGGGCACATACGAAATCAGATTCAGAACAAGTACCTACTCGTAAAAAACTTTAGCATGTAATATTTATATTTTGAATATAATAGTAGATGCAACATATTATGTATCTATCTCAGCGCATGGAAAAAGGTTCTTTATCTTAAGAATTCGCTTAATATTTCTATTAATAAATTGTAACGCTGTTGGTTTTCAAATAAAATAAATAAAAAAAAAAGTTTGTTACGTTTCTATTTCTATTGATAGATTTTCTCGAAGAAAAGATAACAACTTAGAATAGTCATGATCTAATTTAAATAACAACAAACAACCATATGCCATATATCTCGTGAGGCAAAACTATCATTGACCGAGCGAGCACGAAGTGCGAGCGAAGCGTCTCTGCTTCAGCTTGGGCAAAAATTCTTTCGTATGTCTGTATGTTCTCTTCTACAGGTCGCATTTCTTAACCGATTTTCGTGAAAATTTGTGAGCAGGTTCGAAAATTATATAGAATTTTTTTGTCACGCCACTTTTTCGATTTTTTAAAAAATGGCGGAGATATGTAAAGAAAACATATTGCAGTCCAGCTTTCCGGCTCTGTCTTTTCTCCTCTACAGGTCGCATTTCTCAACCGAATTTCGTGAAATTTTGTGGGCAGGTTTGAAAATTATATAGATTTTTTTAAGTTGAGACAATTTTTCTAAATTTTTCGTAATGGCGGAGATATGTAAGAAAAATGTATTTCAGTCCGGCTTTCTGGCGCTGGATGTTCTCCTCTACAGGTCGCATTTCTCAACCGATTCACGTCAAATTTTGTGAGCAGGTTCTAAAATTACATAGATTTTTTTTGTCACGCCAGTTTTTTGAAATTTTTTATAATGACGGAGAAATGTAAAAAAACATATTTCAGTCCTACTTTCCAGCTGTCGATTTTCCTCTACAGGTCGTATTTCTCAACAGATTCTCGTGAAATTTTGTGAGCAGGTTATATTTATATAGAATTAAATAGATCGATAATTGAAGAGATCGATAATTACATAGAATTTTTTAATTTAGCCAGTTTTTCTCTATTTACCAAAAATCACCATTTCGAAAAATGTTTAAAATTAGAAGCGCCATCTAGCTGCGAATATACCTACCAAATAATACCAAACAGCACGTCCCTACTACGTGCTTTGAAAAAGTGTTGAAAAAAGGGGTGACGACATCTTTTAGATTATTTTTTAAACAACATACAATTTGAGATACTCACGGAGCCACTAGTTTTAAAGATTTTAATTAAGCTTTAGACCACATCACTCACAACGGAACCCTCCACAAACACAACATGCAGTCACGGTTCGCTTTATTATTGTTTTTTCTTCTGTTACAGATTGTATTGAAAACAATTCGAGTAGTGGCTTCAGTCATTTCAAGAGCGCTGCGGCGGCGTGCCGCAAGGTGGTGCGCTGGGGCCACTATTGTATTAACAGTTTAATGAAGTGCAGTGTTTGTATAAACTGGGAGACTTTGTGATATCTGGATGTGTCTCCAAAGGGATGAAGAGGATGTTCACTTTATAAATGAGACGGTAAGTTTTTTGAAAGCAACTTACTCTAGCGTTAAAAACTAAACTAGTTAATGAACTAATTAGTGTTATTTTCAGTAAAAAAACAGTTTCATGTAAACAAACATTTCTGACTTTAAATCTATGGAGTTTCGATTATTTAACTTTTAACTTTTCAATTAATCATACCTATTAGGAAAACCTTGTTTTTAGGGTTCCGTAGTCAAATCAACAAGGAACCTGTCAATCTGTCCGTTCGTGCGCGACTTAGCTCAGTTTCCCTAGCATGACCACTGAAACATGTATATATCGCGTGGTATAGCGTTTTATTTACCCTCAACCGTAAAAATCCCTTGTTTTTTGACAAATAAACATGGTAAATTGCTATATCAAATCGCGTTTAGATGATCATGCTAAGGTGGCTGAAGCCCTTGGTACTAGAAAGCTGTATTTAATTATGCCACAAAAGTAGTAGAATAAAATCTTGAAAATTATTTTTTCACTTATAGTAAAAATGCTAATAATTGCTAATGGATGCGTGAAAAAATTAAAGATTAGGGAAAAATCTAGACAACTCAAAAGCCGTCCTTGTCACATGTTTTTTTACTTTTTTATTCAAAATTTATGGACCCCTAGATGGTCAATACAAACTTCAAATTTCGTTATAAGGTGATGAAAACCAATTAAGTAGATTCGTTTTCAAAAAAGTGAAACCTTATTAAATTTTAAATTTTTCGCATACACAATGCTATTCTATTTTATATTAAAACTGTTCCTACATCAAAAGTGGCACCACGGTGAATTTTAATTAATATTATAATTATTATTACCTAGTACATAAATTTAATAAAACTTTACGTTTGTTTAAGACCCACAGTCTAGCTTTTTACATTCCCTCGTAGTTATTTTTATAAGTAGATAGAAAAACTGCTAAAAGTGGCCGTTCATGACACATTTGCTATCTACTTCTACGAATGACTACGAGGGATTGTAGCAACTTTCTAAAATACTAGCTAGACTATGGGTCTCAGAAATTCAAACCCTTGAGGGTGTCACTTTTCGTATGCTAGCTAGATAAATATTAGAAAAAATCGACTCACCCGTAGCACTGTCCCGTCCCAAAACGACTTGACCCGTAGCACCAAAGAGAATGTAAAAACGTCGTAGCACCTCTGACGGGACGGCCCCTCTGAGCTGCTACGGGTGAGTCGATTTTTTCTAGTATTTTTCAAATATCATTTATCTTAAGTAAAACCTTATTTCTAATAACTATTTTCCTATTCAAATTATCAAACAATACAAAATCATCAAGTCAGCAAACCGCTCTACAACGTGTTAATGAAATAGCGCAAAATGAGAAAACCGTTTCTTTGGACCATCAAACTGAACAACTTTTACTATGGGACCAACTCTGAATTCGCGAAAAAAAATCTGCTGCTTCATACATTTTTATATTTGCGTTATTAATTTTTGTATAAAACAGCTGATTTTTTCGGTTAACGGTCGGAAACGGTTTTCTCATTTTGCGCTGTTTCATTATTAACACGTTGTATGTACAAAACACGATTTTAAAAAGTATCTAAAGTTATTATGACAGGGTACCATGCTAATTAATGAGAAGTACCTAATGTACATTTAATGAAACAGGTTTTCCAAAACACCCTTCGTAATCTTTTCTCCAAGTTTCAATAAAGACAAATTATTTCCCCTGAAAGAGGCCGATATGATGAGATAGCAATATCCTCCATGACTATACTGTTTTTTGTAACATGAAAAACATATTTTGATGTTCCCGACTTAAAAGATGTTATTTTCGCTACCGAACAAATGAATGATCTAGGAAAAAATTGCATTGTTTTTAAAAGTTATTAAAAAACTGCTCGGCCATATATTTTTTTTTTTGGATTCTGGGAATAATGTTACAGAGTTGGTTTTACTGTATTTGCGTTTAACTTTACTTTTACTTCCTTAAAAAAAGTTTTTTTGATTGGAAATCAAAATATACATTTAAAAACAAATAATGATTGATTCTAACATCTAAAAACCAAAGTCTTCAATCAGTGTGTCTTGCCTGTCTTCACTTATGGTATGGAGACCACCACCCTGACAGAAAGGTCTACCGAAAAACTCCGTGTCGCACAGAGGACCATGGAGAGATGTATGCTCGGTATCAGCCTCATGGACCGTAAACGGAATGAGTGGATCCGGCAGAAGACTAAAGTTATTGACGTGGTCGTCTACTAATTTTTATCTTGTTAACAATAGTAAAAAAATGTCAAGCCCACATTTTGGATATCAGCCAAACAAAATTCTAGTCGGTGACATTTTTAATTAAAAACAACAATTTTATCGCTTCAACAACGAACGGCCATGTTTTCAAATAACAATTTCAACAAAACGTAAACTCGGAACAGGCGAGAAGAAACGATTCTAAACAACGCTCCGTGTCGATCGACACCATCGATCGATTATTATAAACAGAAAAATCGATTGAAAACAAATATGGTCGTAAATCGATGTACAACAATGCGCTAACCAATAATTTAGTTTATAAACATAGGTGGTGACTAATATTATCGCGATTTCTAATATTTTTTAAATAACACTCTATGTTAAGTTATTCTTTGTGACAAAGCTGATACTAAAGATTATTTTTAAAGAGATTTTAGTATTCATAACATTGCCACTTCAGCTAAGCTATATTGCTATATGCTTAGCTGAAGTGGCAATGGGCGGGACACATAGCGAGAAGAACCGATGGCCGTTGGGGCGGAAAGGTTCTGGAATGGCGACCGCGCACCAGTCGACGCTCCGTGGGTAGGCCCCCGACAAGGTGGACCGACGTGAGGGTGAAGGTCGCGGGAAGCCAGTGGATGCAGGCAGCGCAGGACCGATCGTCGTGGAGATCCTTAGGGGAGGCCTATACCCAGCAGTGGGTGTCGTGCGGCTGATATGATGAATGCTATATTTATCACTACATTATTATAAAACAAAGTTCCTCGTCGTTTGTGATAAACTCAAAAACTACTGAACGGATTTTCATGCAGTTCTCACTAAATGATAGTTATTCCTGAGGAAGGTTTAAGTGTATAATAAGTTAAGATGAATAAATAATGAAAAAATATTAGGAAAAATCGGCTCACCCGTAGCAACTCAGACGGGATTCGAACCCGCACCCTTAGGATTCCGGCCCAATGCACTACCAATTATGCTATGGCTCAGTAGCTAATATTTTTTCATTATTTATTCATCTTAATATAAAAATAGCATTGTGAATGCAAAAATCTAAAAGTTTAAAAATTGTATTACTGTTTCACCTTAATTGATTGTCTGGCACCTGCAAAGGGTACTACAGTCGAATGTCGAAGTAGTTCTCTTCACACTGGTGAGATGGCGCTGATCTTCAGCGGAAACGTAAAAAGTATTAGAAAATTTCGCCAAAATCCATTAGTGGCTCAGTAGCATAATTAGTAGTGCATTGGGCCGGAATCCTAAGGGTGCGGGTTTGAATCCCGTCTGAGTTGCTACGGGTGAGCCGATTTTTTCTAATATTTTTTCATTATTTATTCATCTTAATATAAAAATAGCATTGTGAATGCAAAAATCTAAAAGTTTAAAAATTGTATTACTGTTTCACCTTAATTGATTGTCTGGCACCTGCAATGGGTGCTACAGTCGAATGTCGAAGTAGTTCTCTTCACATTGGTGAGATGGCGCTGATCTTCAGCGGAAACGTAAAAAGTATTAGAAAATTTCGCCAAAATCCATTAGTGGCTCAGTAGCATAATTGGTAGTGCATTGGGCCGGAATCCTAAGGGTGCGGGTTCGAATCCCGTCTGAGTTGCTACGGGTGAGCCGATTTTTTCTAATTTTTTCTAATATTTTTTCATTATTTATTCATCTTAATATAAAAATAGCATTGTGAATGCAAAAATCTAAAAGTTTAAAAATTGTATAATAAGTTGTGATTTTATGTAAATTGCATGGTAGAAATATGACGATATTTGTAGAACCGAAGCGAAGCGAGGGCGGGTCGCTAGTAGGTATAATACTAAATTATATACTAGAAAAAAAATCGACTCGTTACCACACCAGGATCATTTTTTCAGGCGGGAATCGATCGAATCGATTCTAACGAGACGAGTCGAATTTTTTCTAGTATATTATTTTGTGTTATATAAAGTTTTTTTTTACTATTCTTGTATGTAAATAAAGTTGATAACATTCGCTATGATATCATAGCTTATTTATGGTTGTAAAAAATCTCCTATCTTCTATAAGCTACCAAGGGAATTATCAAAATATCTCAATTACTCGAAAACTTATTAGTGGCAGAATAGTCAGAGATACGAAAAAGGCGATTCCCTGAACGAAAGTGGCGACCTCATAGTTTTATTTAATAAGTTGTTAATAGAATAGGATTTTAATAAAACTTTTCGTGGAATTCTTTGGGCCCATAGTCTAGTATTTTTAGAAGGTTCATTCATTCGTTCGTTCATTCCCTCGTAGTCATTCGTAGAAGTAGATAGAAAATGTATCAAAAACGGCCACTTTTAGCAGTTTTGCTATCTCTGCTAGAGACTACGAGGGAATGTAATGATACCGTCTAAAAATACTAGACTAAGGGCCTTAAAAATTCCACGACAATTTTATTAAAAAAAAAATTATTTATTTATTTAAAGGAAACATACAGTCTTATAAAGGTATTAACTTAAGTAAAATGTCTAAAAACAGACCTAGAGTTCCATTTAAGTTCAAAACAATTTTTGAGTATGAATTAATTAACTAAAGCCTTAAATTAAGCATAATAAGTTTGTTAAAGCCTTAGGTTAAGCACAATAAGTTTGTTAATAAAATTTAACAAGCATTAAATTTAAGTTACAGTATTAGATATAATGAGGGTTAGTACAATCAAAAACATTATGAAGCAGATTTATGAAATAACTTTCGTAATTCAGCCTTGTACTTACCAATACAGTTTGTAAAGATATCGATTTTATTAAATAATTTGTTGTAGGTAGCTGTCACAGGAGCGCCTAAAGAAAGTATTTTTAGCGTATTTTGAGTTACTAAAAGGTACGTGAAAGGTACTATTTGATCGAGACGAAGTACGTGGAACAATAAATCCGATTTTTTCCAAAAGAAAACTTAAAATTGTGTATGAGTATTACAATATTAAATAAAATTCACCGCAGTGCCACTTTCGGTCAGGGTGTTTAGTTTTACAGTTACAATTGTTGGGATATAAAAATTGTAAGTTAAGTAATTAAAGTAGCTTTTAACTGCCCACAGAAATTATATCCTATCGGCAAACAAATCATTCTTCAAAAGTACTAGTCACTCACTACTCAGATATCCATTAGCCATTTTTAATGTCTCCCACTGCTGGGGCACAGGCCTTCCTTATAGGTGCATAAGGAGGACGAGCCATAACCCACTACGCGGGCCCAATGGATTGGTGGGTGTTAACGACTGCAAATGCACCCGGGACCAACGGCTTAACGTGCCTTCCGAAGCACGGAGGAGCTCGAGATAATAATTTTTTGGTCACCCATCCCATGACCGACCCTTGCGAAAGTTGCTTAACCTCCGCAATCGCTGGGCCAGGCGTTAAACCACTGCGCCACCGAGCTCCACAATACTCAGATAATATAGCTAAATACAAATTGTACTTATAGCATATTTTTTCAATCACAATAGAAATTTTCTCCCTGTGGAAAGGATCATGCCGCATTCTGGGCCATGATGCGCATTAACATAGCCTTCTATATCTTCCAAGCCCTGAAGTTGAGCAGAACGGCAACATCGCATGTGGGTGCTGAAAGCACATAGTATTATATTATTAAAAAAAATATTTATTATTTATTTTTCCTATATTATCTATGTTTAAACTAGTTGTAAATTGTGATGTAAGATTATTTCAATAAAGTTTTATATTTATTATTATTATTTATTTATTAGAACATAATAAAGGTTTGAGTCAAATTATTTGAACTTTTCGGGGGTCCTTTAGTACGATGAGCATTTTGATCTAAGCCTCCTCTAGCAATAAATCTTACATCATTGGAAAGGTATTTAAATTTAAAACACTTTATTGTATTACTATAAACGTCAACTATTAGTACTTTGAGAGTTATAACGCTCTAAACTTGACCAATTTTTTTAACATTAATGACCTAAAACTCCGAAAATACTAACAATAATTAATAGAAAGTATGTTTACAGCAAAAAATTGTCATATAAAAACCTTTCTTATGATATATCATTCATTTCAATAGGTGTGGTAGATCAACTCCCAAAGACAATAAACCACTTTTATACTTTAATAACCTTTAACTCCAAAAGTATTAACAATAAAGTATATTAACAGCAAATATTTGTCTTTAAAAAACCTTTCTAATGATATATCATTTATTGCTAGAGGGCGTGTTAATCAACTCCCTGCTGAAGAAAATCAACAAAAAAGATGACATCTTTGACAGCCATTTTTTCCTGGTTAACATTGATATTTTTCTTATTGTTTAATATACAAAGCATTTCAATAAAAGAACTAAATTATTTTTATATTTTAAACCTCACACGATTACTATGAAAAAAAATATCGACCTCTTAAAATAGAAATATTCCCATACATTTAGTATGGAGACTAGTGGACGACATGACCACGAACTGATAGTAACAGACGTTGCCAAACTTATGTTCACGGCTTGGAAATGAAGAAGGCTATGGCATTAACCATACATATCTGTGACAGACTCATGTCATGTCAAAAAGGGGTAGACACAGCCTTCTCTATTGTTCTACACAAGCCATGCTATTAGGTTTGGCAACGTTGCGCGTGAACCTATAGGATAGAGAAGGCTGTGGAGTAGATAACAAAATGTCATATAATAGGAAAATGTCAAACAATTATAACCCCAAACGGCTCCTTGAGATTGAGATTTCTCTTTTTTCCCGCATTATATTTTAATGATATTCTTCCCACGCAATCACTATAAAATTACTATAGTATTTTGGTAATTTCATCAAAGCGCATCATGACCTAGCTTGTATAGTAAAATCGGCATAATCCTTTCAGCTTAGAAATAAGATTGTTAACATCTACCTACTAAAATTTATATTATCTTTATGATATTAGTAGATGAAGTATAAGAAAAGTAATATCTTTCTTATTTACTGAATTGTAGTACCGCATAAGGCCTATCGCGGTGATAACGCGTGCTAACAAAAACAACTACATTTCATACCGTAATCACAAACAAACATGAGCTTTAGTTTATTCATAAATCATAATAATAATATGTGATAGTGGAATGTGATAGATAACGCATTTTCTAGTTTAAGTAGTTATTTTATTATTTTTAACTGTTTTATTTCATTCGCATTGTGTATGATAAAAAGCTCATCTTAAGTCAAAATCAATTTAAGTTTTCATTTAAGTCAATTTACTTTGAACGTATACAGGATGTATTCACCTCTCAAGTTTACGCTCTCATTAGACATGAAATAAAACACTTTTTAACGGATACTAGAGCGGTTTTATTGAACTTTGTTATTTTCAGAACGTCAAAGGTGCCGAAACGTGGTGGGGAAAATAAAAAATCAATCCAAAAACCAACTAATTACCAAAATACTTCCAATAAAACCACGCTAGTACCTATCCGTTAAAAAGTGTTTTATTTCATATATACAGGGTGTTTGGTAAAAGCCTTAAAAGCCGAATATGGTATATAAGGGGTACCCTATCTATATCCATATAGTAATCTGCATGGTAATGCATACAACCCCGGAAAATTATTATAAACACTGAAAACTACCTCATTTTTGAAAATATTTTTTTGTTTTGTGATAAACTGCATAGTGCCAACCCTACAACGATTTTGCATTTGCCCATTAATAATGGGATTGATTTATCGAATACAATATAGTCTATTTGAGGCTAGGGTAGTCATTTTGCATTTTTCCGTACAAATAAATAAAACAAAATTTCTCAGCCAAGTCATCATGTGGCGATTTTCAGGGTTCATAAATTTTCCGGGATTTTATAGGTAGGTACCCTATATCTACCATATTCGGCTTTATAACCCATCAACGCCCGGAAAATGAGACACAATAGATTTTCTATTATTGTCCGGACGCCGGCGACCGCACGGGCATTGATAAAATAATGCTTTTACCAACCACCATTAGCAAATAGTTTATCTTTTATTAAATAGCTATATAAAAACTAGCTTCTGCCCGCGACTTCGTCCGCGTAGATATTAGAGAAAATCCTCAGGGAACCTGAACCAACCAGGATCCGTCCAGCCATTTTTACGCGATTAGGCGGGTCCCCATCAAGCGCGCTGCGTCGCGAGGCAAGACCTTTGCTAAGTATGGAGAATTTTAAGGGATGGAATTTTCAAAAATCATTAATTAGTGGATACCTACACTGTATAAGTATCTGTGTGCAAAATTTCAAGTCTCTAAGTCCAGTGGTTTGGGCTGTGCGTTGATTTGTCAGTCATTTTGGGCTTTTTTTGTCCCATTTACTACCTAAAGGGTTGATTTTCGGAAAACCACGAAACACGTGTTTACTTATTTGTCTTTAGAAGTACTCCTACGAAGTTTCAAGTCGAAATGTCAATTTAATATTTTTTTTCCATACAAACTTTGAACCCCCGTTTCACACCTTTAGGGGTGGAATTTCCGAAAATCTTTTCTTAGTGGATGCTTACACTGTATAAAGTATCTTTGTACAAAATTTCAAGTCTCTCGGTCTAGTGGTTTGGGCTGTGCGTTGATATGTCAGTCACCCCTTCACTTTTATATAAGAGATAGCTTCTGCCCGCGACTTTGTCCGCGTGGATATTAGACGAAATCCTTTTAAGGAACCTTCAACCAGGATCCGGCCAGCCATTTTTACGCGATTAGGCGAGTCCCCATCAAGCGCGCTGCCTCGCGAGGCAAGACATTTGCCGCCTGTGGCGGGCCTCGCACAAGGCTTCCAGTTCCCGTTCCCGTTCCCGTTCCCGCTCCCGCTCCCGCTCCCGCTCCCGCTCCCGCTCCCGCTCCCGTTCTCCGTTCCCATTCCGTTCCCGTCCCGTCCCGTTTGCGTTCCCGTCCCGTAAACGTCCCGTAACCGTCCCGTACCCCTTCCGTTTCCGTTTCCGTTCCCATCCCGTTCCTGTCCCGTTCCCCTCCTGTTCTCGTTCCCGTTCCCGTCCCGTTATATTCACGTTCCGTTCCCGTTTTGTTCCCGTTCCGTTCACTTTTCGTTCCTGTTCCCATTCCCGTTCCGTTCCCGCTGCGTTCCCGTCCCGTAAACGTCCCCTAACCGTCCCGTACGCCTTACGTTCCCGTTCCCGTTCCCGTTCCCGTTCCCGTTCCCGTTCCCGTTCCCGTTCCCGTTCCCGTTCCCGTTCCCGTTCCCGTTCCCGTTCCCGTTCCCGTTCCCGTTCCCGTTCCCGTTCCCGTTCCCGTTCCCGTTCCCGTTCCCGTTCCCGTTCCCGTTCCCGTTCCCGTTCCCGTTCCCGTTCCCGTTCCCGTTCCCGTTCCCGTTCCCGTTCCCGTTCCCGTTCCCGTTCCCGTTCCCGTTCCCGTTCCCGTTCCCGTTCCCGTTCCCGTTCCCGTTCCCGTTCCCGTTCCCGTTCCCGTTCCCGTTCCCGTTCCCGTTCCCGTTCCCGTTCCCGTTCCCGTTCCCGTTCCCGTTCCCGTTCCCGTTCCCGTTCCCGTTCCCGTTCCCGTTCCCGTTCCCGTTCCCGTTCCCGTTCCCGTTCCCGTTCCCGTTCCCGTTCCCGTTCCCGTTCCCGTTCCCGTTCCCGTTCCCGTTCCCGTTCCCGTTCCCGTTCCCGTTCCCGTTCCCGTTCCCGTTCCCGTTCCCGTTCCCGTTCCCGTTCCCGTTCCCGTTCCCGTTCCCGTTCCCGTTCCCGTTCCCGTTCCCGTTCCCGTTCCCGTTCCCGTTCCCGTTCCCGTTCCCGTTCCCGTTCCCGTGCCCGTGCCCGTGCCCGTTCCCGTGCCCGTGCCCGTGCCCGTTCCCGTTCCCGTTCCCGTTCCCGTTCCCGTTCCCGTTCCCGTTCCCGTTCCCGTTCCCGTTCCCGTTCCCGTTCCCGTTCCCGTTCCCGTTCCCGTTCCCGTTCCCGTTCCCGTTCCCGTGCCCGTGCCCGTTCCCGTGCCCGTGCCCGTGCCCGTTCCGGTTCCCGTTCCCTGGATGTGCATGTCCAGGTCCAGGTCCATATGTGTCATGTCCACCGTGTTGGACTTCAAAATAAATGTCATTTTTGCAATCGTCATCCCAGAAAACCCCAATAACGACATCTATATCGGGTTTTTATGTTTACTCACCCCATTTACCCCCTAAGGGGTTGATTTTCAAAATAACAAAATATATATTTGCCTATTTATTTTTAGATGTGCTCCTACGAAGTTTAAAGTTGTAATGTCTATTTTATATTATTTTTCCATACAAAATTTGGACCCCATTTTCACCCCTTTAGGGGTTAAATCATGTCCACCGTGGTTGGACTTCAAAATAAATGTCATTTTTGCAATCGTCATCCCACAAAACCCCGATAACGACATCCATATCTATTTTTAGGTTTTTTTAACCCTTTTCACCCCCATTTCATCCCCTTTGGAGTTGAAATCCTAACAAAAACAAAAACAATACCTACGTTGCTTTAGATTTCTATATAAGCCTAAATTATAAATTTAGCGATTTTTACTTCGAAAATGAAGGATTTTCTTCAATACACAACTTCATCCCCCTTTTCACCCCTTCGGGAGTAGAATTTTGAATAACGCTGAGACCCGTATTTATTAATTTTCAATCTTCAGCCTAAACACAAAATTTGAAGATTCTAGCTTCAAAACTGAGGGGCTTTCATACAAACTTTCATCCCTTATTTCATCCCCTTAGGGATGGAATTTTCAAAAATCCTTCCTTAGTTGATGCCTACACTATATAAAGTATCTGTGTGCAAAATTTCAAGTCTCTAGGTCCAGCGGTTTGGGCTGTGCGTTGATAGATCAGTCAGTCAGTCAGTCAGTCAGTCAGTCAGTCAGTCAGTCAGTCAGTCAGTCAGTCAGTCATTCAGTTTACGATTTTATATATTAAGATAATAAGGTAATAAGGTCTAATAAAATAAAAAGACTACACATTTCGCAAATACAACAAACTCCTCAGTCGAAGTGAAATAGAACTGAAATGAATAAAATAACTTTTTAATAAAAATCAATGTTTTTCGTTTTGTTACAGAGACCAATGGTGCAGCTAGTTTTGCGGGTAAGTTGAAAGGTTTCAATTGAAACATTTCAGTATAAAATAAATTTAACAATAGTTAAATACAGCGTGTTACAAAACAACTCCTAATGCCGAAAATGGTAGATAGGGAACCGTCAAACTGAACAACTTTTACGGGACCACCGACCAACTCTGAAATCTCGAAAAAAAATCAGCTGTTTCATACATTTTGATATTTTCATATTTTCGTTTTTTTTTTTTGAAACAGCTGTCTGCGATTTCAGAGTTGGTCCCATAGGAAAGATGTTCAGATTGATGGTCTCTTTCATTCGGCATTAGGGGTTTTACCATTGAAAATGGTTATCAGATGCAAATCGCCTGAGACGTATTTTTAACCATATCTCCGAGGATTTTGAGAGAATTGTGATGAAAATAGTACCAAAAGTTGAGGAATTTATCGAGACACGTGTGAACGTTTGAATTTTGAAAATCTACTGGTAACTTTTTCTGAAATTTTGCAAAATTCCAAAAATTTTGCAAAATTCCAAAAATCTGTGAATTTTTTGTTACGTTGTGTAAGCAACTGTAGTATAATGAGGTGACAAAGTTCTCTTTTCTCCGTCCTGTTTACTACCTCCTCTCTACTTTCTCCTTCCTTCTCCTTACTTCCTATCCTTTCTCCGTCCAGCTTGTGATTTCCATTCTATGTCAACACTACTTTTTAAAACGTAGTGAATTTAGGTAAGTGTGTAAATGCCTTTCACTAGGCTTTTAATACCTGTAATTTTAAACGAATATTTTTTACAAGCCTCCAGACCTCTACCACGTTTACGTATGATCATCAAAAAGCTTTATTCCAAAAAAAATATACCTACAAATTTTGCGTAACGATCCTACTTAGTGCGTCAACCAACAGTCTTGTGTGACTGGCATAAGGGATCATTCACACAGCTCAGTCACGTCAACGGTCAGTCAAATTTTAATACAAGTTTCGACTTGCCGGTTACTGACGCGTCACGTGACTGCCAAATTTGTATAAAGACTGACCGTTGTCGTGACAGACGTGACTGAGCTGTGTGAATGATCCATAAGCATTTATTTCTGAGTTTGAGTCATAGTTTTTGATGATTTTTTATGGATTCTCTATCAGTTTTATAGTGACCATCAGTACAAGCTCTTCCTTTTTAGAGTTCCGTACCTCACACGGCAAAAATAGCTCCCTTATAAGTAGATATGTAGATCACTTTGCTGTCTGTCTGTCAAGACCCTTTATTTCAGGAACACGAGGAAGTATCTAGTTGAGTTTAAAACCATAGGTCTACGATCCCTTAAAGCTGTGAAAAAAATCAAACTTATAAGTTTACGTAAAAAAAAAGATGCGGCCCGTTGATGCCGAAAAAAAAACGCATTATTTCGACACTCTCAAGGGAATCAAAATTCATTGGGTACTTTCCGTTGACATAGAACTATGAAATTTGGCAAGTAATATCGTCTTAAATACTACAAGTACTTTCTGTAGTTCTGAAAACTATACACTTGTAATTAAATAATAAAAAATACAGTCTTCATTTAAGTACCAACAAATTTGTACGGAACCCTCGGTGGGCGAGTCCGACTCGCACTTATTCTGTTTTTTTTGTTTTCAGACAAAAGATGAAACAATACCGATCTCAGACGTTTTGTACAGAAGAGGCTAAATGCTAAGACCTTTTTAATATTGACATAACATCTTTATTAGGTACTATAACGTCTTTATAAGCTACTTACAGTATTAATCTTAGGGGTATAAGAGTGTTTGTCAAAAAGATGAGGCTTTGATATACTTATGAAGAAAGTCTATATATTATAGGGCTAGATGTGACTCTTGAGGATGGTTCAAAAAAATTTACATTGAAATCAAAATCTTACTCTTTTTGAGGAACTGAACGTCCTTGAAATTATTTTTAGACATGTAAGACTAGCCTTAAATATTTAAACATATTTCTGGAGCTAAAAGTATTCCGAATTTAAAGTGATACAATGGTTCATACGAGTAATAGATTTGTTATTTTAATATAAAGAGAATACTACATCCCACCAAAAACATTTTCATGTATAATGCTGCCAAGACCTCGCACTGTCAAAGAGTTATCAGACCTCATGTAGAGCCAAGCTTCTAACTCTATGCGCCCTAACTCCAGAAGCCCTGACTTTCAAAAACTCTAAACCTAAGTCGAAATATGTGGCTTGGCTATTTCGTTACTACAAGAACTATTGTTTATCAGAAACGTTTCCACGTAGCGAAATGGCCAAGCCACATATTTTGACTAAGGTTTAGAGTTTTTAAAAGTCAGGGCTTCTGGGGTTAGCGCGCATAGGGTTAGAAGCTTGGCTCTACATGACGTCTGATAACTTTTTGACAGTGCGAGGTCTTGGCAGCTGCATTATACATGAAAATGTTTATGGTGGGATTTCACTTCTTTTTGTAAGTAACTATCCATAAACCGGAAAAGCAATGTGGGGTCAGAATTGTGTCTAAAATCGTGTAAAATTCGATCAACATCAACCAGCGTACTTGTACTATTATTAATTTTATTCTGTGGTAGAACTAATTCATTTATGCTGTGGTATTATTTTACTCTTTGACGCAGACAGTTGTGACAGTGCAAAGAGCAAAATAAATTCTTGCGCCATGAACACAATTTCTTATTTATGAATATTTTTTTCCGTTGCTTTAACAGTGATTTACTAAGTCTTGAAAATAATTACTAAATATTTAAAGATTTTTCAGATACATATTTCTAATTTTTTCAGACCTCTAGTATCAAAATTTGCAGAAGTCTTCCATCACCTAGTTTAAGAGGTTGGGGGGTAAAAGTTCCAAGTTTTGTATTTTTTTTGCAGTTTGTGTACTAATGCTAGCTTAATACCAAATTTCAGCTTTCTAGGACTTCAGGAAGTACCCTAAGAATTTAGATGATTATCAGTAAGTTTTAACGAAATCGGGTTTTTTTAGATCTCAATAAAATCCAAAGTTTAAGAGCCATGCAATTGAAACTTTGTATGTTTAATAAGTCTACTATTGACAACATATTTCGAAAGTTTTGTTTTTCTGGTGTTATCCAAACCCAAGTTATGAGGGTGAAGCGGTTGGAGGGTTAAAGTCTAATTTTATATTTTTATTGTGGTGTGTGTCCTAATACCAGCTTACATACCCAATTTCAGCTTTTTAGGACTTCTGGAAGTACCCTATGAATTTTGATGATCATGAGTGAGTCAGTGACGAAATCGGGGTTTTTCAGATATCAATAAAATCTATATTATAAAATCTATGCAATTGAAACTTTATATATTTAATAAGTCTACTACTGATACCACATTCCGAGAATTTTGTTTATCTGGTATACTCCAAACTCAAGATATGAGGGTTCAAAAAAACGACGAAACGTTCCGAGAAAAGGTAGGTAGTGCCCTTGCGCTTCGCTCGCTCGTCTTGGCGGGAGCACTACCGTGCTCCCAGATAACGTGCAGTAGAAATATTAGTACTTACAAATTATCAGCTGGTTCATTCAATATTTTTTATTTAAAAATGTATGGAACATCTTAATGTTCAGAATGTGTTTCACAGCAAAGGTTTGCAACAAATTTAAAAACTTTTATGAATATCTGTAGTCTCACAGGTTGTTAAAATTTGTTGCAAATACAACTTATGTGAACAAGTGACGTATATATTAATTCGAGCAGCGGATGGAAAATATTGCTTTCCTACCTAGGGAATAGGGAGGCAAACTTTTTAAAAATAGAACTGAATTTTTTTCCTAGTCGGCCATAGAGTTAGTTACCTTGGGCTGTACGGCTGGCCGCAGCGTAGTGGTGTAAAGGCTCGAGGCCTCCCGAGTCCTTTTGTCTAGAGCTCGTTGTCGTTTACAGGGCTAGCCTCGTTTGTAGGAAGCTCGACGACTCGGGAGCCTTTTTCAGAGATCGGTCGATCTCGAGGCTTTTTTAACGGCTCGAGCCTTTTTGAGAGCTCAGTCGATCTCGAGGCTTTTTCACGGCTCGAGTCTTTTTTTTTATATTGTCAATATTATTATTAACGGAGATATTAAAGTCATAAACATAAATTCGAGCTTTTATGGAGGCTCGCGTTCATTTTAAGACTCGAGACTTTTTTGAAGGCTCAAGCTCTTTTAATAGGTTGGAGCTCTTTTGAAGGCTCGAACTCTTGAAGCCTCGAGGCGTGGCTTAGAGCGCTCGTATCTCGGCTAGGCTCGGGTTTACGAGCCTACCGAGTTCACAAAGTCCTGGCAATCCGCCTCGAGGCTTCAAAAGTAGAACTCGACACCTCGAGGTTTGTACAATGACATCACTAGTTGTTCCATATTTAAAATAAATAACTAAATTAAAATTTGGCAGGACACTTTATCTGTGAGTTGTGCCGAAATTAAAAATCTCAAACAGTTTATTTTGTAATTTTTCATTAGACTTTTTTTACTTTCCTTATTTATGAGTATTCGAAATGAAAAGAACTCGCTGAGCTCGGATGTCTAAATATCTCGTATGGGCGTTGTTTCCCTTTCAACCCTTGTATAACAATCTACTATTATCAATAGAAGAAATCTTTTAGATCACTTTGAAGACTTACAACTGGCATCCTCAGCAGTTTTACCCTTTAATAGTATTAACTGCTAATAAAACCTGTTTTGTTACCGGTGTGGAGGCAATAAAAAATTGCTGTGACATCTCGGAGCTAAATCATCACCTTTTTACTACCGGGGATAGTAAAATGCGTTTATTACTCTAGTTTAGTTATACAGGGTGTTGCAAAACAACCCGCAATGCCGAATATGGAAGATAGGGACCATCAAACTGAACAACTTTTACTATCGGACCAACTCTGAAATCGCCAAAAAAATCAGCATTTTGATAAATTCGAAAATATCAAAAAGTATGATACAGCTGATTTTTTTGGCGATTTTAGAATTGGTCCCATTGTAAAAGTTGTTAATTTTGATGGTTCCTTCCCTATCTACCATATTCGGCATTGCGGGCTATTTTGTAACACCCTGTATAATATTACTAGCTTCTGCCCGCGACTTCGTCCGCGTGGATGTTAGAGAAAATCCTAAGAGAACCTTCAACCAGGATCTGACCAGTCATTTTTACGTTTCCCGTTCCGGTTCCGGTTCCCGTTCTGTTCCCGTCCCTTCCCGTCCCTTTCCTGTCCCGTTCCCGTACCCCTTCCGTTGCCATTCCCGTTCCCGTCCCGTTACCGTCCCGTTCTCGTTCCCGTTTCCGTACCGTTCTCGTCCCGTTCCATTCCTATTTCATTCCCGTTCCGTTCCCGTTCCTATTCCGTTCCCGCTCCGTTCCCATTCCGTCCCGTACCCCTTCAGTTCCCATTCCCGTTCCCGTTCCTTTCTCGTTCCCGTGCCGTTCCCGTTCCCATTCCGTTCCCGTTCCGTTCCCATTCCGTCCCGTTTCGTTCCCGTCCCGTACCCCTTCCGTTCCCATTCCCGTCCCGTTCTTGTTCCCGTTCCTGTTCCCGTTCCCGTTCCCGTTCCGTTCTCGTCCTGTTCCGTTCCCGTATCCTTCCCGTTTCGTTCCGTTCCCGTTTCTGTTCCCGTTCCCGTTCCTCTCCCGTTCCCGTGCCGTACCTTTTCCGTTCTAGTCCCGTTCTCGTTCCCGTTCTGTTCCTGTTTCGTTCCCGTTTCGTTCCCGTTCCGTTCCCATAACGTTCCGTCCCATTCCGTTCCCGTTCCGTTCCCGTTCACGTTCCCGTTCCCGTTCCCGTTCCCGTTCCCGTTCCCGTTCCCGTTCCCGTTCCCGTTCCCGTTCCCGTTCCCGTTCCCGTTCCCGTTCCCGTTCCCGTTCCCGTTCCCGTTCCCGTTCCCGTTCCCGTTCCCGTTCCCGTTCCCGTTCCCGTTCCCGTTCCCGTTCCCGTTCCCGTTCCCGTTCCCGTTCCCGTTCCCGTTCCCGTTCCCGTTCCCGTTCCCGTTCCCGTTCCCGTTCCCGTTCCCGTTCCCGTTCCCGTTCCCGTTCCCGTTCCCGTTCCCGTTCCCGTTCCCGTTCCCGTTCCCGTTCCCGTTCCCGTTCCCGTTCCCGTTCCCGTTCCCGTTCCCGTTCCCGTTCCCGTTCCCGTTCCCGTTCCCGTTCCCGTTCCCGTTCCCGTTCCCGTTCCCGTTCCCGTTCCCGTTCCCGTTCCCGTTCCCGTTCCCGTTCCCGTTCCCGTTCCCGTTCCCGTTCCCGTTCCCGTTCCCGTTCCCGTTCCCGTTCCCGTTCCCGTTCCCGTTCCCGTTCCCGTTCCCGTTCCCGTTCCCGTTCCCGTTCCCGTTCCCGTTCCCGTTCCCGTTCCCGTTCCCGTTCCCGTTCCCGTTCCCGTTCCCGTTCCCGTTCCCGTTTCCGTTCCCGTTCCCGTTCCCGTTCCCGTTCCCGTTCCCGTTCCCGACCGATCACCAACCCATGAAACCTCAAGAACGACATCCACATCGATTTTCATGTTTACTTACCATATTTACACCCTAAGGGATGATTTTCAGAAGAACAAAATATGTGTTTGCTTATTTATTTTTAGACATGCTCCTACGAATTTTAAAGTTGTAATGTCTATTTTATATTATTTTTCCATACAAAATTGGAACTTGGTACCCCATTTTCACCCCTTTAGGGGTCAAATCATGTCGACCGTGTCAGACTTCAAAATAAATCTCATTTTCGCAATCACCATCCTATAAAACCTCAAGAACGACATGCACATCGATTTTTATGTTTACTCACCCATTTACCCCCTAAGGGGTTGATTTTCAAAATCACAAAATATATGTTTGCCTATTTATTTTTAGATGTGCTCCTACGAAGTTCAAAGTTGTAATGTCTATTTTATATTATTTTTCCATACAAAATTGGAACCCCATTTTCACCCCTTTAGGGGTTAAATCATGTCGACCGTGTCAGACTTTCAAAATAAATCTCATTTTCGCAATCACCATCCCATAAAACCTCAAGAACGACATCCACATCGATTTTTATGCGTACTCACTCCATTTACCCCCTAAGGCAAGGGTCTTCAACCCGCGGCCCGCGGGCCGCATGCGGCCCGCGGTTGCGTCCTTGGCGGCCCGTCATTGTATTGACAAAATCAAATTCACATGTCTACAAATTATACCTATTTACAGATTAAAACGATTTTTTTCTGTTGCGGCCCACCGAACTGATATCAGAGTAAACTAGGCCCTTGACTTCAAAAAGGTTGAAGACCCTTGCCCTAAGGGGTTGATTTTCAAAATCACAAAATATATGTTTGCCTATTTATTTTTAGATGTGCTCCTACGAAGTTCAAAGTTGTAATGTCTATTTTATATTATTTTTCCATACAAAATTGGAACTTGGTACCCCATTTTCACCCCTTTAGGGGTTAAATCATGTCGACCGTGTCAGACTTCAAAATAAATCTCATTTTCGCAATCACCATCCCATAAAACCTCAAGAACGACATGCACATCGATTTTTATGTTTACTCACCCATTTACCCCCTAAGGGGTTGATTTTCAAAATCACAAAATATATGTTTGCTTATTTATTTTTAGACGTGCTCCTACGAAGTTTAAAATTGTTATGTCCATTTAATATTATTTTTCCATAAAAAATTTGAACCCCATTCTCACCTCTTGAGGGGTTAAATCATGTCCACCGTGTTGGACTTCAAAATAAATGTCATTTTTGCAATCGTCATCCCAGAAAACTACAATAACGACATCCATATCTATTTTTAGGTTTTTACCCCTTTTCACCCCCATTTCATCCCCGTAGGGGTTGAAATACTAACAATAACAATATTCGTTGCGTTAGATTTCCACCCATAAGCCTAAATTATATATTTAGCAATTTTTACTTCGAAAATAAAGGATTTTCTTCAATACACAACTTCATCCCCCTTTTGACCCCTTCGGGGGTAGAATTTTGAAAAACGCCGAGACCCGTATTTATTCATTTTCAATTGTCAGCCTAAACACAAAATTTGAAGATCCTAGCTTCAAAACTGAGGGACTTTCATACAAACTTTCATCCCTTATTTCATCCCCTTATTGATAGAATTTTCAAAAATCCTTCCTTAATGGATGCCTACACTGTATAAAGTATCTGTGTGCAAAATTTCAAGTCTCTAGGTCCAGCGGTTTGGGCTGTGCGTTGATAGATCAGTCAGTCAGTCAGTCATTCAGTTTACGATTTTATATATTAAGATAAATTTATACGAAAGCAGTTAGCGAGTTAAATATTTATTTTAATTCTAAAAGATACAGGCCAAATACATTCGTTCCTACCTATTTTTATTATTGTCTGTCACGCAAAAATACTATCCCCGCAAATTGGTAACGAACCTGGCTGTGTTTTTAACTTAAAATACGATAAACAATAATACAATTTTTAAATTGTTGTTATGGCCTCAGACTAAGGTAAGATGGTGGTAGCTAGCCAGGCTGACTTGAAATAAGCCCTACCATACCACAAACCTAGGTCTGACGCCATAACATCAATTTAAAAAAAATTGTGTTCCGGCAGTTAGAGGTAAGATAGCCAGACAGCCAGTTCCTCAGTGATGAGGTTTGCGGGTGTAGTACGTTTCCAGCAGGTGAGGTGAAAGTCAAGCACTAGGCCGTTGTGCATAAAAATAAGTTGTCATTAGCACATGCCATATCTTCTCAAAAAGAAAAGTCTAATTTGAATGGCAGAAAGTTAAAAGGGTAAGCGCACTGTTTTGAGGCAATATATTGCATGCGTCTATCCTTACTATATTATAAAGCGAAAGTCCCTTTGTTGGTTTATTTGTTACGCCTTCATGTCTTAACTACTAAACCGATCATCATGAAATTTTACATACACTTTGTCAGGGGTACAGAGAAGGAATTAGGATACCTTTCATCTCGAAAAAAAGTATTGTTCCCGAGGGATAGCAAAAAATCTTTCCACGCAGACGAAGTCGCGGGCGGCCGCTAGTGCAAGTCAAAAGTCAAAACTAGTACTAATAAATTCTCAGTTTATTAAAAATGCCTTCATCACCCACTATTCTCGTTTAATCTAGATTTCCCGCATTGTTCTTATTCATTCAGTCTCTTCATTTCACAGATAGAACTATAAACCTAGTATTTCACTAAGACCTGCTTTCCGATACTAGGTCTTAAGGGTAAGACTTAAGTCCTAAAGTACCAATAAGTGTAGAATAAGTCTGAGCTTTATTGTTCAGCAGACTATTGCTATTTCTCCGCCATTAACGGCTACAGTTCAGGAGATAGAGTTCCTGAATTAATAAAAAGGAATAAAAAAAAATCGTCAACACAGAAAATGAAAAACGAATTAATTTAAATAATCAAAATAATTAAATATCAAATAATTCATCACAAAGTATGAAAAAAGCAGAATATTTTCTAATTAATTGCAATCGGTTTTGTAATTTTTTGTCAAGACTACGATTTCGTAGTCGTTTGCTACGAGATTGACTACGAAACTTTTGCGTACTAAAGAGAGACATAATTTGATAGTATTTGTCGATCCAGTTTTTCGAAATTTTCTAAAATGGCGGAGATATGTAAAAAAGACATATTTCAGTCCGGCTTACCGGTGCTGTCTGTTCTCATTTACAGGTCGCATTTCTCAACCGATTCTCGTGATTTATCATTTTTAGGGTTCCGTACCCAAAAGGTAAAAACGGGACCCTATTACTAAGACTCCGCTGTCCGTCTGTCTGTCTGTCGCCAGGCTGTATCTCATAAACCGTGATAGCTGGACAGTTGAAATTTTTACAGATGATGTATTTCTGTTGCCGCTATAACAACCAATACTAAAAACAGAATAAAACAAACTCAAATACAGCAAACGTATTTTTGCCGTTTTTTGGTACGGACCCCTTCATGCGCGAGTCCGACTCGCACTTTGCCGGTTTTTTCATACTCAATTTTGATGAGCATCTTATAAACCATCAAAAAGTCTACAATTAAACAAAAAGAAAACGTTTCCTTCAACTCAAAAAAATCAACTGTTTTACTTAAAAAAAAATGATATAAGTGAAGTAACTAAGAAGCCTGACGTAAAAAAAGTTTTTAATACAATCTCAAATCAATAAAAGAAAAAAATAATCTTTACGCACCCCGTCTCTCAAAGCAGAGTAGGCGGTCGCTTTTAAGCGCGTCTGGGCGTCGCTGAACAGGGCGGGAGGACACGCCCACCGCTCCGCACTCCCACCCGACCTCCTTTATTATTAAGCCTCATAGTTCAACTCTAATTAATATTTTTTAAAAGGAACGCGCCATCAAGCGCCATTTTGCCTTTTTTGTTTTTAGAAAGTTCTGCGCGCCAATCAATACCTGTGCCCGAGCGAGGTTTAAATTAAAAACACGATTACGACCTCTTTAAAAGCTCAAGTAGACTTAAAAAAGTTATGAAGACAAAGGAATACTTTTTCAGCCTAACATTAGATAACTAAAAAAAGGAATATAATAAGAAATATTCGTTAAGTAAACTTCTACCCTAATTTAATTCGACGTACGCCAGACGGGTCACGTGAATTGTCTCAGTGGAGCAGACTCCGGTTCTAATTTTTTTTTCTCCCCCTAGATGACTAGTGGGAGCACAATCGATAGGTGTTAAATCATCGCCCAATAAAAATGTCAATGGCCTACTGCTTCTGCGGGCTGCAGTCACACCGCGATTTTAAAAAGAAACTGAAATCTTTTTTTTATTCATAGTACATATCATGAAAATTTGTCCAAAGCTAAAAGATACAAAGAAATATCTCCGACTGAAAATAAATCTGCAAACTATTAGTGCGATGCGATAAAATTGACAATAAACAGAGATTCACTGCAACTTCACTCGAGAATGGGAACAGTTACAGATTAAAATACGTCTTTTGTACCACAAGCGCTCTGTAGTCGGTGATTTCTGTTGTACATATTGCCCTATGATTGATTTAAATGACTAAATTCATTAAATTTACTTATTTAGTAGTGTTTAAAATAAGTAAACACGTTTACCTACTTATTTATATACAGGGTGTTAACTGTTAATGAATGAACCCAAAATGGAAAAACCGTTACTTAGGACCATCAAACTGAACAACTTTTATTATGAGACCAACTCTGAAATCGTGAAAAAATCTGCAGTTTCTGTTTATTCATTAACACGTTGTATAACTACTAATCAATTTAATCTTACGTTGAATAGAAACATAATAAATAATGTTTCTTGACTTTTCCATCTCTTTTTATAGTAATGTTGGACTAACTGGTTTTTCGATGAACAAAGAAGATATTTCATTTGCGCTGGGGTACCAGCCAACTAATTCGGTGCAAATAATGCCGTACGCATGCGCCCAGCATCCATATCGGATTATAATTGAAATAAATCCAGCTCAAACTCCCCACAGACTTTCAGAGAAAACTGATTACGTACTTATCTACTTTACCTACTTAGTAACGACTCTACTAAATCATGTCAGCAGATGTTTTCGAACTCATTGCAGAAAATATTTATTTTTAATTTTCCTTCTATTCCATTTTGAAGAAAATTTTAAAAAGGAACAATATTTTTATTTTCTCTAACTGTTCCAAGCAGCGCAGCAAATTTTTCTATGTCTATGGTTCCAAGGGATACGAAGACATTCAGGGAACATCGGGAGAACATCTCGCAATGGTGTTGCGTCAAAAAATAAACATTTTGCATCGTCAATAACATTTCGCGCTACTTACTTCAGCGCATGCGTACAAAGCTTCCGCACAGACGCGTTCCCTGTCAAAAATATGCAAATTAATCTATAAAAAAGCTGATTTAGTGGATACTACATCTCGATTATAGTTTAGAAAGTGTTTTTCATCATTCGAAATGGTTTTCAGCGATCACTTATTAGGTTTTTAGAGTTGTTCCGTCGTCGCGGTGTCTCGTTGCGTCCCTGTCTGCGTTAACGGCGCATGCTCCGTTGTAATGTTTATATTATTTGTATTTGACTGTGTATCACGTAAACTATAACTACCACAGCCGTACCGCCAATACTGAGGGCCAGTGCCCGCCCCACCCCGCGTCGGTAGTTAAATATTTCTTGCTTATTTCGCCCTAGCATTGTTGTTGCCGCGGCGTCGCAGACTGTTGTGTATTGTTTAGAGGCGCGATTTCGAAGCAAATATATTTTTAAAAAGTAAATTAGACGGCGTTGGATAGGAAGCTTTTTAGACAGTGTTTGTTGTAACTTTAAATTGTATTTGGGTAGAATGCAACGGGTTGCAATTGTGTAAATAATTTGCATCGAACTGCAGTCGAATCGACACTGATGAGTGGTAGTTTCCGTCGCTGTATAGTGTTGTTAATATGTTTTGTTGTTAATTGTTTTTAATTGTTGTTGTTTTGTGGTTTTGTTGTGTTTATTTAACGGTGTGAGTGGAGTTTTTGAACTTTTCTACGGATTTTTGCGGTACGTTTTCCTTTGAAACGAACGTAATGAGAATAAGATTGATCTACTTTTTTGGAAATTTTTCTTTGTTTATTGATTTTCCTGAATAATATTAGTTTCTCCAACTTTTTTAAAAAGATTCTTCAGTTTTCCACGGACTTATGTAAGTAGACATCTTTATCAATGCTAATTATTAAATCTCGTCGCAAATGATATTACTGAAAAAAAAGAAATTCAAAACCAGTGCTTTTTAAACTTAACTTTTTCGTCACAAACGTAAAACAACATTAATACAAAGCAAAAACGAAATCACAATAAAAACTTTTTGCTTTCTCGTGTCGTAAAAAGTTTGAATACGCAGCGGAACTTATAAGCACGTGGTCCGTCGCTCATGTGCTCCGGGCGGCGCGCGGCCAATCGGCGCGTCGCTCATCAGCGGTCCGACCAATCGCAGCGCACCGCTGTAGAGTGCCACTTTTGACAGCTGATAAGAGACGAAGTTTTCCCGCTAACTTGTGCGTTCGATTTTTGAAAAGCTTTGGAAAACAGTTAATAGAGAAGGAACAGATTTTTCTTTGTTTAAAAAATATGATTAATTAGATGTTTAAGGCTGTATATTCGGATTACGTTCCATTTTTAAATTTCAATACTTAATTATCAATACAACTGTACGCGAGCCGTAATGAGGGCGAACTTTGGAAATTCCTATTAAATTAATGGACAGGTATACAAAATACGCAATACATAAGACAAATACCTCATTATTCCTAAAAAAATGACTTTAGAATCTTTAAATACCAGGAAAAACTTGTCAAATTGTACCGATTTGAGTATTTTTTTAATATTTTATTTTCTCTGTGATTAACTTTATAGTGCACTCCTTGACAATACAAACAATAAGTGAAAAATAAATATGAGACGTATTCTTATTTGTTACAGCTGAAACTTTTGTGAAAAATACGTCTGACAAGCAAATTTGAAATTCCACTGGAACAGATTGTTTTCGTTTTAAAATACCTGATAATTTATTATGTTTCTCTTTATACGGCACTAATTTAAGAATTTTGCTTCCTAAAACTAAAGTTGACATCAATAATAATGCTTTAATTCTTTAGATATTTTCTTTAGAAAAACGCTGATTTCTTTGGATTGCGAATATACAGCCTTAATCTTTTTTCTAAATTCAACATAGCAAAGAATACATAACTAATAGCGAGATATTTTTAACAACCAATTATTTAATTTTGAATAAGATTCGACGCACATATATATTTTAGCGTTAAAACACTTTATTTTTTTTAAGATAAAAATTACATAAACAAAATTAACTGACCCATAAACATACACAAAACAACATCTTTGAATGCGAATTACTTCGTAAACGGTAAATCTTATCTGTCATAGTTTTATGTGATTAGCTTTAACTTGTTGAGATTTTTTTATCAACCCAATTAATTATTATTGGAACAATTTTAAAGATTTAATTTATTCCCATAGTGTTATAAGAAAACCTTCCTCTATTTGTTTAGTACGCAAGTACCTAAATGTAACTGACAATAATATTATTTAGTGTACAAGGAAAGAAAGAAAGAAAAACGTGTATCAACAATATGCAACGTAAACAATGTTAATAAATAGCACAATAGTATTAATCACACAATTAGATAAAAGAAACTGCAAGTGCAAACAAAATAATTGAACAAAAAAACAGGCCAAAAAAACAAAGGCTATGAAACTGCTTAAATAAACAACAATGTTAATAATTTCGTTTGCGTTTTTTAAGTTCGAGACCTGAAAAAAGATTTGGACTTAAAAAAATACCTGGCATTTACCAGGTTACTAGGACAATCCTTAATGATGGTTAGAAAATAGATTGTTAAAAAAACTATGATTACAAAAATAAATACTTCGTTAAAAAACTAAAGTTACAAAAAATATAATTGTAAGACTAAAGTTACAAAAATAACTGGCAATAACTATCCTTAAGGATTGTCCTAGATTTTTTACAAACCGTTACAGTTTCTTTTAGTGCAACAAATATACTATTACCGAAGCCAAATATGGTAGATAGGGTGCCAATTGCCATGCATACAACCCTGGAAAATTATTGAACCCCCGTGAAAACCGCCACTTTTTTATTTTTTTTCTCTTTTCTTGATAAACTGCATAGTGGCAGCCCTAAACCTAAATTGTGTTTTGCTTTTGCTCATTAATGAGATTGATTATCGAAATCAAAAGCCTATTTGCATCTAGGGTTGTCACTTTGCAGTTTTCCATACTACAAATAAAAACAAAATTTTACTGGTTATTATGAAACACCCATTATATTGTTCTAATTGCCCCGAAAAAAAAATTGGTCCCACCCCCAACCAACCATAAACTAAAACTTATCAATATTGTGAGTTCTACTTACCTGCCTTAAAGAAAAAAATCTTAAAAGTTTTTTATAAAGCTCCTTTAAATATATAGAGAAAAAAAAACATAATCATTGAATAAAACGTGCTAATGAATGCAAAAACAATATTTAGCAACAACATCCACACTGTAGATGGTAAAATCAGGTTTATGTAGCGCCCGCCCGCCCATAAATAAGTGCATTTGTTTGTGGGCGGGCGGGCTATACACAGATGTCTTGCATGTTTTACCTTCTAATACGTGGATGTTATTGCTAAATAGAAGTTGAATATTGTTGTTGATCCATTATAATGGACTTTCGCAAGGTAACGCTTTATTATATTAAAACGCGAAGGTTAAAACCGTAAAGAGCCATAAAATAAAAAGAAATATAATAATAATTTCGTTTTTTCATTATGTTGTCAAAAAATTCGAACTAATAGTTACTATTCGCCATTTACTATTCAGGTCAGATCTACGGCAAAAGTTTTTTAAAGCCAGCTTAATGTCAGACTATGTAAACATTTGCAATTTTCATGCGAAACCATGTCACGCCAATCTTGATCATGGAATAAGACAGAGAGATGCCAATCTACTACATGGGGCTCTGACACTCTATCGATAGAAAAATCATTCATAGTACATTGATGGCGATCTCCTTTAATGAATGAACTAAAAATAGGAGAAATGGTTTTTCGGACCATCAAACTGAACTTTTGCTAGGAAATCAACTCCTGAAATCGCGAGAAAATATATATGGAACAGCTTTTTTCATGATTTCAGAGTTGGTCCCATAGTAAATGTTGTTCAGTTTGATGGTCCGAAGAAACGGTTTTCCCATTTTTGGTTGAATCATTAACACCCTGAATAAAGGAGGAATATGAAAGTTTATATATGACTAAACTTCTGTAAAAGATCTAAGAGTCCCGTTTTGGCAGCTAGACCACTTAATACTAGAGTACATTAAGGTAATTTTCAATAAATTGCAATTTTTATTTGCTACGAGTCGTCTCAAAAATAGTTACTTTCTTCTTATTTTACGTTTTTAAATAATAGTGCTAATTTAATGGTCTATATCCAGCAGTGGGTGTCGTGCAGCTGATATGGACTAATTTGATAATGATTTTCACCGACTAACTATAGATTCCGAGGAGCTAGGTGGCACAGTGGTTGAGCGCCTGGCCCAGCGATTGCGGAGGTTAAGCAACTTTCGCAAGGGTCGGTCATGGGATGGGTGACCATAAATTTACTATCTCGAGCTCCTCCGTGTTTCGGAAGGCACGTTAACCCGTTGATCCCGGCTGCATTTGCAGTCGTTAACACCCACCAATCCGCATTGGGCCAGCGTGGTGGATTATGGCCCGTCCTTCTTATCCACCCATAAGGAAGGCCTGTGCCCCAGCAGTGGGGACATTAAAAATGGCTGATGGACAAGTATAGATTCCAAGTAAGAACACACAATTAAGGAAGATTCTAACAAACCTCTGAAAACACTTTTCACTATTTTACTTTTCAATTAAAATATACCATCTGCTGTTTGTTGCATGATGTTTTAGATCTTTGATTTATTATGAAAAATATGAAAGAAATAAAAAAATATTTGTTTCCAATTTTATTTTGATATAAGCGAAGCCAATTTTTTTTATTGAAATTTCGAGAAGCATCGAATAGTAAGAGGAGCAGAGTTCTTGTACTGAAGTATTTTTTTTGTTTCATAATAAACAATTGAAAATTGAAATTAATGATTAAACGAACTTACCTGTAAGTGAAGTTCTATCATAATTATACGAAGGATTCGTCCGAAGATATTAGTATTTTAACACATGTAGTACCGCTTGCGTACGTATCACCACTTAGCACGTTATTTTAAAGTAATAACCTATAAAAACCTAAAAAGAAAAGGTTTTCGACTTAAAATTGACATATATTTTGACATTTCCGGTCCAAGTTTGCCCCGTCACTACTACACGCCAACCACTTCATTTCGTTTAAAGTCCAAATCCTATGATATTTCCTCATTTTCTTCAGTGGGTAAACAGTTATTGTAATTTACAATAATGTGTAGGGAGGGTGGGACTCTATACTAATATCTTCGGACGAATCCTTCGTATAATTATGATAGAACTTCACTTACAGGTAAGTTCGTTTAATCATTAATTATACTTCAGATTCGTCCTCGATATTAGTATTTTAACACATGTAGATGTTTAAAGCATTATAATAAGAAAATGAAAATATCATTTCTTGCGTATTAGACTTTTAAAAAAGAAAATACTACCATTTAACATAATTCTGAACGTTTCACATGATTACATGTACTAAAAACGGTACCTATATAGATGGCTGGTACAATATATATATAAAAATATACAGGGTTGGTTTAGAAAACTCAGTTTGATTATCGATGATAATATGTTTTAATATTTTGCAAATATAGTGGAGTCATTGACTATCTCGCCGTGTTACCTGGAACATCTATAGTAACATTTTTTGTTAGGGCTATAAAGGTATCGGCGTACGTCGAGTGCTAAAACTGGTTGGACGCGAGTGTTTCATTTCAGCAATCTATTACTTACATTACATATAGAATTTAATTTCTTTCTAAATAAAAAATGATTATGAACTGTTTATTATACTTAATATAAATATGTATTATACATTCTTCAATATTTTTTTTGTTGTTGTTGATGCGAACACCATAAAATACCTGCAGATGGTGCGACAGCCAGGGTTGCGAGCAATGGACTGTTATTGTTTGTTCGTTGGACAGAAGCAGCAAATAGGAACACCGATTTAATTGACTGAAATTAATTTTATTACGTCCACACACACGATGTAAGTACAGAGAGAGCGGAAACAGCTCGAACACAGATAACTGGTAATCTTTTAAATGTTGCTACAGTTAAATATTTAATCTTAACAATTTATGTTGCCAACATAAGCTGCGGCCTAAGAAATTGAAAAAAATACATGTTTTTTCTTAATAAAATTACAAAATTTATAACCCAAGCTAACTGTTGTCTATTACATTCGATAAAGTATATGTTCATTACAATTTTTATCACTGACAAAAAACAATCTATGTGAATTTTTAAAATATTCAACGTTAAGTTTTAAAATATTCAACGAAGTATATGCGTTTGAAACATGCTAAGTATTAAAGTAACAATACAATAAGTTTTTTAAACAACATTTAAAATTCTAGGATAAGTAAGAGCTATCTAGCTACCTTAGAGTAATATCTGTAAATACAGAAAGTACATTTTTATCTTTTATAGATAAGTTCCACACACAGCAAAAAAATTAAAAATACTTTAGAATTTTTATGAAAGTTAGCTACTTACAAAGTTGTAATATACTATTACATTTTATACTTTTTACTTTTATCAACAAAGTAGGTACAATGTAGTGCAGTAAGTTAGATATTGTAATTTCTACTAAACCAGATTAGAACATAAAAAATAGTCTTACATCTCTATGGGTAATACACAAAGTTTAGTGACAGACCGATTATGAATGTGGCCGTTAGGAGTCTTTACTTCGACCGCACGCACTTTACCATCTTTTCCTGGGAAAATATTAGTAATTCTCGCCATGGGCCATTGCAAAGGGGACGTGTTATCGTTACGCAGTATTACTAAACTACCTATTTTAATATTAGGCATTACATTACGCCATTTTGGCCTACTTTGCAATAGACATAAATATTGTTTACTCCAGTACCTCCAAAAGTTCTGCTTCATTTTAATAACAATAGACCAAAATTTAAGCAAATTAGTGGGTCTATCTTTGATATCATGTTCAGGATATGTGTTTAATGGTGAACCTGTGAGAAAATGACCCGGTGACAAGTATGAAAAATCGTTCGGGTCTGCAGACACAGCAGTGAGCGGTCGCGAATTCAATACACCTTCTATTTCTACAAGTACAGTGTTCAGTTCTTCATATGTAAGCAAAGCGTTTCCTACAATCCGTTTCAGGTGGTGTTTCATACTTTTAACTCCACTCTCCCAAAGGGAACCAAATACAGGACTATAGCAAGGGGTGTAATGAAAATTTATCCCCCGGGAGGACGCATAGGACTGTACCTGATGCTGGTGGCTCTGAGAGGCTTGTAAGCGGTACAATTCATCTAACTGGTTCCTTGCCCCTTTGAATGTCGCAGCGTTGTCGCAGTGTACATCGCTGGGCAAGTTTCTTCGAGCAATAAATCTCTTAAACGCAGCAAGAAACGTCTCAGTGGTCATATTAGAAGCAAGTTCCAGATGAATGGCCTTTGTGGCGAAGCAAACAAACAAAACTATGTAACCTTTTCCTATGGTTGGTTTCCTGATGCGACTGTTCTTGACAGAAACCGGCCCAGCGAAATCGATTCCAATTTTTTGAAAAATTTGACATGCGTTGACACGTTGCGCAGGCAAGGAACCCATTAGCTGAGTTGCAGCTTCAGCCTTCATCCTGAAACAGATTACACATTTGTAGATAATCTTTTTTATTGTTCGCAATCCATCTATTATCCAAAATCTTTGTCTGAGGGACGTTAATAACAGCTTTTGTCCTGCATGTAATAATTTGATATGCTCATCTCTAATTATTAAGGCTGTGATACTTGAATCCTTAGGCAATATAGCAGGATGTTGGTTCGCGTAGGGGATTGAAGCGTTTTGTAAACGGCCACCTACTCTCATCACACCACTGGCATCAAGAAAGGGGGTCAATGGCAGTAAATTGCTACTGACCTTATTATTAGACTGTAGAGATTTAATATCACTTGAAAAATATTTTTGTTGTTCATGTTTTACTATAAGCATTAAAGCTTTATTTAACTCGGATGCTGTTAAGAAACCTTTTTGCTTAACAACATTTGGCTTAACGTTATTACAAAATCTTAATATAAATGCAAGTACACGAGTCATTTTGTGAATACTTGAATATTTATTTAATTTCTCATAAAGGTGTGAATCAGTTGTAGCAGTGGTGGCACATACAAGTATTTGTTTATCGGTATTAAATTTCAATTCAGGTAAATTTATTAGAATCTCAATCTGTGATTCAAATTTATGATCTTTATTACTCAAAAAGGATGGTCCGTTCCACCACATACTATGTTCTTTGAGCTCATGAGGTTGAAGACCTCTGCTGAGGCAATCTGAAGGATTGTCCTCCGAGATTATATAATGCCAATGACAGCCTTTTGTTAGCTCTCCTACAGCCCTAGCTCTGTTCGCGACGTAGGTATGTAACTTTGCTACATCGGTTCTAAGCCACGCTAAAACTATCTGTGAGTCTGAGAAGAGGTGTGTGTCACTGACATGTATTTTGTTACCAAGTATGGTGAGTACTTTCCTTGTCAGCCTGGCGAGCAGCAGCGACGCATTCATCTCCAACCGTGGAACTGTTAACTCCTTATTTAACGGGTTTATTCTCGACTTAGAGCATAGCAGATGGACATGCACCTTACCTTGTGTATCAATGGATCGCAAGTACAGACAGCATCCATGGGCTACAGCTGACGCATCGGCGAAACCTATCAGCTGGTTGATGACGGAGTCGTTGGGTCTTACACAGCGAGATACACTAACTGGCTTCATTCGAGACAAGTCCCTAATAAATTCTATCCATAACTGTCTGATATCATCTGGAGGAGTTGAGTCCCAGTCTACATTGGTAGCCCATAACTTCTGCATGATTACTTTTGCGCGAACAAATACTGGTCCAATCAGACCTAGGGGGTCATAGAACTTTGTTATGTAGCTAAGTATATCACGTTTGCAATCATTTGCACTACTGTAGATTTCAGGGCAAGAACTCTTAAACACATCGCTTTTTACATCAAGATTAACGCCTAGTGCCTTGAAAGACATATCATGTTTCTGCAGATCTAGTTCTGAGATGCTGATTGTGCCACCTTGCTGTACGTTTTCTAGGAGTTTATTGCAGTTTGAAGCCCATTTGTGCAGCTGAAATCCACCCAGAGCAAGTAATTGTTCTAACTGTGACTTCATTTCTAATAATTTTTCTTCAGAATCGCTGTTAGACAAAACATCGTCTATGTAGGTATTATTTTCTAATATTGAAGCTGCTAATGGAAACTGAACCCTATATCTTTTTGCTAGTTCCATAAGACATTTTGTAGCTAAATAAGAAGATGGCTTTAAACCATATGTTATCGTCTTGAGCTGTATGCATTTGATATCATGGTCAGGAGATTCGCGCCATAATATATTTTGCAGGGATCTTTGACTAGGATCTAACTCTATACACCTGAACATCATTCGAATATCGCAAACAAAGAAATATTTATCTAGTCTGAATGCTATAAGAGTATCAAAGAGATCCTTTTGTACTACTGGACCATTTAGTAAAAGGTCGTTTAATGAAACTTTCTTGTTGGTAGGCATAGAGCCATCGAAAACTGCTCTTAATTTAGTTGTGCGAGCGTTTTCTTTTATCACTGCATGGTGAGGGAGAAAATAAACAGGTTCCTTTGACAGGTCATAGCTGTTAATATCGATATACTCACCATGATTTAATTCAATGTATTGATCAATAAATTTTTTGTACTCGTAGAAAAGTTTTTGATTTTTATGCAGTTTCTTTTCTAAATTTATGAATCGTTTATATGCCAAATGAAATGATTCCCCTAGTTCAGAGTTAACTTGTTCTAATGGGACCTTAATAGGCATCGAAACTTGAAATTTATTATTTTCAAGCTTAACCGTCTCATTAAAAAAATTCTCACAATACTGATGCTCTGGCAATTGATCTGGGTAGATTTCAGGCACTTGTTCGGACTTCCAAAATGCACTTAATGAGTCATTTAAATTATTATTACATTCTTGGCAAAATAAAGATACAACCTTTTTCATAGAAGTTGCTTGAGTAGCTTCGTTACTGCTGTGGCCTGCTACTATGTACCCGAAGGAAGTGTGAACTATTGATGGCTGCTTGGAGTGTGGTGTGCTCGTTGATGCAGGACCCTGGCTGCTCTGAGATACGCTGGTCTCAAGCTGTGGCAGGAGCACCTGGAAAAATACATCAGCTCCAAGCAAAAGGTGTACATCTCCAGGCGTGTTGAAGCTCTCATCGGCTAGCTTATAGTGCGCAGGCAATGTGAATTGTGACTTATTGAAAGGAACTTGCGGCAATTTAGAAGTAATTTTTTGAACTATGTGGCAGTCAACATTGATTTTAAATGGATAAACAGTGGAATGGACTTCCAGATTAATGCGTTGGTTAATGGATTGTTCCGTATTAGTAATACCTATAATGGTTGTATTGCTTTTGTTAGGTGTTATACCTAACAGGTCCACAACTTTCTGTGTGACAAATGAAGCCTGCGAAGCGCTATCCAATAATGCCCTGGCATAAATCGTTGTGCCCGACTGAGAAAGTAGTTTTATTCTTGCAGTAGGCAGTAAAACTTGACCTTGCGAAGCGCTTGAAAGCAAAGTGACAGATGGATTGGCTTGCTGTGATTCAGTATAGTGCAGCAAGGTATTATGGTCTTTTTTGCATTCATCACACCTAAAATGGAACTTACATTTGTGTTTGTGTATCGATAAGCAAATGTTACACAAATTGTTTGTTTTTGCAAACTCTATGCGTTTCTGCGGTGCAGCCATTTTAAAACTCGGACACTGAAATAATTTATGTGCAGACTTACAGTAAATGCATGATGCGGAGGCTTGTTGTGCAACTACAGCATTTGTGGCCAGGCGCTGTCCTTGAGGCTTAGGGGAGTATTCTGTGTTCTCAAGCGCGAGAGCACGGTGTTCAAGATACTCCAAAAATTCCTTTGTAGTGGGACGAGACTTGGTATCACGCTCCATTTGAAAGCCACGGCTGGTCAACATATCCAGTTTCCTAGACAATATGCATAGAATAATACTATCCCATGTATCAACGGGTTCATCCAAGTTCCGGAGAGCTGCTAAATGTTGTTTCACCTCTGAAATAAATTTTCGCAGATTAGCAGGTGTAGAACGAGTTATGTTGCTTAAATCTAATAGTGTGTAAATGTGTTCTTGCACTATTTTTGGTTTATTGTCATATCTTTCTTTTAGGAGCTTTAGCGCTTCGGTATAGCTGTCATCCTGAAGTGGTAAGTTTAGTATAAGTGTTTGCGGTTCCCCACTTAAAAAACCTTTTAAATAATAAAGTTTTTGCACTGGGGAAAGAGCAAAGTCGTTATGTATCATGGCAGTAAACAGATTTATGAATTCATAATATTGTGTGTAATTACCTGTGAATGTTGGAATTACTACATTTGGAAGCTTTATTTTGGAGGTACATGGGGTCGATTGCACTTCTTTTGAATAATAAGCAGCCTTGTCTGTAATTAATTTGTCCAAATACGCAATTAGATCGAGATAATAATCTTCGATGATACTTGGATCCTCGGTGTCTTCTGGATCCAGTGCCTTAATCTGAACGCAATATTTGTTGTAATCATTGAATACACTATAAACTCTTTCCTTGATAGCTTTTACTTTTTCTATTGGGTACTGCAAGAATTTTTCCGACTCCATGTATTTTGTCATTTTTGATATCGACCCTTTGGAATGGCCCCTCCCGGCTACTAAAACCTTTAATTCGGCCATGGTACACTTTGTCACTATTTAAACTAGTACAAGACAACTTTTTTACTTTCGTTATATGTAATTTCAACACGATAATTGTGCAGACAAGCATTTACTAAATTTACTTACAAAATGGCTACAATACAAAAAGATGACGCTTTGCTTTGCTATACACCGGAAATACAAAGTAGTTTCGATTCAGTGGTCAGTAGGTGGCGCATCGATCGATCGATTCACGACGAATGCAGGTGTACCAACCTTCACGACGAGAAAAAAAAAAAGCTCGCTGTGCGCGAAGGTCATAGAATAAAATACAACCCGATACAATATAGCGACGCGAAGTTGTTGCGATCAACCTAAATAATAAGATGGCGCAGCAGTGTTGCCAACACAAATTTTCTTTCTTCTTGCTTCCGTGCGCTCGTCTTCGCTGTGATTGGTGCGTGTGGTGACGTGAAGTATTGGCGCGAAGTTTGAAACGTGCCAATGGGGGCAAGATGGAGTCGTAGCGTTGAATAAAGATGGCTTGTCTCACCGAGCAATGAATGATGGATGTCTAAAAATGGCGGCTTTGCAGGGATGACCACGATGACTTTCTATATGAATTTCGAACAGTTTTTTGGTAGAAATCCTTGTCTGTCCTCTTCTTACGCGTTTTCGATGGCAGAGATGGTGGTAGGTAGCCGATGATACACGTAGATGGAGTTTCACTGGCGTTGCGATGATGGACCAATTTATGATGCGAACACCATAAAATACCTGCAGATGGTGCGACAGCCAGGGTTGCGAGCAATGGACTGTTATTGTTTGTTCGTTGGACAGAAGCAGCAAATAGGAACACCGATTTAATTGACTGAAATTAATTTTATTACGTCCACACACACGATGTAAGTACAGAGAGAGCGGAAACAGCTCGAACACAGATAACTGGTAATCTTTTAAATGTTGCTACAGTTAAATATTTAATCTTAACAATTTATGTTGCCAACAGTTGTATAGTTTGCATTATTTGTGCAATAGACAAGGTAATAAAAGTTAAACTTTAAAGATAAAAAAGTAGAAAAAATTATAAAATAGGAAAATATTAAATAAAATGTATTAAGTAATCTAAGATATCCATTGTATTTAAACAATGAAGTCTACGCAATTGAGATAAGCTCAATCTTGTCCATTCAATAATAAAAGCAATATTATGTAATACTGAAAATTGTGTTATACACTTTTGTAAAAAAAAAGTGTGTTTAATCTGTCTATATTATTATTTGTTAAATAATCAAACCATTTCTGTTACCAAACTCTATACTTCCTGGTAGTGCATTGGGCCGGAATCCCAAGGGTGCGGGCTCAAATCCCGTCTGAGTTGCTACGGGTTAGTCGATTTTTTCTAATATTTTTTCATTATTTATTTATCTTAATATAAAAATAGCATTGTGAATGCAAAAATCTAAAAGTTTAAAATCTATAATTCCTGATAGTATCAACAGACAGCAGCTTCAATAATATCATAAATAATATACCTGTAAAATAAAACACCTTGATAATGTTGTGAAAACCAATTTATTTGTGCGATTAATTTCCGTCCCTGAAAGTAAAAGTTATAGGATGTTAATACTTTATATTAGAATAAAATATACGAAGAAGTAGCTTACATGTGAATAAGAGGTACCCAACCAAGGCTCAAGATTGTGACGATCATGAAGGCACAATCGTTATACCTCTAGTTTCAGAAACTGGTAGAATAGAAATAAAATAATAGGTAGCTTAGTTTCAGAATAGTCTTTGTACAATACTAAACCAAAAAAGCATTGTAAAACTAAAAAAGCTAAACCAAAAAACCAAAAGCAGTGTGAATGCTAAAATCACAAATAAGAAAATAAATGTATTTGGAATCTATTTTGTAATATATTTGTAATATAATAATGTATTTGGATTCTATTTGAAATCTACTACATTTTATTTCCACTGCTTATTTCGACTTGCATTGCATTCGAATTTACTCAATCTCAATCTGGAAAAAAAAACCAAAACTGGTGATTAGTTTTTGAATTTATGAACTGAATAATTTCTCTTTAGCATCAGAATAATAATATCCAGAATACTTAACACCTCGCACTGAATACAATAAGAAAAATTGCAATTAAAGCATAATGAGCTGCATGTTCTAGATAATCGATATGCAAATATTTTGCAATGTGTGATTCCTGATGTGACCACTAGTGTCTCCTAGTCCACCCCATTGTTAAAAGGCCCAAAAGAAAATATGTCTACAATTAAGTCGTCTCTAATTAGACTTACACTGAATTTCTTTTAAGTATCGATGACATTCAACTAAGTGATTTTTGCAGTTTTGTGAACGTTTGTCTTGTAAAGACCATAATTGCTAGTACATCTGTAATATAATGGAAAATTGCGACGGTAGCTGTATAAAAAAAATGTATATAAAAAGATGAACTTCATTCTTTAAAAAATGTTCTGAGACCCTTATAAATAGTAAATACTGTCCAAAATCATGCTGTTTAAAAAACATTATAGCCGGCGGCGGTAATTTTGTAATAAAAATATGGGCACCACAATGCCCAAGAGTTAATATTTTAGATTCGTATATTTCTATCACTTTCCTTATCAATATTAAAACCTTAAAGGTGATGGGATGTCTAGACTGTGATTTTAAAAACAAAAAGCATTTTTATAATTGTGATATAATCATTTTTACGTACTGTAACTGTTATGCATTCTGCTCGAATTTTAGTCATGTTAATGGTAGACTATAATATCTCTGGAGAGTGTACAAAGTGAATCATTAAACAGATACATTTATATTATAGAAAAAATATACTAATAATCTAGGTGACCTGCGTAGTGCGGCTAGATGGTACTTCCACACATAGACGATTACTGGCGCAAACGATTGAGTGGACCTTTGCGTCTGTAGTTGGTGACTATTGCCTGTATTCGCTGAATACATACAAATGCCATACCAGCACGCACCCTCACTTACATTATCCTAATGAGTGTCCTTACCCCACGTACGATGATCGAAAGCGAAAATTGATGATACATCATCGGCAACTATTTGGATGGGCCGTAATGCCCGTCTGCGAGTCTGCTGTGTCTGACGAAACAAATCGCTGATGTGGCTTCCTCGCCGCGTCTTGCTGTTCGTTTGCCGTCGGAGATGAAGCATGTGGCATACCTGCCTACGTCTTTTGTTTGTCGTTTTTAAGGGAAATAAATATATAGATCGTGTACGGTATAATTAAACGTCGTAATGCCCAACATAATGTAAAAAATGCGAAATACTGTCACAAAAAAGGTGTATAGTTTTGTATTGGAGAAAGCTGCCTAAAACTTTACTTATACTTGTAGCTAATTTTTTTTTTCACATCAGAAGCATTATTTTGTACACACTCACACAAATTAAATTTGAAAAGTAATGGAGATAATTTGTACAAGGGCATAGCTTAGAAAGAAACATACTAAATAGTTAGTGATTAACAAGTTCTTCAACATGTTACCCGCCTGAAATACAAGGTTTCCTAGTGAAGGCAAATGATTAAATTTTTTACTGTATACCAACAAACATAAATTGCATTTATGATTTACTAGCGGCCACCCGCGGTCTCACCCGTGTGGTTTCCGTTCTCGTGGGAATATCGGGATAAAAGTATTCTATGTATTAATCTAGGCTATTTACTATCTGTGTGCCAGATTACATTACAATCAAATCCGTTAAGTCGTTTTTGCCTGATTGAGGAACAAACATCCAAACCCACAAACTTTCACATTTATAATATTAGTAGCACAGACGAATAAGAAGATACTACGTATATTAGTAGGATAATTGCATTGCAATTATGATATGATTATAGATAATAAAATGTAAGGATTCTGTTATTCCATTTTAGTTGAAATTTCTATCAGCATGCCAGCAGTTAGCTATTTCACATAAAAGGTGTGAAGTATCAGGTATGAGCTAGTTGCTCTATAACTCTATATCTGGATCCAGTAAGTTGTTAAGTTTTAGCGTTTACAGCTAGCTCTGTCAGTTTTGTAAACTATAAATTTATCCTAGTACCGATGGTACACTGATAATACCGTTGAGATTAACTCAACACCAAGGATATCATGATGTCAACACTCATACCTGAGTAGCAACGCTGTTGTTAGGGCCACTCTTGCAGCTCCAGCACAACGGCCGCCTGCCTGGAAGGCGGATGGCGGCGGATTCAGCGGATGACGGAGTCACCCGATTGGTGCTCGGCAGCGGTTCCAACGTGGCAACCTTTGAGGTCAGTCTGCTTTTTACAATGTCACGTCGTCAACGGCACTTTGAGTTGCTGTAGTTGTTGCAGTAGCGTTGTTTGACCTATCTATGCGGTGAAATAGTCCAGTATGACTATCTCGAGTGCAATAGATATTTAATTGTGTCTTAAACACAATGCTTTGACAGAAAGTACCCAGTATGGTAAATTCGCATCAGACAAATAAATAAACTGACAGAAAGTACCCAGTATGGTAAGTTCGCATCAGATAGCTAAAAAACTGACAGAAAGTACCCAGTATGGTAAGTTCGCATCAGATAAATTGCAGACAATTCCTCTTCCGTCTTGAAAACTTTTTCCTATCTTCACGAAGTAAATGCTTATATAAAATTTAATTTTCACTGTAAAAATATAATTCTAAAGAAGTCTCACTTTGAGACTGTATACGTGCGTCCGTGGCGAAGCACGAAAAGCGAATGAAGTGGTTGGCGTGTAGTAGTGACGGGGCAAACTTGGACCGGAAATGTCAAAATATATGTCAATTTTAAGTCGAAAACCTTTTCTTTTTAGGTTTTTATAGGTTATTACTTTAAAATAACGTGCTAAGTGGTGATACGTACGCAAGCGGTACTACATGTGTTAAAATACTAATATCGAGGACGAATCTGAAGTATAATATACTTACAGAGATTTTTGTAAAAACTCGTAAAAATTTTGTTTTTATTTGTATGGAAAACTAAAAAGTGGTGGAAAACAAACCCTAAACGCAAATAGACAATTGTTTTTAATAATCAAATCCATTAATGGGTAAAAGCAAAACACAATTTAGGTCTAGGGTTGCCACAATGCAGTTTATTGCGACAATATTTTTTTCAAAATAAAGTGGCGGTTTTTAAGGTTAATAATAATTTTCCAGATTTTTGAGGTACCCTATCTACAATATTCGGCTTTAGGGGTTTTTTTCGTAACACATTGTATATTTTATTGCCTTTTACACTACTCTTCTTGATAGATTAATGATGACTCTATTAAACACTCTTTTTTTGGGCAATCGTATACGTACCTGTACCTGTACATGTGTATTACACAGGTAAAATGTGTAAGCTCCTTCGTATCCTTACTTTTTCATTAAAAGCAGAAAACCTTTAACATTTCTTTAAATAAAAAAACAATTTGTAATTGAAAACAATATTGTTTTATTTTTTTAACGTGATTTCTAAAACAAAAATATTGAGCTTTAAATCTAGTGAATAAATGCGAAAGTAAGTTTGTTCGTTTGTTACGCCTTCACGTCCTAACTAATCAACGAATCATCTTGAAATTTTGCATAGACGTTGTCAGGTGTACAGAGAAGGACATAATATACCTTTCATCCAGAAAAAAAATACTGTTCCCGAGGGAAAGCTTATGTTGGATGGGTGTAGAATAGAAAAGTGTTATATGTATTTTACAATCTGGAAGACGATTGGATTTAAAGAATTTATTTGTTTGAATAAATAAAAATAAAAATATATATTAAAAACCGTTTAGTTACACATTAAAACATTTTTATATAGAAAGTATAATGAAACAACAGTAATAAAGGTGAAACACTTTTACTTTCTTGCAGGAATACACCATGATTATTATTAACTAGGTTATAGCAACAATACGTTAGCAGTTTTTCCTAACTACTTCTCTTCTCGACGGTTGGACTGTGACTGACTCTGCAACTGACTTTCGTCGACCGTTCCGCCGATTATCCCCACCACTTTACCTCCCCATTCCACTACAAAAATGGCGGGAAAATGTGGCGGGAAACGGTGGAGCCAAGCGGCGGGCGGTGTTGCCAGGCTAATAAATGAAGATACTACTATTATCCTTTCAATTTCATTTGTTATCATAACAATATAATGTATTTATTACTACCTAACGACAAAACGTCACATTCGTCCATCCTGATGTCGTGCGTGTCCTCATGCACGGTCAAAATATCGTCACATTCGGCAGGTTGTGTGTTAACTTATATTGCATTAATTTGATATTTATAAAACGTTGTTCAGAAATCTTATGTTATACAAAAAATTTAATCGTTTAATTTATTGTTTAATTTTAATTTTGTGAATTGATAAATGCTAAAAAGAGAATCTACTGAATCTACCACCATTTCACAAAATTGGGAGGCCCCTTCAAGAAAGAAATGGCGAAAGAAAACTTGGAGGGTTGTTGACCTCCGTCTTTTATACTTATTTATTTACAAAAGAAACTAATTGTATCATTAGATCCTGCAGTATGTGTTTGGGGCTATAACTTGTGACTTATGGGGTCCCACGCTGGGATGGAATTATCCAACTATCACCTCAATTGAAATTAGGATATTTATTGATTTCAATTCAATACCCTCGCGGAATATTCTAGAAATAAATCTAAATGTTCCATGATCCTGAAGCTATGACATTTATAAAAGCCTGAAATATTTTATTACAAATATTAACTCTTAATCATCTACAATTCTTAGAAACCCACAATAAAGCAAATAAATAATTTTTAAGTAAGTACAAAGTTAACACTTATTATTAGTTCCTTCTACTAAATTATTATTTTATTGTAATATTAAATGAATACAAAAATAAAAAGAATATAGCAGCCAACAGCACGCTGGGTTACCACGACAGAGTAAACAAACTCAATCACAAATTGCAGATTTTTGACAGACAACCCCTGATACCCAACTGAAATTATCAATGATTTTAATACAGAGTTCAATTTTATTCAATTAGCAATAATTCATATAAATGTAACCTCCTTTCTTTGCTTTGATACTACACAGTAACTGTACTTCATAAACAACGTTCAACGGCTATACAATCTTGAGTCTTATAAAAAAGGAGAAAATAAATGTTACCACTTTATGGTTTGTTATGGTATAAAATTGAAATTTACAGCTATACAATATTTTATTAAATTATTTACTAATTAACTACACACGTACCTAAATCATATAATGACTAAATTTGTGTTGCAACAATAAAATAAATTTTGATGCATTATTATTTATTTACTTCATAATTCGGTTAAGTTAGGTACCTACTTAATATATTTATAGTATCTGTGTTACTTATAATATTTAATTTAGTTAAAACTACCTACTCTAACAGGTTTTAAATAAGATTTAAATATATTTGATAAATCAATTCAAAGAAATTCTGTTCTATTTCTAAGTTCAACCAGAAGATAATTGCAGCTGAAACCTATCATCTGTCGCAGCCCGTCGTTGCCGTCGTGTCGTGCCACCAAAACTACTGTCAGTCAATAACGCAACCGTCGTTGCTACCATTCAGTCACCCAAAAATGTTCCGTAGCACATCCTTCAGCCTGCTGCCGCCACCTAGCGTCCTCTATAGCGCATTGGTATCTTGTTAGATGCCACATGTTACTGAAATAAATAAAACATAATCGACAGTAACCGTTCATATATCATAGTACAAATTTCAACCAAATGAACATCAGGGTCAAAAGGAAAATATTTGAATCTATACAGGAGAATTGGGATGATGACTAATGAAAAAAATAACGAAATACTAATAAAAATCGTAAACACATTAAACTTTTAGAGTAGCTTGTATACCTCTTGGTTTTGTAGGTATATTATTTGCTTATGACCCTTGAAAGTTGGGTGGACAAGTCCATTTAAAAAGTATAAAATTTATTAAAATAAATGATACTTTTAAGTAGTCAGTAAAAATTTGCTAAACACAATATTTTAGCTGCCGAACAAATTTCCTATGGAGTATGGAGCGTTTTTGAGTGAGTCCATTTGTGTGCATCTCAAACTGATATCTCGGGCATAATTTTTTGAGAGGTAATTTATGTAACATAAAATAAAAATAAAAATTGTCATCATGCCTATTGTTTGAGATAAGAACGATGTCGTAAACTAATTATGTGACATACAAATTCACACATACAAAACGATAGATAGATATCTATTTAATAGCATTGTTCTGAAATTATAATAATACCAAAGTAATAATTAAAATTTTGCTTTCTTTATTTGATCATAATAAAAAAAATAGTTATTCCTATAGACAGAGTTTCTGCAACAATTAAAGCGTTTTAATAATAATAATAAATTTATAATTTATCGTGGTCTGAACTGAAGCTATTAAATTATCATGATAATTCATTCATTTTATATTTCACAATTTGTGGTTCTCAGACAGTTTAGATAGGTATATATGTGTTCAATTTTAGTAATGGCTAATGTTGATACTCGGGGCTACCGTTTGCCACTATGTGGACACGACCTGCCAAAGCACTGATATTCCAGCCAGGGCTACCGTTATTCACCATGCGGACAGGGCCTGCCAAGACACTGATACTCAGTGCTACCGTTTGCTACTTGTAGACACGGCCTGCCAAAAGGCTGGCATTCAGGTCAGGACTACCCTTTACCGCAATGTGTTCACGGCCTACCCAGCCAGGGCTACCGTTAGTCATCATGCGGACAAGGCCTGCCAAGACACTGATACTCAGGGCTACCGTTTGTTACTTGTAGACGCGGCCTGCCAAAAGGCTGACATTCAGGTCAGGACTACCCTTTGCCGCCATGTGTTCACGGCCTACCAAGACTTAGATATATTCAGGCCAGAGCTATCAACTGAGGACACACATGGCCCATAGATGCGACACACTTAGACGCTTAATCATTTTACTTTAGGACACACATGGCCCATAGATGCGACACACTTGGCCGCTTAACCATTATACTTTAGGACACACATGGCCCATAGATGCGACACACTTGGCCGCTTAACCATTATACCTTAGGACAGACATGGCCCATAGACGCGACACACTTGGCCGCTAACTAAGTACTACACTTTAGGACACACTTGGCCCATAGACGCGACACACTTGGCCGCTTACTAAATACTACACTTAAGGTCACACTTAGCCCTAAACGCGACACACTTGGCCGCTTACCAAGTTCTACACTTAAGGACGCACTTAGCCCATATTTAATTGTAGCCAACACATTTGGTATGTACCTAACCTTGTATGACTTATTTTCTCCAACATCAATATATTGTATTTTAGTAGCATTGAACTGCAGCCTACTAAACCAAGAGATAAAATATAGCTTTGTGTCTCACAGAAAACGCGGACTACATGGAGTACTCATCTTTCGACAGAACTTTGTACATGTATAATTGAGTACTGATTGTTCATGAAAATACCCCAATATATTTATTTAAGGGCCAGTGCATTAAGCTAAACAACAACAACTTAAATAATGTTTTACAGATGACAATTTGATCACAAAATCAATAAAATTGCTTAACGTGGTCAAACAAGCGTATTAAGTTAAACTTAGCCTTGTAAACTGAAGGCGTATCTAGTCTAATAAAAGTGTCTCTAACCTTACAAATTGAAGGCGCGGCTAGTCTCGAAAGCCAAAGACATACATTTTTATTCATATTAATATCGAAAGCTAAACCTTATTTGTAAGTCGGAGGCACGTTTAATAAAGATTAATAACTTTGCATGTTTTTCTATTACTCATCTGACGCCAATGAATGTAAATGACAAGTCTGCGCAACGACATCCACAATTTATGGTTACGTGCCATAGTACTAATAGTACCAAATAGTACTAGTCCTAATAATACTAAGAATAAAAAAAAATGTGTTTTCTTACCACATATTTTTAAGAATACAATTGTTCTTTTGTTCTCATATCCGTTAAGAAAGGGTTAAGACCTTTTTAGCTGACAGGGGCAATTAAACTTATCAACTTTATCGGAAATCAGAAGTGACAATATTTAAAAATATATTTCGTCGTTAATCTATTTAATTTTATTTAAAGTAAATAAATCGTATCTTGTAAACTAAAGGTAGGTACGTCTAACTCTGTAAACTATGCAGGCGCATCTAGCCAAACTGAAGACGCTTCTAGCCAAACCGATATGGCGCATCGAGCCTTATCTCAAAAAATAGTAAGAAACAAATCCACTTTAAAGAGGCGTACAACATTGGAAGCTATTTTCATAGAAAAAAATGTCGAAGTTTTTGATTGATAACTAATAAACTATTCAATATTTTAGAAAACTTATTCACAAAACCACAAAACCAGGAAGCTAGCTAAGGTTTCTTTTTTATATAGATTCAAGATTTATTATTGATTGGCACTTCAGTAATAAACTACAAGATTATAGAGGTCACTTTACGATATTAGAAAAAGTTTGAGCTATCACATTTCTGTCAATCACAACCGAGTTCTATAATCTATTTTCTATAAACCAAGTAATACTATGTGAAATATTTGTTCAAAAGAGTTAATTTGACGTTTTACGATCCCCCAAATAAGGACAACTAAATTAAGACTTAAAATAGTTTTCAACATTCAAGAGCTCGTTCACAAAAATCGCTAGAAATTTGCGAAATCTTATCATTTCAACGTCGTTAATCTCAAAAATGGTTGCATGAATAATTTCTGTGGTTGAGCTATGATGGATCCATCTAGATGTCAACATTATTTTAATTTAAGGCCTTTTTGGTCGTATAAGTACTACCTATACAAAATAATTAACATTATTTTCGTCACCAGGTTGGGTAATCGCTCGGAAGCAATATTTTAAAGTCTTATATCTCGGCGACCACTATGTTTAATTAAGAAATAAAAATAATGTAACGAAATATTTTCAAATACTTAACTATTATTTGAAAGCGTTATAATATTCCTTGCAAAACTAAGAGGTTAGAACAAATAATGTATTCCAAAGAAAACTTACATCATTTAGAAATACCTACATAAATAAAATCAAAATTATAACCTCAATTATTGTACATTAGATCAAAATCGAAATCTTTTATATTATGCATTAATAAAAAAGTGATAAGTTTACAGTTTTAACTGAAAGGTCACTTCTTTAAAACAAAACCTAAATTAATTACCTATATCGGCAAAAAAATTTGTGAACGGCCTCCAAATAGAATAAGAATACTACCTTTGAACTAAAATAAAAAACTGTAAAACTACTACTATACTATAGCGTTATGGTACTTATTACTAAAACTTTTTCCAACGTCAACATAACTTAGTCACGTTTATGTTAGGTAGTATCATTATATTCCGTGCCTAGGTGCTAATTCAGTGAGTATCATGTTAGCCGTTTTATTCTCCGTAGGTACCCGTGTATATTCCCAGGGTATAGTGTCAAAGACGAATTACGACTAACGGCAATTACAAAGCTATGAAACATGAAAAACAAACTTAACAATTTCGTCTGAGATGAAAATACACAGTAAAATAAATACTAAAAATATTCACAGTTCCTATTTTCATAATTCATTAACTGCATTTCCAGAGTTTAAATCACGAAAGTTACAGTTGGGCAGTAAAGTTAAATAATCTTTCATTTCACGACTCGTTTGATACAATCATGAAAATTACTGTTCCAATGTCAATGCACATTTCATCATGGAGTGTAGTTTTATGTGCAGTGTATGCACGACCGAAGTGTAGCCTCGACCACGTGCAATGATTGTGAATAATGGTGTGTATGCACGGCCGAAGTGTAGCCTCGGCCACGTGCAATGAGTGAGTTGTGTATGCACGGCCGAAGTGTAGCCTCGGCCACGTGCAATGATTGTCGAGTGTGTATGCACGATCGAAGTGTAGCCTCGACCACATGCAATGAGTGAGTTGTGTATGCACGGCCGAAGTGTAGCCTCGGCCACGTGCAATGAGTGAGAGTTGTGTATGCATGGCAGTGCAAATTGTAAAAGTAAGAATCTCTTTAAATGCAATAAAATTTGAAACTACCCAACTTAATTTCGTAATTTTAGCTCTGTTTAAAACGATAGAAATCGTGAGCGTACATACCTTGGTTCTTCCACTGCTGATTTATAATGAAACAACAGTAATAAAGGTGAAACACTTTTACTTTCTTGCAGGAATACACCATGATTATTATTAACTAGGTTATAGCAACAATACGTTAGCAGTTTTTCCTAACTACTTCTCTTCTCGACGGTTGGACTGTGACTGACTCTGCAACTGACTTTCGTCGACCGTTCCGCCGATTATCCCCACCACTTTACCTCCCCATTCCACTACAAAAATGGCGGGAAAATGTGGCGGGAAACGGTGGAGCCAAGCGGCGGGCGGTGTTGCCAGGCTAATAAATGAAGATACTACTATTATCCTTTCAATTTCATTTGTTATCATAACAATATAATGTATTTATTACTACCTAACGACAAAACGTCACAAAAGGGTGTTTATATTGATGAGTCGAGCTCTCTAGCTTATTATATTTCCTATCGTTAAAATTCAAAACTTTTGATATTAATAGGTGTCAAGAAGGCATTTCATGAACAAGAGTTCAAAAACTTTGTATGACGATCAAAGGATTCTGAGTAGCTCAGATTAGGCTCCTGTAGCCCTTAAGTGGTGTCCTCATCTTAATTTTTATTGCTCGTTAAGTTCATAATATCGTATCCGAAATTCACTTATACAGTTTAAAACTAAGGTTTATTTACAATCGATAACCGCAGTAAAATATAGTTCGTTTACAGTAGAATTTTTACCATTGATAATGGTTATCAGATACAAATCGCCTGAGACGTATTTTTGGCCACATCTCTGAGGATTTTGGGAGGATTTACATGGGAATAGTACCAAAAGTTGAGGAATTTATCGGGACAGAACGTTTGAATTTTGAAAATCTACTGTTAACTTTTTTTGGAATTTTGCAAAATTTAGTTTTTTTTGGGGTGTTTGTTTACTAAATTTTAAATATTTCGAAAAAAAACCTACTTACGAAAAAATAAAAAAAAAATGGTCCTAGGGTATTAGTTCAGCTACAAAATGGCGAAAAATTGTGTTAATTAAATTGTGTAGGTCCCTTTAGATTTAGAATTGTAGAAAAACGGGTGTTTCCGTTCATAAAAAGTGATGTAGCTTCTATAATTATTGACCGATCGTCGTGGTAATAGTGTTAAAAGATGCAGAAGCAGACGAAAAGTGCATTCGGTGGAATTTTGAAAATCGGCTAATAATATTTTGGCCGCGTCGAGGCAGTCAGCGATTAGCATCGTGCCACAATCGTAAAAATAAATAGTTACTACCTAGGTAACTTTTAAAATATAATAGGATTTTGCATTTGATTTGACTTTGGTTTTGTATTCATTTTCAATGCTCCAATTCTTGCGGGGACTACAAAATCTGTGAATTTTTCATATAATATATTATGTACCTACTTAGCGAGCAATACATTTAATTAGATGAGGGCGCCATGCGCCACTTTAAGGGCTATAGACCTTATGCCTCTATGCCTATTTAGTAAAAAAGTCCGTCAAACAAAAGTAGCCATTTCTCTAAGTTTTTGGATGTGATATTTGCAAGGTACTATAGTACCTATTGGTATGAGTACCTATTGGTATGACCTTGCAAGTACGTACAAGGTGTACGTACAAGGTAAACAAAAATCTTCTAAATCATTATTCCCGTACCAAAATTATTACATTTTCAAAACTTAACTAGTTATTTATAATGAAATGAAACCAAAAAGTAAAGCATCTTTGTGAAACAAATTTTTAGATAAAAAGTTAAAAAAAGGAAAAATTACCTTTTGAAATTCGTCTTATAAAAATGATTAATTACACAGTTTGATAGAGAAGTATTAATTAATGAGAATGGTGGTAGTACCTTTTAATTTTAATAAACTGGAGCAGTTTTACAACACAATGTTATAATAAGATCTAAGGAAATAAAGAAATATAACCACAATTTTTTTTTAAAGATAGAAAGATGATAGAGAAATACATACCACAAGATTATGCACGGACTGGTTCTGGTTCCTAAATATAAACTTGACAATTTATTACCTGTATTGACTATTTCATATTCATTGTGTTAACCAACTAGAAAATAGAACAAACTACTCATAGCTACACCGCAATGTAAACCAAATTGTCATAAATCGCGATATTATATCGCGTTTCGGTGGTCATGCTAGGGGGCTGGTTGAACAAAGAATAGAACACTTGATAACTAAATATCAGTAGGTAATTAGTAATATCTAGCTGTCTGAAAAAAATAAGGCCATTATACAAATTATTGCAAGTTTAATGCCCTACGATCAATAATGTTTAATAATGTGTTACTAATAAAACTATGGTTGTATTTCTGCAAAATATCTTAAAATGTTTGAAGCTTGAATTCATTAATTATAAAAATGCATAACACGCATAAAATGTTAATCAAACTCAAAAAACTTTCTGATGTACGCAATATAACTACGAGTAAGTATTTCAAAAATAGTGTCAGAATATAAAATGAGTTTGCCTGAAATTCATAGGATATCATTGATCTATCCTGAAATGCCTGTTTCATAAAACGAAAGTCGGTATACATCAAAAGGCGGCTTCGTCTCTGTAAAGCGGGTGGGCGTGTCCCTTTTCAGCGGGGCGCTGCGATTGGTCGGTGGCAGCTTTCATCTCGCCGCCGCTCAACAGTGGTCAGAGGCGGCGCTTTTAATGCCTGGAAAATTTTCAGGATTACGCCCTTTTATGTGAAAAATATTTTAGCGGCGTTTGTTATATACTAACTCGTAATGTCTTTTATTTGTTTCAAGTAAATTATTTCTTTGCATTTATGATCTCATAAGAGAGCTTTGGATCTCAAAGCTTATTAAAAATGGTTTTAAGGGAGTATTTGGCGTTTCTTCATGCAATGAAACTTTTACTAAAATACATTGATTAAATTTGAAAAATCTTATAATGTTGTAACTTTTGATTTCGAAACAATAAAGGGAAGTTAAAAACTGTGAAATAGTCTTTGCTGTTTGATAATTTTCACTGAAATTCCACTCACATTCAGTTGTTTTTATTTTATGTTTTAGAGCGTTGTTTTTGTTCTCGTAGATTATTTCTTCATACAATTTTTTATACTTTTTGGTTCCAATTTTTGTACTATTTCGTGTATTTTCAGCATTACCAAACATGAAGAATAACTATTGCATTTAACATGAGAGAAAAAATATTAAATAGTAGTGAATTTAAAACATTTGTATAACGCTATGACTGATAGTTAGTGTAGCTTTTAATCGAGTAAAATAGTTAATAAAAAGTGCTAATTTGTGCAAAAGAAGATACCACAATGCTGTACGCCGTCAGACAGGTAAGTGGATTTTTACGCATTCATAATCATAAAGCAGGTAACTGCCACGCATCACGCTCCGTAATGCAGTTAGGCCCCGCGCAGACAGAAAGAGTTCAACCATTCGAGCTGCATTCTGAGTTCCGCGTTCTTCAGTTGTTCTTACTAATGGTGCGTTCTGGTTACAAAGAACTCCAACGTAGAACGCAGAACTCTGAACAGCTGAACTCTTTCTGACTGTGTAGGACCTTAGTTAGAAAATAAAGAGCGTATTGACGTTGTCGATATGTTACACTATGCTGAAGTCCCTCCCAAATATAAATAGAGGAGGCCGTTCTCAGTTTGCGTTCCAAGTTCTTTGTAACGTTTGTAACTTTATAGCGCCGCGCCGATGCGATGACAGGGCAATCAGAATCAGTACCTTTAGCAAAAACAACTGCTTATCGAAGAAAAATAACGCGCGTAATTCGATGTAGTAATTTTTTCAGCTTCATCTACCGCTGAAAAGCAATACTCCATAAAGGATTATTACTCTCTCGATAACTGTTCGTTCTATAAGAGTACAGAATGCGCCATCAGTTACCGACCGATAATCTAATAAGGCATACCGGTGTGAAAACAGTCTAAATACAACCTGTGAAATAACGCAAATCCTGAAAACCGTTTAAGCTCATCGTTACGAATAACTTTTTGTACAGAAGCAACACTGAAATCGAGAAAAAACTGCTTTTTCACCCTTAATTTCTACAGTAAGAGCAGTGGCCATTTCTAAACCCCTTAATTAAAGTACGCAGCCAACTCTAAATTTTAATTCCATTTAGAAAAAGGCCAGCTTTTGATATGGATTGTATTGTATGCTTTGCGATGCTCGCGTAATTTGAAAAGAAGCAGTTACCTATCTTTCTTGATTTCGATACTGGGCATTAAGATACTGGGCTAATTAATTATTGAAAATGTTATTTGTAATAATTGATTAGCCCAGTGTCTTAATTTTGTTTTAAGTTGTGCTTTATTTCAGTGTGTAACTGAAAATAACGACCTGCGTTTTGTTTCAATAGAAACAAAAGAAGTATAACCCTGTTAAATTATTTTATTTTTTAACCAATATCTCGCATGGTGGTCAGGTAATATACCACCTATTTCTATTAGCAAGCACAAGGCATTCGTTGTTGTACACACGGCAGCACATCAGACGTAACATGTTAACTTCGAAACCATCTTTATGCCCTATGTAATAAAAGCTGTTCTCGCAACTGTTTAACTTAGTGTGTTTAACAAGGCCCGCGATTTGAGTCAGCGTCCAATGTTTTGTTATCGGGTTACATGTTTTGTTTTTTTACGAAAAACATAAGCCGTTTGTGCGTTTAAACGTAACAATATTGTGTTGTTAATTCGCCAACGGTGGAGAAACAAAATCTTTATACAAATGTTTATACGTATCGAGGTGGACGGCTTGGTGATTATCCAGAGATGAAAGTGGTGTTTGATTTTTTATATATTTTACACTGAAATTCAAAGATTTATTTATTTACTAGTTGACGTTACCCTGTCTGTTATGATTTATGAATATTGAATTCGAATTTTAAACGACAATCAGTTTTTTTACATCCTCTTTGACGATATTTGCAGCCTGCATTCTGTCAATTCTATGTCAAACGTCATAAGGTTACATTAAAAAGTTTATACTTATTGTCCAAATTAAATTTTATATGGTGGTCAGTATTCTTAAATTTTCTAATTTTCCGCGCATATTTCTTTATTTTTTCTCTCATAAGAACCTTCTCCTGATAATAACGAACACAACAAAAAAAGAATTAGTGAAATCGGTTCAGCTGCTCTCGAGATTTGACAGCACATTCAGCGATTCATTTTTATATTTTATTTATTAGGCACAGAAACAAAATACAATCCAAAACATAGTTCCTTAAAGCTAAATATAGGTAGTGTTAAACTGTATTTCTAAAAATACTGCGCACAGAATTCGCAAAAGTATAAGATCAAAATAGAAATAACTTAGTCTTTTATATTACCTAGAGTTTTATTTTGTAAACAACTTCTTCGGAACTATTGATCTATTTATCTGAGCTTAATATCACCCTCTAAGTTTAAAAAAATATGTTTTAAATAGGTAAGTAATTATACTTCTAACTTTTCGACTATGAACAGACTAGTACAAGCTGTTTGGTAATAGTCTTATAAAGCCGAATATGGAAGATAGGTTATCATTATGCATATAACTCTGGAAATCCCTGAAAACCACAACATTTGAAAAAAAAAGTTCACAGTGGCAACCCCCGACCAAAATTGTATTTAGCTTAATGCCTTTGATAACTGGAATTATCGAATATCGAACTTTTCGATTGCATACAACACTTTCTATTTAATTTTAAGGTTGCCATTTTTCATTTTTCTACACAAATAAAAAAACAAAATTTCTCAAGCATGTGGTGGTTTTCAGGGTTTTATATTAATTTTCGAGGCTGATATGCATGGTCTTTATCAAAGAGCCTGTATGTAAACTATTATTTACTTCTGTTGTGTCACAGAAATGTTTACCTACACATTAATTCGCAATAAAACTCGGAAATAAACATTACAAACAAAGAATTGGTTAACACAGCAATGAAACAAAATCCTTCCGCTAACTAAGCAAAATGTCGATCGTTACGTAACGTGTCTCGGCGCAGGCAGGCTTTGTTTATAGTAAACAACATGGGGTCACGTTTGTTTACAAAACTTACGTGATTTTTATTAAAATAACACGGGTGCAATTATCGCTTTTGTTTAAAGGTGCGGATGACAAAATCACTAAAAGTAAATACCTATTTAAGAACGCGTAGTCTGACACACTAGCGCTGGCATTGGAAAAAAAAGAGGATTTTTTGCGAAAAGTGACCACATTTAGCAAAAAACTCCATTTAATTAATAGAAAATATTGTTTAATTTAAACGATAAAAAGTGCCACAAAACTTCTTCGCTACAGACTTACAGAGAGGTAATTCACAATTTCGTCGTTATTTAAGCACAATGATTTTTTTCCAATGGAGAGCCGCTCTAAAAAAAACGCGAGTTTCTATGCACATGTACGTAGACATCCCGGCTTTAGTCAGTCAGTTCTGTAGCAGCTCTAGCGCAACGAAACAAATGACTGAAATGACCCCCCCTTTTCTTATAGTAGGGGAAATGCGTTTACATTTCCCGAAGTTATGTGGGACTCGCCAGGGCCCTACCGTACCCACTAAAGCCCCTACTGCTTCCTGACTATCACTCTAGTAGGGCCTATACGGGAGGGTGGTACTACCACACTATATTTGATTTCAATACATAGTCATTTTGTAGTCGCTTTAAAAAAACGACTGCAAAATGACGGTGTATAAGTAGCAGCGGCGAAGGGTCCATACAAGACGATTCCAATCGGTTACCTTTTGGAATTCCCATCGGCTTACCTTTTAGAATTCCTACCCCACCGCCACCGATCAACTATACAGATCATAACATTTTGTTGAACGGCTTACCTTCGCCATAATATCACCCCTTTCCATTCAAAAGAGGCAAAGAGTAAATATACAGATACCAAACAGATACGCCTTTTTGTACCGCACCGCACTCCATCCACATGCAAGAATGCTCTGAAGTTAGCCATTTCATTTGTCAAGTAGGTAATTTCCGGATTTGCCATTTCAAAAATCAATGCATAGCAGAAACTGTCAACCTCAAACAACTTTTGATGTGACATGCATTGGATATGTGACATTGGCTGCATCTCTTTACTAGAGATAGCACAGATTTGACTAACAGCTACCGGGCTAGAGCGGCGCTTCTAGAACACAGTAAACTTAATATTTTGCGGGAAAAAATATTCTGCAGAAATTAACTTCCGTTGAATGGAACTTGGAAACGACTGAAGAAGAGAAAAAATAAGGACATTCCACCGGACGCAAACTAAACCTTAACACAACACGTCACCCTTTTAAATATTTACAGCCACTAGTGATCAAAACGATTGTCTAGCCACATCGGATGTTTAAAAAAATAGCACCGTTACAGTTTACTAATCCTGCTTTACTGTGTATAATAGCCTTAGTTATTGTCAAAACAGATCTGACGGTGAGGTCAGAGAATAAATATGTTTGCGCTAGCGCATAATGGCTACAATAACATAGACAGGTGATGTGAAACTGATCTTGTCTAGTACAATCGGGTTCATTAATATCTCTATGTGTACACTTTTGACAACTTAGCAACCTAATAACCTTTAGGCGCATAATATCAGAAACGCAAAATAGCCGATTCGACTCCTAGAAGGGTGGTGGTTAAAAAAATGAGATGTCAAAAGTGAAGCATAAAAAGTGTTCGCTTTAGGAAGGCGATGATTGTCTCTAAATTAATCTAAAGAAGGTGGATCAAAATTGTCCCACGTCCTATAACAAAGTGACGTATCTCAAAAAAAAGATTAAAAAAATTTATATAAAAATATGGCATACTCACCAACTTCATTTTTTTACACTAACATATAAAAAAATTGCAATCAAATATATACTTACAACCTGTTAATGAATAAACGCAAAACCTCTTAGGTGGTGATTGTGCTTATGAATATGAACAACTTTTACTATGGGGCCAACTCTGCAACTCAACAAAAAAAATCTGCTGTTCCATACATTCTGGTCGGGTAGGTCTAAGTATTGACAACTTGTATAAAATCATATTCATGAGCACAATCACCACCTAAGAGGTTTTGCGTTTATTCATTAACACGTTGTATAGAAGAAGGCTTAAGATGATGATGATTACAATTCTATACATTACTACTCCATAAGCAATTTTTATAGCATTTTTTGCATGTTACACTGTAAAGATGGCGTCCAAAAATGTAATAAATATTTTTTATACTTTTATTTTTATTTTATTTTATTTGAAAACCAACAGCGTTACAATTTATTTTTACTACTATTTCTAACCATTAGCAAGGCCAAATTACAGGTTTTCCATAAAATTACCTTACTTAGTAAATTCCAAACAAGAAATTAATACAATAATGCAATGATACAGTCGCAAAGTTATTAGTCAACACTCTATACTTAATTAACTTAAAAAAGAAAATCACTTGTTATACATACTAGGTATATCATTCATTTCATTTCTAATTCAGATTTATCTAAAATAAACACATTTTTATTTATTATTTTAAGTATTTATTAAAATGCCATGCCAAAGACTTACACATCATTATAAATATTTTATTTTTCCAAGAATTTGTTTTTAACGTTGATTTTAAAGGCTGTCTTAGAAATACTTGAGAGTATAGCCCTTAAACCCATAAAATAATTTTCAAAATCGATTTGTAATTTTCATTGTAGCCCCTGAACTAATTTTCATTGCAATTTTTTATATGAAGGTGTAAAAAAATTAAGTTAGTGAGTATGCCATATTTTTTTATACATTTTTATCTTTTTTTTGAGATACGTCACTTTGTTATAAGACGTGGGGCAATTTTGTATGGATTGTGATCCATCTTCTTTTATGACCAATTTATTGAATTGGAAGTAAAAGATTCTGAGTCAGCAACCTGATTTGTTTTGCGATAAATAAAGGTCAACATCTGTCAAAAGTGTAAACATCGATGAACTCGACTGTACGACGGTTACATTACAATCATCGTTTTTATGATTTGGAAACAGCCAATACGCCTAAATAAGTGTTCTTATAAAATGGTCTAAGCCTTAAATGAAAGTCATCTAAGGTCTAAGCGTGACCATCTGCTCCGAAGCACCGCTAATCCAGGCTTGCCTCATGGCGCCGGTTCTTCAGTGATGAGGATTCCGGGTGTAGTGCGCTTTCACCTTCGGCCTCATCGTCACTTAACATCAGGTGAGGTGAAGCAAAGCACTGTCCCGTTGTGCATAAAAAAAAGTGTTTTGTGGGTTTGTTGTCTGGATGGTGCTGATGTAGAAAAGTATGTCTCTATTCAATAATTATATGTCATATGTATTCAATAATTTAATGTCTAATTCAATAATAGAGACATACTTTTCTACATCAGCACCATCCAGACAACAAACCCACAAAACACTTTTTTTTATGCACAACGGGACAGTGCTTTGCTTCACCTCACCTGACGGTGAAGATTGCAGGCCGCTGAATGTGGGTAGCGCAAGACCGATGCAGTAGAAATCCTTGCAATCTCACATCACAATCTCTCTCTCTCATCTCAATCACATTCAGCGGCCTGCAATCTTCACCCTCACATCGGTCCACCTTGACTAGGGCCTAACCTGAAGATATTGCAATGAGGAGCAAGAAACGCCCAAGCACCTCTTATGTGATTGTGGACCCCTAATCCACAAGCGTAGTATCCATCTGGGGCGACACGAAATCCATTGAATTGAAATCCATCCATTTGGTCTAGTATTTTTAGAAGGTTCTATTCCCTTGTAGTCGCTCGTAGAAGTAGATACCAGCAAATGTGTCAAAAACGACCACTTTTAGCAGTTTTTCTATCTACTTGTGATAGCAAAACTGCAGTGACTACGAGGGAATCAGGGATGTCATGATACCGTTTAAAATACTAGACTATTATTATTATTTGAGTGTTAGGGGCTATGCAGCTCAAGATGAAGCTGTAGTCACTGTGACCTAAAAGATCTATTGTGACTCGCCACCTAGTTATAATAACTCTTTGAGCCCAACGGCTTCCAGGAAGTCTAGAATCTTCCTGGTTTTAAGAGTTTTTATTTCCTCCGGGTCGATTATGTGTCGTCCCAGATGGATGCTACGCCTGTGGATTTAAAAGAAACTAGACTATCCTAAAAATTCCACGTAATTTTTATTAAAATTGTGTATTAAAATTACAATATTAAATAAAATTCACCGAGGCGTCACCTTAATGCCAGAAACGAATTAAGCACAGCATTCAAACCTTGTATTTCAGATTCATATAAACTTTCCGAAGTAACTTAACCATAAAACATACAATATTTTTGTTTAGATTTAAGTTGACGCCCGAGTGTGACCGCGGCCCAACCGCCAGTTTACAAATCACCCACGTACCAGCAATGTAAATCAAATAATGTAAACAAAGTGTTGCGTCATTCACGAGTTGTTATTGGTTATCGCTAATAGTTTGGTGTGGCCATGATTGGCATATGCGGACAGATTTTTATGAATATTTGGATAGAGGCACGTTGGGGGAACTTTGCGAAATTAATTTAAGATGGGTGTTTTGTTATATTTCATTATCATCAAGAAAATAGGCCTTTTTAGTCCACTGTAGGAATCCTGCAGAACGTTGCGTAGGTCTATGCGTAGACTCCCGTCCCTTTTGAGGCTACTGATGGCAACAGCGTCCCACCTCTTGTGAAAGGCCTAGGAAATGAGGATCAGCCATAAGAATATATAAGACTGTTTTATTTATTCTTATGGATCAGCGACGATTTTTGTTTAGTGGCTTATCAGAAAGCTTATGCCATCACATGATTAACTGTGAAGAAATTTTCACAATATCTTTTAAACGTCAAAAGTTATACGAGCTAGAACGCTATTAGTTTGGGGATCCTAATGACGTCATCCAACTCATACGCGAACCTTACGACATACGTAATAAAGTACATATTGCATTGAGCTTGGCATTTCCTTTAAACCCTTAAACTCAGCCATTTCTAAACGGATTTCAAAAAATCCTTCACTAGTTTTCTTTACTCTGAATATGTTTTTATATTATATCATTAAAACTTTAGGATTCAAACCTGTTGCTGGTCCTAATTATGGAATCGCAACGCTTGGCAAGCAGGGATCTCAGTGTTGGACCGTTTTCATCAGAGACACTTCTGCTGTCCATTTTCCGGTCAACGGAGGCGTAGATGTACTATCTCTGTCGTGATCCTGGAGTGCGTGGGTTTGGTCGCACACCGGGCAGAAATCCTCAAAGACGTGAGGTCGCTACTAGAAGCCTGTGAAAGTTTTGTAAAAGTAATTTACAAAGAGATAAACTTATGCTGCAGTTTTTCTAAATATTTACTTAATCATATGAATAAATCTTGTTGTTACTCATACAGGAAATTACATTCTGTGATTGTTCCTGTTACGGTGTCAGCCCAATACCAAAATAAGGAAGAAAAATAAACAGTGTATTTGCAGCTTAATTTTATTTTCATAGGACTAAAAGACACTGTCGGCAGAACTTACCGAGTAAACTGTCTTGATATACTTGTTACCAAATGCTCCAAGCAGCATTGGAATGCAATGCACCCGCATTCTAATGTAAACTTAAACTGAAACAATACCTACCACTGAACTATTAATCACTTGACACTGGCAAAAATTACTTCCAAGAGGAAAGTAGATTGCCAAAATAAAAATAGAAGAAGAAGAAAAGACATTGTTACAACTTTTTTTAAAGTAATCAAAATTTCGAGAGCCTGTATATTCTATTAGGCTAAGTCCATGAAGATTTCATAGAGCCATCAGTAAAATTCTCTTAAAGTCTTATATCATGGACCCCGTAGACGGTTTGATATTATATTGATCCATTTGTTAGTTGGTCAATCCCATTTCATTTACAGCTAGAAACATTGTTGCAGTTTAAGGCACTCGCATCGCAATATGCTGACAATTTTTAGCTTGAAATGTGAGTGTCGATATTTGGGCTAATATTATATTTCGGACAAGTCACACGAATCGTTAGTCCGAAACCTAGACCTTGTTATATCAAAAGAATAGCATAATTTTATAAAATATATAAATCCAACCATGACACGAGATCAAAATGATTTTGATCATCAGAAAACCATTTAACCCTCGGGAATTTTAATCCAGAACCTGTCGAGTTGAGAACCTCCACCTTTTATAAACTATTACCTATTTCAACATCGCGATATTATTCGTGCATCTGAAGGCAGAGACAGCCTCATTAAGTTGGTCCATGGAATCCATGGTAGAATAAAACAGTGGTTTCTTCCCGTATCAGCTGGTTCACGTGATTGGCCTATGAATACGTCACGACCAATCAATGTTGCGAAAGCTGTTCAACCGAGCAATCAGGTAACACTTTATCGTGACGTAGTCTTTGGCCATTGCTGTGGGAAGAAAATACCTAGTGAAACAATTATTATACAATGAGGTGGCCAGTACCAGTGCTGTACAGTATACACTGCAGTCGTTAACTCCTACTAATCTAGAATGGGCTCACGTGGTGGGTTATGTATTACGAATCCTCTTTGTCCATCCATAAAGATGTGTCTTCATACGATCGCTTTCCCCTTCCCTTTCACTTGACCCTTATCATTGATCCTATCGATTGGTATCATAAAAGTACAGAATGTATTTTTATTTTTATTTAAGCCTGTTTTATTCCCAGACGAGACAAACTATTTATAAAAAAATATTTAAATGCATTTTTACATAATTGCAATTAGTAAAGGAATGTTTCCTTTTAGTAAAATTTTCCATCATCAATAGTTAGTTATTTTCCTCCAACTACGGTTTTTATTTTCAGCCTGTATAATAGTACTAAACGTACCCAAACACTAATTTCTTGTGTCTATCTTTGCAGGGTCCCGAGCCGGTATTGAACTCCAACCCGGGCGGTACCGCGAAGCCACCGCTACTCAACTCATTCGAGCTGGACCGCTGTCTGGACCGGTAAGTTAATTAATACTTGATTTACCACCTCTCCGGAGACGGCCTAAACAGCAACCTATAAACTTCACAATGGGTCGCCAAACTTTATAGCCTAAGTGCTAGACTAACTCCTCCACGAAGTTCTAAGGGCCAGGACCTAGCTAGCTCATCGTAGTAACCATACTGTTAATTACAGTATCCATAGTTAGGAGACCCCTGATCTACATCGTTGAAAAAACTTACTACTATTGCAAAAGGAAAAGTTGTAACGACTTCTTGATTTATGAGAAGGAAAAATCAAAAGGAGTTATCGGGTTTTTGAGCATCGAGCGAAAGCTTGGACTTACTGTTAAGAGTATAGGCGAGATTTCAGAGCGAGTTTTATAGCTCTATCTCTTTGCATGGCTCTAGAACGCCATAAAGCAACAGAGCGAATACTACTTACCTGTTCACCGATGCCGAAGCACCCGGCCACGGCTGAGATGTTATCACACTCTAGTGAACGATGTTGTCGAGTGTCGAAAAGAGATAGAGTTATGTAAAATTCCCTAATACCCGCTTTTCTACTTTCGGTATAGTCGATTGCCATCTCTTGTTTATTTTTCTCTCCCTCGAATCTACAAAATGCTGGAAAAGACGCCTACTTTTTAACCCAGCTAGACAACACTATTCCACTATATCCTCGGCTAGTTTGTTAAGCTGTTTCCTTACGTTGCAGAGAGGAGTCCGGCAGGTGGGGCGGCGAGGCGGCGCGGCGGCGCCGGCGCAGCTCGCCCCCGCGCCGCGCCTCACCCCCCCGCGAACATGAGCCTCTCTCACTCGCAAGGGTATGTTTACTCCAATATTGCATACATTTTCCGACCTCAAACCTTAACACACTCACTCCTTCTTCATATTTGACGTATCAATGGTAAGACAAATAAACACTGATAGATATAAGTACTAAGTACAGAAAAGACACTCCCCGCCCCGCCCTAAAAACAACTGCCTTACCCCTCCCAGCGAGTTCAAGTTCCGATTCGTGTGCTCGTTTAGTCGTGTTTTTTAACTGTCAACTTTAGCATTCAAATTCCGGATTATGAATTATTGAACACCGCCCATACAGTACAAACTACAAACTGCACAGTTGCGCGTGTAGAAAAACGTCATCTGACGTCATCTGTTTTTATGGAGTTGTATGGAGTGTCCGAAGTTCACTGTGGAGTATCATAGGAGAGGCCTATATCCTGTAGGTTCTTGATAATCACCCCTTTCTCGCAGGCATCAGCCCCAACATCTCCGACCGGCGTTTCCGCCCATTCGAGCCCCGCGCCAGTCTCCCCCGCTGGCAGCGCAGGCGCCGCACCGGCGCGCTCGCCCCTACCGCTAGTAGCGCCAGATTTGCTCGCGATGCAGCTGCTAGACCAGCATACGCAGCTGCAGGCGCTCATGAAGCAGCGCTTATTCCACCAGCACCATATGCAGAAGCAGGTAAACAAGACAGAAGAATTGGAAGTAAGTGAGAACATTGGAGAAAGAAGGTAGTCTAACAATAGTATATTGTATAAGTACATAAAACGCACCATTTTACCCGAGACGTATATCCTATCTAAGACGTCTGGGCGTATAGTCAAGTCGAGGGTAAAATGGGTTTTATTTTACGAGCACGAGAAGTGAAGTTAATTTTTGCGGAGTAGGGAAACACAAAAGTAAAAAATAAATGTTATTCGATTGTGGTGTGTTCCTGGTTCTGGGAGTTCCAAATCAAAGAAAAAAAAATTAACTGATGACTGGTTGATAATCGTTGTAAGAGTATTTAGACATAGACAGTATTGAGTATTCAAATTATACTTTACAGTACCAGCCCCCCTAGCCAAAGTAACATTTGCAAATTTTCGCTACCGCTTCACTTCGAAACATGTGTAGATTTAACGTTTTAAAATTCGATTGTTAACGAAACCTTATGTCAATCCCATACATATTTCAAAAGCGAAGCGATAACGAAGATTTGCGAATGTTACTTTGGCTAGGCCCTCAGGCTTTTTTAACTTTTTCAGTATATCACATGACACCTTTTCCAGCATATGTCTTCGGAAGCAGCCAAACGCCAACTGGAGCAATCCCGTCTCCAGGACCAAATCAATCTGAATCTGCTATCGCAGTCCCATCTTCCTCCACCTGACGCTTCACCAGGTAAGCTATGGACGCCTTGCAAGTGCAGCTTACGAAATTATCCCTCATACATACATATAATATTAGATTTGGATTGAAGCGCTCATGGCGGAGCTAGACAGACTTATCTTACTCGATCACGTTTGTTGAGCAACGCTCGGTCCAGGCAGGTGTTGGATGGGTGACCGTTAATTGGCATGAGCGCTTCCGTGCTTCGGAGGCCACGTTAAACCTTCGGTTCCGACTGTTGTCATTTGATAACAGCCGTTAAGCCAAGTTACAGGCGGCTTGATAAACAATTAACAACAGAGGTGGCCACTAATCTTCATATGATAAGAAGATTATATTTGGATTCCAATGAGAGTGATTTTACCGGTTCTATCTCCAGGTTCCCTGCAGCAGCAACTGGGCGCGCAACAACAGCAGTTGGTGCAACAGCTGCAGGCCGTGCAGCGACAGTATTTGATGCACGGACCACTTTCAGTACCACCTAATGCACCACCAAGTGAGTAGTAGATTAAAAGGTTGGACTCTTTTACTAAACTTTATCCTCCAGTCCAGTAGTTTTTAACCTAAATCTTCCAATATTTAGAACTTATTTTATTGGTGTTTTTACTTTTAAGGTCTGATGCTATGGGGTGGCGAAGTAGAGGAACACCCGTTGTTTGGGCGAGGGGTGTGCAAGTGGCCTGGCTGTGATGCTCTAGCTGAAGATTATCAGGCCTTCCTCAAGTAAGTATAGACTTGATTTACCTCCTCGTGTAAGGAAAATTATATGGTTTATGTAGAAGTTAAAACAGTTTTTCGTAGTCAGTATCAAAAATTTTAAAAGCTCAAAGATACAAAATCTTACAAAATTATGCCCAATTTATTTAATAGGCATCTGAAAGCATCGTGCACGTTAGATGGCCGATAGCAGGACAATGTGGCTGTATGCTCGTGTTGTGTCACAGAACCGTCTTATCAATATTTTCTTAAACACAAAGCTTAACTTCTCAATAGGCGTTTGAAAGCGTTGCATGCGTTAGACGACCGATAGCAGGACAATATGGCCACGCTCGTGTCACATGAACATCTACAACCGCCGAGAACAGTCCTATCAATAATTTCTCAAATACAAAGTGCAGGAATGATAGTATGGTGGATGGAATGGTATGGAGGTAATATGGCTGGAGGAAGGTGGGTAGCCACTAGTAGGAAGGCCTAATGGAAGATCTTCCTCCGGGTTGGATGATATTAGCTCGGGGAGCGCGGTCCGACCGATGATGGTTGGAAGTTGTATATATGTATATGCTGTCGCTGAGTAAACTCCGTTAACGAGATGTAGGTTTTTCATCTATTCTCTATACTGCGAGGTTCTATTCCATACTACCTTTTCTACACAAAGCTTAATTTGTCGACAGGCATTTGGAAGCGTCGCACACGTTAGACGACCGGTCGGCGGCGCAGGCGCGCGTGCAGATGCAGGTGGTGGCGCAGCTGGAGCTGCAGCTGCGGCGCGAGCGCGACCGCCTCGCCGCCATGATGCGCCACCTGCACCAGGCGCGCGACGCGCACCACGCGCCCAAGCACAACCACGGTACGTGTGTGTCAATCACATCAGCATATCAAACCAAAATGGACACATAGCGAGAAGAACCGATGGCCGTTGGAGCGAAAAGGTTCTAGAATGGCGACCGCGCACCGGACGACGTTCTGTGGGTAGGCCCCCGGCAAGGTGGACCACCGTGAGGGTGCGCGGTCGCGGTGCGCCGCTGGATGCGGGCCAAGCAAGACCGATCGTCGTGGAGATTCTTGGGGGAGGCCTATACCCAGCAGTGGGTGTCGTGCGGCTGATATGATAAACAGACCAAAATCAAAAATCCAAACCACTGCAGCCTGCACCAGCAGTACGTAAGTAGGCAATCTATTCCTAAATATTTCCGTAATTACCTCCATGATGCGCCACCTGTTGCCACCTGCACCAGGCGCGCGATGCGCACCAGGCGCCCAAGCACAACCGTGGTACGTTTATGACAATTACGTTATTATTACAGACCAAAATAATCCACTTCAGCCTGCAGCAGGAGTAGGTAGGCCATCTATCGAAAGAAGCTGTCGTTATCTCCTAAATTTTATTTTTATATTTTATTTTATAAAAATACATGCAAGCTTACAGACTAAGAAATCCAAAACACCAACAAGTTTAGTTGCCTTACCTAATTACCACCATGATGCGACGCCCACCACGCGCCCAAGCACAAACACGGTTCGTTTATGACGATCATCACCATAACAGACCTAAATAATCCATTGCAGCCTTCAGCACTGCAGCCTGCAGCAGCAGGGCGTAAGTAGGCAATATATTCCTAAATGTAGCCGTTATTACCTCCATGATGCGCCACCTGCACCAGAACCAGACGCGCGACACCCATCACGCGCCCAAGCACAACCACCACGGTACAACTTACAGGTATGTGACGATATCATCATGTCCGCTTATACTACACTACATTACATAAGCTTTTCTTGTGAAAGGATGTTACCATGATGTTAACGTTTGGCAAACAGGATTGATGCAGATGCAGAGATTGCAGTTTTGGACTGTTTTCATCATAAAATACTGCTACTCATTGCATTCACTTGATTCACTACGTACTATGCTCTCAAGTACAACCACGGTATTTCGAAAAAAAAACGCGATATTCCTCGTTCGATTCATATACTCGTAATTTGACCTATGATAAATTAATGACTGAGCTGAAGTGAAGCAAAACGTCCCAATCAAATTTTCCGATTCAACTTATCACAAATAAATATTCTTCTTGATTGATTTGCTTGTAATCTCGAATGACTTATTTTAAAGATTTTTTAATTAATTTCTTAGGTGGAGCGAGCGAAGGTGCATCTCCAGGGCCAGTGCGCCGCCGAGTCTCCGACAAGTCAGGCGTAGCTATTGCTGGAGGTAGTCTATCGTGCTTTAAAAAATCTAACATGACTATGGGTTATTTAACGATTTCAAAAATCTTAACAAAACAAGCCAAATGTTTGTTTGTGGTTAACAATCTAACTCATCAAAACAATCCATGATTATGAAAAAAATGTGCTCTTATAAAACTCCAATATATGAATACCTATTGATGATTTGTAATATTCTCTCAACAAGGTCTGCCTTATATGCTCGAAAGAGCGGGATTAGATGTTCAGCAAGGTAAAATAGTTTAACTCAAGATTTGTTTATTTTTTTGTTATATTTTTTAATATATTTAAAACAACTCGATATCAAACTTCATCAAAGATTTCTTATCTACAGAAATCCAACGCAATCGTGAATTCTACAAATCAGCAGATGTACGACCTCCGTTCACTTACGCGTCACTCATCCGACAGGTTGGTTAAAATTTTTGTTTAGAGTAAAGCTTTTGATCAATTCGAATAAGACCATAAGTATATTACTTCTACCAATACCTAGCTAACACAATTTTCTTCTAAACGAATATGACACCAATATAATAAGTCATTTAAATACCTACATATTCTCGGTTTATCTCTGTTATTGGAAAACTGAATAATAGTATCTTTACATTTTGGGGTCCCTCAGGGACTATCACTAGGTCCTCATTTCTTTATCAAAGTTGTTAATTCAATATTATGAACTGATGATGTTTTTAATTCTTGTATTTGGTAGTTTACATTATTTTTTTCATATTTTTCAGGCCATAATAGAATCACCTGATAAGCAGCTGACTTTGAACGAAATATACAACTGGTTCCAGTCCACATTCTGCTACTTCAGGCGCAACGCAGCAACTTGGAAGGTATGTTTTAGTATCTAGAAAAATTAACACAGATGCAAAGTAATTTTCGATAGGACTATGTAATATGAAACTTACAAATCTATTTTTTTCTTAATAACGGTGAATATTAAAAAGTCTTTATACATTTTCATTGTTTAAACATATGGTTTCAATGCACATTATAAAAGTTACACGTGCCGTATCTTTTCATACATAGCAGTTGTCACGGCGGCAACTTGTTCAAATATTTAATGAGTACGCAAATTTAAAGTACTTTACAATTTTGTGACTAGAAAACCATTTTTACAAATAAAAATAATTTGGATATAAAGTATGTAGATAGCATAATATTATGTTAATACAATTTTATGCTATGTTTTTATCCGATGAGCAGTTTCGTTTCTTGAGACAAGGTGAATAAAGGTAATTTTAGTTCAAATGTAGCTAATAGGTGTCTAATATATTTTGCAATCTACCATTTTCCATCATCTAAAATATTTTTGCAGAGTTAATGTTTGTAATATTTTTAAGAAAATTGTGGAGAACGGTTGATTGTATGTAGCATTACCACAAATTATTAGTAAAATATTCGTATACCAATAAAATATGAATCATCAATTGTATTAGAACGATACACTTTTTAAATCCAATTTAAATTTAATTTCTAGCGGCAAAGAAACTTTCAAAATAATGATTTATTACTAACTAAAATCAATTCGGATTCTTGTTATTTTTATATGGTTAATCAGTGAATCGTTATACCTTGTAATTAAAGCATTACTTTGTACAATTTATAAACAACCAGTACCATACTTGATGTTTTCTTCATAATTCAAAACGACGTAGTATAAACGTGTCCAACCTACTTTGATGTTTCCAATATTTTAAAAAGACGTAGTATCGTCAGTATTTCTTTCTACTTTTTTGCCACAACAGAGACATTAAAATTGATGCTAATCATCAGTATAAGAAAACGTCAAGTATTATCCCCGTCAATTGGTAATGCGCTGGAACCTTGTCAAATTAACATACACATCATCGTCATCCGCAACTAAAAATGACAAAAAACAGTAAAATTCTATTAGGTAATATAATATATTAATTATTGAATTCTTATTTTCAATAAGAAAGGGTCTAGGTATATGAAAAAATTACAATTATTTTTCGTTTTTGAGGTTAAAATCATGGCCGCCAGGCGCATTACCAATTGACGCGGATAGTACAGTATCGGAGCTAGTAAAAACTCGTGTAGAAAATTCGCGAACAAATAAAGACTAGGTTAGTACAACAACAGAACGCGGTGCGTCACAACCTGTCGCTGCACAAATGCTTCATGCGCGTGGAGAACGTGAAGGGCGCCGTGTGGACCGTCGACGAGGTGGAGTTCTACAAGCGCCGCCCGCAGCGCGCCGCGCACGCGCCGCCGCTGCACGCGCCCGGGTACGGGCCCCGCCAATGACCGACTCGATTCTACACATGCACTCAAACTTAACACTAAACTAAAGACACACTTTCTTACAAACCTCATCCGTTAATATAATGTGGCATACAAACAGCAACCCGCATTAAAAATCATAATATTCACAAAACCAAATAACACACTACACCCGCCCGGATACGGGCCCCGCCATGATTAATAGACCGACTCGATTCTACACTACATATTATGCAACACACGATACTCAAACTTAACACTTAAGTAATTAAAAACACACTTTCATACAAACCTCATCCGTTAACATAATGTGGCATACAAACAGCAATACACATTATAACTAATAATATTCACAAAACCAAATAACATACTACACGCGCCCGGATACGGGCTGCGCCATGATGAATTGACCGATTTGATTCTACATTATATGCAACACACGATGCTCAAACTTAACACCAAACTAAAGACACACTTGTTTACAAACCTCATCCATTAACATAATGTGGATAAACAGCAATACACATCATAACTTATAAGATACACGAAATCAAATAACACACGTCACGCGCCTGGATACAGGCCCCGTCATGATGAATAGACCGACTCGATTCTACATATTATGCAACATACATTACTCAAACTTAACACTAAACCAAAGACACACTTTCTTACAAACCTCATCCACTAACATTATGTGGCATACAAGCATTATAATATTCACGAAACCAAATAACACACTACACGCGCCCGGATACGGGGCCCGCCATGATGAATGGACTGACTCGATTCTACATAAGCAACACACGATACTCAAACTTAACACTAAACTAAAGACACACTTTTTTAAAAACCTCATCCATTTGCATAATGTGGATAAACAGCAATACACATCATAAATATAAGATACACGAAACCAAATAACACGCTACACGCGCCCAAGCACGGGCCCCACTTGATGAATTGACAGACTCGATTCTACACACGACATAATATGCAACACACGATACTCAAACTTAACACTAAACTAAAGACACACTTTCTTACAAACCTCAACTATAACACACGAGTGGCAAATAAACATCACAACTCATAAGATTCGTGAAACACTAACATAGCACTACAGTCTACACTACGCTGCACACTTTATGCTCTACATAAAAGTGCGTACACTACACATAACACAACCGTAACCATCCGGTCACGCCAACTGATTACCTCTCACATACCTGAAACACACAACACATTGAAACACACCTCACATTGATCGACTCAATTCTTCACTACACATTAACATTGACTTAATGAACACACTAAGTTTATCATCCTTAATCAACATCACTACTCACCTCACCAATCACTACCCAAGATACACGAAACTATAAACCACTCAGCACTTATTGATCTTCAAACCTCACTCTCGACTCTACTCGACTAATCCACTTAATACATCTAGCAAACTAAACATTACAAGATACTGAAACTTAAGACTAAACAAGACTGTTGCACAAACCTCAAAAAATTTCATATTTTGGCACGAAACTATAAACCACTCAGCACTTATTGATCTTCACACCTCCTTCTCGACTCTACTCGACTAATCCACTTAATACATCTAGCAAACTAAACATTACAAGATACTGAAACTTAAGACAAACAAGACACTGTTTCACAAACCTCAAAAAAAATCATATTTTGGCATAGGTATAATCACTTTACTTACACCTCACAACTCAAATGATACGAAACAAACTGATATAACTACACAACACAACTCAACCTTGATAACACTACATAACAGCCTATACATACTCTACATAAGTATAGCTACAGCATACGATCACAAGACAACATCATCTCACACACAAACACACACATTCACAAATTACTAAACAACTTTTCTAAACCTTTCTTGTAACACACTAATGAACTATCTGCAATAAACCTCGCAATATTATGATTTCAGATTCATTACTCTAACACTGAACCAAGTTCCTGGCTTAAATAGAAAAAAAAAACACGAAAATATTATCCTCTCACGACCACTCCATTATTTATCTTTACGACAAAACATACATATGGGACATACTAAACAAGTAACATTCACGCAATAAGTACTTAGTACACTTAACCAACATACACACATAACGAAACATACAAACATACGTAGATACCTATAAAATATTTAAGTCACTGCAAAAATATACACAAGGCAAATACAAAAAATTAAAACTTAGACAACATGTAACTAAGAAAATAAATAACCTTTTCAGACAACACTAAACCTAAGCCATTAATAATAAACTCAAAACAACATAATACAATACATCCTTTATCCTTCAAAATGGTCGAAGAAAACTTACTGCACACAAAACAATACAAAACAATCTTGCTTGAGAAAACCCATCGAGAATATAGATAGATATTAAAAATACAAAACTTCAAACAGTAGAAACTCTTTGATATAACAAAATATAACCGATCATAACTCAGAATGGATCATAAGAACGGCGAAATACCTAGTTAACGCTCTAAAGCGTACAATTGAGAGAAACTAAAACATTAGGGATGAAGTAGGTACCGCAATGATGTCTAAACCAAATGAAAACATTTTAGACATCAACAAAGTTTATGAAAATAAAAAAAATTGTATCAAGAAGAACACTTCACATATAATTACACCCAACAGACCACACTTAACAGATTTCTAAATTCAATATTTTAATCTTCTCTTAAATATTTTCTATCTAACCTAGCGATGTATCTAACTCTTATTGTGTAAATAAACGTTTTATCTCGTTTCAGATTTGGATTTGTTATTATTTGTGTAGTGGGTTTTGAATTGACTTTTGTAAGTAACGTCACAACTGACTGAATCCTTATTTTCATCAGTTGTGTCGTTACACTATGTGAAGTCTTGTATTTTTTCGTATTTAGGTCTCGTTGTGTGTGTACGTGAATTTCGGCGTCACGGTGAATAACGTTTTACTCGCTTGCCTATTAACCTCGCTCCTGTCATCTATCCCTTCCTCGGGTCTGTCTTCTTGGGCCATCGATCCTGCATGTCGAATCGTTGATGATGTACCTCCACGACGATCTGATCGTGCTTTCATCACCGCCTTAAAAACGATGAATTTTAACGTTACAATTAAAATAATCAAACCGGTAAATGAAAGCACGAGTCTCATTTTCGATAAACTAATCGCAGAAAACATGACAATATAGAATTTAAATGGAGATGAATTATAGAATGCGATCCGGACGAACCTGTCTCTTCACAAATGTTTCGTGCGGTATGAGGACGACTTCGGCTCCTTCTGGATGGTGGACGACGCGGAGTTCGTGAAGAGACGTCACCTGAGCCGCGGCCGCCCGCGCAAGTATGAGCCGGCGCCCAACGCCCCGCCACAGTAAGGGCCGCGCCGCACTCCATCTGCGACCGTCCAACGAATCTTATAGGCATCTCGCGTTCCATCAATACCCTTAACATTGGCTATACTACCCATTTTGTCTGCCTCTACGCGTTCTATACCATTAAACTTGTCCACACTACCGACTAAGTGAGCCGCTAACATTTCAATATCTTTAATCAACACTGGCTTTGCCACCGATTACATTAGTTGGGTACCACGCATTTAAAATGGCTACTACCGATTCTAATATTAGCTTCTACACATCCTTTATCTTTCATTGGCTACTCAGCCAATAGCGTTTATTAACTAAGATATTTGGTTTCTATTTGCAATTAAAGTACACAATGCTACTACCAACAGCATGAGTACGGAACTAAAAATTTTCAATAGGTACTTTCAAATTAGGCATTAATGATACATGGGTAGTATTGCCGATGGAACTACGTCGTTAATGCTGTTTACATCTATGATTCAACATTTCTGCCTGATTATCTTTATTTTTTCATAGCAAACATAACAATATACAAAAATTGCTCACGATGTTGAGTCGTAGGTGGTTTTATTTGATTAACAAAGAACGCGAACTTTGACATCTGTAAATCAACAATAAAAATTGTGGGACAAAATATTTATAAACGAATTAAAATGTCGACTTTGATCACTAAACTTAATAATATTATGGAAAATTCAACATGTATTAAAAACTAGGAATCGTTGGACGATCGCGTCCATAAAAAGTATATTCGTATTTAAATAATTGATAGTTATCGCAAAGTGATAATTTTCAATTGTGCACATTAGATTGATGTTTCTGACCATTATATTGTAAAGTGTTTCACTGTGTAAGCTTAGATTAATTTCAACATGTCATGTTAGAGAGTAACTAGAATCACGTGACTGTTAAAATAAATACGGAAAATGTGTACTTACATTGCCGATTCACAGATAATAAAAATTTAAAATGCTTGAAGAAACAAAGATAACATCATCTAAGCAAAGTACACATTTTCAGATAAAAATAAAACTAGTTTAGACTCTTAGAGTGCAAAGCTATAACCAATTGTTTTGCTATAGTTTTAACATCACGATATAATACAATTTGTTTAATAAATTAGCTTAATCCTTACATATGTTGCTAATGTAACTTTTCAATATTTTAATTTGTATTTGACGATATCCATAAGCCGTATCGAATAACTGCGACCATGTTTACCGATTTATGAATGCATGTGTTTATAAATTATTGTAAAGAAGGATCGTCGTTGGATACCCAAGTAAGACAAAGAGATCATTTAAAATGTTTATTTTTAAAATGGTTTTTTTTATTCCCATTTAACATTAGCATGTTTTATTCCCGTATATCAGTAGAAGCTATCTTTGTCCGAGGTAAGTCTTCGCTTAAAGCTTTGCATGTTGAATTTTTATCGCATGTTAATACCTATTTTTCTAACATTATTCGATAAGCTTGCCTTTTTATTCTATTTATCTTTCTCTCTCACTTACCTACATCGACATATCAACACACACATCACTTTTACAGACGAATTGGACTATCATTCAAAATTAAACACTTCACAAGACACACACCCAATATTCACTATTAGTATTAAATTAATGATTACACGATTATTCGAGAGGGGGCCAATAATGGCCGGGGTATGAATTCTTCATTTTATACATTTTAATAAATATCAATAAAATTTAGCAATTTTAACTTGCTCCCGTCTAAGTTGCTACGGGTGAGCCGATTTTTTCTAATATTTTTCATTATTTATTCATCTTAATTTTAACTTGATTATAATTCTCCATTATCGAAAAGTCAATAAGTAAAAGTAACTTTTTTGCTTCATTATTTTTTTTCTCATGAAATTTAAGAGCATATTTTTCAATTTATCATCATTTGTCAGGTTTATGGGAGCTCAGAGTCCTCCAATGATGACTAGTCCTCATGGATACAGCGAAGCTCTCAAACGAAATCTCCAGGTATATATTGCGTCATGTTTATCTTGCATTTTGTCCTTACCTACTAAGATACTTACATAATTATCTTTGACAGGGTATGATGGAAGACTGCAACTTGTCTTATATGTCAAATGATGATCACATGATGCAGACGGAAGATTATCCATCATCCCACGATGACTACAAGTAAGTATAAAATACACCGTCATTTTGTAGTCGTTTTAATTAGCTTAAGGGAGTTTTCTATTAATGAAAATAAACATTTTTGCCAAAGAAACATGGGTCGAAAAACGACAAAAAAATTTGACTTTCCCATACAAATTCAATGTTTTAGCTGTCTATTTAGTATGGGACGACCAAATTTTTTTGTCGTTTTTTGACCCATGTTTCTTGGACAAAAATGTTTAGTTTCATGGGTACAACACACCCTTAAGTTAATTAAAATGACTACAAAATGACGGTGTATAGTTTCCCGTTGTTTACAAAACTAATAATCTATAACAAAAAAGTCTTAACTACTGTCTACCGCCAGTAAATCTATTTTTAACTTTTTCACCCAACGTATATCTTGATGACTTGATTGATAGCAAGACTTACGTCCCTAGGATGAGCATAAGTCTTTTCCCCATATAAAGTAGCATAGAAAAAATCTTCTGCAGAGTTTGAGACAAATTCTATAATGGCCTTATGTTGTTATTCTATCTTTAACAGCAGAGCCCCAATGATGAACGGCTACGGCAGCAGCAGTACCTCGCACGAGGTGAAGGCTGAAGACCTGAGCGCCAGCGAGACACAGGACATCAAACCCAACATATACGCGCTCAAGAACGAGATGCAGGCCTCCGATTATTCTAACAAAGGTATAGTACCTTTTATTCATTGGATTCTTTAATTTTAATAAGGATAAAAGTGTTGATTCTGTATTTTAACCAAAAGGACACTTGCTAATTTTATACGGCCTCCGTGGTCGAGTAATTTGTGCGCTGGTTTTCAAGGTGTCACCGTTTCTGAGGTCCCGGGTTCGATGCCCGGCTGGGTCAATTTAGAAAACTAACTTTTCTATATTGGCTCAGGTCTGGATGTTTGTAGTTCCACCGTTGTCTCTGATTTACATAACACAAGTGCTTTAGCTACTTGCTTTGGAATCAGAGCAATGTTTGTATAGGTATACACAAAACATATCATCGACGTAGGTCAAACATCAGATTCTCTGGTACATTGGTACATACCTTGTTAGGATAGGTATGTGATGTTCAAAGATAAATCTCTATACTTCGACAGCAAATTGTGAATTTGTGTTTTTGATAACAATGAACTGCTTATTAATTTATGACTTACCCACAGGTGACTATTCCAACTCCAACAAGGAATCTTCCAGCAACCGGTCAGGTGAAACCAGCCCCTACGACGACTATCCTCGATCAGAAGATCGCTACCGGCCTTCGATATCCCACATCAAGGACGAGGCCGAAAATCTGTCACTTAACGAGCAAAGATCTGACAAATAAACGAAATCACCCAAACACACCACACCCATAAAAAGTGAATCATATTTGATCCAAAAAGTGAAATATTTTAAAGTGAAACAGTGTTTTTTTAGAAACAGACGTTGTTAAACGCAGTGAGTAATTGTTCTGCTAAAAGTACTTATTGACGATTAATTTGCTTTAGTGTTTAGCAATAATTATGTAATACAGTTTACATTTACGGGTGTAGATCTATTTCAGGTTATTAGAAAGGTGTTAGATTGTATGTGTTCACTGTTGGAGTTTTTATAAATGAACGTGGACGATCTCGATTTATGAGGAATTGTAAGTTAGAGTAAGCATTTTTTTTGTTTTATGACCCGGTTTTAACGGGATTTGGAAGTATTATAGGTTTTATGTTTTCTAGATTTTGTTTTTAATTTGGTAAGTCGGTAGCTGCAGTGTTTTCATAATTTTATAGATATAGTGCGTTAAGTGTTAGGAATTTTTAGATGAAAACGAATTTTGTCATCTGACCGGCGTTCAACGATGTTTAACCTTAAAAGGTCCATATCAATATTTAAAAATATTTAATCTTCAAAATGTAAATTAAAAATTAGAACAATAAGTAGTTTTGTTTGGCTATCATGTAAGACAAGTGAAGATAATTGTGGAAGTTACGCTTAGCGTTGTTTTAATTTCCACTTTATTGCATATTTTTAGAGTTTCAATTACTACTTACTTCGGAATAGATCTCAAGAGGTTTTTTTTTCAAAAAAGTCAAATGAATTTAAGATAAATTCGTTTACAGTCGTCGATTTGTGATTTTTATTCAAATTACTTTAATAATGATCTGATGTGTTATTTTTTTAAAGGTTTTATCATAAAAAAAAAAACAAATTATTTTTGGGAAAATGTAGAGTGCCATATGAAATGGCGTTCTATTTTTAGTCTTTATTATTATTCCATGGAATTGCTTTTTTATTTTTAGACTTAAGACTAGAATTGTAAATATTTATCATGAATTGTAAATTCTTAAAAAACATTGGTAAATTTAGACGTGTGTAAACGTTTACTTATTAAATATAACTATTGCATATTAAATCGTTCATGTTGTAGAGAATTTAGAAAACTTAGTAGTAAAAATTTTCACTGTACTATGATCAACATTTCAAACGTATCATTGACATAAAAGAGCTCTGAAAAGCTTAAAATAATATAATATTTCAGTGTTACGTTTGGTATGATGCCGACTGTACGTTAATATTAAAAGGTTTCATTTGTTACAAAAAAATCTTACTGCATTTTAATGTACTGCATTTATGAATATAATAACGAATACTTCGGTTGAAAATCAGGTAAAAAAGTTAATAAATACTTATAATAAAAAAGGGTGAACCTAATCATATCACAAGTATATGTGTAACTTGTAATACTAGTAATTATGATTGGTAATAAATAATTAATGTATACCTGACTTGCAATAAAAAAATAGTGATAATTAAATGGGCGATGTATGAACTATTTGGAATGCAATATTTTTTTATTCGTTACATTTCTTTTATCTGAATGTAAGCTTGCACATTATGTTTTTTTTCAACAACAGAAAAGTCTTCATTACCCAAAAATAATTGCATTACAAATTTTTCATATTTTTCTTTCTTACGTCGTTGTCGACTACAGTGTTATTAGTAAACGTTTCTTTCACTGCCAAATAATTCGTTTAAAATAAAATAACCAGTTTCAAAGAATACCGTCTCAACTCTGTTACTTTACCTACTTAATGTTTGTTTTAAAACTTTTGTTGTAATGTCAACAAAATAGTTCAGTAAAATTACGGGTTCGCAAAACATTAAATGGTAATAAGCTGTAATTTTGCAATCTGACTTTGATGTGATTATAAAACACTAATATAAACGAATCCAACAAAATTTACGAATACAAAAAAATACAGCGCAGTTGTAACTTTTTTTTGTTGGATTTACATCCACAATCAAATTATAGTTCCAAATCAAGCAAAAAGTAAAGAAAGTATGTAATTAGCAATTTTGCTAAAGCAATTAAATAAATTAATATTTTGGTCAGTAAAGTAAAAAAAAAAAATTTGTGAATATTAGTTGGATTCATTTACAAAATGACAGCTAGCCATTTAATCTAACGATCAAAAGAAGAAAGACCGCTATTGCAAATTATTTCTATTTCGTCATACTAGCTCCCGTAATTTTACTGAACTAAAACTGTATTTTATGAAAAAAATTGCGTTAAAAATGTGCTCACGATAATAAACCGTTGTTTATTTTGTTAATAATTAAGTACAAGTCAACGAAAAAGTATTTTTAAAGCTAAACACCATTTAAATTTGCTTGTTATAAAACAGAAATTGTTTTTATGGAATTGATTAAGTTAATTACCTACTTACATAGATTATTTTTAGCAAAAAAAGGAAAATTTGCGTTGAGCCATTTTATATGCATTTTTTATGAATGAGAAAAAGTTATTTTATTTTTGAATAGTCACTAACGTACGGGATACATTCTAGGCCGCGCAAAAGTGGCATGAAAACATTTATATTGATCATTGTAAATTTAGTGTTGTATTAAACCAAATCATTACAATTAATTAGTCGATTGTTTTATTTCAGTTTATCTCCTTTATTATTTTATTTCATTTGTTGGATTAAAATCACAGGTATTAAAAGCGTTTAAACAAAAAAAAAACATAGCTGTTTAAACATAATTATATAAAATAATCAGTATTTTCAATGGTAAACCAAATGAAATAACAGGTATTAAATGCGTTTAAATGGAAACCAATTATTTATTATGTGCTTACATTGGTGTTTTCACCACGTTACACTTACGTTACGGCCGAGTTGTATCGGCTATGGTGATCACTAGGGCCCGGGTAATATTATAAAAAATTTCAAAATATGTAAATATAATATGGACTAAAAAAACCATAAATGGTAAAAATATGTGTTTAAAAAATTTAAAAAATTACGACTGTTTATTGAAAAACAAAAAAAAACAATTTTTACTCAACTTCTGTTTCATTATTACTTGAACTGCAGTACATGATCACGTGTTTCTTTAAATCTTTGGACGAAATAATACTTGGAGCATATTTAAATTTGCATACCAATTCTGCAAGTGTGAGGGCATGTCTATGTTGCCTTCTAATGTTCCGCACAGCATGCTGTTAATTTTGTTGAGGGTACGAAATCCTTTGTTTTTTTTCAAATAGGTGCGATAGCTTTATTTTTGCCTAGCCAATTCAGCCTTCAAACTATATTTTCGATATTTTCTGCTCGCATGTCGTTTTGTCGCAAAGCATAGATTTTTAGTCATTTCACATCGCTGCTGGTCTATTTAACGTAAAATGATGAAAATATGGATAAATTGATATTTTTTTGAAATATGGATTAGTACTTAAAATATGGAAAAATATGTAAAATAAAAATTGAATTTTCTCGATCTAAATATCATGATTTATGTAGAAAATATAATTATGAACGAAAACCATGTTAATTAAAAATATGTAACGGGTGGCGCAAAAGTACTGGCACTAAAGAAAATACTTTTATTTTTTTTATATGACATTTTCTGTCATTCTGTTGTTGAAAATTGTGTAGTGAACAAATATAAAATACACTGAAAATAAACATGGACCGTTTTACTCCCCAAGAACGTGGAATAAATATGGATTTAGTGAGGGACGCTTTTCCAGGCCGAGTTATCTCTCGTTTTGGCGATTTGCCTTGGCCTGCAAGATCACCCGATCTGACCAGTCCAGACTTCTTTCTTTGGGGTTTTTTGAAATCTCGGGTGTATGTGAACAAGCCACAGACTCTCGCAGCTCTAAAAGAAAACATTCGTCAAGAAATAACGAACATATCGCAGGAAGTGTTACGGCAAGTTATGCAAAATGTCATAAATAGGGCTCAAATGTGTATCAACTCTGGAGGTCACCATTTAAAAGACATCATCTTTAAATCCTAATGGTACGAAATTTAATGGCACAAATATACATTTAAAAAAACCTAAATCTAGTTTTCTAATTTAGAAAAAATGTTATAGCTGAACCAAATAGGGTCTTTACTTTTGCGCCACCCGTTATTTACATATTAATCCGGGCCCTGTGATCACCATTAGCCCGTGACCACGGCCGATGTAACTCGGTCGAAACGTTAACCAAATGAAATAACAGGTACTAAACGCGTTTAAACTAAAATCAATTATTTTTTCTGTGCTAAAACATAGGTGTTTAAACACCTACCTTTTCCTGCCGTTTCGACCGAGTTGCATCGGCCGTGGTCACGGGCTAATGGTGATCACCATAGCCGATACAACTCGGTCGTAACGTCGGGAAAACACCTATGTGAGCACAGAATAAATAATTGGTTTCCATTTAAACGCATTTAATACCTGTTATTTCATTTGGTTTACTTTAGTGTCCTCCTCTACCAGCAGCCACCATTGAAAATACTGATTAATTTTATTAAACGTTTTTAGGTTTTATAATAATTTTCCGGGGTTGTATGTAATCGTACCTTATCTACCATATTCGGATTTGTAAGGGTTTTTAACATTGAAAATGTTTTTTCGATCGCTTCAGTAAGGTACCCAATTTCAGCCAAAGTAAGACATTGGCCTGTTCCCGTGAGTTTTGGGTCTACGTGTATGTACTAAATGTCAAAAGATGCGTCTCAGCAAGGGCTACAATTTTTTTTTTGAAAAAGTCAAAAACTTTTTTCCAAAAATTGCATAAATGTAGAAAAATGACATTCTTTTTCGGGGTCTTTTTTCACTAAATCGACAGTTTCTCAAAAACGAAAAGCGATATCGAAAAAATGAAAAAAACCCCTAGAGATATTGAGTTAGGCTACCTATTGAAATTAGTATATGTCAGTAGTAAGATATTGGGCATTCTAACTCAAAAGTGAGGTCGCACGACGCTCGCAGACGCGACCTCACTCTTGTGTTAAAAAGCCCAATATCTTACTACTTCAAATTTGTAATGATCTAATTACTTTTGCTTTCACCACACACCTCGCAGTTCGCCGCTGCAGCGTCGCAACGCAACAATGAATGTATTTGAACGCGAATCTCTCACTTTTGTTCGGTCGCATATAAATAATATCTTACACTAATCCAGTCTATGATAAGTAAGTAGGTATAATACTTTATTTTATCACACACCTCGCAGCTCGCCTTACACAAATTCAATCGCAGATGTCGGAAGCATTCGTCGGAACAATGTACACCATCTTCAGTTCATGCTCAGAATATTATTGAAAAAAGGCATTACATTTTCTAATTAATGTGATAGCCGATGCTGTCAGTGAATTGATTTATATTATTATACTTAACTAGTTTCAACCGCGACTTCGCCCGTATGGATATTTAGAAAAAAACCCTAGGGAATCTTCGACTGAGATAAAAATTATCATACGACGGTTGAAAGGCTAATTGGTCTAAGCGACATTTTTTGCGATATTGAGTTATATACATATTCGGAATCAGCAATTTTTTCTCCGTCGTTTGAGCCAGGTTTTGAATTTTTCTGACTACTTTTTTGGCGCTTAACACCCACAGCAAAACAGGCCTCATTTCTAAGCTCATTGATCTATACGACACAAAATTAGACCAATTTGAGGACTCGATGACTAAGGCTGTTTTGATCTTTCGAACTTTTATAAAGTGTGTCGATTATGTCATTTGGCTTTTTTGCCATGTTTGTGATTTTGTCGTTTAGCCTATTTTGCATTACACCAAAATGATAAGCTAATGTCGCTTGGACCATTTTGCAACAAATTATATTAATTGACTATGTCGCTTGACCCATTTAGCCTCTATTAAGGACAATGAGTAGTAGTAGTTGTAGTATAAAATTGTATGAAGTTAATATTGCATAACAGCCTCAAAATATTTTATGCATAGTTTGAGTAATGCAACCTCAAAATTATGTTATGGACGTTGCTGAATAATGAAGACCTTAAGTATTAATATCTACTATAACCCTAGGGTGTCGACCAGGGTAGCGTACCTTATAGTCAGAGGGCCTAGTATGAGTTGATTTTTTGTACTCACTTCACTTTGCCAATAGTTAACTATCATCTTCTCTCTTTCACTCGTTCACTCACTCGCATGATTTCCTCTCTTTCACTCGATACTATTCGGAAAGTGAGGTGAGAAACACAACTCGTACTAGGCCCTCTGAATATCCTAACGGTATTCGTTGAATGTTAAGTTTACGCTCCGACCTCGACACATCAAGTTGACGAAGTGGAGGCTATGAATGAGAAGATCTCTAAAACCATGCATAGCTACAAAACCCACTACACCACCGTTGCGATGGGGGACTTCAATGCAAAGTTGGGGAAACGATGCGGTAATCAGCTGAGAGTGGGGCAATTTAGAGTTGGGCAACGGAATGCCAGAGGCCAGACGCTGGTCGACTTTATGGAGAAGAAGGACCTCTTTTTAATGAACTCCTTCTTCAAGAAGCCGGAAAGCTGGAAGTGGACCTGGATCAGTCCGGATGGTATAGTCATTCAATGACGTCTTTGTGATCAACCCCGTCAAGACGGGGAGCGATCACCGATTGGTACGTGGCACATTGTGTATCTACCTAAAGCTGGAAAGACCTCGACTAATAAAATCCACGATCCGACTATTACCGGCCTATATTCAAAACCCCGAAAGCTTTTAACTCGAACTCCAAAACCGCTTCGAAGCACTTGAAAACAGCATAGATGTGGACGATCTAAACAAGATGGTGGTGGATACTGTCCGTACGATAGGGTCCGAGTTCTTTAAGACCCGCCATCCCAGGCTTTAGAAACTCTCCGACCACACACTCCTACTTATGGATCAGAGACGTGAAATGAGGCTCCAGAGTTCAGTGGATGCTCATCGTTATCGGTAGCTAAATAGACAGATATCTAAGTCTTTGACGAGCGACCTTCGCCAATTTAAGTATTAAAGAGGAGCGGAATAAAAGTCGAAGGCAGAATGCATAAGGCATGGAACATAAGTGAGGTGATTTTGTTCTTTAAAAAGGGTGACAAAGTCCCTCTTACAGAACTACAGACACATCTCTCTTCTGAACCATGTCTATAAGTTGTTTTCGAGAGTCCTTACGAAACGTCTCGCTCGCAGGTTCGACGGCTTCCAACCTCTCGAACAAGCCGGGTTCCGAAAAGGCTTTAGCACCACAGACCACATCCATACGCTGCGGCAGGTTATACAGAAGACCGAGGAGTATAATCTCCCACTTTGCTTGGCGTTCGTATGAGAAAGCCTTTGATTCGATTGAAACCTGAGTGGTGCTGTAGTCTCTCCAAAAGTGCTAAGTGGACTACAGGTATATCGAGGTGTTGAGGTACTTATACGAAAATGCCACCATGTTGTTCCAAGTATAGAACCAGAACACAAATCCTATTCAACTGCAGCGTGGAGTTCTCACTCGTCGCTGCAGTTGGATAGGATTTGTGACAGGGATATGTCATTTCTCCGAAACTATTCACAGATGCGTTGAAGGATATCTTTTAACTCTTAGACTGGAAAGGACTCGGCATCAACATTTATGGCCAGTACCTAAGACACCTTCGTTTTGCCGATGATATAGTTCTTGGCTGAGCCAAGGTCTCATCTTGGAAGACTTAAACACAATGCTCAAAGATCTCCGTAGTAATTCCCAAAGAGTGGGTCTCGGGATGAACATGGATATGACGAAAATCATGTCGAATGCCCATGTTGTGTCCGATCCAGTTCATGTTAAAAACACTTTCACTTCACTTTCACTTCACTTCACTTCACTTCACTTCACTTCACTTCACTACACTTGAAGTTTTTGACCATTACGTATACTTAGGACAGGCAGTCAAGTTAGGTAAGTGCAACTTCGAGAAAGAGATCTCTCGTCAAATCCAACTCGGATAAGGTAGCATTCGGGAAGCTTCGAAAAATCTTCGCGTACGATTTATCTCAGTGTCTCAAGACGAAACTCAATGACCAGTGTATGTTGGCAGTAATGACTTACGGCAGTGAAACGTGCTATGGGTCTCATAAGGAGGCTCAAGGTCACCCAGCGTGCAATAGAGAGAGCCATAGCCATCAGCGTTTCCCTGCGTGAATGAATTAGAAATGAGGAGAACTAAAGCAACCGAAATCGCTCGAAGGATTGCTCAGCTGAAGTGGCAGTGGGCTGAACACATAGCGAGAAGAACCGATGGCTGATGGGGCGGAAAGGTTCAGGAATAGCGACCGCGCACCGGACGACGCTTCGTGGGTAGGCCCCCGACAATCGACGTGAGGGTGAAGGTCGCGGTGCACCGCTGGATGCGGGTAGCGCAGGACCGATCGTCGTGGAGATCCTTGAGGCCTATAGCCAGCGAGCGACTGATATGATGATAACTCTACTAAATTTGAATTTTGTTTCATCCTGCAGTACTTCTAATGGACATCTGCATTAAACAACTTCACTCTAGTGCAACACCAGCATGTTGCTTAGACTCATTGGGCAAATTCAACCGTCAGTTGACTTGGCGCTAAATTCATTTTCTCTCGTATTATTTTATTCTAAGTCAATGCTTGAGCCAGTTTACTTTCAGCTATTTTATTTACGCAAAGCGTTTGAACCATTTTGTCTTTCTCTAAAAATAACTATATTTGGTGAATTTTGGGCCAACCGACATAAATTTTCTAAAATAATACACTATTATCAACAGTAATAGCTTAGAAAACTTCCTTACTTAGTTGGGGATATACTGTATTAAATAATTAAACGTCTATTCAATAGTTGTTTTTTTATGATTTTTTTTCGAAATAATAAAACTTTAATCGGTCCTCCTGAGAGTTTCACAAAATGTCGTTTAGATCAATTAGCCTTTCAACCGTCGATATGTAAAGTAAAAGTATCCAGGCTATAAACTATTTGCGGATCCATCCAATTCCATTCAACGATTTTTTTGCATGATCGAACAAACATACAAACATCGTATCTTTCACATTTATATTATTGGTAGAATTTAAATTAAATTGTATAGTCAATTCAAGACGCATGATCAGCGATTAGTTGACCGGTCGGCGACCGCGTTCGCCGCGCACCTCGTTGCGCCATGCATGTCGAACGCCGGATGTAGTGATATGACACCTTACCGACACTCATACCTAAATCACCTAAATGCACCCGTTCCTGATTGTTTATGATTATCAATGAATGAATACAATAAAAATATTATGTGACAATGGTTATAGCGAGTTAGTACTTATATCCATTTATCAAAACCTGCAAACGTGGTAGGTACCAACCTATTTAGATAGCTTGAAAACTTATCACCCTCAGAGCATTGATCAGAGTAATGGTGCTGTCGGTAGTAATAATAATTATGCATATAAATAATCACATCCCATCATTACCATCAAGAAAGATTTTCGCTATTAAAAAAACCCAACAGTGTTCTGAATTTTGTAAGTATGAAGTTAAACAAAAGTAAGTATTTACATAAAGGTACTGCCAATAAATATAATAAAATAGTGCATTATTTTACCAATAAAAACAAATTATTGTCACAAATAGGAAACGCCTCGGTCTCTCTGCTTTTCGTGAATTCGTGACAGACATAGTTATACATTTTTGGTTTTGACAATAATAAGTTATAAATACTTACTTACTTATATTTTGTTGGTCAGTTTCATAAAATAAAAAATGTAAGAAAGATTTCTATACTAAAAAAACCGGCCAAGTGCGAGTCGGACTCGCGCACGAAGGGTTCATCTTAAATGTTTATTTTATTCTGTTTTTAGTATTTGTTGTTATAGCGGCAACAGAAATACATCATCTGTGAAAATTTTTAACTGTCTAGCTACCTATCACGGTTCATGAGATACAGCCTGGTGACAGACAGACAGACGGATAGCGGAGGCTTAGTAATAGGGTCCCGTTTTTACCCTTTGGGTATGGAACCCTAAAAAAATCTATTCTAGGAAAAAATCTACTCGCGCAAGATCATACGCCCGAACGGAAACCGTGACTCGGTAGCTCAGTGGTAAGAGCATTGAACCGACTTCCAAAGGTCGCGGGTTCGATTCCCGTGCAAAAATATGATCTGGTGCGAGTCAATTTTTTTCTAGTAAATAATCAATACTTATTGTAAAAAAAATAGCATTGTGAGATTTGTGAGTGCTAAAATTTATAAATAAAAAATAAGTAGGTAAGTCATTATAACTGGTTTTCGTTCGTCTGAATAGCTTTCCGTAACATTATCATTCAGAGTACATAATAGGTAAACATATTATCTACGATTTTGTCACTTTTATGAATTACTAGCTGATGCCTGCGACTTCGTCCGCGTGGACATTCGGAAGATCTCTAAATCCGGAACCTTTGACCGGTCAATTATTATGTGTGTACAGAAGATATTATACTTAACTGGGTAGGTACGACTGTTTTACAAGTTACCATAAAATAATTTACGTAGAAAAAATTGGTAGAGAGAGATGGGAATCGAACTTTGTCTTTTCTATTGTTCTAACCACGCAGCTACCTACGCTACATTACGTTACTCCGAATGAATTTACCTGCAATAAAATTGATAGGTAGGTGTTTTTTTATTTTATCAAATTTTTACTTATTAAATAACTAATATGTGATTTTTCAAAATTGTTCTTATGTTTTAGATTCTTGCATTCAAAATGGTATTTTTATATTAATTACATAGTAGAGGTATTTTGATATAAAAAAACAACGCTTCGTGACCTCCTTCTTTCTCTTAAAGGACGAATTATTTTTACTTTTATTTAAATAGAACAATTATTTACTGTTAATATACACATTTAATTGGTCTGAAACCCCCTTTTCATTTTCAGATATACCTTAAAAATTTACGATGTTTTGTAAAAGGTTTATGATAAATAAAAAATAATGATTTGGTGTTTGGTGATAAACACAGAGCGGTTTTTAAATAAAGTTTACAAATTTTTTATTTTCAAATGTAATCAAGTAGGTACCTCTACTTACTACTATCATTTCTCACAATATTTCAACAAGTTTTTAGCATCGAAAAACATAGATTTATTATGGATTTATATCCATAATTTATATTAAATATTATCCTCAGTATTTATATATTTACGGTGTTTAAAAAGTACTTTAAAAACGATATTAGTTATCTTTTATCTGTATTTAAGTATTTAAAAAAATGTTTTCAGTAATAATTATTATAAATAATAGATACGCAAAATTAAAAGTCAAAGAAAATTGAGGTCAAATTTAAACGTGGAGTATTTCACGGATGTCTTTTTACGTCATTCACAAGTCACGTTGCTACTTGCGCTGATTCGCAAAATACGGCAGGGCTGGCAAGAATATCATTACAGCAAACATAACGCTCATCGATACGTTTTCACATTAAACATGAGGCTATCATGATTTATTATTTCATTTTGAGTAAAACCATTTTGTCGTTTTATTTAATAATTGCTAAACTTCGCATAAAATGATGATTTTTATGATCACTTAAAATTTTTATTGATAAAAAGTTATTATTAGCTATCAGTTGACCTGAATTTCATGAATTTTTTCTCACTAGGTACCTTATAAGTTCTATGATTTAAACGACACCTACATCAATAGCTTAATTTTATATCGAATTTATGAAGTAGGTAAGTATAAGTATCAGTAATAAAATAAGGTCCTTGTTTTGATTCCTTGACGTCAAAAAATACTAACTGCTGTGGAAATATTTAGTGTCTAAACATTTATTGTCTTTCGCGGTTGTTTTTTATTCCGAAAATGTAAGAACGAAAAATTTAATTTCTTGAACAATCTTGCTTATAATTCGTTGATCTCATAAGTTATGTATTGATAACAACAAATAAATTATTATGTAACACTCCACAACAAAAAAAATTAATAATTTAAAAACATAATTACTTTTATTGTAATAAGATATCAAACATACTTTTATTTTTACGACACGTGACAAGAAGCTAATTACCGTTCAAGTGTGATGTTGTCAACCCTAGTACATTTTGCAAAATCAACAATTATTTACCAATAAAATTGGGGAGCATTCAATCAATGCTTCATTCAGTGCTTCGGAAGTGCATCGGTGTGTGACATCACAGTATCTACGATATCTACGAGCTTCGAGCAACAAAGGCTTCGGAAGCCCGTCTTACTCTAAGTCTACGAGACTCCTCGCGCCCGCGCCTCAGTCCCCGTGCTTTTTCGAGTGAGTTCAACGTAACTATCACTATGTGAGTAACAATTTATAATGTTTGTAAGAAAGACTTCGTATTTTTTTCAGATCTTTCTTCGATCTTCGGTCGAGTAACGAGTCGATTTCCAGGTTGTGTTATTGTGAAAAAACATTCATTTTATAAGTCACCCAGGAATCGACTTCTATTGACCAATTTTTACGCTTTGTGCGAACGAGGTTTAGGAGCCGTTGTGAAACTGTGACTATTTTGCACGCTAACCACATATTTACGATTTTTCAGGTCGGACTCCGAGTTTGAAGACGCCTTCGAGATCCCTCCAAGGAAGGCGAAGGCGAAGCGCGAAACGGCGGCTGCTCGAAATTCAAGGTGAGATAGTTATTTCATTAGTTTAGAATTAAGTGTCCATGTGCAAAGGTAAGTGATTTTTGCTGTGGCTAACGCGTCAAAAGTCTGGGTTCGAATCCCAGTGTAGGTGAAATTAATGTATGGTGATAAGCAAGATCATTTTCGTTCACGAGTCATTGTTGTTACTTATTTATCTAGTTTTGATGATCATTGTTTGGGATTCATAATACAGGTCTGTTTTTTTAGTTTTTAACTAAACAATGACTCTGATAGTTCTGAAATTATTTACCAATTTTTGTAGTAAATATAAACTTTTTTCCAGAACCGACTCCGACGTTGAAACCGCGCATCATTCCCGAGACAACAAAGCGGCTAAAAGAAAATCAACCACTCGTGCACCTTCAAAGTAAGTTGTTATGAATCATGTTAGTTTTTCAATGTTAATAAACGTAATCATGTTTCTTTTTCTATGTAAATAAACGTACGTGTTAAAGCGCTAGCTGTAACAAACATTTTTTTTTCAGAACTGCAGCAGGTCTTACAAAGAGAAAGAATACAAAGGAGGTGGACTTATTCGGTTTGGCGTCCGACGACGACGAGGTCGCAGCCAGCATTCCCAGTCCCCTCTCCAATAAGCTCCAGAGCAGCTTGTCCAACAAGGTTGCGGACGGGTGTGTGATCAGACGAGCGCAGCACAACGGCCGCTACTACACAGAAGTTCGTGTGTACCTCACCAAGGACGCGCTCGACACCCGCCCGGAGCTGCGCTATACTAAGGCTCTTGCGACCCTCAAACTTCAGCTTGACGAGGACCGCCCCGAGTGGGACCTGCTACAGAAGGTCTTCAAAACGAGCAAGACCGCGTTTTTCGCGGAGAGCACGCCGGTTTTCTACGCCGAAAAAAAATAGTATAAATAAATTGTAACTTCTAAATATTATTATGTTTTACTTTAGGTAAAGGTAATTAAAATAAAATGTTAAGTGTTAGTAAAGACTTTGTTTATTAACCTTGTTATCTCTATTTCACATACTTCCTTACTATCGGTTGTTTTTTAAATTGAAAATTAATTTTAAATGGTATATGTTTAAAATTTTAAAAATATAGAGGTAACAAGGCTAATAAATCTTTTAGAGGTAGTCAGTAGGTAGTATATTAGTACAGAGACAACTTGACTGATTACATTACAGCACCTACATAACTAAAATGCCCTTCTGCTCTGTGTGCTCTGCTCAAATAGGTAGGCGACAGTGGATCGGTCACTTGCGAAGCCTCGATCATAAGAACCGATGCGCGATAGCGCATGTCGATGATGGAGTTGTTGAAATCGCGTCTGCTTTTCATCGTCGTATAGCCTCATATAGGATTCTAGCCACTGCAGAAACAGAACACGTTTTACCGGACTTGTTTCTACAAAAAACTTATGATAAATTGTGTCGACTTTTGCAAGATTCTCTAAAGCGACACGTAAATATCAAAGTTAATTTTGATTACTTTGGTAACTTTCTTTTAGTAAAAAACAATGAACAGCTAGTTAAATCGTTTGCAACTAAGAATTTCGTTATTCATCGTAACTTTGATTTGGTTAATTTATTTAGTTCGGTGTTAAATACGATAAAAAAGAAAGTTGAAGAGTTCCAAGACCGTGACAGTGGATGGACATTTTTAAATAATGTTTATTTCGAAGTGAACATTAACAGATATGATCCATTGAGTGGATCAGGTTCCACTTATGTGGATTTGCCACTAGCAATTAAAAAGAAAAAAGCTTGCGTTAATATTAAAAATAACGATCAGTACTGTTTCTTGTGGACTGTTGTCGCTGCTTTATATCCGGCTAAAAGAAATTGTGAACGAATTTCATCTTATCCGCATTTCGATAGCGTATTTGATATAAACGGACTATCGTTTCCAGTTACGTTTAACGACATCGCTACATTTGAAAAAAATAACTGTAATATAAGTATCAATGTTTATTCATTAAAAAATAATCACAGCGTTGTCGGTCCGATTTATAGATCAGAATTAAAATCAAAATCGCGAATGAACATTAATTTACTTTTATTAGAAGATAATGTAAAATCTCATTTCGTTTTAATTAAAAACTTATCCCGTCTAGTGAGAAGTCAAATCACAAAACACCATGGAAAATTATATTTTTGTGATGACTGCTTATTGTTTTTTAGTTCCCAGGAACATATCGATAAACACATTTGTAGTGGCGTGGCCACCGTGCTGCCTGAAAAAGGTGCCGTTCTTCAGTTTAAGAATTTTGAGAGGAAACAAGATGTTCCTTTTGTCATTTACGCTGATTTCGAAACAATCCTAGAACCATTTCAAGGCTGTGAGCCAGATCCTTCGACCAGTTCCACAACGGCCCGTCAAAGACATGTTCCAGCAGCCTTTGCATATTATATAATATGCTCAGTTAACAGTGATTTAAATAAATTTGTACAGCATCGAGGGTCTGATAGTGCCAAAGTATTCATCGAAAGACTTTATTCTGATGTAATAAATATTTCCGAAACTTTAAATACTGACGTTAAAATGACTTTTACTGAACACGATGCTGAGCGTCATGCTCGTGCTGATAAGTGTCACATTTGCAACCAGCTGTTGGTTTTTGATAAAGTGAGAGATCATTGTCATCTAACAGGCCGTTATCGTGGCGCAGCGCATCAATACTGCAACTTGCGTTACAGTGTTCCAAAGTTTATTCCCGTATTCTTCCATAACCTTGCCGGTTACGACTGTCATTTGTTCATCAAAGAATTAGCAGAAGGTTTAGGCCCTATTAAAGTTATTCCTAAAAACAAAGAAAATTATATTTCATTTACCAAATTTCTTAAATTACCAAATAATAAATTTGCGCAAATACGTTTCGTCGACTCATTTAAATTTTTAGGGACAAGTTTAGAAAAACTGGTTAACGGTTTACATACATCAGATCTATTTCACCTAAGAAAACATTATGCGGACGATACGCAGTTTAAGTTATTGACTCGAAAAGGGATATATCCATACGACTATATGTCTAACTGGGAATCATTCAAAGAAAACAAACTTCCTCCCAAAAGTAAATTTCACAACTCTTTAACTAATGAGGATATTAGTGATGCTGATTACGCTCATGCTAATGCTATTTGGTCTGCTTTTAGAATTAGAAACATGGGCGAATACACGGAACTTTATTTAAAAACAGATGTGTTGCTTCTAGCAGACGTGTTTGAAAATTTTCGAGATGTATGTAAACTTAACTATCAGTTAGATCCTGCATTTTATTTAACGGCTCCAAGTTTATCGTTTGATGCTATGTTATTGAAGACCGGTATACAGTTGGAATTATTAAATGACTTGGAAATAATACGGCTTATACAAAAGGGTATACGTGGTGGTATTTGTATGTGCTCCACGAGACATGCTGAGGCCAACAATAAATATATGCAGGATTATGATAACGGTAAGGCAGACTCATATTTGGTGTATATAGACTGTAATAACTTGTACGGTTATAGCATGTGCCAATCGCTACCTGTGTCTAACTTTAGATTCTTGGAGAAATATGAAATAGATAATTTAAATATATTAACTATTCCCGACGACGCCGACATCGGTTATATTCTCGAAGTAGATTTATCGTACCCAGAGGAGTTACATAGTCTTCATAATGATTATCCTTTTTGTGCTGAAAAGTTCGTGCCTCCAGGTGGAAAAACATCTAAGTTAATTCCAAATCTGTATCCCAAATATGAGTATGTGATTCATTACGTCCATTTAAAAACATGCATCAATAACGGTTTGGTTTTGAACAAAATTCACCGCGTATTGACTTTTAAACAAAGCAAGTTTTTGGCTAAATATATTAACTTAAATACCGAGCTGAGAAAAAAGGCTAAAACTCCTTTTCAGCAGGATTTTTTCAAGTTATTGAATAATTCGGTTTTTGGAAAAACTCTAGAAGATAATGAACGTCGTGTAGATGTTAGATTAGTAAACCGGTGGTCTGACGAGACTAATAAAACTAAGAAAAATACATGTGCGGAAAAGTTGATAGCACGGCCAAATTTTCACAGTGCGTCAATATTTTCAGAAAATTTAGTAGCCATTCAAATGAGACCAGAAAAAATTATTTTAGACAAACCGATATACATAGGATTTGCTGTATTAGAACTATCCAAAAGTCATATGTATGAATTCCATTATTCGGTCATAAAACCTCATTACGCAGATAGGGTACAGTTATGTTACACAGACACTGACAGCTTTGTTTACAAAATAGAAACAAAAGACTTTTATAAGGATTTGAAACAACATTTTCTTAGTTATTTCGACACTAGTAATTATCATTCAGATAACATATTTAGTTTGCCTCTTATTAATAAAAAAGTACCAGGATTATTTAAAGATGAAATGGGTGGTGAAATCATAACCGAGTTTGTAGGTCTCCGGTCGAAGTTATATTGTATTAAAACCGAATCGAAACTCATAAAGAAGGCAAAAGGCGTAAAAAAAAGTGTGATCAAAGACCTGAGTTCTTCTGACTATAAAAACGTACTGCTCTATGATCAAATCATACGAAAAAAAAATATTCTTTTTCGTTGTATTAAGCATGAGATTTTTACTCAGTCTGTGAATAAAATTGCGCTTTCAAATGCCGATGATAAGAGATTTATATTACCGAATAAAGTAATCACAAGAGCATGGGGGCATCATAAAATTTTAATCTAAAACGAATGAAAACCTGGGTTTAATTTAGTATTTTGTTATAGTTTTATTAAATATCGATAGTTATTTGTTATTGTGATAAATATAAGTATAAAGTAATTGTTAATGATAGTTGGTATAAACAGTCGTATGTAGGTAATATTTTAAACCATAGTTGTATAAATATTATAGTATCAATATACTATGCTTATCAAAAAACAATTGTTTTTTTACAATTCCTATTACCTTACCTTAATAATTTTATTATGATCATCAAAAAAATAATTCAGTAACGGATATTACCATATAGGTAATAATAGTATAGTACTAACATGTGTGCGTATGCACATGTATTGCATTTATTAGGTCACCATTATCAAACTGCAAACCTTGCTATTTCAGAAAATGATACTTCCACATTTAAATATTTAATATTGATTCATTACTAAAATTCTGCTGTTGAGAACAACACCTTGAAATAAATTGTAAGTATTTAATTCATTATTTTGGCCTTTTAATTTAATAATTTTATGTCAGATAATAATTGTTGTTTTTTTTTGTTACAGATCCAACATGTCAGACTGTTCAGACATTATATTTTCACAATACGCTCAAGATCCGTTAGAGAATTTCACTCAACAATGTGAAGATCTGTTTGGAAAACAGCTAACTAAAACTAAAACTGAAAAAAAGAGGAAACGAGAATCTGTAAAGAAGAATGGAGTCTCTACGAAATCATTCGTTATTCGTAAGGAGCAAAGAGGTTCGAAACTTATTCAAATTAAGATCTTTGAAATGACGAGAGATGCAACAGCAAGGGTTACAACGCAAGATTCCGACGTTGAGGGAGAAGCTGATAACTTGGTGCTCAGTGCTCAGTATGTGGCGCAGGATCCCGTTGACGAAATTATAGACCTTACGGAAACCCTTGTAAGAAAAATATCGAAAAAGCTATGTGGTGATCATTATTAGTTTTATATGTTTTAGGTACATATTGTTTAATTGGTGATAGTTTAAGTTTGTTTAGTAAGTACTCATAATAATAAGTGGGTAATTGTATTGTGTAAATATATTTAATATAAATTGTAAATAAATTCATATTTGAAAAGACTTTGTTTATTTTTTTACTTCTTAGAATCGGAATCATCACCGTTTAAAGAAAATAAAAGACTTAATATATTAACAAGTATTTATTTTAAAATTATTTCCAAATTAAATGAAACAGAAAATATACAATAAATATTTTTAGGTAAAATCATTAATATTACAATACCACATTTTTAGATAAAGTACATTTTTTAGCGCACAAAACTTTTTATGGTAGACACAATTAAATTTTTTATCTTCCTTTTCACAGTAATCATTATATAGTTTTATCAACTTAGGACAACCTTTTTCACCTAATTCTATGATTTCACAATCTCGACATAACTCTTTAATCCACACAACTTTTTCCAATCCTTTGGTTAATACTCTTTTGCCGCTTAGGTAGGGAACAACAACCCTTCGAAATTCGCGATAGTCGATGAATCCTTCACTCCAAGTGATACCCCGATTTTTTTCCAACCATCGAACTTGCTTTTTTTCTTCATCTGATAGAGTTTTAAAAGTATAGGGTGGTTTGATTAAGAATGTCTGTGTATGATCTTTAGTTGCTATTGAAAATTCTTTGATAATAAATTTATTTTTTAAATCTTTAAATCCTTGTAAATCCACGATTATAGTATTGTCATTCATGATATCTTTTTTACAATATTGCTTAAAGGTTTGTATTCAAATATACAGTCGTTCAGTATCAGACAATATGCGGCGGTCTGATCAGGAATCTCTTGATCTGCTTCGATTTCAACTCGTACGTCGATTGACCCTTTTAGCGTCTCGTGCTGGCGAGAACAATCAATCACAAATAAAGGAGCTATATCTTTGAATTCTTTTATACTCATCAACGGTTCTGATCGACGTCCGTAATAAGACTGCTGAAATCTGGCATACTGTTCATATATTAATGTAAATTTATTATCTGCGAAATTAATATTCAGTCCTTCATAAGGGTAATATGATGAATTTAAAAAGACTCTGACATCACGTATACTGCAATGATCGAACTCTGCCATTGACATTACCGCGTTATGTTTACGGTGGGTTTGTAAAGCGATAATAACAAATCGTGGTTTCTCTATCTGTGATGAAGTTTTTATAGACCAAGTGTGTTTCCGTGTTTTGGGAAGTAATGGATATTCATACAAATCCCAATTACGAAATGCTACTGTTATAGGACGATCTTTTTCTAAATGTTTTAATAAATTTATTCTTTCACGATCTGATACCTTAATATGAGGAACTCGCCAAACAATTTTATTTATTACAATATCATCTACAACTTCACCTGTATTTAATTTTAGAGCATTGAGATTTGTATTGCTTCTCAAAAGTACCAACTCATGTTTACAGTTTATAATGATTCTTTCATAATCTTCTGCAAACCCTAGTACTTTGTTTAATGGTATGGAAGCGGAAAATACGCCATTGCTGATAGTACCCGTAGTAGACCACCCCCAAACTTTTGCTGATTTTGATTCATTTTCATTCAAGGAAAGGTAAGACTTCATAGTTGTGGTAATTCCAGCATTTTTAACTCTATCAATTTCTACTCCATTTAGTTCATATCGAATATCTTGAAATAAAAATAATGCAGGATTATTAATAAAATGCACATTCGAAATTTTTTCCTTTTCTTTGGCGCTATTATATTTGTATACATCGACTCTGCCCTCGATATACAAACTGCTGAGAGCAGGCAATACATACAAGTCTTGCTGATTAATCGGTATTCGTATTTCATCATTCTTGTTGAAACTTGTCACGTAAGGTTTATACGAATGATACTCAAAACTTTCTATGCTGTTGTCGTATGACGCCGGTTGAGATATATTTAAAATATTCATTTTAACAGGCCTAGTTGCTTCAAAAATTCTTTATTGCTTTTAGTCAGCTTCTTTTTAGGATGCAGCGGTGTTTCTTTGAGAAGGAATCTTTTAGAACTGACTCGTATTGACGAAGCAGATGGGTTTTTATTGAAATTTAACATTTTTTAAAGTGTAAATACAGTTGCACTTCTTCACCACGTAAATTTATTTGTCTGTTTTCAGCGTCCAAAAGTCTTATATTTATAGCACTTATTGAACTTTGGTTGACAGGAAAATAAATTAAATTTTTTGGTATTTCAATGATTCTATAACCAGGTGGCACGTTGGGGACAAATTCATAAATTATATGACTCGCTTTCCCGTTCACAAATGATCCGCTGATAACGTCACATTCGATGCGTACGATAGTTGTTGATAAAATGCTGACAGGATACCGAGACTCGGTACTTATATTTGCCTTCACTGTTTCCATACCAAAACCCAAAACTTTTCCAAGTGAATTATTTTTATCGAAATGTACATTTTCAGAACAGAATAAACGAGTTTTTAATGTATTATTATTGCAAGTCAACTTTAACGTAGCATTCTTTAAGTTACTTTTAAGAAAATCACAAATATCTTGAAGTTCGTAGGATCCTTCAGGTATTTCGATAACTCCATCGTTACCATAGTAAAATTTATTGTTCCTTTCGTCTATATTAGGAATAGAATTAAATGTTGAAAAATACAAGAGCCCACACTCATAGTTTCCGTTTAATTGTAGACTGGGAGAATAATTTGTTACCAAAGACGCCTCTTGGCCAGTTATTGACACAGTGAAAGACATGTTTGTACTGATCAGGATTTTTATTTCTTTCTTAATATAAATAGTCTTTCCAATAGTTTCTTAAAAATTTTAAACAAAGATGACCACAGTTTATAGTACCAAACTTTTGATATTGTACATAATTATAGTTAATAGTCATGTTTCTTAAATAATATACTAACTCTAACGGTGGCTTTAAATTACCAAAACTATCAAAATATTCACAGTAGTCCTTTTGCTTAACGTAGGCTACCCAATGAGTTCCAGGATTAACAGAACTATCAAGATTTAGTATGGCACATTCTATTTTTCTTGGTTTTGATGGTAGTGTATCTCTCATAAAGACTCCTCGAAAGTATGGTATATCAGACGCATGCTCTAATATGTCATAATTAGTGAGAGGACGTCTGGGTAGCCGCTTAACTAGTTTTTTGAAGATTTCAAATATAAACCAGCTCCTTTTTTATGAGGCTTGATATACATTCCTTTTCCAAGAGCGACGGATTCCATCATCTTATTATGTCGTTGAGATTCAATTAAGTTTTTCTGAGCAATTTTAGAATCATTGACAGCTTTTGCTATGCCCGCAGCACCTCCAGCAAGCGAGCCCAGAGCTGATAAACCAGCAAAAATTGGGATCAGAGGCAAGAAACCTCCGCTTTTGGGTATAGGAATACACCTTGGCAATCGTATACCTTTTCTATTGATAAACAATTTTTTTGCAACTGCGTAGGCGTGTTTTATAGCAGAGGAGTTGTTCTTACATTTCAATTTTTTCATTTGTGAATGTATTTTTTTTATAATTGACATAAATGGTTTGACTCCAGCACCAGCTTTTAGTTTTGCTTTCATTGCATTTTTTACAATCCATGATGCAACTTTTTCACCCTTTCCTGCATTTTTTGATTTTAACCGTTTCTTAGCCATGTCCAAAAGATGTAAATCAGCTTTATGTCGAACGTCTAAATCACGGTTATTATAGGCAATATCGTGATGCATACAAGCTTCATCCAATTTATTTATACCTCTATCACCTCTTAGTAACCGTTTCTGAAGTTTTGTTCCGGGCCCACAAAATTGATATCCAGGTAGATGTAACTCGAATGGTAAATTGTTTATTAAATCGTTAATAACACCACTTCCTTCCTTCATCGATATTCTTGAAGTGACGATCCATAATTGTTTCACTTAATTTATATGCATTACAAAATTAAGGCTTGTTTATCAACCCAACTATTCTCTTCATCACTCAGACCTAGCCATTTTACGAAAAGCTTGCTACCTTTACTTTTTAAAACTTTTTCAATAAGATAAAGATCAGGACATTTTGTTTTCTGTAATTCATACTCATAAAAAGACCCCAAAATTTTTTGTTTGTGTTTATCCTCCAAATGATAAGTTGTTGGTTCTGTTTGATTTACCCTAACTACAACAAATACTTCCGTTGACCAGTTAGGGGTATAACCTTTATAAAAATCTCCTTTAAACTTACTAATACGAACCTGATCTCCAACTTGAAATTTTGGTTTTTTATGCGTCTTATGGGTTTGTGTTTTAATAATGTTAGACCTAACAGCCATCTGGTTTGTTTTATTGACATCAATAGGCTTAAATTTCGTAATTCGATGAATAGTATTGTTATAGTTATCTACAACCGAGTTCAAATTTTCTCCCAACCACTTATAAGAACCGTGCAAACTAAATAGTTTGTAAAGCTGACATTTTAATGTTCGTATTACTCGTTCGACAATTGATGCTTTTTTTACAGAATACGTGGAATAATGATTTATCTTATACTTGTCTAATAATTTTTTAAAAGTGTTATTATAAAACTCTTTGCCTAAATCAGTTTGTAAATGTTTGGGTATTCGCGATGACTTTGTCAATATCTCTTGCATTGCGTTTGTAACACAATTTTTTTCTTTGGTTTTTATAGGTCTAGCCCAAACATACTTCGATAAGCTGTCTATAACCACCAAAATGTATTTATAACTTTTGTTATATTTCGAAAACTTCTGTAAATCTATAAGGTCAGCTTGCCATAAATCATCTATTCCTTTAATTATAGTACAGCGACGCGGAAAATTTCTTCTTGCTGCTTTATGGATTTCGTCGACTATATCTTTTTTACTCATTTTTGTTTAATTTAACTTCAATCAATTTATCTATTTCGGTTTTAGTATAATATAAAGTACTTAAACGATTTGTTGTTACTTTTTCCAAATTATTTAGATAATTTTTAACGTCACTCTGAACTTTCTTTATTTCTTTTCTTAGTTCTTGAATTGTTTTATCCACATAAGCTTTATTCACTGCTTCATCATCTTCATTTGGAGATGATAAACCTTTTAATTTAGATGATTTCAAATCATAATATCCCGTATCAGATTTCGCCAAATAATCGTTGAAGGTATCAATATATTCTGCCAACCGTAAGCGCTTGTGAACGTGGTGACCGAACTTGTCTATATTCATTGCGGTCTAGATGCTTTGTTCAAGGAAATTACGAGTGCACTGCCAAATTTTCCCGTGGCATTGTGCTTTTTATATTCTTTTACGTTTATACTAATACCAGCCTCGTTTAATTCCTCAACTATTGATATTATTTCATTATCAACTCCAGTGTTACCTGCTTCTCTCGATGCTAGAAGTAATTTTAAACGCTCGACTAATTCGTTTGGGTCATCCCAATAAACATAGTCAGTATCTTTTTTAATTTTTTTCAAAACTTTTAAGCCTTCTCCGTGTGAAACACTCTCGCTTGTTGTAGGATTTCTAGCAAACTTAAATATAGGTTTGATAATATTCATATACTTAAATCCCTTGTTGCTATTTATTGGTTTAGATGGATCACAATTGCGTCGGTGAGCATTGGTTTCTAATAGTAACAGTTTATAGTTTTGTAAGTCAACGTCAGTAATAATATCTAAGTTTGGTTTCTTTTTATACAAAAGTTCTTTTAACCCATCTGTTTTTTCCAAAGTACGAGCTCCTATTTTGAGGAAATTACCATCATCATGGACGCGGGTTTTGCCGAGCATTAGTTTCCCGCGTTCATTCCTTATTCCGAAAGGTATATCAGAAAATACTTCAGATGATGTGGACCATGACGATGACTGATTTTTAACAGTTGGTGATGACTGAAAAGACTTGAACGATGTCTCGCTGATATTAGGATCTTCAGAAGGCGATACTATAAGGGTTTTATCACTGTTTAACCCTGAATATGTCTGTTCTTCTTCTTCACTCTCAAATTCATTGAAATCTTCACCGGACGATGACGACGCTTCGCTATCTTTATTGCTACTTTTAATTTTTTTTTGTAAGGGATTATATTGATCTTCTTCTTCGAGGTGTTTTTCATCATTCTTGTTCGCTATCAAGTTAAGTGGGTCAACTATAGGTTTGAATATTTTTTCAAATACCATATTATCATTATTTTTTGCATCCTTTATCATTTCAACTTTTCTTTTTACAGCTGCAGCAGATTTTACAATTTGTTGTTTAAGATTTTTCTCCATTTTTAACAGTATACTATCCAATTCCGAATCACGATTAAGAATGAGGAATTATTTGTGTAACAAACAATTATGTATGTACATGTATGTACATAATTGTTAGTCCATTATTACAAACGTATCAAATGCCAATCTGTAGCAGCCGTTATTTTTTTCACAGTCTTTATTTATCACAAGGTAACTGTAAGGCTTACTCCAAACAGTTGAGCACATTTTCCGAAACTGTGACCAAGACATATCTGAACCTACATGCTCATCGTAAACGTGTTTTAAATTAATGTCATCTTGTTTAAACAGCACTATTAGGTTCGTATTGTCTCTTACAAGCTGTTTAGGTATTTTAGTGTAAGTCTGATTTATATAAAAACAATCAATGTTCCTATGACGCCCCATTGCAAAATAATCTCTAATGTTATTTTGATTTTCACATGCAACATCATCAAAAATGATAACAGAATCTGGTAAAGCTTCATGCGGGCTCAAAATGTCAGTATTATGGTTATATTTGTTAAAGGATGTTCCAGAAACCATACTCAAAACTTTCTCTAGATATAAGTATTTAGGTTGGTATAGAGATTTTGAATACACATAAAGATTACGAAAACGTGGACCGTATTTATGCAACAATAAACTTATTACTAAATTAGTTTTTCCACAATTTGAAGGACCACAAACAATACATCTTATCGAATTCGGTAATAAGTTGCCATGTCGTTTTGGTTGACTAGGTGACATAGGACAGACGCATTCTAATTTAAGTGATTCTTTTTGTTTGATAAACTTCATTATACTGTTTAAACTTGTCCGCAATGGTTCGTGATTTTCAAGTAAATGAGCATTAATTTTATCGCTACACCATTTAAAAGATTTGAAAACGCGACTCAGTTTCTTCAAAATACATAATTGTTGCGATGTGGTGGCGAACTGCGAGGTGCGTGGTGAAGACAAAAGTATTATATTGAAATTAAATAAATGCGTGTAAGATATTAGGCTTTCTAATGAACGAGAAAGGTCGCAACTACAACCGGACGATAGTGAGCGAATCGCCATACGGAACGTTGAGGAATTGAACAAGCTCCTGTCCGTGTATGCTTTTGCGACGAGGCGGTGAGCTGCGAGGTGTGTGGTGAAACAATAAATTCGTGTAAGATATTGGGCTTTCTAACGCACGAGTGAGGTCGCGTCGTGCGACCGAATGAAGTGAGTTAGAATGCCCAATATCTTACTACTTATGTCCCTGACTCTTACGGTCTGGGCTGTAGCTTATCCTTTATGTAGCGAAATGTTGGGATACCGCGGGCGACGTGCGCGGCGCGGGATAATAATAATACGTAGTACGATTGAAGTTTGATAAAATTATTGTATATTTCAAAGCTTGTAATAGTGTTTTATATTTTGTATTTTTTTATTTATTTACTGACGTCGCTTACTATGTGAAAACGAAAGAGAAAGTAGTGTTAGCAATAACTGTAGGAGCAAAAGAGATGCCGCTATTATCTCCAGTACACGTGCTAGGCGTCGTAGTGGGTTTTTGTGTGTAGAGAAACGGATAAACGAATCTTGAGCGAAAGTTGAACAGAAGAGAGGTTTTAGTTTGAGGCCCGAGGCGAAGCCGAGGGCCTCTACTTACTAGATCCAAAATATTATATATCGTGGGTTGCTGTTATTTCAATTTCGAGATTTGAAATTACTCGATCAGTCACGTCTTTCTTAGTGACTCTGCGATTCCAAATTTTACAACGATCTCTGAGAATAAGAGTGTGATGATGATGCCTAGGTAAATATGAGGGTTGTTATCGCACATTCGAGTGATGATGAAGTCGGCGCGAGAGTCTCGCATGCTGCATTTGATTTTGATTTATTTTTTTATTAGGGTTAATTTATTTAGAAATTCAGATGTTTTAGTTATACATAGTACTTACTTAGGTTACCTTTCAACAAAATATTAATGTCTATAAGAAAAGAATAAAAAAAATATTTTGTTAAATTCATTAAATTCATTTTCAATGTACCAGAAGGTCGTGAAAGGCACGAGATCTGTGAATTTTTATGCACAACGGGATTGTGCTTGGCCTTCACCTCACTTGGTGCTATGTGACGATAAGGTGGAAGCGCACTACACCCGGAATCCTCATCATAGTCATCACTGAGGAACTGGCTATCTTACCTCTAACTGCCGGAACACAACAATTTTAAATTGTTTTTATGGCGTCAGACTTAGGTAAGATGGTGGTAGCAAGCCAGGTGGATTTGAAGTAAGCCCTACCACCAATCAAACCGAGTACAAATTGTTGCTCACCTGGGTATCGAACCCGGGGCCCCTGCGTCTTATACGGGTGGGCGACCACATTAGCAAACACCCTATATAAGGAAGACCTGTGGCCCAGAAGTGATTTCATTAGAAATAGCTGATGACTGTTGATAGATAAACATGATTTCCATCATCCATCATTCTCTATTTCAACGTAGTGCGTTCGCATAGGCAAGGGTGTAAGTATTTCCTCCTTAGGTGACGGCTACACGCATGGTAAATACTGTGATCCATCGCCATAGAGTACATTTTAACCATGGAAAGTAAAATATTGAACATTCCATACAAATTACTTTCCATGCCATGGTTAAAATTAACTCTATGGCGATGGATCACAGTATTTACCATGCGTGTAGCCGTACCCGTCGCCGGGTATGTATTAAAATGCAGAAAATTCATGACACACACGACCGAAATATCGACGTAGAAAACACCTATTTTCAAAATATCAGACAGACCGAAACTTGAAAGGACCGAAAGTTCGAAATCCCGAAAGTTGAAATGCCGATAGTTCGAAATCTCGAAAGTCTGTTTAGGTCTATTAGGTTCCAAGACGAGCGAGCCTAGCAAGCGAGGAGGCGGTTAGGTTCCACTGCAACCGACTGACCAGCCAGAACTGACCTGCTGGCATGTAACCCTCAATTAACATTCGGTTTTTAAGCTTCGTTATATTGAGTTTCGGGATTTAGTCTTTTAGGTAAAATGCCCTTTCGTGATTTTAAACTTTCGGCCAAACAACCGTTCGACCTTTTTTCGGTCTTTCATACATACGTCTTGTAAAATTTGGTATTTTCAACTTCGGCATTGTAGGTAATACCACAGTATACATATATAAGTTTTTTCAAATATATGTACTGTGGTAATACATACCCCCGTCGCCTTAGAGAGCAACACATACGGAAGCAGCAATGTAACTGAGATTTCTGACTGTTTTGATCAACAGTTGATTTCTGTCTGTCTGTTGTAAGTTGTAACTATAAATTCAGTAAGTAGATACTTATGACCAAAAATAAAGGTACGAACTTACATCGCACGTGGTTGGCGTGTCATCGGAAATACTTTGGACATCTGTAAAAAAATCGAACTATACAATGTCATTGTGCATGCTTTAAAATAAACTGAGCCGTCAGTCAGCGGATGTGATTCGTCGGATAAAATAAATATGGCGGTATTGCAAGAAGATTATACTCCCAATGGAGATTGCACGGCCATATGTCGTAGTGAAGATTGAAAAAAGCTCCTTTAGTGACGTGACGGCTTATTGCTACCTCTTTCTTTAGTGTTACAATACGTTTTCGTTTCTCACGAACGAACGAACGACGAACAACGAACACGTATTGTAACACTAAAGAAAGAGGTAGCAATAAGCCGTCACGTCACTAAAGGAGCTTTTTTCAATCTTCACTATAACATATGGCCGTGCAATCTCCATTGGAGGGAGGTATAAGCTTCTTGCGGTATTGCTTTATTTGGATGGCTTGTGTTGCAGTATTGTTGGACTTTCAGACTTTTGACGAAGTGCCTATTTTAAAGTCTAGTCTGGAGTGAGTCTTAATGGGACTACCTATTGATTTTTATTATGTAAAACTTTACAATGTTAAACTTCAAAAGATTTTTAATTAAACAAATGTGTAAACTTGGCCGATGTTTATTACAAGGGCTTCGATATCATCGATACCGTACGCGCTAGCTTGATTTATGGGCTGGAGCAAGTGCACTAGTGATGTGGTAAAATGTCGATAGCAGCTATCGATAGTTAGAAGAATATCGTAAAGAATCTAACAAAGCGTGATAACTGAAACGCTTTACTGGCCTAATATTTTAATGGATGTACAATCACCCGAATGGGACGAAATATCTATATATGTTTTTTAAACTGCAGATATTTTATAGTTCCGATCAAACTAGCTAACCTATGTTTTCATACGGGCGTCAAAAACTCATAGCTTCTGCTAATTGTTTAACTTAATTTCTGTTAAATTAGCTTAACTTCTGTTAATAGGCATTATGACTAATTTTTTTATTTTATGTTACATAAAATTTACCTCTCAGAATCAGAAACATTGGTGAAATAATTATTTCGCTAGCATGAAAATTGGCCGAGATATCACAGTTTGAAATGCACAAAATCGGACTCACCCGAAAACGCTCCATACTAACGGCTACTCAATTATGACGTCACGCTTGAGTAGTTTGTATGCAAAGCGTAGGAAAATTGTTCGGCAGCTATATTTTATATTGTGTTTGTCAAAATGGTTTCTTAGACTTTTTTGTTATAAATTTTATGGATTAATTACAGGTATTATTTATTTAAATAAGTTTTATACTTTTTTTAAATGGACTTGTCCGCCTAACTTTGAAGGGTCATAAAACAAATAATACGCAATATATAAAACTAAGAGGTATACAAGCTACTCTAAAAGTTTAATATGTTTACGATTTTTATTAGTCTATCGTTATTTTATTCATTAGTCATCATCCCTATTGTTTCAAAAATTAAATAAAGGCTTTAAGTTTTAATTTAATAAGTAACTGTTTATAGCACGATTAGCAATTATATAATCCTTACTAATATTATAAATGCGAAAGTCCGTTTGTTTGTTTATTCATTTGTTTGTTTGTTACGCCTTCACGTCCTAACTACTTAACCGATCATCATGAAATTTTACACACACCTTGTCAAGGGTACAGAGAAGGACATAGGGTACCTTACATCCCGAAAAAAGGAACTGTTCCCAAGGGATAGACAAAATACTATCCACGCAGACGAAGTCGCGGGTGGAAGCTAGTAAATTATAATCTACAGTTTCTAAGGCCGAGCTTTTATTTCCATTAATACTCGTTTATGGATGAGTAACATTCTTTTGTGAAAAGTAAAATGATATTTTATCCACATTTAAACCTTATGTCGATACTTCTCTAATTTTTGTGACAGCAAGTTTTAGCATGGGCAAAATGATGGAGGACCACACCCTACTTTGATCAGCGTATCCATCGGACTTAGCCGGTAGCGGTAGCTAGGCTGTGCCACCGACCGCCCCCCCATCATTCACCCGGGGGATGCCCCCCTACGCCATAAGGGCCAGTGCGGGGCTCCAGTATCGGAGGCCAAGACACCCTTTGGATCGCTGAACCACAGGAGCAAGTATCGATACTACTATCTTTAAGTCACAACCTTACAGACGACATGTGGCTCTTAATTATACGTAACAACAAAACCGATGGGCCGGCAAAAAACGTAAAATAACTGTATTCTTAATCCCGATCTGGTTACTGAACTCTAAACTAAATAGAAAAAAAACTTGACTTTTTTTACCACACATGTCTACGAATGGGTTAAGATTTTTTTCTCAAAAAGTGTCATTTCGATTCGTAATGGAAAGTTAGAGGTTTTATTTAGTATTCAAGATTTTTTTGGGCTTAAAAGATGGTAGATGAGTAATAGTTACGCATATGTTAGTAGTTTGACTGTCATTGGAGAAGCACGTGAGAATTTTTTTTTTGTTCGTCAGAGTTTGGATTTTTAGATGTCCTATGGATATTTTAGGCGATGAGGTGACAGTCTCGCTATTTTACTGTTGACATAAAATATGTATGACAAGTTCCTAAATTTTTTTAGAATAAATTATGTAGTTAAGTTAGGTATGCAGATAACTGATTTATTATGTAACTTTTTTAACTTTTAATTCTAGAACCAATAAAAGTTGAATTGCTATCTTTTTATTTTTTGAAAATATAATAAAATAAAATACCTACCATGCGCATCAAGAGTTAATCAATTATATCTAGTCCGTAGATCTATGAGTATATATCACAATAGTTACCACAAAATACACTCTAATTTTTTTTCGAAATTCGATAAAAAGAAAACTAAGATAAAGAACTAAGTAACTCTATATTTTTGTTAATTTTTTTAAGAAAAAATATAGAGATATTGCAAGTACGCTGCAAAAGAGAGAGAAAAAATGAAAAATATTAAAAAATAAGTATAAAAAACGCTTTTCTTATTGACATAAAGTAGATTATTTATTTTTTCTATCTTAAGGTTATACCACCGAAAGTTGTGCCCTCAGAGGATCACCGAAAGTCCCGAAAACCTCAGAAGTTTTTATTTAATAAGTTGTTAAAAGAAAATGATTTTAATAAAACTCTACGTGGAATTTTGTAGAGCACATGGTCTAGTATTTTTAGAAGGTATCACTATAGGTACCTACGAGTATTCCCTCGTATCGTAGTCGTTCGTAGAAGTAGATAGCAAAAATGACAAAGACGGTGACTTTTAGCAGTTTTGCTATCTAAATACTTCTAGCAGTGACTACGAGGGAATGTAATGATACCGTCTAAAAATACTAGACTGGGCTCTAAAAATTCCACGTAAAGTTTTACTAAAATTGTGTACCTATGTAAGGGCGGCGTTGACGAAAAGGCATTTTTATAAAAACTTTGCAGTCTCTACTGTTAAACAGGATTACAAAAGTTAAAAAGTTAATTAAGCATATTATTGAAATAAAGATAATTGAAAATTTCTATTTCTATAGAAAATTTAAAATCGCTCTATTTTACGTGTATGAAGTATGAATAAGTATGTGTATTCTGCACATAATGTATAAAGTTTCATTAAAATCGTTTCATTAATTTCGAAAAATAAAGATTTGAACCTTGCATGAAATGCTGTAGGTATTTCGTCAACGCTCTTAAGCCTCGATTACGCTGGAACTGCCTGGAAATTTACTGTCTCTGTCTTTTTCTTTATATTTAGAGAGTAAGGAAAATAACTTTACTTCTGGACTTTTTCGTTCTTTTTCGTTGTTATTTTAATCATTATTTTCTTGAATAAAAGTTATTGCAGCAACTTCATAGTAGGTAAGTACATTTAAGTGTATTTTGATGTAGAATTCAATACCTATGTTTCCGCTATTATTTACGCCAAAAAAAAATATAAAAAAATAAAAATCCCGCCTGCATAAAAAGACAAGTCAACTGAAAAGATGGAAACAAGATTAAATATTAAAGGCAACATAATAACATGCAGTCGGAGGCATGCATAAAGAAAGTGACATTATAAATGATTTGAATTATATGCCTCCGACTTTAATATTAAATCTTGTTTCCATCTTTTCAGTTGACTTGTCTTTTTATGCAGGCGGGTTTTTTTTTTTTTTTTTTATTATTTTATTTCTTTATTTCTTTTTGGTTATTATACACCGTCATTTTGTAGTCGTTTTAATTAACTTAAGGGTGTGTTGTACCAATGAAACTAAACATTTTTGCCCAAGAAACATGGGTCATTAAACGACAAAAAATTTTGGTCCTCCCATACTAACTAGACTGCTGAAACATTGTATTTGTATGGGAAAGTCCAAAATTTTTGTCGTTTTTCGACCCATGTTTCTTTGGCAAAAATAATTATTTTCATTAGTAGAGCACTCCCTTAAGTTAATTAAAACAACTACAAAATGACGGTGTATATTGCGGTCATGATCTACCTTTTTTAAATCCTTATAATAAGCCCTTTAATTTGACACCCATATTTCAGTATTCTAAAAAAATACTTTTTTTCCACTTAGTAAAGGTAAATAGCACCGTACAGCCGCCATGTTGGTTTTTTATAACGCCACCTTCTTAGAACAATTGGGCTGACAAGACAAATCTAAAGATATCTTAATCATAGTAATCCGTTCAGCCGCAGGTAATAAATAATAAATAATAATAAATAACTACATATAAACACACATACAAGATACGCGCGAAAAACATAACCCTCTTGCAGTCGGGTAAAAAGATGAACCTACGCAAGCGCTTTTGATGATTTTCTGATGTTTTTTACAATCATCTCACATCTGTAAAGTTTATACGCAATTTAATATTTTAACAACTAGATAAACTCTTTAGCTTGTCATTGTGTTTTTATGTGGCTACAACTTTACGTTATTTATATAAAAATAGAGACTTCTTCCTATTACGGACCCTTAACCTGTTCACCATAATATGATAACGACAACATTGCAACTTGTTAACCACGTTTCTAAAAAAAACCAAATTTTATTCAAAAGTAAAAAAAAATATAAACACCCATCATCCCGAAATTGAACATAAGGTAATCGATGTCAGTAAACAAACTAAATATAAACAAGTCTATACAATGAGATTATCTAAATTTCAAAGATGGCCGCCAAAAGCCTTGGTTTCGAGAAAGTTTATTTATAAGTGTAATTTTTTCTTCCATGTGCCGAGTAGCGTGTGGCACAATTACTTATCTGCCGTTATTGAATTTATTTCTGTTTCTTTTAAACAAACACGTGCGGTTGCGCTTATGTCTGTTAGATAAAGGGTTTTAAGTGGGGGTCGCAGAGAAAGTATTTTTTTTAATTTGGAAAATTTTAAAAGGCATTAAGTTTCCACCATACAAGGCTATATAAGGTCCTTCTTAAATAGTGCACATAATTTTAAGGGGTCAATGTACTCATGCATACAAACAACTTTTACTATGGTACCAACATTGAAATCGCGAAAAAAAAATCTGCTGTTCCATAGAAATTTTTAAATAGAATAGATCAAAATGTATGAAACAGTTGATTTTTTTTTCGCGATTTCAATGTTGGTACCATAGTAAAAGTTGTTTGTATGCATGAGTACATTGACCCCTTAAAATTATGTGCACTATTTAAGAAGGACCTTATATATACCATTTTTAGGATTAAAAAGGGGTTCCGTACCAAAATGGTAAAAAGGAACCGTTATGGTGCGATTCAGTCAGTCTGTCCGTCTGTCACAGCTGGATATCTCAAGAAGTACTAATGGTATGAACTTGAAATTTGGAATAGTTTTAGATAAAGTTTGCCCAACTGTTTTGCAATTTGTGAAAGAAATAAAAATACCTAAATATTTTTTTATGCAACAAGGACTGAAAGCAGGGACTAAAAATTTCGACAAGGGGCTACTAGATCATGTAGGGCAGGGATGGCGAACCAATGGCACGCGTGCCATCGATGGCACGCGACACAATATTTTGGGCACGTCACCGATCTCAAAATGCATTAGGTACGCTATGACTTGATGGATGACGGCACGTCTATGACCTCATTAAACATTAACATTTAGAAAAATGGCACGTTGATACATAAAGGTTCGCCATCTCTGATGTAGGGTATCATAAGCGCTGTTTGGATTCTCAAGCATTTTTTAGGCCGCATAGTTTTCAAATTTTTATGAAAAATGTAATAAAAAAATACCGTCCCGCCTGCTTATCTCCGAAGTTTGCATAGTGAAAAATCTGAAATTATTATATGTGATAGCAGTTAATACTTCATTCACTAAATTCAAAATAACTATATCTAAAACTAATTACAGAAAGAAAGATAAAAAATACAAACGGTAATTAATGGCGATTAAAGGAAAAGCTTTGTTACGAATAGTTTATTGTTATTGCCAAGAAAACAAATTAGCAAGCCCACAAATTGAACTTGCTTTATGAACCCAAAAACATACCATTAATATATAAAATAGTTTGATAAAACAATAGTTGCGACCCGCGGTTGGTGGACCCAGGAGCGCATGCGGACGATAATTCTGTATACCACCGCGATGATCAGTGTATCTCAAACTGTCACTTTCACTATTATTATTATTGTAATTGCAATAGGAGCATCAATCTAGACTTCATAGATTACTACCTAAAGATTTTGCTTTTCTTTTGTTTTTTTTTTCAATGAGTTAGGTACGATGAAATAATTAAGTATCATGTGGGATATGAAAGCTACTAAAGACAATTTTACCAAGGTTTTTTTAATCTTAATATTATTATAAAATTAATATTTATATAAATATATAAAAAAAATATTTAGGTAAACTAACCAACTCTATACATGATAATGATGAAAATAAACGTAATAAACAGTTTAATTCTATTATTTTTGTGTTAACTTATTTAACACATTCCTTGTATACCCAAACATGAAATAAAACACTTTTTAACGGATACTAGCGCGGTTTTATTGAAAGTACTTCGGTAATGATTAGTTGGTATTTAGTTTGGTTTTTGATTTTTTCGACGTTTGGGGCGGTTAGACGCGCTAGTATCCGTTAAAAAGTGTTTTATTTCATGTCTAGTGAGTGCGTTAGCTTGAGAGGTGAATAAAATTACCCAAAAATTTGAGAATCGCTGTCCATCGACAAGTGTAAGCATTTCTCGCGTCCACACTGGCCCAGTTAACTACAAGTTTGGGACATAAATCATCACAATTTTTGACTAGATAATTACCGAACTTCAGCCGAAGTGTCAATGTATTTAGGTCATCGTTGATTGACCTATTACTAATGATTATTTCATTGATGATTTTGAATAATAGCATACGTAATTATTGATATTTTTTTAACATTGCTATTACTAGACCCTGTAGAACAGTAGACATTGTGTGACAATTTTGAAAATTTTTCGGAATGTCTGAAATATGATTTTCGCCATATCACCATCAAAAAAATTGCAAAACTGAATCGACAAAAAAACAACCAATAATCATAGAACCTGCTTACAAAATTTCACGAAAATCGGTTGAGAAATACGACCTGTAGAGAAGAACAAACGGACAACCATACTTATATTACTTGTACTATTATGTATTCTGTGCTTATATGAAAGAATTTTCGCCGAATATGAAACGGAGACGCTCCGCGTTCGCTCGGTCAATGAAATTTTCTTTCAGAAAATTCCCGAAAGAAAAATGATGATTTGCATGTTTGCACTGCATACGAGGACACAGCTTCTAGGTGTTATTATTCTAAGACCTAAATTGCTACTGCACAAGTCACGTCGTATTCAAATTTAGGTCAAGTTATTTTACATCCACTGTATCTTGGATTTGATGTTTGTTTTGTGAGACTACTCAAATGATCGCATTGTATATCGAATAAATGCATAAATGCAACTGTTTATCACCCTGCTATTCTAAGTCTCGTTTGAATAAACACCGAAGTACGTACACCTACATTATGAAAGTGCATCCATCTTCTTATTGGAAATGCACTTGTGTTTCACACGTGCGGCCAATATGCACTAGCGAGGTAGCTCCGACTCCGTCAATAAATTATTATAGTTTTACTAGCGACCGCTCTCGACTTCGTCTGCGTGGAAAGTTTTTTGATATCCTTCGGGAACGACATATTATTTCGGGATGAAAGGTACCCATGTTTTTCTCTGTTCCTTTGACAACGTGTATGCAAAATTTCATGATGATAGGTTGAGTAGTTAAGACGTGAAGGCGTAACAAACAAACAAACGGACTTTCGCATTTATAATACCTACTAGCTTCCGCCCGCGACTTCATCTGCGTGGATAGTATTTTGTCTATCCCTCGGGAAAAGTTCTTTTTTTCGGGATGAAAGGTACCCTATGTCCTTCTCTGTACCCCTGACAACGTGTGTGTAAAATTTCATTATGATCGGTTCAGTAGTTAAGACGTGAAGGCGTAACAAACAAACAAATAAACGGACTTTCACATTTATAATATTAACTAGCGGCCGCCCGCGACTTCGTCTGCGTGGACAGTTTTTTTGCTATCCCTCGGGAACCGTACGTTTTTTCTGGATTAAAAGTATCCTATGTCCTTTTCTATATCCCTGACAACATGTTTGCAAAATTTCATGATGATCGGTTCAGTAGTTGAGACGTGAAGGCGTAACAAACAAACAAATAAACAAACAAACAAACAGACTTTTGCATTTATAATATTAGTAAGGATATTAAAGTAAGTATTAGTAAGGATAGTAAGACACTAAGTAAGGACAATAAAAAATTCGTTTGTTATTAGTTCTATCGATTTGGATTAAACTTCTGTATTTATAGGAAGGGAAATCTTCCCTAAAACACTTTACCTTTAAAAAATACTAATCATGAGTACCTACTTAATAGTTGATGAATATTTGCAGACGTTATGCATTTTTAATGATTTTCTTTTTAATTCTGAAGCCTCCATAAATCAACATAGTATATCCCTATTATTATAGTAGAAAAAACCGGTCAAGTGCGAGTTGGACTCGCGCACGAAGGGTCCTGTAAAAAAAATAACGTTTGTTGTATACAAAATTTCGTAACTTTTGAATGCTGATGAATATTTTTTTAATTTTTTGTCATACTAATCCCCAAGTATCCTCAAATTCTCCAATAAGTAGTATGACGGTTTCTTCAATTAATCGTGTGACAATAGTTACCTTTTGCACAGTGATCGCATTTGAATGCCGATCTTCACCAATTTCATCGTAGAGGAGAGAAGAAAACGATTACATTCTGCATACCGATGTTTTACGATACTCAACTAAGGGGCTTCCTATTATTAAAAACCATTTAAATGAAGCAGTAAAAACTTGCGGAGAGAGCGAAGTTTCAAAAACATAAAAAATCGTCACCCTAAAATCTTTTCGCGTAAATTTCATTTTTGCAACGAGCGACGAACTTTGCATTGTGATAAAAAACAAATGACTCGCGACTTCCGGTCAACTTTTGTTTTAATGTCATAATGAGTTCTTAGTTAAAAAAAAAACAACATTTTGGTTGAATGCTCTAAGCATGTTATCCTTACTAATATTGTAAATGCGAAAGTCCGTTTGTTTGTTTGTTTGTTACGCCTTCACCTAACTACTGAACCGATCATCATGAAATTTTGCATACACGTTGCCAGGGGGTACAGAGAAGGACATAGTCTACCTTTCATCCCGAAAAAAAGTATAGTTCCCGAGGGATAGCAAAAAACCTTTCCACGCAGACGAAGTCGCAGGCGGCCGCTAGTATTCAAATATTTGTGAGTTGCCAGGCTCGCAAAACTTTGTACGCATTTGTAGCCGCAAAAGTGTTTTATTTCTCACCCATTGACCTAATTCAATTAGTTATTACGTCAATACTTCGATCGATGATCTCACACGTGTAATATTATCTAAAGCACACTTTATTATTATGATGTTCACCTCCCGATTGCTTACTTTGTAACTTAAATTAACACGCGATACTGAAAGGTCAAGTTATTGATCTTAGATCGATACAATTTATATCTTGAACTTAATTTTGATACCCACAACATAATGGTAATAATGCCTACAACTGAGCCACACGGACGGAAATTTCAAATAGGAAATTTTACTAAAAGAAGACTTTTGATTTAAAATTCTTGAAACTGCATTCGTAAATTGTATTTCATTGTTCCTGGTTAAGGCAAGCGATTTCCAAAAAAGCCTTTGAATCAGTTACAATTATTTTAAAAATCTAAATGAAATCTTTCAGTCAAATTTCCTACAATTCCTACATTCAATATTTAAGGATACTTTTCCTTTATAAGGCAAAGTTTTAGGACTTCCTGTATAATTTCAAGTAATAGGTACTAGGTACAGCTGCAGCTACTTTCATAGTTTTATTAAAACACTTCTAGAGTTTTATACCTCAGAAAATGGAGGCTCTATAAGATCACTCAGCTGTTCGTTTGCCTGTCCATCAAGATCGGCCATTTTACAGGAAATACGTATCAAGTTGAATAATATTATGGTACCTCAGACTTCTGCAAAAATTAAAGCTCCTAAAACAATTTAATGAAAATGAAAAATATGTTTTTAACCGACTTCAAAAACTTTGAAAAGGAGGAGGTTATCTATTCGTCGCGTATATTTCTTTTTTTTATATGTATGTACACCGATTACTCGAAGACGGCTGACCCGATTTTAATGGTTCAAACGTTATAACATGAGGTTTGTTCTCAAGTTGGTCCCATTTTTTGAATTTTTGAAATCAGTTCAGTAGTTTTCAAGTAATCTTGAAAATACTGTCGTTTTGGTTACCATTTTATATGAATTCAGACCGATTTTCAACCATTACTTTTTTGTTTATGAACCGATTTAGATAATTCTTTTTTTGTTTGAAAGAAGACAACTTAAGGATGATACTATTTCAATTTCAAAAAGTATAAAATAAAAAAGCTTTTTAAAAAAAAAGCAAAACCTCCTTCAAAAACCTTAAAAAACAGCTCTATAAAAAGCAAGAAATAATGATCAAATCAATTAATTAAAACACGTCTATTGAAGTCGGGTGGCGCTGGAAGTAATATTTTTACTAATTGTATTGTTTATATTCTAAAAGCTCCACCCGACTTCAATAGACGTGTTTTAATTAATTGATTTGATCATTATTTCTTGCTTTTTATAGAGCTGTTTTTTAAGGTTTTTGAAGGAGGTTTTGCTTTTTTTTTTTAAAGCTTTTTATTAAGTAATATCACATACAATTCAGATGAAAATAAGAAATAATAAGAGGTAATTTTTGTTTTATCCTTCCTTAATAATACAAATGCGAAAGTATGTTAGTTTATTACGCCTTCACGTCTTAACTACTCAAGGGTACAGAGAAAGACATAGGATACCTTTCACCCCGAGGAAAAGTATTTTCCCGAAGGATAGCAAAAAAACATTCCACGCAAACGAAGTCGCGGACGGCCACCATTATTTTATATACTCATCTTCCTATCTCGAAAAATATTACTAAGCAAAAAAAGATTTTCCAAATCTCACACACGACAAGTGTAGACACAAAAAATCTTAGAGCAACGTTTTTGTAATTAAAATAAAGCTGTCACCCTTTTTTCGCTTTCACCACAAAAACAGTTACACTTGCTCTTTTATTGATGTTTTTTTTACTGTTTTTTGTGTGTTCAAATACTTGAAACAGTAGCGTGACATTTCACGGTTTTCCTATTGGAAACTAGTTAACTATTGGTAGTACTATTCCTTGGCAACAGTTCCTTTTTTCGAAATGAAAGGTACCTTATGTCCTTTTCTGCACCCCTGACAATATGTATGCAAATATTTCATGATAAGTTAAGACGTGAAGGCGTAACAAACAAACAGACTTTCGCATTTATAATATTAGTAAGGATTTATCGTTTTGACTACTTTTGACGACTACCGGTGGTCGTTTTGGCGAGATTTTCGTTTTTTCCCGCCTATTCAGGCAGTTCTACGGTAGAACTATTGAGACGTTTGTTTGTTGGCCGTCCATCGTTAGCAACATTTAGCAAACTAAAAAGCTCAATAAACATGTAAAAGATACCTTAGAATTAAATTCGCTTAAAATTAAGTTAGAATTTACTTAATAACAATGTAAATCAGCCTAGTTCTACCACAAAGTACAAATCGTATCACTAATGAAAAAAATCGAATTAGTTATACTTCCTACCTGTAAGTAGAACAACTAGGAAAAACATCTCGGACGAGACGACTGTGAAAAAACGGGGATTTTCACCACATTTTGCAGGCTGGTCAGTTTTCAACGGAAAATTATACTGCCCATTTTCAGGTTCACGGAAATGAGAGATGTTATACAATAGAAGATGTATGACAAAATAAAAACAATATCCGTAACTATAGCTAAGCTATCGAATATTTCTAAAAAAATCACAATTAGTAAGTAACCATAACTTTTCATAAGAAAATGAAAAGTGTGAAAAACTTTTTGCGAAATCAAAGATTACTAAAAATACAATTTCTTACCCTATCTTTCTTATTTACGACGAAATGACATATGAAACCAAATAACTCAAAAGTTATTGGCTCGTAAAAGGATAATCTTACCGCCTAAGTATGGTCATAATTTTTTAAACCCATTACAGACACCAAATGTTACAACTAGGCTAGGATTTGGGTCAAAAAACTAGAAATTAAAATGACAAATGTATCAATAAAATCAACTTTAGAGGGATTAAGTTTGGCGCCAAAAGGCAATTAGATTTTTTAATATTATGCGGCGAAATAACTAGGATTTAGACGAATCTAAGCTTTATTCCCGACACCATAAAACACACGGTGTTTTTTGACACGTGTATAATTAAATTGGTTACGTAATACACATGGTGTTGAGTTCAGAAGTTTTTTTTGCTATCCCGATCCCGCCTTCTCCCGACTTTATTCCTAATTGTGTCCCGAAACGGTGAGGTTGTGTTCAACCCTTGTATAGTCAAGTGTCATTTTGACAGTTCGCGCCAAAGCTGTGATGTAAAAGTGTCAATTAGTTACTAGCAGTTTAGTGTGGTAAGTTATTTCTTTTGTTTACTAGGCTAATTATTTTAACAGTTGTTCATATTTTTTTTCTGGTTCCACCGAAAGACGATTCGTGTGATATACCGAAGCTAGCGTTTTATCGACACTCAACTGTCAAAACCTATTGTCTTTTGACGGTTAAACGTGCTAAATCGCTATAATAATATCATATCGAGTCTCGGTGGTCATGCTATAAGGGGCTAGTTGATTTATTTTACGGTTTTTATTTTTTTTCATATGCAGGTATTTTTGTGTTGAATATTGTAATTTTAATTTTATTTTTTTGCGGTAGTTAATAATGATTTATAATTTCAATGCGTCGTCAAAAATTAGACCACTTTGTAAGTTTTAAAAGTTTACACCTTTCTTAAATTTACAAAAGTTGAGAAAATTGATTTAAGTATTCCTAAAGTTTACCTACTACTCAAATGAAAAGGAAAGTATAATTTCCTGTCCTTTCCAATCAGGGCTCAATAGAACGCTATTACCAATATACCTAAGCTTTTGTATTTTTTATCCTTTTTTAATATTAATTATTAGAAAAAGGAAGATTCTTACTTAAATACCTAGCAATATTTTTAATGATTTTTGAGTTATCGAAATATTAATTTTGTGTCAAGTTTTAACATTAAAGAAGGTGCTACTTTCTAATTTATCATTCAAATGTTGTCCGAATTTCATTTATTAAGACGATTCCCTGACCGAAAGTGGCACCTTCAGATGATTTTTTTAAGTTGTTAATAGAAAAGTATTTTAATAAAACTTTTCGTGGATTTTTAGTCTAGTATTTTTAGAAGGTATCATTCCATTCCCTCGTAGTCATTCGTAAAAGTGTAAGATACCTAGCAATAAAATTGTGTCAAAAACGGTCACTTTTAGCAGTTTTGCTATCTACTTCTAAAATTTACTACAACGGGAATTTAGTGGTGGGAATGGGATGATACGTAAGATGAGACCTACCTTCTAAAAATAAAAGATGTTAAAAATTACACGTAAAATTATCAGCTTTCCTGTCCAATGAATCACAATGCACACACAATCACATGGCACGTTTTTTGTATCAACTTATCCAAGTCCACTCCATATATCAAATATGAGCAAAATCGTTTTTTGATTTCAAGAGCTTTCAATGTACGTAGCTGAATTAATTCAACTGTTTAATATGGGGACTATTAGGGACGAAATATGGGGACTATTGGGGACGAAAGACATACATATTGTAAAACAATAGTGTAACACGATGATATTTTTTTTAAACGAGGGACGTGTGGCAGTACGCTGTCACTGTTGTATGGGGACAACCTGCTAAAATACTTTTCTATTAAGTAACAACTTATTTAAGAAAAACCTCTGAGGGCGCCATTTTCGATATGGAATGCACCTTAAGTGAATAGGAAAGAATAATTCGTTTTAAAAATAAATAAATAAATATTATTTCCATATAAGCATTTTTTAATGATTAGAAGATCGATTTACTTAGCAAGTTTTTCATGATTTTCGAGTTAAGTATCGAAACATTCATTTTGTGACAAGCTCAACACTAAAGATGGTGCCAATTGCACAACTAAACATTTTATCATTAAAACGTTGTCCAAGCAAACAAAAGCAAACTTGTAAAATTTGTTCTTTTGAGGCAATTGCTGTTCAATCCAGTTTATTTGTACGATAAAACCAAAATGAAGCGAGTATTCCAAAAATAAAAATAGGTCGATCAAAATATTAGCATGTGCTAAAAAAGTACGCATAGGTAAAAATAATAAGTAATAACTTTTTTCATCGTCCGCAATTGTTTGTACAAAAAAACAGCTTCCTACAAGCTCATTGAAAGATACCAACAGTGCGGAACACGTGTCGCTAACTTGTAATAATAAGGGCAAATAAAGATTAAATTTATAATTCGCAGATGCCGGCCTGTCGCGTGACGACTAAAGAAAGTTTATTTTTATAATAATAGCTAAAACACATGCGCGAACGCCACATGTAATAGAGCACCTAAAGATTACTGAACCTTTGAAGGTAAATGAACTTAAAACGATGGCAAATTATGATCTCATACCCAGCTACGAAGACGAATTGTTTGAAGACAGAAACGATAATGTTACAGACCTACAAGCTTATTACATGACGCAATTTAATCTAGAACTTGAACATGGCAACAAGAAAAATAGAGACGCTTTTAAATCTGGTGTTGAAGAAAGCTTCGATTTTGAAGTTCTAAATGAATGGCCCACTAGCAATAGTAATATAAATGATTTTGAATCGTTAGATAAAGTTATTGATAGCAACATGGATGAAGAAAATATTAAAGAAGTTTTGTTAGACTTAGATAGTATAGAATTTGAAGAACCAGACTTAAAATCTAGCTCTTATAACTGTGTTGTAGAAAAGAAAACATTTCACAGCAATGAGTATATAGATGATGAATCATTAATAGATGAACTGTGTAGAGAAGATGGGGAATCGAATAGACTGTCACCAGAAAATTTAAGTGAAGAATTTTTCTTGACTTTACCTAATGATAAAAATTTTTTACCGTCTATTGAAACTGTATTTTCTAAACGCTACTGTCACTATAGTAACACAGAAGAATCTATTCAAAATGTTTACAATAAAAATGAAACAACCATTCCAAATAACCAAGAGCTGGTTATTGAAAATTTAGATCACTATAGTTATCCTAATAATATACTTTATAATCTGGATAGCGATAACAAATATATTTTACCTGATACACCGACAAGTTGTACTGAATTCAGTTTTGGGAATGCAGAGAGGAAAGTTTCAGTTTCCGAATCAATTGATAGCGATGTACAAAGTTCAAATTATTATGACGAAAATTCGGAAACTTACGACGAAGATGATTTTTTGGTAAATTTGGACGAATTCGGCTTGAATTTCGAAAATGAAGATGGAGAATACCCGATAAATAACAAATATCAACAAAATGAAAGAAAAGGCGAGAAGGAAAAACCACAAGGTACATTTTTGATTCTGTTTTAAACTCTATAACTTTGTAAGTTTTTTGCGAAAAAATAGAAAAAACTAATTTGTTTACTTTAATTGCAGGTGATAGAGTATGTTTATGGGAGCAATGTTACGAAAGACATCCAAATCAAAATTCTTTGGTCGAACACATCGAGAGGGCTCATGTCAATAGTTATAAAGGTACTTACACATATCCCATTATACTTAGATTAAAATATTTCTTTGTGAAATTTTTCTGTTTCATATTTGCTAGAAATCATGAAGAAGTTCAAAGACTGTATTTTTAATTTCAGGCGATGAGTTCAGTTGCTTATGGCGTGACTGCGCTCGCGCACGCCGCCCGTTCAACGCGCGCTACAAACTCCTCATTCACATGCGAGTCCACTCTGGGCACAAACCCAATAGATGCAATGTAAGCTATTTAAAAACATATAAAATGTTGGGAACTCTGTTTGTTTGGACCTTCTGCTATTTGAAGGATTTTTCTGGGATTGACTGTACAAACCGACGGGATGAACGCAGTTCAATAACTTTAACAAAATAGGGTTCGACAGTTTTCCTCCTGAACACATAAATTTGTAGTTATGATGAGTCGTACGTGAAGAATTTTGTGAGGGTGGTGTGCTTAATTACTACAAACTTCAAGTGAAAACAAATTATGTCAAGTAGCCATGTGACTCCTGCTATTTCACGCCTCAACAGGAAATATTCGTCCTTCTTTCTTTCTTTTCAATTTCTTCTTCTTTTCAATCTGTCTGTCTAAACTACAACTTTTTTGTAATATAACTTTGGACTCGTCATAACCATAGTTAGTAGAATATGTCATAACAGTGATGTTGAGGTGAGGCACTAGGGTTCAGTAGAAGACTTATAAACTATTCAAAAAAGCATTACCTTCGAGACTTTACCTAAATTGCACTTTCACCCACCAGCACCCCGGCTGCGGCAAGGCGTTCTCCCGGCTGGAGAATCTGAAGATCCACATCAGGTCGCACACCGGTGAGCGGCCATACACCTGCCCCGCGCCACACTGCAGGAAGGCTTTCTCCAACTCTTCAGATCGGGCGAAACACCAAAGAACGCATTTTAATGCTGTAAGTTTAATTCCATTGAATTGAATTCAAAATAATTTATTTAATCTAAGGCTGTCTGACAAGCACTTGTGAATGTAATAGAAGCTACGCTATCGGTTTGCAAACCCTAAGCGGTAGACCTTGTAACGTGAAGAACCGGCAAGAAACTCGTCAAGGGCTGCTTTTTGTTCCCTGTTTATTTTATACAGAGTCGTCAAAATTGAAAAATGACTTCAGCATTTAAAGTGAGGTCATTTAGGAATCATTTTTATTAATCCTCATCATAGTTAGAAAGCTTTTTTAACCGACTTCAAAAAAAGGAGGAGGTTCTCAGTTGAATATTTTTAGGTATGTCACTCGATTACTCAAAGGAAAATTATTTTTTGTTTGAAAGAGTATACTTCTCAAATAATCCCATATTGTCATCAGGTCAGGATCTGATGATGGGATCCTAGAGAAATCAAGGGAACTCTTCAAATATTATAGGCATACCTATAGCGATTTGGGTATTTATTTTAGTAACTCATGCTTTGTTGAAGTGGAACTGGTGATGAAGACCATAGATGGTCATTAGGACTGTTCAATACTTCAACATGGTTGCTAAGTCATTTATGCTCATCATAATGCATATGGTAAAGTGGAGCTAATGATGAAGTATCAGGAGAACTCCTCAACAATAAACACCCCTGCATCAAGATTTTATTATCATTATAATTCAACTTTTAATAAAAGCTATATGACAGGTCAACCTTATATGGGAAGTGGTGATTGTTCCATCTTCTATTTTTCTTATTTTCTTCTAATAACGCAATAACTTTTCAGAGACCCTATGCCTGTGGTGCTGTCGGCTGCGGCAAAAGGTACACAGACCCCTCATCTTTACGCAAACACGTCAAATCTCATCCTCACATCGCGAACACACCAAGGACCTGCATAGCCCCTTCCAGACCCATCAGGAGACCAGAACAGGAACAGCTGGTGCCAAGCTCCCCGGCCAAACTGGCTACGTTAAGGTGTATAAGAGATAAATTGACAGTACCCAGGTTGCAGAAGTTGTGAAATAGTTTTTTTTTTGGTAGGCATTTACCATCAGACTTCATGTACATTTAGATTATGACACTAGTGTCGTAATGTTATGCACTAAGTCAGATACTCGAGTGTCTGTCTGTGAACGTCACTGTCTGTGCTTACGTGAACGGAACAAACACAGGCTCTGTCTTCACCCAGTTGCTTTTCCTTTCCTCATGCGCTTTTATTAGAGGCATGCCTCACGACATGCAATAGCGTATACCCGGCAGGAAGAAGATATTCTCAAAATATAATAAAAAAAATATGGCATGTGTTTGATGCAAGATGAAATTGAAAGCTGAAGACGAAAGGGAAACGGGAAAGCGACTCAGTGGATATACACCAATAGGGTTACAATTTATGTCGCAGTCAATTTGGGCCATTAAGGTAAACTGGATGTGACCCAAGTTCGGCCTCAACAAGCCTTAGGCTCGATCAAACTCAAACTCAGATCTCTGCTTGAGTAGGTGTAGTTAGAAAGGGATGGCGCTATATCTCTTTCTAACTGTACTCAAGCAAAGATTTGAGTTTCGTTCTATAATACGAGCCTTAGTATGTCTTTCGCTATTAAAGACGACTGCTCTGAACGCTGATTTATCGAGACAATTATAGAAGACCGTTGATTTTTTAATATCACAGTTTTTACTTTAAATCGTCATCACATCGTTCACCAATTTGAAGAGCACCCTCGATGACATTTAACCAAGCATTTTAATGCATTTAATTATATAATAGGTATTAGATTAATATAAGACTGAAGCAAATCAATTGGCTCAATTTGTTAAGGTTTTTGATGTTCAAAATACTGAAAATTCGTTTTATTACTAGGCCTAGCCTTTATTGTAATACCTAGTAAAATAAATAAGTAATAAGAAAAAAAAAAAATATCTTGATTTTTAGGGTTCCGTACCCAAAGGGTAAAAATGGAGCCCTATTACTAAGACTCCGCTGTCCGTCTGTCTGTCTGTCTGTCACCAGGCTGTATCTCATGAACCGTGATAGCTAGACAGGTGACATTTTCACAGATGATGATGATGTTGATGATGAACAGAATAAAATAAATATTTAAGTTTAAGGAGGGCATCCCATACAAGAAACGTGATTTTTTTGCCGTTTTTTGCTAGTTATTAATAACGACTGCAGGTAGACAGTTGAAATTTTCACTGATGATGTATTTCTATTGCTGCTATAACAACAAATACTAAAAACAGAAAAAAAATTTAAGGGGGGGCTCCCATACAACAAACGTGAAATTTTGCTGTTTTTGGTACGGAACCCTTCATGCACGAGTCCGACTCGCACTTGGCCGGTTTTTTTTAATTTTGTCTTACTCGGAAAGTGATGTAAATTTAAACCGAGCAACGGTGGGTAACACTGCTTTCCACCCTAGAGCGGAAAAAAAAATAAAAAGAACTGAATTTGGTTACGGCCAAGTAGAGTGTTTAACACGGATGAAAGTCAACAATTCTTCAGGTATTGATTTCTTGCGACCCTTGTAAACAATCTACTATTATTGGTCAGTCGGTTTTTTGTTGTTTCATATTTAATTGAGTTAAGTAGTTTAAAAAGCTTCTCAAGAGTTTCAATGTCTTAATGAGAAAGAAAACATGACTAAATTTACCCGTAGCAAAATCGCCGTTTGACTGTGGAATAACTCAAATATAAATTAAGTATGTTAATATAAATAACATTTGAACTCGTGCTTTTAAAGACATTTGGATAGATAGATATTTTTTGTAAAACTCTATTTAAAATACATTGTAAATATAAAAAAAATCAACAATATTATTATTATAATAAATCGCAATACCTATTAATAATAGTTAAAAAAATGTGTTTAACACAGATTTCTTTTCAAAAGACATCAGTTATTAAGGCCCCTATAACGTCAAAGTGGCGTCCTCATATAATTAAATTAAACACAAAATATATAATAGTACTAATAAGTACACACTGTATCGAAAATTTACGTGTACAGATTAAAGCTAAGGTTTTTTACAAACTATAACCTTTGTAAAATATAGTTGTGCCTTGTTCGTACGTTGTACTTAGGTAGTAGTAGGTAGTAGCACAGTTGTATATATAAGTTTTTTCAAACAGTAGAGGAGCTACCGTCACTTAGGCCCTTTTGTCATTGCACTCCGTCGGATCGCTAGGGTTGGCATTTTCCGGCCGTCTCGTGGAATGCTACGCGCGAACGCTATGGAAACAACTGCGACGCGATGTCACAACCCTGACCAAAGTACTGCGAACTTTGCTTAGAGCTCTTTCGTCAAATTCGAACGTTTCCATGGAGCTCTCGTACTGTTTGAAAAACTTATATATGTACTGTGGTAGTAGGCAAAAGAGCAAAAAGTGGCAATTTTAAGCACTTTTGCCTACTACTACAACGAACGATATTTTATTGAGGTTAGTGTTTGTAAATAGACTACAGAACCTTAGCTGCAATCTTTATGTACGTGTGAATTTTCGATACATTATGTACAATAAATGTAGGTAATTAAGTTGAGGGCGCCACTTGAGGGATATAGTCGCCTTAAGTGTTAAATTTAAGAATATTCTTCCAAAACACCTATATTTGCTCAATTTACATTAGTTTTCTTAGGCGATTATGTAAAATAATTATTGTAATGTATGTGACATACACTTAAGTAAGTATTAATTCGACTCTTATTAAGAGGAACACAATGTACAAAATTGCTTGCTTTCCAAAGAATCTCTATATTGACGTATTTTAAGTTTATTTTCCAATATAAGATCTCTTTTAATATTTTATGTAAGTAATTAAGGAAAACAATGTGTAATTAAGTTTTAGGCAGTTGCTGTCTATGAATTTTAATGTACGAATAAAAATGCTCAATTTTTATTAGACAATATTAGTCTATTGTTTTTATTTTTTGTAAAACTTTACCTATCTAGTTATACAATCTTATTAGTTGTACGGTTCTTTGAAAAATCAAATAATTTGAACTTGATAGATAGGTACCTAATCAATGAAGACAATGGCATGGTACACAAGTACCAACCTTAGAGCATTTCCTATATAAGGGATCAACACGACGGATGATTTTTAGCCAACTTCAAAAAGGAAGGAGGTTCTCAGTTCATCGCAATCTTTTTTATTAAGGCCAGTATATTCAAAAAACCCTGTCTCTGTCTTTTTATTTACGTGTGGAGTAATGAAAATAACCTCACTTTTTAATTTTTCCATGTTTCTGTTGTTATTTTAAACATAAAGTCTTTTTTTTTTAAAGTAACCGTTGAATATCCTACTAATTGACCGAGCGAGCACGAAGTGCGAGCGAAGCGTCTCTGCTTCAGCTTGGGCAAAAATTATTTCGTATGTCTGTATGTTCTCTTCTACAGGTCGCATTTCTCAACCGATTCTCGTGAAAATTTGTGAGCAGGTTCGAAAATTATATAGATTTTTTTGTCGAGCCAGATTTTTTTAATTTTTCAAAATGACGGAGAAATGTTAAAAAAACAGGTTTTACCATAGATCTAGATCGTTAGATCTGCCCTGGTACTGAAAATCTGTAGGATTATTTCAAATCTGTCAAAATGGCGCACGCATGCGTGATCGTTGTTTACGTCCATCGGAATTGACAACGGAAGGAAAATAAATTTCGATAATAATTGAAATCTAAATACTTACGCGTGATATGTTGCATAATTTTCTATAATTGTATTCCTAGAATTATTGGTGCACAGATGAAAGGCACAAGACAGTTTTCTCGTGGTTTATTCTTAAAAAATATAGAAGTGACTGACACCGTGTTCAAACCAACACTAAAAGCAAAGAAGTGAGGCTCACTCATTTGAATGTTGACACATTTCGGTGAGCTCATACTATGTTAGGGGCACATCTAACGATCTAGATCTATGGGTTTTACGGCTTTCCAGCGCTGTCTGTTCTCCTCTACAGGTCGCATTTCTCAACCGATTCTCGTGAAAATTTGTGAGCAGGTTCGAAAATTATATAGATTTTTTGTCGAGCCAGTTTTTTTTAATTTTTCAAAATGGCGGAGATATGTTAAAAAAACAGGTTTTACCATAGATCTAGATCGTTAGATCTGCCCTGGTACTGAAAATCTGTAGGATTATTTCAAATCTGTCAAAATGGCGCACGCATGCGTGATCGTTGTTTACGTCCATCGGAATTGAGAACGGAAGGAAAATAAATTTCGATAATAATTGAAATCTAAATACTTACGCGTGATATGTTGCATAATTTTCTATAATTGTATTCCTAGAATTATTGGTGCACAGATGAAAGGCACAAGACAGTTTTCTCTTGGTTTATTCTTAAAAAATATAGAAGTGACTGACACCGTGTTCAAACCAACACTAAAAGCAAAGAAGTGAGGCTCACTCATTTGAATGTTGACACATTTCGGTGAGCTCATACTATGTTAGGGGCACATCTAACGATCTAGATCTATGGGTTTTACGGCTTTCCAGCGCTGTCTGTTCTCCTCTACAGGTCGCATTTCTCAACCGATTCTCGTGAAAATTTGTGAGCAGGTTCGAAAATTATATAGATTTTTTGTCGAGCCAGTTTTTTTTAATTTTTCAAAATGGCGGAGATATGTTAAAAAAACAGGTTTTACCATAGATCTAGATCGTTAGATCTGCCCTGGTACTGAAAATCTGTAGGATTATTTCAAATCTGTCAAAATGGCGCACGCATGCGTGATCGTTGTTTACGTCCATCGGAATTGAGAACGGAAGGAAAATAAATTTCGATAATAATTGAAATCTAAATACTTACGCGTGATATGTTGCATAATTTTCTATAATTGTATTACTAGAATTATTGGTGCACAGATGAAAGGCACAAGACAGTTTTCTCTTGGTTTATTCTTAAAAAATATAGAAGTGACTGACACCGTGTTCAAACCAACACTAAAAGCAAAGAAGTGAGGCTCACTCATTTGAATGTTGACACATTTCGGTGAGCTCATACTATGTTAGGGGCACATCTAACGATCTAGATCTATGGGTTTTACGGCTTTCCAGCGCTGTCTGTTCTCCTCTACAGGTCGCATTTCTCAACCGATTCTCGTAAAATTTTGTGAGCAGGTTTAAAAAAAATATAGTTTTTTTTTGTCCCGCCAGTTTTTTGAATTTTTTCATAATGACGGAGAAATGTAAAAAAACATATTTCAGTCCGACTTTCCAGTTGTCCATTTTCCTCTACAGGTCGCATTTCTCAACAGATTCTCGTGAAATTTTGTGAGCAGGTTCGATAATTATATAGATTTTTTTTAATTTAGCCAGTTTTTCTAAATTTATCAAAAATCACCATTTCGAAAAATGTTATTTTACAAATGTTGGTATTACATAGATTTTTTTAATTTAGCCAGTTTTTCTAAATTTATCAAAAATCACCATTTCGAAAAATGTTTAAAATTAGAAGCGCCATCTAGCTGCGAACATACCTACTAAATAATACCAAACAGCTCGTACCTACTATGTGCTTTGAAAAGCTCGTGAACAGTGTGGGAAAAAGGGGTGGCCACATCTTTTAGATAATTTTTTAAACAACATACAATTTGAGCTACTTTTTAACGCGAGGTCTACAGCTCACGGAGCCACTAGTATTATAAATGTGAAAGTTTGTGTGTTTGGATGTTTAGATGTTTGGATGTTTGTTCCTCAATCACGCAAAAACTACTGAACTGATTTGGTTGAAATTTGGCACACATATAGTAGATAGCCTAGATTAAAATATAGAATACTTTTTATCCTGATATTATCACGGGAACGGGAACCACGCCACGCGGGTGTAACCGCGGGCGGCCGCTAGTTCTTCTATATGTCATTACCTATTTTTCTATATATTTTTCGTTAATATATAGAAAAATAGGTAATTTTTCAGGTCAAAAGTAGGTCATATATAGAAAAATAGGTAAATTCTCAACCGCGATCTGGAAAGCATTTCTCAGTGGTCGTCTAATTATGGCATATCTGTTAATTCTGGAATATTTCAAGCAATGATTGTTGGCAGCTCTCGACAGTTGTCGCGTCTAAACATGAATGATGTTGCCCAATTAAAATATAACACCGATGTTATTCCATACTCGCAGCAGGTGAAGGACCTTGGTCGGACAATCGATGCTAGTCTCTCTTGGAGAGAGCATACCAATCAAGTTTCCCTAAAAGTTACAAATGCGCTTAGGTCTCTCTACAGGTTTAAGTACTTTCTCCCTTCCAGCACCAAGATTGCGCTCATACAGGCTCTGGTCTTACCTATTATCGATTACGCTGATGTTTGCAGCTCTAACCTCAACGAAAACCTTCTCAATAAGTTGGATCGACTTCTTAATAATTGCATTCGTTTCATATATGGACTACGTAAATGCGACCATATCTCTCATTATCGTCAGCAACTCAATGGCTTCCTATTCGCGAGCGTAGGAACCTGAGAGTTGTTTGTACGCTTTTCAACATCTTATTCGATCCACATACCCCGGAATACTTGAAATCTAGATTTCAGTTTCTGGGTGACTCTCATCTACGTGACCTTCGTTCTAGTAGCAACCTTCTCTTGCTTACTTCTGTCCATTCTACTGGCTTCGTCTCCGACTCTTTTACCCTTTCGGCTATACGACTCTGGAATGCATTACCCCTGGATATTCGAAGTGCCCCAAGTAAGTTAGTATTCAAAAGACTGGTTCGTGAACACTACTTGAGTTCCATACTTTAAGTTCATCAAATCTGACCTATGCTGTACTATCTTATGTGTATGTATTATATATGTAAGTATATTATTATATAATATTCATATAATATATTAATATTATAGCAATTAGGATTATTTATGTATGTATTGTTATGTATGTTTATATTGATCCTTATTTATGATTAACGGATATTGTAACTTAGATATCTTTTTTTTTTGCCGCCACGATTTCTTTCTTTAACACCCTTTCCGGTCGACTGTTAGAGAATGCCTTAAGGCATTAAGTCCGCCAATTTTATTTTTTTTATGCAATAAAGTTTAAATAAATAAATAATTAAATAAGTAATAAGAGATTAATAAGCTTTAAGTATTATCCAAAAAATATAAAATGAATGAAAATTTTCTTTGTCTTTGCATATTTTTTTAGTCGAGATGTGAATATCGTATTTTTAACCGTAAAATAATCGTTCGTTTATGAAACTTCAACATATATTTTTATGTGCTCAAAATAAAGAATATTTGATTGTTTTTTATTGAATTAAAAATAGGCAAAATTCGATAATTTAGAATATACTGGCCTTAAGTAAAAAACTTGTGTTATGGAATCAAATCTAAATCAACGTGGAAACAAACCGATTCAAACTTTATGACTTCTGTGAACATCGCGAATATCCTTCACTCCACTGGTGGATCCTCGTCGGTGGATCATAGAGGAATGAGGGCTTCGCAGAACACAAATAGTGTGTAAAGCATGTTGCAGACGGATGTAATCACGCCTCCCATCAGAGGTGACTTGCTTGATGCCATCCATCTAGCTAGACGGTAGATTAATCCAAATTTCTCCATCAAATCCAAATGACCTTCAACGTCCTTGGAAGAAGGGCGCGAGTTCCATCCGAAGATAAAGTGTGCGGACTTTTTGTTCTGTCATCAACTAGGGACAAAAGCTCTAAAGAAACGCCCACCTTTTGAAATTTTGACAAATTAGAAGCCATTTTTACAATACGGCAAGTGATTTTGCTAGGTACGCCGCCAGCGCGAATCACAATGAAGGGCGACCGTGTTGGCGCTTGGATGGAAACTCGTGTATAGCCGCAACACAATCCACGGATGGAAATCACGCCCCAATCAAGCTTCCACCAAGGTGACCTCTGTTAGGAGGCGTGATTACATCCGTCTGGAAAATGCTTAAGAGATGGAGCACGGTTACACATAGGTAGTAGTTAACTTCACAGAAGTCATAAAGTTTGAATCAGGTTATAGTAGATGCCTACTACAATCACCGATACCTGAGAAATTAATTTTCGTTTTATGATTGACCCAACCCAGCCAGTATGCGGCCTCGACACCTCATATCTATGCCATAATAATTTTAAAATAATTTTATTGAGAATTTCCTCATCATCATATCAACTCCGACGGTCACTTGGCTGCTGGAGCCTGGACGTGGGCATAAGCCTCCCCTAAGGCAGCCATTACATGGTCATGCAAGCGTCAGTCAAATTCCATCAGTCATGAATTACGTTTGACTGATTGGGTTTAAAGAATTTATTTCTCATAAAAACATTAAGTTTACATAAAATGAGAAACAGGTTTAACATTATAAATTTTTTCTTATGTGGCTAGTATCTAAAAGCATCGAATACTCGGCACACACACTAAGAGCATGGTAGAAAACATGCTTCTGAGTCTTATGTTAATTGTTATTGCACAATTATTATTTAAGGAACAATACAAAAAAGCAACCTAATAAAAATGTGTTAAAATACTGTATGTTGCTGCTTGCTTGCTTACTATAAAAACGAATTACATACTGAGTAATACAACAAATTGATTGATACTTTTGTTGAACAAAATTAGTACTATTATATATTCTGTAACGAAACAAACATTCACTTCTTTGGAATTTGGATTGACTGATGGAAAGAACAAATCACATCATGCAACCATCAGTCACCCCATTACACGGTAGGTTAATCGTCAGTCACGGCCGTGACTGTGGTTAAACTGACAGCAAAACCTACCGTGTAATGGCTGCCTAAGGATCTCCACGACGACAAAACTGAATTTATACTAGGTATCAGGTAGCGAGGGGTGATCCCGTCCCGGCATTACACATCCGCCAAACATCAGCACAATTTATCGTACGTTGATGCTTTTGAAAGAACCTCTTTAAACCATTTGTTACAAAACTGGCAACGAACAATGTAGGTATAATTATTGTGCCGATGTTTGGCGTATATGTAGTGCCGGCATGAAATTATGGCGAAGGTACCTAAGCCGTTCTAAGAAAAAAGTTTTGATCTACACATACCTAGTGATCGCGGTGGGGTTTGTTATGGTAAGCCGATGGGAATTTTGCCACTGCTAGGTATTGTAGGTATGTGAGACTGTGACTGAACTTCAGTGTTTCCAATAGAGGCTTGGGAAATTTTCGTTCTTTTTTCAAAACGTCATTAGTCAAGATTATTAACAAACGCGACCTTCAGAAACTAAACTCGTGTATGAGATCAATAGCTTTTAGTATCTGATCCTAAGCTGAAAACAGCAACATTGTAGCTATCAGTGACATAGTTGGGGTCAGATTGGGTACCATAGCTCGTGTACGGTCGTATATAAGAATAGGATTGTCCGCGGATGGGCAGAAGTGAACTTCTCCCAAAGCCGTCCACATCTGACCAACGAACGGCATCATGAAGATCTTGGTTTTGGCAGCTTTGATTGGTGAGTACTTTTTAAGATTGAAAATTATTATGTGATCATCATTATATGTGCCCGATGTTCCACCAAAAGTAAGTACCTACAGTATGGCCATAGATCGGTCATAATTGGAGATATATTTATCTATGAGATAGTTGTCAAAATGCGCGATGAGAAATTTTGAAAAAAAAATGTTACTTAAATGTTTCCGATTTGCCGGATAAAGATTAAAATAACTTTTATTCGAGGGGCTTAATCACAATCGTTTATTTTCAATGGACTCTGATAGTTGCGTGGAGCGTGAAATCTGATTTTTTTAATGTCTTCAAAATTTTTATTAAGTAGCTAAGTATAAGAAAAGAAAGAAGTTAGAAAATCAGCTTAATTGGTTTTCTTGAATATTTGCAGATAAACTCGTTTAAAACAAGACGTGTCTTGTCAATATATGGAAAGCATTAACTTTTTAGGGTTCCGTAGCCTAACGGCAAAAAACGGATCCCTTGTAGTTTCGTCATGTCTGTCTGTCTGTCTGTCCGTCCGTATATATGTCCCAGCCACTTTATTCCGAAACTATTAAGATTATACAGTTCAAACTTGGTAGGTAGATGTATTCTGTAAATCGGTTTAAGGTTTTTACATAAAAATAAAAAAAATAAAAGATTAAGGGGGGCTCCCCATACATGAAACTGATTTTTTTTTCATCACACCTATACGTGCGATGTGTCTATAGATAGGTCTTTAAAAATGACATTGAGGTTCCTAAGACTATTTTTTCTCAAAGTCAACCGTTTGAAAGATATACACTGCTAAAGCGGTAAAATGAGTGTCCGCCCCCTTTAACTTTTAAAATAAGAGAGTGAAAAATCTAAAAAAAAAATATGCTGTAGACCGTAATAAATAATTTCAACAAAAATTAGTTTGAACGAGATATTGTTATAATTTTTAGAGATATACCACATTTTCCAAAATCGCAAATGCACTCGGCGTCAGAAAAATCGCACCTTTTCAAAAATTTCTTTAAAGTTAATTTAATCCTATCTAATTTAATGGTAAGTTTTGTTATTTACTTTTCCAACAGTTTCTAGAAACCGTTGGAATACTCGTTGAACGGAAACAATTACTGAGATTCAGTTTCCGAGCAACATTACATTGCCTCATTTTTTACAATATTTGAGCAACTTCATGGGCAATAGGATCTAGCATGGGAATTATTTTTTTAATTGACCTGTTGAAATGTGTCTTCTCCATCATCTCGATAGCAAATTCACCCACATTTCCTGAATTGACCCCTTTTATTTTCCTTTTATGGCGGCGCAAGTAATAACGCTTAAAGCATTTAATTATGGTAACTGTTATATTAATCAAATCAAATAATTATTATTTAAAAGCTCATGAAATGTACTTTCAATAGATATCAACAACTTTTCACAATAAAACATTAGCTAGTAATAGCAGATGGCCAAGTCTAAACTTATTTTCGAAGAGGTGCGATTTTTCTGACGTCGAGTGTATAACTTTGTCATTTATGCAAACACTATGAAAAACAAAGTTATTTTTGCATACGAAAAATTATAGTGGTATTCAATAATTATGGTATTGTATACGGTAACTACGGAACCCTACTGCGCGTGGCCCGACACGCACTTGGCCGGTTTTTACTATTTGGGAAATGAAAAAGTATTTTTTATTTATTTATTTCGATGTATCGAAGTCATGTATTTTTTGCTATGATTTTGCTGGCACTACAAGGGCACTACCTATTACTTTTGTTTTAATTGTCCCTATCATAGGTACCTACCATACTTTTTTTTGTCTTATGTTGTGTTGATTAGTTGAAGTAATCTCTAAATACAGAGTTGCAATATAGATAGATGAAGCCTCGAAACTATGTCATCACTATGAATATGTATAAGTTTGATCATCTATATCAATTCCATTCCAACATTTATTATTATTTTCACTGCGCTGCGTTATGTTGCAAATTAAATTATGTATTTATCAATTACCTAAAAATCACTGTCAGTATCAGTATTTAAAGCACAAACACTTCCTTTTAGAGAAAATCTTTGTTGTAAGCATTCTGTGAGATTATCATTCTTGTTTCCAGCTGCCGTTACATCCGGTAAGCTCAGCAGCCAACATGGCATCGAAAACCAGACGCAGTGGCCATGGCAAGTCGGGAAGCTGTACCGTTATGACGTAGACTCTTACACCCTGGCCCGCCTGCCGGAGGGTGCCAGCACCGGCACTGCCTTCAAGGCCTACTTCATCATCCGCGTACCACTTCCTGGCAAACTCCTGGCTCGTCTAGAGAACCCCACCCATGCTCTAGTCCATCAAGAACTTCCCAGCGAGAGGCAGCTTCCAAGCGACCTCAAATACCAACCCCTGGACAATCTTGAACAGCCATTTGAGATTGCTGTCGAAGGTGGTAGGGTTTTAACCCTCAATCTCCCCTCAACCCTCCCTCTTGCCCAAGAAAACTTACTCAAAGGTCTCATTGGAGCACTCCAGCTGGATCTGTCCACCCACCGCCAAGTCCACAAGGCTTACGATGGCTATGAAAAGGAAACTCAGCAAGGTGTCTTCAAGAAAATGGAAACTGACGTCACTGGCGATTGTGAAACTTTGTACAACGTGTATCCCGCTGTCCCAGAATGGCGCCGCGAGCTTCCCAAATTCGCTGGCGAAGAAGAACCAATCATGATCTCAAAGACTAAGAACTATGGCCATTGCCACCACAGAGTCGCCTACCATTTCGGAGTACCTGATGGAGCTGAATGGACTGGTACAGCCCATAAGAAACATGAAGAACAGTTCATTCGGCGTGCAACCGTCACTCGCATGTTGGCCGGTAAACAAGGCCCCATTTACAAATCTGAGACCACCAGCACTGTTCATGTAAACCCTCAATTCTACGGAAAAGATAAAGCTGAAGTCATCAGTTACGTTCGATTATTCCTAACTGCTTTTGAAGATGATAATCAAGCTGAATGGGCTATGCCAGAAAACAAACGCGTTGTCAAGAACTTGTTGTACGCCATGTCACAGAAAAAGGAAGTTACCATCAGTGACAGATCTTCATCTTCTGAGTCCTCTGAGTCGTCCGAGTCTTATGAGAATAAATTCTCCAAAACCGCTAACAGCGTAGAAATGACTTCGGGAAACAGGATCCGTCGCTCTGCTGAGGTTCCTAAAATAATCGCAATCAACAAGGAAATTTTTAAGCGTAGTGAGGAAGACAGCAGCTCATCGAGCTCCAGTGACTCCACGTCTGCGTTTGAAAATGATGACGTTCCTCAAGAGAATGAACCTGCTTATGCTGCCTTATACATGAGCCCCCAATCACGCACTGATAAGAAACAAAATCCCATGAACGTACAGAAGCTTGTCCAAGACATGGCACAACAATTGCAAAATCCTAACAACATGCCAAAAGGAGACTTTCTGTCAAAATTCAACATCCTTGTCCGCGTGCTCGCTTCCATGAGCTACGAACAACTCAGCCTCACAAGTCGTTCTATGGAAGTTACTAAGCTGTCCAATAACCTCATAAAGACTGATATGTGGATGATTTACCGTGATGCCATGGCTCAGGTTGGTAACATGCCCGCTTTTCAGCAAATCAAAGCCTGGATAATGGACAAGAAGATTCAGGAGGAGGAAGCAGCAGAAGTTGTCGCTAGCTTGGTGCAAACTATTCGTTACCCTACTAAGGAAATTATGATTGAATTCTTCAAACTCGCAGTCAGCGACGAAGTGAGGGAACAATCTTACCTCAACACCACTGCTTTAATTGCCTCTACTAGGCTCATCAACATGGCCCAAGTAAACAACGAAACTGCCCACTCTTTTTACCCTACACACATGTACGGCCGCCTTGCTCGTCAACACGATTCGTTCGTAGTTGAAGAAGTGCTCCCACGTCTGTCCAAGGACTTGAGAGAAGCAATTGAACGCGGTGACTACAGCAAAGCCCAGGTTTACATTAAGGCCATCGGTAATTTAGGACACCGCAGCATTCTGAATGTGTTTGCACCTTACCTTGAAGGTGAAATTCGTGTGTCCACTTACTTACGCACTCAAATGATCCAGAGCTTGAGGGTGCTGACTCACCAAAGAGACTCTTATGTACGGGCTGTATTGTACAGCATTTTGAAAAACATAGCGGAGCCCTATGAAGTGAGGGCAGCTGCGATTGAAAACATATTCATGGCGCGTCCCACCAGTGCGATGATGCAGGCAATGGCTCAAATGACTCACAACGACCCCTCTGTTCAAATTCGTGCCCTTCTAAAGTCAAGCATTGTATCGGCGGCTGAACTTAAACACCCTCGCAATTTGGATTTGTAAGTAGCTTTGTTTTTAAATATTTTATCACGATTTTATGATATCCAGGTTCTTAATTACTTACATTTTTATTTTTATTTTTAGGGCCAGGACAGCCCAGACTGCTAAGTGGATGGTGACCAAACAAGAGTATGGCAAACAGTACTCGAGCAAATTCCTCAACGATTACGATGACAAAGTACATGAACTCGGTTACATGTCTGTGTTCTCTTACACTGGTAGCGAAGACAGCTTCTGGCCTAAGAGTTTTAAATACTCATTTAAAACTAAGGCTAGCGGATGGAATAAGGAAAACACGGTCAGTGCCTACATTAACGATATATTTTTTATTTCATGATTTTAATTGATAATTGCTCAATTCTTAACTACGTATTTGGAACCTGTTACAGATCTCAGCTTCAGTCTCAGATGTCCAACAACTGATGAATGTCTTCCGACGTGAAATTGACAGGATGGTACGTAAAAACCCGAAATCAGAGTCAAACCACAAGTACTCCGCTGACAAGGTCGCTGAAATGCTTAACATCAAGCGCGATCCCAAAAACCCATTGGAGGGTTCAGTCATGATAAATTTCATGGGTCAGGAAAGATATTTTGCATTCAGTGAAGAAGAACTAGAAATGATGCCTGTAATGATTTCCAAGTATATGTCAACTGTAGTAAAGGGGTCTGAGAAACATTACACAAAGGTTCTGAACCAAGCTCAAGTCTCCATCATGTTCCCTGTCAGCATGGGAATGCCATTCATCTACAAATATAAGGAACCAATGGTGATTCACGCTCAAAGTAAGGTCAACGGTCAATTCAACCCATCAGAGAAAGAAAACATCGCAAACATCGACAAGGAGGTATATTTCACTTTTGCCAGGAACATCGACGGTGACGTTGGTTTCATGGACACTCTTGCCAACCAGTACGCTAAGGTTGGAGTAGTAAGTAAATTCCAACTTTATATGCCTCTTAAAATGCAACTGCAAGCAAAATCTGGTGAAATCAAAATCACTATGGAGTCTCTCCGACCTGACCAAGATAATACTCTCGTGCATTACAGCGTGTGGCCTTACTCTACAAACCAGAAGAAGGATACCCTAGTGACTGTATCTCAAGACCCCAACACCAAAGTTATCAACCGCAACAAGAAAATTGTATCAATCGACTCCAAGCTCGGCCAAGCCATTGGACAACAATACCAAATTCAAGGGTATTCTTATTCAAAGGACTACAAGAACTTCGGCAACATGATCAAATCACAAGATCTTTTCACAAACCTTGCTCATCTAATTTATCAGAGAGATGTTGCTCTTACACACTTTAACTTCAAACACCTGGCGAAACAGAGCAAAAACAAACGTGTTGTATTCACTGTTGCTTATGATAAGATAACATTTAGCGCTGAAAACGAAAAACTGCAGTCTATGGATCAACAACTCATTGCCTCACACATGGAAGATGTCTCCCCGAACAGCAAGAACCGCCGTTTTGAAATGGCTACCCGAGTATCCAGTGGAATCAAGAAAGCGACGGTTCGTATCATTGATGTTAGCACAACATTTGAAGGACAACAGTACCAGCAGTTTGTCATGACCGGGGCTATCGGTGACAGTCCAGTAGACTCAAAGATACAATACGCCTTCTTTGCTGCTAAGAACTCCGACCAGAGCAGTAAGACCGAAAATCAGATCAACAGCGTAGGCACAGTTTACAAACCTGAACCTATTCCTCTGAACTTCCTCGAAGCTATTCAAATGGAGAAGAGAATGAAGTTCACTTTTGACGTCAAATATGGTCAAAGCGATAAAGGTAATGTACACGTTGATGGTTTCATGGAACGTAGCAAGAGATACACGGAAGAACTTCTTAACCAACCTTGGGCCAAGCTTTGTACTCAGCAAATTGAAAAGGACAACCTTTACCAATACGCTTGCCACAAGATGCTCATCAGGGCGCATACTCTTGACTACCTTAAGGCCTCAGTTGCTTACAAGGAAGTAAGCCCTGCATTCAGGAATATGACCTACAAAGCCTTCAGGTTTGTTAACCACCTTGGCTTCTGGTACACCGACGTAAACCCCTTAAAGACCACTCCTGACGGCAAACTTGAGATTGAGTCTCAATTGTGGTACCCTGAAAACACAATGTCTTTAGCACTTTACACCAGGTTGGGAGAAGTTCATTTCAACGATGTGCCCATGCCGAAAGGAGTTGACGGTTGGCTATCCATCTACACTCCATTCAAGCCTGAGGAACGTGTCCTCAACCAGTTTACTCAAGACCAATATCAGCGTAAGTTCCTTATAAAATATTTAATCGTTAAACCTACTTCTAAGGAACCTGTTTAATATTGTATTTTCTTCCATAGCATTCTGCACGGTCGACTCAAGCAAAATCAGGACCTTTAGCAACCGCAGCTACGATTATACTTTGACTCGCTCATGGCACGTTGTGATGCAGGAAGACACCACCCATCACGGAAGCATGGACAAACTGGTTGTCCTCGCCAGAAGACCACAAGACAAGCCCCTTGAGCTCTACATCTCCTACAAGTAAGTGTGATAATTGAAGATTTTCATTTTAAACGAGAATAGCTGCGTCCACACCGAGCGAGTCTCAGTGTGAACCCAGCTAATCGTATTTAAATTGGTTATACTTAAGGTATATCTTATAAATCAGACAAGATCAAAATATGTGTGTGGTAGATGACTGACACTCATTAATTTTTTCACAGGACCAAAAACGGTAAGGACCTCGAGGTTGAGGTTCAACCTCATCCTGAAGGATCCAACAAGAGACCTATTCTGAAGGTGAATACCGACGCCAAGAAGGTATCTGAAGAAGACCTGGTTATGTACTACGATGAGTTGAACAAAAACATCGTTCTTGAATACTACACGCTCCCTGACGGTGTGCTGATCATCAACATCCAGGAAGGTCGCCTTCGTTTGGCGTACGATGGGTTTAGACTGGTCGCATTAGCGAGAGAGCACAGGAACAGAATCAATGGAATCTGTGGCCGCATGAGTGGTGACAAGCGAGATGACTACCTGACCCCAACTGGATTAGTCGATAGACCCGAACACTTCGGAGCTTCCTTTGCCTTAAAGGAGGCTAACAGCGACCCTAAGACTTTGGAACTACAAGCCCAAGCACAGCAGGTGTCTTACCCTACCAAGCACCAGTACACAGTCATCTTACCTCGTGACCCCGAGTGGATGGAATGGGAGCAGTCTGCCGACTCCACAAGTTCTATCAATGTGTTCAAAACCAGGAGTTGGAGACAGAAACATGGTCAGTGCCAGATTCAAAATCAGGTGCAGTTTTACCAAACACATTCTGAGATCTGTATAACTTTGACACCTCTCCCCTCTTGCGAGTCCCACTGCCGTGGTGAGGGGTACAAGATCCAGGCAGCCCAAGTTATCTGCCGCCCGCTATTCGACCAAGAATTTCGTGCGTATAGAGACCAAATTCGCCAAGGGCAGAATCCTAGGTTTTCAGAAGTTCCTGAGCAACGTCCCAGGCAATTCAAAGTACCGACTGCGTGTAGAGAGTAACATTTTGGTCTGTTGAACTAGGTGACAGGCCATCTCATCATAATTATTAAAAAACGACACGGCGAGAAATAAGGAAGATAGTTAATTATTTATATTATTATACGTTATAGTATAGTATTCAATATTCAACAATTGGATTGTATACTTACTTATATATGTGTGTATCTATAATATTATATTTATTTAAGTTTATTTTCCCAAATTTATATCGGAATATACATATATTTATTTATCTTTAATAATGTTTTATAGTAAGTATTATAATAATGTAAAACTTAGATTAGTCAAATATAGATAGCAAATGAGAAAATGACAAAAATAAATCATACTTCGAACTACTTATTTTTTTATTTCCTTTTGCGTCAATTTTTTATTTATTATTTTAAACGAACATAATATTAAAAGTAGGTACCTAAATAGATGATCAAAGAACCTACAAATCATAAATACCGTACCTACCTAGGTAGTAGGTACCTATATTTAATTTTAAACTTAGTTGGTTAAGATAATTAATTTAATAAAAAAATACTAGAAAAAACCGGCCAAGTGCGAGTCAGACTCACGCACAAAGGGTTCCGGCAAAAAAACCACGTTTGCTATATGGAAACCTCCCTTAAATATTTATTTTATTCTGTTTTTAGTATTTGTTGTTATAGTGGCAACAGAAATACATCATCTGTGAAAATTTCAACTGTCTACCTGTTGTCGTTATTAATATCCAGCAAAAAACGGCAAAAAATCACGTTTGTTGTATGGGAGCCCCCCTCAAATATTTATTTTATTTTGTTTTTAGTATTTGTTGTTATAGCGGCTACAAAAATACATCATTTGTGAAAATTTCAACTGTCTAGCTATCACGGTTCACGAGATACAGCCTGGTGACAGACAGACAGACAGACAGACAGACGGACAGCGGAGTCTTAGTAATAGGGTCCCGTTTTTACCCTTTGGGTACGTACGGAACCCTAAAAATCGACTTACCCGGTAACAGCTCACGTGGGATGAGTTAATTTTTTCTAGCATTTTTTTATAAAATTAATTAAGTATCTTAATATAATAAAAACAGCATTGTGAATGCCTATAAAATCTAAAAATTCTATAATTATTTGGTTAAATTGGTTTGTTTGAGTTGTGTTTGATTATTATTTATTCTGTGCTAATAGTTCCGTTAAATAATGATGGTCGGTTGGTGCTCTAGGGTTAGAAGTATGTAGGGTAGGTGTGATGTAATGAGGTCGATTCGGTTGGCAACGACTTAACTAAATTAACAGGAATAGACTAAAAGTTTTCCATCCTTTTCTTTTTCTAACGAAAAGACAAGAACAGAATGTTAATAAAATTAAGTTTAGTCATGTCGACACCAATGTCTTGGATATTTAAAAAAAAAATGCTTCGTAAATATAGATAGGTAGGTAATTTACTTACCTAATTATTATAATTAGGTAGCTATGTCTGTAAGTAAGTGCCTACTATTTAGTATTTTATAAGTATAATCCGCACGCGATGAGAATGGTAAGGGACCTTGTTAAAGTGAATTGAAATTGTATGAAAAATAAATTTGATACGCTGCCGCCGCGTTAGCGGTGCGCGTCTCAGTTCCAAAAGGTATTAAGGCTGGTTTACATTATCTAAGTCTTTAGTAGAGTGCTTTAGGAGAGTGCTTTAGTGGAAACATGTAAACGGTCGTCTTATGACTAAAGAGAGTAACGTTCTAGAAGCCTTTCTACTCGCTTTCCAGTAGCACCCCTGCGTGCCCGCTCACCCCCCGCGCGATATTTTACTCGCACTCGCACTGAAAGCATGTATATCGACATTTTAGTAGCGTCTTTAGTAGAGTGCATTTGCCGGTGAACGCGTGACGTGTAATTGAATTAAATAATAGGTATTAGGTATGGCGAAAATGACACTCTACCGGAAGCGTGTAAACGGTCACTGGAAAGGCACCAAAACTACTAAAGCACTCGCATTCGAATCTACTCGCACGCTACTAAGCACTCTACTAAATACTAAAATAATGTAAACCAGCCTTTATACAATTCTCATCGCGCGCGGATTATACCTACTATTTTAATGTTCACAATAATATTTTTTGTGAATGACAGTCATGTGAAAAATTCAAATGAGTCAAATTAGGTTAGGAACGAAACGCAAAGTTGGTATTTTTTCAACATATGCCTTTAAACGAAACGTAATCGCGCAGTTCGTCCGATCAGCTGCAGGGGTGCCAACTTAGGGCTTTTCCCCCTAGATTTAGGGGGAGAAATTCTGTGCCTCCAGTCAAAAAGGGCATAATTCAAAAAGACTACTTTTCAGGAGAGTTGAAAAACCAAACTTTGGTTGTTTTTTTAGTTATTAAATTATGAACACGAAATCCAATACTGCATTTATTTAGATATATTTTTAATGATACGAATAATGGAAATTTATTCTACATTTGTACACTCTATATATTTTTTTTTCTAAATTTTCTTGAATTATGCCCTTACTAACGACTACATAAAAGCATAACGTGATTTAAATGAACTTTTTTTTGCATGATATAAGAATAACATTAATTGTCTATTCAATAAATTAAGACTAAAGGTAACAAATGATGTACATAATATGTTTGGTTAGCGATATCGGAGTTTTTAAAGACAGTTCATATTATCAATTTTATCGACAAAACCAAATGTTCGGGTCTATCCCCTCTCCTGCTGGAATGACCGGCATTTTAAATTTGACTTTTTATTTAAGATGGCCCTGCCGATAATATTAATTCCTTTAGATTTAAAAATCCCACAGTTATAAAAAAAATACTTTTCAAAAATCAAACGCAAAAGTCAAATCGATACAATTCCCCACTGTGGAAGTGCTTTATTCAAAGAGTGACAGCCACGGGAACCTACCCTTTTATGTGATAGCCAGTATTGGCACAATATGGTAAAATATAAATTAAATTATTAACAATAGCATTAAAATGTATCTGAAATAAAAATTATTTAATTTTTATTTTATTTTAAAAAGCTTACAATATTACCTCATCATCATCATTACTTTACATCATTACCTTATACAATATTACTTATCAAGTAAAAAATAATTATGTAGACTTTTGACTTTAATACATCCTAAAAAATAATGAATTAATGCATGAATGAATGAATACTTTATTGTTCACCATAATAAAATAATCCGAAATTGGTGTGCTTTTTTGTTTTTCTTACAGATCTCAAAATAAGGTGCATTTTTTATATTTTTATAATACACAGGAATATTATCTACAAAACGAAATCAGAACTATTGTTCTGAGTTGCATATTTTGAGAGTTATTATTGTTTGAATATGACTCTTACGTAAATGGACAAATTTAAAAACATTTTTATCAGTTTTTAACTTAAGTTGATAATTTTATCGCAATATAAATGTCATTGAACTATAAAAGCAAGTATTTACGAGTTTTGATTTTTGACCATTTTCAAAAATTAACATTTAGTGCCATAGGGTCAAACAATAATAACTCTTGAAATCTGCAACACAGAGCATTGATTTTGATGTCGTTTTGTTTATAATATTCCTGTGTATTACCAAATTAAAAAAAAACTCACATTAACATCCTTGTTTTCAAGATCTGTGGGAAAACCTAAAAAAACACAAATTTCGGATAAAAATTTACTAAAGTATTTTTTATGACGAATTAAAGTTAATAGTTGACATAATTATTCTTTTTTACTTGATAGGTGATATTATAAGCTTTCAAAAACTACTTTTTTATAACTGTAGGACTTTGTAATCCAAAGGAATTTATATTTTCGGCAGGGCAATCAAACATTAAAAGTCAAATAAATTTAAAATGCTGGTCATTCCAACACGACAGGGGATAGACCCGAACATGTGGGGGGGGGGGGGGGGGGGGTTTGTCGATAAAATTTATCTTATTATACACATACATATTGTATGTAGTCATAATCGCTTTCTTCACATAAATTTGTTTTGCAGAGAGCATCAAGTAGCTCTGATTTGATTGTGAATATCGGAACCAGCTTATATCGCGCCAATGCACATTTTCTTTATTGTGGTACCAGTGGGCCTTTAAAGAGTGCTTCAAAATTATAGAAAGTCTCCAAAGTCGTTTCTTTCACAGTGAATTGGCCTCTTTCCCCAGCAGACCTTACCATCTGGTAATAATCTCTAGGATGGTGATGGTGAAAACTTTGGTTTTTTTTGTGGTTATAACGTGGTTATAAAGAGCATAACTACATTTAATTCTATATTATTTTTTAACTTAATGATATAACATGAATTATGTCTTCTATTAATAAATCAAATGTAATTATGCTTTTTTAATCACAGATCATTTTGAGACTATACCATTTATGTCTTTCTAAACGTAAAACTCAACAATTATTAAAAACTGTGCCCTTACAAGCGGTGAGTTATGCTTTTTGTGTAAAAAATAAATGTATGTTAGGAGGTAGGTACAGTTATGCCCTTTTGATATGTTATGTAACTCAATGCGCTGATTACAACAGTGCAATAAAATAAAAAGGGCATAACTCGTCTTATGCTCCTTTTGACTGGAGGCACAGAATTGTAGGTTGGGATTTTTAGGGGCCTAAAATTTTTAGGGGTAATTTTAGGGGCATTATGAATTTATTGTTAAAATAAAACAATCTGAAAAATTGAAATCAAGTTGGTGTAAGGCCTTATGAACATGCGTAAAATAAGCTGCGTAATAGACTTTCATTTGAAATGCTGCTAAGCATCATGCTGATCTGTTTCTCTCTGCGGCGCAATGGTGGCTTTTGCGTTACATTTACTCCTACAAAAAAATGTTAAGCCTATTTAATGTGAAAATGTATGATTGTAAAATTGTTTAAAAACAAAAAAACCGACTTCAAAAAACTGAAAATAAAAACAAAAATAGCTTCAAAAATAAATACCTCTAAAAAGCAAGAAATAATTTTCAAATCACTAGATACCTACGCATATCACTGTAATAAAACACATCTAATGAAGTCGGGTGGGGCTGGAGGTCAACTTTTTTATTTTTACTCTTAGAGCCCCACCCGACTTTATTAGACGTGTTTTATTACAGTGATATGCGTAGGTATCTAGTGATTTGAAAATTATTTCTTGCTTTTTAGAGGTATTTATTTTTGAACCTATTTTTGTTTTTATTTTCAGGTTTTTTGAAATCGTTTTTTTTGTTTTTAAACAATTTTTTATTTTATTCTTTTTAGTGTAATCACTATACGGTTCCTATTTGATTTTGAGGAGTTCCCTTGTGTATCTTTTAAATCCAAGGTCCAATAACAATGAAATCAAAATGGTATCATCTCTAAAGTATCCTCTTTCAAACAAAAAAATAATCATCTAAATCGGTATATAAACAAAGAAGATATGGTCGATCATCCGTATAAGTTCACAAAATGGTAACGAAAACGACAGTATTTTCAGGTTTTCCTGAAAAGTACTGAACCGATTTCAAAATTTAAAAAAATGGGACCAACTTTGGAACAAACGATCTAATAACGTTTGAATCATTTCAATCAGTTCAGCCGTCTTCGAGTAATCGGTGTACATACAAAAAACAAAAAAAAACGGATCGAATTGAGTACCTCCCTCCTTTTGAAGTCGGTAAAAAATGAAACCTCTTTAGAGGTCGAGAAAGATGTGACCAAAGCTCTGGTTAAAAAAATAGATATGTTATAATGAAAGTGTATTTTGAGGAAATATAAATATTGTTTCTTTTTGGGGGGTTTTACAATCAATTTTGACGATTTTAGGGGTTTTTGCCATGTTCTTAGGGGAAAACATTTTCAGGAGTTGGCAACCCTGATCAGCTGTAATCTGTCACTGTCACATTGACATTGCGTCAAATGCGTACATGTCCGCCCGTCGATTCGATTCGATACCTACGTGTGTTGCTTGAAGGTTTTTCTAGTGGATTTTAACAATAGCTAAAATAATCGATTTTTACTAATAGACTCAGAGTTAACTTTTACCGCATCTGCTAATAATTTACTGACGTTTGAAGTGATTAAAGTTGTGTACTTACTTTGAATTTGGAACTTCTAATTTCTTGGTGCTCGTAATCGTCATCAGCAGTTTAAAAAGGTAAGTTCAATTAATTTCAATACGGTTTTACTTAAAATTAATTGTTTATTGATTCTTCCTTACAATGCGGCAATTAATCGAAATGAATTGAATGCTATTTCAAGATTTTCAAGACAAAGCAAAAGTGAACATGGTTGCCATAAAAATCAAGTCATTTGTTGAAATTAGTAGTTTTTGGTTGTATTTCCATACGCACTTGACTCTCCGAGCCAACTACCTAAAGTACATTGAAATTTTATTAGGTATTCATTCATTGAGCAAAACTATTGCATAAAATCTTATCATAAAACTACTTCATAGATAATAGTAATTCTAACCTCTTCGTTTAGAAAAAAAAGCTCTTTCCTATGCTTGCTTAGGTTCACTATAATGAGGTTTATGTTTTGAACCTATAAATTGATTTATCAAATGTCCTTTTTAATGAAAACAAATGAAACAAGACAACTAATTAGCTAGCTGGCGGTACAGTTAACCTCAAGAGGCTAAAAATTTATTATTATCAGTCGTTGTCAGTAATAATAAGATGAATAAATAATGAAAAATATTAGAAAAAATCGGCTCACCCGTAGCAACTTAGACGGGATGCTACGGGTGAGCCGATTTTTTCTAATATTTTTCATTATTTATTCATCTTAATATAAAAATAGCATTGTGAATGCAAAAATCTAAAAGTTTAAAACGTTGTCAGTAATGTTGTTTGTCATATTTTTTTTTATGCACAACACCTGATGTTAAGTGACGATAAGGTCGAAGGTTGAAGTGCACTACAACCGGAATCCTCACCACTGAAGAATTGCCTTCTTACCTCTAACTGCCGGAAGATGTCAATTTTTAAATTGTTGTTATGGCGTCAGGCTTAGGAAAGATGGTGGTAGCTAGCCAGGCGGACTTGAAATAATACCTAGCACCAACCAAATTGAGTACAAATTGTATACCCCCTGGGACTAGCTAGACCACAGATGCTGGTGTTAAATAAAAAACCAGACGAAGATGAGAGTGAGTCGGACTTACTCACTTTATTTCTACATGTTTTGAGAAAATAAATAACTGACATGTCGGAGCACAGCTCAACTAGGCTATCATGGACTTGGAACTTGTACACAAAAATCCTTTTAAATATGCAAGCACTAAAGATTTTGAAAATATTTACACGGACATAGTTTCAAATGACTGCTAGTGTGATATAACCGTAAAATATCACATGCCTTTACTGGCTATGATTTTTGTTTCATCAATTGAAATTAATTAAATGATGTGTTAATTAGGAGCTCGGTTGCGCAGTAGTTTAGCGCCTCGCCCAGCGGTTGTGGAGGGAGATTAAGCAACTTTCGCAAGGGTCGGTCATGGGTGACCAAAAATTTACTATCTCGAGCTCCTCCGTGCTTCGGAAGGCACGTTAAGAGGTCCCGGGTGCATTTGCAGTTGTTAACACCCACCAATCCGCATTGGGCCCGCGTGGTGGGTTACAGCCCATCCTCTTTATCCACCCATAAGAAAGGCCTGTGCCCCAGCATCTCAATTTGTCCATCGCAATTTGTCCATCGCAATTTGTCCATCGCAATTTGTCCATCGCAATTTGTCCATCGCAATTTGTCCATCGCAATTTGTCATGTGTTGATTAAGCCTAGCTTCGTGGTTTTTGTTCTCTTTTTGCACAGATACAATAATAATGATATCCTGCATACATTACAAAGGTCCACTTTGGCTCTCATGAGCCACACAGCGGGCGTGACGGGGCGCGGCGTGACTGGGCGCGGCGCGACGGGGCGCGACGGGAGTTCACACAGCGGGCGTGATCACGCATACGTTCCGCCCCGCCGCGCTTCCGATCTGTATTCACGCTCGGCGCGACGGGACGCGACACGTCGCGCCACGCCGGCCTGTGTGACGTCGTCCATAGTATCTAGTACATAGTACATTACAACTTCTCAGCGTCGCGTCGCCGTCCCGTCCCGTCACGCCACGCCCGCTGTGTGGCTTGACCTTTACAATTACATTATTAGGACACACACTTGGGAACAGTTTTTTTGATTTGCCATTTATAGAAAATGGTTAGCAAAAAATCAGCAATTTAATTATTTCGTCAGCAAACAAAAAAATTGGTTTGCATTAAATTAAAATCAGGTAGCAACCTTGATCTGCAAACAACCTTCAAATTGTCAATTTAATAAACAGTTAGCAAAATATGTAATAATTGATCAGCAACATTTCAAAATTGGTTAGAAAAAAATAAGTGAGGGGAGAAGGCAGTGGGAGGGGGATGGGGAAGGGTAAGGGAAAGGAGATAGAGAAGGGGATGGAGAACTCCCTACTCCCCCCTCCCCCAAAATTTGGTAATGAAGGGGGAGAAGAGGCCAGGGGGGGTTTCAAAGTCCAGGATGACATTTATTGCTGAATGATTTATAAATATATGCTAGCCAAAAGTTGCTGACCGACTAAAATTTTTGCTGACAGAGCATATTTTTCTGCTCATCAAAATACGAATATTTAGCTAACTAACCATATAAACCCGACCCCTTACACTTTCGTAATTTGCAACCCTACTTAATATTTTTTTTAACAAATCTAGTTAGATAAGAACTTAAATATAAAGTACGAGTAAGAAACGCGAGCCTAGCGTCTCCGTTTCAGGTTGGGAAAATATTCTTTCGTATGTTTTTTTCTCCTCTACAAAACGCCTTTTTCAACCGATTATCGTGATTTTTCGTGAGCCGGTTCTATAATGTAGTTTCTACAAGCCATTAGTATAACATTATATAGAACAATAAAAACATTAATGACTCGAATAACAATTGCCCCCATCAGTAATCAAACACAGACACAGTAGGTAAATAAATGAATAAATAAGTAAACGCTGCTAGTACCTGAAAGAAACATTGATGGCATCTTCAAATTTTTGTAAACGCCTTAAATAATTTTATCAGCAAAAGTTGTATTCCACTGATATGTTACTGAAAAATGATCTAAGGTCGTAGATGGACTAATATCTGATTAGGTACATTAAGAACACAAAGAGTATCTACTAAATTACCTATAGTTCCGGTTGAATAAAATAACATCTAGAAATATATTTTAACCTATAAATTTTGCGAGCTATTTATAGAAGCATATTTATATGTGGCTTTTAACACGTTCTAAGAGTATCTACGTGACTGAATGTGTGACTTGAAATAAACAGCCTTCAATACAAAAACAAATATTAAACTATAGCCAGCCGTCAATACGACTAGCTGGGTCGCGTCGGAAAGAGTAGACAAGCACTAACTCTTCATATCATACAGATGCTGGTGTCATAAAAGCACAGAATACATAATAAATAAAAGGCGACTAGGATGACATTGATACCTTCGTGGCTAAGAAAATGGATAGCAGCGTTTTTATGAAAACGGTCCAACGCAGTTATATTGCTTTAGCAAAGTTATGTTTTAACACTGATGTGATCTGGAAAATCAAACTTAAGCTTGGTTGCGTTGGCAACGCATACGACGCTTTTAAATTCAGTCATCAAAATCACTTGTTTGCCAGTCATGCCAGTGACAGTGACTATAAAACCTTCGTTACCTACCTAATAGTTGCATTGAAAAGTGGGAGTGGGAAGTAATTGGGGAGATCCATCGGAGAACTACTGTAACCGACTTCGGAGATACAGTAGCAGTGAGCGAGACTATAGCGAGAGGTACTTGTACTTACCGAAGGCCGTTGGGGTGGAAAAGTTCTGGAAAACCGATGGCAAACCGAATGAATCTCCTTGAATAGGCCCCATACTAGATGATTCACGATCTGATACAGGCCGTGGGAAGTGTTTGGATGCAGGCAGCGCACGACCGATTTTCCCGAATATCCTTGGGGGAAGCCTATGCCCGGCTGGTTGGCAGGGCAATGATAAACAGTGGGGCGTTAGCAGTCTAATTTACATTTGGTACCCCACCAGGTATCATTGACCCTGTCTGACTGATCTCATGTCGCTATTAGAACACTAGCTGCCTATATTCACGGACAGGAAAACTACCGAAACACAGTGATTTATTCCACTGCATAAGTAAATGTTTGGAAATAAATTTGCTTTCGAAATGTAAGAAAAACTTTAGTGACTGGCATCGTGTTTAAAGTTAGCATCAGAAAGTCTCATTTTGATTTGTTATTTTTTTATTGAAAATAAGTGAGCATTTGTCCACAATCACACCTGGTGTTAAGTGATGATGCGGACAACTATGGAGCATGGTCACTTAGATAAAGCCTATTCACTTTAGCCTTGAAAAGGTCCAAGTTATAACTATTGGGAAACACATCGGCAGGCAGGCTGTTTCACTCTTTTGCTGTTCTCATTGTAAAAGTACCTCTTAGCAAAATGCTTTGTGCGGATGGTTGGAATATCAACAAAATAAGGGTGGTACGCTAATTTGCGTCTAGTGCTTCGATGGTGGAATGGGGCTGGAGGAATTAATTCGTGTAAAATAACTCTCTGAAGTGCATCTTGTAAAATACTGACAAACAGGCTATTCTACGGCGGCGGTAGACGAGGCTACTTAGTTTGGCATTCGTGAGTTCTGGGTCTCCAATAAGTCACTTAGCCCGTTTTTCAACCGAATCCGGAGCGGCAAGCTGGTATTTGCCTTCAGAAAAGTAAGCAAGGAATGCCTTTTAAATGCAGATGCAATGGTGCAGTCGTGGCTAAGATCACGTGCGCCGACCAATCAGGGACACGCTGACGGAGGCGTGTCAATGACGCACGGCTTACGCAATGCTTGCGCACATTACGAATTATTGTTTCAGCTGTTTGTGCTTTGGGGGCCTGATTTTTGATGATCATCGTCATCAGTGATTTTTAATTTTCCACTGCAGAGGCACAGGCCCCAATGGATCTTAATGGATGGATTAGCGGGATGGAGATGAACCAAGAGCTCAAAGCAGAGGTTTAACGCATCTTCCAATCCAAAGCACAGAAGAGCCCAAGATAATTTCAATTTTTGGTGCCACAATCGCAGGGCGAATGCGCTGTCGCATCCACTGCGCCATTGAGGTCCTCGAGGATTTTTACTGGACTTGTGTTCGTCATTTTAGTAACAACAGGCGTTTTGTCAATTAACGTATATATATCGAGTTACAGTAGAATCTGATCTGTCAACATCCATCTGGCTGGACTTCCTGGCCGCTCTAGATCATCTATCTACCTATTATCTATTGATTTTTAGACACACACACCCGATTGTCAGCTAAAGCTAATCATCGCTGGAATATACAAGCCTTATAATGTTAAGAATTGTAAGAATAATAGACAGAATATCGAATAATGAATAGTTTTAGCTAGAATCCTTGACATTTGGTACCTAACAAGTTTTATGTTTTATTTTATTAATTTTTATGTAAATGTCAAGAGAACAAAATAATAATTTTGACTTAAAAAGCAACTAGGCTTGTATCGTAAACTAGAAGAGTTTAAGAAATAGTTAAATACCTATAGGAATGTAAATACTGACTGTTTTTGACGTAGTATTTGTACTATGTATTCTGTGGTCTGAGTCTGACTACCTATCAACTTGATAAACAGGAAAATGTGTTTGAAAATGCTGAATGGGCAAAATACAGGAAATAGATAACGATTCATTGAAAACAGCTTAAATTGTATGCTTGCGATTATCAGGAAAAATGGTAAAAGAAAACATATTTACTTTAATAATTTCATGCGTCACTTGCCTCTATTTTTGGATATTTTGCATAATCATGTTTAAAGGTTAAGTAAGCAGGTAGGTACTATGTATTATATTATCTGTGGTACTATGTACGAGACAGAAAATCAACAATAGTTTGTGCTTATGCTTTATATATCTTCAATGTTCCTGATACCTAATTACCTACATGATACTGTAGTCCGATTTAATAAAGAAAAAATTTATTTAAAAAAAGGAACAGAATTTCTATGAAATTATCTAAATATTTTTTTTGAGATTTACCTGGGTATTTCCTGTTGGTCCTTTTCCGGTAGGTCCTGTGAATGAATTTGGTCAGAATCTTTTTATAGGTGCACGTGACTCCATGCACGAATGCATCACTTTTCTAGTACTTAAAAAATAAGGACAACAGAACTCGAGAGAATGTGAAATAGTTTACAATCAGTCGGTTCAGTTTGATGTGTTTTGAAATAACCTGAATCAAGAAAATCGTTATGAAACACGTTCATTACGTCACGTAAGTCACGTTTCGTCTTACCATCATTAAAATCCCTACTTAACACTCAGATTACCGACGTGTTACCGAGAAGTTATAAACAAAACAAGTCATTATGACCGTAAAATTTAATTATATTGGGTTATGCTACCCATATTCATCTTGGGTTATGACGTCACATCCCACGCATTACTTTTTCTTTTCTTATTTTACAGTCTTACTTTTTTCTTAAATATAAAAAAATCAACAAAATCTTACGTAATATCTTCACAATCCCTTTTATTCATGAGAACTTTACAGCATGATAAATACACTTTATTGTAATTCTCCCAAAACTATGAATTAATAAAAAATAAAGAATTCGAGGAAAAATGTAGTTAATAATGATAAATTCGCTTTATTGGAAAATAACATTTATGCAGCCTTGGCCTTTTCTTAATAATATTCATGGCAAAGAGATAAGATTTAATTTCCAATCCGTCAAGTCGTCTGACTAGATTTTCTCGTTCTAACACGAAGGCGTGGTTCCATAAAATTCTAAGTGGAGGTTAGTTGTCGGTCGCACTCGCACGGCGTCATAAAATATTTAAAATTGTATTATTCCTTTACATTATGATCTTTAACGATTAAGGAATGAATCATTCAGTCGTTGCTCCAGTAGATATTCTGGTTCCTGCCGCGATGGCTTAAAATTCTAAGTAGAATTTAGTTTTTCCATTAAGTTGGGACATCCGTTTAGGTACGTACACTACTACGTTCCTAACGAATGATCTTTTAATAATAAATGTTTTTTTTTAATTTGTCCCAATTTTTTTTGTTTCCAAACTGCTTTTGTTTAACGCAAAAGCAGTTTTAGAATAACTTTGTATAAATATTACTTTGTGCTCTTCATCACGTATCGATTTGTGACAAGTTTCAGAACCTAACATTCGTTCCAAATGTCATTCGAATCTTTTCTAGACGTCAATCTCGACTGTGAGTAGCGGAACTCACAAACTCACAAACCCACCCACCTAGTTATCGAGTCATAAATCATACTTAATGTGGTGCTAAATAAATCTGACCCATTGGTGTAGGAAATCTGTGCGATTGTGACATTGAGACTCAATTGCTGGGACACCAAAAGAAAACAGAATTAAAATTAAATATGTCCAAGGTCTTTTGATGATTCAGGAGTTCAGGAGTTCAGGACTGAATTAAATAATTTATAACACTTCCTAACAAGTGTAAATTGGAGAACCTTCAAAGGCTACAATGAATGGAAATTATATAGATGATGACCTCTGTGGTCAACTGGCCAGTCTGGCGACGTCAATTCTAAAGACTCGTAGCCAGAGGAACAACGTAGAAATAACTTTTTTACGTATGCTGCATGTTTTTTTTAGGTCGCTTTCTTGTTTGTTTGTCCACAAGTTTGCGAACGAGTTTTACTGACTTCCTGATAAGCTAGCTAGAAACTTTGAACATTGCTCAGAACTAGAAGACGATGCAATATGATGGTGTCATTGAGCTTATTTGATGATAGAGCCGGAAGAAGGCCAGAGGAACTCTGTAATAAAACCATACAACCCCATCGAGTTTGGCCTCGCTCGATTGGACTTGACAAGTACTCTGATGGGAGACGGTCTCCAGGATCTGATGCTGGAGCCGGAAGAAGGTCACAGAAACTCTGTAATAAAACCATGCAACCCCTTTGAATTTGCGTGCTTGTTGTAATCTTTAAATTTTGAAAACAATTAAACAAATGTATAATATTCCCGAATTCTGCCGTAAATCGCTGAGGAGTTCCCTCGAACTCAATGGTCTTTCGTCTCCATTATCAGCTTCAAAAGCCAAGTTTTAATAAGATAAAAACTCGAGTGAAAAAAAAAACAGTTTTTCTACCTTTAGGAGTCGATATGTTTTGTTTTATATGGACATTGGACCAACTTCAAGCCATACCAATAAAAAACTTCGTTTTCGGTTTTTTCGTTGGCTATAAATATAGGTATTTAGCTGTTAATACATACCAAGCTAAACCAGTACCTTAATATCTAATCCCAAAAGACGTTTATAATATGCTTGACACGCTATTTTGCAGTCATTAAGTTTTAAATCCTTATTAGCAAACAAAACATCCATTGCAGGCGGTTTGTTGACGCCTAAAGTCAACATCGTAATCTGCAGATGTCTCCATACACGTACTGTTCCATCATCATTGATAAACAAACAACTTGATGAATTAACTGTCGCTACGTTGATCGAAAATTCTAGTAAATTTCCATTCACTGTATTTAGTCCTGGAAAATATAGCTCCTCTTCATCTTTAAAGCTCTCCTTCATGGGTGTCTCCGTTAAGGATCCTTCAAAGTCTTCATTATTGGAGGTTGGAAGTCACATTTAGCGAACCTCTATATTATGTCCTTCAGTTTATGAATTTAAATAACGACCTTGGCCGGTAGAAATATGATTTAATCGTTGGATTTATTTCAACATTCAAAGTACCCATATTATCGTAATTGCGTTCTCTTAGGGTTACTAAATTTGTTTACTCTGTTAAACATAAATTTACCTTTAATCATTAAAGTCCAAAATGCAATGATAGAAGTAATTATAAATTCAATTTCGAAAATGGTCGTCAATAAATATTGGAGGGAGGGAGTTTGTTTGTACCTCAAGCCAAATCTTTTTAACTTAGAAAATAAGAAACTTTGAGGCACAATGAATGTGTTGAAGCTGATATTGTCAAAGACACACCCAACGTGCATGTTGCAGAAATAACTGCAGGGGTTATATCACAAATGGACCTTTCTAATTAGATCGTTCCGCCGACCAAGTGGTTGATTGCAGACAGCTATCGAGGCCGACTACTTTCGATTACACTTCGGACATGTTTCTTGGACAAGCGGATCGTGGATTTGTGGTTGGGTTTTCTAATGTTCACTACAAAATTATTCTGTACCCTTAGCACGAAAAGCTATCTATTGACAAACAAATTAGTATCGATCACTATTTTTTTTTTCCTTTTTTGTCCCTTTTCCATTTACTTTGGAGGTAGTTGGCTGAATTTCTGCGTATTTTTAAATTAGCCAGTGAAACAAAGTATTTTTTAGTTCAGTCAATGGGGAATGTCCGAAAAAAATCAAATTGGCTGAATATTTTTCTATAGGTAGGAATAAGGTCCCTTAGTAATAGAATAAATTTTCATATTTTTCGGTTTCGTGAAAAAATTTCAAAAAATCAAAGTCTCTTCGACTTCACAAATGTATGAAAGTAACAGCAGAATGGAGATTGTACCTTTGCCAACACCTGCCACAACCACAACATGGTATTAAAAAAAAAGTTTCAAGACAAAATGTCAAAACTTTTTTTTAAATACGTGTTGTGTTTGTGGCAGTTAGCGGCAAAGGTATAATCTCCATTCTGCTGTTACTTTCATACATTTGTGAAGTAGAAGAGACTTTGATTTTTAAAAACTTTTTTACCCAACCCAAAATTCTGAAACTTTTTTCTGTTACTAAGGGACCTTATTCCTACCTATAGAAAAATATTCAGCCAATTTGATTTTTTTCGGACATTCCCTATTGAAAAGGGACTAAATATCTTTCTAGTTCGAGCTATGGAACAAAATGTTCGTTTCATACACCATGCTTCTGATTGTATTTCTCAGTTCATTCATACATACATACACTCACGCCTGTTTCCCATGGGGGTAGGCAGAGATTATGGATCGCCACCTGCTACGATCCTTGCACACTTTCGCTTCATTCATTTCCCAGTTCCGTCAATCGAAAACAGTCTCAACTTCACAACTAAGATTTGTCTGAATATAAATTAGTAAATGAAAAAACAAATGACGATAAATAAGTAAATAGCGCAGTAAATTTTCAACTTTATGTCTTCTTTAAACAATAGCTTATGAAAATAAAGATAGCGTTTTGATTACATGCACCACGCACGTGCCTTCACGGTTTCGCTTTTTCTAATAGTAGGTATTTCTTTCTTGCTGCAATTATTTGTCAAATCCTACTTTGATACAATGCAGATTAAGTATATCTGTGAATATCTGAAAGCTTAATTGTAATAGGTTTATCAAAATATGTACATATGAAATGAATGACAGATCATGTAAGTAAAGTACAAGGTGCACAATATCCAAAAATATCCAAAAGGAAGCAGTTTATGCTCATTATTAAGAATAAATCCAAAGCCATTTTAGAATGTTGTAGGTAGTACCTCTACCTTACCTACCTACTGGTTGTTATTTAAAGTCAGTTTATTATTTGCATAGTTGTTTCTTTGTTGCATTCTTATTTCTTATTAACCTCATAGAATGAGAATAAATGAATTAAATGCAGTTACTAGTTTAGCTATTTAAACTTTATGAGAAATCTCTCTTTTCCTGTTTTATTGGGATCAAAGTCTGCTTTCAAACCAATTACTTGTACCTATTCTTATTATTCATAAAAAAATATGATCACATCAAATGAATCTGTTTTGTGTGAAAGCTTTACGCTAAATTTTTTTGCTTACCCTTCGGGATGCGTGCATAAACCCTTACCATGAAAAACTGGCATCCTCACCGCTAGAAGTTTCTAAGATTTACTAAATATGTAGAATCATTTGTGTTGTGGTCGACATCAATTCGTCTACTAATTCTCTGATAAATCCATGTATTGAACCAAATCTGGTGCAATAATGCACATTATTTGTCCGTTAAAATAAACGATATACAATTTAAGTTGCAAAACGTATTAAAACAACGAATGAAAACTCGTGTAAGATTTTATCGCCTTATCACTTGTTCTATGAAATAGGAAAGCTGTAAATCGCTGCGCTACTGTTATCGGTTTTCCTAATAAAGCGTGCGCTGGAGTGGATGACGTCACGAAGGCACGGCCCTCTTGACCAATCAGCGCGCAGCATTCCAGAGGCTCGGCATGCTGTCATGGACGCCATGTTTGCCTGTTTGTCTCGATGTCGATAAGGTTACTTGATATTTTATTGAACTTAATGCAATACCTATGAAGAGAGAGGACAGACAGAGGTTGGAGTGGTGCTGAGGTGTGGTGTGTCTGTTGGCGTTATTGTTTCTAGAATTTTCTTTGTAACATAATATCTTGTAGATTCTTTTTATGAAATGTGTATGACTATTTTGTCATATTCATTTTTCCCAATAAAGACAATTTTTTAATATTTCTTTACCACTACATTAGCTATAGTCACATGATATTACTCGACAGTGCTAGACATGATACTTAGGACTCTAAGTTCAAGTAATATTCAATCAATCAATACTATATTGCTTAAGTCAAGTCATACTAAATATACTTAACACAGAAAAAAAACTAGAAATTATACAACAATTGATCTTATTTCCAAGCAAAAGTCCTTCGTTTTCTCAGCCCACGCTTTTCAATTCCATCAACAGTTTGCCTCCAATTAAAAATTAGCATACGATTGACAATGAGTCAGTTAGTTAAGTGAAGTGACTAAACTAAACTTTAGTGAATATTTAACAGTGGTTTTACTGGTTAACATATCATTATCAAGAGACAAAACGCTATCTCACGATGAGTTTTCGAAATTGGCAGCTAAAGTAAATTCAAGATAAATTAAACAAAGTGGTATAATTGCATATTGTGTTAGAACTTAGATCGTTATTATTGTTTATTAGTGTCCAAGGTCTATATATTAATAGACAAATCAAGACTTTAAAGATTGTAGAGCGTCTATTTTCAATGCATGGTTTGTAGACTCCGAATTCTTATAAGTAGGTATTTCATTTTACATTGATGTATCAAAACCATTAGTAATGATAACATGTTCAATATACCACACAGGTAAGTACGAGTATCCTTACTTAATATTATAAATGCGAAATTCCGTTTGTTTGTTTGCTTGTTACGCCTTCACGTCTTAACTACTGAACCGATCATCATGAAATTTTGCATAGACGTTTTCAGGGGTACAGAAAAGTACATAGGGTACCTTTCATCCAGAAAAAACGTACAGTTCCCGAGGGATAGCAAAAAAACTGTCCACGCAGACGAAGTCCCGGGCGGCCGCTAGTTTCCTGTAATTCGAAATACTAAAGGAAATCACATCAATTGTAGATTTTTTGAGTAAGTTAAATATCTATCCCTTCAAATTGTGTTTATTTTTATTCACAACGGGGTAGTGCTTGGCCTTCATCTCACTTGATGTTAAGTGAAGATAAAACCGAAGGTGGAAGTGCACTACTCCGGGAATCCTCATCACTGGAGGAACTGGATATCTTACCTCTAACTGCCGGAACACAACAATTTTTAAATTGTTGTTATGGCGTCAGACTTAGGTAAGATGGTGGTAGCTAGCCAGGCGGACTTGAAATAAGCCCTATCACCAACCAAACCAAGTACAAATTGTACCCATCTGGGAATCGAACCCGGGACCCCCGCGTCTGACACGGTTGGGCGAACCATTAGACCACGGAGTTAAAGAACAACTTAAAGTTATCGTTAAGAAAAGCTAGCTAGTTCTAGAGAACCGTCTTTTCAGTTTTGTTCATAATAATCTCGTATAGGCAAGGCACCTCGCAGCGAGTTCAAATTAATTTTGTTCATACACAATCATATTCTCGTTATAGGAACATCGCATTCGTCCGGCAAACATTACGTTATTTGTATTCGATGACGCGTTTTTATATTCACGAATCACATTGACTAACGGTTTACCCACTCGATAATGCTTATCCCTTGCTACTCTACTTTTTTCATTGTCATCGCAGTTCTGTCAATAACCATCCAAGCAATAAAAAGCAAAATGTTTGTCTCCAAAATCTAATTCCCTCTAAATCTCTAGAGCTTTGACACACTTCTACAGCTAAATCCTTTTTAGTTACGAGATCAAATGCGTCACGGAAGCCCTTTAAAGATCCAAGTATAAGCGATAGGTGAAGCGGAAAAATAGAAACCTGCTAAATATAGATTGGACTGTAGGTATTTCTTTGTTGTTTTAAAAAATTATATAGCAATCTTGCCGATCGACGGCGACGATCGACCGGTTGTGATTTAAAGTGGTTTTGTCGTCCTTGAACATTTGCAACTGTGTAGGTTTTATTAATGTGGTGTCTTCTTGTACTAAATGAGACAATTTTATTGTATTCTTTATTGGTAATGAAGCGTGCGTGTCCAATCTAGTAGGAAGATTTTCAGTTCTTTACGTCACTATACTATTTATATCAATTGCGGCATAATCAATAAAATCTTCCTTATCCATCCATTCTATTAGGAAACTTGCATACGCAGTATTCGCAAATAAATGATTTCTATTTCTTAAACTAGTACCCCAGCGTTGGGGACTATGACTCATGATAGCGAATCAAAGTCCATAACTATCTTATGCAAAGACAAATAATTTGAAAGTGCTAGTTAAATAGGCACTTTGATTGTAGCGTCATGTTGCAAAGGTTAAGTGGCAACGTGCGAATCTGCAGACGCATTATTGGCAATGATGTCATATCTAAAATTGAAACTGATAGTCTTGTTACGGACTATTAGGCTTCTTTCGTGACTTCGTTTCGTAAATTAACGTTGTTTGAACTAGATGCGTTGATAAAAGCGTAATTGCGTAGTTGTATGATGGAATAAAAACTTGTTTACCTTCAAACTTTCAGAGAAGTGTTTTAGGTTATGGAATGAAAATTAGAGTACATGTTAATATTTCATAGGGCATTAAACCTTAGCGTGGGTGTAATGTACGAGTATCTACCAGGTCCAGGCATTCACTGCCATTTATTATTTATTTAATTTATTATTACAAGTAACCAAGACTCAGGAAGGTTAGTTAGTAGTCAATGACTCCTTTATTATTATAAAAATAATTCTGCTGATATTTTCCTTACCAATCAGGTAAAGACAACATGACTTACACCTGTGTCTACAGCCTTCTCAGTAAGTAAAAGTAATAAGTTATTTAATAATAACAATCGTTAGAACACTGGTCACGCCCCCAAGCAACGCACTTCAACAATACTTCTTTATTTATTTAATGATTAATTTATAGATAACACTAATATAACCCTTCAAATTAGGTACTCTAATAAAAGTCCTTGAAACAGTATTCGAGATAGCACATCCGGCAGTTATACGGTTTAATACAGATAGTGATGATAAATCGCGCAAATATAATATCAGATAATGTAGAAACTTAGTAGTGTAAAAAATTCATTATCTTGTACGCATTGGAGCTTACTGATCATAAAGGACCAATCCTTTAAGGATTACTTGAGGTGGTTAAGGCTTGCTTGGGTCCCCACACCAGGTAGAAATAATCAATCTATCGCTGAACCTAACCGGTGAATATTTTGGGAAACGAACTCTAGCATAGCAGCTGCACAGGATCAACTACACAGGAAAATGTCCGGTCTCCTTTTTATAAGAGACTGAAAACATCTTATGGATGCTTAAAGCATATTGATGACACAACCAACGTCCTCTAGAATAGAAAACATTTATAATTATAAGTACTTATCTTCTTCGAGCTTTTGTACGTCTGTGTCTAATAGATTCTTACTATTTTCAATGGTGAATCGTAGGTACTCCACAAGTTCGGTTTGTTTCGGCATAAAGTAAACAAGCCGAATTTATGTTATACGCGTAGAAGATGTAACTGGTATAAACCAGTTACACATTCTATTCGCGATTCACCATTATTTAGCACTTTAGCACCCATTTGTCGTGCTTTATTTAAATGACGTTTGTATTATCAACTCTGTGCTGTTAGGAATACGGCTACCTGCAGTTTCTTCATCTAACTGCATGTAATCGTAAGATGTTTTCTGACCAATCAGAGTGACTTGCGTTGAGTTTGCATTAACCCCTTCATTTTTATTATCTGATTGTGCTACAATGATCAGTTTCGCTGACATATTCGTTTTTTGTTCTAATGTTTGACAAATTGTTGTTTTTGTGCCCTAGTTTTTACATTCAATTCATTAATACATAACAACTTTATAACCTCATTAAACATTATTGTTCATCTCATCTAACGTCTTATACAAATATTTTACTCACGTCAGCATGGCGCAATATCATTTTGATAGTGAATAGACAAAAAAGTATTACGCATGAAAGAATTTAGTTTTAATTCTATTTTTACACTTTCGATAGTATGTGAATCATCATTTTCATCAAATAAGCTGCACGGCAGTTTAGTAATGAATAGATTGTAATTGTAAATAGTACTCGTACTCGTAAAGTAGGTTCTGATTGAAATAATTTAATTTACCAGTGCTTTAAAGAAAATTTGAAACGAAATATTTACAAAATGTTTATAACCTGTTTTTTAATCAAGATATTAAAGACATCTCTTGCCAATAGATTAATTTTATACAGATAATTATCAACACAATATTCAATGAGAAATAAGTAGGCCATCGGAAAATCCTCGGTCTTGACATTGATAAGCACTTTCCTACATATACTATCATATCGGTATCTGAGGGAAATGCTAACAAAGCTAAAGTTAACAAGCTTAGCATAGCAGACGTTACATAACGAAATTTGCCAGTATAATCTTTGTGACTTTGACGTGGTTAAAACTGAAAATGTTTACTCAAATTTTACGCAACATTTCAACAGTGCAAGTGGGTACGTTGAAGCAAATCAAATCACTTGTCCCTGTTGATTGATCGTATACATAAACATAATTCAGTACGTCAGTTTCCAACACCTGTGTACGACTCCCAATGGCTGTCAGTTTACACCGGACCGTGAGCCGAGACGGACGTGCCGTGTCCAATTTGCCACGCGAAGTTACAACGACATCGTCAAGGAAATTGCACACTGTGCCACTGTGAAGTGTAGTGCTAACCTATCATATAAACGGTAAGTGGAACGTACAGTGGCAGTTTCCAACGTGTCGCCTTGATCTTGGTTCGTGTCTTCCTCGTCCAGAAATAAACGAATTGGCAGCAATCCCTGTTACCCTTGAATGATGGAGTTTAAGCGTTCTTTTTAACAGAATCAACCACAGTTTCACGGCATTATCTAATTTTTTCAATTGCAAAATACACGTTTATTCCATTGAACTTCAACGTTTCATCACGTCGCACATTGTGTTCACGTCCGTCAGTCGCTATTGTATTATTTTAACCGTGATTGTATTCACATTTCAACTACATGGCTTTTATATAACACTATGTATCAAATGTAAAAAAAAACGCAACTAACAATCTTGTACTTTAATGATTGACATATTGCACAAGTCGATTGTGAAACTGGCCAAGGATAGAATTGTAACAGTGAAATGTGCAATCAAAGCGATGAAGTTTTCAGAATTAGAGCAGGCCCTAATGTTGGTGCTTCCAAGAATTAAACCGCACCTTTTTTCCTTGGCAACAGTGTGTTGTCAAGCATGGATCGCCCTGGCTATGTTGCTATAGACGGCTTTGATGCACCTATGAAAGATTCTAAAGTGATAATGTTTTTATTAACCTTTGTATTTTTTGTAGCAAACGATTATAATGTGTTAATCTTACTCATTTAATTGTAGTTAGTAATAGCAAAGTCGTCCGTCAGTACGTTTTTTTTCAAGTCTTTGAAAGGTTAATACTAAACCTTTTTATGAAGACTATTTATACAAAAACAATAATATATTTAAACCGAAATGTGTTACTACTCAAAATGAAAATTCTGTAGTTAAAAGTAAGTTTAGGATACTTATATCAAAGGGTTAGTTAGATTCATTCAAGAATGAGCCCTCTACTTGATGAGTTTTTCGAACTTTGATACACTTCCATGGAAAGGTTCGGTTCTTCCATATCCCGTGTCGCCATTTGCACGTGCGACCTTCACCGTGACGTGACGTATGTATGTATGTACTACGGCTTATCAATCAGTTTTTATTAAATTTTAAGCTCCTTTTTTAAATCATCGTTTCCATCCTAGGTTTATATATTTATCTGGTGCTAGTGCCGTGCAGTGTTTCCCATTAAATTCCCTATGTATTAAATAATGGCAAACTTAGATCATACCCTTAAAGTACACCACCCTAGTTGACTTTTCTGGAATGCTAGTTTTCAAAAGTTGCAAACAAATTATTATTATTAAAAATTACATTCTTCAAAATATTTGAGAAAGAAAAACTGTGTATTCTGACTAAGTGATAAATCGTTAAATATTTATTTTTCTTTTCACGTTATATATGAAAGATATGCGATTTAATATCAGCAGAAAAGCCTGAACATTGTCTAGTAATTTGCGTCATAGCATAGCACACATTTTTATACCAAAAATCGTGGTGACGCAAAAGAGGGTATTGAAAATATGATATGTTAATTTTACTAATAGTGAAAAACATCACATTGTCTTTTTAAATGTTTATGACGTACATATATTGAATGAATGAATTATTTATATAAAGTATTCATCTGTTTATTGGTAATACCAACTAGCAAATCGTAAATAAAAATTCACAGATTTTACAGTCCCCGCAAGAATCGGAGCATTGAAAATGAACACAAAAATTTACGAAAAACCAAAATCTAATCAAATAAAGTCCTATTTTGGTACTATTTTTATTTCGTTCCTCTTAAAATCCTCGGAGATATGGCCAAAAATACGTCTCAGGCGATTTGCATCTGATAACCATTTTCAATGGTAAAACATATATTTTATCAAAATAAGCAAGTAACTCGGTTCGGTTCGACCCAATCGCTATGATTTGTGAGATGTAAACTTGCAATAAAGTTTTCTAAATGCGTTTCACGTACTACCTCGCTTTAATTAAATTTCGCAAATGAATACAATTAAAAAACTGGAAATTAAAAATATTTCTGTATCGTCAAAGTTCTGTATTAATTATAGTCCTCTTAGTTAATTGTGTGATATCTATAGATGATGGTAAGTTGCTATGTTAGATAGAATCGAGCCTAACAACCTATCGTAAACGAATGTTAGGTAAGTAACCTTGATCTTCACACAATAAATTCTCGTTCGTTGTCAGACGACTCCCTTTATCCGATGATGCAAGATTCAGTGGTGAGTGGAAAAATCTCTTGAATTTGGATATAGTTTTGATGATGCCACTTTTCGTGATCTGTCATCGGTATACTACTATTATATTATTACATATTATTAGCTGTCGCCTGAGTTTGTCTGCGTGGAATTTTGAAAATATAGTAAAAAAAACTATGTCTAAGATACCAAAATTCAGATGCTTAGGCGTGAAGACGCAACAAACATTGGGTTAAATGTTTTTCAGTAGGTATACATTGCGGTATCAAGTTTGCTTTTTGATCCAATGTTCAAAAACTTGACGTTTTATCTCCAAATCCTTTTATCAGACCTTGAATGATAATCATTTAACAGATCTTTCAAGAATTTTCCAGCTGCCTAACGACGTATTCTTCCAATAGCCCAATGATTTACCGGGCTACAAACTGAACACTTGTCACAAACAAGTCTGCAAATAGATCTAATTCGATCTAATTTTCCTTTTAAGACCGCTCCCGCTGACCGTATGTTATACAATAATGCTGTGTACTGCTGTAGCAAGGCAATTTGGTCCTTATTTGATAAGCCTTTTCCACTTCTTCGTTATTGGGCAGATATTAGGAGAATCAACAATAGTTGCACAATTGTTTAATTTTTGCTTATAAACGTAGAAGTTATTCACATCGTAGTAGTTTATCTGGGGACTTTTATCTTGATTACCCGAGACTGTATTTTAAACTCTCCTTATCTTATATATAAAAATATTTAGGTATTTGCAAATGTGCTAATGCATAGATTTTTCGTCACACATTTTTATTTCCTGCTTTTTTTTTCATTTCGTGTTAGCGATATCATGTATGAAGATGATGTGTTCGTGCTAATTTGCAAAAGATTACAATTGTACAAATATTGCGTAGAATATATTACATTCGGAATATTTTTCCCTCAATTAGTCTACGAGGAGTTGTATAACGAGCTTGAAGAATATTTTAGTATTAAATGCTACAACAAGAAATTAGTTTGAATAAATCTGTCCGGGTCTTACCAGACATGACATGTCTAAAAATACACCTTGATGACTATCGTTGATAGCAACTGAAGTCAATGAACTACAGTCCCGTATAAATGCTGTTGAACTATGTACTATGACTAGCTGCTGCCCGCGACTTCGTACGCGTGGACGTAGGACTTGTTTACGGATTTTTTGTGGCACTTCGTCCGCTCAGTAATCAGTTACCGTTGTCAAAAGCAGCCAATTTTTTACAAACAAAATTGCATCCCGTTTTACCCTTAGAGGGATGAACTTTGATAATCGCTAAAAGACGTATACCATCAATTGCGTTGAAGAGCATTAATACCAAGTTTCAAGTTAATCTGATCAGAAAAATATTATTTCCCATACAATTTTGCACCCCTTATATACGCATAACTATCTCCTATAGCAATCAAATCACATCATATTACCCAAGATGTTCTGCTATTTATTACGCAGTTAATAAGTTATTGGTGCAGAAATACTTGATCCTCAAAATAACCCCAAACTATTCTCAATAGTATAAAAAAAGTGAAATTCTCCCTCTCCCTCTCCCTCTCCCTCTCCCTCTCCCTCTCCCTCTCCCTCTCCCTCTCCCTCTCCCTCTCCCTCTCCCTCTCCCTCTCCCTCTCCCTCTCCCTCTCCCTCTCCCTCTCCCTCTCCCTCTCCCTCTCCCTCTCCCTCTCCCTCTCCCTCTCCCTCTCCCTCTCCCTCTCCCTCTCCCTCTCCCTCTCCCTCTCCCTCTCCCTCTCCCTCTCCCTCTCCCTCTCCCTCTCCCTCTCCCTCTCCCTCTCCCTCTCCCTCTCCCTCTCCCTCTCCCTCTCCCTCTCCCTCTCCCTCTCCCTCTCCCTCTCCCTCTCCCTCTCCCTCTCCCTCTCCCTCTCCCTCTCCCTCTCCCTCTCCCTCTCCCTCTCCCTCTCCCTCTCCCTCTCCCTCTCCCTCTCCCTCTCCCTCTCCCTCTCCCTCTCCCTCTCCCTCTCCCTCTCCCTCTCCCTCTCCCTCTCCCTCTCCCTCTCCCTAATTTAAATCATGTCCACCGTGTTGCACTTCAACATAAATGTCATTTTCGCAATCACCATCCCATAAACTTCAAAAACGACATCCATATCAATTTTTATGTTTACTTACCCCATTTACGCCATAAGGGGTTGATTTTCAAAATAACAAAATATATTTTTGCCTATTTATTTTCAGACGTGCTCCTACAAATTATAAAGTTGTAATGTCGATTTTATATTATTTTCCATACAAAATTTGAACCCCATTTTCACCCCTTTAGGCGTTAAATCATGTCCACCGTGTTGGACTTCAAAATAAATGTAATTTTCGCAATCACCATCCCATAAACCTCAAAAACGACATCCATATCGATTTTTATGTTTACTTACCCCATTTACGTCCTAAGGGGTTGATTTTTAAAATGACAAAATATGTTTTTGCCTATATATTTTCAGACGTGCTCCTACGAATTATAAAGTTGTATTGTCGATTTTATAGTATGTTACCATATAAAATTTTAACCCTATTTTCACCCCTTTAGGGGTTAAACCATGTCCACCGTGTTGGACTTCAAAATAAATGTCATTTTCGCAATCACCATCCCATAAAACTCAAGAACGACATCCATATCGATATTTATGTTTACTTACCCACTTACCCCCTAAGGGGTTAATTTTCAAAATCACAAAATATATGTTTGCCTATTTATTTATAGACGTGCTCCTACAAAGTTTAAAGTTGTAATAACTATTTTATATTCTTTTTGATACAAAATTTGAACCATATTTTCACCCCTTTAGGGGTTAAATCATGTCCACCGTGTTGGACTTCAAAATAAATGTTATTTTCGCAATCGTTATCCTAGAAAACCCCAATAACGACACCCATATCGATTTTTAGGTTTATTTACCCCATTTCACCCCCAGTTCATCCCCATAAGGGTTGAAATACTAACAATAACGATATACGTTGCGTTAGATTTCCATTCATAAGCCTAAATTATAAATTTAGCTAGTTTTACTTTGAAAATAAAGGAATTTCTATACACAACTTCATCCCCCTTTTCACCCCTTCGGGAGTAGAATTTTCAAAAACGCTGAGATACGTGTATATTGATTTTCAATCGTCACCCTAGACACAAAATTTGAAGATCCTAGCTTTGAAACTGAGGGACTTTCATATAAACTTTGGCCCCCGTTTCACCCCCTTAGGGGGTGAGTTTTGAAAAATCCTTTCTTAGTGCACCCCTACACTTTATAAGGAACCTATGTGCCAAATTTGGAGTCTCTAGGACCAGCGGTTTGGGCTGTGCGTTGATATGTCAGTCACCAATCAGTTTCTTCTTTTATATATTTAGATAGCTTCTGCCCGCGACTTCGTCCGCGTGGATATTAGACGAAATCCTTTTAAGGAACCTTCAACCAGGATCCGGCCAGCCATTTTTACGCGATTAGGCGCGTCCCCATCAAGCGCGCTGCCTCGCGAGGCAAGACATTTGCCGCGTGTGGCGGGCCTCGCACAAGGCTTCCAGTTCCCGTTCCCGCTCCCGCTCCCGTTCCCCGTTCCCATTCCGTTCCCGTCCCGTTTGCGTTCCCGTCCCGTAACCGTCCCGTACCCCTTCTGTTTTCGTTCCCGTTCCCATCCCGTTCCTGTCCCGTTCCCATCCTGTTCTCGTTCCCGTTCCCGTCCCGTTATATTCCCGTTCCGTTCACGTTTCGTTCCCGTTCCCATTCCCGTTCCGTTCCCGCTGCGTTCCCGTCCCGTAAACGTCCCCTAACCGGCCCGTACGCCTTACGTTCCCGTTCTTGTTCCCGTTCCGTTCCCGTCCGGTTCTTGTTCCCGTTCCCATCCTGTTCTATTCCCGTTCCGTTCCGTTCCGTTCCGTTCCGTTGCGTTGCGTTGCGTTGCGTTCCGTTCCGTTCCGTTCCGTTCTGTTCCCGTTCCCGTGCCCGTGCCCGTGCCCGTGCCCGTGCCCGTTCCGGTTCCCGTTCCCGTTCCCTGGATGTGCATGGCCAGGTCCAGGTCCAATGGACCTGGCCATGCACACCCATGGCCATGCATACATATTATGTGTCATGTCCACCGCGTTGGACTTCAAAATAAATCTCATTTTCGCAATCACCATCCCATAAAACCTCAAGAACGACATCCATATCGATTTTTATGTTACTCACCCCACTTACCTTCTAAGGGTTGATTTTCAAAATCCCAAAATATATATTTAGACGTGCTCCTATGAATTTTAAAGTTGTAATTTCGATTTTGTATTCTTTTTCCATACAAAATTTGAACCCCATTTTTACCCCTTTAGGGGTTAAATCATGTCCATCGTGTTGGACTTCAAAATAAATGTCATTTTTGCAATCGTCATCCCAGAAAACCCCAATAACGATATCTATATCGATTTTTATGTTTACTCACCCCATTTACCCCCTAAGGGGTTGATTTTCAAAATAACAAAATATATATTTGTCTATTTATTTTTAGATGTGCTCCTACGAAGTTTAAAGTTGTAATGTCTATTTTATATTATTTTTACATACAAAATTTGGACCCTATTTTCACCCTTTTAGGGGTTAAATCATGTCCACCGTGTTGGACTTCAAATTAAATGTCATTTTTGCAATCGTCATCCCAGAAAACCCCAATAACGACATCTATATCGATTTTTATGTTTACTCACCCCATTTACCCCCTAAGGGGTTGATTTTCAAAATAACAAAATATATATATGCCTATTTATTTTTAGATGTGCTCCTACGAAGTTTAAAGTTGTAATGTCTATTTTATATTATTTTTCCATACAAAATTTGGACCCCATTTTCACCCCTTTAGGGGTTAAATCATGTCCACCGTGGTTGGACTTCAAAATAAATGTCATTTTTGCAATCGTCATCCCACAAAACCCCGATAACGACATCCATATCTATTTTTAGGTTTTTTTTAACCCTTTTCACCCCCATTTCATCCCCTTTGGAGTTGAAATCCTAACAAAAACAATATACGTTGCTTTAGATTTCTATCCATAAGCCTAAATTATAAATTTTGTGATTTTTACTTCGAAAATGAAGGATTTTTTTTAATACACAACTTCATCCCCCTTTTGACCCCTTCGAGGGTAGAATTTTGAAAAACGCTGAGACCCGTATTTATTTATTTTCAATCGTCAGCCTAAATACAAAATTTGAAGATTCTAGCTTCAAAACTGAGGGACTTTCATACAAACTTTCATCCCTTATTTCATCCCCTTAGGGATGGAATTTTCAAAAATCCTTCCTTAGTGGATGCCTACACTGTATAAAGTATCTGTGTGCAAAATTTCAAGTCTCTAGGTCTAGCGGTTTGGGCTGTGCGTTGATAGATCAGTCAGTCAGTCAGTCATTCAGTTTACGATTTTATATATTAAGATTAGGACTTTGCCAATGTCAATGATGATAAACGGTTTTACATCAATCAGCTTCATCATTCATTTACGGAAGCAAAAAATATACCTAATTGATGTCAAAGAAGTTAAAACTCTTCGTAAAGCTTCTAAAGTTTATAATTCGGTACCAAGAGATGTAGCGTGCTTTAAAGCTTTTGAGTCTAATAGTGCTGCAAAAAAATTGTTGTTCCTTTGTGTTCATCTTTCGTTACCGATTCCGGTTTGAATTAGTTTCGGTTTTTGTTCTTGGCATTAGTAAACAATCAAACTACAGTCTAGGTTTTTACAATACTTTATTATCAAATAAGATATTTTATTTATAACTTCTAAATAAATAAATAAATTATCATTTTACAAAAATGGCGAATGTAATGAATACAATCCACAGTAAAACATGTTTTATCAGTTCTAGACTTAAAACTGCTTTTTCGATTTAAGTTACAATAGCTGTAGTTCTTAATTAAATCGGCAAGCATTGAGAATGTCAGATGACGACCTTCGACAGACGACCAGAAACATTGCGAATCTAGCCTCGCATAGCGAAAGTGTCCCACAAGGTAGCTCGTTAGGTCCAGTAGTATTGTTTAACCTTGATATTCTTATTATATCTTTATCTAACCAAGATCTCTACAAATAGCTACAACAAAATGGAAACGAATTTTTAAAAGTCCGCTGTTATAGCTCCAAATATTTCAAGGTTTTAGGTGAAAAAAACCCATCCATTTTTATTTCACAATATCGCAGGTTTCAGTAATTCCATGCTTGCTTAAACTCTCAAGAACACTGAAAACTTAATAGCGCAACGCAACTGTTTTACATGTACTATTCATATTTAAATAAGGTGACTCCAGTTAGTGCTGAACTGAAACAATTCTCTGAACTTCAGTACAAAACGATTGTGGAAGTGTACTTGTGCCAAGAAACTCTGCCAATTTGTGACCGTTGTACTATTTTACAGGTGTCCCTGGCAGAAACCTTGCCAGTGACACACCCGTGCATTTCTCGATTTCATTCAGTTACTGCAATGCAGAATCGGCCTATTCGACTTTTTGCTATTTTTATATTGTTCTATTCGGGAACGTTGCCAGGTTGTGGCTGATTTACATGATCATCATAAGATTACAGAGTAGATACATCATTTAAGAAGTTATTAGCTGTACTACAAAAATATATAAGTTTTATAACACAAACTTTTGTACTTGGTACCAATTGAAGTAGTCGTTTCTTTCTTACTCCCTTTTTATTTTGATAAATATTTCGCTAGATGAAATGGTTTATACCATTGTTTGTACAGTCTCAAAACAAAGTTAATTGCAACTATTTGGCACTAAGCCTAACGCTTGATAATGGATTCTGATATACTTAAATCTTTACCAAGTTGGAATTGCAAAAGAAATGGCGTAACATGGTTATTTATTAAAATAAATTATACTAACATTATGTTATCTACTTAAATGATAAATTGTTCTATTTTGATGCTACTTTTCCCTGCCAAATATCAAAGGGTGGTATTTACTTAAATGATAATTTGTTCTATTTTGATGCTTGTTTTGTCAACGGGGATAATATGGGATAGTACAACAGCCGAGTACGGGAAATTCTCAAATGGACAAATGAAAATATACTCGTATAACTTCTTAAGCGTACTTTTCTCTGCCAAATATTCAAGGGTGGACCTATAAATAAGTTGGCCAGCGTCATTGCAAGGGGTGTGATCATTTGTGGCGTGCTTTGGAAAGCTAACCACGTGTGTGCGCGCACGCACGTCGCTCTTGACGCTAGCGCAAGTAGGCGGTAACTCACGTGATTCATCTTAACTACCATGGCTGCATAGTTTATCTCGTTCAATTATATGATGTTTATACTATAGTGTAATTAAAGTTGTTTTGTTAAATTCTCGGCTATAATATAAAACCACTGAAGGTAACTGTCATTTCATCCCCTTGGTTTGTCAGGCAACTTTTGAATATCTTATAAGGACGTGGTGTCATCATCATCATCATCACCATTCCCTCCTCACCGTATCCGGCGACGGAGCTGGTTTTTGTGATGTACTCGAATCTGACTACCGAAGCCATGACAAGGCGCACAGTGCAGCTGGCCTGTCGTATTATAGGTAAAAAAGTAGGTAGGCTTTAGTCGAGTCTTTCGTGTACATGGCGTTTCGCATCAAGATCCTCTAGGCGCTTTTCTTTCGTCTTTGGTTTTAGCGGTTTTACTAAAATAGTTGGTAGCAAAACCTTTTTCTGAAAAATAATATCTTTTGAAACTAGCGAGAACGAATATGGTACTACGGAAGCTATGACGGAAGTCTCTATTGGCAATCAAAACGATAACAAGTAATCGTATGTCGAACTATATCTGGTATCACGTGCGTAAGTGTAAGAAAGTTCGAACATCCTAATCACGCGGTCACACCCTCAGTGTGACGTCATCAAAGTATATTATCGGACACTTATTTTTGGTAAATGAATGAGCTTATGTAAGCCACTGAACGGAACGTGTACACAAAACGCCTTGATACGTTGCCGTCATGACATACCTGTAACTAGAACAAGACTCTGTCAACGATATTGTTAGTATTACAGCTGTTTAACTCTATTAGATTTGAAAAAAAAACGAAATCCCTTTCATTTGAAAAGTATAAAAATGTAGTTTAGATCTGTTCTCTAATGGCGTTGCCTTCGTCAGCATTACGTCTTGTCAACGATATTTTGCGTGGATGTCGTAAATATTTCAACAGTCAATTCTTCATCTAAGTTTCGTAAAAAAATATTCAATTCTTCAACTGTAGCGTTTAGCGCTAAAAAAAGATCGACACTAATGTCTTGAGTGCTGATGATGACTTGCCAAAGATCGATGTTCTTTATTTGTACTGTAAAGATGAGGATGAAACATAAACGCACAAAGACGTCGCAACGTTCAATAATTGAAAAAATGCGGCACCGTCGACGCAGATGTGCATCGTGAGATTTGTGAGTCTCTACGACGACACGACGTCGTGTCGTGTGTCGTAGTGGCACGTTGTGACGTCGCGTCGTGAAAATCGTCAGCCCTGAGGTCGACGAATTGCAATCCGAATAACTTTCGAAGACCTTGTTTTGCGTCTTTGTCTTTGGTTCTAAAATACTTCTTTATTTCAACAACCGCATGGTGCATCATTAGCAGTCCTGCCAAAGGTCTCAGATTCTAAACTGGGTAGAAGGCAAATATTTGTGTGACAAACATAAAAAAAATATCCGTTATTTGTAGCCATACCATAGCACGAACAATTTCTTTTTTGATTAAATGATTGGTGTGCATTTTATTTGGACTCCTTGTAAAAGTGTCCCTATCACTCGAATAGAGTAAATTTTCTTCACATTTCACTGCCTAAAATAATCCAACATCTAAATAGAATCTACAACAAGAACTAAGAAACGTACGAGAAAGAACTAACTAAGAAAACAGATCTCGTCATCATTCGACACGAAGAGTCCCAAGTTTCTTGTATATTTCCAGACTCTCTTCAGATTCGTTATCTAGCCTTACCAAGGTTGAATAAAGGTAATCTTCCAATTGATACAGCAGGTCAATTGGTTGCTCGTGAATCAAATTAAGGATGTCCACACTTAGCAGTTCCGTGTATAGAATCAATTTTCGCTACACCCTTTGCTGGGGTAATAGATATCACAGTTGGATGGCAAGGTGATGCTGCAGTTGAATGTACTTTGATAAGTTTATAAATAGGTTGTAGGTTAAAAGAGTCCTTGGGTGATGGCGCGCAAGATCTAAATTTGAATAAATAACTCCAAGGTCCCAGATTTATTCACATAAAATACCAGTTTATGATAGCTTTTGTGACATCCAATCTCTCCACTAACTCGCAACATGCGAATAGCAACTCCAAGTCATCTTTATGCAACTAAATGCCAGGTTCGAAAAAGGAGAAATGATTTAGTGATGAGCAAATCATTTGTCATCGATCATAGTTTGTGTATTTTATTTGTTTTCTATTAGTCTTGTAATCACCATAGTACAAAGCATTGCCTAATTTGAGATTTTAGATTTTTGGAATTTGGTTTAAAGGACATAACTAGTTTTGGCTTTGCGCTGTTTTATGGGCTTTAAAGTGTCAAACACATAGCTATTTTCAGCTCTTTCTGCAATCCAAAGTAGTGCAAAACAAACCTCGTTCTGTCAAATATTTTATACCCAGTGATGTGGGCATGATATTATAGCCTATCCTCCTTATTCTAAGAAATGTCTGTACCCTAGCAGTGGGGACATCTAAAATAGCTGATTTGCTGATGACGTGGGCGTCGGACGTCATGCCATCGCATTCGCACGTCCTGGCATCCTCATTTTAGCACTGATTGCCAGTTACAATTTAGACAATTGGCCAATTGTGGTCGCATACACGCGGGGACGGTCACGTCGGACCAGTTTGTTTGTTTATATTAGTTAGTATGATGTCTATAGATCAATCAATCCAATCGCATACTGAAAGATATCCATTACCTACTTCCTTTTCAATTTATTATTATCAGATCCTCCCTTGTTTTTCTCTGATGGATTTCAAATAGCTGATGTACTGCTTATGCGTGGTAATGACTTCTTTTAAAGTCTTGAAAGGTTTATATTTTATTTGTGTATTCATAGTTTATTTTTCACGATCCATCTTGAATGACTGTGTCTGTTTGGACACTGACCTAAAAGATTTTTCCAACGGAGAGCAAATACATTTGCGGTCCTATTTAAAGAAGTTAAATTTTTCTCTCGTTCATGAAATATAAAAACATGGAGATAAATGTATCGAAAACGGTCTTGGCAACAATCGTAGTGCCGACTGAAAGTCTGCCATTTCGTATTCATAAAAAGAGCTGTTCACTGTCTCTGTACATACTTCCAGACACACGTCAAAATTCTTGGCAAACCTCTAGTGGACATGAATTTTACACGCTACTTAAAAATAAATTCAGGACGTTAACATCAGTGACAAATGCTATTATTAATATACGTTATGAAATGTCTTGCTTACATTATTTATTTGAAATAAAAGTATATCGAGTGAAAACAAACTTTAAATTGACACTATAATCTTTCACTCGGTCCGGTGATCTGAAAATGTTACAACTTTTTCAATGGTTTATTTCATTAGTTATTGATCCACCATAATTTGAGCTTTAGTATTTCAAAATGATTGTTATATAAATCTACCTATCTATTTGTTCATGTCAGTGTGGCTTTTGCTCTTGGAAATGTTTCTTATGCCTTTAGTAGTCAGGTTTTATTTTTTATGTTTTTTTTATATCCTCTCGGATGTTTAAAACTTAAAAAAAATATATAAAATGTATTCTAACATGGTCAAAGAAAACAAGGTCTGGCATTCCAGGAGATGCACTGCTATACGTCACTATTCAGTTGCGTGACTTTATAGTAACAAGCAAAGAATGCAAATACAAGCAATTTCTGCCACACTCATTACAAATTTATTAAAGTGCATTTTAATTGCGATTTGTTTCTCTTATCTTATTGATAAGAGAAACAAATCTCTAATCTGAGATTGTACTATGTATATCCTTTTTCCTATATCTAACATATCCTTTTTCCTTGTTCCAGAATGCAGATTGGCACGTGAAGTGCCATCCCCTGGCATTTCCACCGCCGTAGCCATTTTCCCCAAAATGATCCAACCATTCAGGAGGAAACCGCTAAAATACTCGAACACCTACTTAAATACGTAACAACAAACAGACAAACATAAACAAAAGAACTAAAAGTTTCAGTGATATAGATTAAGAGTTCCTTTATTTAATCGAGTGATATTAATTTAAGTTTTAGTGCCATTAGGTTTAAAGATAATTTTGTGTGCTGATAATTGTTGTGTTGATAATTGCTGTGCCGTTAATGATGGAGATGTGGTGCTTCTTCGGCGTGCTGCTGGCGGTCGCCGTGGGAGCTGATCGGAGTAATCTACCTCCTACTTGTGACAGGTAAGCTTTTCATTTAATATTTTCTTTATTCTGTAAGAAATATGTCACACCTGCTGCTTTGTCTGTCTGCAAAGACTAAATACACAAAACCTAGTTGGAGTCTATAATGTGTTGCAGACTCCAATCAACTATGAAATTCTATTTTCTTGCATAGAATTTCATACAATTTATCATTTGCAATTTGGAATACGCTCATGGACTGCAATGCATTAGAATTTGGTGTGATCGTCTTAAAAATATTGGAGAAGTTATTTTCGATTATTCCCAGGAGTCCCCTCTAACACTGTCACCCGGGGTGACAACTGGGATTTTTTTTCCCCAGTCGTCACCCCCGTGACGAATGGGACGAAAATTTCCCAGATGTTCCCTTCAAATTCGTGCCAGAGAGGACAACCGGAACTTTTTTGTAGCAATTGTCACCCCTCTGGTGTCAGGGGCGACAATTAGGAAAAAAACCGGCCAAGTGCGTGTCTGGCCACGCGCAGTAGGGTTCCGTAGTTACCGTATACAATACCATATTGAATACCACTATAATTTTTCGTATGCAAAAATAACTTTGTTTTTCATAGTGTTTGTATGAATGACAAAGTTATATTTGCGGTTATGGAAAATGTGATATATCTCTAAAAATTATCACTATATCTCGTTCAAACCAATTTTCGTTGAAAGTATTCATTACGATCTACAACATATATTTTTTTTAGATTTTTAACTGTCTTATTTTAAAAGTTAAAGGGTGGGGGGGGGGACACTCATTTTACCACTTTGGCTGTGTATATCTTTCAAACGGTTGACTTTGAGAAAAAATAGTCTTAGGAACCTCAATATAATTTTTAAAGACCTATCTATAGACACCCCGCACGTATAGGTTTGATGAAAACGGACAGACAGATAGACAGACAGACAGACATGACGAATCTATAAGGGTTCCGTTTTTTGCCATTTTGGCTACGGAACCCTAAAAAGTGCCAGTTGTCCCCTCTGGCACAAATTTGAAGGGAACATTTGGGAAAAATTTGTCACCCCCGTGACAAGTGGAAAAAAAAAAACCAGTTGTCACCCCGGGGGACAGTGTTAGAGGGGACTCCTGGGAATAATCGGTTATTTTAGTCTAATAAAGGCCTGTAAAGGTTATAACTTACATCAAATAAAATTATTGAATTAGTTATTTTAGACTTTAAAATATCTGCGTATTGAAAAAAACCCGTCGGATGGTAGCTCCTCATATCATACTATCAACTTCATTGATATCCTTTTAAGCTTAAGTAGTAGACTAAATATGTCTGTAACTACGGACTAATCGGTATAAAAGTCACGTTTATTTATAACTTATTCATTTATTGAGAGAATGACCTACCATAACATTCTTGCATACTGATATGATACCTAATTATGTTATCATAATTATTATGGCCATGTAATTACTCTTATTATAGTAACTGATATTACGTTTAGTAAGTATTATTATTATGTGATGATTACAGATTACCCACATGTCTATGGTATAATTATTGAATATTTACTTTTTACTAAGGTTGACGAAGCAAGCACTTAGTATATTTTGACGGTATATTAGAATTTATATTGGTTTAAGGTTTATAGTTGGGGAATTAGTGGCAGAAGGTCAAAATTTGTCATTAGATGAATTCACTTGGCACATATGTACCTTAGGTAAAACTGAGCTGATTCAGCCCGGTAGCCATCAGCCCCCCCTTGGCAGGTAGGGGGGGGTGGCATTTAAAGTTTCACACCGCCGCACTTCAGAAAAAAGTCATATCTCCTTCAATATACCTACCACCTCGAGTGTGATATCATTTTATGATGAATCAAGGATGAGGAATTCATTTTTAAAACTTTAAATGTACAATGTCATAGAAAAAAGGTAAAATATTGACGATAGTTTAAAAATAAGTTTGCTATTTTTTTATTCAACAGTCAGTATCTATTAAAAATAATCATTTTGTGCAATGAAAGAAAATATTATCTTAAAGTACATTTATTCAGCTTTTTAAAAATATATACTTTATATATAGCTATCTTTGAATGTCTATCTGAAAAAAAATCGAACATGGTATGCGACGCTGTTTCCAAACATCCGCGATTGAAAGTTAAGTTGGTTTTTTCATACAAAATGTATAGAGTACAAACTTAACTTTGCGTTCGGCTGCCGCTTATGGTCTTACGATCTTATAGTCTCTTTTAACTGTTTTATGTTTTGATGCATATTTAGTTCTTTTTGTAGCAGGCATGAGGAATTTATTTTTGGGACATTTAATGTATAGTTTCATTGAAAAAAAAATATGTTGACCAAAGTGTCAAAAATCGGTTTACAATTGTTTTTGTTCAACAGTCGGGTATCTTTTAAAATGCTAATTTTATGCAAAGGAAAAAATACCACCTTAAAGAACATTTATTCAGCTTTAAACTAATACAAACTTTATATATAGTTATCGTACAATTTCCATCTGAAAAAAAATCTAACATGGTATGCGACGGTGTTTCCAGATGTTAAGTTGGTTTTTTCATACAACATGTATGGAATACAAACTTAACTTTGCGTTCGACTGCCGCTTATGTTCTTACGGTCATAAAGTCTCTCTCAACTATCTTACGGTCTGATACATACTTAGATCTTTTTGTGAGAGTCATAAAGACTATATAAAAAAATAGACAGACTTGATCTATGTATAAGAAAGTCATAAAACGACGAAGCGTCGTGACGTCAAAAAATTAGATCTGAGAACGGTCAGGGAGGAAAATGTCTTACCACATTAAAACTAAAGTGCAATTTTTTTTTAAGTTTTAATAGGTAGGTTCCTTAAGGACCTAGGCATATAAATATACCGTAGAAATTAAACTATTTTCCATTGAGTATTTTTTGTACACTCGTGAGCAGAAAAATTAAATCACAGACCAATTTTCGAACAAACGGGGTAAACCTACAGCTTTGGTTCTCTGCCCAGGATTGAACGAGGTGTGTGCTGATGATGGCAAATTAAAGAATGAATGACGGAGGCTCATTATGCTAAAAAAACCTAACAGATTAGATGAGCGGTTTAGCTCAGGGTTGAACTTAAAAAAATATCAAATGAAAATTAAGAAGTATGGAAAATGTAACCTTAAAAGCTCCAGACGGTCTCTAGTGTAAAAGACTCTTCTGATCCGTTGGGTTTCTTAAGCGATCTTGACCTCCTCCATTCACTCTTTGGATAACCATCATCAGACCACACCTTGTTCAATCCCTGACGAAGAACAAAAGCTTCAAAGTTACCTCGTTTATATGAAAATTGGACTGTGATTAGGGTTGCGTTCCTGGGTTCCCATTTCTGGGAATTACCGGGATGTTTTTTAAACCCGATCCCGAAAAATATGCGCTAGGATACCCGGAACGACGGGAGTTTATATTGCGGTTAAAAAGTTTAATAACTATTATATTATTTAAGCGTTTCGTTTTACATTTAAACAAGAAAATATCAATGACATTGTGACCGTAAATTGTAGCAGAGGGAAAAAACAAAAGCTTTTAGAGACAACTAATACGACAAGTATTAAAAGATCCTTGACTAAGCCAGGACCTCCATATTCTGCCCACCATCAGGATAGTTTTTGCATACCTGGGAAATCAAAAGCAATGAAGATATTGAAGGTAAAAGTAAAAGAAAATTAAATATTTTTATTTAAATATATAAACGTTCTTTTTCATTTTTGTCCATAAATCATTATCAATATTTTAAGTACTTCGTAATAAACGAATGCTTGCAGTGTTTTATTTAACTCCACAAAAGAAAATCATTAACAAAATTATTTTTTAATTCTCTTATTTTGATATACAGGGTGTTACAAAAAAAACTCATAATTCCGAATACGGTAGAAGGGACCATCAAACTAAACAACTTCTTCTATGGTACCAAAATGTCGAAAATACCCGATTCCTGGGAATTCCCGGGAATTGCAAAATGTATATGAAAATGAAAGGGTGTCATTATTGTACCAAAAATAAAAAACACATCTTAGATTTATCATATTTTAATTGAAAAAAACAACTTATACCTAGGTACTGAATAAATGTACTATTAGATAAAAAAAAATTTCATTACAAAAATTTTGTATTTTTACAGATTCTGACTGTTGAATAAAAAAATAGCAATTTTTTTTTGAAACTATCGTCAATATTTTACCTTTTTTCTATGACACTGTACATTAAAAGTTTTAAACATGAATTCATCATCTCTAATTCATTATAAAATGATATCACACTCGAGGTGGTAGGTATATTGAAGGAGATATGATTTTTTTTCTGAAGTGCGGCGGCGTGAAACTTTAAATGCCACCCCTCCCTACCTGCCAAGGGGTGGCTGATGGCTACCGGGCTAAATCAGCTCAGTTTTACCTAAGCTACATATGTTCCAAGTGAATTCATCTAATGACAAATTTTGACCTCGCCATACACGAGTGCCAGTACTGACTGGACTATTACGCTTTCAATGAATTGCTAGGTCTATCGAGTACCTAATCGAGTATTGTAAGCGTAAACTCATAATACGCCTGCATAACTGAAACATCTCTTGTCGATCAATTTATTGCAGACAATCGCTACGATTGTATTGTTCCCAGAATAAATAATAATAGTACTAAATTTATGCGATTAAATTGCCAATAGACAGTGTTCCACTGCAACTTCACTCGAAATTGTATGGCAAAAAGATTTTACACATTAAAATACCTACGTCCGCAAGCGCTCTGAAGTCAGCCACCTCAGTTGTACATTGTTAAATTAATCGCATTATACGAGCTGTAACTGCAACAATTATTTTGTAGAATTTGTCTCGAAACCTATTTCGAACTTTAATGGTACTATGGACATGAAGGACTGAAGGTGATGAAGAGATTTCATCACGTGATGTATTTGAACATAGCCTGTTATTTGTATACTGTGGAGACGGAAATGATTGTTTTATAACAGGAAGTGTCCTTTGTGGTCTAAGCCAGGGGTCTCCAAACTACGGCCCGCGGGCCAGATCCGGCCCGCGAGCACCAACAATCCGGCCCGCGAAAGCAGGCTGGATCGTACCAACAATACTGCAATTTCCAGTATGTTGGTACGGCGCTAGCTAGACCCTGGCCCTTGGGACTTCGTGGAGGAGAAAGTCTGGCCCTTTTACTAAAAAGTTTGGAGACCCGTGGTCTAAGCTGATATATAACTCGATTGGTTTGACATCCAACAATTGTGACCATCTTCACTTCAGTGCTCGTGTTGTGGATCGAAAATTTACTTTGCTTTAAGTAGCTTCCCTTCATGTCGGCTCCACTCCACACCACACATTGGCCCAAACCTTGGCCAATTTATCGTTCGTTGATGCTTTTGAAAGACCCGCTTTGAATCATTTGTTACAAAACCGGCAACGTACAATGAATTTGCCAATATTGTAGCCAACGTGTGGAGCCGGCAGCCCCCTTTCCTGTCTGGTTGTGCCCGCTTTCCCGTCTGGTAGAGTAGAACCAGTCAGTATCTAGATAGGTAGGCAAAGATAAATCGATCGCGTGACAAATTGACCTTGAACTTGGCAACTTCACGTAATACGGATGCATCACTGATCCTCATCCGTTCATCACGTGAGAAACGGATGTGCGACCACGATTGCAAATAAATTGTTTTGTGTCACTCTGATCAACGTAAATGATAAGCGTCGTTAATTCACGTGATTGACGTGTTGTAATGATAAAGTCATATTCCGATCACGTTCCATTTTTTATGTTTAATTAAAATGATTAAAACAACTCTGCGCGAGCCGTAATGAAGGCGAACTTTGAAAATTCCTATTAAATTATTAAATAGATATATGAATATACAAAACACGCAATACATTAGAAAAATACCTCATTATTCCTTAAAAAAATGACTTTGAAATCTTTAAATACCAGTAAAAAAATGACAAAGTGTACCGATTTGAGCATGTTTTAGTGTTTTATTTTCTCTGTAAGTAATTAAAATCATTTCTTTTTAATTTTCTCTCCATACTGCACTTCTTGACAATATAAACAATCAGTGAAAAAAGAAATATGAGTCGTATTCTTATTTCTTACAGCTGAAACTTTTGTTAAAAATCCCTCTGACAAGCAAATTTGAAATTCCACTTGAGCAGGTTGTCTTCGTTTTAAATACTAATTTAAGAATTTTGCTTTCTAAAACTAAAGTTTACATCAATAGTAATGCTTTCATTATTTAGATAGCTTCTTTAGAAAAACGCAAATTTCTTTGAAATGCGAATATACAGCCTTAAGTTTTGATTTTACCGAATATTCCGCACATAGTCCGTGAGCCCGCGACAGTATTGCCTACGTCATGTGACATCACGATGAAATGCATGGCACACGGTCGGAAAAGTTGTGCTGAGCGAGGATCAGAAGATTATTGCAAATAAAATTGGCCGGAAGCTTGAGAAAATCTTCCACTTCCGGTCAAAATTTTAAGATTATATTTACGTCATGAACATGATTACGGGTCTCTTACTGATGAGTAAGAGACCCGTGTTCATTTAGTTTTCAATCGTAGAGAGAATAAACATAAGTCTGTCAGTTCTGAAATGACAAAAAAAAAATAAGTTTAAGGTATTCCGGCCATTTCAGAACTGACAGACTTATGTTTACTCTCTCTACAATTACGAAAACTTAACGATGACACGGGTCTCTTACTGATGTCACATGACGTAAATATAATCTTAAAATTTTGACCCGAAGTGGAAGATTTTCTCAAGCATCTGGCCAATTTTATTTGCGATAAACTTCTGATCCTCGCTCAGCACAACTTTTCCGACCGTGTGCCATGCATTTCATCGTGATGTCATATGACGTAGGCAATACTGTCGCGGCTCACGGACTACCACTCTGTGGCGCGTATTCCGCACAATCTTAGCTTCAACAAATGGCTATTCTATTAAAATTACCGCTAGTAGAATAGAATTAACATGTATGGGATTGACATAAGCTAGCAATCATGTATGGGATTGACATAGGTTAGCTTCCGTTGCTTCCGTCAATCCCATACCATTGACATTGTATTCTACTCGCATTGCACATTGCATTGCACCCACAGATTGCACCCGAAATTTTAAACCACTGCGAAACATTAACTGCCGGACTTTCATTATTTCTATAAGTTTTAATTATGGTTTCAACCAAAAGTTCCACGTTACACATATTTATAACCGACTTCAAAAAAGGAGAAGGTTCTATGTTCGTTTTATGAACCTTTGAGTAATTACTCGAAGACGGCAGGACCTAATGAAAAAATTCAAACGTTATTAGGTACAGTGGCGAAGAGTCCATACAAGCCGATTCCCATCGGCTTACCTTTTGGAAATCCCACCACACTGATCCACTATTATGCAGATCATAACATTTTTCATCATTTTTGTAGGGCGGCTTACCTTCACCATAATTTCACCCCTCGCCACTGTTAGGTACATCAAGTTAACTCCCAAGTTGGTTAATTTTTTTTAATATATGGAAATCGGTTCAGTAGTTTTTAAGTAATCCTGAAAATACCACAAAAATACTATGATTTTGGTAAACTACCTTAATGATAATAATATGGTCGTCTACCTTCTTTGTTTCTGAGCCGATTTAGATGTTTTTTTTGTTGGCAAAGGGATACCTTAACTGTAGTCTTTTGTCCCCTGTTCCACATATCCCTACTGGTAGGGAAGAAAGGTTTTTTTCCATATTTAGTTACTAGGGGGGAATAATTTTCCACTTATCTCTACATTTTTATCAATATTATGAATGAATATGTTACTTATGCTATAATTTGTCCACTTTCAGTGAGATCTTCTGCCACGGGCCGTTGCTGGACACGGTCCAGATGGCAGGCCTGTACAATGACTCCAAGACCTTCGTAGACATGAAGCTGAAGCTGTCACCCAACATCACAATGGAGCATTTTAGGGACATGATGAACAGGTAACCTTATCATTATGAGGAATAGCTTTAGTAATGGTATGAAGGGCCTATTTCACGGACTCCGAATTTCACAGGGTCTAGCATCTACCTTTTGGTTTAATTTAAAAATTTATCAGAATATAGAATACTAGCGGCCGCCCGCAACTTCGTCTGCGTGAAAAGTTTTTTGCTATGCCTCGGGAACAATACTTTTTTTCGGGATGAAAGGTACCCTATGTCCTTCTCTGGCAATGTGTATGTAAAATTTCATAATGATCGGTTCAGTAGTTAAGACGTGAAGGCGTAACAAACAATTAAACAAACGGATTTATAATATTAGTTAGTATGTCACAAATTCTGTTGCCGGCTCGGTATGAAACAGGCGTTTAGCGTCGTTGATGTAGCCAATAAGTGAAGTGTGCCATAGCTGAGCTATCGGTAAAATAAATTCAAATAACTGCCCTAAAGAATCTTCTGAAGAATAGCTGAAAAGACAATTCTTGTCTTGCACTATTGCTATATTCTAGCATTACTGTTGTCTTTTATCTAATGCTGCGTGTCTACGATCAGATTTATTTTCCTTGCCATCGAGTTGTTTTTTTTTTAATCCACCATAATATCCTACTAATCCTACTAATATTATAAATGTGTAAGTTTGTGGGTTTGGATGTTTAGATGTTTGGATGTTTGTTCCTCAATCACGCAAAAACTACTGAACGGATTTGGTTGAAATTTGGCACACAGATAGTTAATAGCCTAGATTAAAACATAGGATACTTTTTATCCCGATATTCTCACGGGAACGGGAACCACGCGGGTGAAACCGCGGGCGGCCGCTGGTATTATAAATGTGAAATTTTGTGGGTTTGGATGTTTGTTCCTCAATCACGCAAAAACTACTGAACGGATTTGGTTGAAATTTGGCACACAGATAGAAGATAGCCTATATTAAAACATAGAATACTTTTTATTTCGATATTCCCACGGGAACGGGAACCACGCGGGTGAAACCGCGGGCGGCCGCTAGTGGTAAAATAAATGGCAAAGAAATTATATATTATATAATTTCGTTTGAGTATACTAAAATGGTTTATCCGGGATTTGAACATTCCGGAATATGGACATTCTGGGATATGGAAATTTTGGGATTTGGAAATCCTGAACCAGGGCTTTAAATATGGTTAGAAGCCATAACAGTCTCTTCTCTAAACTCTGAAAACTTTTTACTTTTGCTTGGAATCCTATGTCACAATTTTCTGACCAGCAGCCCCCCTACTCGAATGGCCAACATTCTATACGTTTGAACGCTACGCTTACTTCTTAATATGAGCAATAGACGACCACAGACTGATGTAGTGTATGGAACTGAAAAGCTATCGGCACATACTGCTTATTTTAAAGCTTTAATAGTAAGACGCATTAGAATGTTGGCTATTTGAGTAGGGGAGCTGAAAAGAACATAATGATTAATCTAATTAATGTTTAATTAATGCAATAATGTTTCAGGACAGATTCCCGGCCCACCAAGGCGGAAATAATGGAGTTTGTCGAGCGGTACTTCGATCCTGAGGGCTCAGAATTCGTAGAATGGAGACCGACTGACTGGAAAGATGAGCCAAGTAAGACATGGATATTGTTTGAATATTTTCTGTTTATACTTTTTGATAAAGTTTCTAATCGATCTAGCCCGCGACATGGTTAATTAATTGGATAATGAAGTGATCTTGTTTGCGCGATTTGTCTAAGGCGAGACCAGTTTACGATCTGATGAAAATATTGATTATTGAGTTTTCAATGTGAAGAACTGATGTAGAATTCTACTTCATAAAAAATACTGTAGACCGAAAAGAAACAATTTTTTTTTATTTTTTTATTTTATTGGTTCAGAGACAACAACAGCCAAGAACTTAATTACTAGTATACAAAACAGTATATAAATAATTACAAAGACCAATGCTTATTAGGCCAAAAACGTTATCCACAATTTCACAAATAGTAGGAAAAAGACACAACAACTAAAACAAAAGACAGTACAGCTGTAGGAGGTATTTGCTTATGACATAAAAGTAAGTAGGTATTCATCACCATACTATGCGATATTAAAATAGATAAAACTAAAACGAATTAAAATTAGAATAAAATAATATATATATATATATATATAATGTTGTACCTAACCTATGTGGTTTACCAATGAAAAATATTAAGATGAATAAATAATGAAAAATATTAGAAAAAATCGGCTCACCCGTAGCAACTTAGACGGGATTCGAACCCGCACCCTTAGGATTCCGGCCCAATGCACTACCAATTATGCTACCAAGCCGCTGAGGGATGTGGCGAAATTTTCTAATACTTTCCAAGCTTCCGCTGAAGATCAGCGCCATCTCACCAATGTGAAGAAAAATATATATAAGGTAGACACTAAAAACATATAAATAGTATAAAATTATGTGTATATATTATATAAATTATGTGTAATTAAAAATAGACTAATATAAAACAAAATTAAGTATCACTGTCACAACAGTCACTGAGACTATATTCCATTACTTTTTTTTACTTTATTTAAGAAAGATTTCTTGCTTTCAATAAAAGGGTCTAAACTAGAGAAAATCTTATTGTAAGTCTCGAACATTCTAGTCAACACTGCATTGTGACCATATCTAGTCTCATGAGATGGGACAGCAAATAATGAGGTGTGTCGGGTACGGCGCCCTGGCACGCACAATGACACTCTTTCAACTAGCTCAGGACAATCAAGTCGACCACGAACCATAACCGAACAAAATATTAAAAATGGTCAAAAAAATCAATGAAAATTCGTTCAATCAATTTCGTTATTCTAGCGAAGCGACAATTAAAACTATGCAATAAACAACCATATTCCAAAGAGATAGTCAAAGAGTAGATTTCGTGAACTGCCTTGCCTGAAGGCCTTTATTCGAGCACGGTTACGTATCGTATCGTCGTACACCAGACGATACGCCCGATGCATCATCGGTTGAGTGCTTAGAGCAGAAAGGAAGCCCGTGGGTTACCTATCTTAAGATCGAATTTTGTGTAGGTCGAATTTCATTTTACCGACAACTTTTCGACTATTTTCGTTTCGCCTTTTTTTACTTCGTCGAAATCACGTTTCCCACTGTATCAGTTGACCTAATATTAATTCGAGTTTTTTCGTTACTCCGACGTCTCATTTGACCGAAAAACTTTTTACCGAATTATTGCTCGCTCGAAAGAACGTTTCGTCGAAGTATTATATTCCCGAACATTCATTACACCACTGATTTATTTGCCATATTTTCAGTTCACCAAACGCTACAAAACTTGTAGCACACTTTCTCCGATTCCTAATCTTCGTAGCGAGTCGTATTTTTTCTAGTATAATATTATATATTCTAATGTTATTAATTGATTTCCATAATTGTTTTAAACTGGAAACGGATACAATTTCGTGATGTTCTGAAAATTATTATTTATTAATTTAAATTATTTTATGTTTGACTCAATAAATATGCATGCAAAATAACTACTAACACTCGGTTCTAGGTTAACTAATATTTTCCCAAATTTTACAAGCATGCAACATGCAAGCAGGCATGCAGCATGCAAGCAGGCATGCAGCATGCAAGCAAGCATGCAGCATGCAAGCAGGCATGCAACATGCAAGCAGGCATGCAGCATGCAAGCAGGCATGCAGCAAGCAAGCATGCAGCATGCAAGCAGGCATGCATCATGCAAGCAGGCATGCAGCATGCCAGCAAGAATGCAGCATGCAAGCAAGCATGCAGCATGCAAGCATGCAGCATGCATGCAAACAAGCATGCAGCATGCATGCAAGCATTTTGGAGCTCCGCTCGCTTCGCTCGCTCCACCAGACTGCGAGTGGTCAAAACACTAACCTAACCTAACTACTGGTAGGTGCATTAAAAGTTTTTCTTTATAGCGGGGGGCCTCGGGCCCCCCGACCCCCCCGAACAGGGGGGCCAGCCCCCCTGCACCCCCGGCAAGCATTTTGCGTGCAACATGCAAGCAGGCATGCAGCATGCAAGCAAGAATGCAACATGCAAGCAAGCATGCAGCATGCAAGCAAGCATGCAGCATGCATGCAAGCATTATTAAGTTCCACCCGCTTCGCTCGCTGTGCTACGAGTGGTCAAAACACTGACGTAACCTAACGCACCAATGTCATAGTCAAAGGTAAAGTCAAAGTAAAAAATATCTTTATTCAAATAAACTTGCGGCCAAATGATATTCGGTAAAATGTTGTTCTGGTGAAGTGAAAGTATGGCAAATAAGTATATTAAGTAGGCAAATGAAAAAAAATCAAAAGAGACTTCGGCCAATAGTAAAAAGTTATTTTGAAAATCGGTGAAACGTAATTCGGTAAAATTAGACATATGCCAAATGATATTTCGATGATTTAAAAATATGGCAAACAAAACATATAGCAAAAAAGACGTCGGTCAACAGTTTTCGGTCAAATGAAATTAGGACAAGTAAATTTGGACATGTGATCGGTTACCAAGCCCGTGTTGTTCTAAGGTTGAATGTGTAAGAACAGTTAACGGTACATACGCGCGACGCATCTTCAGTCAGATACGTAAGCACCCTTAGGAACTCGTTGATCCCATGGACTCGATCTTACCAGGCCCTGTAGCCAAGCGGCTTTCTACAATTCAAATAGAATTTTCGTGTCACCACCAAAAGCAGTCACGACGTTTTGACTTTCTACAATTCAAATAGAATTTTCGTGTCACCACCAAAAGCAGTCACGACGTTTTGAAATGTCAATTTCACTAACGTCACTTCTATTCTATTCGAATAATCGAAAAGCCAAAGCGTTTGCCACTTTTGTCAGGAGTCCGTTATTTGAGTGGGTTTATAAAGAGTTATCAATCTCCAACTGGTGTTTGCGAAACAATCAAAGTTAGTATCTTGCGCCGACACTAAGTAAAATCCTCTCCTTCCCAGGGTTCCTGCAAAGGATAAAGGACCCCCTCCTGCACGCGTGGGCGGCCGACCTCAACCGACTGTGGCTGCAGCTGGGCCGCAAGATGACGGACGACGTCAAGAACAACCAGGATCTATACTCCATCATATACGTGGACAACCCCTTCATAGTGCCAGGTCAGTGGGGATCCAATATTCACCGTTATTTTAGTCGTTCGGACCTCAACCGACTGTGGCTGCACCTGGGCCGCAAGATGACCAACGGTTTGTGGCGCCATTTTGTCGAGTACGGTTTGGTGTCTATTTTAATTATTTGAAAATTGATTCATTGTGGATATTGTGTCTTAAAATTGGTGCAGTTTTGTGGTACAAGTGTCTACGCAACTGAACAATATGTGGGATAATTGAAATAGGCGCGATCTTGGTTGTGTGAAGCTGAGACTTTTATTGTAGTGATGGCTACCTCGGCAGAACTTACCGAGTAAACTGTCTTGATATACTTGTTGCCAAATGCTCCAAGCAGCATTGGAATGCAATGCACTCGCATTCTAATGTAAACTCAAACAATACCTACCACTGAACTATTAAACACTTGACACTGGCAAAAATTACTTCCAAGAGGAAAGTAGATTGCCAAAATAAAAATAGAAGAAGAAGAAGATGACCAACGACGTCAAGAACAACCAGGACTTGTACTCCATCATATACGTGGACAACACCTTCATAGTGCCTGGTTAGTGGGGGGTCCTATAAATATAGTGTGTAATGTAAGGAACAAGGCCCTATTTTCATTCTGTACAATTCAGCACTGTATCTCTTTCGCTGATTGAAATTCAATATTATTCGATATTCCTTAAGAATTCGTCTCAGAAAACCTTTATTGGATACCACACGATAGGTTTTAGAACAAAAAAAAAACAAAAAAAGATGACATGACACCATACCTCCTCTCTTAAGGGAGTTTTTTTTAGAATTGTAGGGTAATCTCAATTAGTATACTTGTGCCAAACAGATCAAACTGGGGCCGTACCGGCTAACTTTTCGAACTTCGGCGGATCTGCCGAGCTTCAACTTAAAACAGAGAAATCAAAGTAAGAAATTTCGTTTCTGTACTATTTGTTGAATTTATTTAGAAGATATCGAAGTTCGTGTGACATCATGAATTGGGGTTCGCCATTTTGGCCCAATCGGGGCTCGATTTATCTGTTTTAATTTGAAACCTGGCAGACCTTTCGAAGTTCGATGCGTTAGCCGGTACGACCCCTGATATCCTGTTCATCGATTTTTGTTTTTTGCGTACGACTAAAACTATAACCTCCACAATCGCCGGGCCAGGCTAAACCACTGCGCCATCGAGCTCTTCAATAATAAAGTGTAACTTATTTCTCTTCTATAGGTGGTCGTTTTCGAGAGTTTTACTACTGGGATTCGTACTGGATCGTCAAAGGGCTGCTGCTATCCGAGATGAGGGAAACTGCGCGGGGGATGGTGGCCAACTTCCTGGACATCGTCGAGAGGCTGGGGTTCATCCCCAATGGGGGGCGGATATACTACGTCATGAGGTAATGGCTCATTTTATGGCAGTAATATTGAACAAAACTCATTCGTTCATTTCATTCATTCATTCAATCCAATCCAATCGTTCCTTCCATTTGTCCATTTCATTTATTATTTTTTATTGACAAAATCGACAATAGTTGTTATTGTCAATATGAAGAAGGCTGCCAACGATATAAGACAAGATAACCTACGTTATAGGGACATAGATCATTGGGCTAAGGTATAAGTTATAGGGCTTCCATCATAATAATCCTCCTGTTTGAAATACGGGAACTGCGCGGGGGATGGTGTCCAACTTCCTGGACCATCGAGCGGTTCTGGTTCATCCCCAATGGGGGGCGCATATACTACGTCATGAGGTATGACTCATTTTAAGGCAATAATCACTACATTATTATAAAACAAAGTCCTTCGCCGCGGCTGTCTGTCTGTTCGCGATAAACTCAAACTTTAGATTTTCAAAAACTTTCAAAAATTTTCATGCGGTTTTCACCAATAGATAGAATGATTCATTAGAAAGATTGCATTTGGAGCGAATAGAGGTGACGGACGACAAGGTATTTGTTTTCTTATTGGGTGTTGTTGAAAGGTTGCAATTGGCAAAAAAAGGAACGAACCGAAGCGAGGGCGGATCGCTAGTATTGACATTCATTCATTCGATCCATTCGTTCATGTTATTCAATGACTAAAGCCACGTATTCATTAGCCCGACACGAAATCTACGTCGCGGGAGCCATCGCATGCGACATATACGTGTCGCAGGACATGTCGCGTATCGACGCTCGGTAAGCGTCTACCTTCTGCAACTTCGTGTCCCTGGACAGTCGCCTGACGGCTTCTCGTGTCGCTCTGTGTTCCTCAAATTCCGCGACTATGACAGTAGTAGTGTGCTTACATCGCGACCACAACTTCGGTATGTGAACGAGTAAAATATCGAAGTCGCGGGTCTCGTGCGACTATCGTTGTCGCCGGATAGTCGCACGAGACCCGCGACTGCTCGCGGCGTATCGAGCGACTTTGTCCCCTAGTGAGTCAATACGTGGAGATTATGTCGTTAACAATTGTTTTTCGTATTAGTACTAGCTATCGATTTACACAGGTTTAATGCGTGGCCGCCATTTTGAAAAAAAACGGCGGACAGTCGGTATGCCACCTTTAATACTAGGATATTCAAACCCATTTAATAATGTGCTATTTAATCAATGACTAAAACCTTATAATTTGTTCCAGATCCCAGCCCCCACTCCTCATCCCGATGATGAAGCTTGTGATGGACGATACAGACGACATCAACTTCTTACAGCAGCACATCCATACTCTAGACAAGGAGTTCGACTTCTGGATCTCTAATCACACTGTGGAAGTAGACTACGAGGGACACAAGTTAGTACACTGGGACAATTTTTTTTAATGCACAACAGGATAGTGCTTGGCCTTCACCTTACCTGATGTTAAGTGACGATAAGGCCGAAGGTGGAAGCGCACTACACCCGGAATCCTCATCACTGAGGAACTGGCTATCTTTCCTCTAACTACCGGAACACGACAATTTTAAATTATTGTTATGGCGTCAGACTTAGATAAGATGGTGGTAGCTAGCCAGGCGGACTTGCAATAAGCCCTACCACCAACCAAACCGAGTACAAATTGTACCCCCCCTGGCAATCGAACCCGGGATTCCTGCGTTTTACACGGGTAGACGAACCACTAAACCACAGAGGCGATGATTTGATGATTATTAAAAATTAATTGCTTTATCTGAACAACTCAGCTGTTCAATACATTAAGGTCGAGTACGTATTGCGCCTTTGTATGGAGCAGCTGATTTTTTTCGATATCAGAGTTGGCCCCATCGTAAAAATTGCTTGTAATCATGAGTGGAACTACGCATTGAGGGAACCAAATAATTAAAATTTCAGCGTGTGATTGAAAAAATAATATCTACAAGAAAGTAGATATTATTGTTTCAATTTCATAACGTCTTTTAAGTTTGGAGGGTAAATAAACAATTACCCTGTACAGGCTACATTTATTCCCAAAATTCTTCACAGTCGAAGTCAAAAACTTAAATATAATTTTATTTTTTGTTTCCAGATATAAGTTGACGAGGTTTATTGACCAATCACAAGGGCCGAGGCCCGAGAGTTACAAAGAAGATATTGACGTAGCATTGTAAGTAATTCGCATTCCCATTCTGTACCCGTAACACTCTCTATTGAGATAAAAAACGCGCTTGAAAAAAATCGATAGAGCAATTTTGTATGGAAAATTTCTACAGTATCTTTTACCATCGAAAAGCGACATGATTACTTTATCGAGTCGTTTTGTAAATATGAAATTGCCATTTTTTTAATTAAGATTTTTTAACTTTTTTAACTGAATAATAAACATAATTATTTTTTTACAGACATTTAGATACCAAAGACAAGAAAGAGGAGCTGTATGCGGAATTAAAAACCGCTGCGGAATCGGGGTGGGACTTCTCATCGCGATGGTTCATACAAAACGGGACTAATAAAGGTAAGAAAGAACATATTAATAGTATGGACATAATTTTATTTTTTTTATTTACAAAGCTGTATGTTTTGATTTGTACTTATCTAAATAAAATCTGGGTTCAAAATGTAAAAAAAATGTTCCTACAATTATATTCAAGTTCAGTAAGGTTGAGTGTGAGTGTGACAATCCTTTTAATTTACTTATTTTTATCCTTAAAAATATATTGATTACTTTTAAGTGCAGAAGATGCACTCCGCAAACACCACATGCTCGACAATGCCGAATTATATGTCATGTAAACCTTACCGAAAGCAAGACATTATATCTCTTGGCTTTAGCCGGGTTATAATGTTATATTATAACCCGCTGGTCAATAATGTGATTTTCACTTTCATAATTCTTATTGCTATGTACATTAAGTCTAATTTCACTAAACAGAATGTGTCCTCAGCGGGCGCGGCCAACTCGATTTTCGAAGACCGAGGCCGTGGCCCACTAGATTCGCATGAGACGTTTGTTTGTCAAATCGAGTAGGCCACGCCAGCTGAAAGAAGTTGCTATAGCCGTAGCTAGTAGTACTACTAGCTTTAGAAGATTCTATAAATATTTCAAAGAAAAAATAAAAAATGTCAAGTGATGAAAGTATTTTGTCTCCAGAAGCTATTAAATTAGATGCCATAGGCATTGTCAATAATCTACTCCCAGAAAAGTCAAAGGAAAAATACCTGAAAGCCTATAAAGATTTTGACACATGGAAAACTGCAAAAGACGCAAAGTTTGTGTCTGAATCAGTGCTTCTGGTCTATTTTGAATATTTATCAGCTACAAAGAAGTCAAGCAGCCTGTGGTGTATCTATATTATCTTTCCATAATTGGACTAATGTCTCCAATATCAATTTGCACTTTTAATATGCTGTAATAAACACTATCTAATAAGCCTGGTTTTTTATTGTCTCGCATAAAGTGAGAAAAGTAGAGTATACACCACCGGGATAAAACTGTTTTTTTCTTGGGCGCTTGAATCCCTCACTGCACTCAGGACTCAATCTTAATTCCCTCGCTTTGCTCGGGAATTACCTTGTAACACCCTCGCTGCGCTCGGGAGTTAAATTTGGAGTCCTTCGTTACGTTCATGATTCAATGTAGCGCCCGTGACATAAAACACTGCTTTATCCCCTTGGTGTATAATCTACTATTAAATAAATAGCTACTCTCGCTACGACTTAATAAAGTGCAATTCAGGTCGCACAGCGCTAATGCCCTACAGTTATATTCACCTAGAAGTTGCCTCTTTTTCTATCGGGTACACTCATATATCTATTGACGCAAAGAGTTTTCTACTTTTAAATGAACTGCGTAGCATATTATAAAAAGAAAGCGATTGTCCGTACTAAGTTAAGCTTACAAGATATTGAAACATTTACGTTAAATATCTTGAGCAACAAATATACGTGATGTAGCGAGTACGTCAGTGAGCATCGAACTGAGGAAAGAGGGCCTCTTTCGGCCACGTATATTTATATTATCAAAAATTATACTATTATTAGCTTCACGCTAATGGTGCGGAGTGCGCCTGGTATTGGTAGATTGCAATCATCAAAATAATATTATTATGTTCTGTTAAGCGTAAACAAGTTAACTAATAGTTTAACTTGTCACACAGATGAATATCGCAAAAATAGCGAAATAAGCGACCATATATACCAAATGGCGGGTTACAGGCAGACCGGTGGTACGTGGCATGCGAGTGGACGCTGGTCTATTAATGTGGGGGTTACACTATCAAATGTCTTGCGATATTTTGAAATGACTGTCTACATATTTCAATATTTGTTTCGACATAGCCTTATAGATAACTTATAGTAGAACAACTTTTGTTACTATATATGCAGCGAACTAAAATGAAATATAGAGATAATATTGACAAATTTGACAGTGTAATACCCTAAAGTCAGTCCATCCTTACTTGTCTTATATGGTAAACAATCTTCACCCAACTCTTTATTGAAATAATCATTTATAAAATGCAACAAATGGTTTTCCACACATAGATTACGAAACAAATTGTTAATAAATTAACAACAATTTGATAAAGTTACTTACATATTTTTAAATAATTATTTAAGTTTAAAAGACGTATGACAACTGTCAAAAACTGTTTACTAAATAAGACAAGTAAGGATGGACAGACTTTATATGACTTCTGGGTAGGCTTTTGAAACATATTTTAGATGTTGCCATTTCCCCAATTGATTGAATGTTGGTTTAATCCTAAGTCAATTGAAGACTTTTGCGTATAGTAGTAACCGAGTGTGCTGCTGTTTCTACATTCTAAAGTCAACACCAATACAAAAAAAATACAAAATTATTCTCAGGTCAGATAATTATATTACAAACAAAGTTATTTATTAGAATAAGCCTACCCAGAAATTAAATAGATCAGTGTATTTTTCGTGAGCGTTACCGATGTGCGTTTCTAGAATAGTAATAAATGGTGTGAATTTTAATTTTTTGTGTGTATTTTTGTATTATACCAAATAATAAGCACTGAAAGCTATATCGGGTTATTCTGAACTTACCATCCATATTTCAAGGATGTGTCCAGTCCATGAAACTAAACAACTTTCTCTAAGAAACATGTGTCGAATTTCGTCACAAAATTTTGGTCATCCCATACTAAATTGATCACGTGATCTCTTTGATTTGTATGGATCACAAAGTACTTTTTTTATAATAGGAAATAGAGACCAATCTTCGAACATTTTTATGGAAGTATCTCACTAGCGCCATCTGTCGATTGAAGTATGAAACTTTATGTTCGTATTTTTCGTATAAGAAAATTTTATTTTATTAATCTTATGGGTGACTTATTTATTCTTTATTTATAGCAAAATATGAATGAAAAAAGGATAATTCAAAACAAAAAACACAAAAACATTTTGCACTCATATAGGATTGAACTCAGATCTCCACAGTAGTAGTGTCAAGTATACAGTGATTTGGTATCCATTACGCTAACTTGTCATTATTTCTAATGTCGAATTTTATCATTATATTGATTCGCACCATAACCATACTAATATCTCACCGTCTCAACGTTGATGTGGCGCCATCTATTCAATTACTAAATGAACTATCTTATAAGTAAAGAGCCCCCTAGAGATAGAATTACGCAACTTTCACAATAATAAGCTTCCAGGTTGACAGTACTAAGATTACGGCCCCTGGTATGGATAGTCGTTTTTTTACATATTTGGCCATATGTTCCTTAGATAATGTTGTTCAGTTTCAAGGACTGAACACATCCTCACAATTTGGATGGTGAATTCAAAATGACCCTGTATTTTTGTGTAAAATTTTTCGTCCCAGTATTTGTATGAAATCTTATGTTTTAACTGCGTTTGAACGTTTTTATTAATTAACTAAATCTTTTTTGTACCCAAAACAAATGCATATTCTAATATTAACAACAGCATTAAATATAAAAAAGCTGTAAACCTTTTAAGCTATAGCTAACAACCAACTAATTTACGTCTTGCAATGCCAGCGCATTTACAATCTTACTCCCTTCTAACAAGGTTCAAATTTCAGGTAATCTCACCAACTTAAAGACCCGTTCTATCGTGCCAGTGGACTTGAACGCTATTATGTGCTGGAACGCGCAGCTTATGAGCGAGTTTCATTTGCGATTGAATAATAGGCAAAAGGCTGATTACTATAGAATGGTGCACGCAAGATATATGGAGGCCATTGATAAGGTATGTTATTTAGGAATTTTAATATGTATTTATTTACTATCGCGTTTCATTATGTTACCGATAAATCAAGTATACTCTTTGAAATTGTGGCTCAAAAATGTGTATTTGACGTATTATTTTATTTTATTTATTTTAGTAGGTAGGTACACCAGCAAAACACTTATCAAACAATTACAAAAATTAAACGGTACAGACAAACATAAACTAATAAGTGTCCCATTATAGGTGACACAGCATTTAAGAAAATTAAAGTAATAAAACAAGCATCTAGAAGGAACTAAAAAGATAAACAATTATTTATATGGAAAATACATAATTATTATTATTTTAAAACTAAGTACTTTTTATATAATGCTAGATACTAATTAATCGTTCGTTGTTAGACCTCTTAATCGTGCTATGGATTTATGTAAATGCTGATTTATACGTGGTCAGCGACTAGACTCAGTGATTCGGAATTTCGGTCCCAGTAACGGTAGTCATGTAGACAGGATCGGCAGTGTGCCTGAAAATAGAACGGGTGGCTAGTCAGCTGGACTGACTTGCGAGCGATAAGTCAGCACTGGACTGGGTTTGAAACCAGTGCCGAATAAAGACAACTTGGTGCCCTAAGCAATCCACGCCTGTGGGCCCCCTATTATAGGGCTACTACAAAAGGGAGGATGCACAAATATTTTATTGCGATTTTTTGTCTGTTTCTGGAAAATTGATGGACTTTATCTGGTCTTAAATCTGTGTATGGTCACTTTCCATAGTCTTACTATTATCAGTGGCAATCAAACAAAGCTGTAGAACACGACAATAGCTAAACCGTATAGTAAACCTCGGAAAATAAAAAAATATAATTTTTGGAGATAAACAAATATAGGCTACGGCGGGTTGCGATCTGTAAAACTAAGGTTAAAGTATCTATAATTTCGTAATAAATAACTATATCACAACGGCAAACGGTAACCTTTTTCGTAATTTAAATGTACTAAGGGCTACTGTACTATTACTGACCCCGTATAAACCTGGCATAGTATTTAATCATCGTGTTCAAGATAAATATGATATTCTCAAATATTAATATTACTTATAATTTTTTTCTAGGTTCTATGGCACGAAGACGTAGGCGCATGGCTAGATTTCAACCTCGAGTCAGGCCGCCGAAGAGATTACTTCTACCCGTCCAACATCGCCCCACTATGGACCGGCTGTTACGACCACGCTAGAAAAGAGTATTTTGTTAATAGAGTCATCAATTACTTGGATAAGGTCAAGGTAAGAGACTTTGAACGTTATTGCCTTATTGTAAGAATCATTTCAGAATAACAGTTCATTAGAACCATTTTTTTTCGATATCGTATGCAAATTCAACAAAAACAAGTTTTGATTCAGGCAAAAGTAGCACACAGATATATAACTTAAAAACTAAATATATATTAATAGGCCAGTAAATTCTTACAAATGTTTTTCCTAAAATCGCACAACGCCATGTAAAGCTGCATTTTTGGTATGTTATTTGGACCCCTTAAGGGAGTGTGGAACCATGTTTTGCAAGCAAAAAAAGTTGTAGCATTTTTTTCAGTTTTTGCAGTTTTATTAAAAAACTTCGAGCTTTTGACATTAGTTGCCAACATCATTTTGAAAGTGTATTAAATTTCAAACAAATAAAGCCAACTTTTAGCTCTGTATGTCTAATAGATTTTTTGAGATATGATGCTTCAAACATTTTTTTTTATCTATTTTTATTTAGAGGCTGCTTCAAACATTGACACTCACCGGCATATCTAACCGCTTACACCGTTATTTTCATATAAACATGCTCACTTCACAGTCTCATAAATAAAAAAGGTTGTGCATCTCTGCAATGATTTGTATGTTGATAGATTAGTCTGGTTCTCATTTCTCGAATAAAAATGTCAAATAAGTATAGACACTTCTCAATTTATCCAAAAAGAGGAAAAGGTAAACCAATTTCCTCGTTCCATACAATGATATATGGTATTAAAATTATGCATTGCTTTATTGCATTTTTGGCGAAATTGAGAGATGTTTATGCTTATTTGACATTCTTATTCGAAAAACGACCACCTTCCTAAACTCTTAAACATACAAACCATTGCAGAGATGCGTATACTTTTATATTTATGAGACTGTGAAGTGAGCATGTTTGTATGAAAATAACGGTGTAGGCCAGGGGTCTCCAAACTACGGCCCGCGGGCCAGGTCCGGCCCGTGAGGACCAATAATCCGGCCCGCGGAAGCGGGCCGGGATTACTTGATATCTGGCCCGCCATAAACTGTTTTAAATATATTGTAACATTTAAAATGTAAGTAAATAAGTGATGGGTAGTAAATCAAGACTCTTTGGTCATGTTAAATAATATGTTTTATCTACACTCACAACGTAATGTTCCAAATATGAATTCAAGAAAGGTAATATAAATACGTACTTTATTTTCGTGGATAGGTAAAATTAAAAAATAAACTCATTACGATGCAGTCAACTGCATCATAAAATAACTTTTTTTCTCATTACGATACAGGGCAAATCCAAAAAGAAGGCAGTGCCGTAACATTAAAAAAAAACAACGATATTTTCCCACATATTTTTCATGATTAAAATGTACTCTATGGTAATCGATGACTTTAGTGCGATTAGTTTGTTGAAATGCACTGATCAATTTTTTTTTTCTAATGGAATGCGCGCCAAGCATTTCCGATAAAGTTTTGATTTCAATTTTTACATTTTGTTATACTTACTGAATTTTGTAGGTTTTTATTATTCTTGCTTTAAAATGTGAAAAAAAATTTAAAGTGCCCGATATTTTAGTTTAGATGCAGCTAAGGAATTGACTTATTACAAGGTAGGTACATAGCTAATACAAACAAAGTCTCTCTCTCTTTTCTAACGTTGATCTTTTATTTAGTAGGTTCAGTCCCAAATGTATGAGTGTAGATAAAGTAGTGTATGAAACTGCACATAACTAGGTATTAAAACACTCGTGTAATACTATTAAAAACCTCGCCTACGGCTCGGTTTTTTTCAAACACACACTCGTGTTTTAATACCCCTCTTTATGTGTCAGTTTCATAAACTACTATTATTTATTTTTACTAACTTTATTTATTGCACTATAAAAAGTTAAATTAACAAAATTATTAACAAAATAACAAAACAGAGAAGGACATAGGGTACCTTTTATCCCGAAAAATAAGTATTGTTCCCGAGGGATAGCAAAAAACCTTTCCACGCAGACGAAGTCGCGGGCGGCCGCTAGTATATTTATAAAACATGTAATAAAAAGTGCTTTTGAGGTTAAGTATGGGCACTTTGTTTGTAAACATTCTTTCCCTAAGTTGGCTGGAGTATAGATAGGGTTGCCAGATGGTTAGGATTTGCCTGGATTCTCCCGGAATACAAGATTAGTGGATGAAACTGTCTAAAAATCGCGCTGCGCGGCCATATTCTTACTATATACAGGCGTTAAAATTACATATTTATTTTAAACATTTATTTCTCCTGACCACAACCGCGAAATCCCGACATTTTAAAATTTTCTTCAGATATTTTGGACTTCCGAACTGGCAACCCTACTAAGTATAGGTCCTTTTTTTGGCCCTTGCGACTTCGTAGAAGAGTCAGTCCGGCCCTTAGGCCAAAAAGTTTGGAGACCCATGGTGTAGGCGGTTAGATATGCCGGTGAGTGTCAATATTTCAAACATAATATCTCAAAAACTATTGGACATACAGAGCTGAAAGTTGGCTTTAATTGTTTGAAATTTAATACACTTTGAAAATGATGTTGGCAACTAATGTCAAAAGCTCATAGTTTTTTAATAAAACTGCAAAAACTGAAAAGAAATGCAGTTTTTCACGTATAACGCAGCTAGCACAACTTTTTTTTGCTTGCAAAACATGGTTCCTATTTATATCCCATCTACCCCCGTATTACAATCTCTTAAACTTGCCAGTTTTTTGAATGGCTATCAATCCGTCTCTTTTATTTGCTACATAGCGAGAAAGAGATGTAACTATAGTAATTCATAAACCCGGCAAGTTTTAAGAGCTTGTAATATACCCTCGGGTCATACAAGATCTTTTAAAGTTCAATGTTATTAGAAATAAAACACTTTTTACGGATTACAGCGCATATTAGTCAATTCAATTCAGATTATGTTTTAGAATTATTTAGTTTTGATTTGTTGGTTTTTTAGGTTTCCTGACGTTGTGACACCTTTCCAGGGGCCATGTATACGCGCTATAATCCTAAAATAGTGTTTTATTTCTAAGAAACTGTACGCGCGGAAGCCTTAGAAATATTCAATGTTATCCTTACATATAATAAAACAATAAAAAAGTGTGTCTGTACATTACATATATTTAAAAAAAAAAATCTGGGGCGATGAAAACATACTAATAGAGTAAGAATTTGAAAAAAAAGTGTGTGTTTGTCTGTTTGAACACGCTAATATCTGGAAATACTGCACGGATTTAGTTCATTTATATGCATACGCCGAAGTCATAAAGTCCACGCGTACGAAGTCGCGGGCATCAGCTAGTTCTTTATAATCTTTGTGTTAAATAAATTGGAAAAAAAGTCCGTCGAATGCGTTTATTTGCTGTTAATGCAAATTATTTGTATTAAAAATTTTTTTAATACATACATGTCCCACAGGTGGACGTATTCGAAGGCGGCATCCCCACCACTTTCGAGCATTCAGGCGAACAGTGGGACTACCCCAACGCGTGGCCACCCTTACAGTACATGTTCGTGACAGGGCTGGCCAACACAGGGTTGCCAGAAGCAACGAGATTCGCCAACGAAATCGCCACTAAATGGGTGCGATCCAACTTCGAAGTTTGGAAGCAAAGGAGCGCTATGCTGGAAAAAGTAAGTTTAGAGTTATTATAGGAAGCGTCGAGGTCACCAGTGTGGGAATGAAGTATGAAATGGTAGTATGGAAGGGTTAGCCACTGATAGGAAGGCCAAATGGAAGATCTTCCTCCGGGCTGGGTGGTATTAGCCCGGGGACCGCGGTCATACCGATGATGGTTGGCAGTTGTATATATGCTGCTTCGCTGACATAACTCCGTTAGCGAGATGTAGGTTACTCCATATTTTCTTCATACTACGAGGTGCTATTCCTTACTAATCTTTGTGTTGTTTGTCGTATACGACACTAGCGCCATCTAGTCACATGGTGATGAATCTTGTTGCAACCATGACATCGTAGGTAGATGCCGCTACATTATCATTAGTACTTTTAATAAAACACATGGAGACTAAGGGCGTCCGCTTCGTTAAGCGGGATCCCGGCGGGGGTACACGGCGCAGGAATATAGATTGCTGATTTTCTGGCAGACATATGCTTGCAGTGCATGAGTAAGCTCTAATCTACGTCGCGCGCATGCCCCGCTTAACGCAGCGGACGCCCTAATCGACAACTAAACTGCTTCCTACTAATATTATAAATGTGAAAGTTTGTGGGTTTGGATGTTTGTTCCTCAATCACGCAAAAACTTCTCAACGGATTTGGTTGTTATTTGGCACACAGATAGTAGACAGCCTAGATTAAAACGTAGGATACTTTTTATCCCGATATTCCCACGGAAACGGGAACCACGCGGGTTAAACCGCGGGTGGCAGCTGGTTTACTATAAAAAAACCCCACCATTAGTCTCGTGCTCGATTGTATGTAAAAATGCTAATATTATGAAAAATCATTTCAATACATATACATAATACAGAAAAATGGCACGTTGATACGTAAAGAATGGTTTCGCCATCCCTGATCTATAAATACAATACAGCGTGAAATTTTAATCATTTGGTTCCCGCAGTGGGTGGTTCCACTCATGATTACAATCAACTTTTACTATGTGGCCAACTCTGATTGTAATCATGAGTGGAACCACCGCACTGAGGGAAACAAATGATTAAAATTTCATCGTTTGTAATTTTGTAACTGATTTATGTCTGTACATTGACAATATTTAAGAAAAAAATAAAATATCAATTTAAGAAAAAAAATACAAGGTGTTTGGTAAAAGCCTTATAAAGCCGAATGTGGTAGACCAGTGGTGAGGGACCATCAAACTGAACAAGTTTTTTTATGGGACCAACTCTGAAATCGCGAAAAAAAAATCAGCTGTTTCATACAAAAATTAATAACGAAAATATCAAAATGTATGAAACAGCTGTATTTTTTTCGCGTTTTTAGAAATGGTCCCATAGTAAAAGTTGTTCAGTTTGATGGTCCCTATCTACCCTATTCGGCTTTATAAGGTTTTTACCAAACACCTTGTATAAGAGTAATAGAAGCCAAAACAATATTTTTTTATCTGTCTGTGTGTTTGTTGTACGCGCATCACGCAAAAACTACTGCACCAAGTTAGATCTGGTTAACAGTAATTGTTTCTGAGAGTCTAACATAAAATCTTCTTGATACGCCAACTAGAAAGAAAGAAGCGGACGCGGACGAAGTTGCGGGCGGCCGCTAGTCTTGAATAAACAAACGCTTTTCCTTTAGGGAATTGGAGGGCTGGTTGGTAACCGTGTAATTCAGCGGTAAAAGCAGAATTGTCTGATCTATAGCGAAGCGTCTCCGTTTTGGCTTGGGCAAAATTGTTTTCGTATGTCCGGTTGACCGTCTGTTCTCTTCTAGAGATCGCATTTCTCAATCAATCCTCGTGAAATTTTGTGAGCGGGTTCGATAATTATATAGATTTTTTGCCGATTCGAAATACTTTTCGACATTAAAAAATGTCACAAACTCGAGATCGCTCACAGAACCTCCTCCTTTTATGAAGTCGGTTAAAAGGTACTGTTTCCTTCTAGTACGATGCCACAATCTTCGGCGGGTACGGAGGTGGTGGCGAGTACGTCCTACAAACTGGCTTTGGGTGGACCAATGGAGTTATCATGGCGCTACTGGACAGATATGGAGGTACGATAATGCACTTTACTACTATGGGAACTAGGCTCATAATCGCGCTTTATTGCCAAGCTTTCTGCTTACTATCCCCGTCAATTGGTAATGCGCCTGGCGGCCATGATTTTTACCTCAAAAACGAAAAACAACTGTAATTTTTTTATATACCTAGCTAGACCCTATCTTATTGAAAATAATAATTCAATAATATTAGATTACCTATTAGAATTTGCTTGTTTCATGACATTTTTAGTGGCGGATCACGTCGACGTGGATGTTAATGTGACAAGGTTCCAGCGCATTACCAATTGACGGGGATAATACTTCTTCTTTCTTATCGTATAGGTAGTGGCCACCTCTGGTGTTAGAGTTTATCAAGCCGCCTGTAAGGCCACTGACTTGGCTTAACGACTGTTATGATGACAACAGCCAGGACCGACTGTTTAACGTAGCACGGAAGCGCTCAGTTTTAATGCCACTTAACGGTCACCCATCCGACACCTGGCCGGACCGAGCGTTGCTTAACAAACGTGATCGAGTACGATCAGTCTGTCTATCTCCGCCATGAGCACCTCTGCTTACTAAATTAGCTGCAGATAACATAAGCTTTTGATTATTTCATTACATAATATGCTACGATGTATGTAAATACAAAATATGATACGATACAAGATATGATCCAAACGTTGATGGCCTATATGAGTAACACTAACTAAATAACGGGTGTAGCAAGACACTCAACGAAGCCGAAGTCCACACATTCCGCCCATCATCAGGATCATTTTTGTCTTTTAGACTATACCTGGGATGGAAAACTAATAGCTACGAAGTTACTGAAGGTCAAAGTCAATTTTTTTTTAATTTTTTTTTATGAAATCTTATTTGTTATTTCCAAATTTTTGTCCAAGGAAACATTATCAAAATTTTATGAATTTCGTAACAAACAATGGCTTAAAAACGTCGTTACTCAATGTATTTCATGAGTATGCACGTAAACGCTGCCTTTCAACTCGGCCGCACGCAGCTGTATAGCATACACTCGCAGGCGCTATCTGTTGTACGCGTTACATTGCGTGGTAATGTATGCAAAGCTTTTTTAACACCAAAAATTAAAATCGTTTCCCAGCAATCATTTTGAACAGAAATGGTCTTGATGATGGACCGAATATGTAGACCTCGGCTTCGTTGAGTGTCTTGTTACACCCGGTAAAGAATGAAATAGTCAAAGCACATTATGGCCAATTTCATGATATGGCTACGACATCAGCCTTTGAACTTTACTACCATGACATACAATAATGCTGTCCTACATATCTAATTTTTTAAGATTTTATAATTTAAAATGCTTTTCACCGCTCTAATCATGTTTTTTCTCCATTCATTCATTCACGACGAGAAGTTGGAGAACTAGGTATGTCATTCATTCATACTTTTTTGGTTCAGAATAGTTTATGTTATATTATGCGTTATTTAATTTGCGCTTATTATCATTAAAATTATTAATTTATTATTATGAATTAAAAAAATACTACTTGTATTTATTAGTGTAGTGTACCCAAATTATGTTATGCCTTTTTGGGTTTTTTATATTAATTTAATAAGCGTAGATTTTCAAATGGGTTAATAAATACGAAAGAAAAATATTTTATTGTAGTAGCTTTTAGTTTATTCAATGTTTATTTATATTTATAGGCTTTTTTGTTATTATACTGTACTATTATTATTATTGTATCTTAATAGATAATGAACTCATAATTTAATGCTTGGAAATATAATTATTTTATTTTTAAGTAAGTACAGTCAATACTTAAACTATGAATTTATGAATATTTATTTTATGAGTAAATTACCTATAATTTTTTTTTATTACTGCATGCCAGGGGCTGACGTAGACTAATTCAATGGGCTTTGTAGTTTATGGTATTTTAGTTTATTATCAATGTTTAGCTAAAATTATTTGCACGGTTATTATCAATTTATTTTTAAACCTCTCTTCCTGTAACTTTTGGCCATTTTTCAGAGCAGGTTTTACTGGTTACCGTTAGCAACTATATTCTGGTTTAATTAAAAAATTAAACAGATTTTTTTGAGTAAAATACCTTATAGGTTTGGTAACGAGAACTTATTCGTAACCTGTAAAATTTTTCTTAAATGTTGTAAAATATAATTTGATTATTTTCATGTAGTGATATTTTTGTGAAATTATATTAATTTTTAACAGTTTTGTGTCACAAAGTAATGTAAATTTCAATCTTAAAATTTTGTAATTTTTTTATAATTTATAATCTATTACATTAGTAAATGAGTCAAGTTTACTGCTTTACAAAAAAAACAGAATATAACAAGTTTTATGTATATTTTTCAGTATAATATCGTATTTAATTTACAATTTCTTCTTTATTATTCTGTGACTTCCCTATCAAACTATATTAAACCTGAAATCGGTACTGACTGGCCAAAAAGTGTATTTTTGTGTAATTAATTTCCCAATAAAAATATTTTTAACCTTTAAATAGTGGCTGAAAAATCTGAAAATTCCGAAAAATCCGAAAAGTCCGAAACTCTTACAAAGCCCATATTAGTCGAGCCCACTGGACACGCAGTGACCAGTGAGCTCTTCACAGAAACGATTTCGGCAGCGGACGCGTTCGGCACGGGCGTTGATAACGGCGCCGTGCACAACGCGCAAGTCGGCGCGGGAGGGGTCGCCACCGCCATCTTGGTTGTCCTTGCATCTGTGGCCGCGGGAGCGTTGGGGTGAGGTGAGTAAATGTCGACCTTAAGACGCTGTTACAAAAGTAGAGTTTCTCGAACACGAGTGGCGATGGCATATACACCGTTATTTTTTAAGTATATCTAAAAATTAAATGGGGATTTCAGACCACGTAAATGAACAACTTTTACTATGCGGCAAACCACAGAATCGCGAAAAAAATATTATACTGTATTGTACTTTTCTATGGAACATTTTTTTCGAGATTCTGTGGTTCGCCGCATAGTAAAAGTTGTTCATTTACGTGGTCTGAAATCCCCATTTAATTTTTAGATATACTTAAAAAAATAACGGTGTATACATCGCGCAAATAGCGCCATCTGACAGGTTTATCACACACCAGCGATTTACCGGATCTGGGCCCTGATATTCACAAACGTCGGAAATTTTCCGTATGTAAGTAATGCTATGCTTTCCATATATTTACTTGATGATTTCCGTAACTTTTGACAGTTCGATTTGAAACGAAGACTTAATGCGTAATTTATAATTTTATATTTGATTTCAATGATATTTTTAATGTGTGATCAGATTTAATCAATTTTGTGATGATGATGATGATATGGACCTAGTCTGAAATAAATTTATTTTATTTGAATTCGTAGATTCATTTCCGACAGCTATTTGTTGACGGTAAATTTAGTATCTGTCTGAAAGAATATTGACATTTTGAATACAGAAACCATAGAGTAAATATATGGAAAGCATAGCATCGGATACCAAAAGTTTCCGGCGTTTGTGAATCAGGGCCCTGAGCCCTGATTCAAATGGCTGACTTTCTATCTATTGAAAGTTTTCTATCTAATCTTTCTATTCGTTCGCTAACTTAACTAAAAAATCTGTTCCGTAAACTTGTCTATTCCATTTAAAACAAAAATGTAAAGTGGTTTACATAAGCTGGCTACGTGACAATCTTCTAATGTTTATTTTTAATTAAGCTTACCTAAGTTAGAAAACGAAAATTCGCCATTGGAATAGGGGGACAGGCGATATTCATAGGTTAACCTGTCAGGTATTATACCAGGCAGACATAAAAACGCAACAAACAGACAGACAAAATTCCTTTGAGTCTGTTTTTTTATTCGCTGAGACAAAAGTGGCACCTTTATCTAAGTATACATTTTTAAATCGCTTAGATTTCTTTTTACGATTAATATTTTTAATGATTCTTATTAATTTATTTAAATTACTTACTAAACAATAATTTTCAAACGACCGAAACGGGCAATTACGAATGTACGAAACGTAATTTTTGTCTTAGGGATAAAAAACATACTTTGGATAATAGGCATCAACTTGGACACTGTTTTATCAACTTTAATACTATTTTTTTAATTAGATTTTTCTCTTGTTTCAGATATAATTTATTTAAACATCTTGGTATTGGTTAAGTACCGAGAGAGTTCCACAATGACGCCCAAAAGTAAGATCTTTCCTTTATTTAATAAGCTAGAGGCAAAGATATTAGTACAAATACATTCCATTATCGACTATAGTACAATACTGCGTGAAATATAAATCGTTTTTGGTTCCCGCAGTGAGGTGGTTCCACTAATGATTACAAGCAACTTTTACTATGGGGCCAATAGGCATGACGAATGATTTTGAAATCCTCTTTCGTAATGTAGGTGCACGTTTACTATTTACGAAAAATGCTTTATTTCGGTAATAAACTAGAGTTTAACAAAGTTCAAAGCCATTTTTAAATATTTTTTCAATAGCGCGCGAAAAAAGCTCTCAGGTGTCATGACGCCACTCTGACGTCACGCCTAGGTAAACATTGTCTTGCGTGACGTTCGGTTGACACAATTTTCGAGCGGTCTAGTGACACTAGTTAGTGACAGTGAAGTTTGTTTACCTAGGCGTAACGTCTGTGACTTTCAGACAAAATGGCCGATTGCAGTATTTTAACCGTTTAATTTATTAAAAATATAGTTAATCTCAGGTGTCTTAATAAAACTAAATCAGTCTATTCAATCCTTTTAATGTCTATTATCCCCTAAAATAATAAAATCTTTGATTATTTGATACTGTCGTCACGCCTATTCTGAAAAAAACAGCTGTTCCATACATTAAGGTCGAATAGGTATTTTTCGCGATATCAGAGTTGGCCCCATAGTAAAAGTTGCTTGTGATCATGAGTGGAACCAGTCCACTGCGGGAACCAAATTATTAAAATAGGTTTTACACTATAATAGTAAAATTGAATTACATATCAATAGTCTGTCTATCCTTACTTGTCTTATCTTCACCCATCTCTTTATTGAAATAATCATTTATAAAATACAACAAATTGTTTTCCACACATAGATTACGAAATAAATTGATAGTAATTAATAACAATTTGATCAAGTTACTAATATATTTTTAAATAACGATTTAAGTTTAAAAGTCGTGTGACAACTGTCAAAATCTAACTAAATAAGACAAGTAAGGATAGACAGACTTTAGTGCAGGCACAGGTCTAAAAGACAGTTAAAATACAATTTAATCTTAATTTTAATTAATTTAGTTTTATTTTTAAGTCTTTCGTTACTGTATCGTTATCTAAAACAACAAAAAGGCCGGTGCATTATTGTAATAAAAACTTTTTTCTTTGCATGCTATTATTATTTTTTTTCATTTTTCTCTTACTCTTTTACCTATATTTGGAAAAATTGTGATATTGTAAAACGATCAGTATTTTATATAATTTATTTGTAATCTTAACTATAACACAGGGTGCTTAAAACTAATGATTAGGTATTTTTCTAAAAAATATTTCTTTGCACAGTCAGCATTATTAATAAAAAAAATCTTATTTATCTTGAGTAATAAAAAAAATTTAGTGTAGATTTTAATAGTACTGACTGTAAGTATATTCAACTATTTATATCGTGTTATTTTATCTTATAACTATATTTTCACTGTAACATTTAGTTAATATTACATAAGAAGTGAATTATTTAAATAAATAAGTTTGTTTTCACGTCGATTTATGGCTCTTAGTTTTTTAATATAAAAAACGTTCGCAAATATCACACCTAACTATTTTTGCAATTATTTAAAACTAGCGGCCGCCCGCGGTTTCACCCGCATGGTTCCCGTTCCTGTAAGAATATCGGAATAAAAAGTATTCTATGTTTTAATCTAGGCCATCTACTATCTGTGTGCCAAATTTCAAGCAAATCTGTTCAGTAGTTTTTGCGTGATTGAAGGACAAACATCCAAATCCACAAACTTTCACATTTATAATACTAGCGGCCGCCCGCGGTTTTACCGGCATGGTTTCCGTTCCCGTGGGAATATCGGGATAAAAAGTATTCTATGTTTTAATCTAGGATATCTACTATCTGTGTGCCAAATTCCAGCCAAATCCATTCAGTAGTTTTTGCGTGATTGAGGAACAAACATCCAAACATCCAAACCCACAAACTTTTTACATTTTTACAGCAATTTAATACCTAATACATTTTGCTTCTTAAGAACCATACTGTATACAGGAAACGTTCTAGATCGTGTCTTGCAATTCCTTACCGGATGTATCCGCTTATGTCCGCAATCGTCACTCCACATAAACGATAGTAGGGTGACAACCCTATTGCTAATCTTCAGGACATAGATAAATTTTATATTTGAAATTGACGAAAAAATAAAAGTCTCGTTTTGCTTGTTCATTATTTTATTAGAGATAGTTCTTATTCAAATATTACAAGTCCAGTGTTTATTACAGAGTGAAATTAAGTATATATTTTTATACAATAATAGAGACACCTAGACGAATAAACTTATTTGTCCCTTTTATAACAATCGAGACGTTTTTATTAAGATTATAGCTCTTAGGACATATGTAATAAGGTACCAATTTCCTTTCTATATTTTCCTAACAATAACAGATACTTAACTAATAAATTAATTGGTTAGATTAGGTTAAAACTGTAGTTAACCAATACAAAACTTAAACATTAACATAAAAATTTAGGAAACTAGGAACGATTTGCCTCTTAACTCATTTTATCTTGAATGTCATTATCCTTTTATACGTAACCAGATAATAAAAAAACACAATGAATAAACACATTATTGAATGTTGAAATTTAATTAACTCATTTAATTAAGAACTGCCTTAATAACACTGATCGCGAGCTTCCTTCATTAATGAATTGTTATTTTTAGCCAGGCTGTTCCTTTCATTGGCCATGAAGATAACCTTGATTCAAACTTTATTGTGTTTAATTATTATTAGGTAAGACTTTTGAAAAATCTTTGTGTAGTATATATTGTTACAAAGACCGTTAAAGTAAGAAAAAACTGGACAAGTGCGAGTCGGACTCGTCCGGGTTCCGTACTTTGTAGGTACTTGAATATTATTTAATCACAAATGTATAGTTTTTAGACTTTCCCTTTACTTGTAGTATAAGACGATATTACTTGCCAAATTTCATAGTTCTAGATCAACGGGAAGTCCCCGAAGAAATTTTGATTCCCTTTTCAGTTTCAAGGGACTGTAGACTTGAGTATATGTTTTTAATTTCAACTCGATACCTCCACGCGTTCCCGAGATAAAAGGTCTTGTTAGACAGACAGACGGACAACAAAGTGATGCTATAAGGTTTCTGTTTTTTTTCCTTTTGAGGTACGGAACCCTATATAAAAATATTAGACCTTGCAGATATTCTATACTTATTTTACAGGGGTAATCCTTACTAATATTATAAATGCAAATGTCCGTTTGTTTATTTGTTTGTTTGTTTGTTACGCCTTCACGTCGTAACTACTGAACCGATCATCACGAAATTTTGCATACACGTTGTCAGGGGTGCAGAAAAGGACATAGGGTACCTTCCATCCAGAAAAAACATATAGTTCCCGAGGGATAGCAAAAAAACTGTCCACGCAGACGAAGTCGCGGGCAGCCGCTAGTTTATAATAAATAATAAAGTAAAGTGTGAAGTAGAGTAGTAAAGCCGGACAGACAGAGAAGTAATTTTATTAATATATTCTCATCGAGTCACACTGAAACGAGTCACACTGTGACTGGTTGAGAAAAATATTCGAAAAGCTATTTTTTTTTTCTCAACCAGTCACAGTGTGACACGTTTCAGTGTGACTCGATGAGAATAAGGCGTTTTTCCTTTTTTGGGTAAGAAACCTTCAAAAGTCGAACAACAAAACGGACCTCAATCCCGTTTTTTTTTCAAAAACTCTTATCTGGCATTTTGATTGCAAAGAGTTGTTGTTTACTTTGCACTCCAGTTCGAAAACAAGTGCGTGGTACATTTTTTATTTATTTTGACTTCATATAGGTGCCATATTTTTATGTAGGTATAATTTTCCACGCGTAGGTAAATATTGTTGAAGATACATAACGTCATCAAGATATCTAAATGAATGACAAATAAAACTGATGTTTTTCAAGGTAATTTAGAAATAGTTAACGCATACCTACGTTTAAAACGTTTGTAAAACAGGTATTTATCATAGTAATGGTAGATTGTTTGATAATCTTAATCTAAATCGACCATATTCAGGGACGGCAATACTCGACCTAAAAATACAACTATCCAATTAAATATCAGATCATAATTATATTATTACATTTAGGTACGTTGCCATAATTCTAGAGTTTTTAGTCTTTTTAGTCATGTCTAAAAATATGTATTCATTTTAGAACATTGTCACTCTAAGGTAGTTGTCATTTGTCATTTATTTTTATTCAAAAAAGTAAAAGCTTGATAGAGTGACAAAATTCTAACTATATACATATTTATAGAAGTGATTGTACTATAGTTATGTGTCTTAACTATACAATCTATTTTAAATATTATACATAAATACCATATGAACATACATGGCTCCGAACATCTTATATGTATCATCGTAGGAATCGCTACCCTTATGGCCGGTATACATTTTGATTAGTGTTTAGTGCGAGTGGCTCGTTTAGTGTTTAGCAAAAAACAATTACTTAACACTAATCAGAGACTGTCCGAACGTGTTTTTTGCTAAACACTAAACGAGCCACTCGCACTAAACACTAATCAAAATGTATACCGGCCATTACACCAAATGACGGTTTAGGGGGCATTAGGAAAATTAATTCAGCTTCAAGTTTATCACATTTTAGTGCAATTTTCAGGAATGTTTTGTCTTTGCTTGTTTGGTGTTAAGTGATTTTTTTCTTCAAATTCTTCGCTATTGCTTCGCTTTCTAATAATTTATTGACATGAGTTTGCCCTAACATGTTACTTTATCTAAGGGGACTGAATCCTTAGATTATTTTGAAAGACTGAATCATCAATAAAAAAATAAGGTCTACCCTTTTTATCGTCAGAACATGGTCACCCTAACTTTATAAGTGTTCTAGCCAGGATAGACCATCCTAGCAGTTATATTTTTAACTCGGGACTGTAGTAACGAAGAATAAATTGATGGACTTTTGTCATAACAGGACAGACAAATCTTGAGGAAACAATGTAGACATGCGGTCAAGTGTTTTAGCACTTATTCCTTGACAGTAAGATTCAAATTTAAAATGAAACTTCTTCCACTTTTCAAGAGATTTTTTTTATACAAACCACATCAATCATTTTAGCCCCAACTCTTTCGATTCTGTTTTGTAGTAGACTAGACTAGAGTAGCTGAAGTCGCTCTGGCGAGTAAACAGTAATTTTCTGTAGCGGTCGCCCGTCGCCGGTCGCCGTCGCTATAGTAGAGTATACAGGGTTATTTGTAAAACACCAACAACCTCGCAAAAGTAGATAACTAACATCATAAACAACGTTTGTTCTACTACTTCTCGAAAAAAGACAAAAAAAAACTAATTTCCATACAAATGTCCGAACAGCTGATCGAGTTTTGTATGAAAAGTCGTTTTTTTGGCTTTTGGAAAGTCGTAGAACTTACGTTGTTGTTTATGAAGTTAGTGATCTACTCTTGCGAGGTTTTAGTTGAGCATTTAGATGGGTCGATTTTCCAGGCGACATGCTAAGTTACTTTAGTCTAATAGGGCTTTTTACTGTCGCTTGTAAAAACCATCGCATACCTAATTTCAATGATGTGGCAATTCCTTTTACAAGCGGTTGTTGATGGAAAGCGCTAGTTGACTAAAATCGATCAGCAAATCGCCTGCCAAGTCGACCCGGTAAATACCACATCCAACAAATAACCCTGTATAGGTACTACGTGTTTTTTTTTATAATTTGGTTCCCGCAATAGGGTTCCACTCATGATTACAAGCAACCTTTACTATGGGGCTAATTCTGCTAATCGCAAAAAAACAGCTTCAAGAAATAAAAACATTGCGCTTTTGTATGGAACAGCAGATTTTTTTTCGCGATATCAGAGTTGCCCCCCTAGTATAAGTTGCTTGTAATCATGAGTGGAACCACCCCGCTGCGGGAACCAAATGATTAAATTTTCAGCGTATTGTTGTCCTGTAAACAATAAAGGTTTGATATTTCCTAACCGATTAACCAAATAGTTGAGAAATAAAATAGTTTATCAGTTTCCGTTTGATCGAAACGGAAAAAGGGCTTCCATCATAACTTATCAAAACTAAAATGGCGTTAGCTTCTTTCGCAAGTGCTTGTAACATTGGACTACATAAACTAACACTTAATAAATATTAAAGAATGGTTTATAAAATTTACTAAATTTAACTCCTAATTTTTAAACAGCCTAATTTTTTTTATTATGATACTAGATTAGCGTATTTTTTTTAACACGTTTTACTATCCTCGTCAATTGGTAATGCGCTGGAACCTTGTCAAATTAACATACACATCAACGTCATCCGCAACTAAAAATGTCAAAAAACAGAAATTCTAATAGGTATTATAATATATTAATTATTGAATTCTTATTTTCAATAAGAAAGGGTCTAGGTATATGAAAAAATTACAATTGTTTTTCGTTTTTGAGGTTAAAATCATGGCCGCCAGGCGCATTACCAATTGACGCGGATAGTAATTAGGTTTCTTTCGCGTTTGTTTGTCTACTTGCAAACTATTATAAAATTATATTAAACGATTATAAATTATAATTAATTTTACAGACCGATCTATATTTAATTTCATCTAGTCCCACTAGGTCATGCCCCTAAATTCGTGACCTGATGAGGACATAACCTATTGGCACTAGATGTTTAATTTTGAACATCATCCATATATTATCAAAATACCTATCACTAAATAACTAATCTACCTTGATATTGTTTTGCTCAATAAAAATTGTTATGTTCATATTTTTTTGCTTGTTAACGTAGCTTAATTACAATCGTGACTATCCAAATACTTTATTTCTACGGTGTAAATAAAGTGATATAGTTAAAATATGGCGCAGGTTATCAGAAAATATTCCATGACAAGTAAATAAAGTAAATAAATAATATTTTTGCAGACGTTTAACAACTGTGCATACTTGGTACTGTATATATGGTACAGTCATGTCTATAAATATGTGTGCAGTTTGGAACTTTGTCATTTTGTTGTAGTTTTCATTTGCCATTGATTTCTGTTAAAAAAGGTAATAGCTTTAGAGTTACAAAATTCTAAACTGTGTAAATTTTTAGGTGTAGGTTAGCGAAATATCGATATTTGTGGCATCGATGTTATTTATTATGTATTTGTCTTGTTGCATAACTTCACGTCACGTACCATTGTGAACATATAAAGATGCATGGATACACTTTCGGAAGATGCATGGATTTAAATTGTATGGTTGGTTAGTGAAAAAATATTATTATATTCATTTATCGTGTATCGTATTTGTGATACGGGCGCAACGAAAGTCGTTTAACACAAGCACTTAACATACTTTGCCATAGCATATTTTTTGACAGATACTTGTTGACCGAGCGAGCGCCAAGCGCGAGCGAAGCGTCTCCGTTTTAGCTTGGGCAAAACTGCTTTCGTATGTCTGTCCGTCTGTTCACCTCTACAGGGGCCGTACCAGCTGACTTACATGGTTATCGTAATCGCTTTCATTTGACAGATGGCTGTGATACATTGCTACTTTTTCTATGGTAAGTTTTTATTTATGCCAAATAGAAGCAGCAATGTCAAATGAAAGCGGTTACGATAGCCATGTAAGTTAACCGGTACGGTCCCAGGTCGCATTCTGACCCGATTCTCGTGAAATTTTGTGAGCAGATTCAATAATTTTATAGATTTTTTGTAGATTCCGTTTATCGAAATTAATTGACGTAAGATGTCGCTGACAATCACGACGTTCTGAAATGTCAATTTGATACACCTAACGTCACTTCTATTCTATTCGAGTAATCGAAAGCCAAGCGTTTATCATTTGTCTAGGCCCTCTGTAACCACTCTCATCTCTAATAAGAATAATCGAGATATCCTTTTACCCTCTGCTATCTTCATCTTCTATCAATTTAGGTCATCTCCACATGCAACGCTTTATGCACGCAATTTTTGTCCTGTACCTACCTTCTTTAATAAATGTAGTCTGTAAAACCTAAAAATTAAAATTTAATCTCTACCTATCATATACCTACCTACCTATCGATACCTAAAATGATATTTCGAACTAACCGATGTCTGAACGTATAAGATATTTACGAAAAAATTTAATGAGGGGTCTTTATAGAAGTATTAGAAGCCATTTTTTTGTCTATATTATGTTTGTACTCGCGTCACGCAAAAACCACTGCACCAAATTGGATGCGGTTTTTTCATGTGTCATCTTGATACGCTAACTAAAACAACAAAATAACACGCGGACTAAGTCTCAATAAAAAATGTAAATCTCAGTAATATCATCCAATCAAGTTCAATAATTCAAAATGAGAAAAATAAAAAATCGTTCTAATACTATAAATAATATACAAAAAATCGCCTTGCACCAGATCATACTCTCAGGCTGGAATCAAACCCGCGACCTTTGGAAGTCCGGTCCAATGCTCTTCCAACTAAGTGACATGGTAGCTCAGTTGTAAGAACATTGGACCGGACTTCCAAAGGTCGCGGGTTCGATTCCCGTCTGAGAATATAATCTGGTGCGGTGCGAGTATGTTTTTTTTAGTATATTATTTAGTATTGTAATTATTACACTCACAGTGCTCTTATTAAAGAGCACTGTGAATGCTAAAATCTAACTGCAAAATCGTTTCAATATTAATTTAACAAAAAGTTAATTGTTAATTCCACTAATTTAACACTCGTTAATAACTGGCGGCCAGCGTGTTGAGTCGCACCATCATATTTTAGTATGTGTAGTATTTTTTATTACACAATAAACGTGTATTGTGATTAAAAGAAACTTTTGCTACACATCGATAATTCGTCATGGCTGTGCCTAGCACAATTATTAGCACGTTCGCTCACAAGGCCACTGCGACAGACACATCCTTCCATTGTTATGTTATATGTCACAGATGTAAGGCATAAGCGGTAGCGGGTTGGGAGTCTTTATAACTTTAACAGTGACTTGCACCAAAACGCTGTCAAAGTTAAAGTTATCGTCAAATGGTAATGCTACCTATTTGTCACGTCAAACTTGTCAAAGGACATCATGCTGGCTGACAACCTCTTTTTTGGCCAACTTATGCATAACCGGTACTATAACAAGCTTGTTATCGTTATAACTTTAACAGTGACTTGCACCAAAACGCTGTTAAAGTTAAAGTTATCGTCAAATGGTAATGCTACCTATTTGTCACGTCAAACTTGTCAAAGGACATCATGCTGGCTGACAACCTCTTTTTTTGGCCAACTTATGCTTAACCGGTACTATAACAAGCTTGTTATCGTTATAACTTTAACAGTGACTTGCACCAAAACGCTGTCAAAGTTAAAGTTATCGTCAAATGGTAATGCTACCTATTTGTCACGTCAAACTTGTCAAAGGACATCATGCTGGCTGACAACCTCTTTTTTTGGCCAACTTATGCATAACCGGTGCTATAACAAGCTTGTTATCGTTATAACTTTAACAGTGACTTGCACCAAAACGCTGTCAAAGTTAAAGTTATCGTCAAATGGTAATGCTACCTATTTGTCACGTCAAACTTGTCAAAGGACATCATGCTGGCTGACAACCTCTTTTTTTGGCCAACTTATGCTTAACCGGTACTATAACAAGCTTGTTATCGTTAAAGTTAGGTGGTGCAACTGAGCCTTAGTTAGGTAACTTCGAAATAAAACACTTTTAACGGATACTAGCGTCACATAGCGCGGTTCAATTGAAAATACTTTGGTGATCAGTTGGGATTTAGTTACCAAATCTGCGCTAGTATTCGTAAAAGAGTTTTATTCCAATGTCCAGTATGTGCTAAAACTTGAAAAGTGAATTTAAGATAACTATCAATATAACTTGAACAAGTGGTGACTTGTGTGTATGACATTATGAGGTGTCATCATCAGATATTTTTTTATGTTTTTCCACTGCTGGGGCACTGGCCTTTTATGGATGGATAAAGAGGATAATAGGACAGGATATATAATAGAATATTTCGATTATAAGTATTGAAAAAATATACAGGCACAAAAATATCACAGCAAAATTATATCTTTGCTTGTGGGAAATGAAGAATCTTCACTCCTCTAACATGATTCGTCCTTCAAAATGCAAAGATGTTTAAACAGACCGCAATTAAACCTTCATGCTTTCATACCATTGCATATATTAGGTACTTGAACCCAATATGTGGGTTTTCGCTACTTCTCCAGTTCTTATTTTTAAACCCCTATAACATCAATTTATGCACTTTATAAAATCCCTTAACTACTACGTTCTCTCTCTCTCTCTCTCGTATATAAACGAAGTCTCTCTCGTATAAAACGTAGAAGGAAGTATGCTTTATCAAATAGGCAATGTATCTGTTTAATCGCTACCTCTTATGAATTCCATCCAACATAACACTGGCGAGCTAATTACCCTATTTACTTATCTGTGCCATATTATCTATTACAGTCTATTTATAATCTAGCTTTGTATAATACATTGAAAAACATTTTGATATCGCATAATTTTATAGACTATTTTTGAGTAAATGGAGTAATTTGTCAAAATGACATAAGCGTTCACTCGCAGTACGTACCTTTTTGCGAACGGAGCATTTTGCGAAAGGTACGTTTTGCGAATGGTGCATTTTTTGAAAGGTACGTTTTGCGAAAGGTGCATTTTACGAAAGGTACGATTTTTGCGACGGGTGCATTTTGCGAAAGGTACGTTTTGCGACTGAGCTAAGCTGTTGTTAATGTAGCTGTTATTAAAAATATTTAAATTTCCGAAACGTTTTTTGACATTAAAAAGAAATTAAATATCAATTAGTTATTATTCACTAACTTCAAAGCCCACGTATTGAACTCAACTTAGTATTGAAATCACTAACTTGTCTACTAAGTTATTCGCGTAACTTTAAACTCCACGGCTGCAACGGTTAAACAAAACATACATAATAGGTACTTATTATATTAAGGTCTTTACCTATGAAATTGGCGTTTTTATGGACAATTTTAAAGTAGTTGCATTTTTCATAAGTACTAACTTTCTCTTAATTTATTACATTATTAACGCTAATGTTTCAAAACTTTTATTCACTAACGTATGCCACGAATAAAATAAGTTGTGGCTAAGTTACCTAAATTAAAACAAATAAAGTGGCCATTTCTACCAACAAAAAGAGGTCATTTTTAAGTTATTTTTTTATGTTTAGAATAATAAGGATTTTTTCTATTGATATTTGGCTATGATGGTCATTATTCGATATAATATCAAGCAACTGATGAATATTTTAAATCGTAGAAGTGACGACGTTCTCCATCTGTGAGAAAAAATTCCATTACTTCTAAAACACACACTATCTGTTATTCACTATAAATATTTCCTTATAACAATTGTAGATAATAAATAAATAATATAAATTAGCTATTAACTAACTTATTTACGCACGTAACTCTAAATATACCTTTACGAAAGTGTTAAAAGTAGCTGTATGTCACTCATTTTAAAAATAAAGCAGAACTGTTTCTTAGCTAATAGTGGCCCATATTTGAAACAAAACAATTTCTTCATTTATGAAAATGAATAAGTTATGAATAAGTAAATGGTTTCTTTTTGACAAAACCGTATGTATTGAAATCGTTGTTTTTCAAAAAAGCGTGTACGAAGTTGCATAGATATAAAGTTAATTTTATGTTCTAAGTACATTTCAATTAAGTAGTTTCATTAATAAGTCATATTAGAAAATAAGAACCTTACCGTCGTCATTGTGTATAGTTTTCATTTCATCACCATCATCTTCATAACAGTCTATTATTATTTATAACGCAGGCCTCTCCAGAGAGGAAGTTGCCATACCTAATTATTTCTATAAATCTATTTTTATTTGTTAAATTTATGTTCACGTCTTGAAATGAAACGCCAAACGTTATATTTTTTATTTAACACAAAGAAGATTATTACATTTAATACTTTACCGGATACGCCTAACCATATTTGAATCTGAAAAAAAAAGAAAAATAATTATTTCAAATATTTCGTTACGTTATCGTTTAAATATGCACACAACATTTGCACAACTGTTACGAGTGTTTTGCCCTTATGATGGAGTCAATTGATTTCCTTTATATCGGCTATAATAGTAGTTCATGAAACTGTTGCATAATTAGGGGTATTATTATACTTTCTTTATCTACTCTCATACTATTGCAAGAATAAAAAAAACCTATCTACAACAAATAGTAAAAATTGAAATCAAATCTTTTTTCTATTGCTTCGCTTAAGCAACACAACCACAGACCAAAGACACTACAAAGGAGTAATGTACTAAATCCATGATCCCTGTATTGTAATGGTAAAAAAAAGTTATTTTATAACATTGTTCAACGATTAAATGTTAACTTTTTTTTTCAATTTCTGTATTGCGTAAGTATATGAAGTAGGTATGTCAATACAAACTCATTTTATTAAAGGTTACTGTGAGAGTCGATAAAGGTAACTTCTAAAACAGGGTGGAGATTTTCAACTCATCGCGTATATTGATTGTGTTTTTTTGTTTACATTTCTGCAATAACATTTGTCAATTGGAAGTTCGAATAAAACTCTCTTGTGGTTATGTTATCAACTCTTTATTATAAAACGTAGTGACAATATCACATAAACATATGTATTTCCTAGCGGAGTCGCTAATATCTTGACTTGACTATGCAAATATACACCGTCATTTTGAAGCCTTTTTACTCCCAAGGGAGTGGTCTACTAATGAAATTTAACTTTTTTGTCAAAGAAACATGGGTTGAAAAAACAAAAAATCTTGGTCCTTCCCATCTTAACCAGACATTGTATTTATTATTGTATTACAATATAATGTATAATAATACTAATATTATATTGTATTAGTATGGGATTTTTTGCAAATTTTTTTGTCGTTTTTCGACCTATTATTTCTAGCAAAAAAAAACTACTACAGAATGACGGTGTGTAAAGAGTACCTTAGAAGCATTTTTGAATTATTTTATTCTTTTCATCGATTAGAAGTTTGACATAATGTTATCTATGTTAATAAGTTAACTCTAAGTAGGTTGAGTTACAATTCGAAGAAATAAATAAATTACTAACGGCCGTCCGCGACGTCCTCTGCGTGGACAGTTGTTTTTCTATTCCTCAGGATTTTTTTTTTGTGAAAGGTACGCTACCCTATGTCCTTTTCTGTACCACCACAAAATATAAAAAAGCCACTTGTATTTCCGAAATATAGTTTTGAAATTGAATAAAAAAACAACTGAACTCTGAACTCGTATTTTACAAAATTTATAAAAAAATACATCAATTAAATTATTTATTAATCAATTAAATTAAAAATTCGTGTTGAGAAATAAATAAAATAAAAGTAGAAATCAATACTCGTCGAGCTTTTAGAGACTTTTCTAAAAGGAAAATTCTAAATCGGGGAAAATAATATTGAAAAAGTCAGTATAGATTAAAAATAACAAAAGCAAACAAATAAAAAAAATACTTACGTGATCGGAAAAAATATAAAAATGCAGGTCGATATACGACTTTCCTGTAGACCCGTAGCGCTCCAACTGAGACCGAGGACCGAGAGAACGGACCATATACACGGTTGCGTACGCGCAGAATTGTGATTCAATTATCTCACCTTGCGCATGTACAGGATGTTGCAAGTGTCACGTCATCGAGGAAAATGTTGGCTCATTTTGTGGCTGTGGTTTTTTTCATAGTCTTTTTTTTATCTATTACTTGTCACTTCGCACTACCTGATTCATAAAAAAGTAATAAATAAATGGGTACGAATTATTATTGTAGATAGTGCCTGATTGATTATTTCTTTACTCTATTTAAAGTATTATTTGGGTACATAGTGAATATTTATTTGGCAACAGGGAACATGCATCAATTTGTTTTTGTATCAAAATCAAAAGTATAATGCGTGAGATAATCAACTGTAATATTAAAACTTTTCTCTTGCTTTTTTTCTCGTGATATAGTCACTTGAAGTTAGCGCGTAGCAGCACGTTGCAAGTGTCACGTCATCGAGGAAAATGTTGGCTCATTTTGTGGCTGTGGTTTTTTTCATAGTCTTTTTTTTATCTATTACTTGTCACTTCGCACTACCTGATTCATAAAAAAGTAATAAATAAATGGGTACGAATTATTATTGTAGATAGTGCCTGATTGATTATTTCTTTACTCTATTTAAAGTATTATTTGGGTACATAGTGAATATTTATTTGGCAACAGGGAACATGCATCAATTTGTTTTTGTATCAAAATCAAAAGTATAATGCGTGAGCTAATCAACTGTAATATTAAAACTTTTCTCTTGCTTTTTTTCTCGTGATATAGTCACTTGAAGTTAGCGCGTAGCAGCACCCGCCGGAAACGCTCCATACAAAACGGTCAACATGTGTGACATCACTCATGTCACGTTTCAGGCGCATTATTATGGAGTTAGTCAAGAATTTTCAAATATCTCCTTAAATATTGCGTTTAAGTACATATGTGTCATACAAAATATTATTTCTTATTCGATATTCTATCAGACTGTTAAGTGCATTATATCCGAAAATGAATAAAAAAAATCGTTATTTTCCCCTGTGTGATAAAACTAAAATATTATATTTAATTTATTATTTTTCTGATCTATCATGTTTTTATACGTGTCCGCAGCGATTAAGCTCAAATTTATCAAAATCGGTGACTTATGCATGTTCCCTATACCGAGACTTATATAATTTTTATTTTGGAAAACATATTAACCGAACTTTTTTTGTAATGGAACGTAGGTATATAATAAATTTGGTTCCGCGGAAATACATAAAACAGCCTGTATATTACAATAAGCGTCCGGTATAACGTCATTTAACAATATTTTTTTTTTACTTTTTGCGCAATTCCTATTCGCTTTGTTGTGGATAATATATTTCTTTTGTCATTATAAATTAGACAAAATCATATTACAGTAACGGAACAGTAATTGTATTAGTGTTGAGTACATTTTTTTTTGTTTAATTATAATTTGTTAGATGATTTTAACCTTTGACCATAAAATACCCAACTACGGTCAATGTCTGGTCAGAAATACGAAATTACCTCATGCTCCATTCTTAGCTTAAATTCCAACAAATACAATTCAATTTCGATTGATTTTAGAGCTCATTACTAGTAGTAGTATTACATAAACCGCTCACTTCTTTGCGAGGCCAAGTATAACACATTGTGTTTAATTTTCGATACACTTTATAAAAAAACTAGCGGTCGCCCGCGACAGTTATTTTTCTAATTTTCAGGAATAGTACTTTTTTCGGAATAAAGGGTACCCTATGTCCTATAAGTTATTTATCATGTATGCAATTTCACGATGATCGATTGAGTAATTAAAAAGTGAAAGTGTTACAAACAAACAAACTTACTTTCGTAATTACAATATCGATACCTGTAATAAGAATTGACGTAAGGGACAAAACTCAGTTTTTTAGGGCGAGCAAATGATGTTTCTCCTTTTTTTTTAAACCTGATAATTTTTCAAGTATTTATGTTTTTTACATGATATTAAAATTTAAAAAGTAAAAAGGAAAAAAAGATGTAAATCTATTTAAAGCTCATAATAAAACATGAAAATTGTTCAAAGCAAAAAAGGGTTCGTTATTTCCAACACGCTGTTGAAACCCGTATAATGTAACAGTCATATAATTACGGTAATAATCTGTCTGTCCGTGTGTTTACACTCCATCAGGTGCGTGGCAAATGTTGCTTATTTGCGACAACGATAACACCATAACATTAAGAGATACATAAACAATAATTGTTACTATTATCTCCCGGTAAATTATTTTATAATCATATACTTACTGAAATATAAAAAAAATATAACAAAATTACCACCTACCTTTTTTTACACAAATTTACCTTTGATTAAAGCCTTAATTTATCACCTATTTTTAACTAAAATACTGGTATCTAAATGTTTTTGAGCGATTTATTTTTTATTTCATAAAAGTACATGCTACTGTTGCATGCATTGGCATTTATTTATATGAAAAAAAAAGTGCTGTTTACACAATATACTGTTTATCCTTACGTTTATTATAATAGGTAAATGTTTTATACAGGGTGAAATTTTAATAATTTGGTTCCCGCCGTGTGGTGGTTCCACTCATGATTACAAGCAACTTTTACTATGGGGCCAACTCTCCTGCTCGCAAAAAAAATCTGCTGTTCCATACAAAAGTGCAGTACATACTCGACCTTAATGTATGGAACAGCTGATTTTTTTTGCGAGCAGAAGAGTTGACCCCATCGTAAAAGTTGCTTGTAATCATGAGTGGAACCACCACACGGCGGGAACCAAATGATTAAAATTTCAGCGTGTATAAGCCCTTAGTTCTATTTTATACTTATTCATTTTCTTTGGATGTGCCTAAGTAAGAAATTATAACACACTGTACTTTAGTCAGTAAACAATAAGCAAACTAGCAGTTTGCTTTAGGATAAGACTCAGATAACATTGTTTTTTCTCTTTAATTGTACTTCTTGGGCGTCATGAATTCTCTCTTATCACTAATTGTACTTGTAAAAGTAAATACATAAAGACTGTTTTGTTCAAAGTTATGTGTGGTAATTGTATTCGGAACAGTACTAGCGAAACAAAACAGATTTTTAGTAGAAAAAAAATTTGTCTAGTAGTCTTAGTTTGGCTCTAGTCTTTTAAATATAGTAGTAGTTTCGTTTCTTTAAATGTTTCATTCCGAATGCAATCTGTATTTTTGTGTAGTACAATCACCCGCAAAAATAACTTAATACTGTTGTACTACTACACTATAGATTTTTAGATGTGTCAGATCCATGACAGGATTTTCTGTTCAAATACGGTTTATAGCAATATTAATTAGTTTTTTTCTACATCCACAGACTAATGGTGTACAGAAAGCGCATTGGCTACACATCGTTGAACAAAGGTGAGAACGTAAAGCTGTTTACAAGAAAACCTTACACCGAACTGAGGAGCCTGAACGGAGCATCGAACCAGCGACAGCGGTGAAAAGATCTACCTCGTTCTAGTTTAACAGTGTTGAATAGATCTACTCGCCCTAGTTTGACAGTGGTGAATAGATCTACCTCGCCCTAGTTTGACAGTGGTGATAGATCTACCTCACCATAGTTTGACAGTGGTGAAAAGATCTACTCGTCCTAGTTTGACAATGGTGAATAGATCTACTCGCCCTAGTTTGACAGTGGTGAATAGATCTACTCGCCCTAGTTTGACAGTGGTGAATAGATCTACTCGCCCTAGTTTTACAGTGGTGAATAGATCTACTCGCCCTAGTTTGACATTGGTGAATAAATCTACCACGCCCTAGTTTGACAGTGGTGAAAAGATCTACCTCGCCCTATAGTTTGACCGCAAGTGCTGTGCCGCGCCTTGTGTAGGTCCGCGGTGAGGGCGGGGTCAAAGAAATCTCCTGTCTCTCCCTCCGGTACGTACGTATATCGTTACCATCTTTGGCTACCCAAGTCGCGGTACAGTGCTTGCGGTCAAACTGTACTATCCAATCTGTATTATCAAGCGAATATAGAAAAATATCTTAACTTATTTGAAAAATATTTTAAGAATAATAAACTGGTACCAACCCTAATGAAAAAAAATCATTGAAAAAATCTATAGACAAAATTATTCGTAATATCTCGAATATAAAACTAATTACTATTAATATCCTAAAGGATAATAAGGTACAAAATGTCTATTTTATTAATAACGCGTTTTTAATAATCTCAGATATTGTTAAACAAAAATTGAAAATGGCGTTTGCATGATACCAGTTCTACATGTGCTGTGAATGATAAAACTTTGTACATATAGACATAAGATATAATATCGTTTGTATATTATTAGCTTCTTAGTTTTATTAAATTTAAAATATCGATGTGACGGTCGTCGATAAGCTCAAATCGACTTTGACTTTTAGCAACAAAATATCTCTTCGCTTTGAAAAAGATAACAAATAAAAAACCAAAGATATTTTTATAATAAAAAAATAACTTTTTTATATAAAATATATCTGATACTTATTAATGCGTCACATAATTTATATCAAAGAACTAAAAATATTTTGGTTCTGAAAAATTACGTAAAGGTGGTGTTTTGCTTACTTTGTGTTGACCACCTAATATTAAAAGCCAAAATTTTGCCGTCATGTTTATTTTTACTGTCATCTATAGATGACAAACAAATTATGATTAGGCATTAAGTCTTCCTATAATGACGTGGCATAAAATGCACGAAATATTTGTCGTATATAGATGACAGTTTTTAAAGGGTAGGTAAATTTAATTTTGGTTTTTGTCAAAAATTCATGTGTGAAAGCTCAAATCGCTTACTTCTGTGAAGCAATATTATGTATACTTTATAAAAAGCTGCGAATAGATGTTTTGAAATCACAATATGCCATTTTGATCTTTTATACCAAACTATTAAAGTTTAGGTTCTTCTTAGTATGAATTTTTGTTTCTTGTTTATTTTATTGTCATGTTAAATGAATACTTTTTTTTTATTAAAAGCTCTTTTCTAGCAGTTTTAAAGTTATTATCATATGTGTTCCAGTTTTTTTTTATCCCAATTTAAAGAATCTTTTCGGCAGAACAGATATGCATTATGCAATATTTATGAATAAAAAGTTTGTTTATGCATTAGTGTGTCTGAAATATATATGTATTTTCACATGACAAAGATAGGTAATTAAGTAAAATGTTGTATTTTTATTTATTAAACCACGAACAAAGCAATAGTCAATGTAAGTTTCATTTTTTTATAGTTAGGTATTAACAGCGAGTATTATTAGTTGTAGACTATAGTTTAGTTTTAAGTAGACAATTTATTATCATTATAAATTATCTTTTGCATTTATTATAAGGGTAAAGTGATTTCAAAATATTTTTTCGACAGTTGTAGTTAGGTTTTAGAAACTTATTTTTATTTCATTTCAGCTTTATTCCATTTAGCGACATTAAATTATACATTTTTTAACAACATTTGATTATATTAAAAAACTATATTATTCAAATAAATGTGCAAATTGTTTCATTATTTATTGAGAAAAAAGACAATTATTTTCTCTTTTATTAAATTGAATTTATGCTCGTAAGAAAAGTGTCAAAATCATTGCCTACTAATAGGTTAAATTCGGCACTATAAATAAAATTGTATTTTTACAAAGCTCTGAAATCATACGTGTTAACGAATGAACCCAAAATGGAAAAACCGTTTCTTCGAACCATCAAACTGAACAACTTTTATTATGGGACCAACTCTGAAATCAGAGTTGTTCAGTTCGATGGTCCGAAGAAACGGTTTGCCCATTTTGGGTCCATTCATTAACACGTTGTATATTTAAAAGTAGGTAGTTTTTTTAAATCGTCATATAAATTTTTCTCCCAATTCAGTGCGTCATTTTCTGCTCTCATTTAATGAGATTTTTGTCAAATTAGTATGTGGATTAGGTACCTATCGTGAAAAATGATACCGACAATCCCATATCGCGAAACTCTTATTGGTATTTAGTGTACCTTTCATTTAGTTCATCATTTGTTTTCATTTAATTATGTTTTGTAAAGTAGCTGGAAATCTGGCACATAAATTATTATTAGGTACTTTAACATTAAAATGTAAGTAAATCAAATTCGTTTAGATGATATTCAATTCGGTTTAACTTTGGTGCTGGACACCATAGTTATAATTATTCCTGCGAAACGTCTAAAATCAAATTCACCAAAATCTCGTGAACACTTCAAAATTAACTATAAATAACGTAATATACAGTGAAACATGAAAATTAGCCAATTAAATATAATTACTATGAAAAATTTGAAAGATATAGGTACAACGTGTTACAAAGAACACAAGTTTTCGTAACACGTTGGATACCCATCACTACTTATGTTTTTCACGTTTCGTGGAAATAAGAGAAAAACTTAGTTTTTCTGGATTTTTCATTTGTATAGACATCTTAATCATGACAGGTTATAGCATAAATAGATAATTATCTATAATTATTTATGTTTTTAGTAATTTTGACATTTAGTAGAATTCAATTAAGCGTTCTTGTGATTCTATTTTGTTTAATTTATATTGAAAAATCTCTTTTAATTAATTTGTGATCGTATTTTAATGGAATAATTAATCACATTATTTTTTGCGAATATACATAATTTATGAAGCAGTCAACCATTGAATTAATCTCATTATTATGTAATTAATTTTACGGTATTAAAGGATTTTATTCACATGTTATTCTACAGCTACTTGTGATATATTTTGTATATATAATTTTAATATCTAAGCTATTTTGTTCCTAGCAGATTTTTAGAGAATTTTCCGTTTTTCGTTCTTAGTATTATGGTTAATGTATTAAAAGAAACGAAGTGATGCCATTGTTTATTAGATATTAGCATGAATTTTGACAAATAAAAAGAGAAAATGTAAAAATTAAAATGTGTTTAATTTAATAAATCCCACTTTTTTAACTCTGTATTAAACATCTTATATTTCTAAACAAAGTAAGTAAATGGAAATTAAAGAATATTTAACACCTTTAAGTCGATGTATAGCAAAACTAATTTACTACAGCGATGAAAAATGAGGTCCAAATTAAGTAAATCCAACGATTATCGTTCGATTCTTTATACTTCATAGGCCCTTTGGTCAGTCCCGTAGGTCGTGCGTGTAGGTTGTACTATTATGTATTCTGTGGTGTAGGCACAGTAATTACAGTTGGCTGCTTGGTAATAGCCTTTTAAAGCCGAATACCGTGCATGCATACAACCCCGGAAAATTATTATAAACCACATTTTATTTCTTTTTTTTTCTTTTAATGATAACCTGCTTAGTGCCGACCCTAAGACTGAAATTGTGTTTTCTTTTTACAACAATCTATTATCGAATACAATAGTCTATTTGCATTTTTTTCATACATATTATGAAAAAACAAAATGTCTAAGTCATGTGGCGTTTTCAAGGTTTATAATAATTTTCTGGGTTTGTTTGTACGCATATAATAGTTGTGTTATTGCGGGAAGTAGTAGGGGGAGTATGTGCATTCCCTCTACTATAGAAAAAATTGGCCCCCTGTTCTATGGAGTTACTAACGTGCCATCGAAACGAAAATGCAAACATTTGCAAAATTTTCATAGAGAATCGTACTTCAAGAATGTACGTCGAAAAATACGCTTGCAAGCAAATTCTTTATTTAATAACATTAACGTGCAAATGACCTAGATTTTAGTATGTCTAAACGGTTTCGAAGGCTTAGTTACTTATCATGCATCTTTTAATTTTATTAGTTTTATTACCAGTAATTAATTGCAATATAAGTCAAGACATTGTTGTTAATAATCATACTAACAATAAAAATGTAAGCAATCGATTTAAAAAGTGTTCTGGAAATGGTAATTTCGGTAGTTTTTTAGGAAAAGTGTTCAATATATTTGAAAGTGAGGAAGAAGTTGATTTAAATAGGAGTTTTAATGTAAGTGAGTGTAGTAAGAACAGAAATAGCTCAGAAGATAGAGAAAAACATTTATTTGATGGTCTTTTGATACATCATGAGGTGCCTCACTCCCATTGGCTGGATTATAAGGTAAGATATCCTTTAATTATGAAATAAGGTTTATGTAGTAGTCCAAGCTCCCATTGCAGGAAATCTTATCTCACAAGGTGGAAGATCAGCCCCCCTACTCAAATGGCCAATATTCTATTTGTTTGAACGCGACGCTTACTATTAAAACTTTAAAATAACTAGTAAACTATAAAATTCGTGCCGTGAGCGTGTCCTACATCTGATGGACCACTTTGAAAACCGCAATTCTGACTACATGGAAAATTTCTCCCCAATTAGTCCTAACTAGTCCCACTTTTTGGGAATTAGTCCCAAAAAGGACTGAAAGATATAAGCGATTTAAATGGTCCATGCCAAAGCAAACCTTCAGAGGACAGGCTATCTAGTGAACCATAACACCTAGCCAGCATCTGGTTATTAAAAAAAAGTCCCTTTTAATGGATCCCGCAATGCCTAGAATCAAAACGAAATGAAGCGCCGAAGTTAATATTAAGGATGAGAAAAATATGAATTGTAGGTACAGTCAAGAGAACCTAGTGAATTTATTCAAGTTTTGAAATGCGGGATTTAACGGAAAAGCAAGTCAATTGCACGGCTTTAGGACTTTGGTTATACTTTACCTTGCAATTGACTACATTTTTTAACCTCTAGGGGGGGCAGCTGCCCCTCTATGCCCACCCTTGGCGACGCCCTTGGTTGTTGGTGTTTAACAAATAACCCTGTATGCACAGCTTGTTCGAAAGTTGCTAAACAATGTCATATTATAATGTATTCTACATAGAAATAGAAGTCAATGCAATGACTTCTTGTTGTTGTTGCTAAGTAAGTGTATAATAATATCATTATGTAATTTTGTTTCTAGCTTGTTTCGTTACGCTTTATAAATTGAATGTTAATTAGGACTTAATAATTTGATAGGTACTATTAGTATTTAAAAGACCTAAGTAGGTACAAAGTTTGAAGTAGGCTTAAACGAAACCAGATACTTAGCAATAGAAATAGAAATCAAATAAACTTAAATATTTGTATTACTTAGGTACCCTATCTACACAAACGACCTACAATTATTTTTTTTGTTAATCTGTTAAATTATAGCTACGGGACTAGTAGGTACTTATTTTGAATCGTTACAAATTTTTCAATCATCACTTACGGTAGTGCTTGAGTATAAAAATAAGCATTATTTTTGTTTCAATTTACGTCGAAGCTTTTTGGATTTGTGAACCAACTTTTAATGAAGGCCCAATCGAACTCAAAGTTGGGTTTCGTGTGATGTGCCAACCCTTACGTATTAGTGTATGCATTTAACCAATATAGATTTAAGGTTGATTATATTGTATTATGAGACACTCAATACACGGCATTCATACAGTTCAGATGTTTGATTTACGACCTCCTTAGATTTGTACCTATCTCTCTTTATTATTATTTTTTCAGTCAATTTTCGACAAAGTTTACGAAACGCACAGAGACGAGATGTCAGCACTATCGCAGTGGCGGAAAAACCTGAAACTCGTCGCTGAGCACAACCGACGATTCCTCGCCGGCGAGATCTCATACTCACTGCAACTGAACCAGTTCGGAGATTGGGTAGGTAGCCTCTATCGATTAAAAACCTCAAAAAATACACAACGGGTTACAAAAAACCCCTAAAGCCGAACATGTTAGATATGGACCATCAAACTGAACAGCTTTTACTATGGGACCATCTCTGAAATAGAGAGAAAAAAAAAACCGGCCAAGTGCGTGTCGGACCACGCGCCCTAGGGTTCCGTAGTTACCTTATACCATACGACATTTCATACCACTATTATTTTTCTTCTGCAAAAATAACTTTGTTTTTCACAGTGTTGGTTGGTATGAATGACAAAGTTATATTTGCGGTTTTGGAAAATGTGCTATATCTCAAAAACTAGTTATTATATTTCGTTCAAACCAATTTTCGTTGAAAGTGTTTATTAAGATCTACAGCATATATTTTTTCCGATTTTTCACTGTCTTTTTTCAAAAGTTAGAGGGGGGGGGACACACATTTTACCAATTTGGCAGTGTTTATCTTTCAAACGGTTGACTTTGAAAAAAAATCGTCTTAGAAACCTCAATGCCATTTTTAAAGACCTATCTATAGACACCCCACACGTATTGGCTTGTATAAAAATTTTTTTTTCAGTTTCAGTTCCATGTATGGGGAGCCCCCCCTTAATCTTTTATTTTTGTGTTGAATTCGTTAAGCGGTTACTAGAATACATCTATCTACCAAGTTTCAACTGTGTAATCTTGATACTTTCGGAATAAAGTGGCTGTGACATACGGACGGACAGACAGACAGACAGACATGACGAATCTATAAGGGTTCCGTTTTTTGCCATTTAGGCTACGGAACCCTAAAAACAGCTATTTCATACATTTTTATATTTTCTTAATAAGTTTTGAATGAAATAGTTGATTTCTTTTCACGATTTTAGAGCTGATCCCATAGTAAAAGTTGTTCGGTTTTCCCTATATACCATATTCGGCTTTAAGGTTATTTTTGTAACACGTTTTAGGTAACCCTGAAACTGAAAACATTGAAAGTGAAAGTGAAAGTGAAAGTGAAATATATTTTATTTAAATAAGCTCACATAATAAGCATTTTTAAATCGTCAATTCTTTTACCCTACCACCCATTATGACGTCTTTTAACTGACAAGAAAAATGGGCGCAAAAAACTTGTCAGCTTTATCAATCAGATGGAACGATATTTACAAATATGTATATCGTTTCCAGACTTTATATTAACAAAGATTAACAAATAAATAACATTATTGAATTAGCTCATTTCTTAATGAGTTTCAAATTTCTTAATCAATTTACAGATTTTAAGCTAAATTCAAAGTTTGAACTTGTTATTCAGTCTAGGATAAAAATAAAAGAAAAACATACAATTCAATATGCATTAAGATAGGTAGTCAGAAGCAGACCCATTCCCACTGGCAGCACCAGTTCCCGAACATGACGCATGAACCAGCCATCTCTTCGCTCAACCATATTTGAGGGAACGTAACGACCCGCCTCATACGACACCACCGCAGAAATGATTAAAGAGAGCATGACATACTAAGACTACCTATGTTAAGGCATCGAATTGAAAATTTATATCCAAAAGCTTTTCATAGGTCTTTCACTAAACTACTGACTATAGAAAGTAAAAATATTGCAATTAAATAAATCAAAACAAGGTAAGCTATTAAGAATTATATTTTTTGAGTAAGAAGTGCCATACATACAGACAATATAAAACAGATCTTTTATATACGAGTTATACGACGCCCTTAATACAAGCAGACAGAAGCAGACCCATTCCCACTGGCATTGATCCTTATGCTGATCAGATCAGTTGGGTGCTTGGGTGCGAGGTGCGTAAAGCAATCTGAATCTCCTCCATTCAGTCCCTGGATGGCAATCATCAGATCACAGCTAGGTCAATCCTTGGCGGAGAACCAAGGCTTCAAAGTCACCTCGTTGGTATGAAAATCGACTGGTGTTTTTAATTATGTTTTAATTATGTGATCGCCACTGTAAGTCAACGACTCCACCCTTACAAACTACTTAGTTGTAGATTATGGTGATCGTGTCCTTCTGGTACAGTCTTTCAATGGACTTTGACTGTAAGGAGCACTGTTTCTTACAGCACCCTGAAGAATACTTTAAGAACATTCTGAAACTGTTCGACACGCTCCCACTGATAGACCCAGCGCTGGACCTCCACAGGTCGCACTACCGGCGTAACGCGCACAAAGCAACGCCGAATAAGGTATAAATATCTTTAGTGGAGTTTAATATAAGTAATAATTACTTCTGATATGGGTAATTTTATGGACGAGTAGTCGAGTATGTAATAACTTGAGTAAAACTTGCAATTTTTAAATGCTTCTAATAATATTAAAATCACATGCAATTTATAGTTGGTACCTACTTATAATTAATCTTAAATGCAGTTTTAGTGTATTTGAGATAATTATGTTGCAAATGTGAGCTATTTTGATGATAGCTCAAACAGTCTTGAATTTGTTTATAAGATTTTATCAGTACCGTACCTACCTAATATTGCTCATAACATATCCGTCGCAGTTCAAAGTTTTGTAAAAACCTATTAATTACAGATTGACTGGCGTACTAAAGGGTTCAAGCCGAAGCGCGAGGAGCAATGGCAGTGCGGTGCGTGCTACGCGTTCGCAGTGACGCATGCTGTGCAAGCGCAGCTGTATAAGAAGCACGGCCAGTGGGGAGAGCTAAGGTTAGCAAATGACTTCCGTCGTCGAGCGAGGAGTTAGCAAACCAGTGGTCTGCCCTGGGTCCCAAAGGACGAGGAGCAATGGCAGTGCGGCGCGTGCTACGTGTTTGCAGTGACGCATGTTGTGCAAGCGCAGCTGTATAAGAAGCACGGCCACTGGGGAGAGCTAAGGTTAGCGTTCGACTTCCGTCGTCGAGCGAGGAGTTGGCAAACCAGCGGTCTGCCCTGGGTACCAAAGCTAGAGGCCAATGGCAGTGCAGCGCGTGCTACGCGTTCGCAGTGACGCATGCTGTGCAAGCGCAGCTGTATAAGAAGCACGGCCAGTGGGGAGAGCTAAGGTTAGCAATTGACTTCCGTCGTCGAGCGAGGAGTTAGCAAACCAGTGGTCTGCCCTGGGTCCCAAAGGACGAGGAGCAATGGCAGTGCGGCGCGTGCTACGTGTTTGCAGTGACGCATGTTGTGCAAGCGCAGCTGTATAAGAAGCACGGCCACTGGGGAGAGCTAAGGTTAGCGTTCGACTTCCGTCGTCGAGCGAGGAGTTGGCAAACCAGCGGTCTGCCCTGGGTACCAAAGCTAGAGGCCAATGGCAGTGCAGCGCGTGCTACGCGTTCGCAGTGACGCATGCTGTGCAAGCGCAGCTGTATAAGAAGCACGGCCAGTGGGGAGAGCTAAGGTTAGCAATTGACTTCCGTCGTCGAGCGAGGAGTTAGCAAACCAGTGGTCTGCCCTGGGTCCCAAAGGACGAGGAGCAATGGCAGTGCGGCGCGTGCTACGTGTTTGCAGTGACGCATGTTGTGCAAGCGCAGCTGTATAAGAAGCACGGCCACTGGGGAGAGCTAAGGTTAGCGTTCGACTTCCGTCGTCGAGCGAGGAGTTGGCAAACCAGCGGTCTGCCCTGGGTACCAAAGCTAGAGGCCAATGGCAGTGCAGCGCGTGCTACGCGTTCGCAGTGACGCATGCTGTGCAAGCGCAGCTGTATAAGAAGCACGGCCAGTGGGGAGAGCTAAGGTTAGCGTTTGACTTAGGTAGGAGTAGGTACTTACCTTAGTCAAAAGCTAACCTTAGCTCTTAATAGAGTACTATTATCAACTGAAAAATGCGAATTGTTGGCAACTGAGTTACGAAAGTAAGGGGCAGTGTTCAAGCCACTAGAGCTAAGGTTAGCTATTAGCATTTGATTTTCATGCCTGGCCTGCTGCACTGGTATTCTGCTTGACACATTAATGACATCTGTTTTAGGCCAGTATTTATAAACCGCTCTCAACGTTGAGAGCTATCTTGAGATACCTGAGATGCTGTTTCTATAAGAAGAACATCTCAAGATAGCTCACAACTTTGAGAGCGGTTTATAAATAGGCCTTATTTTGTTTACTTTGTTATTCCAGCCCCCAACAGATTGTGGACTGCAGTGCCGTGGACGGCAACGAAGGCTGCGATGGAGGGTCCCTCAGGGGTGCGTTTAGGTACGCGGCGCGCTCTGGCCTGGTCTCCGAGCAATACTACCCTTACACTGGAAAGGTAACCATCAGCCATTTTATTTAAACTTCAGGCCGCAGGCCTTCCTAATGGGTTGTTAAGGAGGATGTAGAAATGCAGCTGGGACCAAAATCACGAAGGAGCTCGACATAATTTTGTGTCTGTGACTTATTTTTTTTATTTGGTACGAGTACAATAATATGATACATTAAAATAAAACATAAAAAAACTAAAAAAAATAACGTAGGTAGTAACAACGTTACTGTCACCATGGCACTGGTTTTCTGCAGATGCTTGTAGAGGGTTAGGCGCAAGGCACTAGGAAAACTTAATTTAATAAAATTGCAAAAAAAAAAACAGTAAAAAAAGAATACCAGAGTAGACATCAAATAATATATATTTTTTGTGTAATCAATGTAATCTTTCAGAAAGGTAATTGCAAATCCAGCAGTCTGTTCTCCCGCACGAAGCCGCGCAGCTGGTCGATGCTGCCAGTGGGCGACGAAAATGCCATGGAGAAGGCGCTGGCCACCATCGGCCCGCTGGCCGTCGGCGTCAACGCTGCACCTTTCACCTTCCAGCTGTATAGGTAAAATTTTACTAAAAGCTATTTATTTATTTTAATGTGCCCACTGCTGGGGAAGGTGCTGCACACCACCAGACCACTGGCCACTATCGACCACTGGTCACCATTAGACCACTAGCCACCATCAGATCACTAGCCACCACCAGACAACTAGCCATCATCAGACCACCATGAACCATGGAGAAGGTGCTGGCTACCATCGGCCCGCTGGCCGTCGGCGTCAACGCTGCACATTTCACCTTCCAGCTGCATAGGTAAAATTTTACTATAAGCTTGATTTATTTTAATGTGCCCACTGCTGGACCACCAGACCACTGGCCACTATCGACCACTGGTCACCATTAGACCACTAGCTACCATCAGATCACTAGGCACCACCAGACCACTAGCCATCATCAGTCCACTGTGAGCCATGGAGAAGGCGCTGGCCACCATCGGCCCGCTGGCCGTCGGCGTCAACGCTGCACCTTTCACCTTCCAGCTGTATAGGTAAACTTTTACTATAAGCTTGATTTATTTTAATGTGCCCACTGCTGGACCACCAGACCACTGGCCACTATCGACCACTGGTCACCATTAGACCACTAGCTACCATCAGATCACTAGGCACCACCAGGCCACTAGCCATCATCAGACCACCGTGAGCCATGGAGAAGGCGCTGGCCACCATCGGCCCGCTGGCCGTCGGTGTCAACGCTGCACCTTTCACCTTCCAGCTGTATAGGTAAACATTCAGTAAAAGCTTGATTTATTAGCCATTTTAAAGTGCTCACTGCTGGGCATAGGCAACTATCGGACCACTAGCCACCATCAGACCACCATCTAATCATTGGCCACCATTCCATCGCACCGCTGGCCCTCGGCGTCAACGCTGCACCTTTCACTTTCACCTCACCTGATGTTAAGTGACCATAAGGCTGAAGGTGGGAGCGCACTACACCCGGAATCCTCATCACTGAGGAACTGGCTATCTTACCTCTAACTGCCGGAATACAACAATTTTAAATTGTTGTTATGGCGTCAGACTTAGGTAAGATAGTGATAGCTAGCCAGGCGGACTTGAAATAAGCCCTACCACCCAGCAAACCGAGAACGAATTGTGAAAAAGGTTCTCAGTATATATTTTTTTCTTTAGGAATGGGATCTATGACGACCCTTTCTGTGTGCCCTGGGGTCTAAACCACGCCATGCTGCTAGTGGGCTACACCCCTGAGTACTGGATCCTGCTCAACTGGTGGGGGAAAAAGTGGGGGGAAGATGGCTATATTAGGTTTGTGTTATTTTTTTTATTGTAATACATTTATAAGTACATTATGCATAAATCGCAAGAAAATTGGGAGGAGTTGCTGGGACGACGGGCAATTCACATCACACCAGGAACTATAGAGCTCTGTTCATAGTAGAGATGGGCAAAGGACCCGATTTTGACCCGACTGCTGGGTTTAAACCATAGACTTAGAAAATTTTTCGCTATGCTCAAGTAGACGGACAAAGGTGCAAGTGAGAAACCGATTCTTACGGCTAATGCGATGTACGAGAAAGAGTAAAAAAACTGACAGCTGAACCTGGTTTGACTTCATTTATCATCGTTTATCACCTTGGTGAAAAGCATCAACAAGATTATTTTGTAATTTTAATCGCGATCGGGTCGGTTTGGCTCTCAAAGCTATATAAATCAATAATGGTGTCGTGTTCTGTACTGGACTGTAATGTTACTTACGACAATAACCCAAATAAACACTCATTTCACAGGTAAATATGATTGTACTATTACCATTTTCATAATTCATATTTTAGTTGAATATATTCCCAAACACACTAAGTTATAATCTAATATGATGCTATTAAACGCCTATTTCCTAAATAAAGGCTGATTTCTAAACATTATGCGTTAGATAAAAAGATATTATGTCCGTGAACTTGAGAAAATAAGGCGTAGATATTGATCAAAAATTATCGATTTCAATACTCATGTCGATGATTTCCAATATAACTTTGTTTGTCTTTGTGAACACTGATAGTTTTATTTAAAGCTGCTTGTAACCGACAGTTTTCAAATGGTAAATTATACCAACTTAAGTACTAATTTAACAATTATTTCCAGGTTTTCTGTAAATCCAGTGATTAAATTAAACTGGATAAATGTCATAAATAAATAAGCAGGGAGCCTCAAAGGAGACCTTAAGAAATTATTTAAATAAAATTGTTCAAAATCTTGTTTGTGTTTTATTTATTAGAGCAATAATACATTATGGTTATCGACAACCTAAAATGGACTTCAGTGCATCTCTAAATTCACGCACACGTTTACATATTTACAAACACTGGCTCATCTCACTTTTGGTTTCGCAGCCAAGCGAACTCTGTTCGTCTATTCCAATGGATATTAAGTTTATGGTTTAAACACAGTTATCGCCCATAGAACATTTTGTTGAAATAAATGAAATCTTTAGAAATAAGAGACGTTTCGTCCTTTGAATATTTTTCTGTATTACTTAATTTAACAAGAAATTGTTTCCATAGCAGCGTCACATTTGACATATCAACCGAAATAACAGAACTGTAAAAAGTTTCTATAACATACAATGTGGGACCACAGTGAGACTTTATTGGGTTTAATCACAGATATAATATAATACAATATTAAACCAAGTGGTCGGGTTTAAACCGGGTCTTTTGCCCATCTCTAGTTCATAGGTATAGACACTGGCGTTTTGAAAGATATTTTCCAGCCAGTGGGCCTGGACTGGAATGGTACAGTCTCTTTTTGTGTAAAAAAATATGTGGTCAACCTTTCTTCGCCCATGGGTATAGAGCGAAGCGCGAAAGGTATTTCGTTTTGAAAATAAGACGCCCTCGGACCTCGGATGGGGATAGGTCTCACAAAAAATCCAGGTCGACTATTGTGAAACTAATAAAATATACTTTTTAATAAAAAAAAATCATACTTAATAGGCTGATGATGATGATTTTGTTATAATTATTGTTTTTTTACAGAATCAGACGGGGCTTCAACAGATGTGGCGTAGCAAATATGGCGGCTTATGTAGTTGTATAAAGTGTATAAATTAGTATTTTATTAAGTAATTATATTAAATTATGATTTTTCTAACAACATTCCATTTGTTTTTATTTTTTCCTATTAACGATTTTCTTACACACACACACATATGTTTTAGGATGATAAAAATTAAAAATGCTTCAGTTACTTGTTATTATTTCGATCAATCTGTAACAAAAATGTTTCTGATTTTCTTTCCTGAACGTTAAAAAAGTATCTTAAAGTGACTCCTTTTTTCGTTAGCAGAAATTAACACTTTTATCGTTGTAGCTTAGCTGATAATTGGGTTGGTAAACTTTTTCAAAATTGTTGTGAATAATATATTTTCTGGTAGCTTTTGGCTTTGGAGTCAGGAATAACCAATTGCGGAATTTTTATAATACGTCATTTTAATTTATATAATAATTTAAAATTAAAATTTACAACATAGTACAATAAATCACTATTACGGCTGTATGCGTAATGCTTTTGCTCAAATGAAAAAAAATGAAAAGTTTGGCATTGGCAATGTCAACTAGTTGTCATGTTAGTCACAGTCAGCTAAAATAAATAAAATAACTCTCTTGTAAGTTTGTAGATATACATACATATATTTACGTGATCATCACAAACGTATAAAGCTTTCTGAAGGCAATTCCTGTTTAATCCTCTGCACCCCACGTCTCTTTCAAAAGTATGGGAATTGTACAAAATTTGTTCTGCGGATGGTCACATCTATATTTCAAACAAAACGGAACAAAGCAGTGTAGGTACTTCATCGGCGTAATAAGCTGGATAATGGATTTCTTCAAGCTGATCCATTTCCCATAACTGAACAAGAAAAACACTAGAAAATCACAATAAATAAGCTGAAAAACAAACAACAACATTAAGAGTAAAATGATTGGATTACTCTTTGTCACTTTCTGTCAAATCTGTCCGTCAATCAGTTTTTTTTATCAGTAAATGCAAGGGAACTTCGTGTTCAGCCGTACGTTTGATACTTTATCGCGATAATAATATAAAAAATTATATTTGATTAACAAGGTGAAATAAAAAAAACATAATATTGTTTTCTTTATTCTTCAAACTTGTGCTATCAACAAAAAATATAAAACAATTATCTTCGAAAAAGTTTACCAACCCAATTATTTTTTTCATTAAACAGATTATGGATTAGTTAGCTGAATGTTTAAACATTGGTGCATAAAAGATTTAAAACATTGGCGTTCATGGTTGTAAAATAAATTAAGAAATTTTTTGTATAGAAACTGCAAATTCTTTAAAATTCTCCATACAAACCGGCAATTTCGTACATAAGCCCCTAATAATAATATTCAAATACAAAATAAATTCAAATGTAGCTTGTACTATTATGTAGGTATTCTGTGATGTAGAGATTGTAGAGTATGTTAAAATATTGCAACCAACAACTTAAAAACCCAAAATAGGTAAAAAACCATATTATACTGTTAACGAAAGTCTCCCATTTAATCGGGAAGTCATTCGCATTCTACCCGCATCCAAACGGGCAGGTGGTGGGGGGCAAATGAGCTAATTTATAAAACTCGCGCGCAGGCTGAGTTGAAATCTTAATTCATTTATACCAGTTTTCTCCATTCGTCCGGTCCGAATGGGAAACTATATTGCCGCGTTCATTTGAGTTCGGGGTGTGGTGTAAGTTGGAAGATGAAACTGTTTAGTTTAGTTTGGTTGGAAAATGATATTCTGCTTAAAACTATATCTGTAAAAGACTGCATTCAAAGATTTTTTTTAAATCGCTTAAGATTCGATACAAATTGGTACAATCCGTAATAATTAAAATTTTAATATTAAATTTCATGGTCTTCCTTTTGTTTAAGATACTGTGTCACTTAAGAGAAAATAATCCTTATGAGTAACCCTTTCGATTGGTATCTTAAAAATAAATAAATAATTTTTTTTCGATTTTGGCGGGTTCGATTCCTGGTTAAGGCAGGCAATTTTTCAAAAATCTTTGAATGCAGTTCCAACTATTTTTAAAAACAAAATGAAGTCTTCTTTCAGTAAAATTTCCCATCTTCAATATTTAAGGTACTTTCCCTCCATGTGGCAAAGTTTTGGGACATCCTGTATAGTTGCTCGCTATATCGCGAATTATCCTATGAGGGTAGTTTGGTAATTTTCGTAGATGCCTCTCGCTGCTGTCGGCGTCAGTTATCGGGACGGAGCTGCGCGAACAACACGTATCAGTTGCACCGCCCTATTGTGAAACGGACATTTTGATAAACAGCAGGTTGTCATACTGGATCGTGCTTGCATTCGTACCTGTGTATGTACAATCGAGTTGAATAATAATATGAACGCACCTTCGACAGTTGATCAACCTTAATTCTTTTGTAATAATAAAATATTATGAACTCGACTGTACCAAGGACTTTCCAATGGTAGCAAATAATTATTTGCTACCATTGGAACTGTCTGCACAAACAGGTTCAAAAAATCAGCTGAAGTGAAGATCCGTCAATAGGCTTTTGACGATTACTACATGAATTAAGTACCTGCCTTAGCGCATTTTTATTCGCAATGGCATGTGCAGATAGGTCACCTCCGCAGGCAGGTATAAAAAAAATGCTTTAAAAGATTGATATCTTGCTGTACACGTGTCACACCTTACTTAAGCCACATAATATATATGAAATCGCTGTGAAATAGAACGTAAGCATAAGGGAGAGAGGGTGATTATGAAAGGGATGAGTAAGATAATTTTCACATGTAATGCCAAATCATTATACACGTAATCATAGTTTTTGTTATGTGCCTATTTAGTATTTTTGGTGAACGCAATAGTTTATTTTAGTGGTCAAAATATTTCTTCCCAAAAATATTTGAACCTCACCAAATCGCTACTCGTTATACTTCGTACCACCCACCAAACTAATTGAGTGTGCAGTTGAGAAAGCGGTCAGGCAGTAATGCGATTTATCAGTTACAGAGTCAGTCAGCGCAGTTTTCAGTCAGTTGCAGACTGACTCGCGCAGTCAGTCCAAATTAGCCAGATAATGCGGTGGAAGAAATGTTGGTACGAACTACGAGTACGAGTAGTTGTGAGTACGGTCGGATAAGGGGTTAACAAAATGTAGTACTTATTAGAAATGAAAATAAAATAAAAATATTTCTGAAACAAAAGTATAAGCAGTGGACATTGGATAATGATGTACTCTTTAAAAGACTAGCAACGGCACTCTTGTACTATAAGTAGGATATTTTTGTACTTATTTAGGTAGGTACTATGGGCAACAGCGACGCTTAACCAGTTTGCAACAAAATTCGTGTGCGCGCGTATCGCCCCTACACGAACTAAACGTATGGTTGTGACGGCGCGGCGTGCAAGCGATTTTGACCTTAGCAGTGGTTAAGCGTCGCTGTTGCCCATGGTACCTAACAGTGGCGAAGGGTCCATACAAGCCGATTCCCATCGGCTTACCTTTTCAAAATCCCATCCCACCGATCCACCATGCAGTTCATATTATTATCATACATGTCATTACTTAATTAATTTTCACCATTTCGGTAATGCCTACGATTAATATTTATGGGTAGTGTAAAAACGCTCGGCAAAAAACACTCGCGCGCCGCGCCGAGCGCAAGGAGCACGAAGCCGCACGTGTTTGGCGCGTAGTGGAGCAGTAGTATAATCCCCGTCAATTGGTAATGCGCTGGAACCTTGTCAAATTAACATACACATCATCGTCATCCGCAACTAAAAATGACAAAAAACAGTAAAATTCTAATAGGTAATATAACATATTAATTATTGAATTCTTATTTTCAATAAGAAAGGGTCTAGGTATATGAGAAAATTACAATTGTTTTTCGTTTTTGAGGTTAAAATCATGGCCGCCAGGCGCATTACCAATTGACGCGGATAGTAGTTTTTAATTCAGCGTAGTTCTAACGTTTGCATTTCGGTAGTACAAAAGTTTGAGTAGCAGTTCTGTTTACAGTTCAGTGTTCAGTTAATACCAAGTGAAGTTTAGTGAAGTGAATAATTAAGTACGGACTATTGAATAGTATTCATAGTGTTTTCAGTCACTGTTAATTGTTAGATATAGAAATAAATCAAGAGCATCAAAACATCCGCTGTTGTTTTCATTTATCCGCAACAGGTATCTTATCTTTTTACTTTTTACCTAATTTTGTGGTCCCCGGCTTACCTTCGCAATAAATTGACCCCTCGCCACTGACTGGTACCTAAATAAACTACCAAAATAAAAATCATTTTGACATTTCAGTTACATTACAAATAATATGACTTTTTCTCTGTTATCGTATGAGGATTATATTGGCCACCTGTTAGAGTTTATCAAGCCGCCTGAGCCTCTGACTTGGCTTAACGACTGTTATCAGATGCCAATTACAGCCGAGACCTGCCCTTGGAAGCACGGAAGCGCTCAGTTGTAATGCCACATAACGGTCACCCATCCAACACCTGGCCGGACCGAGCGTTGCTTAACAAACGTGATCGTGTACGATCAGTCTGTCAAGCTTCGCTAGGAGCGCTTCTCGTAATAAAATAACATAAAAAATATACCTACTATCAAACTGGGATCCTCCTTCTTTTAAGTCGGTAAAAAATTATAAGTACTCTTCCCACGCAACAGTTACATAACAAAATAGAAATAATATGAATGCAGTTATGGACTCGTTTTTCAGTTCTCACTCAAACATACTCAGTTCTTGACTGTGCAACTTCAAAACTGTACTTTATAGAATTACTACTACCAAGAAGCTTATATACCTCCCTCCAATGGAGATTGCACGGCCAGTGTCATAGTGAAGATAGGAAAAATGTCCTTGAGTGACGTGACGGCTTATTGCAACCTCTTTCTTTAGTGTTACAATACGTGTTCGTTGTTCGTCGTTCGTTCGTTCGTGAGAAACGAAAACGTATTGTAAACGAAAAGAAAGAGATAGCAATAAGCCGTGACGTCACTTAAGAGTCTTTTTTTCAATCTTCACTACGATACTAGGCGTGCAATCTCCATTGTGGGTATAAGCTTCTTGACTACTACGTAAAATACCCGTATACCTATGTCTGGTAATAAAAACAGATACAGAATAAGAATAGGTATTATGCGGAATAGGTATATAATAATAATATATAATATTTGACAACATCACATACATTGCTCCAATCCCAAAGTAAGTAGCTATAGCACTTGTATTATGGAAATCAGAAACAACGGTGGCATGACACACACCCAGACCTGAGACAATATTGAAAAGTTCATTTTCTACATTGACCCAGCCGGGGATCGAACCCGGGACCTCAAGAGATGGTGACGCCTTGAAAACCGGCGTGCGAACCACTCGACCACGGAGGTCGTCAAAATAAATAATGCATCAATTAAAATACGTCATTTGACTGGCAACTACATAACTGACAGATTACCAAAATAGGAATAATTTCTGCATCAGTTTTGATTGGCAACCACTCTGGACAGTGTTCATACGTAATGCGAATACAGGAGAAAGCACTTATCCTGTGATCTAAGGTGGGATTTACAATGACAGGTGCGGAGATACCAGCGAACTATAATCTATGGAACAAGCATTCAGCTCAAAAAATGGCACCACACGAAAATTTCAACTAAGTGGATGAAGCTGAAATGCTGGCATTAATTAATTATGCAGCACAAAGCGTCTGAACACTGGTTGCTTATTATTAGCGACCATATTTTTTTATTAATAGATATTTTCTATAGGAACTTAAAATAATAAATGAAATACGTTATTTTTGCATCTTTTACTGCCTTCTTTGAGTTTTTTACTTACACCATTTGACTACACAGGACATCATCCATACTAATCCTTACTAATATTATAAATGCAAAAGTCCGTTTGTTTGTTTGTTTGTTACGCCTTCACATCTTAACTACTGAACCGATCATCATGAAATTTTGCATACACGTTGTCAGGGGTGCAGAAAAGGACATAGGGTACCTTTTATCTCGAAAAAAGGAACTGTTCCCGAGGGATAGCAAAAAAGCTTTCCACGCAGACGAAGTCGCGGGCGGCCGCCAGTATTATAAATGCGAAAGTCCGTTTGTTTGTTTGTTTATTTGTTTGTTACGCCTTCACGTCTTAACCACTCTACCGATCATCATGAAATTTTGCATACACGTTGCCAGGGGCACAGAGAAGGACATAGGGTAGGTACCTTTCATCCTGAAAAAATGTTTCGTTCCCGAGGGATAACAAAAATACTTTCCACGCAGACGAAGTCGCGAGCGGCCGCTAGTTTCTTATAAACTCTCTCTTTTTCTTTCTTTTCTACCGAGCTCGTGGCTGGCCCGACTAAAGCTGTAGTAATTTTTTGGCCCCGTGGTCACAGCCGTGACACACTCTGTACATGAGAGTTCGAGCGCCAGCGACCTTGAGCCAGAGCGTGTAAGCGCGAGGGTTGATACCGAAATGGAATTTAGACTTGTGGCAAAGGAAATTACATAGTAGGTATGTTAGGAAATAAACTTGTGCAAGGACATGTTAATGAAAGATAGGTTTGATTTATAATAAGTTTTTGTAATCTTTTAATTATATTAGGTAAGTACACATCATAAATTGCAACCTTTATACTTTATTTTCTGTTATTTATCATATAATCATTTTTTTAATCTCTTAACGAGTTAATGAAGGAAAGGTTTGATTTATAATCACTTTTATTAGGGTTCCGTACCCAAAGGGTAAAAAACGGGACCCTATTACTAAGACTCCGCTGTCTGTCTGTCTGTCACCAGGCTATATCTCATGAACCGTGTTAGCTGGACAGTTGAAATTTTAACAGATGATGTATTTCTGTTGCCGATAAAACAGCAAATACTAAAAATAGAATAAAATAAATATTTAAGGGGGCTCCCATACAAGAAAAGTCCTTTTTTTTTTTTTTGCCGTTTTTTTGTACGGAACCCTTTGTGCGCGAGTCCGGCTCGCACTTGGCCGGTTTTTTTTATTTATTGTCAATTTTACCTACTTGCGAGTTTACGAGGTTTAATCGTCTGAAATCCTTATTTTCAGAGCTTTTTGTTATAATTAAAGTCAGGTTAAAGGAACGGTAAGGGCATGACTAATATTTCGTATATTTTAACTTATAAAATAGTCGATAAATATTTATTTTATTAAAATTCAAAATATGGTAAAGTTGCAATAGTAGGTCCCATCAACTATGGCAACTTTGACATATTTTTGTTATTTTAAAATAAGATATAAATTTATCGCTTACTCTATAGGTACTTACTTTTCTGGATCACTGGGCAATACGAAGAAACTTTTATCAGGATTTTGTTTTTGGTTGTTGCCACAGCCATAAACACAACAATAACGCCCGCCGCCGGGCATGATTAATTATCTAACAATTAAATAATGTAAATTAAACGCGTAGTCAGTCCGTGCGAAATGCGGTACAATACGGATTGCGGTGGGACAAGCGAGCGGCGAGCGAAATTAGAAAGAACCCTTGCCCGAGTAAGTCGGCGACTAGCGGCTGCACTCCCCGCGCGCCTCCAGACACGCACACATAGCCGCGAGCGATTTTACGAGCATACATGCGCGAGTGTCGTTTCTTTTCGCGTTAACAAAATGGCACCACGGCACAGAATATATACTATTCTGTGCCGTGGTGCCATTTTGTTTGCTATTACACTTCCATTGATTTTAGTTCGCCTGAAGAAACAGTGACGTGATGTAAGTGGGTTTAATAAAAAATAAGGATAGTGCACTTGGTTGATTGTAAGATAGAAGTAAAGTGCATAGGTAATGTTTAGTGGACAATCAAAATAATGAAGCGGCAAACATCTTCGGAAAACAAATTGTTTTAGGTTATTTGCCAGCAAATGTTTTTGCCACTAACCCAGGTCGAAAATAGTTATTTGTTATACAAGTGACCAAAATCAAATTGTGCTGCGAGTGGCGACTTTAAATCACGAACTAGCGAAGTAGTCTAGAATTGAATCACGAGCGTAGCGAGTGATTCTAATATAGACTACTGAGCACAGTGAGTGATTTAAAGACACGAGGCAGAACAACATTTTGGTCTCGTGTAAAACATACAACTTTTCACCTCGACCAGCGAGAAAATTTTCACGTGACTTTCCTGGTAAAAAAGCTTGATTCAGCATTAGAAACTTGTTCACTTAACTCTTTTGGAGTTAGACAACTATCTTCATTCATTTTTGTAATTTATCACAAAAATAATTCAATCAAACCTATGCTGAAAAATTTTATTCATAGAGTCAGTAAAGTAGATTCCCGTCCGTCGTTTTGATTACATTGCGTTGTGTTTTTCTATTATTCATTAATATTCCGTCTTATTTATTTATTATAATCATAAAACATATAATTTGTTAATTAATTTCATTAATTTTTCTTATTTCATATTTGTTTCATACATGTGACCTCATTACCTACATACTCTTTATTTCGAATTATCAACCTTCTTTTTTAACAATCCTTATTTAAAACTCCTTGGTATATCCGTGCATTTTATTTTTTTACTTCCGTGTATGACACCATAAAGCACTCTATCTATCCTTTTCTCACATATAAATTTTACAAGTGTCATCCTTGTCACTTTATTTGTTTTTTCTTTATTATTTTAAAAGTTGGTGTTAGAAATTAAAAAAGCACTTTGTCTCACGCTCGCAGCAAAAATCGATTTTGCTGCGAGTTTTTACGCGCCAAAAGCACCCTTTTCGTGCTGGAGAGGTGAAAAATAATATATTAGGTTAAAGCCTCTACTATACCTACTTGACTGAAAAAATGATTCTTTTTACGAAAAATTGCATTGGCAGGCATCCCTAAACTTATATATTAACTACTATTTTTGACCATTTGGATGGCCCAGTTCAAGAAATCACCAAGTCCATATTAACGATTTCGAACTGATAACACTGAAGTATGTAGTTTTTTTTCTCTATCGATTGGCCTTATTCATATTTTTCCTAAAATCCCTTCAGTATAATTCAGCGATTTACTTAAGCACTAGAGTCCACCGCTTTAAATTCTAGAACTTTCTTAATCCTCAGATTATCGATTAAATGAATAAGTCCATTCATTTGAAATAATTCCCAAGGTTTTTGAATTAAATTTTAAACAAATTATTGATTTTTTGTTATTGTTTTGTTCATTTTAATTAAATATCTTTTAATTTTATAAAACTATAACATGTATTTTTATTTTATTTTTATTCTTATTGGTTTAGTTCCTTTATTCTGATAACGTAACTGTTTTTCATAACTCCTATAAAAAAAGAAGTGATTTTTCTAGTTTCAGGATTAAAATTAAATCTTTAGTACTTATCAAATTCTCTAAAGTGGAATAATGGACATTGTGATTTCTAGAACTGGGCCATTCATTTAGGGGTGGATTATCAAGAAAATATAGACAAGTTTATATGTTTGAATATTTGTAACTCAATCACTCAAAAACGACTGAACGGATTTTAGATACAATTTAGCACACAGTTTATATCTTGAATTAAAACATACGATACTTGCTTTTTATCCCGGGTTAAAGGTTCTATAGACATTTTTCGAATGTCCACGCAGTCTGTCTCACAGTTTGAAACATTAACCAAAAAGTTTAACATGCCAAAGACAATCGTTGCTGACTGTACAATAATTAATTACATAGGACCAAGAAACTCTAAATACAATTCGTTGATTAAAATCAAAACACATTAACGTGCAGATATTGTGCTAAAAAATTACGACAGGATATTGCGTCTATTTCCGCCATGCTGCACCGGAAGTGTCTGCGTCTGAATTATTGACTGAATATAGCCGTAACAGTCTCGTGTCTAGACTGAAACGTAGGCAAACAAAGCTGTTTGCCTGTTTTAGGATGATTTAATCCAGATCTCGTGTTTTGGATGATTGCTTTGTCGATGTGTTTATTGCATAGATATTATACCTGCCTGCACATTTTTTTTTTAAATTTTATGCGAGAATGTTGATCTTATAATTAGGTAGTCTAGTTATAAAAATTGAAACTAATCTGTTTAATTAATGGTATCAAAATACAACTATCTAGTAACTACATCTAGTAACTTAAACACCATCCTAGATAACTTAAGACCGTTTTACAGGTTCCAGTAATCCAGTTAGCACTTTATTCTGGTTCTATTCAAAAAGAAAACCTTATTAGTTGGTTGGGACCTAAGTCCATTATAAATAGATAGTTACATAGGTACCACAGATGACAAAGGCTTTTGTTTTCAAAATGTTCAAAAAACTTCCCAACTTTAAAACCAAACTTGAAAATAACCCTTAAATCTTATTTTTCTTTTTCACACGCGAAATTTATCGTAAAAACTAAGTAAAAACAAACAATACCTACCAAGAAAGAATCGTTGTGACCGATGTTAGTCGTAGACCCAAGTCCGTGTCCCAACGTGTCCCAGCGGTCGTGATTAATGGATGGCCGGGACAAAAACTAACGTCCATCTTGTAACTAGCACTTTATTGTAACTTTAGGTCGGTTGGCTGGAAATTGAGAAGATATCTGTACAATACTTACATTTTGCACGAAATTTCGAGCGGATATTTCAACTCTTTGCTAACTGTTTGGTAAGTGACAATAAGGCCAAAAGTGTAAGCGCACTACACCTGGAATCCTCACCACTGAGGAACTTGCTACCCAAGCTATTTTACCTCTGACTGCCGGAGCACATCAATTATTTAAATTGTTGTTACTATTATGTATTCTGTGACTTAGGTAAGATGGTGGTAGCTAGCCAGGCGGATTTGAAATGAGCCCTTCCACCAACCAAACCGAGTACAAGTATACCTACCCCCTGCGAATCGAACCCAGGACCCCTACGTCTTACACATATGAGCGAACCACTAGACCACATAGGCGGTTAAAGTTTTCGCAAACAGCAAAAATTTACAAATGTGATTTTAAGGGAAAGGAGAACAGAAAGAAAGGGCAGGGGGGTCATCGTAATACGATAACTTTGAGTAGGTACCATCGGTGTAGGTAGACGAACTGACAAAATGCTATTTATAAAGATTGCCAAGTCACTCCACGTCTCGGTAACACGCTCTCAGGAGATACATTCTTCAATACTAAATTGCCAACGAGACAAAATAAAGTGTTTACCAAAAGAGTTCCGAATCGGATTAAATAAAAGAATAACATTACAGTAGAAGTGTAAATGTTCGGCTTTATGTAATTTGTTTTATCTTAAAAAGTACCTGGAGTTAGGACTTGTAGAGTTAGGGCGCGTAGAGTTAGAAGCTTGGCTCTACATGAGGTCTGATAACTTTTTGACAGTGCAAGCCATATGGAATGGAGTACTATACATGAAAATGTTTTTGGTGGGTTTGTTTTATCTTAAAACCAAAGTAGGTACCTACTTACCTAAGTTAGATTAAACGAACTTACCTGTAAGTGAAGTTCTATCATAATTATACGAAGGATTCATCCGAAGATATTAGTATATTTACAAATGATATTTGATAAAATGTTAAACCTTAATTCGGTACTTTACTAGTTTAGACTTACATAAATTCTTATTATGAGATGTTTCATTTTACAAACTTTTTAACCGACTTTAGATAAAGGAGGAGGTTATCAATTCGTCACCTATATTTTATAAACAGACCTTAATATATGAATGTCAATTCAAAAACGCCAACCAGCTGGTACAGAATGTAGCCGGTATAAAACTGATAAAATTAAATATGATAGTTGTAGATAATAAGTTGAACATAGATATAGAAGTTGAACACAAATTTTCAATTTCCATACAAAAAAAAGATTGTATTATTCTCTCCCATACAAAAATCCAAGATGGCTCCCCTTCTTAAAATGATCTAAGAGTTCAGAAGGTTCACCCTGCCAAAGGATATCCCTCGATCAAGAAAAGCCGTATATTGCACTTTTATGTCGTGAGATCGTGAGTAAATGCGACTAAATGGTCAAATACGTTAGTAAGTAGAATAGAATAGAATAGAATAGAATATTATTTATTAGCAACACATAGCACATACACAATAGGCACAGATAATAAACATTAATAAAAACAAAAAAAAAAACAACAAAAAGAAATACCTACAATAGGCTACGTGCTATGTAGGTAATATAATAAGTCTTTGGTCAAATATCATTTATAAAGACTAACTGATAAATATGTACCTACCTAAGCTTGGAATACGTACCTGATCTTGGAATAAGCATGATGAGTGATGCTCTGAAATATGATCATTTTGAAAAAGCTATGCTAGAGATTTCTCACTTGGGGGTCGTGTGAACAGCATGAATTTCAATACTAACTTCCCGTACTAGTGCGGGAAGTGCGTGCGTTGGTCTTTTCATATGGTCTTTTTTTCTGTTTTATCGTATTCCTCTTTTTTTATAAAAACAGTCAATTTTTTTCTCTTTTTCTTAAAAAAAAAGGATGTTTTTAATTTGTTTTTAATTTGTTCTTTCTATAAGTCTTCTTCTTTCTTACAAAAAGAATTAAAAAAAGAAATATTAACATTTTTGATGTTATTTTCTTCTTTCTTTGAAAAAAAAACCTTTTTTTATTAGATTTTTATGTTTTTTACTCTTTTCATTACAATTTTTTCAGCAAAAAGAGGTTTTTTTATTTTTTTTAAATAAAGAAAACAATATTGAAATCTAAGTACCTACCTATAATATTTCTCAAGCAATGCGAGAATGCTTGAGAAATGCACTAAATAATTCTTATACAGGAAGCAATTTACATTGCCTGGACTGATTAAAGCCTACAGGTCAGGCTTTTGTAGCCATCTTCTTATATCCTCGACAATGTAAAAGCTTTCTCATTTTTGGCAATAAATTACTACTTACCTACCTATTTTTAGTCACGCAACATTGAATTGAATGCGGTTAATGATTAATCGAACCAAATTTTTGGCGATCACTATCAAAGGGGGCGTTTCAGTATTGTGTTACACATCCAGTCTTAATCCAACTATGGACGGATCAACTTGTTTAATTATACTGAACATATTACATCTCTCTGTGAGTAAAGATTGTGTCGACATTAATCCACGATCCCTCGATTCACAATGGGAGAAGAAACTCCACAAAGATTTAGACAAGTGCTTCGATGTGATGGAACCTCCTTCAAACAAAACAATTGTCAAAGTTAGGGTCATGATGAAATACTTTACTATGGACGTTGCAGATGGGTCATTTTTCATGTATAGTTGGACAACACTCACTTGGACTGATGAAAGACTTAAGTGGAACCCACAAGACTATCACGGTATCAAAGAAACTTACTTCTGGAGCTATGAATACTGGATACCTTTAATGATACAGACAAATGTAGCAGAGAAAGATGATCTGCCATACTTTGGAAAATGCAAAATGGGATATAGTGGAAAAGTTGAATGTGTTCCGAAGATGGAGAATGAGGCTAGATGTACTACTGATATGAGGAACTGGCCATACGATACACAGAATTGTACTCTTGCATATGGAATACATCAGTTACAGAAAGGGATAATTCTCGAACCAAGAACGACTAACACTGTTACAACCGTTGGAGCCGGCGCAGAGTGGATCATTACAGGTTATGCCGAAGTCCATACCCCAAATGATTTTGTTCAAATCAATGTTACTTTTACCTTAGAAAGAATTGCAGAAGGGCTAGGAGCAGTTATTATATTTCCACCAGTCCTTTTAGCTGTACTAACACTATTGACGATATTTCAAGACGTCAACAAGTTTACTCGGTTTTGGCTGACGTGTTTTGCTGTGTTATGCCATTTCCAGTTCTTATCTACAATCAGCGACCACGTCCCTACTTATGGGACTGAGATTCCTATAATAGTGATGTTTCATCGGCTTTCTTTGCTTTTGACTAGTGTTCTAGTGATAGTCGTTTTAGGGTTGAAAGGATTGAAAAATCGGGAGTCAGTTCCGCCTACTTGGATCTGTTTTGTCAATAATCTGGTATTCAACTCTTATGGAAAATATATGATTTGGCCTAGATGGGAACCCAAAAAAGACAGTGTGACTTCAGATGCTGAAGGTGTAAAAAATGTTGAAGCTTGGAACGATTTTGTTAATATTCTCAATACCATTTGTTTAGTCGTTAGTGCGTTAGTATATTTGATACTTTATTCTGTGTATGTGCCTCAAGCACCCCCTATAATGGACACTGATTCAAGCTTTGGTGTTTAACGAAAAATACATAAGAGAACCTCCTACGGAACTATTAAACTTCACAATTATGAGTATTTATTTTTTATTTTATTTAAAGCCTTTATTAGAATAAATTTGGGATTGACACCATGTAGGTATTTGTTTATTTTTGAGACTCCGGTATTTCGTCGCAGTTGCATCACGGAAGAAGTTCTTTTACACCTTCATCATAACGTCAATAACCATGGAAATTTAAAACAATCACACCTTTAGATTTATGATCTCTGCGTTTCCGAGTTATCCTATAATAAATAATGAATGGGGCAATTATAAGGTGTGTACGCAAAGGTGATGGCGATTATGTTGTTTAGCTTTCAAGAAAGTTATTCATTTGAATTGGATGTCACCAACCTTTACTTTATATAAATTTAAGGAAGTAAACCGTAAAATATTGACACTTTTTAAGCGACTTCAAAAATTTGAAAAGGAGGAGGTTATCTATTCGTCGCGTATATATATATATATATTTACTATGTATGTACACCGATTACTCAAAGACGGCTTTACCAATTGAAATGATTCAAACGTTATAACATGAGGTTTGTACCCAAATTGGTCCCATTTCTTGAAATTTTGAAATCGGTTCAGTAGTTTTCGAGTAATCTTAAAAATACTGTCGTTTTCGTTGCCATTTTTAACCGACTTCACAAAAAGGAGGAGGTTCTCAATTCGATTGTATGTTTTTTTTTTTATCGTTGTTCGCGCATATCTTCGTGATTTATGAACCGATTTTGATGATTCTTCTTTTGTTCGATTGAGTTATCTTGCGAGATGGTCCCATTTAATTTTTTTTCAAATCGGTTCAGTAGTTTTTGAGAAATCCTGAAAATACTATGATTTTGCATCAACTAACATGACGACTTTGTTATTTATGAACCGAATAAGATGTTTCTTTTTGTTTGGAAAGAGGTACTTTTAATGTAGTCTTTTTAACCGACTTCAAAAAAAAAGGTTCTCTCTCAGTTTGACCTGTATGAATGTATGTTTCTCCGCGAATATTTCACGTTTGGCTGAGCCGATTTTTCTACCCAATAATATACCTATAATAATATACCTAATATAGAAGGTACTTACACTAAAAATAAAAAAATAAAAAATTGTTTTAAAAAACAAAAAACCGACTTCAAAAACCTGCCTCTAATAAGCAAGAAATAATATTCAAATCATTAGATACGCATTATCATTGTTATAATAACAACACGTCTATTGAAGTCGGGTGGGGCTTTTAGAATAAAAAAGGAAGTTGTACTCCAGCCCCACCCGACTTCAATAGACGTGTTGTTATTATAACAATGATAATGCGTATCTAATGATTTGAATATTATTTCTTGCTTTTTAGAGGCAGGTTTTTGAAGTCGGTTTTTTGTTTTTTAAAACAATTTTTATATGAATTCAAACGGATTTTCAACCATTACTTTTTGTTTATGAACCGATTTAGATGATTCTTTTTTTGTGTGAAAGAAGACACCTTAAAGATGATACCATATTAATTTCATTGGTATTGGATTTTGAATTTTAAATATACACGAGGGAACTCCTCAAAATCAGATAGGAACTGTACAGTGATTGAAATATTGGTAGGTTTATGACAATTAAAAATAAGTTAACGATCTATCTATTTGTCAAGGACGTTCTGGACTAGAATTGAACTGCCTGACTGAAAAGGCCCAACGGAACTCCTGTTGAAATTGAGTTACTCGGGGTATACTTACCATTGAAAAATGTGAAACATTATAACGTTTTATATTATAAAATGTTCGCTTCCTTTAAAATAAAAAAGCTTTTTAAAAAAAGCAAAACCTCCTTCAAAAATCTTAAAAAAACAGCTCTATAAAAAGCAAGAAATAATGTTCAAATCGATTAATTAAATCACGTATATTGAAGTCGGGTGAGGCTTTTAGAATATAAACAAATTACTTTCAGCTCCACCCGACTTCAATAGACGTGTTTTAATTAATCGATTTGAACAATATTTCTTGCTTTTTATAGAGCTGTTTTTTTAAGATTTTTGTAGGAGGTTTTGCTTATTTTTAAAGTTTTTTTATTAAAAAGTCTCATAAAAAGTACCCCCAAGTAGACAATAAACAAAATTGTGCCCATTTCCCATTGTTCCACAACTATTATTAAACATTGTAAATATAAATACATGGTAGGTCATTATAATGTTTGTTCATCATAATAAATCGTAATTGAAGACTGCACTAGCTAAAGCTCCCCAATCGTCAGGCTCGCTTACAATCCTATTATATTATTTCCCGAGGGTCATGGAGGTGCCGCTCCATCCTGCGGTTTTTCGGATGACATCAATATTGACACCTTTTTGGTGTGCTCTAGTCTAGATGTAGAGGCGTGCCGGGTGTTGTGCGCTGTGAATATGGAGACATAAATTCTAAAATTCTTAAGGGTGCTCTTAATCCACCGACTAATGCTTTGTGTACCGTGTTTTATACGGTTTTTTTAAAGCTATGAATAGATTTCCTTCTTCTCGAATTGTTGTGGTCTTTCTTAGATAGCACAATAAAGTTGTACTTGGCTGGGCAAATGTTAGGTTTATCCTTGGAGGGAGCTGCAACGCCGAAGTTGTGGTCCCCTCCTGGCGAGTCCCACTTGCCCCCCTCTCGCTCACCTGCGGGAGGGAATGCGCGTAAATGCGTTTTCCTTCGGCATTAAAAAAAAGGTTTATCCTTAAGGTGGTTCGATGAGCTCAGTAGCGCCACCAATGGAAATAAATCCTTTTACGTTTTATCAAGGACTTAGAATAAAAGTTTTAGTTATTTTGCGCAAATAGAAGAGTAAAGTGCAATATTTAAATATTTTTTCATGGCCTCAAATATAAGCAATAAGTTATGAATGTCGATATTGCTAAATGTGGCCACATTTTAGGCGATTGCTATCAAAGGGGGCGTTTCAATATTGTGTTACACATCCAGTTTTGATCCAACTATGGACCGATCAACATGTTTAATTATACTGACCATATTACATCTCTCGGTGAGTAAAGATTGTGTCGACATTAATCCACGATCCCTCGATTCACAATGGGAGAAGAAACTCCACAAAGATTTAGACAAGTGCTTCGATGTAATGGAACCTCCTTCAAACAAAACAATTGTCAAAGTTAGGGTCATGATGAAATACTTTACTATAGACGTTGCAGATGGGTCATTTTTCATGTATAGTTGGACTACGCTCACTTGGACTGATGAAAGACTTAAGTGGAACCCACAAGACTATCACGGTATCAAAGAAACTTACTTCTGGAGCTATGATTACTGGATACCTTTAATGATACAGGCAAATGTAGCAGAGAAAGATGATCTCCCATACTTTGGAAAATGCAATATAAGATATAGTGGAAAAGTTGAATGTGTTCCGAAGATGGAGAATGAGGCTCGATGTACTACTGATGTGAGGAACTGGCCATACGATGTACAGAATTGTACCCTTGCGTATGGAATACATAACTTACAGAAAGGGATAATTCTCGAACCAAGAACGAATAAAACTGTTACAACCCTTGGAGCAGAATACGGCGCTGAATGGATCATCACCGATTATGACGAAGTCCATACCCCAAATGATTTTGCTCAAATCAAAGTAATTTTTACCTTAGAACGAAACGCAGAAGGGTTAGGAGCAGTAATTATATTTCCACCAGTCCTTTTAGCGGTACTAACACTATTGACTATGTTTAAAGACGTGAACAAGTTTACTCGGTTTTGGCTGACGTGTTTCGCTGTGTTGTGCCATTTCCAATTCTTATCTACAATCAGCGACCACGTCCCTACTTATGGGACTGAGATTCCTATAATAGTGATGTTTCACCGGTTTTCTTTGCTTATGACAAGTGTTCTAGTGATGGTCGTTTTAGGGTTGAAAGGATTGAAAAATCGGGAGACGGTTCCGCCTACTTGGATCTGTTCTGTCAATAATCTGGTATTCAACTCTTATGGAAAATATGTGATTTGGCCTAGATGGGAACCCAAAAAAGACAGCGTGACTTCAGATGCTGAAGGTGTAAAAGGTGTTGAAGCTTGGAACGATTTTGTTAATATTCTCAATACTGTTTGTTTGATTGTTTTGGCAGTGGTATACTTGATAATTTATTTGGTGTATGTGCCTCAAGCACCCCCTTTGATATTTTGAGATTCAAGTTTTGGTGTTTAACGAAAAATATCAGTAGGAACCTCCTAGAGAACTATGTATTAAACTTCACAATTATGCATATTTATTTTTCATTAAAAAAAACCAAAGCAAACCAACGCATAAAACCTTTGATGTATGATCTCTGCGTATCCGAGTAAACCCATAATAAATATATAATAAGTATAATTCAGATCCATAATGGATTTTATTACTAAAATCACCCTTCGTGTCCAAAACATTGACTTTCCAGGACACAGTAAAAACAGTTTGGACTTTGGCTGTTTTTTGTAAAATACGAGCAATCTACATAGTATACACACCTAGGCTTTTTCTGACAAAATCGTGTTGCTTACAATCAAAATATAAAATGTGCCAAAAAGGGTCGAAGACCGTTTTTGTAAATAATGCCTCAATTATAAGAACAGTGTCCACGCAAAACTGATGGCTATTATTATTCACCGATTTTGATAAATTTGAGCTTGTTCGCTGCGGACACATATAAAAACATGATGGAACAAAAAAAAAATTAATGTATTATTTTAGTGTTATCACACAGGGGAAAATAATGATATATTTTTTTCATTTTCGGATTTAATGCACTTAACAATCGGATAGAATATCGGTTTTCTCCTGCATTATACTTTTGATTTTGATACAAAAAAATTGATGCAGGTTCCCTCTTGAAAGTTACCATCTTATTTACTTTATAACCGTAAACTATTGTCACTTTTATTAAAAAGGCTCATAAAAACTACTCCCAAATAGACAGTAAAGAAAATTGTGCCCGTTTCCCATTGTTCCACGACTATTACAGAACAGTGTAAATACAAGGTGGGTCATTATATTTTGTTTGTTTCCTATTCATCTTTCAACGTCGGGAAACAAAAACATGGTATTATGTTGGCAACCCACGGGAACCCTTTTGACAAGGACGGAGGTGAAAAACTATTTTTTTTACCTGTGCTCGTTTATCAACGTTAGAACGACACCTAGTAGGAGGACGACCAGTGAAGTATGAATTAAATACTATCCGCGTCAATTGGTAATGCGCCTGGCGGCCATGATTTTAACCTCAAAAATGAAAAACAATTGTAATTTTCTCATATACCTAGACCCTTTCTTATTGAAAATAAGAATTCAATAATTAATATATTATATTACCTATTAGAATTTTACTGTTTTTTGTCATTTTTAGTTGCGGATAACGATGATGTGTATGTTAATTTGACAAGGTTCCAGCGCATTACCAATTGACGGGGATAGTAGTGTACTAATTTCAGTTTTTTGATTCGTTATTATAGGCCAAAGAAGGGTGAAAAAGTAAGCTATAAATAACTTAAAAAATATATTTTACTCGCTAAGCATTGTTATAATTTATCTACGGGAATTAATTCATTGGGCGACTGGAAATAATTAAAGGCTGTTAATGGGATTCCTACTTAAATACTAAACCTGGCAGCGGTTTATTTTTTGGACGACAAAATAACTAAACGGGCGACTAACTGTGGATGACAAAAATACGTAAAACGGGTTGTACTATTAGTTATTCTGTAAAACGGGTGACTACATGTGTGAGATAAATAATTTAAGTTTGCGGTTCTGTGGCAAAAGTAAGCTATCTGTACTATCAACTCTGTAAAGTAGTAAAAACTTATAATAACACCTCTCTGCATTTGTCATTTTATCGGTAAATTTACTGCTAAAAATAACGTTAAAAATATTGTACCGGTAAAATTAGCGTTAAACATAGCGTTAAACTTTACCGGTACAATATACCGGTAAAATTATCGCTAAAAAATAACGTTATAAATTGGAATAACGTTAATTTAAAGTTCAACGGAAAAAAAGTAAGAAATAACGTTACATTTAAAAGTAACGTTATCATTCCCTGCATTGGGGAGGGTAAGCAAGTTTCGCAAGGGTCGGTCATGTGATGGGTGACCAAAATTTTATTATCTCGAGCTCTTTGGAAGGCACGTTAAGCCGTTGGTCCCGGACTTGTACTATTAGGTATGTACTAAGCGGTCCCGATTGCATTTGCAATCGTTAACCTCTATTAATCCGCATTGGGACTGTGTGGTGGGTTATGGCCCATTCTCCTTATCCACCCACAAGGTCGGCCTGTGCCCTGCCCTAGCAGTGAGGACATTAAAAATGGCTAATAATCCCAGCTGTGAAATATAATATAACAATCGATATTACATTATGTGCTTTATCATGAGCGTAGCCAGCCATGGGCTCAGGCTGGGGCAGCAGTCTAAAATAATAACTATAGCAAACTATACCCGCGTTCTTACCCTGGTAATATTTTTCTATGCATTTTCCATGCATATTTTGTATTGCTACGGGCCCATCTCATTAATTCCGCGTCATTTTTTTATTTTCTTACTTAGGTAAGATTAGGTAGGTCTGTACCTCACAGTTCAGAGCCAAGGTGGGGCAAGCGCCCCACCCTGCCCCACCGTGGCTACGCCCATGCAGTTATCTACCTACACCTATGCTTTAAGTCCTCCATAATAGCCTAATAGGTTCTGAAACAGTAAGCTTACTGCCAACATTATAACAACCAGTGTCATAGTAACCACAATATCCGAGCGAGAGCATGTCGCGCTCCCTGCGCCCACGCCCAAAGAGGAAAATTATGAAATTCAGTACAACATTAAAACACTCGTTCGGATGATTTCCATTACAGTACAGTTGCATAAATAACTATTAACATTATCATAATTATCAAAGTAATTAATACTTACAGTAAAGTAATCATATTGCTAAACTTCCGATATTTTTATTGTACAAAATATAGTAAAATTCACTTTTCAAGCTTACGCGCTCACTAGACATGAAATAAAAGACTTTTTAACGGATACTAGCGCGGTTTTATTGAAAGTAGTTAGAGTTTCAGTAGATTCCCTCTTTTAAACATTAATTAAATTACAAATTAACTAAAATCAATTAAAAAAATTTTGTTAAATATTAATTTCTGAACGTCTTAAAAAAATCATCGCTTGAGGGTAGGTTCACGAGTGACTTCAGTCCCCCGTGACCACGGCAGCTGCAAAGGTGCCGAAACGTCGGAAAATCAAAAATCAAACCAAATACCAACTAATTACCAAAGTACTTTCAATAAAACCGCGCTAGTATCCGTTAAAAAGTCTTTTTCACTCCTCTTGCTCTAAAAGTACGTCATTGTAAGGTACAAGAGCCAGGATAAAATAGCAAAATTACCCCTAGGGGATAAAGTTTTTTCTTTTTTAATGTTTGTCTATTACCAACGAGCCTACTAAAACGAAAAACTCTTTATTCATAATCACGAATAAAGACTCGCTCGACAATACTGTTTCTAATTTTTATTTTTGAAAATGGAACTAAAAGCAGCGATCTCTTCGGTGAAATCATAGACTTATTTATACTCTGTGACTTTAAGTTTGATCGTAGAATGCGTGCATTGTGTTTCTTAGCTGCTACAGTAAAAATTAAAAAAGGCGCGAAATCTTTAAAATTTTTCTCTAACACCAAACTGATTGAATTGTGTGACTGTAAGTAATAGGAAAGAAATAATTTTAATCTTTTGCCGTCAAGCACAAATCATTTATTTAAATACTGTATGAAAAGTTTATGAAGTGGAGGATAGAAAAACGAGTGGATTCGTTTACGGAAGTATAAACTAGGTATTCAATATTGTATTTTATTTTCTCGCAATCGTAGTGAAAAGTAGAGTGTAACACACGACGCTAAAACCCATTGTAACTCGGTTTCTATTTATTCCCTTGTTAACGCCTGCAAGCATAACTGTTTGTCAAGCTTGCCAACGGCGAAAAAGGCATGAGGCCAATGCCGTGATATCGATAGACGACACCTAGAAGCAGCCAATTAGGAGCGCCTGTCTGCATCAAATGTCATCGAGACGTCAACGTCAGAAGACAATTCACTTTCATTATTTCTCTCGGCCACGACTGACATACAAACGACGGAGCGTGTACACGCTCCTATCACCCAACAAAATTTAGAATCTAAGCTTATTGCCATATTGTATTGTACCAAACAATTGTTATAAGAAGTAAAGCAGATGCTATAGAAACTCCCAAGTTTTATTTAAAGGTTAAACACCATTAATTCCATCACCTCATCATTCACGCAACGTGTCATCGCAGCGAGCCAGCCATCGAGCGAGCCCTTCACAACTTCATCTACTCAACGAGCAGTACCTGGGCTACCAAGTTTTGGTCCTTCGAGCCGGATGTCGAGCTGAGTTACGCGCCGCCGCCAACACCTAGGAAGTACTACGTTCGCCAATAGTGAAGTTTGTGAAGAAATACAGGTGGCCATTTTGGTATCCACACGTGTGTTAAAGAAATCTCTAAGCATCAGAAAAAGTAATATCCATCTACATATTTTATGCGAATAAGGGCATGTGATGCAAGTTCGTTCTTTTTTCCATTCCAACATTTCCAACATCCAACCCTAGTGACATTTAGTGGTCGAGTCATTTTTCAAATCAAAGTCATTTTTCATAAAAATCAACACATTTTTTCAAGTTTGTTCACATTAATTTGCTAATTTCATTTCACAGTGCAGTGAATAACCAATTTTAAACAATAAGTTTTTCCCTAGAGGTGCCTATTGTTTATAACAAAACCACTTTACTTTGCAACTTGCTAAATAGGTTATACCTATACATATAAAGGGGTGATTGACCTGTGTATTGTGTTCATTGCTAAATAAGTGACGGTGTTTTTTCGTTCCTAGAGACGCCACGTTGTGGGGCAGCGACCGCGTGTTTGGCCTTGCGCAGAACTGTGCTTTGCCTGTCGCGGGCCTAGCTTCGCTGCGCGTGTATGCTGTTTCACTGCTTGCTGCACATTCAAGCTTACGTGCACCCTCACTCATCGCATCGTTCATTAAATTTAAGTACCAATTTATTTCACATTACTTTCATTTTTATCAAAGTGCATAAACGTAACGTATTCATTTCAGTGAATTATTGGCTGGTAAGATTAGTATAGTTTCAATTTTAATCAGTTAAAAATGGATTTCAAGGATCTCATTAAGAAACGAGGTAGTTTTAAAGCTAAATTAACTCTTTTTAAAACACATGTACAAGGCGTTCGTGGCTTAAGTACCTTAAGTACATTGCAAGTAACAGAATTAAATATTAGATTGTCCAAAATAGAAGAACTTTATTCTGATTTTGATTGCATCCAAACTGACATAGAGAATTTGTGTGAAATTCCAGACGAGCAATACAAAGAGCGTGAGAGCTTCGAAACCCAGTACTTCGCTGCGGTTGCTGAGGCACGGGAGCTGACTGCTACCAAGCAGGAGCTCTCGGGGGACTTCGGATCGGCTGCAGGTTCTGCTGGTACTGTTTCTGGACATCGAGGTGGGCCAAACCTTAAACTTCCAACTATACACTTACCTACCTTTTCGGGAAATTATCATGACTGGTTAGAATTTCGTGACACATACACATCACTCATACACTTAGATAGCTCAATTCCTAAAATTAGCAAATTTCATTACTTGCGGTCATCGTTAAGAGACAGTGCTTCTTTAATTATACGTTCTTTGGATCTTTCAACCGAGAACTATGATATAGCATGGCAACTTTTATGTGACCGCTACAACAATAAGCGACTTCTTGTCAACAATCACATTCAAGCTATTTTCAACATAGATTCAATTCCTAAAGAGTCCGCAAAATCATTACGGAACATAATAGATACTGTCAACCGCAACTTAAGAGCTTTAAAAACATTAGATTTGCCAGTTGATGGTTGGGATTTACTTATTATTCACATTATTTCTAGTAAATTGGACTCGACAACAACGCGTGAATGGGAGACATTCAGAAATTCATTAACGGAATTGCCTACCCTTGCTGATTTCAATAAATTTTTAACTAGTCGAGCTGATTTGCTAGAAACTATGGAGGAAGCAAACCATAGTAACATGCGCCGTAGACATAGTGACATTACACATACACGACAAAAGGCGTTCACTGTCAAGTCACATTCACTTCCATCACCGCAAACATTTTGTTGTCCTCTTTGCAAACATAGACATGCTATTTATCACTGCACAAAATTCAAATCTTTACCTGTTGAAAGTCGGATTCAGAAAGCAAAGGCACTTAAATTATGTCTTAATTGTCTACGTCAAGGTCACAACGTTAACACATGCAGATTAGGTTCATGCCGACTGTGCCACAAGCCACATAATACATTATTACATTTAAACGAACCATCCAACTCACATGAGTCGAGTACAGACACATCCACATTACCCGCTACAAGTGCGAATGGTGTTGTTCTTTACAGTGTACAATCACCACAAACTCAAGGTACTCCTCTCACACAAACAAAGGATATATCATTATCTTCCATTCAGAATTTTCAAAACGTTTTACTGTCAACGGCTCTCGTTAAAGTCAAGGACCACGATGGTCATGAGCATACTGTCCGGGCATTATTGGACAGTGGGAGTACTTCGAGCTTCATTACAGACAGTTTACATACAAAACTCAATTTGCCTACCACTTCAACTTCAACAACAGTTGAAGGGTTGAATGGTCAATCATCATCCATATTCAAGCGCTGTGATGTCATTATATCATCACATGCTACATCATACACAAGAACCATTAATTGTCTTGTCGTTCCAAACATTACACAGTTGCTTCCAAGCACACACATTCATTATACAACATTAGATATTCCACAAAACATTACATTAGCAGATCCTACATTCCATACACCATCCAAAGTCGATATGCTACTAGGGGCAGATCTATTTTGGAGCTTGTTGTGTTCAAACAATATCTCACTAGGTAAAAACAAACCGACATTAAGTGAGACAAAGCTTGGATGGGTCATATCTGGTCCCATACACACATCACATAAAAATCATACAGTCCATTGCAATCATTCATTAACACAAACCGATGATCGTCTTCACGAGCAATTAACACAATTTTTTGAACTTGAAACAGTTGCAACTCGTAAACCAATGTCGAAGGATGAAGAAGAATGTGAGTATAACTTTACAAATACTACAGTTCGTGAAGACGACGGTCATTTTGTTGTAACGATTCCATTGAAGGAATCGCCACAACAGCTGGGTGACTCTTATGAACAAGCGCTATCTAGGTTCATTTCCCTAGAACGTAGATTCAAGCGTGACCCAGACTTTAAAGCACAATACACTCAATTCATTAAAGAGTACATCACTTTAGGTCATATGACAGAAAATACAACACCCGAACAAGACGAGTTCACATATTTTATGCCACATCATGGGGTAATGCGTGAGGAAAGTTTAACTACTAAACTAAGGGTCGTGTTTGATGCCTCCGCTGTGACCACATCCGGTGTATCATTCAACAACATTCAAAGAGTGGGCCCTACGGTTCAGAATGACCTCATTAGTATATTAATTCGGTTTCGTCAACACAAGTATGTGGTCACGGCAGACGTTGAAAAAATGTACCGTATGGTAAAAGTAACAGAAGAACAACGTTCTTTACAACAAATCCTCTGGCGCTTTGAACCCGGTGAGCAACTCAAACAATACAAATTAAATAGGCTGAGTTACGGAACTGCTTCGGCTCCTTATCTCGCCACCAGATGTTTGTGTCAGCTGGGCCGGGAATGTACCGATGAGTCAGTTTCAACTTGCATCCTTAATGATTATTATATCGATGACTATATCAGTGGTAATGACAATCTAGATCAGTTGATTTGTACTTGTAAGGGAGTAATTAAACAATTAAAGAGTGGTCAATTTAATTTAAGAAAATGGCATTCAAATAATCCGCAGGTCATTACACAACTTGTAGGTGAAGCCAGTGATAACGAATTCCTTAATTTAAGTAATCATGATTATTCAAAAACTTTAGGTTTACTGTGGGGTTGTAAGGAAGATATTTTATTATTCTCAGTTAACATCACACATCATGAACGCATTACAAAACGGACAATTTTATCTAACATGTCACAATTATTTGATCCTTTAGGACTTATTAATCCTTGCATATTACAAGCAAAAATAATTTTGCAAAAGCTGTGGTCGTTACAGATATCTTGGGATGAAGATATCCCCACAGATTTACGTGTGGCATGGGGTAACTTTCTACAATCATTACTTTACATTAAAAACATTAAAATACCACGACACATTATTTGTGAATGTCCTACATTATTAGAAATACATGTATTCAGTGACGCATCAACTCAAGCATATAGTGCTTGCGTTTACATTAGATCGTATGTTAACAACAATCATGTTTCAGTTCACCTAGTTACTGCAAAGAGTCGAGTTGCACCAATCAAGCAAATGACAATAGCACGTTTGGAATTGTGTGGTGCGCTAATTGCTGCCCGTCTGGCGGATAAAGTTAAATCCTCATTAAGATTAAATATTCAGAAAACAGTTTATTGGTGCGATTCCACTATTGTCCTAGGTTGGATTAAGTCGTCTAAGACCAATTTATTAAAACAATTTGTACACAATAGAATTCATGAAATTACTACTATTTCAGAACCAGATTCATGGCGTTATGTGCCTACGCGTATGAACCCGGCCGATGTAGGGTCACGCGGCATGGACGCGAGAAAAATCGAAAACAACACATTGTGGTGGTCGGGTCCTGAATTTTTGATCAATTCAGAAGCCGATTGGCCAAGTCAAGTAACACAAGTAAACAATGTTGATTTGCCGGAGCTCAAAGTTTTAACTCATTTAAATGTTTCAGAATCACCTCCATTGGATTTTATTACTAAATATTCAGAATTCAGTAAGCTCCAACGAATCACAGCCTACATAAGACGCTTTATTCATAACTGTAGACACTCTCTCACTAGGCATACAGGCTGTTTAACTTTAGATGAATTAAAAATGTCAACACTCACTTTATGTAAACTAACACAACTACAAACATTTGAATATGAATATAAACTATTAAAAAATGGTAAACAGTTGCCAGCTAAAAATAAATTGCTTAATCTTTCTCCTTTTTTAGACTCGAACGATGTCATACGCGTTGGTGGCAGGTTATCCAACTCTCATTATGATTATGACACAAAGCACCCTATATTATTACACGCATCTCACCATTTAACAAACATTATTTTTAAACATTATCATATCTTACTTTTACACGCTGGTCCACAATTGTTGCTTGCTAACATTCGTCATAAATTCTGGGCAATCAACGGCAGAAATCTGGCAAGACAAACAGTACATAAATGTAATGTGTGCTGTCGTTTTTCAGGCAGAACGAAACAACCAATTATGGGAAATCTCCCTGAACAGCGATTGCATACAGAGTATGCATTCACTAACTGTGCCGTAGATTATTGCGGACCTGTCATGATATTGAACCGAAAGGGTAGAGGTGCTACATTAATTAAAGCATATTTATGCATTTTTGTGTGTTTGGCGGTCAGAGCAGTACATATAGAACTTGTAAGCGATCTGAGTTCTGAAACGTTTCTCTCCGCTCTTTACAGATTTATTGCTCGTAGGGGAAGACCCACGAATATCTATTCAGATAACGGAACATGTTTTGTAGGGGCTTGTAATGAACTTGCAAAATTTCTTAAGTTAAACAAAGATAACATAGCATTGCACGCCTTAGATTTATCCATTAAGTTTAATTTTTCGCCAGCCTATAGTCCACATTTTAACGGTTTAGCTGAGGGTGCCGTAAAGTCAGTGAAACATCATTTAAAAAGAATCTTAGCATATGCAAACCTCACTTATGAGGAAATGAACACAGTCCTTTCACAAATAGAAGCAATTTTAAATTCAAGGCCTTTGACGCCTCTATCATCTGATCCATCCGATCTCGCTGCCTTAACTCCGTCCCATTTCCTCATCGGAAGAGCATCAACAGTCTTGCCATCTTCAGAACCTCGAGACTTAGAGAAGTTAAGTACTCTTTCACGTTACAAGAGGACGCAGGAACTGAGAGCACACTTTTGGCAACGGTTTTACAAAGAGTACATTTCAGAGCTTCAAAAACGCCACAAATGGAAACAGGCTGGAAAACAACTAGCAATCGGCGAGATGGTCCTCATCAAGGATGACCGACTCCCAGCGAACAGGTGGCTGCTGGGTCGAGTGGAAACCGTGTATCCAGGCTCCGACGGTGTGGCACGAGTAGCCGACGTCAGGACAACATCAGGGACTATAAGAAGAGCTTACAACCGCTTATGCCCACTGCCTGTTCTAGACCGACCTGAGGATCCAGTTCCAGCGGCCGTCCCACGAGTGACAGTTCCTGTTCCCGAGGCGGCAACCTGTTAACGCCTGCAAGCATAACTGTTTGTCAAGCTTGCCAACGGCGAAAAAGGCATGAGGCCAATGCCGTGATATCGATAGACGACACCTAGAAGCAGCCAATTAGGAGCGCCTGTCTGCATCAAATGTCATCGAGACGTCAACGTCAGAAGACAATTCACTTTCATTATTTCTCTCGGCCACGACTGACATACAAACGACGGAGCGTGTACACGCTCCTATCACCCAACAAAATTTAGAATCTAAGCTTATTGCCATATTGTATTGTACCAAACAATTGTTATAAGAAGTAAAGCAGATGCTATAGAAACTCCCAAGTTTTATTTAAAGGTTAAACACCATTAATTCCATCACCTCATCATTCACGCAACGTGTCATCGCAGCGAGCCAGCCATCGAGCGAGCCCTTCACAACTTCATCTACTCAACGAGCAGTACCTGGGCTACCACCCTCGCTAAAGCTCGGGAATAAAACTACCTCGTATGGAATGTGTCATTTTAGCGTCTTGTATAACAATCTACTATTATTTCATAATATAGTAACTGAAAGTAAAAACAAATAGTCTGAAAGTAGAAACAATGTAAGTATTCCTGTTTCCCTCCTATTCGACAATCCGCCGTTTGTCTGCCGCCACATTAAGATAGCGGGAAACGTTTTACATAATGCTGTTTATAGCATCGTTTTCCACTCAGTTGTTATCGCGCCAGGTGGGGTGCGGCCTTTACGGTTTGAAGATTCAAATGTTTGAAGAACACAACATTTCTATCTGCTGACAGTTTATTTTGACTGTTTGTCCAAATTATAAATACCTTAAAAATTCCACGTAAAGTTTTGTTAAATGCGAAAGTCCGTTTGTTTGTTTGTTACGCCTTCACGTCTAAAACTATTGAACCGATCCTCAAGAAACTTTGCATACATGTTGTCATGGGTACAGAGAAGCACTTTTCATCTCGAAAAAAGTACTGTTCCTGCAAAAAACTTTCCACGCAGACGAAGTCGCGGGCTGCCGCTAGTAAGGGGACTTTAATGCAACATTAGCGCCACTCGCAAAATATCAATTATTATTTAAAAACACACAAACTCAGTGACAAATAATTGTTTGCAGTTTTTAGTTCAGTAGTGTTAGCATTTAAATCGGATTTAATTCCTACAAAAGGTTTTATTGTTTTAATGGCATCTTTTGGTGTCCAATATGACTATCCTAAGTTTTATTGTTTTAATGGCATCTTTTGATGTCCAATATGACTATCCTAAGTTTTATAGTTTTAATGGCATCTTTTGGTGTCCAATATGACTATCCTAAGTTTTATAGTTTTAATGGCATCTTTTGGTGTCCAATATGACTATCCTAAGTTTTATTGTTTTAATGGCATCTTTTGGTGTCCAATATGACTATCCTAAGTTTTATTGTTTTAATGGCATCTTTTAGTGTCCAATATGACTATCCTAAGTTTTCCCCCCCGGCGGTGAAAAAAGGTAAAAACGGCCGTCGTTATGTTTTTCGTCGAGAAAACCACAATAAATTATCTGGCATTAAATTTGAGTGTTTATAAATAACTATTGATATTTTGCAAGAGATTTTTTTACAAAAAGTATTTCCACGGTCATTATTTTTTCGGGAGTGGCGCTAGTTATGAATAAAATTATATAATTAATAAAAATTATTAATCGCCCTGGCGATTTTGTCCTCAATGCAATGCAACTACCTCTATGAATTGGACGTTTTACGAAATGATCATTTTGCTAATTTGACGTTTTGCGAAATGGTCTATTTGCTAGTTGGACGTTTTGCGAAATTGACATTTTGCGAAATTGACATCTTTACGAATTTGATGCTATACGATTCTGGACATTTTGCGAATTGGATATTTTGCGCCTAAACGAAATCAGAATTAAATAAAATAAGGATTTGAACACCAAACAAGATACACCAAGATACACATAACATACAAAGTTTCCGTAGTCTATACTGTACCTAAACCGTTTTTTTGCATTGTTCCAAAAAAATTTTTTTTTGCCAATCAACGTGCTTAAAGATATTTTCATAATATCCATCCATCCACCACAAAAAACAGGAAAGAAATATTTAATTTTCAATAGTTTCTATGTCATAATATATTCCAAAACAGCTTTAATATTTCATGTCAGTTCATTATAAATGATTTCGAAGGCCACTTAATAAAAACGTCAAGCTTACAATACGGTTAAAAAACGCACCCTTCCTATAAATAATAAGGTGCTTATGGGGTATAATGGGAGATGAGAGGCCATAAGTCTCCCCTATCTATTGCCTAACATATTTCCTCCCACCTGGAGGATGTTTTTCTCTCGTAATTAATGGAAGAACATTATTTTGAGTTCCTTGAGAGGTTGGTTGGTACACACTGGGCTTGAAAACGGCGCGGTTTTTAAGTCCCCTATTACACTCAAGTAGAGTATATATTCTGTGCCTCAAGTGACGTCCTCATCTTAATCACTTGTGATTTTTTTATGTTTACAAAAACTGAGCCAGTCACTAATAATAAATTAGGGTTGGCTAATGAAAAACATTTTATGAAAACTTAACTATAGCCAGAAAATGACACGCATTTTTTCTTTACGCAGGAAATATTGATATAACTTTAGCAATTGCAAATACAATAAAGATATTTGTATTTGTAATTCATAAACCCTGCAACCGCAGTCAATTTTATTTAATACTAGCTAGTAGTAGTTAAGACGTGAAGGCGTAACAAACAAACAAACGGACTTTCGCATTTATTATACTTACTAGTAAGGATTGTAATTCTAAGGCACAATTTTAACAAAACTTTACGTGGAATTTTTTGGGCCTACTTATATTAGTACTAATATAATATATATTCTGTGCCCATAGTCTAGTATTTTTAAGCGGTATCAATACATTTAGTCGTAGTCACTGCTAGAAGTAGGCAGGAAAACTGCTAAAAGTGGCCGTTTTTGACACCCTTTGATATATCTACTTTTACGAATGACTACGAGGGAATGTAGCGATATCGTCTAAAAATACCATAAAAAATCCACGTAAAGTTTTATTAAAATCTTTTTCTATTAACAACTTATTGACCGAGCGAGCACGAAGTGCGAGCGAAGCGTCTCTGCTTCAGCTTGGGCAAAAATTCTTTCGTATGTCTGTATGTTCTCTTCTACAGGTCGCATTTCTCAACCGATTCTCGTGAAAATTTGTGAGCAGGTTCGAAAATTATATAGAAATTTTATGTCGAGCCAGATTTTTTTAATTTTTCAAAATGAGCAGCAGAGATATGTTAAAAAAACAGGTTTTACGGCTTTCCAGCGCTGTCTGTTCTCCTCTACAGGTCGCATTTCTGAACTGATTCTCGTGAAATTTTGTGAGCAGGTTTGAAAATAATATAATTTTTTTTTGTCACGCTACTTTTTCGATTTTTTTCAAAATGGCGGAGATATGTAAAAAAAACCCATTGCATTCCAGCTTTCCGGCTCTGTCTTTTCTCCTCTAAAGGTCGCATTTCTTAACCGAATTTCGTGAAATTTTGTGGGCAGGTTCGAAAATCATATAGATTTTTTTAAGTTGAAACAGTTTTTCTAAATTTTTCGTAATGGCGGAGATATGTAAGAAAAATTTATTTCAGTCCGGCTTTCTGGCGCTGGATGTTCTCCTCTACAGGTCGCATTTCTCAACCGATTCTCGTGAAATTTTGTGAGCAGGTTTGAAAATAATATAGATTTTTTTTGTCACGCCACTTTTTTGATTTTTTTCAAAATGGCGGAGATATGTAAAAAAAACATATTGCAGTCCAGCTTTCCGGCTCTGTCTTTTCTCCTCTACAGGTCGCATTTCTCAACCGAATTTCGTGAAATTTTGTGGGCCGGTTCGAAAATTATGTAGATTTTTTTAAGTTAAGACAGTTTTTCTAAATTTTTCGTAATGGCGGAGATATGTAAGAAAAATGTATTTCAGTCCGGCTTTCTGGCGCTGGATATTCTCCTCTACAGGTCGCATTTCCCAACCGATTCTCGTCAAATTTTGTGAGCAGGTTCGAAAATTACATAGAATTTTTTTGTCACGCCAGTTTTTTGAAATTTTTCATAATGACGGAGAAATGTAAAAAAACATATTTCAGTCCGACTTTCCAGCTGTCCATTTTCCTCCACAGGTCGCATTTTTCAACAGATTCTCGTGAAATTTTGTGAGCAGGTTCGATGATTATATATTTTTTTTTAGTTTAGCCAGTTTTTCTAAATTTACCAAAAATCACCATTTCGGAAAATGTTTAAAATTAGAATCGCCATCTAGCTGCGAATATACCTACCAAATAATACCAAACAGCACGCAGGTACCTACTACGTGCTTTGAAAAGTTCGTGAACAGTGTGGAAAAAAGGGGTGGCGACATCTTTTAGATTATTTTTTAAACAACATACAACTTGAGCTACTTTTTAACACGAGTTCTACAGCTCACGGAGCCACTAGTTAAATAAAAACATTTGAGGGCACCACTTTCGGTGGTATAACCACCATAAGATTACCGTAGCGCTTACCGACCCAGTGTGTAATCCTTAATCCGTATTTTTTAACTTGTCAGCGCGTAAAATATCGTTTGGATGGTTAACTCGGCATAAATCTCTATGTTTTGTTCTCTCCAATTTATAACGGTTTCTCATGCTTGCGAATTTTTCTTTTCGTTAAAATTTGAAGTAACGTTCCAGTGTTTTCCGCTTATTTTATTATGAGATAAAAACCCAGTTTTTTTGTATTTTCTGCTTTCACTTTTTTCTATTCCTTTCTCATACATAACTCAGAGAAAATGAATCACAATAGGTAAGTATTTCGAATTGATCAATTAACCTTGTAGAAAACAACAAATAATACCTATATTTGGGAAAAGTTGTGATTTTTAAGTCTTGTTTATAAAACCATTAAGTCTAAAAAAAATACTTAAACATTCTAATTTTATTCAAAAATATAGGTAGGTAAGTACATTTATAACTTTATTTTCTTTCGAAAAAGGAAACATGATAAAAAGGTTATATCACATTACCTCCGAATTTATCTTCCCGGGAAATATAAAGTACGTCCATTTAGAAAACTATTAACAGTTGATCTCGGCTAGAACAAGAGAGGACCCCCCTTTTGAGGGGGGCAAAGGTCATTTATCAGAAGACGTCTGGCGCCACCCTGCGGTGGTGACGGAAAACTAGTTATTTTTTTAATGAAACCTTTGTGAGATGTATTTCTGGTGCGATTTTAGGTTTTTACCATTAAACTAAAATTTTTATTTTACCATTTAAATTATTAAATAGATATAAGTATATACAAAACACGCAATACAATAGAAAAATACCTCATTATTCCTAAGAAAAATAAAAAATGACTTTAGAATCTATAAATACCAGTAAAAAAACATGTGTACCGATTTGAGCATTTCTTAATATTTTATTTCTCTGTGATTAAAATGTTTTTTTTTAATTTTCTCTCTATAGGAATCCATTTTTTTAATTTTCTCTCTTTGTATAGACAATACAAAGAATAAGTGAAAAAATAAATTAGAGTCGTATTCTTATTTGTTACAGCTGAAAGATTTGTGAAAAATTCCTCTGACAAGCAAATTTTAAATTCCACTTGAATAGATAGTCTTCGTTTTAAAATACCTGATAATTTATTATGTTTTTCTCTCTATACGATTTTTGTTTCCTAAAACTAAAGTTTACATCAATAGTAATGCTTTTCTTTAGATAGCTTCTTTGGAAAAACGCAAATTTCTTTGAAATGCGGAGACACGGTCTTAAAATAAACTATTTAACTCGTCATGTAACGGCAAAAATTAACAAAAAAAAATCCTGTAACAGGAATGAAATCTTAATAGGTATATAGTGCGCGTATTAAATGTTTAGTGCTATATTCCTTTACTAAGATATCAATTATTGGATCAAGTAACCATTTTTCAACACTAATGAAAGCCGTTCTAGGTAATTGCCGTCATATTCTCCAATTTTATATTCACCAGAGACCACTAAACATTCTACTTCCTACAATAAAATTTTTCATCTGTTACAAAGTTATTTTAATGACTTTGGACTTTTTAATTTACGTTTTCTTGATGTAACAGAGTGTTGTTATAAAATTAACAAACGTATATCCGCGTAGCAGAAACACGATATTCGGAAATTGACGTTTAGTTCATTTTACAGATCCGCACTTTTAAACAAGGTTATTTTTAGTTAATACAAAACCTCTCATGGGGTTGATCAGACCATTAAACTGAACAACTTTCATTATGGGACCAACCTCGAACTCGCGAAAAAAAATCAGCTGTTCCATACAAAAGTACAATCCTACTCCATCGAAATGTATGAAACAGCTGATATTTTTCGCGATTTCGAGGTTGGTCCCATAATGAAAGTTGTTCAGTTTGATGGTCTGATCAACCCCATGAGAGGTTTTGTATTCACTAAAAATAACATTGTATAAGGTCTATGAAATTGCCGATTAGTTTGTCACATACAGAGAAAATGAAAACTTCCATGATAAATATTTATGATAAATAACAATATCTTGATATTCTTGATATTATATCGAATTATGACCATGAAAGAAGACTGATAGTTGACATCAGTAAAAATAAAGTCCTTTTTTAGCTTTCATAGCATTACTCAATACTAAGTAAGCCAATGCTTAGTCGGTTACCCATCTCAAACCCGAACTTTATTACAAAGTTGTTTAACATTCGTTATCGCAGTGTCAAACAGTCACCCATCTCATACACTTTGCAAATTGATTACTTCGCATCGTCGGTCATCATCAGCCTATTATCGTACACTGCTAAACATCGTCTGTCACGCATCCCAAATCCGATTTCTTTTCAAAATGGCCACTACATGGCATGGTCACATTGGTCACCTATCCCACATCAGCTGGCCCTATTAATAGTTATTTGTTATACAAGTGACCAAAATCAATTTGTGCTGCGAGTGCCGACTTTAAATCACGAACTAGCGAAGTAGTCTAGAATTGAATCACGAGCGTAGCGAGTGATTCTAATATAGACTACTGAGCACAGTGAGTGATTTAAAGGTACGAGGCAGAACAACATTTTGGTCTCGTGTAAAACATACAACTTTTCACCTCGACCAGCGAGAAAATTTTCACGTGACTTTCCTGGTAAAAAGCTTAATTCAGCATTAGTAACTTGTTCACTTAACTCTTTTGGAGTTAGGAAAATATCTTCATCGTTGGACGCATTCATTTTTGTAATTTATCACAAAAATAATTCGATCAAACCTATGCTGAAAATTTTTATTCATACAGTCAGTAAAGTAGATTCCGGTCGTTTTGATTACATTACGTTGTGTTTTTCTCTTATTCATTAATATCCCGTCTTATTTATTTATTTAGAATCTTAAAACATATAATTTGTTAATAAATTTCATTAATTTTTCTTATTTCATATTTGTTTCATTACATGTGACCTCATTACCTCCATACTCTTTATTTCGAATTATCAACCTTCTTTTTTAACAATCCTTATTTAAAACTCCTTGGTATATCCGTGCATTTTATTTTTTTACTTTTTAATCCGTGTATGACACCATAAAGCACTCTATCTATCCTCTTCTCACATATCAATTTTACAAGTGTCATCCTTGTCACTTTATTTGTTTTTTCTTTATTATTTTAAAAGTTGGTATTTGTAATTAAAAAAAGCACTTTGTCTCACGCTCGCAGCAAAAATCGATTTTGCTGCGAGTTTTTACGCGCCAAAATCACCCTTTTCGTGCAGGAGAGGTGAAAAAGTTATTTTACTTTCGTCGCATCGCAGGCGCAGTCCAAACGGTCACGCATCTCATACCCGGCCTTTCCTAGAGTTGCTAAGCATTCGTCATCGCAGTCACAAATGGTCACCCATCTCGTACCTAGCCTCTTCAAAAGTACCTTAACATTTGTAATTGCAGTCCCATATACCATTCCCATGTCATACCTGGCAATTTCATAAACAATTTGACTTAAACCTAATATCTAGAGAAAGAAATAAATGTGAAAGTGACTAGGCGCGGCATTGTCTGTCTGTTTTTGTACTGTAATTTCATTAACACCTTATATAGGCAAGTACTTACTTAATTTAACAGTCAAAAACTTTCCGTAATGAGGAAAATTTCTCAAGTAACTTCAGAAAAAACGCTCGTTACTTCATTAGCAAACATCTTAATTGGGTTAATTACAATTATATTCCCTTTTTAAAGAGCCCTCCAGACTTCTTAAGTTGCAATTAAAATTTGTCGCTTCCGCCCGAGGAATTTTGATAACATCTATTTGGACTGGAAAATGTAACAAGGTTTCATTTATTTTTTCTTTACAAAAAAGACATTATCCTTTTCTTTAAGTAAAAATAAAACTCTTATTCACACTCTGGGCATAGGCCTCTCCCAATTTCTTCCACTAGGTCCAGTTTTGCTCCTTCGTCAGTCAGTTTTGTCCTGCTTGTCCTCTGATGATGTCTACCCATCGTTTTGGAGTGCGGGCTCGTGGTGTTTTGTTTGCCCATGGTCTCCAAATGTCAACAACTATCCCAGGAAAAAGGCATCATTATCCATAGGTGCGTAGCGGCATCTATCGTACCGCCGCACATACCTACACATGGTTGCAACGAGACTCATCACCATGTGACTAGATGGCGCTAGTGTCGTATAAACACAATGATTAGTAAGGAACAGCAACTCGTAATATGGAGAATATATGGAGAAACCTACATCTCGCTATCGGAGTTTTCTCAGCCACCACATTATAAATACAACTGCCAACCATCATCGGTTGGACCGCGGTCCCCGGGCTAATACTACCCAGCCCGGAGGATGTTCTGTGCCGGAGGAAGATCTTCCATTTGGCCTTCCTACTAGTCGCTACCTCTCTCCAACTACCATACTTCATTTCTACACTGGTGACCCCCGACGGAGCACATCAAGCACCTTCAGCAACGCAGCGCTGCCTTTACTCCTCATACCTTATCCAGCATCCGCAGCAGCATTACTTTATGGAATTCCAAGAAGAATCAGTTCACCTAATACCATTTTACCGACAGCCATATTATCACCGAAGGTTCATTTGACTGAAACTTATTTCACCGATAGTATGTTTCTTCTAACGCCATTTTATCGAAAGGGAAATAAAGTCATCTCTATTAAAAAGTTTAATTTATCCCATATTGTACGTTGTATTACTTAATCTCGTTTTAAAATTGAACACCAACATTATAACGTGGTGGTTCCAATCGTGAAAAACAAAACTGGTGATGTTAGTGATAAGGCAAACTACAGGCCAATTTCACTGGCAACTATAATTGCCAAGGTATTTGACTGTTTGCTTGATCGCCAGCTAAATAAATACCTTCAGTTGCACGACAATCAGTTCGGATTTCGACCAGGGCTGTCCACAGAGAGTGCTATTCTGGGATTAAAGCAAACAGTCAGATACTATGTAGATCGACACACTCCCGTATATGCCTGCTTCTTAGATTTGACAAGGGCATTTGACCTTGTCAATTATGATATCCTCTGGCAGAAATTAAGAAATGAAAACCTGCCAGCGGAGATGATTGAGATGTTCAAATTTTGGTACACTAATCAGGTTAATGTTGTTAGATGGGCGGGAACCTATTCAGAATCTTACAGATTGGAGTGCGGTGTGAGGCAGGGGGGGTTGACCTCACCCAAGCTGTTCAACTTGTATGTGAACTCTCTAATCGAGGAACTCAGTAGGACCCATGTCGGTTGCCATATAGACGGAATATGTGTTAATAATATAAGTTATGCCGACGATATGGTCCTGATGAGTGCCTCGGTATGTGGTCTCGTAAAATTGTTAACAATTTGTGAAGTGTACGCCGCTAAACATGGACTAAAATACAATGTGTCCAAAAGCGAATGCATGGTCTTTAAGGTGAAAAATTCACCTCCACTTTCTATGCCACCAGTAAAGTTATGTGGGACGCCATTAAAAAGGGTGGATCAATTCAAGTACTTGGGGCACTTATTACAGCCTGACCTTAAAGACGATGCCGACATTGAGCGGGAACGCAGAGCGCTGTCTGTGAGAGCCAACATGATAGCCCGCAGGTTTGCTCACTGCTCCGTAGAGGTGAAAATTACGTTGTTCAGGGCTTACTGCACCTCCTTTTACACGAGCAGTCTGTGGGCTGACTTCACGAAAAGACAGTACAGCGCTTTGCGTATCCAGTACAATAACGCGTTCAGGGCGCTGATGGGGCTGCCTCGGTTCTGTAGCGCATCAGGGATGTTCGCGGAGGCTCGTGTGGATTGCTTCCACGCCACCATGCGCAAGCGGTGCGCGTCCCTGGTGCGCCGGGTCCGGGCCAGCGCTAACAGCGTTCTGAACATGATCGCGAGCAGGCTCGACTGCAGGTACATTAACCATTGCTGTATGGTTCATGTGCATATAAATGTTTAGTGTAGTTGCGTCTTTTTTGTATTGTAAGCTCATTACTAATATTAGATTTAAGTATCATTGTTACTAACCTTTGAGTGAGCCTAAGTAGCTCGAAATAAATGAATTATATAATAATATATATAACTCATTCCTAACTCAGCAATATTTTATGATAAAACCTAAGTTCACCATATTTCAAAGGACACGACTTTATCTTGAAAAGTTGCCATAAAATCATTCTTGAAAAGCCATTAATCGTGTTTGACCCATCGTCACAAGAAAGAAGTCTTTTAATATCATATTAACTTTCAACTCTATTTCTTTATGATAAGAGTTATTTTTAAAGATCCGTTTTTCATATCACTTCTTTATTCCTCAAATATTTTACTATGAAAAGGATTCCGTACAAATAACATTCAGTATTGGGTAGTTAAAAATAACTCTTGAATAATTAAGTGGAAATTTTTATTTACTACAAAGAACTTTGGAAAATAAATAGAGGATTTTTCATTTAATTTGTAGCGATAATAGGAAATATGAAATTCTATTTTTGTTTAATAATATGTATTATGTTGAGTTGAAAATTGTCATTGTTTCTTTAGGCAACACCTGGGGAATGAAAATAGTAGAACTGAACTATTAATTAAAATTTTACGAGTTACCTACCTTTCATGTGGTGGTATTATACCTCTATCTAAAGCAAGGATTTCCAAAGTGGTCGAAATCGACCCCTTGGTGTCGAAATCGGTTTCGACATGAACGAATAATTAATTAACTACATTTGATATTTGATAGGATTTTTAAAGTAATTTGGCTATGGGGGTCTGATACTCTGATCTGAGGTATCAGTTCATTTTGAAAAGGTGGCTCTTGCCCATAATAGTTTGAGAATCCCTGCTCTACAGGATTGTGACTGGCCGGAAAACACAAGTTTGACAGTGGACCGTTTTAATTTAACATATTTTTTTCGTTTGTTTTTACTTGGTCTGGTCAGTCACATCGCCCGAAAAAAAACCAACAAAAAAAATTCTTATAAATAAAATGGGAACTTAGCCGATTAGAAATGAATTCGTCTTTAATTTCGGCGGACTTATGTATATTTTAATTATTATTTTTAGTTACGAAACCCTAAAATGATAGTTCAAATTCGTAGACTGTGAGTGAAGTTAATTTGAAATGCTTTCTCCTTTCATTTAAAAGTAACATCCTTCCTTACGTCACTTTACAACATTCATTCGGTTATTTAAAAAATCAACCGCTTTTCAAACGCAATAATTTAAGTAAGAGTCGGAAGAGAGACTTATGATTATGATTTTTTAGTCTGAATAAGTAATGAAAGTTAGTTGAAAAAACTGGACTCTAATCGCTCAGGCGGGAATCAAACACACCTTTCGCTATCCGAGCAACAGCTTGGACCGCTGAGCTAAAGAGAGACTCTTATTCATTTGCTCTTATTTTATTTTTTTCGCTTTATCTATTTATCCGATATAGTTATAATTTATATTATACTTATTGCACGGAAAATTCATTATAATCTGCAAAAAGTTTTCATTGCAAAACATAGCGGATTGTTAAATAACAACAAAACACACATAATATTATATCAACTGTGTTTTCAAATTCTAAACAAAACTTTCTCGCCACACAGGAGCAAAAATCCCTAAATAACGTCATACAGCGCCACCTGTTACCGCCAGGGCTGCCACACTAGCGACTACAAATTTATTTAAGTTACTAGCGGCCGGCCTCGGTTTCACCCGCGTGGTTCCCGTTCTTGTGGGAATATCAGCATAAAAAGTATTCTATGTTTTAATCTAGGCTATCTACTATCTGTGTGCCAAATTTCAACCAAATCCGTTGAGTAGTTTTTGCGTGATTGAAGAACAAACATCCAAACATCCAAACCCACAAACTTTCACATTTATAATATTAAGTAGGATTAGAATAAATTATGTCGGGATTTACACAATATTACCTGATTATTTTTGAGGCTCCGATATTTCGGCGCAGTTGCATGCGCCATGATCATGGAAGAACTGCAGTGCTTAAAAAATATAACAATTATAAAGTTTTTAAGTGTCATTTGGCATGATTTGTAATTTCAAAATACTATCGATAAGAGCAATAATGTAATTCTATTGGTAAGATACATTTTGTAATAATATTTGATTGCAAACATTATTGAAAGAGGTACAATGTTATAAGGCCAGGCTACGCCTATGCCAAAGTCTCATTTATATCCGTACCACGACAAAATTGGTCCAGCGGTCTAGGCACGAAAACGTATAGATTTTGTTTAGTTCACGTTTAATTAAAATTATGTTACCTAAGCAGATTTGCGTATCATATCAACTATGTGAGATAAAGGAGTCTTTTTTAGGGTTCCGTACCCAAAGGGTAAAAATGGGACCCTATTACTAAGACTCCGCTGTCCGTCTGTCTGTCTGTCTGTCTGTCACCAGGCTGTATCTCATGAACCGTGATAGCTAGACTAGACAGTTTAAATTTTCACAGATGATGTATTTCTGTTGCCGCTACAACAACAAATTCTAAAAACAGAATAACATTAATATTTAAGGGAGGCTCCCATACAACAAACGTGATTTTTTTGCTCGATATTAATAACGACAATAGGTAGACAGTTGAAATTTTCATAGATGATGTATGTCTGTTTTCCCTATAACAATAAATACTAAAAACAGAATAAAATAAATATTTAAGGGGGGCTCCCATACAACAAACGTGTTTTTGCCGTTTTTTGATACGGAACCCTTCGTGCGCGAGTCCGACTCGCACTTGGCCGGTTTTTTGTTTCACTTTTCAATTCCATACGTGACAACCCTAGTCAACCGTAGGAAATTGCTTAATAGAATGTCGCGCGACAATCGACGTGTTGCCTGGCAACTTTTTAATTGGAAATTATCCGGTTTCCCTTTGTGGAGCTCGAAAATGTTCTATGTGCGTGTGTGGGTACCGACTTTTGTATTTTTTATTTCAAATTAATGCATGATGAGAATTTAATTCGTTGTTTCTCTTTCATGGTTGATTAACATTTAAGACGTCTATTTTAATGCCCTATTAAGAAGTTTTTTTTATTCAATTCAATAAATGCATTATTTAAACTTATACCTACCTACAAGGTCATTTTGAATTCACCATCCAAATTTTGAGGATGTGTTCAGTCCTTGAATCTGAACAACTTTCTCTAAGGAACACATGGCCAAATATGTAATTAAAAATCGACTTTCCACACGAATCAAAGAGATCACGTGATCAATTTAGTATGGGATGACCAAAATTTTGTGGCGAAATTTGACACATATGTTTCTTATGGCCGGTATACATTTTGATTAGTAAAGTGCTTAGTGTTTAGTGCACTGTTAAGTGTTTAGTAGGTGATGTCCCATACTGTTTAGCATACGCTGTTTAGTACAGGCTTTGTTGATATAAACTAAACACTAAACAGTCCTGTCCAGACGTGCTTAGTGCGTGTTTAGCTGCAAGTGAGGGGTGGAGGCGGGACGTGCGGGACGCGCGGGAGGAGCTACTCGCAGTAAAAATAGAACGCGCTTCTAAACACTGTACTTCGCTCGCACTAAACACTTAACACTAAACAGAGACTGTCCGAACGTGTTTTTTGCTAAACACTAAACACTAAACGAGCCACTCGCACTAAACACTAATCAAAATGTATACCGGCCATTAGAGAAAGTTGTTTAGTTTCATGGACTGGACACATCCTAAAAATTTGGATGGTAGGTAAGTTGAAAATGACCCATCACTTATTTCTGTCTATATCTCAGTTCCTCGCTGACTGCGGGGACGTATGAGGAATGATATATTCAATGCCTATCACTTTTAAGTATTTTATTTTTCCTACCAACTCATTAGTAACCAGACTAACATAATAATATTAAACATCCAAAAATTTATTTTATATCTAACTAAACCTATCTTGATTTATGCACTTACTGATTCTCAATTCTGTCAAAGTAATAGTTATTCAATAAATCTTGGTTAGATACTTAGTTAAGTGTCTGTAAAGTTTTTAGATTAGGTAAAGCAAACTAATAATTTATATATTGTTTTGGATAAGTTATATTTGATTTGATGTTATGAGCTAATAAATAATTATTGTTTGACGTAAACTTTTTCTTTTCTTTGATAATATTCTATCAACAAAACTCTATTAATTATTTCATTGGCTGATAATAAAATCATTTCTAGTATTATCATTACGGGAAGGGTTATTTGTGGACCCCTGATAATCAATAGTAGATTATTGCATCGAGCACAAAGTAATTTATTATTGCACCGAGTGCCTAGGCACGAGGGCAATATAAATTACTTAAGGCGAGGTGCATAATCTGCTTTTCTTTCAACTATTTCCTATAGGAATAGTAGATAAAAGAAACTCATATCAAACAGTTTCATTTTCTATAACATTGTCGGCTTGATTTAGAATGTTTTCCGAAGTTAATGTCAAAGAGAATGTAAAAAACTATGGTTATGTGTTGCTAGATGATTCCATTTTAATTCGAAGCCGAAGCAGTCAAAATCAGATAGTATCACACTTTATCGTTTCCAAAAATATTGTCAAGCTAAATTAACAAAGTTCCCGCCAAATCACTTTTTTAAATTTCTTTGCCCCCCCTGGGAATCGTACCCAGGACCCCTGCGTCTGACACGGATGGGCGAACCACTAGACCACAGGTCGCACCTGTGGTCTAGTGGTTCGAAAAAAAAAATGTGCAATAATGAAATTTCATAAATTTTTATTGCTCTAGAGAAATAAAGACTCGCTTTGTACTGAGTTTTTAGTGTGATTGTGATGAAATTAAAGCATAGTTGGAAGAAAAGGATAATAATTGATTTCTTACTAGTAGTGGCTCCGTGGGCTGTAGACCTTGCGTTAAAAAGCGATTTTTCACCGTTATTCTACTGTTTGTTATACAGCTCAAATTGTATGTTTTAAAAAAACAAAAAACACAGAACAGATTTTAGTTTTTTCAACTAATATGTATCTATACTGAGCAAATAATATACGCAGTCCTAGGTTCTGTCAAAAATTCACAGATCTCGTGCCTTTCACGACCTTCTGGTACATTGAAAATTGAAAATGAATTTACCAAAATATTTATTATTCTTTTCTTATAGACATTAATATTTTATTGAAAGGTAACCTAAGTACTATGTATAACTAAAACATCTAAATTTCTAAATAAATTAACCCTAATAAAAAATAAATCAAAATCAAATGCAGCATGCGAGACTCTCGCGCCGACTTCATCATCACTCGAATGTGCGATAACAACCCTCATACCCTCATACCTCATACCTACCTAGGCATCATCATCACACTCTTATTCTCAGAGATCGTTGTAAAATTTGGAATCGCAGAGTCACTAAGAAAGACGTGACTGATCGAGTAATTTCAAATCTCGATTGGATCTAGTAGAGGCCCTCGGCCTGATTTTTTTTATATGGAGGTCAGTGGTCAAAACGCAGCCATATTATGTTTTTATTGATGAACTTTTGAGTCTTCTAAAAATAAAAAACAAATTTTGCTTTGCACCGCTAACAAAAAATTTTGTTGCATTTTTGATAGTAATATAATAAGTCTATGATTTTTGATCATTTTTCGAAACGGCTGAAATATGTTTTTTTTTACATATCTCCGCCATTTAGAAAAAATTCGAATAATTTTGAATGAAAAACTGGTTCGACTAAAAATTTCTATATAATTATTGAACCTGCTCACAAAATTTCACGAGAATCGATTGAGAAGAGGAGAACAAACGGACACGGACGGAAACGGACATACGTAAGAATTTTTGCCTAATCTGAAGCAGACGCTTCGCTCGCTCTTCGCGCTCGCTCTGTCGGTTAATACTTTATTTATCGGTTTACCTTTACTGTCACAAAAAAAAACGTATTTATCTAAAGTTGTAAAAACAATGTAACTTTATCATGATTTGCTTTTTATCGTTATTGTCATAGATTTTGCAAAGATCTTAATCATAAGGACAAGAAATTAAATAAATGGATTTAAGGTAATTTACCGTTTTTTTCCTTTGTTTAATCTTTTAACTTGTTTGTGGGTGATGTTAGCATATCGACTTAAAAAAAACATGGTAATCGATAATATTGTTTCGATTATATTTTTTACTAGCGGCCGCCCGCGACTTTGCCTGCGTGAAAAGTTTTTTTGCTATCCCTCGGGAACAATACTTTTTTTCGGGATGAAAGGTACCCTATGTCCTTTTCTGTACCCCTGAAAACGTGTATGCAAAATTTCATGATGATCGGATCAGTAGTTAAGACGTAACAAACAAATAAACAAACAAACAAACTTTCGCATTTATAGGATTTAAGAAGATCATTAGAATTGTTTCCGAGTTATTGATGTTAAGTAAATAGTGTTTTTGTTGTTATTTAACATTTCCATTTCCATATTGTAGATTTTTTTTATTTATGCACAACTAGCGGCCGCCCGCGACTTCGTCCGCGTGGAAAGTTTTTTTGCTATCCCTCGGGAACAACACTTTTTTTCGGGATGAAAGGTACCCTATGTCCTTCTCTGTACTCCTGACAACGTGTATGCAAAATTTCATCACGATCGGTTCAGTAGTTAAGACGTGAAGACGTAACAAACAAACAAACAAACAAACGGACTTTCGCATTTATAATATTAGTAAGGATGGGATAGCGCTTGGCTTTCACCTCACCTGATGTTAAGTGACGATAAGGACTAAGGTAAGTGACGGTAAGGAACTGGCTATCTTACCTTTAACTACCGGAACTCAACAATTTTGTATGGCGTAGAATGTTGTAATGGCGTCAGACTTATGTAAGACGGCGGTCTAGCCAGGCGGGCTTGAAATAAGCCCTACCACCAACCAAACCGAGTACTAATTGTACTCCCCTGGGAATCAAACCCGAGACCCCTGCGTCTTACACGGGTGGACGAATCACTAGACCACAGAGGCGGTAAAAATGAGTTTAAACTTTTTTTGACATTTTCCATTTTCCTGTTCTTAAATAAGATATTTTAAACAATCCTAAGTAATTAGGGATTGCGTCTTAATTCCGGTGGCAAGTCAGAAGATTTAATTTGCCCAACAATTCACCCCAAACTTGCAAGTTGTAAACTAACGCTAACATCTTATTCCGACATAACTTGCCGAATAGTTTAGTAACCAAATTACGACCCTTAAAATCAAAATGAATTACAAGGGAAAGTTGAGACCGTCAGTAGGTCAGTAGGTACATAAAGAAACTTACGACCCTTAATATTAAACCCAATAAATGGGTTATTCTGAATAACTTTAAATAACACTTTAAACATTTCTGCGGTGGTGTCGTATGAGGCGGGTCGTTACGTTCCCTCAAATATGGTTGAGCGAAGCGATGGCTGGTTCATGCGTCATGCTCGTGAACGGGTGCTGCCAGTGGGAATGGGTCTGCTTCTGTCTGCTTGTATTAAGGGCGTCGTATATTTATATATATTATTTTTCTGATTAATATTATCAATATGTATGGCACTTCTTACTCAAAATTTAAATTATTAACTATACCTTGTTTTGATTTCTCATTTTTTTTTATTGCAATCATTTTGCTTTCTATATTCAGTAGTTTTGTAAGTAAAGGCCTATGAAAAGCTTTTGGATATAAGTTTTCAATTCGGTGCCTTAGGATGGGTAGCCTAAGTATGTCATGCTCTCTTTAATCATTTCTGCGGTGGTGTCGTGTGGGGCGGGTCGTTATGTTCCCTCAAATATGGTTGAGCGAAGCGATGGCTGGTCCATGCGTCATGCTCGTGAACGGGTGCTGCCAGTGGAAAGGGTCTACTTCTGAGTACCTATCTTAACGCATATTGAATTGTAAGAATTGCATTTTTTATTTTTTTATGTCTGGTAACATGTGTTTTTTGCCGGTGCACTTTCGAGTAGCAGACACAGTGATTTCTCAACTAGTTGAAAGTTATTTACTCTCATTACGTATCCGATATGTGGTAGGTATTTAATTTCAACCTACCTACCCATTGTGTGCAAACTTTTGTTAATTATTGTGATGGAAAATGACCTCACTTTAAATGTGGAGCTCATTTTTCAATGTTGACGACTCTGTATGAAATATACAGGGAGAAAAAAGCAGCCCTTGACGAGTTTCTTGCCGGTTCTTCTCATTACAAGGTCTCCCGCTTAGGGTTTGCGAACCGATGGCGTAGCTTCTATGACATTCACAAGTGCTTGTAACAGCCTAGACTGAATAAATTATTTTTGAATTTTGAATTTTTGAATTTTAACCCATTTATTTCAGGGCCGGATTTAAGAACTATGGACCCCTAGACTCATTCTGTGGTGCGGGCCCCCCGTCTAGTTGTAATAAGCGCAGTTGTAGAGCGGTGTCAACGCACACACGGCAGAGGCGGATCCGAGATTTAAAAACGGCAGCGCAGCAAGATTTTTTAGTCAGTTTTATCTACTAATATTGTAAGTTTTCCTGTCTATTGTAAAGAATGGCCGCGCAGCGCAATTTTTGACAGTTTAAGCCACAAATCTTATAATTATGCCTATCTTTAGGAAAGAAACGGCCGCGCAGCGCGATTTTTAGTAAGTTTCGTCCACTAATCTTGTAATCTTGCCTATTATAAGTAATTGAGTCTATCCCGTAAATTATGTATATATATACATAAATAAATATTGATTGTAAAAAATGGCCGCGCAGCGCGATTTTTAGTGTGTTTCAGCCACTTAACTTGTAATTATCGTAATAAAACGGCCGCGCAGCTCAATTTTTTATCAGCTACTTTTTATTAATAGTGTACTTTTGCCTATCTTTAGAAAAAAAGGCCGCGCAGCGTAATTTATAGTCAAGTTTCATTCACAAATCTTGTAATTTTGGCTGTCTAAAGTGAAAAAAAACCGCCGTGCAGCACGATTTTTAGTCAGTTTCATTCGCTAGTTTTGTAATCTGTGGTTTCATTCGCGTATTTCAAAAATGCAAAAATGTGGTGCGGGTCCCTAGGCTGCAGCCTATGTAGCCTGTTAAATCCGGTAGTGGGGTTATTCCCAAAGATTCACAGCTGTATTAAATGTAAGTTCATACTTTGGTTTCCAACAGGTCCACGACATTAAAAATAATAAAAGCATTTCCTTTCTTTTTAAATATATATTATGTTGAAATTTCATAGACCCGGTGGGAAAAGAAGAACAATAGAGTCGTGGACTTTTGGTAAAAGGTTGCAAGTCTTAATACATGGTCTGTCTTCGCCGAGTCGCTTCAACTTTCAATTCAACTTGCGTCAAACGCATTCAATATTGATTGCCACCAAATCATGCGCTTTCACTTTCAACTTTCTGCCATACAAAGACGTTTTTGAGAAGATAGGGCATGCGCTATTGCATGCCCTGAGGCATGCCTCTGTTGAAAGCGCAAGAGAAAAGGGAAATCGCACGGTCAGCGTGCGCTATTGAGTGCCTTGAGGCATGCGTCAGATGAAAGTGAAAGGGAACGGGAAAGCGATCGTATGAAGACACACCTATATTTTTATCTAGCTGCCGCCAGCGACTCCGTCTGCATCGCAAGATATTTTAATATCCCTTAGGAACAGTACTATAGTATAAGAAAAGATTGGTGATATAGCCATGCCTATCTACCAATAAACATGATAAACACCAACAAATAATAGAAAAGGAACTTTCAATCTCGGTAACAGATGCTAATTTCGAATGCCTCAGTGTATTTACCTTGCTAGTGAACCATCAGCTATTCTAATGTGCCCACTGCTGGGGCACAGGCCTTCCTTGTGGGTGGATAAGGAGGATGGGCTAGAACCCACCACGCGTTCCCAATGCGGATTGGTGTACAACGGCTTAACGTGCCTTCTGAAGCACGGAGGAGCTCGAGATAATAAATTTTCGGTCACCCATCCCAAGACCGACCCTTGCGAAAGTTGCTTAACCTCCGCAATCGCTGCGCCACCGAAGCCTCCTTGCTACTTGCTTCATCTCATTATTATCTACGCATTATCTACGTATTAGAGAATCGGTACAAAGACACAGATTCAATAAACATGGACAATACATATGCCAGATTGTTGGCACAATGGGACATCATTAGCACAGAATGTAGCCTATTTATGTGGAAGTTTGTAAGTCCCAAATGTTACCAACTGACGAGTGATAATGACGTAGGTTAATAGGTAATATGGGGTACAAGGCAAAAGCGTGCGACATTCAAACTAAAATACCTATTTTTGTATAAACTCATTTCGTAAGTATTGATCATTCATGTAGTAAGTATGTTTAGAAAACGAGGATGAACGCAAAAGAGAAAACACAAAAAGTAAGATTTGTTTTCCCGTCAACTATTGTGCAATGTACAAAACAGTAACATTACACCCGACACGTTCATTTCTTCATGCACCCATATTACATTTTCTCGATTCCTGAGAAAAAAATAAAGTATAAATGTTACCTTTTGTTCCTGACCTCCTCAAATAACGGTTGAGAATATAATATTATTTTTTTAGGAAAATCACGATTAGGGCATGGATACCGGTATACCGGTATACCGAAATACCGGTATACCGGTAGTTTTTTACGGTATTTTGATACCGGTATTTGAGAGTAAAATACCGGTATTTCGGTATTTCGAAAAAAAGATATATATTTTTGCAAGGATGTTTAAAGACTATGCAGAACGTTCAATTTCTATGGTTCACAGTGTTGTTCATACTGCAGATGAGTTTACGATATGAAAACTCAACAAATCACGAATAATCACGATTATAGGAAATATGAAATATAGGAAAAATCACCACCAAATCAACTACGCAAAACACTGCATGCATATGCACAGCTAGTATCTAGATGGTATTTAATGATATTCCTTTTAGTTGTTCGTTTAATGTTTTCATTATCATCATGTCAGCCGCACGACGACCACTGCTGGTCTTATTCAAGGATCTCCGCCTCCCTCAAGGATCTACAAGACGATCGGTTCTGCGCTGCGCATCCAGAGGTTTCCCGCGACCTTCACCAGATCGTCGAACCACCTCGTCGGGGAACGTCGTCCGGTGTGCGGTCACCACTCTTTCCGCCTCAACGGCCATTGGTTCTTCTCATTATGTCTCCCGCCCACTGCCACTTCAGCTGAGCAATCCTTCGAGCGATGTCGGTTACTTTAGTTCTCCTACGGATCTCCTCATTTCTGATTCGATCACGCAGGAAAACACGGAGCATGGCTCTCTCTAATGCATGCTTGGACCTGGGTGACCTTGAGACCTATAGTTAACGACTATGTTTCACTGCCGTAAACTATCTTTTAATATAGATAAATTATCTTTATACATAGATTTTCGTCTCGTGACACTGAGGTAAGTCGTAAGTCAGACGCGAAGATCTTTCGAAGCATCCAGAATACTGCCCATCCGAATAGGATTTGACGAGAAATCTCTTCTTGAAGTTAGACTTGCCTAACTGGACTACCTGTCCTAGATATAAGTAATGGTCAACAACTTCAAGTGTAGTGTTCCCAACATGAACTGGAGCGGGCACAACATGGGCAATCGACATGATTTTCATCTTATCCATGTTCATCCTGAGACCTACTCTTTGAGATCTTCGAGCATTGTATTCAGGTCTTCCAAGGTCACAGCCATAAGAACTATATCATCGGCAAAACGAAGGTGTGTTCGGTACAGTACCTAACACACCTTCGTTTTGCCGATTACATAGTTAGTAACTGGCTGTTAATATTGATGCTAAGTCCATTCCAGTCTATGAGTTTAAACATGTCCTCCAACGCAGCTATGAACAGTAACAATAACGTCTCCCTGTCTCACACCTTGCTGCAGTTGGATTTGTGATCTAGAACTCTAGACTATTGTGTTAAAGCCTTTTCGAAACCCGGCTTGTTCGGGAGGTTGGAATTGGAAGTCGTCAAACTTGCGAGCGTGACGATTCGTAAGGACATGGCTCAGAAGTGAGACGGGTCTGTGTTCTTTAGGAGGGGCTTATTCCCATTTTTAAAGTAGAGGTTTGAGGTTTAAGACATTTAGGTGCAATAGCACTAAACAGCGTGACGATTCGTAAGGACATGGCTCAGAAGTGAGACGGGTCTGTGTACTTTAAGAGGGGCTTATTTCCATTTTTAAAGTAGAGGTTTGAGGTTTAAGACATTTAGGTGCAATAGAACTAAACTTAAGAATCGCCTAAGTCCTTTCTTATCTACAACTCGACCAAGATAACTAGGCGAATGACAGCTACATGACGGCTAAGTTTATGACACCGTTTTAATTTGGTCGTGTTGTAGTTAGGAAAAGACTTAGGCGATCCTTAAGTTTAGTGCAATCGGGCGTTATTTCTCTAAAAGAATTAATATTCACTTATAAGAGAACTTCACTATAAACTTAAAAATAAATCTTAGACAAGTTGGTAAATATTAAATTTTTTGTTAGTTTACCCACATTGCATTCGTAAAACAATTTCTTGCAGTAACAAGTTGGTCTCTTTTACGTATCGCTTAGTTGTTGCCGTATGAGTTAGCTCCAATAGACATTGGATGGCAATGAATGACAATGCATTAAAAACAAACAGTATTTCAAGATCAAAATAAAAAAGTATTATCCAATGTTTTACTTGAGTTTTAATGCGTTAGAAAACACGATCTAGCTACTGAATCTACCACCAGTTCACAAATTAGGAGGCCTCTCAGAGAAAGAACTGGCGGAAGAATACTCAGAGAAGTTATGTCGATCTCCCTTTTGATCCCTATCTACAAAACGAACTAACTGTATCTTTAGATCCTGGAGTGTGTGATTTGGGATGGGATTTTAGTTGATGAATTATAGGGTCCCAAGCTGGTGGTTCTCTCCAACCATCTTCTCTATGGAAATTTTGATATTTGTTGATTTCAATAATAATTGAATCAAATAATGTATTTTCTTTAGTATTCGTAATTACCTAGGTATTACTTTAAGAACTAATTTTGTGGTTTCTAGGCAGTTGGTAAATAGTTTGAGTGTTTGTGCCATAAAGTATAGCGTAGAAAGGAGAATGGCAGGTGCCCATATATTTTCAGAACCACATAAAGGCTTAGCGTGCCAAGAAGTAAATAGCATGACTTTAATCGTCTATAAAAGCCTAATTAATTATGTAATCGTAAGATACACTTTAAAGCTGGGGATAAAAAGTTGATTTTAAAACTTAACCTCAAAACAGCACCTAGTAGGCAAACCAACATGGGCTGCATTCCGAATCACACTAAAATCGATGACAGCGCACTAAAATGCGTTCCGAGTCGGTGATTTTGTATGGGTTTGACAGATAACGTGAGCGCTGACATCGATTTTATCGTGATTCGGAATATAGCCTTAATAACATTGCCGTTCTTAGACTGCTGTCATGTTGGCTGTCCTGCGGGTCTACCGGCTAAAAATAATGAAGTTAATGTTAACTGTAATTTGACAGATGGTTGTAATACATTGCTACTTTTCTTTGGTAAGTTTTTATTTGTGTCAAAACGAAGTAGCAATGTATCACATACGTCTGTCAAATTACAGTGAACATTAACTTCATTGGTTTTAGCCGGTAGACCTGCTGGATATATATATTTACGTGACGTGATTGGTTCCCTGTCTTTTTTTCTAGAGGGGCCAATATAACAATAATAAACCAAACCTCATAAAAGCGTTTTGTTTCAGATCAATTGCGTTTTGTTTCTAGCTAAGAAGAATATTACTATCATGTTTTTCTAAATGTTGCCTCCTTCTTTACGAACACTTTAAATTGAAAAGTAACCACCAAATTATGACCTTTAAATCTCATAAGGTCCGAATTGGGCACGCTCAGTATTTATGAATTTGGAAAATGGTTCCCAGTTTGCCATTCTCCTTTGCTTTAATCACTCTCCACAAACAAGACTTACTAATCGTTCTTAGAATCATTTAAAAAGTAGGTAACTAGCAGTTTTTAAAAAAATACCGAAAAAATACCGAAATACCGGTATACCGGTAATTGAAATTTCAATACCGGTATCAATACCGGTATGAAAATCATTCCGGTATTCCATGCCCTAATCACGATGCGTCTAATTTTAGACTAAAATCTTTAATGTCCAATAGATTGGTTAATTTACCGAGATGAATTTATAACAGATTTATTCTAGATTTCATCACAAAGCAACTTATTGTTAGCTATTTATAATAAATGTATCTTTAAGTATTTTACGAGTTATTTTACGAAAGCTCGCGAGCTTTTATGTTACATTTTTGTCCTTGTTCCGCTAACTTATTTTATTTTACAATCGCTTTTGTTTTACGCCATACCTACCATCATCTGACTAGTTCCGTCACCTGATTCATTAATACAAATGTGGCTTGTTTAATTGTGCGGTAATAATGTATTTATCTTTACGCTTTACCGCTAATATCGCAAAATAAGCAAAGGTAAACACAAAATAAAATATGCAGTTTGGTAAAAGCCGTGGGTAAAACCTAAACGGAAGTTTGCAAATGGCCGGCATCTGTCATCGATTCGTGAATTATTCGCTAAATAACTTAATTTGAGCTTTTAACATTAATTAAAAACATTTCATAGCTAGTTACCTAAAAATATGTAAAAAAGACTATTCATGGATGATATACCGATGAAAACGTCATTATTTTGTTAAATTTATTACTTGATAATACTTAAATGTAAGACAAGGGATAATTCTTCTGATTAACTTTTATGATAAGATACATCAGTTGCTTACAATTTATATTGAAACATGGACATAACTACCAACTATCAGAAATATTTAAATCCTTATTTTTTTCGATAATCAATAGAAGAATTGAAAGTTAAACATTATTTAATTTTTCAAAAATAAGTAGGTAGTGTGTATTTTCGAAAACCAAATTGAATGATTGGTGAGCTTTCCGCAGTCGTTAAAAGAATTTGCAATAAAACAGTTTTTTATGCAGTCCTTAGTAATTTAATTTTGGTAACAATAAATATTTGAAAAGCTAACTGAAATTAATTATCCGCACTCACAGGTACATGTTGTAGATGGTATATATTCTGTAAAGTCTGTGGAACCAGTTAACGTTGATGTTGACGGAGTCGGAGTTTCTGTAGTTGTTGGCTCAATTGTTGTAGTTGTTAGCTCAGTTTCTGTAAATGTTGTTGTAGTTTCTACCGGTATTGAATTGAAATCAACTCTGTAACTGAAAGTACTGTTGCCGCTCTCAACTCTAATGATCAAATAGTTGGTTCCGCGCCCACCTCCTATTTCTCTTATTAACCCTGTTCCACTTATTGGGTTCCAATCATAATGTACGATTAGACGGTTTTCAGGAAAAGAAAATAGTACAGTCACTATCGAGTATGCAGGTTGCGACTTGCTGCAATGAAAAATATAAAGATTCATTAAAATTAATTAATGCGTAACAAAATATTTTTATCAGTAGCAAAGACGTTGTCAAAATTATGTAAAATCAAATTTCTAGTTTTTATTACATACGAGATCACGATTCACAAAAAAAACATTAATTTGTAAAAAATGCAACGAATTTTTTAGAACTTTTTTTTATTATCTGATGCATCTTATCATGACATTAGTAAATAACTGTTAGTGATACAATTCCTAAAAAAAAATATGCAGTATTCATTGCTCTAAAGTCAAAATAAATTTCCTTGAAATAAAATTTGTACTTAATAAGAATAGAAATTCGAAGACGAATGGTATTATAAGACTCTTAACGAAACAAACAATTGTTAAGGAAGGACCATGTTCTGCAACATGTCGCTGCAACTGTCCCCTAATATATCTAAGGCTTCAAAATAAGAATTACCTGAAACTTTGGTAGAAAAAATCATTTGGAGGGACAACGATCTCGAAGCGGCTGGCTTCAATGTCAGACAGTGCTGGGCTCGCTGCGTGCGCCTGCGCAGCCACCGACATCAACGTCAACAGCATTGGAAGTCGCATCTAAAATTATCAAAGAAGGAAGTAATATAGGCTGTTATAGATAGTCGAAGCTTCGTACCTTCGAACTTCGAATCACTCAACAATTGGGTGACCAAAACACGCACACATTGTAAGCAGTGTGACTCGGCCATAGTTTTTATTAAAATACTACTCTTTGGACGCGATGATGCTAAAAAACGCACACCAACCTTAAAAAGTTGGCCTGTTTTGTATAGTACGTCAAAAACGCAACACTATCTAGCTACACATTTAAATTTATGATCTAAGGCTTAATGTAATCCGTAAAAAATGTTTTTTATTTCTAACGAACTATACGCGGGGAAGTCTTAGAAATGTATAAGGAAAAATTCAATTGATAATCATGATTTCGACAGCATTACGATACCTAAGCTTTAGTTACAAGTACTTAAAATTAGAATTTAATTAGGTTCCAGCTTAAATTCCAGTAAGGTAGATACTAGACACAAAAAAGAACACAGACAAGAAGAGTCAAAATAATGGGCATTTGTATAATTTTACGCTGAAATTTAAAATGTATAATAAATAATATGTACCTTTCACACAACTTCCTCACGAAAATATCGTAAATTCTACTGCGGTCAAAAACAGGAAAAAGACATTAAATTACATGTACTTTTTATATTAAAATAAGGTGATAAGATGATAGATAAAAGGATTTTTCGTATCTAAAATCTAGATCAAAATCTATAAGTAAGTAAGTATTTTCCTTAACCCGTCAAAATATTTCGTTAGGTAGGTAAGTACTACTTTTATTCTGCTACATAGGTTTTCAAGTGTCGCCATCTCTAAGATCCCGAGTTGTTTCCCCAGCTGTGTCAATTTAGAAAATGAACTTTCCTGTATTGCCTTGGGTCTGAGATCTATTGTAACTAATTCCCACATAACACAAGTTTAGCTAACTTTGGAATCAAAGATGTAATGTTGTCCAATATTTAAAAGTAAAAAGTAAAGTAAATTATTTTTGCTTGATGTTTATTATAGAAATACATTTTTGTGTATTTCAAAAAGCCATGAGAAAACAGAATATCTCCACATGAAACGCTACAGGAACCTACGTAAAAAAACGTAAAAGATAAACGTTTAAGATATTGCATACAAAGGAGTGGCGAACTTCATGAAAAATCACCGACATCAATACTCGTCATGAGGAGATAGCTCTCCGAATCCAGAACGCATCACGATGCACCGCAGCACTACATAAGTGCTGGTGTCTAGGCTTCTCAGTAAAAACACCGAAATCCGAATTTACAAGATCGTCATCGTCTATTTCAATATATGGAAGTGAGGACCGGACTTAGCGGAGAAATTAAGCTTCTGGTCGCTGAAAGAAAAACCCTTCGTAAAATCTTTGGTCCTAACCTAAACATAACGCTGATGAAATTTGGAGAATTAAAAAAAAGCTGAAGTAAAACAGCTCCTAGCTAGCTAGCTAGGAGCTAGGAGAATAGCTAGCAGAAACGAATTGATCTCCTTAGTGATCGCCAATTTGGTTTTCGCCGCGGTCGGTCGACTGAAGACCTTCTCGTGTGTGCCGCCCATCTTTGGAATGAAGCTATTGAGAAACACGACCAAAGCCCTTGCCGTATTGCTCGAAATCTCCAAAGCCTTCCATAGGGTCGCACGACAACCTAATTAGGCTTAATTATTGGTAAGCTTTCCTCATACGGTGTCTCTGATGGCCTTTGCAATTGGATTGCTGACTTTCTCCAGAATCGCCAAATCCGAGTTGTGGTGAACGGTCAGTCAAACCCCCTAAAAGAAGTTGATGCAGGTGTCCCGCAAGGATCTGTCTTGTCTGCGACACTGTTTCTTCTGCATATTAACGATCTGCTGGACAATAAATCTATTGGGTATGCAGATGACACCACCATAACCGGTTGATATCTTTCAACTGCGAAGGCTACCAGTGATGAAATTTAGTCTTGTCGAGAGTCCCTTGTTGAGCAAATGAATCTTCAGGCTGTCTCTGATTGGGGCAATGCCAATCTTGTCAGTATCATTGCTCCAAAAACGCAGGCTTGTTTATTCACCGCAAAACGGAGTCCCTTCCAAACTGACTCCGACTTTCCAGGGTGTATCCTTACCGATAGCCGAACATCTGCAACTTCTTGGCCTGAATCTGTCATCAAACCTAAACTTTGACAAGTACATCGACTCCATTTCACAGTGTGCTGCGAAGAAACAGGGCATCCTCTCACGGGCTAGGCAGTACTTCTCACCGAACCAGCTGCTTTTTATATAATACACTTTAATCAAAGAAATTTGAATACTGAAACTAGGTAGGTGCCTTCTCCTTCTAACCCCCTGGCCACGAAAACGGCGGCGGCGGCGAGAGGCGACGATTGCGGGGCGGCGAGCGGCAAGAGGCAAAAACAAATGTAGGAACATGTACGAGGTATGCCACGCTTACCGCGGCAGCGGCGAGAGGTGACGATTGCGGGGCGGCGCGAGTCGAGCGGCGCGCGGCGGCGGTGAGAGGGGCGGCGAGAGATCGAAACAAATGTATTGGCGAGTATGGAGGCGGCCACAATCCCGAGCGGCGGTGAGCGGCGCGCGCGGCGGCAGCTCTTGCACCGAGCGACCAAATCAAACAGTTTTGTTTCTGCCGTGCGTGAATATGGAAACGGAGCAGTTTATCGTTGTTATTTTGAGTTTTTTAGTATGTAATCGAATGTTTCTGTACCTGTACGTGTACGTACTCATTATAAAGAGTATGAAATTCGCCAAATTATTTTGATTTTTTGGGTCAATCAACTTTTATTTGTCCTATGGTTTTGATCAAACATAAAAGTGTAATCTTGAAATAAAAAAAAATTAGCTTATAATTAAATAAGTAATTAAACTTAAGAAATAAAGTATCTATCATTTTGGTAACATAAATAAATATATTATTTACATACTTATTTGTTCGTATTGTATAAGTTTCCCAGTTGAAATTTCATACAGTGAAAAGAGACATCGATATCAACTGGACAACCGTTAAAATACGAACTAATATGTAAACAACATAGGTACCTATTTATTTCTATGACCAAAATGATACTTTACGTGTTACATTTAACCCAAACCATTATTTAAGTATAAGATAGTTTTACAAAAAAAATATACTTCTATGTTTGGGGACAGGAAAACTGATAAGACACTTAAAGTTGATCGACCCTTTTATTGACTGGATGTACTCCTAACATAAGAATATTTTTTTATTTATTCTTTTGCTCCAAATCTTAATTTTCCATGAAGGCAGGCTAGTCAGTAGGTACTGCCATTTTCAATAGTGCCATTTTAAACTTGTGTTTAATAATAGTAAATAATATTGGTATGTACTTTCTTGAAAAAAATCGACTCGTCACCAGGATTGTCTCAGGCGGGAATCGAAGCCGTTTCCTTCGGAAACCCGGTCCAATGCTCTTCCAACTGAGCTACTACTGAGTTACGAATGTTTTATTAGTATATTATTTATAGCATTGTGTATGCTCAAATCTTAAATTTAAAAACTGTGTGAATAAGGCCACCGCTGCCGCCGCCGCCGCCGCCACTAGGTGAGCCGTACCACCGCGCACCGCGCCTCCTGCCTCTGTCGCCAGTTTTGCCGCGGCAGACGTGGCCAGGCCCTTAGTCATTCCCTTATAGTTGAGGAACAGGTGCTTAATTTTGTCAGGCAAAAAAGTCTGGAACGGGTTGTAAGAAAATAATAGGCGATTCGAAAGCGCTTAGTTTTTAAGTTTATAAGAATAACAAATAAATAAAGATGTTATTATTTTGACTTACCTGTACGTGTACATTAATTTAAATAAACTAAATTAAAGCAATGGCAACCGAACTTATTTTACTCTTAATATACTAAGAGCTGGCCCTGAAAATAGGTGGACAATTACAGAGCGACGAAATAAGATACGGCCACCTGGCAGATTTTCAGTGGTGGGGGTGGCAGTGGTTGAGCAACAAAGGGGCTGAAAAAGTGATAGAAGGTATACAATTTACAGAGCTCTCGATTTGGTGTGGTATAATAGCAACCCAATCATGTATCTAAATCGAATATAACATTGCCAGGAATTTTGAATTTTGAAAAGTAGTGCATCAAACTTTACCACTTTTTTGCGCACCTTTGATGCCGCCTGGCACAACTTTTCCACCAGTCAAAATTCCTGGCAATGTTATATTCGGTTTATGATTAGCTTGCTATTATGCCACACCAAATCCAGAGCTCTGTAAATTGTATACCTTCAGTCCCTTAATCCCTTTGTTGCTCAACCACTCCCACCCACACCACTGAAAATTTGCCCGGGTGCCCGGATCTGTTAATCATGATTGTATGGTAAACTAACAAAGAGGGATTTCGTCGCTCTGTAAATTGTCCACCTATTTCCGGGGCTAGCTCTTAGTCCATAACGGTTATAAATTAATTCAGACATCAGAAGTTTTGTTTTTATTAATAAGATTCGTCAAGGAGAAGAAAAGTCAGGTTCTGCACCCCCTAGTACCTACAAGGTGTACCTAAGTACCCCTATGCCTACCTAGCACGAACATCTATCGAGAAAAATCCACGGCTTTTCTGTCCTTGTGCATAAAAGAATAAATAATTGTAGGTATAAGAAAAGCTAAAAAATACTGGACAAGTGCGAGTCGGACTCGCCCACCGAGGGTTCCGTACAAATTTTTAGGTACATACACAGACAGACATTGTCTGTGGGTACATATTTACGTGCGTTTTCAAAGTTTTTCCCTGTATTTGTAGTATAAGACGATATTTCTTGTCAAATTCCATAGTTTTAGGTCAACGGAAAGAGGTACCCTATAAATTTTGATTCCCTTGAGACGTGTCGAAATATGCGTTATGGTCACAACACAACGCGTTATGGTCGTTTGGTATGTTGACCACGACGCTTATAGTTATTTCACTTTGTGGATTACTACACATGACAACGCGTTCAGGGGCTCTACTGGCTAACATACATGGCTATCGTAATCGCTTTCATTTGACAAATGGATGTGAATTGTGATACATTGCTACCTTTCTTTGGTAAGGTTTTATTTGTGCCAAAAACACGTAGCAATGTGTCACATCCATCTCTCAAATGGAAGCGTTTACGATAGCCATGTAAGTTAGCCGATAGGGCCCCTGGGCCTTTTTATAAGAGCCATGAGCATGACACGAATTTCGCGTTGTGGCATTTTGGCATTGACCAGAGTGCCTAGCCAAAGTAACATTTGCAAACCTTCGTTATCGCTTCGCTATCGAAACATGTGGGATTGACATAAGGTTTCGTTTACAATCGAATTTTAAAACGTCAAATCCATACAAAGTGGCGAATTTACTTTCAATGTATGGAACTTTTCGAAACATGACGAGTTTACAATAACCCATTCAAGTGAAGCTTCGTGAAGTTATAAGCTCATCATCAGATGTGATTTTACAAGGATTTTGACATTAAAACCTAAAGTAAATAAAAGATTTATCTTTATCAAATAATTTATACTTCATTCTTAGTTACGTAAGGTAGGTTACTAATGATGCTTGTATAGCAGATGTTTAACTAAACACCCAATAGACCGATGTCTTATATAAAACTAGCTTCCGCCCGCGACTTCGTCCGCGTGGTTATTAGATAAAATCCTTAGGGAACCTTCAACCAGGATCCTACCAGCCGTTTTTACGCGGGTCCCCACCAAGCGCGCTGCCTCGCGAGGCAAGACGTTTGCCGCGTGAGGCGGGCCTCGCACGAGGCTGCTCGCTTGGTGGGGACCTGCCTAATCGCGTAAAAACGGCTGGTAGGATCCTGGTTGAAGGTTCCCTAAGGATTTTATCTAATAACCACGCGGACGAAGTCGCGGGCGGAAGCTAGTTTTTTACAATAATCAGAATTGGTCCAGAGATATTAGTAGGTATCTCGTCCCCGTCCCTGTCCCCATAAAAGCTCAAAAACGACATCCACATGGATTTTCATGTTTACTTACCCCATTTACCCCTAAGGGATGATTTTTAAAGTAACAAAATAGGTATGTAATTGCCTATTTATTTTTAGACGTGCTCCTACGAATTTTAAAATTGTAATGTCTATTTCGTATTATTTTTCCATGAAAAATTTGAACCCCGATTTCACCCCTTTAGGGGTTAAATCATGACCAACTTGTTGGACTATAAATTAATGTCATTTTCGCAATCACCATCCCATAAAACCTCAAAAACGACATCCACATCGATTTTCATGTTTACTTATCCCATTTACACCTAAGGGATGATTTTCAAAATAACAAAGTATATAATTGCCTTTTTATTTTTAGATGTGTTCCTACGAATTTTAAAGTTGTAATGTCTATTTAATATTCTTTTTCCATACAAAATTTGAACCCCGATTTCATCCCTTTAGGGGTTAAATCAAGTCCACCGTGTTGGACTTCAAAATAAATGTCATTTTCGCAATCACTATCCCATAAAACCTCAAGAACGACATCCATATCGATTTTTATGTTTACTTACCCCATTTACCCCCTACGGGGTTGATTTTCAACAAAATATATGTATATTTATTTTAAGACGTGCTCCTACGAAGTTTAAAGTTGTACTGTCTATTTCATATTGTTTTTCCATACAAAATTTGAACCCCATTTTCACCCCTTTAGGGGTTAAATCATGTCCACCGTGTTGGAATTCAAAATAAATGTTATTTTCGCAATCGTCAACTCAGAAAACCCCAATAACGACATCCATATCGATTTTTAGGTTTATTTACCCCATTTCACCACCATTTCATCACCATGGGGGTTGAAATTATACCAATACAATATGCGTTGCGTTAGATTTCCATCCATAAGCCTAAATTACAAATTTAGCGATTTCTACTTCAAAAATAAAGGATTATCTTCTAAACACAACTTCATCCCCCTTTTCACCCCTTTGGGGGTAGAATTTTGAAAAACGCTGAGACACGTATTTATTTATTTTCAATCATCAGCCTAAACACAAAATTTGAAGATCCTAGCTTCAAAACTGAGGGACTTTCATACAAACTTTCATCCCTTATTTCATCCCCTTAGGGATGGAATTTTCAAAAATCCTTCCTTAGTGGATGCCTACACTGTATAAAGTATCTGTGTGCAAAATTTCAAGTCTCTAGGTTCAGTGGTTTGGGCTGTGCGTTGATATCTCACTCAGTCAGTCAGGACTTTGAATTTTATATATATAGACTACAATTTCACATTAAAAAAAGCACTGAGTAAAACTTGATCAACAATTATTTATACTAATAAATTAAAACTTACTAGAGAAAGTTAGTATAAACAAGAATAACACTTTGTTAACACCCTATTTAGGAAAAAAGTTATTTCATTTTATGATTTTAGCCACATGTACAAACACATGTAGTGGCTGGGATGCCTGGGGTTGTAGTACCTGATCCTTCAGTATCATCATCTTCTTCTGGCGAATTTTCATTATCTTCTTCTGATAAACCAGATCCTTCAATATCATAGTCTTCTTCTGGTGAATTTTCATTATCTTCTTCTGGTGATGCATCACTTTCTGTTGTTGTTGTCAGACTTTCTGTTGTTGGCAGACTTTCTGTTGTTGTTGTTGTCAGACTTTCTGTTGTTGGCAGACTTTCTGTTGTTGTTGTCAGACTGTCTGTTGTTGTCAGACTTTCTGTTGTTGTCAGACTTTCTGTTGTTGTTGTCAGACTTTCTGTTGTTGTAGTTGTCAGACTTTCTGTAGTCGTTGCTGCTTGCACAGTATAAATATTAACCATGTAATTAAAAACGCGCGCTCCACTATTCTCTGCCCTGATGGTCAAAGAGTTGGAATCACGACCGCCTGCCATGTGTCTTACATTCCCCGTGCCACTAACAGTGAAGAACTGGTATTGTACGATCAAGCGGTCTTTTGGATACATGAACAGTATGGTCCTGATGGAGTATGCTTCGAGCGATTTACTGTAACAAATAAACATTAGTATTAATACGAGTAGCTTCATTTTATCAGTTTTACCATCAGAAGCAATGCGACTGTTTTATGATTATATACTTTTTTGGATTAATTACAGTTGTTTTATCTCACGAATTCGGTTTTGTTCAAAATTTGTTTCTTATTCATATGATAATGATGATGAATCTACTTATATAAAAAAATATCTTTGTTCTGTGATCGAAAACCTCTCTTTGAACCATTTTAATAAGTAAAATATTAACCCATATTCATGATATCATATTCACACAAACAACAAATTACAAACTGTATTAGGTGGAAGAAATAATTTAAGTACTAAAATTCAGAAAAAAAAGCAAGAAAACTTTCTACTAAAGTGTTTTAGATACCTAGTCTACCAAGCAATAATGTTTGTATTCAAACATGCTTTTTTTAAGATAAACATTGCTATGCTTTCAAGAGACAGCATTACTATTGAATTATGGATCTCTGAAAGTTCAAGTCAAGAATCATCATGAAGTGGTACTAAATGAAACAAAAATACCTGAAACTTTGATAGGTTTGACCTGGATTTGCAGGAGTGACGACCTGCAACCGCTGGTAACTGATATCAGGAGTAGGTTCAGCTGGACCAGCCACCAGAGCTGGCACTGACAGAAACATTAACAGAATAGCTCGATCCATCTGTTGGAAGTAAGAATGGTGCTAAGTATCAACAAAATAAAATTGAGAAGAAGTGATCTGCATTAGCCATACAAAGATTCAAAGATGCTATCTTTGATAACTTAGGTAGTTCAGAACGTGATTCAAAAGATGACGCGCTTCAAACAGGTTACAAGCGGTCGATGAACAGTTTCCGCTCATTATCTCTGTTTCATGTAAAAATCACCCTTTGTAATTCTCACCCCTCTTACCAAAGATGAACATATTAATATTAGCTACTTGAACATATTAATATAAGCTACTACATGAATTAAAGAAGCTGTTGACGAAACTATCCTATCTAATCTAATCGCCTCTGTGGTCGCCCACAGGTGTAAGACGCTGGGGACCTGGGTTCAATTCCCAGGAGGGGAGTGCAATTTGTACTCGGTTTGGTTGGTAGTAGGGCTTTTCAAGTCCGCCTGGCTAGCTACCGTAATCTTACAAGCCATAAAAAAATATTGTATTCCGGCAGTTAGAGGTAAGATAGCCAATAGCCATGTTCCTCCCTCAGTGGTGAGGATTCTGGGTGTAGTGCGCTTACACTTTTGCCTTATTGAGGTGAAGGCCAAGCACTATCCCGTTGTGGATATAAAAATCAGCTAGTTTTTAAAATCACATTGCTCAAAAAGTTGGCAGGAGCGTTTTAGCGTAAAAACAATCATACTTATCATCATATCAGCCGCACGACACCCACTGCTGGGTATAGGCCTCCCCTAAGGATCTCCACGACGATCGGTCCTGCGCTGCCTGCATCCACTGGCTTCCCGCGATCTTCACCAGATTGTTATTTTACTCTTTGCCAGATCGTTGGTCCACCTTGTCGGGGGCCTACCCACGGAGCGTAGTCCGGTGCGCGGTCGCCATTCCAGAACCTTTCCGCCCCAACGGCCATCGGTTCTTCTCGCTATGTGTCCCGCCCATTGCCACTTCAGCTGAGCAATCCTTCGAGCGATGTCGGTTACTTTAGTTCTCCTGCGGATCTCCTCGTTTCTGATTCGATCACGCAGGGAAACACCGAGCATGGCTCTCTCCATTGCACGCTGGTTGACCTTGAGCCTCCTTACTAATAATACTTATACGGTGATCTCAAGCATCTTCAACCAGCCTTCCAAGCGTGAAGAATGACAACACTTGCTAATGCTGCTACTATTAAAAGGCTGCTGTTTTGATGAGGACCGAAATTAAAAACAAACCCAGTCAGTACAAATGGATGAACTGAACAATTCAGTACAACGATTAAGGATTTTCTTTATGCACAACGGGTTAGTGCTTGGCCATCACCTCACCTGGGGTGCGATTGCGTAAGGTACAGCTGCCCTGCCGGCATATAAATTGGCAAGAGAAAGTTGAGACAAAAGGTGCGCAGTAGCTACAAACACAGTGTTTACATTACAGCTACTGCGCATCTTTTGTCTCAACTTTCTCTTGCCAATTTATATGCTGGGAGCTTGTAATCGTATTCATTTGACAGTTCATATCGTACTCCATAGGCTGCAATTTGTAAGGGATGACATATTTTGTGATACAATATGATCTGTCAATTGAATAAGGTACCTGGGTCAAATATGGCCACCTTAAGCTTTGACGATTATTTTCTCATACTTGCCTACGACTTAAGTCTGCTAACCCTTATGTCTTTTGTATAGAATCTATTTAACTAACATATTTATATGTAAAATAGGACCTATTTGAAATAGATTTTGAGTTATCGTAATTTTTAAACAAAATGAGAAATTGGCCATATTTCCGATAGTGTAGGGAAATATGCCCATAGTTCGGCCATATTAACTGTATGAAATAAAACAAATTATTATTTTCTATTTTTGGGACTTATATATTACTTAGTATATTTTACTTAGTATATTTATACTAAGGAAAATAAAAATAATTAGTTAGTTATAAGTTTTATTTTTGTTTGATAAAGTTTTTAAAGAAATCAATAAAAAAAGAAAGTAAAAGGAAAATAATAATAGGAAACCTCTTTCTTATAAATTAAAACGAACGTAATGGGAGAACAATGAGATCAATTGGGTAATTTTTTGGTAGGGTACCAATCGACCAACTCCTAATCGACTTTAAACAAATTTGGACAAAAACCTCTTTCTTATTAATTTAAACAAACTTAATCGTACATTTTGATCAGTTAGGTAATTTTTGGTAGGTACCAACTTATAATAAACTCCGTACAGCTGATATAATAGCTAATTTCATATTAGAGAAGCAAACCCTTTGATATATAATGCGGCGTCAAAATCTAAAACTAACATCAATGTATTTAGTTGCACAAGTTTTCATATCGAAAATATGGCCAATCGATGGCCATATTTGCAGTATGTGTCGATGTTTTTCAATTGTATTTAACCTCAAAACACTACAAATTTAAATCTGCGCAAAAATATCAACTAGAGACCCCAAAGAATAATACACAGTAAGTATATAACCGGAAACATTGATAAATAGCGGAATAAACCAAAACCTACCGAACACAAATTTTTTGCACAACGGGTCCGTTTCTGTGAAGCAGCACAGCCGGACAAGTGAGGGGTATGCGGCGGGTTGCGCGTGTTTCGTACTTTACACAAACATAGACCTTCTCGCTCACGCATGCGGTGTAGGCTGGGTTGCAATAGTTTGGTAGATAATAGGTAGTGGCCATATTAATCGGCTGGCCATATTTGACCCATGTACCTACCTTACTATTGACTTTACACAATCACCTAGCTGATGTTAAGTGACGATAAGGCCAAAGGTGGAAGTGAAAGTGAAAGTGAAAGTGAAATATATTTTATTTAAATAAGCTCACATAATAAGCATTTTTAAATCGTCAATTCTTTTACCCTGCCACCCATTATGACGTCTTTTAACTGACAAGAAAAATGGGCGCAAAAAACTTGTCAGCTTTATCAATCAGATGGAACGATATTTACAAATATGTATATCGTTTCCAGACTTTATATTAACAAAGATTAACAAATAAATAACATTATTGAATTAGCTCATTTCTTAATGAGTTTCAAATTTCTTAATCAATTTACAGATTTTAAGCTAAATTCAAAGTTTGAACTTGTTATTCAGTCTAGGCTGTTACAATAAATAAAAATAAAAGAAAAACATACAATTCAATATGCATTAAGATAGGTAGTCAGAAGCAGACCCATTCCCACTGGCAGCACCAGTTCCCGAACATGACGCATGAACCAGCCATCTCTTCGCTCAACCATATTTGAGCCTCATACGACACCACCGCAGAAATGATTAAAGAGAGCATGACATACTAAGACTACCTATGTTAAGGCATCGAATTGAAAATTTATATCCAAAAGCTTTTCATAGGTCTTTCACTAAACTACTGACTATAGAAAGTAAAAATATTGCAATTAAATAAATCAAAACAAGGTAAGCTATTAGGAATTATATTTTTTGAGTAAGAAGTGCCATACATACAGACAATATAAAACAGATCTTTTATATACGAGTTATACGACGCCCTTAATACAAGCAGACAGAAGCAGACCCATTCCCACTGGCAGCACCCGTTCACGAGCATGACGCATGAACCAGCCATCGCTTCGCTCAACCATATTTGAGGGAACGTAACTACCCGCCTCACACGACACCACCGCAGAAATGTTTGAAGTGAGCATGACATACTAAAGCTACCCATATCAAGTCGTCGAGTCAAGAAGCCAGAAGTACGTTTTTAAGTAGGTAGGATACTTCTCACAATTTTATACTTAGAAAAGAAAATCACGATTCGAGTTTAATTAAAGGACTTTTATCTAGACCTATGAAAGAACCCCGGACTTTTTCTAATCAATACTGAGGTATTAGAGTAATAATTAACAATACAAAAGCTATGCCCATGCCTTTTTATCCTTCAAATAATCGTCAACAGTGTAATAACCTTTACTCATTAAATTGAATTTAACAGTATTTTTAAATTTTTCCAAGGGCAGTTCTGTGACTTGTTCTGGTATCTTATTATAAAAGGTAATACATCTACACAAAAAAGAGCTTCCGGTTTTATGCAGTCTGCGCCTTGGAACAGCAAGTTTGTTCTTGTTTCTTGTATTGAGTTTATGAACATTACTATTTTTTACAAAGCTATCTAAATTTTTCTTTACATACATTATATTTTCATAGATGTATTGGGAAGCTACCGTTAATATTTTAATTTCTTTAAATAGGTCACGAAGAGTATCTCTAGACCGTAAGTTGTATATAGCGCGCACTGCCCTTTTTTGTAAGATGAATATGTTATTAATATTAGCAGCTGAGCCCCACAACAACAAACCGTAGGTCATAATACTATGAAAATAACTGAAGTAAACCAATCTTGCTGTTTCAATGTCGGTCAGAAGCCTTATTTTCTTAACTGCAAAGGCAGCAGAGCTAAGTCTGCTTGACAGGATATCGATATGAGGGTCCCATTGCAACCGCGAGTCTATAGTAATACCTAAAAATTTTGTTGAGTCAACAAATTCGACTGCTTCACCATTTACATGTATAGTCATATGAACCTGCCTCACATTAGGAAGTGAAAATTTTACACATTTAGTTTTACTAGAGTTAAGCTTCAGATTATTAATAGTAAACCAATGCATCACCTTGGAAAGAGTGCTGTTTACATCGTCACTGCAGTTACATCCTCTATCAACTTTAAAAATTAAAGAAGTATCATCAGCAAACAGTACTATTTCACATAAGTTTTTAGTATAGTAAGGAAGGTCATTAATATAAATAAGAAAAAGCAATGGACCCAATATCGATCCCTGCGGCACGCCCATGGTAATGGGTGCTTCATAGGATTCTGTTTTATTTACAACAACTTTTTGGGTTCTCGCCGACAGATACGATTGCATAAGGCTTATTGCATTTTTTGATACACCATAATGTTCCAATTTATCTAATAAAGTACTGTGACTGACACAATCAAATGCTTTAGAGAGATCACAAAATATACCAATTGCATCTTGTTTACTCTCCCATGCTTCAAAGACGTGTTTGAGAAGTGCAATTCCAGCATCAGTTGTGCATCTACCACGAGTAAAACCAAATTGTTTCTCGTGAAGTAGTTTGTTGATAAGAAAATGTGCTAATAATTGATCATAAATGATCTTTTCAAAAATTTTGCTTAGTGCTGGCAAAATGGAAATGGGTCTAAAGTTAGCGGGATCGCTTTTGTCCCCAGATTTAAAAAGAGGGATGATTTTACTATATTTCATTAAGTCTGGAAATATCCCTTCATCAACACACTTATTGAAAATAAAAGCAAGATGGGGAGCAATGGTCGTTATTATAGACTTAATTATGTGAGTTGAAATGCCCCAGAGATCTTCAGTCTTTTTTATATTTATTGAATTAAATGTTTTAAGAATGGTATCACTATTGATATGTCTAAATTTAAATACATTATTGCACTTATCAACACATGATTCCAAGAGGGAGACAGCAATTTTTGGAGATGAATTTAAATTACTGGTAGTTGCAATAGGTATTTTAGAAAAGAAATCTTGAAAAATTGTTGCCACTCCTTCATCTGACTCAATAATTTTATTGTCTGATACTAATGAGTATTCACGGTCATTATTTTTAGTTTTCCCAGTCTCTTTATTTATAATATTCCAAGTGGCTCTTATTTTATTATCTGACTGATGAATTATTGTAGATATACATTTTGCTTTTGCTAAAGTACATACTTTATTAAACATTTTTGAATAGTTTCTTACATATTCATGAAATTCGGGATCATTTGAAATTGTTTTCTGACCATATAATTCAAACAACTTATTTCTGCTAACATATATGCCTGGTGTTGCCCAATCACTAAATTTCTTTTTAAAGTCTTTGGATTTAATAGATCTTTGCTTAAATGTTTTATCAAATTCTACTTTAATTAAATTAAATAAATCATCATAATGAGTATTGGGATTATCATTACTAGGTAAGCAAAGAGTTTTGGCAGTGACATTACTATGAAAATTTTCCAATTTATTTTTAGTTAGAGGTCTGCAAATTATATTACACTGATGAGGAACATGATGGTGCTCAAGGGAAGCTATTTGTCCGCTATGGTCAGAACGAATACAATTTATTATTTCTTTATCAAGTACATTACAGTTGCTAAAAATATTGTCTAGGCAAGTTTTAGATGTAGCAGTGATTCTTGTAGGTTCACAAAAGGTGTTTGCTAAATTGAAGGACTTAAACAAATTCAGAAACCTACTTGCAATTGAGGACGGCTTTAAGATGTCTACGTTAAAATCACCGCACACCACAATTTTTTTATTCTTTTTGATGACTAATTTTAGAGCGTCCTCCATAGCGGACTCAAATTGAGGGTAGTTACCAGTTGGTGGGCGATACACACAAATCATTATCAACTGATCTAATTCCACACATGACAGTTCAACGTGTTGTTCAATAGAGAGGGATATCACATCTTTTCGTTCCTTAAAATTCATATTGTTTTGCAAAATTATCAAAGATCCCCCTCTAGTGGTGGATTTCCTACTGAATGAACTAGCAATTTTATAACATTGAAATCCTGTAATTAATTCATATTCCTTAAGCCAGTGCTCAGTGACACATAAAATATTAACATTTTTTTCAGTTAAAAAAAGTTCTAACTCTAATTCTTTGCCAGAAAAGCCCTGAATGTTTTGGTGAACTATGGTTAAATATTTAGGCTTTTCCTTAGTCATTACACGGCTAGAGACTTCCTCTATTGTCTTATTATGTAATTTAAATTACTAATAAAAGAATTACTTGGGACAAATGCCAAAGTGTTATTTTTAATGTCAACAATTTTTTGCTCAATAGGAGCAGGAGTAAAAATTGTATTATTATTACTTGGAACGGATTCCAAGGTCACATTCAAAATGTCAAAACTATTCTGCTCAATAGAAGCAGAAGTGATAGCCAAGTTCTTGGCTAAATGTTTAAAATAAAATGATAGCGCTAAAGCTACTTGTCTTTTAAAATAATTTGTAAGATAATATTTATCTTTTGTCAATTTAAAATTAAATATTAATTTATTTATGTCTATTATGTGACATCTCTGACTATTATAATAAGTCATATTGCTTAGTGTTAAATTCAAATTATATCTGATATTATTTTCTTCCTGTGGCAAGCTAGCACTGTAAGGTAGTGTAAACAATACAAATTTATTTATATTTAAACTGCATAACTTATTGTAGTATGAAATGAGATCCTTCTTGTTTACATTACCTCTTTGACCAACTAATATAATTAAATTGGTATTTTCATTTAAGTTTAAAGTTATTACTTTTCTCATAATGTCATGTAGGGTCGCACCCGGTATACAATAATTTAAAACTTTTTCTCCCAATTGATTATTGAATAAGTAGCCTAAATCTTTTCCAATTTCATCACACAACATAATGTTTGAACATTTGTTAGTGGCAAAGGAATTATTTTCACTTGTGCTTGCTAAAATATTTACATGTTCTGAGATTAAGGGCTCATACACTGTTTGGTCTTGTAAATGGTCCCGAGCATCTAGGCCTGACGCTAAGGAGCTATCATTATGGGTTGAATGGTTTTCTGACAGAGAGGGGGTGGATAAACATTTAAGTGCCAGTATATATTCCCCTATCTCTTTTTTGGAACGGTCATAATTTTGGGTCATCCTGGATAATGACTCCTGTAATGAGTGAATTTTAGTATTTAACATAGCAATGTTATTTTCATATGTCAGTCTATTCTCATTGATTATAATTTGACATGTATCCAGCTTTTCAATTAGTTGTCTACGCTCTCTAATGTGACTAATATTTTTGAAAAAGTGTTTCTGCTTATTTAGTAACTTTTTTGTTTTTGAAATATACTTGTTAATTTTTACATATTTCTTTAGCTTGTTTCTACTACAACCAACCATTGCCTGACTCATAGTGCAATTAATTGAGTCTTCAGAAGTTAAATCAATTGTGATTGTTGGCTTATGGTTAAGTGAGGGAGAAACAAGTTTTGGGTCACAGCCGACTAACTCATCGTAAAGACTCAAGTTCTGAGTGACTACCGCTTGGTTTTGTTCTGACTCTAACTTATAAATACGGTTATTAGCGTCATGTAGCTGCTTTTCCAGTCCAGAGATGAGTCTGAGGGCCTTCTCATACTCATCTCTGCACTGGTCGAAGCACACTACTCCCGGAATCCTCACCACTGAGTTACCAAAGCTAGGAATTTACAGTTTTTCGGGAAATCATTTCACAGTAAATAATCTTATGAAAAACAAAGAAGCTAAGGCCATCGCATCGGTTCAAATATCGAAAAGCAACAGTAGGACCTAGGGGGAGTAGGTAAAGAAACTCCTAGTAGGTATATTACAACAAAATATTTTGTATTTTGCAGACCCCAAATAGAGAAATTGCTCAACTAAAGTTGCAGTGGACGGGACACATCTGCGCAAAGGTGAAAGAATATACGTGAGGATGTAAGTCGGTTCGAATTATTTAAAACTTTGAGAGAGAACCAATGATTTCAAAATTAATTTTAACAGATGGAGCTGATTTTGCCATAAAATATTCAGATGCGCGCATTTTTCGAAACTGAAGGACTTCCATACAAACTTTCATCCCTGTTTTACCCCCTTAGGCGTGGAATTTTCTAAAATCCTTTCTTAGTGGATGCCTTCACTAAAGTGTACTTGCATATTTCAGGTTTCTGGGTTCAGCGGTTTGGCATGTGCGTTGATATAATCACTCAGTCAGAACTTTGAATTTTATACAACAACGTGTTACAAAAAAAATAACCCCTAATTCCGAAAACAAGTTTAACATATCGTTGGTCCCTTCCCTATATCTACCATATTCGACATTAGGGGTTATTTTTAACACGTTGTTTATGTTACCGCTAAAGTACGAATGTTAATGTGCAAATCAACTAGGTAATCTGCAAATTATCGGGTACGTGTGACATGACCCGTTAAAGTGCTAAATGATTTCTGCACTTTACCTAGTTAATCGGCATATTAACGGATGCTAACTAACGGTTAAAGTGCGGAAGACAGTGAGTGAAATAGCCAGGCCTCAGGAAACCTCTATTGAAAGTAAACACTCCAATTTTTAACCTACTTCACAAAAAGGAGGAGGTTCTCAATTCGATTGTTTGTTTTTTTTATCGTTGTTCGCGCTTATCTTCGACATTTATGGACCGATTTTGATGATAATTTTTTTGTTCGATTGAGTTTTCTTGCGAGATGGTTCCATTTAATTTTTTTTCAAAGCGTTTCAGTAGTTTTCGATAAATTATCCTGAAAATACTATGATTTTGCACCAACTATCTTGACGACTTTGTTATTTACTAACCAAATTTGATGTAAATGTTGAAAGGGGTACTTTTAGTGTAATCTTTTTAACCGACTTCAAAAAAAAGAGGGTTCTCTCTAAGTTTGACCTGTATGAATGTATGTTTCTTCGTGAATATCTCACGTTTGACTGAGCCGATTATTCTACCAAATAATATACCTACGCTACCTAATAGAGAAGGTACTTACACTAAAAATTAAGAAAATGTTTAAAAAAACAAAAAACGGACTTCAAAAAACCTGCCTCTAAAAGCAAGAAATAATATTCAAATCATTAGATACGCATTATCATTGTTATAATAACAACACGACTATAGAAGTCGGGTAGGGCTTTTAGAATAAAAAAAGGAAGTTGTACTCCAACCCAACCCGACTTCAATAGACGTGTTGTTATTATAACAATGATAATGCGTATCTAATGATTTTTATATTATTTCTTGCTTTTAAGATGCAGGTTTTTTGAAGTTGTTTTTTTTTGTTTTTTTAAATATTTTTCACTCGTTACTTAAAGATTTATTCAGTCATTGAATATTAATCTCTGGTGTGATGACTGTATTATTCATATGGCTATCGAATCGAGTGGCCATATTTCAATATAAAAACTGTCAAAGGCAAATTCTACGTCTTTCTACTTCTATGCTTTTTGGTATTGTTTTATTGCAAATAAGACCGAGTTGCAATCGGTTCACAACCCCCCCCCCCCCCCCCTCTCTACTCAAATGTCCACTTTTTTATTCATTCGCTAGGTTCGTCAAGCTCAGTAGCGCCACCAATGGAAATAAATCATTTACGTTTTATCATGGGCTTAGAATAAAGTTTTAGTTATTTTGCGCAAATAGAAGAGTAAAGTGCAATATTTAAATATTTTTTCATGGCCTCAAATATAAGCAATAAGTTATGAATGTCGATATTGCTAAATGTGGCTACTTTTGGCAATATCGACATTCATAACTTATTGATTATATTTGAGGCCATGAAAAAATATTTAAATATGTCACTTTACTCTTCTATTTGCGCAAAATTACCAAAACTTTGAATCTAAGCCTTTGATAAAACGTAATTTTTTGATTTATTTGAGTTGGTCTAGATAGGGGAAAATTTAGTTTTCGTGAAAATGTGTAGGTAAATAAAATAAACATACATTATTGTTTTTATGAAACCTGGGTTATTAGGATATAAGAACTTAACGATGTTAATTAAATAATTCTGAGTGTGTTATTAAAGACTTTGTAAGTTGGCTATCAAAATAAAAAACCAAATAGGTCTCATCTAAATATGTTTGTTAATTAGTAACAAATAGGTTTTCTTTAAATTTTAAGCCTTTTCTTTGTTTCTTTCTTGTTGACAACTCTTGAAATTGTATTAAAAAGTGATAAAACTTTTCAAAATAGATACATAAAGTTAACATAGACAGTTTTATATAGCCATAATTACTTACCTACCTACACTCTCACAAATATAGCCAACTAGCTTTTGCCCGCGACTTCGTCCGCGTGGATATTCGAGAAAATCCTATGGGAACTTTAAACCAGGATAAATAGTATTCAATGTTTTAATTCAAATAGTATTAAGCGCATAGAGAAAGTAAAGTAAGTAGGTAGTAACCACTCCACAGAGTAGAAACTCTTATATTATAGCCGAGACGCCGGGCCTTCAAAATTGAAATCCCGTCGGACAAGCGAGTGCACTACCGACAACTGGTATCATTGTCTTCAGCATGATCTCCTGAACAAGAAATTAGCGGTTGTCGCATTATAAAGTGGTGGAGGGGGAAGGGGGGGGGGGAGGGAAAAGGTGCAAAACTCGGGTATCAGAGTTTGGCTAATTTCTCAATAACCACTTGTCCGATTTAAACAAATAAGGTGCCATATGGTAGGCTATATCCTTAACGACATATTTGATCAAACAATGGTTTTTGTAAATACTATAGTTAATTAAATAATAAGAAAAAATACGAATTTCAAATAAATATTTTTTTGTTTTGTAGAATTGAAGCAATAAATTGAAATAAACTACTTTGTAATTAAAACTATAAAAAATTACTCCAGAAAAAAATATCGGTGAATAACCCAGTCATTCCCCTATATAGAGTAATAAACTTTTTAAAGATTTTTGTCTTATAACTGGCTAAAAAAAATTTTTTTGCGTCGTGTGGCGAAATTTTCTCTTCCATTTTTTTTTCGAAAATCCTCTACAGAATTAAAACTATGAAGATTTGACTCAGAAAAAAAATACTGGTCAAAAGCCTAGTTATCCCATTATATAGAATAATAAACTTATCAAACATCTTTGTGTAGTAATTAAGTTTAAAAAAATGTTTTTGTTGCGTGGCGAATTTTCTTATCTTTTTTTTTTTTCGAAAATCCTCTACAACATTAAGACTATAAAGATTTTCCCCATAAAAAAAATGTAGTAAATAGTTCAGTTATTTTACTATATAGAATAACAAACTTCTTAAACATTTTTCTTTAGTAACTGTGTTAAAAAATGTTTTGTGGTGCGTGGCGAAATTAACTCTACCATTTTTTTTTTCGAAAATCCTCTACAGAATAAAAACTATGATGATCTGCTTCAGAAAAAAATGCTGGTGAATAGCTTAGTTATTGCACTATACAGAATAATAAACTTGTCAAACATTCTTGTCTAGAAATTATGTAAAAAAAATGTTTTTTGTCGCGCAGCTAAATTTTCTCTAACATTTTTTTTTTCAAATTCTTCCACAGAATTAAAACTAGGTATGAGGATTTGCTCCAGAAAAAAAAATAGTTAATAGACCAGTTATCCCACTATATAGATTAATAAAATTATCAAACATTTTGGTCTAGTAACTGTGTTAAAAAATGTTTTGTGTCGCATAACACGGTGGACCTGCAAAGTTATGTTTAAATGAGTTTGCACGACACAAAATATTTTTTAACACAGTTACTACACAAAAATGTTTAACAAGTTTATTATTCTATATAATGGAATAACTGGCCTATTTACTACTATTTTTTTTCTGGGGTAAATCCTCATGGTTTTAATTCTGTAGAGGATTTTCGAAAAAAATGGTAGCATAAATTTCGCTTCGCGGCTAAATAAATATTTTTTTAACATAGTTACTAGACAAAAATGTTTTACATGTTTATTATTTTATATAGTAGAATAACTAAGCTATTCACCAGTTTTTTTTTCCGAAGATAATCTTCATAGTTTTAATTCTGTAGAGGAATTTCGAAAAAAACGGTAGAAAAAATTTCGCCTTGCGACCCAAAAAAATTTTTTTGCATAGTTACTAGATAAAAATGTTTGACAAGTTTATTACTCCATATAGTGGGATAACTGTGCTACGTACAAATATTTTTTTTCTGGGGCAAATCCTCATAGTTTTAATTTCATAGTACTTTCTTTTAATATACTGCTTCAATTCTACAAAACTAAAAAGCCTTTGTTTGAAATTCGTCTTTTTTCTATTTTTGTAATAAACTTTAGTATTCAAAAAAAACATTGAAAGGTTAAAATTTGTTGTTACGGATATTATCTACTATATGACACCTTATTTGTTTAAATCGGACAAGCGGTTACTGAGAAATTATCCAAACCCTGATACCCGATTTCCGCATATTTTCCCTCCCCTCCCTCCCCCCTCAACCACTTTATAATGCGACAACCCCTATATTCTTGTTCAAGAGATCATGCTGAAGACAATGATACCAGTTGTCGGTAGAGAACTCTCTGGTCCGACGGGAATAGTCATTAGACGACTTTCTTTAAAGCATCTTCGATATTATTCGGACAGTGACCTCCCGCACAATATCGATGATAATTTTGTTGTTTTCCAGCCAAATTTCAAAATTAAAAAGCAGACAGCAAGCTAATGACTGTAGCAATTGTACGCAGTACTTTATACTATATTATATGTATGTACTTTATTTTAATTTACTGCTTCAAATCTACAAAACTAAAAATGTTTTTGTTGGAAATTCGACTTTTTTCTAATTATTTAATAAACTATAGTATTTACAATAACTATTGTTGCATAAAATATGTTGCTAAGGATATTACCTATCATACGACAGCTTATTTGTTTAAATCGGACAAGTGGTTGTTGAGAAAATTAACCAATTCCCGATACTCGACTTCCGCGGCTTTTCCCTCCCCCCCTCCCCCCTCCACCACTTTATAATGCGACAACCGCTGTATTCTTGTTCAGGAGATCATGCTGAAGACAATGATACCGGTTGTCGGTGGAGCACTCTCTTGTCCGACGGGAATCGTAAATAGACGACTTTCGTAAAAGTGGCTTCTCCACATTACTCACGCACAGAATATAAATCAAACAGAAAGTAGGTTTTTTGTTCAAATAAAAATATTATTGTCCCTCTCCTTTCCTTTACTTAATTTGTTATACCAGTATAATTTTGTATTTATTTACCTATTGTAATTTATAACCACAGTATTATTATATTATTTGTTAGTATTATGTTAGGTGCGTCACTGACCCTGTCAGAAAAACAGCGCCTCTGTGCAGTGTCTACCGGTCACAGAGGCATATATGCTGAGGCAGGTTTTTATTAGCCTCACACGCACATCTTATGTTTAATTTTTTATTTTACTGGTATTAGTTTAAGTTTACTTACTTATAAAACCGCTCTGTATTTTTTGTCATCCCTCTGTACGTTTTTGTTTTATTCTTCGTTTTTTATCTTTTGTAAATATGTGTGAGTGTCAATAAATGTTTATTCTATTCTATTCTATTCTTTTAATTTCATCAAAATCTGATGAAATTAAAATTGATGATATGATCAGCCGTTTTAACGTGATTAGGCGGGTCCCCACCAAGCGCGCTGACCCGCTTTTTCCTCTCATAAAATTTCATTCCCTATTTTGACACCTACAGACTTTCATACAAACTTTCATCCGCTATTTTAACTCTTTCCACCATTATTTCGTAATAAAAGGTAGCCTGTGTCATTTCTCAAGCTTTACTCTATCTCTGTGGCAAATTTCATTAAAATCGGTTTAGTATTTTAGGCGTGATAGCTTAACAGACAGACAGACAAAATTACTTTCGCATTTATAATATTATTATGGATTAAGAATAGATTTTGTATTTTAGATTTTGAATTTTGTTCTGTCAATTTAACTCGTGGAAGTCGATTGAATAACATAATCTCGTAGTGTAAAAGTATGTAAGTAGGTACCTTATAAATACGATAGTGGCATAACTTCTTTAGTCTCTCTATACTGTGGTACAATCAAACTTTCATCCCCTATTTCAACCCATCCAACACTTATTTCGCAATAAAAGGTAGCCTATGTCCATTCTCGAGCTCTACTCTACCTCTGTACCAAATTTCATACAAATCGGTTCAGTAGTTTCGGCGTGAAGGCGTAACAGACAGACGGACAGACAGACAGACAGAGTTACTTTCGCATTTATAATATTATAGTATGGATTACCCTTTTTTGTTATATTTCAAAATCTATTTTAAATAGATCCAATTTGACATGAAAGAAAAAACTGAGGTCTTTAGACTTAAGCCGTAGGTAGTATGAGAAAATTATAGTCAAATCTCAAGGTGGCCATATTCGACCCTGGGGTCTAATTGTCTTTTTGTCTAATTTCAAAATCTTTCACAATCGCTTTCAGGGTGTGATTCATTGATGCTTCTTTTTAGCACAAATAAAAACTTACCAAAGAAATGCAGCAATGTGTCACATCCATCTGTCTAATGAAAGCGATTGCGATAGATTTTGAAAATTAGACAATAAGTAGGCAGGTACTTTAAGAATCATTATCTGCGGTTTACATCCAAAAACTTATTGTAACTCGTAGTTAAAACTTGGCTTAACTGCTTTTTACATCAGTAGGTAGAATAGGTTATAATAAGGTATAAATAAAAGGCTGCTAGTCATTCGGTTATTTTTGTTTAATTTACATAAAGGTAGATTAAGGTGTTCATAGTATATTTCTGATACAAAATGGTAAATGTTTTATAGAATATTGCATTATAACCTCTTTGACTAGGGCTCTTTAGATTTAAGCGGTTGAAAACTGATTGCTGCTACACGATAAAGCTGGAAAACCAGTCTTTATTTTTGTATTCAAAAAAGTCTATAGTAGTCTGACTCACGTTTAAACCCTTTATTGCCATCTGCCCCCTTCGAGTTTTGCCACGACCGAGGTGGAAGTTGGTACTAATAAGTGGCATTTACCACTCCGGTAGTCAATGGCACCTATTTATTCCCATCTGCCTTCGAGCATGCCATAGGGGTGATGGTTGGCACTAGGTGGTTGGCGATAGGTGGCGTTTACCACCAAAAACCACCTATTAGTGCCAACCACCACCCATGTGGCAAAGCTCGAAGGGGGCAGAGGGGAATAAAGACAATATTGCTCTGCCCCCCTACCCCTAGAATGGCCAACGAAATGGGATATTGATATCAATAGCGATTAATCGCTTTTATCGATTTTGACAGTTGAGTATATCACACGATATATATCGTTACCTATTCGGTGGTGATGGTGATGTTACAGGGTCGGGGGGCTGACTAGCATGACCAGCGAAACACGATATACAAGGTGTTTGGTAAAAGCCTTATAAAGCCGAATATGGTAGATAGGGACCATCAAACTGAACAACTTTTACTATAGAACCAACACTGAATTCGCGAAATAAAAATCAGCTGTTTCATACAAAAATTAATAACGAAAATATCAAAATGTATGAAACAGCTGATTTTTTTTTCGCGATTTTAGAGTTGGTCCCATAGTAAAAGTTGTTCAGTTTGATGGTCCCTATCTACCATATTCGGCTTTATAAGGCTTTTACCAAACACCTTGTATACAGGGTATTTGGTAAAAGCTTAAGACCCCGTTACGATTTTGCCGCTGACTGCAGCTTTCTCGCTCGTACATTCCATGTTTTCTCAAGATTCCTTAAATCTGAGTGCGCAATTGAAAAATGTGTCTCGCCCACTTTTCGCATTATAAGATTACAGACATTTTAAAATATATTCCAGTTTTTTGTTGCTAAAGTATAAAAAGTTATCGTTTCTAACAGTTATTTGAACTGACAAACACGATAACTTTTTGTACTTCAGCAACTCGAAACTGAAATATATGTTGTAATGTCCGTACTCTAATATTGCGAAAAGTGGCCGAGACACATTTTTCATTTACGCACTCAGATTTACAAAATCTTGAGAAAACATGAAATGTGCGAGCGAGAGAGCGGCAGTCAGCGGCAAAATCCTTCCGGGTGACTTACGGAGCCTTAAGTACTATGGAACCAACTCTGAAATCACGAAAAAAAATCTGCTGTTTTATACATTTAGTTAGTAAAAGTTGTTCAGTTTGATGGTCCCTATCTGCCATATTCGGCTTAAGGAGCCTTAAGTACTATGGAACCAACTCTGAAATCACGAAAAAAAATCTGCTGTTTTATACATTTAGTTAGTAAAAGTTGTTCAGTTTGATGGTCCCTATCTGCCATATTCGGCTTAAGGAGCCTTAAGTACTATGGAACCAACTCTGAAATCACGAAAAAAAATCTGCTGTTTTATACATTTAGTTAGTAAAAGTTGTTCAGTTTGATGGTCCCTATCTGCCATATTCGGCTTAAGGAGCCTTAAGTACTATGGAACCAACTCTGAAATCACGAAAAAAAATCTGCTGTTTTATACATTTAGTTAGTAAAAGTTGTTCAGTTTGATGGTCCCTATCTGCCATATTCGGCTTAAGGAGCCTTAAGTACTATGGAACCAACTCTGAAATCACGAAAAAAAATCTGCTGTTTTATACATTTAGTTAGTAAAAGTTGTTCAGTTTGATGGTCCCTATCTGCCATATTCGGCTTAAGGCTTTTTCCAAACACCATGTATATCGCGTGATATAGCGTTTTATTGATACTCAAACATCAAAATCCGTTGTCTTATGATAGTTAAACGTGATAAATAGCTAACCTATCATATCGGCCCCCTGATTTTGTAACTTTGTTGCAATCAACTCTGACAGAAATCGCAGTTACATTGCTGCTTTAGTTAAGAACCAATGTGACAACTATCTTACTTAAAGCAGCAATGCAACTGTGCTTTCAATCGATTTCAATCGAGAATTCTTAGCAACAGCTTTACGTAATCAAGGTACGGGTCTCGGTGGTCATGCTAAACTGCATAAAACTAAACTAAACTGCCTAAATTCGATAGCTAAACTGCCTTAATTCAAAGAGGCATTAAATTCATCAGATGTCACCCATAGATTATATATTCTGTGCCCATAGTTCGGTATCGCTGTTGTCACCTTCTACTTCTATAGCATGAACCTCTACTCGGTAGTTCAATGCTCGAGCTGCACTCTCAGCCCTCACAATCACGTAGTTTGTGCCAGCGCCACCAGATATTACTCGTACAAAACCATTGCCACTGTCAATGATAGTATTAGCGGATACGATCGAGCGGTCTTCGGGGAACTGGAACCTTACAAATCTGACAGAATATGCAGGCACCGTTTGGCTGGAAAAAGAAAACATGTGTTATGTTTAATTTTAGAGTCAAAGACAAGAAAAATAAAGACAGAAGAACAGCTCGGAACAAATCAGTATTAGTTATCGGTGCACGCACACATGCACATGCGAAAGGCAATCTCAGGCCACACAGGCTCAGTTTCTGTCGCAATTCAAAGTAGTTCCTGGCGGAACAAAGCAGATAATGAGGTGTTCTGGCCATAGACCAGAGCGCTTCTCTCTAGAATAGCCATGTCAAAAATGCGGTCCGCGGGCTGCATGCGGCTCGTTACACGTTTGACTGCGGCCCGGTACAATTTTAAAAACATCGTCCGGATGCGGCCCGTAAGCGTGTCTCAATAACACCTCAATTCAAAAAGTACCTAACACTTTGCCTGAGAGCGTGCTGAATTGTATTTTTCTTTAAAGTAAGATTTTGTGATTTTGGAGCCCGCTGATTCTGCGGTCAATATGCATAATTATGGCCCACTAATGATTTTAAGTTTGACAAGGCTGCTCTAGAACATATCAGACTATATTTTGTGTTATAGATATCAGTCGGATAAAATATGTAGATACAAGGGTGCCCTTGTGTCACGAGGGAGGAAAAGAGATTTTGTACATTAACCCGGCATGTGGCACTGATGACATGAGGAGATCGATGGCGCAGTGGATAAGTAGATTCGCCCTGCGATTGCAGCAGTTAAGCAAATTTTACAAGACTCGGTCGTGGTGACCAAAAATGTATTATCTCAAGCTCCATAGTGCTTCAGGCACGTTAAGCCGTTGGTATCGATTGTTTAGCAGTTAGCTTTTTGCGAACCGATAGCGTAGCTTCTTTGACATTCACAATAGGGATGATGACTAATGAATAAAATAACGAAATACTAATAAAAATCGTAAACATATTAAACTTTTAGAGTAGCTTGGTTTTATATATTGCGTATTATTTGTTTTAAGACCCTCCAAAGTTGGGCAAGTCCATTTAAAAGTATAAAATTTATAAAAATAAATTTTCCTTAGTACGGAGCGGATGAGTCCAATTTTGTGCATTTCAAACTGTGATATCTCGGGCAGTTTTCATGCTAGCGAAATAATTCTTTTACCAAAGTTTCTTTTTTTTTGAGAGGTAATTTATGTAACATAAAATAAAATAAAATAGTCATCATGCCTATTGCTTTTAACAGCCTAGACTGAATTAATAATTTTGAATACCTGTTTCAATGATATTCGAGGAGCTCGATGGCGCAGTGGTTTAGCGCCTGGCGATTGCGGAGGTTAAGCAAGTTTCACAAGGGTCGGTCATGGGATGGGTGACCAAAAATTTATTATCTCGTGTTTCTCCGTGCTTCGGAAGGCACGTTAAGCCGTTGGCCCCGGGTGCATTTGCAGTCGTTAACGCCCACCAATCCGCATTGGGCCCGCGTTGTGGGTTATGGCCTATCCTCCTTATCCACCCATAAGGAAGGCCTGTGCCCCAGCAGAGGGGGACATCAAAAATGCCTGATGGTCAAGTCATGATATTATTATGATGTTACCTGAAACTTTGGTGGTGGAAATCATTTGGTGGGAGGACGATCGGAATGCGGCGCGACTCGATGTCAGAAGGCAGGAGTGCGGGACTGGCCGTCGCAAGCGCAGCCGCCGACACAACCATCAACAATACTAGTTGCATCTGAAATTAATTACAACAAACTATACAATTACATGTCCTCTGTTGTCAATGTCAATGTCTGTGATTGACAAAAGTGTGATTAAAATTATTTTAAGCTCGATTAGTGGTAGGGCTTATTTCAAGTTCACATCACACTAACAACAATTTAAAAATTCTTTTGTTCCGGCAGTTAGAGCACACCCTGGACACTCTCCATACAACCGCGCCATTATAAACAGATGACGTCAGATGACTTTTTGTACACGCGCGCAACCGTGTGTGTAGTCTAGGGCTACCTACCGTGCAGTTTGTGCTGTATGAGCGGCGATCAATTCATAATTTGAAGTTTTTAGTAAACTAATGGCCGATTGCACTAAACTTAAGAATCGCCTAAGTCTTTTCTTATCTACAACTCGACCAAGTTAACTAGGCAAATGACAGCTACATGACGGCTAAATTTATGACACTGTTTTAATTTGGTCGTATTGTAGTTAGGAAAAGACTTAGGCGATTCTTAAGTTTAGTGCAATCGGCCATAAGTAAATAAAGTTACGACGCATTGCTCTGAATATCAAAAAAAGTTGATGTTGACAAACACGATTACACGACTAAACAAGCACATGATTCGGCACACGAACTCACGGGGTGTCACTTAACATCAGGTGAGGTGAAGGTCAAGCACTGACCCGTTGTGAATAAAAAAACATTGATAGATGTAGCGCCACCTACCTACGCCGCACATATCACAACACAACGCACGGTCGGCACGGTACAACGACGAGTCATCACCGTGTTTACTAGATGGCACTGGTATCAACAAATGTATAAAAAATGACGAAATAGTATGGAAACCTACATCTCGTTCACAGAGTTCGCTCAACGATAGCACAGAATACATAATAATAGGTACACGATAGCACAGTAAAAATATAAGTTTTTTCAAACAGTAAAGAAACTCCATAGAAACGTTTGAATTTGACGGCTGACGTTGGTCAGGGTTGTGATTGTGACATCGCGTCGCAGTTGTATCCTTAGCGTTCGCGCGTAGGTAGTATTCCACGAGACGGCCGGAGAATGCCAACCCTAGCGATCCGACGGAGTGTAATAACAAAAGGGCCTAAGTGACGTTAGCTCCTCTACTGTTTTGAAAAAACTTATTTACTGTGACGATAGCCCGGGCCCGGCCGTCCTCGGGCTAACACTACCCAGCCCGGAGGAAGATCTTCCATTTGGCCTTCCTATCAGTGGCATAGGGATGCCACCAGTACTTTATAATAAAGTACTAGCGGCCGCCCGCGACTTCGTCTGCGTAGAAACTTTTTTTGCTATCCCTCGGGAACGATACATTTTTTCGGGATGAAAGGTACCCTATGTCCTTCTCTGTACCCCTGACAACGTGTATGCAAAATTTCATGATGATCGGTTCAGTAGTTAAGACGTGAAGGCGTAACAAACAAATAAACAAACAAACGGACTTTCGCATTTATAATATTAGTAAGGATATTAGTAAGGATATTTTCTGGGTAATTGTACTCTATCCTTTATGAGGGAAATAAACTACCTACCTATTTGAAAATACTTTATTTCAGATAGGTAGTTTGATTAAATATTGCCAAAATTAAAAAAAGTATGTTTTAAAGGTTAAAATAAATAATTATTTATTTCCATATAATGTAAGTACTTTTTTTCTACCTTTAGCAACGTAATATTTGTACAATAAAGTAATATTTGTGTCGTGATAAAATATAATTAAGCACACACAAAAATCACATGGTTGATAACATTTTGTTTACAAATACCTACACAAAATTAAATAAAAAATTATACCTTGAGGGAGAATATCACGAAATTTTATATATTAATTAACTTCTAAATTTTCCTCACAATTTTATGAAATGAATTTGCTCTCATGACGCATACTCTTTTATATTAAAAGGATAAGATAAAATCTAATCATTTATAATCATAAAATAAGATATGGTTATCTTTTCAACATCATATACTTATTATTTTCCCATTTAGTATAGGTATACCATTTATATACTAGTAGCGGCCGCCCGCGACTTCGTCTGTGTGGAAAGTTTTCTCGAGAACAATATTTTTTCTGGGTGAGAGGTACCTACCCTATGTCCTTCTTTGTACAGCTGACAAGGTGTATGTAATATTTCATGATGATCGGTTCAGTAGTTAAGACATGAAGGCGTAACAAACAAAGAAATAATAATAATAAAATAATAAATAATAAAATTTATTACAATAACATTTTGTTTACATTTTATGTAAAAAATGCTTGTGTCAGGTGACTCCGCTCTTTCATAACTACTTACTTAGTATAAACATTAGAAGCTACAGTAAAAATTAAAGAGAAAAAAAAGAAGTGTGTGTGATGTGTGTGTGTGTGTGTGTGTGTGTTGTGTATGTTTGTGTGTTATGTGTGTGTAAATTAAACCTTGCAGCAGTAGATTACTAACATCATAAACAACAACATTTGTTCTTCGACTTTTCTGAAAAAGCCAAAAAAAATTCAACTTTTCAATACAATACTCGATCAGCTGCTGTTTAGACGTTTTGTATGGAAAGTTGACATATATTTTTGTCTGTTTTTGGAAAAGTTGTAGAGCAAATGTTGTTGTTTATGTTGTTAGTAATCTACTCCTGCGTGGTTGTTGGTGTTTTATAAATAACCCTGTGTAAGTAAGTAAGTAAGTAAGGACTAGCTGTGGTGCCCGGCTTGGCTCAGGGAGTTGGTATGAGATTGTGTGGTAGTTGGAATAAAAAATATGGTTAGGCATTCTGTGGTTAAGGGTTTGTTTTAATAGATTGTTACGGAGGTGGGTTACGGGATTAGAAAAAAACGACGGGTTTTTTTTAGGGATGTATTTAATAGCACTTTAAATTTGATGAAAACAGCTATAAAATAATAATAGACCTATAATTTAATATTATCACAACAAAAATAATGGTTTGCACTTTAAAATAATAATCGATCTATAATTTAATATTATAACTACAAAAATAATGGTTTGCACTTTAACTGTGTCCCAACCATTGGTCCCAACTCGGAAACCATTTAGTTTCTGTCCAACCATGTCAGACTGACTACTGTTAAAATGAGATGGAAAGATGAAAACAACTTGTGGCATATTGCATTTGCATATACACCATCAGGTCGGTTCTGGCGTTGTTGGTCACAATGGAACCTAACCTCCTCCTCAGCTCCTCTCTCGCTGCGTCCGCTCGTCGTCGCACCTAGACGTCTGTTTACCAGTGCTAAAGTTATAAAATTAATTTGTAAGGTGCAAAGTATTAATTTTAAAGCTAAGCAATTGAATTGTATAGTGCAAAGTATTAATTTTAAAGCTTAGCATATTTACAGTGGAAACCATTATTTTTATAGTTCATTCAATAAATTTTGAAGCCAAACATTTTAAAGTGTGTTACATTATTTTTAAAGTGCATTTATATATTCCCCTTTTTTTTATTTGGCTCACAAAACTGGTTACAAACTTACATTACTTAAGTAAAAGTTATACAGGTGTTTGGTAAAAGCTTTATAAAGCCGAATATGGTGGATAGAGACCATCAAACTGTACAACTTTTGCTATGGGACCAACTCTGAAATCGCGAATCATACAAAAATTTATAACGAAAATATCAAAATGTATGAATCCCATATTCCGCTTTATAAGGCTTTTACCAAACACCTTGTATAATAACTGTTTATGCCTAATGTTTAGTTAGGTAGTTTAATAATAAATAGGTATTATGTCTGTAGTACCTACCTACCTACATGACTGTCTGTTGTCATAATAATTTGATTTATGTAGGTAGGTAGTTCTAGAGTCTGGTCAACGAAAGTTGAGATTGAAATGGCGGCGCCACTTTCCCTGTTAAATTAACATTTAGAGGTTAAGTTATTGGAAACTGAACCTTAAAATAAGGCGCAAAATTAGTTCCATTTCCAACTGAGTCTCATCTTTCGTTGACCAAACTATATGTGAAAAACATAGAAAAAAAATGAAAGAAGCATCAATGTCATCGATTAACATCAAAAAAGGTAATCATTTTCTATCTTCCTTTAATCTAACGAATATTATCCATCAAATGCGATAACAAACTGAACTAAATAGGTATATCAATTAGTCATTCATGCTAAAGTTGTAAACACAGTCATATCACAAAGTAAAATTCTATATTTTGTGGTCATATCCAACGCAAGATTCAAACCATTTTGAAAAAGAAATATTTATGTAGCTTACTTCCGCAAGCAATGATGCACCGCCCGCACGCAAAAATATGCACATGCACGCCACAAAATATCAGTGCACAATACCTGCATTTAGCAAGACAGCAATACACCTTGCACCTTCACCAATTAGGCTACTCTACACGTGTTTCGCCCCAACCCGGAGAATCCTCAGGAGTTAGATCGTGCGTAAACAAAACCGAATCTAACTTCTGTTCTAATCTAACTCCTGATCTAACTGAATGATCCTCTTCGAAACACGTGTAGAGTAGCCTAATTGGTGAAGGTGCAAGGTGTGTTGCTGTCTTGCTAAATGCAGGTATTGTGCACTGATATTTTGTGGTGTGCATGTGGATATTATTGCGGGCGGACGGGCGGTGCATCTTGCATATTATATTGTTTGCGGAAGTGCTACATATATTTCTTTTTTCAAAATAGTTTGGGACTTCCGTCAACTGACGTCTGATTCAATCAAATACCTACTTGCAAGATTCAAAAATAGTAACATAGTAAGGCACATGAGTAAAAAGAAAGGACCAGAGACCAAGCTTGATACAACCGCGCGAATCGGTTGCACCACTACAAGCACGCGGGGCATGTGTGCCGCTGTGTGCGTGTCCACTGGCCCCTTGTCGCGTACAAGGAAAAACCGGAAAAACCTGTTTCGACAACTGCAGTCAGTGGACAATCATAGGGCATCATTTGTTTTGTTAGTTGCAAGTTTGAATTTTACGTTCTTAAGAAGCTTTGTCTCTGGTCCTTTCTTTTTACTCATGTGAGTAAGGCCCGCCAAATACAGACGAAATTCCGTTTCGGAATTCTGTACATAGGTACGTAATTCCGAACGCAACCAATCCATACTTTATGGACCTACCACATACTTGCGGGATTTTTTCGTACAGAATTTCTATACATTATCGACATTCCGTTTCGGAATTCCGAATCAGGATTCCGTTAGTTTGCGGCTGGCTTAAAAAAAATATGGTTTTCCTAATAATATCGTTACGTCTTCTGCCCCCTTGCATGTCTACCGAAACACGACACGATGCATGACCACCAAAATACGATAATTATGATATACATACAGACTGCTTGGTTATAAAGCCAAATATGGTATGCAGAGATTACGGAAAATTATTATAAACCCTGAAAAACTACCACAATGCTCCACATGTATGGCAAAGAAATTATATTATTTTATTTGTGTAGAAAACTGAAAAGTGACAATCCTAGACGCAAATCGCCTATTGTTTTTGATAATCAATCCATCTTTACTTTTTGTGTCATCATCGCAGTGTCGACAAATCGGTCCCGACGGAAGACCAGCGCTGGTCGCAGACCATGCATTATGCTGAGTCGGGAGTAGTCGTGACCGTTTTGAGACAATGTGCTATGGTTTGTTTTTTATTTTGTACGTTGTCTCAAATAAATATTATTTCTTTCTTTCTTTCTTTCTTTCTTTCTTTCTTTCTTTCTTTCTTTCTTTCTTTCTTTCTTTCTTTCTTTCTTTCTTTCTTTCTTTCTTTCTTTCTTTCTTTCTTTCTTTCTTTCTTTCTTTCTTTCTTTCTTTCTTTCTTTCTTTCTTTCTTTCTTTCTAATGGGAAAAAGCAAAATACAATGTCGGTCTAAGGTTGCCACTAGGCAGTTTATCATAAAAGTTTTCGAAAAAGTTATGATTTCAAAGTCTATTTAATTTTTCAGGGTTATAAGTACCTACTACGCATGTCACCCTATCTACCATATTCGCAAAGGCGCAGGGCCATGCCATAGTAGATTTCTACTATGGCCATGCTCTAAACCACCGCGCCATGGTGCAGTGCCTAAGCGCATTCGACCTGTGATTGCAGTAGTGGTTCAACAACTTTCGCTTAGGTCGGTCATGGGATGGGTGACCAAAAATGACATCTTGTTTTTGTGCACGTATACGCCAAGCTAACGCCACGCTACTTGCGTGATAAGTGAGTGTTTATTAAACGGCGATATTCTAAGATAATATATTAATTAGCATCGAAACTACTTCTCTGACGAACAGCTCCGTGGTCGTGTGACTATACCACACCCCAGGTACTCCATACCAGCGTCGCGTTTCAACTCCTATTACACAGACGTTACACTGTGACGTTTTTGCACACGCGCAACCGTGTGCGTGCTATTGAATCAGCCTACGAACTGGCCTACGAACTCGCGCGGTGGGCGCCGGTGGGGTGAGGTAATTGATTGTGGGGCGGGGCGGAGAGTTTCCTTTCTGTACGGTAGTACTTATATCTATTCTGTGATTATACGCCAGTTTTCAAGGTGTCAAGGTCCAATCTATCCCCGGCTGGGACAATTTAGAAAACGATTTTTTCTATACTGACTCTGGTGTGTTGTTGTTTGCGGTTCCACCGTTTTGCTTCTGATTTCCGTAACAAAGGTGCTTTACCTAATTACTTCGAAATCGAAGCAAGTATGTGATGATGTTTATCATTTATGAAACTAACACTAAACTATCAAACTATGTATCATTGTCTGCAGTTTAAATCCAACAACTTATTGAAATTCGTAGGTAAAACTTGGCATAACCGCTTTTTTTTACTTTTTTTTATTGGGTGTAAATAAAAAAACTGTAGTAATTAAACTATTTTTGTTTAATTTGTATAAAGGTAGATTGAGGTGTTCAAATAATTGGTAAATATATCATACAATTTTGCCTTTATACCTCCCTGACCTGACCTTTAGAGCTCTTTAAATTTTGGCGGTTGAAGACTGACTGCTACTGCACGATCAAGCCGGAAAACCGGTTTTTGGTTTTTTTTTGTACAAAAGAAGTCGTACGGTAACAGTCTGCGAAGCACTTCCACTCTGTTGGGAAAGTCGCTCTGACGTGCAACATACTGCTAGGTATTAGTACTATTATATATTCTGTTGTGTCGCACTAAAGCTAACCGCCTAAATTGAAAAAGCCCTTAAAATCTCACTAGTTCCAATTACTTCTATTTCTCAGTTGGTTGAGTTGGCACAGGCATAGTCTGCACGTTTACTCGATAGTTAAATGCTTCAGCAGAACTCTCTGCCCTCACAGTTACGTAGTTGTAGCCATAGCCACCAGTTAGTATTCTTATGTAACCAGTGCCACTGTCAACGGCAGTATCAGTGTATACGATCGAGCGGTCATCGGGGAACAGGAACGTTACAAATCGAATGGAAAATGCAGGCAACGATTGACTGAAAAAAAATATGTGTTTTATTTTTAACGTCAAAGATACAAAATATAAAGAAGGCAGAATAAGATCTCGGCTCGGAACAAATCAGTACACGTAGACAATCTCGGGCCACACAAGTGATCTCAGGCCACACAGTCATTACAGTACTGTCGAAGTTCCCAAGCATTTCCTTGCGAAATAAAATAAGTAAATGACTTTTTTTACCATGGCCAGAGTGGCGCTAATGTCTAGTTAGATAGAACTCATCTGACTAATACAGTCTGATGAGTTCTATCTAACTAGACATTAGTGTTTCGTGATATAGTTAGATATCAGTCGGATAACATAGACGCAAGGGTGTTCCGCACGTTAAGTCATTGGTATCAATTGCTTTAACAGTTGCTTAGAGCTTGCGAACCGATGGCGTAGCTTCTTTCGCTTTTCAAGCTAGTAACAGTCTGACTTAATTAATAATTTTGAATAATTAAGAGTATCTTACCTGAAACTTTGGTAGCTATAATCATTTGGTGGGCGGACGACTTCGAAGCGGCGCGAGTCGATGTCAGAAGGCAGGACTGCGGGGCTGGCAGTCGCAAGCGCAACCGCCGACACAACCATCAACAATACTAGCTGCATCTGAAATTAATTATATTAAAATATACCTATGTAATTACAGGTCGTATATATTATGCTTATCAATTAAGTCCAACCAATATCTGTGATTGCCAAAAGTTTGATTACAATTATCTTAAGCTCGTTTGGTGGCAGGGTTTATCTCAAGTCCGCCTAGCTAACTATTGTCAACTCCCTTGGAATTCCGAGAGGGTTCTATTCCCGTAATTCTAAAAAACAATTGATTTCATTGATTTCTTATTTCACTTCCTGGATTTCTGATCCACACAGTTGGCAGGCAACCCTACTAGCTGCCATACCACCACCCGATCTAAGTCTATCGCCATAATAAGTTTGAAATTGTTGTGTTTCGGCAGTTAGAGGGAAGGTAGCCAGTTCCTCAGGGGTTAAGGATTCTGGGAACACTGCGCTTCTACCTTCGGCTTTATCGTCACTTAACATCAGTTGAGTTGAGTGAGATGAAGGTCAAGCACTGACCGTTGGTTGTGGATAAAAAAACTAACAGAGAATATTATTTTCGAAATCTCAGTTATGGTTTAAAGATCAAAGATCCCAATTTGAAATTTTATCCGAAACGAACATAATATTTTTTTTCCAAAAAAATAAGGAAATAAATAGTAATACTTATTTGGGTCGTGTTCGTGTTATACTTATTAGTCTAAACCCTAAACACACACAAAAATGAAAAGGTTGATTTACTAATTTGTTAACAAATAGATAAAAATAAAATAAAAATTGTACCTTTAGGAAGAAATTCACGAAAATTTATAAATTAATGAACGCCCAAATTTTCCTCACAATCAAATGAAATTGGTCTCTTTCCACAAACTCTTTTATATTAAAAATAATAAGATAATCTACTTAATCATTGCATTGATAATCACAAAATAAGATAATATTGGCTATCTTTTTAACTTAATTAACTCGTATTATTTTCCCGTTACATAAATACCTATCAGCGAAACATTTATACAGGATGTTTGGTAATCCTTACTAATATTATAAATGCGAAAGTCCGTTTGTTTGTTTGTTACGCCTTCACGTCTTAACTACTGAACCGATCATCATGAAAGCATACACGTTGTCAGGGGTATCTTTCATCCCGAAAAAAAGTATTGTTCCCGAGGGATAGCAAAAAACCTTTCCACACAGACGAAGTCTCGGGCGGCCGCTAGTGGCCTTTTAAAGCCGAATATGGTAGATAGGGACCATCAAACTGAAACGAACTCTGAAATCGCGAAAAAAAATCAGCTGTTTCATACAAAAAATAATACGGGATGTCACCAAGAGGGGAGGGGGTAAAATATAATAAAAAATAGATCACGTAGTATGGGTACGTTCCCTTAGCGAGCAATAAATTTAATAAAATGAGGATGAGGGATTGAGGACTATAGGGCCCTTAAAAATAAGAATTAATATATGTCCATGAAGGTACGTATATAACTGTCTGTTGTCATGTCATAATATTTTATTATAGTTCTAGTTTATTAAAAACATAGATAACAATGAAAGACGCATCGATTAAAATCAAAATAAGTAATTTTTTATCTCCCTTTAATCTGAATAAAATATTTTCTATCAAATGTGATAACAAACTGAACTAAGCAATGATATTTTTAATATCATTGGAACAAAGTAGGTACATCAATCAGTTATTCAAACTAAAGTTGTAAACACATACATCGTAACGCAAGTTTCAAGATTATTAACACAGTAGGTAATTTAATTGGAACGCAACAGTAAAAATATATGATTTTCCTAAATAATATCGTTGCGTATTCTGACGCCTTGGATGACCACCGAAACACGATGCATGACCACTAAAACACGATGCCTGACCACCAAAATACGATATTAAGATAATACAGGCTTATTAAAAAAAGGAAACAGGCTGCATGGTAATAGCGTTACATAGCCGAATATGGTAGATAGGATAGATAGAGGGTACCAAGCATACAACTCGCGAAAATTATTATAGACCCTAAAAACCACCACATTACTGAGATTTTTTATTTGTATAGAAAACGGAAAAGTGACATAGACTAGGTATTGTTTTTGATAGATCCTATTTATAGGCAAAGGAAAAACACTATATCACCACTTGTTGCCACTAGTTAGGTAGGGACTTAAAAGATTTTTGTTTTCGAAAAAGTGGTGATTTCTTGTGACTACAATAAATTTTCAGGGTTGTACGCATGGTATCTTATCTACCATATTCGGCTCCATAACCCTCTACAAAAATCGCTAGGCAATTTATCGATATTCAACTGTCTAAATCTAGCTTTTGAAAGTTAGGTAGGTACGTTTTCAACCCTCGGGTACCAGTCTGGCGAGTTCAGGGCGGCGGTACAAGATCTGCACGGAGTCACAAAGTAAGTAGTGGCGTTTTGTGACGAAGTAAAACAATTTTTAGCGGATAAATTAGCGCGGTTTTATTGAAAGCACTTTGGTAATTATTTGGTATTTGGTTGATTTTTTATTTTCCTGACGTTTCGGCACCTTTGCAGCTGCCGTGTTCACGAGGGACTGAAGCTGCTCGTGAGCCTACGCAAAATCAGCTTCAGTCCCCCGTGACCACGGCAGCTGCAAAGGTGCCGAAACGTCAGGAAAATAAAAAATCAAAGAAATACCAACTAATTACCAGAGTACTTTCAATAAAACCGCGCTGGTGTTTTATTTAATGTCTAATAAGCGCGTAAGCTTGAGAGGTAAATATCTGATCGGAGGCATACAACTGTTGAAACCCCTGTGGTGTTCCTCCTACACTTTGGACAGGGTTAGCGGGACCTATTTGTTCCGGATTCGTCCTGTTCCTGACTCGTCGTATTCCAGATTCGTGGCATTCCAGATTAGTTACAACGTATTACAGTGGTAATTTTCGCTAACAAAAAAAATTTCACTTTCAAGTAGGGTTTCCAACCGTCGCGTCACGCAATACGCGGGACGTCTCGTTTCTGAGTCTCTTTACGAGACGTCCCGCTCAGGGTATGTGCGGGACGCTAAATGTCCCTTTTCGGAATAAGCTACTTAAGTAAATCGACTGCGCACAAGTAATAAATTAATAAGTAATAACCATAAGTGCTTCCCCACACTTATCTCTCATTACATTCACGGATACAATCACAGACAGAACAAAGAAAAAAATTTCCCCCCTACTACTTCTATGTTCTCTGGTTATATTATTCAATAACATAGTTTACTTTCAGTCAAGATACAGATAGATAGATATATCTATCTAATTAGCTGATTGTTATCTTTCAGATAAATCAGCCGATTAGATATCTGGTAAGTTTTGGTTGTTCTAATCGCAATTTCAGTCATTATGACTTATAACCATATTGTTATGAAATAAAACTTACTTATCTTCAAAAAAATATCAGTTTTTATCTTAGTAATTCAATTCGACATTGAACTAGGTGCTTACTTTGAAAGTATTACTATTGATGTAAACTTTAGTTTTAGGAAGCAAAATTCCATATAGAGAGAAAAACAATAAATTATCAGGTATTTTAAAAACCGACTTCAAAAAACCTGCCTCTAAAAAGTAAGAAATAATATTGAAATCATTAGATACGCATTATCATTGTTATAATAACAACACGTCTATTGAAGTCGGGTGGGGCTGGAGTAGGGTTGCCAACCCTACTATATAATATAGTATCCTACTATATTGAGGGCTCACCTACTATATTTTTTGAAAAAATATATAGTAGGCAAAACTACTATATTTTTCAAGTGAAAAAAATAAACAAAAGCACCAAAAAAAATATTACTTATATGCACATTTAAGTAATTTCATAATATTTTTTGCGGTTAAACACTTGTCTTTATGGTTGTTGAATAAATTATGAAAATGTTAGTACCTACTTACTTAGTCTGAAAAATGTAACTTCTTTAAAATCCTCCATACAAAACGGCAACCTACTATATATTTTTGGACCTTTTCGCCATCTACTATATTTTTACACTAAAAATCTTGAAACTACTATATTTGATCCAAAAAAAGTTGGCAACCCTAGGCTGGAGTACAACTTCCTTTTTTTATTCTAAAAGCCCTATTTTTTCTTACTTTTTAGAGGCAGGTTTTTTGAAGTCGGTTTTTTGTTTTTTAAAACATTTATTTTTTATTTTTAGTGTAAGTACCTTCTGTATTACGTTAGTGTAGGTATATTATTTGGTAGAAAAATCGGCTCAGCTCAGACAAACGTGAGATATTCGCGGAGAAACATTCATACAGGTCAAACTGAGAGAGAACCTTCTTTTTTTGAAGTCGGTTAAAAAGACCACACTAAAAGTATCCTTTTTCGAACAAAAAAAAACATCTAATTCGGTTCATAAATAACAAAGTCGTCAAGGTAATTGATGCAAAATAATAGTATTTTCAGGATTTCTTGAAAACTACTGAACCGATTTGAAAAAAAATAGGACCATCTCGCAAGAAAACTCAATCGAAGAAAAAAGAATTATCAAAATCGGTCCATAAATGTCGAAGATACGCGCGAACAACGATAAAAAACACAATCGAATTGAAGGAAAGAGAGAAAATTAAAAAAAAAAATGTTTTCAATCACAGAGAAATAAAATATAAAAAATGCTCTAATCGGTACACTTTGACATGTTTTTTACTGGTATTTACAGATTCTAAAGTTTTTTTTTCCATAGGAGTAATGAAGTATTTGTCTATTGTACCTATTGCGTGTTTTGTTTAAACTTATATCTATTTAATAATTTAATTAGGAATTTTCGAAGTTCGCCCTCATTACGGCTCGCGCAGAGTTGTTTTGGTCATTTGTATTGAAAATTTAAAAATGGAACGTGATGCGCGTTTAGACTAAACTTATTCTTATTACCTACTTTTATGGTTTACTCACCAAATCGTAATCGTAATTATCAAATTGGGATGAATAAACTACGAAAATCAAAATTTATTTTGAAAGTTTCAACTCGTTCATGTGGGGGCGATGGGACGAGTTAGCCAACGACTCAGTTATACGCAGACATTGTTGAATATTCTATCGTTTCTATACACCGTTATTTTTAAAGCCAACCACGAAATCGCGAAAAAAAAATCTGCTGTTCCATACATTATAGTCGAGTCCGATGTTGTACTTTTCTATGGAACAGCTGATTTTTTTTTCGCGATTTCGTGGTTGGCCCCATCACAGAACATAGAAGTAGATAGAAGTAGTATGAGCTCAATTTAGTATGAAAACCAGTGTAACCAAACAAACACATTATAAATCGAAGCCAAGCCCCCCACTCAATAGTTACATGCTACGCACACACACTTTGTGAACACATAATTGGATAAAAAGTAAAAATGTATAATATCCAGAAAGCCATAAATCACAAAGTTTATTTATTTAGATTCAGTCGTATTACCATAGCAACTTGGTACCAAATTAAATAATACGTATATTTATAATGCTGCTACTCAGCCGCTAGATGGCGTAAGCTAATTTTAATAGTGCGATTTACCACCTTATTTATTAACACATAATGTACTTTAAGAAAATTTAATGAGATAAGGGAAACCGGGTTTATGCACCCGATATTTTATGCACCCGTTTGCTAAATGATATATGTGGATATCGATTTTGCTCTTTTATATAATGCACCTCGGCATTTTTATATTATTTTTGAAGATTTTTTTGTTTGGCGTTCGTTCAGACGACTGACGGAGCACAATTCAAAGATGTGCGGAGCTTCGCAGATATTCTGTGACTACGGCGAGGGCTTAGGCCATGCTTAGACTAAGGGCGAGGGTTTGATGGAGGGTTATGATTTTGTCCGGTATTTATTTTATTCTTTTACATTCCATTGGTTTTAATTCATTCATTATTTTTTGTTTAATTTATTCATTCAACATTGATCTGCATTATCACTATGTGCAAATTTTTATGAGCTAAGCCATATAGTAACCCTAACCAGAGGTTAAACTTAAAAAAAGGCTGGCTTTATGACAGCGTTTTTTGAATTTTTGGTAATATTGTGAACCAATGAATGTTTTCTTACATAACCGATGTAAAAAAACAATCATAAAATTCCAAATTTCAAAATACCTAACATAAAAAAAACGCTATTAACAGGAAATCATTTGCAAAACATTTTTAAGTAGATTAAAATTTGTCGATAAGCGTTTTGTGACTCCCCTAGAACCTTGACTTTCGTAGATTGGTTATGATTAATTTTATTAGGCTTCATCAATATCTTCGTGATTAACTCACGCTTTGTAAACACAAAGAAACCAAACTATTGCGAGAACCTTGAAAATACAGCTATTGATAAAATTACGAATTTAGAGGTTTTGTAATTTATCAACTTAAAATAATTACACCTAGAAGCCGTGTCTTCGAATACAAGTGAGGCAACTAATACTGAGCCAAAATGGCTCAGTTTTCAGATTTATATCGGGGAATATATAAATGCACTTTAAAAATAATGTAACACACTTTAATATGTTTAGCTTCAAAATTTATTGAATGAACTATAAAAATAATGGTTTCCACTATAAATATGCTAAGTTTTAAAATTAATACTTTGCACTATACAATTTAATTGCTTAGCTTTAAAATTAATACTTTGCACCTTACAAATTTATTTTATAACTTTAGCACTGGTAAACAGACGTCGAGGTGCGACGACGAGGAGGAGGTTAGGTTCCATTGTGACCAACAACACCAGAACCGCCCTGTGTCGTAGTATGCATTATGCCACAAGTTGTTTTCATCTTTCCATCTCATTTGAACAGTGGTCAGTCTGACATGGTTGGACAGAAACTAAATGGTTTCGGAGTTGGGACCAATGGTTGGGACACAGTTAAAGTGCAAACCATTATTTTTGTAGTGATAATATTAAATTATAGATCTATTATTATTTTAAAGTGCAAACCATTATTTTTGTAGTGATAATATTAAATTATAGGTCTATTATTATTTTAAAGTGCTGATATACAATTTTATAGCTGTTTTCATCAAATCCAAAGTGCCAATAAATACATCCCTTTTATATCCTTCATACGTTACCTAATCGTAACTAAAATCCAATATTATAGTAACCAATCTCTTAAATTGAAACTGTTTTGTACTTATTAGGTATGATTATATAATAGTGGACAATAAAAATCTGAAAACGGCGTTATTTTGGCTGTTTTAGTTGCCTAACTTTTGACAGTGCGCTTTGTAGGGAATTATCGTTCTAGGTGTTATTATTCTAAGTTTATCAATAGCTGTATATTCCTTCTACACAGATAAAAAAGTGTGTCTTCACACAGTCGCTTTCCCGTTCCCTCTATCATTTGACGCATGTAGGGTTACCAAATTACAGGAATTTTCCTGACATGTCAGGAATTTAAGGCATCTGTCAGGAAAACAGGGAAAAACTGTAGTTGTCCAGTTGTCATGATTTTTTGTATTGTATGAGCTGTTCTTTTCGCGATTTCAGAGTTGGTTCCAACTCCCAGTCTCGGCATTAGGGGTTGTTTTGTAAAACGTTGTTTATATTATTATATTTATGAACTTATGAAATTATTAGTCAACGAATTAGATCCGAAAGTGATAATCATCTTTTATAAAGAAGTTTTTACTATAACATTTGAAAGTGACCGAGATTACTCCGGCATACATGAAGTCCGAATTTATACGGACGGCTCCAAGATGGGGACTGGTACTGGTGCTGGAGTATTCTCACAAGACCTAAATATCAAAATATCACAAGCATTTGGCCAACACAGTTAGATATTTCAATGCGAATGTGTTGCAATAATAAATGCCGCTACCACGGCCCTGTCTAGAGGTATGAAGGAACTAAACATCCGCATACTGACTGACCGACACAGCATGGCCGTTCTAACAGCACTGGAGGCCAACACGATCAACTCCAGTATCGTCTACGAATGCCACCAAGTTTTGAATCGTTTAGCATCCAAAAACAAACTAATCCTACAATGGATTAAAGGGCATAGTGGATCACACGGGAACGACGCCGCCGATACGCAAAGATGTGTCAACCGAACGTCACGCTCTAATGTTTGATACGCCGGTAGAGCGATTGGTTGCACTCGGAGCGTAGGTTCTGAACGCGCCTCAGTTAACAGTGCTTAATTTATCAACGCCTTCTATCGATCCTATTGTTTTTAGTTCTATGAAAAAGCCCTCATTACATAGATTCTATGAGACCCACTCTGATATCGCGAAAAAAATATCAGCTGTTTCATGTAAGCACTGATAACGTTATAAATTTTTCTATGAAGATATTATATTGGTATTGGTGATGGGCACTTTTTCCCGCATTTGGACTCTCATTTGGTCCGTTATGCGTGAACACAGCATTGGTGTGGCTAGTCAAGCCACCCCAGCTCCTTCCAGAAGCGCAGAAGCCTCCTGGGGCGTTCACAGGCTTCTGGAGCGACCTCACGTCTTTGAGGATTTCTGCAGCCATCGCTTCGCTCAAAAAGTAAATAATATTGCAAAATTCTACAGCTGAAAAATTCAACAATTAAATCTACAAACGCGTAACACCAATTCCCTTATTAGGGGTATAAATCATCGGTATAAGCAAATAAAAACAATTCCGGGATGGGGTAATAAAACCCCTTCTTGGAGTAAATTCGTGCGAGTAAGGACATAAGTCAAATTTGTGCAAAGCTCGTAAAATTATAACGGCTACGTATATTGAAGACTTTGGAACATTGTCAACAGAATATTTGTTTGATGACATGCCATGCAAATAATACCTATACACCATTATTTTTAAAGTATATCTAAAAATGAAAAGGGGTGTTCAGACCACGTTAATGAATAACTTTTACTATGGGGCCAACCACGAAATCACGTAAAATACAGGGTCATTTTTGGACCCCTTTTAAAATTTTGTCAGGTCATTCTATAACAGCAGTACAATCAATTTATGAAGTAAAAAACAAAATTTTTGTTTACATTTTTGACCCAAACTTTTCCCTACACAAATTGAAATTGTTGTCACTGTTTGCGCATTGCACGGTCGACTCGCGCGAGCCCCCCTCCCGCCACCCGCCTTCCCTCGCTCGCGTCGCTTGCGCGAGGGTGAGCGTGCGCGCCTAATTTTTTTGGACATAAAAAGTGGCTGAAAACTGTGAATTTAAAAAGAAATATTTAATAATTATCTCACCAAATATTTTTTTATTACTTCTTTAAACTTATATTTGATTTTGTAAAGAGGTCGCAAAATTACCCTGTATATCAGCTGTTCCATACATTGTAGTCGAGTCGATGTTGTACTTTTCTAAACAGCTGATTTTCTTTTCGCGATTTCGTGGTTAGCCCCATAGTAAAAGTTGTTCATTGACGTGGTCTGAATTACACCCCTTTTTAACACGTTTTTATTAGGTTGCTTTCGCGTTTGTTTGTTTGTTTGTATGTTTCTCCACAAAGTTTGCGAACGATTTTATCCTAGCTTCCCGATGAGCTAGAGACTTGAAACTTTGAACAAAGGTCAGAACTACAAGGCGATGGAATATTATGGTGTCATTGAGCTGATCTGATGATGAAGCCGGAAGAAGGCTACAGGAACTCTATGATGAAACTATACAACCCCATCGTGTTTGGACTCGTTAAAATCGTCCTGACGAGTACTCTAATGAGAGATGAGGTCCAGGGTCTGATGATGAAGCTGAAAGGCCATGCCATAGGAACTCAATATCGGAACCATGCAACCCCATCAAATTTGGGCTCGTTTGAATCATCTTGACGAGTTCTTTGTTAGGAAATAGTTTCCAGGGTCTAACGATGGAGCCGGAAGAAGGACACAGGAACTCTTTAATAAAACCACGCTATCCCATCGAGATTATGCTCGTTTGAATCGTCTTGACGAGTACTTTCTTGGGAAACAGTTTCCGAGGATCTGATGATGGAGCCGGAGGAAGGCCATAGGAACTCTATAATAAAACCATGCAACTCCATCGAGTTTGGGCTCGTTTGAATCGTCTTGACAAGTTATTTGTTGGGAAATCGTTTCCAGGGTCTGATGATGGAGCCGGAAGAAGGACACAGGAACTCTTTAATAAAACCATGTTACCCCATCAAGTTTGGACTCATTTGAATCGTCTTGACGAGTTATTTATTGGGAAATAGTTTCCAGGGTCTGATGATGGAGCTGGAAGAAGGCCACTGGGACTCTGTAATAAAACCATGCAATCCCATCGAGGTTGGGCTCGTTTGAATCGTCTTGACGAGTGCTCCGATAGGAGATGGTATATTTTTAGTTTTAGCTCGTTAACTAAAAAGCAGAAAATAATAATTTACTGAAAAAAAGACTTTTTTAAAAACACGTTTTTAAAACAGACTAAATTATTACAAAAAAATTGGACTAAAAACATTAAAATGGACTAAAAAGTAAAAAATAAATTCTTCTGTAAATATTTATAACCCTATACCTACAGAAATTTTAAACCTAAACACGTGGGGCGCATTTTGTAAAATGTATCATCCATATTCTCTTTAGTATGCGCCCCACGTTTTTAGGTTTAAAATTTCTGTAGGTATAGGGTTATAAATATTTCGGGAAGAATTTACTTTTTACTTTTTAGTCCATTTTAATGTTTTTAGTCCGATTGTTTTTGTAATACTTTAGTCCGTTTTAAAAACGTGTTTTTAAAAAAGTTTTTTTTTCAGTTAATTATTATTTTCTGCTTTTTAGTTTTAGTTTAAGGGGGAGGGAGGGGGTCGACGAAGTGTGACATTGTGTGACAAGGGGGTGGGAGGGGTCCTACATTTCGTGACCTCATTTAAAAAAATCATTTCATTGAAATAAAACAAATTTCGGAACTGCTGTTTTATTTCCATAATTATACCTAGAGAAAAATTGTAAAACATGTGTGACGTCACACTAGGGAGGGGGAGGTCTCACAAAATATGTTACAAGGACGGGGAGGAGGGTCAAAAGTCATGAAATTCGTGTGACGTAATTTATAGATGGCCCCTTATTGCCAATATTTACTACTTTAAATCTCCCCCTGCACCATTGGCAGATCCAGGGGGGGCCATGGGGGCCATGGCCCCCCCCACGAGGTTGGTTACCTTTGGGGATTGCATTGAATTTTGAGAGGCTGAATAATGGAGCTCTCGTGCTATCCTGCTGACTATCGCTCGAATTCGGAACAGTTATTATTACGTTAAAAATTATTTATTGAGATATTATTAAAATTATTATTTTCCGTTTACTTAATTAAAGGCTGTGTGTAAAATGCGGAGATTACCTACGTCCTATAATACTCTTCCTCTATAAAAAATATTAAAACGATTAGTTTTAAGATTTAAAAAATCCACCAATTTAAAATCCTGACTGGATTCGCCTTTGGTTGCGCGGCCATTTCTTTTACTATAGGTAGACAACTAAAATCGCGCTGTGCGGCCGTTTTTTTACTAAGATAAGAGTACATACAAGTGGCTAAAAAGACGAAAAATCTCGCTGCGCGGCCATTTCTTGTAGGCAAGAGTACAAGATTTGTGAGTTAAATTGACAAAAAATCGCGCTGCGTAGCCGTTTTTTACTATAAATAAGAGTACATACAAGTGGTTAAACTGACATAAAATCGCGCTGCGCGGCACTTTTTCTACTATAGACAACACTACAAAATTTGTGGCTAAAATCGCGCTGCGCGGTCCTTTCTTGTAGACAAGAGTACAAGATTTGTGGATGAAACTGACAAAAAATCGTGCTGCGCGGCCGTTTTCTTTTTCCTATAAGTACATAAGAGTACATACATGTGACTAAACTGACAAAAAATCGCGATGTGCGGCGCTTTTTCTACTATCAACACTACAAAATTGTGGCTAAAACTGACTCACAATAGCGCTGCGCGGCCGTTTCTTGTAGAAAAGAGGATAAGATTTGTGAATGAAACTGACAAAAAATCGCGCTGCGCGGCCGTTTTTTCCTATAAGTACATAAGAGTACATACAATTGACTAAACTGATAAAAAATCGCGCTGCGCGGCAGTTTTTTTACCATAGAAAACACCACAAAATTAGTGGCTAAAAATCGCGTTGCGCAGCCTTTTTTTATAGGCAGTAATTTTTCCTAATTCAGGCATTTTGTGCATCCTTGACAGGGAGCCCTAACATAGACCCTGCCCTAGACCTGAGTCTCCGAGGGCCCCCCCCAAATTTAAATCCTGGATCCGCCCTTGCCCTGCACGGTAAAATTTGTTTTGAATATTTTTTTACATTAAATTGACAAAATATTTCCTAAGTTCACAGCTATCGTAAGCTCACCGGACGCCGCGGGAAACGCGTAACGAGCTCTATTCGAACATTGACCAAAATCTTTAGGCAAATGAGCAAATAAACCGGATTTATGACTGCGACTAACGGAAAGCGGAACGTTTCAATGTTATTCCTTACTTACTTTTTGCGGACATCGCTGGGATAAAGAAAATTACGATTTATTTATCACTTCATTCTCCCCAGCAATCCCACTATCGAATTTTCTATTTCTAAATACAAGGTTTATTCAGAATGAGTACCGAATTAGATTAATAAAATTTTATTTAAGTACCAATGCATTAATAATTAACCCATACTGTTTCTTTAATGAACTGTCGAGAACTAGGCAGACTTTGGTATAATTAGAACTTTATTAATCTACGCGTAGCTATCAAATTTTTTGTTAAAAATAAGTGTACAAATGATTATCAGATACTTCCCCATAAATACATTTTGCGATAGGGCCGAATAAAAGGGGTGAAAGAGCTTCGTAAGTTTGTATAGAAGTCCCGAAGTAATTTGAAGCTGAAATTTGCAAAAAGTAGGAGACACTATGCTACGTTGGGAATTAGGGTGGAAACGGAAACGGTAACGGTATGGTAATGGGATATTATTATCTTTAGACCCTAATCAGTCCATGCACAACTCTGAAAATATTGCAATGCTGGTTTGGGGTTTTGCGAGGCAAATTGTAAAATAGTGTACCTAACTCTTTAATAATAAATAAAAAAAAAAAATAAAAAAAAAAATACCCACAAGCTTACTAGCCTCAATTCCTACACCAAGTTAAAAAAAAACATAAGTTATTGAACCAAGCCCAAATATTTCTTACAATATCCTAACAAATAAGTTTGGATTGCAAAAGGGCCGAATTCGAATCTAACAAGAAATAATGATCCACAAACCACAACATTTATACGAAGCGGCGGACAAAATAATAAATAAATACAATTTTATAAGGATAAACAAAACGCAATTCTTGTCCGACACTAATAAAAATTCAAATTAGGCAATTTCCTACCTGAGTCATAGCTATTATTTTAGTAAGTACTTATAGAAATAATCCATGCGTCATTTGGAAAAGTGGAAATTAAAATCATACTTACATATATTTAGGAAAAACAAATTGCAGATTTATATGATTACACGAAGCGTAAATCTTAAGAAGCAGTGTGATATGAGAGAGCGTATTTTTGCTGTCAGGAAAGAATAGTAAGGATAAGACTATAACATACTAGCGGCCGCCCGCGACTTCGTCTGCGTGAAAAGTTTTTTTGCTATCCCTCGGAAACAATACTTTTTTCGGTCCCTATGTCCTTCTCTGTACCCCTGACAACGTGTATGCAAAATTTCATGATGATCGGTTCAGTAGTTAAGACGTGAAGGCGTAACAAACAAACAAACGGACTTTCGCATTTATAATATTAGGAAGGATTAGCTTTTGTGCAGTAATTATTTTTCTTTTATTAAAAAATGTATTTTTTTTGTCTCATAATTAAGAGATTTTTTCATGAAAACACTTGTGTGGTAGGTAAGGTAAAAATATGCCGAGTTTAGTTTTTAGGGTTCCGTACCGAAAGGGTAAAAACGGGACCCTATTAGTAAGACTCCGCTGTCCGTCTGTATGTCTGTCGGTCTGACTGTCTGTCTGTCACTAGGCTGTATCTCATGAACCGTGATAGCTAGACAGTTGAAATTTTCACAGATAATGTTTTTTTTGTTGCCGCTATAACAACAAATAAGTAGTAAAAACAGAACAAAATAAATATTAAAGGGGGGCTCCCATACAACAAACGTGTTGTTTTTGCCGTTTTTTGGTACGGAACTCTTCGTGCGTGAGTCCGACTCGCACTTGGCCGGTTTTTGTAGCTACTGCGCATCTTTTGTCTCATCTTTGTCTTGCCAAGTTATGTGCCGGTTTCTATAGTGTCTCGTACAGTATGTCATCAGCATGAATATTGCGCATTCCAATGCTTCTCAGAGTTTTCAGTTTTACATTTAAGTAGTATATTTTCCATCCATTTTATTATTTCGAAGGGTAAACACTAACTGCCGTACTAAAATAGAATAACCAAAAAGTTTTATTAGTAATATGACGATTTGAGACGTCAAACGTAAGAAATAATATTGCTAAAGAATTATTTTTGGTTAAACTAAGCATAACCGTATTTTTCGTTTATTTTTACGGCAGTAAGATTTGAGACACGAAATTCCGTCGAAAAGAAGATTATTAAAATGTTACAATGTTCGAATGAATAATTAATAGAAAGTGGACTTAAAATAAAGGCTTATCCACATGCAGATAATGCGTCTACGTTAGACATTACCGGCGGAGCGAGATTTATGCGTCTCACAGAATTATAACTCATTGTACAATATTTCTTTGCGTTAACAGAATATTAGCGAGGAAACGAGGAAATAATGCCTTCTGAATTTGCGGAGGCTGCCATTTTGTTCAACACATGAATCTTTGTAGGTGCGATTTATTTGGCAAACATTTTGCGTACGTGGTGGAAAATTAACTTCCTCTTAGCTGGTTGTTGAATTTTTGCGCGTTTTACGGACTTTAATTAAACGCCTCGCCGGAATAAAGTGTGATGCCTGCTTTCTGCCTGAAAATATTTTCAACCTGTTATTTTTATTAAACAGTGCTACAGCACAACACAATGCACACTCATATCTTATACCTAATAAATATCCACTAGTTTCGTCAAAATGTTCAGCAGTTTGTAAGGAAAGTTGTTATTTAAAGAGGACTCCGTCTGATTATGTGTGTTTACAAAATATACATTACTAGCGGCCCGCCCTCGCTTCGCTTCGGTTCTTTCCTTTTTTGCCAAATGCGACCTTCCAACAACACCCGAAAAGAAAACAGATACCTTTCAGTCGTCATCGTCACCCATTCGCTCCAAGAGTCTGTTTCCTTCCCGTTCGAGTCCCGTCCCACCGTCATCGGTGGTGTAAGAAACACTTGAATATTTTTTTTAATTTACATAAAACCTCAACTTATTTATTATACATTTAAATCTTCCTCAAGAATCACTCTATCATTTGGTGAAAACAGCAAGAAAATCCTTGAATAATATTTCAGAAAAATAGAAACGAAACGTCAGCTCGTGCGGTGACAATCAAGGAACATAGTGCGATTCATTTTCATAGTATACCTATGCCGTAATGTTGGTTTTCCGAAAATCAACTTAATTTTGCACCTCGTTACAACGCAAAGACGGAAGAAATGTCAGCACTACCAACATAACACCATAGGTATTAATACGTATTCTACCTACTCTCAGAAGAAATGACCAAAGAGAATGTAATACTACGTTGAGATGACAAATGATATTTATTCAAATGCACAAAACTTCGTACGCGTGGGCTTTATGACTTCGGCGTATGCATATAAATGAACTAATGTAGTTATATAAGAAAATACTTGTAGCATTGATATGATTTTTATACCTCAACAAAAAAGCTCATCAGGCTGAACAACTTTTGCAAAGATATCATTTTTATATTCTGTATAGTTTAGCTGGACCATTATGGTTCTGCATCTGATGTTCCAGATCTTCGATTTTTACACTTCAACAAAAAATGTTCATCAGGCTGAACAGCTTTTGTAAAGGCGTCATTTTTATACTCCTTATGGTTTAGTTGGACCATTATGGTTCTGCATCAGGTGTTCCATTTTCCAAAATCAATTATACCCTAAACTATGCCCAGGTTTGACAGCTATAAAACAAAAAAGTTTCTTTCATTTCAGTTCAGTATTTCTGAAGATTAGCGTGTTCAAACAGACACACTTTTTTTTCAAATTCTTACTCTATTACTATGTCTCCATCGCCCCAGATATATATTTTTTTAAATATATGTAATGTACAGACACACTTTTTTACTGTTTTATTATATATTTAAGGATGAATAATTTAAAAATAAATAAAAAAAACCTACTGGTGACATCAATGTCCTCTTACTTACTGTTTATTTACAATGAAAAGCTTAAAATGTTCATTAAAAATCAATTCGTGTGTACATTGCCATTTCTTTTTTCAGTTGCTTCTATCCATTTCTCACGAATTTTATCTTCCGTCGGAAATCTGGAAAAATCAAATCGCTTGAAATTCCCTGAAATATGGGGTAATTTTTGGGGAAAAATATTTATATGGGTAGGCATCCGGAAATCGATTTATAAACCTACTGATTTTAGGCAAAGAAAATATATACTAACGTAAAAAGAAGCGACACTTGCGCATGGGTGCTGTAAAAGTGCTCGCGGCCATGTGTGAGTGCGCCGGGCGAGCGCGGGGGTGCCGCGACGCCATCGGGGCGAGGAATCTCCTCCGCGGAGTCACGCGCTATCAGGCTTTCCTAGTTCGCTCGCACCGCGCAATAGTACATAACATTACAGGCAAGAACGACAAACTAAAGTGATATGTGTCGAGCCGCATGCGAGGGCTTTAATCATTCAGCATTCAGGCAATGTAATTTGCTAACAATACAATGCAGGGCATATTATATATATTGTATTTCTCAATAATACTATTTGTACATTGAGGGGTGATGTGGTAATTGCACTTTCTTCCGAGTGAAACATAGTGCTTTATATTACAGAAAAATAAAATATATAAGTACTTCAAATGTTATTGAATTCAAGTAGCTACAATAATTATGTATAAGAATAAAGAAGGACTTTCTGCTACTTTTTGAAAATGCAATAGTAGAATTTAATACACATTAATTAAGTAATTAATTAATTAAACTAAAACCAAACGAATTAAACCTAAATTAAACTAATTAAGATAATTAAACTAAATAATTCTAAAGAATTAATACCAATATAAAAGCGGTAATCCCTAAAAACTGTACGCGCGGAAATCTTGGAAATGTATAAGAAATTGCAGAAGTTAATACGAGTATTTTAATAAAAATAACAATTCGGGCAAACGAAAAATAAACCTTGAAATTGGTGCAAATCAAGATATCATATTAGCTATTGATCCATATAATTGTAATGTATTAGCATTTAAATTCAATACAAATTTACTTCATCAAACTTTCATTTTATTATTTCCTTGCGTTAATATGTAATGATGCTAATAGCCAACCCTATCACAAGTCGTGACGCACGTGACGTAGCCGCCGCCAGACTGGCGCCAAGCTCACACCTACAGGGAGTGCCGCCGCTGTGTTTTAGGGGACGTCAATGCTAAGCTGGCTTCTATTACGTAGATTAATACGCAATTTTACCGGTTTGCATGTCAAATGTTTCCGAGGTTATTTTTAGAAATAATTTTTAGATTTTCCTGTTTATCAGGTTTTTCATGATATAACTAATGATTTAGCTCAGAAACTTGGTTCCTGTGAGATTTGAGAAAGAAATACGCGATCAAAATATAGAAAACAGTGTACTTACGCATGAAATGTAACACCCGCTTCTTTACTTTATCTGTTGCTTTTGCAGCCAAATATTGAACATCCCCCGATTTTGTAGGCTAGACACAAAAACTACACATTCGATTTATAATAAATTTTATGTATAAATTAGGTAGTAATTTGGTAGTAATCCACAAAACCTTTAATTTCTTTGGCACTTTTGATACTTACACTTTTGGACGTCAATGCTGACAACTGACATTTATTTTTCTTAATCGTACAAATGCACTAAGAAGTTTTGATTCCGATATCGAAGTCAATCACCCTAAAAATAGCTTTCTACCCCTTTTCAACCCTGTTAGGGGATACATTTCAAGAAAATACGAAACACGTATTCAATTAATTTTGTGAAAGAATGTCTATGCCAAATTTCAAGTCAATCGGGCCAAGGAATCGCGTTCCCCCATACAAACTTTGCTACCCTGTTTCACCCCCTTAGGGGTTGAATTTCGCAAAATCCCGTCTTAGTGAGCACCTACCTCTTAAAAGGAACTCCCATGCAAAATTTGAGACTCCTATCACTTGTAGTTTCTGAGATTTCGTGATGAGTGAGTGAGTGAGTGAGTGAGTCAGTGATTTACTCTTTTATATACATATATAGATTACGTACGTAGTAGAAATGACCTACCTTGATTTGATTAGTGTGGACGCTGCTTTGTCAATGTTTAAGAATTTCCAGAACAATGTTTCTCTTATTTAAAAAAAACATTACTGAACCCAATCTCTACCCAAACAATAATTTCGTTCGTAGCACCATAGGTACCTAATAACATTATCGAACTAATTTGTTTAACTTCATCAAAACCAGCGAATTAATTTTTCAGTCAAATCAAGCAAAGTTTTAATAAGATTTGTCACGATCCGTTATCGAGTACGATTTGATTGCGTTTTCTGCTCTTGGGATTTCCATCTTACAATGTGGATTCAGAAAGTGATCGTTCTTAGTGATAAAATAATTGAGTTTACGGATGAAGTCGGCTTTTCTGGAAAAAAAATTATTTCATAGTATGTTTTAAAAGGCACGTTAAGCCGTTGGTCCCGCATGGCTGCATTTGCAGTCGTTGATACCCACCAACCGAACAACTCAAACCGCCTCTGTGGTCTAGTGGGTCACGTTATTTTTAAATGTAACGTTATTTCTTACTTTTTTTACCGTTAATTTTAACATTAACGTTATGTCAATAAATAACGTTACTTTAGATAACGTTACATTGAAATTAACGTTATTTCAGTAAATAACGTTAATTTTAACGTTATTTTTTACTTTTTTTACAGTTACTTTAAAATTAACGTTATTCCAATTAATAACGTTACCTTTTTACCGATAATTTTACCGGTACTACTGTACCGGTAAACTTTAACGCTATATTTAACGCTAATTTTACCGGTACAATATTTTTAACGTTATTTTTACCGGTAAATTTACCGATAAAATGTTTTTTTTTATATCGTTATTTTTTTAACGGTATTTCAATCCCTGAAGGTCCAAACAAATTATCGGACGCGGCTTATGGACGCGGCTTACTGCCGCGGCTGATAAGTGTGCACACTCTAATAACATCCTGCGTTCCAGATAGCTATCGGACGTCCGATGACGTCATATTAGTCTATGGTTACGTCCGCGACCTACTACATCCGATAGTTTGCACACCTCAGATCAGCCGCGGCAGTAAGCCGCGTCCGATAATTTGTTTGGACCTTGAGTGGTTCACCCACCCGTGGGTACAATGTGTAATTTTCGGTTTAGTTGGTGGTAGGGCTTATTTCGAGTCCGCCTGGAAAGCTACTACTTACCATCTTCACTAAGTCTGACTCTGACGCCATAACAACAATTTTAAAGAAATGGTGTGTTCTGGCAGTTAGGGATAAGATAAATACAAAATTGATTGATTGAAAGTGGCCACTTTGAGCTAAAATGGATTTTAAAACTTACAGAGAGAATGAAAACTGTTGAAGAGTTATTCAAAAAATATTAGAGACAATGAGGATCAGTAACGATTTTTTTTTGTGGCTAATTAGAAAGTTTATGCCACCACATGATTAACTGTGAAAAAATTTTTAGTTATAAGAGCTAAAACACTGGTTTTTCAGGGGTCCCTATGACGTCATCGCGACGTACGCGAACCTTATGTCGTACGTGATAAAGCACATATTGCATTGAGCTTGGCATTTCCTTCAAACCCTTTTAACTCAACCATTTCTAAACGGATTTCAAAAATTCTTTCACTAGGTTTCATAGCTATCAATATGTGTTTATATTATATTAATAAAACTATAGGATTCAAACCTGTTACTGATCCTCATTTTAGATGTTATTACATGAGCTTTTTTAAAATATTGACTTGGTTTACGAGTAATAAAAATAAATGTAGTGGCGGCGCTAGTTTCACTACTTACAGCGCCTTAAGTATATTTTTTACCGACTTCAAAAAAGGAGGAGGTTCTCAGTTCGGTTATTTTTTTATCTCATTTGATTTTATTTTACCGATGTTGACGCGATTCGATGGCACAGGAAATATCCCGATTTCATTCGTATGACGTATCAGATTGAATCGAGTAAAAACATTCAGTTACAAAAGAATCTGTGATGTTTAATTTCCTATTTCTGATGGATGAGAACGTGTATTTTATTCAGACGTGTTTTTTTCTGAAATGGAAACATTTACTTATATTATTTTAGGTACCTAAGTATTAAATATTTCTATGGGTACCGAGTAACCGACCTACCTACCTAACCTAGGTCGTAGGATATAGGAAAATCCGTATTTTTGGAAAAAGCCTCAGTAAGAAAATTTGCAAAGATCCGGATAATTTGAAACTGAAAAACATACGAACTTCATGCTCTGTGCTGTGCCAGTTAGCACGAACAGCCATCGAAAAAACGCGGGTAAAAGTACTCGATAAAGTTATTTATGGGAAATTTCATTCCACTTTTTGGCGGCAGATAGCGCTGTACTGTTTGTAGGTTAGGTACTACAAAATTAGGTCTATCGATTTTTTTACTTTCAAAATAATAGATCTTCACAAGTGGCAACACTGAAAGCTTTCTGATATTTAAATATTATAATTTTGATTACCTACTTTCATTGCTATAAAATATAAACAGGCGCTAACAGATTATTATTAGTCAGTACACCATCTTAAAAATATGTTGAAAGGGCATAGGTACTTACTCATTTTGGCAGATATGTTTTTAATAAGATACCTACCTAATAGTTTAGCAGGGAAAGTGGCGCCACCATTAAAGTGTTAAAATATCCTTGTAGCACTGTAAATAATATTTTTGAAAGACTTTCCATGCTGTCAAGAATCTTATTCATTGCTGTTATTATCAACAACTATCTAGGTACTATCGACAAATTCGACAACACTTCTGATTTACGAGTCCTAAGGTTAAAATCGCTTGCACGCCGCGCCGGGGCGCCCCGTCGTCACTACGTTCGTGCAAGTGCGATCAACGCCTGCACACATTTTTTTTTACAAAGTTTTAGACGCACGTAAGTTGCCTATAGTACCTACCTACCTAATATTAAGAAGTGATGATAAAAATAGTCTACTCCAATCCTAGTGCTATCGTACCTACAATAACAAAACAATGGAAACCAAGCGATAAGTTTTATAAGCTTAGAACACATGAATGGGAATCAACTAATAAACGCCGCGCGCCGGTGTGGTAATCGCCGGGCATAATTTGTATGAGTAGGGTATACCTACTACCGGGTGTACTTATTTCGCCCACTGTTGCCGCCTAAATATTTTTTAATCGTAATTATGTTAGTAGGTACTATCGATCACACTTCCGCCTTACCACTTCTAATGCTAAAATCGCTTGCAAGCCGCGCGCGCCGCCGCGCCGTGCCGGCCGTTGCTAGCAATAGCAACAAACCTTCTAAATAGGTACCTACCTACCATCTGCCATCTAGCCTAGGGACTAGGGTAGGGAATGCAAATCCGAATGTTTCATAATCTGGATTTTTACGGATATTTGGTCAAATCCGGATTATCGGAATATTACGGTTTTTTTAAATAAAAATATTGGTTTTAATATAAAAAAATGCTGAAAAAAGGCTTTATGAAAAAGACATCTAAAAAACGGACTTAAAACCGACTAAAAAGTAAAAAAAATAATTTCTTCCGTAAAATATACCACTTACTTGGGTTTGTCCATCGAAATGTCATTTCAATGGGTTTGTCTAGTAAAGTCTAGAATCTAGCCTAAAAAAACTAGCCTTTACTAGACAATCTTTTTTTTTTCATATTATATGCAAGGGTGTGTGTGTATGTAGCGTGTAAAACAAATATTGTCTCGCCAACAGGGGCGGAAATTTATGTAAGTACCTACTCATAGAATAGGGTCTATATCGGCTGCTGTTCAATGGTATTCAGTTTCTAATCTCCGCCGGCTAGTGTAGCCTGAGCATTATAGCCCGGCCAATCCGCCCCATAACGATTGAGCATGTGCAATAAAAACACAATTTCAGTTTCCTTCCTACGCCTCCCCGAGCGCCGCCGCTATCCAACTGACCGAACCTCTATTTCAGTTTTAATGTTATTTTCCGATTGCACTCGCTATTGCTTATTAGAAGTTTGTAAGCTCTTCGGCATTTCTGGAATGTGGTTCTTGGGATTTGAGAGTAAGGATGGTACTTACGAGGAATATACTTATATCAAGTAAAACGTGGCTGATAATGCTTTTTTGTGGGGTAGATAAGAATATTATTTAGTAGGTAACATACTTAGGTAGGTACTTTAATTTAGTTTAACCTGCTAACTGCAACGACACGGAGCGACCCCTTGTTCCTCGGAGATAACCATGGCCAGATAACTGGTTATCAGTGAAGAATTTCCTTCAATACAACCATCTCTTAGGAATAAAATTCACTTGCAGGTAACTGGTTATCTGTGAAAAAAAATTCCTTCAATATAATCATCTCTTAGGTATAGATTTCACTTACAGATAACTGGTTATCTGTAGGGAAAATCTATTCCTGAGAGATAACTGGTTATATTGGAGGAAAAGTAATATTCACAGATAACCAGTTATCTGGCCATGGTTATCTCCGAGGAACAGAGGGGGAGCGGTGCCGGAGCGGACGGATCTGTCACTTTGTATGGATTTCTAGATGGTCCTCGGAGATAGATAACCATGGCCAGATAACTGGTTATCTCTGAATATTCTTTTTCCTCCAATATAACCAGTTATCTCTTAGGAATAGATTTTCCCTACAGATAACTAATTATTTTAACAGTTATCTGCGAGTCCGAAATCCGTCCCACTGTGCGGCGGCCGCGATGGCGCATAATCCATAGATATGACATATCCGGCCGATCCGATTCCGATACAGTGGACGCGCAACTTTGTAGGCATTCGTTCGGCCCATTGCGTAGTGGGTGCCGAGACCAACCGCTTAACATAATTATTATGCCTTCAGGAGCACAGAGGTGCTCGAGACAAACATTTCGGTCACCCATCCCATGATTGACCCTTACGAAAGTTGCTAAACTGCCCACTGCGACATTGAGCTTCTCGAGGCAGTAATAATAGAATATTATAGACTCTACATAGCAAAATGATTACAAGAACAAAGTACCAGAAAACTTAAAAGAAAATACAAAATGGACAGAAATTCATGTCATAATTTATTGTATGGACTTCAGTAGGTGTAAGAATGTAACATCTTAGTGTAAATACTCAATACTCAATATATTTATTGCAACCATAATGTTATAAAAGAGTACTATTATATGTTCTGTGGTAAAAACACCATAAACTGCTCACTACTACTTATTTACCTTCTTCCAGTTGTACAAATGGTTGCCTGGAAGAAATTGCTTTTTGCCGATAAGGCCGCCAAATTGTTCTTAATCTGTATTTTTTCCTTGTAATGTTTTTCTATTAGGGTGAACACTAAAGAATATATCTATCTCGGTAGGTAGGATAGGAGTAATCAACAAATACATGAAACTGGACAAGTTTTCATGATGTTGCCATCTCCGAGCTCCCGGGTTCGATCCCTTACTTGTCCATTCAGAAAATTATATTTTCTATATTGGCTCAGGTGTGGGTGTTTTTTTAACACCATTGTCTCTGATTTCCATAACACAAGTTCTTTAGCCACTTACTAACTTTAAGATCTTAATACTATCTGTAGGTTGACAAAATATGTACAGAGTGCCACTTCTTTATCAAGTGACTTTAGATTTGTCAATGATAATTTCTGATATAGTCGTGTCAATTTTAGTTGATGCAATGGATATAAAATTATTATGATTGTCACATTTATTATATTAGGCCCAGCCACCTAATTATCTAACTCAAAATCTATCACAATCCCTTTCAATTTGCAATGCTTGCTACGTCCATTTCTGTGGCATTACAAGGCACTGTGATAGACCGTCTTTGAGACCCAGTGATGGATGTACATGATTGCCAAATTAAAAGCAATCATGTGATAGATTTCGAGTGATGCTTGGTTTATACGGGGTCAGTAACATACCAATACAATAACCCGGTCCAGCGCAGACTTGCTACTGGCAAGTCAGTCCAGCTGACTAGCCACCTGTTCTATTTTCAGGCACAGTACGACTTACTGCCGATCTTGTCTACAAGCACCTAGTTATTGGGTCGAACTGACCCCGTATAAACCAGTCCTTAAGCAACAAAGCCCCAGGTCTACCACATCTCATCATATTTTTAAAACTCTACCATAATGTTGTCAGATAACCAGACAGATAACCAGTTATCTGGCCATGGTTATCTCCGAGGAACAGAGGGGGAGCGGCGCCGGAGCGGACGGATCTGTCACTTTGTATAGATTTCTAGATAGTCCTCGGAGATAGATAACCATGGCCATATAACAGGTTATCTGTGAATATTCTTTTTCCTCCAATAGAACCAGTTATCTCTTAGGAATAGATTTTCCCTACAGATAACTAATTATTTTAACAGTTATCTGCGAGTCCGAAATCCGTCCCACTGTGCGGCGGCCGCGATGGCGCATAATCCATAGATATGACATATCCGGCCGATCCGATTATTCCGATTCCGATACAGTGGACGCGCAACTTTGTAGGCATTCGTTCGGCCCATTGCGTAGTGGGTGCCGAGACCAACCGCTTAACATAATTATTATGCCTTCAGGAGCACAGAGGTGCTCGAGACAAACATTTCGGTCACCCATCCCATGATTGACCCTTACGAAAGTTGCTAAACTGCCCACTGCGACATTGAGCTTCTCGAGGCAGTAATAATAGAATATTATTGACTCTACATAGCAAAATGATTACAAGAACAAAGTACCAGAAAACTTAAAAGAAAATACAAAATGGACAGAAATTCATGTCATAATTTATTGTATGGACTTCAGTAGGTGTAAGAATGTAACATCTTAGTGTAAATACTCAATACTCAATATATTTATTGCAACCATAATGTTATAAAAGAGTACTATTATATGTTCTGTGGTAAAAACACCATAAACTGCTCACTACTACTTATTTACCTTCTTCCAGTTGTACAAATGGTTGCCTGGAAGAAATTGCTTTTTGCCGATAAGGCCGCCAAATTGTTCTTAATCTGTATTTTTTCCTTGTAATGTTTTTCTATTAGGGTGAACACTAAAGAATATATCTATCTCGGTAGGTAGGATAGGAGTAATTAACAAATACATGAAACTGGACAAGTTTTCATGATGTTGCCATCTCCGAGCTCCCGGGTTCGATCCCTTACTTGTCCATTCAGAAAATTATATTTTCTATATTGGCTCAGGTGTGGGTGTTTTTTTAACACCATTGTCTCTGATTTCCATAACACAAGTTCTTTAGCCACTTACTAACTTTAAGATCTTAATACTATCTGTAGGTTGACAAAATATGTACAGAGTGCCACTTCTTTATCAAGTGACTTTAGATTTGTCAATGATAATTTCTGATATAGTCGTGTCAATTTTAGTTGATGCAATGGATATAAAATTATTATGATTGTCACATTTATTATATTAGGCCCAGCCACCTAATTGTCTCACTCAAAATCTATCACAATCCCTTTCAATTTGCAATGCTTGCTACATCCATTTCTGTGGCATTACAAGGCACTTTGATAGACCGTCTTTGAGACCCAGTGATGGATGTACATGATTGCCAAATTAAAAGCAATCATGTGATAGATTTCGAGTCATGCTTGGTTTATACGGGGTCAGAAACATACCAATACAATAACCCGGTCCAGCACAGACTTGCTACTGGGCTCCTGTAGACACTTGTTTCAACTCAGTCCATTGCTCACTTCTCGCTCGCTAGTCAGTCCAGCTGACTAGCCACCTGTTCTATTTTCGGGCACAGTACGACTTACTGCCGATCTTGTCTACAAGCACCTAGTTATTGGATCAAACTGACCACGTATAAACTAGCCCTTAAGCAACAAAGCCCCAGGTCTACCACATCTCATCATATTTTTAAAACTCTACCATAATGTTGTCAGGGAGAGAAATAAAGACTAAGTCAATAGTACAAGCACAAAACTTTAATTTACATACTTAATCTCCGTTAAATATACTAGAATTCATAACTATGTGTTCAGCTCAGCTCAACTGTTTTGTATTCAATATGTGTGCAGTAAAGTAAACAACACACTTGAGAAATCAATACGAGTGTCAGTTGCCCATATGCACTAAGTTTCAGCTGTTATCGGGATCAGCAATAAACAATGGTCTAGAATTGGACCTGTTCATTCTTTGCCTTGCCTTGTATGTAACCAAAGTAACCAGCCAACTGTTCCCTCCAGATTCACATAGAACTAACCTGAAACAAATCAAGGAACAAATTGTAAAACAATAGCCATGTAAGAATATAAGGTAGGTATGTACTGATTTACAACATAATCATGTAATTTCTGAAAATATATAAAGTTTTAGATTTATCTGACCAACAAAAAGTTGTGTGAATTACAACAAAAACTCTTTTGATAATGTTGTAATATCAAAGCCCAATTCCACCTCCCATAATGTACTTACCGTTTATATAGTTAGGCTGAATGGAGGTGCAAACCGATTGATTAATTAGCTAAATATAGCTACACTATTTTATTACAATTCTTTTATATAACAAAACAAACAAACAAACCACTTTATTTTGTTTTGATTTGACTTGACTGACTGGTTCCCTATATAAAAAAGTACTCTGTGCTGACTGGGCTGGCGCTGACAGATGACAGATGACAGAAGTTGACAGAACATTGACATTGACATTTGTTAATAATGTTACCAACCTCTATCTGTACAATGCTACTGTCTTACTTATGTTGTGTCAAAAAATATAACGGACATATTGCAGAATATTATGTTTTATTAAAAGCAGTGGTCGTCCAAATTAGATGATGATTTTTTGCCAGTGATGATAGATAATAATGTAAGCTGTGGTGTGGGAAGCCAAGGTGCTGTTGATTTTACAACGCATATTTTAGACCGGAAATAATGTTTTGCACTCCAACTAGGTACGTAGGTAAGGAAGGTATGCATTTGTGATTTGTGTGATCAGGGGGGGTAATTATCTAACTTTGTTGCAATCAACTCTGGCAGAAATCGCAGTTACATTGCTGCTTTAGTTAAGATTAAGAACCAATGTGACAACTATCTTACTTAAAGCAGCAATGTAACTGCGCTTTCAATCGATTTCAATCGAGAATTGTTAGCAACAGACTTACGTAATCCACGTACTGCCCGTTTTTTACGTAAGTCTGTTGCTAACAATTCTCGATTGAAATCTATTGAAACCGCAGTTACATTGCTGCTTTAGTAAGAACCGATGTGACAACTAACTTAAAGCAGCAATGTGACTGCGGTTTCAATTGGTTTGGTTCAAGAATTATTAGCAACAGAGTTACGTAATCAGCTACCGTATTACGTAAGTCTGATAACGTAAGACTAGTTGCAAATTTAAATTGGCATGATGACTATTTTTTTATTTTATGTTCCATAAATTACCCCTCAAAAAAAGAAACATTGGTAGGAGAATTATTTCGCTAGCAAGAAAACTGCCCGTGCTATCACAGTTTGTGCATTTCAATGCACACAAATGGGACTCACACAAAAACGCTCCATACTAACGGCTACTGAGTTATGACGTCACGCTTGAGTAGATTGCATGCAACGCGTAAGAAATCGACAGCTATACACGGCTATTTTTAAAGTATATCTAAAATGAAAAGGAGTGTTCAGACCACGTTAATGAACAACTTTTACTATAGGGCCAACCACGAAATCGTGAAAAAAAATCTGCTGTTCCATAGACTGATAATGAATGGAACAGCTGATTTTTTTCTTCGCGATTTCGTGGTTGGCCCCATAGTAAAAGTTGTTCATTAACGTGGTCTGAACACCTCTTTTAATTTTTAGATATATGTACTTTAAAAATAACCGTATGTACTTTAAATATGTGTTTATATATACTTTGAATATGTACTTTAAATATGTGTTTATCAAAATGGTTTCTTAGACAAATTTGCTATAAATACTTAATAATTTGCTTTACGGACTAATTAAATGTATTATTTATTTTAATATTTTTTTTACTTTTTAAATGGACTTCTCCACCCAACTTTGAAGAGTTATAAAACAAATAATACGAAATATATAAAACCAAGATGTATACAAGTAAGTAAGTAAGCATTTATTTGCGAGAATATGGTGGTTACAGTTGTTACATTGGAGTTGTTTCTTACATATTCTATCGTGCATTTGACGACGTGCAAAAATTTGTACAATTCTGTCTAATATCATAATAATACAATGATAAATGGTTAAAGACAATGTCCAAAATTATAAAAAAAAAATAGTTAAGATCAAACAATAATTAATTACAGAATAAGAATATACATAAAAAAATGTCAAGAGAATTAGGGCAAGAGCCCCGATTTTGGCCACTTTAAGAGAATTTCTATGTTCAAAAATTTGCTACTATTTCAAGAATGTGTAATGAGACGGTATGAAATAACCAAAGTGAAGGGCATACATTTATCTTTTAAAGTTTTTATACGCTGTTTGATTCAAGTAAGTTTATATTTTTTTTATATGGTTTTAAATATAAAAGGTATGATTTCACCAGTTCTGGCCACTTTTCCCCCAGTTCTGGCCATACCATTGCACCAGTTGTGGCCATTAAATTTGTAAGGGAATTTTCCAGTTTTTTTTTAAGAAAATAAAACAAGTAATTATAAAGAAGTTGATATTTAGTTAGGTAGGTAATTAATAGTTAACAAATTCCCAATCTTTTGTCATTTCAGGCACATAGAAAAAGCTTCCTCTTGGCAATATCAATTTTTATTATTTAGCTTTTTTATTATTTTTGAAGCTTTTTTACCCAACCTAAGTGCAAAAGAAATAAAAACTTGTAATGTCAAACCAGTTAGTATATTGTTAGGCAACAAACGCAAAATAAAAACAAAGTGGCCAAAACTGATGTTGTATGGGTGTCAGTTCTGGCCACAAGCATGGCCAATGCCCAAGCAAAGTACAAATTAGTGTATTAGTTGTGGCCACCCCCTTTTTCCAACACTTAGAATTTAACAAGTAACAAAATAACCTCAAAACTATGTTGCTAGACATTCTGTAAGTAGGCTTCAATCAAATCCAAAACAAAAAGTAAAAAAATATCGTAGATATTTAATGATTACTCTAACCGTGTCTCTTAAGGTTTTCCTTAAGAAAGTACCAGAAATTATTCGATAAAACTTACTAAGCTCACAAAAAATTGTCTCGAAGCATAAGACGTCACAACTATGACTTGTCAGAACGGATCATAGACAAAGGATTTTTTACCACATACTATGAAGCAAATCCGTTTTCTATGCCTTATTTATTGGCCGCTAAAGTTGCAAGTGGCCAAAACCGGGGTAGTGGCCAAAACCGGTACCTTGATTACGTAAAGCTGTTGCTAACAATTCTCGATTGAAATCGATTGAAAGCGCAGTTGTATTGCTGCTTTAGTTAAAATAGTTGTCACATTGGTTCTAACTAAAGCAGCAATGTAACTGCGATTTCTGTCAGAGTTGATTGCAACAAAATTACAAAATCACCCCACTGGGCTCTTGCCTTACATTAATACTACATGTCAGGTTATCAAATTTTGTCATTCAAAAACTCACCTATTGAATAATACATTTTATTAATAAGCTACAAGCTACTCTAAAAGTTTAATATTTTTACGATTTTTATTAGTATTTCTTTATTTTATTCATTAGTCATCATCCCAATTCTATCATAATTCATAAGGGTATGTTTCGACACAAAGTTTAAAACATTGTTAATTGACTAGTGGAAACAACAACACAGCAAAGACTTGTCATAACATTTTATGCTAATATTCCGAGTTTTCGAAAGTAAACCTTTTTACTGATTCTGAAAACTACCAAATAGTAGTAATTGCTGTAACTTGTGGTAGCACTGTCTTCACATCAGTGTTGCAGCATGAAAAATGTTTTTACCGAAATCAAAAACTTACAATACAAATCTAAAAGAACAAGTCAATCTTATAGAGGCTTTGAAGTTTTTATAATTAAAGATAATTTACTTAAAGTAAGATAAAAAATGCAAGAACTAAAACGATAAACAACTTTTCAACCCGCGTTGTTTTAAAATCCTCCTTTTGTATGGCGCCTAGCGCCCTCTGTTGTGAATAACCTCAAATTTCGCGTTGGCGGAAGATGGCCGTCGCGTGCCGAGTGTTGCTCCGCTTGTTTACGTCGATTTTATAAGTTTTTACCGTGAATATTGCAATAATTTATCAAAAACCTAACGCAAAAGTGAATTAACGAAACTTTATAGTGCTTTTAACATAGTTTTAGTGAAGTTTTAGAGTAATTTTAACTCATAAAGTGCTCCGACGATAGTGTGTGTGAAGCTTACTAGTTTTGAAGTGTGTGTTTTTTAGGAATGTTGTGAATCCAAGTGGATTGTGACTTGTTGCTGGAGTATTCAACTTGGAACAGCCGCGTTACTGATAAAAGGTGGGTTTGAATGTCTTTGAAACTTTTTAAAACTTCAGGTTTGTTTACCTCATACCGCGCATGATCAGTAAAGTTTCGCCATAGGCTGTGCTTTTAGGTAAACTTTTGTAAACGTGCATTACAAGTTTACAAAAATCTTCTTTGTACCTACTTCATCTACTACTATTTGGCGGACTAGTTAAATAAGTAGGTGGGTATATTCTGTGGTACTAAGCTGTCTGTAGGCACCTCAATTCATGTTAGTACAAAAAAACTTACTCAAGTTTTTTTGTATGAAAAAACTGTCTACCTACCGCTACATAAATAAACACATTACATTACCACTTTGTAAGCTGCACAGTGTTGTTCCTGGCAAATTTAGGATTGCCGTATTCAAAATCGAAAAATTGCCGTAAATAGCCCAAAATTATAAAAAATTGCCGTAATTTGAAAAATATCATGAATTTTAGCCTATTTTAGCAATGAAAATTGCCGTATTTGTATGGACAGCGTTGTTGAATGGTGCCGTATTTCGAGTCAAATTCGATCTGGATTACCGTAGAATTCGGCAATTGCCGTATCAAGAACAACACTGAAGCTGCATTACATTACAGGTTTTATACCTACACTATACATCGATATCATTTAAGTTTTTTTGTCGGTCATTGAACGGAGGTCGTGATTCAAACAGCCTCCGTGCCTTGCCGCTTTCTTATTGTATTACAAATCTATTGTGTTCTAATTAGTCAGTATTTTGGTACTTTGTACATCCATTTGTTTGCTTGCAGTTTTTGCGGTACTTAAGTACCCACCTGGTACCAATTTTTTTAAATTATTTTTTACCAATACTAAATTATTTTGAAGGCGATTTTAATCAGTCTATTCAATGATATTAACTAGTATTCAATCATTGGCAATTGTTATTGTTAAATTAAAGGCAACGATACGATGTTAATGTTTATAGCGTAGCAAACATTGCCACAACGAATCTTCATGTTTTGTTTATCTAGAATTCTAGACAAGCAAAGAACTGGGGTAAACAAAATACGAAAATGGGATCTCTACATAATTCTGTGTCCCTACCATGGACCCTGGGGGGTTATTCTCGATTGTCGGAAACCAACTTTCCGAGTCGAATCGGAAAGTCTGCCGAAAAACGCGATTCACGATCATCGGATCGAATATTTTTGACATTACTTTGTCGATTGAATTCGATTTACTATCCGAGAACATTTTTCTATCGGAAAGAGATCCGTACACTAAGAAGATTGGAATTAATGAAAAAACAACATGAAATTCACCTAAGTACATTCGAAAAGCTTATTTAAAACCCCAAAATTAAGGCCACGTAGGTAGTAAGTAATCTCATTTTTTGTGCTATAAAGATTATAGGTTAATATTTCTACTATGATTAAAAAAAATATTATATTGAACAAACAATACTTTTGCTTTTATTAAGTAACCTTATTTTCCAAGAAAAAAAAAAACAAAATTTATCAAAACTGCGGTACCTGCGATTTTTTTATTGTAGGAAAGAAGTAAATGTTCACGTTTACAAATAATGTTATGTATGTTATGTTAAATTCAGTATTTTTATAATTTATTAAATGTCGCAGATTTAATGACGAGTGTTATTTTTTTTAGATAAAAGGATGAAACTTGTGAATTATCAATGTAAATTTTAGTAATTTATCGCGAAATATCAATTCCAGCTTATCGATTTTATTTTCTATCTTACGCTAACAAACTTTGTAAATGCACTGCGCTTTCCTGTCGGAAAGTTAGTCGAATGCTAGTCGAATGTATTTGTGAATAGCAGTTTTCGAATCTATCGGTATGGAAACGGATTCGAATCGAATGCTTTCGACTATATTTCCGACAATCGTGAATAGCCCTACTGGGACGAAACGTCCATGCCTCTACACCAAATTCATTAATAATGTAGTCATTATTACAAAAAATATTAACTTGTTTCATTACTAATTTTTCAAAGTAGGTACCTACCTAGGTACCTAATAAACTGCGGTCACCCAGCTGGAAGCTGACCGTTGCGAAAGTTGCTTCACATGTATAAATTACTAGAGCCTGCCTAAAAAGTCAGTATACATGGGTACCTAATTTTAATATCCACCTAAATCCCCAACCACCCCGCCAACAGCACCAACAGGGTTACCAATATAAGTTTTTATAAATAATTTAATAATTTCTCATGTAAACTGACTTTTTAGACAGACTCTACTATCCCCGCAAATGCGATGGAACCTTGTCACATTAACATCCACATTGACTTCATCCGCAACTAGTGAATGCAAATCCGTATATATTTCAAAATCCGGATTTTAATAACGGATATTTGGTCAAATCCGGATTATCCGGATATTTCGAATTTTTTGTAAATATATTTTCTTTTTTATAAAAATAAGTCATTTCGGTCCATATAAGTTCAGTAATGTGATGTCTCTTATATTTATGTAAGTGGATTCAATGAAAAGGACAATACAAATCAAATCCAATATTTTTTTGTCATAAAATACTACAATATTATGATGTTACCTATTGCTCAAATGTAATTAAAATAGTCAGTGTAGTGTATTCGCGTGCGATTTGCGAGTAGGTGACGTAAGCGATCGTTCGCATGAGCGCTTTTGCTACGTTTTATCGCGCGATATTTCTGAAGCTTCGAATAGAACACATTAATGAGACTGAATGTGGAACGGGATAAAACATATCGCACGGTAAAAAAAATCGCTCGTGCAAACACACAGTAGAGAAGTCATTATTTTGTTCTATTCCGAAGCGAATCGCGCGATAAGACGTCGAAAAAGCGCTAATAAAACTAAAAATCATACTCTTTATAAAATTATACAAATGAAGAATTATATATTTATGTCGCAGGCAACTTGCTTAATCAGCCGTTCAATTAGCCGCCTAGCCTTTTCATTGAACGTCGCCGTTTCATCAGCAGCCTAAATGACATCCAGCCAATACATCCAAAACAATATCTAATTAACGGGCTGGCAGATGCTAAGGCCGTTGATTGAATAGGATAACCATCGTGACGAATAGAAAATGAAATATTTTGAAATTGAATTCTTTATTATTATTTAAGTAAAATCCTACTTATCCTACTAATATTATAAATGTGAAAGTTTGTGGGTTTGGATGTTTGTTCCTCAATCGCGGAAAAACTGCTGAACAGATTTGGATAAAATTTGACACACAGATAGTTTATAGCCTGGATTAAAACATAGAATACTTTTTATCTCAGCCAAAGGTTCCCTAGGGATTTTCCAAATGTCCACGTGAACGAATTTGCGGGCGGAGGCTAGTACTTTAATATCATAGGTGCCTGTTTTGCCTTTTTCTTTCGCAATATTAACTGCTGAGTTTTGACGAAGAAGATAAAACACATTTTAAGAAATCTTCTTGTCAACTACACTCGGCTTCAGAAAAATCGCACCTCTTAGAAAGTAAGTTTAGACTTGGCCACCTGCTATTGCTAGCTAACGTTCTACTGTGTAAATCTTGATATCTATTAAAAGTACATTTAATGAGCTTTCAATTAATTTTTTGTTTGATTTAATTAACATAACAGTTACCATAATTAAACGCTTAAGGCCAGTATATTCCAAAAACTCAGTCTCTGTCTTTTTCATTACGTGTGAAGAGTAATGAAAATAACTTCACTTTTTCATTTTTTCAATGTTTATGTTGTTATTTTGAGCATAAAGTCACTTTTTGAAAAAGTAACCGTTGAATATTCTTCTATATGTCATTTCCTATTTTTAAATATATTTTTCGTGAATAAGGGATTCATAAACTTTAAGTATTATCCAAAAAATATAAATTTAATGAAAATTTTCTTTGTCTTTGCATATTTTTCAATCGAGTATACGAATATCGTATTTTTAACCATAAAATAATCAAGATCGTTTATGAAACTTCAACATTTATTTTTATCTGCTCAAAATAAAGAATAATTGATTGTTTATTTTTGAATCAAAGATAGGCCAAATTCGATAATTTGGAATATACTGGCCTTAGGCTCTCCGCTGTGTTAAGCGGGACACGCGCGCGGGGCGACGTAGATTGCTGGTTTTTGACGGACAAATGCTTGCGCAGTGCATGAGTAAGCTTTAATCTATGTCGCCCCGCGCGCGTGTCCCGCTCAAGGCAACGGACGGCCTTAAAGCGTTATTGCTTGCGCCGCCATAAAAGGTAAATAATAGGGGTAAATTCAGGAAATGCGGGTAAATTCGCTATTGAAATGATGGAGAAAACACACTTTAACAGTTCAATTAAAAATGGAATACCCAAGGTGGATACTATTGCCCATGAAACTGCTCAAATATTGCAAAAAAATGAGGCAATTTCATGTTGCTCGGAAACTGAATCTCAGTAATTAGCAACATACACATACATAGCAACATACATAGCCAACAGTCTCTAGAAACCGTTGGAATACTCGTCGAACGGAATGAATTGCTGAGATTCAGTTTCTGAGCAACATTACATTGTCTCATTTTTTTGCAATATTTGAGCAATTTCATGGGCAATAGTATCCATCTTAGGTATTCCATTTTTTTATTGAACTGTTGAAGTGGGTTTTCTCCATCATCTCGATAGCGAATTTACCCGCATTTTCTGAATTTACCCCTTTTATTTCTCTTTTATGGCGGCGCTAGCAATAATGCTTCAAGCGTTTATTTATGGTAACTGTCATGTTAATTAAATCAAACAAATATGAATTGAAAGCTCATTAAAAGTACTTTCAATAGATATCAATATTTACACAATAGAACGTTAGATAGCAATAGCAGGTGGTCAAGTCTAAACTTACTTTCGAAGAGGTGCGATTTTTCTGACGTCGAGTGTAAAAAAAGTCTCGAATAGTAGTAAAATATAGAAAATTCAAAAGCACTTAATTACCTGTTTCTTCGAATAAAGAATTATTCATTTTCATTTTTTTAATACTTAGGTTCATTAAGCGTTTGATTTTTTTTGAGAATAGGTAACACAGATAATGTTTAAACTATCAGTAAAATTATATAAAATCAACAAAAACATTTAAATGTAGGTACAAAAGTTTCAATGCAATGATATTGATAACAAATATTTGTTATAATTGATACCTTGCCAACTTTAAAAGTTCTTCACCAGCAGATGTCTTTGTCATAATCACGATATTATCATCGTAAGTACGACACAAGTGTTCATCCAGTACCTAATAGTCTTTTTCTGTCCAGAACTCATGGTCACCTGAGCTTTCTCGTTTATCGTTTATAACCTCTACTAAGATTCTTTCTAATGTCTAAACTCCAAGGATTACGGTGAGATGTTAAAAAGAAAACACAAATTATTTTCTTATTTAAACTTGACAATAACATTTTTTACCTCAAACATCGGAACAAACAATAAATTACGAAAAAATCACTTTGATGGTATGGTCATATTCTGAGTTTATTTCAAAACATTCTTTAAAACGTTCGTTCAAAGATTTATTTGCACTATTTTTTCACCAAACACTTCCATTTCACGATATTTTCGTGTAAACGAAGTGTAAACGTAATTTAATTGTGAAAAGCACCAGAAATCACAGCTGGTCGACGCCATATTTACAGATTTGACAGCAACATCGCCTCAGCGTGCCTGGTGATAGAAAATGGAACTAAATTTCAATGACTTGGCTAGGCAAGTGGTTAAACGTTATCGAACCAAGACATTTGCCTAGCCGTTAAATGAAATGCCGGGATGTTATTTAGGCCGATGATTGAATGGCGCCTGTCAATGAAAAGGCTAGGCCGCTAATTGAACGACTGATTAAGCTAGTTGGCTGCGACATTAATATGATTAAAAATTTACATAAACTAAACAACATAGTATGTTGTTTCGTTTATGTGAATTTTGAAAATACAAAGTATTTTTGGGACTTAATGTGATAAAGCCCTGACAGATTGAGAGACGCGCCGTATTAGACACTCGTTCCTTAGGAGGTTAGGAGGAGTGTCACCCGAGAACCATCCGAAAGACTATACGCCACCACACCAACGGGAAGAAAAGACCCTACGCGCGCCAGTATAAACAACTAAGAAGTTCGCATAGAAGATGATGGCCATTTTACATTCTCCTGTCGACAAAAAGCAAGCGCGCCACACGCACTAATGGAAGTGAATCAAAGATTAGATACGTGCTCCGTACGATCACCAAAAAGCGAAGCGAAGCTGAAGCGAAGTGGTCCAGGGGCCCCACCGCGCAAGTTTCATCAGCATCGCACACATTGTTTCTTCTTTTTGGCACAAATTAATACTTATCACAGAAAAGTAGCAATGTGTCATACCTATCTGTCAAATGAAGCAGAAAGTGATGCCAATGACACTTGCGCGGTAGACCCACTGGTCGAGCTAGAGACGCTGCAAGTACACTCCGAAATTGACGATGAAGAAGGAGAGTTGTATCGGCAGGAACACCAGGTCCAACCAAACGAATTTTTTGGGACTTAATGTGACAGGAGGAGGATATATTTTTGGAGGACATCTTTAAACTCTTAGACTGGAAAGGACTCGGCATCAACATTAATGGCCAATACCTAACACACCTTCGTTTTGCCGATGATATATAGTTCTTATGGCTGAGACCTTGGAGGACCTGAACACAATGCTCGAAGACCTCCATAGTGCTTCCCAAAGAGTGGGTCTTGAGATGAACATGGATAAGACGAAAATCATTTAGAATGCCCATGTGGTGCCCGCTCCAGTTCATGTTGGGAACACTACACTTGAAGTTGTTGACCATTATGTATACCTAGGACAGACAGTCCAGTTGGGTAGGTCTAACTTTGAGAAAGAGATCTCTCGTCGAATCCAACTCGGATGGGCAGCATTCGGGAAGCTCCAAAAAATCTTCGTGTCCGATTTACCTCAGTGTCTCAAGACGAAAGTCTATGAACAGTGTGTGTTGCCAGTGATGACTTACGGCAGTGAAACTTGGTCGCTAACTATGGGTCTCATAAGGAGGATCAAGGTCACCCAGCATGCAATGGAGAGAGCCATGCTCGGCGTTTCCCTGCGTGATCGAATCAGAAATGAGGAAATCCGCAGGCGAACTAAAGTAACCGACATTGCTCGAAGGATTGCTCAGCTAAAGTGGCAGTGGGCTGGACACATAGCGAGAAGAACCGATGGCCGTTGGGACGGAAAGGTTCTTGAATGGCGACCGCGCACCGGACGGCGCTCCGTGAGTAGGCCCCCGACAAGGTGGACCGACGATCTGGTGAAGGTTGCCGGAAGCCACTGGATGTGGGAAGCGCAGGACCGATCGTCGTGGAAATCCTTGGGGGAGGCCTATACCCAGCAGTGGGTGTCGTGCGGCTGATATGATGATGATGAATGTGACAGACCTGAGACACGGCACTAGCAAGACGCGTGAATGCCGTCATCTAGAAAATAGCATCTACCGTCTAGCTAGTGCGAGAAACGAAGTGTTCCACTTAATGCAAAATCATCACTTCACTACATAGTATAAAACAAAGTTAAAAAAATGTATGCTTAAATCTTTAAAACTACGCAACGGAATTAGATACGGTTTTTTTCTAAAGATTCAAGAGGAAGGTTTATATGTATGATACATGGTGTCAAATTCCATACTACACCGAAGCGAAGCGAGGGCGGGTCGCTAGTAACAACTAAAGTATTCCACTTAAAGCAACTGTCAATATTTTTGTAAGTCATTTTGTTAAATATTGAAAATTATTCTAAGTGGAATACTTCAGTTGCTATTCGCCCAGTTGCTATTCGCTCGATTGCTCTACTCGTAAGTGAAAGACTTCCGAGAAATTTGCTTGTTTAAATTATTTTTGTAACAATTTCTAATTATTCGAAAAATCCGAATTTGATTTCCAAATCCGGATTTGAAAGTCTAGTAAAAATGTGCGGATATCCGGATTTTTCGGATTACGGATTATCCGGATTGCATTCCCTATCCGCAACGCAACTAAATTGACATAACAATAAAATTGTAATAGGTTAGGTACCTGTATTTTTTTTTAAAATAAGATAGGGTTTAAGTATACCTACATCTACATACCTACCTAATAATATTTTTATTTTTTACAACTGTTTTTCCTTTTTGTTGCTAAAAAATGGCGGCTAGGCGCATTAGCAATTTTCGCGGATCAGCTTATGCGTTTGATACGCGCACAGATTATAACAGACAAGACAAGTACTAGATACGCGTGATCAATTTAAGTAGGTATATATATATATATATATATGTATATCAAATAGGTATGTTAATGTATGCAACTAGTGTTGCCCAAATGCAAGAACAAGACGAGACTTAGCCAGTCTTGGTCTTGGTCTTGCGCCAATACACCTGGTCTTGGTCTTGGTCTTGGTCTTGCGCTCCCAGTCTTGGTCTTGGTCTTGGTCTTGCAGCAAGAGTCTTGCAAGTCTTGCAATTACCTATTAGTCTATTACTATTTATTAAAGTTTACTTTAAATCTTAGAAAAACGTATTATAATTGGAACATTGTGAGCTTGAATTAACATAGCCATAGTAAAGATCAAGCAGATTAATAAATAACTGAAGATTTGATAAGAAATTCGAAAAATCAACTGACCTATATGTCGTTTTCCATGGAAGTAACTGTTTCTTAATAAACATTTATGATTTATAAGCTTACATTTGCTAAAACATGTAAAAAAACAAATTAATTACAATAACTTGACTGTATTTTAAAGAACAATACTTATCTGTCTAGAAAGAGATTGAACCCTCAACTTATAAGAAATTTAATAAAAGAGTTTTACGATTTATCATTTATTTGAATAAAAAATAAAATACAACACAAATCAACAGCTTTATCATTAGTTTATGATACTTTATATCAATTTTTTTGACCAAGAATTAATACAAAGTAACCATCTGGCTGACTCATCACCTATTTCTATGTTTTCTAATTACTAATGATGCTTTAGAAAATAACCTCTCAGCAGGTACTGAAGTTGCAGGTATTGAGAGAAAATCACGGGCCATTTTCGATAAAATCGGATACTCTGTCTCATGCGTCCTCCACCAATCTAAAATGTCTTCCGAGCTGGCAGTTCTTGGTTTTCTCAGGTACTCCTCCAACTCGTCTATCACTAAGCCTTGAAGACAAGATCCAGATGACGTCGAGGGACATTCATAGAGTTTATCAAAGTCTATTACGTCTTCATCTTCATCACATACTTTATTTTCTTTTTCTGGTAATTCCAGAGATTTGTTCAGTGAGTGTAGACTTTTATATTCTTCATAAAGTTCATTGAACTTGCGCAGACTTTCTGTTTTAAGTTGCTTCCCCCACATTGTCAGGTCAAAAGTCTGAGCCTTATGCCTTGGGTCTAAAATTAAAGAAGTACAATAAATCCAGTTGCTCTTCTTGTAATGTTTAAGCATTTTGTCTCGAGCTGCTTGGAAAGCCAGAATGAGCCTTTCATCCACTTCAGATCGATTAGGTTTCTCATCTAACTGTTTTACCATGGATTCAATTTTATCTAGCAAGAGATTGAATGATACAATGACTAGCGGTAATGTAACATATTTGTCTCCACCAAGTTTTGTACTTAAAAGTTTAAAGTTTATTAGAAATTTATGTAATTTTTCGAGTACCTGCCATTCATTAGCTGTGATTTGAAAATCATTTAATTCGGTGACAGAACTGCACAATATGTCAATGCCCGCTCTCACTTTTAAACCAAATCCAATCATATCATGTGTGGAATTCCATCTCGTTGGACAGTCAAGAATGGCATTTAGATTTGATGGCACGCCAGCTGCTTCACAAGCAGACTGAAACTTCTTCTTCACTATCTCACTTCTTTTTATTTTACTGGAAATACTGCGTAACTTTGTTACAGATGTACGCGAGTCAGCAATATTTGGTGCAGATTCTTCATCTTCCTCATCCTCAGTTTCGTCTGCATAGTCTTCGTACTGCTGATCTTGCGCGTTAGTGTCAGACTCACAGTGTAATGCTAAGGTCTTTAATAAATCTTGTACACCAAGGTTTAAAATGTGAGCAAAGCACCGGAAATGTTGATTGTCTGAATCAAAGTGTGGCGGCAGCTGTTTGCCCAGTTCATACATAAATTTGGTATTTGCAGTTGCGTTGTCGACCGTGATACCTTGTATTTTATCAATTATGCCATATTCCAATAAACATTCATGGAAAATCGTTGCAATATCTTCCCCAGTATGTCGACCGCGTGATGGTATAAAATCAAGAACTACAGATTGATACTTCCATTCGTTGTCTATATAATGAATAGTAACCCCGTAGTAACTCCTACCAGCAATTGACGTCCACCCATCAATGGTAAAAGACATTTTAGATGATAATTGTTGAAGTCGTTCCTTGAGATTCAATTGGAGCTCTTCAAATCGCTCTTTGACTTTCCTTCTAAGTGTAGACCTTTTAGGAAACACCATATTAGGGCAAATACGTCGAAAATATACTTGTGTAGCTTCGTCATCGAAAAATGAGAAGGGAAGATATTTTTTCACCACCCAATCAACTGTAGCTGTCGTGATGTTGTCACTGCTGTTTTCCGACTGAAACAAAACAATAAATCTTGTGTTATTATTTAAAACATACTAGGTTTGAGCGTATAAGAGGAGGAGGTTTGTTGTTGTTAAATCGAGAAAATCGTTAAATTGATATTTGTTATATTAAGGTTGCACTGTACTGTAATTTACCAAAATAAAGTACTTAGTTGTTACTGGCCGATTAAATGAAAATATGGGTGTTTATAAAAAATATTTAAGACGATAATTACATACTTAATATGTCGCACCCCTAGATGAAAACACCACTAACTCAAAAATACTTACGTAAGTTAATGGCGTTTTTGAAAGTATCGCATGAATAGCTACGCAGAGTTAAAATTCTTTTAACTGTTAAAAAAATATTCTTACCTGTCCACTTCTTCCAGCGGTTACTAAAAAGCTTGTGATATCTCCACTTAATTTTGGTTTAACAGGAAGAAATATTTCTGATTCCTTTTTGTGGAAAGATATTAGATGTTTCCTTAAGCCTGAAGTGTTTCTGTTTTTCATTTTTATTTCAATCTTTTTATGTTGGCACAATTTACAGAAGGCAGTTTGGGATGCATGAATTATTTCGAAAAACTCCTCAAATTTGCTTTTGGGTCTTTTAGATCTGTGACTCAAACTCTCGTTACTCGGACTAGAATAATTTGAATCTTCGTCACTCATATTAAATTGTACACGTGATACGTTTTTAGAAAACAACGAGAATTAGTAAAAACAATTATTAAGTTAGACTCGAAGCACAGCTCAATTGGAAATGACTGGAATTAAAATAATTCCTTTATTTATAGTACGTTTCCTTGCTTTCTACCGCGCCGCCTCGCCACGTGCCGGCTCTATGAAAAGGATGCCGCCGCAAATCAAACAATGCCGCGTGCGGCGTACAAACACACACTAAATATTACCTACTTGTACAGACGCGACGCGTGAATAAAATATATGTAAAGAATTAGTGCCAATCACTATTCTTTACATATAAGTGAATGTTTTGGCGTACATCTATACTAATATTATAAAGCTGAAGAGTTCGTTTGTATGTTTGATGACAGAAGTTTTAAAATAAATAAATAAGTCCTGAACGTCACTATACCTCCAAAGTTACTATTCCTCGTGGATGAAGTCGCGGGCACAGCTAGTAAATACTTACTCTCATCATCTCTCTCAGAGATATTCGGGCTGGTAAGTAATACAAAACTCTTATCGCAGGCTTTTTATTTTATTAGTAGGTAAGTACCTACGCTTTTTATATTATTTTATTAGTTTTGTAGAATTTTTTTACACGTTTCAAGTATATTTAAAAGTGGCTACAATATTTATTAAACGGGTGATATTTGAACACTTTTTTGCTATTTTTTCTTGTAAAAACTTAAGAAATATAATGACTAAATGTACAATAATAGTACCTAAGTAATTAGTTAAAAACCATATAAGTAATCAATATTATAATATATACTTACTAGAATGAATTAATATGACATCTACTACCTATCCTTACCATTTTATCCTAATCATAATACTACTTGCGTGATCAGTATAATGTATTCATTTTCATTCTAAGCACTCTGAAACTTATTTATTCTTTGGAACACCTGTGAAAAGCGGCAAATTTCTTTGAGAAGTAAGTACAAAACCTTTGATGCCGCATTATCAAAGTGCCGATGGTTAAAACATAACTATGCATGCACTCAGTTTGATTTTAATAGATATTTTTTTATTCGCTATGTTTATGGTATTAGTCGTAATGCGCATAGGTCCAGTTTTTCATATTCTTTGATACAGTTTTTTGCGTCTCATAGAATTCCTAAGCGTACCTACCTATACACCGAACTGTTACACCTAACTACTCAGTGAAATAGCGCTAAGTCCTAGCTGCAAGACGCAAGAGTCTTGCAGGCTATGTCTTGTTCTTGCTCAAGTCTTGCACGGTCAGTCTTGGTCTTGGTCTTGCTAAAAATACGCGGTCTTGTTCTTGGTCTTGGTCTTGCAAAAACGCAAGAACAAGACCAAGACTGCAAGACCAAGACTGAATTTGGGCAACACTATATGCAACATTCCACTTGATATCCAACGTTTAATTCCAGGAATCAAACCACAGTGTCCATAGTCCAATATCGAATATTTGTAACACGCGTTTCATTGAACATTCTTTGCCAAAAAATATTCATTCAATCCACAGAACAAAGATTAAAAAAACCATCCATTTTATTGACATTTTAAAAACTTTTCATCGAGTCGTATTGGATTGAATCAACAACGTAAAGAACATAATGAAACCAACAAAACCACTTTTGAATAAATAATATAAAAATACATGTAAAGAGTTAAGAGACAGGTTTTTAACAAAGCATTTTTGCTTTGATTTTTAGGCGGCGGACCAATCTAGGCCTATCGCGCATCATTTTCGCGCCGAAAGTATTTTGCCGGTGGGATAAAGCATTTACGGCGCGGCGTAATGTTAACCTAGGGCACAGAGGGGGGTCACAGTTAGATTTCATTTTTTTAATATTTTATATCTATGCTATTATTGACTCTTTAGTCAGTAAGACAGACGACACGGTCACATGGGGTCAGTTTAACTTAATGACTTGTTATGAATAGGTTTTTTTGGACTCGTCGCTAATGTATGTAAATCTTATAGAGTTGGTCTCGGTCTAAACTGACTTTTATTATTGTCATAGACAAAGGATTTCATTTACCTATTGAAGTATTTATTCTTTTCTTCCTCAGCTGACTAACACCACATTTCTTCATCTGTTAAGGCGTTAAAATTCCTGACATGTAGTTTAAAATCCGCCATGTAATGCCGCCAATGTATAAAAAAATAACAAAAAATAATTACCATTCCTCCCAGCGTAGGAGGGTTGACAAAAGCATCGATGGAAGTGCTCGATTTAATTATCACCCGAAATACTCTCAGTGCAAAATAATCAGATTCAATTGTATTCTCTCCCCAGGGTCCTCTCTCCCTATCCCTAAGGAGAGAAGACGACGAAAATATCCCGATCCTATCCTCCTATCCTGTGCGAAGAATCCTGCACTCATTCAAGAACTATGTTCTTAAATAAATAATTGGAATTTGTTGTGTTACCGTCATTTGTAATTGAATATTATGTTAAATCAAAAATTTTGTATTTTTGTATTGAATTTTCACATAAGGGTTCTTTTGGCGCGTAAAAAGTTAAAATGTTTAACTCGAAACCAAATTTTATATCTGCCTCGTGCCTTTAAATCATACTGTGCTCAGTAGTCTATTTAGAATTTATATAAGAATTTTAGACTACTTCGCTAGTTCGTGATTTAATGTTGGCATCGGCACTCGCAGCACAAATTGACTTATGGTCACTTGTAACACAAATTATGAAATTAACAAATAACTAGCTAACTATTTCCAATATGCTGTAGTTTAATTATGTGTCTGTCTACCTACAAGTTTTATAGTTTCATTCAATTTTATTCGGGATATTGTAAAATATTCGTGTTGGCGCCGAGTCGAGTATGAGGACGAGAATCGGCTAATTCCTCCTTTCATTTTGGAGAAAAATTCGTAAAACTTACTGTATGTATGTGAGTACAGACAGACAGGCCTCGGCACGGATCTTGAGCGGTGACATATAATGCTCGGAAGTCATTTTAGCAGGAGACGTGGTGCGGGGCAACTACAAACATGCATAGTTATTTCTCTCACCGCCCACGATTAAGTCAGATCAGTCTGGCATCATGTCATAAAATGGATCCATTGATCAGTCTTTATTGACTTTGAATTTTTTCCCAGATTGATGTTCCATGTACCAGACTGATGGAATGGAATGATGTGAGACTGATCATGTAACCTCCCTCATTCGTGCCAGCACCTATATTTGGGCACTGGCTGCTAGTTGATTAAACTACTTATTTAAATTTATATTTATTTATTAAATACTTATTTAAATTAGCTCGCCATACCTCACATTTTTCTATTACTTATTTTTATTTTTTTACCTCACACACGAAAATTTGTTTCTTTCCTTAGTTGAAGAAGCTTGAATATATAGGTAACCAAACTAGTTAAGAGTTTTTTACCATTGAAAATAGTTATCAAATGCAAATCGCCAGAGACGTGTTTTTGGTCATAGTTCCGAGGATTTTAGGAGGATCGAGATGGGAATAGTACCAAAAGTTGAGGAATTTATTGAGACACGTGTGAACGTTTGAATTTTGAAAATCAGCTGGTAACTTTTTTTGAAATTTCGAAAAATTCGAGTTTTTTGGGGGGTGTTTGTTTACTAAATTGTAAATATTTCGAGAAAAAAACCGACTTAAGAAAAAATGAAAAAAAGGGTCCTAGGGTATTAGTTTAGCTACAAAATAGCGAATTTTCTTTTTAAATCGGTTTATAATTGTGACCTGTAGGTGGTCCCTTTAGATTTGGAATTGTAGAAAAACGGGTATTTCGGTATAAAAAAAGTGATGTAGTTTCTATGATTATTGACCGATCGTCATGGTAAAGGTATTGAAAGATGCGGAAGCAGACGAGAAGTGCATTAGTTGATTTTTGTGAATCGGTTAATAATATTTCAGCCGCATCGAAGCAGTCAGGGGCACTTTTGTGACACTCGGCTGCGCCTCGTGTCACAATCGATCGTAAAAATAAAAAGGTACCTAGTATTACCTTAGAAAAATTATAGGATTTTGCTTTTGATTTGATTTAGTTTTTTCGTAAATTTTTGTATTCATTTTCAATGCTCCGATTCTTGCGGGAACTGCGAAATCTGGGAATTTTTATACAAATCTGGTCAGTGCTTGGCGTTTACTGGCCGAAGGGGAAGCACTACACTCGAAAAGTCGGAAATCCTCATCCGCTATTTAACTATTTTTTTGGTTTCTCAAAAGAAATATTTTTTTTACGTTTCACATGAAAATTTCTATCTGAAATATTGCAGTAAAATTTCATCGTGACGTGTGTCGTGTCGTGTGACACATCAGTATTCGAAGCTCGTCGTTTGTAATTGGCCACGCACCTTGATTGGTCAATTCTTATTCAACGATTCCTTTTTGTTTTGCATCGAATGATGTAGTAACGGAAATATGATTTGAATTTTACGGCTTGTGTTTTAAATGTTTTGTGATTGTGTTTTACAATATAATAATAGTACGTGTGTAAGCAATGTTATGGCTTTATAAAGCGCTAGCTAGTTAAATAGGTTATATTTTTCTCGTAAGTAGTTAGTACCTAGTCCGTCCAATAAGTACCTATACTGCAAGAGGTACTGTCAATCACTTACGAGGGGTGCTACTTATGTATCCGGAATTGGCCACTTACAAAACAATATTTAAAAAGTAATTATATTCATTTGAAAACTAGCTTTCGCCCGCGACTTCGTCTGCGTGGATAGTATTTTGTCTACATTTCATTTTTCGGGATGAAAAGTACCCTATGCGTTCAAAATGCATGTTTTGGAGATACCTCAATCAGAATGGAAAAAGTGCTATGAGAATTTGTTTGATTGTATCCAGAAGTGCATGGATCATCATGGCAAATAAATTTAAAAGCAATAAAACCCAAATAGATGATAGATGTTTATTATTTTTTTTATTTTCCGGATACATAAATAGCAGCCCTCGTATTCGTACACATTTAAGATTATTAGTTACTTGAAAATTAGAGAAATGCCCTTAAAAAAATATTTTTTAAAAGTGATTGATAAGTATTTCGCTAATTTCCGCTAGATTCTAATCAACCTGTAAGATTCTATGTTATAAATAAGCATAGTTGTAAAATAAATAATGGTTGAATATACAAGAAAATAAGCAAAACCAATGTATTCCTTCATTGTTATACCTATTAACATACCTAAAAAATTATTTGTCATTTAACAAATACATAACAAATACATTAGAGATAGCAAAAGATTAATATATTTTTTGTTCCACACTAAAATACTGTCGTACCTACCGACATATTGAAACATGGCACAGACAGTGTACTATCGGACTGTCATAAACAATAGTTCCGTTAACTGTAAATCGTTGATTTCCGAAGGCATTTGACAGTTATTAGATTGGATTTCTGATAAACTATACTGTCTTGTCTGAGCTTCTTGATGGCTAAATTAAATTTCAAGTTACAAACATAAAGTTTATCTAAAAAGCCAATAGAAGTAATTGTTTAAGTAGTACGGTACATGGTACACACACATTTTATAGTACAATAAAACACAGAATATTTAACAAAAAAACTTAACATTACAGGATTCAAACAAACCCACATCCGCTGGTGGTTGGTGGGTTAATATGGTAAAAAGTTAAAATCCGTTTCAATTTAATGAAATACAAATATGAACCTTATTTACTACCCTTAAGTGTTATTATTTATTCTGTACTACTAATGTATAGCCGCCGGGTTTCACTATTCCTTAACTATCCGTTAACGGAAGATTTAAAGATCGAATTAGGAGGAGTTCAAGACACATTTTAATTCAATTTAGTGCGAGGAGGTGCGTGAGAACTCCAACGTTTCATTCATTCATTAGGCACTAAGGGAGTGACCACATAATTATTATGCGTGCCCTTCGGCATTTTTCTATTGCTCTTTTTCTTTGTATCGCGCAAAATATTATAGAGCAAGTTGCAAAATAAGTCACTAAGGAGCCGATTGACGTGCAATGCAAGAGCCTATCGGCCAATGAAACATCAACCTAATACATAATGTTAATATTTGATGTTCAAATTATAAATCGCGCGTCATGTCAACAAACAAACTCTTACGTATTTACGATACATGAAAATATGCACAACGCGCGCCGGTCGATGTAATATCGTATATGATACGCCTTTGCGCGATAGAAAGAAATAGAGCAATAGAAAAATGCCGAAGGCCGCTCATAGTGTGTTCGCTCCCTTACTTTCAGCTGCAAGGAAGGAGGTGCGTACTGCGTGAGAACTCCACCGTTCCGCTCATTCATTAGACACCAACTAATTGTTTAATAACCGAGTCATCACGATTGGTAACGCGATACTGTGATAACGGACGTAAAAAATGTATACCGGGCCTTTTTGTTGCTTTCAACTGTCTGTTTGAGAATTAAGAACAATTAGTAAATTGGTAATTGTTGGGCTTTCACACTTCTTTTTTTATTGTTACTAAAAAAATACCGGAATAAGGCAAAACAACTGTGTAACGAACTCACGTCCTTCATCGCAATTCGGGTGAATTCTCCGAAAGCTGAGCTACCGAGACCTTTAGAAGACTGGTTGAATTGAAACTTTCTAGTTATATGTCTTTCCTATCAATATTTTATATAGAAAATAAACAAAACAAATAGAGTAACAAATTGATAATACGCACGAAAACGCTAAACAAAGTTTTTACCAAGTTACAAGAAAGTTAATCGAACGTTAAATCAAAATTGACCGGTAAACTTGGTTTATTTTCCAATCCAAGATTCAATTTTGCTTGACAATAGTTGCTGGATTTTCTTGAAATTCTCTACGGGGAAACTCGGTAAGCGGCTTTGCTTTGTCCCTCATAAAATCTCGAGTTCTATGTGAAATCTTTTTTATTTTGACGAAAACAAAATATGTCGTATTTTAATTTGTAAAGGAAATCTTTGAATAATGTACTAAGTATTGTTAAATGAAGTGTTGTATATGTGACGATGACGGGGTGATGAGTTTGTAAATAAGTACCTAGTTAACATCCGTTAACTAAGGATATCAAGTAAAACAGAGGGTTAACTAACATTGACATAGTTCATTGATTACCTAGTTGTAGAATTCCTTTGTGTAAGAAATTTAACGAATGCAAAGTAAAAATGTGGGAATGGAACTGACTAAGTTTTTGTATATTCATCGTCATCATCATATCAGCCGCACGACACCCACTGCGGGCAGCGCAGTACCGATCGTCGTGGAGATCCTTAAGGTAGGCCACCTTAAGGATCTCCACGACGATCAGTACTGCGCTGCCCGCATCCAGTGGCTTCCCGCAACCTTTACCCTCACGTCGGTCCACCTTGTCGGGGGCCTACCCACGAACCGTCGTCCGGTGCGCGGTCGCCATTCTAGAACCTTTCCGCCCCAACGGCCATCAGTTCTTCTCGCTATGTGTCCCGCCCATTGCCACTTCAGCTGAGCAATCCTTCGAGCGATGTGGGTTACTTTAGTTCGCCTGCGGATCTCCTCCTTTCTGATTCGATCACGCAGGGAAACGCCGAGCATGGCTCTAAACAAGCCCACTTAATTTTTTTTTCGCTAGAAACCCATTGGCTTATCTTCTTAAAAATCCGTAAAATTTTAGAGTAGCACTTACGTATTCTTTACTGAATCTTGACATTATTTGGGGAGCGCCATAGCTGTTATTGTTTGTCAACAGTCTTGAGTTTACTTACGTTGAGTGGCGTTTAACTTCACATGTTTACTTTATTTCCCATAAAGACGAACGAATCGAAGCACATGTTTGAGTTTGGAAGATTTTCTTGCAATGTCATTGCGCAGGTTTACTTTGGCAAATTACAGTTTTGTCTGGTTTTTTCTGTATGTATGAATCATAAGTAGATAATCATAGCAGTAGGTACTTTTTGTAACTAATCGTATTTTTTAAAATTAAGTTACACATTTTCAGACATTGCAATACAAATCAGGTAGGCTACTTCTTTGGATAATCCCAAACGTTTATCCTAATTTTGAACTATTCGTGTATCTACTTTCAGCCTCTGACCAAATAAAAAAGTAAAACGGAGTCTTCTGAACAAAGCGGTGAGGCCTGTAAAACTACGCCTTGGCTGTGTACATATACAGTTCACGCACACACGTGTAACGAAACTACGCCTTGGCTTTCATATAAAACCCTGCTGCCCGACCCCCGCCCGCCCCCTTGTACTCACACATGTACCGTCAAAAACCGGCCTCACTTCATTGTTCGCAACGCTCCATCTTACTTTTTTTATTTGATCTGAGCTTTCATCCAAATCCGCTCAGGCATTTTTGTATGATTGAGCAAATACAGTTACGATATATAGAATAATAATAATACCGTTGATCTAAACCTGCCTTTTAATATTGAATAAACAAAAAACCAAATGTCTTGCTCAAGCTGAACCTTTACAAATTCTTTCAATTACCATCCATCAGGCAACGGAAGGGTTCGATTGCTGGAGATCCTCCTGTAAACTACCTCGGACCGAAGCCATAGTAAACTGTGCGGTAAAGTTTAAAAAAAAAAACTTGTAAGTTGATCCTAGTAGAAATAACATGTGAAACCGGCCAAATGCGAGTCGGACTCGCTCACCGAGGGTTCCGTACCATATAATTAGTTCAGAAATCGAATTCGCAGTTTTTTTTCGAGATTTTACTGTATTTTTTTATTTTTTTTGCGGCTTAATGACCAATATCTCTTTTTTACGTACGTTAACTTGAAGTTTGATTTACCGCACCGGACCGTAGTAGACCTGAGGTTTTAATTCCATCTCGAAACCTCCATGCGTTCCCAAGATAAAGGGTCTTGACAGACAGACAGACAGACGGACAACAAAGTGAGTAAGGAAGAAGCTGTGATCAATAATCCTTAAAAAGTCCGTTTGTTTGTTACGCCTTCACGTCTTAACTAGTGAACCGATCATCATTGCATACACGTTGTCAGGAGTACAGAGAAGGACATAGGGTACTTTTTATCCTGACAAAAAGTATTGTTCCCGAGGGATAGCAAAAAAACCTTTCCACGCAGACGAAGTCGCTGACGGCCGCTAGTAAGTAATATTGGCATTTAAGCACTTGTACCTACTTCTTCCATTATTGCGTACAATATGTCCAAAATAAAATTACCTTTTATTTTTCTATAGTTATTTTGCCTAGGTGAATGCAATGCATCCATGATCAAAAGCTCTGTCTGTCTTAACCCTTAACACCAAATCCGATTTTCTACCCACAGAAAACAACAACTTAGCACCGTTCCAAGTGTTCCAACATATGTTGGCAAAACTTACACTACTGCTTTCTCCTGTCTTAGGGGAGCCACCCTTTATTTGAACGCGTGACTTGTTACAGCGACAGCAAAGGGCAAATATCTCGCATCACTTCACCACAATAAATATAGCTAAAGCAGTAAGTAAAGTAGTAACGCAACTACATTTTACCTACATAGTTACATACAAACGTCAGAATCAGCGTGAGCAAGGTTCAGCTCAGTAGCCTATTCTCTAGCCAGTCCGAAGTGCCGCATCGTGTTAGTCAGTACCTGCTGACTACTCATCATCATCATCCTCCCTACCCTTATCCCAATTTATTTGGGGTCGGTGCAGATCGTCCTTCTCTTCCATTCCTTTCTATCACTCGTCATCTCCTCATCCACTCTCTTCACATTTCTATCATTCCGCACACAATCCATCCAACTTGTCTGCTGTCTTCCTCTTACTATCCGGCTCTCAACTTCCATATTCATTACTCTTCTAGTAAGATGCCTTTCATCCCTTCTCATAACATGTCAAAACCAAGCCAGATGGTTCTCTTTCATTTACCTGCTGACTATGTCACGCTCTAACCATAGCGCTCCGAGCCTCTTTCAGCATAACGAGAAAAAAGTTTAGTTGAAATACTGCTTTAGCTATCTACTGTGACTTCACCGTACTTGGACAACCCCAATACAGTTGGCATTAAGTTGATTTGCTTAACATGTTGCTTTGAGACAAATGCGCCACGGTTCAGTGCCAACCGCGTAATTAAGGGTATTGTTAGAAGTCATTTTGATGCATTATTGTAATTAAATTCGTGGCGATTTGGATGCTTCTTTGGTGTTGCGTGACTTAAAGGGAGGGTGCCGGGTGGTTGGTTTTAAGTTTTTGTTACTTCTGCAATTAAGTCAAGCATCTCTATTTATACGTTCTAATGGTATCGGCTCTTTTTTCAACAAGTTCTTTAACACAATTTCACAGTATAATATCGTGTTTTTATAAAAAGTAATAAATACAGATCTCTTTATTCTGATGACGTTGTTACTCCAGTGCTTAAATCTCTTGAAAGGATGCATAAAAGCTCTACAATTTCAAGAAACAAGATTACTTGAAAGATCCCGGTAACTCTGGTTGTCATACTTTACGAACCACTAACTAGAGATAGTTATTATCTGAAGTTCTATAATTCAGTACCTTTCCGTAAATCTTGATTTTCCTTAAGCCTCTTAACAGTTCTTGGATAGCACAAAATCCCAGATTCCGGGAAACAAGACTGACTACTCGAAACCGTTGAAGAGACACGAGGTACCACTGTCAACATTTGCGGAGATGCTACGCGCTATTTAATATACCCATTTATTACCACTGATTTCATATATATTCTGGGATCAAATGATGTGATGAGAGGTTAACCATCGCTCTTGGAATCAAACCCTGGCCTTGGTACCTTCTGCTCAGACGCCAAAAGATCCTCTTACTAGGGGAAGGTATTTTTACATGCCACACATTTGTCCTAATGTTGGCAAGTCTAATTCTAAATCGTACTTGTAGCTCTCTTAAAATACAACTCGCCTTTTTTATGCACTAGGAGATAGTTCTTGCCCTTCAACTCACCTGATGTTAAGTGACGATAAGGCCGAAGGTGGAAGCGCACTACACCCGGAATCCTCATCACTGAGAAACTAGCTATCTTACCTCTAACTGCCGGAACACATATTTGTTTAATGTTTAGGGGTGTCAGTCTTAGGTAAGTTGGTGGTAGCTAGACAGGCGAACTTGAAATAAGCCCTACCACCAACCAATGACCTGTGAAAGGACTACCGAATTATTGACAAAACCAGAGGTAGTTTTATTCTTAAAACGATTGTCAAATTAGGGTCTAAGAAGTTCTTTGAAAGTGCACAAAACCTCGTGATTCCAAGAAACAAAACTAGGTAAGTACTTGGCTCTCGAGTTGCTGAAGAGGCACGAGGCGCAACTGTCAACATTTGCGGAGCGCCACGCGTATGTTTGCTCAGCCCATTCATTATCGCGGATTCCATACGAATGCAGGGGTTAACTGCTGTAATGAGAGATTTACCTTCGTCTCATATTGAGAGATTTGGAATAACATTTGTAGAAGGTTCGAAGTTAAAAATTGGGTTTGATTTTGCAGAACTGCCAATATCGGGCTCTTTTATTTCATGTATTTTATCTTCAAGCATGACTAATAACCTAATTATATTTCTATCTAAAGAAAACGTTTGAGAGCAATCAATCTCTGTGTACTAACTCGCATTAGTAGGAATTCTTTGATTTATTAGCCCTAGATGTGGGAGTTTACTTGTCATTATATTGTCGTCCTAGCCCTAACTTCATTTCAAATCACGGTGATTAATTGATACCATGTCATCTAAGTCACCAAATCGCCAATTTATTTATTTATCTTTATTGTACAGTGCAGAATGGTACAAGAGGCGGACTTAATGCTAGTAGCATTATCTACCAGTCAACCAATTAATATTTTACATATTTCTTTGATAGTATGTATAAGATTTTGTTAATCAATGTGAAGTTTTAAATTGAATACACTTTAGTTGGATCCAATTTAACTTGAGATACCCGACGGAATACATACAAATACAACCATAACATTTCTCATTTATTAGCGGTACAAATAAATTGAAAATAAAGCAGTGATCTGCGGCAAGTTCAGAGCACTTAGTGTCCGGACACGAAAGTGGCGGCGGCCGAGCGGTGGCGGGGCGGCGCGGCAGCGGAGCGGCGGCGGGGCGGGGCGATGAGAACGTGGGCACGAAACTTAGCGGTCCGTCAGCCGCGCTAGTAGTGTTGTGTCAGATGGGCTAAGTACCATTAAGGGCCCGTGGACCTACCGATTTGACCTACTGGTAGGACCACGGTATACCACTAACGTAACTTCTTATTTTTTTTTATTTCTATTGATGTGTCAAATGTGATGTTCCTATGGAAACAATTTCTTGTTAAATCGATACCGAAAAATATTCAAAGGACGAAATATATCCTATGTCTAAAAATTTTATTGAGTTCGAAAAAATGGTCTAAGTATAGGCGTTAACTAGTTTCAAAACCGGATTCTTTGCTCATCTTGTGTTTTTTAAATGATGTCCAAGATGCCGACATCCATACTAAATAAATAGGTACTACCTAGTAATCAAACAGACACTATTATATTATTCAACACAACACTACTGTAATCGCGGGCTACCAAATCCAACTAGTTTGTTCATTTGTTTTCGTCGCTCTCCTCCCGCCCGTGCATCGCTCGTCGCCCCGCGCCGCCACCGCCCGTTTCGTGCGCGTCTCCATACTGTGCCATACTGTTGAATGCATCGCCGCCGCTCCGCTGTCGCGCCGCCCCGCTGCCGCTCCGCCGTCGCAGTTTTCGTGCCCGGACACTTACGGTACAAATCGACGTATTTTTAATCTGTAAAAAAATCTCTTAGCCATACATTCTCGAGTGAAGTTGCAGAGAATCACTGTCTATTGTCAATTTAATCGCATTGTACAACGATTCAATCAATGGAATTGCGTCTCTGTTTGTGAATAAGTTTTCGACTGTTTCGTAGTTCGCTGAAACCTCTCCCGACACTGCATAATTTATTATTGCAAATACATTCTGTGCTCTAAAATGAGTAGCATTTTCATAATCTCCTGCCCCCAAGCTCAGATGGATAGTGCAATAAATATTGCATGTTATGGGGCTACAACATGCTATTTGCTCAGTCCCTTTTCAACCCTCGGTTTCATTCATAATCTACCATAAGATTCAATAACAACCTAAATTGCACCCTAACACCTGCACGCTCAGTTTATTTTTCAACTCGAGTTGAACAGCCTTTGATTTATGTTTCATATTACATTTTACACGCGTGGATTGGACGTGGCAAATGAAAAATGCAATTTTCTACTTTATCTCTTTTGGCTTAGAAACTATTTGGTTGAATCGCACCCTTTTTAGGGATCGGCTCCCAAGACATATCGGTCAAAATGTGGTGAAAAATTGATAAATAAACAAGTAACTAACTAATTAATTCGATTTAGATCAAGTTTCTATAAAAAAAGGTGTAAATTCAACTTTTCGAATAGAAAATCAAATAAAGTTCATTTAGCAACCTTCCATGTTTTTGGTTTAGGCAAACAACTTAAATTCTTATCTTTTCGTTTTTGTGAACCAAACTTACTGTTCATAAATATTTGAATTATTTATCGTACCACGGAACCCACTGGCTGTGTACGACTCCAGCTTGACGCATTTTCACGGGTCGTGCTCAACCCTTTTGTCATCGGGTCGTAAATTATCTACTTAGGTTTGCATTTGTCGATAAATTGCTGTTTATTTTTCTTCAACCGTGAAAGAGAACCGTCAACACGTTTTTTGATAATGTTATTGAATTATTTTCATATTGTTTTGTTTGGAAATTGTTTGAAGATTTATAACTGTAAAGACAATGTGATTTTAAGCTCAACGATTGATGATATTTTTCTGCAAGTTTCAGCACTAATTCTAGACTTCTTTTATTTAACTCTATTAACGGAAAACTACACCCTATTTAGCTGTTTGTGCTGTTGAGAAAATCTGGTCAAATCAAGTGACATTCCCTTTTTTGCAACTTCTAGCGTATAACAAACTTAAACTGTACCATGACTGTACCTAAGTACGTACAGTGTAAGGTTTTGGCCGAAGTAGCAACAAAGTACCTACTCGAATTGTAAAAATGTAACAAATCTCTTTCATGTCTTTTTTTTTCGGAATCTTTATGGGTATATTGGAATTACCTAACCCTGTCTGAAAATCACGAGGTTAGATCGATTATACGATTTCGGTATGCTTAATTTGGGTGAAAAAAGTACTGTTTTGTTAAATAAATCCGTTTGTGAAACCATCTTCAGGCAATCTTTAAACATAATATAGAGAAAAATGTAAATGTTAATATGTTTGGCGTACAATACGTGTTCAGTGTGAGGTATTCCGGTAATTTCATTAGCCGGAGATGGATCACAGGCCATCAGTATCAAATGACTGACTCGGTGTGTTTTCGTACATTTCTTCTTCGCCTACGCATCATTTCTGTATTTTTAATTCCGAGACTTGTGCCTTTCCTCGTCATTCCTTGAATATTTTGGTGACATATTGAATATTCGGTTTTTAATGTTGCCGGATATTAATAAAATGGGGTTTTTGGTGTTAGGAGAAGGTGGTTTAGATGTTGTCTAGGATTTCGATTGAATTATTTTTGAAATTGTCCATTGTTTTATCTAATATAACACAATGTCATACATAGCATTTAAACGACTGTGTTCGCATTTCAACAACATATTTTGACATTTCCATGGTGAGTTCATGAAGAATCTGAGCGGTTTCCTAACTTTTGATTGAATGCTGATGAACTTTTTTATTGTAAGCCATACTAATACTACTCCCATATTACCTCTTATCGGTGCCTGTTTCTTTATAAGTGAACACATAAGATAACATGGCAATATTATCTACACCTATCGGTACCGACCGACCCGCACAGACTCGCCTGCACCGGAAACCCATATCTTTATGTAAGCATTATAGCTCATCATCATCATCCCCCTACCCTTCTCCCAATTTATTTGGGGTCGGTGCAGATCGTCCTTCTCTTCCATTCCTTCCTGTCACTCGTCATCTCCTCATCCACTTCCTTCATATTCATAACATTCCGCACACAATCCATCCATCTTTTCTGCGGTCTTCCTCTTACTTTCCAGCCCTCAACATCCATATCCATTACTCTTCTAGTAACATGGCTTTCATCTCTTCTCATAACATGCCCAAACCAAGCCAGACGATTCCCTTCCATATTCTCTGTTATTGGTGCTACTTTCAAACTTCCTCTGTCATACTCATTCCTGATTTTATCCATTCGCTCAGCATTTTCCATTTCCCACAGGGTCCGGGTGCTGCTCTGCTCCATTATAGCTCATTCTCTCCATTATGGCATTATAGATAGAGAGATTATATATTCATTTGTGCATTAGTCCATTCCATCAGTCTGGTAGAAATTTTGGATCATCAGTCTGGAAAAAAATCAAAGTCTATACAGACTGATGCAATGGACTGATGCCAGACAGCATAAAATTATTTTCAAAACAAATTAAAAAGTTTTAAAAGCCTCCAAATGAGCTTTAAAATAGAGCTACTATTCTTATCAACTAAGATCTAAACCATCGGATGTTCATTGGTAGATTAGTACACAAGGTCAAAAGCTAAAAGATACCGCTACAGTACACAAGACGGCACATCAAGTTAATCACTTGAACTGCGAAAACAGCTTTCATTACGTAGGGCGTAAGACAGTCTCAATGTCAACATGTACAGTCTGATGTGCCGTCGTGTGTACTAGAGACTCATTTGTACTGGATATTGGAGTTTACGAGTCACTAATTTAGGTTAATGTCCCTTCGTATGATGTATTGTTAGAAATTTCATTTGATCGCAATCTAATGGTCTTTCCGTTGAAGAATGTTTAAGATCGGGAGAGTAGAAGCTATCTTTTAATATAATTGCTAAGGTTAAACACAATATAAGTAGATATGTAAAGTATCAAAATAATCATTAAATTCTACTCGTAGTTGGGTCATTTTCATTTTTGGTGAAAAACGACACATTTTTTTATTAGAAATTCTTTGCGTGTTTCTTGAAAAGACTCTTATGACATGTTCTCCCAAGTGTGTGGTAAAGCTTAACGACTTGTAGATATTGAGAAAAAGGGGTTTAAAACAAAAATAAAAGAACATGGATGTGACATTGGTCCACGGTGGTGACAATGGCGGGCCGGTACGCTTTGTGGTGGTGCTGCTGTATGAATACTTGTCACACATCAATTATCTAGCCTGGCGGTGTGACAGAATATTTATCCCGCTTGGTGGCCCTTAATAGATTCAGAGATTAAATTGTCCGGCCATGTATGTGACATTGGTCCATGGCTGTGACAATTAAGACTTCCAAGTGGTTTTTTAGACTACAATTGCCACTTTAAAAGATTTTTTGGTCACTGAAAAAGAACCAAAAACCTATATTTTGCATTGGGGCAAAATATAAACGTCAAGACCATGGTACAATATCCCACGGTCGTGACACCCACGGACGTGACATTTTCGCAACGTGTTTGCCTTAACCTTAAATAACAGATTTTCAAATAATAATTTAGACACGGTATTATAGCTGCTTTCTCTAATACTTAAACAAATATGCCACAAAAAATCGGTGGCTTACCGTTTGGAATGGTTATCACGTTTGTGACGCATTATGCTCGACAAAATGCCAAAAAATCAAAAAATTCTCTCACCGAAACCACAAACAATTGACAAACGGGAAATGTACGATTGCAAATGGCGACCGCATGTCATCGTCGGTGCAGTGTTGCCAGAATGAAATATTAAAAAATACCACTAGAATTTACGATAAAGTAGAGGTCCATGGTTGTGACCCAAAATCATTACGACAAAATATTCCAATCCACGAATCATTACTGAAGTGGAATATTTAATTGAAATTTAACTTTTCAGTATGGTTAAGGACTATAAAACGTGGGCGTTTAATAAAAGGCACAAATAATAACACGCCATAACCAGAATAACGCCTCAAAACGAGAGAAAATGGGTTTGCGTTTGCGACACAACATGGACGTGACTTTTGAACACATTTTTCATTTTTTATTTTTTACATATATATTTTTTGTTTCTTTTTTTGCTTGTCGATGTAAATATGATCTAAATTAATGGTTACAAAAAAGATTCTAATATGTTTTTGTTAAAAATATCCCTATTTTCACCATGCACACTTTAATTTTCGTAAATGAAAATGACCCAGTTATTTAGTAAAGTTAATATTGTTTTACACATTAGTTAACTGTAACTAAGTAAATTTTTTTAATTAACTTGCTGTTTCCCAGTAGTCCCAGAACTTGTTACTTGAAAGTGTCTCATAATATCATTAATCTTTTACAAACCAGGTATCTGTTTAGAGATAATTTTTTATACTTACTTATATGATAAGTTATTTGTTACTTAATGATAACTACAAGTAAAATTATATTATAATTTTTGTTATTCCATAACTCCATTGTATGGTTAAAAAGATATGTGACATAGGTTCTTGAATTTCATTATATCTTGCAAATAAAACAAGCGGAAATAGGTCGACCAAACCATTTTTCCCTCGTAAAGTAACATCTAAACCACCTACTTTTACAATAATAATAATAACAAATGCGCTATCCAAAGTACTACGATGGCTTCCACTCCTGTCAAGTATTTCCTTACATTTTTCCATTCCGTCGAGTCCTGTTGCCCAAACAATTAGTCCCGTGTTCCACTTTTTTTTGTCTTTTTTGCATAATGCCCTTTGAAACATGACTCAGTTTTTTTGGGACAAATATTGTTTGTTTTTCTTTGAAAAACTTATGTTGTTGAGACTTTTCGTCGGCTTTTACTGTTTAGAGAGTGTTGTTCGAATTGAATTTTTTTTATATTATTTTATTTATTGGAAAACTAAGTTACTTACTTCAATCAAATCTTATACTTAAACGAAATTGAACTGAATTGGTGATCAAATCAAATAAATATAAAAATGTACCTAATATACAATACAAATTATAATAATGTATGCACAGTGCACACTCAATATTATGTTACACACCATCTATTTTACCCTATGGAAATATAAATTTAAATATTATATAACACTTTCTCAAAATACCAAGACCTGGGAAGTTCTGGGACTTTAGGGAAACAGCAAGCTAATTAAAAAAAAATCTTTATATACTTACGTATACGCGTATTAAAATTATAGAATTGATTTTCCTTCAAGTTTTAGAAAGATCGTAATCTCAAAAAAATAAATAATAATGTTTCAAATACGCCACTTACGTAAAGTCAATACTGAGCTTTTAATTATCTTATATTACTATGCTAGCCATAAACGTACGTCAAATTTAAATTAACCCCAACTTTTTTCAAGCATCTTTAATATCAGCTTCTGAAAATGCTGACTGTTACTATCTCCTATAAAACTTTAGAGCTAAAACAATTAAAACCTCATTTCTAAAGTCTAGAAAGCTGCTTCACCCGACTTCAGTTTCAAAATTAAAAATGTATTTCCCAACTTCACTTAAAAGGAGCATTCCGTACTTCATTAAACAAACCATTAACTCCGTAAAACAAGAAGTTAATCTCTCTGGATTTTAGTTTAAGTTTTTTAATACGTTTACTTTGACACATCCGTCTCGTATCGTTGAATAATGGTCCCGGCCCATTAAAATATCTGTCTCATCTCCCTTCGTGTATAAAAATAGACGATTTGACAGTTACACCGCTTGCGTACGGGATTCCTTCTGGTATCTGTTTGACACTTGTAGTAGTTTTTGTTTATGGTTTACGTTAGGGTATCATTAGGCCCCTTATTATAATAATAACTAGGTACGGCACTCTTGTAACCATAGTTTTTATTTTAATTTTATAGGTATGGTCACAGAATAACTAATTATGGTCCTAAACGTTGCGTCGCACTTTTACATTCAATGTTCTTGTGATGTTACCGACCGACGTTACAGCGTCGTTAGATTTCTCTTTGGTCTACCTTCGAAATTCTAAATTTCAGTGAAGAAGTTGACAATACACTTAAATACGGAAAAGACGTGGTTTTAGTTGCTCGTGCCCTATCCTCAACATGTGGGTTAACTTTCTGATTGACATACTTGGGTATTTGGGCAATCATAACAGCAAAACTTGTATGCGTTTAACACGATATGATGAAAGAGTACCATACAATGTAGTTAACGCGCGTACCATTAAAATGTATCTAGTTAAGCAAATACTACAATCGAACGAAAGTAATAGTAAATATTTAACTATCGATACCGTTTTATCGAATAGGCACGCCGATAACTAGACCAAAGGGTCTCACGCTATGCATCACCCCGGCAGGTTTTACAGTACCATCCATACCATAGTAGAATCAATCTACTTACCACAGATAATATAATACTATAGGTTTTACGTAAAGTGCCAAGTTTGTATAAGTCCCATTTCAACTATGAGCGATCAACCATCGACTCCAAGAAGCTTATACCTCCCTCCAATGGAGATTGCACGGCCAGTGTCATAGTGAAGATGGAAAAAATGTCCTTGAGTGTCGTGACGGCTTATTGCAACCTCTTTCTTTAGTGTTACAATACGTGTTCATTGTTCGTCGTTCGTTCGTTCGTGAGAAACGAAAACGTATTGTAAAACGAAAAGAAAGAGATAGCAATAAGCCGTGACGTCACTAAGGAGTCTTTTTTTCAATCTACACTATGATACTAGGCGTGCAATCTCCATTGTGGGTATAAGCTTCTTGATCGACTCATTGGCTTGACTTGACACGTTGGAGCTCTCGCAGACTACAGACTTACTATCTGCCGATAGTTGGGTTTGGTCTGTAGTCTGCGGGACTCTTCTCAGACTGATATGCAATGCATAGTTTATATGTGACTTGTTACAATGACCATAACTCGATGGCACCATAAAGTTGAAACCGTTAACACCCACCTCTCACATCAATCTTAAGATAAGGCAGTTGTATCATTTGTTTAGATAAGAAAAAAACACGGAATTGTTTTCTTTATGAAGATGTATGTCAAAAGGCCATGTGTTGCCATGATAATTATAACGTTCGGTAACATGGAAACGGTAAAATAAAATTGTTTTTTTTAGTTGTCAACTTATAGCACGGAAAAGAAATCGAAACAACAATACCATTTAGATACCCCGTTAGATTTAAATTGACTGTCATTTTGCTGGCAGTTTTATAATTTGGAATTAGTATTTGAATTACCTACTTTATTTTACTTGTCTTATTGAATTCAAAGCCAACAAAAACATCATAGAAGGTAAGCATTTTGTAACTTTTCAGAACAGTATCTATCGATGTCCTATTTTTTGTTAGGTTCTTACAAAAATTATGGGAACGATTTCTTTTTGTCAGTCTAAGGCGTGAAATACACAGAAGCGACGCGGCACGGATACGGCGGCGATGCGGTGCAGATGTGAGACTTTCGGATGCTTTCGGCCAATCAAATACACGTATCGCCACCGTCGCCGCCGTATCTGCGCCTTATCTCCGCCGCATCGCTTCTATATATTTCACGCCTAACTTAGTGGCCATGTTTTGGTCTAAGCCCCATCTTCTGGTTGTCACAGTCTGTGATTGGTAGCGTCGTGTACGAACGGCCATTGAAATACTACACAGGTTGCAAAAAATCATGTTTTTTTTATTTTAATCAAAAATTGCTGATTTTTTTTAAAAAATCGAGATTTTTTTTATTTATTTGATTTTTATTAGGTTTTGCAACCATTTCCCTAGTTTTTCTTGTGGGCGATATTTCTATTTAGGTAGAATTGATGTATAGTGCTGGCAACACCGCCAAAAAAAGTAAAATGTTACATTGACCCGAAAAAACGATTTGAGTAAATTTAAGTTTCCAGTGTTTATATTTCAGAAAATTATCGTAATTATCTGTATCAGTCTGTCTATGCTACTTGCATTGCATGTAATGAATGAAAGAACCTAATCATTATTGTTATATTTTTACTGACACAAAAAATCTAATATTTGATTGTTGGTTTTTATTGCGATAAATAACGTACATTCTTTGTAAAAACATTGTTTTCGAACATTACAGTTGATTAATATGCAGTCCCAGCGTTTAATTAATTCCTTTTTCGGATTTTGATTTAAATCAGTGATTTTTATTAAAAAAATCATGCAATAAAAATCGTGATTTAAATCATGATTTAAATCAACTTGATTTAAATCATGCAACCCTGGTGCTGTGAGCTGTGACTATTTCGAAACTCGTTGGTGATTAGAGTTTGCAACCAGTTTATTTTCAGTCGCGCCGTGTAAGATGGGGCTTAGTATTACAAAATTTTGGTGAATTTCACACATTTATCTAGACTTAATTCTAAAAAATATGAACTTACTTAATATGGGGTAGATTATACCTTTACGTCGGGCTTAGAAAATTCATACCTAGATCAATTTGAAGTATTAACAGTAATAAAACTGCTTTTAGTCAATTAGTAGCACATTGACCTGACTGATAACTTAAGTATTGGTAGAGAAGTAAACGTGTACTTCTTACATCATAATACTAATTTTACTCCCGAATGTAAGTAGGTAGGTATCTAATGGTCTAAAAATCAAGTTATTCAAACACGAGCCTCATCAAATCCATAATATTTTTGAAATGACGTAACACTGAGGTTCTCAAACTGGTTTCAATGACCATAAACCCGCCGTGGAATGGGCCAGACAGCTGTTAACTGTGCCGTAAATCGTGGTCAATATTTGAACAATTTATTTTTGTATAAATAACGTCTGAGTGGATAACTTGTTTGGTAGTAACTAAATTGTATGATGATAAAAAGTTCTAGAAAAGGTCCAAATACGATTTGGACCTTTTCGAGGACTTTTAAGAAAGGATTTGTTTTTTTTTCTTCTAAGTTCGTTTTAGGTATATTTGGCTTTTCAGCACCAGGATGTTTAAATTTGCCAAAGTTGCCATTAAAATAAAATAAAAAGTAAGTACCTACCATCAATGAACCAAAAAAAATTTTTATATGATGACCTCCTTGGTTGGACATACCTGTTTTTTGTACACCGGTTTTCATGATGTCGCCTTCGCAGAGGTTCCGGGTTCAATTCTCAGTTAAAACCAACTTAGAAAACAAACTTTTATATATTGTCATGTCACAGGTCTGGGTGTTGTGATACCTATCACTGACTTTGGAATTGAAGCATGTACTCAATCATTTATTTATTTAATTGCGTATAGTAGTGTACTAAATATGAGATGAAAGTCTCGAAAAGCTGGTCGTGGTTGGTGGAATAGAAGGCAAGAGAGCCCAAAGTCGTTCGTCAACCAGATGGTCTGACCAAGTAAGATAGCAAAGCAACCTCCTCAAATTCCATCAAGCAGTGTTAGCAACTATGGAATGAGACCGATGGAGGGAAATCGTAAAAGCAGCCGGTGATCACGATCCTCAATTATGAGGAAACGATTAAGAGAGAGAGTAGATTTGAGTTTCTAGTCCCAAGCATAGATCTCTATAGTTTAATTAAGTGCAAAGCAAATCACAGATGTTCCTAATTTAGTTCAAATAACTGCCACGATTGCTTATGCGGCGCTTGTGTGCAGTCATTATCAATAGAGCTCAAATTCTTCACACAATTGCTCTGCAGTTCACCCTTGTTTGCTTAAAGGATAAGTGGTAAAAACGCGTCACTGTTTAACTTTCCTTATCGTCAGTCGCTGGGAACTGGGCAGTGGCGATAAGAGAAGGATTTAGTTTAATGACCAAAATTATGAGGGAGTTATTTATAGCTCAGCTGAAGAGGCAATGGGCGGGACGCATAGCGAGAAGAACCGATGGCCGTTGGGGCGGAAAGGTTCTGGAATGCCAACCGCGCACCGGTCGACGCTCCGTGGGTAGGTCCCGACAAGGTGGACCGACGATCTGGTGAAGATTGCCGGAAGCCACTGGATGCGGGCAGCGCAGGACCGATCGTCGTGGAGATCCTTAGGGGAAGCCTATACCCAGCAGTGGGTGTCGTGCGGCTGATATGATGATGATGATGATTTATAGCTAAATATAATACTTAAGTTTTTAGTATCGTGATCTCGGACGACTAGTGTCAGTCTGTCAATCAATCGCCATGGAGTTCGACATCCTATCTAACGAACTACTCTGAACATGAAGCACTCATGGCGGAACTTGACAGAATGATCGTAGTCGATCACGTTTGTGAAGCAACGCTCGGTCCGGCCAGGTTTCGGATGGGTGACCGTTACGGGCTTTGGAGGGCACGTCTTACCCTCGGTCCCGGCTGTTGTCATCTGATAACAGTCGTTAAGCCAAGTTAGAGGCCTTACAGGCGGCTCGATAAACTAACACTAGAGGTGGTCACTAATCCTCATTCGATAAGAAGAAGAAGACTCTGAATATTTTCTTTTTTCATGCTTTTCAGTACCTTAAGCATGTTATTTTCTTGTTTCGTACTTTTCAGTACCCACACCTAGAACTTTAGCATCTACCACAAACATCTATACGAGCAAAAAAGCTCATAAAAGATCTATTATCTATGGAAATTTTTATTTCGCTTCTCGGCGATAGATGGCGTTGAACATATTTCTCATACAAAGTTACTCTATCAAATTTTTACGCCATTTTTTTCTCGATTATACAGAACCCGATTTTTTTCCGTGTCGGTATTAGCTTTTTAATTTCTTTTGAAAGTCACACTTATCGTAATAAATAAACACCAATAGCACTACTTACTACTCAAAAATATATCCATACAATACTCTTGTTTTCTTTGTTTATGTTTATTTGATGAAAATGAAATGCCCTAAATTATTTCTTAAAAACACTGTTCAAAACGTGCATCAAACCCACGACATTTTCCAAAATCTACCACCTGTTAAACCGAGTAATCACATTACTTTCACGAATTTTTTATCCCGCGAATTCAACCCTAAACCCTCATGTTAAAAACCTTTTTTTGGAAGAGGACTTTCATAATTATGATTTACGATTATGACATCTACTACAATCGCAATAAGATGCGTATTCCTTTGAGAAACTACTTACCGCAGACTACCTGCCGCACTATCTATTATTAAAGAACATGTGTTCCGAAGCCAGTAATTTTCTGACCGATATTCTCATTATCCGGTCCATTTTACGCCTTCGCCTGTGCCGCATCGATACGCGTCTAAAAAAAGTTTTTATTGTCTGTGGTTTCCCACAGATTATGTAGGCGTTCGAGACGGCGCGTTTAAAAAGTATCGCGAATTGAAATCTTTATTATAAAAAAGGAAAACTGAAACTTTGTTAATTAAAGCACTATAAATAGTAGGTGGTATTCTTAACTATTAATTTATATGTAATTAAAACGAAACTTTGCGGTTAATTTCACGTTGCATTAAAATGTTGGGCGGTTTTGCTCGGTTATGCTTATGCGGAAGCATTTGTCTTTGACTTTTTCTTTACGTGTAAAGAGTATGGAAAATAACCTCACTTCTGCACTTTTTCAACTTTTTCGTTCGTTTTTTTATCACTATCTTAAGCACAATTATCTTTCTTGAAAAATAATTAGTGGAGCTACTTCACAATACGTTAAAGTGTATTTTGATGTGAAATGCAATACGTTTCCGCTATTATTTACGCCAATAATTCTGTTATATCAGGATGATATTCTGTTTTTTTACAATCTCATCTGTGAGGTTTATACGCATTTTAATAATTGTAGCTACCACAGAATACCTAATAGTACAAGTTAGCCAATAGAGAATCTCTTTAGCTTGTCGTATATATTTTTTTGTGGCCACAACTTTACGTTTTCTGTATGAAAATATGACCCCCACAAACCATGTTTTCCTATCATGAATGAGTTTCTTTTTTTTTTAAGGAGTTTTTATTAATTCACACACTATAGCCCGAAAAGTAAACGTGTGCCTATCAGTATTCCAACAACAGATTTTAAATATTTTACCATAGGAGTACCATACACTTGTATCGTATTCTGAACACCCACCTTTTGAAGCCTAAAATGGCTGCCCTTCCCTTTGACATGTAAATTCGTCTGTACAGACAAATTTGATATACCTTAGCTTATAGGACAAGGGAGTCCTATGGGAGCTAGCACGTGTCCGGAAAATCCAGTTGGATATGCATTTTTAATGAAACCATAATATATTCAACTTTGAGGTATCGAACGACCATCACGGAACTTATAAGCGCATTAGAATAGCTTGATGTGGAATTATAAAGACGAAATTGTAGGTTTCACAGTAAATATACGATACGAATGAAATGATACTAAAGGCATTGTAGTAATTATTTGACTAGGGGTTAAAGAATTGAAATAATGGGTCCAAAATGGTAGATCTTTTTTATTTCTTGTACCTGTGACATTAGTCAGAGCTAGTTTTTACAATATTCAGTCACAAAGCTTGTTTTACAAATACAATTTGTTGGTATCCAACAGGTCCTTACAATTATTACAATTTAACTCACTTATTGCTAAAATGGTGGATTGAGAAAAAATCATGTTGTAATGAGTTCTAAATGACAGTAAATCATATATAAATTAAAATAAATCTCTATTTGAGGTACAAATACGTAGAGCTAAAAATCTAATTGAATGATAATAAAAAATACCTTGTACACTTGGTAAATTATTCGACTTCATAAATAAATTGCATAGAACCCTAACTCAGTCAGTATGAAAGACTTGTAATGAAATGGACTGAAAGAATAGAACAAATATTTTTACAATATTAATTCAGAAACGTAAAGGGAATGATCTGGAAAAGTTATGTAGCTAAGTAATTGGATCTTCTCTCTCTAGTTAAACAGATTTTCAGTCTGTATCATTATTATTCGAGAGGAATAAGTCTTAATAATTGGGATTAAAGTTCATACTTTAACCCCTAAACAACTAATAAAATTGCCGCTTTTTTCTCACATATAGAGGCTCTTATATCTTTTATGATGATGATAAAGATGCTTCTGTTACTTGTTATTATTTCGAATTATGAACACAACGAATTAGCTAAGGGTACAACGTTAAAAAAAGTATTTTAAAGTTACTCCTTTTTTCGTTAGCAGAAATGACCGCTTAATTCGTTGTAACTTAGCCGATACTTATTTTTTTTAACATAACACACGTGGCATTAGTTAGCCGAGTGTTTTATACATTTGTGTATACAAGTTTTAAAACATTGGCGTTTATGGCTGTTAAATAAATTAAGACAATGTTAGTATGGAATGTGCAAATTCTCCATGCAAAACGGCAATTTCATACTTAAACCCTGTAAGAGGAGATTGATGTAAATAAATAACTATCTTATAAGAACCACCCTTTTCTTTGCAATTGCGATAAAACATAAACATCTTGGCGGTTTTACTCTTATGGCATATTTTTGGCACCATCTTGGTGTTGATTTTCACTCATTAACATACGTCTGGTTAAGTATTTGGACAAACAATATTTTTTCTGCCTCACACTATGTTTTTAGAGTTGGTTTATACTGCGAAGATGCAGTTCACATGATCTTGTTGACTTGACTCCAAACAAAAAGTAATACCTAGCAGTGGCGAAGGGTCCATACAAGCCGATTCCCATTGGCTTACCTTTAGAAATCCCACCCCACTTATCCACTATGCAGTTCATAAAATTTTTCATCATTTTTGTAGAGCGGCTTACCTTCGCCATAATTTCACCCCTCGCCACTGATACCTAGTTATATTTTTGGACTTTACATGCTCGCAGTAAAGGACCAATTCAATCCATTGAAAAGCTATCTTACGAACCTATTTCAGAAAACTCGATAAGAGATTAGTCCAATGGCGTTCAAATTTGGTGCTCCACAAGGAAGCTCATTGGGACCAACCCTACTTTGTATCTATCATTAACTAAAGATATATCATGCTTTTCTACAATCCATAATGTGTTGTCAAACATCGCATTATCTTCCGATATTGATTTTTGGGCTTACCCTTTTCAAGAAATTTTATTATCAAATTTAAATCCACAAGCATATATACTCTTTTTTTATTTAAGTACAAAACAATGAAAAAGCTATAAGCGGGCTTGTCCATTTCTGAGGCGACCTTATCAAGGAGTACCTTAACCAGTATAGATTGATCGAAGACCTTACCATTAAAAAAGATGCAATCTTGTGCAGCAGGTAAAAGAGACCAGTAAGATTATTAGTTTTGCTTCCTTTAACAAAAGTAAAATTTCAAAAATTCTAAGTCGTCAAAGTTTAACTCCTCAAAAAGATTATTTTGTTATAAGCAACATGGATAAAGAAATAAACCATGTTATAGCGAGATAAGTAACTATCACCACTCTTGAAACAATTCCTCTCATAAACTTTATTTTATTAAACATTCACAAATGATCATTTTTCTTATTTAACTAATCATCAATTTGTTTGGCATACAACAGATTTCTTTAAAACAGCCATTCAGAGAAAATTTTGTACAAATGTTGATCCAAGAAATTCACGAGTTGAGTTTAAACATTCAATCTGTGATTAACGCGGTGCAAACAAAAGAAACGTTGTCAGAACATTCTGTCTACGGATTGCAAATTGTACCTACGCAATTTGGAGGAGGTATGGTGGAGGAAGCGCCAAGTTATAAGCGATAAACATTGAATTAAGTTATTAAACATTAGGTGAGGTGGGGAAGTTAAACTGCAGAGTGAGGTGATGAGTTTTAAAATTGTTTTCATTTTTGTAAATTCAGTTCGTTAACAATATAGTTGGTTACAGTAGTTTTATGTATGTTGTTCACTCAATGATCGTAAGCAGCAATCACGATTTAAATCAAGTGATTTTTTGAATAAAAATCATTGATTAAATCAAGTTGATCTTTTTCTCTCTTATATTTATATAAAAAACTAAAAATCTTAATTTTGAATAATTGATAGACACACAAACGTATGTTAAAATTAACTTTGTGTTAGAATTACTGCACAATATTGTTTTTTCTTAAAAAAACTGCCAAATAATTTGTCCTTATATCTTCCACAAGATATTTTTAACTATTTTATTGATCTTAACTTGTGTTTCTTCGAAATTAAAGTGTCAAATAAATAAAACATAAGCGTGTTGTGGTTTTACGCACTATTTTAAGTAGATTTTAAAGGCTCAAGCAAAAAATCGAAAAAATCAGATTTTTTTCGATTTTTTGCAATAAATCAGTGATTTTTGATTTTTTGCAAAAAATCATGATTTTTTCCAACCCTGACCGTAAGTAAATGCAGGTAAAAAGGATATGGTAATACACTCGGCGTCAGAAAAAGCGCACCTTTTAAAAAAATTCTTCGAAGTTAATTTAATCTTATCTAATTTAATAGTAAGTGTTGTTATATGCTTCTTCCTATTCGGACATAGCCAACAGTCTCTAGAAACCGTTGGAATACTCGTCGATCGGAATCAATAACTAAGATTCAGTTTCTGAGCAACATTACATTGACTCATTTTTTACAATTTTTGAGCAACTTCATGGGCAATAGTAACCGTCTTGGGTATTTCATTTTTTAATTGAACTGTTGAAGTGTGTTTCCTCCATCATCTCGATAGCGAATTTACCCGCATTACCTAAATTGACCCCTTTTACTTCACTTTTATGGCGGCGCAAGCAATAACGCTTCAAGCGTTTAATTATGGTAACTGTTATGTTAATAAAATCAAACAATTATTAATCGAAAGCTCATTAAATGTACTTTCAATAGATATCAACATTTACACAATTAAATGCTAGCTAGCAATAACGGGTGGCCAAGTCTAAACTTATTTTCGAAAAGGTGCGATTTTTCTGACGTCGAGTGTAGGTAAATAGTTTTTAGCCTGCTTGTAACCACTAGTGTGGAGGATTATAGCTTTTAGGTTTTTTAGTTTGTTCATGTTTTTATATTTCTCTATGCTGGTCTATCTTGTTTATTTACTGGAGTTATGTTTTGTAATACTGTCACATTGATTGTAGATTTTTTTTCACAACTAGTTTCCCATAACACCCATTAAAATAGTTGTTTAAGGTAGTAGTTATTTAGAGGCAAGATAGCCAGTTCCTCTGTGATGGATGATCCGTGTTAAGTATGTTTCCACCTAGCTTGAACGTCACATTACATCAAATATGATGAAGACACTTAACCCCTGTAGTTAACAAAACTAAACTCAAAATTGTATCTATGCCACAAAATAGATATAAGTCTATGCTCTCCATAAAGGGGTATAAGTAGTTAACACTCAAGTCAGAGCCGTATGATTCACAATCACACCCATAACTAAAACGTCTACCACCCTGAATGCCACTCCAGTGATAGAATTAACAAACGGAGATACTTGTCCTGTTTTTTACCATGGGGCGTCTGGATTAGAATTTAAACGTGACAGTGAAAATTAGCAGGCCGTCAGCGCTGCCGCATATTTTGTGATTATGCAAAAGACTTTAACAGCGTTTGCAACCGTTACTCGACTGAAAATGTGTTTGACGCGTAATTTCATTATTTTATTGCGTTATAATTGAATTTGTGGATGGCACTGCTGGGTTTTGTGTGAATTTGATTATTTGCGCTCGTTTTTGGTAGGTTTGTAATCCTTTGGAGGATTTGTTAGAAAATGTTATGTGTGGAAGCAGCGAAAATTAATTTTATAAACGAGTCAGCCCACAAAGAGAAAACCAGCAGACGCTTTCGTGCTTTTTGGCATCGGTGAGTCGGTCATCACCTCGTGGATAGATTCCTTTGTAGTTTGTTATGCACTGACTGGAGTATAATTATGTACTACGTATAACGTATAAAAGTTTGGAACGGGTGGTAGGAAAATATAGACGATTCAAAAGTACTTAATAATTAAGTTTATTTGAATAAAGCTTATTTGACTTTGACTAGAATAGACACTGCCAAGAAATTTTTGTTCACCTAAAATGGAGCGCAACCACCTCAGTCCTGTAGTAAATGTATCTCAAAGTAGGTGAGCAAAATGTTTCTTCGCGGTGTGCTCCAAAGAGAATGTTAAAAAACTAGCGTCTAGCTAGATATGTGACAATAATTATAACTAGTAACATACGAAGCATACCATAACAGATGATAACCTTAAACAAGTGTGTAGTTTTAAAAGTGCTTAGCTTGTATACCAAATGGACACAAATATTGATATGCTCTCAAGATAATAGAGTATTGCTTTTGTGCAATGAATATTGAGATCAGTGGTCAACCAGAGTCCAGACATTTCCCTATAATGACAGATACTACTTGGTGATCCATTCGAAGAACAATTGTTATACTGACCATGCAATGGTATACCAAACAGTTTGACCTGTGAAGATCACCTGTTCCGGTTCCGGTAAATCGTCGCGTGTAAACCTGTCAAGTGTCCCGAAAAAAATACTGTCAGATATATCGAACGGTATACCATTGCGTGTATGGCCAGCATCACACAAATTCAAAAGCGCTATAAGCCTCATCAATGGATGTCCACGATGTTTTTTTATGCACAACGGGGTTTATGCACAAGCCAAGCACGGCTTTAACCTCACCCGATGTTAAGTGACGATAAGGCCGAAGGTGGAAGCGCACTACATCCGGAATCCTCATCACTGAGGAACTGGCTATCTTACCTCTAACTGCCGGAACACAACAAATTTTAAATTGTTGTTATGGCGTCAGACTTAGGTAAGATGGTGGTAGCTAGCCAGGCGGACTTGAAATAAACCGAGTACAAATTGTACTGCCCCTGGGAATCGAACCGGGGACCCCTGCGTCTAGCGAACCACTAGACTACAGAGGCGGTTGAAGGGATGTCACAAAGATCCGAAGATTTGTTTCTAAAATCACAGCCCAAACACCCTCTTACTACTACAAATGTCGTCACACTAAATGTAAAACATAGTAATTAAGGCAAACTAAGGCGTGCACACATTGTCGAGCGTGGAGACTCGCCGTCAACCTGTCGGCGCTGAGTGGCCCTCGGTGCCCCAATTACGGAGACGTGCTCCGACCAAACACGTCGAGATGTGTACCCTGATTTACTCAGTGTGGAGATCTTGGTGTCTATTTTACTAATATGGCGCATGACTTGTAATTTTGGGCTGGTAAACAAATCAATACACACCTACTTCATGAACAAGGGGTTAAAAGCTTCGAGTATGCAAAGTTTTCGGCTTTCTACAATAGGGAATATGCATATTTTTTTTTTAATCTTAATCAAAAGTATAATGCGTGAGAAAATTAACTGTTATATTAAAACTTTTCTCTTGCGTTTTTTTCTCGTGATATAGTTACTTGAAGTTAGCGCGCAGCAGCACCCGCCGAAAACGCTCCATACAAAATGGTGACGTCACACATCACGTTTCAGGTGTATTTCGGCGCGTTTAATATGGAGTTGGCCAATAATCTTCAATTATCTCCCTAAATTTTGCGTTTAAATACATATATGTCATACAAAATATTATTTCTTATTCGATATTCTATCTGACTGTAAAGTGCATTATATCCGAAAATGAAAAAAAAATATCGTTATTTTTCCCTGATTTCATCGTGTGATAAAACTAAAATAATACATTTTTTTTATTTTTTTTCCTGTTCCATCATGTTTTTATAAGTGTCCGCAGCGATCAAGATCAATTTCATCAAAATCGGTGACTTATGCATATTCCCTATTGCTTTTGCCATAGAGCTTTTGTTGTGAAACTTTGATGCAAAATTCTGTGATTCTATGTCTTAACAGGATATACCCCATTCGGTTTCAGAGCCGGAATATGCGACTAAAATGGCTGTAGGAATTTAGTATCTATTTGATATTAATTTCAATCAGATAGACCCCTAGGAGCTTGGTGTGGTTTAGCGTCTGGCCCTGGAGGTTAAGCAACTTTCGCAAGGGTCAGTCATGGTATGGGTGACGAAAAATGTATTATCTCGAGTTCCTCCGTGCTTCGGAAGGGCATATTAAGGCCCTTGTAGGTCTTGGCTGCATTTGCAGTCGTTAAAACCCTCTAATCGCCTTGGGTCTGCGTGGTAGGTTACGGCCCATCCTCCTTATCCACTCGTAAAGGTCTGTGCCCCAGCAGTGGGGACATTAAAAATGCCTGATGTCAAAAATACCTCCCAGTGGGATTCCCACCCACGCGTTACTAAAAATGGATCTAGCTAGCTAGCCAGCCAGCTAGATAGACGAATAGGATATAACGAAAAGTGATCGAATAGAGGTTGAACCATCGCATTTGAGGGCATTTCAAAGTGACATTTAAAAAATAAAAACTACATACGACATTTGAAAAATATTGCCTCACTAGATGGTGTTGATACTCGTCTAACCCAAGAACCTTAATCCACAATGGAGATTGCACGCCTAGTAAGTAAGTGAAGATTGAAAAAGACTCTTTAGTGACGTCATGGCTTATTGCTATCTCTTTCTTTTCGTTTTACAATACGTTTTCGTTTCTCACGAACAAACGAACGACAAACAACGAACACGTATTGTAACACTAAAGAAAGAGGTAGCAATAAGCCGTCACGTCACTAAAGGAGCTTTTTTCAATCTTCACTATGACATATGGCCGTGAAATCTCCATTGAAGGGAGGTATAAGCTTCTTGGTCGAACCCTAAAAATAGTAACTATTTGAATCACTAGATGGTGTTGATACTCTTCGAAGCTTAGTAAAAAAATCACATTGTCACCTATTTTTATCAACGCCATCTATGGAGCCTAAAGTTTTTGTCATTGTGAAAAGCCACTGTTTTTGGTTTTAATAAGTAGGTACAAAAATCTGGTAACCTACGCGTTAAATGTCACAAAGCTAATGTCTCATCACGACAGAATTATATTCGTCTCGTAAGCAAACGATGACAGCTTCTAATCCAATTAGCTGTTTCCTATTCATACATTTGAGTTCGCTAATTAGCTGTCACAGATCACACGCAGTGTCATAAGTGAGCAGAATTAGTTAATGGTGTTCTCAAACTTACTTTATAGATGTACGAAATTATATTTGGGGATGTCTCTTGATGTTAATTCTGTGCTAACTATAATAGACTTCGCGTTGGGATGAATTGAGTTTTGGCTGTGTATATATTTAGTGAATTTTTGGGTCATTGCTATATTTACAAGTTCAATAAATTGTTGAAGAGTCTGGCATCCTGTATCGATCTTAGGTGTACATTACATTTATGAAAAAACCAAGCAAGTTTGTGTGAATAGAACAATAGATTATTAACACGTTTTTATTAGGTTAAGTTACTTTATCGTTTGTTTGTCCACAAAGTTTGCAAACGATTTTATACTATCTTCCCGATGAGCTAGAGACTTGAAACTTTAAACATAGGTCAGAACTGGAAGGCAATGCAATGTTATGGTGTCATTGAGTTATCGAAATGGACTAGGTACTTAGATAAATACCGATAATTATTCTGGAAATACCTATAAAGTGTAAGAATCTTCACTCCCTGTTATTAATTCTTGTCATTAAATAAGTGAGTCTGAAAGTTACCTTAAAAACCCGAAAGCAGAACCATACAAAAATGATTCCATTTTAATTCGTACCATTTCTCCCAACTTTGCCATTTTCGCAGCTCTTAGTCCAATTTAATCTTGATCTGAATTAGAATTGGACTTTGATTTTATTTCTCGATTTTCAGTGTTGCTATGGTGAATAGTGAAGTGTCAAAAACGTGGTCCGAATACTGAAACACTCAAATTAATTCAGTGTGCGTTGAGTCATAGCATTGGAACGAAGGCTTTTGAGGAACTTAGGCTCAGTAAAAGCAGTATTTTATCTTTTTTCGGGGTAGTTTCAAGGTTGAAGGTTTCGAGAGTAGAATCTATATGCGTTTTCATTTCTTTATACTTAAATTGTCACGTTGTCAATCCAAATCCAATAATTTTCTTAAATTCCAACATTTACGGTAATGAGTGAATATTACGGCACTGAATCCAGTGTATTACGGTTATATTTATGGTAGAAATAGCAAAATGCAAAGTTTATTCGCACTTCGACTATTATTAGAGGTTTAGGTAAAATGTATTTTCTGGTCGGGTAGTCGACGTACTTATGACCATGAGCCATTTTCATGTCCCCACTGCTGGGGCACAGGCCTTCCTTATGAGTGGATACCACGCGGGCCCAATGCGGATTGGTGGGTGTTAACGACTGCAAGACGTACTTATATTTAAACCAAATGCAATCTAAACAGTGACACTATAAAAATACAATGGGGATTGCTAGCTAGAACATTAATACAAGCGTTCCATGTTTATTTTGTAACAGATATCGCATATACAGTGTGCATTTATAACCACTCTCCAAATTTTAAGGATGTGTTCAGTCCATGAAACTGAACAACTTTCTCCATGAAACATGTGTCGAAATACGCCAATAAAATTTGGTCATCCCCAACGATATGTTAAAACAAGTTTAGATACGTTACCCGCGCTCCACAATGGCACAGAATATATACTCTAACGCGAAAAGAAACGACACTCGCGCATGTATGCTCGTAAAATCGCTCGCGGCTATGTGTGCGTGTCTGGAGGCGCGCGGGGGCTGCGCGCGGCGCGCGGGGAGTGCAGCCGTTAGTCGCCGACTTACTCGGGCAAGGGTTCTTTCTACTTTCGCTCGCCGCTCGCTTGTCCCACCGCAATCCGTATTGTACCGCATTTCGCACGGACTGACTACGCGTTTAATTTACATTATTTAATTGTTAGATAATTAATCATGCCCGGCGGCGGGCGTTATTGTTGTGATTATGGCTGTGGCAACAACCAAAAACAAAATCCTGATAAAAGTTTCTTCGTATTGCCCAGTGATACAGAAAAGTAAGTACCTATAGAGTAAGCGATAAATTTATATCTTATTTTAAAATAACAAAAATATGTCAAAGTTGCCATAGTTGATGGGACCTACTATTGCAACTTTACCATATTTTGAATTTTAATAAAATAAATATTTATCGACTATTTTATAAGTTAAAATATACGAAATATTAGTCATGCCCTTACCGTTCCTTTGACCTGACTTTAATTATAACAAAAAGCTCTGAAAATAAGGATTTCAGACGATTAAACCTCGTAAACTCCCAAGTAGGTAAAATTGACAATAAATAAAAAAACCGGCCAAGTGCGAGTCGGAGTCGCGCACGAAGGGTTCCGTATCAAAAAACGGAAAATATCACGTTTGTTGTATGGGATGCCCCATTAAATATTTATTTTATTCTGTTTTTAGTATTTGTTGTTTTATCGGCAACAGAAATACATCATCTGTTAAAATTTCAACTGTCCAGCTAACACGGTTCATGAGATACAGCCTGGTGACAGACAGACAGACAGCGGAGTCTTAGTAATAGGGTCCCGTTTTTTACCCTTTGGGTAGGAAACCCTAATAAAAATGATTATAAATCAAACCTTTCCTTCATTAACACGTTAAGAGATTAAAAAAATGATTATATGATAAATAACAGAAAATAAAGTATAAGGGTTGCAATTTATGATGTGTACTTACCTAATATAATTAAAAGATTACAAAAACTTATTATAAATCAAACCTATCTTTTATTAACATGTCCTTGCACAAGTTTATTTCCTAACATACCTACTATGTAATTTCCTTTGCCACAAGTCTAAATTCCATTTCGGTATCAACCCTAGCGCTTACACGCTCTGGCTCAAGGTCGCTGGCGCTCGAACTCTCACGTACAGAGTGTGTCACGGCTGTGACAATGGCAAGACGAAAGTCAGGTAATTGCCCGACTTTCAATTAGTCAGGCACAGGCTCGTGACACGTAAACACACACCACTTTCGTCAGTCAGACACTAAAAAACCGTGACATCCTTATCAAAACGATGAGCAAATTATACAGCAACAGTCAGAGATCGGAAAAATGTTTCATTTCATACCTAAGTACTGTATTTTTACGTAAAATTATATTATATATTGTACGTAAAATGTATTTTCGTATTTTTTTTACTCTAATCGGCCATATTTTTACAAAGAGCGAGCATTGCGACTGTCACTCCCATGATCGCGCCAGTGAGCATGCAGCGTATCAGACGAAACTTATGATGTCTGTTTATCTCTTTCTAACGACAAGTATTCCGTATGGTGGCGTTCATTTTTGTCCCTCTCTCGACATAATATGTCTATGTGTGTATCTGCAGTACTTGTCGCTGTTTTAAATTGCATGATGTTGGCGCATGACGCATCTAAACTTGTTTTGACATATTTGGTCATCCCATACTAAACTGATCACGTGATCTCTTTTATTAGTATGAAAAGTTTTTTTTTTACATATTTGACCCTGTTTCTTAGAGAAAGTTGTTCAGATTCATGAACTGAACACGTCCTTAAAATTTGGAGAGCGGTTACAAATAGACCCTGTATAAGGCACAGGCACACTTTCAAAAAGGGCTCAGTAAAGCCGTAATTATAATTTAATACTGCCATAATCCCGTAGTCTAAGAAGCCTAGTTAACATTCGCAAAGCTAGTGTGATTGTATTACAAACGGGAACATCTGTTACGGGTTATTGTATTATGCGAACTATATCTTGGAAGCCATCTCGGTTTGCACGCGGATAGGGTGACCAAGCTTTAGGTTTCATTTGGGAATGTCTTTAATCATTATCTAATAAGACGCCCCGTCTAATAGGTAAAGGCTTTTCCTTAAAAAAATATAAGGAATGGGAATAAGTATAAACATCAACTTTAGCGGTAAAGAATGAGATGTGGAAATGTTCTTGAAAGATGGCAATCATTTGGTAGCTCAGTTACTGAGCGAGCATACATGTGCAGTTACTGTAAAAATGTTTGGAGCATTAGTCAATCTGATTTCTCTCTCACCCCTTACAGCACCCAATTCACCGAAAAAACACAACACTTGAAAAGTAGAGGGTCCGCCGTGCTTCGGGCGAGGGAAGTTCGGAGATTTCGAGTACACATCTGAACTGGGTTCCTACTTATTGTCTAATTTCAAAACCTATCGCAATCGCTTTCATTTGACAGATGGATGTGTGTGACACATTGTTACTTCTTTTTGGCACAAATAAAAACTTACCAAAGAAATGTAGCAATGTGTCATCCATCTGTCAAACAAATGAAAGCGATTGCGATAGATTTTGAAATTAGACAATAAGTAGGTACCCTGAACTTGCTCAAATGTACTTAAAAAACGACGAGCATGTTCATTGTTCCTTCTTGGAGACTGGAGGTGAAGATCCACAATGAGGGCTCTTAAAAGTGACATTTAAAAAACTAGATGGTGAAGATACTCTTCGTAGCTTAGTAAAAAAATCACATTGATATTGATACCCATTTTTATCAACGTCATCTATCGAGCCTACAGTTTTTGTCATTGTGAAAATTCTGAGATCGTTGAAAGCCCTCATTACTTAAAATAGTAAAATCGCCAATCACCAAGTTTCTTGTAGTCACTCTTATTCTGAGTGCAACTTGCTCAAAGACTTCTCGCCAGTAGGCAATAGACTTTTTATCGGTTATTCAATGATAAGCGGGCTCCACATTCGCGCCGTGAACACCCATGAAAGGCGTGAAGCGCGAATGTGGATGGTTTTCGCGCCCGTTCACGGGCTTCGCGCTTGTTCACGCCTTGTTCCCCGTTCGGTGTCGGTATTTGCGCCCGCTTCAAAGGGTTCGCGGTGCGTGAACCTCCCGTGAACGCAAGCGCATCCACACACGCGCGTGAAAACAGTGCCGTGCCGTGAGGTTTTTTATTTATTTGCGGAATACGGTGCATCAAAATGAGCGTCACTTGGACGAACGAGCAGGAACTTGTGTTGATTGAGTGTTATCATGCCGAACCCATTTTATGGGATGCTAAATTCAATGATAGCAGTGCATAATTCGGCGTCCATTCTCGACGAGCGCGCAAACTAAACTGTGAACGATAGCGAGTGTGGAGGGTCATGTTTTTCACGCCGACTTCACGGCAAAATTACGGCGTGAATTAACGCCGTGAATCACGCAGGAGTCTGGAGCCCGCAATAGGTATTTTATTTTCAGACTGGCATGGTCACCCTAATCGTATCTAAACCTGTTTTGTAATTGAAGCTTGGTGCTTCTCAATTTTGATAGTATTAGATAAACTACTTGAAATATTTAGGTAGAGGTATTATTATTATTTGAGCATTTAATAAGAAGCACTTCTATAAATTTTATAAAGCAGTAAATATTATATAAATTAAAAATTACAAAAATAAACGAGAATCTATGTCACTTAAATTTTTAACTGATTCAGTTACCCCCTTGCTAATAAAAGTTGTAAAGCGAGTGAATAGTTACAGTATTTTGTCCCTTTCTTTTTAATGTCAAACTTAAATAGTTTGACAGAGAGTAACCATTGTGCAACTATACATCTGCTATACAATCTTTATTAGTAAGACCCTTAATGTAAAAGTTTCGCATATGAAGCTTCTAGCTAGAGATACTTAGATTCTTTAAAAACTGTAACATTATTTTAGGTTTTCTAAAGTACGAGTATAAATTCATCTTCTCAACTCGTCACTGTTCTTCGGTCAACCATCCCGTTCCCAACCTTACCAAAGGTTGCCTAACATTTCTTATTGTTACGTAATTAACATCAAATTGATTTTATTATCGAATGCTTATTGAAACAACCTTGCCAAGCCATAATGACTTTGGTACACATTAAATAGGCTTTATTTCATGTGTCAGTATTGCCAGATCGTAACATATCAATTCCCCTATAATTAGGAAACCAATTTTCTAGCGTAATACCATCAGTACAGTCATATTCTGTGTTAGTATAATGTGAAATAGGGTTGCCAATAATAATTAGACATTATGTCAAATTAATCAAAATGTTTAAATCTACCAATTGAGTTAAAAATGCAACATATTATAATAGGTAAAAAAGTTAAATCGTTAAAAACAAAAGTAGGTTATGTGCTGTTTATAATTGTTGTTATTTTATATCTTTCTCTTTCTAGAACGAAGTACCTATACTGTGGTATCGTCATCGTGACGTCATAAGTCTATTCCGAAGTCAAACTTTTAAAGCTCTATGCAAGTACAATCGGCCACTTAGTCGATTGTACACAGCTAATTTATTATAAGAAAATGCAAGTTTCCTATGAGTTAAAACAATTAACATAACCAAATCAATAATAAATAAATAAGTAATAATTAATTCTCGTTTTCTAAAAAGTGACATTAAAAAAATAGCAATTTATTTGTGCACTTACTTTAAATTTCAGTGTTGTACCTACCTACTTATAGATATATGTGAGAGACCAAATAAAGATTTATTTATTATTTATTTATTGTTTATAATAAAATTCATCGTTGACAGCCCTACTTTAAAATAATATTCTACCCAATCATTCAGTACATTCGGCGTGCGAATAGCTGAATAAACAATGATATTCCACACGCCCAGAATATTCGTATATATATATTATAGATCTTGTATCGAACAAATACTGAGCTGAATACATTTTGACTCACAAAACAAAAGAAAAAAAATAACATTTTAGGGTACCTAGACTTCATTGGCCCGCACGCACGGTAGCAATGAGGGCTTATCAAAATGACAAAAAGCTGTAGGCTCAATAGATGGCGTTGATAAAAATGTATGTGTCAATGTGGGTTTTTTACCAGGCTTCGAAGAGTACTCTGATAGGCAGACAGATATAACTCTAAAATGTTTCTCTTTGGGCAGATGTCAGCCAGCGAGCGCTTACTTGCCTCTTTGACATAGACAGTTTATTTTTGAAAGTCAATTCTGACACTTCTCTTTCCATCAACGCCATCTAGTAAGGCAAATAGTTTGGTACTATTTTTATTTTTTTAATGTCACTTCAAAAGGCCCTCATTTTCCCTCCGGTCTGTTATTAGGACCGATTCTTATACTGACTGATCTCATAATGAATGAACAAATATCAAAATTAACGTTTCCCAAAATGAATAATTTTCTAAAAATGACTTAGTTTTAGAACACCGTAAACTTTGCTGATTTTTGTCTCCGAGAAAGTCTCTCAGTTGATTAATTCGTGATTCTCGTAATCTTTGCCGAGAGGGTATTCTTGCTCCTAGATAATTGATTTATTTTATATATTTTATTTATTTTAAACTAAATAGAATAATGGGAAAATGCAGGTGGTCCAATATAGCTTTTCCCTTTACCTGTACTAAAACTGCAGCTATTTATATTTTGAAACTTGTTGTCTTAAGCTTCTATCTAACTTAATCATTTTGAATTCAATTTAGTTTTGAAAAAAATTTTCTATTGTCCAATCATATAGGTAGCAATTTTGCAAACTACCCTAATTAATTCCTTCTAAAGAAATTAAGTTCTTATAACATCACTGTAAAGTTCAAATTGAGTTTTAACCGTGTCATAACAGTTCCAGAACACAAACAAAGTTCCAGTAGATTGAAATCATTCGTAATTAGCGTCGTGGAGAAACTTTAATGGGGCAAAATGGCTTCCATGCTAGCTATAATACTGTGGAGGCAATCTGTAGTTTTATTTGCATATTGCGTTTTAAAAATGGGTTTGGCAATTGACAACTTTTTATTTATTTATTTGGAAGTCACATGGTTTATACAGGTGGTATAATAATACAGCGATGGCCAGAGGTCGACCGTGAATGCGATTTAGGTAGCCCGCGAGAGTTAAATAAACTAAATAGAAAAATATGAAATAATAACATTTAATATCAAACAACTTAAATAACATTTAAAAGTCTACCTTTCAGTCGACCGCAAGAAGCTTATATCCACAATGGAGGTTGCACGCCTAGTAAGTAAGTGAAGATTGAAAAAGACTCTTTAGTGACGTTACGGCTTATTGCTATCTCTTTCTTTTCGTTTTACAATACGTTTTCGTTTCTCACGAACAAACGAACGACGAACAACGAACAACGAACACGTATTGTAACACTAAAGAAAGAGGTTGCAATAAGCCGCAAGGACCTTTTTTCAATCTTCACTATGACATATGGCCGTGCAATCTCCATTTGAGGGAGGTATAAGCTTCTTGGTCGACCGCAAGAAATATTTTTTAATTACAAGTTGGTCTCTTCTTCTTTTTTGTTTTGGCAATCTACTTTCCTCTTGGAAGTAATTTTTGTCAGTGTCAAGTGCCGAATAGTTCAGTGGTAGATATTGTTTCAATTTTCATCAGAATGCGTGTGCATCGCATTCCAATTCCAATGCTGCTTGGAGCATTTGGCACCAAGTATATCAAGACAGTTTAATCGGTAAGTTCTGCCGAGGTAGCCACTACTACAATAAAAATCTCAGCTTCACACAACCAAGATCGCGCCTATTTCAATTATCCCACATATTGTTCAGTTGCGTAGACACTGTGGCAAAACTGCACCGATTTTAAGACACAATATCCACTATGAATCAATTTGCAAATAATTAAAATAGACACCGAACCGAACACGATAAAATGGCGCCAAAAACTCCCAAGTTGATCTCACAAGTCATAAGTTTGCAATAATACTCCTGCCCTCCTACTCAAATGGCCACTTTCCTATTCGTTTGAACGCTACGCTTACTTTTAAAGCTTAAATATGAGCAATAGACGATTAAATCACATGTCGAAAACTTATATGAATCACAGATTTTGATGCATTGTATGGAATTGACAAGCTTACGGCAAGTAATTTTATAGTTTACTGCTTATTTCAAAGCTTTAATACTAAGCGTAGCGTTCAAACGAATAGAATGTTGGCCATTTGAGTATGGCCGCTGCTATAATAGTATAGGTACTCAGATCACTGTGACGCCCCGTAAGGGCACTGCATAACTTAGTTTTTATTAAAATTAACCTATTTATTGGGTTATTCAGCAAGTGAACTTAGCTGTGTGGCGTCCCCGGCAGATTAGAATAGCACCTTTCGCACAAAAGGAGACTAAAAACTTAGAGGTGGCCAGGGGACAGTAGCAAAAAAATCCATGATTATAGAACCTGCTCTCAAAATTTCACGACAATCGGTTGAGAAATGCGACTTATAGAGGAGAACAGACAGACGGACAGCCATAAGAAGGCATTTTTACCCAAGCTGATACGGTGACGCTTCACACTCGCTCGGTCAATGACTCGCAGCATTGAAGCTGCAATTTACCCATTTTGAATTAACACCTCAATCACTATAAGTAATTACGAGATTCACCGATTATCAAAGAAAGTGCTACTAAAGTGACAAATAGCCGACCCGAGGTGATAAAAGTCGTTTTACGACTTAATAGGGCTGTCGAATTACAATTTGAGTTATCAGTAAATATTGGAAAGATATTAAAATTGTTTATACACTTGGGTACCATCTATTGCTTTATTTTGCTAGCTTTATGATTTTAAATCAGGTATTTAATAAGAATAACTTCAGAAGAAGGCCTCACTTCAGTGCAATAACCTGTAGTCTCAATGTAGATACTTATGTAAGTATTGATGTGCTGATGTTATCGAGACGAACGACATAACGAGCCATTAAAAATTTTCTTTTAGACATCTGTGCCGACGGCCGGTTCTTCTAATACATTTTATATTTTTTAACGTTCTTAAATGGTTCCGTTTAATATTTTACTTCATGCCCAATATACCTAAAAATAGAAATCAAACTAAACTCATATCAATTCAACAAATCATTCAAAACGAGCAATACAATATAACCCACTCCTTTCAATCCTAACATTAAACACGTATCACTAAAAAGTAACGTTACTACACCACTGAGGCTCGAAGGACCAAAATCTTGGTAATTGGATGTTGCCAACCCTAATATAAACCTCGGCAATTGCCGCTAAACTAAACCATAAATACCTAATTTTACGTAACCTGCGAAAAGAAATGTGGCACGGCCTACGATTTTACTTAACACTCAGGCCGACAGTAAAGGGAGACGTAAAATTCGAAATAAAAGTGTCAGCTCGCCTTTACGAGTGAAGTTGGCGCGAATAGTGTTGCCACTTCAAAATAAAAGTGATTTATAGTAGAAAAAACTAAAGATAAAATGAAACAGATTGCGGATTTTTGTTGATGTTATTCTTTGCAGTGCTGTTTTTAGATTGTAATAGATTTTAGTGTGGAATCAAATTTTATATTTTGAGCTTTAGGCAGATGTTCTTTGTCTATAGCCGATTTAACTATTTTAGAAGCATTCAAAATAACAGTTTTGTATGAAGCAGCTATTATGTTTTATTTATAAGTAATGACAAAAACCTTTACTAAATCTTATGTAACATTTGCGAGTCGTAATCGGAACGTGGTGTGTTGACTGTTGACTGGGCAATTTATAGATGCTCACTTAAAGCTTACCCCATCATAATCCATAGAAAACTCAGTATTGGGATGGGATTTAGAACATGCTTCAATGTGGAATATAATAAATATAGCTCGTATTCTTCGTAGATTAGCTAGGATCCCTTTAGTAAAAAAAATATACAAATTCTCAACTCAATGCAATACCATAAGAATAAATAAAACTTTTATTCTTATGGCAATACTTCACATTCGCGTGCGGACGACATGTGTCGGGCGAGACGAGATTTGCCGCCATTTTAATCTGTGGCATGTGTCAAACGGTTTTAGGCGGGAAAACGTCGCTCCGTTCGACGCATGTTACTTTCGATGAAATGGACCCGACAATCCTGTTTGGCAACGTTTCCGCTGTGACCTAGTTCTTTAACGTTTTTCGTAGGTTTTGATTCTAGTTTGATTGACTTGTGAGTAAATTTCGGATTTTCTGCGTGAATTTATTTTTTGAAAATGTTGAGTGAACGGAAATTGGAAATGCAGAAAACTCTGGGTACAATTTCGAAATGAATCTTATTGTGTTTATGAAATGTTATTCTTACCTTCATAGATACCTAGCTCGATTACAAGGTAATGAAACCAATAATGTCATACCCACAGTGTGGTGGAACATTATGTAGAAACGGAAACGGCTTAGAAGCACAACAACAAACAAATAAAATATCACGCACGACCATCGCCAAAGCTGAAAATAAACCTAATTTTACCAAATTAATGTTATAAGTTCTTAAGGCTCCGTTACGCGAAATCATTTGTCTCTGTCTTTTTCTTTACGTGTAAAGAGTATGAAAAATAACCTCACTTCTGAACTTTTTCGGTGTTTTCGTTGTTTTTTCATCATTATCTTTAGCACAATTATCTTACTTGAAAAAAGTTATTGGAGCAACTGCACAGTACGTTAAAGTGTATTTTGATGTAGAATTCAATACGTTTCCGCTATTATTTACGCCAAAAATATGGCCCGCGATAAGCGCTTTTGATGATTTTCTGATTTTTTTTTACAATCATCTGTGAGGTTTATACGCAATTTAATACTTGTAGCAACTAGATAATCTCTTTAGCTTGTCGTATGGTTTTTTTTTGTGGCTACAAATTTACGTTTTCTTTATGAAATATGGCCCGCGCAAACCATGTTTTCCTATTATCGTCGGCGAAGAGTAAAACCTCGTAAATCCTCTTTCTCATCTTAAACACTTTTGCCGAGTTTTTCGTCACTCATGACCGGGGGCCCTACCGCCTAACTCAAAGCGATAGCCAAAGCGATAGCTATGCTCTATCTGTCCTTGTTATATCATAACACGATAACAAGGACGGACAGTGCACTGACGTCATAAACCAAAGCCAGAGTCAAAGCGAGAGAGTTAGGCGGTAGGCCTGCAGCTTCTGTCATTGACGAGGTTTTCATAAAATGCAAAAGATGGCGTTGTACGCATTAGAATGGAATATGAGTGAGATAGAGTCGTGAGATAAGAAGTTTTCTGACAAAAACTGCAAACAAAAAAAAATCTAGATAAAAAGGAGATTTACGAGGTTTTCACTCTTCGCCGACGTTCATCATCATCATCATCATATCAGCCACTAGACACCCACTGCTGGGTATAGGCCTCCCCTAAGGATCTCCACGACGATCGGTCCTGCGCTGCCTGCATCCACTGGCTTTCCGCGACCTTCACCAGATCGTCGGTCCACCTTGTCGGGGGCCTACCCACGGAGCGTCGTCCGGTGCGCGGTCGCCATTCCAGAACCTTTCTGCCCCAACGGCCATCGGTTCTTCTCGCTATGTGTCCCGCCCATTGCCACTTCAGCTGAGCAATCCTTCGAGCGATGTCGGTTACTTTAGTTCTCCTGCGGATCTCCTCGTTTCTGATTTGATCACGTAGGGAAACGCCGAGCATGGCTCTCTCCATTGCACGCTGAGCGACCTTGAGCCTCCTTATGAGATCCATAGTTAGCGGCCACGTTTCACTGCCGTAAGTCATCACTGGCAACACACACTGTTCATAGACTTTCGTCTTGAGACACTGAGGTAAGTCGGAAGCGAAGATTTTTCGCCGACATTATGGACCCTTAAGTCTGAACGAAATAGCTAAAATACATTTCGTTAAAGCTGACATTGACGAAATATTACTTTTTTATTAAAAAGAATAAAGCCTAAAGAGTACAAACTGGTACCTACGGAATATGACGCACAAATTCGGACAAATTAGCGACTGATTGCAAAACGATTTGTAAAAGTTAGTCAGTTATTATTCGTCTTCTCTTTCGTTTCTTCACTGCTCTGCTATGGATATTTGTTAAGCTACAACAGATCCTCACCTGATGTTAAGTGATGATAAGGCCAAAGGTGGAAGCGCACTTTACACGGTACCCGGAATCCTCAACCACTAAGCAGCTATCATACCTCTAAACTGCCCAACAATGTATAAACAACGTGAGATAATATCTCAAAAATCCATAATCCATAATGAAAAATGAAACCGCATGCGAAAAGTCATCACGTTTCAGTGTAAACACGGCTTAACAAGGACCATAAAGTACTAAAACAAATAAAAACTCCTTGGTTACCCCATTGACCCTGTAATAAAACGAAACTATAAAAGTTTCAAATACGTTACCATACGCAAACTAATAAAGTTAGTAGACTATTAAAATAGCACATTCCCGATCTTTGTACCGTAAAACGGTATCGATTCTCTTGAACTGATGCCAGATAATAAAAAATGTATTCGAACTATCGTGTGCGACCTCATTTCTATTGTCACCTTTGCTCTGAAATTTTAAAACTCTTTGTCCTTTTTTTTTGGCCAAGGAATTTGGTTTTAACAGCCTAACAGTTTTAAGAGTAGCGATAGGCTTATCAGTTGTCTGTCTGTATGTAAAATTATATCTAAGGTTTTAAAGACACGGGCTATTTTGTGATAGTGTGTTTGAGTTTAAATGAGGATGTAGTGTAGAGGAAATGTTCAATTTTTGTAAGTAATAATATCTAATTTCTTTTATACAATGCACTAACCACAGCAATTTACCCAAATTCGCTATAGAAATAATGTACCAAAATACAAAACAATGAGAGCCAGTTATACTAAAAAAGCTCATTTTAAACACAGCTCAAACAGTGCGTATCTGTTCCTACAACTTTTCAAATCTGTCACTGTCATTCACAAAATGACATACAATTTAACATTTTCGTATGATAACGACCGTTCACGGGATAAAAGACTGTGATCCCTTGTGATAAGGTTGGTATTGAGTCGGCCTTTTTTGAGATAAAAGGTTTGTTTTCAACACAAATTGTGGGAAACGACGTAGGTGCCCGAATAATAACGCAGTTGTGTGTGGTTTAACAAATTACTTATTTCGTATGACTGCTACCGTGAAAAATGCATAACTATGTTGGGACGGCATTATGCTGTAGTGAAAAATTAACATTAAAAATTAATATTGGAAAACGTATGAATTCTGATTCCAAAAGCTTAAGATGTTTTCCAAAAGTACTGAACTTCAGGTACTAAAATGTGACCTTATTATTCAGACCCAAAAAGGTTGAAGAACAAAATTCAGGATTTTATTATTTATCAGCCTTCCTTTTGACTTTATTCATTCAGACGCACACAGATAATTCATCTATGTGCGTGTGTACATATGATTGTTTTGTTTTTACTTACTTAAATAGGATATTATTACTTATTACTTAAAAGCATTATTATTTTTTATGCTTTTGTGTATTGAATCGAATTGCAGCATTAACAAGCCGGTACTGACGCAAAATCAGCGCTGGTCGCAGATAATGCATTTTGTGGTCCATACACAGACATCGAGAGGTCCAAACGCTAAGGCCTAAAGCTAAGTACGCACTGACAGGCGGCTTGCTTAACACCTCGAGTCTAGCGAGTTACATAACGTGTAGCGACTAGCGAAGGCGCCAAGCGCGCAGTGCAGCCCATTGCAAACACAAAAGAATGTACCTTTCACTTCGCTACACGCTAGGTGACTCGCTATCGCTATGTTCTAGGCCAGGGGTTACCTAACTTATTTCGGATGCGCCCCCTTTCTACCAGAAAAAAAATTAGAGCCCCCCTCTACCCAGACACAGACAATGTTAGGTTAGTAGCAGCTTTCTTGGTTATCTTTATATAATAAGGCCCTTAACTACATCCTTGGAAAGTCTCTGTGCCCCCCTCTTTGAAAACCCCTGCTCTAGGCGCTAATTAAGCCGCCTCTGTCAGTGCGTACGTGGCCCAAAAGTTTTATAAACAGTTATCATGGAGGATACATTCACAAACCGTAGGCACAGTTTAATAAAAGGCTTCACCTTGCATAGTGCGGTCCTCTCAATAATGTGAGCCTGTTAATGACGGTAGTCCAAGAGTAAAGCTTGATGATGCCATTATAATATAGTTTTTACAGTAATTTGGGCATTGTTTAAAAGGAAGTGAAGTCATTTTGGTTTATCTATGGTTGTACACAGCTTGATCAAATATGCGCTGGAAGTAATACGTCAAAATGACATTTGAAACTTTATTAATCTAGATACCCATCTACATCACCTGTATTGGATAGAGATCTATGGGTTATGTTAGTAGTATGTTAAAGCGTTCATGGTGGAGCTTGACAGGGTGATCGCACTCGATCACGTTTGTTAAGCAACGCTCGGTCCGGCCAGATGTCGGATGGGTGACCGTTAAGTGGAATTACAACTGAGCGTTTCCGTGGGTACGTTAAACCGACGGTCCCGGCTGTTGTCATCATAACAGTCGTTAAGCCAAGTCAGAGGCCTTACAGGCGGCTTGATAAAAAATAAAACCGGCCAAGTGCGAGTCGGACTCGCGCACGAAGGGTTCCGTACCAAAAAACAGTAAAAAAAATAACGTTTATTGTATTAATTTTTAATGTTATAGCGGCAACCGAAATACATCATCTGTAAAAATTTCAACTGTCTACCTGTTGTCTTTATTAATATAAAGCAAAAAACGACAAAAAAATCACGTTTGTTGTATGTGAGCCCCCCTTAAATATTTATTTTATTTTATTTTTAGTATTTGTTGTTATAGCGGCAACAGAAATACAATATCTGTGAAAATTTCAACTGTCTAGCTATCACGGTTCATGAGATACAGCCTGGTGACAGACAGACAGACAGACAGACGGACAGCGGAGGCTTAGTAATAGGGTCCCGTTTTTACCCTTTGGGTACGGAACCCTAAAAAGGGGCTCCTATACAACAAACTTAATTTCCCTTCGTGCGCAAGTCCGACTCGCACTTGGCTGGTTTTTTTATGTAATAGGCCTGCTGACTTGACCATTTGAGACAATGCAGCCTAATATGCGCGTATTCTTGTGTGAAAACAAATTAGAATTTCAATATTTTCTGTGAATCATTGTTCTTAACACAAAATAGCAATTTAAAATGTAATCGAAAATATAAGTCATTATAAATCCACCGTTTTTGTTTTTGCCCGATGTCTTATCTCTGAAATCATCTTTTTGTTAATAAACCAAACCTAATCTATATATAATGGGTTCACATGTCTTGGTTGTAATTACCATTAGCTATAGTTTCGACCATATTTTATGGTACAGCGGTTTTTGGGTGGCGTAAGGTATAAGAGAAAGCGGTCTGCTTGTATTGAAAATCAATTACCTTGAAATTCATGATTTTGAATTTCAAGGTAATTGATTTTAAATAGTCTATCAATTGAATAATAACTGGGTATGTTTATATCGTGTTGGTATGGAGTTTGTCAAAATAATAAAAGTTTAGTGACAAACTAATTAAGATTAAAAAAAGAACTGGCAGAAAGAATTAAATATGTTTGGTTTTAAATCAGTGTAAAATTTTAAAATAGTACTTAGCCAGGAATTAATTTATGATGATAAACATAAAAGATTGCTTTGATAACGAATGTTCGTGCGCACATATCTGAAGGCTGAAGCCATTCTTTTCTTCTATAACCGAACCAAAGTGTCTGCTAGAACGAAACGCTCTTAAAAAATTAGATAGTTTTTAATAAACGCGCACTTGGACTTCAATCACGCATTGGCGGATGGCCGGAGCATTTTTTCTTTTTTGTTCAGGCAGTAGCATATGAGGTCACAACAGTCAATATTCTCCAAGTTTAAGGCTGGCCCCAGACTTACCGGTTTCATTTCTTTGCTTTGCTGTTCTACCTTGCTTGAAAGACCGCCGGCCAACCAGGGTAATTTTCAATATATCGCATTTTAGGACTAGACCAAATTAGCAAGATAGCCTGGGATTGCGAAGTAGGAAGCTTTTAGGATATATGCCACCCTGAACATGGACTCCGATCGTTAAAAATAAATGAATAGTTATGCAAGATGTTTGGTAAAGACTTATAGAGCTGAATATGGTAGATAGAGAGGGACCATAAAACTGAACAACTTTTTAAAAAAAATGAGCTATTTCATACATTTTGATAATTTAAACTAAAATTAAAACTTCGCGTTGCATTTACGATGATATTTGATAACACCAAACTAATGGCTATCTTGCCAATGTGGTCTGGTCAAAATATGCGATAGATTGAAAATGAGCCTCTTGGCCGGCGGTCCATGGTAGAACAGCAAAGCAAAGAAATGAAACCGGTAGGTCTGGGGCCAGCCTAAGTCTATTAGACGTTGCAATCAAATTCGATTAAGATTGCATGTTGTGGTAACCCAAACTGTTGACGATAGATTTTAGAAATTCTTGCTTCGTGGCGTGGACTGCTTCAATTTATGATCGACATTTCCTTTGACTTGGACCACACATAGACCGTGGGCGGAGCACCTCCACCATAGACGAAGGGGCGTGGAATTAACGCTATTTTTGATAAGATTTTATTCAGATATGTATTTTTTTTAACATTTTAAACTTTTGTTGTAAACTAAAAAAATACCGATTGATAGGTAAATTAATAAACAGCGTACTCATTGGCTAATTTTCAAAATCTATCGCAATCGCTTATTTTGACACATGGATGTGACACATTGCTACATTTCTGTGGTAATTTATATTTGTGCTTAAAAGAAGTATCAATGTGTCACATCTATCTGTCAAATGCAAGCGATTGCAAGATTTTGAAATTAGACAATAATAGGCATGATGACTATTTTTTTATTTTATATGTTACATAAATTATCTCTCAAAAAAAAACATTGGTAAAATAATTTATTTCGCTAGCATGAAAACTGCCCCAGGTATCACAATTTGAAATGCACAAAATTGGACTCACCCGAAAACGCTCCATACTAACGGCTACTCAGTTATGACGTCACGCTTGAGTAGTTTGTATGCAACGCGTAGGAAATTTGTTCGGCAGCTATATTAAATATTGTGTTTATCAAAATGGTTTCTTAGACGAATTTGCTATAAATTTTACGGACTAATTAAATGTATTATTTATTTTAACAAATTTTATACTTTTTAAATAGACTTGTCCGCCCAACTTTGAAGGGACATAAAACAAATAATACGCAATATAATAAAACCAAGAGGTATACAAGCTACTCTAAAAGTTTAATATGTTTACGATTTTTATTAGTATTTCGTTATTTTATTCATTAGTCATCATCCCTATTACCCTCACAATAAAAGGTATGTAAAATAATAAGTCCATAATTGAAAAACAATAAATTATTCAAACCAGTAAACCTGAAAACTATAATGAATATATTACATCTGTATATAAGGTAATCGAGTGAATAAAGTCTGTCTGAAATGCACATTCACAATGTACAGCGGATCGACTGCACGCGACTGCATTCGAGTCGGTTTCACATAATTCAATCTCGAAAGTGAAATTTTGTATGTAGAAGGAATGGAGGATTTATTTTTAGGATTCTGTAGGGACCCTAATATTACTAAGACTCCACTCCACTGTCCGTCTGTCTGTCTGTCACCAGGCTGTATCTCATTAACCGTGATAGCTAGACAGTTGAAATTTTCAAAGATTATGTATTTCTGTTGCCGCTATAACAACAATTACTAAAAACAGAATAAAATAAATATATGCGGCCCCCATACAACAAACATATTTTTTTTTGCCGTTTTTTTGGTACGGAACCTTTCGTGCGCGAGTCCGACTCGCTCTTGGCCGGTTTTTTTATATAATGTATCTTTTGTTTATGTTTCAGGTACTTGGAGCTTATGTCTGGACTTCTAAAATGCATTGATAAAAGAATTAAATAAAAATAGTTGGGTATGTATGTATACCGCGAACTGTGACTTTTTTGGACTACTAACGGCCGCCCGCGGTTTCACCCACGTGGTTCCCGTTCCCGTGGGAATATCGGGATAAAAAGTATCTTATGTTTTAAACTAGGCTATCTACTATCTGTGTTTCAAATTTCATCCAAATCTATTCAGCCGTTTTTGCGTGATAGAGGAACAAACATCCAAACCCACAAACTTTCACATTTATAAGGTAGGAAGGATTATACAACACAATGATTTGACATTAGCCATTTCTTGTCTCCACTGCTGGGGCACAGGCCTTTCGTATGGATGAATAAGGAGGAAGGGCCATAACACACCACGCGGGTCCAATGCGGATTGGTGCGTGTTAACGACTACAAATGCAGTCGGGACCAACGGCTTAATGTGCTTTCCGAAGCCTGGAGGAGCTCGAGATACTAAATTTGTGATCACCCATCCCATGACCAACCCTTGCGAAAGTTGCTTAACCTCAACATTCGCATGCCAATGTGGTAACATTAGGTTAGGACATTAACAGGCCTCTTTTATTGCTTTTAACCTAATAAGTAATGCCTATCATTACAAATTGACTATAAGTGCTTTAAGTTAAGGTTTAGTATTGCGTGGTCACTAACATTACGATACGAATATTCGGTCCAAGTTTGACACAAGGTTAAACTTCATCATCATATCAGCCGCACGACACCGCACAAAATTTAAGTGAAACTTGCCTTAACTTAAATTTCAGCAAGATAGTCTCAGTAACTTCATTTCGGCTGAAACATGGTACCAAAACCAACATGTCGTGTTGAGTGTACACCACTTGTGATCTCTTCAAGACCCTCAAAGTTTGGACCTTGGACCTTTGTCCGAGCCGAGGGCCGATAAAGAAAGACGGACACAAGCAGCGTGTCTGCGGTGTCTGTAAGATTTAATATGAACTAACGGTTGAGAATGGGGATCCACACGCAAAGCTAATTGCAGATGGCGCCAGCAGCGGCGACCTGGCTGCTAATAATGGACATTAGACATTTGAAACAACCGATCAAACGATTTTAGGACATTCGCTTGTGGCGCCATTAGTTCCTCTGTATCACACCCCATTAGCAGTCGCAAAACGTAATCATAAGTTAACACTTTTATAATGCGAATAGCTAAGGAGTGGAACAGCCTGCCTGCCGATGTGTTTCCCAATAGTTATAACTTGGGCCTTTTCAAGGCTAGAGTGAATAAATAGGCTTTTTCTAAGTGAGCATGCTTCATCGTAGTCCGCATCATCACTTGTCATGATTGTGGACAAACGCTCACTTATTTTGAATTAAAAAAAATTGTAGAAAAAAAATTAAAGTGTAGAGTGGAAAACTGTGGAAATAGCAAAAAAAAAGGTGCAGGTATAAACAAACTTCCTTCTTAAATTCTAAAATGAGAACATAAATCTGGTTAAAAACTGATGATGTTTCCGTTTTTCTTTCAGAAAATAAAGGTGTTTTAAACCTGCCCCCCTAGCCAAAGTAACATTTGCAAATTTTGGCTATCGCTTCGCTTCGAAACATGTATGGATTTGACGTTTTAAAATTCAATTGTTAACGAAACCTTATGTCAATCCCATACATGTGTCGAAAGCGAAACGATAACGAAGATTAGCGAATGTTACTTTGGCTAGGCCCTCGGGTCTAACTTTAGTTCACTTTTAGAAAGAGCGGGCTGATTCTATACAAGATTGACGCCATTATTAATTAAACAGTTTATAAGCATTGTATATTAGTAAATTTTTTGTACAATGTTATTTTGATGTTATTTTTATTGGTTGACTTTACAACTGGGTTAATTATTAGAAAGGTGGAAAATGGATATGCAATGCAACGCATACATGAAATCTCAGTTCTATCAATGGCAGAGTTTTAAGTGTTTTTTAACCTGCGTCATACATACATACATAATTGATAACTGTCCGAAATCTCCCGAAACAGCGAATTCTAAAATTTTGTCTATTAAGAGGGTTTATACGCTACACTAGCGCCGCCAATGGAAAAAAAAACGTGCTTAAATAAAGACGAAATTGTGAATTGTGTTCTTCTAGTGTACTCCAAATAAGATTTGTGGTACTTTTTATCGCTTAAACTATATTTTCTAGTCTGTCGTTTAGTTTAATGAAGTTTTATTGCTAAAAGTAGCCACTTTTAGCAATAAACTAAACGACAGGTTATAAAATATTGATTAAACAATAAAAAGTACAACAAAGCTTCTTCGGAGTACACTAGAAGAACACAGTTCACAATTTCGTCTTTATTTACAGCTGGACCAGAGTTGACAAAAATTTAGGGCGCCACTTTCTATGTAAACACGTCAAAATCACGAATTATTTGGCAACACCGACTACATTTTGTACTGAAAAATTTTAGTTCCATTTTATTTAATTTCAACTCTTTATGGTCTAGGTGTAAGCACTACGATTTTTTTCCATTGGCGGCGCTAGTGTAGCGCAGTAATCCCCTTAACATAGGCTTTGAGATCGTGTGCGTTGATCCTAACCTTTGTGGGTAGCACCCATTCAATAATTGATATTGACTCACTGACATTATGAAGAAACTTTGATGCCGATATTGACGGGGTACTGTCGGCGAGATATTCAACGACACACTTCGCTTTGTGGTATGTGAATTCATAACATTTTATGTAGGTCAATTGCCACTAGTGTGTTCAAACAGAAATATAATAAATAGTTTAATCCTTACTAATATTATAAATGCGAAAGTCCGTTTGTTTGTTACGCCTTTACGTCTTAACTACTGAACTAGAGATGGGCAAAAGACCCGATTTTGACTCGACTGCTGGGTTTAATAAACCCATTAAACGCCCATAGACAATTTTGTTGAATTAAATAAAATCTTTAGAAATAAGAATATAATTTCAATATTTTTCTGTATTGGTTTACCAAGAAATTGTTTCCATAGCAACGTCACATTTGACTTATCAATAGAAATAAAAAAGCTGTAAAAAGTTTCTTTAATATGCAATGTGGGGTCTTTATTGGGTTTAAACCCAGTGGTCGGGTTTAAACCGGGTCTTTTGCCCATCTCTATACTGAACCGATCATCATGAAATTTTGCGTACACGTTGTCATGGTTACAGAGAAGGACACAGGGCACCTTTCATCCCGAAAAAAAGGATTGTTCCCGAAGGATAGCAAAAAAACTTTCCACGCAGACAAAGTCGCGGATGACCGCTAGTAACCTATAATGTATAGGGGATCTAATTCTAATAAAAAAAAAGATGAACTAATTTTGGAACGTAACTACGGAATATAGTATTCCCGAAAAACAGATTAATAAAAAAAAGCCTATCAGTAAAAGAGATGTCCCAGCGTTGCCCCAGTTTCATTTTATTTAATTACTTTCATAATTAAAAAATGCTAATTACATTTTATTTAGGTGTAGTATCAGTCAATAATTGTTTTTATTCAGAAAAACAATTATTACAAAAACATTAAGTTTTTTCTGAAGTATTTTGTGAAAAAATGTAAGTAAATAGTACTCTAATGATAAAAAATTGTGATTTAAAAGCGTTTTAAATTAAAATCCCGCTTTTTAATGCAGAAAATAATTATCAATCTGATTCTAAAGTAAAATACCTACTCTGACATACTACTTTGATTAAGACGCGATAGACTTTCATTTTTTGAGAATGGTGGGGAAAATGACATAGTTAACATTGTGATTAGCAGATAAAATAAATAATAAAAATATAAAAGAATTGTGCTTGTGTAGGTATAGGAAAAAGAAAAAAAAATGATTTATTTTTTGTTAAGTACTCTTATATTCTTTAATCGACTTACATCTGGCATTTAGGTAAGTAATTGTTAATCTAATTTACATTATTATTAATGAAAAAAGTCAAACGTCATGGTTGTTAAATTGAATTATTTTCCTACCAAAGATTGGTTATCTTCATAAATTATCAACGCAGTGAGATCACCACAAGCCCCTCATTACAACCGAGGCGTGGTCTAGGGGTTCGATTCCTGTTAATTAAATGGTGTCTGTTGCGTGTTTCCGCCATATTTCCAGTACGTCTTTATTAGAAATTCGAACGAAATAAAAATAATGAATTGCCTATGCCTCTATAGAAGAGAAGATTTAAGGGTCTGCCAAGTTAAACGATCTACGATGGAAAATGACCTTACTTGTAGCTTACTAGTGGAGTGTGAACCCTAAGAACTTCGCATCACCTACAATTTATATCATTTATTAATTTTACCTTGAGAATTTTAAATTTCTCAATATTTTATGGATACTAAAACAAAAACAACACTAGTATAGTACGAATCACGAAAGATGACCACAAATGGCGCCCATCTTCGCATCATAACTCATGAAGAAAAGACGAATCACGAAAGATGACCACAAATGGCGCCCATCTTCGCATCATAACTCATGAAGAAAAGACTTGAGATAAAATAATATTTCATATACACGTAGATATATATATTTTACAAACATTTGCGAAGAATATTTGCGATAATATAATGCGAAGATGGGTGCCATTTGTGGCCATCTTTCGCCATTTATTTGAGTTAAGACCGGATTTTTGTCCAAAAATCAGGGTTTTTAACCTCTTTTTTTAAATTTTGGTCCTGGTAACCCTATCTGAATTGGCGTTTCCCATACAAAATTACCAAGGTTGAATTTTTTATTACTTAGTTGTTCTTTTGGGGTTTTTGGGGGTGGTCATTCTAGGGGGGCTGGGGTCAAATAGTTTTAGACTGCATAATCGATGTTGAATTGTGCTCAAACTCGATAATTTTCAACGATAAAACCAAAGCTAAATAAATACTTCCCGTTTCAGTTTCGTAGACAGAAAAATACTCGCTTTAATAGTTTTGTTAAAATTGTTGAAAGTTAAGGACCCTAGGATGCCAGTCTTGGATATTTTAAATGAAAATTCTAAAGCTAAACAATTTTTTTTAGGTAAATACAAGATAACCTAAGTGACAACTTAATGTTTTGGTTTGATCATCCAGGACTGCTGACGTCCTGTTGTACTGTATTTAATAATAGCTATTACCTATTTAAGTTTCTAAATACCGGTTACTTATTTCTGTTAAAGCTGAAAAGTTTCTTGCGCCCGTTCTTCTTGTCAGTAAAAAAAGTCTGGAACGCGGTATGAAAATACAGACGATTCAAAAGTACTTAATTATTAAGTTTATTTGAATAAAGGCATTTTGATTCTGACTTTAGTCTGTGTATTCTGTTGAACTCTGTTGGTAAAAATGCTGGTTTACGTGAAAATATTATTAACGTTTCTATTTACTTTTCAGTCGACGTATTTTGGTACACGTCCCGACATCTTCAACAAGTTTAGACAGGTTCTCTTGAGATATCAAGTTTGTGACATTAAAATGATATTCAGAGTAATTCAGACACACATTTTTATAAAATATATCAAACTAAAATGAAAATAATTCTATAATAAAAAATATAAAAGGACCATGTCCAAAAACGGACGTCATCATGTGGCTGACATTTTGATGTTGAGAGATCCTTTTCTATCACCGATGATAAACATATATATATACAATACATATTATTGTTCTTCTGTCCACTTACTTTCCCTCGAATTCCTTAGAACAAATTCAGCTGCACCCTTACTTTTTTAACAGTAATGTAAGAGTATGAATGTGTCGCCAAAGGCCATTCGACCATCCAAAGTTCATCCCAGGAATAAATTCAATTGGAAATAAGAAAAAAAATCCCGATACTTGGATTTGTATTCCCCTTACTTCTGGAGGCTCCGTTGTTTTTTTACATTCTGCCCTCTCTCCCTTTCTAATACGGCTTTTGGGGTTTGGTGCAAAGTAAAAACGTTTGACTTTTCTGTATGTTCTAACTAAAGAAACAGCTAATATTGTTTCTTCTTAGAAAGTCTCCATATTCACTTTTTATAAAGTTTAATCCGTTTTTTAAAGTTAACTATTGTGTGATTTGAATTATTAAAAGTATTTAGTAAACTTTACCTTGAAATATCCTTTTATTTAATGATGAACTTTTACTGAATGTTGCAAAATTGCAGACTTTTATTTATTTATTACGTACATTTTCGCAAGAATCTCTTTGGTTATTTAAAATAGGTAATTTATTAAGTTGGTAATAAATGTAATCATACATTTTGTTAGATCCCTTTTGCATTTATTGCATTTTTGTGACAATATAACCAATGATAAGTTTTTTCCAATTGATTATCTCTTAACTTGGACCACCCAACAAATCTTCCTCGGTCAATGTTTATTGAGGAAAAACGGGGTTCCGTAGCCATCCCAACGGTAAATAAGAACCAAACCGATAGTTTTGGATCGCGAATTGCACTAGTGTTGGTAAATATGCGGCTCGTCTGTATGCCGCACAATAGTCTGCGCCTTACTGGCCTTTTTACGACACATATTCTTACTTAGAGAATAGTTGTTCTTTGAAGGCAATTCGTACGCTGTGATAGGGAACTTGGTTTTTACGTTGTCATTTCTTTACAATAAAACTTATCATACCCTCGTAGACAGTTTCTAAAAGTCTGTAAAAGTAGTTATTTGGTGCAAAGTTGGCGATCTTGCTTATTACAACCATGTTTGTGTGATTAGCATAAAGCATTTTGTTCCCGAGTAATGAAAGTACGATAAGAAACAAAACGTTTTTTTGTACTTAAGTAATTAACTATTAATCTTATGAATGATACTTAAGCCAAGTAATACTTAAGCCAAGAATACCTACTAAAGCGTACACTTCTTACCTATGCTTTATTTCACCAAGTTTTCAGACAATCTCTTAATAGCTATCAAAAGTAATCCGAAATGGCAATACCCATACAAAATTGCCAATGTTGAGTTTTCGTTTATTTAGCTGTTCTTTTGGGATTTTAATTTTTTTTCTAAACCACCCCATTGCTATAGAAGAAACATAACAAAAAAAAAATGTTCTAGTCGGTCAAGCCGTTTTTAAGTTTTAGCCAGACTATCGAACAGCAATTCATTTTTATATATAAGAAAGTATAATCCTGGGAGAAAGTTGACTTCATTAGATTTAGATTAAAAAAATATTACGGAACGAGTAAATTAATTGTTAACCCAAAAACATGTCCTAATGGAACTTTGTCAGTATCAACCCAAACAAACCAGCTAAAAAGTCATTACCCTTATCCCAAAACAAGAGTTACGTATTTAATATGCGTGACAAGTGATCTAACTAAACCTTTGTTAATGAAAACCTACTAAAACGGACGGATGAAACGCAAATTTACGTTACACACAAGATATAATGAAAATAGCTTTACAAGTGTTGTAGTAAACATATTTGAGTGTGGTGCAAGTAATGAGGGTTGAGAGAGAGAGCCCGCGCTTTTTCACCTAGTTTTTAAGTAATTATTTTGTACGTTACATCGGCAAAAGTAGTGCATAGGCAAATAATTCTTAATTCTTTACTTTTTACTTGGACTGAAATGACGTAGAGCAACGTTAAGATAATAAATACATGTAGGTAGTAGGTACCATGGGCAACAGCGTCGCTTAACCATTGCTAAGGTTAAAATCGCTTGCAGGCCGCGCCCGCTGTCACATACGTTTAGTTCGTGCAGGGGCGATACGCGTGCACATGAATTTTGTTGCAAACTGGTTAAGCGACGCTGTTGCCCATAGTACATACTGCAAGTATTTTAGTTCGTATATTTTGAAGAAGTATTGCAAATTGTCATATCCTTATTTTGATCAATTTGTCTATATTTAACCCATCGACACCAGGAAAATGAGACTATTGATTTTCTATTGTTGTCCGGAATTATGAATTAAAAATGGTATCAAAATTAAAATAGGTACCTATTCATTTTCCAACAAACTTAATAGAATACAACGATTCTGAATCGTCCATTTATTTACCTTCGCTTAGCTTCAAGGACAATTTTTAGGTAACAAAAAGAATGGAAGCCCGAAACTTATCCAGTAAGTATCGTAACACCATAATTATTATTGTGCCTCGTATAAAATATATCTGGGAAAACTGCATAAGTTGTGTCTGTAATTTCAAAAACTTAGTTACGAAAAATAAAACGCTTCCGCTTGCATTTTGTTCCATGCCAAAACAGGCTGGCCTGAAGGCCCGACCCGCGTAATTCGATTCGGATAGTTGTTACAAAGACGTGGTTACCCTGTCGAGTCACAGGGTAACAAGTTTACTATGAAAATGTCCGTGAAGTATGAATACGAAAAGAGGTTAGCTGCCGGACAGTAAAGGGCACAGAAACGTATAAGGTATCCGTTTTTATTTTTCCAGTGTCTCATCGCATTATAACAGTGTCAAAAATCGGATAAGGGAAAAGGCTATTGTCGCACTAAAAGGGATATTGTAAGTAAGGGATACATTTACATTCACACCTAATAAGGCAAGTAGGTAAGTCAGGGGGTATGTTAATAAATACAGGCTGCATTTTTAGTCACTTTTCAAATTTTGAGGATGTGTTCAGGCCATGAAACTGAAAAAGGAGCCATTTTAATAAAGCAAATACTGTTAACTTGTTAGTAAAAAATTTTACTTCTTGTTTAACAAATCTATTTAATTTCAAAATTCAAATTTCAAAAATTATTTATTCAGTCTAGGCTGTTACAAGCACTTGTGAATGTCATAGAAGCTACGCCATCGGTTCGCAAACCCTAAGCGGGAGACCTTGTAACGAGAAGAACCGGCAAGAAACTCGTCAAGGGCTGCTTTTTTCTCCCTGTATATTTCATACAGAGTCGTCAACATTGAAAAATGAGCTCCACATTTAAAGTGAGGTCATTTTCCATCACAATAATTAACAAAAGTTTGCACACAATGGGTAGGTAGGTTGAAATTAAATACTACTAACTAAATACTACTAAGTAATAAGAGTAAATAACTTTCAACTAGTTGAGAAATCACTGTGTCTGCTACTCGAAAGTGCACCTAAGTAGGCAAAATTTACCAAAAAAAAAAAAAAACACATGTTACAAGACATAAAAAATAATTAAAAAAAAAATGCAATTCTTACAATTCAATATGCGTTAAGATAGGTACTCAGAAGCAGACCCTTTCCACTGGCAGCACCCGTTCACGAGCATGACGCATGGACCAGCCATCGCTTCGCTCAACCATATTTGAGGGAACGTAACGACCCGCCCCACACGACACCACCGCAGAAATGATTAAAGAGAGCATGACATACTTAGGCTACCCATCCTAAGGCACCGAATTGAAAACTATTATCCTAAAGCTTTTCATAGGCCTTTACTTACAAAACTACTGAATATAGAAAGCAAAATGATTGCAATTAAAAAAAAAAAAAAATTAGAAATCAAAACAAGGTTTAGTTATTAATTTAAAATTTGAGTAAGAAGTGCCATACATATTGATAATATTAATCAGAAAAATAATATATATAAATATACGACGCCCTTAGTACAAGCAGACAGAAGCAGACCCATTCCCACTGGCAGCACCCGTTCACGAGCATGACGCATGAACCAGCCATCGCTTCGCTCAACCATATTTGAGGGAACGTAACGACCCGCCTCATACGACACCACCGCAGAAATGTTTAAAGTGAGCATGACATACTAAAGCTACTCGCATTAAGGCGTCGAGTCAAAAGCATACAATAAATTATAAGTAGGTAGGACAATTCTCTCAATTTCCACAAAGAATAGAAAAATCTACGACCAGGCTGTTTTATCAATTAAATAATCTTTAACGGTATAGTATCCTTTTTTGAGAAGACAATTTTTTACATGAGTCTTAAAGTTATCAAATGGTAAATCCAAAATATTACTTGGAATTTTATTATAAAACTTTATACCAAGACCTATGAAAGAACCACGAACTTTTTCTAATCTATACTGAGGCATTACAAGTTTGTCTTTGTTTCTGGTGTTCCGATTGTGCCAATCACTATGTTTTGTATATAAGTTAATATTGCGACGCACGAAAAGTACGCAGTTTAATATAAATTGAGATGCTGCTGTCAATATACCAATCTCTTTGAATCTATCCCTAAGAGATGTTCTAGAACTTAGTTGATAAATAGCTAAATATAAATTTATTTATTTATTTAATATATATTATAAGATAAATTTGCATGCTCCAATCAAAAAACGTAAATTTAAGTACCCTCCTCACCCCTGGATCACAGTCACTGTGAAATCCATGATGCATGTAAGGGACACATATTTACAAAGCTACAAAACAAATAAGACTCATTCGCATAAAACTTCTTATTTAGAAATGAAGGGCCTTGTAGAAAAAGCCATTGTAAAAAGGAGGTGTTACTTTAACTTGCACATCAACTCTAATAGAAATAATCCTAAACGGCTGTGGCAAAACTTAAGAAACACTGTGTTGCCCGATATATACTGAGATTGAGTTTCCGAGCACATTACATTGCCTAATTTTTTTGCAATATTTGAGTAACTTCATGGGCAATAGTATCCATCTTGGGTATTCCTTTTTTTAATTGAACTGTTGAAGTGTGTTTTCTCCATCATCTCGATAGCGAATTTACCCGCATTTCCTGAATTTGACCCCTTTTATTTCCCTTTTGTGGTGGCGCTAGCAATAACGCTTTAATCGTTTAATTATGGTAACTGTTATGTTAACTAAATCAAACAATTATCAAAAGAAAGCTCATTAAATGTACTTTCAATAGATATCAACATTTACACAATAAAACGTTAGCTAGCAATAGCAGATGGCCAAGTCTAAACTTAGTGTCGAAGAGGTGCGGTTTTTCTGACGTCGAGTGTATACAAGCTTGTTATCGTTAAAGTTAAGTGGTGCAACTGAGCCTTATAATAACTTAACCCTTCTGAAGAGTTTCATTTCCATTCTTACCTCAAAGTCACCGTAAAATTTAAAGGAGCTTTTGTTTATAATCTACGAGCACATAACTATCGCGATATTACAAGTTTTGTTTGGGACAAAAGATATGTTTATGGTATGTAAAAATGCAAAATACATAATAAAAAAATCGCTATCTTTATCGCACTGGATTTGCATTAGGTACCCTCAAATAACGCAAATAATAAAAGTAATGTTGGAATACAATCGTAATACTTCGGATGGATAAGTTTCTTGAACCAAACTTAGCTTTAAGTACACATTCTCCCACAACCAACTTTGCCCAGAAGCACCCAATCAATATCTGGGGACACCATACCTCATTCATATTTATAAGAAAACAGGGAAACTTTCCAGCAAACAAAGGAGAAACAACATTTCAACTTTTGACCCATCGACCCACTTTTTCCCCATTCATGGGAAATTCATCGATGTCTTGTGGGAATTTCTTGGGAACATAATCAAACAATCGTTCCTCAAAGTTGGATACTTTGGGACAGAAGGAATCTTTAGCTCGTTTCGTGCTTGATAGAGGCTGGCGTGTCCTTGGGAGATGTAAGAAATTTGTTTTTAACGATACTTCTTGAAAATGGGACGCTGGGAAGGGTTAGAAGATTTTAAAACAATACTTTAGATGTTTGTCAGGAAGTCTAGCAAGGTTCTGACGATTCGGATAAAGACAATCAGAATTAACTTTTTGTGTGACTGTACAAAACGCTTTAACTGTAATTGTGTCCGAATTGTCAATGAAAAAATAATAAAATTAAAAGACAAGTGTCAGTTCGGACAGAGTCTGAAATTACTTTGTTCGAATCGTTAGTAACTCTCAAGTAAAATGGCCACGCCTTATCGAAATATCTTGCCTATAACTATTTATTTTGTTTGTGATATTAATTTTTCTTACGGCTTCAATTCAATGTCTTAATAACTAATGCCATAGAATAAATAAAACATCTTATGCTAATTGCACCATCACATTTCCCTATAAGTACAGTCATGAATGAATAACAGTATCTTTCGTGACTGATTATGAATATAGTTCCTACGTTAAAGTACAGTTTTGATGAAGCTGTAGGAAAAGTTGTTAAAACTTCTGCAACATCTAGCTTCGTAGTACTTGATCTTGTTAAAACGATTTGAGATCACGCCAGGCTTTCAGTTTGCTGAACATTTTACTTCATAAAATCGTATCTACGCAACAAATTAATTTAATGTGAACTTTTCCTCTATTTTGAAATGTCTCCGATATCTTTTGAACTGCATACCAGTGGCGAAGGGTCCATTACAAGTCGATTCCCATCGGCTTACCTTTGGAAATCCCACCCCAATGATCCACTATGCAGATCATAAAATTTTTCATACTACTAGAATGTTGAAAATATTATTTTTCTGCCAAGATATTTGGTGACTTGTTCGTCAGGTGCGATAAAACCAAAAAAATAATTTCTCATAATTTCTTTGTTCAGATTGCAGCTTCGGACGTTTAGTACTATTAAATATTCGTGGCTTCCGCTTTCTTTATAAAGGAACCAACTTTTTTGTATTGTTAATAGACTGAACTAACTTTAGTTTAAGACTAGACTAGGATGCGAATTGTCTAGCGCATTTGAAAGTACTTTTAAAAGAAAATTCGATTTACGTACATTTTCAGGTCTGAATTCTACTATACAAGCCATAAGCGTCAGCGATTTTTACTTACAAGACCTGTTATATGTCATTCGTCGTCAAACTGAACTCTCAAACAGTATTCAAATCACTATTTTCTAAGTTTGGAATAAAAATATTCAGCAATCGACTACGGATGCAAACGGGCTTGAGACGAATGACTAAAAGTAAAATATAACTATGATTTGCTAGTCTAAACGCAGCTCGAGAAATTCTCTTCCGCTCCTCACTTGGACCACCGAACCAAAGTTAGCCAGTTTGCACCAAGCAGAAGGATGTTCCAACTTTGCACATACTCCTGATAAAACTGATGTTTAACTTTTACGCTTTTTTGTTCGCAGCCAAGTACCCCAGTTAAAGTTTTAGGGTTGAGTGTTAAGACTTACAGTACAGAATTATTTTGTTTTTCTCTTTTCAATGAGGGCTTTTCACAATGACAAAAAACTGTAGGCTCGTTAGATGGCGTTGATAAAAATAGGTGACAATGTGATATTTTTACTAAGCCTCGAAGAGTATCAACACCATCTAGTGATTCGAATAGTTTCTATTTTTAGAGTTTGACGAGTATCAACACCATCTAGTGAAGCAAATATTTTGATTTTTTAAATGTCACTTTGAAAAGCCCTCATTTTATTCAGATATAGGCTGTTTAGAACACTAGCACTTCAGAATGTAAAAAAAGGTACAAACACAAGTAACCCATAGGGCTTGCTTGTGTTTGGAACTGCTGTATAGACGGCAGTTCTTGTAACGAGATTTGTTCATCCTATTGAGGAAAATGGCCAGCTAGAAAAACTAATTACTTATTGATAATTTATGTTTTTGTTGGTTGAACTTAAATTAATGTCCAACAAATTCTATTTCATTTCATTTCATAGTAAGTTATATAACTTGTAGTAAAATTTGTTGCTTGGTTTTAAAATGCTAGCCCTATCTCAGAGTCGCATGAAAATTTCGCAAAAGTTCCGCGACACATTTTGTTTCTCTTTCGTGTTTTGAGGAGTGATAATTTCACTCGCATGTCTTGTTACACGTTTGTTTGGTTTACACGTTGTTATTTGTTAATCATTGCTATCTCGGGATTCACTGGAAATAGGGAACATACACAAGTCACCGATTTTGATAAATTTGAGCTTGATCGCTTAGGACACATATAAAACAAGATAGAGCTGAAAAATAAAAAATAAAATAAAATATTTTAGTTTTATCACACAGGGGAAAATGACGATTTTTTTTTCATTTTTGGATATAATTGACTTAACAGTCAGATAGAATATCGATTAAGAAATAATATTTTGTATGACACATATGTACTTAAACGCAATATTTGGCTAACTCCATAATAATGCGCCTGAAACGTGACATAAGTGACGTCACACATGTTGACCGTTTTGTATAGAGCGTTTTCGGCGGGTGCTGCTGCGCGCTAACTTCAAGTAACTATATCACGAGAAAAAAACGCAAGAGAAAAGTTTTAAAATTACAGTTGACTTTCTTACGCATTATACTTTTGATTTTGATACAAAAAAAATTGATGCATGTTCCCTATTATAGTAATGCGCTCTGTAGTTACTAAACGGATCGTATTTTCATAGGCTTATAAGATTCCTATAAAAATAGCTAAATCAAATCAAAATGAATATTCAACCGCCTCTGTGGTCTAGTGGTTCGGGGTAAAAAGCAGGGATCCCGGGTTCGGGTCGGGTACAATTTGTACTCGGTTTGGTTGATGGATATTTCAAGTCCGCCTGGCTAGCTACCACTACCACCATCTTCCCTAAGTCTGACGCGATAACAACAATATAAAAATTGTTGTGTTCCGGCAGTTAGAGGTAAGATAGCCAGTTCCTCAGTGATGCGGATTCCGGGTGTAGTGGGCTTCAACCGTATTCATAATTCATAATTCATTTATTCCATAACAAAATAATTTGTGTCGGAAAAAAATACAATAATAATAAATTAAATTAAAATAATCAATCGGCAATCATAAAAGGCATGTCAAAAAATATTCATAAATGTCAAATAATTAGTTAAGTAATGAGAATTAAAGTAAAAAATGTATACGATCCGAAATTAATAATTCTTATGTCCGACAAAATCATCTAAACTATAATAGCATTTTTTTAACAAGAAGTCCCTTAATTGTCTTTGAAATAATTTATAGTCAACAATAGATTTTAGCGTGATTGGAAGGCTGTTAAACATTTTGACTGCCTGATACCTAACGCTGTGTTTTACTACTTTTAGCTTTGGTACAACCAACTGCGATAGATCCTTTCGGCGAGTTTTCAGACGGATGTCTCGCTCCGTAGGTGATTCAAACTTTTCTATGTTTTTAACCAGATTTGTCAAAATCAGTAAAATATAAAGACTAGGGACGGTTAAAATGTTTAATTTTATGAAATATTCTCTACATGATTGCCATTGTGGAATCCGAACTATAGTTCTGATAGCTCGTTTTTGTAACACAAAAGCTCTCTCTATATTATATTTGTAAGAATTGCCCCAAAACCTAATACTATACCGGAGATGAGATTCAACTAGCGCATAATATACCGTTTTCAATTGTTCCACTGTAATGTCATCACGTAAACTTCTTAAACAATAACACGCTGAAATCACGTATTCTGTGCATCAGGTGAGGTGGAGGCCAAGCACTTCCCCGTTGTGTAAAAAAGTATCTTTTTACAAGTAAATATATTTTTATGCATTATTTAATCACATTATAGTAAAGAAGTGGATTAGCTTTGAATTTTTCGAAAATTCGCTGTTAGCCCTTAAATAACTACACCATCATCATCCTCCTGTCCTTATCCCAATTTATTTAAACTTACACAAAATAAAATTTTGCGCTCGTAGAACGACCACTATTGGGGTCGGCGCAGCATGTACTACATACTGCATTAGGTTTTGGCAAAGTTTTACGGTCGGCCGCCTGCCTGACACCAACCCTCCTCGGGAATGCTGTTGTTGACAGTTTCCTCGCTGCCATTCGAGTGACCCTTTGTGCGATGGTCTGCACCGGGTCCCTAAAACTTCCCTCTATCGCCTTCTACGATACCCACGGGATGAGATGGGACAGTCCTATTCTTAACCGGTACTGTGCCTTAAATAACTACACCAAACACAAAAAATTGCTTTGAAATATTAAACAGTTTACAAAAAAGTTCGATGAAAAAAAAAGTAATTGGAATTAAATGTTAATAACAAAATGTTTAACTAACTGTTGTTAATTGTAAAATAACTTATCAGTACATTTTACACTGGCATACCCTTTTCATCAGTATTATTATTAACAGCACTAAATAAATAGTTAACCCTTTCGTGGCCTATTTTTTGCTTTCTATTGTACTATCTTGACCCACTGCCATTTCTAGAGGGGAACATAGATTCAATTAAATACCAATCTTATTGTTTGTGATTTAAGGAAGGTTTTTGTAAAACGTATTTTATTAATGTATTTTAATCAAGCATCGTATGATTTTTATAGTACCTTGATATTTTGTAATAAGGTTCACATTCAGTGGCGTGCACAGAGATTTTAGACAGGGTAGGCACGGATAAAAATATACCAATTTTATCACTGTTTCGGTATCTACCAACCTATACTGAACGAAATCCAAACATTTTTATCATCTTGATTGGAAAACAAAATGCATAGAAAACAATACAATTGGTTTGTGTGTACGTACACAAGCTGTTAGCCAGTAATAATTAATTATAATAAAACTTTTTATGAAAAGAACGAGGGGCATTCATAACCAACCTACCATTTTTTTAAACCCAACCCAACGCATCTTCCCTTTGCAATAAATTTATTAAACTTTATCCTCAAAAGATAACCTCGATAAAGCGGCAATTTTTGATTTATTTAAACAAACTTTGCCAGCATGGGTCTCGCATGTAAATTATTGAATTTTTCACAGTAAATTAACGAAATAATTATTTACTTAACTTAAAATAGTCAATTACTTGCGCCAAGAAAAACAATCAAAACAAAGCAAAACTAACTGCAAACTAAAAAAACGCTACTCTCTGTAATGCAATCATGACGCGGTCGGGTTGCAAATAAGCAGTGCCTCCAAAACATAAACACGCGCATACATTTTCACGCACACAGTCACACTTTTGATGTGTACTACACGAGATTCGTTCTATGAAAAAGAAGCAGCCCGTAGTACTGCTTATGGACACGCGGTAAATAATTGGCGCCTCTGTCGCCCGGCCGATCGTTGGTTCTTGTCAAGAAGCTTTTGGTTCTTGTGATTTTTTGTTAAAGTGAAGTGATGTTAGTTTCAAAAACCACAATTAGATGGCGCTTAAACTAATAGACACGGAAAGCAGAAGAAGTGCTGTGCACGATGATGGGTCATAACTTTTTAATTACAAGTACTTACCTAGTTTACAAATAATAGGGTAGGGAATTAGGGTCATATATTTATGGGACTACAGGGTATGCAGTGCTTATTTGCATGTATGGAGTGCACGCCACTGTTCACATTACACTAAAAAAATAAAATTATCTTATACAATAGATTTTGGTATCGCACTACTTACTGAATATTTGCGCAATAATAATTAGAGATTTAATTTATTATTTCAATTTCTTTGTGAAATAGCTTTTACCCGCACCACGTGGCCACTGTTAAAAAAGGATTAAATGGATTGGATTAAAAAATGGATGGTTTTAATGGGTCTTATGTTACATCTGTTCAAATAAGGGTTAATGGTTGTAAAATCAATTTTATAGTATGGTTTTAAGGGATTAAAAATTGTAAGACCCTTCTATGCTCACCGATAGACGTTATTATGCGGCTGATAATTATGATTATGACCTTTTAATAAGTAGTTCTATTGCGGTAAACCTATTTTTCTTTTCACTTAAGGAAACATGATATTTTAACAAGTCGCTAAAATATTTTTCATTCCAATATCAAGGCTATCCTTAGTCCTACATTAATTCAACATATTTCTCGACAATACCCTACTTACGAATCTTGAAAATTCTATGCATTAATAATTTGGAGACCGCGAAAACTCATTAAAAATAACGCTTCAAACTTATAATCGTTCTGAGGGGCCTATAAGACCGCAGGAAGTTTAAATTAGACTTGTCACCCTGCACGCGGGGGTTAGTCGAGAAGTTCCGAGCAAAAAATCGCAGTCAAGTGTGAATTTGCGAATTTTTAAACGATTCCGCGACACGTTGAGGGTTAAATCGTATGTTTTTGAAAACGGTCGAATTACTGTTTTATTTTTGTTTTTACACAACTCAGATGCTCAATTTATACTTAATTAGAAAGTTAATGATTTCTTTGTGTACAGATGAAAGCCGGTTTTATATCTTATTAATTACGGGTTAAGATGGAGAAGAAACACTTTTGTAATCTCCTTGGTACTTTTATTTTGAACGATAAAATTAAAAATAAAACAACGTTGTCATTTTGGTTAAATTTATAAAAAAAACATAATTATTATTGCTGAAAATTGAAATTTGATGAGCCGTCTCGTCTAAGGTCCCATACTTTTTGAAGATTTAATAAAACATCCTTAATTGAGAGATATTTAAGGACGAAAAACAAATCAGTATTTTGTTCTTTAAACAGAAATCATCTGATTTCTTGAAATATCTGTCAATGCAAATTGCATAAACGCCAAGAACGCAAGATTACTTACGCGGCAATGATTATTACTTACCGTGTTACTTATCAACAAAATACACAATTAAGATTTTTAAATAAAAATAAGCTTTTTTAATCTGAAATAAGGATGTTTTGAATGTCTAAAAGAACCCTGGAATCAGGGAGGGTCTCGAAAAGATTATGTACGTCTTAATTTTAAAGATAGCTTTTTTCTAGCTTTTCGTTAAAGTAAGAGAAAGTTTAGATTTGACGTGTACGTGGGTAGATGTGTCCATTCAGTTTTATGATTTTGTCATTATATTTTTTTCTAAAATGTTATCTTTGCTGTATAACTCACATTTTCACAGACTTTTACGTTGACTTAAGCAAACTATAAGACTAGAATCTGTTTGTAAAAGTATTACCTTTCGAGTGACACTCGAGCCTTTTTATTTTTATTTTTTTGTTATATCTAAGCTGTGTTTTTTTTCGAATGTCATGAAAACTCCTAAAATGTAGGCTTTAGTTTTTGGTTGATGACCGTAGTCGTTTAACATTTTTAACACTTAAGTGTGAGTTGCACCAAAACGCTGTCAAAGTTACTACCTATTTGTCACGTCAAACTTGTCAAAGGACATCATGCTCGCTGGCAGCCTCTTTGACAAATGGGTAGCATTACCAAGCGTTTTGGTGCAACTCACAGTTAGTCAAAGCAGCACTGTGAGACATCTGTAAAAAATTGCAAATGACTTTCATTGCTGACTATAGAAAGTTTTGTTAAGGGTGGCAATGCCAACCGTACAGCTTAAGGATCGTTTAGGGTTGGCCACTGTCGATCTATCAATCAATTCCGTGGCATCTAATTGCCATGGATTTTATTGACGGCTCTCCGTTATTAGGGATTAAGGGTGTTTCATTACGCTAGTTGGCGAAAGGAGAAACATGTTTTTGTTTTTTGGATTTCTTCTTCAAGTAATTGGTGATTTGCAGAACAAAAAAGGATTTCAAAACCTTTCATTGTAAAAATTAATACAAAAGACTAAATTGCCGTCATTCCTTGTAGAATTTAATTATTAAAATAGCTAAGTGATGCCTACATACTAAACTTGCATACATTTATATGTCGAAAATGTATATTAGGTTATAATTATAAATAACTAGATTTCAATCAAATTTCTAGTAGAAAAATACCCAACAAATCACTGTTTCTTCAACTAACTTATTATGCTCTTTTCCCGTTTGATAACTCTCCAGATGCGAAAGTAAGTTATAAATAACTAGATTTCCGTCAAATTTCTAGTAGAAAAATGCCCAATAAATCACTATGTTTCTTCAACTGACTTATTATGTTCTTTTCCCGTTTTCCCCTTATCTATTATCTCACAGATCCCCACCACTGATATCGCTTTATTTTCTATTAATGACTTATTTGCCCCCAGTCTATCCCCACTTCTGATGTTATCGCATTCACCCCTCCACTATTTGAGGTATTTTTTAACTATTGTGAGTTTAAGATCGAAGATAAGTAACAATAGTGTGTAATGAAATAGTTTCGTTTCAGAAACTGAGCTTTTTTGGTTCAATAGACATATATTTTATTTGGCAAAATTACAAATGTTATTTTTATTAGTCAAGTTGAAGAAGATCGTTTAAGAGTCTTCTGTATGGTATTGCCTCTGACATGAAGTCAGCCATTTATTTCTTTCGTTCTTCAGACAATGTACTGCTTTCTTGCTTTATACTAATTGGCAATTTCATAGTTAAACACAATATTTAAGTAACCTTCAAATGTATAACACACAGACAATGTAACATCTTACACAAATAAGTCGTTACATGACAAATTGCCCCCTTCAGTGTCGAATACGGCATCGATATCGGAAATTATCGCGGGGTGATTCCGGCTGGTGATTGGTGGAATTGTTTTTTGATGTTGCCGCTTGTGTTAAAGAGGCCACAGTATAGTTTAAATTGCAGTAGGAACACTACATTTTATTGTGAAAAAAGTGGCATAGTTTTGGCATAAGTTATTAAGTCACGTTAAGTCGTTATTTAATTTACCTATGATTAATTAACCTATGGGTATACAGAAGACTGAGGAGTATAATGAGCCACTTTGCTTGGCGTTCGTGGACTATGAGAAAGCCTTTGATTCGATTGAAACCTGGGCGGTGCTGCAGTCTCTCCAAAGGTGCCAAGTGGACTATAGGTATATCGAGGTGTTGAGGTACTTATACCAAAATGCCACCATGACGATCCGAGTACAGAACCAGAACACAAATCCTATCCAACTGCAGCGTGGTGTGAGACAGGGAGACGTTATTTCTCCGAAACTGTTCACAGCTGCGTTGGAGGACATCTTTAAGCTCTTGGACTGGAAAGGACTCGGCATCAACATTAATGGCCAGTACCTAACACACCTTCGTTTTACCGATGATATAGTCCTTATGGCTGAGACCATGGAAGACCTGAACACAATGCTCGAAGATCTCCGTAGTGCTTCCCAAAGAGTGGGTCTTAGGATGAATATGGATAAGACGAAAATTATGTCAAATGCCCATGTTGTACCCTCTCCAGTTCATGTTGGGAACACTACACTTGAAGTTGTTGACCATTACGTATACCTAGGACAGGCAGTCCAGTTAGGTAGGTCCAACTTCGAGAAAGAGATCTCTCGTCGAATCCAACTCGGGTGGGCAGCATTCGGGAAGCTTCGAAAAATCTTCGCGTCCGACTTACCTCAGTGTCTCAAGACGAAAGTCTATGAACAGTGTGTGTTGCCAGTGATGACTTACGGCAGTGAAACGTGGCCGCTAACTATGGGTCTCATAAGGAGGCTCAAGGTCACTCAGCGTGCAATGGAGAGAGCCATGCTCGGCGTTTCCCTACGTGATCAAATCAGAAACGAGGAGATCCGCAGGAGAACTAAAGTAACCGACATCGCTCGAAGGATTGCTCAGCTGAAGTGGCAATGGGCGGGACACATAGCGAGAAGAACCGATGGCCGTTGGGGCAGAAAGGTTCTGGAATGGCGACCGCGCACCGGACGACGCTCCGTGGGTAGGCCCCCGACAAGGTGGACCGACGATCTGGTGGAGGTCGCGGAAAGCCAGTGGATGCAGGTAGCGCAGGACCGATCGTCGTGGAGATCCTTAGGGGAGGCCTATACCCTCCCCTTAATGCAGTGGGTGTCGTGTGGCTGATATGATGATGATGATGATTAACTCAAGTCGAAGCTTATGTAAGTTTTATTTGTTTACAAACCAGTTAAACCGCTGTATAACTGTACCTTCCTAATAACAAATGTTGCTGTGCAAGCACGCATAAAACAATACGGTATAGACAATCCCAGACCAAACCGGTCTATAGTCAAAACTGTAGCAGTTCCCAAGCAGTTCTTCCTATCCTTGCGGAACAAAACAAATGACGTAAAGTCCATTCCACGAAGCGAACTTCCAAAGAAAATCGGTCCGTGTCTGCCCATTAGTTAGTTGCGTGACCTTCAATAGCCTGGCCTACAGCCTAGCTCTAACCGCGCGCATTGACCAATGAGCTGCGAGTATTTACAGACGTACGAATCAGCGCCATTTTTTGGTGGATATCCCAAAGAATCGCACTAAGTGTTTTGCTTCAAATTTTATCAACTGTACCGCTAGAGAGTGGAACTCTTTGCCTGTGTTTCCCGATAGGTACAATCTGGGGGCCTTCAAGTCACGAGTGAATAGGTATCTTCTAGGCAAGCGCGTTTCATTCGCTCAGATAGTGTCGGTACACCCGCAAGCAAATATGTTCAGAGACAAGCATACTGGCAAGTTTTTGGTAAGTAATGTTACTGATAACGGTAAACAATATCGTTATGGATAATTATTTAAGTTGTACCATAGTGTGCGGAAGGGGGGGGGTCGTGTTTGTAGATAACGGTGTCCGTCCCTACTTGTGTTTATTGTAATAAAATACGAATACAAATAATACACACAAGCGAGGGAGGTGGAAAGAGAATTTTAACGAAAAATTAAAATAAAAAAAATTAGACTACCTACTGTTTCTTCATCATTTGAAGTGTCGGAGACATTATCACCTGTATTTATAGTAATAGATTCGAATCCATACCAAAATATCGATTTTCTTCTTTAATTACGTGATCAACACATCTTTTGTGTTTACATGTTTTACAAAACACCCGTCATTTTTTTGTTGGTTCACTTAAAGTTTCATCTTGAGGCAATTCACTGCCCTCCCAAGGACGAAAAAACATTTTTAGTATACGTAGCAGAGTCAACAAACACAACTTTTCACTAAGGCCAAAATCCAAATTGACTTGCGGGTGTACGCCGCACGCGGTATCCTTTGTTTATGCGGCGGCATCCTTTGACAAGAAGCGGCACGTGCAAATGCGGCGCGATAAAAGGGCGACACTATCTAAGCGAATGCGCTTTACCATCAGGCGTGATAGCCAGCAAACGCCGGCTGATCTTTATAAAAAAAAAATGTTCCTTAGGTTTCCTAAGCGGGGCCGGCCGCAGGCGCGACAAAGTTCACATTCACGAACCCAAAACCAGCGGAAAATTGTTTTGACGCTGAAAATATTTTCCTTTTAACGTAGGTACTGCTTATATTTAGACTGTGTGGGAGTCTTTATCATCGCATTGTTATTATTCGGAAGCTTCGAGTGCTTTCGCTGTCGTAATGTTAAAAACATTTCCACTTTTTTTTTTCAAAAGAAATTACGCAGAGATTTTTTTTATTTCGTCGCGGAGTTAGGGCGAATGAGTTTACATTCTAGCTAGAGGATATTGTTGCTTTTTTAGATTGCGTTTAGATGGAACAAGATAAATGTAGTAATTTTAGGGGAGTAGGTATGAGAAATGTGTTTATTTTTATGAATGTTAATTTTCATTTTCTTGCCAAGGATTATGTACTGTTCACAGTGGTTTATCCTTAAGACTACAGCAGGAGTATCTTCAAGAAAAGCTTAAAGGATTCACTTTCAAGGTATCATCATCATTGATGATGGAGCCTCTCATCATCATTACCATCATCATCAGCCTTTTAAATGTGTCCGTTGTAAAAGAGATCATTACGAATGGATAAGGAAAGGAGACATCACCGGTTATCATCCATAGCTCACTATGTATTTTTGTAGGTGATAACAACTAGGCGCTTAAGATAATATACTCATAGTTTGGCCACCCATCCGGTGACCGATTCAGCGACAGTTGCTTAACCTTCTCTATCTCTGTTGCTGTGCTTTCGAGGTCCTCTATGGTTTACTGCCATCATGTCGGCCTTTGTTAGGCATGCACTATTGTAAAACGTGCATTATAGATGTGGTGGCATTGTGGTGGTGGCATTTCGTGTATGTGAGAGAAATTGCATTAGAATGATCGGAAAGCCTATAAATCAAAGCTTTTAAAATAACCTTCATATTGTACCAAAACAGTCCTCCGCCTAGTTCTCCTTTAATTATGATGTCGCAAAAGCATAATATTTTATACTTTATTACAATAGCGCGTTGGATCGAGAACGGGTAAATGGTTCTCCGGGAGATAAAAGCGTTCTCGATCAAGCTTTGATACATAATTCAGGAAACGCACTTTGGGGTGCGAACATACGGATCGGTTGTTCGGTGAGCAACGTTTTACATTTTAACAGCCAGAGAGAAAAATAGAAAGTGTTATGTAACATTAACAACTATTGCTATAGTTTCGACGTTAATGCGAAATGCACGCATGCATAGATAGGCAAGCGCTTGCCCGCTATCACGCCTGATGGTAAGCGATGATTTGATATACGATGAAACGCGCTTGCCTAGAAGGTACCTAATCACTCGCGACTTGAAGGCCCCCAGATTGTACTTATCGGGAAACACAGCCTCAGGCAAGGAGTACCACTCTCTAGCGGTATGGATGATAAGACTTGATGCAAAACGCTTAGTGCGAGTCTTTGGAATATCCACCAAGAAACGGTGGCGCTGATTCGTACGTCTGGCTAGCGTACCTAATCTATTGATGTTTATTTATTGAACCACGTCATATTAATAGATGCTGGCATATAACTTGGCAAGACAAAGATGAGACAAAAGATGCGCCGAGTTTAGTGTTTGTAGCTACTGCGCATCTTTTGTCTCGTTCTTTTCTTGCCAAGTTACGTGCCGGTAGTTATACCAAAGTGTAACAATATTACCTTTTCATATAGTGAGGGAACTATTTTGTGTCGGCGCAAGCGCAAATGTAGACAATGGACGACTAGAACAGAATACAGTACCTCACATTCAGTAGGGAAAAATTTAGCTCGCTTGCGCGGTGTAGTAGCGGTTGGTGGGGGAACTTTAGTTCGGTTAACCGGACTATCAACCGAACCGAACCGTTCGGTTACCGAACTACTGCATTTAAAGGGCCCGCACCCCGCACCTCACTTCAATCGTTGCCCTTTTTTTGTATGTCGTAGATTCTTTTGCTTCTTCGGCAAGAAAACGCATGTCGAGTATAACAAAGCCGAGCTACTCCACTAGTAGTAACTAGTAAACATTACGCCGTGATATTACTAATTCATATACATATTATTTATTTTGCTCTATATTGACCGAACATCATAGTCGTGTGTCTCACGAACGAGGGCGGCGTAATTACCAAGTCCTCTCTTTGAAATTGTTACAGCACTACATTAGGAGTCTCATTTTCTAACATCAAAAACAAGTCTGGGAGCAACAGCACTTTGATTTTATGCGGCTGACTGGCGCTTTTTGTTTTGTCTTGTCTGTGTATTTTATATTGTCTATGGTTTTTATTTATTTGAAAGACTTGAACAGGATATTCCTTTTTATGTCTGAGATTTTTCTTGTGACCTTTTCATTCCTTAAATCAATATATTTTTGAAACTTTTGTTAAGTACTTGTTTGTTCTGCGTGCGTCGGACAGCGAATGTTTCTGGCCTAAAATTATGACTGTTTTTTGTTAGGTCTAGGTTTAGGTTTGTATGTTAGGTCTCTTTGAGATCCTTTACCATTTATCTGAACTTCAAACCCTACCCAAATACAGGTACAGCTAGTTATCCAGCAATAAACCGCCTTTCTTTTGGGGTAATATAATCTTCTTTAATATCTTACATACATTTATTTTCACGACTATTTCAATTGATTAATCCTCGCCAAAGCTATAACATACAACATATAAAGTACTCATATAATCGTCCCAATACACACATACTATCTTTTATCGGCAATACACTGAAATGGGATGATATCATAAAACTGTATAGGTATCATAATATACTGCGCTATTATGTTCTTTATATACTTTGAAAATGTTTTTTGAAACGCTTAACTGAAGCATATAATATACAGGGTGGAAAAAAGACGGTGGTTGGAGGGAAAGTATCCTGAATATTGTTGATGGCAAATTTTACTGAAAGGAAACATGATTTATAAAAAAAAATCTGCATTTAACCATTTTAAAAATCGCTGGTCTCAGCCGGATTCGACTGCATTTTGAATTGAATTTTTTTTAATTCTAGGCCATTCGATACCCGTATCGAATGGGTAATGGGGTATACCCATAAAATTTTACTCATTCGGAAATTCTAAACGCTTTATTAAAGTCCAAAACAACCCAGTTTGTCTACTTTGGTACTTAATACCAGCAGCACAAATTAAAGTACAGAAGTTAGCAGAGATTCCGTGTCGTTGAGAGGTGTCTATGTGTACGTTGATTGAGCGGGCGTAGATGCCATCAGGCAACCTAATATTATAAAATAATGGTCCTAAATCACCAATAAATAGCGGGAATTTCTGAGGTCAAACTCGTCGATTATTGCCAGAAATATCCGGTAAATTACCCCGATTCGGAAACTTTGCCAAGCGGTAATCTGCGCCCCAGGGAAGTTAATGCGACAGCAACCAAATATGGCATTGTATTGTTTCGATGGCCAAAAGTGTAATTTCGACGTGAAATTATGGCGTATCGAAGCATCTCATAATTTCTTCTGAATTTTTTTTTATTGCGCTACAGGTTAGTGCTTGGGCTTCGCCTCACCTGATGTTAAGTGACGATAAGGCCGAAGGTGGAAGCACACTACACCCAGAATCCTCATCACTGAGGAACTGGCTACCTTTACCTCTAACTGCTGGAACACAACATTTTTTAAATTATTGTTATGCCTTCCGTCGCTGAACATGATATTCGCCGAACATGATATTCTCAAAACATGATGTTCTCAAAACATGATATTCTCAAAACATCATATTCTCAAAACATCATATTCGCAAAACATGATATTCTCAAAACCTCATATTCGCAAAACATCATATTTGCAAAACATCATTTTCTTAAAATCTAAATTACGATGAAAATAAAAAAATGAAAACGTAAGTTTTTGAAACAATTTAATAGCTCATATTATAGTCTTGACATAACTTAAAATAACACAACTTCATATTTCAAACAAAATATCAATTCTTAGGGTTCCGTAGTCAACTAGGAAACCTTATAGTTCCTTATTCCTTTAAAGTAATTAAATTATCAGTGGCCTCTTAATAACAGCAACCTTTTCAGGCAAACTTGAATGCTAATTTTACACTTTACGTAATCTTCGACTATATTGTTTATTTGTTCGTTTTTTTGTAATGTTTTTCTGTTTCTTTTTATGTCAGGAAAATGAAGTGTTTCTTTTCAATTTATTTTTTTGGATCTTGGCTTCTTTCTTAAGCAGTGATATAAATAGAAACAAAGATGGTTTTGATTTGATTTTTGTGTTTATGCGGTGATGCCAGCCCTCAACACCATTAGTAGTACTGGGGCACTGGGGTATAATAATCGTTAATCGTAATTTAGATTTTAAGAATATGATGTTTCGCAAATATGATGTTTTGCGAATATGATGTTTTGCGAATATGAGGTTTTGAGAATATCATGTTTTGCGAATATGATGTTTTGAGAATATCATGTTTTGAGAACATCATGTTTTGAGAATATCATATTTTGAGAATATCATGTTCAGCGACGGAAGGTGACGCCTTGTTATGGCGTCAGACTTAGGTAAGATGGTGGTTGCTAGCCAGGCGGACTTGACGCCCTACCACCACCAACCAAACAGAGTACAAATTGTGTCCCCCCTGGGAATCTAACCCGGAACCCTTGCGTCTTATACGGGTGGGCGAACCACGAGACCACAGAGGCGACTAAAATTAAGTGACATATGTCACTTCTTTCAAATCACATCATATCTGAGACTGGACACAAAAGCCCTACTATTAACACATACAAAATAAAGCTTTAAGATTAATTTAATCAATTCCATTATTATACAGACGCGATAAAGTTTTACAATACAATTACTAAGCTCTCGTAAACATTCGCACTTTTTATTAAGACATGAATATGTTAAACATAAAATGAATACTTAAAACATTTTCCTAATAAGTGCGATACTTAATACTAGTGTGCTAAGTGCATAAATTGTATACCGATTTTACGACTGGCCGGTACTAATATAAATTCATAACTTTTCTATTTTATGTAGGCCCTTAAAATGCAAGGATGTGTACAGAGGGTGAGTCTCATCATATTTCAAGTTTCTTCATTGAATATATTTTGTAAGATGTTTATTTAAATAAGTATAAGTATCTTACGCAGTAATTATAATCTTACACAAATTGATGTTTAACATACATTTTATTTTATGTATCTATCTGTCATTTCTGTTAATAGGAAAGAAATAGAACAATTTTGCTGTAATGAATTATTTTTATTGATAAAATCACTTGATTTAAATCGTGAGTTAAATCATGATTTAATCAAAGTGATTTAATCATGCCAATTCTGGAAAAAAGGACATACATATATAGGGTATCTTACCTTTCATCCGTAAAAAAGTACTGTTCCCGAGGGATACCAAAATTTTCCACTCAAACGAAGTCACGGGTGGCGGCTAGGCTACTAAATGATAAATTAACTAGCGGCCGCCCGCGACTTCGTCTGCGTGGAAAGTTATTTGCTATCCCTCGGGAACAATGCTTTTTTCGGGATGAAAAGTACCGTATGTCCTTCTCTGTACCCCTGACAACGTGTATGTAAAATTTCATGATGATCGATTCAGTAGTCAAGACGTGAAGGCGTAATAAACAAACAAACAAACGGACTTTCGCATTTATAATATTAGTAAGAATAATTGACTCTTTAAAAGAAATTAGTTTCCATTATTTTTTTAATCGTGACCCATTTAACCCTCCAATGCTCATGGGAGTTATTCTACCAACTACCGTCACCGGCCATTAGTTCCCGATTTATAACTTTATTTTTAATGGCTACGACTCTATTGTGAACGCGCCATAACTTCATACAAAATGGCGCATTTTATTTTATTACCGCCATTTTGAATTTCACGTGAATGTACTTATTTGTTAGAATTTGTTAGATACTTAATGCAAAATTTTCTTTAGAGTAAATTGTACAATTTAATAAAAAAAAAATTGGTACAAGTAACAAAGACTCGAAATGTTAGTATTAACTTAAATAAACTTAATACTAACATTTCGAGTCTTTGTTATTGCTTTTCAAAAGTAGTAAGTATCTAAAAGTAATACTTAATTAAACCTCCACCGAAATTCCCTTAAGAGTGTTAATTCGCCAATTACATAAAACAATTTTCTAAACCTCGTTAACCTCTTCTGTATTAATAACTGTGGTTCTTAATTAAATTGCAAGTAATTTAATTTATACCCGAATTGATCTGAATTTTCCATTAAGTTACTACCTGGGATTTTGTTTCAAAACTTTAAGGTAGGTTCACACACCTTCGCTGAGTATAATGTTTCATTAATGGCTTATAAATGTCATTTATGACGAGTTATAAACATTTCATATACTTATTTAATAATTTGCAAAAGAAAATTTGTGAAATATTGTTATTGGTGATGTATTTTTTCCGAGCAGCTCTGTGTGTTGTTGTTACTTAACTATTTACGTCAAATCACTAGACGTTGTGTAAAATACCATTTAATAAAATTGACTGGATTATAAGTACTTTTTTGCAATGTTGCTATTCTTTTTATGTACTAAATTTACTTCCATCTACTTGAGGATTGACTGATATTTAGACCTAGCGTTTATGTGTTAAAAAGTAGCTCAAATTATATGTTGTTTAAAAATTTATCCAATACATGTAGCGACGAGGTTTTCAAAAACAATACTGTTTGGTCGGTATTCTTATCTGTTTGTGGCTATGCTTATGGCGCTTCTAATTTTGAACATATTTTGAAATGGGTGAATTTTTTCGGAAAATTTCGAAAACCTGGCTTACCAAAAAAATGCTCACAAAACACGAGAATCGGTTGAGAAATTAGACCTGTAGAGGAGAACAGACGGACAGCCGTAAAGACATACGAAAGCAAATTTGCCCAAGCTAAAGCAGAGACACTTCGCTCACGCTTCGCGCTCGCTCGGTCAAAAAGGCACAAACGCATTTTACTTTTTACAACAACTGCAACATTAAAACATGATAAACCGTTACAGAGAACGGACGTATAAAAGTTCACAGCCCATTGAGCAGGCGTTAAATTTATGTCAAATAAAACATTACGTTTGTTCAACGCTACATTTCATTAATGAGCGCTAGTGGGGCGTGGTCGACGGGCATAATCTCTTGTTGTGCGGTCTTGATGATAGCGGGATGAGTAAAGAAGATTGAGGACCAATATCCGTAGACATATTATTATTACTACGTTACATTGTATTTTAAACCTTCGTCGCCCGTGGTCCCTTCTCGTATTCCCTGGAAGGAACCACTTAGCTTTTGTTCTTCGTGGTCCGTACGAAAAATATAATACTGCCGAATTAAATTGAACTTAGATATTTTTGTAAAAAGACTGCCTCTCCACAGCGAGGATTTTGGTATTCTGTGAAGGTTCTACAAAAAATGTTATGATGTGCATATTGGATCGGGGATGAGATTTCTAAAAGGTAAGCCGATAGAAATCGGCTTGTATGGACCCTTCGCCACTGCTTGGTAGTGTGGCTAACATGCTTGGTGGGGTGGTGATGCACGTTGAATTTTGTGGTCCCAACTTCGATTCTCGATCCGGTTATAGTTTTGTGTGGTTCTGGAAACATTACTTAGGTACTTTTAATTTAAATAGTATTGTGGTTATGCAAATAAAGATGTAGAATCGTAAATAAAAAATGCTTGTTTTAAATGCTGCTAAAATTAACTACCAATTTATTACCCAGACGTTGAACACGTCTTGAATCACGTCAATTACCTGAATTAGTAGAAAAAGGTATAAACCGTTGTCTTAGTTAGAACACAAATAAAATGTTTCGTTTGTACGGTACACCTACGATAATGAGAGCTCAAGTGCTGCGAAGTGTGGTTAACGAAATAATCTCCTCGGGTATGGTCCTTATGACAGCGGGAAACTTTTTATACTTCTATTAACCGCCTCTGTGGTCTAGTGGTGTGGTTGAAGTGGTTCTCTCACGTGTGTAAGACGCTGGGGTCCCAGGTTCGATTCCAAGGAGGGGGTACGTAGTTTGGTTAGTGGAAGCTATAGCTACTACTATCTTTACATCTGACGCCATAACAACAATTTAGAAATTATTGTGTTCGGCAGTCAGAGGCAAGATAGCCAGTTCCTCAGTGGTGAGGATTCCGGGTGTAGTGCGCTTACACTTACACAACCTTATGGTCACTTAACATCAGGTGAGATGAAGGCCAAGCACTATCCCGTTGTGGATAAAAAAACCGGCCAAGTGCGAGTCGGACTCCCTGTTGTATGGGAGCCCCCCTTAAATATATTTATTTGATTCTGTTTTTAGTATTTGTTGTTATAGCGGCTACAGAAATACATCATCTGTGAAAATTTCAACTGTCTAACTATCACGGTTCATGAGATACTGCCTGGTGACAGACGGACAGCGGAGTCATAGTAATAGGGTCCCGTTTTTACCCTTTGGGCATGGAACCCTAAAAAGTAGTGTTTTCGTAAATGGATATTGTATAGAATAGAAAAACATTTATTCGAGACAAAACAAAAATACACAAGAAATAAAAAAAAAAAAAAAAAAAAAAATATTTGACAACATCACATACATTGCTCCAATCCCAAAGTAAGTAGCTATAGCACTTGTGTTATGGAAATCGGAAACAACGGTGGTATGACACACACCCAGACTTGAGACAATATTGAAAAGTTCATTTTCTACATTGACCCAGCCGGGGATCGAACCCGGGACCTCAAGAGATGGTGACGCCTTGAAAACCGGCGTGCGAACCACTCGACCACGGAGGTCGTCAAATATTTACAAAATTTAAATTACAATTAAACAAAGGCTTTAAGTATCTTAGCTTTGTCCCAAATCGGTCCCGATTCAGCATAATGCTAGGCTTTTAACCCAACGCTGATCTTCCGTCGGAACCGGTTTGGTGATGTCACGGAACAATGACCAAAAACACACTTAAATCTAAGCATTGTAAAAGTCCACATTAAAAATAAATTATGTAATACGTTATGTTTAACTAATTAACTTCTCTCGTTCGCTCGCTCTCATTGGCACTCCACACTGTAACACTTTTTTTACGTAATCTAAGTAATTCCTGAAAACAATTAATAATTTGTTTACTTTTAATGGTTAAGTTCAATGACATTAGTTGAAAGGTCAATCTGTCACTTCATTTTGACGTTTTGCCCGCTCCGTTCCACGAACGCTTTGAGATGTTTTGATGAAATCTTAGTAATCCAATGAAATCTTATAAAAGAATATAAAATTAAATAAGTAAATTAAACTACATTAGTTCTGCAGTATCTTTCTTCTAAAAAACATGAAACGGAACAAAGCACCGTGTCACAGATAAATTTCTGATCATAACGCTTCTAATAGATTAATCGATTAGTAATCGATGACAATCGATTAGTAATCGCTTTTAGAGTTTTAACTACAAAATTATGATTTTTGGATAAAAATGTTAAATTGAATAGTTTTATCGCATGCAACTAACTTATAAATAAAATCTTTCACGATTTTAGTCTCGTTCTGGTAATTTCAGCGTTTTACTTTGAGATTTGGCAAATCGCTAGGTGTCCGAAGCTGTTAATTTTTTTTATCGTCTGACATGACATGATCATGCACTTTTCTCTTGTCCTTTTTGGCTCCAAACCATGAAGTGAAGGAAGCAAAATTATCCTTTTTGAGTCTTGATTTGTAGGGCTGCGGCCCATTTTTAATAATTTAAAATATCTTTAAAACCCATGCAGTAAACATGGTAAGAAATCCTTTTGGAAATAATATCATTTTATGAATTGTGAACATTGATCCGCCATGTGCTAAACCGCGTGTTCTTTTGTTCCAGGGTTTTTTTTTTGTTTTTATGTCTGTCCTTAAGTTTTAACACTGTTTAACAGTGCCTTTTTAGTTTTCTGGTCTAATCCTTAGTACCAGCCTCATTTTTGATGTAATCAAACCTTGAATTACACTCAACTTATCATGATGGAGATTGTCTCATATCTTCCATCGCCAATATGAAGTGGTGACCTACGCTTCATACTTCAAGCATCCTGTACTGTTCCGTACCCACTCAAGATGGGAAGTTGTATTTACTGATCAACGGCCTTGACACCAAGAGAGGGACGAAAACCTCACCGATGACATCCTTGGAAAGCTCTTAAATGGTGGAGATTCAGCAGTAACCAACCTTCCTACTGTATGTACGGTAACTTTAAATATATTTCTTAACTTAGTGATAAGTTTTACAAGTTAATCTTTTGACCGTAAGCAGATATATGTAATAAACGATAAACTGTTCTGAGAAATAAATGTAATTCTTTAAATTCAATCTTTCTCTTTATTTATCTCTGAAATCGCTTGCTGCAGCGTATAAGGCGCCCTTATCTTCTATAAATTCTAATACGCTGTACTCCAGGTGCGGAAGAGCCAACTCCCTGAACATGCTCCAGCCTAACTGAGTAAGCCGCATTTCACTTGAGCTTAAACTATAACACCGAACGCTCACCCTTTAACTCTCAATAGTCGCCCTGTGGGAGAAAACCGTTACAACACCACCGTACGATATTTTACAGTGAAGACTGCATTAAGGAAGGATCCACGGGCCACGGCCATTGTCCCATTTTGGCACTCCTGAATAAATTACGTCTTGCTGAATAAGCAGTGACTTTACATGTGAATTATGAAGTCAGATCGTGCTCATCCTATGTAGAAACAGCTGTCGCTACCACTATCATCGGTGATCGCTACGACAAATTAATAAATTCATTTTAGCGCTGCTGATTGCACCTTACTTGCCATTATTAGTAAATAAAATAAAAATTAATGTTTTCTAATGGGCTTTGTAAAATTCCACATTAAAAAGTAATATGCTACGTTATGTTTGACTAATAATTAACTTCTCTCGTTCGCTCGCTCACATTGGGACTCCATACCACCGTACGATATTTTACAGTGAAGACTGCATTAAGGAAAGGATCCACGGGCCGCGGCCATTGTCCCATTTTGGCACTCCTGAATAAATTACGTCTTGCTGAATAAGCAATGACTTTTCAGGTGATAGCTACATCTTTTGCAGGCGTTTAATTTGCACCATTCTTACTGTACATTTTCTGACCTCTTGATAAAGTTACAAAAAATAGTTTGAACTCAGGTAAAATATATGAAAACAGCAGATTTTTTACACTGATATTTGTGTTAACAAAAAATTACGTTTTTTGTGTAAATTTATGTATACCTACCAGATTTCAGTATGTATACAATAGTAAACTATAACATGTCTTCTTAAATGAGTTTCAGTTTTGGCTAAAAATCCTGTTTCGGTCGGAAGCTTCCTACTAGCTTCCGCCTCTGATTTCGTCCGCGTGGAATACCACGTCCCTTAGGAATAGGATTAGGATTTTTCAGTAGTCCTTTCTAAACGGATGCTTTCGTCATACATAGCATGTAGAAAACTAGAAAGTATATAATTTCAGCCTGATCTTAACCGCCTCTGTGGTCTATTGGTTCGCCTACCCGTGTACGACGCAGGGGTCCCGGGTTCGCTTCCCAGGAATGGGTTACTGTACTCTGTTTGGTGGTAGGTAGGGCTTATTTCAAGTCCGCCTGGCTAGCTACCATCATCTTACCTAAGTTTGACGCCATAACAGCAATTAGAACATTGCTGTGTTCCGGCAGTTAGAGGTAAGATAGCCAGTTCTTCGTTGGTTGAGGATTCCGGTTGTATGGTTGATGTAGATTAAAAAAAGGTCCATTAATTTGAGTTATGTGATGATGAATCAGACAGTCAAGACATTATTTTATAAGTACACCTATCTATTAATAGACAGGTGTTCATTCAAAAGAGTTCAAAAGAAATAATTTCTCATATTCGTCGCAACATTTTATCATCTCAATATGTTGTAAATAAATCTCGTATTTATTTTTTCCCTAATTCTATACATTCGGTGACAAAGAATCAAGCTTCGCGCCATATCTTACAACTTCCACTCCTCTAGAAACAGTGCTAAGAGGAAACTATTTTTACATAGGGTTGTCAACCTAACTTTGGGTTAATTTTCCTGCAAATAATGTATTTTTAACAAGTTTTATTTTTGATCTATAGTTAAAGTACGAATATAATGTTAAATGCTTTTGTAGGTTTATAGAAGATTTTTGTAAATCCTAAATTTTTTCCAAAAAAGTTGAGATTGAATATACATTACAAAAGTTTTGCAATTTGAGCCTACTGCTGCTTTAGCTGCCATTGAAATTAAAATTCGGTCTACAAATTAAAGACATGAATAGATAAAAGTAATTAATAGGTTGCATTTTCTGATTTTAGCTGATTCTCGATTTCTGATTCTCAAAAAAACGTGTTAAGGGTGCACCGAGCGTCCACTAGCGCCGCCAATCAAGAAAAAATCATTACAACGAAATAACTATGTTTAACAAAATTCTGAAACATATAAAAACTAGTATTAGTTATAAACTATTTTTGTATGCGTAAAATTCTAAGTTTAAATGCGTTCGTGTGGTTAAAATCTGGATTAACGCCTAAAGTGGCCACTTTAGGCGTTAATCCAGGTTTTAACTACATAAACACATTTAAACCAGGAAAAAAACGCATACAAAAATAGTTTATAACTATTACTAGTTTTTATATGTTTCAGAATTTTGTTAAACATAGTTATTTAATTGTAATGTTTTTTTCTTGATTGGCGGCGCTAGTGGACGCTCGGTGCACCCTTAAAAACAGGATTACGAATATGGGACGGTATTTTTTTTTAAATAATATTCGTTAGTGCCAACCCTATCTCAGTTTGCCACTCTTACACGACGTTAGTGCGACATAATAACGTGTTAACGCCTTTTATGGCCCAACTTCTTTATGATAACAAATCGTTCTTCGGCTGTCGTCGGAACTTGCATACTTTCACACGTGACTTTGCTCGCAAATGACTTGTATGATTTATTAATAATTGATTACATGGTCAAATGTAGGAGTTGTATTTGATAATACAAAGATGACTCTATGTATATCCAGATAGTCTTTTTTTGTGTAAATGGAAATGTAAAAATAATGTTTGATATTATCTGCGAATATTAAAACCTGACCGTCTTTTTATTCACGTAAGGCCATAATTTAATAACTTCTTAAACAATATCTATCTTCAAAACATTTACAGAAATAGTATTTAAAATATTTTTCCGTCAAATAAAGTTAATTATTTTTTAAATGTATCTTCTTAAAGTCAACATAAATAAATAAATAAATAAATAATAAATAAAATCTTTATTGAAATAATCTTACATCAAAATAAAACAATTAAAATCTAGACAAAGGTACATAGAGCTAAAATACAAAGTGCCTGAACTAGGTTTAAAAAACCTGTATCTCAGGCAAATAAGAACTTACATCACTATGTATCGTAATATTATTGTACAATCAAATAAAAATATTAATATTGGAAAAATGAAAACAAAATTAAATCAAAAATAATTGCAGAAAGAGTTAAATTAAACTAAACGCTAAAATAATGTTAATTTTGTAACATCATTTAACGACAGACGAATAATAAAATATACTTAATGACAACAAAAAACAATAAAACTGGCATGCCTTGAATGTTCAGTAGTTTTAACTAAGAATTTTAATTAAGAAAAGGTGTAATCACTTTCTTCCGGAAATGTAACCCTTAATATAGGTACATAAAATTAAATGTCATCTTATTTAAAACTGTCGTGAACTCTAGCGAGCGACGAATACCCATCACGGCATAGCATAATCCAAGCTGTCTGTCCCTGAAATATTAAACTGAACTAAATACCGAAGTTGGCGTGCTAATCCGCTATAAAGCGAGCCATCAACATAAATTACGTGCGCTCCCGACGGAGGTCGTCGGGTGACTGGTGTGTGATTTGTTTGTTTTGAGTCAACGCCATCTCGCGTGATCTATGAGATTTAGTGGTGTTGAGTGATAATAGCGTGTAGTTTATTCTGATTTTATTATATTTGAGTGGTATTTCTTTAATTAGGTTAGTTGGTGACTTAATCCTTATCATAGTAATAGTTAAAATCGTCTGTAACATAGCGCAGTCTAGTAATGCAAAATGTATTTCTTTACGAGCGGCCGCCCGCGGTTGCAACCGCGTGGTTCGCGTTCCTGTGGGAATATCGGGATAAAAAGTATCCTATGTTTTAATCTAGGCTGTCTACTATCTGTGTGCCAAATTTCAACCAAATCCGTTTAGTAGTTTTTGCGTAATTGAGGAGCAAACATCTAAACATCCAAACCCACAAAGTTTCACATTTATAATATTAGTAGGATAGGATGATAAAACATTTTTAATCGTTTCTGTTAACTCTCTTTCTATGGACAGGTATCCTTTAAGAATAATGCAATTTCCACAGGTCCAAGTTGCAGTTAATAGCTGACAGATAACTTAACGGGTTTTTTTTTCCTTTCCAGAAAGTGATATCCGGAACATTTAAAAAAATACAATGGAAATACCTAAATTAATGCACCTATCACAACAAACAAAAAAATATCTAAATAATGTGGAAAACTCATTAAAAAGGTTTTAATCTGCTTTCAATTAAATGAAGGATATGTGTAACCCAATCTAGTAAGTGATTTGAACCGAAAAACCAATTAAAAGGGTGCAACCTACGCAATCAGGAACACAATGAAATCTGATCTTTCCTAAGGGACTTTGACTAAATTAAGAGGCTTACATTGGATTAAATACACATTCTTAATTTCATGTACCTACTTAGTTTAGAAATGATTTAATAAAAGCGGTTAACAAGTATCATTTGATATTTTGCTACAAAATTACCTTAAAAAAGTTACGATGTATTGGTACCCTTAGAGCATTAAAAATATGCTCTAATAAGTTGGTACAGTACGAATCACGAAAGATGACCAGAAATGGCGCCCATCTTCGCGTCATAACTCATGAAGATAAGACTTTAGACAAAATAATATTTCATATATTTAAATAATATCGATATATCTATATGAATGTGAAATATTATTTTGTCTAAAGTCTTTTCTTCATGAGTTAAGACGCGAAGATGGGCGCCATTTTGTGGTCATCTTTCGTGATTCGAACTATACCTATTGCAAAAGTGGTCTACATTAAAAATATTGTTTGATGCAAAGCTTTCGTTGCGTAAAGTTTATTACGTTTTAAACATATTTTAACTCCTGTCACTTAATTCCTAATTTAGGTACAAATTAAACAAGAAACACGACGCCATCTTATACGCGACTCTCCTTAGGGATGTGTCGAAGTAATTTAGCGCTAGAGCTACGGAGCTGTGATTTAATATCGTCATTTGATATTCGGAATAAGTTTATAAATTCTGTTAAAAAAATAGACTTGTATTTAAACCAATGTTGCTCGTCGTAAGTAACGCAACTGCAAATTTAATTTAGTTTCAAATTATTTATAACTAGCGACCCGCCCTCGCGTCGCTTCGGTGTAGTGAGGAATTTGACACCATGTATTATTATACATATTTATAAACCTTCCTCTTAAATCACCCTATTAAAAAATCATCAAAATCCGTTACGTAGTTTTAAAGATCTAAGCATATATAGGAACAGACAGCGGGAAGCGTTTTATGCTATGTAATGATGAAATAAATAATTTGAAACTAATTTAAAATGGCAGTTGCGTTGCTTATTATATTATACAATGAGTATCAGAATTAATAGCCAAACCAGTATATGGTAGACTAGCGGCCGCCCGTGGTTCCCGTTCCCGTGGGAATATCGGGATAAAAAGTATCCTATGTTTTAATCTAGGATGTCTACTATCTGTGTGCCAAATTTCAACCAAATCCGTTCAGTAGTTTTTGCGTGATTGAGGAACAAACATCCAAACATCTAAACATCCAAACCCACAAACTTTCACATTTATAATACAAGCGGCCGCCCGCGGTTTCACCCGCGTGGTTCCCGTTCCCGTGGGAATATCGGGATAAAAAGTATCCTTTGTTTTAATCTAGGCTATCTACTATCTGTGTGCAAAATTCCAACCAAATCTGTTTAGTAGTTTTTGCGTGACTGAGGAACAAACATCTAAACATCCAAACCCACAAACTTTCACATTTATAATATTAATAGGATTAGTAGGATGGAGAATCGTAAAAATCGTAAAACTAATGTCAGTCCCGCAACTAAAATTAGAATATATACAACTCTTGTCAGGCCTTGTATCACATATGCCTGCCCAGTTTGGAGTAACACGTGTTTAACAAATTACCAAAACTTACAAGTTATACAAAATAAAGCTATTAAAATAGCATACAATACTCCTTTCAAAACAAACTTAAATAAACTACATGAAAAAATACATCTTCCTCTTCTTATTACATTCATATTAAAACTAACAAAGAAATTCTTCAATAAAAATAAATTACATCAAAATCCGTTAATTTGTAACATTTGTATTACCCAATTATCCGACATTAATTATATCGACAAATACGGAACTTACCGTTTACCTCATCACTATCTTTTGTTCCCACCAACCGGTCCTGCCTGTGACAAAACACTCAGCGGTGAGCATGCGCATGACCAAAGTAGTGATACCCAGCGGCTGCGCGGTTCCCCCTCTGTCGCCCATACTTAGTACGGGCGAGGGAGGAGTGGTAGCTCTCGCCACTTGATGTTTACTGGTTGTCTCCGTGACTTCATGTACAGTGTAACAATTGTTGATTATTTTTGTACCCTCTTGTTATCTTTATGCAATAAGCAAATCATTTTCAAATGTTTTTGTATCAATTTTACCGTGAATAGTGCTAATTAAAAACTGTGTGATCATATTCAAGATGATAAAAGTAAAGTGGAATATATATTTTTATAAGCTTTCATAGGTGGTAAGTCTAGCTAGCCTAACAAAGTATTTTTAAATTTAATAAATGTACACGTATTTATCCATGTACTTGCTACATATTGTTTTTATATTATGAAATAAAGAATTTTGAAATGAATGAGTAGGATGGAGAAAAAAAATCAGCTGTTTCATATTTTCGTATGAAACAGCTGATTTTTTTTCGCGGTTTCAGAGTTGGTCCCATAGTAAAAGTTGTTCTGTTTGATGGTCCCTAATCTACCATATTCTGGCCTAAGTCTGGTTTAGCCATTAATTCTGTTACACGTTGTTTAATTTATATAATACTATTCCAGTTACATAATGAAGTTTAAATTTCGCATAGATAAACATTAAAATCTGAGGTTTCTTTGCACCAATTTACTTACGCCAACCCATATGTACATTTGCATACCAAATATGCGACACTTACTGGAGTTTCAAATGTAGAAGCGTTCTCAAAGTGGTAATTATATTATAGGTACTTAGAGCTTACGTATACCATTTGTTTGCTGTTCGGATTAGGGATAGTTTTAATTGCTTGACTGGAAATAATAAAGGCGTCTGTTAATGGGATACTTAAATACTGGGAGCCAGAGAACTAAAATCTGGGAGCGTTTTATTTTGTTGGCGACAAAAACCTTAACGGGCGACAAACTGTGCAAACTGTGGACAACAAAAAATACGTAAAACGAGCATCTACACATGGGAGATAAAATTCTAAATGATTGACAAAATACCTACTGAGTGGTTAACTATTATACCAAGTAGGTAGGTACCTAACTACTTACAAGCCTATTTTTAGTTAATACAAAACCTCTCGTGGGGTTGATCAGACCATCAAACTGAACAACTTTCATTATGGGACCAACCTCGAAATCACGAAAAAAAAATTCTGCTATTCCATACAAAAGTACAATCCTACTCCATCGAAATGTATGAACCAGCCGATTTTTTTTTTCACGATTTCAAGGTTGGTCCCAGAATGAAAGTTGTTCAGTTTGATGGTCTGATAAACCCCACGAGAGGTTTTGTATTAACTAAAAATAACCTTGTATATAACTGATTTAAGCTGGTGGTGGCTTTAACATGGTATTTTTGTCATCTCGATTAGCTTAATAGTCGCCTTTTTTAAATCCTTACTATAATATTATAAATGCGAAAGTCCGTTTGTTTGTTTATTTGTTTGTTTGTTTGTTACGCCTTCACGTCTTAACTACTAAACCGATCATAATGAAATTTTACACATACGTTGTCAGGGGTACAGAGAAGGACATAGGGTACCTTTCATTCCGAAAAAAGGAACTGTTCCCGAGCGATAGACAAAATACACCACGCAGACGAAGTTGCGGGCGGAAGCTAGTTAAATATAATGCCAAATTTTGTGAAACTATGTTTGAAACGTTGTTAATTGACTAGTGGAAACGAAACGCGGGGTGACGAATAACGTATTCGTACGTGATGGTTGGTGTGGTGGTGGGGCTTATTTCAAGTCCGCTGGCTAGATACCAACATCTTATAGACAGACTTAGGTCTGTAAAGTCTGACGCCATATAACAACAAGACAAAATTGTTGTGTGCAGTTAGAGGTAAGATAGCCAGTTCCTCAGTGATGAAAATTCCGGGCGTACTGCGCTTCCACCTTCGGCTTTATCGATGTGAAAGCCAAGAACTATCCCGTTGTGTACAAAGAAATACAATATGTATACGTCAACTGCTTACTTTTCAATTATGCTTTATATTTTGAAAATATACAAGGTTATTTTTAGTTTATACAAAACCTCTCGTGGGGTTGATCAGACTATCAAACTGAACAACTTTTATTATGGGACCAAACTTGAAATCGCGAAAAACAAATCGGCTGTTTCATACATTTTGATGGAGTAGGATTGTACTTTTGTATGGAACAGCTGATTTTTTTCGCGATTTCAAGGTTGGTCCCATAATAAAAGTTGTTCAGTTTGATGGTCTGATCAACCCCACGAGAGGTTTTATATGAACTAAAAATAACATTGTATAGATAAAGCACAAAATAAGAGACATTTTGTAACTTTCCACCAAATAGTTAACTAGAAGCACAGTGTATCTTAATAAAAACAACAACTGCCACATCAGAGGGGTTGGTAATAATTCACAGGGGAGCCATGGGGGTTTTAATTAACGATTATAACTCTAAAACTCCACTGTAATTTATATTTAACGACATTTTTCCGGCGTTTCTATGTTGCATTTTGTTAAGGCGATGTATAGCTTGGGTTTAGGGTGGAAATTAATTTGATTTTCTCGATTTAAAGAAATGATAGTAATAATTTCTGTTATTGTACAGAACAATAAAATACAAGTTTTAGTTAGGCCCTGTCCTAATTGGCCATCTGTTTGTTATGTCTCTCACGATCGACTGCACTGTCTCCAGAAATCGACTGGTCGATCGCGATTGACTTGTTGGCCACGACTGATGGGACCATGAATGAGTTGCTGTCTGTTTCAGTTAAATAAACCTCAGTATTAGTATCTCGAAAAGCTGGTCGTGGTTGGTGGAAGAGAGCCCAAGGTCGGTCGCTAACCAGATGGTCTGACCAAGTAAAAGTAGCAACCTCCTCAAGTAAATCCCATCAAGCAGTGAGATCAACTATGGACCGAGACCGATGGAGGCAAATCGTAAAAGCAGCCGGTGATCACGATCCTCAGTTATTATGAGGGAACGATTAAGAGAGAGAGTATTAGTATTATTCTTTTGTTTTTTATTCTTGTATTGTATTAGTAATACTAATAACATCGCATAAAGAATGATTCGTTTACGCCGTCATGCTGCAAATGTCCATAATTTCCACCCCGATTCTTACAATGAACATTAAGAAACACAAGATTTTCCCCTATTTTACACTTCCCCTTCTTGTTTACACATTACTTAAAAACGCACATTAATATAAAAATTCGGGCCTAATGTGCTCCCCTGCGGGACGCCTAATCCCCAATACATAACTTATCCGGGCTAAATGAAACGTCCCCACTTTGTGTTTTTATTAAGGAAATTTTCGTGATATTTCTCACCATCCGGTTGAATTTCTAAACTTGTGAATCTTTGTAATCGCAACAAGGGTCATTTAGTGGTGTGCGAGTATCGATACATTTTGGTTATTTTTAACGATAATTCATTTTATACCACAAATAGATTTGTTTTTTTAGAATAAGTAATTTAAGAGATTTGAAAGATGTAAAATAGATATTTTGTGTCAACTAATTCATCTACTTTGGCTAATCAAATTGAATTGCTTGGAATGCGGGCCCATCCGCCCATCACAAAATAATTTATATTTATTTTATTTTAAAAACGACTAGCTAACTCGGCAAAATTACGGTAAAAAGGTTAAAACCCCCGCCCGATGGAAAAAGGGGTGTTACGAGTTTAACATGTGTATCTCTTTGTTTCTCTGTGGCCTCGTACCTCCCAAATGAATCGACCGGTTATGTTCTGTTTGAAATCTGAGGTGATAGAAAACAGTTCTTAGCTATACTATTAAAAAATCTGTTCAGGCGTTGAAGATCTTCAGCTCATTATATTATTATACACCTGCTAGACAAATGGGTTTTTCGACTTTCCACGTTGCACCCGATTATTCGAAATTTGGTGTACTGATAGTACTAAGGTGGTATTTTCAAGACATGGTAACCTTGAGCTAATACTGCAACATCGATTAATTTGCAAGATACCCACCAACAGCTCAGCAAATTTCAAATTACATCATGGTATTATTCAGTCAAATATGGAGACATTACAGGCTTTATTTCTTTTTTCTTAGCCTTGAGACAACGTGTCCCATCCCTATTGTGCGTTTCGTTTACGTGTCTAAACAGGTTTTATAACAAGCTTACTGTAAAATATAGAGGGGCTTGTGCCGATCGATGTTGCAACTTTGTTAATCACTTTAATGCACAGTATTAGGGAAAGCCCTTAAATTCTTCAAAGCTTCCCCTCTTATGTACCTGTTCAGAATGCTGTTAGGAAAAGTGAGAAAAGCTCGCACTTACGCGACTTTGGAAAAGTGTATTAAGAGGATACCTCGTGGATTTTCATGGTTTTCAATTTAGATTTAGTCCTATTGATCCTACTACTATTGTTCTAATTTTGGAATATGTTAAAATAGACTAATAACTAAATTTTTTGATTAAGCTCAAAACATGAATGGAAACAATTTTCTCGATAGAAAAAAAATCCAAAGTTGATGCCTCTCATATCATTTTTGCAGTACTGTAAGCAAACGGACTCATAGTTTGAACTGAAATTAGGTTAATAAGATAAGTAATAAATAGTTCCAACTTTTGATAAAACCAATTTTTTCAAAAATAATTTAGTTTTTTAATAAATCAACTATTTTCATAATGTCGCTTACGTTATTTTATTTTGGAATGCGTGCGCTATTGTTGTCCCTTTCTTTGCGCTGGGAAGCTATATTACTTTACCTCTTTGCACCGAAATTTCAGACGGCCGCGAGCCTTCCTTGAGGACAGACCTGTGCTTGAGCGCTCCAAAAATTTACCAGCCAAAACACGTAAAATGACAGTATACTGACAATGACAGTTTTAATTTCTCCCACATTTCAAAGACAAAGAGTCTCTAATACTTATCCAACCTATTTTTAGGAGATGAAAATTATCAACAGAACAAACCTTCCAAGAGTCGCCATTGCGTAACAAAACAATAAACTAATAAATATTGTAAAATAAAATTTCTTTCCCGACCCGTGGTACAACTTTTAACTTTTACAAGTTTCGATCGTGAACAAATATTATTATTTTGCAGAATCATTAGTCTCTTTACGCGACAACGGCAAAGCAAAAAGAATAGCAATAATAATAAATAATCTCAAAACGAATACTTACGTCTCGCATTATTACGTTATTTATTTAGGCACGCATCATGCGCACGCTATAATAAGTAGGTATCTAACAAAGTGACATAAGCTGTTTTATAGATGAATAAATAATGAAAAATATTAGAAAAAATCGGCTCACCCGTAGCAACTTAGACGGGACCTAGATGACCATTAAACAATATTCTAGAGCCCATACCTACGTTTTATTTTAGCTTCAAATCTACCCAGTGGTGTCGCCACCAGTTCAACTTTAATAGCTTACAACTCGAAAACGTGACGTTTTAGGCGATTATGTCGTTAACAATTCTTGTTCGTATTGGTACTATAGGCCGACCGGTTAAATGGAGTGCGTTACCCCAGCAAAAAGTTGTGCTTTAGAGAGATGAGACCTTATCAGATAATAAGTGTGTCATGAGGAGAAATTTGTTTACTAATAGCAAAATTTGTGTGAATTGTAGTTTTTAAGATATTTAAGAAAAACAGATTTTGCTGGGGTCACGTTCTAAACATTACCCTGGCAAAAAAAGCTGTTTCAGCCTGGAACCAAATACATGAATAGATAGCTTTTGTTGCATGGTAAATGTTAGCAAATAGCAAAAATTGTGTGTGTTATGGTTCTTGAGTTATTTAAGTTTTTGCTGGGGTAACGTTTTGGGATTTCCCAGATCTCGAAAACGGTTCAACGCAGAAGTTTGAAAAAAATACCACTAAGAGACCTTAATTTGTTTAAATTTGTTTAAACGTTAGTTTTTGATTTGGTTGTCGCAAACCAACGTAATTAAATAGTTTCTAAAAACAGAAAAAACGAATTTGCAAGTAAACTAGTCTATATATATAAAATTCAAAGTCCTGACTGAGTGAGATATCAACGCACAGCCCAAACTACTGAACCTAGAGACTTGAAATTTTACACACAGGTACCTTATACAGTGTAGGCATCCACTAAGGAAGGATTTTTGAAAATTCCATCCCTAAGGGGATGAAATAAGGGATGAGAGTTTGTATGGAAGTCCCTCAGTTTTGATGCTAGGATCTTCAAATTTTGTATTCAGGCTGATGATTGAAAATTAATAAATACGTGTATCATCGTTTTTCAAAATTCTACCCCCGATGGGGTGAAAAGGGGGATGAAGTTGAGTATAGAAGAAAATCCTTAATTTTTAAAGTAAAAATCGTTAAATTTATAATTTAGACTTATGGATGGAAATATAACGCAACGTATAGGTATGGTTATTGGTAGTATTTTAACCCCTATGGGGGTGAAATGGGGTAAATAAACCTAAAATAGATATGGATGTCGTTATTGGGGTTTTCTGGGATGACGATTGCGAAAATGACATTCATTTTGAAGTCTAACACGGTCGACATGATTTAACCACTAAAGGGGTGAAAATTGGGTTCAAATTTGGTATGGAAAACAATATAAAATATACTTTACAACTTAAAACTTCGTACGAGCATGTCTAAAAATAAATAGACAAACATATATATTGTGGTTTTTAAAATCAACCCCTTAGGGTGTTAATGGGGTAAGTAAACATAAAAATCGATATGGATGTCGTTCTTGAGGTTTTATGGGATGGTGATTGCGAAAATGACATTTATTTTGAAGTACAACACTGTGGACATGATTTAACTGCTAATATACAGAAATTCGATCTCAAAATATTTATTTTACTTTTTAATCTAAATATAATATTGAAACTATGTCATTTTGATAGTTTTTGGAGGATATAGCTGTTTGCGTTCATGGGCTTTTACTTTAGATACCTACACCTGTCTAGTCTGCGTAGAGCTAAATGAACAGCAACTGTGCAGTGGAGCTAGGTGGAAAGAAACGGGCTTTTCACACATTTCAGTGTATGATCACCGCTCTTTTCCGCCCAGTTCCACGTCAGTGGAAACGCAACTTATGCCATGCTAACTTATAAATTACTTTTAAAAATAAAAATAATTAACAGGTAGTTTTTATTTTTATTATTTTTTAAATGCGTTAGCATTGCTTAGGTTACGTTCACTGTTTCACTGATGTGAAGCTGGGCGGGATAGAGCGGTGATCATAAACTGAATTGTGTGAAGCTTAAATTGTAATTACTTATATCTCATCATTTCTAAAGCTTTCACTTGTTTAATTATTAAATAGGCTCCTAGTCCCCCTTAATAGCAGTTTTGACTAAAATTCGTGGGCAAAACCACTTTTAACCGACATAATTTGGTCAAAATCGATACTACCCATTATTTTTGCAGTTAAAAGTGGTTTTGACCAACGTCATTAGTTAAAACCAATTTTGACTGCAAAAATCAGTTAAAAGTGGTTTTGACCAACGTCCTTAGTCAAAACCTCTTTTGCCTGATTTTTGCAGTCAAAAGTGGTTTTGACCGGATATGAGTTTTGACTGTAACATATACAACTACCAACCATCAACGGTTGGACCGCGGTCCCCGAGCACAGTCACCTAGCTCGGTGGAAGTACTTCCCTTTTCACTGAATACCTGGCGAAGCGATAATGCATCTACATACAATAATACAACACACGCGCAGAAAAAGAATGGGATTGAAAATGGCGGCTCACCACGCTTACCACAACAAGTGTGAATGAGAGAGCGATAGGTGTGGCGTATAGTGTGCGAGCGGGATGTGTTTATGAACGACGTCAAGTGCGTTGTACAATGTTGTATTTTCAGCCAACTATGTTTGAAACAAAACTCGACAATAATGGATTCTCAAAGGAAATTGCTGGTGGCTAAAACTCGACAATAATGATATCCCATACAACTTTGCTGCGTCACCATCGGAGGAGCACGGCAACCTCGACTTTGTTCAAAGAAGGTTGTCAAAATAATTACCATATTACAAGCTTTTTTGAGTAAATTCAATAATCTTCATTTTAAACACAACATATTGCATAAAATCTGTTTAATTAAATTTAGCTCCTACGGGGGGGAGGGGAGGGGGGAATTATGTGTTTAAACCCAATGGTCGGGCTTAAACGCGTCTTTTGCCCATTTTTCTTTATGTGACATTTTGAATGGCCTATTTCTTTTATGTGGGTAGGCCAGATAAAAAAATGTGAGCAAAGGTGTGTGTTTCGCCGTGCCGAGCTGTGACGTCACATTCTCCATTTCTCCATAAATATTGCTTTAAAAATTCTAAAACTATTTTTCTCGCACTTCTGAAGGGCAAAACTAGAAACGATGGCGTCACATATTTTACGATTTATATCTAGTAATAATTATTGAATTGGAACTGACGAATTTAGGACCCCTCCACACGTCATCGACCCCCTTAACGTGTGACGTAATTTATGGATGGCCCCAAATGGACCTCTGTCGCAAAAGTTACAAATCTGTTTTTCGCAAATGTATTGAAAAACGCCGAATGGTAGGGGAGGTCAGCTCAATGCGGCCATAGGAGGCAAAGCGGCCATGCCTCATTTCTCGGCAACTTATAACGATAGTACAATGTTTTATGATCTGATATGCAGCAAACCTACCGCCCCGCCCCGAGCAGCCATTTGGTAGTAGTCGGAACCAGCATGTGGCCGCGGCAACATGCGAAAGATTTTTGTTCATTTTGTTAAGAAAATCCAGGGTAAACTCAATCTGTTTTGATCAAAACTCTATAAAACTCAATGTTTTTATTTTACGTCTATTATTGCTTATCTATTTGGCTTTGTTTGTATAACATTGGTTCCGACATGAGACAAATGTTATGAGCACAGTTAATTTTTAAAACAAAACGGTGGAAAAAGGCAAAGCGGTCCGGGCAAAGTGGCCAAGTGCTTTGCTTAGCTGTTGAATATTTTAATTTAAGTAGAAGAACTGTTGGTTTATTAGTATGAGAAAATTGTTGCGTACCTATAACATAACTAAAATAATAATTAATATAATAATCAAAAATAAATTTAGGAAGTATTCGAAGATTCTAAGACTGTAATAATAAATGTCTCATTTGAAACTTAAGAATTTTTTTTCATTAGTAGAGTTTTATTTAATTTATTTTTGGTTTTCTAGTTTTTTTAAGCACGTTGTTTCAACTTTAAATGAATTTCTTGTAATCTTTTGGAATGACCACTTTGCCCTTACCCCCATGGCCGCATTAGGCGCTCACTTGGGCAAAGCGGTTTTTTGACAAGTTTTCGTAATTTACAAATTAAAAGAAACTATTAAAGTTTTCACGGAATGCGATTACACGTTATAAAAGTTTAATAAATTCCCTATCTATTGGTATAAAATACTTTTCCAAATTCTGTTTTTTAACAGCATTTTTTTAAAGTCAAAGTTAAGGTGGCCGCGCTGAGCTGACCTCCCCTACAACTTTATTAATAATAATAGTATTTTTTTACAATTAATAAACTATTGTTAGGTATTTGTATTCATTTTCATTTTTCATTCAATTTGAAGATACCTAAATTATCAAAGAAAATGTTCTAAATACAATGTATTGCGACTCCATCGTTTCTCTATTCTTCTTCTTTAAACTTTCGATGAAACCTCACAGGCATTTGGCGCGAAAATCAAACTTTACGATTGAAGGCAGAATGTCACTATGGGATACGAGGGGTGAGTGGGCGGAGCCTGTAAAAAAATTTTTTCACGAGGCGTCGTCTTAACCGCTGTTTGATTTTGTACCTACTGTTACTTTTCTTCCTATTTACCTAACTATGTTAAATGTGTTTTTCTTTTCTAATTTTCGAATGAACTCCATAAACGTAGGGGTTAATGTTCTACTTTGGGGTTATCCATAAATTACGTCACATGCTAAGGGGGGGAAGGGGTCGACGCAGTGTGACATTGTGTGACAAGGGGTGGGAAGGGTCCTAAGTTTTGTAACGTCACATTTCAAAATAATTTAAATAGAAATAAAACAAATTTCTAAACTGCTATTTAGTTCAATTTATTATTTGCAGACGTAAAATTGTAAAATATGTGACGTCACACTAGGGAGGGGGGGGGATTCTCACAAATGTGACCAGCTGTGACAAGGAGGGGGGAGGGGGTTGTCCATCAGAATTGTAAAATATGTGACGTCACACTAGGGAGGGGGGGGATTCTCACAAATGTGACCAGCTGTGACAAGGAGGGGGAGGGGGTTAAAAATCATGAAATTCGTGTGACGTAATTTATGGATGGCCCCTTTGCTGATAACAACTTGAATGCGATAATCGACGAAAAGACGTTTTTTTTTAAATTGAATAACGAATTTAAAGTTATGAAATTGTTAAGTACATTAATTTAGAGCACGCTAAACTCGCGATATCTGTTTTTGTTCCTTTTTTTATGGGGTTTGATTTACAATTTTATACCAGACTAGTTTTAAAAAGTGCTTTTTAAAAAAATTGAAAAATATATGATAAAAGTATCGTTTACGAAAAATCCGCTTGTAACACGTTTTTTCATAGATTTAGGAATGAGCCACGAATACAAGAAAAATACAGGTGATTGGAAAGAATTACACCTAAATTAAATACTGACTGATTCGAAAATTCTTCATCATAAGGTGAAACAATCATATAATAATGTGTAATATTTTTTTTTCGTTTTTCTTCATCTTTATGTTTTGAGCGAGACGAACACATTTTTAAAAGCATTATTTCATCATCATCATTTCCCCTCTCAACTTTCAATATTAAATTTGTTACATTATTAAAATTGTTAATATTCAAAGTTTCTCAAATATTTCAGTTTCTATTCGCCCAGTTACTATTCGATCAGTTTCTCTAAGTGGAATACTTAATAATTTCATCACAAATACCAATAACTTGAAGTCCTACATATTATGTAAATATGTATTTAGAATATAATCTTGAACCTAATCTGATTTACAACACCGAATTTACCGAAATCTTCAAATTACCACGAATTATATTATGGATAATAACTATTTTCAGATAATTCACATCAAAGAGACAGTAAATCTGAAACTGGAATATTCCCTTATAATTTTAGAATAATCCTTTTCATATTAATCGGCTAATTTCACGATTACACAATTGTGTGGTGCGAGACATTACAAGCAATCAGCATCTTGAAATATTAATTATTAGATCATGAACAGACATAACTAATTATTGTACCATGTTCTGAGACCGAATTAACATTGATCGTGTAACACTTGTTGTAACGCGACAATTGCAGATTCATCACTTAAGTAATTAGATTTAAATCTAGGATGGATCTGTGGTTATGAGCGGCGAAAGGGCTTATGTTTAAATGATCACCATACTAACCTAACCTAACCCAGAATTAGTAAATGCTCACCAAATCTTCTTGGGCGGTTTAAGATTTGGTGAGTATTTACTAATTTTGGGAAACAGTGTTTTTTTTTTGGTATTCAAAAGTACCTATATTAATTCCCATAAAAAAGCTGACGACTATTCATGTCGTCGGTGCTATAAAGATGATAAGCTGGCTGACACAGTATAGTTCAATAATTTGTAACTCAAATGAGATAAAATTAGGATACTTCCTATTATTACTATTTATTTTTTCATGTTTACTAAATGAATTGTATGGTAAATACTTTAAGCTGTTGGCATACGTTGATTTGATAACTAGGTACCAATCGGGGACGAGTGGATTAAAGTTTTGGGCCAAAACATCACACTATGTTCAAGAGACAATTAATGTATTTTAATTTCCTAAAGTATATTTAGTTTTTCTCTGCCAACGGTTCCATAGATAGGTATCTATTTTATATTGACTAAAAAAACATTAATTTTATTATCTAATAAGTCCTCGAGAGAGAACGCTAAGATGGTTCAATGGGATATACTTACATATCTACAACCCAGCGATATTTAGAGCCCAAGTGAATAGGCTAAGAAGCCTATTTACTGGGCAAGCTCGCTAGCCTTATGCTTATCAAATGTGGCCAAGAGTAAGCCCATTTAATGTTAAAAAATATGGGATTAGCATGATTTTTTATTATGTACAACTTATAAGTAGTAGAGACGCCGAACTTGATGTCGTCGCCTTACACCACCTAATCCACAATAATAATTATCGCCTTGCAATTTGTACTATAATAACCGAAACTCAATTAATGTTGTAACTAGCATCATAATTAAATGCCTATTCTAAGGTTCGACATGTACATCTAAACGCAAATTGGGCGTAAAATCTTAATTAATTGTATTATTCATTTCAAATTAATATTTAGGGCGTCAAATAAAAATAGTGATTTATCCTAAGCTGTCGAGAAAAAGAGTCTTCAATTTCTTCGAAGTTAATATCTCAAATTCTGGAGATAAGTATCAAACGCTTTTTTTTATTTGCAGAGGTTTAAAATACCTAATAAGTTTTAAGAATTGGTTTCTAATTTATTAGAAAAAATATGAAAAATTGGAGCGTGTGATTGGCAGAGCCAAAAGTCCTCATGGAAAAATGTTCGTAACAATTTGTAATTTATTTAAGTTGATACCTCCACGCATTTCTGAAGAAAAAGGTCTAACTAAACACACAGTTAGATGTATAATAACTAACTGATCCTATCGTTGGCCCGTTTTTAATTTTAGTTGCGGAATCCTAAAAAGTTACTGTTTTAGTCCACGCCTGTAGCACACCTGCACACCTTCGCCGCGAAAACAATATCAGCGAAACCGCAGTAGTGCCGCCATGGCTTGACGTTGTACGATAAGCGAAACAGATGCGAAACAGCCTGTTCTAACGCATAGATATTTAATAGACAATTAGACAATATTGAAAATATTCTACAAATTGTGGTCATCTTAACAGATAATGGGGTAAAAAACATATTCAAGTATTATATGGACTAAAATTAAGTCCATTAATTGATTATTTTCACCTAGAAAAATGCATTAATTTTTGTATTTTTTTCTGTGGTGAAAACGCTCTAAGATGACTGATGACGTCACTTGCCTGTAAATAAATATGGCTTCAGGCATCTTCAGGCGTTTGACACGACCATAGACTTAGGATCCGCGATTGATGGCTGTCAAATGGCTAAGGATATTACAATGTTTACAGGCTTGTGACGTCAACAAGTCACGTGTCCAGCGCCATAGCGTTTTTGGCGAGGTTTTAAAATTTTAATCTTTAAAATTGTTTTTTTTAATGAAATACATTGATTTTTCCTGAAATATCAGTGTGGTGCGCCTATTACGTAATAAGGAATCATTTAAAATGGTTTTCCAAAATTAGTCAAATAGTCTATTGTGATTCTTTCTCTTTCACGCACGATTCCGCCGATCGGCTCGGACCGTTAGCACACCTCCTCCACGAAAATAATAACGCGCAACCGCTATGTAGTGTGACCATTATACCTTATAACATAAAACCTACCTCCATAGATTTAAGAACACCGAAGAAGATCTGTGCCCATGTGACGGACAAATCAGCCAAGATTTGCAGCACCTCCTTGAAAACTGCGCAATGTACAATACACAGCGAATAAACCACACATTATTGTGTCAGAATTTAGGAATTAACCTATTCAACATCTCGGAGATAATAAAATCCTTTTTTATTATCTCCGAGATGTTCTGCTGCTGATTCATTTACAAAATACGTAACATACATTGATTGGTATTGGTGATGGGCTCTTTTTTCCGCATTTAGACTCTCATTTGGTCCGTTGTGCGTGAAACACAGCATTGGTGTAGTCAAGCCATCGCAGCTCCTTCCGGAAGCGCAGAAGCCTCCTGGGACGTTCACAGGCTTCTAGGAGCGACCTCACGTCTTTGAGGATTTCTGCCCGGTGTAACACACATAGATATAAAAACACATAAAAAAATAACAAAATTGCGTATTAATAAATCGTACCAAAATACATCAAATATAAACAATATCTATTAAATACAAATATGTAATAAATATAATATCTATAAATATATAAATACCCACCACTCTATATCCCTCAAAAAGAGAAGAAAGTATCAAATTGCCTCTTCTTATTTTTATAAAAAAAAACATCAAACTTTGCATTACAAACAAATATCGAAACAAATAAGACTGTTTCAAAAAATGTCGTCGGCGTTGATAAAAGTCATGGCGGAACTACTGCGGTATCGCTGGTATTGTTTCGCGGCGTCGGAGGTGTGTTTCGGCCTTAATTTTCTATATTTCCCTAAATAAACACATACTAGAACTATATAGGTAGTTTCTCCGTTAATGTTCCTCTTGTGCCTGAGTTGCATTTGAGACAATATTCACATCTTGGGAGCTTGGTCATAATTATCTAAGGCTGCAGTTACAACCCACGGGTTGAACGCTCGTTTAATAATGGAACAAATATTTATGTGTTCACACATGAGGATAGAATCTTTTGGAAAAGCTAAGCGGAATAATTATCTATCTGTAATTATCTTTATTATCTTATTATACTTTAAGTAGGTATTATACATAGCCTGTCACATAAATTAAGGGGCCATTATAGGAAAACATGGTTTGCGCGGGCCACATTTTTATATAGAAAACGTAAAGTTGTAGCCACAAAAAAAAACATATGACAAGCTAAAGAGATTATCTAGTATTAAATTGCGTATAAACCTCACAGATGATTGTAAAAAAAAAACAGAATATCATCAAAAGCGCTTATCGCGGGTCATATTTTAGGCGTAAATAATAGCAGAAACGTATTAAATTCTACATCAAAATACACTTAACATACTTTTTTTTGGCCGTCTTACTTTCTAATCATATAAAAGTGCGATAGTAACAGGGAATTGTATGTATGTTGTAAAATATAACAACTTGTACATTTTTACATAATAACTAAACACGATTTCGAGGCCAAACTACTCAACAAGCTCCTAGTGATTAAAGTTTATAGGAGAGATAAATAATAAGACAATTAGGTTCATTAATTTAATTAATTCTTGAAGCACAGTGTCTCAGTCGCCTAGTGTAATTAGAGCCTTATTTTCGCGAGTGCACGGACAAAGAGACCACAGTGTGCAGTTGCATTAAATTCTCGCATTTTGCTTCTAATTTGTACACCTTGTGTTGTTCCTACAAAATTATTGTCTTTTGCCGTTACAAGTTATGAGAAAAAGCGTGAAAATATAGCATTCAAAAATTAAGATTGGTAGACACTTATCTAAGCGGCAATACCTTAATAACAATTTTTTTTATTTTTTTTATTATACAGTATCATTCTAAACTCACCATTCAAATTTCAAGGATGTGTTCAGTCCATGAAACTGAACAACTTTCTCTAAGGAACACATGGCCAAATATTTAAAAAAAATATCAACTATCCATACAAATCAAAGAGATCACGTGATCTACTTAGTATGGGATCACCAAAATATTGTGACGAAATTTAACACATGTTTCTTGGAGGAAGTTGTTTAGTTTCATGGACTGGACACATCCTTGAAAGGATGCTAAGTTTAGAAAGACCCTGTATTTAAAATGAGTGAATGGTCCTTCGAGCAGGGTATGAAACCTGTAACCTATGAATACCTACACCTACCTGAAATTGAGGAGTTCGATGGTGCAGTGGGTTAGCGTATTAGGTCTGCGGTTGCGGAGATTAAGCAACTTTCGCTAGGGTCGGTCATAGGATGGGTGACCATAAAAAACATTATCTCGAGCTCCTCCGTCCTTCGAAAGGCATGCCGGCTGCATTTGCAGTCGTTAATTAACACCCGCCAATTCAACAATTAGTTCTTTCATTTTTCTTTAAAAAAAAACAGAAATATATTAGTAATTTTAGTAAGTATTATTTATTTAACTTCAGGTGTGCCTCCCTGCTCCCAACTAATTTAGGTAATGCTTTCTGTGGCAGCCTATAACATAAGAATAAATAACTATAATTAAGTCAACACCGTGTATTCGTAAAACATTATAATATAATTCTAGCATGTAATGGTGTATGTTGGTTGTACAAATAAATAAAATAGAATAAACTGTTTGTATTCATCGATAAGAAAGTAGGGGCACGCTATAACCATATTATTTTCCTTTAGAGAAGTTGCATATTTCTACTATTTTTTTTCTATCCGCGAGTTTTGCCCGCGCTGACAAATTATTCTAATTAGCTGCAGCTTTGCGTGCTGATGGCGGGAACTACAGAAATCTTGCAACTCTCTTTAATCAAATAACTAATTATTTTCTTGTTTACAATATCGAAAAAAGGCAGAGACACTTTTTATCGTGCAAAAGGTCACTTTCGCAATACGTCACTTTCGCAGAATATCATTCCATCATCATCATATCAGCCGCACGACACCCACTGCTGGATATAGGCCTCCCCTAAGGATCTCCACGACGATCGGTCCTGCGCTGCCTGCATCCACTGGCTTCCCGCGTCCTTCACCAGATCGTCAGTCCACCTTGTCGGGGGCCTACCCACGGAGCGTCGTCCGGTGCGCGGTCGCCATTCCAGAACCTTTCCGCCCCAACGGCCATCGGTTCTTCTCGCTATGTGTCCCGCCCATTGCCACTTCAGCTGAGCAATCCTTCGAGCGATGCCGGTTACTTTAGTTCTCCTGCGGATCTCCTCGTTTAAATATCATTCACATTTTTTTTAAATCACAAATTGTGAATGACATTCTGCAAAAGTGACGTTTTGCGAAAGTGACCTTTTGCGAAAGTGACTAGTTACGAAAATGACATTCTGCGAAAATGACGATCTGCGTCAAAACCTAACGCGCGAGCAAACATTGTCGTGTCATATTTTTGCAAAATTATTATTGCTTAAACTTTTTAATAATTTTAGTGAAGTGGTTAAATGACAGCATATATTAACTATCTAATTAGTAACTGTGATAATGGCAGTTCTTAACTGAAATGGAGATAGTTCGTGACCTACAAAAGGGTCATAAATGTTCAGTAAAAATTAATTGTTCCCTTAGGATATTTACAGTCCCCTTAAAGTTATGGGACAGTCCTCACATGAAATATTAGTTTTCACCGTGTTATAGAATTAAACACTGTTTTTTCGTCAGGAATGAAAAAGTGTTTTATAACAAAAAAAAAGCAAAAAGAGCTTTGAAAGATTAAAAAAAATGTGAATAACTCTTTTTTAAATTATATTTTGAATTTTTGAAGAAAACGGTAAACATATCATTATAATAGGTATTTGGTAAATAGCCTTATAACGCCGAATATGGTAGATAAACCATCAAACTGACCAACTCTTATAATGGAAACCACACTGAAAAAAAAGAAACAGCTGTTTCACACATTTTGATATTTTCGTTATTAATTTTTATATGAAACAGCAGTTTTTTTATCGCGACTTCAGAAATGGTCCCATAATAAAAAGTTGTTCAGTTTGATGGCCCCTATCTACCATATTCGGATTTATAAGGCTATTACCAAACACCCTGTATAGTCATTTGGATGTTAACAGAATACTCTTACGACAACAGTTGTTTGTGATACGAGGTTGATAAGAAGGTTTTCAAAACGAGTTGAGTAGAAGTTTTCAAGATATTTTATAATATTTTTGGCTTAGTCACGAGTTTTAAAACCCTTAAATAAAACTATATAGGCTATATATAGAGGTACCTACTGAAATAAAAATATAAAAAACCGTAAACAAAAACGCTCGGCGTGCGTAAATCAACTTTCCGCACGCTGTACCTGTCATCGAAAGCACACATTTTTTTAAAAATTTATAAACGATATTGTTAAAATTCATCTAGTCTTGATTCGTTTCGAATTAATCACATTATGTATATGACACTCTTAGAATCAAAATACCGTTAAGTGATTATCGAGTACGTGCATGAAAACAGATGAAAATGTGAAATTCACAAAGTAAATTTAAACCAAACCATTACCAAGCAAGTCTAGACAGATGTCTATAAGCCAATGCAATAGATCTAGTTATAAATTAAGGCTTAACCTGCTAAAAGCCTTCGTATGTTCGAGAATTAACTAAGAGATAAACGTCAATCTGCGCCTCGGTTCTGTTAACGTTAATGTACAGTCGTGTATCAATGGTGTTTCAATAGCAATGCTTTTTTAAACAATTATTGCTATTAAACACTATCGAATCACCATAAAGACACGATTATAACGTTAATTAGTAGAATCGAGTCTAGTCAACTACTGGTTATTATGGTGTAAAGGGATCACGTTTGCATAAACTGAAGAACGTTAAACTGCGAATTCTAAGTTACCAACTTTAAAAGTTGTGTCAATCAGTCAAAGTCAATGCGTCTAAATAAGAAAATATATCATTGTTTAGCTTTCTTATCCAATAGTGATTCCAATAGTTTAAGTTACTTACGTCCTTTTACCACAGAATATATAATAGTGCCTTTTACAACATTTTCAACGTTATTGTTTAATGCAATCATTCAGTTGGAAAAAGCAATCATACTGTATACGGCAAGCGCTGACATCGTGTTCAATAGGCCTGTTAACGCCTGGGGCTCATTGTGATGTACAGGGTGTGTGATCGTCCGCAACACAAAATATTAAATAACGTGTCCGCAACGAACGTACGGTACGCGGTAATACACCGAATTGAAATTTTAAATGTATTGTACATACTCGTACACATGGCAGAGATATAGACCAAAGATAGATACATTAAGAAGAGCTGTTATTATTGTTATATCGACATCTACCATTTTTAATGTCCCCACCTACCCACTGCTGGGGCACAGGCCTTCCTTATGGATGGAAGGAAAAACATTTTCCCACGCTCCGTTTCCGCCGCAGAGTTTCCGAACGCAAGATTTTTGGCACCTTATGCCAAAATGTTGCCTTCGGAATGTTTCCATCTTCTGCAACCTGTGTTTGCGTTCCGTTTCACCTAATATTTTTTAATTTAAAAAGAATTAATGTAAATAAAGTTTTCTCGTACTGTTATAGCGTGCAGTGTACAATGAGCCACGTGATTTCCACGTAATTAACCAGTGCTGGCCGCTCGCAGCCGATATTTTTAATATAAAATGGCGGAAAACCCGTTGATTGATTAATATGGCCGATTCGTTAATTATTCGTGTTGTGTTTAATTCGATGCGGAAGGCCTTTGTTTACTGAAATTTAAACATCTTTTTCATAATGATCTTGAAATCTTCCATTGCAAAAAGTGTTTGCATTCAACAGTTATTTCTCATTTTAATAATCCTTTCATTTATTATAGCGATCTGGTTGCATATTATACTTATTTTTTGTGATTTGATGCATGTATTTTAGTGATTAATTCATATTTTTTCATTCCATTGTTTTCTAATTACAATATTGCGCTTTGTTTCAGGTACATAGTTGAGAATTTGTGATTCTTTCATGGTCGTCAGATTCCAACCAATGTCAGGTAACATATAAATTCTTCACATCTTTTCGCCGTTTTGTTTGTTAACGTCACTAATCGTCATCATTCCTTAGTGATGAGGATTCCGGGAGTAGTGCGCTTCCACTTTCGGCACTTAACATCAGGTGAGGTGAAGGCAAGCACTGTCCCGTAGTACATAAAATAAGATCCCTACACGCGTTCCCGAGATAAAAGTTCTCGTCAGACAGACAGTCGGACAACAAGGTAATCCTATATATTAGGTCTTTACCTATGAAATTGCCGATATTTTGTCACCTACAGAAAAAATAATACACATTTAACAATATCTTGATATTATATAGGATTATGACCAATGTAGTCATCAGTAAAAATAAACTCCTTATTTTAGCTTTCTTAACATTAAAAATGATATTGAAAGTCACTCCTTTTTGCGAGCAAAAAAAAAGGTGACCGGCGGGGTTGTAACTTAGTCAAAACCATTAGTTAAAACTTATTTTTTTCGCTTATCGTAAATGGAATATTAGCATAGTATTCGAACATTAGTATACTTACATACATAAAAGTTTTGTTACACGAGTATTCAAAGAAAATGCTAGTATGAAAAATGCAACAAATCGGTAATTTCATAGGTAAAGACCTATTATAAGGTACCTTTTGAGGTACGGAGCCCTAAAAAAAGAAATTAGTTCCAAATGACTTCATAGGCTGCGCTTAGTAAAACCGAGTCCATGGTCACCAAAAATGTTTAAAGGTCTTAATTTTCCTCCAAACATTTTCCATTAATTACGTAAACGTAAGCGCAAGGATTTAACGTTTTAGACCAAAAGCACATAATATAAACAAGCCTTTACTTAGAAGATAGCTCATTGAAACAATATTGTAACAATTATTTTAACTACTTTTTATTTCGATGTCACAATTAATTTTTAAGGTTCGGGCACATTTGTCTGACGCCACGCATTATGTATTCTATGGCCACGCGTTAACACGTCTTAACACGCCGTCAGATGACATCTGTTTTCATAGTAAATGTATGCACTAGGATCACACTTATAACACGTCCATATAAATACGGCGTGTTAACACGTGGCGTCAGACAAAATGTGCCCGTATCGGTATATTACCTATAGATATTAATACGCATATATTCATATATTTTTCCTTTATTAAATGAAACTTCTTCAAGCAACTTCATTATCATTTCTGTTTACTATTTTCTTTTTATTAGAAAATTAAACTGAAGCGGATACTAAAAAGTTATTGTTTCAAAATATCTCTCTCACAAACTGCAGAAAAATAATTTTAATTCCTTGAAAGCGCAATTAACGTTAAAAATTATATGAAAATTCAATTCCATCCAATTGAAATTCTAACACATCGGATATTTATAAGAAAACTGCAAACTACTTTCTAACCCATTTTTATAACTACTATCAGTAATTAGCTTAGAGTTTACTTTAACTTAAACAATTTGCTTATGGGCTTATATCTAGATCTAGGCGAGGTCAGGCCTAGGTGACCTAGGTTTCTTGTTAGATTGCATCTGCATATTGATGCAACTCGTCTTTTTGATGGATTAAAACTGTACTCCGAGAAATTCAATGGCGCAATAAGTTTGGTTGCGGTGGTTATACAACATATAACAGAATTACGACTAAACCAGAATATGGTATCTAGGTATCTTCAAACTGAACAGCTTATACTATGGGACTAACTCTGAAATTGTGAGAAAAAAGCAGCTGTTTCTTACAAGAATTAATAACGAAAATATGAAAATGTATGAAACAACTGATTTATTCATCAGACAACTAGACGTAGGAATAGGGAATATGCATAAGTCACCGATTTTGATAAATTTGAGCTTGATCGCTTCGGACACGTATAAAAACATGATGGAACAGGAAAATAAAAAAATAAAAATGTATTATTTTAGATTTATCACACGATGAAATCAGGAAAAAATATCAATTTTTTTTTGCACTTTCGAATATAATGAACTTAACAGTCAGATAGAATATCGAATAAGAAATATTTTTTTGTATGACACATATTATGTACTTAAACGCAAAATTTAGGGAGATAATTAAAATAATCGAAAATTCTTGGCTATCTCCATATAACGGGTGTAACAAGACCTTCAACGAAGCCGAAGTGCACGTATTCCGCCCATCATCAGGATCACTTTCGTCTTTTAGACTATACATGGGAAACCAATAGCTACGAAGTTATTGAGGGTCAAAGTAAAAAAAAAAACATTTTTTTTATGAAATCTTATTTTATTCGTTATTGCCTACTTTTTGTCCAATGAAACATTATCAAAATTTTAAGTATTTCGTAACAAACAATGGCTTCAAAACTTCGTCACTCGATGTATCTCATGAGCACGCACATAAACGCTGCCTTTCAACTCGGCCGCACGCAGCTGTGTAGTATACACTCGCAGGTGCAGTCTGTTGTACGCGTTACATTGCGTGGTAAATTATGCAATGATTTTTTGACACCAAAAATCAAAATCGTTTCCCAGCAATAATTTTGAACAGAAATGGTCCTGATGATAGGCAGAATACGTAGACCTCGGCTTCGTTGAAGGTCTTGTTACACCCGGTAGTAACCGCGCGCCTGAAACGTGATATGTGACGTCATAATATATCATGTCCGTTTTGTATGGAGCGTTTTCGGCGGTTGCTGCTGCGTGCTAACTTCAAGTAACTATATCACGAGAAAAAATCGCAAGAAAAAAGTTTTAATATTACAGTTGGTTTTCTCACGCATTATACTTTTGATTTTGATAAAAAAAAATGCATATTCCCTATTAGAGCCACCGTTTTTGGTGGATATTCCAACGACTCCCTCTAAGCGTTAGAGACGATCTCCTTGCCAGAGTCTGTGTTTTCCGATAGGTACAATTTGGGGGCCTTCAAGTCGCGAGTGAATAGATCTTCTAGGCAAGCGAGTTTCATCGTAGATCAGATCATCTTACCATCAGGCGTGATAGCGAGCAAGCGCTTGCCTATATATCATAAAAAACGTCTTTTAATATGTAGTAGAAAAGTATTTTTCAAAACTGAATAAAGTTTCTGCTTATAAACACCCGAGCTGTAACAATCACACATATATTTAGCGTAACAACCATCCATCCAGCTAAACTGTGAGTTGCGCGTATAACTCTGCCGTGGTCGGCACATTTACTATAAGCACTTGCATACTATGCAGTTGCATCGCTCACTAAGTGGGCTATCTGGCCGAAAATCCGCACCGCATAATAACCTTGCTGGATATATTGGAAGCGCGACTGAGGATGATGCGACGAATTTGGCATCAGCCATTTTTGATTTTGAATCAGCCCTTTTTTATTTGCTGTGCCACAGCACAAGCCTTCCTTATGGGTCGAGCTTATAGGCGATTATGCATTCTAGAGGTACATACCTCCAGAATGCGGAACTCGAGTCCCACACACACCTCCAAGAAGCTCAAACGCATTCTCCTTACTAAAAAAGTCTCTTCCTTATGGGTAGATAAGGAGAATGGGCCGTAACATAACCCACCACGCAGGCCCAATGCGGATTGGTCGCGGGCCTAGCCAGGCCCAACGGCTCACATGCCTTCCGAAGCTCGGAGGAACGACGAATTGTTAAGGTACCTAACATCATGAAGTTTTCAACAGGTGAAAGAAAAAAAAATTAAAGCGTTTGAAAGTAAAATAACACTAAGATTTTTTCCTTATCTTTGCTGTCATCATCATAAGTACCACTAACAAAGCCATTAGCCAAACCTAATTTAACTGCCCAGGCCCAGCCCCCCTAGCATGACCATTGAAAAAGCGATATTTTACAGTAATTTATCAAGTTTGACTGTTAAAAGACAATGGGTTTTGACAGTTGAGTGCCGATAAAACACCATAATCACGCGATATTTATCGTTTTCGGTGGTCATGCTAAGGGGCCAGGTTATTAAACACCTTGCCGATATAAAATTCACAGATTTCGCAGTTCCCGCAAGAATCGGAGCATTGAAAATGAATACAAAAATTTACGAAAAAACTAAATCAAATCAAAAGCAAAATCCCATAATTTTTCTAATGTATACTATGTGTACCTTTTTATTTTTACGATCGATTGTGCACAAAAGTGCCCCTGACTGCTTCGACGCGGCTGAAATATTATTAACCGATTCACAAAAATCAACTAATGCACTTCTCGTCTGCTTCCGCATCTTTCAATACCTTTACCATGACGATCGGTCAATAATCATAGAAACTACATCACTTTTTATATACCGAAATACCCGTTTTTCTTCAATTCCAAATCTAAAGGGACCACCTACAGGTCACAATTATAAACCGATTTTCAAAAAAATTTCGCTATTTTGTAGCTAAACTAATACCCTAGGACCCTTTTTTTCATTTTTTCTTAAGTCGGTTTTTTTCTAGAATATTTACAATTTAGTAAACAAACACCCCCCAAAAAACCCGAATTTTTCGAAATTTCAAAAAGAGTTACCAGCCGATTTTCAAAATTCAAACGTTCACACGTGTCTCAATAAATTCCTCAACCTTTGGTACTATTCCCATCTCGATCCTCCTAAAATCCTCGGGACTATGACCAAAAATACGTCTCAGGCGATTTGCATTTGATAATCATTTTCAATGGTAAAAACCATAGCAAAAAAACCATAGCAATCTCAAGCAAAAATTTAGTAAAAAAATAATCGCACCTAAATCGGTCGTGTTTACTATAGATCGATGTGGCCGCACGCGGTGTGTTTCGCGCCGCTTTCAATTTGCATTAAGGGTTTATCAGTTTAATACGAGCCCAAAGTTGGTCGCATCGACCCCACACAGGGGTTGAGGGGTTGGGGAGAAAAATGCCCGGATTTTGGGATTTTAAACTCTTGTTGTGTTGGAAGTTCTAGCCAAGCGAAGCGAGCGGAGTGAGTGAGCAAGGCTTTAATATCTAGCGCCTTTACTAACATATTTATACATCAGTAATTAAGCTTAATAATAAAGTGAGGTGAGACAAAAAATACAAATACAAAAATACAATATCTTTATTTAGACAAACACTAACCCGTTACGGATAAAAAGATAAAAAAGTTTAATGTTATGTTGCACAATAATTTTGTGATAGTAAATAAATAAATATCTTTGTATTTAGACACATACGACACGCTTTCCCGCGACTTCGTCCGCGTGTACAAATGAATAATCCCTAGGGAACCTTTACCCAGGATAAAAAGTATCTATCGTTTCCATCCAGGTTATAAATTTCAAACAAATCCGTCCAGCCGTTTTTCCGTGATCGCGCGACCAACATTCAATCATACATTCAAACATTTACATTAGTATGATTACTGAATACTAAATGTAGGCATAGTGTGCTATAAAAAGAGTGCATAAAATGAATATACATTATTTATAATATGTAATATTATATACATATATTTCTTTTTTCAAAATGGTTTGGGACTTCCGCCAAGTGACGCCTGATTCAATCGAATACTTAAAATGAATATATTATGCACTTTTTATGTGAGGCTTGGTACTTGATCTAGTGTTTGGTTAAATATTTAGCCACTAGCTTGTAAGCACTTTACAGCTTTGTTAGACTATAAATACTGAATAATTAGCGATAAATATAACTTAGTAAGTGCCTATAAAAACGTTATACGGCTCCTAGGCTCCTATAGACTAAAATTAACTAATGGAGAGATGGGCAAAAGTGGAATTTTGTTAAAAGTATACAATGGTGTCGATTCGGTTGGCAACGACTTAACTAAATTGACAGGACTAAACTAAATTTAGTTTTCCATCCTTTTCTTTCTGTATCGAAAAGAGAAGAACAGAATGCTAAAATTAAGTTTAGTCCTGTCAATTTAGTTAAGTCGTGCTAGCCGAATTGACACCATTGTCTTTGTTGTACTAGCGATTATTTATATGCGTATTTCACACCTAATTTTGAAAGAAACACCCCACATATTATAGGGTCCATCGTCTCTTCTTTTGAAATGCCATTTTTATTTCAGATGGCCTTGACATAAAAATAAATGAAATCTGGATCTAAAAGTCATCCAAATTAAAAATAAAACTTTACGAAGGCATATCAAGTATCGAGTAAAAAAAATCTTTGTGTAAACTTTCAACTAATACGTCATAAAAAATACTAAAGTCAATTTTAGTTCTTCTTACATATCACAATAGTAGGACATTAATGTATTTTTTTTTTCATTATTCTGATCCATTTATTATCCACAAAACGACACCAAAATCATTGCTTTGAGTTATAGTTGCTATTATCAACTTGTAGTAGGGGAGTTCGGACTAGGTCAGTTTGTATACTGACAAAAGGACTAGGTCAGTTTGTATACTGACCTAGTCCTAACTGAACGTGTTAATGAATGAACCCAAAATGGTCAATCCGTTTTTTTGACCATCAAACTGACTAACTCTGAAACCGCGAAAAAAAAACTGCTGTTTCATACATTTTGATATTTTCGTTATTTATTTTTGTATGAAATAGCTGCATATTATCACAGATATTATCGCGATTTCAGAGTTGGTCCCATAGTAAAAGTTGATCAGTTTGATGGTCCGAAGAAACGGTTTTCCCATTTTGGGTTTATTCATTAACACGTTGTATGGTGACTAAAGAAACCCTCATGAATTTTTATTCTAATCTGTCACTCAGTACCTGCCTGCATGTTGGCGCTAGGGTTACCAGGTATTTTTTTAGAAACTCGGGACAAGTACTTAAATGTAATAAAAATATCGGAGCAAAGCATTTGACGTGGGACAGCAAGAAATAAGTAGTTACACGCTTTTAATCAGTGTGCCTTATAAAGCGCGTGTAATTTAAACCAATTATACCTATAATTGATTAAAATGTATATTCGATGAAATATTACTCTTTGATTGTTTTGTTGCTTTGCTTAATGGGGCCGTTCGTAACGCATTTTCAGGGATTCCCGCAAATATTGCATACGTCCTATTTTTAAAATTATAATTATAACATAAGTATAATATAAAAAAATACATTTATAATTGAAAAATGTTAACGTAAGCATGGGGGGAGGGGGTAAAAGCTTAGCTTACTTTTGCTGACAAGGGGGATGGGGGGTAAATAATTGTAATAAATCTGCTCACGTAATATTTGAACGGCCCCTTACTGAAAAAAGGCATAATGCAGGAAACATATCTGTCCCGGCGGGAAATTATAAAAATCGCCTGTTTCGCGAGACGGACACATACCTGTCCTGGCGGGACATTATGAAAATCGGGACTTCCCGCTAAAATCGGGACACTTGGCAGCTCTAGTTGGCGCCCAACGTGTAGCTACACTGTAGCTTGATTGCATTTTTTGCACACCCTTAATTACCTCGCAAACAGCTCGAGAATGCACGCTAGAGGGCGTGCTCAAACTCTTTTCTTTGTGGATTGAAATGGTGCGAGTTGAAAATGTTAATCCTTTAATGTACATACAATAGAATATTAGTTAATATGAGTGAAAAGAATAATTGCAAACTTAGCAAAATGTTACCTTAAGATCCTTGATTCTGTTTTATAGCTTTTGGTTAGATATGAAAAATTTCATAATTAAAAACTGTGCCATTCTGATAGTTCACTTGTTCGTTCGTTTAGTTAGAAGCTTAGCAAAAGAGTGAATTTCAGACTTAAAATTGAGGACTTCTTTCTTGGTTAAATATTTATACCATATTGTGAAAAATTCTTTATTCAACATACTAACTTCTCGTCTTCTTGTAGAAGTGACTTGGAAACAGACAGATGATCTGGGTACTTATTGTATAATTTCAAAATTCATCGCAATAGCTTTCATTTGACAGATTGGATGTAACACATTGACTTCAAAAAAGGAGGAGGTTCTCTGTTGGTTTTTTTTTTGTGTATGTGTCCGCCGATTACTCAAAGATGCCTGAACCGATTCAAATTACTCAAACGTTAATTATTACATCAGGTTAACTCCCAAGTTGGTTAATTGGTCCCTTTTTTAATATTTGGAAATCGGTTCAGTAGTTTTAAGTAATCCTGAAAAAATCACGACATTTTTGTAGATATTAACCTCGTTATCGTAGGTAAGTAGTAAATTGATCATTATTTTTCATATTTCTTTCAACAATGAGCCCTCCTTTTCTATTACGATTATTATTTTGCTAATAATTTCGAACTACAGCATTACATGACGTTATGTAAATTGGCCTATTATTAATAGAGAAAAATCGTAATAGAGGCAAAAATAAGATATGTTGTGAAGTTTTTTATGGAGGCAACCAACGGTAGATTTTCTAGAAAGATCTAATAATGGAAAAACATTTGACGAATCTTATAATTTCTCGGTTTCTCAACGGTGAGTTCGCCCGGATAGCAAAATGTTTTAGTTTCGATTCCCTTCAGTGATAAATGAGTTACGAGTTGTTTTTCTGTTATAAAATTTTACGTTTTTAATGTGAGCTAAGCAACTTTTGCTAGGGTCGATCACGGGATGAATGGCCAAAAATTCATTATATCGAGTTCCTCTTTGCCTCTTTGCGCTTGGCAGATAAAGCGTTGGTTAAAAAACACCAATCCGATGGGCCATAACAAAAACCCACCATTATGGCCCTTATACCTTATCCACCAATCCCCACCCCACAGTGGGTACAATAAAATGGATAATATGCAATAGGAGTTGAGTTAGAATCAAAATATTTTAACAGGATGGTACAAAACAACCCGCAATGTGATACCGAGTTTCAGAGTTGATACCATAGTAAAAGTGGTTCAGTTTGATTTTACCTTTAACTACAATTATCGGCATTGCGTTTTGTAACACCCTGTATAGGTGCGTTACTCCACCTTAATTTCGATTCCTCACTATCTTTCTCTGCTTGAGTGACTAATAAGATAATGTGGATCCGAAATATTGAAGAATTAATCATGTGTTCTGAAGCGTGATGCAGATATGGAGTTCTAAGTGGCTCGGTCGCTTAATACGACTATAAGGTCTAAGGTCACGGTCAATTATACTACTTATCTCATCTCATAATACCAACTTAGCTACATTCCAAATATTCGCAAAACGACAACTTTTCACAGTGACAATATCGCTTAAGTACCTATCTTAAGAGAGAGAGAGAAGCAATTTAATGTCCTTTTAAAATTAAAAATAAATACTGAAAAAAAAAACAATGATATATATTAAAAGTAAATACAAAGACAACTCAACAAATAGGAAAGGTCAATCTGTAATTTAAGCCTCGATTACATACGCCGATTTTAGGAACCAATTTCGGGTTGCCACCCGTACTTGACAATAAAATATTGTAGAAAAAGTTCGATTTTAAAATTGAATTTACACTATAACGGAAAAGTAAACATTGTTTAAAATTGGAGATGAGAATTGAAAATAAAAAATCATAAAAAAATTTGACCTTTCTGTTATTTGTGCAAATTCACTGTTAAAATTTAACTTATTTATACGGGTGGCAACTCTAAATTGGTTTGCTAAATCGGGATATGTAATCGAGGCTTTAGGTTACTCTCGTAATGACAAAGTTCTGATTATGCCAATTTTGCTTATATTATAGGAAATTCGTAATGACACCTTCTCCTAATGACATCTTTTCCCTAAAAAATATACAATCTGTATCGAATTTGAGCACAGCCACAGAATACATAATAGTACAAGTGCACAGCCTCTTAAACAAAGCCACAAATTATGCAAAAGTGTAGGTACTTTATTCTTCAAAATACTCTATTACTTTACGTGAGTATTATTTAAACCAAAAAATGATAACCTTATTCCAAATTCCTTCACAATGTCTTACAAATCAACTAAATATGACAAGTGTCTTCTCAAAAACTATTCGTTTCTCTTGACAAATGTCACTGTCAGTGTCAAGATAATACATGTCATAATGAGTGACAGCGCGCGTGTCACTGAAACGAAATATTTAGCATTTACGTGTCCCTACTGATTTTAACTTCGGTACATTATTATGTTAGTTTGTAAGAAAAGGTAAATATCAAGACGTACTTTACCCACAATAACGCAAGTTAAGAGAATAAAACATTAATAAATTTATTGACATAGTGGCTTACGGAATTGAAAAAAAGTTTTTTCAACTTTGTTTTTTTGTCACGGGCAAAATAACTGTACGACGAACCGTTATAGCTTCAAAATATTTTTAAAACGTTCTGTGGATTTCTGTAACCGATACGTTTTTGCTAAACTAAAAATGATTTTAGGTTTTTTGTTTCTGTCATAAAGTTTATGTGCCTGTTTCACAATCTGCAGATAGCACTAACACTTCCGGTTTAAAAAAAAAAAATTTTTTTCATTTAATTATCCTTCAAGTAATTTAATTATAACTTAACCTGATACATGCCTTGTGAGGGTAGGTACCAATTTCTCATTGTTAACATTGTTTAACAGGTCTTCAAAGCAAGTCTTTTGCCAGACTGTGTAAACTTATCGTTAATATTGTAATTTACTAAAATATGTTTTTTATTTAGCAGCTTGCTTCTTATTATCTTAAAAGTCCACACACAGTTTTATCCACTCAACTCAAGTCACCCAAATGAAGAAACAATTGTATCTCTTCAAGGATATTATTTGGCAGGCCAAATGTACCAGAAACTGTGAACTTGCAAGCTTAGACCGTAAACACACCGTCACTCGCATGCCGCTAATTAACGTACATCGATAGCGTCGCTAAGGCTCTTTAGTCTTACACGATAAAAGCTGCCAGGTTGAAGGCTTGGTGATGGAGCGAAAGCGGGTAAAGCGAACGCTAATAGACGGGTTTTGACATTGAAAATGTCTTTTCGTTCGCTCCAGTACCTATAGGCACCGATTTCACGAAAAAGTGCGATCCCCTTATATCACAGAAGGTTGTGAAGATATGATATTCAAAAAGACTCAAAAGACGCGTATTTATAAGAGCTACAAGGTGCAAACAGAATTATTCGAAAAAAATAAAAAACGTAATAAATTATTGCTGAAATAGTGGAAATCTCATCTTTTTCCGATTTTTTGATTTTGGCGCTCGATATTTTGGAAACGAAGAATGATATCAAAATTTTGAGTAAAACTCCTCTGAACAATCTAGTCAACTACAATGGACAACATTTCATTTTGAGAAAGTATTAAAATTAGAAAACCATTTCGAGATTTTAGTGTTCTAAGCTCATATTTTTCTTTTCAGAATTTTTAGTTCAGTATTTTTTACGTTATTTAAAAAAAACTAAAATCTAGTCCAAATTGGGAATGTCAGGAAGTTTGAGTTGAGTCTATTTGTCTTGTATTTATATTATCTGTGCGTTCATTAAAAAATAAAATCTATTGTCATAATAAATCATAGTGACAGAATGTCATTCAAGCGTATTTCTGATCACACTAGTAAAATGTAGAAATTTATAAAATATTCTTGTAATAAACTTAAAAGAAAGTCATAGCTTTGTCTGGGATACTTATGCGTTACCAGTGAAATGATGTCTTGTGTGATTAAAGGCTATAAATCTCGCACAGGAAGAAATGAAAATAATCAATAAACATTATGATTTCATCGGTAAGTTTATATTGTTTTAGATGTTTTTATGAAGTGTAAATAGCTTGAAACTATTATAATATACTAATAATTTGTGCAAATAGTCGTTTGTGTCCAGTTCTTTGCTGATTTTGCAAATATCAGATTTTTTATTACATGTCGTAGAGGTTATATTATTTCGCCTAGTGATGTGCATTTCTATATCTATATTTGTTTTATTGTACTTTCTTACTTTATATTTGATGGGGACAAAAAGTAGAAAACCATCACATGGCTTGGCACATCTTTCTTTTATGTAAATAAATAATAATCACGTAATTTACATTTGAAAACTCAAATCAGTTGTAACATAATGTTTTGTATGTAGGTACTACTACAAGCTCAATTTCTTTGTTTTAGGCGCCACCGTTATCCAACAAAACACAAAACGTAACACGTCAGGACAGCCTGCGAGCTATCGACATGAAGCAATTACCTATTTATAGTTTGCAGCGACAACTAGAAAGAGTTAAAAAAGTGAACGCCTTAAAATAATAAACACTGATATTTTTACGTGTTCTTTTTATTTCCTTGACTAGTTTCCGCTAGGTTATAAACTATGTGTGTGCTTTTTATCCAAAATGAGTTCAGCCTTTTTTTCGTGATTGATTAAGAAACAAATAAATACTTTGTTTAAATTAGTTTTTGTCGATTTTTTATATTTTATATTGGATAGTAATTCTAAAAAGTAAAAAGATGTGTAATCAACGAAATAATACTTACGACCTCCATATAGTTAAATAATAAAAAAAAAACAGTGGGTGCTTGTCACTCTCACGTTTTGTTTGTTGAGCAGGTTGAGCAAATTTTCTGAGCAGGTTCGAAAATTATATAGAATTTTTAATCGGGCCAGTTTTTCGAAATATTGGATATATTTAAAAAAAAAAACTGGCCTTAAAAAATAAATTTATCCCGAATTTGGAAACATTTCCAAAATAGAAGTGCTATCTAGCTGCGAATATAAAAAAAGCTGATTTAAACGTCAACTTTCTCAAAATGAAAATGTTGTCTATTATCGACATCACTTACAGAAATCCCATGCCACATCACTATCGAAATCATGGTGTCATATTGTCACAGATAAGATCAGAATTGATTTTTTTTGGCAAAAGCTACACATTTCAACTTCCTGACAATGTACTTACGCTCTTTTAGAATGAGTAAGATTTCAAACAGTGATTTAATATACAAAAAAACAATTAAAAGTTTAAATAAAAAATACGTGTCCCCTAATTTTGTATCTACTTTCATTACACAAAGTGAAAACGACATATTATATTTTTGAAAGGTTGTCCATTTGAGCCTAAAACAAAGACGATCGGCGGGCTGATTATCTAATTAGAAACCGCCTAGCGACCGGTCGCAGTTCACAGATGAACGTAATACATTGCTACTTTTCTTTGGGGTAAAAAAAAACATACCAAAGAAAAGTAGCAATGTATGTCAAATGCAACCGGTCGCTAAATAGTTTCGTTTTAGATAATCTGGGTGCATTTTCGCTCAGAGTGCGACATCGCCTTGGTGTCGTAAGTTTTAAGGCTACATGAATGGTTGAAGCCTCAAATCAAAAGACGCGTATCAACGAGGGCTACAATATGTAGCGTGTTGGCGTAATTTCGGGAAGCGCGCTCCTTAGGCGGCCATTACACACGTCAATCTGGTGTGATCTGATCAAAACCGCAGATTGATGGAATTTGATGCGGTTGGTTGGCGACGTTACACGGTCAATCCAGCGAGATCTGGATCGCAGTAGATCTTGGTAGATTGACAATCTACCACGATCCACGGTGGGCTTTGGCAGGGTTGTCAACTTTTTGCATTAATTTTCGCGTGATATCGATCGATGACCTGAGTGGTGCAGTATTCAACATGCCAGTCTACCGCGCAAGAGATCCTGGGTTCGATTCCCGGACGTAATTGAAATGATGAATTTTAATTTCTGTGACGGTCTGCGTATAATAAGTACCTATCTATTTCGAAAAGTAAGTAAGTACCTAGTACAATCTGTTGTCGAGCACCCATTTTATGCCTTGATTAGTTAGGGTTAGATGAATATCGATATTTAATTTTACACGCACAGGTGTGTAAAATTTCATCAAAATCAGTTCAGCCTTCTGAAGCTGAACTGATTTGGATGAAATTTGGCACTCAGTTCATAGCTTGGTAATATCGTATTATAAATTTTAATACGATTTTTTATAAATTTTAATACGATATTACCAAGCTATGAACTGAGTGCCAAATTTCATCCAAATCAGTTCAGCTTCAGAAGGCTGAACTAATTTTGATGAAATTTTACACACATCATATATAGTTTATAGCCTGGTATAGTATAAATATCGAGGTAAAATAGTATTTTTCAAAACATTGCAAAAAATATAGTAGGTAGGTTTATGGGAAATTTATGAAAAAATATAGTCCTCATTTATTTTTAACTAGCTTCCTTTAAAAATTAAAAATAGGGTACATACATAGGGTAGGTACTTCCTAGGGTACCAAACTAACTGTGTGCCAAATTTTATCATCTTTTACTGCAATCCAATATTTTTAACCGACTTAAAAAAGGAGGAGGTTCTCTTTTCATCTGTATATTTTTTAAGGGATTCTTCAAATGCCCACGCGCATGTAGTCACGGCCGGAAAGAAAGTTAAAATAAATATGGGTTTTATTTTTTATAAATTTCCCAAATGTACTACAAATTAGTTTCAATGTTTAAAATAATTAAAATGCCTAGGGTACCTTTGATCGAGATAAAAAATATAAGTTTTAATCCAGACTATAAACTGTTTGCCAAATTTCATCCAAATCAGTTCAGCTTTCATAATAAACAAATATACAGACGAAGAGAGAACCTCCTCTTTTTTGAAGTCGGTTAAAACATCGAATCGCAGTAGATTGTGCTAGATTGTCAGTCTACCATGGTAGATTGACAATCTACTATGGGAGATTGTCAGTCCAGACTATAAACTGTTTGCCAAATTTCATCCAAATCAGTTCAGCTTTCATAAAAAACAAATATACAGATGAAAAGAGAACCTCCTCCTTTTTTAAGTCGGTTAAAAATATTGGATTGCAGTAAAAGATGATAAAATTTGGCACACAGTTAGTTTGGTACCCTAGGAAGTACCTACCCTATGTATGTACCCTATTTTTAATTTTTAAAGGAAGCTAGTTAAAAATAAATGAGGACTATATTTTTTCATAAATTTCCCATAAACCTACCTACTATATTTTTTGCAATGTTTTGAAAAATACTATTTTACCTCGATATTTATACTATACCAGGCTATAAACTATATATGATGTGTGTAAAATTTCATCAAAATCAGTTCAGCCTTCTGAAGCTGAACTGATTTGGATAAAATTTGGCACTCAGTTCATAGCTTGGTAATATCGTATTAAAATTTATAAAAAATCGTATTAAAATTTATAATATACCAAGCTATGAACTGAGTGGCAAATTTCATCCAAATCAGTTCAGCTTCAGAAAGCTGAACTGATTTTGATGAAATTTTACACACCTGTGTGTGTAAAATTAAATATCGATATTCATCTAACCCTAACTAATCAAGGCATAAAATGGGTGCTAGACAACAGATTTTACTAGGTACTTACTTACTTTTCGAAATAGTTAGGTACTTATTATACGCAGACCGTCACAGAAATTAAAATTCATCATTTCAATTACGTCCGGGAATCGAACCCGGGATCTCTTGTGTGGTAGACTGGCATGTTGAATACTGCACCACTCAGGTCATCGATCGATATCACGCGAAAATTAATGCAAAAAGTTGGCAACCCTGCCAAAGACCACCGTGGATCGTGGTAGATTGTCAATCTACCAAGATCTACTGCGATCCAGATCTCGCTGGATTGACCGTGTAACGTCGCAAACCAACCGCATCAAATTCCATCAATCTGCGGTTTTGATCAGATTGCACCAGATTGACGTGTGTAATGGCCGCCTTAGATGCGCATCGCGTCGCTGAGTTGACGTAGTTGAAGCACAGAATAGATAATAGTGCTAGCGTTGAAGCTTCAAAATAAATCTTAGATTTATTTATATATCTTAGGTTATACATAGTTACTACCTTTCAATAGAATAGTAATGTTTATGAATATGAAATATTTTTATATGAATTTCATACACACGAATCGCAGAAAAGTAAATCCAAAATTGTTCATGGCTTTGCTGTGATTTCAAAGTATTGTAAGTACTAATTCAAAGAAAGGAATATATTTTTATAAAGTTCAATTATTAAATTCATTTTCAATGTACCAGAAGGTCGTGAAAGGCACGAGATCTGTGAATTTTTTTCTACTGTGGCTTTAATGATCTTAATAGCACCTGTAAAATAATCACAGTCATACATGGTAATCAGTCAGACATTATAGCAAATTGTCTAAATACATAGATTTATGATTTTAATTTAAATATGGCGGGAAAGTCATTTGTCACAACATTCGTAATCATTTTTAATTGAAAGTTTGAAAGGCTTTTAGATTTTACTTTCGGCTGCATTATTAACTTTCAAAAATATTAGCAGTATTAGCATATTTATTACAAATTAATAAAAATATCCACACTAATATTTTCTGCATACAATAGTAATTTAAATAGTGTTTCGCCTCATAAAACCGCAATTAAAACTTTAGCAAAATTGTTTTTTAATATTAGACATTTTTCCAAGAATGACACTCGTCAGTTTGATTTGTTCCGGATTCGTCATGTTCCTGATTCGTCGTATTCCAGATTCGTATTCCAGATTCGACGTATTCCAGATTCGTCGGAATACAGTCGATTCTATGTAAAATACATTTTTAACGGGGTCCGATAGACAATGCTGACACATTGTGCACATTTCTGTATATTTGGATTTTACAAAAATAGCACTTGTCACTCGCAACGTAAAGAAAACTATTGTATGAATAGAGCAAAAAAATCACTTGTCTATGGGACTATACAGATTATAAACTTCCGTCGCGTCGCTGAACTCCTATCCCTCTCCTGTAAAACAAGTTTTTAGAAAAATGACTTCTATCAACAAAATATAAAATCGCTCCGCTAGCCAATGTGTCCCCTGGCTAAGTGCTCACGCGTAGACGATAAACAATCAGGCGCTCAGCCATCACGGAGTGCCTTACAGGCGCCGGTAACTCACACCAGCCAGGTACATCGCCTGGAGTAACGTACTGTAACGTTAGGTATAAAATAGGGTGGACTTTTCTGTGTGAAAGGTGTAGTCTATCTGATTTTGGACGGTCACTCATCTATTTGAAAAAACATACCTTTTAACAATAAAGCTAATAACTAAGAGTCCCCGCAAACTACAGACCAAACTATCGGCCGATAGTTGGGTCGGGCTTTTAATCAGTATGAAGAAGTATTATGCGCATATTACAACGATATGGCACCGGCCTCTTCATATTAAAAACGGTCTAACGTTTCAACTATCGGCCGATAGAAAGTCTGTAGTCTGTGAGAGCTCTAAATAGAGTAGAAAAAATGGACTCGTCACCAGATTAGATTATTTGTTCAAGTGATTAGTCGATTTTTCTATACAGCGTGTAACAGAATTAATGGCTAAACCAGAATATGGTAGATAGACACGGATCATCAAACTGAACAACTTTTATTATGGGACCAACTCTGAAATCGTGAAAAAAACTGCTGTTCATACAATTTCATATTTTCGTTATTAATTTTTGTATGAAATAGCAGATTTTTTTTTCGCAATTTCAGAGTTGGTCCCATAGTAAAAGTTGTAAAGTTGGATGGTCCCTATCTACCACAATCTGGTTTAGCCATTAATTCTGTTACACGTTGTATAAAAATTGCTTTGTGAATGTTAAAATCTAATAAAGCTCATTTATTCCATAACCAAACAGTATACAAGAACAGTTTAACGATAATAATATTAATTACTTTTCTTTATTAGGTTTACCTTCTCTTTATGGGTACAGGGTACCTCCTATCTTTTGTTTCAGCCTCATAAAATGTTGTAAAACTCTGTACTTAATTAGCTTAAGGGTTAATCATAAGTTTAAAAATCTGTTGAGTTTTTGAATAAATACTTAAATTAAATTGAAAGCCATCTGCAGCCATTCTTTTCTAATTCTTCCTTTCTGCATCTTCCCACGCGTGTCAAAATCGCGGACATCTGGAAAAGGTCTTAGGTCTTCAAAAACAAAAAGTCAGTTCCGTAAATTCCAAGGTTTTACAAGCCTCGCCCCGCCCACGAGGTTCAACCTCGCCCCGCACCCTCGCTGTGTCGCCATTACAAATTCAAATGAGCTAGCCGATAGTTGGACGGATTCCTCAAAGAGTAAGGATGTAGAAGTGACAAGCAGCGTAATTTGCTTACCTAAGTCGGACGCCATAACATCAATTTTAAAATTGTTGTGTTCCGGCAGTTAGCGGTAAGATAGCCAGTTCCTCAGTGATAATGATTCCGGGTGTAGTGCGCTTCCACCTCAGGTGAGGTGAAGGCTGAGCACTAACCCGTTGTGCATAAAAAAAGTCACATTTTACATAATCTGATTGATAACTCAAGTAAAACCAATAAACGTGTATATTTTGTGCAAGTTTACATTATGCGAAAGAATGTGAGGCAGCGCAGCGTATATTAGTTAATAACTTGTGATATACACCGTCATTTTGTAGTCGTTTTAATTAACTTAAGGGAGTGTTCTACTAACGGAACTAAAAATTTTTGCCAAAGAAACATCGGTCGAAAAACGACAAAAAAAAATTGACTTTCCCATACTAATAAAATGTTATAGCTGTCTACTTAGTATGGGAGACCCAAAATTTTTTGTCGTTTTTCGACCCATGTTTCTTGGGCAAAAATGATTATTTTCATTGGTACAACACACCCTTAAGTTAATTAAAACGACTACAAAATGACGGTGTATGATCTATCAAAGATTTAAAAAGTGTACTAGAAGAGAAAGTTAATAAAATGAAAATAAATCGATTTTTGCGAGATTTTACGATAAATTTATAAAATACTTTATTGTAAGTGATTCTTCTTATCTTGTTCTTGCATATCTTGGGTTTTGTCTATGAAGAAACATTAAAAAAAAATCTAAATGTGCCTAAAGGCGTATTTTCCATTAATCAAACGACTTATCAGAAGATTGCCCGCAATCCTAACTAATGTAACAAATGCGATCCCACCTAACTAATGTAATGTTAACTATATAAATTCTGTGCTAATGTTATAAATATTATGTTACGCTTTGACGTCTTAACTATCCGACCGATCATCATGTTATTTAGCATAAGGCTGCGTTCAAACGATAACACACGACCCGACCTCAACCCGAACTCAACTCAAACTCACCTCAACCACAGCCCACCTTGAAATACATCGCTTACAATTTTGAGTCTTATGACACTTTAATAAGGTCCTGTGTAATGTCCAGGTGAGTTTGAAGTGAGTTCTGTTTGAGTTCTGTTTGAGTTCGGTTTGAGTTCGGTTTGAGTTTGATTTGAGTTTGGGTTGAGTTTGAGTTGAGTTCGGGTTGAGCGCGGAGAGTGTGCAGTTGCATCGACAAAATAAAAAAAGAGCTTATTAATGTGTCATAAGACTCAAAATTGTAAGTGATGTATTTCAAGGAGTAGGCTGCGGGTGAGTTGAGTTTGAGTTGAGTTTGGGTTGAGGTTGGGTCGTGCGTTATCGTCTGAACGCAGCCGCATAGACGTTGTCAGGGGTGCAAAAAAGGATTGGGTACCTTCATCCAGGAAAAGGTACCAATCCCGATGGATTAAAAAAACTGTCCACGCAGACGAAGTCGCGGTGGGCGTCCGCTAGTTTTAACAATAAAGTGTAGGTAGTCAAAGTTCCTACTGTTTCCTAACAACTCTCTTCTGCAATATTACATACTCTATGCACATTTGTAAGTGTGAGTCTTCTCAATGTCAATGTTAATAGGAATTATGTGTAGTTTATATCGTTACCGGGATCGGTCGTCGGGATTAACAGAACTAATTTACATATCAAACATGCCACTGACAAATGGTTGGATAATAGAAATTACTCAACGACTAGCTTTTAAGAAATCTGTATTAGTTACACAAGATAAGTGAATTGGTGAGCTTTTTATGGGAAGAATGTGATACTGAGAATTATAATAAAGAGCTCGATGGTACAGTTGCTTTGTGCAGTTGGCCTGCGATTGCGACGGTTAAGCAACTATCACTAGGGTCGGCCATCAGATGGGTGACCAAAAAATTATTATCTTTCCTCCGTGCTTCGGGTTAAGATGCTGGTCCCAGCTGATTTGCAGTCGTTAACACCCACCAATCCGTATTAGGTCCAGTAGGTTAGGTATCTTCCCTTTGCATCCACCACAAGAAAGTCCTCTGGCGACCCAGTAGTGCACAATAAAAATGTTTTGAGGATAAATAGATAATGGCCAGCGAGGTAAGTAGAATGGTAGGATAGCATAGCAAAGCACGGTGCCACATGCCAAATATAGCCGCAAAATAAAAAAAAAACAACAGAAAAAGTCATTAAAAGCGATATTAAAGGTTCTAACTCCTAGCGTTTACGACCTTTCGTCGACGTTGGTCAAATATAGTGTCTTAAGTTTACCGTTTCACATTAAGCTTTCAATGTGATCTAGGTATTTTTAAGTGTGATAAAAAAATGCCATTTGAACAATATAAAACTTTATCCTCAGTCACCAAACTTTCCCAAGATTAATCACATTTCCCACTTCGCCCACGAAATATCTCACCGGAAATCTTACATCAAACCCATACATAAGAACATCCTTCCTTTAATATGTATGAAGAATGAAAAATGGAGTATTAACACCGGGTAATCCCGTGTTCTTGACTTAATAGCCTTACCGTTTCAGGAACAGTGAAAATAGGAACAGAAGGTCAAGATCAGAGGCCGTGCTCTGAGCTCTTATAGCAATATCAAAGTTATGTTGTGATAAAGACGGAGCTATTACATCGCGTATGGCGCCATCTCAATCACAACATCGCTTCGATATTAGTTTTGACAAGTCACTGTAGGGGGGCAGATAAGTCTTTTTTTTTTGAGACAGTTAAACACATTATATCAATTGCACAACAGCTAGATAGCGTCTTAAAAACCCTGTAACAAATTAATGTATATAATGAACAGCCCTAAATTTAAGTCTCTGTAAAGATTATTCAATAGCAATCAGTTAGCTGATATAAAAAGTCCCAAGCATTACAGCGACCAATCCTCAAAAATCAAATTCACATTTTGTAAATCTTCGCCATCGCTCTATGAAAATGACGTAAGTTATCGCTAGCATTCGGTAGCCATCGATTTTGGAAACGTCAAATTCGGCATACTTTGTCAAAGACACGTTGATCATGCTGCAGGTTCGCGAGCCTAAAGTTGCGCAGATTTTATTTCGCTGCGAATGCACTCGCGGCGTGCGCAGTTGTTCACCGCTTCGCGTTGCCAGTCCGTAATAACTAGGGCCCGGATTAATATGTAAGTCATAATATGTAAATATAATATGGACTAAAAAAACTGAAATATGGAAAAATATGTGTTTAAAAAATTACAATATTGTAAAAATTACGACTGTTAATTGCGAAAAATAAAAAAATACAATTTTACTCAGCTTCTGTTTCATTATTACACGTATGTTTCATTAAATTTTCAAAATTAAAATTCTGTCTGTTTGGACGAAGTAATGCTTTGTACTGGCCGAATGATCTTTCAACATCACAGGATGCGACTAGAGCGTATTTAAATTTGCAAAGTCCTGCAAGAGTGTATGGCATACCATCTATGTTGCCTTCTAAATGTCCCTCACAGCATGCTGTAATTTTTTTAGGGTATGAAATCCTTTGTTTTTTTCCAAGGCGTAGCTTAATCTAACGTGAAATGATGAAAATATGGATTAATTGATATTTTTGTGAAATATGGAAAATAAAAATTGAATTTTCTCGATCTAAATATTATAATTTATGTAGAAAATATAAGTAAGAACGAAAACCATTTTAATTAGAAATATGTATTTACATATTAATCCTAGTAATAACATTAGCCTACTGCTTCTTCCTACACTACATCAACGTTTAAGTATAAGATGACCCTTACTTCCTTAATAGCATCAGGGTTGCCGTGTCATGGCCTCTTATCTCACCGACACTGATGGGGTAGCAAAAATTAGTTTAAAACTAAAAACAAAGTGCTAAGGACGGTTTTTTTTCCTTATTCACCTTACACCGTAATAAATAATATTTTATTTGGGTGTCGTTCGGTCAAGTTTTTTGCGCCCATTTTTCTTGTCAGCTAAAGACGTCATAATGGGTGGTAGGGTAAAAGATTTGACGATTTAAAAATGCTTATTATGTGAGCTCATTTAAATAAATATATTTTCATTTTCATAAAATTGGCAGGTTTGCCTGGTCATTATAAACCAGTGGGCCAAATGCGCCTAAACCACCTAAAACAAGTGTTTTTATTGCCTAATTGTTGTTGAAGAATTGTATCTGTAGTAACTTATATCTATTCTGTGGTATTACGAAGATAATTCTATTATATTTCATAATCAATACTTAATACTATACCTAAAACGCGTCGCCACTACTTACTTTGTGATAAAACCAACAATAAGCTTACTGTATTTCTACTTTAGAGCGTTAGTTGCAGTCAAGTCTTTCAATCAAAAAGTCCATTATCTGCTTCAGAGAAAGCCCGATCATTCCCAATCGCCATCAATACATACCCATTTATCCCCGTTCCCGCTGGCCCCGACCCGGATAACACCCAGGACACTTCATACAACCGCGCCATTACAAATAGATGACGTCATATGACGTTTTTGTACACGTGCAACTGTGTGTGTAGGTCTAAGGCTACCGACTACCGTACAGTTTGTACTGTATGAGCGGCTTTCAATTTTTGGTAAATAAAGTTAAGACACATTGTTTAAAATATCAAAATAAGTTGACAGTTGATAAACACGACTAACAAGTTACGTAACGACACATTGCTTTGAGTATCCAAATTAGTTGACACTTGGTGAACACGACTAAACGAGCACACGATTGGGCACATGAACTCGCGGGGTGGGGTGAGGTAATTGATTCTGGGGCGGGGCGGAGAGTGTCCTTTCTGTACGGTAGTACCTACCTACTTATATCAGATCTATTCTGTGCCCGGATGACACCAGAACGTGACATGGAGGGAACGGTACCGTTTATCTGCCGCATTTAAATTAAGCTAAGATCACGATCCTTGCTGTGGCATAGTGATACGATATCTTGATATGAGGTCTCAATAACAGCGTTTTTTTTTACTTATTTTTATAGTGCACTGTCGAAAACACGACATGCAATGGATTGTCTATAATTTGTGGTGATAGTAATAGTAATTAAATGTAATTATTAATAATAACAGTAAATTAAAAACCTATTGTCACACTTAGCAAACATTTTGAAAAGAAAAGCCATAATTAAATAAATAACGTAATGAACTATTATGTTTTCTGTGGTAATCTGGTATTACACAAGTCGACTTGGCAGGCGACTTTGTAGTCAATTAGCGCTTTTTATCGACAATCGCTTGTAAAATCGAATCGCTACCTCATTGAAATTAGGTTTGTGATTAGATTTTACAAGCGATTGTCAATAAATACGCCTGCCAAGTTCATCGCCCCCAAATGAAAAACTAAAATCTAACTATTGAAAGGGAATCGAAAATGAAAGATTTAAGATAACAGCTACTTACTGTGAAAAATGGCAGAGACAAAAATTTTGAAAATCGCTTACACTGAGACCACACTCTTGGTTCATACGTTCCTAGGCCCGTTTTTAGCCGTAGGCCGAATGATTATCTGGGATAGCGGGATATAGCCGTTCCGACCGATGCACCAATGCAATTTCTGAATTCGTATTACTAGGAATAGCTACCTTACCTATTTATAGGTGAAATATCAAACACCTGTACCAGAGTTCGAAATTGGTCTATTTTTAGGGTTCCATAAGCATTTCAAAAGGAAAAAATGGAAATTTCCGAACCTTTGCTTGCAGGATCACTGATTGGTTGTCGGTAGGGTTGCCACCTCTTGGCCGTTTCAATCCGGGAGATAGAAATCTTCAAAATAAAACGAGTAATTTTTTGACACATTTTATTATTTTTTGTAATTTGTTCGTACAGATTTAGAAACTTGTGGTTTAGAACTCACAAATCAAAAAAATATCTCTACATTCCATTCGAAAATTGACGAATGTCTAGAGTTTTGCCTTGAAATGTTCTTCATTTAAACGTTTTTTTGCCTTTGTCCATATTTGGAAGATGACGATACTAAAAATACGCTCGCAAGGAACTCACAAATTGAAAAAAACTCTACATTCCATTCGAACATTGAAGTATTTGAAATTTCGGGATAATTTAGGTTATTATATTGTAATAATTCCGGGAGACGGGAGATTTTTGTTTACAGGGCATGATTCCGGGAGACTCTCGGAATTCCGGGAGAGGTGGCAACCCTAGGTCGGTCTGTTCGGAATAATCCTACTATAATAATTATAAATGTGAAAGTTTGTGGGTTTGGATGTTTGTTCTCCAATTACCCAAAAACGGCTGAAAAGATTGGAATGAAATTTGACACACAGTTTATAGCCTGGATTAAACAAAGGATACTTTTTATTCCGGTCGAAGGTTCCCTAGGGATTTTTCGAATGTCCTTGCCGACCAAGTCTTGGGCGGAAGCTAGTAGTAAATATAGTGGCGGTCACATAATTAAAGACACCAGTCGATTTTCATACAAACGAGGTAACTTTGAAGCCTTGGTTCTCCGCCAGGGATTGACCTAGCTGTGATCTGATGATGGCTGTCCAGGGAATGAATAGAGAAGATTCAGATCGCTTAACAATACACATCCAACTGATCTCATCGGCATTCAAGAGATGTAATGATCAAAGTTTTCATTTTCAGGATTCTCATACGTTTTTATGCTAGTTTCGCGGTTTTGTCTTCAAACATTTTCTTACAGATGTAATGTAAATATAATTTTCGAAGAGATCTTCGAAAGTTAATTAGATCACTCCACTATCCAAAGTAACATTTTGCAATACCTATTCGTTATTATTTTGCTTTCAAAACATGTTTGGGAATGACACAAGGTTTCCTTAAAAATCGAAATTTAAAATTTTAAATCCTTACCTTGTTTCGAAGCGAATCGATATGTAACGAAAATTAGCAATTGTTACTTCGGCTAGGGGGCAGTTTAAATCTGATTAGATCTGGATCTCCTCCATTCACTCCCTGGATCGCCATCATCAGATCACAGCTCGGTCATTTCCTGGCGGAGAACCCAATGCTTGAAAGTTACCTCGTTTGCATGAAAATCTATTGCTTTTCACATTATTGTGCCATCTGTCTATCAATATCCTTTTTCTCAAGAACAAACACGTTGGTATCAAGTTGAAATTAATATTATTAAACTAAACAAGTTAAACTATATCAATACGATCAATGTCTCGAATCTTATAAAAGTCTACTTATTTGATAAACAGGTTTCTTTAAAAACTTTTATGTTAATTAAATCGGAACCCATTAATTTAACAAAACATCACTAAAAATCGAATACAAACAACTCGTAATAAATAAATCCTGTCACAAAAAAAACATTGACACAACAAATTTTAATATGTCCCCTTTTGTTTATTCAATATTTCCTTAAAAACACAACTTTCAATCAAGTTAAATTTATGTGATGTTATTCTTAATTCTTTGATGACAACACTGTATAATATCAAGTCGCTATATAAATAAATCAAAACTCACACGAACAGACAGACGTTACTACATATTGTGTGCCCGAACCGGTTGCTTTAACTTGCTCTAGACGTCTGCTAAGATAGAGGACTTGTTACAGAAGCGGTAGCGATCCGCTCTGCTTACCGAACGACCGAGTTTTTAGCTTATAATTAATGTTATTTATTAAATAATTGAGTTAACACAATTATGTAGAAGTCGCCGTTAATGGTTACGTTGTTGAGTTTTGATGAAGTGTCAAATGTGATCTATTAAAGTGGCCCTACTTTAAATTCATTATTATATTCACACGAACTTATGTATGTTTAATAAGTAGGTATGAAATACTTAAACGGTTGCTTATATTCCTTCAAGACCCGGTAAATGAGACACAATAGGTTTTTTCATTGTTGTGCGGCCCAATGGAGACACTCGGGCGTTGATAAAATATTTGAATATTATTCTAGTCATGTCTAAACTTCTCCATTTTTTCCTGGCTAGGCGCTAAGACTGAATTAAAACTTATTTTAGGTGGTTGGTTTGTTGTAGAAAGAGTCAAGTCGTGCTTTCTCTGATTTTAATCATACGAATGCTAAAGCTCCAATATGTTCTTTTACCTCCTTATCCACCCATAAGGAAGGCCCGTGGGGACATTAAAAATGGCTGATGGTCATGTTTTTTCCATACAACGCTGAGTGACGGAACAATAATTGTAATCCTTGAAACCGCTCTTCTATCCTCACTGTAGTCGCAGCCTTAGTAAGCCGGTGTCACTGACACAACGCGGGCGCAGCCTTCGGCGCACATAGTTAGATCAGGGGGCCGATTCTGGTAACGAAGGCATTTCTTATCGAATATCGTTCGACTAATTCACTACAATGTTGCAGTCGACGCTTAGCAATGTTACTAGTACTGCAACGAATTATGTATCAATTACCTTCGATCTTGCTTGTGGCATCATGGATACTTTAATGTTGGGGCACATAGAGCGCTGTGCTATATATGATCAAACAAAATGTAAGTTTCATAAAGCTGATTTTGAGTTTTTTGAGCCTATTTTTCTTGTCAGCCAAAAGACGTCATAATGGGTGGTAGGGTAAAAGAATTGACGATTTAAAAATGCTTTTTTTTGAGCTTATTTGCATGAAGAATTTTTCATTTTCATGAAAAATTCACACACAGCCGATTGATCGCGCTAGCTAGCGTTTAATATTTGTTGTTAGGCTAGTTTTTCATTCCTAATCACTCTATTTTACGTATTTTGTTTTTGAATTGATTTCAACATTTATTGGAAATTCGTACACTTTAAGAATTAAACTCCTCAGTACTTATAACAGCTCAGAATAGCTTTAGTGTTTTGTATTTGAAACGCAAACTACTTGAAGTCATGAGACGCGCTTACGCATATATTCTACTAAAGAGTTCTAGTATTTACTTATACTTTACTAACACTCATTGCTCTTTGTTCATAATATTTATTGTTCAGTACAGCATGAACATCTATCGAGAACAAACGTGCGTAATAGTAATTGATAGAGTAATTCTCTATGGGAAATTTCATTTTTCTTTTAGGCGATAGATGGCGCTGTACGACTTTCCCATACAAAATTACTTTTTCGATTTAATTACGAGAGTTTTTTTTTCTCAATAGATGATCGTGTCAGGTACTGCTATAAAGGAAACGATATTTCAGGTATTCAAGGTCTCGCCATATCCGGGATCCCGGGTTCGAATACAGCTGAGTGAGTTTTTTTGGAAAACATAAGTTCGTAAGATACTACAATAATTTATGCAATCTTTTAAATTAAGACTTTGTTCACATTATGCTTCAATGGCAGCATGTTCTTTGCTATTATTTTCCTAAGAAATCATTAATTTTCAATAATTCACGCAACTGAACCCCCCGCCACAGTTAAAGCCGAAACGGCTTTTGTAGCGGTGTTTGTTTATTTTTAAGTATATATTGTATTAATTTAAACAATAATTAAAAAAAAAAAAAAAGAAAACAATCCTACTTACTAATATTATAAATGCGAAAGTCCATTTTTTTTGTTTGCAACCGATCATCATGAAATTTTGCAAACTTACACGTTTTCACGGTTACGAGAAAGGGCATAGGGTGCCTTTCATCCCGAAAAAAGGATTGTCCCTGATGGCCGGTATACATTTTAATTAGTGTTTAGTGCGAGTAGCTCGTTTAGTGTTTAGCAAAAAACAATTACTTAACACTAATCAGAGACTGTCCGAACGTGTTTTTTGCTAAACACTAAATACTAAACGAGCCACTCGCACTAAACACTAATCAAAATGTATACCGGCCATGAGTGATAGCTAAAAAACTTTAGTAGTGATTATTTCCTCTGTGACATTACTTCTTTCTGGATGAAAGGTATCCTATGTCTTTTGTCTTAGTAAGAATGTTCTTAATCAATTCATCTTTGATCCACAACGGGATAGTGCTTGGCCTTCACCTCACCTGATGTTAAGTGACGATAAGGCCGAAGGTGGAAGCGCACTACACCCGGAATCCTCACCACTGAGGAACTGGCTATCTCACCTCTAACTAACGGAACGCAGCATTTTTAAACTGTGGCGTCAGACTTAGATAAGATGGTGGTAACTAGCCAGACGTACTTGAAATAAACAACCGAGTACAAATTGAACCCTTGTCCTTGGCATCGAACCCGAGACCCCTGCTTCTAAAGACCACAGAGGCAGTGAGCGAAATACTCGTTCGTATGTAGATTCATTTATGACACTAACATTAATATGAAATATGTTGACAAAGCCTATATTCGGCTCACGTCCCGATACTCGCGTTTTAATTCCACCAGCAAAATTCACAAATGCGATATGTAACGTCACGCACGTACCAATATATGAAAGTAAAGCGTCCAATATTGAATATGACGTGCCTGTGCAGTACAGTACAATCGTACAGAAGCTACATTAAAAAGATATTAATAACCCTTTGGACTACTTGACTACAGGATGGTTAACCGTGCTTCCTTATTTATTCATCCATAAAGAAGGTCTGTACCGCAAAATTTTATGTGTGTGTAATAAGAAGCACGGTAAAGAAATGTATCAGTAATCTAACTAAGTACAAACGTTCGAAATGCGAGCCATACCTATGCGCCTCGAGTTCGGTCTGCACTCGGTATACAACAGTCGCGAATGCGCCGCAGTAACGAACGAAAGATTTACGTACTGTTGATTGAAATACGAGTTAAATAGTTAAATCATATGTATAATAGTTTAATTACTATGGCAAGTGCAGATTGTGCTGTTTTTATTCTATTTAATTAATTAACCAATTAACCCTAACATTTTTAAATACCCGGAAAGTCCGAAAAATAATATTAAGATTTTTTTATTATTATAAAGGTATTACCAACTAACTATGGCCAGAAGGATTTGAAACTAATATGTTTCTCCCTTTAATAAGTAGGTATTTAGCGTTTTTTAGTTTTCTGTTTTCACCATTAGTTTTGTTAACCTTGGTATTTTTTTGCTTAGAAATTGATTTCTCGGCGAAGATAAACCCTAAAATATGGATTCTTAAATATGACGTAAAATTACAAAACCAGAATGATACGAAAGTTCTTAGATGAAAATAAAATACTGTAGCTGGGCGGCCCTATCGCGTATTGATGTACCGCGCGGCTCAAGGTTGTTTTTTCAAGGTCAGGGCCGAGTTAGAATACTGATACATTTCTTTACCGTGGCAGAAGTACCGCTTTGGCCGTATTTAAGGCCCGTATTTATAAACCGTTCTCAAACGTTGAGATCTATCTTGTGATCATATCTGAGATGCATTTCTTATAAGAAGATCAACACAAGATAGCTCTCAACGTTAAGAGCGGTTTATAAAAATACGGGCCAAAAAGCACATCGTCATTTGTATTGTTTGTTAAAATCTGCTACAACTATATGTCGTTTTGTCTTGAAAAAGTAATTAATTCCAGTAAAAACTAATCTCTCTTTCCGCTTACCTCTCCTATGTTAGCCGTACAAAATTTTAGGCATAATAGACATAAATGTACTGTACATATTATCCATCAATTTGGACGTGAGTGTACCCACTTATATTTAATATAATGTCCGAACCGTCGTCAAACCTTCGATTCGAAATATTGGTGAAAACATCAGATTTTCATTATTAAGAGAATGAAAACAGAAGTCGGATTGCCTGAGGGAAAACCTGTTGTTTGATAAGAGCAGTATGATGAACATCAAAAGATTTTTCCTGTATCTGGTATAATTTTAAACGAAATTGGTTCTTTGTTTGTGTAATCCGTTTCTTGCATGTTGTTTCTTGATAATTTTTTCCTCAATTGTTGGAAAGGTTAACTTGAAACGATCTATTAAATAATAATTCTTGCCGTAAGTACGTAATATTCTGTATAAATCTTGTATTATAGCTTTTTGTTTTTGTTTCGTTTGTATAAAGAACTTAAAGATTCGTCCCCCGATCTGAAGCGTTCGATCATCATTCAACGAATTAATACTTAAAAAGACCCAATATTTTTGGCTATACATAAAGCTCATCAATATCTGTTTGAATTAAGTTAAGTTATCGATATTACTTATACAATATCGGTCCCAATATACATCCCTGAGGGAACCCAAAGTAGTTCCCAAGTTTTTCCAATAACTTGTCTTAAGGAGTTGTCTGGTCAACTTAACACGCTGTTGCAATAATAATGGCTAGAGCACCCTCTGTTTAGAAAGTTTGGCGCGAACGAAACTTTAACCTTTGATACACGAAAGAGGTCAAAGAAATGTGTGTAGGGATTCATAAAGTGATTTGCTATGTTAAAAAAATATTCCTTTTTTTTATAAAAATATGTAGAATCATTTCTTGAATTCTAAAATAGAGCACTTGAGAAATCAGAAACAACGACGGCAATACAAACAACGTTTGTAGTAAAATATTGTATTTAAAATATTATGTTGGTTTGTCCTAATTATATGCGTTCCTAATCCTTTCATCTGATTGGGATAAAACTGTTGGATGAGTTATTCTGTCATCTCGCTCGTGGAGGTTACTTGCTTAAAATAACAATTTAACAAAAAAGGAATGTTTGTATGATTGTCCACGCATTCAAAAACATAATCATCCGTACGTGGCATTGCACCGCAAACCGGGTACAGCTACAAATACAAATCTGTGATCGTTACCCCTAAGAATTTGTCCGTACATATTGGCCCGTATGTCACCCTCTACTTGTTTATTGCCTCCCGAACTCTGACCGCGATCTCTCCTGCAGAATCCCGGCTAATCCCGGGATCTAAGGGACTTATACTCTTTCCGTGTAGTGGCCGCGGGACGCCGCCTCGGTTTTCGAGTTAATTAGTCGATTGAATGTATCGATTTGGGATTTGACTGGTATGAATTGAAATGGGTATAATGGATCGAGTAATCACGAGATTAGAGGAGTTTTTAGATGTTAAGGGTTATATCAATTAATCGAAATGAAGTGGATATTAGAATAATTATTGTTAAAATTGTGGTTTCTTCTTTTGTGGTTTGTACTAGAGCAGAAAAAATGAACGTTGCTTGGATTAGATGGAATTTATAAACTGTGTATTGTGTGTGTGATATTTCGGAATAACAGTCAATTGGATAATTATTTACAAAAAAATCTGTAACAGTTTCAACAATACTAAAAGCGAAATATAAATTACAGCAATAACACAAACTTTTTTAAATACCAAACCACGACGTTCATCTGCCGCATCTTAGAAAACATGCAACAGAACATAAACGCAAAATAATCTCAAGAAGAGACATTATGTTTTCCGCGAAGCATATTTTCATCATTATTCTCTAAATCGATCTAAATATTACAGTCGAGACGGAAATCTGTCATTTCTGAACTTTAACAAAGTAAAATACGAGTATAAACCAAACAGTAAGCTTTGTTGTGTTAACTGCCAAGTTCAAATTTAGGTTAGCCGAGTGGTTTGTGGTGTGACACGCAGCTGTGTGCTAACATTTAACTTTCATGTTTGATCTTGTACTCTGGATGATGGTGTAAGATGGAGGGGCGAAATATAAATTTTGAAAACAAAACAATAGAAAAAAATGTGGAAATATAAGCTTTAATATCAACAATTTTAATAGAAGTGACAATAAAATTCACAACAATAATATCATCAACGCTTTGGAATAATGAAAGAAAAACAGAAATTATCGATCGATTTATTTAAAAATTATCCAAGACAGATTGAACTAAAAATCAATACTACTGCGCTACGCCGGAATAGTATTAAAATTAAGTAAGCCCGTTTTGTACACATTTGGTCAACATTATAATTATGTTGATTGTTTTTATTCAGATATTAAAAATAAAGAAACTACTGAATGAAAACGATGCCATAGATACAGAAAGCTACACCAGAGTTATTATACGTTATACCAACAATTTTAATAAATCCTCTTCTGCAATCTTGTATTCTTGAAACAAAAGCAACTTTTCGAATTAATTACCCAATGCAACAGAAACCGTGGAGAATCAATACTCAAATCGATTATTCACATCTCTGGAAAGGAACAGAAACTCTAAGAACTACCCTCATTAAGTGAAGTATTCCAGTATTGTACAACGAAATGAATTTCAGGAGAAAGCATTTCAGCTTTCATTGTCTTTAACTGTAGCTCCTTCATTACGTCCTTCGACGGTTTGCATAAGTTTTATGAAAGCTTGTATTAAAAGGGTCGCGCAAGGAGGCGTTTTGGGGGCGATGTTTCACTTTGTCGTTAGTATTTTGTTATTGGTTTTTGCTGAAGAGTAGCAACAGACAGTCAAATATTACAAATCATTTTTTAATCTTAGTTGTCAATTAAATCTTGAATTTCCTTTAATTGAACATTATACTTTTATTTAATTTGGAAATACAACCACTAACATTTTTCAACGCCATTATAAAACTTACAAAATATTGTTTGTGATAATTATGAGTAATCTCTTTTGGATGTCAAAGCAGGCTTAACTAATGTTATTTCAGTAACTACCGGATTTAGTAATAGATACTCTTTTCCTAGTTCTGACTAATTTCTTGGGACGAATCAAAATTAATTCATGAATTCTCGTGAATTTCATCAGAGCAGTGACTAACCACGGAAATCAAGGCTTATTCTGGTTTAAGTCTGTATTCGCTTGACGCACGAGCGACTTAATCCAACCGAAAATAATATAGTCCATTTCGTTGAACGAAATCGAATCGATTTTGAAATACTGAACAGTAGGTTTCTTTAAATCGATGTCCAATTGTTTTGCTAGCTTTATTTGAAGTAAGAGAACTGTATTGAAAGTAAAGGCGTTTTCGGTTTTCATTGTTTCTGTCGAAAGATCTTTCATTAAAATCTTCGTTTGAATAACTTGGAGATCGGCTGGAAATTTTGATATAAACTTTAAGTAATAACTTAAGTTTGGTCATTAATATAAATTTTGTAAGTGTTGACTTGTTCAATTTCTGTGTTATGGCTTTGTGGATGGCGGGGTATTTGACCATATTCTGGGCTATTTATTTTTCTTCCATACCAAATTCTTTGACAGAAAAAGATAAGAAAACAGAGAGACCTTCCCTGATTTGGTCAACAGCATTCTAAAAAAAAAAACTGCAAAAAAACACGTTTGTTGTATGGGAGCCCCCCTTAAATATTTATTTTATTCTGTTTTTAGTATTTGTTGTTATAGCGGCAACAGAAATACATCATCTGTGAAAATTTCAACTTTCTAGCTATCACGGTTCATGAGATACAGCCTGGTGACAGACAGACAGACAGACAGACGGACAGCGGAGCCTTAGTAATAGGGTCCCGTTTTTACCCTTTGGGTACGGAACCCTAAAAAACTATTCTTTAAAGTAGGCAAAGCAATTCGTCGCAAAGATTTTACTGAATCAATTTTATCTTAAGTCCATAGGGCTGATAAGAAATTACTGGCAACTCCTATTTAGCGTTGGTTTAAAGTAGCTTGCGAGAATTAAGTGTTGTTAATTTAAAATTAGCCACTACAAGCTGCGGTAATACATGTTTAGCAACAAAATCTGCGTCATCCTTAATTAGAAATAAAGTTTCTATCTTCCTGGCCTTTACGTCTTCCACATTTTCTTATGGTAATATTGGTAATCAGAAAAACATTATTTTACCTTCCCCTAATATCGCGTTGCGTCGTTGTAAATGACACATCCAATCAAAACGTCCAACGTAAATCTCTTACGTCAGTTCCTTCAAGATTTAAGCTTATTTCTGTTTCATTTTCATCAGTTGGGGAGATTTCGCCATAAGCTATAAGAGGTAGCGATTTTTTTTTAATCACATTATAAAACGTACCGTGTTATTACAAAAGATTTTTAAACACTGTTAAACTAAACACATGTTTAAATGTGATACTGTCTTTGTCAAACAATATTGTCAAAAAAGTGACAGCATTACATTTAATCAAGTGTTTAGTTAAACAGTGTTTAAAAGTCTTTTGTAATCTAATAACACGGCAAGTATTATGTGTTTAATTTAGATATACACTGATTCTACAGTCAAACTGTGTAAACAGTTTTGAGGGGCTATCAACGATATTCCATTCCTAAAGGATGCACTACGCAATATAATAGCAAAGCTGAAATGTGGCACATACCGTTTGACAAATCACACGACACTAAACTAAATATCAAGTTGTATGACAAGTCTTGGGGGACTTTCATAGTAGGCTGCGTTTTGGGGGAGTTAAAAGTGTCCCACAAATGCCGTTGTCATGCAATATCCACAGTATAGATGATCGAAGGGGGCTATGTATTATATTAAAGTTTAATTTGATTGTCTTAGTAACCAATAAATGATATGCCAGTACCGACCTAAACTTTTTAGCTGATGTCCAAACAATTTTTCTGATTGCAATAAGTGAGCGTGAATTACTTATCTAATAATTGGATGTTATTCTTATCTGATACTTGGGCCGTCAGAGTGTTATTAATAGACTATGTGACGAACACAACACTATTTGCAACTCCATTGATTATATTTTCTCTATCACTGATTAGTTTTAAGAAGGCTTTGTTTAGCTTAACTAATGTTAATAAATAATTTAATTTTAATTAAACTATAGGTAATAACAAAAAATTGTAGCTTAGTAGTAGTATTTTTTTTTTCTTAACGCATTGTGTCAAAATTTTATGAGTTAGTTGCTAGTTAATAACTTATTTATAAAAAGTCATGCTGTGTTTGCCTGTAATAACAAAAAATTGTAGCTTAGTAGTAGTACATTTTTTTTTCTTAACGTATTGTGTCAAAATTTTATGAGTTAGTTGCTAGTTAATAACTTATTTATAAACAGTCATGCTGTGTTTGCCTGTAACTGTTTTTCACTGTACTTTTAATTTTATTATTTTAAGGAATTGTATTGTACCTATGCTAAAGTGTAAAAATGTTGGCAGACCTATAATAATAAATAAATAAAATATTCAAGTGATAAAAGTAGGTATACTTATTATATTAAAATATGCAATATTAGCTCGATCTGCTCTCAAGTAATTTTGGACTGAAAATTCACAACGATTATTTAAATTTTAAATTTTCACCAAGCTCCTGCGAATGCGAAGGCGTTCATACTAATTCGTTAATCGCATTATAATTTTGATCTTATCGCTTCTCGCTTCTGAATTGGACCACAGGTCAAAGACTAACTGAACTTAACTTTGTTTCGGGCAGGGCTGTCTCGATAAATTTCGTAAGACGGAACCCTGACAATGGTGTTAGGGGTCCTCACACGGATTGGAACCCAGTGGCTGTCGCGTTAAATGAGTATTGGTGCTAACACTATTGTTTTTATCAAATTACTTGTTAGTGGTCTTACTTAGGGGTGTGGTTACAGTCATGTCCAAAAAATATGTATACAGCTTAGAACTTTGTCATTTTGATGTAATTGTCATTTATTTCTGTTCAAAAAAGTAATAGCTTTTAGAGTAACAAAGTTCTTAGCCGTATCTCGTATATGTGAACTCTTTTTATTTTGTTGTGGTCAATCATTTATTATTTACGCCTGTTGTTGGGTGTTTTCGTGTGTGAGGTTCTTGGTTCGATTCCCTGTTGGTTTAAAGAAGAAAATTAACTGGTTTAATCAGCTGGTTGTACAAAACATCTAGCATAGTTTCCGACTTCAATACTTACTAATAAGGCTGGTATAGTGGATGTATAGTTAGGCACTAGTGACTCTGATCTCAGAAATTTGTACTTAACTAAAATGATTTCTTTTAATTTCAAAGGTGACTTAAAAAATCAACTTGAGACAATAACCTAAATCCCATTAAATTATTCACTTCAGAAACAGGGAAAAGTAATTTCGTCGTGGAGACATAAAAAAAGCTAATTAAAAAAATTTCCCACCCATCTGGCCACAGACTCGCCTCCGGAACATTTATTTTTAATTTGACGTTTCACGGAAGTATCAAGTATTCACTGCTCTTGTTATTTTTTTATTAAAAAAGTAAATGGTCTACATGCCTTATTAACTTATTGAGATTATTGGTTTTGTTATTTATTATTGATGCAAACTTTTCATATCGTATTGCAGTAGTTCCAAATTAGTTTTTTCTACGTACCACTCCAAGAAAGCCCTCAAACTCGCGTGTATTGCAGGCCCCCTGACCCTCTGACTGTACCCCCTGACGGGACCTCGCGTATGCATTGAGGTACGTGTATCACTAATTGAGAAATACTGCCGTATTGTATGGTGCATTTCATTGAAAGCATTATTGTGATTCTAATTTTATACAAATTTTAATAGTTCTTATCATTGCTATGACAAAGTTTCAAGATCAACTCCCTCAAAAGACTAAATTCCCCAAAAATAATATGTAAAGAAACATGAACTAAAAAACTATTCCAAGTGTTAGAAACCTCCCAACCAAACTCTTTGCGAAGTAAAACTGGCGTTTTCGATACGACGAATCGTATCGTTTGCAACGAAACGACTATGCGCGATAGTGTGCCGCGGCCATTACACTAAGCTACTTTGACTTCTTTCAACGTGTGGTGTAAATTAGAAGCGGTCGCGGATTTAAGTCTTTAGAAAGCAAAATCGCTATGAAATTGTGACTCTCTTTCAGTTTAGTACCGTAGAAATGGTTTCTTAGATACCTACTTAATTATTTAACACTTAGTTTATTGATCATTTTTTTCTCACAGATATACCTAGACCTACATAAAACTTCCAAAACTTTTCCAACCAGTAAGCTGGTTGTCGGCAAGACAGCGCTTGTTTACAGATTATTAATTAATTTTTTAATTTATATGCTGAGGCCATTTTACCATTTGTCTACTCTGTACGAAATAAGACATGTAGAAAAAAAGCAGTCATTGACGAGTTTTTGCTGGTTCTTCTCGTTACATACAAGGCCTTAGGTCTGCGAGCCAATAGCGTAGTAGCGTAGCTGCTTCAACAATCACAAGTAATAGCTTAGGCTGTTTTTTTTTTAAATGATTACATTTTTATTACTTAAACGGTAAACCAGAATTACTCGTAAGCATCGTCTTTTTTACCATGTTTTTATTAGGTTGCGTTCTTGTTTATTTATTTTATTTTGTTGCATGCGTTTACGTAATCAGAATAATATTAAAAATGTTAATAAACATAAATTATCATAAAAAAATCCATTAATAGATTATTCATATAACATATTTAATTCTAGAAGCGCAGTTGGCAGTACCTACTTTAATTTTTATTTAAAAAAATACTTCTATTGCCTTGTACCATACACCTGTTAGTTTTGAATGCATCCAAATATTATGCAAGCGAAATGGTAATGCACCTTTTAGGGCGTGGATCGGTTTTAAAAATACCTAGTCGCTATACCTGTTATTTTAGAGTTTACTTACTTCGTTTAACAATAAAATAACTGATTTATGTGTTTTTTACAATAACTAAAATACGTATAAAACAATATAGCCTGAGTTAGTGATTCAAGCTCAAACCATATTCTGTGCTCAAGTCTCGCATTTTTTTAAGATAGATAGGCAAAGACAAAGAGTTCCACTCTAGCGGTACAGATGGTAAAATTTGAAGCAAAATGCTTGCATGGATTAGGCTGAAAAAAACTCATTGTTTTGTTTGTCTAAGTATAAATAAATAAACTTTTAATTACGGTCACTCATCTGTAAATGTACTTCTACCAAACTTGCTTCACTTTCGGTATCGAGAGAAATTTTATAAAAGGTCGTTATCTTAACTCCTTGAGTAACTTAGATAACATGAAGTTACGACGTGACTACAAGATTTTCTTGACAGCATTATCACAGAAATTAACTTTTTTTAAATTAACTTTATGCAAAGATAGTGTCTGCTTATTGCATTCATAACTAGCGATCCGCCCTCGCTTCGCTTTGGTGTAGTGTGGAATTTGACACCATGTATTATACATATAAACCTTCCTCTTCGAAGTTGTCGTGAAAAAGTATTTGTACCCATACCAGGATTCAAACCTAGTACTTTCACTATGAAAACTGGTATTTTCACTAAAAAACATTATCTATGTCACAGAATACAAGAATACATACCTAACAGTAATAGTACCTAGTTCATTATGTTACATCACCAGGCCCATGTCTACTGAAATTCAACAATTTTGGTTCAAAGTTGTCCTGAAAAAGTAACACACAGACGGAGTTACTATTTTAAATATTTTTTTTAAGTAATATTAGGTAGTCGGAAAATTTTGCGGTCTTTTTAACCGACTTCAAAAAAAGGAGGAGGTTCTCAGTTCGGTTGAATTTTTATTTTTTTGTGTTTGTTACCTCATATCTTAGTCAATTTTATTATAAACCGATTTTAGAAATTATTTTTTTGTTTGAAAGTATATAGTTACAAATTGGTCCCATTGTCATAGGGTCAGGATCTGATGATGGGATCCTGGAGCAATCAAGGGAACTCTTCAAATACTATAGGCACACATATGGCGATTTTGATATTTTCTTAAGTAACTCATGCATTTGCTTTCGGAAAGTATCATTTTGGTGAAGTGGAACTGATGATGAAGACCATAGATGATCATCGGAACTATTCAATACCAAGTTTTGTTACCTCACACACATAACTTTGTCAATTGTAAACCGATTTTAAAAATTCTTTTTTTGTTTTTGTACAAAATAATAAAGATACCACAGTGAGGACCATCTTTATCATCAAAATTACCAGACCGGAAGCTGCCAAACCATTTTTTTGCAGTACTATTCGACAAAGCATCTTCTCCATTTACATTTCAAATCTTTCTTTGAGTACTAGCAGCATTATTTTTTTATATTATGGGTCTGTCTGAACCCTAATGGAAAAAAATGGAAACCGTATCTAATAAAAATATTGAAAATATGAAAAAGCAACACATTAAATCAATTTGTTTAAATTTTACCGCTATTACCAGTTAGCCAGCTGTCAAACAATATATTAAGGCTGGTTTACATTATCTTAGTCTTTAGGAGAGTGCTTTAGTTGAAACATGTAAACGGTCGTCTTATGACTAAAGAGAGTAACGTTCTAAAGTAGCCTTTCTACTCGCTTTCCAGTAGCACCCCCTGCGCGCCCGCTCACCCCCCGCGCGATACTTTCCTCGCACTCGCACTGGAAGCATGTAAATCGATATTTTAGTAGCTTCTTTAGTAGAGTGCATTTGCCGGTGAACGCGAGACGTGTAATTGAATTAAATAATAGGTATTAGGTATGGCGAAAATGACACTCTACTGGAAGCGTGTAAACGGTCACTGGAAAGGCACCAAAACTACTAAAGCACTCGCATTCGAATCTACTCGCGCGCTACTAAGCACTCTACTGAAGACTAAGATAATGTAAACCAGTTATTACATTCCCACCTAAGTTTAGTATTGCCAGAAATATAACACGCAAAATTCATCCTTAAAAAAGGCCGCAAACTTTTCCGACTTCCTAGTATTATAATGAAGTTATGATATTATATTATTATACTATGGATGCTGTCAAAACAATCTTTATCTACACTCACAACGTAATGTTCCAAATATGAATTCAAAAAAGGTAATATAAATACGTACTTTATTTTCGTGGATAGGTAAAATTAAAAAATAAACTCATTACGATGCAGTCAACTGCATCATAAAATAACTTTTTTTCTCATTACGATACAGGGCAAATCCAAAAAGAAGGCAGTGCCGTAACATTAAAAAAAAACAACGATATTTTCCCACATATTTTCCATGATTAAAATGCACTCTATGGTAATTGATGACTTAGTGCGATTAGTTTGTTGGAATGCACTGATCTCATTTTTTTTTCTAATGGAATGCACGCCAAGCATTTCAGATAAAGTTTTGATTTCAATTTTTACATTTTGTTATACTTACTGAATTTTATAGGTTTTTTTTAGTCTTGCTTTGAATTGACTTATTACAAGGTAGGTACCTTTTTTTTTAGCTAAGACAAACAAAGTCTCTCTCTCTCTCTTTTCTAACGTTGATCATTTATTTAGTAGGTTCAATCCCAAATGTATGAGTGTAGATAAAGTAGTGTATGAAACTGCACATAACTAGGTATTAAAACACTCGTGTGATACTATTAAAAACCTCGCCTACGGCTCGGTTTTTAAACACACACTCGTGTTTTAATACCCCTCTTTATGTGTCAGTTTCATAAACTACTATTAATGTTTAAACTACTTTCTCTGAGCATAAAGTCGGCTTTAACTATCTTTGATATAATTTCAAGCTGCCGGTGCTGAGGTTAAAGCTACTAAGTTAACCGTCGGTTAAGGTAAACTAGAGTGTTTAGACGGAACTTGTTAACGATGCTATCTGGAGATTGTTTGTTAATTAGTGGTTTGCTGTTGCTGACCGTAGTGTACAACGAGCGATGCATTTTTTTGACAACGTGACTATAGCAAATTGCTTTGTGAATATTGGCGTTTTATTTCACTAACTGAAACATTGTTGCGGGTTTGAATCATCTTTGTGGAACTTTAAGGTAACCCGTTTTTACTCGACTGAGCAGAAGGATAAGTTTTTCACTACAAAGCTAAAAAATAGTGTGTCTTCACCGAGTAGCTTTTCACCCTTTCGTCTTTAATTTTCAACTTGTCTTGCGTCAAACGCATGCTATACGAATTTTGACGTTTTTTTAGAAGATATGGCATGCGCCATTGCATGCCCTGGGGCATGCCGTCATTGCTCTAATTTTAAAGTAGCTCAAGCATTTGTGTGAACAAGACACAACGACGGACGGTCTCACAAATACCTAGATCTTACAATATGAACAGTTTGTTAGCTAAATTTACTCAGCTAGGGATCAAACCCGGGATCTCAGCGATTGTGACACCATGAAAAACCGGTGAGCGACGCACTCTATCACAGAGGTCGTTTTGGAAACCTTATAAAACAAATGAAGTTGGTTTATTAGAAGTTTAATTTAAATACTCTCTCCAACTTAAATCAAGTGAACTAACAAGTAATGTTTATGAACAAGTCTCGATCTCAAAACAACACTATCATTCAATACATTTTACGGTCTCTACCGGGAATAAATCGTGCATTCCCAGCTCAGGAATCGAACTTGCGACATTAATCCGATTGGGCTTTTGTTCTTCTCGACTTTATTTATATCAAGAGATTGCTCGCTTTTCTCTATCTTTTATTTTGTCTTTGGTATCGCGATATTTTTATCGTCGTTTGTTTTTGATGTTTTTCTTGGTTATGTTTAAGATTCTTGGACGATGTTATTATAGATCTAAAATGTCTGTATGCATACAGTACCTATTCTCATCTAACTCTGAAACAGACGACAAGAAAGTTAACTATTACTTTTCTCCAAATTACGACCAATAAAGTTAAAAAATCTTAGCTTGATGGCGATGGTGCAGTGGTTTAACGCCTGGCCTAGCAATTGCGAAGGTTAAACAACTTTCGCAAGGGTCGGTCATGGGATGGGTGACCAAAAATTTACTATCTTGAACTTTTCCGTGCTGTATTTACAGTCGTTAACACCCTCATTCCGCATTGGGACCGCGTGGTGGGTTATGCCCCATCCTCCTTATCTATCCATAAGGAAGGCCTGTGCCCCAGCAGTGGGGTGGGGACATTAAAATAGCTGATGGTCAAGGTAAAAAATGTAGATTTCTAAATTCTTTACTCGTTAATAAGATCCAGATTATTCCAGTCCAGATCCAAATACCAGTTGTTCCCAAAATGTGCTAAAATTTCAAATATGCAGAATACCAAAAGAGCTTTTTCTCTTACTTTTAACATTTCGTATTGTCGGAATTTTCAAGTATCGCGTAGCTTTACCTCACCTAATTTTGCGTTAACTGCGTATCTGATAACCTTCGTATAACCATGTTATAACTTGACATATGACGTTACCAGTAAGCCGTGACTGACGTCGCCTAAGGCAATGGCAAACTAGTATCTATCTCTGATTAACAGAACGTAACGTAACGTAAACGGATAAACGTAACCAACAGGAACCTTGTTGGATGTTGGATATCATTTGGTGAGCAAGTAAGTTTGGGAACCATGTTTTAAAGAAAGAAGCCCATTTATGACCTGTCTGTCAAAATGTTGATTATATCAATTATCGTGTTTAAGGAAGTAATATAGCTCATAAAATTGCTTAAGGCGCTTAGATTCCTCACAGTGCAGTGGCACCCTCACCTTAATTAAATGTTTTATTATAATGCGAAAGTCTCTCATCTTAAAATTTATCTGTCACTTAAAATATTGCTGAAAGTTTAGAATTTAAGATAGTTTATTATCATAAATATACGAGACAAATCAAGTTAATACCTATGTTCCAGAAATCTCTACCATTACGCCTACATAATCTTACTATCACATAATTATTAAAAATCGATTAAGCCCAACCAATCGATGCACCGATCGGACAATTTAAATCGATTCGATCTTTCTCGAATATTTCGCTTTTTAATTTATAGCCCGAGCGGCGCAATTATTTTGGTGGCGAAAGCAGCGAATATCGAATACCGTTAATCGATTCCAGATTCGATGGACGAATCGAGATTAAGGAATCGGGAGTATCGAGTTGGAGCGGCTATTTATTCTGGATGCCTGTCACACCGAACTTAATGATTTTGTTATTTCAACTAAACTCTATATTTAGATTTCAGGTTATTTATGCAAAGTCAATATTTGAAATGTAATATTCGATGTAAACATTATTATAAAAGATTAAAAAATGAAACATTTGTTTAAATGTGAATTTAATATTTTTTGATTTCCGATCCAATACATAAAAAAGAATATTTTTTACAAATAGTCGATTGTTTTAAATGTTATCCAGGCACCGTTCGAGTAGGTGAATGTTGCATTAGGTATATCGGGAAACGGATTATTTGGGAAAAAGTGGTGACGGGAACGGGTGTTTTGGAAACCGGACAGAACGTTCCGAAAGGCTGATTGTCATTCTTCTTCAGAAAATTGCTACCTTATTATCCCCGACAAATTGGTAATGCGCCTGGCGGCCATTTTTTAACCTCAAAAACGAAAAACAACTGTAAAAGTTTTACTTACCGAGACCCCTATCAAAAGTGCTCGTGTTTGGAACGATCCGATCGTTAACGAACTTTGACGCGCGCTACACTCCGGTGTAACACCCACCCTTGGTTCTTTATTTCTGATGGCTGCAGAATCTGATGTCGGTGGCTGTGACGGCCATTTTACGAGAAACGACGACGTTTGCATGTCTATCTGTTTCCGCCATCTTTGTTTCACTGCCCTTAATTGTGGGTTTCGGAAATTTTTGAAGTTCGGAAATTTCGAAATTTGTCCACTTAACGTTATACCGTCAAGCAACAAGAATTCCCTTTATTTCTTTTTTGGATGCATATAGAAGTTTAAACCGATATTGGTACTTAAATCATTTCTAAGCATTGAACATTAGGTTTTGTTTTGCAATTTTGATGTAAAAAGTAAAGTGTATTTGGTTTTGTTCCAGGTAAGATCATCATCAATTCAACTACAGATGCCATTACCGAATCTACGGGCTTCGGTCTCCGTTATTTTGGCATTTAACTTAGGTATTCACAACGGATTTTCTTCTGTCCTAAAGTTACCTTACTTACACCACAGACCATACAACTCTAAATGAAAGGAGAATGGCAGAAACCCCTCAATTTTTAGAACCACATAAAGACAGTTAGCTTGCCATTGAGTGACTATTTTAAGTAAAGACCAATTTTAATAACACTTTAATACACCCTAACAAAATGTGTTATTGTAAGTTTTATTATGCTAGGGATAAAATTTGAATTTAATCGATTATTCTACTATGGCAACACAGACTGATTTTTTTAATATAATTAGATTAAATAATATAATATAGCGCATAGATTTTAAACATTATAAGAACGATAACAGATGGTGATAGAAAATTCGCTTTTACCGAATGTTATAATCTGTACCTATTTATAGTCTGTGGAACCATGATTGAATGTGACCTCTTCCGGTTTTGACATTTGCGTACAAGTGTTTGTTCTCTTGTTTAATTAAAGTAATAATTAAATTACAGTGAATTCAATCCAGTGTTATTAATTATTTAACCCGCCCAGCCAAGAATATAATAATGGCGACGAGGATGGGATGGGTTAAATAATTAATAACACTGGATTGAATTCACTGTAATTTAATTATTACTTTAATTAAACAAGAGAACAAACACTTGTACGCAATGAATTTGCCCCCACCTACAAATATAACCTTGCTTAGATCATTTTTGGGAAAAGTTAATTACTATAGTAGATTTTTAAAGGATATGTCAACCATTTTGAATCCTCTCTATGAATGTACTAAAAAGGGGAAATTCAAATGGACACCAGTCTGCCAAAGTGCATTTGAATTGATTAAAAAAAAATTAATGTCAACTCAAACCTTAACTCATTATGACCAGAAATTACCCTTGATACTTACGTGCGATGCCTCTGCTTATGGTGTTAGTGCAATTTTGTCTAACCGTGGAAACGATGGTATAGTGAAACCTATTGCATTTGCTAGTAAAAAATTAACTGATAGAGAACAAAAATACACTGCATTAGATAAGGAGGCATTAGCAATCATTTTTGGAATCACAAAATATTATAATTTTCTTTATGGCAGGACATTCGAATAAGAAACAGATTTTCATTGTTCAGACCAACCCCAGTATATCAAGATATCTTAGTAAAACAAAACCATATTGTAGAATCATTTAAAGGACATAGGAAAGTTGAATTTACAGTAGGACAGAAAGTATTAACTCGTGATTTCAGGAAAGGACAAAAACCTTGGACAGTTGGTATTATAGTCAAGGAGTCAGTTCCAGGAGTTACTTATTATGTTGAGGTAGATGGATTACTGTGGAAAAGACATGTAGATCAGATAGTTAATTGCTCTCAAGCTGTAGAGTAAGTTGATTTGTATTATTTAGCATATTAGTTTCAACAATGTAGAGTCATATATCTTATGTTTATTTTTGCATAACTTAGATTATATTAATATATATTTTGTGGGGTAGGATATATGTGTAAAATAAATAAGTAAAACTAGGAAATAGTTATTAAGTTCCTTTATTATCTAAATGACTTGGAATTACTCGCATAGTGAACTTGTACCGGGTTTGTAAACAGATATAGTTGTTGATTATTTTTGTTTCTTAGTAAATGGGTAAATTTAATTGAAGTGGGGAAGAGTGTTATAATCTGTACCTATTTATAGTCTGTGGAACCATGATTGAATGTGACCTCTTCCGGTTTTGACATTTGCGTACAAGTGTTTGTTCTCTTGTTTAATTAAAGTAATAATTAAATTACAGTGAATTCAATCCAGTGTTATTAATTATTTAACCCGCCCAGCCAAGAATATAATAATGGCGACGAGGATGGGATGGGTTAAATAATTAATAACACTGGATTGAATTCACTGTAATTTAATTATTACTTTAATTAAACAAGAGAACAAACACTTGTACGCAATGAATTTGCCCCCACCTACAAATATAACCTTGCTTAGATCATTTTTGGGAAAAGTTAATTACTATAGTAGATTTTTAAAGGATATGTCAACCATTTTGGCTGGTTCATGCGTCATGCTCGTGAACGGGTGCTGCCAGTGGGAATGGGTCTGCTTCTGTCTGCTTGTATTAAGGGCGTCGTATAACTCGTATATAAAAGATCTGTTTTATATTGTCTGTATGTATGGCACTTCTTACTCAAAAAATATAATTCTTAATAGCTTACCTTGTTTTGATTTATTTAATTGCAATATTTTTACTTTCTATAGTCAGTAGTTTAGTGAAAGACCTATGAAAAGCTTTTGGATATAAATTTTCAATTCGATGCCTTAACATAGGTAGTCTTAGTATGTCATGCTCTCTTTAATCATTTCTGCGGTGGTGTCGTATGAGGCGGGTCGTTACGTTCCCTCAAATATGGTTGAGCGAAGAGATGGCTGGTTCATGCGGCATGTTCGGGAACTGGTGCTGCCAGTGGGAATGGGTCTGCTTCTGACTACCTATCTTAATGCATATTGAATTGTATGTTTTTCTTTTATTTTTATCCTAGACTGAATAACAAGTTCAAACTTTGAATTTAGCTTAAAATCTGTAAATTGATTAAGAAATTTGAAACTCATTAAGAAATGAGCTAATTCAATAATGTTATTTATTTGTTAATCTTTGTTAATATAAAGTCTGGAAACGATATACATATTTGTAAATATCGTTCCATCTGATTGATAAAGCTGACAAGTTTTTTGCGCCCATTTTTCTTGTCAGTTAAAAGACGTCATAATGGGTGGTAGGGTAAAAGAATTGACGATTTAAAAATGCTTATTATGTGAGCTTATTTAAATAAAATATATTTCACTTTCACTTTCACTTTCACTTTTGAATCCTCTCTATGAATGTACTAAAAAGGGGAAATTCAAATGGACACCAGTCTGCCAAAGTGCATTTGAATTGATTAAAAAAAAATTAATGTCAACTCAAACCTTAACTCATTATGACCAGAAATTACCCTTGATACTTACGTGCGATGCCTCTGCTTATGGTGTTAGTGCAATTTTGTCTAACCGTGGAAACGATGGTATAGTGAAACCTATTGCATTTGCTAGTAAAAAATTAACTGATAGAGAACAAAAATACACTGCATTAGATAAGGAGGCATTAGCAATCATTTTTGGAATCACAAAATATTATAATTTTCTTTATGGCAGGACATTCGAATAAGAAACAGATTTTCATTGTTCAGACCAACCCCAGTATATCAAGATATCTTAGTAAAACAAAACCATATTGTAGAATCATTTAAAGGACATAGGAAAGTTGAATTTACAGTAGGACAGAAAGTATTAACTCGTGATTTCAGGAAAGGACAAAAACCTTGGACAGTTGGTATTATAGTCAAGGAGTCAGTTCCAGGAGTTACTTATTATGTTGAGGTAGATGGATTACTGTGGAAAAGACATGTAGATCAGATAGTTAATTGCTCTCAAGCTGTAGAGTAAGTTGATTTGTATTATTTAGCATATTAGTTTCAACAATGTAGAGTCATATATCTTATGTTTATTTTTGCATAACTTAGATTATATTAATATATATTTTGTGGGGTAGGATATATGTGTAAAATAAATAAGTAAAACTAGGAAATAGTTATTAAGTTCCTTTATTATCTAAATGACTTGGAATTACTCGCATAGTGAACTTGTACCGGGTTTGTAAACAGATATAGTTGTTGATTATTTTTGTTTCTTAGTAAATGGGTAAATTTAATTGAAGTGGGGAAGAGTGTTATAATCTGTACCTATTTATAGTCTGTGGAACCATGATTGAATGTGACCTCTTCCGGTTTTGACATTTGCGTACAAGTGACGACACGTACACGACTTAATATGGGTAGCTTTAGTATGTCATGCTCACTTCAAACATTTCTGCGGTGGTGTCGTGTGAGGCGGGTCGTTACGTTCCCTCAAATATGGTTGAGCGAAGCGATGGCTGGTTCATGCGTCATGCTCGTGAACGGGTGCTGCCAGTGGGAATGGGTCTGCTTCTGTCTGCCTGTATTAAGGGCGTCGTATAACTCGTATATAAAAGATCTGTTTTATATTGTCTGTATGTATGGCACTTCTTACTCAAAACATATAATTCTTAATAGCTTACCTTGTTTTGATTTATTTAATTGCAATATTTTTACTTTCTATAGTCAGTAGTTTTGTGAAAGACCTATGAAAAGCTTTTGGATATAAATTTTCAATTCGATGCCTTAACATAGGTAGTCTTAGTATGTCATGCTCTCTTTAATCATTTCTGCGGTGGTGTCGTATGAGGCGGGTCGTTACGTTCCCTCAAATATGGTTGAGCGAAGAGATGGCTGGTTCATGCGTCATGTTCGTGAACTGGTGCTGCCAGTGGGAATGGGTCTGCTTCTGACTACCTATCTTAATGCATATTGAATTGTATGTTTTTCTTTTATTTTTATTTATTGTAACAGCCTAGACTGAATGACAAGTTCAAACTTTGAATTTAGCTTAAAATCTGTAAATTGATTAAGAAATTTGAAACTTATTAAGAAATGAGCTAATTCAATAATGTTATTTATTTGTTAATCTTTGTTAATATGAAGTCTGGAAACGATATACATATTTGTAAATATCGTTCCATCTGATTGATAAAGCTGACAAGTTTTTTGCGCCCATTTTTCTTGTCAGTTAAAAGACGTCATAATGGGTGGTAGGGTAAAAGAATTGACGATTTAAAAATGCTTATTATGTGAGCTTATTTAAATAAAATATATTTCACTTCACTTCACTTCAGTGTTTGTTCTCTTGTTTAATTAAAGTAATAATTAAATTACAGTGAATTCAATCCAGTGTTATTAATTATTTAACCCGCCCAGCCAAGAATATAATACCGAAAATTCTACATTCGAGATAATTTTTTATGTGAATTTTCATTACTTTTTAATTTTAAATTTTCATGTTCTTTTACGAAGTATGAAGAGTTCAATACAAATATTAGACTAGTGGCTCCGTGAGCTGTAGACCTCGCGAAAAAATAAAATAAAATGACGCCATGAAGTTTTCAAAGCACACAGTAGGTACGTGAGTATTGCAGCTAGATGGTGCTTCTAATTTTAATCATTTTTCAAAATGGGTTGGCTTGACTGAACAGTTATATATAATTATCGAACCTACTCACAAAATCTCACCAGAATCTGTTGAGAAATGCGACTTGTAGAGGAGATCAAACAGCCGGAAAGCTGGAATGTAATATGGTTTTTTATATATCTCCGTCATTTTCACAAATTTCGAAAAACTGTCTCGACAATTTTTTTTATATATTTATCGAACCTGCTCACAAAATTTCACCGAGATCGGTTGAGAAATGCGACCTGTAGAGGAGAACAGCCAGCGCTGGAAATACGGACTGAAATTTGATTTTTTTACATTATCTCCGCCATTTAGAAAAAAAAATAAAAACTGGCTTGACATAAGAAATCTATACAATTTTCAAACCTGCTTACAAAAATTTACGAGAATCGTTTGAGAAATGCTACCTGTAGAGGAAAACAGACAGCCCTGGAAAGCCGGACTGAAGTATGTATTTTTTACATTTCTCCGTCATTTTGAAAAATTTCCAAAAACTGGCGTGACAAAAAAATCTATATTATTTTCGAACCGGCGAAAATTTCACGAGAATCGGTTGAGAAATGCGACCTGTAGAGGAGAACATCCAGCGTCAGAAAGCCGGACTGAAATACATTTTTCTTACATATCTCCGCCGTTACGAAAAATTTAGAAAAACTGTCTCAACTTGAAAAATCTATATGATTTTCAAACCTGCCCACAAAATTTCACGAAATTCGGTTAAGAGATGCGACCTGTAGAGGAGAAAAGACAGAGCCAGAAAGCTGGACTGCAATAGGTTTTTTTTTTCATATCTCCGCCATTTCGAAAAAAATCGAAAAAGTGGCGTGACAATAAAATTCTATATCATTTTCAAACCTGCTCACAAAATTTCACGAGAATCGCTTGAGAAATGCGACCTGTAAAGGAGAACATACAGACATACGAAAGAATTTTTGCCCAAGCTGAAGCAGAGACGCTTCGCTCGCACTTCGTGCTCGCTCGGTCAATTACAAAGCAAAGACTTGAGTAATTGCAACAGCGGTTGGTGGTTCAAAACTAGATTCGAGTACAAACATACAGAAGACTATTTTTTTATCTTAGTTAATGTTAAGATGATTAATATAATGAAGAATATAACAAAAATCGACTCACCCGTAGCAACTCAAACGGGACTCGAACCCGCACCCTTAGGATTCCGGCTCAATGCACTACCAATTATGCTACCGAGCCACTAATGGATTTGGCGAAATTTTCTAATACTTTTTACGTTTCCGCTGAAGATCAGCGCCATCTCACCAATGTGAAGAGAATTACTTCGACATTCGAAAGCAGCTTCTTTGCAGATGCTAGACAATCAATTAAGGTGAAACATTAGTTAATGTTCTTTGAAGAGCTTCCAGCAGCAGCAGCATCATTTACAAGTTATACAAGGTGTTTGGTAATAGCCTTATAAAGCCGAATATGTTGGATAGGGGCCATCAAACTGAACAACTTTTACTATGGGACCAACTCTGAAAGCGCGAAAAAAACTCAGCTGTTTCATACAAAAATTAATAACGAAAATATCAAAATGTATGAAGCAGCTATTTTTTTTTCGCGATTTCAGACTTGGTCCCATAGTAAAAGTTGTTCAGGCTGATGATCCCTATCTACCATATTCGGCTTTATAAGGCTACGAGCGGCCGCCCGCGACTTCGTCTGCGTGGAAAGGTTTTTTGCTATCCCTCGAAATAATACTTTTAATCGGGATGAAAGGAACCCTATGTCCTTCTCTGTACCCCTGACAACGTATATGCAAAATTTCATGATTATCAGTTCAGTAGTGAAGACCTGAAGGCGTAACAAACAAACAAACGGACTTTCGCATTTATAATATTAGTAAGGATTACCAAACACCCTGTATACACGCTGTAATTTCAATCATTTGGTTCCCGCAGTGGGTTGGTTTGTCCACTCATGTTGACAAGCAACTTTTACTATAAGGGGGCTAGCTCTGATATCACGAAAAAAAATCAGCTTTTCCATACAAAAGCGCAATACAGTCAGTGGCACGAATCATGAAATCGGGTGGGGATTGGTGGGGATTGCGCGGAACGCGTTTTTTTCGTATGCGTTGCGGTGAGGGGCGCGGGCGGCGGGAGAGGGGCGCGCGCTATTGGTCGCTCTCAAGAGCACATGCGCGAACTTATCCCCACTCCGTCGAAAATTTTTCATGATTCGTGCCACTGACTGTACCTTAATGTATGGAACAGCTGATTTTTTCGCGATATCAGAGTTGGAAGTTGCTTGTAATCATGAGTGGAACCATCCCACTGCGGGAACCAAATGATTTAAATTTCATGCTGTATAGAAATAAATACTTAAAACAAACCTAATTCAACAGACAAGAGCTACGTTGGTACACAATATTTTGACTTAAAGCCAAATAAGCATTTCAAGCTAAGAAATACGTAAGCGAGCAGAATCCTATCTATAAGGCAATCCTATCTATAGGGTTACAATTACCATACCGGATTTTTCCGGAAACCAAATATTGTATTTTTGCTAAATATAAAATTCAAATCTTATTTTCTAAAAACGCTACGGTGCCGTGTACAATTATTCATCCTTGTGCTATCAACTTCAGAAATAAAATACTAATTATTAATTTTTCTACTTTAGAACTAAATACGCTTGGAGGTCCATAACTTTTTATCGCTTAATTGATTTTTTTATAAAGCTTACGAACAGTGCATTAAGGTGTGTCCCCACTTAGGCCGCGCTCCGCGCTCCGCGCTCCGCGAACCTCGGAGCGCGCTCCGAATTTGCGATCCGACACGGAGCGCGGAGCGCGGAGCGCGGAGCGCGGTTCGCGGAGCGCGGAGCGCGGAGCGCAGGGGCTATTACGAAAAGTTTAATGCGCAGGGGTCTATTACGAGAAGTTTAAAACGAAGCACGGACGCAGCTGCGTCCGTGCTTCGTTTTGATTGTTTCCTATTACAAATCACTTTCAAGTATATGGGCTACGATAGCCAAATTCAAAATGTTTGTTGTAATTTTCAATTTATTTTGGACCTTGTCTTGACAATGAAGGCTTACATTTTACGTTACTATGGAGTATGGTTGTCTTTTTGTTTATGGGCCGATTTGACCGTTTTCGGTGAAACTCGGTTTTTGGTGTTATTTTGACAAAAAAAATAGCAACGCAATGTTAAAAGTATAAAAAATCCAGGATAACGGGCAACTTTTTTGCTTGGTAGCCAATTTCTATGAAACTCGGTTTTTGTTACTGCTTTAACAAGAAAACAGTAACGCAATATTAAAAATACAAAAATCCAAGATGGCGGCCAACTTTGTTGTTTGTGGGCCGATTTCGATGAAACTCGATTTTTGGGTACTATTTCAAAAATAAAACAGCAACGTAATAATAAAAATTGAAAAAAATCCAAGATGGCGGCCAACTTTTTTGTTTTTGGGCCGATTTCGATGAAACTTGGTTTTGGGTACTATTTCGAAGATAAAACAGCAACGCAATAATAAAAATTGAAAAAAATCCAAGATGGCGGCCAACTTTTTTGTTTTTGGGCCGATTTCGATGAAACTCGGTTTTGAGTACTATTTCAAAAATAAAACAGCAACGCAATAATAAAAAATGTAAAATATCCAAGATGGCGGCCAACTTTTTTGTTTTTGGGCTAATTTCGATGAAACTCGGTTTTTAGTACTATTTCGACAAAAAAACAGCAACGCAATAATAAAAATTGAAAAAAAAATCCAAAATGGCGGCCATCTTTTTTGTTTTTGGGCCGATTTCGATGAAACTCGATTTTTGGTACTATTTCGACAGTAAAACACCAACGCAATAATAAAATATAAAAAAATCCAAAATGGTGGCCAACTTTTTTGTTTTTGGGCCGATTTCGATGAAACTCGATTTTTGGTACTATTTCGACAATAAAAGAGCAACGCAATAATAAAAATTTTAAAAATCCAAGATTGCGGCCAGCTTTTTTGTTTGTGGTCCGATTTAAATAAAACTCGGTTTTTGTTACTATTTTGATAAGAAAATAGCAACGCAATAATAATAAAAAATCCAAGATGGCGGCCAACTTTTTGTTTGTGGTCCGATTTAAATAAAACTCGGTTTTTGTTTCTATTTTGACAAGAAAACAGCAACGCAATAATAAAAATATTAAAAATTCCAGGATGCGGCCAAATTCTTTAATTGTTTTACTTTTTTTTACAACCGAGTTACATCAAAATCAAACCAAAATCAAAGTCATGTAAGTTCGCAGTCATCTTGACCTTTTGTCATTGTTTACATTGCGTTATTCTTGTCCTTTATGGGAGAAATTAAGTTTGGGTATTATTTAATCGGGTTAAAGTACAGTCAGCGTTAAATTGATTTGAGCGTCTAGAGTAGCCAAAATGATCTGAAAACAAAAATTAACAGATCTCGTGCCTCTCACGACCTTCTGGTACATTGAAAATTAATTTAATGAATTTAACAAAATATTTATTTTTATTCCATTCTTATAGATTTTAATATTTTATTGAAAGGTGACTTATTTTATTGAATTTTTCTGAAAATTTAAAAACCTTTTCTGAAATAACCTAATAAAAAATAATCAAAATTAAATTCAGCATGCGAGATTCTCGCGCCGACTTTATCATCACTCGAATGTGCTACAACAACCCTCATTTTATTGCAATTGTAAACTATGTTTCCCTTTTTTTTATTTATTTATCCTTACATAAAAGGCTCATTTTTGGACCCCTTTTAAAATTTTGTCAGGTGTCATAAATCAATTTATGAAGTAAAACAAAAACATTTTTTTTACATTTTTACCCCAAACTTTTCCCTACACAAATTGAAATTGTTGTCACCGTTTGCGCGTCGCAAGGTCGACCCGCGCGAGCCCCCCTCCCGCCACTCGCCTTCCCCCGCTCGCGTCCCGTTCGTGACGGTGAGCGTGCGCGCCTAGATTTTTAGGATATAAAAAGTGGCTGAAAACTGAGAATTTAAAAAGAAATAAATTAGAATTATCTCACCTAATTTCTTTTTATTACTTCCTTGAACTTATATTTGATTTTGTAAAGGGGTCGCAAAATTACCCTGTATAATAAAACAGTAAAAAAGTGTGTCTGCTGTACATTACATATATTTCAAAAAAAAATATGTGGGACGATGGAGACATAGTAATAGAGTAAGAATTTAGAAAAAAAGTGTGTCTGTTTGTCTGTTTGAACACGCTAATCTCAGGAAATACTGAACGGATTCGAATGAATCTTTTTTCGTAATATAGCTGTTAAGCCTGGGTATAGTTTAGAGTATAATGATTTTGGAAATTGGAACACCTGATGCAATACCATAATGGTCCAGCTAAACTATACAAAATACAAAAATGACACCTTAACAAAAGTTGTTCAGCCTGATGAGCATTTTTTGTTGAGATATAAAAATCTAAGATCTGGAACACCTGATGCAGAACCATAATGGTACAGCTAAACTATACAAAATATAAAAATGACACCTTAGCAAAAGTTGTTCAGCCTGATGAGTATTTTATATTGAGGTAAAAAAATCGAAGATCTGGAATACCTGGATGACCTTATATGAATACGCCGGAGTAATAATGTCCACGCGTACGAAGTCGCAGGCATCAGCTAGTCAAAAATAAAACATTACGTTAGTGTTACACGCACCAAAAATCACGTACATTTGTCCGGTGCGTATTGATTTGATGCTAGTACGTATGACAACATTAGGTAGGTAAGTACTATTATAATATTACTTAGGTAGGTAAGTACAAAGAGAATGTAAAAAAACTAGCGTTTTACGTAAAGATATTTTAGAACTGACAAAAAACATCGAGTTACTCACTTACTAGTCTTACTACAAGTGCAGATTACATAATACTATAGAAACAGGTAAAGACTATAACATTTATCTATAACAAGTGAGTCGTATAGAATCAAAGGCGGCAATGTAGGGTATTTGTCAAAAATGACTTATTGATACAGCAGCATTGCAAATTTTAAACGTCATTGACTGTTAATATTGTTAATATTAAGGTTTTAACATTTTTGATTATTTTTTATCTTTAAATTTTCATCAAAATTAGCCCAAAAACAAAAAAGTTGGCCGCCATCTTGGATATTTTATATTTTTATTATTGCGTCGCTGTTTTATTGTCGAAATAGTTCCAAAAAACAATTTTCATCGAAACCGGCCCAAAAACAAAAAAGTTGGCCGCCATCTTGGATATTTTATATTTTTATTATTGCGTTGCTGTTTTTTTGTCGAAATAGTATTAAAAACCGAGTTTCATCGAAATTAGCCCAAAAACAAAAGAGTTGGCCGCCATCTTGGATATTTTATATTTTTATTATTGCGTTGCTGTTTTCTTGTCGAAATAGTACTAAAAACCGAGTTCTATCAAAATCAGCCCAAAAACAAAAAAGTTGGCCGCCATCTTGGATTTTTTCAATTTTTATTATTGCGTTGCTGTTTTATTTTCGAAATAGTACCCAAAGCCGAGTTTCATCGAAATCGGCCCAAAAACAAAAAAGTTGGCCGCCATCTTGGATTTTTTTATTTTTATTATTGCGTTGCTGTTTTATTTTTGAAATAGTACCCAAAACCGAGTTTCATCGAAATCGGCCCAAAAACAAAAAAGTTGGCCGCCATCTTGGATTTTTTTCAATTTTTAAAATTACGTTGCTGTTTTATTTTCGAAATAGTATCCAAAACCAAGTTTCATCGAAATCGGCTCAAAAACAAAAAGTTGGTCGCCATCTTGGATTTTTATATTTTTATTATTGCGTTTATTGTCGTCATAGTTCCAAAAAACAATTTTCATTGAAACCGGCCCAAAAACAAAAAAGTTGGCCGCCATCTTGGATATTTTCAATTTTTATTATTGCGTTGCTGTTTTATTTTCGAAATAGTACCCAAAACCGAGTTTCATCGAAATCGGCTCAAAAACAAAAAGTTGGCCGCCATCTTGGATTTTTTATATTTTTATTATTGCGTTGCTGTTTTATTTTTGAAATAGTACCCAAAACCGAGTTTCATCGAAATCGGCCCAAAAACAAAAAGTTGGCCGGTATCTTGGAATTTTTATATTTTTGAATATATCGTTGCTTTTTCCTTGTCAAAATAAAAAGAAAAACTGAGTTTCATTGAAATCGGCCCACAAATAAAAAAGTTGATCGCCATCTTGGATTTTTGCTATTATTAACATTGCGTTGCTGTTTTCTTGTCAAAATAGTACCAAAAATCGAGTTTCATTGTAATTGGCCCACAAACAGAAAAGTTGGCCGCCATCTTGGATTTTTGTATTTTTAACATTGCGTTGCTGTTTTCTTGTTAAAGCAGTAACAAAAACCGAGTTTCATAGAAATTGGCTACCAAGCAAAAAAGTTGCCCGCTATCCTGGATTTTTTATATTTTTAACATTGCGTTGCTATTTTTTTGTCAAAATAACACCAAAAACCGAGTTTCACCGAAAACGGTCAAATCGGCCCATAAACAAAAAGACATAACCATACTCCATAGTAACGTAAAATGTAAGTACTTTTTTAGAAACGACTACTGGCAACACTAGAAATCGTGGAATTTGCATTCCGGAATTCAGATATCAAGAAAATACTGTGATCCATGATTCCACTAGCCTACACACCTTAGAGAAGAGAAGTAAGTAGTTTGATTGACACAAATTTTTATCAACGCCATCTATCGAGCCAACAGTTTTTTTTTCATTACGAAAAGCCTATTGTCAAGACAAGGTCCAAAATAAATTGAAAATTTTTGACACTTTGTATAACCTGATGTGCTGCTGACTGTACATAGGCATGATTGTTAATTCAAAGTTTTACCCCTTCTTTTCCACTCATTATTAATTACACAATAATAATACTGTGGAGACAAAAGTACTTAATAATTAAGTTTATATGAATAAAGCTTATTTGATTATGGGATCGGAGCGCGGAGCGTGGAGCGCGGAGCAGACGGAGTTCGCGCGTCCACATATGCTCCGAGGTTCGCGGAGCGCGGAGCGCGGCCTAAGTGGGGACACACCCTTATAGTTATCAAAGGAAAATTGCTTTTGATGGGAATGTTAAGTTTATTAAAAGGTGAACTTTAAGCCTTAAGGGTTTTAATAAAACTACTTAGACTTAAACCAGAAAAGCTTGTGTAAGATAATGAACGTTTGTAATCGCCACGAATTGGATGGGTGACCTTTGTTAAACTTTTGACACTAAGAGCTAGTTTCACTAAGTCTAGTTATGTTTAAATTATATTGCCTATTTACTTAGGTAGGTCCAACTTCGAGAAAGAGATCTCTCGTCGAATCCAACTCGGGTGGGCAGCATTCGGGAAGCTCTATGAACAGTGTGTGATGCCAGTGATGACTTACGGCAGTGAAACGTGGTCGCTAACTATGGGTCTCATAAGGAGGCTCAAGGTCACCCAGCGTGCAATGGAGAGAGCCATGCTCGGCGTTTCCCTACGTGATCGAATCAGAAACGAGGAGATCCGCAGGAGAACTAAAGTAACCGACATCGCTCGAAGGATTGCTCAGCTGAAGTGGCAATGGGCGTGACACATAGCGAGAAGAACCGAATGCCGTTGGGGCGGAAAGGTTCTGGAATGGCCACCGCGCACCGGACGACGCTCCGTGGGTAGGCCCCCGACAAGGGGGACCGACGATCTGGTGAAGGTCGCGGGAAGCCAGTGGATGCAGGCAGCGCAGGACCGATCGTCGTGGAGATCCTTAGGGGAGGTCTATATACCCAGCAGTGGGTGTCGTGCGGCTGATATGATGATGAGGCAGATATTTTTATTGAATATATTCATACTCAACCTTTTTATACCTATAATTATACTACCTACCTAAATTTTTAGATCAGTAGGTACTTAGTATTCAGATCCTATAAAGTAGACCCTAATTTAATTTGTCTTTCTTATTCAAATGATTTTTACGCCAAAGTTTGACACGACGTTTCAGGGTTGGAACACTTATCTTTTTCATGTTATTTGTTTGACACGACGATTTCAGGGTTAGAATACTTATGATTTTCACGTCGGTATTTTTTTTTTCACATATACGAGTAAAATAACTTCATTATTATCTAATAGCTATAAAGAAAACTTTAATAGAAGCTTTTAGTATTATCTATCCCTATTGTTTATCAGTTTCTTTGTTAAAGTTCCAACCCACTATCTTGTGATGTATGGTGTTATGTTACCATTATTACCTACCTACTGATAAAGAGGGGGTAATAACCCTTTTATGGGGAATATCGACATGATATTTTATTAGATTAGAAAAGTCAAGTGAGATCGTATTTTTTTTTAAGTCAGGAATTTCGAATAACGCAACATTAAAATTTAAATGATTTGTATTGAATTATTAAAAAACAGCAGCATGGTTGGAATTTACTTATCAAAGCGCTCATGGCAGAGCTTGACAGACTGATCGTACTCGATCACGTTTGTTAAGCAACGCTCGGTCCGGCCAGGTGTCGGATGGGTGAAGTGGCATTACAACTGAGCGCTTGCGTGCTTCGGAGGGCACGTTAAACCGTCGGCTGTTCTCATCTGATAATCGTCGTTAAGCCAAGTCCAAGTCAGAGGACTTGGACTTGGCTTATATTATTATTTATTATTATTTCACTCGGCTTAGGCGCATAATTAGCTTATCCATCCATCCATCAGCCTTTTTTGATGTCCCCACTGCTGGGGCACAGGCCTTCCTTATGGGTGGTAAGGAGGATGGGCCATAACCCACCACGCAGGCCCAGTGCGGATTGGTGGGTGTTAACGACTGCAAATGCAGCCGGGACCAACGGCTTAACGTGCCTTCCGAAGCACGGAGGAGCTCGGGATAATAAATTTTTGGTCACCCATCCCATGACCGACCCTTGCGAACGTTGCTTAACTTCCGCAATCGCTGGGCCAGGCGCTAAACCACTGCGCCACCGAGCTCCTCTTAGCTTAACCTGGACATAATTCGATAACTGTAATTTTCTTTTTCTAGACATAAAGTATTGTTAGTTATAGTTAAAATAGAAAAGTAAGTTTAGGCTGGCCCCACACCTACCGTTTCTTTGCTTACCGGTTTACATTCTGATAGAACAGAATGGAAACCGGATCATCGCCCCACACACGCCGGTCGCCGGGCTTTCTTGATTCGCGCTCAGTCGTAATCTAGCGCTCGCTGAGAGAGGTCGTCTGACAAATCAAATTGTGTGATAAATGTAAGCGTCAAAACCGCTGGACCAAAAGCGATATCTGATGTTATGAAAACCAAAATGCAATACCTTTTTACTACTATTTGATATCTAACTTCAAATATTTAGCAGGTACCTCGATTGACAGTGACAAAACGTGTAAAGAAAGTGGCCAGATATTCTGACGTCAGGTTGTCTGAACCACATTTTTTTCCATAGTTCTAAGCAACAAAAGTTTTTTATCTCTTTTTAAACATTTAGTACCTTTTAAGTACCTTACCAAATATATATTTTCAAATTTTTTGGCGTAACTACAAGAAACATTTTAGGCATGAACCATTTTTTTTTATTGTAGATATTTAATTTGACACAGGAACTTTGTGATAAAACCATACAGCCCCATCAAGTATGGGCTCGTTTCATTCGTCTTGCTAAGTAATCTGTTGGGATTGGGAGGTAGTATCCAGGGTCTGATGATAGAGCAGGAAGAAGGCCACATTAACTCTGTAATAAAACCATACAATCCCATTTAGTTTGGGCTCGTGTGATTTGTCTTGACAAGTACTGTGTTGAGAAATAGTGTTCGGGGTCTGATGATGGAGCAAGAAGAAGGTAAGGCAACTTTAAGAAAGACTGGATATGATATGAGATGGGTGACCATGTAGTACTGCGACATAGTTTACATTGTTTACCAAATAGGACAAGTAAGGATAATTTTGTGTTAGCTATTTACCTATCTGAAAGTGTTTAGGAAATACCTACCTAGTTCTGCTTCAGATTTCGTTGACCAAAAAAAGGGACCAAATAAGTAGAAATTTGTATAAATCAAAGTAAATCAAATTTTAACAGATATAAGCAATAAACTTGAGTATGTATGTAGGTACTTACCTATGTTTCATACATCTTATCAGTCAACATGTAAGTAGGTTAGGTACCTACCTCACGGTTATCAAACTACGCAAATCTGTCAAAATTCAAACTACAATATCATAATAATTATTTTATTTTAATAAAAACATGCTTTAGTAAAGCCACTTTTTAATAAATCCTATTTCCATCGTAATTCTTCAAATCACTAATCATATAATATGACGTAGGTAAGTAATGAAATCATTGTAGTCAGCTCCTAGTCTATGTACAAAAAATAATTAAAAAACTTTATATTATAGATCCCTGATGCTTAACCTACAAGGGAAAATTGTTGTACATAGAGATTGCCTACATATGCATTTTGATGATTGAATAAACTACTATAAGCGACAGCCCTACCAGTCAGCCAGTGTTTAGGCTATTATCGCTCGCTAACGGCTCGAGTTGGCCTACTTATTTGATTCTACTATGACTGCGATAACGAAAGTTAAGCAACTCTAGGAAAGGCCGAGTATGAGATGGATGACTGTTTGGGACCAGAGTAACGAATGTAAAGCTACTTTTGAAGAGGCCGGGTATGAGATGGGTGACCGTGAGACCGTGATAACGAAAGTTGCTTAACTTTCGTTATCGCAGTCCTAAACGATCACCCATTTACGCGGCTATTCTGAGAGTTGCTTAATATTCGTTACTGCAGTCCCACGGTCACCCATCTTATATCATATCAGGTCTTACATAGGTTACCTTACCTTCTTCTTGCCATCATCAGACCCCGGACACTATTTTTCAACAGAGTATTTATCAAATCAAATTAAACGAGTTCAAATTCCATGGGGCTGTGGTCTTCTTCCTGCTCCATCATCAGACCCTGGACACTACTTTCCAACAGATTACTTAACAGGACGAATGAAACGTGCCCAAACTCGATGGGGTTGTATGGTTTTTTTTACAAAGTTCCTGTGTCAAACTAAATATCAATTTTAAAAATCTTTCAAGCTTATTTTTTTTTTATACATATCAAAAAAATTGGAAAAAAATATATGTTAAGGTACTAAAAAGGTACTAAATATTTACAAAGAGATGAATTAGTTGTGTTGTTTAAAACTATAAAAAAGTGGTCCATACAACCTGACGTCAGAATGTCTGGCTAAGCGGCCAGAGAGTGTAAAGAAAGTATTTTACAGGTTTTGTCGTAGTCAATCGAGGTCAAGTTAGGTATTAAAAAGTAGCAAAAAAGTATTGCTATTTCTAAACATTCAATATCGCTTTTGGTCCAGCGGTTCTGACGCTTACCAATCGCCGGCACCGGCGCCGGGTTGCAACCGGGCTGTGTGTGACCATATACGGAGCGAGCACGTAGGCTCCACCTCTTTCTTACCGGTGACGACGTTCTTACCGGCGATGTCGGCCGGTTGCTTGCTGACCGGGCGTTCTTGCCGGTTTGGGTCGATAGGTCTGTGACGAGTAGTACGTTTTGTATGGCATTCTAGCCTCCCGGTTTCATTCTTTGCTTTGCTGTTCTAGGTAGATCAGCAAAGAAACGGTAGGTGTGGGGCCAGCCTTAGAAACCTCAATGTCATTTTTAAAGACCTATCTAAAGACGTATAGATTTGTTACTTTTTATTTTTGTGTAATAATCGTAAAGCGGTTCACAAAATACATCTATCTGCCTACCGAGTGGCTGTGTCATACGGGGGTATGCATTACAATGTCGAAAATTCATAATACTTACATACGACCGAAATATCGACGCATAAAACGCCGATTTTTAAAATACCGAACATTCAAAATGTCGATATCCGATAGACCGAAACTTGAAAGATCGATTATCAAATGACCGAAAGTTTGAAATCCCGAAAGTTCGAAATGCCGAAAGTTCGAAATCCCAAAAGTTTAAAACCCCAGAAGTTAAAATGTCGATACTTATAACTTACTCTACCTACACAAACACATACGAGTTCATTTATAAAAGTAGGCGTTGCGGTTAATTTGTTTTACTCAAAAATGCTTATAAAATGGTCATTATTTTGACTAAATCCTTCAATCGAGTTAGAAATAGTTTTTTTTCTGGCGCTTCGCCGGCCGCTCCCGCGGCAAGCTCGCTTTGCTCGCTCGGCTCGCGAGCTGGATTCATGTCAACCTAACATGCTCGTCGCTACGCTCCTCGCACCTATCTCGTGACCTACGGTCTACGGTTTCTAAATCCCAGTAGACTAGTTTAGACTCATTTCCAGCAGCTAAAGGAGAATGGCAGGTGCCCATATATTTTCAGAACCACATAAAGGCTTAGCGTGCCAAGAAGTAAATAGCATGACTTTAATCCTCTATTAAAGCCTAATAAATTATGTAATCGTAAGATACACTTTAAAGCTGGGGATAAAAAGGTGATTTTAAAATCTAACCTCAAAACAGCACCTAGTAGGCAATTACTTTGGATACATCATAACCTACACAGAATGTTTTTATTTAAAAGCTTTAGGTGAGGCTGGTCATGAAATCTACAAATATTTAGTCATTAGCCCGTAATAGACCGTAAAAAAACTAATAAAAAGTATTTATGTTTTCTTTTAGAATAATCGATTTGTAATTAATCGATTATTCTACTTTGGCAGCACAGCTTAATATTGCCGTTCAGACTGCTGTCATGTTGGCTGTCTTGGAATATATTTACGTGACGTGATTGGTCCCCTGTCTTTTTTTTTCAAGAGGGGCCAATATAACAATAATAAACCAAACCTCACAAAAGCGTTTTGTTTCAGATCAATTGCGTTTTGTTTCTAGCTAAGAAGAATATTACGATCATGTTTTTCTGAATGTTGCCTCCTTCTTTACGAACACTATAAATTGAAAAGTAACCACCAAATTATGACCTTTAAATCTCATAAGGTCCGAATTGGGCACGCACAGTATTTATGAATTTGGAAAATGGTTCCCAGTTTGCCATTCTCCTTTGCTATAAGCATTTCAGGCAAAATCCAAAGCCTTTTATAATTATGATAGCTTGTTTTTTTGACTAATTCGTTAATTCGGTATTAAGTAGTTCGGGGTACAGAACGTAGGTATATTAACTCTCGGTTTTTTAAGCTTCGGGATTTATCTTTTAGGTAAAATGTCCTTTCAGGATTTTAAACGTTCGGCCATACAACCATTCGGCCTTTTAATTTTCGGTCTTTCGTCCATAGGTCTTGTAAAATTCGGTCTTTTCTACTTTGACATTGTAATGCATACCCGTCATACGGACGGACGGACAGACATGACGAAACTATAAGGGTTCCGTTTTTTCCATTAGGCTACGGAACCTCGTAGGTAGGTAGGTATAGTAAGTGTTTTCAGGGATTTTTAAATCTCAAAAAGTGTAAGTATTTAATAAAAACACATAATTTGTAAAAATATCATGTAATATACATTAAAATAACATCCGTTGTTAAAAAAATAATTATTCAATTAACTGAAGTTCAAATGCAATGTCATACATAGTAAAAGTTCGATCAGTGAAATTTCATTAAGGCAAATGTTTTTCATAAACAATAATGGGCAATGTCCGAAAAATCAAATTGGCTGAATATTTTTTATAGGTAGGAATAAGCTCTCTTAGTAAAAGTAAAAAGTTTCAGAATTTCCGTTGCGTGAAAATTAAAGTCTCTTCGACTTCACAAATGTACTAAAATAAAAGCAGAATGGATATTATATGCCTTTGCCACCACCTGCCACAACCGGTGGCTAAGGTATAATCTCCATTCTGCTGTTACTTTCGTACATTTACCTATGAAGTGGAAGAGACTTTATTTTTTTCAAATTTTTTAAACCGAAAATTCTGAAACTTTTTTCTATTATACTAGCTTATTCCTACCCTACCTATAAAAAATATTCAGCCAATTTGTTTTTTTTTCGGACTTTCCCCATTATTGTTGTCTTGTGAGGCGGCAGCATGATAGGAGTATTTCAATAATATACTTACAACATTAATTTAATTTTAGGCAAAATTGTTAATGCCTTGTGGCAACACTTTTTTTTTGCCCTCTTGTCCTCCGCATGTTAGCAAAGAAATACACGCATGTATGTTTTAGAAGTCCTGAACTTTATTTATTTCGACGCTCCCCTTGTATACCAGCCCTATTAATATCTTACCAGCAGCAGTGGCTTTCACAAGGGGATCCCAGTAATGTTCATGTACCCCTCGCCGAAACTGAAGTGTATGTTGCTTGGTTTGCCGGGGATCCGGTTTAGAGTCGCTGCAATCATCTCCTCCGACCAAGGGTAGCATATGTTGGTGTAGTCAGAGCAAGCACGCATCTATAAAAAGTTAGGGAAAAAAAATGTAATACACCATGACGCCCTCGCTATAACATATCGCGGTTCGGTGGTCATGCCAACCAAACACATTATTACCTAAAGACTTCTTTTTAATAACGATTTTGAGAAGTAGAATTTTGTAGCATTTAGAGACATATTAGTCACCAAAACTATCAAATATCACAGTATAAATATAAATATCGACAAAACGTTTCATGTTATCTTATACCTTTAAACGAGCAATTCTTGTCTTAATATATAAAATCGTAAACTGAATGACTGACTGACTGACTGATCTATTAACGCACAGCCCAAACCGCTGGACCTAGAGACTTGAAATTTTGCACACAGATACTTGATATAGTGTAGGCATCCACTAAGGAAGGATTTTTGAAAATTCCATCCCTAAGGGGATGAAATAAGGGATGAAAGTTTGTATGAAAGTCCCTCAGTTTTGAAGCTAGAATCTTCAAATTTTGTGTTTAGGCTGACGATTGAAATATAATAAATACGGGTCTCAGCGTTTTCCAAAATTCTACCCCCGAAGGAGTCAAAAGGGGGATGAAGTTGTGTATTGAAAAAAAATCCTTCATTTTCGAAGTAAAAATCGCAAAATTTATAATTTTGGCTTATGGATGAAAATCTAACACAACGTATATTGTTTTGTTAGAGTTTCAACCCCAAAGGGGATGAAATGGGGGTGAAAAGGGGTAAAAAACCTAAAAATAGGTACCTATGGATGTCGTTATCGGGGTTTTGTGGGATGACGATTGCAAAAATGTCATTTATTTTGAAATCCAACACGGTGGACATGATTTTAACCCTAAAGGGGTGAAAATGGGGTTCAAATTTTGTTTGGAAAAATAATATAAAATAGACATTACAACTTAAACTTTGTAGGAGCACATCTAAAAATAAATAAGCAAATATATATTTAGTTATTTTGAAAATCAACCCCTTGGGGGTAAATGGGGTGAGTAAACATAAAAATCGATAGATGTCGTTATTGGGGTTTTCTGGGATGACGATTGCAAAAATGACATTTATCTAGAAGTCCAACAAGGTGGACATGATTTAACCCCTAAAGGGGTAAAAATGGGGTTCAAATTTTGTATGGAAAATAATATAAAATTGACCTAATGTCAATTTTGTATTATTTTTGTACAACTTTAAACTTCGTAGGAGCACGTCTAAAAATGTATATATTTTGTGATTTTGAAAATCAACCCCTTAGAAGGTAAGTGGGGTGAGTAAACATAAAAATCGATATGGATGACGTTCTAGAGGTTTTATGGGATGGTCATTGAGAAAATCAGATTTATTTTTAAGTCCAACGCGGTGGACATGACACATCATGGAGCTGGACCTGGACATGCACATCCAGGGAACGGGAACGGGAACAGAACGTGACAGAACGGAACGGAACAGGAACAGGAACGGGAACGGAACGGTAATGAAACGGGAACGGAACGGGAATGAGTACGGGACGGGAACGGGAACGGGACGGGAACGAAACGGGAATGCAACAGGAACGAAACGGGAATGGAACGGGAACGAAACGGGAACGGAATGGGAACGGGAACGTAACGGGAATAGAACGGGACAGGAACGGGAACGGGACGGGAACGGAACGGGAATGGAAGGGGAACGGGACGTTTACGAGACGGGAACGGAAACGGGAACGGGACGGGAATGGAACGGAACGGAAACGTGAACGGGATCGGAACGGGAACGAAACGGGAATGGAACGGGAACGAAACTGGAACGAAACGGGAGCGGAACGGGAATAGAACGGGACGGGAACGAGAACGGGACGGGATCGGGAACAGAAGGGGTTCGAGACGGTTACGGGACGGGAACTGGAACGGGAGCGGGAACGAGACGGGAACGGGAGCGGGAACGGGAAATGGAACCAGAATCGGAACGGGAACCGGAACCGGAACGGGAACCGGAACGGTAACGGGAACTGGAACGGGAACGGGAAGCATAAAAAAGACTAGTCGGATCCTGGTTGAAGGTTCTCTAAGGATTTTTTCTAACATCCACGCGGACGAAGTCGCGGGCAGCAGCTAGTAAATATATATATTTCTGTGATCTCGGAAACGGCTCTAACGATTTCGATGAAATTTGATATAGGTATAGGGGTTTTCGGGGGTAAACAATCGATCTAGATTAGTCTTGTTTGGGAAAACGCGCGTTTTTGCGTTTTCATGCGTTTTTGTTTCGACGCTGAATATGGTCGCTAATTTCATCCGCGGCCGGCCAATGTCTGTTTGGTTCAGCGGGTTAGGACGCGGACCACAAGAAACGAGTGTTCCGACTTCGAATCCCTCTCGGTCACTTACTTTTTTTAATATGTTCAAGTTTATATTATTTATATTTTTTAATTTTTATTGTTTTTAGACAAGTTTAATGAAATAGTTAATGTTGCTTTCGAGTTTTTATTTTATTAAGACTTGTGAAGCAATAGTGCAAAACAAAAAAATACCGATACAAATTTTAAACAATTTTTCGGATACGTTTTGTGACGCCATCTCTCGGCTAATGCCATAAAAACTAACTGCTACGCCTCGCGGAATTATTATGTAACTAACTACATCTTATTACAAAGCGAGCTATAGACAATAGATGGCGTTTCTCTGTGACAAGTGCTGGAAGGTTGAGAATACGAATATCGAAAAAAACATCACATACATTGCTCTGATCCCAAAGTAAGTAGCTAAAGCACTTTTGTTATTACCTAAACACTACCATTTACAATAAATAGTAATAACCTAGCTTTAGCTCGGTTGTACCCAGGTACTATTATACTGCAGGCGGGTAGGGGTACGGCGGCGTCGCTACGCGAACCTCCTTCCCCCTTAAATGGGACCAAGCAGGTGATGGGAGGTGAACCATCACCTGCATTGCACGGTCCCGACCGTCTGGGGAGATGGCTAAACTTGCTCGGCCATCTCCCAACCGCGATGAGGCCCGGATAATCGGGCCGGCCGCCGGGTCTTATGAGGTGAGTCCCACAGGTGTCCCTCAGGGCCAACCGGTGGCGAGAGGGCAAGTGCCGGGGTTTTTTAGTGGGTATTCCCTCCTCCCGAGATCCCACCAAACCACATGGTTGGGTGGGATCACGGGAGGCAGTCGTGGAGGGAGCCGCAACGCTGAATGTTGCGGTCCCCTCCTGGCGAGTCCCCCACATGCCCCCCTCCCGCTCACCTGCGGGAGGGGAAGCGCGTAAATGCGTTTTTCCCCGGCATTAAAAAAAAAAAAAAAGGTACTATTATACTAATAATGACAAGTTATAGCAATTAGTTTTCACGAATTTAGCTAAATACTAGTTAACAAAGAGCACACTATCTAGTAGGGCAGTGGTCCCCAATTAGTTTTTTCTACGTACCCCTCCAAGAAAGACCTCAAACTTGTGTACCCCTTATTGCACTCCCCCTTTGCAGAAAGAAAGCTTACTGATATAATATCTTAGTTAAGTAAGTGATGCAAGCTCGCGTACCACTTGTAGTGGGGAATTTAGGACTTCAAAAATAAATAATTAAATGCATCTTACCCTAAAAACGTAAGTGGTATGAGGGTCCAAATCTCCAAACATATACGGCAAGTTTCTGCTGTCCCTAGGATGGTATACTTCAATAAACTCACTCTTGTCATCTTTCCGCGCCTCCAGTATGTAATAGTGAATCAAATCTGCTATATCTTCAGGCGGGGGAGGCCAGTCAATAGTCAAAGATGTAGCCGAAAACCCCTTAATAGTTATATTCGGTACAAACACCGGTTCCTTATCCAAAGTTTTCACAACATTCGTGTCTATCCAAAAACCAGTTGCGTAACAATCCGCGGTTTTAACTTCCAACTTCAACTGGTAATCCGTAGATTTGTTTAAGCCGTTAATAACGTGAGATGTATATTTAGTTGGTATCCTATCTTTGGTATATAAACTGTAACTCGAGTTGCTACTCGCTGGACCTTCACGGATAAATAAAAAGTACATTTCTATGGGTGAATTGTATGTGTTGACCGTCCAGTTTATATAGATTTGCGTAGTGTTGACGGGTATAGCGTTGAAGCTGATGATCTTGGGCTTATCGTAGACAAATATGTCAATTTCCCCTTGTATATACTTGTCGGTGACTTTATCGTCTATCTCACAGACATACGTGCCATTGTCTTCGGCAGTTATATGCAGGTCGTAAGTGCTGTTAATCTGTTTGAGTCCTACTGGTCTTGACAGTCGAAATTGTGGTTTGTCTGGCTCGTCTTTTTTATACCATCTCACTTCTTCTGGTTTCTTGTAAACTGGGGGAGGTAAACTTATAAATATTTTAAGTGTTTTTGAGAGTTATTATCTGGAACTATGCAAAGAACTTAAATGCTTCACTAAAAGAAATCAACACCACAGGGAATTACACTTCGCTTTGTCCTTGAAATTAAGAATACAAAATGTAGTACAGCGTGATTGTACTGCCATCTGTCACTAGTTGAAATGCACAGAGAGAAAAAAAAATAGTCTGTGGATTCTATACTTCACTCTTGACGTTTGTTACGACTGACTTCATTAGCTTGACGTTAATAGAATAAACTATGTCGGGATTTACACCATGTACCTGTTTATTTTTGAGACTCCGATATTTCGGCGCAGTTGCATGCGCCATGATCACGGAAGAACTGTCGATTGTTGCGTGCGGGTAGATGTTATTGGCAGACGAATCGGTCTACCCTCCGTCTAGTTCTTTTATTACTACGTTCGATACCGGTACCACTGTCTGGAAACTCACTATTCACTCGAATTTGTTCTCGACACACGACACTCACTGTATCTGTACGCGAAACGGCACTTTTTTTATTTTTGTTGTTTTTACACAACCGGACTACTGGATTCCAGACACTCGACAATTTAAACCCATCCTCACGATTGAAATTTTTGTATTTGGTAATTTCAATCGCTTCCCTGACCATTCTTGGTATGTAGTGGCGTTCTGTTGAAATAATCTGGGGGTTATGTAACTCGATCCAGTGATTTGTGTCCGAATGAATTAAATGTTCAGCAATGGCCGATTTTTGCGTATCGTTGTTTTGGACAGCTTTTATGTGCTCCTTTATACGGCATGCTGACGTGCGCGCTGACGGTACACTCAGCCACTCTGTATACAGAAAACCCACACACACAGATCGTTACCTCAAAGCTTCTTCGCATCATCATCCTAGGCACCTAAACTCTGTCGTGGCATCACTAACAAACCGTGCATATGATCTTTGTGATGATGAACACCTGGACAAAGAGTTACAACACGTGCGCCATGTCCTGCAGAGCAATGGATATTCAGGAAAGCTTCCACCTAGACACACGAAAAAGCACCAGTTACAGAGGCAGGATGTAGATAGACAGCCAGTATTTTTGCCATATGTAAAGGGAGTGACAGATAAGGTCTCAAATATTTTGAAAAAGTACGCAATAAAAACTATCTTCACTCCTTTGAAAAAGGTATCGCAATGTCTACGGTCCCCGAAAGATAGTTTTCCTTTGGAGAAACCTGGCGTTTATAAGATCGACTGCAGTTGTGGTAGCTCATATATCGGCCAAACTAAACGCACAATAGCATGCCGTATAAAGGAGCACATAAAAGCTGTCCAAAACAACGATACGCAAAAATCAGCCATTGCTGAACATTTAATTCATTCGGACACAAATCACTGGATCGAGTTACATAACCCCCAGATTATTTCAACAGAACGCCACTACATACCAAGAATGGTTAGGGAAGCGATTGAAATTACCAAATACAAAAATTTCAATCGTGAGGATGGGTTTAAATTGTCGAGTGTCTGGAATCCAGTAGTCCGGTTGTGTAAAAACAACAAAAATAAAAAAAGTGCCGTTTCGCGTACAGATACAGTGAGTGTCGTGTGTCGAGAACAAATTCGAGTGAATAGTGAGTTTGCAGACAGTGGTACCGGTATCGAACGTAGTAATAAAAGAACTAGACGGAGGGTAGACCGATTCGTCTGCCAATAACATCTACCCGCACGCAACAATCGACAGTTCTTCCGTGATCATGGCGCATGCAACTGCGCCGAAATATCGGAGTCTCAAAAATAAACAAGTACATGGTGTAAATCCCGACATAGTTTATTCTATTGACTTCATTAGCGTTTTAGTGCGCCCGCCATTTTGTCACCTTTTTTCCAGTAAGTGAAAAAACTACAAGAAAAATATATTATCATGCCAAAAAGGCACAGGGAAGAGGAGTTAGAGGAATATATGAAAAGAAAAATCATAAAGTTAAAAAGAAAGTTTAAAAAGAAGCTTCACAAAAGACCACGCTCAGGCTCACATTCCACAGGTACGTTATGCTAAGCCAATTTTTCAAAATTATGCTGATATTACGCAAAGGAAAGTCCGGTGTTCACCTGTTTTGGGTGTGTCCAAGGACAAGTAAAGATTGTGTATAGCTTTACGAGCTATTTCCTTTCATATAAAGCAAGATTTCAACATGGAAAATTTTGACGCTAGGTTATACCTAGGTACCTACTTTTTTACACAAAAGTCAAAATAGAACATAGAGGTCTTTGACAAAAGTAGGTACCATAGCTCGGTTGTGTTCAGTTCAAAGTGACTGTTACCTACAAACCTATTCAGAGCCACTATTGTCTTTCCATAAAACAAATTTAGTTTTACATAGTATACATCTTAACACCAGATGTATATACTTCATAGCTAACAGAACTTATGATAATAATAATAATAAAATGTTTGTTTTTTTTCCCATCACAAATAAAGGTCTTAAGTGGTAATTAGAGGTTACAAATGGAGGGTTACTATACTTGTGAGGGACTGGTGCCCGAAATAGGTTTCAAAAAAGAAACCTGTGACACAGGTCGCCAGGCCCACCCACAGACAATAGTTGTACCGTATACATTATATAACATAATACTTACACATAGTACAGGACGGAATAATAATTACAGGTATGAAACTTAAACAAAACAATGTAGACTAAACTATATTAGATACCCCAAAGCTAAGATGTATCAGTGTAAGTGAGAAAGTGTGTGTGTAGGTGAATGTGTGTCGTGTTTGTATGGGTAGTGTATGCGTGTGGCTGCGTGTGTGCGTGAATATCTGTGGGAGCGAGAGATATATACCGGTACTAATTCCAATATTTGATATAAGTAGGAACTCAATATGTGATAAAATAACATTTACATTAATTATTTGCATTAAAATTAGAATTAAATTATTTTAGAATGGTGAGTAGGTTTTCAGTCGCGTCGTAGTCAAGAGTCGTAAGAAATTTAGTCACAGTTCGTTTGCAGTTAGAAGTCAGAAGTGGATAGATATTGAGAGAAGCGTTAAGTCTATTATATTTCGCAGCTTCATTCGACGCGATTTCTTCTTATTTAACATATTGTAGCTATGTCTCCACGTAACAGCCTTTACACGAATATTTAAAGTAAAAGGAACAAATAAAAAGTCACTCATTTGACAGTTCCCGTCTTCGCCCGATTAGTGCGCCATTTTCTTTTCATTCTGTGTTTTCGTGTCATAGCCTTTTACACGTTCCGCTCGAATAAAAATTTTATTTTGCCATTTTTATAATAGTTGTAACTATTTAATATCAATAATGGGTAAAATAAAAAGTGAAGAAATGTGTGACAAAAGAAAAAAGTGCCGTCGTCGACGTTTTATATCAAGTTCGTCGTCCGAGGATGAAACTAACGGTAAGGATTCAATTGAATAATAAACTGTGATAGTGAGAATGTTCTTGTAACAAATAATTATAAAACAACTTATATTTTCTTTCTAAATCTACCCGTAAAACGGGGTTTTATCGTAAATATCTATTCTAATTTCTTAAGGATTACATAGCGTAGAACCTACCCACACTATAGTGATGCGGATTAGCCACCAGGGCTCTTCCTGTCACGTTAATAGTGTGTGCTACGACGAGCTCCTAAACAATTAATGCGGGCTAGCCACCAGGGCTTTCCCTGTTATTTGATGGCGAGTACCTACACTAGTGATGCGGAATAGCCACCAGGGCTATTCCTGTTACGTAAATAGTGTGTATGGCCTGTGCTCTGTAAAAGCAATACAGGTTAACCTGCAGGGCTAATCCCTGACACATTTACTGTCGGGTTTTATTGGCGGGCAGCTGTCACTAGTGATGCGGGTTAGCCACCAGGGCTATCCCTTTCACACCTTTTGTGTCCTACCTATGTGACTAGTACTTACACAAGTGATGCGGATTAACCATCAGGGTTATTCCTGTCACGTTAAATGTGTACTTTACTTTTAAAGTATTAGTAGTACAGTCATTAATTATTCTAAGGTTAATTGGAATTAACCTGATGAAGGTTTTACATGATTTTGGATGTATTTATCTGCGCCAAACGATCGACATAGCTCTTTGACGCCACCAGATGTCAGTGCAACTAGAGCTCAGCCACCGTCGACGGTGTCAGCACGAGCACTTGACGAGCTGGTCACCTCCACTTCTGCGACCACAGCTGTCCTATCAGAACCACAATTCGATGATGAGATTTTACAATTATTGGGAGACACCCCAAAAACTGTGAACTTCTGATACCACCTCTCTTAAACCCTGAAGTGAAAGCGGCGCTTCCTGATGCACTAATTAAGAGAGATAACATCTTGGTCGACAGCCAAAATCAAATTGGTATTACGGTTGCAGCTCTTGTAGAATCCATGCAATTACTTATAATTAAAGGAGAACATAGCAGAGTTCTTAAAGCAAAGAGTGATGCTTGCCGCATATTGTGCGATACGCATTTCAACGAAACAAAAACAAGAAGGAGCTTTGCCATATCTGCTACTAACTCAAACCTGAAAGATACTTTGATAGAAGCCAAAAGAGATAAATATCTTTTTGACGACAACATGTCCGACAAATTAAAGTATGCTAAGAATATTCAAAAATCTGGCGCTGACCTTTAACAAAACCAAAAGAATACCAAGTTTAATAAATCTAACTTTTATAAAAACAAACCTTTAAACACAAGGGCCCTACTGCGGAAGAAAAGCGGCAAACCGGATGCAGGGAGTACAGACGCAACGTGCCGACAGGAGTCAAGACGCGTGCCACAGTCGCCAAGACGATGACGTCATCAACTCGATCGCGCTCACCACCTCCGCCACCATCTCGCCGTCTACATCGGCGAACCTAGACTCCGAGGTAACCGCAGGTAGTCTTTCTCTTTTTTATGAGGCCTGGTCAGACATGACCGACATTCATACTATATTATCCTGGATACGTGGATACAAAATTCCTTTTATATGCAAACCTACTCGAGTCGACTGTCCAAAAAACTTTACCTAAATCTCCTGCTGAAATGTTACATTTTGACTTCAAATTTTTGCTATTTCAAAATGTGACCATGAAGAAGATGAGTTTGTATCTCAAGTCTTCCTGGTTCTAAAACCTATACCCAAACCCGCGCTTCGTCGTTTGAACCCTCATATTTTGGGTTTGGAGTATACTAGATAAACAAAATTCTCGGAATGTGATAGTCAGTAGTGAACTTATTGACCATATAAAGTTTCAATTGCATGGCCTTTATGGCGATTATAGGTTTATTTTAAACTTAAAGCGCTTAAATAAGTTTGTACGTACGTCCCATTTCAAAATGGAAAACTTATCGAACGGCAGCAAAGTTAATATGTAACTAAAAATTGCCATATGGCTGCCGTCGATATGAAAGAGCTTACTTCTCTATACCAATTCATAAAGACCATACAAAATATTTAAAATTTAAATTCAACCATACACTATATCAATTTAACTGTTTACCATTTGGCCTTTCGTCAGCTCCTTTTGTATTTACAAAAATACTCAAACTAGTAGTGGAATTTTGCGGTCAAAAAATCATATGATTTCTGTAATTTATTTAGATGACATCCTTTGCCTAGGAAGAAATTATATAGAACGCCAAAACAATGTTTTACTCACTATTAGGTTACTGGAACAATTAGAGTTTACAATAAATTACGAGAAAAGCCAAATCAAACCTAGTATGGAGTGTAAATTTTTAGGGTTTATTTTAACTCCGATCATTTGATTTTGGAATTTTATTTTCAGATTACCAGAAGACAAAAAAGTAAAAATTAAAGATATTTTATATCATAATTTAAAAGTAAAAAAATTGCAAGTTGAGAGACTTTGCAAAATTTATTGGTCTTATGTTATCGGCTTGTCCTGCTTTAGCATACTCTACTAGACTAGACTATATACAAATTAATTTGAACGACATAAATACTTATGTTAATTAGAAAATGATTCTTATGAACAAATGGTGGATAAATCACATAGAAGAAGGGTGTCATCCATTAAGATTTAATGATTTTAAAAGTGAAATTTTCTCTGACGCCTCTGATACTGGTTGTCATTGGCAAAAAAAAAAAAAAAAAAACATTTGCATATAAATGTTTTAGAACTAAAGGCCGCCTTATCCGCTAATAATCTGTATGATTGTGAAGTTTTAATGCGAATTGATAATGTCACAATATCTTTTATTATTAGAATGGGAAGTATTCAGTATCCACATTTGAACGAGATCACACAAACAGTTTGGCAGTGGTGTGGATCCTGCAAAATTATGATATTTGCCTCCTACATAAACACAAAAGAAAATACAGAGGCAGATAGATTATCTCGCGTTACTAATGTCGATACTGGATGAGAAATAAAATAATTCTTATCGAGATTGTAAATGCTTTTGGACAACCAAATGTTGATCTTACAGCGAGACAAAATGCAAAATGCAGAGACTATGTTTCTTTGAAACAATATCCTGATTTAGTGGCTGTCGATGCATTTACAATTTCTTGGTCGAATTTATCGTTTTATGCATTTCCACCCTTTTCTATTGTCTTAAAAATGTTGCAAAAAAAAAAATACATATATATATATATATATATATATATATATATTTACGTCAAGGCTGAAGGTGTAGTTGTAGTACCGTACTGGCCAATACAGCCATGATATCCCATATAAAAAAGAAAAAAAAAATACTGAATAACCAATTTATTTTAAACCTTCTACAAACCTCCTTATCTCACCTTTCAAATCGCCTCACAGTCTACACAAGGAACTTACATTGGTTGCCGGGAAATTATCCGGAAAACTCTATTAAAAATATTCTCTATTGAGATAATGCTGTCGTCGCTGTCCCCTAACACAGTGAGACAATACGACATTCATTAAAACATTGGTTTTTTGTTTTGCAAAAAAAAAAAAAAAAACAATCATAATTACATAGAACCTACGATACCTTTAGTTATCGATTTTTTGACATATATTGTGTTCAATAGTGGTGCAAAATACGATACTGTTCAATAGTGGTGCAAAATACGATACAATTAACTCGCACAAGTCGGCCATTGTGATGATTATGAGTCCAAAAGCCTCAGATAGTGATTTGATTAAACTTTTTATGAATTTGGTATTTCGATTGAAGCCTCCATTACCAAGATAATAATCTCACATGGGACCCAAAAATATTTGGGTACAGTAGTACTCAATTACTTGTCTAGTTTGTGGCCCAAAGAAGAGATTAACTTAGAAATGCTTTCTAAGAAAACACTCTGCTGGCACTAGTGATCGCGCATCGCGTACAAAATTTTTCTTTAATAAAATTAGATAATGTTAGTATAGAACATGGGGCCGAAATTACAATAATGATACCGGATTTAATAAAAACCTTAATTCAAATCAACCAATACTAAGACTACCATTTTATAATACACATCCGGAAATCTGTCCTGCTCGCGCTATTAATGCTTATATAGAAAAATCTAGATTAATTCGAGGCAATAATTCTAATTATTCATCAGTTTCAAAAGACCTTACAATAAGGTAACATCGCAAACTCTTAGCCGCTGGATCAAAGACATTCTTCAAGCTAGTGGCATACGTATCATTATTTACAGCTCACACAAAGCACGCGCCACGCGGCTACCTCTATGCCAGGCAGTAAAGGTGTTAAGTTTTATAAATTATTGATGATCCTAATTAGGATAACGAATTCGTAAATGCAATTTTAAATCAGGAATAATTTTAAATATTCTTCACTGTACCTAATATGAATGAATGTTGATTGGCATTCTCATATTTTTCTTTTCTTTTAATCTCTCTATACTCTGAACATCCTACAATATGTTAAATAAGAAGAAATCGCGTCGAATGAAGCTGCGAAATATAATTGATGATCAAACGAACTTACCTGTACGTGAAGTTCGATCACAATTATATGAGCAGCTTCATTCGACGCGATTAACAATCACCCACCCATAGGAAAATAATATAATGTGCTTTTAATTATTTACCCGACCCTCATAAAAGAAGAAGAAAAATATTTCAACAGTAGGTGACTTTAAACATAATGAAAAGAAAATGGCGCACTAATCGGGCGAAGACGGGAACTGTCAAATGAGTGACTTTTTATTTGTTCCTTTTACTTTAAATATTCGTGTAAAGGCTGTTACGTGGAGACATAGCTACAATATGTTAAATAAGAAGAAATCGCGTCGAATGAAGCTGCTCATATAATTGTGATCGAACTTCACGTACAGGTAAGTTCGTTTGATCATCAATTATAAAGTAGTGGTCCAAGACAGCAAAAGAAATGATGGGCAAAGGATGTTCTGACAGCAGGTGTGTTGCACACATGGTGTTTGCGTCGTTTACCTTCTATCAATTTAGGGTCATACGGTAGCTGTGAGTGCTGTTTAAGTACCGTTTTAAGAATATAGGTTTACCTAACAGAGAGAATATTCCAGTGTGCGTAGAGCTCGACAGTAGGAAAACTGTACGGGAGCCCAGCAGCAACTTTCAACATATGATAGCTTGGTTGTGTACAGTTCAAAGTGACTGTTACCTACAAACCTATTAAAAGCTTATATTATAACAAATAACAAGAAAACAATGAATATGTTTTACAAAACAATGATAGATTGTTAGACATTCCTGTTATTTAATTGTTTTTTAAATAATACCTTACATGTGTATTACAGAGAGTGAACAAAATAGTGACCCTTTGGAAATTCATCCCGATATGATATCCTGAGACTTCTATAGCTCCTATAGAAACAATTGAACAAGAAAACATTGCAATCCCTTCTGTGCAATCTGTAGAAACAATTGAACCTGAAACCTTACCAAACGAAATACTAGAAATTCTTGGTGAACAACCAACAACAGAGCAAAAATTTGGAAAAAAATTACAGCCTAATATCGCATTGCGATAGGAATATATAGCCACACAAGGCTTGAATAAAGATCAACGAAAGGAGATACTAGATAAACAGCTTATACCAAAAAATACAAAGAAAATTGACGCTCCAATTTTAAATTCTGAAATAAAAGCTGCACTAACAGATGTGCTTATTAAGAAAGACAAAGCGATTGAAAATAAACAAAAACAAATTGATAAAAACTTTAACTGAAGCGGGTAAGTTGACATGCGACTTACAGCACACTGAGTCAATAATAAGGAGAGGGTTCATCCTCTCAACAATTAAAAAAGAGGTGAAGGATCAGCTTTATTTGACAAAGATTGACAAGTATTTATTTGGGGAACAATTAAATGAAGCCCTAAAGACTGCGAAAGCAATAAATAAATCTGGAGCAGATATGAAAAACCAACCCAAATTTAATACATCAAAAACCAGTCAACAAAATTTAAACTGGAAGCCTCGACCCCCACCACCAGGCAGGCAAGCGGGAGTTACGAGGCGCCAGACACATGCCTCCACAACGACAACTCGGACCGGTGTTCGTCAAGCTCAACCACGCCCTGCTCCGCCACCGCCGCCGCCGCAGCGAGGGTACTCACAGCGCTCACGGATGCAAACACAGCACCGCAAGTGATACCGGTGAGTCATGCTGGTATAATATCATTCTACCTTAACAGATGGCGTCTTATTACACAAGACCCTGTTCTTTTATCCTGGATAGAGGGGTATAAACTACCATTTTTTAAGCCGGTGTACCAAATTTGCCCATCACCCTTGCCAAAACTCAATCACTCAGATTCTTTTCAATACATTAACTCTATAAAGGAATTAATTAATAAAGGTGTCATATCGCCTTGTGACCCTTGTGATAACCAATTTATATCTAGTACTTTCCTTATTTCTAAGCCAGATGGGAACTATAGGTTCATATTAAATTTAAAAAGTTTGAACAGAGTTTATAAAAACTAATCACTTTAAAATAGAAGACTTAAGAACCACTTTAAAGTTACTTACTGAACATTGCTATATGGCTACAATTGACCTAAAAGATGCATATTTTTTTGTAAAGATTAACGAAGACCATAAGAAATTCCTCAGATTTCAGTTGCCATTAGAATTTAATGCAGAATTAAATTCAAATTTCTTTGAATTCAATGTCCTCCCATTTGGTTTAAATACTGCCCCTTATGTATTTACTAAATTACTGAAACCCGTTATGGCCTTACTAAGATCATTAGGCTACATGTCCACAGTATATTTAGATGATATCTGCTGTATCGGAAAATCTTACAAAGAATGCCAAAATAATGTATTAAAAACTAAACTAGTGCTGGAAGCATTAGGATTTGTAATAAATGAAAATAAAAGTCATCTCACACCTAGTACTAGCTGCAAATATTTAGGTTTCATAATTGACACACAGAAATTTCACATTGAACTCACAAAAGAAAAAAGAATTCATATTCAAGAAGAAATTCAAAAATTGTCTAAGTTAAATACTTGTAAAATAAGCAAATTTGCTTGTTTGGTTGGTCTTTTAACTTCTACATGTCCAGCTATACAATATGGCTGGCTGTATACTAAACAGTTTGAAAGATGCAAGTACCTAGCCTTGTTAAATACAGATAATTATGATGCACACATGACTTTACCACCACATCTGAAAGATGACTTTGCTTGGTGGTCTAATGCAGAAAAAAAATCTGTTTGTCCGATACAAGATGACAAATATTCTTTGGAAATATTTTCCGATGCAAGCAAAACAGAGTGGGGGGCGTCATGCGGTAAAAATACCGCTAGTGGACAGTGGAGCCCTGAAGAAAAAGATTTACACATCAATCAGCTAGAATTACTTGCAGCATTTTTTGGCTTATAGATATTTGGTAAAAATATGAACAACTGTAAAATCATTTTAAGGATAGATAATACAACTGCCATTTCTTATATAAATAGAATGGGTGGATTCAGATTTCCCCACCTGAATAATGTTACCAGGCAAATATGGCAGTGGTGCGAACAAAGATGTATTTATGTATTCGCTTCATATAATATTAGTTCTAAAGAAAATAGGTACTACAGCAGATGCCGAGTCAAGACGTAATCATCCAGATGTAGAATGGGAGTTGAGTGATTCGGCCTTTGGAAGGGTGGTTGAAGTGTTTGGTAGGCCAGAAATAGATCTCTTTGCTTCTAGAATTAACAAGAAGTGTCAAAAATATGTATCATGGCAAAGAGATCCAGACGCTTATGCTGTAAACGCCTTCACAATAGATTGGCAAGATTTAAATTTATATGCATTCCCTCCCTTAAAAACTTATTTCTGATGAAGCTGAAGGTATTATTATTGTTCCTGTTTGGCCTACTCAGCCGTGGTTCCCCCTTTTTGAAAGCCTTTTAGTTTCTGAAACCCTTTTATTTCATCCAAATGATAATGCCCTGTTATCATTATCCCACAGCAACCACCTGCCTCCACGAATTACCCTGGCTGCAGCCAGGCTATCCGGTCGGCATTTCTAAGGAGAGGCACGCCACCATCGTCCCTTAACATAATGTTAGCCTCTTTATCGAAAAATACTTTAAAACAACTAAGAAGATGGTTTATATTTTGTCAACTACATCATATTGATTTCTATGCTGCATCCATTCCAAAGGTTATGTATTACTTAACAGACTTATTTAATAAAGGGGCAAAGTATGGCAAACTAAATAGCCATCGCTCTGCGCTTTCATTGTTGATTGGTTCTAAGATAGGCTCAGATGATCGAATAAATAGATTATTTAAGGGTTTTTATAAGATTTGCCCCCCCTCTCCAAAATATAACCAGACTTGGAATACAGCCACAGTTTTAAATCACATTTCAACATTGTATCCTAATGATAATTTAGATTTAAAAACATTAAGCAAAAAAGTTGTAACTTTAATAGCTCTGGTTACTTCGTCCAAGGTTACAGCTCATAGAGTACAAACTATTTCAAAAATTAAATTAGAGTATATTTCATTTTCTTCAAGTTCAGAAGAAAATGAATTTATATCTATGAAAATACCAGCCTGCCTAGCATGACCGATTTATATCGCGTGATATAGTGTTTTATCACGTTTAACTGTCAAAAAGACAAAGGAATTTGACAGTTTAGTGTTGATAAAATGCTATATCACTCGATATAAATCGGTCATGCTAGGCAGGCATAGCTCATTAAAACTTCACGTCAAGGTTCTCTCCAACCGTGCCTTCATTTACCTTTTTATTAACACGTTTTTATTAGGTTGCTTTCTCGTTTGTTTGTTTGTTTGTTTGTCCGCAAAGTTTGCGAACGATTTTAAACTAGCTTCCCGATGAGCTAGAGACTTAAAACTTTGAACATTGGTCAGAACTGGAATACAATGCAATATTATGGTGTCATTGAGCTGGTCTGAGGATGGAACTGGAAGAAGGTCACAGGAACTTAATGATGAAACCATACAACCCCAATGTGATTAGGTTTGTTAGAATTGTCTTGACGAGTACTCTGATAGGAGGTAAAGTCCAGGGTCTGATGATGAAGCTGGAAGGCCATGCCAAAGGAACTCAATATTGGAACCGTGCAATCCTATCGAGTTTGGGCTCATTTGAATCGTCTTGACGAGTACTTTGTTGGGAAATAGTGTCCGAGAATCTGATGATGGAGCCGGAAGAAGGCCATAGGAACTCTATAATAAAACCACGCTACCCCGTCGAGTTTGAGCTCGTTTGAATCGTCTTGACGAGTACTTTGTTGGGAAATTATGTCCGAGGATCTGATGATGGAGCCGGAAGAAGGCCATGGGAACTCTATAATAAAACCACGCTACCCCATCGAGTTTGGGCTCGTTTGAATCGTTTTGACGAGTACTTTGTTGGGAAATAGTGTCCGAGGATCTGATGATAGAGCCGGAAGAAAGCCATAGGCACTCTTTGATAAAACCACGCTACCCCATCGAGTTTGGGCTCGTTTGAATCGCCTTGACTGGGACTTTGTTGGGAAATAGTGTCCAGGGTATGATGATGGAGCCGGAAGAAGGCCAATGGAACTCTGTAATAAAACCATGCAACCCCATCGAGTTTGGGCTCGTTTGAATCGTCTTGACGAGTTCTTTGTTAGGAAATAGTTTCCAGGGTCTGATGATGGAGCTGCAAGAAGGGCACTGGGACTCTGTAATAAAACCATGCAACATCATCGAGTTTGGGCTCATTTGAATCGTTTTGACGAGTGCTCCGATAGGAGATGGTATATTTTTAGTCTTAGCTCGTTAACTAAAAAGCATAAAATTATAATTTACTGAAAAAAAATATTTTTTAAAAACACGTTTTTAAAACGGACTAAATTATTACAAAAAAATCGGACTAAAAACATTAAAACGGACAAGTAAAACAAACTAAAAATAAAAAAATAATTTCTTCTGTAAATATTTATAACCCTAATAACCTATACCTACAGAAATTTGAAACCTAAAAACGTGAGGCGCGTTTTGTATATCATCCATATTATCTATAGCATGCGCCCCACGTTTTTTGGTTTAAAATTTCTGTAGGTATAGGTTATTAGGGTTATAAATATTTACAGTAGATTTTTTTTTTATTTTTAGTTTGTTTTTACTTGTCCGTTTTAATATTTTTAGACCGATTTTTTTGTAATCTATATATATAAAATTCAAAGTCCTGACTGACTGACTGACTGACTGAGATATCAACGCACAGCCCAAACCACTGGACCTAGAGACTTGAAATTTTGCACACAGATACCTTATACAGTGTAGGCATCAACTAAGGAAGGATTTTTGAAAATTACATCCCTAAGGGGATGAAATAAGGGATGAAAGTTTGTATGAAAGTCCCTCAGTTTTGGAGCTAGGATCTCCAAATATTGTGTTTAGGCTGATGAATGAAAATAACTAAATACGGGTCTCAGCGTTTTTCAAAATTCTACCCCCGAAAGGGTGAAAAAGTTGTGTTTAGAAGAAAATCCTTTATTTTCGAAGTAAAAATCTCTAAATTTATAATTTAGGCTTATGAATAAAATCTAACGCAACGTATATTGTTACTGGTAGTATTTTGACCCCTATGGGGATGAAACGGGGGTGAAATAGGGTAGATAAACCTAAAAATAGATATGGATGTCATTATTGGGGTTTTCTGGGATGACGATTGCGAAAATGACATTTATTTTGAAGTCCAACACGGTGGAAATGATTTAACCCCTAAAGAGGTGATACTGGGGTACAAATTTTGTATGGAAAAATAATATAAAATAGACATTACAACTTTAAACTTCGTAGGAGCAAGGCTTAAAATAAATAGACAAACATATATTTTGTGATTTTAAAAATCACGCCCTTAGGGATGGGGACGGAAACGAGAGCGGGAACGGTAACTGGAACGGGAACGGGGACGGGGACGGGAACGGGAACGGAAAAGTGTAAAGAAACGGGAACGGGATATCTACTAACATATTTGGACCCAATTCTGACTGTTGTTATAAACTAGCTTCCGCCCGCGACTTCGTCCGCGTGAATATTAGAGAAAATCCTTAGGGAACCTTCAACCAGGATCCAACCAGCCGTTTTTATGCGATTAGGCGGGTCCCCACCAAGCGAGCAGCCTCGTGCGAGGCAAGACGTTTGCCGCGTGTGGCGGCAAACGTCTTGCCTCGCACTTGTCCTATTCACGCGGACGAAGTCGCGGGCGGAAGCTAGTAATTTTATAAAGACAAACCACAAATCTGTCCAGCAGAAGCTTTAAAGGTTTATTTAGAAAAAACTCAAGTAATTCGCAAGCAAGTAAATAATTTATTTATCAGTTTTAAAAAGCCATTTAACCCTGTAGGCTCTCAAACGATAAGTCGATGGATTAAAACAATGCTAGCTGAAAGTGGCATTGATACAACAATATTCACTGCTCATTCTACTAGACATGCCAGCACATCTGCTGCACATAGATTTGGGGTTTCTATTGATACAATAAGAAGCACGGCTGGATGGAGTGGAACTTCTTCAGTCTTTGCTAGATTTTATCAAAGGCAGGTATTAGATTCCGATAAGAATATGTTTGCACTATCTGTATTAAATAATACATAATTCATTATAAGTTACTTTGATGTTCCTACTAAAATTAAGTTAATAGATAATAATTATAAAAATATAATACATAAGTATTATATATATAAAAGAAATAAGTACATTTCAAAGATTATTGATGGTTACCTAAAATAATATAAGTACTCAGATATTACTCATGGTTTCATTTAAATTGTATTACTTATGTGTACTCAATGAATACACCAGGTACCTAACTAATTATCTTTCAAAGTCTATATTTTGTATTCTTAATTTCGAGGACAAAGCGAAGTGTAATTGATGATTAAACGAACTTACCCAAGTGAAGTTCTATCCCAATTACACGAAGGCTTTGTCCGAAGAAATTAAGACCCTCCCATCCCAAAGACCCAATTATCAGTACCGGGTGTATTCATTGACCCCGGTCGAGAGGTATGTTTTTTTGTTTCAGTTCGGGCTTTAAACTAAATGAAGTCAGTTGTAACAAACGTCAAGAGTGAAGTATAGAATCCACAGACTATATTTTTTTTTCTCTCTGTGGATTTCAACTAGTGACAGATGGCAGTACAATCACGCTGTATTACATTTTGTATTAAGATGAATAAATAATGAAAAATATTAGAATCTATCCTGATCCCGTCTAAGTTGCTACGGGTGAGCCGATTTTTTCTAATATTTTTCATTATTTATTCATCTTAATATAAAAATAGCATTGTGAATGCAAAAATCTAAAAGTTTAACATTTTGTATTCTTAATTTCTTAATGCCTTCGTGTAGTTGGGATAGAACTTCACTTGGGTAAGTTCGTTTCATCATCAATTCTACTCACCTTCAAAGAGACAGTACATCGTGACGTGGATGTCATCCGGGTCCGAAGCGTTCAACCTCAAGGGCCCGACAGTTTTATTCACTAAGCGTCCCTCGAAACTTAAGTCCAAGGAGACACTTTTGTTTCCCACCTATAAAAACCAATTTCTGATTAAAGGTCCAAATGTAAAATCTTCTATACAAATGAATACGTGAGTGCAGCGTAGTCACAAAATAATAAGAAGACAAAATACACACTCGGAACAAAAAGCGGTTCTTCCGTTCACGCACTGCATTACTATCCTCGTATTACAATACAAGCTCTTAAAACTTGCCAGTTTTTTGAATGGTTATCAAAGCGTCTCTTTTATTTGCTATACAGCGTGCCCTTTACATTATAATGGTTACTAAGTTAACACATACACACCACACTACACCCCCTCTTGCACACTTGTACTATTATGTATACTATGCCTGTACTAGGTACAGCTCTGTTTGACCACAGAGCAGTTCCTAGTGCAAACATAATGAATTACGGAAGTGTTTCCGCTACCGAAAACTATCGGAAACACTGCTCACAGTCAATGCGAGTGAAAGAGAGAAAATTCAGTTCAGTCAATGCGAGTGAAAAAGAGAGATAATTTACGGTAGCGAAAAAAATTTGCATCAACTCTTGGTACAGGTAGCCGACAAACATCTTGAAATCTGGTGGGGATTGCGCAGCGCAGAACGCGCATGAGAGGGGCGCGCGTTATTGGTCGTTGGCAAGTGCACGTGTTTTCCGGAATCTGTAGGGCAACAGGCCATAAGAAAGTGCTCAAGCTGACCTTGTCTCCGAGTTTGGCGACGCAGACGTAGTTCCCAGCGTCCACATCAGTGAAATTGTTGACTACCATTTGGAGCCACTTCTTTTTCTTTATGTTACCATCACAAACTTTGTCTTTGGTATCGATAATTTCAGTAATGAGTTTTGTCCTGACAAATTGAACACATGAATATTATTAATAAAGTTTTGGATAAGTTGGTCACCTAAGATTTTTGACATGCTTTTATTTACCTAGGGAATTTTAATTACAGTAACCTCAGTATAAGTTGATGTAAATTTTGAATAGGTAATTAAATTATTCGAAGACTATCGGATATGCTGCTGTCGTGTTGGTAAGGGTGCGTTTCCACTGACGCCTGTAGAAAACCTCCGTCGCGAAACAATAGCAGCGAAACCCCAGTATGTTCCGCCATGACTTGTCTTCTATCACGACTCTCGACGATATATGACGATAACATTTACCTAGCGGTTTCGCGTCATTATTTTCGTGGCTGAGGAGGTATGCCTACGGTTCGAGCCGATAGGGCGGAGTCGTGCGTGAAAGATACAGCATCATAGTTAAATCTATGCGTTAGAACAGGTTGTTTCGCATCTGTTTCACTTTTTGTACAACTGACAAGTCATGGTTGAAACTAGATCGAGCGAGACAGAGAGAGGAGATGCGCATCTCCTCTCTCTGTCGCGATCTAGGTTCCGGGTTTTAGAGTGCGCGCGCATCATCCCGAGGCAAACCAAACCTATGTACGGTCCATTCGCTTAGATAGTTGTCGGTACACCCACAAGCACTTGTGTTCAGAGACAGGAATACCGGTAACAAACACAACCTTTCACTACGGCAGTTTATGGCACTTCTATGTAAACTGCCAAAATCCAAATTCACTTGCGGGTGTACGCCGCACGCGGTATCTTTTGTTTATGCGACGGCATCCTTTGACAAGAAGCGGCACGTGCAAAGGCGGCGAGATAAAAGGGCCACTATCTGAGCGAACGGACTTTAAGTGACGATCGGTGTCCAAGCGATTTTAACCTTTGAATGGATAAGCGCCCGTGTCCTACAATTGTACCTACCAATTATTTTCATTGATCGTTTGTCCTTTGAAAATCCACTGAAGGTCGGCAGTCTCCGGGGAGACCGTGCAGGTGAAAACGGCATCGCTGCCAATCTCGCCTTTTGCTGCCACTTCTATCTCCAAACCTTGCTCAGCTGGAAAGAGAAAGTCTAGTTTAGCGAACGACGTATTCAGTGTGATATTTCTGCGTTGATCGACCTCAACAATATCTTGATTTACAACTCTGATAAGAAACAAAAATACGTCTTTTAGCTGACAAGAAAAATAGGCGCAAAAAACTTGTCAGCTTTATCAGATGGACCGATATTTACAAAATATGTAGGTATATCGTTTTCAGACTTTATATTAACAAAGATTAACAAAAAATAACATGATTTAATTAGCTCATTTCTTAATGAATTTCAAATTTCTTAATCAATTTACAGGGTTCAAGCTAAATTCAAAGTTTGAACTTATTATTCAGTCTAGGCTGTTACAAGAAAAAAAACATACAATTCAATATGCGTTAAGATAGGTAGTCAGAAGCAGACCCATTCCCACTGGCAGCACCTGTTCACGAGCATGACGCATAAACCAGTCATCGCTTCGCTCAACCATATTTGAGGAAACGTAACGACCCGCCTCATACGACACCACCGCAGAAATGATTAAAGAGAGCATGACATACTAAGGCTACCCATGTGAAGGCATCGAATTGAAAATTAATATCCAAAAGCTTTTCATAGGCCTTTTACTAAACTACTGACAGTTGAAAGTAAAAATATCGCAGTTAAATAAATCGAAACAAGGTAAGCTATTATGAATTATATGTTTTGAATAAGAAGTGCCATACATACAGACAATATAAAACAGATATTTTATATACGACGCCTTTAATACAAGCAGACAGAAGCAGACCCATTCCCACTGGCAGCACCTGTTCACGAGCATGACGCATGGCATGAGTGACCCAACTTCAGGGCGCTGTCTGTACAAAACGATATATTTCAATAAGATTTTAATCTGTAAAGTTACTCTTTCTACATACTTGAGTGAAGTTGCAGCGAATCACTGTCTATTATCAATTTTATTATATGGATAGGTACATACTATTCAAACTTAATTTAAAGGTCATCTATGTATGTTGTTTTACAGTGTGTAACGTTCGGTTGGAACAAGGAATATGACTTTACGGAAATAGGCAGACTTTATCAATCAACTTTCATGTGAAAGTAGGAATTTAAATTTATATCCCTGGCACTGAATGATTGAACTAAGACTTGCTTTGTGATGTTAGTTTTAGTATCAATCAACTAATAATCTACTCCCGAAATTCTACAGGAAACGATAATTAGGAAAATGCAAAAATCCTACTAATATTACTAGTGGCGCCGTGAGCTGTAGACCTCGCGATGAAATGTATTTATGAGGTTTTCAAAGCACACAGTACGTGCTGTTTGGTATATTATTTGGAGTATTCGCAGCTAGATGGTGCTTCTAATTTAGATCATTTTTCTTTCTTTTCTTTTTTGATAAATTTGGAAAAACTGGCTCAACTGAACAATTTTAAATAATTATCGAACCTGCTCACAAAATTTCACCAGAATCGGTTGAGAATTGCGACCTGTAGAGAACAAACAGCTGGAAAGCCGGACTGAAATATTTTTTCTCATATATCTCCGTCATTTAAATAAATTTCGAAAAACTGTTTCGACAAAAAAAAAATGTATATTTATCAAACCTGCTCACAAAATTTCACCGGGATCGGTTGAGAAATGCGACCTGTAGAGGAGAACAGACGGCGCCGCAAAGCCAGACTGAAATATGTTTTTTTTACAAATCTCCACCATTTTAGATAAGATTGAAAAACTGGCTTGACAAAAAAAATCTATAGATTTCTCAAACCTGCTCACAAAATTTCACAAAAATCGGTTGAGAAATGCGACCTGTAGAGGAGAACAGTCAGCGCTGGAAAGCTGTGAAATCTGTTTATTTAACAAATTGAAAAATTTTAGAAATCTGGCTCCACAAAAAAAATCTATATTATTTTCAAACCTGCTCACAAAATTTCACGAGAATCGGTTTAGAAATGCGACCTGTAGAGGAGAACAGACAGCGCTGGAAAGCCGGACTGAAATCAGTTTTTTTAACATATCTCCGCCATTTAAAAAAAAATCAAAAAAACTGGCTTAACAAAAAATTTCTATATTATTTTCAAACCTGCTTACAAAATTTTACGAGAATCGGTTGAGAAATGCGACCTGTAGAAAGGAACAGGCATAGCTGAGCTGGAAAGCCAGACTTGAATATGTTTTTTTAACATATCTCCACCAATTAGAAAAATTTCAAAAAACGGGCGTTACAAAAATAATTTATGTTATTTTCGAACCAGTTTACAAAATTTCACGAGAATCGGTTGCGAAATGCGACCTGTAGAGAAGAACAGGCAGACCTGGGGCCGTATTATGACCTCTTATTTCCAGGCAGTTTTTCTGACTGGCTATCAATCTATCTCTTTTATTTGCTATACGACAAGAAAGAGATGTCACTACAGCAATTTATAAACCTGACAGGATTTAAGAGCTTGTAATACGGCCTCTGTAGGTTGGAACAGACAGCCGGACATACGAAAAAATTTTTGCCCAAGTTGAAGCAGAGACGCTTCGCTCGCACTTCGTGCTCGCTCGGTCAATAAATGTGAAAGTTTGTGGGTTTGGATGTTTTGATGTTTGTTCCTCAATTACGCAAAAACTACTGAACGGATTTGGTTGAAATTTGGCACACAGATATTAGATAGCCTAGATTAAAACATAGGATACTTTTTATCTCTATATTCCCACAAGAACGGGAACCACGCGGGTGAAACCGCGGGCGGCCGCTAGTATACTATATAAGCTTGTCTTCTTCAGCTTATCTACGCCACTGTACAAACAGGTTAATTGGTTAGAACGATAATAAACAATATACCGGGCATTGTTACTCACCGAAAACTGGATAACATAACGCAATAAACGCAAAATATAAACCAAAAGTCGCCGAATACTTCGCGATGGAGTGGCCCATTGTCATGGCGGAAATATCAAGACTTTATAAATTATACATGTGAAAATGCTGAAAATATTCAATTCTTCAAACTGTGCACGGGAGCAAAGCGAGTGGCAAGCCAAACCACGGTTCGCGATGTGCGGTCGGTCGGTGCGTGAGTCGGCTTCGTCGGTCTTCCCCACGCAAACAGGGGGTCAAGTCTGCTAATGTTATCGTCAAAATCATGTTTCAATGGTGTTTGAATGGTAATGCTTTTTGACACAGTTCTTGTTTCTTAAACCCAAAATCGACATACAATGTGATTCCGTTTTGCGTTTAAGAAACACTATGTGTTTCGGTTTTGGGTTTAAGAAACAAGAACTGGGTAAAAAAGCATTACCATTCAAACACCATTGTAATACGATTTAGACGTTAACGTTAGAAGACTTGACCCCTTGGTCGCGGGATCATCAGTGCGTGCGATAGCGCACAGCAAGCACCACAGTTCACAAGCAGGTTCAGTAGACCTATTTTTTACACACGTTACCTAGAAGGAATAACTGACCTGACCAAGCAGACGAAGTCGCGGAACGGCTCGTTCAGTTTCAAGCACAATTAAATCCATCTACCTACTTATAGGCTTTTAAAATATTAAAAATAAACTTTTTTTTTATTCTTTAAAAACCTTATAATAATGACACCCAGTCCTAGAACGATAGTTCTCTACAAAGCGCACTGTCAAAAGTGAGGCAACTAAAACAGACAAAATGGCACCGTTTTCAGATTTTTATTCTACATTATTACCTATTCATACCGATAAGTACAAAACAGTTTCAATTTTACTACATTTATTAGTTAAGTTACAATATTATTGGCTTTTAGTTACGATTATGTAACGCATGAAGGATATAAATCTGAAAACTAAGTAACTAGTACTAGTTGCCTCACTTTGCATACAATGACACTTCTAGTATTATTATTCTAAGAAAAAAAAAACATGATTTTTCAACACTACTGAGCTAGTCTTTAGTTGCGTTAATATTGTAACAACATTAGAGATTGCATAATTTTTTTCCATAACATCCGATAGTATATTTTTTTATCGTTCTATTAAAATAAAAAATAGAATTTATCAATAATTACTAAACATACAATGCGATTAAATTGATAATAGTTTCTCAAATTTTTGATATCATTCTTTGTTTCCAAAATATCGAGCGCCAAAATCTCAAAATAATAAATTCGGAAAAAAAAGATTTTTTTTCACTATTTTGGCCATAACTTTTTCGTTTTAGACTTTCTCGAATAATTGTATTTGGTCACCTATTTTGCTTTTAGGAACAAGTTAGGTAATGTACGAAATCTCATGGTTTTAAATAAAAAAGGTTGACGTATTCTGTCATATTACCGATTCTGAATACATTTTTACTTCCATACGTTTACATAGAAAATCCTACATTCGACTTAAACCTTATAACACTTTATCCCGGGATCAGCACTCCGGGATTCCGGGATCTGTTATTAAAGCACTCATTTCTGCGGGATCCGGGGTATTTGATACGACCAGGGTTGTAACATAATGTTATGTGCTTGTATTTTAAGTGCATTTCGTATGTTTCACTTATTTATCTACTATCCACACTCCACACGGACGAAGTCGCGGGCGGAGGCTAGTTTTAAATAAACATAAACTTAATTAAATAGAGATGGGCAAAAGAGCCGGTTCAAACCTGACCAGTGGGTTGAAACCCAACGTAAACGCACATTGTATGTTATAGAATTTTGTAGATACAGTTTTTATTTCTGTCAAATGTAACGTTGCTATGCAAACAATTTCTTGTTATATCAATGCAGAAAAACATTCAAAGGACAAAACATCTTTTTTATTTTTTCCAAAAGATTTGATTTAGTTCAACAAAATTGTTTATGGGCTTTAACTGGGTTTAAGCCCAGAAGTGTCGGGTCAAAACCGGATCATTTGCCCATAGTTGGAACGTCAGATATGAAGTAAAATCAAATTAGTATTACCTTACCTAAGGTAGACTGTACGAAATCATCTACTTTAATACAAGCCTGTATTAACTCAGAATAACTAAACCACTAAAGTATCAGCAAAAGCACGATAAAAAGCTAAAGCTGTCATTTTATGCACCATAACTTCGCCTATCTTTTTCATAAACGAGTGCGAAAATAGGAAAAAATGCTTTAACCCATTTCGTGTTTATCCGGGTTATATTTCAGTTTCAACCGGACCATGCGTCCGGATGATCCGGACACCCGGGCGCCTGTCCGGAGTGCATTACGGGGTCGTTTTATACTTTTAAGTTGCGCTAATGACAATAGATGTGTGAGTTTGTGCACTGCATTCTAAATAAAGTGACAGAAAATTAAAATTAAATACCTTTTTGAAAATAGTTTTTTTTGTGAATAGAACGACTACTAATATTTTTTTTGTTTTTACAGCGCAGCGAAAACTTTACTATGTCTATGGTTTTTACTGTATGAGATTCTTTGGTATTAAGTATGAGTTTTTAGTTCGTTTGATAACAATTTTGCCTCTATACTCTATACTTTGTAGTTGGTATTGTAAACTATAAAAAATCTATAAACTAGAATATTTATGAAAAGGTTATTCAGAGCTTTTTAGCTTAGCTTCTTACTAGTGGACCCTTTGAACTTCGTATAACCTACAATTTATAAGATTAATTTTACCTTGAGCATTTTAAAGAATTGAAAACCAACACCATTTATTTACCTAACGAAAGCAACACTACGTTTGCCTTATTTCACCGAGTGCTTTTATCATAGACATAGAAAAATTTTCGCTGCGCTCAAGAAGACCAACAAAGCGTGGATAAGAGAAGTTAACATTACACGGACACGGTATACTATATCTATGGACACGGTCTGTGAAAAAAAGAGACAAAGAATCAAGTGACAATGTGCCAACCACAAAAAAAAATTGCTTTGTTCTGTGGTGCCAACATTTTTTTACAGTAAGAGCCCCTAATGGCTTTTATCAATCTTCAGATTAAAACCTAGGAGGAGGACCTCTTTTACAAAAGTTAAAGCTGTCGATTCCATAGAAATAGAATGTCAAAGAACAACAATGTCAATAAACAAGTGATTCGAAAACGAATGCATACATTTTATATGAGATACATAAAATATGACTTAGATTCATAAAATATTACTAATATATGACAAAGGAAATTAATAAACTATGTTCCATACTGTTTTCTTCGTCGATAAACGAATAAATATAGCGATATTTGGTTTTAGAGAAATGTGTGGCAATATCTTATTTACCTGTGAAAAGTGTGATTACTTGGATTGTTTCTTTTTGTCACATCACAATTACTTAGAGCACAAGACACCATGGCTCCACGATACCTTTATTTTAAATTCTAATTAAGATTAACAAATATTTTAAACAAACTGTGATTGCTCATTTGCTAAGCGGGACGCTAGGGGCTCTTACTGTAAAAAATGTTGGCACATGTCACTTGATCCTTTGTCTCTTTTTTACATAGACCATGTCCGTATGATGTTAACTTCTCTTTTCCCCGCTTTGTTGGTCTTCTTGAGCGCAGCGAAAATTTTTCTATGTCTATGGTCGATTCCCATACAAAATTGCTAATATTGAATTTTCGATTGTTTAACTGTTCTTGTAGGGATTTCCTATTTTTTTTGTACAAAAAAAGTAAAATGACGACACAACCTCTCAGTCCTACCGCACCCTTTGAAATAATCCAGAGATATCTGCATCATTCTCGAATACCTTATGGATTTGCGTAGGATCTATCTGGATAAACGGAGTATCATTTACATGATGGACTTACTACGTTCTTATTCCTATTTTTGGAACGTAAAGACATAAACCCCTTATTCATAAAATATTGTTTATGTAAACTTGTTACCACTGAAACTCCAATACAAAATATTCAATGACTTGAATCAAACATCGGGTTAAGACGTTTAGATAATAAATAGGGCATAATAAAAATTATTCAGTGATAAGATAATATACGTAATTTAGTAAACAAAATTACTTACTTGCAGAAAATATTTAAATAAGTAATAACATCCTTAGAGGCTTCCCATGCTAGTACCTACCTCAGATCAAATAAAAAAGAAACATGGAGCGTTGCGAACAATGAAGTGAGGCCGGTTTTTGATGGTACATGTGTGTACAAGGGGGCGGGCGGGGGCCAGGCGGCAGGGTTTTATATGGAAAGCCAAGGCGTAGTTTCGTTACACGTGCGTGCGTGAACTGTGTATGGACACAGCCACGGCGTAGTTTTATAGGCCTCACCGCTTCGTTCGGAAGACTCCGTCTTACTCTTTTTATTTGGTCTTGAGGCTAGTACCGTCTTCAAGGTGTCCCTATCTCTGTACCTCTAGCACGAACACCTATCGAGAAAAAAATAGTGTAAAAATAAAAATGTCTAAGAGAAATTTCATTTTGCTTTTCAGAGATAGATGGCGCTATACAAGTTTCCCATACAAAATTACTCCATCTAATGTTTTTACGCGCGTTATTTTATTCGATATCTGTTCGTGCTAAGGGTACTGAGGTCCCGGATTTGGAAATTCCGTGTTAAAAATAATCGAAATGTGATCGAGAACCGTTAGTATCTCTGATAATCCGATTGTTAGTTTTCCCTTCTTTTGTGAAATTTGATATTTTTACCGAAACATCGGATATTCAGTCAGATCGGATCGACTCGCATTCACTTATTGTCTGAATCGGATAACAAAAAGTGTTATGTGGATAATTCATATATCTCTACAACGTGTAAATGAATTAACGCAAAATGAGAAAGCCGTTTCTTCGGACCATCAAACGGAACAACTTTTACTATGGGACCAACTCTGAAATCGCGAAAAAAAAATCAGCTGTTATATACATTTTTATATTTTTTTTGTTATTAAATTTTGTATTAAACAGCTGATTTTTTTTGGCGATTTCAGAGTTGGTCCCATAGTAAAAGTTGTTCCGTTTGATGTTCCGAAGAAACGGTTTTCTCATTTTGCGTTAATTCATTAACACGTTGTATAAGCAAATGTAGGGAGAAACTTTAAGTAGGACTAGTTTTTGCCCGCGACTTCGTCCGCGTGGACATTCGGAAAACCCCTAGGGAACTTTTGACCGGGATAAAAAGTGACCTATGTTTTAACTAGAGATGAAACGGATAGTGGTTTGGCCGGATACCGGATATTCGGCTAACCATGTGGAGTCCCGCCGGATATCCGGCGGGACTTAGCCATTTGGTGCATCGCACGCACACACACTTGCGTAGGCGGCGCGCGAACGATCGGGTGGACTCGGTTCGATTCGGAATTATATTTCTTAAGTGACACTAAGACTAACTAAATAAAGCAAATAATTACTTAAAATATATTTTTTCATCCAGTTTTCTTTTTTTTAATTCGGCCGGATGCCTATCCGGCCAAATAGTAGTTATCCGGTATTCGGCCGGATAGTATAAACGCCGCCGGATAGGCCGGATACCGGATAGTTACCGGATATCCGTTTCATCTCTAGTTTTAACCCAGGCTATAACTATCTGTGTGCCGTTCCAAATCCGTTCAGCTGTTCTTTACGCGATTGAATAAGAAACATCCAAACATTTAAACATCCAACATCCAACTCCGATTTGTATCTAAATAAAATACTGCAAATTGCATTCGAAAAAAAAACAAAGGTTTTCGACCCCGCAATTGTACAGTGGTTTTCAACCTTTTAACTTTTATTCTTTCGAGCCAACGCGCGGTGTTAGGTTACATCCGATAAATAATGATCGGAATTCAAAACCGGACCGTAAACGTAAAACCGGATAATTTATCGATTCGATTCTCGAAGTTAATTGATTAATAAAAAACATTATTTTTTGTTCTTTCTTAATTCTTGGTCGTATAACAAAGAGTTGCGGTTTATAACCATTTATATTTGATGGGGAAATAAAATTTAATGGTAGTGAGTGTGTAGTGAGTAAGGATTTTCTTTAATAAAACTGTTGGTAGGTATTTTATTGGGAAGTTGAATAACTGTAATGTTTTTCTGCGCCTTAACTAAGCTGCATGAAGTAGGTACTTTGTTAAGTACTTACAGGCTGTTTCGAAAGTACTCTTTTTTGGGATATAAAGGTGAATGTATTTCATGCGGTGTCACTTAATAAATTCTACTAATATTATTAATGCAAAAGTAGGTGTGTGGGAGTGTTTGTTACTTTTTCATGCCTAAAAGGCTTCAGCTAGATAAATTTTGATGAAATTTGGTTGGTAGACACACTAGGACCTGGATTAACATACTTATAGGCTTACATCATATCAGCCGCACGACACCCACTGCTGGATATAGGCCTGGTTATAGGCTTTACATCCTTTTTATCCTAGTCAAAAGTTCCCTAGGGTCCACGCGTATGATGTTGCGGGCGGTCGCTAGTATGTAAAAAAATTATAGCTAGATACAGAATCAAAAGTAGGTATTGACCATTTTTATTGGGTTTAACGGCACTGGGTTCATCTAGTCAGGGTTGGCAGATTCAAATTTCAAATTTTTCCCAGATCTCATGTTTCACCAAAATGATAAAGTTTGTTAGAGGAGAAGATTTAAAATTTCCCCAAACACGATTCCTTTGTGCCCTTGTTTGATTGATTTTCTTTTCTCCCCAATTATTAAAGTTTTCCCCAAAATTACGAACAAATCAAATCTACAAATCCTGGATCTAGCCATCATTTAGTTACAAGACGCTAAAGCCACAACAATAACTATAAAATGTTTAATATGGCAATAGATAGAGACAAATGACAAGTAACGAATGTACATAAAAGTCGCAGTTCAATGAATATTTTGTAAAGAAAAATATGTAGGTAAAGTCCTAGTCACTGCTGCATCGCATGGTCACCCTTATTAGGGGCCACTTATTATTCCACAAAAGTTCCGTACATCATTGGTACATCATAGACCAAATGAACAAACATTGTGTTGTACAACTTTATTATTTACGGTAATAAATTATTTATAAGATTCCCAAAATATCTCTATTATTAGATTGATCAATGCTGAAGCTTATGTTTTTGTTTTGTATAAAGTTACTTAGCATAACTCTGACCTAAGATTTAGAACTTGGCGCCATTGTAAGTTTTGTTCAGGTCAAAAATACCTAAGTACCCACGATGCCACACGTAGCTCGGAGTCGGAGGGTGGACCAGAGTTCATATAAATCCTGGCATCATTCTTTAAGTGTCATAATTATGAAAACATGGTGTGGGAGGTTTATCTTTTTATATAGAAAACGTTAAGTTGTAGCCACAAAAAAAACAAAAAATTAGCTAAAGAGATTTTCTAGTAGCTACAAGTATTAAATTGCGTATAACCTCATTGATTGTAAAAAAAACACAAATAATATCACCACACAAATAATATCACCAAAAACATTATTTTTGGCGTAAATGATAGCGGAAACTTATTGAATTCTACCTAGTACTAATATCTATTCTGTGATTCTACATCAAAATACACCTTAACGTACTGTGAAGTTGCTCCAATTACTCTTATTCAAGAAAGATATCACCTCTAAATATCGGATATAATATAATATTATGTTTTTATGTAAAGGTATAAACATCCTTGACTCGGGATCATTTAATGCTTTGTAGCTCATATCGCACAAAAATATGGCCTAAATTCTTTACTAAAAATTCATCAAAATTGGTTCAGCATTGATGAAAATATAACAGGAGAGATAGAGAAAATTACTTTGAAATTTTAATGATGTATCCATAAAAATCTTCAGTGCAGTAAACATAAGGTATTTCATTACACCGTATTTACCATATCAATGGTAAATCATACGGGTACTTGTAAATAGGAGCGTGTAATAAGGGTGTCGCTTAGTGCTGCGCGTGCTTTGCCTGCCAATGTGATAAGGGGTTGCTCTCGGTGACGAGCGGAGCGATTAAAAAAAAACAAATAAGAATATCGTTTTTTTTTCATTGTAGGACGGGAACCTAAAAGCAGTAAAACAGAAAAGTATTCTATGGTGGCCATTACATGCTCATGCAAGCGTCAGTCAAATTCCATCGTTTGACTGTTGGTGACTGATGGAAAGAACAAATCAACTTAATGCAACCATCAGTCACTACATTACATGGTAGGTTATTTGTCAGTCACAGTAATTTACTGTGACTGACAAATAACCTACCATGTAATGTGACTGATGGTTGCATGAAGTTGATTCAGTAAACGTAATTCATGACTGTCATGACGCTTGTATGAGCGTGTAATGGCTGCCTTAGTAACATGGCGAATTTTATAAAATACGTTTCAAATTTAAATAACAATAGGTTGTGATTTGTACAATGTAAAAAACTTATAATGGAAAACTACCTCTATATTAACAAACGACAGTAGAATATTGTATGCATAGCTATACGGTAGAGCAGCATGGGCGCGCCATTCCTCGCGATGGAAACACTTTCCCATTATGCTTCAAAATTATTGTTTCTGTTGAAAGTGTCTGCTACTTTATTTATAAGTCTACTTTGAAAATTATTTACAGGTTGCATTTTTATTCACTCTCCAAATTTTAAGGATGTTTTCAGTCCATGAAACTGAACAACTTTCTCCGTAAAACATGTCGAAAATTCGAAATACGTCACAAAATTTTGGTCATCCCGTGCTAAACTGATCACGTTATCTTTTTGATTTGTGTGGAAAATAATTTTTTTTACATGTTTGACCCTATGTTTTTTTTTTAACTTTCATGGACTGAACACATCCTTAATATTTCGGGAGTGAATAAAAAGGCACCATGAGTATATAAAAAAAAATGAGTCAAAAAGGTCGGTCAAAGATGATATCAGTTCACTGTCTTTTAACAAATCGCTACACCTCCCACCATGTCCTCACTGCATCCAAACCGAATTTGCAACACGATTCAGGCGTAAGTTACAATTTGTGGAGTGGATTCGCTAACTCGAAACGTCTGGCAAATATTACAGGGTGGCTTCAAGTTATGAAGCTAGGATTAACGAGTGTTTAAATCAAATATATTTTTTTGCGTTCGGCACAATGCCGGAATATGACTTGTCCTTCACACTTTTATATCGGCACAGCCATTTATTTGTACCCACTGCTGGGGCACAGGCCTTTCTTATGGATGGATAAAGAGGATGGGCCATAACCCACCACTCAGGTCCAATGCGGATTGGTGGGTGTTAACGAGTGCAACGGCTTAACGTGCCTACCGCACGGAGGAGCTCTAGATAATACATTTTTGGTTACCCATCCCATGACCGACCCTTGAAATAGTTGCTTAACCTCAACAATCGCAAGCCAATGCGCTATCCCACTGCGCCATCGAGCTCCTCATTTATGGGCATAGCTATTTCGTATAGTCCTTTTCTTCCATTCCTTCCTATCACTCGTCATCTCCTCATCCACACCCTTCACATTCATATCATTCCGCACACAATCCATCCATCTTTTCTGTGGTCTTCCTCTTACTTTCCAGCCCTCAACATCCATATCCATTACTCTTCTAGTAACATGCCTTTCATCCCTTCTCATAACATGCCCAAACCAAGCCAATAAACAATATTTAAATAATATGGATTAAAAACACCCATTATCTTAACCCATGATATGTATCTTCTATAAAGGGTTTTGACTTAAACCTTGACTTTGACCTTGACCTTGAAGTTGACTTTGACTTTCACTTTCCTCCTCCTAGTCATTTTATCATCCAGAGTGTTATGATTTTGTACTGAATTTCAAAATGTAACTCGTTGCTCGTGGGCGCGGGGAGGAGCGCGACATCCTCTCGCTCAGATATTATAATGAAGGCAGTAAGCTAACCGTTTCAGAACCCTTTACAGAGGATTCAAAGAATGGGAGTCGATAAACATTATTAAAAATCTTCAGTAAGTCAATTGTAGACTCATAATTACCTACTACAATGCTGAAATGTATGTAAACGCTCTTATAGTTCACCGCAACATTCTAGTAAGTAGAGTACATCGTCAATATAACGAGCCGGTAATCAATTAATGCTACACTGAGTTAAAGTAGTTGTGGAACGAACAGGTGAAATGTTGCTGGTACTCGGAGCTGTTCCGATATTGATGGAGCTAAGTGATATACGTAGCTGTTTCCCGGAACTGTTCCGGTATCGATTGCGATCCATCTGGCACTGTTAATTAATTTGTCGGGATCGGAAGATATTTGTTTGACATATTAATCTTGTATCTTAAGTCTGTAGTTATATCATTACTTGTTCTGTTTTATAAACAATCTTCACCCAACTCTTTATTGAAAATAATCATTTTTAAAATACAACAAATGGTTTTCTACACGAAGATTACGAAAGAAGTTGATTTTTAATTAGAGATGGAACGGATATCCGGTAACTATCCGGTATCCGGCCCATCCGGCGGCCTTATAACTATCCGGCCGAATACCGGATAACTACTATTCGGCCGGATACGGCCGGATAGGCATCCGGCCAAATTAAAAAAAAGTCTGGGAAAAAACATATTAATTATATTTTTATGTAATTATTTGCTTTATTTAGTTAGTCTTAGTATCACTTAAGAAATATAATTAGTTTTAAGACCCGAATCGACCCGAGTCCACCCGATCGTTCGCGCGCTGCTTACGCAAGTGTGTGAGTGTGCGATGCACCAAACGGCTAAGTTCCGCTGGATATCCGGCGGCCGGATATCCAGCTATCCGGCCACATGGTTGGCCGAATATCCGGTATCCGGCCAAACTGCTATCCGTTTCATCTCTATTTTTAAAATGAAAAATTAATTTAATAGGACAACATATTTTTAAATATCGATCAAAGTTTCATAGATGTACGAGAACTGCCAAAAACTGTTTAAGTACTAATGAAAACTGTACTTTTTTATGCATAAATAACGGGATAGTGCTCACCTCACCTGATGTTAAGTGACGATAAGGCCGAAGATGGAAGTGCACTACACCCGGAATCCTCATCACTGAAGAACTGGCTATCTTACCTCTAACTGACGGAACACAACATTTTTAGGGTTCCGTACCCAAAGGGTAAAAACGGGACCCTATTACTAAGCCTCCGCTGTCCGTCTGTCTGTCTGTCACCAGGCTGTATCTCATAAACCGTGATAGCTATGATTTGACAGATGATGTATTTCTGTTGCCGCTATAACAACAAATATTAAAAATATAATAAAGTAAATATTTAAGGGGGGCTCCCACACAACAAACGTGATTTTTTGCCGTTTTTTGCTTTATTTCAATAAAGACAACAGGTAGACAGTTGAAATTTTCACAGATGATGTATTTCTGTTGCCGCTATAATAACAATTTATAAAAACCGAATAAAATAAATATTTAAGGGGGGCTCCCATACAACAAACGTGAGTTTTTTTTTTTGCCGATTTTTGGTACGGAACCCTTCGTGCGCGAGTCCGACTCGCACTTGGCCGGTTTTTTTTAAATTGTTGCTATGGCCATAGGCGGCCATTACACACGTCAATCTGGTGTGATCTGATCAAAACAGCAGATTGATGGAATTTGATGCGGTTGGTTTGCGACGTTACACGGTCAATCCAGCGAGATCTGGATCGCAGTAGATCTTGGTAGATTGACAATCTACCACGATCCACGGTGGGCTTTGGCAGGGTTGCCAACTTTTTGCATTAATTTTCGCGTGATATCGATCGATGACCTGAGTGGTGCAGTATTCAACATGCCAGTCTACCGCGCAAGAGATCCTGGGTTCGATTCCCGGACGTAATTGAAATGATGAATTTTAATTTCTGTGACGGTCTGCGTATAATAAGTACCTATCTATTTCGAAAAGTAAGTAAGTACCTAGTAAAATCTGTTGTCTAGCACCCATTTTATGCCTTGATTAGTTAGGGTTAGATGAATATCGATATTTAATTTTACACGCACAGGTGTGTAAAATTTCATCAAAATCAGTTCAGCCTTCTGAAGCTGAACTGATTTGGATGAAATTTGGCACTCAGTTCATAGCTTGGTAATATCGTATTATAAATTTTAATACGATTTTTTATAAATTTTAATACGATATTACCAAGCTATGAACTGAGTGCCAAATTTCATCCAAATCAGTTCAGCTTCAGAAGGCTGAACTGATTTTGATGAAATTTTACACACATCATTTATAGTTTATAGCCTGGTATAGTATAAATATCGAGGTAAAATAGTATTTTTCAAAACATTGCAAAAAATGGGAAATTTATGAAAAAATATAGTCCTCATTTATTTTTAACTAGCTTCCTTTAAAAATTAAAAATAGGGTACATACATAGGGTAGGTACTTCCTAGGGTACCAAACTAACTGTGTGCCAAATTTTATCATCTTTTACTGCAATCCAATATTTTTAACCGACTTAAAAAAGGAGGAGGTTCTCTTTTCATCTGTATATTTTTTAAGGGATTCTTCAAATGCCCACGCGCATGTAGTCACGGCCGGAAAGAAAGTTAAAATAAATATGGGTTTTATTTTTTATAAATTTCCCAAATGTACTACAAATTAGTTTCAATGTTTAAAATAATTAAAATGCCTAGGGTACCTTTGATCGAGATAAAAAATATAAGTTTTAATCCAGACTATAAACTGTTTGCCAAATTTCATCCAAATCAGTTCAGCTTTCATAAAAAACAAATATACAGACGAAGAGAGAACCTCCTCTTTTTTTGAAGTCGGTTAAAAACATCGGATCGCAGTAGATTGTGCTAGATTGTCAGTAGGGCATGCACCCGGTTCCGTTTTTTCATACAAATTCCTACACAGAACCGGGTAAGTATACCCGGTTCTTTGTATGAAAAACAGAACCGGGTGCATGTCGTAATTGTCAGTCTACCATGGTAGATTGACAAACTACCACAATATGCTTGCATCGGATCGCGGTAGATCTTGGTAGATTGTCAATCTACCACAATCTACCGCGATCCGATGCAAGCATATTGTGGTAGATTGTCAATCTACCATGGTAGACTGACAATCTAGCACAATCTAATGCGATCCGATGTTTTTAACCGACTTCAAAAAAAGAGGAGGTTGTTTTTCTGTTCGTCTCAGTAGATTGTGTATCGCAGTAGATTGTGCTAGATTGTCAGTCTACCATGGTAGATTGACAATCTACCAAGATCTACTGCGATCCGATGCAAGCATATTGTGGTAGATTGTCAATCTACCATGGTAGACTGACAATCTAGCACAATCTACTGCGATCCGATGTTTTAACCGACTTCAAAAAAAGAGGAGGTTGTTTTATGTTCGTCTGTATGTTTTTTTTTGGGTATTTTTCAAATGTCCATCCGGATGTAGTCGCGGGCGGAAGCTAGTTAAAAATAAATATGGGCTATATTTTTATAAATTTCCCAAAAGTACTACAAATTAATTTAAATGTTTAAAGAAATAAAAATGCCTAGGGTACCTTTGACCGAGATCAAAAATATCATAAGTTTTAATCCAGACTATAAACTGTTTGCAAAATTTCATCCAAATCAATGCAGCCTTCATAAAAAACAAATATACATACGAACAGAGAACCTCCTCCTTTTTTGAAGTCGGTTAAAAATATCGCATCGCAGCAGATTGTGCTAGATTGTTTTTTAATGATTTTTCGAATGTCCACCCACGCGGATGTAGTCGCGGGCGGAAGCTAGTTAAAAATAAATGTGTACTACATTTTTATAAATATCCCAAAAGTAAGTACTATAATGTTGAAATGTTTTGAAAATAATACTTATACCTCGAAAAAAAGGTGCCAACCCTAAGCCAGACCAAGCCAGATTGACGTAGATTGACAATCCAGCACAATCTGATCACGCCAGATCGCGCCAGACCGCGCCAGATTGAAACAGATCGCGAACAACGTTACACAATCAATCTCTGTCAATCTTTGTCAGTCTGGCGCGGTCTGGCGTGATCAAATTGTGTGTGTAGTGGGTGCCATAGTAAAACTATGGCGCCAGATTTAGGTAAAATGGTGGTAGCTAGCCAGGCGGACTTGAAATAAGCCCTACCACCAACCAAAACTATTGTCTACTTGACTATAATCTAAATACTTAACCACCCACAACCCGTGTGGGTTCTTAAATCCCCACACCATTGTTGAATCTACTTTGTTCCTATAGAAATAGCAAACAATAGTTTTTAGGGCAGCGTTTATGTCATATTTTTATGGTTCCTCTGATTAATCGTCGGTCGTATCTAGGGTTACGTTGAAAAACAAGGTAAAATCGCCTTTATGCACAACAAAATAAGGTCTTAGATTTGAATGGATTTGGTGTATTGTTCGATGGGTTATGGAGAAATTTGAGATGGTTGTTTGTATAAGTGCTTATTGGCAAACGTTCTTTATTACGAGTAATATTCATCGAAGGTTTTTTAGGGTAATAACATGCCCCGATATCAAATTTAATAAATAGAATATGTAAGAGCATTTTTAACGGTTTGCTTTTTACCATTGAAAATGGTTATCAGATGCAAATCGCCTGAGACGTATTTTTTGGCCATATCTCCGAAGATTTTGGGAAGATCGAAATGAAAATAGTACCAGAAGTTGAGGAATTTATCGAGACACGTGTGAAAATTTGAATTTTGAAAATCTACTGGTAATTTTTTTTTGGAATTTTGCGAAATTTCAAAAATTCCGGGTTTTTTGGGGATGTTTGTTTACTAAATTGTAAATATTTCGGAAAAAAAACCTACTTAAGAAAAAAAAAGGGTCCTAGGGTATAAGTTTAACTATCAAATGGCGAAATAATTTTAAAATCGGTTAATAATTGTGACCTGTAGGTGGTCCCTTTAGATTTGGAATTGTAGTAAAACGGCTGTTTCCGTACATAAAAAGTGACGATACCATGACGATCAGTCAATAATCATAGAAGCTATCTATGATTATTGACTGATCGTCATGGTAATAGTTTTAAAATATGCAGAAGCAGACGAGCAGTGCATTAGTTGGAATTTTGAAAATTGTTTAATATTATTTAGGCTGCGTCGATGCCGTCAGCGTCACAATCGTAAAAATAAATATAGTAGTAAGGTAGAAACCTACCTAGGTAACTTTAAAAATATAATAGGACTTTGCATTTGATTTGATTTTGGTTTTTCGTAAATTTTTGTGTTCATTTTCAATGCTCCGATTCTTGCGGGGACTGTAAAATCTGTGAATTTTTGTATAAGAAGGTACAGTAAAATAAGCATGCATTGTGTTTTGGAAAAATATAATTTTAGCCTTTTAGCCCCTGGACTAGGGTTATGCATAGGACATCAAATTTTTGTACCATGTACTTTTACAGTTTCAATATTTTATTGTTATTTTTCTCGTCATTTGTAAACGCAGGTATTACCGAGGTAAAATCAAGGCTTTAAGGTTTAAACATTCGAAATAAGAATGTCCGATCGTAAAAACAGTTACAAGTAGTTATATATTTTCTAATACTTTGAGTTTAGGACTTTAGCAATCTATAAAGTGTGAGATAGGTTTTCAGTAAATATGTAAAGAAAAAAATTATTAAACATTAAAAGCCGGATGAAGCTAATTACCGAGGTATGCTTAAGTGATTGGAGCTAATCATAATCATTTATTGCACACGAAACACAGGTACATTTACAGTCAGGTCTTATAACTAAATACAGTTTCACTGGCTTCCACCTTTACAGGCGATACGCAAAGAAAAAAAAAACGAAAAAAAGTCAGAATATTAGTATTATCAAAGTTAAAAAAAAATTGAATAAATATAGTTTAAAGTGATACCAATAATAAAATAAAAAATGACAATTTAAATGCCAATAAAAATGTCAATAAATGATGTCAATAATAATAACGTTAATAAACACAAAATACACAAATCTGATAACAAACTAATCGTCACAATATCGAAATGTCAAGTAAAAAACAAAACTCATGATTTCTTACACTCAAAAAATTCCTTTAAACTATAGAAGTTGTGTGCGGTAAATTTACCTTATCATCAATAGTGACACCCAGAAATTTGGTAGGTATTAGAAACTTCCTTTACTTTACTTATATTAAGTTTGAAGTTATACTTAGTATGCTTCGATTTATTAAATTGCATAAGGACGGATTTGTTAAGGTTAATTTTCAAGTTATTGTCATCAAGCCAAACGCATAAAGAGTCAATTGTATTATTAATGTCAGTTTCATGTTGAGCAATTGAATTATCAAATTTATCAGTGGTCACTATAATTGAAATGTCATCTGCATAAAGAATACAATTATGGTCAATACATTCACTCATGTCATTAATATAGAGAAGAAATAAAACGGGACCTAAAATGCTTCCTTGTGGAACACAAAATTTATTTTCACAATAGTCAGATGTAAACGTCACCAATTCTTGATTTATTACATTACTCACAGAGACACACTGCTTACGATTCTTTAAATATGAACTAAACCATTGTAGTGAAATACCCATTAGTCCAAGCGATTCTATTTTTTTTTAAATAAAATGTCATGTGAGACATAGTCAAAGGCTTTGGTCAGTCAGCTAATACCGCGAATCGTGATTCTATATTTTTATTATTTTTGTACCGAGGGTACAAAAATAATAAAAATAATAGTCATTTTGGTTCCGTACAAAATCTGTAATAAAAACAAATATAGTTCTAAATTTCGTATAGGTATTGTTTCTAGAGAACCCTAAACTCAAAAATAAATGCTGTTAACAGTCGGTATTAGATTTCTATGGTGAAAGTAATACCGAGTAATAACACTCGGTAATAGCTTCTTATACAACTTATTACCGAGTAATGGCTTGTTTTCACCATCGGTAATAGCTTCATCCGCGATATTGTAAATATTCTGATTCCGAGGGATAAAAATTGATTAATTTTAAATAGAACAAAAGCTTAATCGATAGCCAATGTAGTTACCTAAACATATACATGACATTTGAATTAAGTACTGACGTTTAAAATACAGACGTAAGTAAGTAAGGTTTCATGTCGTATTCAATTTAGTGCTCTCATACAAATTTTTTTATGGGACAATTTAAGATAAAAAAATAAGAGTTCTAGTGCAATTTTCATAGCACGGAAATAGTTTTTTTACAATAAAAATACAATGTTATTTTTAGTTAATACAAAACCTCTTGTGGGGTTGAGCAGACCATCAAACTGAACAACTTTCATTATAGGACCAAGTCGAAATCACGAAAATAAATCAGCTGTTCTATAGAAAAGTATAATCCTACTTCATGGAAATGTATGGAACAGCTGATTTTTTTTCGTGATTTCGTGGTTGGTCCCATAATGAAAGTTGTTCAGATTGATGGTCTGATCAACCCCACGAGAGGTTTTGTATTAACTAAAAATAACCTTGTATAATTAATTACCTAAACGAATTACCAAATCATTTGGGTAACTGCTATATACAATTTTCTTAAAAAATTAATAAAACTATTGGTACTGATTTACGCTATTACCGAGTACACCGCGGTTAATACATTCAAGAAGAAAATTATGAAGCTATCACCGCGGTATTTTGTTTTTATTTACTGTCGACAAATAGTGCAAGATAAACGAAAATTAGATAGTTACAATAATGACTGAAACTATAATCCACCTTGTGACCTACTTCGAATCTGCATAAATGGTTTCTTTACGACACATTAACCTTAGCAAAACATTTAGTGTACTTACATTAAGCGACTTGCGTTTATAGAGGGTGTCCTAAAACTTTGCCACATGGAGGGAAAGTACTTTAAATATTGAAGATAGGAAATTTTACTGAAAGAAGACTTCATTTTATTTTTAAAATTAATGCGAACTGCATTCAATAATTTGTTTAAATATCGCATTATTTCCTATACAAATTGATACAATACGTAAAATTCAAATGTAAAATTTCATGGTCTTCCTTTTGTTTAAGATGCTGTATTTATTAACAAAAAATAATCCTAATGAGTAACCCTTTCGATCGGTATCGTAAAAATAAAAGATTTTTTTTTCTAATTTGGTGGGTTCGATTCCTGGTTATGGCATGAGATTTTTCGAAAATCTTTTAATACAGTTCCAATTATTTTAAAAATCAAAATGAAGTCTTCTTTCAGTAAAATTTCCTATCTTCAATATTTAAGGTACTTTCCCTCCGTGTGGCAAAGTTTTGGGACACCCGGTATATGAACGTCGTGTTTCGGCGCCGACTTGGAGCAAACTAATCGTTGTTTTGTTTTTCTGCTTTGTTGTGCACAGTGCGCCACGGATCCATTCACACGGATATAAATTGATCTTTCATAAAAGTTTAACTTTTTGAGTAAAATATTCCTGTAATTGCTGAAAACTACAATTATATTACATACCTCGGTGGTACCTGCAGATTTTTGACAACCGCGGTAATACCTGCGTTTACCTTAGGTATCTATATTTTATTGAATTCGGAAACATAAAATCCTTACCTCTAGATGTTAGGTTAGGAGCTGCGATCAAAAATAGCCTAATAATTTGAAAAAAAAAGAAGTTTTGCACAAACTAGTTTTTTCTGAAAAATAAGTAGATCGACTTTATCTTTCTTACTGACGTCTTCAGAAAAACAGTTTAAATGTTATACTTAAATACATCCTCGTGAGAACAAACGACTTAACTGAAAATTTAAAACTTTTAACCCAGTAGGATAGTGCTTCTCCTTGATTTAACATTATTGCTCACTGCAGTTTCGTTTCAAAGAAAATTATGTTCTCTCTTACCTAGTTAAAGTTACTCAGAGTTTACTTCTGTTAAAGGCAACACGAGTTTTGAATTTCTAAGATACTGTTTTAACATTTATTTGACGACGTCATCTAAAACTATACAATCTAAAATGAGACAGTTTTGTTTAAAATGTAATGTTACTTACAAATAAGTATCATCTTCTTGCACAAAAACTAGCCGAACAGAAGCACCCGTTTTCCCGAGCGGGGGGTTCACGAGTATGACGCACTCACACAGTGGCGTGCCCAGGCTTACATAGTAAAGCAAGCCGAATCCTCAAATCAAACAATTTTTTTTCAGCTCAATACAAGCAAAAAAACAATGCAAAAAACACCGCCCAGCGCCATCTAGACAAATTCATAGATAACTCGCAAAAAACACCAAAAGCACAGTAGGCACCAACTCGTAGGTACACTTTCACAGATCACACAACAGTTAATAAACATTTCAATCCATCACAAGGGACCATTATCAATCATTAAACTGAAGTTTGAACTCATTTTTAACATAAAAACACTAATAAAAGCAAAACAATTTTGTTGTTTCAAAACAGCTGTCGTCACAGATTGAAGCAATTTCACACTGCTCAGTGCATAGTACCATGGGCAACAGCGTCGCTTAACCACTGCTAAGGTTAAAATCGCTTGCACACCGCGCCCGCTGTCACATACGTTTAGTTCGTGTAGGGGCGATACGCGCGCACACGAATTTTGTTGCTAACTGGTTAAGCGACGCTGTTGCACATAGTACGTGCAGTCTAGCAAACTGTGTTATACTTCAGACGCATGCAGGCTTTTGATCGGCTTCTTATTTCTCATAGAATCTATAGTACGTACAGCAGTATGCATATGATGCGGTAGCAGTTTTGTTAAAGTAAGAAGAGAGCGGATATACACAGATCGCAAAGCCCGGTTGCAAGCCAACGAGTGCGAGGGAGATGAAATGCATTTTGTAGGGTTTATTGAGGAAAGTAACGCAGTTTAGCGACTTATCTATCGATCAGTTGTTGTAAAAAAATAATTTGTGGTTATTGATTATTGAAAATTAACATTCGTTAATAATATTGTTTTGTTGTTATTAATTACGATTCATTAATAGTGTAAGTAAGTTATTGTTAGGGCAAGCCGGGCTTTTCGGCTTGTATGGGGGTACCGCCACTGCACTCACACTTCGCTTCAATCAACGTCAATTTTCAGAAGCAAAAGACTATATAAGATTTTATGTAAACTAGGAAAGTAATTTCATCTAAGTATCAAAATTGTTAAGGAAAAATATTTTTTGTTAGTGGTCTCATTTACCATACATACATACATACATGGACTAACAGGCAGAGACTATGGATCGCCACCTGCTACGATCCTTGCACACTTCTTTCGCTTCATTCATATCCATCAATCTTTTCATACATGCCCTGCGGTTTTTGTCACTGCGTACACCAGCTTTTTTTATAATAACCTCTATTTAGTCCGCGTAGGTTTTTCTGGGACGCCCTCGTGCAATCGTTCCTTCCACATTCGCACAGTATATCTCTTTCGTGATTCGCCTTTCATTCATCCTCTCTAAGTGACCAAACCACCGGAGCATTCCTTTCTCAATTCTTGTCACTATATCATCTTTCAGACCACACCTTTTGCGAATCACCTCATTGCTCACTCTATCACTCAGTTTTACTCCGCATATTTTCCTCAACGATCGCATCTCTACCGCATTTATTCTGCTTTCATTCTTCTTCTGCCATACCCACGATTCACTTCCATACATCAGTGTCGGTACCAGCACTCCGCTATGAATAGCCATTCGCGCCTTTGCAGAAACGGTTTGGCTACTCATAACCGAGTGTATAGCACCACTCACCGAATTTGCTTTCTTCACTCGTCTTTCTATGTCTTCCTCACTCTTTCCGTCCCTTGTGAACAAACTCCCCAAGTATACAAACTCACGGACTTGTTCCACTTTTTCGCCACCTAACATTACCGTACAGTCAGTCATTTCTTCATCTCTCTCAAACACCATCACTTTAGTCTTAGTTACATTCACTTTCATCCCTTTTCTCACAAAATCATCATTCATAACCGACATCATTTCCTGCAACTCTTGCGCAGAAGACGCAAGTATAACTTGGTCGTCAGCGTAGAGGAGGCACTTGATTTGAGTCCCATTCATCACAACCCCACAGTCACGTTCTTTCAGACCTTTCATACAACTGTCCAAAAACAGATTAAAGAGCCATGGTGACGCAACACATCCCTGTCTGACACCCCTAGAGATGCCAAACCAATCAGTGTATACGCCGTCAATCCTGACGCATGCACGGGAATCCTCATAGAGAGATTTCAGTGCATGAATCAGTCTGCTCTCCAATCCGTATTCGGACAACACCTTCCATAGCTCATTCCTGTCAACTCGATCGTAGGCCTTCTCCAGGTCCACAAAGGCACAGTAAACCTTTTTGTGCTTAGCCAGGTGTTTTTCGGTTAAGCACCTCAAGGAGAAGACCTGATCCGTGCATCCCATTCCCTTTCTGAATCCCGCTTGCACATCCCAAATACTCTGATCAGTTTTTTGCATCACTCTTTCAATCAGTACCTTTGCATACAATTTACTGACAATGCTGAGAAGACTGATCCCGCGGTAGTTTTTAGCATCCTGCCGTGACCCTTTCCCTTTGTACAGCGGCACGACCACGGCTTTACGCCAATCTTCCGGCACTTTGCCACTGTTCCAACATTTATTAAAGATCAGGCACAGCCAGGACGCAACCAGCTCTTTCCCACCTCTCAACATTTCAACAGTAATTCTGTCATATCCTGCTGCTTTCCCTTTTTTCATGCTCTTCATTGCACTAATAATCTCATCCATATATATATCTCTTTCATCCACTTCTGTCTCTTCCTCGTCTTCCACCCTTTTATCCGAGGCTTCTAGCATAGAGCCATCCGCCTCAAACAAACTCTCAAAATATTTCATCCACTCCTGTAGTACACCTTTTTCATCTGTCACTAGCTCACCTTTTTCATCTCTTATCACATTCATTTTAGACTTATGTGATCCACTTCGAGACGTTTTCACTTGTTTCCAAAACAATTTTATATTGTCTCGAAAGTTATCACAGAGTTTGAAGTCACACTTTTCTTTCATCTTTCTCTTTTTTTCGTCTACTTTTTCTTTCACTACTTTCTTAATCCTCTTAAACTCCCTTGCAACTGTATCAACATCATCTTCTGTAACACTTACATTCACTCTTTTACTGGCTTTGATGGCCAGCAGATCCTGCCATACTTTTTTCTTTTCATTCACTATCTGTCTTACCTCACTATCCCACCAGTTTATTGGGGGAGCATTCTTCCTTTTACTCACTCCACATATTTCCTCAGCTGTTTCAGTCACATCTTTTTTAAACTTTTCCCAAACTTCCTCAAGCTTGCCATCTTTCACTTCAGCCACATTTCCCAATCGTTCTTTCAATTTGCACAAATATGTCTTTTGCACTTCCACTTCATCCAGGTTCTCAACTTTTACTCTAGTCAGCTCCGTTGTTGACACTGTGGGACGATGACGCCAACTTTTGAACAGACCACTAACCCGAGATACTACAAGAAAGTGGTCTGTTCCAATGTTACTACCCCTAAAGACCCTGGTGTCTACAACTCTGCCCTTCAGTCTTTCATCAACAATCACAAAATCGATCATACTCTTCTTTTCCCATTTACCACCTTTTCGTATAATATAAAATCAGGGATGTTAAGAAGTTCCGTTACTGAAACTATCGGATAACCGAAATAAAAATCTATCCGTGATGAAAATTGTGAATAATTTTGGAAAGGGGCGGTGTATAAATGAGACACGAATTTTCTGCTCGGCCGAGTCGACACACGTTAGCCGAACGTGTCACTTGCTGTTTGTTTATTTTTCTATTGTGTTTTATAATTTCCATAACCGAAACTAATGAATAATCAGAAATAATCTCATATCCGAAACCGTTATAATTGTTTCTACAATGTGATTTTTTGAACAGTGCACAAATTTTGTGGTATGGCTTAGTTATACCGTTGTCTATGGGACCAACTTAATCAGAACCGAAAAATAATCAGCTGTTCCATATATTTTGGTTGAGTAGATATTGACGTTTTCTATGGAACAGCTGATTATTTTTTTGCTCTGATTAAGTTAGTCCTATAAACAAAGTTGTTCTGAGGGCCTAGTACGAGTTGTGTTTCTCACCTCACTTTGCGAATAGTATCGAGTGAAAGAGAGGAAATCATGCGAGTGAGTGAACGAGTGAAAGAGAGAAAACGATAGTTAACTATTCGCAAAGTGAAGTGAAGTGGAAAAAAGAAGTGTGAAGTTAAAAAATCACCCTGTATATCCGTATCCGTCCGTATCCGAAATATCATATCCATAACATCCCTGTAAAAAAATATTTAACGTTCATATTTTAAACACTTTAATCAACCAGAGGCCAATGCAATTATCGACTTCCCAATCAGGCGAGTTTCGTTCGTTATCGTACACACAACGACACGTTACGCTACGTTCACACGGAGTCATGCCGGATCTGACTTTTGCAGGATACGGTTTAGTCACAATTTAATTTAATTTTTATCATCCCGTACCGCTAGAGAGTGGAACTCCTTACCTGAGTTAGGTACAATTCCCGTTTCCCGATAGGTACAATCTGGGGGCCTTCAAGTGGCGAGTAAATAGGTATCTTCTGGGCAAGCACGTTCCATCGTAGATCGCATCATCGCTTACCATCAGGCGTGATAGCGGGCAAGCGCTTGCCTATCTATCTTAAAAAATATATATGAGGTCACATGTGCATTTGAATTGGTTAAGATCCGGCTAATAACCGAAATGGGCAAAACTGAACACCCAAGTTTAGGACAGCAATCAAATTCGGTCACACGGCAAAATCTGACGGTTCAGTCCAAAAGCGCCTTTATAAATATGCGTTCACACGATCAAAACCGAATGCGTGTGATGTGAGCGTTCACACAATCAAAACCGAATGCGTGTGATGTGAACAGAATATTCGGTTGTGCCGTATACGGTAAAAATCCGATACGGTAAAACTTGACTCCGTGTGAACTTAGCTTTACATGTTGTTCTGCAAAACAGTTTTTAATTACGTAGACCATAAAAATAGTCTCAAGGTCAACCAACATGTTACGCTTTATATGCCGTCGTCTGTACCTACATATATGATAATGTCATTGAAACTCGTGTTTGATAAAATTATGCTAAATACCCCGAGTAACACATTAAATTTTCATGTTACCGAATTTAGCGTTTAATATTGAACTTAATATATTCATGTTCATGAATAAATTATTAATATTGTGAAAACAGCGTTAATTAATCTACTATATCATCAGAGTATGTTTAAGTACTCTTTAGGTAGTACTTTATCAGGATAACCCATATTTAATGTTCCCCAGTTCCCCAGGGCACAGGCTTTTCATAAAACCCATACCCACCACTCACCACGCAGCATCATTGTGGAAAGGTGGTTGTATGTAACGACTTCAAATAGAACCGGGACATAGCGGCGACACTTCCCTGTACGTGGAAGCTGCGACGGGGACATGTTTTGTCTCTTTCTATGTTGTGGTTTCGTGTATTTCGTTCTCATCACGCAAGACCGCGGAGTCTTTTCCGGATCTAGAATGATATCCAGTAAATATATATTGATCTAGGATCCATTGGACCCTCATAATTGGACCCTACATGGTAAACATGGTTCTTACCCATTGGACTTTCAAAACAGGAACGTACCTTGATCTGTGTACATTTATGTTTTTTGTACAGTGTACTTATCAAATTCAAACTGGCGATATCTAGTCAGTATATTTCATAGACGCTGCGCTCAAGAAGACCAACAAAGCGTGGAATAGAGAAGTTAACATCATACGGACATGAAATAAGACTTTTTAACGGATACTAGCGCGGTTTTATTGAAAGTACTTTGGTAATTAGTTGGTATTTGGTTTGATTTTTGATTTTCCGACGTTTCGGCACCTTTGCAGCTGCCGTGGTCACGGGGGACTGAAGTCACTCGTGAGCCTACCCTCAAGCGATGAATTTTTTAAGACGTTCAGAAATTTGACGACGTTCAGAAAGCTTGAGAAGTGAATGGACATGGTCTATGTAAAAAAGAGACAAAGGATCAAGTGACATGTGCCAACACTTTTTACAGTAAGAGCCCCTAGCGTCCCGCCTAGCAAATGAGCAATCACAGTTTGTTTGAAATATTTGTTAATCTTAATTAGAATTTAAAATAAAGGTATCGTGGAGCCATGGTGTCTTGTGCTCTAAGTAATTGTGATGTGACAAAAAGAAACAATCCAAGTAATCACACTTTTCACAGGTAAATAAGATATTGCCACACATTTCTTTAAAACCAAATTTCGCTACATTTATTCGTTTATCGACGAAGAAAACAGTATGAAACATAGTTTATTAATTTCCTTTGCCATATTATAGTGATATTTTATGAATCTAAGTCATATTTTACGTATCTCATATAAAATGTGTGCAATCGTTTTCGGATCACCTGTTTATTGACATTGTTGTTCTTTGACATTCTATTTCTATGGTATATTCTGTATATTTTTTTACTTCTTTCTCCGAATTAAATCCCAAAATGGCGTTAAATTCAAAATGGCCGTGTTTTGTCGCCCGATAATGTAGCTAGTGTAGCTACATTGCGACTCCAATTGACAAAAGCGACGGCCAATTAAAACTAGCACTTTATCCAAACCGGGTGAACCAAATGAATCTAAAGTTAGGGGTTCCGTAAGAAAAAGTTTGATTAAACTTCGAAAATAATAACTATGGTAGGTACCTACCAATGAGAATGTTGTTTCCGAATTACTTATAATTACCACCAATCAACCGCTAATTAAAATTGATGATTTAATCTAAGATAGGGAAGGAAAGGTGCTATATGAATTGGTGAAGTTACAGGAAAAAAAATTATGAAATCCGTAAAATAGCCGTTTTGCGCACTTATACCTGGCTGGGAACAGGGAAATAATTACTTTACTTTACTTACTTTACTTTATATTAATAATAAAATATAGGAAAAAGTAGCAGCCATTGGAGTAAAGAGGCAAGTAGAAAGGAAAGACAGATAGTAGCAGACGTAACAAAAGAGTATAGAAAAATATGTAAAAAAAAAAGTGAAATATGTAATAAAAACTTTTTAGTTATATGGTTCGCAACCAAGCTATTATCACATATCAAGAGGCGAAGTCCTTTAGATGCATCAGCCTCTCCTCGTTCCTACTGAAGACACTGGAAAAGATACTAGACAGACATATAAGAGAAACCATAGGCAAAAGTAAAAGACCACTACATGACAACCAACATGCTTATATGGAAGGGAAATCCATCGAAACAGCCCTTCACAACATGGCAGTCAGAGTAGAAAGATCAACTTCAAACAAAGAATACGCTTTAGCGTGCTTCTTCGATGTTGAAGGCGCCTTTGACAAAGCGTCTGCGCAATCTATAGTGGAAGCCCTAAACAGAGAAGGTGTAACAAAGCAAATATCAGGTTGGATCACCAATATGTTACAACACAGATCCATACAAGCAGAACTAGCAAATACCAAATACACCATCAAAGCTAGAAGAGGCTTTCCCCAAGGAGGCTGTCTGTCTCCATTGTTATGGTGTATCTTAATAGATGAACTAGTAACAAAGATCACTGCTATGCACATATACATCCAAGCGTACTCGGATGACGGCCTGTTACTTGTAAGAGGCAAAGTTCTAAGCGTGGTCAGAGATATAATGAGAAGCGGAATCATGACAACATTGAGATGGTGTAGGGACAAGGGACTGAACCTTAACCCTACAAAAACCAAACTAATGTTGTTCACAAATAAAAGAAAAATTGATAGTATGATCCCAATAAACATTGAGAATGTAGAACTTGAAATAGTAAAGGAGTTTAAATACCTAGGAATAGTCCTAGATAGCACCCTAAGTTACAGAACACACATAAAAGAAACTAGCAAAAAGGCAATGACAGCTCTCATGCAGTGCAGAAGAGTCGTTGGCAGGAATTGGGGCATGAAACCCGAAGTGGTCCAATGGATCTATAGGGCAATCATCCTACCGAGAATTCTCCACGGAGCACTAGTATGGTGGCATAAAGCACAACTAGAATATAACAGAAAAGAACTCACAAAGGTACAAAGACTAGCTAGCATCATGGTATCAGGAGCCATGAGAACAACTCCCACGGCCGCCTTAGAAATGATACTAGGCCTTAGTCCTATAGATCTTGAAATCGAAAAGAGGGCTACAGAACAATGGTTTAAGCTGAAAAGCACTAACCTATGGATAGGAAGACACACTGATAAAGGTCACGCAGAAATAGGGAAAAAGTACGAAGAAAACCTTTCTATGATACTGGTTAATAATGACCTAATAAAAAAGGAGAGAATATTCGACAAAAAGTACAGAATAAGCATCAGATCCAGAGACGACTGGAACCTAGAACAAGACAATCTGGATAGCACCGCAGTATGCTACACTGATGGGTCAAGAAAAGAATCAACTAAGCTATCGGGAGCTGGGATATACATAGCTAAACCCAACACTAAAAGAGCTACTTTCAATCTGGGCAGATACGCCAGCGTATTCCAGGCGGAAGTATTTGCAATATTGGAGTGCGCGCATATGATTAAAAGTGAGATAAGTGATCATAACGTAGGAATAATAATAATATATAGCGACAGTCAAGCAGCCATCAAAGCCCTTGACAAAACGGAGACCACCTCAGCCTTGGTGAAGGAATGCAAACAAAGCATTCAGGAACTTGCAAACTTGGCTGAGGTGGAAATTGCCTGGGTACCTGGACACGAAGGTAATAAAGGCAATGAGGAAGCCGACGAATTGGCCAGAACAGGGGCTGATGAACCTTTCATTGGGGCCGAACCAAGATTGCCAATCGCACATAGAATTACTAAGAACATTATTGAAATTCGAACAATCAAAGAAACCAACCAGAGATGGATGAAAAAAAAGGACTGTAGACAGTCTAAGATCTTCATCAAATCTGTTGACAAGAAGAAAACTAGAGAGTTGCTGAAACGAAGCAGGAGAAATATAAGAATGATTGTAGGAATACTGACAGGACACTGTGCATTAAACAGACACTTGTCAGTGATCAAACGGACAGAGGATCCCATCTGTCCGCAATGCAAAGAAAAAGAAGAAACAAGCTACCACTTCATGGCAGAATGCCCGATGTACGCATCACTGCGCTGGGAGCTCTTTGGAGCGGACAAGCTTAAGGAAGAGGATTTAAAGCAGTTAACGATAAGTCAACTCAGCAGGTATTGTAAGCTTACAGGTAGGTTTGAGGGTCCGACGCCGGTGGGGTAAATGATAACCCGCCTCCCCCCTGTGGGGATTTGGGGAAATGGGTGAAATGGTTCCAATCAAGGTGACTGATCACCCGTCCGGCTTTGCTGGTGTCCCCGCTTCTAAATAATAATAATAATAATAACCAAGCTATTCATAATGAAAAGAAATAAGACGAAGAAGGAGAGAAAGTTCAAGGCGAACAAGAGGAGAAAAAGTATGGAACAAGAAATAAAGAATAAAGATAAACTTGCCGTTCCAAGATTTAGGCTTGCAAAAACTAGAGGTTCATTTGTGGGGACAGGCATCAATTCAATTCAATTCAATTCAATATATTTATTGCTTGAAACTGTGTACAATTTTTTGCAGGTTACATTGCAGATTAGTAGGTAACAACAGTATACCCATAACGGGCTTGCAATATTTATCTTATAAACTAAAACTAATACATAAAAATATAAAATATGAAATATATTAGTGTTTAGATGCGTAGTACTCATCTAAAGTGTAAAATACATTATTGATAAGCCATTTTTTAAGTGCGTGTTTGATTTTTGGTAAATCTAGAGCCTTAATATCTGAAGGTAAATGATTAAATATTTTAATGCCCGTGCTGAAGGCACTTTTATGGTGATTAAATTCTCGTGGACTGTAGCTTTGCGGTCGTGATACGCAAGTAGGTAATTTCTTTTAATAGGCTTGCAAACACGTTAAGTATAGGGCGGAGAAAGTTGAGCTGTAATAAATGGATGGGAGACAAAGGACACAATTACAGCTCCTGCAGGAAAACAGAATGTGCACACTTACTTGTTTGCTGCAGAAGGTGTCGTCTCCAGGTCCTGATTCTGCCCAACGGTCTTTTGGCGGCTTGGCGGCGTTGATTGATTTGGAAAATTCACAGCTCAAGTCACACACTAGGAATCTTGATTTGTCCACACAATGGTAGTACTTTAACACACGTTTTACACAATTTTTAGGGGCGATTAGCGTAAAATACTTATGTTTTTGAAGGTTTTTTGATTAGCACATGTAACCGTGGCGCGCGTCGATAATCGAAGGGGCAATTCAACTGTCTTCCATCTGACAGTTCGCTCTCTCATTCTCTCGCGTAGGTGTGAGCAGAGCAGCAATATGGCGTGTGCACATATCGGGAGATGAAAAATAATTAAGGGAAAAGGAATGACGTATTTGCAAGCAATATAATATAATTATAACCCATTTTTAAATTCACCATTCCCCCGGCCTTGAAGGAATCCATTCCTTCGAAATAAGAGAGAGAGAGAGTCGCGTTTTGAGTAAGTACAAAAATTATTAATGCGGTGTGTGTTAAGTTAATACTTAAATATATATATAAAAAAGAAATGAGTGGTGAGGTTTATACTTAAATAAATAATACTAAAGCTAAGAGTGTGCGATAAAACTAATTATTATACATAGGCAATGGGCATAACCGCACAACAGGTCGGTCATAGAGTCCTGACTTAGTTTTTACTTGAGCGACTCGAATCACGCCATCTCTACCAGGATATAGACGCGTAATGATACCCATTGGCCATTGCAGTGGCGGAGTATTTTCACTATTTATTAGAACAATAGTTCCCACCTTTACAGGATTAGAATTCGTATTCCATTTTTCTCTGCTTTGGAGATTATGCAGATATTCAGATCTAAAACGTTTCCAAAATGACTGTACCAGTGAGTCCATTAAAGAAAACCTAGAGAGTAGATTAGGATTTTCATTACTTAAATCTGTTGCGGGAAGAAAACTTAACGGAGCGGCTCTTATAAAATGTGCAGGAGTTAATGCGGTGGGTTCCGAAGGATCGGAACTTAAAACATACAAAGGGCGGCTATTTAAAACGGCTTCAACTTGGGTCAAAACAGTAAGCATTTCTTCGTATGTAAGTAGCTGTTTGCCTATCACACGAAACAACAGCGATTTTACGGACTTTATGTTTGATTCCCAAATACCACCGAAGTGACTCGCAGTGGGGGGATTAGTGCGCCATACTATGCGGTGTTTATTAAGTTCTTCATGAAAAAGTTTATAATATTCGTCATTTAGTAAGAATTTATAAAGCTCATTTAAATATCCCTTGGATGAAACAAAATTAGTGCCATTGTCACTATATAAATATTGACATGGACCACGTCTCGCAAGAAAACGTTTAAAAGCATCTAAAAATGAAGCGGAGCTTAGATCCGAAGCAAGTTCAATGTGAACAGATTTTGTCACAAGACATATAAATAGACATATGTAAGCCTTTTGACTGCGTACACCGCGTTTTCTAGTTAAAGTTATATATAATGGTCCAGCATAGTCTACGCCGGTGTGCGTGTATGCGTTGCATTGTTCTAAGCGAAATTGCGGTAGATCAGACATTAATGGAAATGTTGGTTTTGGATTTAAACGGAAGCAATTTAAACATTTATGAATACGTTGTTTGATAACACGGCGAGCGGACAAAATCCAAAATTTATTTCTTAGAATTGAGATCAAGAGTTGCGGACCTGCGTGACAATGTTTGCGATGATAATAATCTATTAAAAGTTCGACAACTCTATCTTTTTTCGGTAATAATGCGGGGTGTTTTTGTTCATAATTGAGAGAAGAATAACCTAAACGACCACCGACTCTCAATATGTTATCACCATCTATAAACGGAGAGAGTTTTCGTAGAGGCGAAGAAAGCAATTTATTATTCTTTATATTTGTAATGTCTGAATAAAAATATTTATTTTGAATAATATGAATGAGATATTTTTCAACCTGTGCTAATTCTTCAGTTGTAATGTTACCACGCGAGTTAAACTTTTTAGCAAATCTGAAAACATAAACCATAGAGCGGAGCAAAATATTATAATTTGAAACTCTGGCAGCAAGTAACATTATAGGATGATCATTAAAATTTTCGTTATTATTAACTAGGTGAGTGACAGTTTTTTCTTCGGGTAACGTGGTAGATTTACTAGGTTCAAATTTCTTAATAGGCCATTCACTATGCGGTAGAGAAAGCCAAGCGGGACCATGAAACCAAAGTTTATGAGTAATGAGTTGAGCGGGTGAGAGAGAACGAGATATACAATCAGCGGGGTTTTCTGAACCTGCAATATGATAAAAGTCTTCAGCGGGAAGAAGCGATTGAATTTGTGATATCCTATTGGCTATATAAGTTTGAAATCTGTGCGGAGAAGCATGAACCCAACATAAAGCAACTTCTGAATCGGAAAATGCGAATATTTTATCTATTGTGTGTCTTTCAGAGAGCTGGTCACGAATATTACTAACCATTTTTGATAGAAGGACTAAAGCGTTTAATTCCAATCTAGCGATAGTTGTAGTTGACTTTGGTGAAGCTACACGTGATTTTGAACATATTAATGAAACCTTAGGCAAATCATTATCGTTCTGAACGTATAAATATATGACGCAACCAAATGCCTTTTCACTAGCATCCGCGAATGCGACCAAATAAACGCGAGGTGAATTCCTTTCGACATTAAGAAAACGAGGGAAACGTAGCTGTGAAAGGAGCGGTAACTCTGAAATATACTTTTTCCATGCCTCTATTATGTTGGAGGGAGGAGTTTCATCCCAATCGATGTGGAGTAGCCAGAGCTCTTTGATGAGCAGTTTAGCGAACAAAATTACTGGACCTACTAATCCTAAAACGTCATAAAGACGAGCGGTGGCTGACAAAATAGCACGTTTAGTGCATGTTGGAGGTGGTTGAATAACAATAAAAATAAATTCATCTGAACTAGGAAGCCAGCGGAGCCCTAGTATTTTAAAGCCATTACCATCATCAAACGAAACTGACTCGGATTGGCGGTGCGTTACAGGTATATGATCAAGCAATTCGCGGGAGTTACTTGACCATTTCACAAGATCAAAACCTCCTGATTTAAATAACTGAATCAGTTGGTTAGCAGTTGCGGATGCCTCATCAACGGACGGTGCTGAACTAGCAAGGTCATCCATATAAATATCCCTTTCAACCACGGAGGCCGCGAGAGGGTACTTTTCTCTCTCGTCAGACGCAAGCTGGCGAAGAGTGCGGAGCGCCAAAAAAGGAGACGAACGAAGTCCGAATGTGACTCGTGTGAATTCCAAGACAATAATTGGTTCATCAGCGGAAAAACGATATAAAATGCGTTGATATTTTCGGTGCGGTTCGTTGACATGTATACATAAATACATCTGTCTTACATCAGCGAAGAAAGCAATGCGGAACATGCGAACATTAAGTAAAATATTAAAAATTTCAGATTGTAAATTACAACCGGTATGTAAAATATCGTTGAGCGAAATACCTGTATCAGTGGCTGCACTGCCATCCAATACGATGCGAATTTTGGTAGTTGTCTTATCATTACGAATTACTGGATGATGAGGTAGGAAAAAACCTGTGGAATTAATATCTTGTTGCGGAACTTTATGGAGAATGCCCTTACTTAAATAGTCTAAAATTATTTCATTATATTTGTTGCGTAAATCAGGAACCCTTTTAAATTTATTTTCTAATGAGAAAAATCTCTTTTGCGCGGAAGTATACGAATCACCGAGTTTAACAGGGTCGTCCTTGAACGGAAGGTCGACAGAATAACTCCCATCTGGATTACGGACAGTTGTGGTAGCAAAAATATTTTCGCATTTGCTATCATCGGGACTTAAATATTTGTGCGTGGGCGGTTCCTCAACTAACCAAAATTTTTCTAAAAGCGAGTTTAAAGGATCTGACGAAACAGTTAAGAAAGAGTGCGAGTTTCTTTGCGGTTGCGATAAAATAGGTGCGTTGCCCAACAATAAGTAGCCTAACGTAGTCTCCAACGCGATAGGTGACTCGTTATTATCGCCTTTAATTTTATTAAAAAGTAAAATTTCGCAATAGAAATTAACGCCTAATAACATATCAATATGTCCGGGCTTAAAATAGTCATCGTCGGCTAAAGGCAGGTTTGCTATATGCTTAATCGCACTGGTATCTATAAAAGAATCAGGTAATAATGACGTGATGCGTTCCACGACCATGGGTTTAATAGAATAACTACTAGAATTAAATCGCGAAGTAATATCCAAACACGTAATTCCGTTAATTTTTTGCGGAGTTCCACCAATACCTTGCACTTGTGTATGGGGTTTTATTACTAATTGGAAGCGATAGACGATTACAACATTCGACAGTTATATAATCACTCTGAGAACCAGGGTCAATAAGGCATCTCAATAAATGAGAGCGGCCGTGCGAATCCATGTATTTTATTTTTGCGGTTCCTAATAATGCGGATGTCCCGGTGCGCTTATTATATTCACAAGAATGATTACAAATCGTGTTGTTGTTATAACTGGCGGGCAGTGGCTGCGACTGTGGGTCGCGAGCGCACGGAGCAGGCTCGATGACGTCACGAGGCGGTCGTGAGTCACGGGCGACAGCGGGTGCGGCAGCGGGCGGCGCTTGACTATTATTATTCTGCGTGCGGTTATATTGATTATTATTAGATTTATTTTTATTGTTTTGCGTATCAAAATGTAATAAAGAGTGATGCTTGGCCGAACAATACGAACAAGTACCATGCGATGTACAATTAAATAATTTATGTTTAGTGCTTAAACAGTTAGTACATGATGCGGTCTGTTTAACAAAATTAAATCTTTCATGCGGGTTGAGTTTCATAAAAGCAGAACATTGGTATAAATGTAAGTGACAATAATTTTTACATAAAGTGCATTTCGTGTTTGAATTATTAGAACTTGTACCACAACCTAAATCAGTAATAAACGATTTGGTTGGAGCGAACTTTTTTGAATTAATGTTAGTGTTGCGTTTATTAAAATTAGCGGCAGGAGTATGAGTTGACTGAATTAACGCCCTTGATTGGTCTCTTATAAACTCAATTAAGGTAGCATAAGACGGTATACCTAACTGTCTTTGCTGACTATACATTTCGAATAATTTGACGGTTTCGGAGTCTAGTTTTTGCAATGCGATATATAGAAAAATAAAATCAGTCAAATCTTTTATATTCAACTGTTTTAGGGCTTCAACAGGTGAGTTAAAATTATACAAAAATGAGTCTAAAGCCGCGGTACTATTATTATTTAAGGGTTTAAATTCTAACAGCTGATTGAGGTACGAAGAAGCGAGCGAACGCGGGTTTTCATATTTATGCACAAGAGTTTCCCAAATAATATTATAGTTCTCAGCGGTAGCTGGCAGCCCTGCACACACTGAAGTAGCCTTGTCGGTTAGTTTTCCGACTAAGTAAAATACCTTTTCACTATTGCTTAAAAACTGATTGTCGTGTACAACACTTTTAAACTGTTGATAAAAAAGGGGCCAGTTGCGAACTTCACCATTAAACGACAAAAGTTCAATGGGAGGTAAGTGCGGTTTGATAGGTTTCAAAGAATGAGATTGCGATTCTATAACAGAAGAAACTGAGGGTTGTGCAGGTTGTTGAAATAGTGAAATTATGCGTTTTACATAACAAAACATCTCTTCAAATGCGGTCCAAGGTTGGTAATTAACTTTAGCGGAAGGATCACTTTTTGCAAAAGCTATATTATAGGCATCTAAAGCCTTAACAAAATCATTGCGAAAGTTATCTAAGTTAGTGACGTTGCATAATAATGCGCCAGGCTCAGTGTTTTTTGCCTCCACTTGCTTAGCGATATTATAAATACTTTGCATACGCTCAAAAAGTATATTACGTTTAGCGTGTAACACTGACAAGTTCGGATCCATGACAGTGTCGTCCTCAGCTTCACTTTTATTGCCTTTGGTCATTTTTTACGTGAAACGATTTATGAATAAAAACAATAACTCAAATGTTCTATGAAATAGTTAAAATATGAAATATTATGTTGCGCGTAAGCAAAACGTAAGTAAACAGACAGGAACAAATCAGCTGGTCTGTTTATGACCTTGACCTATAATGCAAGCGGGCGGGCTCGAACGGCACGATGCACGTACGAACGAATTTGCGGTATAGCGAGTAAGTAGGTAGGTACGACTACACTAAACGAATGATAAACGTTGGCGGGCGTGTGCGCGGGCACTTTGCTAAACACAGCGAAAAGAAAAATACAAATGGCGGAAAGAAATGGAATGCGATGCGATCCTAACAAGGAAACAAAATGGCGGGCGAAATAATTACAATAATATGCGTAATTTATTGTAACAAATGGCGCAAATAGTATGATGCGATGGTGTGATTTAAGAACAAATCATTAAAATATTTAGTAGGTGTAGGTAAATTCTAAGGTAATTACCTATTGTGCGGTTAAGTATAAGATTAAAAGATAAAAATAGCTTGCCAATGCGAGATGCGGTAAAAATAAAGAAATTTTGACAAACTATCAATCTCGTAATCGGTGCGGTGAGTAGGTATAATATAGAAAGTATAAGCGGTATGTAGGTATTTAGGTACAAAATGCGTATTAAAGCAGAATAAATAGCGATAATTGTGTAAGGTGTGTTAAATATTATAGCGAGCAATAATTGTAATTGTTAATAGAAATGCGAGTTTGCGGGTAGGTACCTAGGTGCAATATTAATTAAAACCAGATAATCCGGGTCGATAGTGACCAACAAATATGGTGATTAAATTCTCGTGGACTGTAGCTTTGCGGTCGTGATACGCAAGTAGGTAATTTCTTTTAATAGGCTTGCAAACACGTTAAGTATAGGGCGGAGAAAGTTGAGCTGTAATAAATGGATGGGAGACAAAGGACACAATTACAGCTCCTGCAGGAAAACAGAATGTGCACACTTACTTGTTTGCTGCAGAAGGTGTCGTCTCCAGGTCCTGATTCTGCCCAACGGTCTTTTGGCGGCTTGGCGGCGTTGATTGATTTGGAAAATTCACAGCTCAAGTCACACACTAGGAATCTTGATTTGTCCACACAATGGTAGTACTTTAACACACGTTTTACACAATTTTTAGGGGCGATTAGCGTAAAATACTTATGTTTTTGAAGGTTTTTTGATTAGCACATGTAACCGTGGCGCGCGTCGATAATCGAAGGGGCAATTCAACTGTCTTCCATCTGACAGTTCGCTCTCTCATTCTCTCGCGTAGGTGTGAGCAGAGCAGCAATATGGCGTGTGCACATATCGGGAGATGAAAAATAATTAAGGGAAAAGGAATGACGTATTTGCAAGCAATATAATATAATTATAACCCATTTTTAAATTCACCAGTATAAATGGTTATTTATTTTTGGTATGCATAGGTCATGTTTATATTTATTGCGGGTATTGGGACGGGAAGTGATTTTATTAATAAAATAATTCGGATTTTGTTTTACAAAAATTACAGATTCTAGAATAAAGATGTTTGTCAACGTTAAATAACCTTTTTCCCTAAATATGTTTCTCAGTGTTTCATCAGAATACATATGATAAATAATTCGTAAACACCTTTTTTGTAAGAGGAAAGTTGATTCAACGTTTACAGAATTTCCCCAGAATATAATGCCATAAATTAACAGCGGATAAACTTGACCAAAATATGCAGCTCTGGCTACATCCACCGATGTTGTTTCGGCTAGTATGGAAAGCGCATAACAGTAACTGGCAATCTTTTGGTTTATTTTTAAAATATGATCTTTCCAATTTAAGTTAGCATCGATGGTAACACCAAGAAAATTAATTTCGTCTACTTCATTTATTTTTGTACTATTTTCAGATATATCAAGATTGTATGAAAAAGATCGATTATTTCTAAATTGGATAAATTTTGTTTTGGATAAATTAATGTTTAAGTTTATAGATTTAAGCCAGCTGGTAGTAGTTTCTAATACTTTATTTATGTGATTTTCAAAGGTGGTTTTATTTCTATATTTATCTGGAATAAAAATAGTAGCATCGTCTGCAAACATGACACATAGGTTCTCAGTGATATTTGGCAGTTCATTCACATATACTAGAAACAGAAGGGGTCCAAGGATGCTACCTTGTGGTAATCCCAAAGTGACATGTTCAGTACTAGATTGGATCTCTTCAAATGTCTTACTATTTTTATTATATGAATCAATTACTGTAAATTGTGTTCTGTCTGTAAGGTAACTTTTAATAAGTTTTAAAGCTAGACCTCGTACACCTAGGTTTTCTAATTTCTGGAGAAGAATATCATGACTTACGCAGTCGAATGCCCTGGACATGTCAAGAAACAGACCAATGCATGTAGTTTTATTGTTTAATGATTCCCATATTTCCTTAAGTACTTTATATATTGCATGCGTTGTACATTTTTGCTTCTGAAAACCAAATTGGTTTTTATCGAGTAAATTATACTTGTTTAAAAAGTTGAGAAGGCGAAGATAAATAATTTTTTCGAATATTTTGGAAAAACAAGTTAATAAAGCTATTGGTCTGTAATTAGTTTTACTACTTTTACTACCTTTTTTGAACAATGGTTTGATTTTTGCTGTCTTTAATTCTTGAGGAAAAGTTCCAGATTCAATCATTAGGTTAAGGATATATACAAGAGGTTTGCTTATAATTTCTAATGAACTTTTAATAACTTTAACCGGTATATCATCGTAACCACAACTCCGCTTATTACTTAAACTCATGACAATTTTTTTGAGCTCGTATTCATCTACAGGAGTTAGAAAGAGAGTTTTGGAGTGCGATTTGATCGAACTATTCGTGTTAAATGTTTTTATTGTGTCAGACGCTGGCATAACAAAGTGTTGATTAAAAATGTTTGCAATTTTATAAACATCTGAGACATCTGTACCGTCATCCTCAGTCAGATTTTGTATAGTGCTCATAAAGGTATTTTGTGGTGTAGTTTGCTTCTTTATTAAATTCCATGTTGCTTTATTTTTATTACTACTTTTATTTATAAATGATATATTATATTTTTGTTTTGCAGAACGAATCACTGATTTTAGTATTTTACAATATTTTTTATAGTAGTTCGAATAAGAAGATTTTTTATTGTGGAATATATTGTAATGGAGTTTTCTTTTAATCATCCAGGCATCCATCACCTTGATCAATAAAGTTCCACAACAAGCTATTGATCTACCATTGCATTAATTTAAAAATCATGTTAAAAGACGCTGATGGGTAAAGGTTATTATAAAGTGGACGATAATCTGAAATATCGAAATGAGTGGAAATGATACCTTGCTAGCATAAGTTCTTTATTGTTAATAATAATGTGTTTCTCATTTCTGTCAAAGCTGATAAGATTCTAGCGCTCGTTATTCTTGTCAGTTAAAAAAGTCTGGAACGGGTGGTAGGAAAATATAGACGCGTCAAACGCGTCTCATTACTAAGTTTATTTGAATAAAGATATATTGACATTGACTATGGTAAGAGTATAATAAACAGTAATGTTTTTGTCTGTTAGGTACAGTGGCCGAAAAAGCTTATGTCCAATGTGGAACCCTGAAAAGCGAGCAAACAGGCTGTCTCAACGACAAAACGAAAAAAGCATCCTTTCCCTGTCACACCTACTCTCACAAAAGGCCGAGCCTGCGTCAGTGTTTGTAATTAAAAAAATGTAATGAAAGTGCAGTATGTTGCTCTCGTTATCAAATTAGTCATGTTTTTTAAAAAGCTTTCTTTTGCAAATTTTGTGGAAGGAAATTAGGTATTTTTTTGTACATCAAGTCTGGAAAACACCTTTGAAAGCTAAGCTAAGCTTATTAACTTTTTAACCACCTTGTGTTACACTAATGAGTTGCTAAACCTTGTATTCCACAAATTCGTAATCATTATTCAGTCTACGCTCTTACAAACAGACGTATGTTAGCAGCTACGCCCGTCACGCGTCGTCTCGCAAGCGCTATACAGTTAACTTCCAAAAATTCATTCCTATCCTAATGTTGGTATTTATCCTACTAATATTATATAAATACCAACATTTTTATTTCACTTTTTGATGCCTGCCATCGGAATGTTTATTTCTGACTCATTCAAGATTCTACCTAAGAAGTGATATACAATTTTTCATGAGTTGAACTTGTGCCGCTTTTTTGGCAAATACTGAGAAAACAGAAATCAGTTTCGCTGGTTTTTGTGAACAGCAATGACGAATCGTTGACAAATTAATCTGTTTCTTGAATTCACACTCAAGGCCAGTTTTGTAAACTGAATAAATTCCACGTGACATTATAATATCATGTATTATCTATCATTGTATTGTACCCTGTGTAGGGTGATACCAGATAACAGGAATTTTCCTGGCATATCAGGAATTTAAGGCATCTGTAAGGAAAACAGGGAAAAACTGTAGTTGTCAGGAATTTTGTTATCTCAAAAAGTGTAAGATTTGTCAATCATTTTGGTGAGAAAAAAAATCAAACGTAAACTAAAAGTAGGAGGTGTAGATGTAGGTGACAAAATGTCAGGATTTTTTCTGAAAAGCCAGGGCAAAAGTCAGGAAATCTCATTATTAGATCTGGTAACTCTATGTATACTAGACTAGGCTAAGTATGTTTAGCTTTTTTATACCCATTTGTAAAGAAATTGAGAGCAGAAAATTCTGCGTGGTAAGCCTTTTCTAAAATACCAGAGCTCAGTGTGTGAATATTTAGCCCATGATAATACTAAGCACCACAAAACATTAATGTAGCAACCATTCTTCACACACTTCAGTGGACTTAGATAAGTCCACTTGTAGATAAAAGTTCAAAAACAACATCTAGCATTGCTCTACTTAAAAAATCCATTTTAAAACCTTCGAAAATAGCGCACTAGCTCAGAATGTGAGCCAGCCAATTAAATCTCCCGGTTGTTGCCCCACCTGTGATGCGCTCGAAAAGACTTCCGCCATATTGGCAATTTCGCCTACAAATGGTTTTTTAAAAGTCGCCACTTTAAAAGGGCGAAAGCTCTGTAGCTCAATTATGTGACACGTGGCTATTTTGCAGGTTTCAGTATTTTGATTGGTCTTTTAAAAGCGTTGGTTTTTGCATGTGTAGCGATTAACGCAGTTTGGACACTTGCCATGCTTTATCACTGGCGTATATTGTCAGCACATTCCCCATTTCCCTAAAAGCATTTTTCCTACTTAGAGGAACACAACATCATCAAAGTGATACTCGACTTTGGTCTTACATAAATAAAGTGAGCTTACTCAAGCTAAAATATATACAAGTCCTCAAAAGACGTTGCCTTTGTCCATATTTTCAAATAAGTTCAATTTGACAATCTTGAAATCTGTTCTGACATAGGAACATAATTCGTCTTGAATTTTCCACATTCGAATTCAAGAATAGAAGTAACTCACTTTACAACTGGAAGCCCTCTTCCAAGGCCCATAAATAATTATAGACTCGATAATTTATATTTTTTAAGCATCAATGAATTCGCTCCCACCATCAGTGGTTTGGATAGTGATAAGCCTCGTTTTAAGTTCGCCTGCCTAACTGTCACCAGCTTAACCACAAAAGCGGTGTAATGCTATCACGACTATGCCCTTACTAAATTGTAATTGTTTCGTTACGGTATTTAAAAATAGTATTTCCGTAACTTTAAGATCCAATCCAGTAGATACTTAATCTTTGACCTTATCGTCATTTAATATCAGATTAAAATGCTGCCGGAAAAATATTATAATGACTTGATTACTCACGGACAATATACCTAAGGCCCAACATTTAAAGAAGGCATAAGTATTACAGAAATTAAGTTGCATACGTGATGAAGCCTCATCAGTGAAATCAATAAACGTCACCATGTTGCGGAAAACTTACATACATACATACATACACTCACGCCTGTTTCCCATGGGGGTAGGCAGAGACTATGGATCGCCACCTGCTACGATCCTTGCACACTTCTTTCGCTTCATTCATATCCATCAATCTTTTCATACATGCCCTGCGGTTTTTGTCACTGCGTACACCAGCCTTTTTTATAATAACCTCTATTTGGTCCGCGTAGGTTTTTCTGGGACGCCCTCGTGCAATCGTTCCTTCCACATTCGCACAGTATATCTCTTTCGTGATTCGCCTTTCATTCATCCTCTCTAAGTGACCAAACCACTGGAGCATTCCTTTCTCAATTCTTGTCACTATATCATCTTTCAGACCACACCTTTTGCGAATCACCTCATTGCTCACTCTATCACTCAGTTTTACTCCACATATTTTCCTCAACGATCGCATCTCTACCGCATTTATTCTGCTTTCATTCTTCTTCTGCCATACCCAAGATTCACTTCCATACATCAGTGTCGGTACCAGCATTCCGTTATGAATAGCCATTCGCGCCTTTGCAGAAACGGTTTGGCTACTCATAACCGAGTGTGAACTATTTTTCCTGAAACCGGCGTATCTGACATAATGATAATGAACAGTGAAAGAAAAAAATGTGGCGTTCACTGAGAGAGCTTTTTATTTTTCTGTAACTACTCCTAGCACGAACATCCATCGAGAAATAAGCGCGCGTAAAAGTACACCATAGAGTATTATCCCATTCACCATAGTTATGATGAATGGGACTCAAATCAAGTGCCTCCTCTACGCTGACAACCAAGTCATACTTGCGTCGTCTGCGAAATAGTTGCAGGAAATGATGTCTGTTATGAATGATGATTTTGTGAGAAAAGGGATGAAAGTGAACGTGATGGTGTTTTAGAGAGATGAAGAAATGACTGACTGTACGGCAATGTTAGGTGTCGAAAAAGTTGAACAAGTCCGTGAGTTTGTATACTTGGGGAGTTTGTTCACAAGGGACGGAAAGAGTGAGGAAGAAATAGAAAGACGAGTGAAGAAAGGAAATTCGGTGAGTGGTGCTATACACTCGATTATGAGTAGCCAAATCGTTTCTGCAAAGGCGCGAATGGCTATTCATAACGGAGTGCTGGTACCGACACTGATGTATGGACGACATGGACGTGAATCTTGGGTATGGCAGAAGAAGAATGAAAGCAGAATAAATGCGGTAGAGATGCGATCGTTGAGGAAAATATGCGGAGTAAAATTGAGTGATAGAGTGAGCAATGAGGTGATTCGTAAAAAGATGTGGTCTGAAAGATGATATAGCGACAAGAATTGAGAAAGGAATGCTCCGGTGGTATAGTCACTTGGAATCACGAAAGAGATATATTGTACGAATGTGGAAGGAACGATTGCACAAGGGCGTCCCAGAAAAACCTACGCGGACCAAATAGAGGTTATTATAAAAAAGGCGGACAAAAATACGCAGTGACAAAAACCGCAGGGCATGTATGAAAAGATTGATGGATGTGAATGAAGCGAAAGAAGTGTGCCAGGATCGTATCAGGTGGCGATCCATAGTCTCTGCCTACCCCCATGGGAAACAGGCGTGAGTGTATGTATGTAGTGTATTACCACAGTTTTACAAGTATCACTATACTATCAAGGTAATAATTTGAATAAAGTAATATTCATCTTCCTTCATAGAAGAAACACTATAGCTACCTTACCTTTATTTATAATCTCTCCATTAGTGGCCTGTAGAGAAGCCTACTATACAGCATGTTCCGTTTTGGGATAAGCTTCGTACATGAATATTAAAGTGGGACGTTGATGTTTGGATTAATCACACCGAAGTGCAATTTTTTAGGGTTTAACGTAATATTACAAGTACTTTTTAAAGGGAAGAAGAGGCCACTTCTCCAAATGTCACCAAATGACGCCATGGTCCAAGTAAAAATGATAATATTTCATTTTTTGGGTATGTTGTTTGTGTTCGTAGTACTTTATTGGAGACATAAAATTGTGATATCCAAAATGCAGCCTTTCGTGCCAGGGAAAACGGTTCGTATTATAGAATCAAACTCAAACTCAAATCTCTGCTTGAGTACAGTTAGAAAAGGATGGTGCTATTCATCGCATATAGCGTCATCCCTTTTTAACTGTACTCAAACAGAGATTTGAGTTTGATTCTATAATGCGAGCCGTTTTCCCAAGTGCTCTTTTACGGAGACGAGGGGTGCTGTGCGCGTCGCCCGTGATAAATTCACGTATTTACACAGTAATTATGGCGTTGTATGACAGCGTTTACGGAGAAGTAATTAGTTGGTATTTGGTTTGATTTTTTATTTTCCCGACGTTTCGGCACCTTAGCAGCTGCCGTGGCCACAGTCCCCCGTGACCCGTGACTACGGCAGCAACAAACTAAAGTCTGTTCATCCTTACTTGTCTTATATGGTAAACAATCTTCACCCAACTCTTTATTGAAATAATCATTTATAAAATACAACAAATGGTTTTCCACACATAGATTACAAAATAAATTGTTAATTAACTTACAACAATTTCATAAAGTTACTAACATATTTTTAAATAATGATTTAAATTTAAAAGACGTATGACAACTGTCAAAATCTGTTTACTAAATAAGACAAGTAAGGATGGACAGACTTTATCTCCTCAATTTTCGAATTAAGCCAGAGATTGGTGAATACAAATAAAACCTTAATGTTATAATTAACATAATGATAGTTACGCGACGGTGTAAATGTGGTCTGTTTTAAAACCGGGCCGTAACGGGCGTGCATCAAATGCAGAACGTCACTTAGCATATTCGCGGTTGCTGTTTGGTTTGACTAGCGCGCGACGCGACGCAAATAGCCTTACCGTAATTGAATTTTTAAAACTATTTGAAAAAGTTGGCATGGCTCGAAAAGTGAGTCAGCTATAAATTAAATTACGTTTCACGGTTGTGAAATATTTGATGCAAAAACAATAGTTAGGAAAAACTTCCACACACTAGATGGCAAAATATGAAAGAAATCTGTGCGCCGACCGCCCACAAATAAATGCACATGCAAATATCTGCAGGCACCAACATCAACACCCCTTATCCGTATACTAACCAACTACTCTACACGTGTTGTGCCCACACGATGCATCATCACCCTGGAAGCAATGTAGGGGCGAAACACGTTTAGAGTACTCATCATCATCATCATACCAGCCACACGACACCCACTGCTGGGTATAGGCCTCCCCTAAGGATCTCCACGACGATCGGTCCTGCGCTGCCTACATCCACTGGCTTCCCGCGACCTTCATCAGATCGTCGGTCCACCTTGTCGGGGGCCTACCCACGGAGCGTCGTCCGGTGCGCGGTCGCCATTCCAGAACCTTTCCGCCCCAACGGCCATCGGTTCTTCTCGCTATGTGTCCCGCCCGTCCCGCCCATTGCCACTTCAGCTGAGCAATCCTTCGAGCGATGTCGGTTACTTTAGTTCTCCTGCGGATCTCCTCGTTTCTGATTCGATCACGCAGGGAAACGCCGAGCATGGCTCTCTCCATTGCTTGTTTAGAGTACTATGCGAGCAAAATAAGAATAGTACTGTAAAAGGAAATCTTGATCTTTGTTCCTTTTCTTGCACATCCTTCACCCTAAAGTGGAAGCGAAACGCAAACAAATATGGCCGTTTAGATAGTACTATTCTTATTTGACTCGCCTAGTAATTGATATAAGGCCCTGTCCTAATTGGCATCGGTCGTGCGATCATGCGTTGCGATTTAATCGTGCGATGACACTGAACAATAGACGCATCGCATGATCGCGCGACCGTCAATTAGGACATTCAATAGATATCACTAGGTTTGATCGCACGGTCGCACGACCAGTTTCATCGGATACACGCACCATCGCACGACCGATAGCCAATTAGGACAGGGCCTAAGGGCAAGCCAACGTGTGTTGCTGTCAGCGTGTTTGCAGGTATAATATTGTAAGGTTACTGTATAAATTACTTTAATTATTATTCGTGATGAACCATGTAGTACAACTAAATTTGTGTGTTTATTCCATTAAAAGTACTTAAACGGTAGTTGTAGTAATCGGGTGACTGCAGTCGCCCCTACCACGCCAGTCACGCCACGCTCGCCCCTACCACGCCACGCATAACGTTTAAATATGCGGTGACGGGGTAGAGGCGCGCTCAGTCGTGCTCAAGTCGTCACAGTGAAAGGTTGAACGGTGAAATAAGTGTTTTCAATAAAGTTGTTAAATAAAGTCATAATACCAGATGACTTTGATAAATTTGTCGCGATACGCTATTCCTGCTGGAGAGATGCCACTGCTTAAGGTCAGGTATCAGTGTATTATTGTATTGAATACTGTTTAAACTGGTAATACTAGTACTTTCCCATGATATCGAGTAATTGTATGCTTGGAATTCTTGTTAAATACCAAAAATAATTATACAGAGATACAATTAAAACTAGAACTTTTAATTGCTCATGACGTTTTATTTTAATTCCTTTTAACTTCCGAAGTGAGATAAACGAGATTTCTTTAGAATTCTCGCTTATCCTGCCCGCACAAAATAAATAAAATGGAGAATTCCACGTAAGCATAATATGATGAAAACTAGAGGAAGAAATTATTTATAGAAATCATTAAAACCCTTAAGTTTTTTTTGTTTTTGTGCTAATCATCTATAACTATTCACTCTAGTGCTCAGAGGCGGATTACGTAGCATTTTTTTTTCACTCTCTCTCTCTCTAAGATAGTTTTCTCTAATACAGGTTTAGTTTTCATGAAACGTTTTGTTGATACTGATATAATACTAATATTACCAATATTACAGTTAAAGTTGGAAAATAACTGTTCTTTTAAGATCAATTTAGCATTTTCCCATCCCTGCTGTCTTTTTACATTGAATACAAATAAGATCACGTGTCACGTAACATATTGAGCATAGATTACGGATTCTGTACCTACAATCATATAACAATTCAGTTGCCCAATTAATTAAATATGATAAGACCATTCTAAATTTATTGGGTGACAAATAGTGATTAATTACATAAAATTTTGTGCAAGTTTCAGCAATGAAAAATGCATATCGCAAATTGGAAGTTGAGTGCAAGATTCATAGCAACAATTTTGACTCCAACTGATGCTGTTGAGCGTCCACTACGTGGTTACACGAAATTTCAAATTGTAATAGTGATACGAGTGAGGGAGCGGAAGGGAGCCTGACATAGTCGGGCAAAGCCGCAAGCGCTCGGTATGTCTTATTTACTTTCTCTGTTTATATAATTAAGACGCAGCTATGAGGGCGTAAAGCGTCAAACGCAATTTCGAATCGTAATATTTTGCGACACGAGTGAGGGAGCGGAAGGGAGCCTGACATAGTCGGGCAAAGCCGCAAGCGCTCGGTGTGTCGTATATAAGCTGTTTATATATTTTAAAATACAGCTGTGAGAACGTAAGGCATCATCCTTGAGAGGCCGTACAACGCTAGAAGGAATTTTCATAGTAAGAATTATCGAAATTATTGGCATTATCACATTTTTAATTAATAACAAATAAACTATTTCTTATTAAAAAAAAACTGTTATTAAGAATAACTAGAAAGCTAGCTACGTTTTTTATATTATGTTTCGAGACTATAGGTCTATTATTGGTTATCATATCGATCGATAAATTAAGTAATACTGTGTAATCTTTGTTCAAAATTGTACAATTTAAGACGCAGCTGTGAGAGCGTAAGGCGTCCGTAGTAACAACTAGTAAAATATTCAGACGGCAATATCTTGAGTAAGGAAGCGGGCGCTTGAAAGTCAGCTACAGTCGCAAGCATTCGTGCTGGTTTATACGATATCAAGAGTCATAACTTAGGCTTAAGACAGACTTCATCGATGAATATACTTATTTGAAAAGAATTGCAATAGATTGAGTTGATAGCATTAATTTATGTTAGTTTTATTGATTATTAAATAAAGAAAAAGTGTGTATAATTTACGCAAATGCTTAAAGAGAATAATATAAATAATTCGAAGATAAAGAAAGTCTTAGGTAGACTATAACTTTTCTTGGACATGAAGCTTGCTTCTCAATATCTCATTTTTCAAAATTTATCAGAGCATTATCAAGTGAATGGAATTATAATTGTCTGTTGTAAGAAGTAAATACCTAAGTAATAAAATCATCTAGAGTAGGGTTGACTTTAGTACGTACGAGGCTTGAATCTGATAGCAATCTTTATCTTAATTAATAACCCACCTGTTTATATTATTTAAACGTTTTGCTATGTTAGATGTACATAGTCTAAATACTACACGCTACTATACGCTACATACTACTACATTAAGTATGTAGCGTGAAAAAAAAACTGTTTATGTATTTGGTTTTTGAACATGCAACTCATGCAAGTTCTCTTAATTTTGTTCCACTTAAATTTATTTTTTAATAACTGTTCTTAGCCATATTGTTTGACAAGCAAGTAAAATTATTGCGAACATCCGTAAGGTAATTTTTAACAAGTTTTCTAGATTATAATTATTATAATCATTTCTTTTAAATCTAAATCATCAGAATGTTTTATCATCGTTATAAGTATTATTTTACTGTTTTGTTTATATTATTTTTCTTAGTTAAAATGATAGATATAGATGCGACGAACGCACACTAAAACCAATATAAACATAAGTACTCTAGATATTTGCAGTACATAACTTATCCATACTTACTTGAAAAATCCCTAACATGTCCTGGGTTTGCTGGAACCTGCAAGAAAGCTATCTGAAAGATAAATCCAGTTCTCCTTACAATGATTTAATTAATAACTCCTCTGCAACTCTTTTGTGAGTACAATAAAGAGCAAATAATTAAGTATGCTGAATGTAAATCCTCTTTAAATGTATTTACTGCAATGCAACTAATTGAGTCCAATGAGTCCAGCCATGTATTATTGCCAATTATGGCTATACCTACCGTTCTTTTAATAAACTAGTAATTCAATTTCAAATATTATTCTTATTAATTTTACTACACTATGATCAGCTCGTGCATCTGTTGCCAAGTCATTTAATGAGTAATTAGTAAAACATAGAATGTGATGCCATTTATAATGGTGTATTGAGCGTATATATTTTTAAATGGCCATTGTGAGCAATGACCTACTCTACTGAAGTTTACCGGTAGTAAAAGAAAAATAATAAAATTCATTTATTTCAGATAACAATTATTGATCCAATTTGATAAGAAAAAAAAATTGAACAAACAATAAATAAAAGAAATAATTACATATAAATCTTAAAATAAAACTATATTCATAATACACAATAATGCAACAGTAATTTTACTATACTTAATATTAATTCTAATTCTTCCTTCACATTCCTACAAATGTTATTGAAAAACAAAACTATTGTGCTTTTTATTTCGTAATCTGATATGCAATAAGCAAATCACTTTTGTTTTGTAGATTTTTTTTGTCTGCGAATAGTGCCATTTAAATACTGTGTGTTAATATTTCAAGATAATAAAACTAAAGTGGAATAACATATATTTCTAAAGCATTCGTAGGTGGTAAGTTAAGCCTAATGAAGTATCTTTAAATTAATCAATGTACATGTATTATCTTAGTACTTGTTACAATATTGTTTATAATATGAAATAAAGAATTTTTAAATGAAAAAAATGAAATGAAATTTCGTAATCAATGATACAATTTCTAGACAAAATAATTATTTTCGTATTCATTGCATTTTATCTCCGATACCGGATTATTACAATTTTAACATAATTTTCTCACGTCAATCATGTAGGGGTGACTTGACCTGTTATTACACCCTTATATTTGTTGGCACTCTAAACTTAACATAAAAAAACATGAATATTATTCGATAAACTGTGTTACCTAATTATGGAAAAAACTCAATTATAATGTTTTGGCATATTATCTTAATATTTAATGAGAAATTAGAACCTTATTTTCAATGATCATTTAATGTATTTTTTTAATCAAATAATGGAAATAATAATAATAATTTATTTCATAATTCAGATATTACAATCCATTTTGTTAGTAACAATTAACTTAAATCCTATGTTAGTATTCAGGACAAATTTGAAATTAAATAATTCATAAATAATAATGAAGTTTTCTATAAGGCTTCAAAAAATTGGCCCTATTCCAATAGTCGAAAATAAAACTTCTAAGTTGTACCTGTACTTGGTGAAAGCATGCCAATATTTTAATAAAGGTACTGAGAATAATACCTATAATTTTATTAACTGTTGCCTATTAAATTATTATTGGCGTAAGGTGTACCAGTAATTTGATCGGTACATGCCAATAATAGGTTGAAGGGTACTAATGAATGGACTATGGGTTTATTTATTTATACATAATATGATGGTGTATGTGTGGTGGTAATAGCTTAAAACGACATACATACAAAATACAAAAAAAAAGAGAGAATCCGTATTGTGTATTGCGTTGCGTGTAGCACCCACTATGTTTATTTCAAATAGAGCTACTAAAATCAATAGGCAAAATTTATTGTTTCGGTTTATTACTCTAAATACCAATAATTGGGTAATTTACCCTGCCTTTTCTATTTGAGAAATTCAAGGCGATCCATAAACTAGGTGAAACTTTTCACAAAACAATTAAGTAATTCTGTAGACTAACGCACGGTCCTGGTGATGACAGTGCTCCTCATTAAAATGAAATAATATTAAAAAAAAAAATCCTTTTATCATGATTTTTCTTGTTCCTCATGACTGAGGGTCGCGATAGAATGAAGTAACTACTTACTTAGTAGGACAATTCAATCTGCTTTTAGAACACATTATATTGGGCACCGTAGGTACTGGAAAAAAAACTTAAACCAGATAGATAGTAAGGGTGGTGCTTGTGTGGGATTATAGCTAATTACTTTTGTACATGGATTGATAATACATAATGTGATTTGTATTTGGACTCTGTGTGCCCGCTATGGGAAGTAAGATTACCAAAATACTGATTTCTAAAATCATTTATTACTTAGTGTTTATTCTGATCGAGTTTTTAAAATGTGCAGTTATATTCAAGGAAGGTACCTCCACATAACGTACTGTGTGTATAGTGGAGTCACTTCTACGATATCTAAACTTCTCTTTAGTACATATTACATTTACATATCCATTATATAGGGAAGTATGCTAATGTATATAACTAAACAAAAGGTTAACCTGGTTAAATTAGTAAGGGTAAATTTAAAACCATTACTAATTTAAAAGACCTTCAGAATACTTTGTAAATAAAATAAAAAGTTTTTTTTACCTTGCTGTAATGTAGAATGCTATTTTTTATTAGTTCCAGAAGTAACAAATTTTACTCTTACTGAGTTGTGTCACGAAATACATAATAGTACAAGTGTTATGTAGGTACAATAACTACTTAAAAGAAAGAAAACTTTTTGCAAATTGATGATTAAATTATTGGATATCATAATAGTTTATGACATGTGTCACTGAAATATGCTTTTTCTGTCACTGTGTTACACTAATTGAAGCACTGGGTGCACCCCAAAGTTATCTCAGGGCAAATTTTTATTGGAACCGTCTAATCCATGTAATTAATGCTGCCCATAGCCATAGCGCCGCCGCGCGTGATTTTTTAATTAATATGGTATAAAAATTATAAAAGTATTTCAAGCATTACAAATGGTATGAGAAAGATATTACATTCAATATAGTATTTAGTAATATATAAATATATATATATATACATATTTACAGAAACGATTACTTCAATTTTCTATTTTAATGATGAGCCTTTTATAGCGTTTTGATGACTTTTTGTTGATTGTTGTTAGTAGGTATTTTTCTAAACTAAGTTTGTATTGGAGACAAATATTGAAATGCCTACACGTAACTAATGATTCTAAGACTTAAGTAAATAAAATAAGTTGCAATAGCTAATGATAAAAAAATATTTCTAAGTTTGCAATCTTTATAAGTTGGTTAACCCCTTAGCAATTTATTTAAGGTATACATCCATTTTTAATTTCTAAAGTATCTTGTAATTATATTAATGAATTTTGATGTTGATAATCTATCGTTAAACAAGCTATTGCTCGTGTTTATAACGTGCTCGGATGAAATGCCATACGACTATATTTTTATTGATGTAAACAGAGTTGAATTGAATTGTAAAATTTTAAGTTTAATTAAATTAAGTAATCTAATTACGTTAATTGTAGACAAATAAATGTCACTTTATATACATACCCTTTCTCTAACGGGATGTTTTCTGAATACCTACTTATGTATAAATAAAAACGTAATTACGTTTTGTGTCATGCAATAAATATTTGTAATGTAATTAAATAATAATTATGACTTTCGCAAAAATGCGAAATATTTTGTTGGAAGGCTGCTGTTTTTCTTCTAATAAAATGATGTTTTTATTTAAGAATATTTTATGACTAATTGAATGGATGTACTCAAAGGTCTCAAAGTTATAAAAGATATTGTTTTACGCGATGGGACTCGCTCTAGCAGGATGGCCGACTGTAAGGTTACTGTATAAATTACTTTAATTATTATTCGTGATGAACCATGTAGTACAACTAAATTTGTGTGTTTATTCCATTAAAAGTACTTAAACGGTAGTTGTAGTAATCGGGTGACTGCAGTCGCCCCTACCACGCCAGTCACGCCACGCTCGCCCCTACCACGCCACGCATAACGTTTAAATATGCGGTGACGGGGTAGAGGCGCGCTCAGTCGTGCTCAAGTCGTCACAGTGAAAGGTTGAACGGTGAAATAAGTGTTTTCAATAAAGTTGTTAAATAAAGTCATAATACCAGATGACTTTGATAAATTTGTCGCGATACGCTATTCCTGCTGGAGAGATGCCACTGCTTAAGGTCAGGTATCAGTGTATTATTGTATTGAATACTGTTTAAACTGGTAATACTAGTACTTTCCCATGATATCGAGTAATTGTATGCTTGGAATTCTTGTTAAATACCAAAAATAATTATACAGAGATACAATTAAAACTAGAACTTTTAATTGCTCATGACGTTTTATTTTAATTCCTTTTAATATGCATGTGCATTTAAATGTGGGCGGGCGGGCGGTGCACAGATTTTGGATATTTTGCCATTAATTGTGTGGAAAATATTGCTAAATATTGTTTTTCATCCATTTTAATGGACGCCGGACGTTAAGGTAACTCCTGATTCTATTAAAGCTACCACCATCTTACCTACTTCTGCCGCCATAAGAACAATTTAACATCGTTGTGTTCCGGCAGTTCACCAGTGGTTGAGGATTCCAGTTGTAGTGCGCTTCTGCCTTCAGCCTTATCGTCACTTAACATCGGTGAGATGTTTTGTTATATATGTTACGGATCAAAGAAAAACTTCTTGCATAGGCAGAATTTATATATAAATAACCCTCTTCTCACATTTAGTAAAAATATATGTCAACATAACATGTTGAAACAAAATGATGAAGAGCTGTCAGCACCTCCCGATCAAAAGAGAAAGGACGTAAACGTCAGACCTATATCAGACTTCAGACATATTTCATACAATTTCATAGTATTGTGACGTCACGTCAGCTCGGGTGCCTCGCGGAAGTGTTAATAAAAAAGGAAATAATGCAAAATGTCTTTGAGAAGTTCCTTTTGTTTTTAAAAAGGTACCTACCGGACCTAAAAGTAAATGTTTTTTTTTCCATATTCATTTAATAACTTTAGTGTTCATAATAATATGAGACAGTAAAAGAAGTAAATCATGGGCATAGATTTTTAAATGCAGAGTGGGATGCTTGCTCCAGATTCCAGGATTATCAGACCATTTCTATAATAAGAATAGAATAGAATAGAATATTATTTATTATTAGCAACACATAGCACATAAAAAATAGGTACAAAATATAGACAGCATAATGAAAACAAAACAATGTTAAATACCTACAAATAAATTATGTGCTATGTGATGCCAATACTGATCTCAGCTCAGTATAAAGCAGCAGACAATGTCTACTGCACTGGTATTCTACTGAGACCACTAGTGACATCACGGAACAGAGACAAAAAGCAAACAAAAACATAGATACAAACATAATAGAATAAAAAACAAAAATTTAAACAAAACAGAAGCAAAATTGTAAAGAAAAATAAACAGCATGATTTAGGACGCAGTATTCCTTTGCCTTTTTTAAAAACATAATAGATACTTATTAACGTCAAAAATAAACGGAAGAGGATTAGATACTCACTTAATTAATTATTGAATACTTTTTGATTCCAGGAAATTAAATTCTAAAGAAAAGATCCGTAATTTTGTAAAGAAAAATCGGGCATGGCAACAAGTTACGTACCTACAAAGTCAAATCAAGGTTATGGATTAGTTTTTGGGCAATAAGCTTAAATCGTAGATTTTCAGTTTTACCCCACCTCAAATAAAACGTAGGTAAGTATGTTATCACGTCCAACGTTTAAACACCAAATAAAAAGTCTTTCATAAAAAAGGTTTTTAAAACCACACACACTTTTTTCACACTTTGTTCACAATCCACATTCAATCCCATTTCAATTCCGTCTCTAACTTTATTTTCCCGACCGCCACTGGTTTTGTTTTAATTCTATTTTCCGTTAGTTTTAGATTTTTCCTTTTGTGTACGTCTATCGTCATTTTCATCGTTCGTTAGGGTACAATAAAATATTTTCTGTTATCTATTTATTAAAGCCTTTGTCTCGGCGGATTGTTCAATCTGGTAAAATTTTACAACGCTTTCCGTGGTTAGTGGGAAGGCGTTAGTGTATCTGTTACGGCTAATACCCGAAGTGCGGCTAAACCTAGTTTTTGCCGGCTAAAACTAGGTGTAGCCGCTAGCTGTTGGCTAAAATTAGGTGTAGCCGATTTGCTCGCGGCTAATACTAGGTGTAGCCGGCTAATACTAGATGTAGCCGGCTAAAACTAGGTGCAGCATGGAATATAAAGAATGTTTTTTCTGTTGTCTGTTAAAAAAAAATAACCTAAAAATAAAAACCCGAAATTTAAGGCTCACGCTCCGCTGCGCTTCGCGCTCGCCTTGAATTTCTAACCCAACCCGGGACCTACAGGAGTAAAGCAGATCGGTTACACCTAGTTTTAGCCAACAGCTATCGGCTACACCTAGTTTTAGCCGGCTAGAACTAGGTTTAGCCGCACTTCGGGTATTAGCCGTAACGTATCCACTCAATAACTGTAGTTTTATTTTATTTTATATCTTTTTATACAATTGGGATACAATTCTGCTTACAAATTATACGTTAGCTAGCGACTGCCCGCGACTTCGCTTACGTGGACTGTTATTTTAATATCCCTTCGGGAAAGGTACCCTATGTCCATTTCTGTACCCCTGACAACGTATACCTATGCGAAATCATGATGATCGGTCGGTCGAATAGTGAAACTGCCTTTCGCATTTATAATATTAGTCAGGATGATATTGCAGTACGCAATACCATATTCTACTATGGCAATACGAATACATGACATATTTTGAGTTCTCTGATTAAATTACTAATAAAAACCTTTCTTTTTGTTTCAGGTATTGATTTCATACATCACGTCAAACATTCACGCGAATCTCAACCTAATTACAAATACTAATAGCTGTTAATGAATCTTGAGCTCCAGATTACAAACACACGAATGCTTACGAGTAATTCAGGTTTAAGTAAAAAGGTATTGGATACCCTCAAAAGAGTAGGTGAATCGACCAGAGACAAGAATTGAAACAAACATTTTTGTAAAATCTATTAAGAACACTTGTGCGCAATAAGCAAAAGTGTGTCAAACTCACAAAAAAAAAGTTTTATTATAATTATTTTAATGAAAATAAGTAAAATAACAAATATGATTCTGTAATAAAAATAACATGTTCAATATTTTTAAAAAAATCCTTATAGGTGGCTCAATATTTTTTTTAACGCCTTTCTCGTGTGGGTTGAAATACTATTGCTTATTTGCGCCAACTTATAACTTTTTGAAATACATCTGACGCATTTATGACATATATTATTATGCGTTAGTTCGTAATTTAGTTTTCTTCGCGTTTAGTTAAAACTATTTCTAGTAGAAAGTATTTTCCTCGAGCTTTTTACTCGTACATTCTACAACCCTGTAATCTATTCCTTTTCCCTAAATAATTTTAATTACTTAGACATAATCTTAGCAGTAATTTGGTAGTATTTTTTATTGTGGTTTATAAATTGGTTGTTACCAGATTTTAGAGAGATTTTGTGAATCCTAAAAAGCCTTTCATAGTAATTAATTATTGATACAGAATCGCGAAGTAATCTGCCATATAAATAACTAGTGGCTCTGTAGAGCTGTACACCTCGCGATTGGAACATTTTTCGGAATGCCTAAAATATATTTTTTTTCCCAGAAATCCGCCATGTTGAACATTTTCAAAAAAGAAATTACATATAATTATAAAACCTGCTCATAACATTTCACGAGATTCGGTTAAGAAATGCGACCTTTAGAGGAGAACAAACGGACAGCTGGAAGGCTAAATTAAAGTATTTTTGCCCAAGCTGAAACAGACACGCTTCGCGCTCGCTCGGTCAATTTATCTCTGTCCGTTTTCTTACTCTCATACAAAAGATCCAAACACAATCAAATTAAACTAAATAACGTTTTTCCATACATCACAAACAATTGCTAATTAGAAACGTTGTAATTGATTTAACTCGTCCGTGAAATTAACTTCACCGAAATAATTACTCTTACATTCCTTTAAGGAGAGGAGATACTTCAATACGTTCTCCACGCTCTGAAGGCATTAAATTTGTAGAAGTGGCAACTTTTAATCAACATACCGTAGATTAAATTTCAGCGTGGTAGTCAGAGACGACGTAATAGTAAATGTATTTATGCCAATATTTAATAAAAATAAAATACGGAAAATACGCATTTCAAACAGAAACTTAAAATACTTTTAATCCGTTTACAGTTATTTGACCTCTGAAAATGACATTTCTTAATTGTAATTTATAAGAAGAAATTACATTTTCAGAGGTAAAATAACTTTAGAACTTAATTTGAAATCAGCATTTATATAATTATTACTATACTTACATTTTCGTAAGATTAACCCGATCTGGAACAAAACCAAGTAGGTAAGTAGAAAGATTTTTTTTTATATTTGTCATGTCTAGTTTTTTAGCTCTATGCGAATTTTAATTACACCCGTGCAAGACTGTACCTTTAATTTGTTTGAAGAAATGGAATTAGTTTTTAACTGTACCTTGATTATGAGCAAAGAAATCAAATGCAAATTATAAAGTATGGGTACTTATTAAATGAAACTTTGAACCCTGAAAAAAAGTTGGAAAGCATTGCAATAAAAGAATTGGAACCGGGTTCATTGAAAAACCATTTTTTTCAGTAACTTTTTTCAATTACTTCAGTTATGGAGAGTTATTTGTTAAACTCCAACAACCTCGCAGGAGTAGATTACTAACATCAGAACAACAACGTTTGTTTTACAACTTTTCCGAAAAAGTGCAAAAAACACGAATTTTCATACAAATCTCCGAATAGTGTTGATCGAGTTTTGTATCAAAAGTCGTTTTTTTGTCTTATTCGGAAAGTCGTCCTGCGAGGTTCTTGGTGTTTTACAAATAACCCTATACTATACTATACATATAGTAAGGATTTTCATGTTATACAAATATAAACTAACCGAACAGAACCCACACGTTCCAATTCCAAATGACAATAATTCGATATTAATAACTGAACCAGGTAGAATCAAACTAATCAGCATGCGTACAATGAAACGCTGAAATTAGTTTATCAAGTTACATCCCCCCTACCCCCCACAAGGACTAATTACTTGAGTTAAACAATAAGGTTACCGTCGCGAGCACGATCGGTTCAATTCAATAGTGATGTGAACATGTTGTAAATTTTAATCGATAGAACTGTAACTTAATTTATTTATATCCTACTAATATTATAAATGTGAAAGTTTGTAGGTTTGGATGTTTGTTCCTCCATGTCGCAAAGGCTACTGAACGGATTTGGTACACAGATAGTAGATAGCCTAGATTAAAACATAGGATACTTTTTATCCCGATATTCCCACGGGAACGGGAACCACGCGGGTGAAACCGCTGGCGGCCGCTAGTTGATAAATAAATTAACAAGCGACGGAAATTTTCAAAACTAGAATTGAAATACTGTACGTTAGTACTATTATATATTCTGTGATACTGTCTTTTTTCAGCAAAAAAAATGATGAGAAGAAAAAATAGCTCTTGTTTGGTTTCTAGTAGTAGACAGTGCAAGTTCCCTTGCATTACAATAAGTTATTTAAGGTATTAATTGAGCTTGAGTTACCTGAATTCGATATTTCATTTCATCGATATTATTTTGTATGTAGTTGTAAGTACGTATAAAGAAAGACAAAATCCACAAATATAAATAACTAAATGAAACGTTCTTAAAAATTACTGTTCGGTTCGCTTCGTTCGATCCATAAAGTTTTATTTTGATGAATAGTACGCGCTAAATGGAACTCTATCTTTTGAATTTTACTAAAGAACAAAAATAGTAAATCAAGCTGCCATGCAAACGGAGCTATTGCACAAGCTCAACACAAGCTCTATAAATTGATGAAATGTCTAGACATTATGCAGAATGGCACTTCGAACGAAAAATCGCTTCTAGTGATGTGCATATAAAATTATCGATAAACGTTGAAAGGCGCTCAGTTTTAAAACGGGAGCACTAGCAATTTTTATTTTATAAGCTTCCGATAGTTTTAATTTTCTTTTCTTTTCGTGGGATAAGTTTTAAGGAGTTTAATTAAATAAAATCAATGTTATAGATTCTTACTTGCTATTAGGTAGTCCTTACCTTTAAAATAAAATTAGATGAAAGTCTTCTTGAAGGAGAGAACCTTCTGGCAAGAGGATCGTGTGACCTTAACTGCCGCTTATTAAAACAAAATATTACTAGGTATAGTTCATGTTTTCAGTTTACTAAACTTCAATAAAATACCCTTAAAGTAAAGCGCATTCGCTTAGATAGTGTCGCCCTTTCATCGCGCCGCCTTTGCACGTGCCGCTTCTTGTCAAAGGATACCGCCGCATAAACAAAGGATACCGCGTGCGGCGTACACCCGCAAGTCAATTTGGATTTTGGCAGATTACATCGAATTAAAAATGTTTTTCGTCCTTGGGAGGACAGTGAAATGCCTCAAGATGAAACTTTAAGTGAACCAACGAAAAAAAGAAGGGTGTTTTGTAAAACATGTAAACGCAAAAAAAAGTTTAGATAACGTAATTAAAAAAGAAAATCGATATTTTGGTATGGATTCAGACGTGATGAAGTTGGATATATTATTATAAATACAGGTGCTAATGACTCCGACACTTCAAGTGATGAAGAATAGTAGGTAGTCTTATTTTTTTATTTTATTTTTCATTAAAATTCTCTTTCCACCTCGCTTGTGTGTATTATTTGTATTCGTATTTTTTTTTCAATAAACACAAGTAGGGACGGACACCGTTATCTTAAAAAAACACGACCGCGACGTTGTACCATACTGTGAGGGGGGGGGGGCTCCCCCCGCCCGCACACTATGGTACATCCAAATAATTATCAATACCGAAAACGATATTGTTTACCGTTATCAGTAACATTACCAAACACTCCCGCTCCGAACGGGCTCAGGCCCTCCGCTGCCTTGAGCGGGACACGCGCGCGGGGCGACATAGATTAGAGCTTACTCATGCACTGCGCAAGCATCTGTCCGTCAAAAACCAGCAATCTATATTCCCGCGCCGTGTACCCGCGGCGGGATCCCGCTTAAGGCAGCGGACGGCCTAAGTTTCTTTAGTTTTCCCAAAGATGATATGAGGTAAGTACCTAATATTATCAAAATATTATTTCGTTTTCGTAGTACCTAATTAATAAAAAGGACCTGACCTGAGTAATTATCAAAAAAGATGTACATTTGTGAAAAAAAACTCACACAAGTTCTGTGCCAAAATATGAAATTAAAGGAATGAAGAAAATATCTACCTACCTACCTCTATTCATAATTGGGTTTGGGTTTGGATTTCGTTACGTGTTGAAACACAACGAAACAGTAAGCAGATCAAAACCTAAAAACTTTTAGAAGTACATTTTTGTTCAAAATTTAATTTAATTTCCATACTAAATGTTTAGGTATTTACTTTATTTATACAAACTCAGGAGTAGGTAAGTACTTACTTAACCAGAAAAAGTGATTATTTCATTTTTGTATCTACTAACTAGAATAAAATAATGATTTTAAACTAAAGAAAAACTCATATTTTAGCGATATGATTTTTAAACGTAAGCAATATTTAACAGTAAGCAACCCTGGCAAACACCCTTGGACGACAGCGGGGCGTAGCGACGTGAAGGGGGAAGTAGTTATATAAATGGCGGCATTTGGGACTCGCACAAAGAAGAGTCCGTTCTAGTAGTATTGTTTATTCTTATGCCGGTATGCCTGTCTCTGAACACATTTGCTTGCGGGTGTACCGACACTATCTAAGCGAACGAGCTTTAAATGAAGTGTAAAGCAACCTTTTCGTGTGATTGCTCATTTGCAAATTTAAACATCGATTAGCTATTAACAAAAGGCACTTGACCTTATGGTGAATTTATGCACCTACTATCTGTGGTGTGACACATATTTGGGCGAGAAACTAAACTAAACCTAAAGGTAAAAAGGTGGGTGCTCTGCTATTCTAGAATCTTCTCCACCGGATGCCACACAGCAAATTCGCGTGCATTATTATGTATTCTGTGATAGACTTCAATATTTTATCTACACCCATGCTTTAAATCAGGGATGCACAGACTGCGGCCCGCCAGCAAAAATATTCCCTTGTTCACGTAAAAATAATTTTTTTGCTGGTTATTTTTATGTTCTTATGTTGTGCTGGTGGCCCGCCATTAGTTTATCATTTACCCAAGTGGCCCATGGTCTCAATAAGTCTGTGCATTCCAGCTTTAAATCCTCTGTAAAGGGTTCTTGCAGGCAGCGCGGGACCGATCGTCGTGGAGATCCTTAGGGGAGGCCTATACCCAGCAGTGGGTGTCGTGCGGCTGATATGATGAAAGGGTTCTGAAAAAGTTAATTTAGTTACTACCAATATTATAATATAACTACCTACCAGTATCATAGTAATCAGAATATCCATCCGACGAGTTACATTATGAAATTCACTACAACATTATAACACTTTTGCGGATGATATAATGTCGAGGAGGGGGAGGAAAGTTAAAGTCAAAGTAAAGTCAACTTTAAGGTCAAGATCAACTTCAAGGTCAAAGTCAAAACCCTTCATAGAGGATACAATCATAGGTGTTTTTAATCCAAATGTATAAATATTGTATGTTTCCCTAATAAAAATAAAAAAGTCTTGTAGTATGCAACTGTACATAATAGGGAATATGCATCAAAAATTTTTTTTATCAAAATCAAAAGTATAATGCGTTAGAAAACCAACTGTAATATTAAAACTTATTTCTTGCGTTTTTTTCTCGTGATATAATTACTTGAAGTTAGCACGCAGCAGCAGCAACCGCCGAAAACGCTCCAAGCAAAACGGACGGAATGACGTCACATATCACGATTCAGGCGCGCGTTTACTATGGAGTTAGCCAAGAATTTTCGATTATTTTCAATTATTTCCCTAAATTTTGCGTTTAAGTACATATCTATGTGTCATACAAAAATGATTTCTTATTCGATATTCTATCTGACTGTTAAGTTCATTATATTCGAAAGTGAAAAAAAAAATTGTTATTTTTCCCTGATTTCATTGTGTGATAAAACGAATATTATACATTATTTTTTTTATTTTCCTGTTCCATCATGCTTTTATACGTGTCCGAAGCGATCAAAATCAAATTTATCAAAATCGGTGACTTAGGCATATTCCCTATTAGGTATTATTAACAGTTGCATAAATAACTATTATTCAGTTTGGTAATAAATACTTATCTTTGAAACTAAACACCATTGCCACTTCCGATGTTCCTGTTTAATTTATCGATATCTATGTTTCCGAACGATTACCACATTGATCCCGTGCCTCGAATATTTTAATTAATCAACGTATGACATAATAGAGTTTGATGTATGTCTTCAGACGTTAATTTGAATTAATTACGTTATCAGTGGTTCCCAAACGTTTGTGGCAAACCGGTGAACTGCGATAACGGGTACTGTCGGTCGGCAGAAGTGGCTGTAGGTTTTAGTACCATGTCGCGCTTATTGCGTTTGTTGTAGAGTAGGAAGTTATTATTAAACAAACGTTATATTTAGTGTGACAAAGCTACATCCGAGGATGTGTGTACGTATTAGTATTTGACTTTGTTCTTAAATTAAAGCACATTTTTGTAGTATTTTTGGTTTTCAGTGTTGATAAAACTGGTAACCACAACATCTGCTAAGGTTGACGGATCGTCCTAAAGAACAAAAACACAACATCAAAACGTTCAAAGACTTATTTACACTATTTTTCTCACCATTTATTTCAGTCTATTCTCGTGTAAAAGGTAGTTTAATTGTGAGAAACACCAGAAATATCTATAGCTGGTCGACGCCATATTGACAGGTCCGCCTACAGCGCGTCTGGTGATATAAAATGGAACTTAATTTCAATGACTTGGCTAGGCAACTTATTAAACGTTATTGAACCAAGTCATTTGCCTAGGATGTCATTTAGGCCGCTTATTAAATGATAAAAATAATGAAAAGGCTGATTAAGCTAGTTGGCTACGACATATGCACTGAAAACATAGAAGTAATAAAATAAAACAAACTTCTCTAAAAACACACAAGTTTAAAACAAAAATATTCTTTTGTTTTTTTAGGAAAACTCAAACTTTTAGATGTTTGCATTCACAATGCTATTTTCATATTAAGATGATTAAATAATGAAAAAATATTAGAAAAAATCGACTCACCCGTAGCAACTCAGACGGGATTCGAACCCGCACCCTTGGATTCAGTGCATTGGGCCGGAATCCCAAGGTTGCGGGTTCGAACAACTCAGACGGGCTACGGGTGAGTTGATTTTTTCTAATATTTTTTCATTATTTATTCAAACACAGTTGTTTTTTCTTGCCAGGGGTGCGTTATCATTATCACACAGTTATTTTTACATAATTGGCACCCAATTATTCGTCTCGCGCTTCACGGATTTTCTCCAGTTTCAGCGTTTACCGCTCACGTTTGAAACCACACATTTTCCTTGAGCAAACATTGCTCAACGGATTTTTGTGAACGGCCCATTGTACCGACAAGTGAAACGGGTTAACGAGCCCACAAATATTTACTTTAGCGTAATTCGGGTTAATCGCTATCGGTATAGTTGCTTTAAACTGAGTAGGGTAACTTGGTGGTTACCTGCGCCAGCTTTTTTAAAGTACAAGATGTGCAAGTTACAGAGTAAAAAGGTATTACAGAGTTGGTAAGTACAGTACAAGTGACACAGCAAACATGAGGAGCAACTTTCGCCTCATACTTATTGGTTATTTTCCTTATGTTATCATTTTCGAATTATTAATTGCATAATTATATACTTTTTGCCATTAGGCTATTCTCCCATTCTCTCTTTGATTCTAAATTAGCGCGCGGCATTTTGAATTAATTTGTAAAAATATTTTTACTTCGATGTAAATAAAAGGCAAGTACAAAAATGTTAATAATTAGATAAAAGAGCTGATGATTATTGATATAGAATTTGTATTTAGAAAAATATTATTCCCGAGAGTCCCTCGGGAAATTCCTTAAACATGGGAAAATCCAAAAGTATTTAGACAGATAAAATAAATCTATGAGTTTATTCTGCTTTGTTGTTCACTGTATTCACTGGTTCTGGATTTGTTATGACAATGCTGGCTAAAAATATACAGTAACGTTATAATAGCTGTGTTTACTGTACAGGCTTACTCCGAGGATTATATTAAATACGGTACTTGTATGTACTTAAACGTAGTAGGTATCTGTTCATTATGTTTATCTCGAATCTTCTTTAAGCTTTTTATCTTTGGCAAAAGCTCGGAATTTTATTGGTAAAGTAGGTAGAGAATAGAGATGTTTCTTTATCTTTAGCTTTTTCTGGTATATTCTGTTTATCCTTCTTAGTAAAAGCTTTTGACAGTTAACAAACGTCTTTATATTTAAATCGTTATTATAAAGTTTTTTTGCTATCCCTTGGGAACAATACTTTTTTGCGGCCCCAAAAAAGTACCATTGTCCTTTTCTGTACCACTGACAACGTGTATGCAAAATTTCATGATGATCGGTTCAGTAGTTAAGACGTGAAGGCGTAACAAACAAACAAACAAACGAACTTTCGCATTTATAATATTAGTAAGGATGTTGTCTTTAAATCAAATTGTTACTTAATATAATTAGTAATTTCCTAATGTGTGGAAAACCATTTGTTGTTTTTTTTTTCAATAATGAGTCAAGTGAAGATTATTTACCAAATAAGATTAGTAAGGATAAACGGGCTTACTGAGGATTGTACACTTGTACAGCCAGCATCACGTCAGATGATGCTGACAAAACTGTAAAAACCGGCCAAGTGCGAGTCGGACTCACGCACGAAGGGTTCCGTACCAAAAAACGAAAAAAAAACACGTTTGTTGTATGGGAGCCCCCCTTAAATATTTATTTTATTCTGTTTTTAGTATTTGTTGTTATAGCGGCAACAGAAATACATCATCTGTAAAAATTTCAACTGTCTAGCTATCACGGTTCATGAGATACAGCCTGTTGACAGACAGACAGACAGACGGACAGCGGAGTCTTAGTAAAAGGGTCCCGTTTTGCACTTTGGGTACGGAACCCTAAAAATCTGCAAATTACTTTGAACCTTATGGCTTGGCATTAAAGTAAGTATAAATTCATTTATTACCCTGCCGTGGTAGCCCAGGGATTGCGGTTATGCATCCCGAAGGTATGTGGGACTCGCCGGGGCCCTTACCCACTAAACCCCCTACTGTTCCTGCACTAACACACAGGACCTTCGGGGCCGTGATATCACGCACCGTGTGGTGCTGGTGCTGGCGCCTAGTTATCCCCTTCCGAGGACTAGGGGGGAATGAGGCGCGCATAGCTCCTCCTTCTCCTCCCTGGTCGTCGTCGGAGTCGATCCGCGTTGGCGTCTGCCTCACGGATTCGCTCCGAGGCCTCCTTCTGTGAGATGACGTCCTCACAGTAGGAGACCACCGCCTCCCACGACCTGTCACTTCCCAGCATGGCAGCAGCCACGCTGGGGAGCGAGAGGTCCCCTCCTATTCGTGCCGTCAGTAATTGTCGCTGGGTGGACCACGCAGGGCACTGCTCAAGAGTGTGCCATGCGGTGTCCTCCGGTGCGCCGCCATCGTGACACACCGGAGCAGCTTCTCGCTGTATTCGATGCAGGTACTTACCGTAACATCCATGGCCAGTAAGCACCTGCGTCAACCTGAAGGTGAGAGCACCATGGCCCCTGTTCCGCCACTCCCTAAGCACGGGTCGAATGGCTTCGACCGTTCTATGGCCCGCAATTGGGGATTCAGCTGAGCGTACCGTTGACTGTACATTTAATTGTAAATTTTTCTCTTTGATAATTTTTGTTTTGATAAGTACAACATTAGTATAATCCATACAATTTGGTTAATATTATAAATGCGACTCTCGTCTGCCTGTTACGTTTTTAACGCCTAAACCGCTGGACTGATTTTGACGAAATTTGGTACGGATCATGGGATCTTGGAGAAGGACATAGGGTACTTTTTATCCCATTGCTGGGCTTTCTGAATCCCTGACAACTCGTATGCAAAATTTCATTATGATCGATTGAGTAGTTAAGGCGTGAAGGCGTAACTAACAAACGCACTTTATCGCATGTATAATTATTATTATAAATTATAGTAATAGTAACTAATTGGATATTCAACTAGTAGGTAATTGTAAAATCTCGGCCTCTACAATGTTGCAGTATACTCATCAGTAAAATGATTAGTGTATAAATGCTTACGGCTGCTCTATTTCGATCACATCCTCGGATGCTCGCAAACCGATCGTGTCATGTGCGGAAACTACATGTCATTCCGGACGCGTATTTACTAAAACTACCTGTGTTTCAAATTTTTTAACCCAAAAAATGAGCGAGCTCGTCGAGGTCGAAGTTTTTACCGGTAGAAATAGAAAATGTAATAACATCTCCTCACCAAAAAGACGGCCAATCCTACAAATGCATACGAAAATTTAATAATAATGAAATAGCTCTAAGTATTTCATATTTATCGATTGCTAAATATCTAGAAAATTGATTTTTTCCGAGGGTTACTCTTCTCATTGATGAAGTAACGCTGGCTTGCAGCGAAAAAGTAAAAAGAGCTATACAATTTACGTCACTCAAATTATCAAATTACGCCATGTTTTTTGAACCAAGTTGATTGATCGAATTAATACAAGGATCTACCTAGTGCTAGTTTTCCCTCACGTTCGATCGTGAGTGCGTTAGAATTATGTATAGAAACTAGCTTCTGCCCGCGACTTCTTCCGCGTGGATATTAGACGAAATCCTTTTAAGGAACCTTCAACCAGGATCCGGCCAGCCATTTTTACGCGATTAGGCGAGTCCCCATCAAGCGCGCTGCCTCACGAGGCAAGACATTTGCCGCGTGTGGCGGGCCTCGTACAAGGCTTCCAGTTCCCGTTCCCGTTCCCGCTCCCGTTCCCCGTTCCCGTTCCGTTCCCGTCCCGTTTGCGTTCCCGTCCCGTAAACGTCCCGTAACCGTCCCGTACCCCTTCCGTTTCCGTTCCCGTTCCCATCCCGTTCCTATCCCGTTCCCATCCTGTTCTCGTTCCCGTTCCCGTCCCGTTATATTCCCGTTCCGTTCAGGTTCCGTTCACGTTTCGTTCCCGTTCCCATTCCCGTTCCGTTCCCGCTGCGTTCCCGTCCCGTAAACGTCCCCTAACCGTCCCGTACGCCTTACGTTCCCGTTCTTGTTCCCGTTCCGTTCCCGTCTGGTTCTTGTTCCCGTTCCGTTCCCATCCTGTATAACGGGAATAGCGTTCTGTTCCCGTTTCATTCAAGTTTCGTTCCTGTTTCGTTCCCGTTCCGTTCCCGTTACGTTCCTGTTTCATTCCCGTTTCGTTCCGTTCCCGTCCGATCCCGTCCCGTACTCGTCCCGTACCCCTTCCGTTCCCGTTCCCGTACCCATCCCGTTCTAGTTACCGTTACCGTCTCGTTCCCGTTCCGTTCCGTTCCGTTCAGTTCAGTTCCGTTCCGTTCCGCTACCCTCCGCTCCGTTCCGTTCCGTTCCGTTCCCGTTCCCGTTCCCGTGCCCGTGCCCGTGCCCGTGCCCGTGCCCGTGCCCGTGCCCGTTCCGGTTCCCGCAATCACCATCCCATAAAACTTCAAGAACGACATCCATATAGATTTTTATGTTACTCACCCCACTTACCCTCTAAGGGGTTGATTTTCAAAATCCCAAAATATATATTTAGTCGTGCTCCTACGAATTTTAAAGTTGTAATTTCATTGTAATGACATCTATATCGATTTTTATGTTTACTCACCCCATTTAGCCCCTAAGGGGTTGATTTTCAAAATAACAAAATATATATTTGCCTATTTATTTTTAGATGTGCTCCTACGAAGTTTAAAATTGTAATGTCTATTTTATATTATTTTTCCATACAAAATTTGCACCCCATTTTTACCCCTTTAGGGGTTAAATCATGTCCACCGTGTTGGACTTCAAAATAAATGTCATTTTTGCAATCGTCATCCCAGAAAACCCCAATAACAACATCTATATCGATTTTTATGTTTACACACCCCATTTACCCCCTAAGGGGTTGATTTTCAAAATAACAAAATATATATTTGCCTATTTATTTTTAGATGTGCCCCTACGAAGTTTAAAGTTGTAATGTCTATTTTATATTATTTTTCCATACAAAATTTGGACCCCATTTTCACCCTTTTAGGGGTTAAATCATGTCCACCGTGGTTGGACTTCAAAATAAATGTCATTTTTGCAATCGTCATCCCACAAAACCCCAATAACGACATCCATATCTATTTTTAGGTTTTTTTAACCCTTTTCACCCCCATTTCATCCCCTTTGGAGTTGAAATCTTAACAAAAACAATATACGTTGCTTTAGATTTCTATCCATAAGCCTAAATTATAAATTTAGCGATTTTTATTTCGAAAATGAAGGATTTTCTTTAATACACAACTTCATCCCCCTTTTGACCCCTTCGAGGGTAGAATTTTGAAAAACGCTGAGACCCGTATTTATTAATTTTCAATCGTCAGCCTAAACACAAAATTTGAAGATTCTAGCTTCAAAACTGAGGGACTTTCATACAAACTTTCATCCCCTTAGGGATGGAATTTTCAAAAATCCTTCCTTAGTGGATGCCTACACTGTATAAAGTATCTGTGTGCAAAATTTAAGTCTCTAGGTCCAGCGGTTTGGGCTGTGCGTTGATAGATCAGTCAGTCAGTCAGTCAGTCATTCAGTTTACGATTTTATATATTAAGATGGTGAAATTCGCCGCATATTCCGCTGAGTAGCGGTTATCAAATCCCATATAAATTACATATACCTACGCTCATGATCGAAAATGAGGTGAAAAAACTCTCACTAGACCCCCTGTTCTAATCTATACATAGTCTGCCTGCCATCAAAAATAAGTAAATAACTTGGCCTATAATAAAACTTTCCAAATTCAAGAATAGTAGAAAATAAAGTTCGAAGATTTATTATTGCAATTTATTTTTACTATCAAGAAAACTTGCGGCCTAAGTCTGACATAATCATAAAGCCATTTATTCAACTTTCGACTAAAATTGCAAACAAAAATAACTTGTACAAGCCAATGTGTTTAAGAAATACGCCTCCGCGCTGGTCTTATTAACGCCGCCGCCGACAGATTTATTGAATTTTGAGACTTATTACTATAGTAATAACGACGTTAACGGGGTGAGCAGATGTGGGTTATTTTAGCGGTTAAATTAACTGTTGAATAAGTTTCATTGACGCCTTTAAATTTATTTTAAGACGGGAAATGATGGATGTTTGCGGAATAAAATTGGTACATTAAATCTTAGTAAAGACTAGCTGATGCCCGCGACTTCGTACGCGTGGACTTTATGACTTCGGCGTATGCATATAAATGAACTAATGTAGTTACATAAGAAAATACTTGTAGCATTGTTATGGTTCTGCATCAGGTGTTCCAGATCTTCGATTTTTGTACCTCAACAAAAATGCTCATCAGGCTGAACAACTTTTGCTAAGGTGTAATTTTTATATTTTGTATAGTTTAGCTGGATCATTATGGTTCTGCATCGGGTGTTCCAGATCTTCGATTTTTATACCTCAACAAAAATGCTCATCAGACTGAACAACTTTTGCCAAGATGTAATTTTTATATTTTGTAAAGTTTAGTTGGACCATTATGGTTCTGCATCAGGTATTCCAGATCTTCGATTTTTATACCTCAACAAAAAATGCTCATCAGGCTGAACAACTTTTGCCAAGGTGTCATTTTTATATTTTGTAAAGTTTAGTTGGACCATTATGGTTCTGCATCAGGTGTTCCAGATCTTCGATTTTTATACCTCAACAAAAAATGCTCATCAGGCTGAACAACTTTTGCCAATGTGTCATTTTTATATTCCTTATAGTTAAGTTGGACCATTATGGTTCTGCATCAGGTGTTCCATTTTCCAAAATCAATTATACCCTAAGTTATGCCCAGGCTTAACAGCTATATAACAAAAAAAGTTTCATTGGAATCCGTTCAGTATTTTCGAAGATTAGCGCGTTCAAACAGACTAACAAACAGACACACTTTTTTTCAAATTCTTACTCTATTACTATGTCTCCGTCGCCCCAGATATTTTTTTTTAAAGATTTGTAATGTACAGACACACTTTTTTACTGTTTTATTATATGTAATAGTACATTACTGACGCGGTCATTAATGACTGCATTGCTGGCAGCGCGATGATGATGGCAGATAGCGTAGCTTAGCGCAGGTCCAGGCCGTCACAGCGCGGTCAGCATTGCAGCCCTTGATGGCTAAGCTGGAATAAAGGCCGAGACCGGAGGTCGAGGCCTTTATAGCGCGGACAGCAAGGGCTGCAATGATGACCAAGCTTGAAGGCCGAGAGCGTAGTTAAGCTCAGCTTGCGGCCATCATAGCGTGGCCAGCAGTGCAGTCATTGTGGACCAAGTCTTGTATAGTGCTTTACTCAAAAATGTCAAAAATGTAAAAAAAAAATAAAAAATTTCAAAAATGTCAAAAAATTACAAAAATGTCAAAAATGACGAAAATGTCAAAAATGATCATTTTGGTAATTTTGGTCATTTTTGACATTTCTGACATTTTTGTATTTTTTGACATTTTTGTCATTTTTTACATTTTTGACATTTTTGAGTAAAGCACTATACAAGACTTGGTCCAAAATGACAAAAATGATTAAAACTATGTTTGAAACAAAACTCGACAATAATGGATTATCAAAGGAAATTGCTGGTGGCTAAAACTCGACAATAATGAAATCCCATACAACTTTGTTGCGTCACCATCGGAGGAGCGCGGCAACCTCGACTTTGTTCAAAGAAGGTTGTCTAAATAATGACCATATTACAAGCATTTTTGAGTAGGTAAAGGATTTTATTATATGTAAAGGATGTAAAGGATAAAGGATAAGGATAAGGATTTTAATTTTAGAATGAAAGGTAAGCAATAATTTGTTCCCAAATCATAGATGTTTTTTGTACTTACTAGCCTTCGCGTGAACAGTAGAAACACTGCGCCACTGTTTTTTGGTGGATATTCCAACTCGCACTAAGCGTTTTGCTTCTAATGTTGTCATCCGTACCGCTAGAGAGTGGAACTCCTTGCCTGAGTCTGTGTTTCCCGATATAGGTATCGGTACCTAGGGGTACAATCTGGGGGCCTTCAGGTCGCGAGTGAGTAGAAATATCTTCTAGGCAAGGGCGATTCATAGCATCATCGATTACCATCAGGCGTTACACTATAACGCTTGATGGTAAGCGATGATGGATGCGGTATATGATGACCACTGTCATGCGGTATTTTGATACTTTTATAACTTTCTAACTATACAATACAATGTTATTAAATAAGGAGGATTCTCTTTAAATACTTCTAAACACGAAAGTATGACATTCGATCTCGCATGGCGGCCAACAAAATTATATTTTAACAGCCAATCAACTGTAAAAATACACACGGACCGTCGGAAATTATTAATGTGATAAACCATACATAAGGGTGACCCACACACGATATGCGCACGTAGGGCTGTCACCTACATTCAATGTAAAAGCTGATTACAAATACAAACTTAAGATATATTTTAAGTATTCCTAGCGTAACGTAAGCGTTTGGAAATATTAATAAAATATTATTCTTATCTATTATACGTAACCTTTTGCAAGAACGGTTGGTTTTTTTTGAGTAATTTTAATCTCTATAAAAATAAGATCGAAGTTTAAAAATATGTTATTAGAATAGAATTTCTAATGAATATTTTTTATATTTGTTTTAGAATATCATTATGTTATGTATTATTGTGGATTATTTTGTGTATTATGTTATGTATAGGTTATAATTTAACTGTCGTCATTAGAAATAAACTTGTTAACTGTCATCGTCATCAACCAACCATTATGGGTGGATGAAGTGTAAAATTCGTTTTTTTTAATTCAAGTTTTTGACAACCCTATCATCTCCCCATGGTGCTTACAAGTTTACGACTAATATTATGTCCACATCCGCTGAGTTGATTCGCTTTTTTACAACGTTTAATTTTAATATTACCCCTTCCAATATAAAATTTGGAATATAATTAACTGAACTGTTAAAAGTGATATTAAACATTCTTAATATTGTTTTGGTAAAAGAAAACAAGATTTGGTTTCTTTGTTTTGTCAATTTACATAAAACAAGAGTCAATAACTACCTTAACCGCTCTGTGGTTTAGTGGTTCTCCCATCCGTGTAAGATGCTGGAGTCCCGCCCGGATTCGATTCCCAGTAGGAGAGTAAATATCGTGGAGGGCTGCAACATTAGGGGGATTTGGGGGATGGATTTTCGTAGGCGTAAAAAGGAGGGCAGTACATTGTACAGGGTTTGGGGAAGGGCTTGCTACAAGCCTGCCTGGCGAGCTACCATTACCAAAGTCTGACATCTGTTTAAAAATGTTGTGTTCCGGAAGTTAGAGGTAAGAGAGCCACCTTTGGTCTTATGTCTCATATCGTTAGGTACTTGAAATCAGGTGAAAGGAAGGCCTAGCGTTGACTCGTTTCACATAAAAAAACACCCTGAAGGCGCCACTTTGTTTTTTTTATAATTAATTGGTTTGCTCTTGACCCGAGTCCAGCCCGAAAGCAAAGACAAGGGTCTACGATGGAGCGACCTTGCCCAGAAGGTGCCTATTCATTCTGGCCTTGAAAAGAGTCAGGTTGTATGCGCTCGGAAACACAGACGCCGGCAGGGAATTCCATTCCTTAGCTCTGCGCATTATGGACTAAGCGCTAGCCCCGGAAATAGGTGGGCAACTTACAGAGCGACGAAATCCCTCGTGTTAGTTTGCCATACTATCATTATTAACAGATCCGGGCACCTCCCCGATTTTCAGTGGTGGGGGTGGGAGATGTTGAGCAACAAAGGGGCTGAAAAGCGATTTAAGGTACAATTTACAGAGCTCTGGATTTGGTGTGGTATAATAGCAAGCCAAACATGTATCAAATAAGTAAATCGAGTAACTATAGCATTGCCAGGAATTTTGCCTGATGCAAAAGTAGTGCTAGGCGGCATCAAAATGCGCGAAAAAGTGGTAACGTTGCCCCGATATGTTAATAATGATAGTATGGCAAACTAACTAGAGGGATTTCGTCGCTCTGTAAATTATCCACCTATTTCCGGTGCCAGCTGTTAGTATATTATAAACGATATTGAGTAGCGTTTGGTACGCAGAAAAGGTATATCAACCAAGAACGGGGTAACTTGCAGTGCGTCTGGATGTCCGATGGTAGAAAGGACAAGGTGTAATGAGCTGCATGCAGCTCTTGAGCATAGTAGGATCAATTCTACTATGTCTTGAGCACACTCGCCGATTATATTATTCGGTGGCATAACCACCTTAAAGAAGGATTTTTATTTTCCGCATTAGGCCTGCGTGTTGGGTTATCATGGCCCTGCCTTCTGAAGCCCTGTGTGCCCCAGCCGTGGGGACTTTAAAAATCATAGTATAAGCTATATCGCCAATATCACGTTACAACCACAATTTTCCGTCATGACGTCACACGCCAGATTACCAGCAAAGTCAATGTTAGTTTAGTTAATAACTTGCTGAGCATACAACGCGGTTAATGCGCCCGCCAAACAATAATCGACCTTAAAACAAACACGGTAAAGTCAACTTGAAAAATCGTATTTAGTGAGGCTTTTGATGTGATGATATTGGCTTTAGAGCAGTTTTCTATTCATTTTTTATTATATTAGGGTGAGGGAATAACATATGGTACGTATACTTGATGTTAACTATTATTTAATTTTATTATGTATAGTTACTTGCTATGTAAGGGCCTATCTATGCACACGATGATTTTTAAACGAGCGAGATAATCTGGTTTCATTTGCTGCCAACGGCACATGCTAAAATTAAACGCAATTTTTGATCCCTTTTAGGTCAATGTAGAAAACCTAATTATTATCTCGAGTCTAGGTAGTCTATAGTCCGTCGTTGTCTTTGATCTCGATAAAATTAGTCAGAAAGCAAGTTTCAGCATTTGTTTATTTATTTTTCATTTTTTTTTGCAAAACAATTTCGACATGTAAGCACATCGTATAAGGTAGCATAACAACTTGCAGGTATTTTTTTTTCAAAAACATGACAAGTCTTGCCTCAAGAATTAATTTCACCATGTACCTTGTCTTGATGTTTAAAATATGGCTGGTTTTTACCCCCGAAGGTAAATACTAATTTATTTTGCTTGCCCGACAGTTTGGCTGTTTTAAAAACAAGTTTTTGAGTTTCACATTAATTTGTTGGTTTATGTGTGTATTTGTTTGTTTTGTATTTTCGAATTTATCTTTTTATCGCTGTGTGTTCAGTTCAGATTATTTGTAGGTACCTTTATTAGTTTTTCAATTTATTAATCTCTGTCTTTCTTGTATTTCCATAGTACCTATAATTGTCCTAGATTTTTCTTTATTATAAATATTTCCTGGAAAAAGAACTTCCGTTGAGTATTAAAATCCTTTGTATATTTTCTTCTCTACTTTTTTATTTGAACTTTAATTATTTTCTACATCATTGGCCACAAAGCGCAGTCCAGTTATTTCTGAAATATACGGGAGTATTTTATGATATTCTCAATAGTGAAATATAAATCAATATTGATGTTTTTGTACCTTCAGCACGAAAATCTATCGAGTTGTAATCATAAAATGCATTTTTTTGTATTAGAAATTTTAGTTCTAACTTACTAATTTAATTACAAAAAAAGAATACATTTGTGGTGATTTTTCTGCTAAGGTAACTCGAACAAAAATTCTTACTTACGATACAATATTAATCATAAATCTCATGTTTTATGTTCATCTGTCGTAACTCGACAACCTTTTGTTAAATGAGAGTTATATGATTACAATATTATTTCCTTAATTTTAAAATTTACCTACAATCCTTGTTTCTTCAAGATTAACTATCAGACTATCCCATCGGCAATCTAATGTGGTTTTTATAGACAATCGCTTGTAAAATCTAATCGCAAACCTTATTTTAAGAAGGTGGCGATTGGACAATTGACTAAAGTCGCCTGCAAAGTCTCTCCGTGTAAATACCCCATAACATCACTCTAGCAAAAGTCAAAGGGTTATACACATGTAATATTATCGCTAATCCATCGAATGGTGCATCGGATTTAATTCCAGCGGGTGCGACGATAAAATCTAAATAGCTTGGTTGGACGGGACGATCACGAGACGCGCCTGGATTCGGGCCAAATGGAAACTTGTAATTGTATGTGGAGTCTTCTTGGCTGATCGATGAGATAGCTTTCCGTCATGTGGAATATAGCTTCTGGTATTGCTTTGGCATTGGATCGTCGTTGTTTTAAATAATTTCCATTTGTGATGGAAGTTTGGGATCTTGGATTATAGGATTTCCTAGATGAAGAGATCATATCAGCTTCTATATCACTTAAAATAGCTATCAGCAAGGGAAATATAGCTCCAGGATTATGGTATTGCTTTGGCATTGGGCAATAATTTCCATTTGTGATGGAAACTTGGGATCTCAAATTAGGTATAGGGTTTTCTAGATGAAGAGATCAATCAGCTTCCATATTAGTTAAAATATAGCTATTAGCAAGGGAACAATAGCTCCAAGAATTTGGGAAGTATTGCTTTGGCATTGTATTGTTGTTGTTTTAAATAATTTTCATTGTGATGGAAAGGTTTGGGATCTTGGATCCAGATTTGGATTATAGGATTTTCTAAAATGAAGAGATCAGATCAGCTAAGTAATACAGCTTATCAGCACGGGAAATATAGGTCCAGGACTTTGGTGTTGCTTTAAATAATTGCTATTTCTGTTGGACAGATTTGGGAGTTTTAATACGATTTCTAAATTTAGACTTCTAGAATTTTTTACACGACTGCCCAAAGCAAAAAGAGTGTATTATGTGTTCAGGGTTCATGTATGTTTGTGGGTATGTGAGTTTCTTTATTCCACCATAACTTTTAAATGCCTGAACTGATTTGGATAAATCGGGTATCGTTAAAATCCTTGCAGCATCCCGAGTGACACTGGCTATATTTTTTTTAGAAAAAATCAATATGGCGACTGTACGACGCCATTTTCAAAATGAAAAAAAAAAATTTCTTCCATTATTACAATATGGGCATCAAATGAAAGGCCTTGATGAGCACATTCCAAAACTATATAATATGTCACTTAAATGTGTGAAATAAAAAATATATATATTTAAAAAAAAACACGACTGCCCTGCCCGTTTTTGGCAGGGCAATCGTGTTTTTAATATTATTTTTTATTGCATCTGTAAAACTTAAAGAAATCCTTATTTGTGAAGTTATCACCAACTGTTTTTCACCATCGAGATGAACATAGTAGGTATAACTTGCCTATTGGTATAAAGAAAAGCATGTTTGATTTCCAGCCAGATCTTATCAAGTTGTTTTAGAACATCAACGGCTGGAGATGAGCCAGCATAAGATAACTATCTTCCATTTAATGGATCAAAAGCTTCTGTATTCTTAATTCTTACACTTTGTGATTTTCTCGGTCCAAATTAAGACGTTGTTATGTTTCCGTTATTCTTTTACACTTCATACAAGTAATCATCGGATTAAATGATTTATTTTGCATTTCTCAAAGTACGTTTCATCGTTTCAATGGCCATGGCGTTATTACACGTCCACTTTTTGTTTATTAATTAATATCTATAAGACATTCTTATTTTATTTTATGTAAGTGTAAGTTTCCAAAACTAAATTATGGAATTATAAATGACTAGCGGCCGCCCGCGGTTTCACCCGCATGGTTCCCGATCCCGTGGGAATATCGAGATAAAAAGTATCCTATGTTTTAATCTAGGCTATCTACTATCTGTGTGCCAAATTTCAACCAAATCCGTTCAGTAGTTTTTGCGTGATTGAGAAACAAACATCCAAACATCCAAACCCACAAACTTTCACATTTATAATATTAGTAGGATCAATTTTTGTACGTTGTGGCTAGGGCTTGCAAATCGAATATTCGAATATTCGAATTATTTGAATATTCGCCTTATTTTAGTATTCGAATACTCAAGTCGGTGAAATTCGAATATTCGAATATTTTCTACTTTGTTAGATTTAGGCAAAAGACATTAATTAAAAACCCGAATAGCATTTGTGAGCATAGAATGAAGCGATCGTTAACGTTCACTTTCTCGTTTATTTATTAGTTAAGCTATGTTGTTTGTTTGTCCACAAATTGCAAACGATTTTAATCTAGTTCCCAATGAGCAAAAGACTTTAAACTTAAAACATAGGTCAAAACAGGAAGACAATAAAGTATTATAGAGTCATTGAGCTGACCTGACGATGGAACTGGAAGAAGGCCACAGGAAATCTGTAATAAAACCATACAAACCCATCGAGTTTAGGCTCGTTTGATTCGTCTTGACACGTATTCTGTTGTGAAGTAGTGTCCAGGGTCTGATGAAGCCGAAAGAAGGCCACAAGAACTCTGTGATAAAACCATGCAACCCCATCTGGTTTGGGCTTGTTTGATTCGTCTTGACTAGTACTCTAAAAGGAGATGGGTAACGGTTTCCAGGGTCTGGTGATGTAGCCGGAAGAAGGCCACAGGAACTTTGTAATAAAACCATGTGACCCCATGTTTGTGCTCGTTTAATTTTTCTTGATGAGTACTCTGTTAGAAAATAGTGGCCAGGGTCGGATAATGGAGCCGAAAGAAGACCACAGGAACTCTGTAATACTTTACTTTATTGCTGACACTAAGCAAATAACACAAACATTTTAAACATTGGCACTAATAATTAAAAAAATACATTTTATTTCTTCTTGACGTTAGTGAACATCGTGTCTTGCAACTCGTAGGCCTCTTCCAGCTGTTTCCATTTTGTTCTATCTCTTGCTTTTCGCGTCCAAAGTGTTCCTCCAGTTTTCATAATATCATCTGCCCATCTTTTGGTTTGTCTTTCTCTTTTCCTTTTCCGTACCATGGTTGACACTCTGTTATAATTTTGGTCCATTTTTTCTTGCTTTCTCTTGCCATATCACTCGCTCATTGCCATTTTAACTGTCTTATTTTCCTGATTATATCTTCTACTTTTGTTTTGTTCTTATTTCCTCTGATTTTTGCCGGTCTTTCCATGTTCCTCTGGCATGTTCTGAGATTCAAATAGTGTTTTTGAGTCAGTGCCCATGTTTCACACTCTGTAATAAAACCATACAAATCCATTGAGTTAGGGCTCGTTTGATTCGTTTTGACAAGTATTCTGTTGGGAAATAGTGTCCAGGGTCTGATGATGAAGCCGAAAGAAAACCACAGGAATTCTGTATTAAATTCCAACCTCTCACGGGCTAAGCGGTACTTCTCAGTTCTCACCCAACCAACTGCTTCTGTTATACAACGAGCAGATTCGTCCAATCATGGAGTACTGTTATCACCTGTGGGATGGTTTTGCTAAGTATCAGCTTAAAATTCCTGAATCGATTGAAAACAGATTGAAAGCCAGGAGGCTCATCGGCAACTCGACATTGGCCACGGCGGAACTTCAGAGCCTTAGTCACCGTCGCAAAGTTAAAGAGTGTGTGAGGGAACTGCACAACCTTGTTCCCTAGCCCCTTTCCACCATCGGGGTACCAGACGCAGGTTAGCATATCACCCTTCCTTACATAGTAGATGCTACAAGGGTCCATACCAAGCGCTTTGCCAATACATTTGACTGCTGAAGAATGGATTGCGCTGCTACTCATATGTTCTCCGATAGTTACAACCTTTGTCTCTTCAAGGTATGAGTGAATAGGCATTTCTTGGGCAAGTGTGCTACACCTTAGACCACATCCTGTTTACCAAGCAAGATGGTAGTCAAATGCCTGCCCAGTTTCCGATAAGATAAAGAATGACAAGAAATCCAGAAACAATGACAAGTACTCTGTTGAATAATAGTATCAAACCCTGGTGTGATGATGAAGCCGGAAAACGCCAGAGAAAAAAACACAGATTAGACTAAAAAGTAAAAAATAAATATTTACTGACAAAAAAACAAAAAAAAAACGTGTTTTAAAAACGAACTAAAAAGTATAAAAATCGGATTCAAGTCAAAACATACTTATAAAAACGGACTAATACGTATAAAACAATTACCCACGTAAAGATTTATGGCCCTATAAAGAAGTTTTAAACCTAAAAATGTGAGGCGATTGCAAAAGTCAATTGATGATAAATCTTTCAAAATGCGCCCCATTAAACGAAGCATTTAACGTTGGTTTGATTTGAAAAATAAACAATATATAATAATTACGACCACCTGTTTTACTTTACAGAAATATTCGAATAATATTCGAATATATTCGAATACCTCCTTTAAAAATTTCGAATATTCGAATATTGATTTCGTCGAATATTTGCAAGCCCTAGTTGTGGCCCCAAAGTTAGTTACTGATGATGTTTTGAATATTTAATGCACGAACAGCTTTAACCACGAAAATGATAATTACGTCATCAATGTTAAAAAAATATTCTTCAGTTCCACAAACAATAATAATTATGAGGTTAAATACCACATTATTGTAACTTAGTAGGTAGTTAGAACACAACTACAGAATAGATATTAGTACTTACAGAACATTGATAACCATTGGCCAGCCCTAGGCCAATACCGCGACAAACCTGGCATAATGCCAAAAGCAATTGGCACAATCGCCATGCAAATTTCTTTTTACATAAAGCACTAGTTAAGTTTATTTCGCTGATAAGGACTTTGTTAATGAGAATCTTTATTTTTTAAATTCCTTATCTGTTTATGAAACATGTTTCAATTTCATAATTTGGTTTTATTGTAATGAAACTGAACCAAATCACTTGCTTGCAGTATAGTGTGGTATAGTAACAGAAAATTGTTAGATGACTATAGGCCTAAACCATTATTTGGAAGAAAGCCAAGCGCGTTTGGCATCGTCGACTTTTCAGATATCAGTTTGACCTATACTCTATTTAACTCATCGATTAAATTGAAGCTTACTTAGTTGAATGTTAGCTGTTTAAAGTTTTTAATTAGAAGACTGGACACTAAAATTGTAGAAATAAGAATTCAATAGTAGCAGGTTTTTCCTTTTACATAAAAAAATAACGTGTCGTTGATTGGATCAGCTTTTGATCAAGAATTTGATATATATTTTTTACTTGATTACGTTCTTATAGCTTTCACTACATAAGAATGGCCAAAGCAAGTGTAATACGAGTCGAAAGAATAAAGAAGACTACATAAAAAAATATTTTGGACAAAACATTTTTGTCAACGGAATACTGTCAAAACACATTGCGTTGCGTGCGATATGAATTAAAAAATGTTGCCAATAGTACAAATGTTGGTGAAATGAAATAAAAACTAAAAACAATTTTAAGGGAACGTACGTACAACGCTGGAAGCAATTTTCATAGTGAAAAATCTAAATTATTGTCAATTTTATCTTTTTTAATTAATAACTACGAAACTATTTATTATTATAAAAACTGTAAATCACAAAAGTAGAGAGCTAGTTAAGGTTTCCTTTTATTATAGTTTTAAGGTTAAAGTTCATTATTGGTTGGCACATCAGTGAAAAACTACAAAATTTGAATTCACTTTACGATTTTTTTGTATAGCCATCATGTTTCCGGTCAATTACAATATAATGTACTTTCTACATAGTTTGTTTGGCTGCTTAAAGGCATTAAATCCCAGACGATAACATTAAAATAGAGTAAATAAATTATTTTTCCCAAGCGTAATAGCAAAGTCACGGGCAAATAGGCCCAAAAACAAGACACCCGATGTAAACAAACATTCGCGTGCCAGTGTTGCCAAATGCAATTGGCATTCCGCCAAGTCGGTCGGCGGGCCGCGGACCAAATCCTGGCACCGTTTGATGAATACCGGCCAAGTAAGGGTTGCGGTGCGGTTGTGCAATGAATATGTTTGGCATTTTTAATTACATTATCAGCGTGTCACTTTGTATGGATTTCTATGGCGTGGAAATGCCGATGCAGTGCTCACAGTGCTATAGAAATCCGTACAAAGCAACAAATCCGTCCGCGACGTACGCTCCGATTCCGTGGGTGGTATACTCAAGAAGATACCAAAGGTGATCGAATTAGGCCTACAGTTGGATGGGTCAGCACGGCTGTCCTTATTGGGCATTGGCTCCACTACACGTGGCAAGCTTCCATGACTTAAGAACTTCTTTAGTCTCAAATAGTAAAAGGTACTCTTACTTTTCTTTTCTAAATTCTAACGGTATCATTCATAAAAAGTTATGGAACACCTATATGCTTTTCTCGAAAATGAAATGAAATGAAATGAAAATGCCTATTTTATCCCTATTTTAATCAATAATATGGCCGACTACATAACAGCTGATTGAAGCTTTCACCAACATTTAATGACAGATAATTGTTTTCATTTTTCGGATTTCTATGGCGTGGAAATGCCGATGCAGTGCTCACAGTGCTATAGAAATCCGTACAAAGCAACAAATCCGTCCGCGACGTACGCTCCGATTCCGTGGGTGGTATACTCAAGAAGATACCAAAGGTGATCGAATTAGGCCTACAGTTGGATGGGTCAGCACGGCTGTCCTTATTGGGCATTGGCTCCACTACACGTGGCAAGCTTCCATGACTTAAGAACTTCTTTAGTCTCAAATAGTAAAAGGTACTCTTACTTTTCTTTTCTAAATTCTAACGGTATCATTCATAAAAAGTTATGGAACACCTATATGCTTTTCTCGAAAATGAAATGAAATGAAATGAAAATGCCTATTTTATCCCTATTTTAATCAATAATATGGCCGACTACATAACAGCTGATTGAAGCTTTCACCAACATTTAATGACAGATAATTGTTTTCATTTTTCGGAAGATGTGGATTTCGGGCAGTGGATTTGCCTGTTTTGTCTATGAATTCATCAGAACAACAACAAAGTAACGCTAAAATGCAAACAATATCTTAAAATACTTTTATGAATAACTAGCTTCTGCCCGCGACTTCGTCCGCGTGGATATTAGACGAAATCCTTTTAAGGAACCTTAACCAGGATCCGGCCAGCCATTTTTACGCGATTAGGCGAGTCCCCATCAAGCGCGCTGTCTCGCGAGGCAAGACATTTGCCGCGTGTGGCGGGCCTCGCACAAGGCTTCCAGCTCCCGCTCCCGTTCCCCGTTCCCGTCCCGTTTGCGTTCCCGTCCCGTAAACGTCCCGTAACCATCCCGTACCCCTTCCGTTTCCGTTCCCGTTCCCATCCAGTTCCTGTCCCGTTCCCATCCTGTTCTCGTTCCCGTTCCCGTCCCGTTATATTACCGTTCCGTTCACGTTTCGTTCCGCTTCCCATTCCCGTTCCGTTCCCACTGCGTTCCCGTCCCGTAAACGTCCCCTAACCGTCCCGTACGTCTTACGTTCCCGTTCTTGTTCTCGTTCCGTTCCCGTCCGGTTCTTGTTCCCGTTCCCGTTCCCATCCTGTTCTATTCCCGTTCCGTACCCGTTTCATTCCAGTTTCGTTCCTGTTTCGTTCCCGTTCCGTTCCCGTTACGTTCCTGTTTCATTCCCGTTTCGTTCCGTTCCCGTTCCGTTCCCGTCCGATCCCGTCCGTACTCGTCCCGTACCCCTTCCGTTCCCGTTCCCGTACCCGTCCCGTTCTAGTTCCCGTTATCGTCTCGTTCCCGTTCCGTTCCGTTCCGGTCCGGTCCGGTCCGGTCCGGTCTGTTCCGGTCCGTTCCGGTCCGTTCCGGTCCGTTCCGTTCCGTTCCGTTCCGTTCCGTTCCCGTTCCCGTTCCCGTTCCCTGGATGTGCATGTCCAGGTCCAGGTCCATATGTGTCATGTCCACCGCGTTGGACTTCAAAATAAATCTCATTTTCGCAATAACTATCCCATAAAACCTCAAGAACGACATCCATATCGATTTTTATGTTACTCACCCCACTTACCCTCTAAGGGGTTGATTTTCAAAATCCCAAAATATATATTTAGACGTGCTCCTACGAATTTTGAAGTTGTAATTTCGATCTTGTATTCCTTTTCCATACAAAATTTGAACCCCATTTTTACCCCTTTAGGGGTTAAATCATGTCCACCGTGTTGGACTTCAAAATAAATGTCATTTTTGCAATCGTCATCCCAGAAAACCCCAATAACGACATCTATATCGATTTTTATGTTTACTCGTCCCATTTACCCCCTAAGGGGTTGATTTTGAAAATAACGAAATATATATTTGCCTATTTATTTTTAGATGTGCTCCTACGAAGTTTAAAGTTGTAATGTCTATTTGATATTATTTTCCCATACAAAATTTGGACCCCATTTTCACCCCTTTAGGGGTTAAATCATGTCCACCGTGTTGGACTTCAAAATAAATGTCATTTTTGCAATCGTCATCCCAGAAACCCCAATAACGACATCTATATCGATTTTTATGTTTACTCACCCCATTTACCCCCTAAGGGGTTGATTTTCAAAATAACAAAATATGTATTTGCCTATTTATTTTTAGATGTGCTCCTACGAAGTTTAAAGTTGTAATGTCTATTTTATATTATTTTTCCATACAAAATTTGGACCCCATTTTCACCCCTTTAGGGGTTAAATCATGTCCACCGTGGTTGGACTTCAAAATAAATGTCATTTTTGCAATCGTCATCCCACAAAACCCCGATAACGACATCCATATCTATTTTTAGGTTTTTTTTAACCCTTTTCATCCCCATTTCATCCCCTTTGGAGTTGAAATCCTAACAAAAACAATAAACGTTGCTTTAGATTTCTATCCATAAGCCTAAATTATAAATTTAGCGATTTTTACTTCGAAAATGAAGGATTTTCTTTAATACACAACTTCATCCCCCTATTGACCCCTTCGGGGGTAGAATTTTGAAAAACGCTGAGACCCGTATTTATTAATTTTCAATCGTCAGCCTAAACACAAAATTTGAAGATTCTAGCTTCAAAACTGAGGGACTTTCATACAAACTTTCATCCCTTATTTCATCCCCTTAGGGATGGAATTTTCAAAAACCCTTCCTTAGTGGATGCCTACACTGTATAAAGTATCTGTGTGCAAAATTTCAAGTCTCTAGGTCCAGCGGTTTGGGCTGTGCGTTGATAGATCAGTCAGTCAGTCAGTCAGTCAGTCAGTCAGTCAGTCATTCAGTTTACGATTTTATATATTAAGATGAAAATTACATGACGTTTAATAAGCCTAAGGTATCAGAATTTTATCTCTATGTATAAGGCTATCATATCTCTTCTTTAAGGTTTTTTTTTTATGAATTAGGCGGTATATTTTCAACAGAAGTACATAATTTCAGTTTATATGAAGTCACATTCCTTATTTGGTTTCACCGTTCGTTTTTTTCGCAAACATTATATAGCATGACTCGAGACAACCACTAATTATTTCATAGCCTTATCCTCATAGACACAAGGTTCAATTTCGAGGCATGTTAACCCCTCAAAAGGCGCAGATATTCAAAGGGCCGATCAATCTAAGTCATAGGAAGTACGTCGTGTGTTCGATCAAGTAACTTGTTGCTTGGTTTATTAATTACGTTTGTGGCTTCGGGTTTCAAATGTTTGAGATTGAGATCGAATTTCTTTGTTTCTGTTTCGTGTAGGGATAAACTATCAAATGGTTTGTACACTGGTTTCCGTAGTGTCGCCATTTCTGAGGTCCCGGGTTCGATCGAATTCATAAAATCTCAATTGCACTTTTTTGTTATTTATTTAATTAAAGGGACTTTTAAACAGAGTACGTCAGTCCCAAAAAATCCTACTATTAAATTAATGAAAATGTTTAATGTCACCCTTTTAACCTAACCTGATTTAACCTAATGCCTAATGGCGTTGTTTTATTCGATGTTTTTTTTTGGATTGCCGACTTTCCTTACCTGGCCAAACATGCGATTACTTCTGTATAGGTTAAATTGAAATATTTGATTACAAATACATTGTTATTTGTAAAAAAAATGCTATTCACATTTTCTAACCACAAGATCATCCTACTAATCCTACTAATATTATAAATGTGAAAGTTTGTGGGTTTGGATGGTTGTTCCTCAATCACGAAAAAACTACTGAACGGATTTGGTTGAAATTTGGCACACATGTAGTAGATAGCCTGGATTAAAACATAGAATACTTTTTATCCCGATATTCCCACGGGAACGGGAACCACGCGAGTGAAACCGCGGGCGGCCGTTAGTATTATAAATGTGAAAGTTTGTGGGTTTGGATGTTTAGATGTTTGTTCCTCAATCACGCAAAAACTACTGAACGGATTTGCTTGAAATTTGGCACACAGATAGTAGATAGCTTAGATTAAAACATAGTATATTTTTTATCCCGATATTCCCACGGGAACGGGAACCACGCGGGTGAAACCGCGGGCGGCCGCTAGTAATTTATAATTTAAGTCCTAGTCTTTTACGCCGCATAATCAAAACGGAAGTTTTGAATTTGATTTATTTTCATAGAATCCTTCCAATTCAAAGTTCTTGTGCGGTGCCCGTCGCAAGTTGGCGTTAAGTTACCCCCTGACCTCGTGTAAGTTTTCCAGGACAACTCGCCCGATGCGCTTTTACAGACTTAATTACAGGATTACTTCCTGTAATTGAGTCTGTCCAACTCGACAGTTCAGATTATGACCTTTTTAATGATAACGGCTGAGCGATTCTGTTATGGGCTATTTACATGGATCGATTTTAGTCACCTGTGCTGTGACCGTTTCGACTTAAGTCACCTAGCAAGTCGCTTCCTGGGGTTGGCAACGCAAAGCTAATTGTAGATGTCGCTGCGTACGCTTGTTCCTAAGACAGTAGACGTTCAGAACAAACTGTATGGGAAAATATTTATTTATTATATGGTTTTTTTAATCGGAAAAGACCCATTGACCCAAAATGCATATAGAAGATTATTCTACAATGCAAATGCCGGAATTTGAAACCAAATAAGGACGTTTTTATTCTTACGGAATTTATCAATTTTTTCTATGTCCAGATTTTTCGGAAATTTGTAAGTGCTAACATTTTAAAAGCCTATTACACAGAAGTTAATCATTTTAAAGCTTAAAAAATGGTTTTTTAAGTAAAAGTCCTTTGTTTTCATAGTTCTCGTGGAACAAGCGTACGCAGCGCCATTTTGACAGTTGCCTTCCCCCGCTGGTGATGGCGTCGCTGTCGTCTAGTTGATGGCGTAACCTAGAAAACAATATATAAACGTAGTTCCAATTTTGGCCACCGGATAAGATAATTTTGTACAGTCATCTGGCGGCCTATGCAAATTGCCATTTACACGGTTTATCGTCGTGCGGCGAAAGTTGTGCGGCTTTAGTCGCCCATGTAAATACCACATTAGTCTTTAAAGACGAAGAAATTGTTCATTTCTGAAATGGAGTAAATCTGTGGATCAGAAGCAAGCCTGTTATGTGACTTACGATCGGGTTAGATTTCCGGTGGGGTCAATATGTTTTTTTATATTGTCTCTGTTATTTCTTTTGCATGATATCCATCACATAAGTGTTTCAGCTACTTATTTGAAAACACATTTTACTATTTATTACACTTTATATTTTAAAAGGTACTGAAACTGTTCTACTTTAAAAAGTGTTTGAAATTAATTTCATACCGAAGTCATAAGACAAAACCCAGCAGTTTAGCTATTTATAAAAAAAATCACAGATTTCGCAGTTCCCGCAAGAGTCGGAGCATTGAAAATGATTACAAAAATTTACGAAAAAAAAAAACAAAATCAAATCAAAAGCAAAATCCTATAATTTTTCTAAGGTATACTAGGTACCTTTTTATTTTTACGATTGAATGTGACACTCGGCTGCGCCTCGTGTCACAAAAGTGCCCCAGACTGCTTCGACGCGGCTGAAATATTATTAACCGATTCACAAGAATCAACTAATGCACTTCTCGTCTGCTTCCGCATCTTTCAATACCTTTACCATGACGATCGGTCAATAATCATAGAAACTACATCACTTTTTATATACCGAAATACCCGTTTTTCTACAATTCCAAATCTAAAGGGACCACCTACAGGTCACGGTTAATTACAAACCGATTTCCAAAAAAATTTCGCTATTTTGTAGCTAAACTAACCCTCGGACCCTTTTTTTCATTTTTTCTGAAGTCGGTTTTTTCTCGAAATATTTACAATTTAGTAAACAAACACCCCCCAAAAAACTCGAATTTTTCGAAATTTCAAAAAAAGTTACCAGCCGATTTTCAAAATTCAAACGTTCACACGTGTCTCAATAAATTCCTCAACTTTTGGTACTATTCCCATCTCGATCCTCCTAAAATCCTTGGAACTATGACCTTAAATACGTCTCAGGCGATTTGCATTTGATAACCATTTTCAATGGTAATACCTACATGTTTTAGAGTTTATTATTAAAATTTCAAACAACACCAACCAACAATTTCGACCTTAACACGAAATATGGAACAAATACCTCTACCCAATCAAACAACCAAAACAAAAGAATGCGCATACTATAAAGTATCGAATCACAATATCCGAAATACCGTCAACCCGTCAACCGTCGAAGTTATTTTAATTCCGGTATTTCCATAAACACGGGACAAACGGACCTCACCCGATCCCGGACTGAATATTTATCAAGGCACAGATGTGACGCGATCCGAATGTGACTCGTGACTCGCCATATTCGAATTTGAGTGTCCTATTCTAATAATATGTTAATGATAATGGGTATTTGAGACTAGCTATGGTCGCCTGGATCTTGGGTTTTGTTGTTTGTGTGGATTTTTACGGTGGTGAATGTTTAGGGATTGGAAAATGGATTATGGTTGGATATTTGGGTGTCAGTAAATTCATGATTTATGGTTGTAAATGGATGTGTTGAGTGCATTATTTATCTTTATCCTGACTTTGTAACAATGTGTTGCGAGTTCGAATCTCGGAAGCGGCATTATTGTGATGAAAATAATAACACATTGCAACTAATAACTGAATACTCCATATTAACTTGCTTTTGTTTTGTTTGGGACTTAATCATCAAAGTCCGATTTTTAATTACCATTACTATACCTATATTAATTCATTTCAAGGGCATCTGAAATCACGAGTTAATACAACGGACAAATTGCATTTTAAAAATCCTCATTACTTATACAGACGTCAGGAAAAGAGAAAAAACATCCATTAATATTGATAAATCGCATCATTTACATATGGATGCAATTAAGTAAACTTCCAACTGCGAAACCCATCCGCACTGCTTTATGACAATTGGATAAAAGTCTAATTGAAATCCTGTGTCGATGCAAATGAATATGTGCTTAAGAGCTTAAACTATTCGGAATGGTGTTAATAAGTGTGAATGGGGAACGCCCGTTAGAGGGTTGAAATGAAGTATGTTTTCGATGTTGAATGTTAAACTCGAGCTTTGAATACTTCCTTAGAGTTGGTAATTAATGAAATTTTACCACTTAGTGGGATTAATAAGTTTATGACGTAAAGAAAACAACAAATTGATTTCGTTATTGAACTAGATTATAGCCCTTTTGGCGGAGCATTATTTTTTCAGGGGAGTTCGGTGGCGCAGTAGTTTAGCGCCTGATCTAGAGATTGCGGAGGTTAAGCATCTTTCGCAAGAGTCGGTCATGGGATGGGTGGCCAAAAACTTATTATCTCGAGCTCCTCCGTGCTTCGGAAGGCACGTTAAGCTGTTGGTCCCGGCTGCATTTGCAATCGTTAACACCCACCAATCCGCATTGTGCCCGCGTGGTGGGCTATGGCCAATCCTCCTTATCCACCCATAAAGAAGATATGTGCCCCAGCAGAGGGGCCATTAAAAAAATTGTTGATACAAGAAATATTCTTTTTGTGCATTGATTTTCAAAAGGATTTTGTTTTTTTAATTAAATTGATTAATTAATACGCCAATTTGGAGTTCTGAATTAAAAATCTTGTATTGTAGTAAACTTTCTAAATCCTCCATTATGACAATGAACAAGTGCATAAAACTAAACGTTACACATCCAACCTGATGAAGAAACTTCACGAAACATCATAAATTCGTACAGATGTCACAATGAACGAGTTAAAATAGTTGCAAATTCAACTTTACTGCAGCGGTAATAGAGTTGTCTGATGTGACAGCTCCAAATATTGCCGACACTGGACAAATTCGTTATTCAGTTAACCGAGTGTAGTTTCATTAGAACAGTCGCGTGGAGTTAGTATCCACGAAGAGATACGTTCTCTAGATCAGATTTTTTTTAACACTAGCGGCCGTCCGTGGTTTCACCCGCGTGGTTCCTGTTCCCGTGGGAATATCGGGATAAAAAGTATCCTATGTTTTAATCTAGGCTATCTACTATCTGTGTGCCAAATTTCAACCAAATCCGTTCAGTAGTTTTTGCGTGATTGAGGAACAAACATCCAAACATCAAAACATCTAAACATCCAAACCCACAAACTTTCACATTTATAATATTAAGTAGGATTTAGCGAATAACAGCCTTGTGCGCGGTGCGCCCCATCCAACGGTATGCTAAAATACTTGCGCGCCCCCCCGACAACGATAATATTAAGAAACTATGAAAATATAAGTAAAGTGTATATTTTTATTAAAATTCAAGTAGATTATCAACAATCAAACACAAGAGGTGCACTATACACCCACCGGTGGCATCGTTCCTGTCGTGAGAAAACTTTTTAGGAATTTTATAAGTACGAACTATCTGGAGCAGATCGTCGCGCCCCTCTTTGTGATAGCTTTACGCCTCCCTTAGGGGGGGGGGGGATAATAACAGACCTAAATAATCAGACGCTTTGATAAAAGGAAAAGATCCAAAAACTGTTAGAAAACCACTTACATTCTTTTCCGATCAACCTCTGTCCGTTCTTTTTGTCTCGTACTATAAAGTGAGTTTGAAAAGAATCATCGGTTCCTAGCCGATTTCGGCCTCGGCGACTATTGTATGTCTCATCTTTAATAGGTGTTGGTCCGACGGTCCGCACTCTCGTGCGCCCGCATGTGACTCGCAAAACCAATCTTTGACTGGAAGGTCCGGGCACAGATGATACACGTTAGGACCCCGCCGCAGTAGTTGTAATTCATGGCCGTAGGTGGTCTGGCTTTGAGCTCATCTCTCCTAACATCTAGCTCCAACTTTCTTTCATCTTCATAATTGTTACGCTCTGTTGGACGAGCCGCCTCCACTGAGGTCTATCCAGTGCTAGCGCTTCCCATCGATCAGGGTCAATGTTGCATCTCTTCATATGCTTCTTTTGCACGTCCGACGTTCTTTTGCACGAGCTGCCCGCCTTGCTTGCGCTGGCCATCTTGAAGCTCACAGTAAAACACGCGTTTAACCAACCTTTCGTTGGGCATACGAAGGACATGTCCACCGAAGCTGACGCCGCATCAGATACGCTTCTATGTCGCAGATGTTAGCGCGAATTGAAAAGAATAAGTATGTGAAAAAACATACTTTTTCTACTTCCCTCATTTTTTTGGGAATAGGCCATATCCAGTAACAACTTTAGGTCTGGCTAACTTTATCTAATTTGTCTGGTCTAGCCTAGGTAGAGCTAGGTTGGACTTTAGGGGACGAATTAAACCGTGTTTTGCTACTTTGTGCACTAATCTATGCTACAAAATTAGTGCTAGGTTCGAATCGCGTTACACTAAGATATATGACGGTAAAAGTTCCAGTAACTACGTTAAATACAGGTATTACTACGTTAAAACTACGTTAAATATCAAAATTTGATTTAAGGTGAACCCTGAGCGAAAGTGGCGTCGCGGTGAATTTTATTTAATACTAGCGGCCGCCCGCGGTTTCACCCGCGTGGTTCCCGTTCCCGTGGGAATATCGAGATAAAAAGTAACCTATGTTTTAATCTAGGCTATCTACTATCTGTATACCAAATTTCAACCAAATCCGTTCAGTAGTTTTTGCGTGATTGAAGAACAAACATCCAAACATCTAAACATCCAAACCCACAACCTTTCACATTTATTATTATTAGTAGGATTATCATTCTCTCGTAGTTACTGCTAGAAGTAGATGACAAAACTGCTAAAAGTAGCCGTGTTTGTCACATTTTATATCTACTTCTACGAATGAATACGAGGGCATGTAGTGATTACCTTCTAAAAATACAAGACCATATGCCCTAAAATCTCCACGTAAAACATTATAAAAATCTTTTTCTATCAATAACTTATTATTAAATAAAAACCTCTGAGGGTGCCACTTTCGGACACACAACCGCCTTAAAGATATGAACGAATGTTTTGATTCCTTCAAAAGCTACTTTCAAAATTGCATAGTAAATGTCAATTTACATCCAACATTTGCATTTCGTTACGTTCACAATTGCAACTCAGTACAGTGCTGGCTAATACCGTGCGCATTAATTGCAACTGAAAACGCTTCGAAACAACGACACTCGGAGCATTTAAGGCTTCATAACTCAAACTGAGCGAAACCGTAACCGAGCTAGGCTGCTCGCGGCTCTACGTGATGAGCTGTCGGTCACACCGAAGTGTAGAGCAGAGCTATGTTTGTCCACCGCCCCGCACCGCGCTGTCGTCATTGAGAACGAAATTATTTTTTAGGAGTTCAAGTCAAGATGTCGCAATGGGTTTGCAGTTTTTTTTCGCTCAACCAGAGGGGTTTGGAGCAACCTCCACGGGCACTCGAGGAGAAGAAAGCGGAAATCCTCATTGAATACCAAATAGCCGGGCTATGATGGTTATGTCAGAAAAACCGCCTTGAGGTTGGTTTCGACCCGACAGCTGTGACAAGCTGGACAGGCGCCATATTATTGACCGAGCGAGCACGAAGTGCGAGCGAAGCGTCTCTGCTTCAGCTTGGGCAAAAATTCTTTCGTATGTCTGTATGTTCTCTTCTACAGGTCGCATTTCTCAACCGATTCTCGTGAAAATTTGTGAGCAGGTTCGAAAATTATATGGATTTTTTTTGTCGAGACAGATTTTTTTAATTTTTCAAAATGGCGGAGATATGTTAAAAAAACAGGTTTTTTGGCTTTCCAGCGCTGTCTGTTCTCCTCTACAGGTCGCATTTCTCAAGCGATTCTCGTGAAATTTTGTGAGCCGGTTCGAAAATAATATAGATTTTTTTGTCACGCCAGTTTTTGGAAATTTTTCAAAATGACGGAGAAATGTTAAAAATACATATTTCAGTCCGGCTTTCCAGGGCTGTCTGTTTTCCTCTACAGGTAGCATTTGTCAACCGATTCTCGTAAAATTTTGTAAGCAGGTTTGAAAATTGTATAGATTTCTTATGTCAAGCCAGTTTTTCATTTTTTTTCTAAATGGCGGAGATAATGTAAAAAAAACAAATTTCAGTTCGTATTTCCAGCGCTGGCTGTTCTCCTCTACAGGTCGCATTTCTCAACCGATCTCGGTGAAATTTTGTGAGCAGGTTCGATAAATATATATATTTTTTTGTCGAGACAGTTTTTCGAAATTTGTGAAAATGACGGAGATATGTAAAAAATCATATTTCATTCCAGCTTTCCGCTTGTTTGATCTCCTCTATAAGTCGCATTTCTCAACAGATTCTGGTGAAATTTTGTGAGTAGGTTCGATAATTATATATAACTGTTCAGTCTAGCCAATTTTTCGAAATTTATAAAAAAAATACTTACCCATTTTGAAAAATGATCAAAATTAGAAGCACCATCTAGCTGCAATACTCACGTACCTACTGTGTGCTTTGAAAACTTCATGGCGACATTTTACTTTATTTTTTCGCGAGGTCTACAGCTCACGGAGCCACTAGTAGTTAATTTATGCAAATATTGCTACTTCAGCGCCATCATCTCGTTCTCGGTAACGGCGCGACGACCGTAGATGGAGGAAAAACGGCCTTAAGCCTTTCAAGATTGTAACAACGCCAAAAAGTAATGATTTAGTTTCTACTTAATTTCATTTATTTAACTTGATATTACTCAGGTATGAATTAGAGTTTCATCACCCCATGAGGTATGCTTGTGCCCCAGCAGTCGCGACATACAAAATGGCTGATGTACATAGCAAAATTTGCAAATAACGAGCACGGAAACTAAAATGTAATAAAAATGCATTTATTTACGTGCACAAATAAATTCCGGGAATTTGGAATACATTGGCACAATCGTAAATTCGAGTTTTTAGGATCGCGCGCGTACGCAGGCTATCTCTAATGTTCTCAAAGTTTATTTACGATTTCCTGAAAATTATCTTGTTTTTTATACCAGAAAAATGAATTTTCATCTTCATTATATTTTTCAAAGGACCCCGTACAAAATGTTCGAAAAAAGCCAATCGGTCAATTTGCCTGAAATTTTGTATAAATATACTCTGTAACAGGCTTATCAAAACTGTAAAGTTGCAAGGTGAAATAATGACTAGTTTAGGAGATATGGCATTTTTAATGTTGTAAGAAAAAATGTAAAAATAACGAAACACATCACATTTTCATGTTTCTAATTTAATTATTAGGTTTAACTGTACTATGTACTCGCATTTAGTCTCCTTAACTTTAAGGAAGCTATCAGTTTCATAAAGTTTTTGTCGAATCTGATAACTTTTTTGAAGTTAAGGTAGCCTTAACTGTAAGAATTGTTTAAGTATTTGGCTGCTATTTTAATATGCATAGTTCCCATACACAGTATACAGAAAGAAGTTTCTGATAATCCTATCTGACGTATATCTTGTGCTTTTTGGGGTTCGCCTGTTACGAAGAAAATGTCAAGTATCTATCCCTGAGAACGCTCCTAACCATTTTTAATGTAAGTACATAGTACAGTTTAACCTAATAATTATAAATAATTAAATAAGAAACATGAAAATGTGGTGTTTCTTTATTTTTACATTTTTCTTACAACATTAAAAAAGCCATATCTTCTAAACTAGTCATTATTTCACTTTGCAACTTTGCGGTTTTGATCAGCCTGGTTACAAGGTATATTTACCCAAAATTTCAGCTAAATTGATCGATTGGCTTTTTTCGAACATTTTGTACGGGGTCCTTTCTTTTTCTTTTTTAAATTGTTTACCTGTTTCACAATTCAGTTCGGTGTAACAGCCACCCGCGCTCACAGAAAGCACTACGGATAAAGAAGCTGCTTTTTCGAGCATCCAATAAACACAGTAGCGTAAACAGGCAATGCAAATGTGGCGTAGAGGCGGATTTCATAGTCAAATTCGCCTAATGGACTTCCTTCGTACTTGTATGACGAATTGATTATGCAGTTCTGAAGTAGTTTGTTTTGTTCTTAAGGTAGTGTTTTGTTTGAGAGTGTTTTGTTTTTGTTGACTGTAAAGATCATAGAAATAGAATGTCAAAGAACAACAAAGTCAATAAACAGGTGATCCGAAAACGAATCAATACATTTTATATGAGATACGTAAAATATGACTTAGATTCATAAAATATGACTATATAATGGCAAAGGAAATTAATAAACTATGTTCCATACTGTTTTCTTTGTTGATAAACGAATAAATGTAGCGAAATTTGGTTTGAGAGAAATGTGTGGCAATATCTTATTTACCTTTGAAAAGTGTGATTACTTGGATTGTTTCTTTTTGTCACATCACAATTACTTGGAGCACAAGACACCATAGCTCCACGATACCTTTATTTTAAATTCTAATTAAGATTAAAAAGTATTTTAAACAAACTATGATTGCTCATTTGATAGGCGGGACGCTAGGGGCTCTTACTGTAAAAAATGTTGGCACATGTCACTTGATCCTTTGTCTCTTTTTTACATAGACCGTGTCCGTATGATGTTAACTTCTCTTTTCCACGCTTTGTTGGTCTTCTTGAGCGCAGCGAAAATTTTTCTATGTCTATGGTAAAGATAATGGCACAGAATATATTGGTTTTTGGCAATATGTAAACTTTTTGTCGTTAGCATAATCTGCATATTGTTTATCAGCACTCGCTCAAAATAACGAAAAAATAGATGCCTGAGTTTAGTATCCGTTTCTTCAGGATGCTTCGTTTTTAACTATTATTGCAGATACAAAATACAGCAAATTGTCGACCAGTAAACAAGTGTGTGTCTTGAGGAGCTGAGGGCGCAGTGGTTTAGCGCCTGGCCCAGTGATTGCGGACGTTAAGCAGCGTTCGCAAGGGTCGGTCATGGGATGTGTGATCAAAAAATTATTATCTCGAGCTCCTCCGTGCTTCGTAAGGCACGTTAAGCCGTTGGTCCCGGCAGCATTTGCAGTCGTTAACACCCACCAATCCACATTAGGCCCGCGTGGTGGGTTATGGCCCGTTCTCCTTATCCACCCATAAGGAAGGCCTGTGCCCCAGCAGTGGGGACATTAAAAATGGCTGATGGACAAACAAGTGTGTTTCAGAACAAATAGAACGTCAAACAGATTTTTTTTTTTTTTTTTCTCTTTATTTTATTTAGGAACTTTGATCAAACAGATTTAATGGATGAGGATTTATCAAATGTTGTTATTAGAATTAATATTCTGATGTATATATATAATTAAACAATATCTGGGCGAACTGGTTATTATTTATTGTAATGGTGGTGTTTAGGTGATAACAAAAGTGCTTTAGTTACTTACTTTGGGAGCAATGTACGAGTATGTGATGTTTTTCGATATTCGTAAACTCAACCTTACAGGACTTTTCACAGAGTAACGCCATCTATTGTCAATTTCTCTTATTACAGGCGTAGTAGTTAGTTTTGATGGCATCATCCGAGAGATGGCGTCTCCGAAAAAGTGTGTTTAAAATTTGTATCGGTAATTTTTTTGTTTTGCACTATTGCTTCACAAGTCTCAATAAAATAAAAACTCGAAAGCAACATTTTTTAAACTTGTCTAAAAACAATAAAAATAAAAAAATATATAAACTTTAACAAACATATAAAAAAAAATTAAGTCACCGAGCGGGGTTCGAACTCAGACACTCATTTCTTGTGGTCCGCGTTCTAACCCGCTGAACCAAATGGACATTGGCCGGCCGCGGACGAAATTAGCGACCATATTCTGCGTCGAAAGAAAAACGCATGAAAATGCGAAAATGCGCGTTTTCTCAAACATAAAACTAATCTAGATCGATTGTTTACCTCCGAAAACCCCCATATACCAAATTTCAACAAAATCGTTAGAGCCGTTTCCGAGATCACCGAAATATATATATATACATATATGTATACAATAATTGCTCGTTTAAAGATATAAGATGAAGTGAAATAGAGTAATTAAGATTTAACGCAGTCTTAAGTCATTAATATTTCAATTAAAACAACTAAACGTAGAGTTTCCGCTAAAACACAAAACTTGATAGCTATCGATAACTTCGATTTAAGTCATATCGGTGTCGTAGTGAAACTAGTCTCACGTACAACCGCAGTATCACCAGCTTTGGATTAGTTTGGCACTATTAAAGTTTGCCGGGACCAATAGTTTGCCGTCAGCGTTCATACTTTGGCCGTACAATACAATACAGGCAGCACCATTTATATTATACCCTCAGAACAGCGAAAAATTTTAGGTTTTGTACCGGCCAATAAATAAACTGTTAAAAACCGTTCTTTTATTCGACCAAGCGAGCGCGAAGTCTCTGCTTCCGCTTGGGCAAAAATACTTTCGTATGTCCGTTTGTTCTCATCTACAGGTCGCATTTCTCAACCGTTTCTCGTGAAATTTTGTGAGCAGGTTTGAAAATTATATAGATTTTTTTGTTGAGCCATTTTTTCGTATTTTTTAAAATGGCGGAGATATGCAAAAAAACATGTTTCAGTCCGGCTTTCCGGCGCTGTCTGTTCACCTCTATAGGTCGCATTTCTCAACTGATTCTCGTGAAATTTTGTGGGTAAGTTCGATAATTATGTACAATTTTTTGTCGAGCCAATTTTTCGAAACTTTCAAAATGGCGGAGATATGTAAAAAAAAATATTTCAGTCCAGGTTTCCGGCGCTGTCTGTTCTCCTCTACAAGTCGCATTTCACTCTGCCGAACACCATATGGCCAAACTCCATCATCCTTATCACCCTCATCACATAATAGATATAAGTACTACATATCCCAATTTATTTGAGGTCGGTCGGTGCAGTGCGTCCTTCTGTTCCATTCCTTCCTGTCATTCGTCAACTCCTCATCCACTCTCTTCACATCACATTCATGTCATTCCACACACAATACACAATACGTCCATCTTTTCTGCGGTCTTCCTCTTACTTTCCAGCCCTCAACATCCATATCCATTACTCTTCTAGTAAAGTGCCTTTCATCCCTTCTCATCACATGCCCGTACCAAGCCAGACGATTCCCTTTCAACTTTTCTGTCACTGGTGCTACATTCATACGAGTATTTATTTACTGCAGTACCTACAACCTTATTATTTCTAAGTAATTAATTATCCGTTTCGAGATCGAGCTGGTACTTCGTTAGTAAAAAAAACTTTTCTCATCGTCAAAATCAAAAGTGGACTTGATAGATCTCAGTATAAAATAGTTGCAAAGAATGTAATTAATTATTTATTTTCTAGAATTTATACAACCATTCTGCATCTTGTTTCTTAGAAATAGCAGTTATACCGTACCGAACCAATATGATAGATTCCAAAAAAAAAACAGAGGCGTTTGCAATATCTGTGCTTTCTGCCACATTGAAAGAGATCCATAAAGGACTTTATTACAATAACAGTAAGATATTAATGGGTTTGTCTGAACCTTTTTCGAACAAAAAAGGGACGAGGCGCAGGTAGAGAAATGAATACAAAAGCCGACTGCGTTTCGCTCCTCTCGATACATATAAAAATAAATTTCATCTACCTCCGGAAGTTTTTAAACCTTATCCTGTTCATAATAGAGTTAAGATTAGTTTGCGGTTTTCGGTAAGATAGTTCAAATAGGGTTGTGGGGTCCGAGTTCCAATGAGCGTTTATCGTTCGGTCAAATTTTTATGTTTGTATGACGAAATGTAATGGTTCGGGTTTTAGGTTAGTTTCGACGCGTTACGCGCTTGAGGGCGATGCTTTTGCCGTTCCTCATTTGTTTTCGCTAATTATTCATTTGTTTTAACAGTGGAATGATAGTGTTTTGTTTTTTTATATCCCGCGTTTGTTTATTTTTGTTCGTCGTTTGTGTTATTGGATTGTTCAGCCGTTTCTCCAAAGTATGTAAAGGTAGGTCAGGTTTGAGGTTATGTTAGTGTTAGAAGTTTGTCATTCTGAAACTTTCACTTTATCGCAATATGTTTTAATGATTTTGACTAAGATTTACATTGTCAATACTAATAATAATACAACTTAGGTTTGAAACAAGCTAACTGTTTGAATCAATAGAAGCTTTGATGTTGCTAGCGTCATTTCATTTCCTGACATGTTTTGAATCAATGTTCCATCTGTTCGGTTTGGTAAACTTCTTTATTTCGTCCTTACAGATAAAATGATAATTAAACAGACGAAATGAAATAAGTTTATTCAACGTAGACCACTTATTGACGAGATGACTGTTTATTTCCTTTAAATTATTTAATATTAATGTGATGTGATTGTTAAACTAAAATTAGAAACCATTGTCACCCAACCTATAAAACTGTGTAAAAAGTGTATTAGATCTTCGAACTAGTTTAATCAACAGCCATATTTTATCTTCTGCATTTTATAGAGAGAGGTTTTCATTAATATATTTCTATAATTGGTATATAAAAATAAGCGTCTTCAAGATAAATATTTTGGCTTTCGTATAGTTAATTACTGCTTTCCATAATAATCCTATTTAGGATTAAGTGAATCCTATTTTTCTCGATCGTGGCTCGTTCTAATGAATATTAAAACGGTTCATAGTAAATGTACTATTAACCCCACGTTTTGGTATTAAATTGGATGTTATCGCTAGATTTGTTGGGAAAATAATAGTAAATTCTGGAGAACTTACACTATACTATGGATGATTAAATTATAAATAATTCAGAGAAACTCTTATCATTTATTTACAATCTACAAAAAGATCTTGTCTTGTAATAGTTATTAAACAACATATAGAAAACATAGGTACATACATAAGAACAAATCACACAAACTTACTCGGGACCATTTTGACGTCGACTTAGCTGGTACGATTGCTAGCCAATGATGCACAAGAAGTCATTTAATTATTGGGTACCTAAGTATCCATACATGGATTGAATATAAATAATTTCCACAAATTCGTTTCTTATCGATTGTTTGATCCAGGCGATTATCGATTGTAAATCTTCTGAAATTCAAAGCATTATCCTGATGGTAGCCTTAAGAGTGTTATAAAAACTTTTAACACGTTGGCTGCCCACTATACTACACCTACAGTATTGCTCCCATGCCCCATACAAATTTACCGATCCCATCGATGCTCAAAGCATTTACAGTTTGTATCTAACCCCTAAAAATTCCCCAAAAGCAATACCCTGAACAAATGATCTTTTGATCCCACCGGTGATGCTCATGGCCACACAGAGACAAAAACGACAACTCAACAGTGATGCTCAAGGCAGCCAACTACCTATATACCTAGCTACAGTCATGTACTGTAAAAAGTAGATTTGGTATTGTAACAAATGTTTACAGAATACTCAACATAACTCGGGATTGAATTCTATTAAAACTCTGGAAGATTTCAGAGTATAAAGAGTAAGTGAGTGTCTGTCACAAACAGAATACACATTTAGGCAAGTAGTTACTATGCAAAATATGTGTCTTTTTAAGGGCAAATTCATTGAAGGCTTTTCAAAATGACAAAAAGCTGTAGGCTCGATAGATGGCGTTGATAAAAATGTATGTCTCAATGTATTTTTTTTTACTAATCTTCGAAAAATATCAGGTAGACAGGCAGATGCAATCCTAAAATGTTTCTCTTTGGGCAGATGTCAGCCAGCGAGCGCTTACTTTCCTCTTTGGTACAGGCCGTTTATTTTAAAAGCCAATTTTCCATCAACTCCATCTAGTGAGGCAAATAGTTACTATTTATATTTTTTTAAATGTCACTTTTAAAAGCCGTCATTCTCCTATTGTAAAATTACAACTTTTTTATTTTGTTTCAGATGCGATGCCAAGTTACCATGTAGCTTGACTTCTCGAGCCAAACCAACATGTCATCAAACATTTGGCCATGCTTGGCGGAGATGGGCAAACAGGATTCGAGTTGGCGCAGAGTGAAAGTGCATAGTGCTGTGTTGTGTTTGGTGTTGGTGATAGTGTTGGGCCAATGTGCCGAGTCGAAGCAGATGAGTGAGACGCTCCAGAGGGCGCTGTCGGCGGTTCGTGGGCCGAGTCCTGGGGCGAAGAAGTTGCTTAATATACCGGAGGATGGAGGTAAGGATACAATTTTTATATCACTCGTACCTTTATCCCTCCAGTAAACGCTAGAGACTAGCGTCTGGCAGACTCAGTTTGCCAGGTGCCTAAATTCAACTCCTAGCTATGGATTTCTACTCCTAACATTTTTCATAACAACAATCAACGTACGAGTTAGTAGCCGACTGCACGCAGCAGAAGCAGACGACGTGTCGTCGCGACTCTACTGCTTTTTATGTATTTCTATAATACCTTCCGTAGCTAGCCGTCGTCTTCATAGAAATAAATAGAAATTAGAAACCAGAGACATCGACGTGTCCGCGTGTAGTCGGCTACGAATTAGTACCTTAATAAAATTGTTGTTATGAAAAATGTTAAGAGAAGATCTTCACGATTATAAATTATTTCCTGAATCTGGTAACAGAACCTTAATGGTAATGGTCTTAAAAGTTCTGCCTGCGTATCTTGAATTTTAATCCTAGTGTCTGTTTTGATTGTTCAAATTTGCTCATGGTTCACTTTGTCTTGCCAAAGTGAACCATGAGTCATGACTATTACAATTCAAAACACAGCTCTCGGCTATCTTCTGATCCCAATTCATGCAGAACTTGTACCTACCTCTATGTTGACTTATCAACGGATTTAATACAAGTACATCCTTTCTAATATTATGCCTTTTCTTCTTCTTTTCTTTCGAGGATTCTAAACTTTCTACCACAATGTCATCCATCATTGTTCAAACTACTTTTCTTTTACTACTTTAAGCTAAAGAATATGAATAAGAATTGGATATTGGATTGTCTGAAACCAATAAAGATAAATTGTATCCTTACTAATTCTTACCAATCTTATAAATGTGAAAGTCCGTTTGTATGTTTGTTATGCTTTCACGTCATAACTACTCAACCGAACATCATTGAATTGTGCATATACGTTGTCATGTCAGGGGTACTGAAAATGATATGGGATACCTTTCATCCAGAAAAAAGTACTGTTAGAATAGAAAAAAATAGAATAGAATATATCTTTATAGTGTATATGGAGGTTCTCGAGGGATGGCAAAAAACTTTCCACGCAGACGAAGTCGCGGGCGACAATTCAGCAACAAATTCTATACTCATCATTATAAACAATAGGGAATATGCATAAGTCACCGATTTTGATGAATTTGAGCTTGATCGCTGCGGACACTTATAAAAACATGATGGAACAGGAAAAAAATTAAAAAAAATGTATTATTTTAGTTTTATCACACGATGAAATCAGGGAAAAATAACATTATTTTTTTTTCATTTTCGGATATAATGCACTTTACAGTCAGATAGAATATCGAATAAGAAACAATATTTTGTATGACACATATGTACTTAAACGCAAAATTTAGGGAGATAATTGAAGATTATTGGCTAACTCCATATTAAATGCGCCGAAACACACCTGAAACGTGATGTGTGACGTCACCATTTTGTATGGAGCGTTTTCGGCGGGTGCTGCTGCGCGCTAACTTCAAGTAACTATATCACGAGAAAAAAACGCAAGAGAAAAGTTTTAATATTACAGTTAATTTTCTCACGCATTATACTTTTGATTAAGATTTAAAAAAAAATTGATGCATATTCCCTATTGCTTCTACCCCTATTTTTACCCGGAACCTTTAACTCAGTGAGCAGGCAGAGGTCACCAACCAACCAAGTAGTACTGAGGGTAGCCCATTTTACATTTTTACAGATATTATAAAGATGGCAGTGACCAATTGGCTTTCTCATCTGCAACGTAGTTAATGTGTACCTACTTAATTTTAATTGAATTTGGTACGAAACAAATAGGTAAAACCTACCTAGTTAAAGAGACTAATTATCTCATTATCTGTAATAAAGATCGCACCCCCTTGAACTTTGAAAATCTAATTTTAATTAAAACACGCCTTAACAAAAGTAGGTAAATGCAAGACTGAAAACACTCCTGAAAACTCCTCAGAACTTAAGTCACTAAATCTTCGCGAATTTCAAGAGGTATCTCTTTATTATGAAGTCGAGTAATACTTCAATGTGCTCTGATAATCATGGCAAGTACTTTAACCACTCCAGAAAGTTCCCTTATGTCACTTGGGCCGAAAGAGGAATCTGAAAAGTTTCGGACCCTCTTGACGAGCCCCTATTAATTAAGGAACTTGTAATTATACCTTTAGGTGACGGCCAGTGAGTTTTTTCGTGTAAAAATGATAAAAGAAAAAGAGATTTGTTGATAAAAAAAATAGTCGCTTGGATTGCAAAAGGATGTAAATGTAAAATTTTAATAATTAAGATTTCGTCGTTTTCCTGGAGTAATTAATTGCCATGTTATTTAAAATGTTTATTTCCATTCGTAAAATGAAACGATTTTCAACCACTCAAAATGCTGATTAAATTATTTGGAGGGTAGTTTTACTAGGTCATGTAACATCATTACATTTAACACAAAATTATTAAGAAAATTAACCAAAGGTTCTCAAAGTTTTTCTTAAATTTTCTTCACGATCAACTATGATTAAACATGTAAGAATTGTCAAGTGAAAAGAAATAAATATTTGTCTAAGGAGAAAGGTTTAAGTATGTATGACTGTTATATTATGACCAGTTACATTAATTCGAAATGTATTCTATCTATCAACCCACTTAACTGAAAAGAAAATCCCTTTTAACATCTCCAGACAAAAGGTCGTAAGACAAATTTCACCAATTAAGCAGTTATAATTCAGTAATCTTGACTTCAAAAACACTCGTTCAGCTTTAGATTTGTGAATTTCACTTAATTTCAACCTTTCAGGCCACTTAGAAATGAGTGGGACAAATTCCAAAGACAATTCGTCCCCATTTGGAGGAAGAAAAAAGTTCAAGCATCAATTGTACGTTTATCTATGCCCATTAAAAATGGCGGCCAGTTGTTCTTAAACCATAGTGCAGGATTAAAGCAGTGGAGCTGATTTCCATATCTTTCGTTTACGTTTAATGATTGCCTAACTATCAGCCGCCCGCGTCTTCGTCTGCGTGGAAAATGTTTTTGCTAGCCCTCGGGAACAATACTTTTTTTTCTAAATGAAAAGTACCCTAATATCCTTCTCTGTACCCCTGACAACGTGTATGTAAAAATTCATGATGATCGGTTCTGTAGTTAAGACGTGAAAGCATAATAAACATACAAACGGATTTCGCAATTATAATATTGGTAAGGATTAGTAAGGATACAATTTTTCGTTATTGGTTTCAGACAAACATATCTAATTCTTATTAATATTATTTAGCTTAAAATATGAAAAGTGGTTGAACAATGGATGGATGACATTGTGGTAGAAAGTTTAGAATCCTCGAAAGAAAAGTTGGGTTAAGTTAAATAAAACCTTAACCGGTTAATCCTTACAAAATCAAAAACTATTCATACATAATTATAAAATTGTATTTCCTGACTTACTGTGCATTCTTGCACTGTGTCTAAAACTGTTAAGACAGGAAAAAATCCACTGAGTAATTTCAACAATCACTCTTCTTAGATAAAGATGGTTTTACTGTTTGCAGTAAACGGTATTTTTGAGATTATTTTAGAAAGAGTGCCTAATAACGAGTTAATAACAGATTATAGTCACGATATTGTACTATACTTTTTATATTAACTTTTGTATGTAGGTACTTGTCATCAGACAAAAGGAAAAGGAAACCGAAGTTTTTTATTTAACTAATAACAATAATGTTTGTAAACAATCTAGAAAATTATTGTTATTGAAGTGGTGGGGTTTGGGGGAAACCTGGTTACTCCAATTTGGTCATTTTTAGCTAGGTTGAAATAATTTATTTCTCACAGAGTGTTATTCCGACCCGATCCCCCCCCTGCAACCAATCCCCTGGTGGATCGGTTTTATTTTTGATTATTTTTTATTCCCATCTGATACCCTAGTACTAATTGGCTTATTTTTTGTAGGTACAGTGGTACTGCCCAAGTAACAAAACTTTCTATAACCAGGGCGTTTTATCACCAAACAGTGATATAGCAATCCTTTAATGGTAACCGTTGTGACTGCGTGTGCTATAAAAGTTTTCAACATAGCGTTTTGGTTCTATAATATTAAAGTGCATTTAAGTTCTAAAATGTAGCTCTTAGAACACATACAGGAACATACAAAAGAATCTTTAAAGTGTTGCACTGTAATAGATATGAAAAAAAACGATTATAGTGCTATTTAGTACTATAGACGACCTTACTGTCACTTTTATGTAGCTATTTTGCACTAATAATGCGTTAAAATAACTTTTACAGTACTAGTATTGTAGCAGTATCGAAAACACTATTACAGAATCAATCTGCACTATAAAAGTACCTTGCACAACCATTACGTCACGGTTTAGCTTCTTAAATGCTCCCTCAACATTGCTATGGGGCTAGTTCTGTAAAAGTCAAGAAAACTCTTCTATGGTACTTAATAGTACCATAGCGACTCCTGGTGCAGTTGCTAAATAACTTAAATTAACTTAAGTTCTAAATAGCTCTATAAGTGAGTTTGTGTTACTACTACCAGACTAAAGCGTGACATAAAAGCAATAAAACTAATAATTAATGGACTAATCCCTTTTTCGGTGAAAACATGGCTGCCGTTTATGCCATGATAGCACATTAGTAGCACGGCTGGAGCCAATATGTACTATAGCAGCCATAGGCAGGACTAGTCCTTATTTTATTAATTTAAATTAATTTAAGTCACGAAAATTATGAAGGCGCATTGTCAAATTTGAAAACAGCATAGTGATTTTATCGATAAAATTATTTTTGCAAGTGCAAGTTACGGTGGAGTCACGGCTTGGACGAATTCGTCCAAGAGTCACGGTCAATGGACGATCAAAGGTGATGTTTTGTAGAATGCCCTTTGTATTACAATTAGCGAATGACATTTTGTTTTCTTGGGTAACACTCACGATGTCGTGGATAAATAAAGATCACTAAAATCGTTTACGGTGCAAAATAGCACTATAAACATCTTTTGGTTTTCAACTATAGAGTTGATTTATTACCGTGAGAGCCTTTATGTAAGGTATATATAACAAATCAGTGATAAAACTAGGGCCTATTTGGGGTTCTGTAAAGGTTTACAATACCATTATAGTGCTTATCATGAATCTAATTAGCACGTCCTAAAGCGTTCTCAGGACTTTTATAGTACCAAATTTTGTTACTTGGGTGACGTTCAAATCTGATTCTATCATATTTATTTATTACATTAATAATAATTGCTCAATAAATGAATATTTGATTATAATACTTCTTTTTCTTCTGACCTACCTTTTCTTGGTTAGAAATACAATGAGGGGATCCGTTGGGAATAGAAAACTATAAAAAAAGGGGATCTGTTGGGATTTTTAATTCTCGGTGGATCAGTTAGAGCTGAGCTATAAACACTTATGGTAATTCAGGATTCGTCCATTACGTTTTGTACATTCGTATTATGTTAACGTGTCTGCAAAATGTCCCTTTTGAACTTAACAGATTTTCTCCCAAACACCACAGATGTTTTTTTTATTAATATTTTTTTAATAAATAATTAATTAGATACAATATTTTTTCAAAGGAATCTCATACTAGCAAAGGTTTATTTCTGGTATCGAAAACTTACTCTATCTTCTCTCCTAAACTCCATACTTACTCCTCGAAATTTCCACCAACAGAATATTTTACACTCCTACAACATTGTGCTACACAAATCCATGTTACAAGAACCGTTCTGCATGTAAATTTCAATTACCTTAACCGTTCGCGTTACATCGCGGATTTACGCCGACACCGCGCTAATCCGGTTGAAGAAAAGGCGCGAGCTATAACGACCTATCAAAAGTTACGGCTCGTTTGGCTGCAGTGTGGACATACGGATGTTTAGTTTGACGAACATAATAAAATATAGAGCTGTAAAAATTAGTTTTTAAAGATATAAAACATTGAGATCACAGACAAATCATTGTTTTCCGAAGTGCAATTGCATACCATAACAATGCAGATATCTTTAAAATCAATAAAAATATTAGTTTTTTATTTTAGACTTCGTCTGCATGCACTTTCACCCCTTTTAATATTGATGTTAACGACAAAAAATAGCATATCTCCTACCCTTACATTTTATATGTCTAGATAGACAGTCGAAGCTACGACAGCGTCGAATAAAATATCACCCAACAGTTGGGTGACCAAAACACGCACACATTGTCAGTTGTGTTGTGACCCGGCCATAGTTTTTATTAGGACGCGATGATGCACACCAACTTAAAAAAGTTGGCCTTTTTTGTTTAATACGTCAAAAGCCTATGACTCTATCTAGACATATAAATAATCTAAGCTCCTACCATGATCCAATCTATCCCTATAATAATCAAATTCATCAAAAATAGTCCAGCGGTTTATCCGTAAAAAATGCTACCCACGTTACATGTCAGTGAATCTCGAAAGTTTAAATTTCTCGGTTCTGCCGCCGCTCAGTTACCGTCACGAATTTTGAATAACTCCGCCATACTTCAGACATACCGCGGTTATGTTTGCATTATTAATGTCTAGGGTAAACTTGTTATTCAAACATTTTACTGAAGACTACGGTTTATAACATTTCACTTTTTAACGCTATTTTCACAGTTTTTTTTTTGTTTTTTTACAAAATAGGCATGCCGGGAAAATGGGGTGATTAGCAATTTGTGTTGTAACAACAGCAACATTTCCGATAGAACAAAAAAAATTCTTATTAGTTTTAGAGAAAAATGTTCTATTAACAGCCCCAAGCGGTTAATTCTGAATTTTTTGATATTTTGCTATCGAAAATGTTGTTGTTGTTATTCACCACACAAGTTGCTTACTGCATACGAGTGTTAATTATGTCATTTAAATATCTTTTAGATTAAATAATCTTTAGGTACCTACTATGTGTGGTGTTTTCTCTAAGAACTTTGCCACATTCTCATGATTACCGATAATTCTTGCTTGTTACTGTAAAAAACAAATTAAAAATGCACTGAAAATGCTTGCATATAGTTCGCAACTCCGCAGTTTCGTAATGTATGTCATTATAATGTCATCTGCGGACTGAACCAGTGTTTCTCAAAGTTTAAATCACCTCAGCGCGTGAATAGTTGGTGTAGCGAATTTTGAATAGCTCCTGAATTATGCTGCGGGTGGGGGCTTCGCATTGTTTTAGGGTTCCGTAGGAACTTTGTGAGTAGCTTAGCTAGTATGCATGTTTTGCAATTTCGACTTTATAACAAAATTCGGCGTGCTGTTTTGAAGTACCTACTTACAATTAAAAAGTGTTGAAACTATCCCATTCTAATAGTTCTAATAGTAGTAGTAAACAAAAGATAATTATATTAAAAATGTCACAATAGGGAATATGCATCATTTTTTTTTTAATCTTAATCAAAAGTATAATGCGTGAGAAAGTTAACTGTAATATTAAAATTTTTCTCTTGCGTTTTTTTCTCGTGATATAGTTACTTGAAGTTAGCGCGCAGCAGCACCCTCCGAAAACGCTCCATACAAAACGGTGACGTCACACATCATGTTTCAGGTGTGTTTCGGCGCGTTTAATATGGAGTTAGCCAATAATAAAAATAATTTTGCGTTTAAGTACATATGTGTCATACAAAATATTGTTTCTTATTCGATATTCTATCTGACTGTAAAGTGTATTATATCCGAAAATGAACAAAAAATATCGTTATTTTCCCCTGATTTCATCGTGTGATAAAACTAGGATTATATATTTTTTTTTTCCTGTTCCATCATGTTTTTATAAGTGTCCGCAGCGATCAAGCTCAAATTCATCAAAATCGGTGACTTATGCATATTCCCTATTGCGCTAGGAACTTCTAACTCCTACAGTACGGACTTGATTATAGCCTTTAACCACCTCCGTGGTCTAGTGGTTCGCTCACACAGGGGTCCCGGGTTCGATTACCATGAGGTAATCGAACCCGGGACATAGTAGAGTAGAGGTACATTAGTACTCGGTTTGGTTGGTTGTAAGGCTTATATAAGCCGCCTGGCTAGCTACCACCACCTTACCCAAGTCTGACGCCATAACAACAATTTAAAAAAAATGTTGTGTTCCGACAATTAGAGGTAAATAGCCTTCCTCAGTGATGAGGATTCCGGGTGTAGTGCGCTTCCAGCTTCGGCCTTATCGTCACTAAACATCAGGTGAGGCAAAGACCAAGCACTAACCCGTTGTGCATAAGAAATAAAAATATAAAAGAGCCTGATCTGAACCCTATCTATGTGTGCGTGCACGGACAACCTCAAACCGACCAACCAGGGGGGTAATTACGTATCTTTGTTGCAATCAACTCTGACAGAAATCGCAATTACATCGCTGCTTTAGTAAGAACCAATGTGACAACTATCTTAACTAAAGCAGCAATGCAACCGCGCTTTCAATCGATTTCAATCGAGAATTGTTAGCAACAGCTTTACGTAATCAAGGTACAGGTTGTCAGTTAGGAAAAATAAATATCAACCGACCAACCAGGTTGTCAGTTAGGAAAAATAAATATCAACCGACCAACCAGGTTGTCAGTTAGGAAAAATAAATATCAACCGACCAACTAGGTTGTCAGTTAGGAAAAATAAATATCAACCGACCAACTAGGTCATCAGCTACGAAAAACAAATATCAATCGACCAACTAGATTGTTGGTTTAAAAAAAAACCCGGTGGATAGAGCGGTTTGTCGTTTAGCGGCTCTTTTGTCTAGTAGGTACATCAAATTGTTTTGTTTCAATTATTTGTAAATCACCAACAACCTCGTAGAAGTAGATTTCTAATATTATAAACAACAACATTTGTTCTACGACTTTTCCGAGAACAGGGAATATACATCAATTTTTTTTTTATCTTAATCAAAAGTAGAATGCGTGAGAAATTTAACTGTAATTTTAAAACTTTTCTCTTGCGTTTTTTTCTCGTGATATAGTTACTTGAAGTTAGCGCGCAGCAGCACCCGCCGAAAACGCTCCATACAAAACGATGACGTCACACATCACGTTTCAGGTGTGTTTCGGCGCGTTTAATATGGAGTTAGCCAATAATCTTCAATTATCTCCCTAAATTTTGCGTTTAAGTACATATGTGTCATACAAAATATTTTTTATTTTTTATTTATTTATAAATCTTTATTGTACAAATACATTGAGTAAGGTACAAATGGCGGACTTAATGCTAATAGCATTCTCTACCAGTCAACCAACAGTAAACAGATAAACGCGAATGCGGCACAAATAAAGAACAATGATATTTACGTGCATACAAGATACATCGATACACACTAATAAATACATATATAAAGAATTATATAATAATAAGAATTATATAATAATAATATTGTTTCTTATTCGATATTCTATCTGACTGTAAAGTGTATTATATCCGAAAATGAAAAAAAAAATCGTCATTTTCCCCTGATTTCATCGTGTGATAAAACTAGGATTATAATTTTTTTTTAATTTTTTTTCCTGTTCCATCATGTTTTTATAAGTGTCCGCAGCGATCAAGCTCAAATTCATCAAAATCGGTGACTTATGCATATTCCCTACAGACAAAAAAACGACTTTCCGTACAAAATAATGTCCGAACAGCTGATCGAGTTTTGTATGAAAAGTTTGTTTTTTGTCTGTTTTTGGAAAAGTTGTAGAACAAATGTTGTTGTTTATGATGTTAGTAATCTACTCCTGCGAGGTTGTTGGTGTTTTTCAAATAACTCTGTATATTTTGTGCCCCGGCTTTACTCGCATTTTCGCTGCAGTTTTCAAAGTTTTGAAGCTTCGTGCAAATGGCGGAATTTCCTTTTGTCAGATGGTTATTTTGTTTAGGACTACTTATCTACTCGGACGTTCTCTTCAGAAAAGCTTTTGTGTTGTTTTAAAGGAAGTTTCAACTGGATTGTATTGTACTAATAAATAAGAGCTTGACGAAGGAGCTTGAAGACAAGCATTTCGCTCGCCAAATAAAATTGAGTGTTATATTATAATACATTTTTCGTACTTTGTACGTAATACACTTGATCGTAAGGTAAGCTTTATTGCATCGCTTTTAGGACCATAAACCGAGTAATATCACACACGTGCGTAATAAATTTCACGCACTAATGCGTAATAGAATTATCCCTACAAAGTTAAATTAGTATCTTACTGCACTTTATATGCGAGTAAACAGAGCATTCTCAATTTATCCGGGTAATACAGATATTTTTTGTAGTGCCACGAATGTAAAGTTTTATAGTTGTTAGCGAATATGAAACTCTCTTTTTTAGTGCTGAAATTTGCAGCATTCATTTCAGCTTATTTAAGCTTAAATTAAAAAAAATAGTTTTACGTTTCCGAAGTCTGTAACTATTTCGAATTTTCTCCCCACAATCTCTGAATGAAGCAATTTCAAGAACAAACTGCGACTTGCAATATTTATCAAAACATTCGCAATAATTGCTATGCTTGGGAACTAACTGAACCACAGACCAATTACGTTCCCTATTTCACTTCTTTTAAAGTTTAAAATTGCATGCCTTTAATTTTCTTACTGTGTTTGATTGAATGAAAACATTAATTTCTAAGGAAGAAAGTTTAGTGCCTCTACAGCAGTGTCTTAAAGTGTGGTCCACAGACCACTTAGGGGTCAGTAGCATTTGCATCAGGGGTCCGCAGTTAAACCTTCCCGTAATGAAACTACCAATAAAAGTTTTTTTTATATATTAAGGCTTGTTTTCTTTGTAAGAGTTTAAGAAACACTGCTCTTTAGTTTGATAAACAATGTCGTAAGAACAAATTGACTATGGGTCACAGACCGTAAAAGTTTGGAGCTCTTATGAAAATAATAATTTAAACCTATACCAACAATACGGTTTAGAGAAACTATTTGAAAATCATCGTAGTTTGGTCACATTGTATAAATATTATACAAGTATCTGTTTCTAAAACGTTTAGGTTTTATTTACGTACTTCAGAGTATTCGGAAACTTCTTGGTAGCTTGTTTATTTATTCTCGATGCACAACTTGCACAACCATAATATTGCGAACGTTAAAGGGACATTATAACTCAGAGATATAATATTAAATTTGGTATACACGGTATAGTGTTTTTTTTAAATATACAGACAGGGTGTCCCAAAACTTTGCCACACGGAGGGAAAGTACCTTAAATATTGAAGATATGAAATTATACTGAAAGAAGACTTAATTTTGTTTTTAAAAAGAAACCGAACTGCATTCAAAGATTTTTTTTTAAAATCGCTTAAGTTTCGATACAAATTGATACAATCCGGAATAATTAAAATTTTAATATTAAATTTCATGGTCTTCCTTTTGACCGGAGGGGAAATTCGGACTAGATCACGAGATAGTAGACTTGTACTATTATTTATTCTGTGAACTAGATAGTTTGGATTTCGAAAGGTGTCCAGTAAAAAAACGCATTGTATGGTTATTTGTGTTTTGTCTTCTTCGTTCAAACTCAATTCATAACTAATACGAAAGAAAAAGACAAAACCCTTTTTAATTAAAATAGGTTTATCAAGCATTCGTTTTTTTGTATAACACAGTTAGTGTAGTTTTAAAAATCTTAGTTCTTCTCCTTTTTTAGCAATATAAACAGGTATGCTAGTTATAATAATCACAAATTAGAAATAATTTATACTTGCAATCGATGATTTTATCGATATTCAATTTAATGCGAGAGTCTAGTCTATTAGTTGCATTTTCATGCCTGAATCAATAAACCAATTTTGACGTTTGTTGATAAAAACTCGACCTTGGCTAACAACGTAGGCTTCTATTATTCCCAAAATTTCCAAAAAAAAAGCTACAAAGCTACATATACTGACATAGATATCTATAAACTGAATGCACAGTGACACAACTCAAACAGTCCCTCGGTACTAGATCAAGTTTACAAAGTGTCACAATGTTAGTAACACAGTGGGTAGAAATGGGACTAAAAAAGAACTATCCACGGTACGCCGGCAGGCTTCACAAATTTATCTGTCCTAGTTTTTTTCCGAATACCGTGTGAGAGGAGAAAAAGCTTGAAAAGTTGAAACTTTCGGACGCTACGGAATTGTCGCTAAATACCCGTTTTTCTTGCTGTTGCGTCGGATAATGAAGACAGTTTAAAGACTTTTAAGACAAAATGTTTGAAACTATTGTTATAGTCGAACGCCGAAGCTCCGGCACTCCTAGGAGTTGACTAGTCAAACCTCAGGTTTGACAAGAAGGCTTAGTCCTAGTCCAAAACTAATAGCGTATATCGGCATTTGACTAACAAATTTATGTCTAAACCTAGGAGAGACCAACTTGGACAGTCAAACGCCCAAACTCATTTCGATCAAATCGGGGACTTACCAGTCAGGCTTTTAGGTACAAAATTTCTTATTTTGAACATATAACCCGGTCGAGTTAACTCGGGACCTGAAGCGCGATAGACCCCTCTCGGTTTCTCCTTGCCTCTCGCCACTGTCGTCACGCCAATAGCTTAAGTACAATCGTTAGCGATAATTTATCGATACTCTATCGAAAACTTTCAAAAAATTCACGACGACGGTGGCGTGAGAAAAAGGAGAAAACGAGAGGGGTCTATCGCGCTTCAGGTCCCGAGTTAACTCGACCGGGTTGTAAATGTATGAAAAACTCATTTTTTAAAGTGGAAATTTTACTAATTTAACATTCTTCCTTTGAAACAAAGATTTCTGTTGTCTGTTAAAAAAATAACCACGAAATCTAAGTTATTCTTGACCTATCACGTAACCTACGAATGACAGCTTTGACTAAATCTAACATTGGAAATGAATGATGTACTATATTTCATACATCTTGAGGTCAGTCAAAGGTGCCTTACCCCTGTAGGTCACGTGATAGGTTAGAAATTTAAATTGTATAGGACCATATCTAGCTGTTATATGCCTGATTCTGAAGTGTTCCTGGTACGATTGAGGAATCAGTCCATTATCGTTAATCACAAATGTTTACAAGTTACGTTAACCATTTTCCATATACGATCAGTTCAGATTTTCGGAAGTTTTTAATGGCATGCAGATTTCAGACATTTAAAATGTGTGTAATTCTCGGTTACTGAATAAGTGAGCAAAATGAACACGAAATATCTCGAATATTTCCTTTTCAGGAAAAATATGAACGCTGGAGAAATTTACCTCATTGGTTTTATGTTGATTTTCGTGGAATCGTCCAATAATGGCTGAATATTAAATGGTCACATCAGTCAGTATTGCATTTTCTGGTGTTTAATGATAAATAATAACTAGAGAGCGGAATACCTCAATTTCATGTCGATTTCAAAAAAACTATGCAGGTTTATGAAATAAAAGACTTTTTAACGTATACTAGCGCGGTTTTATGGAAAGTACTTTGGTAATTAGTTGGTTTTTGGTTTGATTTTTGATTTTCCCGACTTTTCGGCACCTTTGCAGCTGCCGTGGTCACGGAGGACCGAAGCTACTCGTGAGCCTACCCTCAAGCGATGAATTTTTTAAGCCGTTCAGAAATTAATATTTAACAAAGTTTTTTTTTAATTCAATTGGTTTAAGTTAATTTATAATTTAATTTTGTGAATTGATAAGTGCTAAAAAGAGAGAATCTACTGAAACTACCACCATTTCACAAAATTGGAAGGCCCCTCCAAGAAAGAAATGGCGAAAGAAAACTTGGAGAGGAAAGCCGACCTCCGTCTTTTATATTTGTGAATTTATTTGCAAAAGGAACTATCCGTATCATTAGATCTTGCAGTGTGTGTTTGGGGCCTTAGCTTGTGAATGATTGAAAGTGAATGATTTTAATAAAACCGCGCTAGTATCCGTTAACAATAGTTCATGTCTAGTGAGCGCGTAAGCTTGAGAAGTGAATATTATGCAGTTTTATTTACTTATAGCTGTTTTCACTTTTAAGACTGGTACAGGCATCATCATTTTACTTTTTGTTTATACCTAAATAAATAGGGAAAATAATGTTGTTTACGCCATTCTAGAAGCTTTCTTGGTCAAGTAATACCTATTCGTTGCCAAACCGCTAAGTTCTTCAACGTGTCATCTTCCTGTCGCCTTGAGCGTAGAGACCGTTTGTCTCATTCAAATTCTAGTTTGGCTGTCCTAATGGCGTTTCCCGTCAATGCTACATTTTCCAGTCGAAGATACGGATTTGATGTGGTGAAGGACACTTTTACTCCAGAATTTATCTGTTTGATGTTCACGCCACGATTCAGTGAATTCAAGAGTGTTCTGATAAAGCCGACGGTAGGCTGGTTTTGAATGAAAGTTATCTTTGCATTTGTGTCCTTATTGAATTTGTTTCTTTTTACTTTTCGAAGATTTTTTTGTGTTAGTGTGCTTGATTTTGGGATGGGGTTTTTTGGTTTCAGTTGGAGAGCATAATCTTCCAAATCAAATTAGACGTATTAAAAGATCTATCTAGCTATTTGTATGTTCCTGATTTTGTGTTTTAAAAAGTGTTTGTAAAAGTTAAATGGGCATTTTGTTCGACCGTTTGACCTATGGCGTACAAACGAAATATGGCTTTATGTAGATAAATGTATCTGCTACTCAGTGATATGGGTCACATTCTTGCAGGCCATGTTTCATTTTTTATCATTACATCATATCATTAATAATAATTCAATAATAAATAAAATAAAATAAATAAAGACCATACAGCGTTTATTATGCTTGTACCACACATTTTCACAATGCTGAAAGTAAAAACTTCTGTTTTATTAACAAAAGTTGACATTATACATCGCACACATACTGTAAAATACCTTTTTTCTGACGGTCGGTACATAAAAAAATAATACATATTTTAAAAAGTGGGATTAAATTCTTCAATTTAAAACAGGTTTGGTTTCTGTACGCGAACTTTCATCACTTTCAACTTTCATCAAGCAGGTCAAATATGCCCAATGACCTTTATTAATAAAAGGAGGAAAGCTTATAGTCTACCTACACCAAAAGTGAGGGCAGGGGGAGTTATTCCCGAACACGATAGAGAATCTAAGATCGAATTGGTATCGAGTAAACGTTAGAGCAGTACAATGGAAACCCTATTCAATGTACCAAAATAATATCTCATTAATTCCCGTCGAGAGTAGGGGGGCAGGTAAATACTTCTAGTATGTCATACATATGTTTTTGATGTGACTATTATTTGCACGTTTATGTTCGTTCAAAACCCCACACAATGTCTTTCAAAATAAACGTTGCATCCCGTTAACCCCATCCGGCGTCCGATTGAAATATCGCCGGTCCGGCTCTTAATTACGGATCGAATCCGTCACGGAAACGTACCGAAATGGCCGAAACGTGTCGCGAAACACCCTGAATAAAGTATGCGGTCATTCATCAGCGCCGGACGGCGATTGACCGCGCCGGATCGGTCTCCTTAGGCACAATAGATTTGGGGTTTCTATTACGTGTTGGTGTTTTATCAATTGATTCCTTTGACTGTTCCCATTTCATTGGTAAAGGGTTTAATTTTTCACTGTCTTCCTTCATTTTTCTCAAAGACAGGTGTTTAATCGCCTCTCTGGTCTAGTGGTTCGCCACCTTTGTAAGACGCAGGGGTCCCGGATTCGATTCCCAGGGGGGGGTACAATTTGTACTCGGTTTGGTTGGTGGTATGGTAGGGCTTCAAGTCCGCCTGGCTAGCTACCGCTATCTTACCTAAGTCTGACGCCATAACAATAATTTTAAAATTGTTGTGTATCGGCAGTTAGAGGTAAGATAGCCAGTTCCTCAAACCTTTAATTAAGAGCCTGCTCCACGGATTTCGGTTGGCATTATCTTCGGTTTCATTAAAAAAACGGACTGAATCAGTAAGAAATTGTCCATCAGATAAGTAATTGAAACTATTCGGAACCTCTTAAACAGGTTAGTTAATGCAGTGAGTGAAAATATAAGAGAAAATCATAAAATACTGATTAATGAGTATTCTTTGAGTAATAATTTGTCAGTTAAAAGATGAGCCGTTAGTGCTCTTAAATAGATAAAGTTTGATACAAAAGATGCTTGGAAACTATTAAGTGCTGTTAAGTGTTAGCTCAGTTGCAGAAGTTTTAATTATTTTTTCAGTTAAAGCGCAGTTTTGTTAAACACTTTGGAAAGAGTTTAGTCTACTTTGTTATTAACCTAGAATTAATTTTAATTCACTCGAACTCGTGTGTTAGGTTTTCATACAATTTTTTATTTTTTGTTTCATACAAATTTTTATTAGAACTCTGGTAAAATGAGAGAAATTGCTGACTCTTTCTTCGCGATTTCAGTGTTGTTTCCATACAAAAAGTCCTTAAATTTGAGAAAAATTATGGAGAGTATTGTATACAAAAATGATGTTAACATTTTTAGTTTATTTTTAATATGCCCTTTATTGTTTTATCAAAGCAATAGCAATGATACACGTTATTGGTCAAATTTTCTGGCCTTGGGTAAAGTAACCTGCTATCAATCCAGGCTACCACCTCTCAGTCAAGGCACAGAATACATAATGTCAAGGTCCAAAGTATCCATCTTGTTTGGACATTGGACAAAATATGACTGGACTGGAATCTAACGAGTCATATTAGAATACATCAAGTTTTTCCCAAATGGCGGTAAATTTAATTTTCGCTATTTGGGAAATTTTGCGCCAAATTTTGTCTTTTGCAAAGGGTGTCCTAAAAATAAAATTTGTAAATATTTTTTTTGTTCAGATTAAGACGATTTTATGCGAGTTTTAACATTCGGATGTGTTTAAGATGTATTTAAATGTCTTGCAAGCTTGGACGAATTAACCACTGGACGCGAAATGACAGCAATGTTCGCCTTTACCCCTTAGCCACTTTTACTATAATAGGTTGAAAATGTGCTTACTCGTGAAAAGAAAGATTTCTTGATTGCCCGCTATTTTTTTAGCTGAACAAGACGGAGCATTTTGCCCATTTTTGTACCAATGTTTCGCCTCGAGCTCTTCGACAACGCAATATCGTTTACTGAGGCTATCGGTCACAGTAAGTGGCCCACTTACTGTGACCGATAGCCTCAGTAGCTATTTTTCGTAAAATAAATAATTTTTGGTATATAAACAAAGTAGGGTGACTTAGCCGGTTTGCCGGCTCCCTTTGGTTTTCGGCCATTTCGGAATCATAACCAGGCCTCCTTCACTTGCTCAAGGTCGCGTGGATAAGGACTTTAACAATTTATTATGTTTAAAAATGTTGACCTCCTCTAAATCTATGCTACCCTGGTACTTTTATAATGTAATTAAAATGTAATGTGGATACATTGGCTCTCATTAGTTAAAGGATTAAATTTTTTAATGAAATCATTATGTTAATGATTTAGCGATAAAGTGGCATTAGCTAAAGAAGATATAAAGTGAAGCTTCTTTCAATTGAGTGTGAGTATGGTAAATTAGTTTTAGTACTGTTATTTTGACTTAAACGAATAAAGTATTCGGTGTGATACATTTAAATTTGATGGCCGGGTGACTACATGCATTTTAGGGGAGGTCATTTGTTTTTCGGCCGCCTGGCCGAGAATTAATGTTCGAGTTTCACAATCCATAATATTTGGCCGGCAATTATGGCCGAAAACCGGCTAAATCACCCTATAACATTGTCATTATTTGACAAGTGTAATCCCCCCTCGCCCCGCAAAAATTGGTCGAACGTGATTTCATACATTTTTCTTACGTTACGTGTCCAGTGGTTAATTCGTCCAAGCTTGCAAGATATGATTGCTTGCAAGACATTAAAACATTATTAAACTTAAGCACATAACTTTTAAAAATAATGAGTTTCACATCGCCAGTTTACTGCTTCATACTCTGTCATAAATCCGGCGCGAAGGACCAATAAAATGGCGGCCGGAATGCGCGGGAAATGCATGACAATTCGCCCCTTTATTTACTCCCCTAGGCTCAGTAGTTTTATTTGGCGATAAAAACCTTATTTATTAGCGGTGAAACTTTTTCGGTTGCGAATTATGAACTTTTCGGTATTCAATGTCATTTATTTCCTTCAGGCATCCCGCCCACAAGCGATTAATTGCTGAGCGATTTTTTGTTGCCGAGAATAGAACATACACGCGTGAAAGCACTAAACTTAAGAATCGCCTAAGTCTATTTTTTTATCTACAACTCGACCAAGTTAACTTAGCGAATGACAGCTACATGACGGCTAAGTTTATGACACCGTTTTAATTTGGTCATATTGTAGTTAGGAAAAGACTTAGGCGATCCTTAAGTTTAGTGCAATCGGCCAACAGAGTTCAAAACGTTTCGATGTTATTGCTAGTAATGTTTACTTAATTAATAACTTAAATGATGGTTTTCTTTAATATTTTAAATATTCATTTCCGTAATTATCTATCTTTACTATATGACTTCCAATTAAAAACCTATCATCAGTAATCAATTGGCGTACCAAAGAAAATAACTATGTTATTACCACGTGAAAAATATATTTGAAATAACGAAATATTTAATAGAATCTGGCGTTACCTTGCAGGATTTAAGATTAGCAAGCTGAAGTGGCAGTGGGCCGGCCATATTAGCACGTACAACCGATGGCCGCTGGGGCACACAAGTTCTTGAGTGGAGACCGCGTATGGGTAAACGTAATGTGGGATGCCCTCAGACAAGGTGGAGCGACGATCTTGCAAGGTGGCTGGCATAAACTGGATGAGTATAGCCGCGGATCGTGCTCAGTGGCGTGCACTCGGAGAGGCCTATGGTCAGCAGTGGACGATGATAGGCTGCTGATGATGATGATTATTTCACCTTGCAGATGATGGATGCAAAAACAATATTTAGCAAATTGTAGAAGTTTTTTTGCATCCATAACGAAATTGTTCCATCTTTAATATAATAAGTGACGGCAGAGCAACGTCCACAACTTTTAATTATTAATTTGGACACTGCGCCGAAAAGGCAGAAAGGGGGACCTTAACTTCCGATTTCTTTTGACAAAGTACACTGAGTACCAAACTCAATTAAGGTAATTAAGGAAAACAATAAACCAACCTGCCTTGAGTTACTCAAAGTTATCTCCAGTTTCATCTGATCCGCAATTACCTGTTGAACAAAGGTAAAGTCAGTCCATCTCATTATAAAGGATCTGGGGGCCTAAAAAAGACAAAATTGTATATGTATGTTCATAATATGTTTCATATCCCAAATCAAAAAAATATTTTATGAATTTTGAAATAAGGTCATCGACCATCTCAATTACGGCGTTAGATGGTATCCACAAATACCATCCAACGCCGTAAATTGAGATGGGCAGGACACATTGGTCGCATGAACACGGAGAGGTGGACCAGGGAGGTACTGAAATGGTAGCCAAGGCACAGAATAAATATAATAGTACTAAGCCAAGACCTAGACAAACTACGCGAGGTATAGGTCCACCTTTCAGGTGGACTGAAAGGTGGGTCAATGACCTAGGGAGTCATGCTGGTAACAACTGGCTAAAGGTGGCGCAAGATAGAATCTCGTGGACAACTTTTGGAGGAGACCTATGTACGAAGACGGACGAATGAAAGTCTGCTATAGATTTATTCAACATATCAGCCGCACGACACTCATTGCTGGGTATAGGCACTAAGCCTTCCCAAGAATCTCTATAATGATCGGCCGTGCAACTATCCTCGGCCCTCCTCCAGCAGCTTCTCGTGACCTCAGCTAAAAATCCTAGATTCGGTCCACCTTGTCACTATCCACGGAGCCTCGTTACATACATTATTGATCCCAAATATGATTGCAATATAAAATGAATTGCATGTGTTTCATAAATGAATGTCACCATTTTAAGAATTTCTGATTTCATCCAAACTATTGCCTTTTTAGATCTTCAGTCCTGCAAAGGCGTAATTTAACTTTGTATCGTAATAACGGAGCGATTTCAAAGCATTATTTTTTTTTCATTTTAATTATTGGGGTCTTATTACTAAAGGCGAAAAATGTTTGCGGTTTTTTTGTGATTGACGTAATTTGATATTTTCAGCTATCGAGGTTTACCCCTGATTTGTATTTCTTATTCTAAAAATATGATTTATTTTTCTTGGTATTTTTTTAATTGCTGAAAGTTCTTAGTCTAATTGATGATCCAATATTTGTTGGTTTTAGGCTGCTTGTAGTTTCTCATGTTTCATATTTACTGACAAATTGAAAAACTACGTGGTCGAGTGACCTTGTACCTTATAATACACCGGTTTTCATGGTGTTGCCATCTCTGAGGTCCCTGGTTAGATCCCCAGCTGGGTCAATTTCGAAAACTGACTTTTCTGTATTGTCTCAGAGCTGGGTATTACACCATTGTCTCTGATTCCCATAACACAAAAATGCTTTAGCTACTTACTTTGGTTGGGATCGGAGCAAAGTATGTCACCAGCTACTTCGTCTGCATGGACTTTCGGAAAATCCCTGGGGAACCCTTGACCGGGACCTCATCATCAAATATTCGTATCATGAAATATAAATCTTCGTTTTATTTCTAAAATGTTTTAGAAATATACACTGTCTCTTAGACTAAACTGTTTGACATTGCTACACACTTCGATTTCACAGTCCACTGCGCTTTCTGTTCAGTCATATTATATGTATCGGGCATCTTGCGAATATCAAGTGAGTCGAGTTTCAGAATAACCTGCAGAGAGGTTTGTTTGGCGCATATTTGAGATGGCGAAGCAAGATTTATGTGGTTTGTATTTCGCTTGCGCTTACGATGCTATTGCTGTGTTAACGCGAATTCGCTTCTATAATACCGTAATCACATACAATTGACGATTTGTAAATGTTTATTATGTGAGCTGATTTAAATAAATTTTTCACTTTCACACATATTCGCGCGAGTGGCAAAGCGAGTGGCGAGGCGATCAGCTATGCTGTTCTCTAAAGTTAGCAGCGTGGAAGTCGTCGCTGCGGCAACGTTGTCTGACAGGTGTCATATTCCTATTACTGGTTAAACTCTTTGGAATCTATGGCATTTTGCCTAATGACTCAGTAATAGGTATAAGACATATTTTGTCAGAAACTTGACGTAACGATCACTGACAGTGAAATTGCATGTTAGAGAAAAGCATAGCATTGCAGGCGAACAGCGGCCTTACATGGGTAGACAATACATACAAAGCTATTTTTAGTTAATACAAAACCTCTCGTGGGGTTGATCAGACCATCAAACTGAACAACTTTCATAATGGGACCAACCTTGAAATCGCGAAAAAAAAATCAGCTGTTTCATACATTTCGATGGAGTAGGATTGTACTTTTGTATGGAACAGTTGATTTTTTTTAATACGTTTAGTCGTGGAGAAGTAACCACAAACTTTCATATATAATTCGCATTTGCATATTTATTTATTATCACCATAACGTAGAGATATGTAGAAGAAACAGATATCAGTAAAGCTTGTTCTAAAAAAATTCTATAAGTTACTGTTTCAGGTAAAGAACGATAAAATCCTTCATGGTATAATAAATTATATTTATAACAACAATATATCGAAACTTTCATGCACTTTAGCTGAAACCTGAAGAAACTCAAAGTTTCGTTTGCACATGTATCGGTAGAGGTTGCGAGCGAGCGTTGCAAGCGAAGCGAGCGAGCGTAGCGACTTGTCGACAGCTGCGCCTTACTTCAAATTGCAGTTTGGGACTTAAAAGTTGCTTTGAAAGCAATTTGTTGCGGACATTGAAACTCGCAGGACATTTGCACAATTTTAGAAGTGGACAAAATGGTTTTGTTATTTGTTTGTGAAATGTCGTGAGAGATTAAAAGTTTTCTTTTATTTTAAAGTTTAAAGTGTAAAGTTTAAAGTGATGGTTGAAGTAAAGTTTTGTTTTATTACTTCGATCGATATCACGGTGCGGTCGTATTCAAAATCCAATAATATTTTTTATTATAATTAAAATTTTAATGAAAAAAAACCTGGTGTACGCAGTGACAAAAACCGCAGGGCATGTATGAAAAGATTGATGGATGTGAATGAAGTGAAAGAAGTGTGCAAGGATCGTAGCAGGTGGCGATCCATAGTCTCTGCCTACCCCCATGGGAAACAGGCGTGAGTATATGTATGTATGTATGTAAAATTCTTGAATTCAAAAATATTTTGATCGGTGATTTTACAATTAGCCAAAGCTATCCTACTATTATTATAAAATGTGAAAATTTTTATGTTTGTTACTCGTATCTTACTTATCACGTAAAAATGGCTTAACGGATTTGGATGAAATTTGGCACACAGATATCTTATATAGCCTGGATTAAATTCATAGGCTACTTTTTATTCCGGTCAAAGGTTCCCTAAGGATTTTCCGAATTTCCACGTGGTGAAGTCGCCGGCGGCAGCTAGTATATCAAACAAATAACACTGCGATACAAACTCTGTCCAATAAACCTAAATTTAAAATAGAAGAAAAAATAATTAAATAGGTAACAAACAACATTGTTTAAAGAAACACCAAACTTGTCCTTATAAACACAGTGAAACACTAAAAACACAATATCAAATAATGGTTATCCAACAAAACATCAGAACAGACGTTGCCAAATCTCAATTTCCAGGCTAGATTTCAGTCTGCGCTTTTCGTCCTAGAAATGTTCACATCACTGAAGTAATTTATTACTGAAACTGATGAGTAGAGAATTAGTTATACAGTGTACAAATTGGAATTGTATTTGAATATTAAATATCGTATTTCTGGCATTGTTAATTAATAAGTACGAACATGATGGGATGTTAGAATTGAAGCATTTTCTAATTAAACCTTTTGTTATAACATCTAGAATCGTAAAGAAGAATTTAAGGACTAGTGGAACTTCGTAGTCAGTCATCTTGATTGGATTGGATCAACACATAGGATTTAGGACTGGCTAGTTAAATACTATACAAGGTGTTTGGTAAAAGCTTGAACAACTTTTACTATGGGACCAACTCCGAAATCGCGAAAAAAAAATCAGCTGTTCCATACATTTTGATATTTTCGTTATTATTTTTTGTATGAAACAGCTGATTTAATTTTCGCGATTTCGGAGTTGGTCCCATAGTAAAAGTTGTTCAATTTGATGGTCCCTATCTACCATATTCAGCTTTATAAGGCTTTTACCAAACACCTTGTATTTCCCGTTGTAGCCGTATTCCGTTAAAATGTCAACCCGTCACTTAGTACCTAACATATATTTTTTACTCTACACGCTATATTTTCGCGCCCACGATACATAAAACCATATATCACCTCGAAACCAGACTATATATCACTGCCGGCCGTTATTATCTCAGAATTAATTCTCTGTGTTTGGCGAAATTAATGGTATGTGTGTATTTTATGATATACTCTCTAGTTTAGGGTGTAGGTTATGTTGCTGAAGATATGAGCTTAGTTAATAACTTGTCTGTCTTGGTAAATAAATACATAATACAACGTGTTACAAAATAACCCCTAATGCCGAATATGGTAGATAGGGACCACTAAACTGTACAACTTTTACTATGGGACCAACTCTGAAATCGCGAAAAAATCAGCTGTTTCATACATTTTGATATTTTCGTTATAAATATTTGTATGAAACAGCTGGTTTTTTTTCGCGATTTCAGAGTTGGACCCATAGTAAAACTTTTTTAGTTTGATGGTCCCTAATCCCTATCTACCACATATTCGGCATTAGGGGTTATTTTGTAACACGTTGTTATTGGAATTTTGTAACGTCGTTCGTTTGCTGGTTAAACCACTCCTTTCAGCACAGATTCGCATTTTTTCATGATTTATCTTTTTTATCGCTTAATATCGTTATTCCATTCATATCCCATGAATCCACATAGGGCCTGCGTGGTGGCTGATGGCCCATCTTTCTTATCCAATCCACCGATAATAGAAAGGCCCCAGCGGACTCGAACGTTGAACAAATGAACTGTAAACTCAAAAGTTGATTCACCCTTCAGTACGTAGCATTGGTATTCAGTAACACAAATTATCACAATATTAAATTCTCACTCTCATCAAAATTTTAATCTCATTTACATACCAGACGGACCAAACATCCAATTCAAATACCGTTTCATAGACTACTCAATTTCGGACATTTTAAGCTGTCGCTTCACTAGTATTCCTTATAAAGGCCGAGGCCAAATAGGAATTATTTCACCAATAGAATTTTCCCGCATTCAATGAAAAAGCGAGATTCATAGCCAGTGGTTTTTCTGAAAAAGTAACTCAAACGGATGGTATTCAGCGATGAACGACACGGTTGGTCGCCCGTCATCTATGGAGTTGGCAACACATACTGTTACAAAGATTGGCCAACTTTCTGTCAAAAAATTGATAATTGTTGTTTGACTTCCATCTTAATGTATAAAAGAAGATACTGACTGACTCACGTATCAACGCACAGCCCAAACCGCTGGGTCAGGAGACACCAAATTTGGCACATAGGTTCCTTATGAGGTCTAAGGGTGTACTAAGAAAGGATTTTTCAAACTCACCCCAAGGGGGTGAAATGGGGGTGAAATTCAGCCCCAAAAAGGTGAAATAAGAGCTCAATTTTTTTGTTAAGAGGTCGGGTCGGGAAATGGAGTCGAGTATGGGAAAGGGAGAGGGAGAGGGATGGGTCCAATTTTGATTATTGTAATAAACTTGCTTCCGCCCGCGACTTCGTCCGCGTGCATATTAGAGAAAATCCTTAGGGAACCTAATATGCACGCGGACGAAGTCGCGGGCGGAAGCTAGTAGTTTCAAAATGTATGGAAGTGTTTCGCAAACATTGTTTCAGCGTTTAGTATACATTTATAAAGTACTTTAACACTTTTACATGTGTTTACAGTATTTTTACACTTGGCAGTCTCACAGTGACAGCTTTTAATGTCATGGTTGATCAGTCATTTCTAAAGTTGGTCTTTCAGTCTCACAGTGACAGCTTTTAATGTCATGGTTGATCAGTCATTTGTAAAGTTGGTCTTTTTATTATTATGTATGTACCTGCATTTGGATGATAATTAAAATGGATGGATGGTTGCCTAATCTAAAAAGTTGGTTAGCATTACACGATACATTAGAGGTATTAGTTTACTCAAATAAAACGACTGATTGTGCTAAAATAGAATTGTTAAACACAAAATAGTACTAAGAATAGTGTTTCATTCAATGTTTATTATCTGCTAAATATGGTTAACTTTTTTGATGGTTTAGTTAGAATGATGTTTGTGATTCTTTTGTCTTGCAGAAAAACTCTTCATCCTTCCCGACAGTGTGTCCCAAAAAGGGTTTAAGATACCCTTTTTTGCGAAATTAGATTGCACCCTTTTCTATACCGGACCTTCCTATGCCCCTTTCGTCCCTATTACAGGGATAGTGTACTGGGACATTGTGTATGTAATTAAGTTTGGCTTTCAAACAATAGTGGGTCGTTTCAGTGACATGTTTGACAGCTTTTTTGTAAGTGTGTATTGGTCGTGATGAGGGTCCTTTGAATTTTGAAATAAGTTGCTCTTTCCGGGAGCTTTTTGTGTATATGGGAGGTGGGAACTTTTTTTTTTGATATATAAATATTGTGTTATGTAAAAAGTATTTTTTGAACTTTATTATGGGTAGAACCTTTTTCGTTTTCCTTTAAGATAACAGGACATGAAGACGTATATTGTTTCAATCATCAGTTAATAAATTCCAAAGGGTTAAAATAAATACTTAACGGTAAGTACTTTTATGACAAAGTTTAAGTAAGTACCATATAAGTAATAAAATAATCTTCTTTGCTTATCAAAGATAATGGTGGCAATTAGCTGATTTATTCAAAACCGATTAAAATATAAATTCATAACTGACTGTTAGGTAAAAAACCGGTCAAGAGCGAGTCGGACTCGCGCACCGAGGGTTTCCGTACCATCAAAATAAGTACACTGCAGAGCTGTAGAATAATAAAATATTAGATTTGGAACACAGGTTTTAACGCGATTTTAACTAAAACATAGGTGTTGAGCACCTACCTTTTCCCGACGTTTCGACCGAGTTGCATCGGCCGTGGTCACGGGCTGACTCTAATAAAATGCAACGCGAAAGTTTAAAAGTGTATAATAAAATATTATTGCAGTATTAGGTCAGCACCATCTCTTGGCCGATAGTGTAACTATTTTTTTTTTCTTAGGCCAGCGCCATCTCTTGACTGATAGTGGAACTAATTTAATTTTTCTTAGGTCAGGGCCATCTGTTGACTGGTAGAGGAACTAATGAATTTTTTGTTTGTTTTTGAATTAAAAAAAAAATGTGTTATATTGAGACATCGTTTTATTTTTCCTGTAATCTTTACATAAACTACTATCACATAGAATTATTTCAGATTTTTCTCTTTGCAAACTTCGGAGATAAGGGGGGGAACGGTATTTTTTTTTACATTTTTCATCATAGGTCGAAAACTATGCGGCCTAAAAAAATAAAAAAATGTTTTAAAATGTGCAAACAGCGCTGAATGGTCCGTCGGGGTTAATTAAAATTTAAATGCTATAGTCGGTATGAGGCTTTAATTCTGTGGAAAGCCTTAAATGATTGAAAAATCAACACACAGCCCAAACCGCTAGAGCTAGAGACTTGAAAATATGAACAAAGATACTTTACACAGTGTAAACATCTATTATGATACCCCACATGCCCTAGTCGACCCACTTAAATTTTTTAAGTCCCCTTTTCATTCCCTGTTGTAAAAAAATATTTATTTTTTCATTTCTTTCTTATTTGCAAAATAGTTGAGCTAACGTCATATTAAACTATTCCAAATTTCAAGTTGTTACCATTAGTAGTTCTCGAGATATCCAGCTGTGACAGACAGACAGACTGAGTCACACCATAAGGGTTCCTTTTTTACCATTTTGGTACGGAACCCTAAAAACGATAAATAAATTGTGGATAGAAAGCGTTATTATATTTTAAGAAAATATCTACAAAACGAAACGAAGTTCGCGTTTTGAGAAGACCCTCAAAAACAAGTCTTGTTTAATAAGACTTTAAAACCACGTAAAGCGTATAAGAGAATAGCTTTTAATTAACGATTTTTGTTTAATTAAGTACACATTTGAACCAACTTTTCCCGCGCACGGACGAACAACATACAAATTACACTTGAAACTCGAGAATGTTTGTTCGTCAAGTTGTCAAAATTTCTACATGCTTTACTGCGGAGTGTTAGCAAAAGGCAGTGTGTAAACTTTTTGTATATCTTATTTATTGTATCTGGCCAACACAAAGAAGTAATACGTAAACAATGATTCTGATAAGATTTCATTTATAAAAGGTGCTAAACGTGCTTTTATGAAAAACAAGAAAGAATAAAGGAAGTTTGTCAAGTTGAAATCAGTGGTTCGAACTTGGAAGACTTTTTAGATGTAAATAAAGTGGAACCAAATGTTGTGTTGATTTATTTATTTATTTATTTTATTTGAAAACCAACAGCGTTACAATTTATTTTTACTACTAATTCTAACCACTAGCAAGGCCAATTACAGGTTTTCCATAAAATTACCTTACTTAGTAAATTCCAAACAAGAAATTAATACAAATAATGCAATGATAAGACAACAGTCGCAAAGTTATTAGACAACACTCTATACTTAATTAACTTAAAAAAAAACATTTGTTATACTTATACTAGGTATTATATATTATATGGTATTATATAGTATTATATTGATACTGAAACAGATGATAGTGTTGCTTAAACTTAACCACTTTCTCCATGTAACATAGTCCAAAAAGCGAAAAAAAAATCCTTTACAAAATGTATTTGTCAGATGACCAACAAACTATGGAGTGGCGAAAAAAAATTGTTTTTCGACCTATGTTCCTTGGAGAATGTTGTTCAGTGTTAGCAACACTATCACTTGTTTCAGCATCATCACATCATTTGGTACCACATTAAATAACGATCACTGCCGTCTTCAAAACTCATATTAACTTTATAGTTCAGTAAAATTCCGGGAGCTAAGTTTGACGAAATTGAAATAATTTGCAATAGCGTTTTTTTCTTCTTTTGATCGTTTCATTAAATGGCTAGCTGTCATTTTGTAAATGAATCCAACAAATTTTCACATTTTTTTTTACTTTACTTATCAAAATATTAATTTATTTGGTTGCTTTAGCAAAATTTGCAATTACATACTTTCTTTACTTTTTGCTTGATATGCAACTATAATTTGATTGTGAATGTAAATGCAACAAAAAAAAGTAACATCTACGCTGTATTTTTTGTATTCGTAAATATAGTGTTTTTATAATCACATCAAAGACAGAAATACAGGTTATTAGCATTTCATGTTTTGAGAATTCGTTATTTTACTGAACTATTAATTTAGTCTTCTGTCGGTATTTCAACTATTTCTGGAGTGTTCACGTGTGCTAAGCACCTGAGAGGTTAAGGACTTAAGTTATGCCTTGTAGGACCCTCGTTTTTGCCACCTAAACTTGAAGTTGAAGGATGCTTACGTTTGAAGTCGGAGGAGCCTCGTTTCTCTTGAGAATTTGAAGGTATGTGCTGTATTGAAGCTGAAAATGGAAAAATGGCTAATAGGTCTGGAGATGGAAACTTTGAAGAAGTTTTGGAAAACTAGTTTCAAAATGTTTGGGCGATAGGTAGGCTCAAATAAATAAGCTAATGTTTGTTTAAAAAACATTGTTCGTGCAAACGTGCTCGTACAACTAGACTCTTCGGAAAGAGAACCGTCGTCGTTTTTGTCATATTGACGACACTTATACGTAATTATAGTGCGACTATCTTGACTTGATAGATATGAAGATATTACAGTCGCACTAAAACGTTACAGTGCCTTCAACAATTCAACATGTCAAAAACGGTAATCAAGCATCAAGCACAAAGCCCACGACGCGACGTCGGTTTTTTGTCCGAACAGACTCTATCGCCCGATTGCACTAAACTTAAGGATCGCCTAAGTCTTTTCCTAACTACAACACGACCAAATTAAAACGGTGTCATAATCTAAGCCCTCATGTAGCTGTCAGTCGCCTAGTTATCTTGGTCGAATTGTAGATAAGAAAAGACTTAGGCGATTCTTAAGTTTAGTGCTTTTGCACCTATGTATCTTTACCAACTATGGAGATGAAGTAAGTTTGGTATGGAAATCTGGAAAAAGACGGTAGGTATCTACCACAAAAGTGTAGTGTAGCAGGAGTGTTTACCTATATTACGTTTTCATTTAAACAATATATTTTTAAACAATTTTATTAGATTCCGCTCTGTGTAATTCAACAGAAGGTTACCACAAAATGTCACCATTTTCTCGATAGATTGGTCAATATAATTGGAAGAAATTGGCATTGAAATAAAAAATAAATTGAGATCCAGAATTCCAGATCTTAGCCTATAAAGGTTGAGTGAAATATTAAATATTACCCTACATAGTTGCTTATATGCCAACTTTTACATATTTCATTTTCGTGAATACTTATCGAAGTGGGAACATATTCCAAGTTTAGCCTTTTTCAAACGATTTCTTTGGCATTAAGCTATAAATTCACAGCTCGTACGAGTAACCCCTTCGGGATATAACTACGAAGTTCTTTTATACGAAAAAGATTGAATTTTCAATAAGAATAAACTCGATATTGGATACATGGTGCCTATTGCCTTACTTTGATCGGTTGATGTTCATTCAATTTTCCATGTAAATGTAATTTTATGTCTAGTGTAGTCTCGATTCTCTTTTTAGTGTGAATTAACTACTTATTAAAAATATTATTTTAAATTTATACTTCTTATAAAATAATGATGCTGGGGTCTATTTCGTATTTAATCGAGTAAATAATTAGACACCATTAATTTATATTAAAATGCTTATCCTGAAACAGCTTTATGATGTAAAAATATTTTTTTTTGATCTTATTATGTAAAATTAAATATTTTTTTCTTTTTTTACAGGTAAATACGTCTCTTTGATAAAATACGAAGCTAGCGGTCCTTGTAAGTAGATGCCTGAGTAATACCTTTTTCTCTGTTGTAAAAAAAAATCCGCAGTTGTTCATACAGAAAGAACATCTTTTCAGATTAGTGTAGTGTATTTGAAACCTTACTGATTTATCGTTCATTTAAAATGGAACAACTTTTCATATTCCTCGCCCCGCGTTAACATATAAATGCTATATATATGCTAAATAATATATAATTTATATTATTTATGCAACTGTAGTATAATACCTAATTATGTACAGTTGCATACAAGACTTTATCTACCTACCATGATATGAATCCTCTTTTAAATGTTTTGAAACAGTAGCTTATTATAATTAACATTAAAACAACCAGTGTCCTACTAACCATAATATCCGCGTGAGTATTGAGTATTGTTGTTAGGTCGATCTCCTTAAGAAAAAGTATGGGCACCCCTGCCCTACGTCATCTGATACCACGATCAAACCCATGGAGAATGATCAGAAAAGTGATGCTCAGCTTAGATCAATACTGATTGATCTGAGCTAAGCATCGCTCGTAACTATTATAAGTTGTGCTAAATTTCATAATGCGGCGGAATATTAGGTTACTGACACTGGTTGTTTTAATGTTGGCTTGGCTATAAACTAATTCTATCAGAACCTTTTATAGAGGATTTAATTAAACTATGGGTGTAGTAGATAAAACCTCTTTGGATTGATTTCCACGTTGGTCAAACATTTTGATATGCGTGGATTACTTTTCTTACTTTACCATTCAGATTTCATAAAGAAGGAACAACTTTCCAGATTACGTGCGTGTATTAACACCTATTTAATCCCCGTTCTTAAAAATAGACGTCTGCAGTCTTAAGTCGTATTCAGCCTACGAGGAAAGTTGTCAAAGCGAGTACTGCAGAACAATGCAGCTGCCGAGTTAATGAGGGCAGAAGGCCTATTCCCGCCTGCACTTTTCTTTAGTTTCGGGCAAAGTTTATGGCTTTTTTTAAGCATTACGGGGTAGTGCTTGGCCTTCACCTCACCTGATGTTAAGTGACAATAAGGCGAAGGTGAAAGCGCACTACACCGGAATCCTCACCACTGAGGAACTGGCTATCTTACCTCTAAAGATACTTATATTTTTTTTTTTAGTTTCGGGCAAAGTTAATGGCATTTCCTTCTTGGATGTTAATTTACAAATGACCGATTTAACAGTGTTCTATAGAACAAAAGACAATTTATGAATCTATCATAATAATAATTGACTATCAGCCACTTTTAATGTCCCTACTGCTGGAGCACAGGCCCCTCTTATGGGTGGATAAGATGGATGGGCCATAACCCACCACTCGGGTCCAATGCGGATTGGCGGGTGTTAACAACTGCAAATGCACCCGGGACCAACGGATTAAGGTGCCTTCCGAAGCACGGAGGAGCTCACGCATCCCATGACCGACCCTTGCGAAAGTTGCTTAACCTCCGCAATCGCTGGGCCAGGTAAACTACTGCGCCATCGAGCTCATCTAATTGTAAAGATAATTATTCTTATTTTGACCACCAACGTGGCCGAGTAACTGTTTGTTGGTCACCGGATTTCATGGTGTGAACCAGATAAGTCCGAAAATATTTTTACGAACTTTTCTATATTGTCTGGGTGTTCGTGGTACCACCTTGTCTCTGATTTTCATAGCATCCGTCCGAAAGTAATCGAGGGAATATTTGGCCCGAAGTTTTGCGAACATTTTTTGGCCCAGACGTGCACCTTGGGAATAGGCCTTCAGGTGTGACGAGCATCGAGAGCAATGCTAATGCACCTGTTTTTAGGTCACGACACGGCCTAGGGATTTGTACTTGTAAGGTGTCAGGAAAAAACCAAGCAAGACGTTGATATCAGGTTGTTTTCAATACGCTTGACAAGCGTGGAGATATTGTGAAAAAAGAGAAACCAATAGTAATCTCATACGAAATTAAAAATGTATTTTGAACCATACAACAGTTTAATTTGAATATAATCCTTTATTGGCGATGGCGACCGCGCGCCGGACGACGCTGCGCGGGTAGGTCCCCGACAAGGTGGACCGACGACGTGAGGGTGAAGGTCGCGGGAAGCCGCTGTATGCGGGCAGCGCAGTACCGATCGTCTCGTGGAGATCATTGGGGGAGGCCTATACCTAGCATTGGGTGTCGTGCGTCTGATATGATGATGACGATGATGAATCCTATATTGGTTCTTAGTTCAACCATAAATAAAACCACATTAATGACCTATCAAAAAGCTGAATAGTCTCAGGATTTCACAATTGTTTTGTGCGAAGTTGATTCCAACTATGAATGTACTGAAATCCCCACTGTAGGCTTTTACATTTAAAAAACCAACAGGATACCAACCGAAACGCAAACATTCGCGACAGTTGATTGCCGAAGTTTTCTCGCACACAAAAAATGAAAAAGTAAAGTACACAACGTTTTGGTTTACGTTGAGTTCCGTGTACGAATTTCTGTTTTTCACATAACATCTTGTTGATGTTGTTAGATTTTGAAAGGGCTTGAGTCTTTTAGCTAAACGGAAAAATAATTGCAGTCGAAGTCAAACTAATGTCATATTTCGCATCTGACTTTCTCATAACATAAACGTCACGCACGATTTAGCTCAAATTTTCGATTAATGGGTCAAATGTTAACGTACTAATTTAAATTTCTTGAAATATCAGCAGCGAATCGCATCTCTGTTTACTGCTCCGCGTGGCGAGGCTCATCAAATTCATTACCCACGCGTTTTAGGCAAATCTGTCTCTACAAGCCCCTGTGTCCCAAAATTATGCCAAACATTCGTCCCGCGGAACGCCAAGAATGCCGGAACCGTCGTGTTTTTGCCGGAAAAGAGACTTTCATATGTGGTCAGTTCCCAGAGCTTTTTCTATACCAGCAGTTTGTGGTGTTATTTTGGAAACGAAACTGTTATTTCAATGTATTTTTGCATGTGAAAACATTGGTTAGATTGTTATGCACTGACTCGTGATAGCGCATGACATTTTCAGCCAAATGTTCTTATAGTAAATCTTATAATTACTAAAATAAAAAAAATCTGCTCATATAATTAGGGTTCTGTAAACATTTTTTCCGTAGCAAGCAAGGATGACAAACAATTCTTGGCTTTTATTATTAATAACTCAAAACAAAGGCTTCTAACAAAAGTAGAGAGATTTAAAAGTCAAGTCATTTCCTGAAAAAAAGTAATGACAGCTACTAATGAAGAAATGAGGACATGCAAATGTGACCTTTAACTCCTTTTAAGGTGCTATAATAGAGTATATACTAAGGGTATTCGCACATTATGTACCGAGAGGAGGGTGGACGATTATTGAAGGTCCTTCACACCCTCACGATCGAAGCTGAAGGGGTGCCTAACAAAAGGATCTTCAGACAGACAGATTGATACTTATATATGTGTAAGGAATGACTGACTGTTTTGTGACTTTTTGTGGAAGAATGTTTTAATGCAAATGGGTTTTCCATGTGTAAAACAGATAAAGTAAATTTTTTTGTGAGTTATGTCAGTACTAATGAACATTTCAAGTTATTTGTGACTCTTTCGAAAATGGTTTTCAATAGTAAAGTATGGTCAGTTATTGAATAAATGTCTGTTCATTTAATATTATTTTTTCTTCATCCTATCCGGTATTCGAACCCGGAATTTTTCGACTTCCTTCATCATCACGTCAGACACTCTTTTTAATCGTTTCCTCATAACTGAGGATCGTGATCAGGCTGCTTTTATAATCTGCCTCCATCAGACTCCTCCTTTATTAATATTCTCCTACGAGGCTGTTGGTGTTTTAAAAATAATCCTGTTATAGGTTGCTCTCACTGCTTGATGGAATTTACTCGAGAAGGTTGCTACTCTTACTTGGTCAGACCATCTGGTTGGCGAATCACCTCGGGCTCTCTCGCCTTCTATTCCACCAACCACGACCAGCTTTTCGAGCTTCTGATGTGGCCAAAGTACGCGATGAAAGCAAATAGTGAACAGTCTTGACGTTTAATTGTTAGGATAGATACATATGTGCGTTTGGTCTTCCAGGGTATCCCAAGCATTCGCCTCCAATACTACATCTCGAATGCATCTATTCTATGTCTCTCTCTGCTTAGTACGGTCCATTTCCACTCCGTACATAAAGATGGGAAATATGATGGTTCTCTCTCACTAAGCGCGTTTTAGTGTAAAAACCTAAGCTACGATTTCCGCAGATGACTTGAAGACATGTCATCGCGTCTTTGGCCATAGCAATTTGGCTCTTGATCTCTGGAAGTTGATGATCTCGTCAAACAGAGTGCCATTTAAACACTCTACCACAGAATACATAATGACTCTACCATGAAGGTAGTCAAACAAAAAATAGTAGACTTTTTAAAGATCAAATCAGCTGTTCTATTTCGGCATGTGTATAGTATTGCCAGACATATTTTTTTATCTCACATGTCATTTAAATAAAAAAAGCGCGTGTCTGCATCTCTTCACTCATCCGTTAACATTCCACTATCATCACATTAGGGTTGTCACGAGACTTAATTTCATATAGGTTTTTTATTTTAGTTGTTTTGGCAACAAACACATTTCACCTTCGTCAAAATCGCGTGACAATTTTTTCTTGCACGAGATTACTAAAACTCGCCTTTCATTTTGTATTACCCTTCTGTGTTATTAGCAAAAAATAAATTTTATTTGCTTGGCCATTTTGAAAGCCGTTTAAAATGTTCAAATCACAGCTTTTATTTAACGATACTATTATTCTGTCCGTCTGTTTACTTTTCACGTCTAAAACACTGAACCAATTTTGATGAAATTTAGTATAGCGATAAATGAAACCATGAGGAAGGCCATTAGGCTACCTTTTGTTGTCATTTAAAACAAACTCCACGGGCGGCCGTATTTAAGAAATATGTGGCAACCCTAACCCTCACTGATTTTCATCACTCAACAAACCAGCAATGTTAGTAAACAAATCTGAACCTTACAGCTTACGTTTAAGAGACTACAATGTGTTGAGTAGTATCCAGCTTAGATAAATATTTACGTCTGAATTGTAAACTCTTAAGTTCTAAGAAAAGTTGCTGAGTTAACTGCTTCTGACTAATTCTGACTCATTTATTGTGTTGTTAGGATTATTTCACGGATTAACATTAAAATTCAACATCTCAAAGTAACTAATATAGGTGTAAGCTTTCAAAATTAATCGAAACTAAAGTTAAGAAGTCACAATGTAGGTAACAAAAAAACAATTTAAATTGTAACCACGATATTTAAAAGTAGGTAGTAGGTAGGTATATTTTAAAGTAGGTAGGTGATATCTAAGATACTAGATTGTCTATAATTAATTCTACTATCCTACTAATCCTACTAATATTATAAATGTGAAAGTTTGTGGGTTTGGATGATTGGATGTTTGTTCCTCAATCACGCAAAAACTACTGAACGGATTTGGTTGAAATTTGGCACACAGATAGTAGATAGCTTGGATTAAAACATAGGATACTTTTTATCCCATTCAAAGGTTTTCCCGAATGTCCAGGCGGACGAAGTCGCGGGCGGAAGCTGGTTCACTATAGTGAAAACTTCATATGGTGTGATCTGTCCGAATTTAATTTTATAAAGACTAAACAATACCGTCAAAAGCTTACGAACTCATAATTACTTGTAAGATTCCATAAAAAATACAAATGTTTTTATAGCGACATACGAAACATCAATTTCAATAATATTTTATTTAAAATTAACAAGAAATTAAGCCATAAATATGTCGGAATTCGCTACGTGGGCCCGGATACGCTAACTTTTACTCTAAAACTTAAAAAAACAAAAACCATTTGTAACCAACCTTTTTGTTTGCTTTCCATCGCTGATTTTCTGTTTAATGTCTTCAAAGCTTCGCTAGCATAATACGTACTGTAAACGGTGTAAAGTGGATTTTAATGTTTTCCTCTGCTATTCGTTGTACGGGGACTGTATTCGTCCCAACGATTTTCGGAAACTGTTATGGGCTGTGGACTTACAACATTAATTTATGACTTGAACTGGCTTAGAAAATATCTCGCAATTTGTGTGAACAAATTACGAAATATTTTGAACGTTTTCTCAACAAATATGATTTGGGAAAACATTGTTTTCTTCCTTGTATAAGAATGTTATATTTCAACAAGTTTAAATTGAACTGAAAATGAGAAGAATTATTGATTTACGATCGTTTTGCATTAAATCTAATAATACTATCTTCATATTTCACACTAGCGGCTGCCCGCGACTTCGTCTGCATGAACAGTGATTTTCCTTTCCTTCGGGAATAAGTATTTTTTGGATGAAAGCTACCGTATGTCCTTTTCTGTACCCCAGACATAGAAAAATATGATGCATGATTATCGATTGAGTAGTAAAGGGGTGAAAGCATACCTAAAAATAGTTAAAAAGAACAAAAAACCGACTTCAAAAAACCTACTTACCTCTGGGCCTGGTGAGCCTTTTAGAATAAAAAAAGAAATTTGTACTCCAGCCCCACCCGACTTCAATAGACGTGTTTTTATTATTACGAATATTATTTCTTGCCTTTTAGAGGTAAGTAGGTTTTTTGAAGTCGGTTTTTTGTTTTTTTTTTTAAAAAAATATTTTTTTATTTTTAGTGTAGGCATTTTGTAGGTATATTATTTGGATAGTTATACCGGCTCAGCTAAACGTGAGATAATTGCGAAGAAACATACATACATACGGGTTAAACTGAGAACCTCTTTTTTAGTCGGTTAAAGAACTACACAGATATCCCTCTTCCAACAAAAAATATAATTATCTTATTCAGTTCATAAACAAAGAAGTAATGCGACCATTATCATCAAGGTAATTCACACAAAATCATACTATTTTCGTGCTTTTTTCAAGATTACTTGAAAAGTACTTTCCAATTTCTGATTTCCAAATTTTAAAAAATGGGACCAATTTGGGAGTTTACCTAATGTAATAACGTTTGAATCATTTCAATCGGTCCAGCCGTTTTCGAGTAATCGGTGGACATACACAAAAAAAAAATATACAGACGAACAGAGAACCTCCTCCTTTTTGGAAGTCGGTTAAAAAACAAACATACATTCATTTATAATATTACTAGCGGCCGTTCGCCACTTCATCTGCGTGGAATGGTTTTTTGCTATCCCTCGGGAATTATACTTTTTTTCGGGATGAAAGGTACCCTATGTCGTGAAGGCGTAACAAACAAACAAACGGACTTTCGCATTTATAATATTAGTAAGGATTAGGATTAAGATGACTTTAAGATTTTATTGATACTTATAAGATAATTACAAATCTATGCATTATTGTTACGATAGGATAATCTGGGGCCTTCAAGTCGCGAGACTCGCGACTGAATAAGTTATTTCTAGGCAAGCGCGTTTCATCGCAGAATGCATCATCGCTTACCATCAGGCGTGATGGCGGGCAAGCGCTTGCCTAAGAAAAAAAAATTCACAGATTTTGCAGTCCCCGCAAGAATCGGAGCATTGAAAATGAATACAAAAATTTACGAAAAACCAAAGTCAAATCAAATGCAAAATCCTAATATTTTTAAAGTTACCTAGGTAGTACCTATTTAGTTTTACGAAAAGCGCCCGCTGACTGCCTCGACGCAGCCGAAATATTATTAACCGATTTTCAATATTCCAACGAATGCACTTCTCGTCTGCTTCTGCATCTTTTGTGTTAAAAGATGCAGAAGCAGACGAGAAGTGCATTCGTATATTACCATGATGATCGGTCAATAATCATAGAAGCTACATAACTTTTTATGTACGGAAACACCCGTTTTTCTAGAATTCCAAATCTAAAGGGACCACCTACAGGTCACAATTATTTACTGATTTTCAAAATTATTTCGCCGTTTGGTAGCTAAACTAATACCCTAGGGCCTTTTTTTCATTTTTTCTTAAGTCAGTTTATTTTCCGAAATATTAACTATTTAGTAAACAAACACCCCCCAAAAAACCCGGAATTATTGGAATATTGCAAAATTTCAAAAAAAGTTACCAGACGTTTCACACGTTCACGTGTCTCGATGAATTCCTCAACTTTTGGTACTATTTCCATCTCGATCCTCTCAAAATCCTCGGAGATATGGTCAAAAATACGTATCAGGCGATTTGCATCCTGATAACCATTTTCAATGGTAAAACCATGCATATAGTAAACAGTGGATTGGATATATTACCTCTCTGTAGGCTCAAAAATACACTGTTTAAAGTGTCTTTTATTTTCCAACGCAAAAACCGCGTACAAAACCTCAGGTTGAATATTAAAGAGTTCCCCATATATATGCATAAAAGTTGGCTTGTCTGTCGTTCACAATAGCCTCTCCGGGTCCATAGTCACTTGCAGTTGGTAGACGGTTGAATACTTAAACGGCAGGATGGCCGCGGTTTTAGTGCATGAGAGGTAGCGGGTAAAATTGGCAGGAAATTAAAACTTATTGGTAGAAAAATAGTAACAAGTAATAAGGCTAAGTTCCAGAGATTTACCTGACAGATCAAACCCCCTACTCAAATGGCCAACATTCTATTCGTTTGAACGCTACTTTATTTTTTTATTTTTTTTATTTATTTGATCTTAAGAAAACCAACAGCGTTTACAATATATTATTACATCAAGTATTATCTATATGTATAGCCAATTACAGGTTTCCCTATATTATTTATTGTATGCATAGGCAAAATGTAAAAGAAAGAAACAGAAGTCCATTTTACATGTTTTCTTTTTAAAATTTGAATATAAAATATAAATTGCTACTTATCGTATTGTGTGTGTGTGTGTGTGTGTGTGTGTGTGTATGTGTGTGTGTGTGTGTGTATGTGTGTGTGTGTGTGTGTGTTAGAGTAAATAATATTATTTTTTTATTTTATGAATTAATAATATTAAGAACCTGATTCACAATGAGTTCAATTTAATTTAATATTTCTACTTGACGGGAAATTTCGTACAAATTCTGTTAGAGTCCTGTTAATAGATTGTGAAACAGGCGCTCAATACATTATCTGCCACTTATCGATAATTAATTGAATAGAGCTTATTGTGACGTTTGTAATTTTTTAATAATATGCTTTTTAAAAGTATTTTTGGAGTAAGCGAAAATATCAATATCTTTGAAACTCTTGTTATATGTACCGGAAATACGAGATAGAACACTGTTTTTAGCGTACTTAGTGTATGAGTGAGGCACGCTGAGCAACGGTGTGTGGCGTGTGCGATAAGTGGGTGTACAGAAGCCGATTTGGCCCAAAAGTTCGGCACAGTCTATATTTCCACGGAGGATGTCGTACAAGAGGCACATATCTAGAAGCAACCGTCTATCTTCTAATGTCAGCATGTTGAGTTTTCTACAATTTTCTTTATATGAAGTAGCTGAAATGCGAAGGCGATAATTAAGATGGTTAACAAATTTTGATTGGATTTTTTCTAAAGATGCTTTGTATATTTCGTACTGTGGGTTCCATATACTGCTAGCGTATTCCAGAACACTCCTTACATATGCGTAATAAACAGACTTTATAGCGGCGGGGTCATGGAAAGGCTTGCAAGCTCGTATTACAAAGCCGAGGTTTCTGAAACCTTTGTTAGCAATAGTATCAATATGGTTTTGGAATGTTTGTTTGCTGTCGAAAAGTATACCAAGATCACGAATAACATAGTTCCTATCAATTGGGGTACCATTAAAGTTGTAAGTGTGAATTATTGGTTGGTTTTTTCGTGTAAAGCTAATGCATTGACACTTTGTGATATTAACCGTTATTTTGTTACTTTGGTAGTAATTATATAAATTATTAAGATCAGTCTGCAGATTAGCACAATCAGTGCCATTCTGGATTTTACAAAATATTTTCTTATCGTCTGCATAAAGTAAGCTACGCTTATATTAAAACTTTAAAATAGGCAGTAAACTATAAATTTACGTGCCGTAAGCTTGACAATTCCATACAATACAATTACATCAAAGTCTGCGATTTACGTAAGTTTGCGACATTTGATTTAATCATCTATTGCTCATATTTAAGCTTTAAAAGTAAGCGTAGCGTTCAAACGAATAGAAAGTTGCCCATTTGAGTAGGGGGGCAGTTCATACATTTTCTGTTTCGTTTTTATTTTAAACGAGGAGGTCCTTAGAATTACTTTTTTGTTTAATGGTTAGGAGGTAAGAAGTGCGTGTGTTTGGTTAAATATAATTATGTCAATGTACCCTTAAGCTACTTCGATTCGGATTTAAGTTCTATAAGCTGTAGAAAAACCAACTATGACAGTAAAAAGAAAGTGTCTCCTTAGACAAATCGCATTTCAACCTTTCCATTCTCATAATGACTCATCCATCATCATCAACCATTTTAATGACCTAACTGCTGCGGCACAGGCCATATCATTTTTTATTTTTTTTTATTTTATTGGATTATTTTATCATGTAAAACAACATGTGAAAGTGTTGGTGAATTAACAAAGTTTTTAAAAACCTTAAGTTATTTTAGAAGACGTCATGCGTACTTACCTGTAAAACGAAAATCGACGGTTAACATGAAATAAAAACTTTTTTAATGGTTAATAGCGCGGTTTTATTAAAAATACTTTAGTAATTGGTATGATTTTTTTATTTTCGCGACGTTTCAGCACCTTTGCAGCTGCCGTGGTCACGGGGGACTTATCTGCTCGTGTCGTGAGTCACCCTTAAGCAATGAATTTAAAAAGACGTTTAGAAATGTATATAAAACAAAAAAAAAATTTTAAGTGAATGTTATACATTAATATTTAAAAAGTGTTTTCATGTGAAGACCGCGTGAGCTTGAGAGGTGAATATTTACAGGTTAACTTGGCAATAATACTTTAAAACGCTGTCGCTTATGTACATAACAGCGGCTTTAACAGACCCCATAGGGGTGAAGGCACCGTCTAAGTCATTGAAACATTAATCTTACACGGAAATTGTTTTTTGCCGAGTTTTCCTAACTCTGAAGCTGACGCGCTTCTTAAAAATTTATTTTCAATAAGTTAACCGGGATTGGAGGCTTTTTTATCGACTTCATGAAAGAATATCTAATCTAAAATGTTAAGTACCTTAATTTCAGGTTACCTTATTAAAATATGGTTCTTTCATTATAAAAGTAATATCTAAAACTAGCGGCCGCCCGCGGTTTTACCCGCGTGGTTCCCGTTCCCGTGAAAATATCGGGATAAAAAGTATCCTATGTTTTAATCTAGGCTATCCACTATCTGTATGCCTAATTTCAACCAAAACCGTTAAGTAGTTTTTGCGTGATTGAGGAACAAACATCCAAACCCACAAACTTTCACATCCTTACTAATATTATAAACTAGCGGCCGCCCGCGGTTTCACCCGCGTGGTTCCCGTTCCCGTGGGAATATCGGGATAAAAAGTATCCTATGTTTTAATCCAGGCTATCTACTATCTATGTGACAAATTTCAACCAAATCCGTTCAGTAGTATTTGCGTGATTGAGGAACAAACATTTAAACATCCAAACCCAGAAACTTTCACATTTATAATCCTTACTAATATTATAAATGCGAAAGTCCGTTTGTTTGTTTATTTGTTTGTTTGTTTGTTACGCCTTCACGTCTTAACTACTGAACCGATCATCATGAAATTTTGCATAGACGTTGTTAGGGGTACAGAAAAGGACACAGGATACCTTTCGTCCAGAGAAAACTTACGGTTCCTGAGGGATAGCAAAAAAACTGTCCACGCAGACGAAGTCGCAGGCGGCCGCTAGTATTATATATAGTAGGATGCGAAAGTCCGTTTGTTTGTTTGTTTGATTGTTTGTTACGCCTTCACGTCGTAACTACTGAACCGATCATCATGAAATTTTGCATACATGTTGTCAGGGGTTCAGAAAAGGACATAGGATACCTTTCATCCAGAAAAAAGTACAGTTCCCGAGGGAAAGCAAAAAAACTGTCAACGCAGACGAAGTCGCGGGCGCCCGCTAGTTTATAATATTAGTAGGATAGGATTATATGATTGTTCTTATCTTGTACAAACTATTTCTTATGATAAAGTTTTTTAATGTTTGTAATTCAATTCCAAACAACTTTGCAATCTCCGTTTTTGAGTGATCTTTTGGATGTTTTTTCATTATTTTAAGTTCTTCTAACTGGATTAAATCTAGGACCCCATATTTTATTTGATATCTATATAACTTGAAACAGAATGAATAAGGGCACAAAGTAGATGATAGGTACAACTTTTACTATGGGACCAACTCTGAAATCGCAAAAAAAGACGTCTGTTTCATACATTTTGATATTTTCGTTATTAATTTTTGTACGAAACAGCTGTTTTTTTATATTGTTTTAAATTTCCATGGTTATTGACGTTATTAGAATAAACTATGACGAGATTTACACCATGTACCTGTTTATGTTTGAGCTGTTTTTTTTATCGCGATTTCAGATTTGGTCCCATAGTAAAAGTTGTTCAGTTTGATGGTCCCTATCTACTGTTTGTGCCATTTATTCTGTCACATGTTGTATAGTTTATGAGTCATACTTTGTTGTTCATGATATGATGTTCAAATTAATTTTTCATTATTGTCGGTAGACTCATTTTATCGCGCTCCCCATTTTCCCTCTTTTTCGAAGCTCAAAAGACTTTCTCATAATAAAACCAGATAATTGCTTTTTCCAGAAAATCAATAGAGATATTTTTTATTTGCATCGAAAAATTATTATGAAAATTTGACAATAATGGCTATTATTGATTGAGTTAATTCATTGGTAATTTGATCTTCAGTCAATACTGAAGTTACTGACGATTCGGACTAATTTCGGAAACTGTGTCCTAACTGACACTTTCTAATTGTATTATTTATAGCTAAAACATTTTTGTATAGTCAGAAAAAAATATATAAATTCGAATTGTTTCTATGACTCTGTTAACCGCCTGTGGTTTAGTGGTTCGTCTATAGAACCAGTGTAAGACGCAGGGGTCCCGGGTTTGGTTCCTAATGGGGTACAATTTGTACTCGGTTTGGTTGGTGGTAAAGCTTATATTAAATCCGCCTGGCTAGCTACCACCATCTTACCTAAATCTGACGCCATAACAATAATTTAATAATTCCGGGTGTAGTGCGCTTCCACCTTGGGCCTTATCGTCGGTGAGGTAAAAATAAAAAAGACTCGCGTTTTAGTGTCCGAATCGTCCGTGAAAAAATAATGAAATTAAAAAGTGTTAATTCGGACAAAGTGTCCGAAATGATTCTGTCCGAATCGTCACTAATTCTTAATCGGGTATTCTTGATCTATTTCCCATAGTAATTCTAAGTCATGGTGGTATTCCCTATCTTGGGAATTTGTTACGGTAGGGTCCTAAAAGTCCGAATCCTAACTAGTTTCAATCTAGTAATCATGTACAAAATATTATAATATTACACCCATTTACAAACATCCTATGAAGTCTCACAGTACCTACTTAGGTTCGCGAACCTCCGCTCTGTGTGAACCTGCAACATTGCGCCATATAGTGTATACGTGTGCGAACCTCGGTGCGCGCTCCGCATTTTGCGATCCGATGGGTACGAACGAACACGTAGGGGGAGCAAGTAGAAGTTCGCAATAGCGTCCACATTGAGCACCGCGAACCTGCAACATATGAGCACGAGGTTCGCAAACCTAAGTGGTGACCCTAACCCCAACCTAATACATAAACCAAACGAACCAATTACAGAGCTTTACTTCAACGCAGTGCGTTCGCATAGTCAATAATCGTTTGATTGTTGTTTGTGAATACGAGTGTTAGTCGCCTCGATAGCTTTTCGTTGGCACAGAACCTTCATAATTTTATGGTTTTGTTCGTGAGATATTTTAAGTCGATTGTACATTGTACGTGAGTATGCGATACAAAGTTCGCTGCCCGAACAAGGGAAGCGTCCGTGCGTGAAGTTGAAACCACTAAATCATTCCCGTGTTTAGTGATCCGGCAAATAGGACCGAAGCTACGTTAAAAAGTAGCTTAGTATGTGGACTGAGAGCTTAATTAGATGTTTTGATCGAATTTTGAAACGTATTATTTTGTTCTTTACTAGACAACGGATTAAATCGTTAAAAATCTAAGTGTCTAAACACACTATGCCGAAGTTACGCGACCGAAGTTCGGCGGTAACGATTTTATTATAAAAAGAAGCAATGTAGATGTAGGTATTTAATAATAATAAAACCGCGCTTGTATTTGCTATGTTTCTATTTTTCAATATGTTTTTGTTACGCTTGAGTTAAGAGAGCCAATTCTTGCGGTTTTGTATTCAAATTGAAGTTCTATTCAGTCATTCAATCTTTATTAGGACAACTCTAAATCTCGTCTGAATTTCCGAGTATGTCAACATTTCAGAAAATATCTTGTCCTTACTTAATATTATTAATGTAAGTGTAAGTTACCTTACATCTCGAAAAAAATACTGTTCCCGAGGGATAGAAAAAAAATCTGTCCACGCAGACGGTCGCCATAATTATAGTAACGTAAAAAGTCTTGAGTATGTCAACTTTTAATTCCATATTAATCAAAAATTCAAACATATCTTGTAACCTAATAACTCAGTCACCCGTTACACCGTTTCAATCCAAGTTGAAATTGCGTTGGGCCGAACTAAATCACAGGTTTCATCAGAATCCACTTTGCGAACGTTTAAGGCGGTGTATCACGCGAGTGCGGTATCAAATTTTCGTTCACACATAATAAAACGCATTACTGTGGACGCGTTTACACCGTAACGTAACAAGAGAGACGTTTTAAAGGTGACAAAAAATAAGTAGATTTATTTCTGGTGAATGTTGCGGTCCCCTGCTGGCGAGTCCCGCATGCCCCCCTCTCGCTCACCTGCGGGAGGCTAAGCGCGTTTTTCTACGGTATAAAAAAAATCTGGTCCTTTTGCCTAATTTATACTGAGATAGTTAAAACTGTGTTAATAATAAAACATAACTAATGTTGATTTTATTTTTCTAATAATTAAATTTCATATACCTACAGTTGTTATGTAAAATTACTAATAATCTTCATTCAAGATGTCGTCTGTAAAAATAATAAGCATATTTACTGAAACTGAGTTTAGTCGTTAAACATTGAAAGGGTAACAACTACCTACTAGTATTTTTTTCATTTATTTAGGTAACTTTCTACAAATTCGCACATTTTTTTTTATATATACTTAATAATTATTATGAGACGAAATCACAATAGATTGTTCTGATTCCAAAGTAAGCTAAAGCACTTGTGTTATGGAAATCAGAGACAACGGTGGTATCATAAACACCTAGACCTGAGCCAATGTAGAATAGTTCGTTTTCTAAATTGACACCGTCGGGGATCGAACCCGGGATCTCAGAGATGGGAAAACTTTAAAAACCGGCGTACAAAACACTCGAATAGGTACGGAGGTCGTCTAAATATGATTTACTCTGTAAAACTTCTGTTACCAAAACAACTCCCCACTTGTAAAAGGCCTACTAGCATTTTTACTGCGTTTTTACGTTACACCACTGTGTGACCTCTAGTAATACATCACTCCAGCTTTAGGTACCAAGCAATCTCCCTCCAATTTAACACGCGCGAGTTCGTAACGCGATCACGTTATGGAAAGAAGGATTCCTCGACGTATCCATTGCGTTCCACATACGAGCAATTCAACACAACGCGGTAAAGAACGAGCTTTGTAACGCACACACATTTTTTACATTCCACGTCGCCTATAGCGTTAGCATATTTGTTTTAAGGTATTTCACGAAATTAATTTTTTACGCTGTTTATTGGATTTATCAAAAGGTAAACAAGCCCTTATGGTGTTTTCCAAACAGGTGAAGGCCAAGCGCTATCCTGTAGTCAGGGATTGAAATACCGTTAAAAAAAAAACGATAAAAGAAATAACGTTAAAAATACCGTTATAACATTTTATCGGTAAATTAACCGGTAAAAATAACGTTAAAAATATTTTACCGGTAAAATTAGCGTTAAATATAGCGTTAAACTTTACCGGTAAAATTATCGCTAAAAATAATTGGAATAACGTTAATTTTAAAGTTTAACGGTACAAAAAGGAAGAAATAACGTTATTAATTAATTAATAATTAATTTTAACTAACGTTATTTACTTAAATAACGTTAATTTCAATGTAACGTTATCTAAATTAACGTTATTTATTGACATAACGTTAATTTTAAATGAACGGTAAAAAAGTAAGAAATAACGTTATCATTCCCTGCCCGTAGTGCACAAAAAAGTGTCATTGAACGTATCTTTGTCGCCTTGTTTTGAGTAAAAAATATAGGCTTTGGTTTGTTTTTGTTCAATAACCACTTAACCTTGCATTATTACAAAATTAATTGAATTTTTCTCAGAATCAGTAATTTTTCTCTATTTTTTGAGATGGTGTTCGTACATAAATGTGGCCCAGATCGAGACATGTCCTTTTAGTGTAATTCACACCAACCAATTTCATTTTAGGTTAGACTAAGGTGCGAGGCGGCGCGATTTTATCTATACGTAATCACAATAGGCCAGAGATTTAATTACACTTCCGACCATCCGAACACTGTTAGGTCTGAGTAACAGCCTATGCGATAAATATTAAGCGCTATGTTTTTGTGAGACTCCACATATTTTTAATGTAATGTCGCCCGAAACGGTCAATTGCGATTATCAATTTGCCATACCTACCTAGATAGAAGATTTGATTATCGTTTCAATTGCACCTTTAAATTATCTGCATCATGAGTATGAATTGCGTAAAAATAAACAATCGCAATTGTTAAAATAATTTTTTTTTTTAATTTAGTTACCAAAAAGTACCTCCATATGGTTTTTATTCTCTTTATTTATGAACAAAACAGTCACTACGGTAACTCCGATTGATTGGTCACATTGCTTGGGCTATTGTATTTTTTTGTTTGTTTATATATGGGAATCAATAAAATATTTATAATATTACGCAGTGTTTAATGTGACCATTTGACAGAGGAAAAAAAGAAGTGAGTGACAAAGTCAATATATGAATTTAGAACTACAGGCTGTTCGCATTGACCATGCAGGGGGCTAATTGTCTAATTTCAAAATCTATCGCAATCGCTTTCAGGATGTGATACATTGATGCTTCTTTTTAGCACAAATAAAAACTTAACAAAGAAATGCAGCAATGTGTCACATCCATCTGTCAAATGAAAGCGATTGTGATAGATTTTGAAAGTTAGACAATAAGTAGGCAGGTTTAACACCCCCCCGCAATGTGAACACCCTGTATCTTCCTATACCTATGTGCTCCAAAAATATATATTCGACATATCAAAGAACGAACACCCTATCTATACTTTATACAAACACTTTCAAAAATAACATCATTATTTACACCTTACTTGCTAACCTTACATACTTAACTACCTACCAGAGACATAACATGATGAAAAATTAACGCACAACTAAAAATTTCAAACCTATGCAAACCTAGAGAATTTGTACATTTACAATGCTTTAGTTTCGACAAAGGTTTAGTTAATATATCGGCGATCATGTTGTGTGTAGGTATGTATTCGAGATGTATGTCGTGGTGTGCAAGTGAGTCTCGTATGAAGTGGTGTCTGACGTCGATGTGTTTAGTCCGTGAATGGTATGTATTGTTATTCGCTAATTTAATCGAACTTTGTTCGTCAGTATGAATGACGATGGGATGACACGTGAGGAATAGTTCACTAATGAGTGACTGGAGGTATATTGCCTCCTTGCAAGCTTCTGCGATACTTTACTTGAAGTATAGGTTTAACTTCGAAAGATGTGGATGCCATTCAAAGCCTGACATCACAAGACATCGATCGGTTTTTCTCGCTGCTCTTTCGCTTACGATAGCTTTGTTTTGTTAGTGTGCGCAATCCGTTTCGCTGACTAACGTTTTATGAATTTAGAATGTCATTAATTAATTAAGCGAAATTTGAACTGAATAAATTGTTAGGTTGATTAATTTCAAATGACTCGCAGCCGACCCCGGGTGAAATTCAATTATGGCACCTTTGCTTATCACTGTATCTTTTGAAAAAAAATTTTTTTTGTATATTTTGCATGTATAAAACGTGATGAAACCTTTTGCTGTCGTCCGTCGTTAACCATTTTTAATGTCCCCGCTAATGGGGCACCAGGCCTTCCTTATGGGTGGATAAGGAGGATGGACTATTTCCCTCAACGCGGGCCCAATGCGGATTGGTGGGTGTTTACAACTGCAAATGCAGCCGGAAAAAAAAACAGTTTTTTGTCCATGTTCCTTGGAGAATGTTGTTCAGTTTTAGCAACACTATCGCCTGTTTCGGTATCATCACATCATTGAAAATGTATGTATCAGGTCAATAAAAATATTTAATATTTATTATTCGTCCAATTTCCTTTTTCATCAACCGTTAACCAATAAATGAACAGACAGAAAATTTAATATCATATTTAGCGTAATCAAATAATACCTAATTGAAACTTAGCTTTGGAACTGAAATATTACACTTATTTGATTGAAATTTTATTCGAAATATAATAAAATTAATGCGAAATAAATTACATCGGAACATAAAATTATGTGTCGAAATCGAAAGTTGCTTACTTCAGTGTATTAAAGCATTTTTAGTGTTTTCGAGTTTAAAGTGTCGGTCGGTTTTTATGGTCGAGCAATGCGATGCGATCCTCTTTTACACCGCACTAAATTTTAAAATGTAAAATAGTAGATTCCAGAATTAATCAAATTATCATCATCTAAAAGTTATAGCAGATTATTTTATATTCACTTTTAGTAGCAGCATACATTTTTTTATGGGCGCTCGACCTATAACTTTTTCCAAATATGCAGGTATTTCAGGTAGTTTTAATTTAATAACATATAAATGAGATTTTAGCATTCACAATGCTATTTTTATACAATACTACTACCTACAAAAATATTTTCACTCTGAATGACTCGGTAGCTCAGTTAAAAGAGCATTGGACCGGACTTCCAAATTCCAGGGTTTGATTCCCGCCTGAGAATATGATCTGGTGACGACCGAGTCGATCTTTTTCTAGTTTATTATTTAACATTAAGGCAATTTCGATGCAAGGCTTTATTTTAGGAGGTGAGGTGGGGGAGCCAAGTTCACCCGCGTGCTCTACGCCGCTCGTTTTCGTACCATGCAAGAAATCCTACGGAATTTTGAGATAACTAAATTTATGGATGTTTATCATTGGAGTAAAGCTTATTTTCCAATGACTTCAAACAGTAACAGCGCATCCCAAATGACTTGAATCGCGGTGTTTAACTCAATTAACTTTTTCTGGTTTTATTTCTTAGAAAACAAGCACTAAAATGATTATGAAATCTATAATATGTTCTAGACAAATAACACAAATTACGATCGTACTGACGTGGTATTTTTATACCTATATTAAACAAATCAAATCCAATTCATTTAACAAAAAGTTAATTTGACTCAATAATTAAATAACACATCTTAGCTTGCAGAAATTATTTATTGCCACGAAAATAAGTTTTCGCGATTACACTTCGGTGTGAGCGACTGACAATTTCATCAGTGTATTTAAATAACGTTTATATGCATGTAATTAGGTTTATTGATGTACTACAAGCTTACGGTTTTAACCACAGTTAAACGAAATCTGTGTTGTTTTTATTAAACCGCCGAATTCCTAATTTTAACCGAGTGTGACCTACTTTCCGTGTCGAAACCGAACGAAATTCTAGTTTGATATGTTATTTTTATATTTAAGAATCCGGTTGGATGAAATATAAATGATCGTTGATGGGAATATATTATGTAGTGGTGATTTTTAAACTGCGTTCATTTAGATTAATTTTATAGTCTTACTAGCGGCCGCCCACGGTTTCACCCGCGTGGTTCCTGTTCCCGTGGGAGTATCTGAATAAAAAATATCCTATGTTTTAATCTAAGCTATCTTCTATCGGTGTGCCAAATTTCAACCAAATCCGTTGAGTAGTTTTTGCGTGATTGAAGAAATAACATCCAAACATCCAAACCCACAAACTTTCACATTTATAATAATATTAGGATAAAGTATGGATTCCTTTTGTTGTTTTTTACTTATACATTGAAACGTTAGTATATTCCTGAGGGAATTTTTAGCTGTTGAATAGTGCTATATAGCTTTCTATTAAGTAAATGTTTTTTTATTCGAAATACTTCCAAAAACTCGGTCCTAGCACAGCAACCTGCAGTTCACTTTTAATCAGTACCTTTTCCAATTTAACCATAAGTCATAAAAACTGAACTAATCTCACTGAGTATAGTCATAAAAACTGAAATAAAGTGAGTAAAGTAAACACGAGAATCAAACTGAGGACCTCACGAAATTGAGATTGCAATTTAAAGCGGTACAGTGTTGCAATAAAACTCACTACGTTTCAGCCACTTTTTAATTTCAAAAAGTTTTTCAGATGATCAGATTTTCATGAAAAGCAATATGGGATTTAATAAGTTTCCTCAGCAAAATGTCTTTCTAAATAAAGGAATAAATAGAAGAATCATTCAATAGAATTCAGCTTCGCTTTGAAAACCGCAGGAAATTGAAAGGATTTTGAAGATGGTTGAAATGCTTATTTGAGAGATAAAAAGGTCCCTCGACATAAAAGTCATTGCAGTGATACAATTAACTTTTTTTATTTATGGCAATCTGAGTCATCAAATCACACAGTAGCTCGATATTTTTGCTCTTAAGTGTAGTAATACAACGTTTCTAAAGGCTTATAATTATTTTTCACTAAAGTGTGTCATAGGTAATTTCGTTCAGTCTTGCTTTCGGAATGAGTTGCCTTGCCTCTGACTCACGCGTCGATTGGTCATGGCATCCAATCCAATTCGATGACAAAAATGCAACCATATGCATATGCATTGTACCATAATGTTACCCTTTGGAATTTGGAACGGAAATTCTCTATGGGTAATTCTTCAGTTATTGCGTTTTTTTAATTTACGAGTATTTTTGAGTTAGTTAGAAGTACGATGTCTTTTATATACACAAAGGTGGCAAACAAGTATAAAATATTCGAAAATCGTAGCCTAAAGTTACTCATGATTTGTCAGCTTGCTTACCTCATAGTTATAATTCGCTGTGTACTGTGAAAATCACAGTTTTACGAAAATCTTGCAATGAGAATACGCTGCTATGATAAAGAAATTCTGCGTTCATTTCGCCAACAGTTTTTAACCCCAAACCCTACAGCTTACATTTCACATAGCTTATTCTGTAAAAAAATCCTACTTCAACGAAAGTCAGTCATTAGCCAACTCTCATCCATCAGTCATACACACAAAAGCTCAACATTTGCGTCATCAAGCACTCCCCGGTCGAACCAATATTTTTTTGGAGTCCAACTTTGGTCGTATTGCATGTCATCATTTGTCGTGGCTTACGAAATTTTTTAATGTTCGGTCCAAGAGATGAGAGCGAGCGGGCGGGTGAAAATGTTATTTATTTATGTGAGCCATAGGAATATCCTTACTAATCCTTACTAATATTATAAATGCGAAAGTTCGTTTGTTTGTTTGTTTGATTATTACGCCTTCACGTCTTAACTACTAAACCGATCATCATGAAATTTTATACACACGTTGTCAGGGGTACAGAGAAGGACATAGGGTACCTTTCATACAGAAAAAAGGAACCGTTCCCGAGGGATAGACAAAATACTATCCACGCAGACGAAATCGCGGGCGGAAGCTAGTAATATTATAAATGCGAAAGTCCGTTTTTTTGTTACGCCTTCACGTCTTAACTACTGAACCGATCATCATGAAATTTTGCATACACGTTGTCAGGGGTACAAAGAATTCATCCCGAAAAAAGGTACTGTTCCCGAGGGATAGAAAATAACTGTCCACGCAGACGAAGTCACGGGCGGCCGCTAGTACTAAATAAACGTTTTTAGCTAAACTGTCTTGCATTGTGCGAAAGTCGCTTTCAAAGTATTCGTCGTATGAAAATGTTCTTTATTTTTTAAGTTACTTTAAAAAATGCTTATTATCTAAGCAACCTTTTATTGATCCGAGAAGTCGTGACTTTATTACTATCCTTACTAATGTTAAAAATGCGAAAGTCCGTTTGTTTGTTACACCTTCACGTCTTAGCTTCTAAACTGATCATCATGAAATTTTACATAAAATTGTCTTGTATACAGAGAAGGACTTAAGGTACCTTTTATCCCGAAAGAAAGTATTGTTCCCGAGGGACAGCAAAAAGCTTTCCACGCAGACGAAGTCGCGAGCGACCGCAAGTTTACTGTAAAATACAGCTCTGGTGTGATCGTCGTTGAAAATATACGAAGATGTAAATCAACTTTTTCTCTTCAACTGTAATATATATTTTTTTTTAAACGCTACCGCTCGTGACTTGGACCAAACCGAAAGTCCAACAGAGATGGAGATTAATAGCGCTAAGCCCGCCTCTCAGTAACTCACCTAATGCGATTATCTTGTACCGAAAACAATGGGCATACACACAGATTTTTATTAATAATATTTTAACAAGTGGTATGCACTCGGATGTTTTTGTATTGAGTAAGAGATTTGACCTACTAAAGATTGATTTCGGTATGGCATGCTTAGAATTTACTGTTGTTTAATTTAATAAAGGGGTAATGTGTAATGACAAATATATTCAACTTAGACGATCGCTTACTGCATTTGTTACTAACGCCTGCTGCGTCATAGGTCCCGGGTTCGAATCCCCTATGGTCCCCTATGATTATGACTCATATCTCATTTTTTTATCTATAGACCATAGGGATAATAATAATTCTAAATTTTAAACTCTTAGATTTTTGCATTCACAATGCTATTTTTATGTTAAGATGAATAAATAATGAAAAATATTAGAAAAAATCGACTCACCCGTAGCATCCCGTCTAAGTTGCTACGGGTGAGTCGATTTTTGTAATATTTTTCATTATTTATTCATCTTAATAATAATTCTAGAAAAATGCTTATGCTCATAACTTATGAGCATAAGCGTTTTTCTAGAATTTTTTTTTTTTTTTTAATCATAAAAACATTTATTTGCTTCAAACACGGTATGAAAGGTGGTACAGAGTAATAAGGTGCACATGTTTCGCCATCAATAGAAATAGCATGCAAATATACAAGTAAAATTAATTAAAAATAAAATGTCAATTCACAAAAATAAGAAAATATGTCAAGAAATATCAAATTCGAATTATTAAATTAATTAAAAAACATTAGAAATATTGTCAGAAAATACGCTATTCATAAATACCTACATTGCATGTCATATTTTACTGTCAACTTTGTCTAAAAAAGATTTCATGTCATAAAAATTATTTTCAGTCAGCCATTTGAATAATTTATTTTTAAACATGTTAATATTTAGCATTTGTTTACTTTATTTTTTTTCTATGTTAACTTTACCTCCCATATATATAATATATCCCATTAAGGTTTTTTTAGGCACTATCCAAATTTTAAGTATGTGCTCAGTCCATAAAAAGAAAATGAACAACTTTCTCCAAGAAACATGTCAAAATTCGCCACAAAATTTTTGTCATCCCTTACTAAACTGATCACGTGATCTTTTTAATTTATATGGATTAATCAAAAACTTTTTTACATATTTGGATCTATGTTTTTAGAGAAAGTTGATTAGTTACATGGACAGAATCTGGTTGTAAAAAAAAACAACTATTTATATAATCCATCACGATTGTTAAGTATTTTAATTTTGTATCAAGTTTTCGTAATGAAGTGATGTATTAATTTTACTAAAGTAGCTTAGCTACAATTGTTATATCTCAAAACAAAGTAAACTGAAAGTTCATACTAACATGCTAAGCTAATTGAATTCTCTCGTTACAGAAATTCTAATGCAAGTTTCATTCCAAAAATAATGTAGTCAAGCATCAATTTAAGATAACTAAACAGGTTTTATGTATTGAAATTCTTGACTGTCGGTATGTATGCAGTTAATCAGGCATGTTTCTGTCTGTCTGTGTCGTTGTGAAGTCGCCATTTTGAATGGGATATTCCGCTTTAATAATACTGAAAATCTTTAATTGCAAAATGTTAATAAAATAAAAATCTAGATACCATCACATACTGAGTTTTAGTAGATTTTGTAGCTAGAACTTGAAGACAGATACAACAATCGCATTATAAACTTTTATCTACACCCATGCTTTAAATCCTCTGTAAAAGGTTCTGCAACGGTTAGCTTACTGCCACCATTACAGTATCCGAGCGGGAGGAGGCCCTGTTGCGCCGCGTGCCCACGCGCGAAGCGTTGCATTATGAAATTCAGAACAACATTATAACACTCTCGCGGAAGACATAATGACGAGGAGGGGGAGGAAAGTCAAAGACAAAGTCAAAACCTTTATAGAGGATACTTATCATGGGTGTAGATAAATATCATGGGTGTTTTTAATCCATATGTATTAAAATATTGTTTGTTTCCCAAATAAAAAGACTAAAATAAGTTTTACAAAAATCCCTCGGCTAAAAGTGATGTAGGTACTATACATACTTTATCTACCTATTCATAAATTACAAACGTAAGAAAAATCCGTTGGGGCTGCCATTACCTGCCCCCAAATGAACTAATATTTTTCAGTTATAGTTACTTTAGAGAAATGGCAATGGCAGCCCCCGACGGATTTTTCTTGCGTTTGTAATTTATGAATAGGTAGATAAAGTATGTATAGTACCTTCATCACTTTTAGTCGAGGGATTTTTGTAAAACTTATTTTAGTCTTTTTAAATAAAGAGTTACAATTTTAACCGTCGCGGGTTTTTCAAAATTTTTATTTTTGCCATTTTATTTTAAACTTTTTAAAGAATTCATACGTTATCTACTCTAAAAACTGCATCTAAATCGGTCAAACCATTCGGAAAATGATTACTACAGCGCCCCCTAGCGGCTGAACACCATAACACCAAGAACCATCGCCGACTACAAAACTATTACAGAAAACCGCATACAAATTGGTCAAACCGCTTTGGAAATAAATGAGAAAATGATAACTGCAGCGCCCCCTAGCGGTTAAACACCAAAACATATATCTGAGAACTATCGCCGATAACCTACAAACCCATTACAGAAAACCGCATCGAAATCAGTTGAGTAGTTTTAGAGAACTTCTCAAGCGCGACTTATCTGGTTGCTGCAGCGCCCCCTGGTGGTCTACCACTATGAAACATGTCTAAGAACCTGCTCTGAAATAAAACCTTTTGAATGCAAAAAACCGCATCAAAATCGGCTTAGTAGTTTCTGAGGAAAATGGTAACAGACAAACACACAAACAAACAAACGCACAACCTCTAACCCCAAACGCATATACCGCCTCCGTTCCGTTCCGTCCGTCGTGGGTAATAAAATATAAAGAAATAAAAAAATTGGGGGTAGATAAAGTCTTGTATGCAATGTAGGTATTATAGTACAGTTGCATAAATAACTATTATTTCTGCATTAAAACACGTGTATCAAACCCGTGATTGAAATGAATATTTTTTAATGAATATAAAAAAAAACCGGTCAAAGGCGAGTCGGACTTGCCCACCGAGGGTTCCGTACAAATCCTGTTTTTCGTATTTGTTGCTATAGCGGCAACAGAAATACATCATTGTTGAAAATTTCAACTGTCTAGTTTTCACGGTTCATGAGATACAGCTTGGTGATGGTGATAGACAGACAGACGGACAGTGGAGTCTTAGTAATAGGGTCCCGTTTTTACCCTTTGGGTACGGAACCCTATAAAGCAATGGTAAACTTTGCATGCAAGTTACTCGAGAGTAGATTTCACAGTATTTTTTATATTAATTTACATTTTTTTTTTCTTTTCAAAAAGTTAGAAAGTAAATTAGTCATTAAATTAATAATGTAATGACTAAGTTATTTTTGAGCATTCAATATTTCAAATTGGCGGTTGCAGAATAACCCACTTAAGAGTACTTAGGTGATAATGTGAAACTAATGACCATTGGGACTAATCATTAAATCTTGCTTTAAGTTTGCGCGATTTCCTATAGCCATTAATTAAAATTACACTACAAGGCTTTCACAAGGTTGTCCCTTCATATTCTTAAAGAACAATACTCAAACGACGCTTGCCTTATTTAAACGCACTGCGTTGAAATTAAAATTGGTGATTGGTTCGTTTGTTTTACGTATTTTTTTTATATTTTTTTTTATAAATATTTGACAACATCACATACATTGCTCAAATCCCAAAGTAAGTATCTATAGCACTTGTGTTATGGATATCAGAAACAACGGTGGTATGACACACACCCAGACCTGAGACAAAATTAAAAAGTTCATTTTCTACATTGACCCAGCCGGGGATCGAACCCGGGAATCGAACCCGGGACCTCAAGAGATGGTGACCCCTTGAAAACCGGCGTGCGAACCACTCGACCACGGAGGTCGTATTACGTATTGGTAGTTAGGACGCTGTGCGTCCCGCGGGCACTGTGAGACCTCATAGTAATGTTTCAGAATACGGGTGTTAGATAATATACTATTATGTGTTTTGTGGTTATTACCTAGTCAAAACAGAAAAAGAAATAGGAAGATTTTTCTCTTTCAAACAAGCATGCTTAAGGCGATACGTAAAACATTGACACTTTTTGATGTAATGCTATTTAGGTCGCTGAAAGATCCTACAGATCTGAAACTAAGATATATATTTCTTTATATCTTTCTCCAGAGACGTATTGAACCAGAAACACAATTCAGTGATTTTGGCTCGATACATTTTAATTTCGAAAATACCTCTTAAAAATTCTTAAATTGATTACTTAGAAACAACGTTAGGTATTCAAGTCGAAATTGCTTTAAATAATGTGTATCATCAATATTCACAATCATGTAGAAGCATTTCACTTTAATCGCTATCGTTATTTACGAATTGATTTCGTGATTTTTTTCGCCTAATCTGCCAAATCGGCCTTGCTTTGGCACGCGACGTTTTTTCATTTCTATCTCGCTTTACGCTTTATTTTTTACAAGCCCCTTAACTTACAGGTTTTATAAATAAGTGATCAAATAGATCTTTATTTTATTGAGCTATATATTATATTATAATATAAATAAACCTTTACACGTATGCGAATAAAATGAACGCAGAGCAGAGTAGATGAAATAGCACTCTATTTCTGAAATACGTAATTTGATTTCAAAAATTTACTAAACGCCTTTAAATATTGTGATCTCATGACTGTCGTCACAATAATTGGTTTAGTTACTTTTTAAACAGTCTTGAAAATCTATATACGAATGTGTCTGATGGACAAAAAGGTATTGTGCTTTTGGCCACATCCTGTATTTAAAGATCAGCGGTTGCGAAATCACTCTATATTTTAAAGGATGATGAATTGTTAAGTCCAGTTGCCACTACGAAATCGTACGTCTCTGTACGCATGCTTTGAGCAATGAATGTAGAGCTAAAAATTAATAGAAGTGTCAGAGTAAATTACTTAAATTACTTATATTGTTTTTTACCTATAAAAAACATTTTAGTTACGTCCTTTATTCGATGACTTTCATCATAGTTTCTACTATGCTTTCATGCTCGAGTAGTTTACGGTTTTTATGGTATCGCCATCTCTAAGGGCCTGGGTTTGATCCCGGTTGGGTCAATTTGGAAATAGAACTTTTCTATATTGTCTCAGATCTCTTTTTTTCCGGGACCGCCGGTGTCTCTGATTTTCATAACACAAGTGCTTTATCTACATAAGTACTTACTTTAAGTGGGAGCTATGTATGTGATGTTGTCCAATATTTTTTCAATTTATTTAACTTTAAAAACTTAAAAGATAAATATTTTATGGCCTTTATAACAGATAAATTCTTAAGGGCACTTTACTTTAGGGCCACTTTCAGCAAGATTCTTATGTTTTGTTTATACGTAGTGGTGTCTCAGTATTCTACTTAAAATATATTTTACTTATATGAAAATACCTATTAAATTGTAAAAAACTAAGTCGACCTCTCTAAATAAATGCTGTGCCCTTTTTTTCAGTGTCTACAATGTACTTAGTTATTCTCACAGTACTTGTTGTATGGTCTGTAGTTTTGCGTTCCGTTTTGAATTTGTTTAACATTTTATTCGGCAATATCGGCTAACATCTTATAATGTGGAATGCTATAAATTGAATTGAATCGGTCAACTGTTTGAATTTATAGAAACAGAATGTGTAAACGTTGCTGCATGTAGGTAGTCATGAATTGTAACTTTACCTTCTATTCGAACGTCCATTAAAAAAGAAAAGGGTTTGTAGTTTCATAAGAACTGCGAGCGTATTCAGCTTAACTTTGGACATCGTCTTCGAAAATTTATTTCAGTCTTTCTATCCTCATCAAATTCTTAAGTCTATAGCAACCTCAAACCAGTAACGCACTGTCACTACCCATAACATACCCATTTGGTATGTCAATTATTGGGACTGTAAAATATTGTTCTGGATTGGAATTTGTTATCTACATCTGACTATGTCAGTCAAAACATACATATGAGTGGTCTTATTGAAATATGTTACGAGTGTGAAATGTGTATTGAAGTGATTGATAATTTAACATGACCGGCTGGCTTAGTTAGCTTATATTCGAGATAATATTCGCATTTATTAGCAAAGCCGTAAACAAGTTATTATAGCATATATATTGTACATATATTATTTATGTACAATATACTAAAGACATCATTAGAATGTTACGGGTAGGTATGTAACTGAAACACTTGCTGAAATATTGAAATGATAGATCCTCTATAATGTTTCTATAAGTTCTGTAAGTTGCTTTAAAATATTAGTAAAAATACAAATTTAATATCGATACCTCTTTGAAAAGTATCCGAGACTACAGATAATGTTACCACATTTCTGGTACCATTGATTTTTTTCGTATAATTTTTTCGTATAATTTTTTCGTACCCCAAATCTAGTGGTGTTTTAATTGGGTGAATCAACTTTTTAATGGAAAAATCAGCCCATGTGTAAATTTTCATAAATTAAAACAAAACTAGATAACTCTTTTGTAAAAAAACTCTATTTTACGATATTTAGATTCATAGCCAATAAAACATAGTTAGTTTTGTACAAAAATAATCAATAGTTTAAATAAAGACATGGGTGACACGGGACAATTTTGTCCCCAGAGGAGTTGTCTCCTGTGTCACCTATGTTTTTCTTTAAAATCACTTTAAAATTTTCATGTCTTTTAAGTTTTCTTATAAGATAATTAGCTGAGAGTATTTGCATCTACGATTAACTTCATATGAAAATAGTTCACGTAGATATTTTAAAAAATGCCACATAACAACAAAAAGTTGATTTACCCAATTAACCACACTTCATGAAATAGGTAAATTATATAGAACCTTTTCTCCTACACAAACAAATCTAAACATTAAACTAATTTGAAAAACGGCTGTAATCATATTTCCAATAAAAAAATTCTCGTGTAACAATATTTGCCCAAGAATGATCGAATAATATTTTCACTATGTTAAGATGTGTACCCAGCACGGAGATAGGGCACGCTCAAACTTTAATTAATCGGCCATACACACCGGGGACAGGAAAAAACTGTGTGGACGTGACCTTAGCGACGGGCGGTAGGGTTGGCGACGACAGGAAATTTTATTTTTTTGTTAAAGCAACTTTAGCTTATCTGTTGTTGCTATTATATCAGGTACTGGAAAAGAAATAATTATAACATTTTATTTCAGTCGTTAACATCCATAGATTATTAGTAACAGAGAAAATTACTATAGAAATACGTCCTTTGCTCCCTATTTTCATTATTGGGTATGTGTGCCTGTGTAAATGGTGCAATAAAAGAAATAATCAAATAATTTTATATTGTCGTATATTGATTATGCGTACGGAATTATCTTTTATTGAAGATTAGATAAAGATTTTCTTATTTTTGAACTTCGTCTACAAAGTCGTCTGACATGACATCAGCTGATCTAAGCTTTATGAATAATTTTAAACAACAGAAAGAGACAAAATTGTGTCTAATTCTATTAGTAAGTCAATAGAAACCAAACTTTGAAATCCTGTGTATGGTTCGTTTCAGTGTAAAACCTTTCTGAATACTCTAGATCAGTAGTTCCTCACTAGTTTTTTCTACGCACCCCTCCAAAACAGACCTCAATCTCACGTAGGTACCCCTTATTGCAGAAATGATAAATAAAAATTTAATCAGATGTATGAAATCGGATGTAGATGAGATTGCTCCGCGTACCCCCTGTACCCCTAGGAGTACGCGTATCATTACTTGGGAAACACTGCTCTAGATTTTAAAGCTATCCTTAAGTCACAGCCCTGTTTAATAAGAATAAAGATGGCAGCTCATTTACGGAGAACTGAGATTTCAGTATACTCTGAAGTCTGGGTTAAAATAGGTTAAGACTTAATTTTTATATCTAGGTATGGCCTTTGGGGATTTCTGGAAATCAGGTACGTATTATTGTTTGCCTTAAGTTATTGATATCCCTAAAGCAAGTTCTCGGAATCATATAATTTTCAGCTTTCAGATTTAGTAGGTACGTTTGTAAGTGAAAATTTAGTTACTAACAGCTGGTTTCAGGTTCAATTGAACTAAACATCTTGCTTAAACTTAGTTTCAAATGTTAGTACTATTAAATACTTAGTGTCTAAATAATAGTATTATTTACCTTCAAAGTTACACGGTATGAAATTAGTAAATGATTGATTTAGAATATGTAATTGATTAGGTTACGTACTTAAAATAAAAAAGTAATTAAGGTTCAAAGAGTTGCTTAAAAGTAGGTACTTAATAAATAAGTTTTATAACATTAATTATGTTCGACACTTCAACATTAAAATACACCAACAAATACACGACTATTTGTAACTGAAAACTGCTTATTTATTCGAAACCATTTCGAAACCATTGTCTTGAAACTGGCACAATACTTTTTCAATAATTTATAAAAAGAATTTAAAAAAATCTCAAAATAAATTATTAATATTTCTTGTGGCAGCCCTAGATGTAACTTATGGCTGGTATTACAGGGCTGTCGCGTGAAGTTGTCGGGACAAATAGGAGGACGTTATGGTTGATATTTGGCTGTAATATACCCGCTATAATATAATATATCGCGGGTGTTCGCCAACTGTTTAGTGTGGCATTCCCCATAGGAACGTTGGCCAACGATCGTTTGGATTGTATCGTTTGAGGATACAAATACAAATAAATGAAAATGTATTGTTAGTAGTGTGACGTTTTGTCGTTTGATAGTAATTAATCCATTTTATTGTTATGATTTTGAATCAAATTGAAAGGATAGTAGTAGTATTTTAGTTTAATAGCCTGGCAACACCGCCGCTTAGCTCCGCCGTTTCCCGCCATATTTTCCCGCCATTTGTAGTGGAATGGGGAGGTAAGCGGTGGGGATAGGCGGCAGAACGGTCGACGAAAGTCAGTTGCGGGCTCAGTCACTGTACAACCGTCGAGAAGCGAAGTAGTTAGGGAAAACTGCTAACGTATCGTTGCTATAGCCTAGTTAATAATATTCATGGTGTATTCCAGTGAAGAAAGTAAAAGTGGTTTACCTTTATTACTGTAGTTTCATTATAAATCAGCAGTGGAAGAACCAAGGTATGTACGCTCACGATTTTTAACGTTTTAAACCGAGCTAAAATTACGAAATTCAGTTGGGTAGTTTCAAATTTTATTGCATTGAAAGAGAATTCTTACTTTTACAATTTGCACTGCCATGCATACACAACTCGCACTCATTGCACGTGGCCGAGGCTACACTTCGGCCGTGCATACACAACTCAGTCATTGCACGTGGTCGAGGCTACACTTCGATCGTGCATACACACTCGACAATCATTGCACGTGGCCGAGGCTACACTTCGGTCGTGCATGTACACTGCACATGCACACAAAACTACACTCAGCGTCGTCAGCATGATGAAATAGTGCGTTGATATTGGAATAATAATGTCCATGATTGTAAAGCGAGGTCATGAAATGAAAGTTTTTTATCTTAACTGCCCAACTGTAACTTTCGTGATTTAAACTCTGGGTATGCATTACATAATGAATTATGAAAATAAGAACTGTGTATATTTTAACTACCTATCTATGTTACTGCGTATTTTTATTTCGGACAATGTGTTCCGCAGAGGTTATTAAGTTATTTTTTTTATATTTCATACCATTGTAATTGTCGTTAGTAGTCGACCTTGACACTACCCTGGGGATGTACGGATACGGAGAATGAAACGGATAACGTGATACTTTATGTAGAATTGGCACCAAATTATGTCGATCTTCAAAAGGGTTTTAGTAGTACCATGACATGACGCTATAGTCGTAGTTTAAAGCTCGGTTACGCGTAAGCATTTGTCTGTCTTTTACTTTACGTGTAAAAAATATTGAGGGTAGCCTCACTTCTGTACTTTTTCTGTGTTTTTATCGCCTTTATCACAACTATCTTTTTTTTTATATAAAGGTTAATGGAGCTACTTCACAGTATGTTAAAGTGTATTTTGATGTAGAATTCAGTACGTTTCCGCTATTATTTGCGCCAAAAATGTGAACCTACGCAGGCGCTTTTGATGATATCCTTATTTTTCTTGCAATTGTCTGTGAGGTTCATACGCAATTTGATACTTCTAGCTACTAGAAAATCTCTTTAGCTTGTCGTGTTTTCTTTTTGTTTGTTTTTGTGGCTACATCTTTACGCTCTCTATATAAGGGTATGACCCCCGCAAACCATGATTTCCTATGATGGACCCTTAAAGAGTTTTATTATAATTCAAGAAGTTAATTCTTATTCTATTAAGAGGCCGTTCACAAAAATTGCCGATTTCACTAATTAACGTGATTTCAGAGAAGTGATCTTACAGTTAAAAAACTGTGTCTACTTATCTTTATGAATAAAATAATACGAAAGATCTGGTGTACAAGCTACGTTTATTTTTTTATTTTTTCCATGGTGATGCGCAGTATGTTTAATAGTAAAAGGTAATAATTGTGATGTCATTTTTATGTTCCTAAATGTTTTTTTTAGTTTTGTAAAAAATATAACGCTTTTAAAACTAATCGTTGTTGGTAGAAAATATTTCGCTACTTTGAAATTTTATTTAAAGAGAACCGGCTCTTAAGTATTTCTATTCTAGGCATATTTGTTTTCTATAAATTTTTGAGACGAGGTTAGACGCGCCTTCGGTTTACAAGGCTAGACGTGCCTTCGGTTTAAAAGGCTAAACGCGCCTTCGGTTTAAAAGGCTAGACGCGCCTTCGGTTTGAAAGGTTAGACGCGCCTTCGGTTTACAAGGCTAGATGCGCCTTCGGTTTACAAGGCTAGATGGGCCTTCGGTTTGAAAGGCTAGACGCACCTTCGGTTTACATGGCTAGATGCGCCTTCGGTTTAAAAGGCTAGACGCGCCTTCGGTTTGATATGCTAGACGCGCCTATGGCTTAAAAGGCTAGACGTACCTTCAGTTTACAAGGCTAAATGCGCCTTCGGTTTACAAGGCTAGACGTGCCTTCGGTTTACAAGGCTAGACGTGCTTTTAGTTTACAAGATAAGATTTATTTATGTTGTATTAATTAAATACCTACATTAAAGATGTACATAATATTTGTAAATACCGTCACTCCTAGTCCCGATTTCTGATGCAGTTGATAAATTTATTGCTCCTGTCCTTTTTCTCAGCTAAAAAGGTCTTAAATGAGTGATAAGAAATAAACGTTCAAAAGTGCTTAGAAGTTAAGGTCATTAATCTTTATTTCATTAGGGTATCAGACTGTGCTACAACTTGGTTTACAAGGCCTACGCCCTTAGGTGGCTACGGTTTACAAGGTTAAACACGTCCTTGGCTTACAAAAGGGTTTAACTTTTGGTTTGCTATAATACATAGGGAGGGGTTCAGTGAAAATTTCAATGAAATTATGTTTGAATTTACTTATATGAAATTTATGAAATATTTCAAACTAAAATGAAACTTAGTCTAAATATTTCACCCAGCCCTATGTAATTATACTAGATATTTATATGAATGAAAATTTATTATAACATTGACTTTCGAGGCTAGATGCACATTCAGTTTGTAGAGCTAGGACAAGGCTAAACGCGCCTTCGACTTAAAGTAAGGTACCTGTATGAAGAGGTTTGAGAATTTATAGGGGTGAAGTTTATTAAGTTTAGATGTGCTTTTATTTTATAAGGTTAGGTAAGCCTTTATTTTACAAGGTGAGATGCGCCTTTTTTATTAACTGTTGGTTTTCTATTATAAAAAAAATATTGATATGAATGAAAATGTACAGCTTACTTTCAAAGCTAGGCACACGTTCAACGTGTAAGGCTAAACGCGCCTTCGACTTATAATAAGGTATAACTCTTGATACTAGAATGATAAAAAAAAAATTGAGATTTATATGAATGAAATTTTATAAGGTTTGATGTGCTTTCATTACGAGGTTAGATACGCCTTTATTTTACAAGGTTAAATGCGCCTTCATTTTATAGGATTAGATTCGCCTTTGATAGCTTTTGTAAGATAGAGCAATATATAATCAAAAACTAAGCTATTGTCTATTATATCTCTTTAGTTTAAAGTGCAATTAATGTAAGCCATTGAATTAAATGTAAACTATTGAACTGAATGTAGACTATTTAACTGAATATAGACTAACTGAATGTAGGAAAACTAAGGGGAAATACTATTAATAAAACGTAAGAAGTCCTTCAACAATTGTTCAAATAATTTATTATTTTAAATAATTAACATAATCGGAACGTTCATTAAGCAACAATTCTATCAACCAAATTAACTTAGATATATAACACATTTAACAAAAAATGAACGTTCAATAAGCAACAATTCTATTAACCACATCAAATAAGTAACACAATTAACGTAACACTAACGTTCATTATGCAACAACTATCGACCAGATTAAATAAATAACACAAGCATTAAACACAGAAAATAATGGATAATTGAATGGAATAATGTGAACAGTAGAAATAAAACATGTTAGAATAATACTTAACTTTCTGTTCCACAACCTTTTCACTTGACTCACTACAGTAGAATGTGACTAAAAATAAGCTACGCTCCGCAGGAGCAAGATATATCCCGCCAATATTTTAACAACCAATCAGGAGTAAGCATTACAGAAAACAAGTCTGTCATATGGCGCCAAACGATCAAATCAATACTTTTATACAAATAACCATTAATTAAATAAATAGCCTGTGACAATTAAAATATAATATAATTAACATTATTTATCATTGAATTAATAATAAAGATATCTATTTTATACCTATTTTAAAATGACAATTGAATAAAAGGAAACGGTAGCAGACCAACATCAAATCAATTCCTTTTTATAACAATTAGGCAAAAATAATCAAATAACAGGAAACGGTAGCAGATCGTCATGGATCACGTAATCAAATCAAATCATTTTAATAAACTTAGCAACAAATAATGATTTAAGTATTACATAAACTTACAAACAAATAATAAGGTTTACATCAATCATTCTAACTATGACATTACATTATTTTCCATAGTTTTATTATCACTAATCTATTACGGCCATACTGACAGTACTTCGTCCTCGAAGTACACACAACGGCACCTCAGACTATACATGTTGCCCTTGAGGCCGCTTTTATGCCCTATAATAAAAGCTGTTTTCGCAGCTTAATTGTATAACCTGACGTGCTGTCGTGTGTACATAAAAATATAGAAAAGAAAAAAAAAATACAATGTTTATTTTATTCTTCATAACATTATTGCAATACATACCCATTTTTAAGTATATTTTGAACATTGTTTCATAATGAGTAATTTAGTACTTTGATAAATCTCACGAGTTTCCGCCACTTTCGGTTAATAATATTTTCAACACTTTGAATCTAAGAATTAAGGAAATTAAAGAAATGAAATTAGTTGTCAACAAACTTAACAGGAATTTAACCGGAATCCGTGAGACACTTTCTTTTATTAATATAATAATACGTTTACTCCACCTTTCTTTTTTATTAATTAATAAACTTTTTATTCCATTTTTATAACAACAACTTTTTAGTAGGTATTGCCAGACACCTAGACATGCCAATAACATTCACCCGCTGCTGGTGAGAATAACTGACACCAAGCATCTGACCGACCAGCGAATACCAATTTCTTAATATCAACATAACTTATAGGTAGGTATTGCCAGACACCTAGACATGCCAATAACATTCACCCGCTGCTGGTGAGAATAACTGACATCAAGCATCTGACCGACCAGCGAATACCATGTACCGAGGCCACGATTGCCAAATACATAGACATACTGATCACATTCACTCGCTGCCAGTGAGATCAACCAGTACCAAGCATAAGGCCGACCAGCGAATATCGTGTACCTGGTATACCTATAACATTCATCGCCAAATCATACATAGACATACCGATCACATTCACCCGCTGCCAGTGAGATGATTCTGGTACCAAGCATGTGGCTTAGCAGCGTTTTAAATTATTATTAAAAAGTGGAGTTCACGTCAGACTTGAATACAAGTAAGGGTATAATTTGGTTCTATTGCTATCAGCAATCACAAAGGTATTAAATTCAGTGGATTTTTGAACAGTGGTTTTTTGCACTTTACACAAACCGTTCGGCCAATCTGACTTGAAAGAGTTATATAACTATATTATTTTCAAAACCACTGCCTATTGATGGCCATCAGCCACAACAACAAAGTCAAATAATAAATAAATTTATTCATATGGTCAAAACTTGGACTGGGCAAAAATAGTAGCCCAAAAACAGTCAAAGCACTAAACCACTATACTTATTACTAATGTCTACAATTAAAATCAATCAATGTATGATTAGAAAAGAATTCTATTAAACAAATATGTGGTTGGATATCATGTGGCTTCATCAGTTTGCGAATAAATAAGCATTATCATTATCATAATCATGAATCATTAGCATTATCATCAATACCAGCTTCAATACCAGCATCAATACCAGAATCAATACCAGCATCGATACCAGCATCGATACCAGCATCAATATCAGCATCAATATCAGCATCAATACCAGCATCAATACCAGCATCGATACCAGCATCGATACCAGCATCAATACCAGCATCAATACCAGCATCAATACCAGCATCAATACCAGCATCAATACCAGCATCAATACCAGCATCAATACCAGCATCAATACCAGCATCAATACCAGCATCAATACCAGCATCAATACCAGCATCAATACCAGCATCAATACCAGCATCAATACCAGCATCAATACCAGCATCAATACCAACATCAATACCAACATCAATACCAACATCAATACCAACATCAATACCAACATCAATACCAACATCAATACCAACATCAGTACCAACATCAATACCAACATCAATACCAACATCAATACCAACATCAATACCAACATCAATAGCAACGTCAATGCCTACATCAATACCAAAAAGGATTCCAAAAAGTATTTGAAGTCAAGGCATCTGATAGTATATTTAATACCTACAACATATTTAAGAATTCCAAAAGTATAAATTCTATCAGAATCTCGTATATATATAGAAACTAAGCTTTTAGTTTATCTAACAACATAGTTATCAGACCAATAGAATACTCGACCAGTAAAAATCTTCGGTAGATATGACCATAGAATATGAATATTTAAGATTCTTGGTTATGACCACAGCTTTTTACACAACCGCAAAGAAAGTTGTCAAAGAAAGTTGTCAAAGAAATTTGTACTCGATAACTTTTTACATTATTCAATAACATGAAAATGTAACATAGCATAGGTAATAACACTAATACCTAATTGAATATACATTATATCAGCCTTGTCACGGAATAGATAATAGTACAACTGCCTTGTGTTTTAATAAAAATTGTGTTCGGGACGAAGCCGATGTTGGCCGGCGTGGCTCTAAGTATCACGCCGTTCTTCTTTCAAGTGGTAACAGTCACCAAAAGTATCTTAATACGTCTCTTGTAGACTAGTTCGAAAGTGAACAATTAAAACTATAATAATATAGATCTCAAGAAAAACGAAAACTAAATAACTCAAAAACATTTGACTGAAAATATTAAGCCTTCTGTAAGACTCACTAAAACGTAAATATTAAAATAAAAAAGTCTAATCAGTTGATAGATATAAACTTATTGGGATAGTTTATAAATAGTAGAAGTAGAAGTAATTATAGTAGTTGATAGATAATAGATAGTAGTACCTACTACTGTCTGTACCTATGTATAGTAGTAGCACAATAGCAAGTAAGGCTAGACGAGTTTACGATCTGACGAAAATTTATATATTTTAGTTTTCAGTGTGAGGACATTATTTAGAATTCCACTACACAAAAAAAATACTGTCTACTAAAAAATAATAATCATAAAACAATAAACGAACAGAATATTGAAAAATGGCTCGGTAATTCTAAAATAAATCGTAAATATCATCATAGGAAATAAAGTTCCATTTGTCAGATTTTGTAATTTTCAACGACAATGATAATGATGTTTTATACAAAAAGGATAACTTTTTGCTTTACCGGGTATCTTTTTTTTTATGGTCCAGTATTTCAGGAAACAATTAAAATGTACTAAATTTTGACAAATTTCTGGCAAAATAAAGCTATAGTGCAAATCCACCATATTGTACAGAGATAGCAAAAGAGTAGATTTCGTGAACTGCGTGGTCTTAAACTAGAAAAAGATAACAACTCAACTCAACTCAAAATGATTAATTTAGTCTAGGCTGTTACAACCACGTCAATTTCATAGAAGCTAGGTCATCGGTTCGCAAACTTTAAGCGGGAGACCTTGTAACGAGGACAATAAATCTAACCTTTCATAAGTATGATTAAAGATATAATGCCTAAATAGGTAGTAATAGTTTAGTAACCAGCAATAATAAAAAAAAATATAATTTGAATTATCAGTAATAATAACGTTATAATTCCGACCATTGGGCGAGCGAACCCAAGTTTACTTGGTTGAGCATATTTTTGAATCAGAACAAAAACAAATTTTGAACAAGGAGCATGCTCAGATTATTGTGTTTAATATGCTTACTCTCATTAAAATACTCGAAGAGTATAAAGAAAATGGCTTATTAGACCGATTTTATTTTCACACACTTTCAAATAGATAATTTAATTAAAGAAAACAATTAATGAAAATGCTAAATACCTTTGATACCAATGCTTTGATAAAGGTTAGAAGACTGCTTTCGTAAAATGATTTTATTACTATTTTGGGAAGGATAACCAAAACGTCCATAATGCATAAAATATGGAAATATGACTAAACAAAATACACAAATAATATTAAATTATTAAGTTATTTCGTAGTGTAGACTTATAAAAGTACTAGTGACGTAGTTAATAAGCCATGCCGCAAAAAAAAATTTTTGCTAAACCCAAACGGTCACCAATTTCTATGCACTTGAAAAAGTTTGGACATAATACATAAAACCTTTGTACATACTTAGTAAAATCTGCTCACCTACTTGTGAACCTATTTTAAATAAACAAATATTTTGTTCACCTCATTTTAAATGCATTATCCTACTATATGCTACTAATGAAACCACAAATGTGTATCACAAATACCATCACATATTACTTTTTTCAATAATTATCTTTACTTTATTTCAATTACTTATCTTCTACAAATTTTACGACAATAATTCGCTAAACTAAATTAACTGACTAGCAGGTTGTGTGTATAAATCACAGTTATCGTAAAAAAAAACACAGCCACCGAGGGCCTTACCGGCCTTTGCACCAGGGAACGAGTCCGGATGTTTTTTTTTCCTTTCGACGCAAGGAACTCGAAATTGTTGCGACAGCAGCTTGTAGCTCCGCCGATGCAGGTTTCGGGATCAAGACCTCACAACGGCAGCGGAGCGGAGTCATCTGGCCGATCACATCAGCATCCACCCTGAAAATTATTAGGAAACGGTGTTAATATTTTGAAATGGACAGAGACAATCCCACTTCTGATGATAGCTTTTGTAAGATAGAGCAATATATAATCAAAAACTAAGCTATTGTCTATTATATCTCTTTAGTTTAAAGTGCAATTAATGTAAGCCATTGAATTAAATGTAAACTATTGAACTGAATGTAGACTATTTAACTGAATATAGACTAACTGAATGTAGGAAAACTAAGGGGAAATACTATTAATAAAACGTAAGAAGTCCTTCAACAATTGTTCAAATAATTTATTATTTTAAATAATTAACATAATCGGAACGTTCATTAAGCAACAATTCTATCAACCAAATTAACTTAGATATATAACACATTTAACAAAAAATGAACGTTCAATAAGCAACAATTCTATTAACCACATCAAATAAGTAACACAATTAACGTAACACTAACGTTCATTATGCAACAACTATCGACCAGATTAAATAAATAACACAAGCATTAAACACAGAAAATAATGGATAATTGAATGGAATAATGTGAACAGTAGAAATAAAACATGTTAGAATAATACTTAACTTTCTGTTCCACAACCTTTTCACTTGACTCACTACAGTAGAATGTGACTAAAAATAAGCTACGCTCCGCAGGAGCAAGATATATCCCGCCAATATTTTAACAACCAATCAGGAGTAAGCATTACAGAAAACAAGTCTGTCATATGGCGCCAAACGATCAAATCAATACTTTTATACAAATAACCATTAATTAAATAAATAGCCTGTGACAATTAAAATATAATATAATTAACATTATTTATCATTGAATTAATAATAAAGATATCTATTTTATACCTATTTTAAAATGACAATTGAATAAAAGGAAACGGTAGCAGACCAACATCAAATCAATTCCTTTTTATAACAATTAGGCAAAAATAATCAAATAACAGGAAACGGTAGCAGATCGTCATGGATCACGTAATCAAATCAAATCATTTTAATAAACTTAGCAACAAATAATGATTTAAGTATTACATAAACTTACAAACAAATAATAAGGTTTACATCAATCATTCTAACTATGACATTACATTATTTTCCATAGTTTTATTATCACTAATCTATTACCTTCATTTTATAAGATTAGATGCACCTTCGTTTCACAATCACAAGGCTAGATGTGCCTTCATTTTATAAGTTTAGATGTGCCTTCATTTTATAAGTTTAGATGTGCCTTCATTTCATAAGTTTAAATGCGCCTTCGTTTCACAATCACAAGGCTAGTGCCTTCATTTCATAAGTTTAAATGCGCCTTCATTTTATAAGTTTAGATGCGCCGTAATTTTATATAACGTTGGATGCGCCAACATTTTATATGATTAGATAAGCCTGCGGTTTGGCTAGATGCGCCTGCGGCTTATAAGGCTAGATGCGCCTTCAGTTTGGCTAGATGCGCCTTCAGTTTGGCTAGATGCGCCATCAGTTTGGCTAGATGTGCCTTTGTTTTGGCTAGATGCGCCTTCGGTTTGGCAAGATGCGCCTTCAGTTTGGCTAGATGCGCCTTCATTTTATAGGGTTAGATGCGCCTACATTTTATAAGGTTTAATGCGACTTTATTTTATAAGATTAGATGCGCCTTCGTTTCACAATCACAAGGCTAGTGCCTTCATTTCATAAGTTTAAATGCGCCTTCATTTTATAAGTTTAGATGCGCTTTCATTTTATAAGTTTAGATGCGCCGTAATTTTATAAGTTTAGATGCGCCTTCATTTTATAAGTTTAGATGCGCCGTAATTTTATATAACGTTGGATGCGCCAACATTTTATATGATTAGATAAGCCTGTGGTTTGGCTAGATGTGCCTGCGGCTTATAAGGCTAGATGCGCCTTCAGTTTGGCTAGATGCGCCTTCAGTTTGGCTAGATGCGCCTTCAGTTTGGCTAGATGCGCCTTCAGTTTGGCTAGATGCGCCATCAGTTTGGCTAGATGTGCCTTTGTTTTGGCTAGATGCGCCATCAGTTTGGCTAGATGTGCCTTTGTTTTGGCTAGATGCGCCTTCGGTTTGGCAATATGCGCCTTCAGTTTATGCGCCTTCAGTTTGACTAGATGTGCCTTCGGTTGGCTTGATGCGCCATCATGTTACAGGGCTAGATTCGCCTATGGTTTGGCTAGTCGTAATTAATATCTTATTGCTTTAATTTAAATTAACATTGTACTGGCAGGCAATTATTATTAATGTCGTATATCATATTTGACATTAAGGTTTAACATTTATTTTATGGGGATTTTAAATTATTTATTGGAATGATGGGTAATGAAAAGTAGTTGTAAAAATTAATGATTATCGATTTTCAAATTTAAATTTTATAATCACCTAGCTAATGAGAGATTTCTACGCCTAACAAAGGCAGGATAATTATACAGATTTTGTTATATTATAATGTCATCAATGTATACTACCATATTCTGGGAAATAAATGATTTGTTTATTATTTAGATGCAAATCCAGTTTGGCTAGATGTGCCATCAGTTTACAGGGCTAGATGCGCCTATGATTTGGTTAAATGTGCCATCAGTTTGGCTAGATGCGCCTATGGTTTGGCTAGATGCGCCTATGGTTTGGCTAGATGCGCCTATATTTTGGCTAGATGCGCCTTTAATTTCTTTAATTTGGCTAGATGCGCCTGAGATTTGGCTAGATGCGCCTGCGGTTTGGCTAGAAGCGCTAGCGGTTTACAAGGCTAGGTTGTTATATGCTTATATTACATGTTTATGTGACTACATAATGCGATTTCAATTTCATATTTGAATCGTCATCTGCAAACGATTATTTACGTTGTTGTTGTTTAGCTTAGTGCACAGGCCCTTGAATATTGGACTGGAGTACTTTCACAAACAATCAGAAGTCAATTACGAACGAAGATCTATCAAAAAAATAAGTTATTCATCTTAAAATAAGTTGACTTTAGTCCGCGTTCTTCTTTAAGACACAACTTCATTTTACTTGGTTATCTCTTGGTTTATAATATATTATTGCAATTGGATGATAATGTAGCTATGGTTAATTTGAATAAATTATATTTATGTTTGAGAAAATAAGTCTTACAATATTAGGTACCTAGCAGTGCGTAAGCTACTATTATATGAACCATTTGTCCTATTATATGAACCATTTGTCCTTAAGTGTGGTGTTTAGGCGACTAGGTATGTTGCGTCTATGGGCCAAGTGTGTTCTTAAGTGTGGTACTTAGTAAGCGGCAAGTGTATCGCATCTATGGGCCAGACTAGGTATGTTGCGTCTATGGGCCAAGTGTCCTTACGTGTGGTACTAGTACTTAGTAAGCGGCCAAGTGTGTCGCGTCTATGGGCCATATCTGTCCTCAGTTATAGCTTTGGTTTGAATATAACGTCTTGACAGGCCGTGTCCACATAGTGGCAAACGGTGGCCCCGCGAGTAATGACATTCATATTCATAATTATTTATTGCATCTACTAATTACATTAGCAATTACTAAAACTGAGCGCATTACACATAGACTTATTATATTGACATTACATAATAAAATGCAAGAGAACCACAAATTGTGGAATAAAATGAATAAATTGTCATGATAAATTAATATGTTTAATAACTATGCAACTAGATATGATTATGTATATAAGTATGTGAATGTGTAATGTCACATAATATTTTTCTTATCTCATAAAGAAACAGTTCTCATGAATAGATTCAAATATATTTCCTTTTGACTCTGATGTTTTATTTTGTTGACGTTTGTCCTATGATTTAGGGACGGTTACTGTCGTTTATGTTTTATATATTTCAGAAACATATTGCATCTGACAAGATGCCGATGCGTTATATGTCGCTAAGGTGACGACGGCGCGATGTGCGACGCGTGACTGGATGGTAGAAACGACTGTTGCGTTATTGGTCGATCCTAGTTTTTGTGACACGATGACAACAGGCTGCGACGGCTAATAGGTTTCAGCTGCAATTATCTGGTTGAACATAGAAACGGACCCAAATTCCTATGCATTGATTTATCAAATATATTTAAATCTTATTCAGAACCTGTTAAAATAGGTAGTTCTAGTCTAGCTAAATTAAATATTATAAGTACCTAGCTCATAGTGTGAATTGTGAAATAAATAAAAATAATACATTCTCATAATGATTGTTGCAACGCAACTTTAATAATTAAACGATTACCTTGCGTTTTACATAGCTTGCGGGTGTAGTAAATTGAAATTGTATACCTATTGTGGGTTTAATAAGTTGATATCATTGATAATTTCAGTTAGGTAGTCGGCAGCACGTCACGTTATCTGTCAAAAGTCGACAATTTGTAATTGAATTTGTTTACCCTTTCATGGTAAAGAGGTTTTGTACTTTTCTCTTATTAAATATTTTAATAAAATTTATAATTTAGTAGAAAGAACTAATAAGAAATGTTGTACTTTCATAAATAATTTGATTGCTTATTGTGGTAAAAAAAAAATTGTAATAATTTTAAGATGTTTAAGAGTTAATATTTGTGTCACAATCTTACTGGCTTTTAAAAATGTTATAGCTTTATGATCTGATGATCATACTAGGCGCTATAAGTTACAACAGTTAGTTCCTCTTGTAAATAAATTATTAAATATAAAAGACGGAGGTCGACAACCCTCTCCAAGTTTTCTTTCGCCATTTCTTTCTTGGAGGGGCCTCCCATTTTTGAAATGGTGGCAGATTCAGTAGATTCTTTCTTTTTAGCATTCATTAATCCACAAAATTAATTATAACAATTAAGTAAATGAGAATTCTCAAATTAAAAAAAAATATATAACAATACGTTAAACCCAATAAGTTTGTTTAATAGAATGCGGTATTAGTTAACATACAACCGGCCGAATGTGACGATATTATTATGAAAGTATTGAGTTGACAATTATAACCTATAATATTGTTGAGTTGACCGTGCACGAGGACATGCACGAGGTCAGGATGGACGAATGTGACGTTTTGTCGTTTGATAGTAATTAATCCATTTTATTGTTATGATTTTGAATCAAATTGAAAGGATAGTAGTAGTATTTTAGTTTAATAGCCTGGCAACACCGCCGCTTAGCTCCGCCGTTTCCCGCCATATTTTCCCGCCATTTGTAGTGGAATGGGGAGGTAAGCGGTGGGGATAGGCGGCAGAACGGTCGACGAAAGTCAGTTGCGGGCTCAGTCACTGTACAACCGTCGAGAAGCGAAGTAGTTAGGGAAAACTGCTAACGTATCGTTGCTATAGCCTAGTTAATAATATTCATGGTGTATTCCAGTGAAGAAAGTAAAAGTGGTTTACCTTTATTACTGTAGTTTCATTATAGTAGGTACCTCAGATCATATAAAAAAGTAAGATGGAGCGTTGCGAACAATGAAGTGAGGCCGGTTTTTGATGGTACATGCACAGTACATATATAAGTTTTTCAAACTTATATATGGTATATGGTACATGTGTGCGTACAAGGGCGCGGGCGGGGGCCGGGCGGCAGGGTTTTATTTTATTTTTTATTTTGACAGCATCACATACATTGCTCCAATCCCAAAGTAAGTAGCTATAGCACTTGTGTTATGGAAATCAGATACAACAGTGGTATGTATGACACACACCCAGACCTGAGACAATGTTGAAAAGTTCATTTTCTACATTGACCCAGCCGGGGATCGAACCCGGGACCTCAAGAGATGGTGACGCCTTGAAAACCGGCCTGCAAACCACTCGACCATATTTATATGGAAAGTCAAGTCGGTTTTATATGGAAAGCCAAGGCGTAGTTTCGTTACACGTGTGTGCGTGAACTGTGTATGAACACAGCCAAGGCGTAGTTTTACAGGCCTCACCGCTTTATTCGGAAGACTCAGTCTTTTACTTTTTTATTTGTTCTGAGGTAGGTACTACATTTAATACATCTTCATGTGGCATCCGGCAGAGTAGAATATGACCAACCCACACTAAGGAGTGTCTTAAATAAATGGCGACTATTCGACTAATAACTTAAACCACCTTAAACCTCCATGATAGACCAGAAAAGTATAAAAAAATGAAAAATAAATATTTACGTACCGATACATCGAAAAAAAATATCGATATCGTCTTGTCGAAGTTCAGTCCTGTCGAAGTTGCGTCTTGTCGGAGCTCAGTTCTGTCGGAGCAGTGTCTTGTCGGAGCTGAGTCTTGTAGGAGCAGTATCTTGTCGGAACTTGGTTTTATACTCCTAACCTTCTTGCCTGCCAATCGTGAGGATGGAATCAAAATCCTTTTACGGGAGATCAAATAACATAAAAGTCTAATTTTGGTTATTATGACTGTGTTAAACTTACTTTAGGTTTTCAAATATCTTGGCAGTCCTTACAAGTTCTTTTTTAAAAAAAATGTTTGGCATTAAGGTATGAGAACTTCCTTAAAAGGGAAATATCCAAGTGATGTCCGGTTTACCACAAAAATCAAAATGGCTATCACCACCTTATTGTAAATTAAATAAAGTTCATTTTTCAATAGACTTTTTTAAAATATACCTAATTAAATTTATTCAACAACAGACATTAATAATATGACAAACAATTACAAATAAAATATTTCCACTAACTCACCTGTTCCAGGCAAGGTACCTAAAAGTCTGGCGGCATTGCCCCTTTGAATCGCTAGGCTTATGCGCTGAGCAAAATAGTTGCCAGACTTTCGGTCTCCTGTTGCCTCCAACAGGCGAGCAGTTAGGACCTTTAAAACAATTTTGCATTTGGACCCCAGGGGCCCATTGTCTCCACTGCAAAAGGGAGGAAAACGTATGTCTCCCCCAAGTCCCGGTATTTACGTGTTTTGTTACACTCTGCTGTGATTGCTGCCGCACAAGATTGACCTGATGTAGCGTCAATGTGGCACGGGGCCAAAGTATCCACACAGGTGGCGTCCCAAAGTAAAGTCCTTCCCATGCTCCAAGGCACAAGTGACATCCCGTCAGGCCTCCTGCCATCCGACCTCAACACCCCACTAGGCTCTAGAACAGCAGGCACACCGGCAGTCACCAACGCTCTGCGAATGATATCGTTTAGTGAAGCATGCCTACTCATACGGCTTTTTTAAGAAAACTGTTTTTCTTGCTCTGATTTCGAGGCACGTTTTCGATTGCACCTGCATTTACCAAACCCTAGAGGATTTTAACTGTCAACGAAAGTTGTATAAGATATACATGATTTGGTATTTATATTATTTTTGTATGAAACAATATTTACCAGGCTCAAGTAAATACAATATTATTTCTTTACCAATAACAAGATTTTTGGATGAAGGAACTTCTTAACTATCAAACTTACTAAAATATAACAAGCGATATAAAAACGTACGTAATCTGATTTCGGATAAACGGAAAAACTTTCATATTATATTCTCAACGAAATAATTGGCTGCTGAAAAAAATATGCCAATTCTCATTTCGCTGGAAAAAGAGTTTTTTTTAGTTTTCAGTGTGGTTCTATTAAAATTTCACCGCGCAGTCGGTCGGCTAAATCTGGCGAAATATAACGGTATGAATAAGTCATGGCTCCTCGACGCTATTTAGTACTGGTAAAGGGGGAGTTCATATCATACATGAGGTTGTCATGAAAACGTCAAAAAGAGCTTTTCTATTTTTCGTAACTGGTTTCGAAAGTGGGAGTTTACATAAAGTACCGATGTTTTACACTTTTCTAAAGGAGCTTTTACTTGCTGAATTACTTAGAATGTTGCGATTATTGTTAATCAAAGTAACTTGGAATATACATCGTTTATTGATGTTTATTTTGCAAAATTTTTTCTGAAGTTACTGCATATAGACTAGAGATGCGCCGGGTGGGAATATTCCCGGCAATATTGGGAATATTCCCGGAAATATTGGGAATATTCCCGGCAATCTTTAATTTAGACAGTTTGTAATTTCTTTTTATTACGTAAGTTCAATTAAATGCTGGATAAAACTAAACCTTAGTTTTATTCAGCATTAAATTGAACTAAACGTTGTAACTCTAACTCAATTTTGTCATTTTACATGGCTGCGTCTAAATCCAAGATTAACAAAAAAAACACCTGAATCTTGAAAGTGGTAAAAGAACTAAATTCTTTAATTTACCAAAGCAGCACTTGCTTTCTACTTTATTTATACTTTTAATTGTATTTTAAAGTATGCAGTTACGGACAGTTACGAAACGCTTTCATTTAATTAACGGACTCAAAATGCACGTGAAGCAGTTTATTCTCGCGTACCTTCGCGAATAAAGCGCTAAGTGCGCGTTTAACACTTTCGACCGGCTTTTTGTGCGTTTTTTAGAGTAACCGGTCTAATGAGTTGTTTTTTTAGACCAACCCTTTTAGAGTTTCTCTTTGTTTGCAAATAAGTGATTATTGGAGTGCTTTGGCTCTTTGTTTTGTAAATTATTCGGCTTTGATGTTTTATAGTGCAAATGGTGTTTAATGACAATTAAAGTATCTCTATTCAGCGTATACCCGTGCATCACTTTTAATTTAATGATTATTTGGAAAAACCTCGGTAAAAAGATCAAGATTTATTACAATTACTTTGTAACAAGCATTAAAATGCGATTTCGTACGTTTTATGTCCCACTGCGGTGTTATATCGACGAAAAAAAAAAGCTATTTTCCCGCCATAATTCATTCTGTCACATTGTCACATATTATCTGTGGAGATGGGAATAAAGCGCGCCAATCGCACGACTGCAAGTCCAAAATTTCAAATTTGGAAAAAAGAACGCGCGCGATGCGTTCCGAATGCCGGCGGATTTGAGAATCGCGACGTGACGTGAATGAAAAGTGTTCCGAATCGCAATAAAAATCTGGCCAGCCCTCCAAGAAGTTTGGATGTGAGAAAGCGAGTATATTATACCGTGGCCGTTTTGCGAATAGTGTCTTTTTACGGGCATAATAAAACCTGGTATGATTATCGCCATTTCTCACCTCATAAGGCCGTAGCGCAGATGGCGCGTAAAATATAAATGTGTCTTTAACTTTTTGTTTCGCCCAAAAATTTAGGGAAATTGAATCATTTGGCATTGTATGAAGCCTTTTCTCTCATATCTTTTGCTTCAGTGAAAACACAGATTTTAACAAAAAGAGTGACTTTAATTGAAAGTGCGTTCCGAGAAGTATGAATATACTAAGGTGCTTTTTCCTTATTTCTGATGTGTCACTACTTAACATATTTAACCGCATGCTATGTATTATTTAGACAATGACTGATTGTCTGCAATGTGCATACAAATAATGAAAGTAGCTACATGGAAATACCAATGACTAATTTGCATGTTTATATGGTCGATGACTATTCGCGTCCTTTTCAGAACAATAAGTAAACAAAAATATTTTTAAACATCAAATCACGAAAATAAATACGCGGCCGCTGCGTTAGAGACGAGGCAGGAAAGTTAAAAAAGTGAGCATTTACATTGTCCAGGGCTAAAGCCCCCTGTGATTAAAATTATTCAATGTAAATTGCTTCCCGCACAAGGCTTGTATAGTGCTTTTCTCTACCTTGCGGCAGAATAGAATAGCTAGCACCAACCCTTCACTTTCGCAGAATATTACAAAGATATTTTTATGCACAACGGGATAATGCTTGGCCTTCAACCTCACCTGATTTTAAGTGACGATAAGGCCGAAGGTGGAGGCGCACTACACCCGGAATCCTTATCACTGAGGAACTGGCCACCTTACCCCTAACTCCCGGAACACAACAATTTTCAAATTGTTGTTATGGCGTCAGACTAAGGTAAAGTGGTGGTAGCTAGCCAGGCGGACTTGAAATACCCGGGACCCCTGCGTCTTACATGGTTGGGTGAACCACTAGACCACAGAGGCGGTAACGATGACCGAAGTCCCAAATCTGTATTAACCTGTTTGGACATCACCGTTGCGCAATCGCAAGACGAACAAAGCAGTCATACAAAACGTCGGTGTCGTATCACGACACGACATGTGCAGCCAAGGGTCGTCTACGACACACGGGTTCAAGACAATCCGGCTATTGTTTAGCTGTTTAAGTGTTGCGTAAATGACTTGGTAAACTTTAGAGTTAGGTGATTTTTTGTAAATGAATTTAATTGACCTCCTATTATTTGACCTTGACCTACACAATTGTACGCGTTCGACCACCTACAAAAACTGCTACCCACTGACCCTTTTAAAATTGCCAACATCATAAAATTCTATTCTATGACCATATCAAGCCAATGTGTACGAATGGGATTTAGCCCGTTAATCCCATTCGTGGGATGGGATAAGAAGCTTATAAAAAGTAAATACTTATGTATAATTGAAATAAGATACGAAATGATTAAGTATGTATAAATGTTCTTTCGTATGTACTCTAAGCTATGCAAGCGAATCTAAAGTATTGTCCCTGATTGCCACGACTTTTTTAAGTTCCTTGTCATTATTTTTCGGAAGTGGGGTTTTTTCAGTTCAGCACTTATTATCCTGCCCAACGCAACGAGACCTCCTGGAATCCAGCCCGAAAGCAATCGATGGTCCAAATTACGTGCGAAACATTAATATACTATACAGGCTTTCTCTACCTTTGTTGACACGAGAAGAAAATTTGTCAACTAACACAAAATTACGACTTGAGGAGATAATCGCGAAAGGTAAAAGAAACTAGCACATTTTCTTAAATTCGTTAATGATGATAGATAATAAAGTTAATATTAGCCAAGTTCACACATTAAGTGGTTAACCGCTAATGCAGTTGACCTTTAGAAGCGAATTTCGCTATCGAGGTCACGAGATCCTATCTACTCAAACAATACTTGGCATTGATGCACTTTGGACGTATCTACCCAAGCTATGATGGTTAGCTTTTAATTATTTCGTACATATATTTTCCTTTAACTCCAACTATAAATATAGGCTCTATTATTTCTATTTTTTGATGTTTAAATGTAGAAAAATGTATTTTAACCGACTACAAAAAAGTTGAAGTCAGTTTCTAGTGAAGCTACGAAAAAAAAAACGATTTTAGGGTTAAAATATATATGAAGAATACTTAAAGTTATAGGAGAATTGCATAAGCTTTGGGGTGTTAGTGGAAAATTAGCAAGTCTGTTACGTATTTACAATAATACCTACCTAACTAGTTTTGGAAATGTGCAGTATTATAAATACAAATGCATATTGTAACACTGGTTACACTGGTAATACGAAGATGCCCAAGAGCAAATTTTTTAACCCTCTATCTATAGACGAGTATATAAGTAATGACTTGAATAATACGTACTTGCAATTTTCAAATGGCTATAAACTAATTTTAAATGCCCCAAAACTGCACTAAAACTTAAGAAAACTTCATTTAAAATTAATTATACTATAATTTGCATATGTTTATCATAATAGAAGCTTTAAAAATTTCAAGTTTACTCAAGTCATTACTTATACTCTTCTGATACGAGGGTAAATCTGTTTTGACTTTCAACTGATTAGAATTCGTCAGGTTTCAATGTAATTTGGTTGTTTGTTATATTAAACTGCGTAAAACTTTACTATTTTTAACCGACTTCCAAAAAGGAGGAGGTTCTCTGTTCGCCTGTATATTTGTTTTTTTTGTGTATGTCCTCCGATTACTCGAAAGCGGCTGGACCGATTGAAATGATTCAAACGTTATTATATTAGGTAAACTCCCAAGTTGGTCTCATTTTTTTAAATTTGGAAATCGGTTCAGTACTTTTCTAGTAATCTTGAAAAAAGCACGAAAATAGTATGATTTTATGTGAATTACTTCGATGATAATGGTCGTATTATTTCTTTGTTTATGAACTGAATAAGATAATTATTTTTTGTTGGAAGAGGGATATCTGTGTAGTTCTTTAACCGACTTAAAAAAGGAGGTTCTCAGTTTGACCCGTATGTATGTATGTTTCTTCGCAATTGTCTCACGTTTGGCTGAGCCGATTTTACTATCTAAATAAAATACCTACAAAGTACCTACACTAAAAATTAAAAAATAAAAATTGTTTAAAAAAAAAGCGGACTTCAAAAAACCTACCTCTAAAAAGCAAGGAATAATATTCGTAATAATAAAAACACGTCTATTGAAGTCGGGTGGGGCTTGTAGAATAAAAAAAGGAATCTGTACTCCAGCCCCACCCGACTTCAATAGACGTGTTTTTATTATTACGAATATTATTTCTTGCTTTTTCAATTCTCTATAGGAAATAAGACAGAAATAATCAGCCCTAGAATTTCCTTGCGAACCGATGGCGTTCCCAAGTGTAACAGCTTAGACTAAATAAGTGATTTTGAATTGAATTTGAATCTATGCAAAGATATTGTTTGTGGAATTAAGTTGAACCCCAAAAAAGTGTCTTAAAAATACTAAAACGTACTCGCGTAGGTGTTAACTGTCGCAGACTGTCATACAAGTATCAAATTATGGAAGTAACAGGTTAAAGTCGTAAAACCAAATACTTTTATGGTATGTGTGATTGCTAGCGATTATTTTAGGGTTAAGAACCGGCTATAGTTAGAATAAACGAGTTTTTAAATCATATAAACAAAGCATTTATTGTTTAGCCCGAGATATTCAAAAGTTTGTCATAATAGTAGTTGTCAAAGTCCCTTTAAAATAAATTAAATGGGTCTGATACAAACTTAAATAAAAATGGAGTTAATAAAAACATTCATTTTTGTATGTATGTATGTACGCAAGTGTCTTGTTGTAATTTTCGAAAAAAAACCATACATACGTTTTATAATAGGTCTTCACCTATGAAATTGCCGTATTGCAGTACAGACTTTTTCAAACAAAAAAAAGTTTTGATTGGCTATGAATTCTAAATTCAAATTAATTTTGTTTTAAAAATATGACATTCTATTTACAAAATCAGTCTTTTGTTTATTGATTAGCGTTGTATTTTCATTACATTTCAACATTTTTCCTCATAATGGATACTTCGAAATTTCGTGTAATTATGGAATATGAGTTCCGTCGTGGCACCAACGCGGCACAAACGACACGTAACATCAACGACGTTTACGGAGAGAACTGTACAAACGAACGTACAACCCGTTATTGGTTTGCTCGGTTCCGTTCTGGGAATTTTGACTTGAAAAATGAACCTCGTGGTCGTCCGGAAACTTTGGTCAACAATGATGAATTAAAGGCGATTGTGGAAGCAGATGAATCGCAATCTACAGCTGAGCTGGCAGCAGCTTTTGATGTTAGCATCAAATAGTAGATTGTATTACAAGGGAGCAAAATAATATTTTTACGGCGAGGGCGCTTTTTTGAATCCAGAGCGAAGTGAGGGATTCTAGAGTAGAATCCCGAGCGTAGCGAGGGATTCTTCAGTAGAATCCTGAACGTAGCGAGGGATTCAAAGTATGTCGCCCTCGCCAAAAATATTTTGCGCCCGAGTCATATACTCTACTTTTCATCCCCTTTCTATGAGAAAATAAATAGGAGACTGTGTTTATGTAATTAATGAAAATGTTCTTTATTTTAAAAAGACACGTGAAAAGTAAAAATAATTACAAATTTATAGTTACGTTTGATACACTAGCGCAATTTTCAAAAGTTATTGTACTAAGTACGTAAGTATGTACTAATTACAAGAACACATACTTAATTCGCGCGCTTATGTTTTTTTTTTCAGTCGCCGCGCCGTCTATACAGCCAGTCAATACATACCAGCCGGCGGCGGCGTTCGAATTCTTTGAAAGATACATGTTCTAAATTCAAATCTCTTTTCCTCCCACTAAAAAGTTCTTACCAGAAAAGAGCTATTTTGGTCCCACTTATATAGGAACAATGCAACCTTTTTCGAATAGAAGGGATGAAAACAATATTGGTCCATTTGCGACAGATTGGCAAGATAAAAAAGCTTGATAGATGGGTGCCCCACTGCTACTTCACGACAACGCGCGACCCCATACTGCACAACAGACCGTCTCTAAGCTGCATGAGTTGGGTTTGGAAGCTCTCCCTCATCCGCCATACTCACCAGATCTTGCGCCTACCGACTATTACTTTTTCCAAAATTTGGACAACTTTTTAGCGGGAAAAAAATTCAATTCCCGAGAGGCAGTACAAAACGCCTTTGAAGAGTTTGTTGTCTCCCGTCCAGCTGATTTTTTCAAGAAGGGCATCCATAAACTGCCACAGTGTTGGCAAAGATGCATTGATTGCAGGGGTGATTACTTTGAATAAAAGAAATAAATAAGTTCGAAAAAAAATACTTTAACTTTTTTCAAACAAAACGGCAATTTCATAGGTAAAGACCTAATATAATTGTATCAATACCTATACCTATAGGAGACTATTTATCAGTTGTAGTTATGGTATAAGTATTTGTATAAAAAAATATCAGTTGATATAAGTAATAAATATTAAAGGACATAAACTATCAGATAATATAATCTTTTTTCATTAGAAAATTGTGACAACTTTCAAGCACAACTTAGATTTCCACTTCTCAAGTTACGTACTTATTAATTCTAAGTAGATTAACTATCACTTCCAAGTTTTTATCATTCAACTTTCCTCTAAGTTGGACTAACAACGATATTAACTTAACACACTTATCTTGCTTATCATATTCATAAATCTAAAGCACCAAGTGATTGAGAACTTGTTTTTTTTTAACAATGGACAGTGGGCGGAGAAGTGGTTGGTGGAAATTTTGTATGTTAATTTTATATAATATGTTTATGTTGTAAAAGAATTTGGGTTATCTGAAGGGCTATTGAAAGTGAAACAATAATTTTTAACGAAAAGTTCTTATCTAGAACCTTATTGCGCTTAATAATTCAGAAGGTATTATATCAAACCCTGATGTAAGCCCGCGTTTTCGTCCACGTAGAATTCCACTTCCCTTGAAAATTTCTTCGATGTCCAAGCGTAGACAGATGTTTTCTACCACTCTGGAACAGTTTATTCTGAATGAAAGCTACCCTATGTCCTTTTTAGGGTTCCGTACCCAGAGCATAAAAACGGGACCCTATTACTAAGACTCCACTGTCCGTCTGTCTGTCACCAGGCTGTATCTCATGAACCGTGATAGCTAGACAGTTGAAATTTTCACAGATGATGTATTTCTGTTTCCGCTATAACAACAAACAAACTAACTAACTAAAAACAAAATTAAACAAATATTTAAGGGGGGCTCCCTTGCAACAAACGTGATTTTATTGCCGTTTTTTTGCTCGATGGTAATAATTGCAACAGGTAGACAGTTGAAATTGTCACAGATGATGTATTTCTGTTGCTGCTATAACAACAAATTCTAAAAACAAAAAAAAACTAGGCGACAAAAGTGGGAGACAAAGGGAATATACCGATATTAGGATTAGGATAATAGGTAGTAGGAAGGATTGTGATGTAACAAAATTGTTCACTTGTTGTAAACATTGTGAACTATGTCATCTTTGTGATGTTCGTGAATGTAATTATGGGATAACAAAGGTTGCCATAAGATTAATCCAGTGCGTTGACGGTGCTCGCACAATGGGGTGTGATTGGTTTGCGATTAGTAAAGTATTTAGTGATGGATGTGGCATATGGAAAATGTTTTCATCATCATTGTTGTGTTAGCCGCACGACACGAAGCTCACGCTACGTTATGGGGTATTTACATGGAGCGACTTGGCAGGCGAATTTAATCAATTAGAGCTTTTTATCGACAATCGCTTGTAAAATCTAATCGCAAACCTAATTTCAATGAGGTGGTGATTCCATTATAAAGTCGCCTGCCAAGTCGACTCGTGTAAATATCCCATTACCTGGAGCCGTACCGGCTAACGCATCGATTATCGAAATTTCTGCCGAGTTTCAACTTAAAACAGACAAATCAAACTAAGGAATTTCGTTCTGTACTTTCTGTTGACGTAATTTGGAAGATATCGATATTCGTGTGATATCATGAATTGGGGTTCGCCATTTTGGCCCAATTGGGGCTCGATTTATCTGTTTTAATTTGAAGATTGACCCGGCAGATTTTTCGATAATCGATGCGTTAGCCGGTACGGCCCCTGGCCGGCCTGCCTGGCCACGTGAAGGGTGACGAGACGAGGCGACGAGCCAATTCTCATATTCTCTCTCCATAGCGCGCTCGATTCATTCATCCACCGCACAGTGATTAATTCACAATTCTCTGCATCTTTAATCATCATTTAAATCGCAAATAATACCATCAAATGAGATTCCAAGGTCAAAGCGCGCTGGACTGTCAAAAAAAAATAGACGCCGCCATTTGACTTTGCTTGGCACCACGACAAAATATTATCGTCATCTTTCTTGTCTTGCGTTAGCGCCATATCTGACAAATAGTTATTCTTTGCCCACCAATTGCTAATGCGCCTGGCAGCCATTTTTTTAACCTCAAAAAGGAAAAACAATTTTACAAATATTATAAACTTAAACTCTCTTAACGAAAATAATAATTCAATAATAATTAAATTAACTTTTCGAATTTTCTTGTTTCGTGAAAGTTTTCATGTGGATTTTCATGCGGATGACGTTAACGTGGATGTAAATGTGACAAGGTTCCTACGCATTAGTAATTGGCGGGGATAGTAAGTGAGTACACTTTATTGGCATATCCATGATATGATTTTAGCATCCCAAACCCCAATGTCTCCTGCACCATGCCATGCGACAACCCTTTGTCAAGGCACGCCAGATGGATATTAAATTTCTAGCCAAAGCTAAGCTTGATTATGGCCTGTATTGTATCTTCCAGGTTAATGACTTGGCAAATGTCACGATCCACCTGCTGCTGCTATAGTCATATTGTCTATGATAGGTTTTAGGGGAAAGATCAGCTCTTGAGTGGACAAAGCAGTTCTCTAGAAATTAAGACCTAGTTGGGTGGTCCAAATTTTAATAAATGTATGTATTGACATCTTTTACTTTATAAACGCGAAAATAAGTTGAGCTTCGATGATTAGTAAGACGCAGAGTCCCGGGTTCGATTCCCAGGGGGGGTACAATTTGGCACTTGCTTTGGTTGGTGGTAGAGCTTATTTAAGGTCCGCCTGGCTAGCTACCACCATCTTATCTAAGTCTGACGCCATAACAACAATTTAAAAACCGGCCAAGTGCGAGTCGGACTCGCGCACGATGGGTTCCGTACCAAAAAACGGCAAATAATCACGTTTGTTGTATGGGAGCCCCCTTCAAATATTTATTTTATTCTGTTTTTTGTATTTGTTGTTATAGCGGCAACAGTAATACATCATCTGTAAAAATTTCAACTTTCTAGCTATCACGTTTTATGAGATACAGCCTGGTGACAGACAGACAGACGGACAGCGGAGTCTTAGTAATATAGTCCCATTTTTACCCTTTGGGTACGGAACCCTAAAAATTGTTGTGTTCCAGCAGTTACAGGTAAGATAGCCAGTTCCTCATCGATGATGATGAGGATTCCGGGTGAAATGCGGGTGAATTCCGTTGCTTATTGTAATTTTAAAATATCATTAAAATTGAATGACTGAGACTAAGATATGATTTAGATCTGTTGGCATACTATTATATATTATGTGGTGTTGGTATCAGTTTGATCTATTTACATAACACTAGTTTGAAACTAAGCCTCTGACATCTGAAGGATTTCAACCACATGCGTGGTGTTCGCTGTACAGTGATCCGCCCAATTTCGTGCAAACCTGTCACTTATGATACTAAAAACTGAACCGTGAGAGATTGGTAGCCTTTATTATAATGAGATTTGAGCATTCACAATGCTATTTTTATATAATACAGAAAATATACTACAAAAAGTTCGCCTCGTCACCAGATCATTTTCTCAGGCGGGTTCGAAACTGCGACCTTTGGAAGTGCTCATCCAACAAGTCTTCACAAGTTTGAAAAATTTAAATAAAAGTATTTAGGCAAGTGCCTACACATGGATTTGCAACTAAAATTATAGGTACTGTAAAAGTTAGATACTTAGGTACTTTAATTGTAAATCTGAAAGGTGTTTTCCTTCTGCGCCTCCAAATTACGCTGTATAAATCACGAAATATTTAACTTCTAGGTAAGATCGCCAATCTTTTTTCACAAGAAATAAAGTATATTTAGATTTGAGAAGGAAAATAAACAGTATTTTAGAAAATTATCAGTATTTCCTCCTACTATTACCAGTGATGCTGGCTGATATCTTTATTTTTGTTCAACAGTAAAAAGTATAATTTAGTGAAAAACAGTTGGTATATTACTGTTTATAACAGTATGGTTGGCAACCCTACTTCTAGGTATTATGTTTACGAGATAAGTATATTTTAACTTAAGGCTCCGTACCGATTTTGCCGCTGACTTCCGCTCTCCCGCTCGCACATTTCATGTTTTCTCAAGATTTTTTAAATCTGAGTGCATAAATGAAAAATTTGTCTCGGCCACTTTTCGCAATTTAAGATTACGGATATTTTAACATACATTTCGGTTTCGAGTTGCTGAAGTACAAAAAGTTATCGTATTTGCCAGTTCAAATAACTGTTAGAAACGATAACTTTTTGTACTTAAGCAACAAAAAACTGAAATATATTTTAAAATATCTATAATCTTATATTACGAAAAGTGGCCGAGACACATTTTTCAATTGCGCACTCAGATTTAAGAAATCTTGAGAAAACATGAAATGTGCGAGCGAGAGAGCTGCAGTCAGCGGCAAAATCGCTACGGGCTCTTAAATCACCAACTCTTTACGGTCAATTTATGAATTAAAATAAAGATAATCTTCTCCCAAGTTACGGCAACATCTCCGATGACCTTTCTTAATGCGCACTAATGATTCAGAATGGCTTTAATATCAAGATATTGCTATCGATTGCGCACAATAAAACCGATACGTTGCAGGCATTACTGAAATAAGTCGGTGCCAATAAAGTCTAGACTTTGCGGTTTTCTTATTTTTAGTTTCTTAGAATTTGTGGTTTGTGAGAGAGGCCGTTGCTTCGCTTCAAGGACTGCTCTAGATGGAAACTTAGCCGCTTTTAAAATCGCTGAAGAACGTTAATAGAATAAACTATGTCGGGATTTACACCATGTACCTGTTTATTTTTGAGACTCCGATATTTCGGCGCAGTTGCATGCGCCATGATCACGGAAGAACTGTCGATTGTTGCGTGCGGGTAGATGTTATTGGCAGACGAATCGGTCTACCCTCCGTCTAGTTCTTTTATTACTACGTTCGATACCGGTACCACTGTCTGCAAACTCACTATTCACTTTCGAACAAATTTAAAACAATATATCGCTGAAGAACGTTCGGAATGGCGCAAACGGGTGATGGGAAGTAACAGCACGGCTAACACAACTTATGAGGTGACATCTATGTCACCTCATAAGCTGTCTACAGCGACTCGACAAGTTTTCTCGGATCTAAAGAATAATCACTGAAAAGTATTAGCAAAATATCTTATTACATAATAAGATATTTTGCTAATACTTTTCAGTATGGATTTGACGTTTTAAAATTCGATTCTTAACGAAACCTTATGTCAATCCCATACATGTTTCGAAAGCGAAACGATAACGAAGATTTGCGAATGTTACTTTGGCTAGGCTCTTAGGTCCGACAAAGCCGAGGGAGTAATCGCTATGAGCAAAATATAGTTGGCAAGCGATTCTGTGCCATAGACGTCTACGACGTTATGTCACCAATACTCGACAAAATAAAAACAGGCAGGTATTTTTAATTAAATGCTTGTCCTTTATCTATCTTCAATGGCAATTTTGTATGCTTGACGTACTTACTAAGCACAGCAATGCATTAATACTGGGGCGGGTGGTGGCGAAAGGGTTTACATCTATCTTATATTTTATAGATGTAAACTTTAATGCTTAATGATAATGCTTTCAATATGAAAATGTTTCAAAGTACTTTTAACAAAAATACAAATAAAAAATCGTTTCCCTTACCTTAAAATATTTTTAATAACTTGGCAAATATTGTTTTTGGTAACTTCGCAAACTGTCGCATTCCACCAACATGACTGCCACAAACGCATTGCGATGTTGACCTCATGATCCCGAGGCGTTGATTCCGCAATCGGCCCGAGAATCCTAAATGGTCACGTTCTTCGTAGAAAGTAAACAGACGTGTCTCGTGAGACATGTGCGCTCATGTTGTCACGAAAATTATACATGCGAACCTGCCGATATACATATATATATATACCAGTGGCGAAGGGTCCATACAAGCCGATTCCCATCGGCTTACCTTTGGAAATCCCACCATGATGATTCATTATGCAGATCATAACATTTTTCATGATTTTTGTAGAGCGGCTTACCTTCGCCATAATTTCACCCCTCGCCACTGATATATACCTACCTATGTACTTAATAAATTGTTTTTGTTAGAAAACAAGCCTATTCGTGGCCCAGATATATAGCTATTTTATTGATAGATAAGTTAAAATAAAGTGTTCATTCATACTCTTGACGTGAAAACTTGTTTCTTTCATTTGACGTGAAAATAAAAAATCAATAGTATTGTGTGACAATTTTTAATTTACATCATCATTTATGTTAGGTGACGGACACTCGGTCACCCCAAGCGGAGAATCCTTTCTGGGAAAAGAAAAAAGGTCGATTTTCCTTTTTGTTTGAAATGCGTGTTAGTCCGAACAAATGACTATCGTCTTAACTTTTAAAAAGTCAACACGATTTTTAAATAAGAGGCTCTGTGAGCAAGAGGCTGTGTGTGCGCGTTTGCGATATTTTTATAGTGTGAAATATATGATTTACGTTTTCAACCACCATATCTCCGCCATTTTGAAAAACTTAATCGACTAACCTCCCTATACCTAATTATCGAATCTGCTCACAAATGTTCACTAAAATCGATTGAGAAATCCGACCTGTAGAGGAAAACATCCGGGAGGAGGACATACCGAAAACATTTTTGCCCAAGCTGAAATGGAGCGTTTGGGGCTCGTTCGGTAAAAAAAACCTTTGTTTTTTATTTTAAACAAATATCTATGTACGCAGTAAGTTGAATTTTGGAAAACAAATAACAATGAAATATTCCAAATTATGTTTTAAGGGTAGTAGAGTCTCGGCTCCTTCAAGTATTTGACGTTTTCCTCAAGACATGTCATAAGGGTTGTATTGTATTGTTGATCTGCCCGCATCATACTGCGGGTGACAGGTAGACTGAAGATCTAATTAGGATCGCGATCATTATCAACTCATCTGAGACAAAGATAACATCTCCTTCGTCTTTCTGTTCAGATATTACCTAAAAAACAATGCTAGTAGTAAAAAAAACTGGCCAATCTTGAGTTTGTCGATTAAAATAGTTTTTACGATCTCCGTGATCGAGTGGTTAGCATGGTTTTCATGATATCACCATCTCTGATATGAGGTTCCGCGTTCGATATAAGGCCAATTAAAAAAAAACACTTTCCAACACAAAAAGGCGTAAAATCTCGCAGTTTACTGCGAGATTTTGCTGCGAGTTTTCTCGCTGGTACTGATGGTGGTGGGAGAGCAATTTTTTTAATGTCTTGTGCCTTTACATCGCGGACCAGCGAATTTTGTTTATAGGATTTGAATTCTAATACATACTACCTACCTGTGGCGAGGGGTGAAATTATGGTAAAGGTGACCCGTTTTACAAAAATGTTATGATCTGCATAGTGGATCGGTGGGGTGGGATTTTTTTAAAGGTAAGCCGATGGGAATCGGCATGTATGGACCCTTCGCCACTCCTACTGGGCTGAGTGAGTGAAAGTAAAGTCAGCACTCAAAACAAAAACTTTACTCTCTTGTTGAAAAAATTACTAAGTATATCTTTTTTGTTTTAGATTTGGATGTGTATGTGTGTCATCACCTTTTTCTCACCTTATCGAAGCAATTTTAGTAATGTTATACGATATTTATTTACTTACCTATATTTAAATAAAACTAGAAAATGCCCCATAGGTTTTAAGTGTCGAAATATGGCTGTATCTTTTTTTTACTTCATTGACTTTGTAACTTGAATCATATGCAAGTGACTGACTGCTGAAACAATAATAATTTTACCTTATAATGTTAAAAAACGCTATCAACTTTACGTAAAGCAATATAACAAACAACAAAAGCTACTTTTTGTTTTGTTGTAAAGTGGTTTAATTGAAAAATTACCTAAGATGATACCCAAATCACTTTAATCTCGTCAAAAGTTCTAAGAAAACGCAATTTCGCTACAAAATTTTCAAATTGCGTAAAACCCCGTGAGAATTGTATAAATCTGCTAAAAATTAAAGTCATATTTCAAAACCGCAAACAATTCTTCGAAGTAAACAACTGTAACCTTTGTTGTTACAGACGGACAGACAGACTGACATATGACATAGATAATTGGACAACCGTAAATATTACTGCCACATTTCGTAATTATGATTGTTTTCCAGAACTGCGTGATTTTGTAAATTTATCTATTCCTTACATACGTACATTTTTTTTATTGTTTCACAAATGCGTTATGTTTTACGTCCCTGAACTATTAATGCCATTATCAAAAGGTAACATAAGTGAAACTATATATGACGCGCACATCTATACTATTATTATAAAGAGAATAGATTTGTTTGTTTGTATATTCATAAAAACGTGTAAGATTTTTTTTTACAATAATACATTTTTAATTTTATAGATTTTCTCCCGTAAAACAGCTAAAGTGTATACTTACCTTAGAATAATTACACCTAGAAGCCTTGTATGGAAAGTGAGGCAACTTATACTGAGCCAAAATGGCTCAGTTCTCAGATTTATATCCTTCATACTTATTTACAATCGTAACTAAAATCCAATAATATAATAATTAATCTCTTTAAGGTCCTTACCTTATTATTACTACTAAATTGAAACTGTTTTGTACTTATTAGGCATGATTATTTAATAATGGACAATAAAAATCTTAAAACGGCGCCATTTTGGCTGTTTTTCTTGCCTCACTTTTGACAGCGCGCTTTGTAGGGAATTATCGTTCTAGGTGTAATTATTCTAAGATACTTACCTATTTACTTTCACAAATTCGAATTGGGTGGTTCATGTTAAAAAAACAACCTACCTTATTTGAAACAATTTCAAAAAAGATAAGTCGTAGTCACTGAATATGTTGATAATAAATATTTTTTATTTATTTACATAATATTAGATTATTTTTTTGTTTGTTTTTTCTTACTATAAGTATTTATAACTAGGTACCAATTGCGCAATCCTAAATAGGTTCCATTGGTTCCAAACATTCCCAAAACCATTAGCAAATTCTATATTCAAACACACAATTTGCATAACATTATAAATATCCCAATAACATTATATTGCCACTCCTTCACATGACTAAGATTATCTTACAAACTTAAAAGCTTATCACTTACTGTTCCCAACTGATTTCAGGCTGTATTTTGTTGGATTAAAGAAGGTTTTTGCTTGGATTGGAACATCTTCGATTACCAAGTGTTGAGTGGTTGTAGTATGATCGAATGCGCCGGGTCGCAGGGTCAGCGTTTGACCCTCCTTTCACTTGTAATGTAAGTTACGTAATTTGTTGTATTGATTCAATTGGATAAGTTACATTTGTTGTAATGGTGAAGTGACTTGTGATTTTGTTGGGAAAATTTTAGTATTATGTGACTTTGTTATGATGCCTATAGACTTTGAATTGTTAATAAGTACTTAACTCATTTATACAAAAATTTCAGATAACTGGATTTGCTGGTAAACCCTCGATACATAGATGCTTTGAAATCGGTCAGAAATAACCCATTAACAAAAAAAATAGGTAGGTATCTCCAGCTAATGCAAAATTATAAGTTTACCTAGAGTTTTTTTTACAAGTGACCGCCTATGACTACATCATTAGGTTTGCCTCTCGAAGTGTTGGAAGTTTGTTTTTTTAAGTGGTCGCAGGAGGGTTGGATTTGAGGGAAGTGTAGTACCTAACTACTTTTTAGGTAATCCTATTTGGTTCCTAGGTTTTGGACCACTTTCATAGAAATACCCTGTTTCCTTTGTTCTGATCCACGGAAGTGTTGCATGAAAATACAGGGTTAAGTTCCCAAGTAACAAAATTTGGTACTATAAAAGTCCTGAGAACGTTTTAGGATGTGCTATGATAAGCACTATAATGGTATTGTAACCTTTACATAAGCCCAAATAGGCCCTAGTTTTATCACTGATTTGTTCTATAAACGTTACATAAAGGCTCTCACAGTAATTAATCAGCTCTATAGTTGAAAACCAAAAGATGTTTATAGTGCTATTTTGCACCGTAAACGATTTTAGTGATCTTTATTTTGTTCTTATTGGGGCCACGACATCGTGAGTGTTCCCCAAGAAAACAAAATGTCATTCGCTAATTGTAATACAAAGGACATTCTACAAGACATCACCTTTGATCGTCCATTGACCGTAACTCCACCGTAAATTGCACTTGCGAAAATAATTGTATCGATAAAATCACTATGCTGATTTCAAATTTGAGAATGCCCCTTCATAATTTTCGTGAATTATTTAAATTTAAATTAATAAAATAAGGACTAGTCCTGCCTATGGCTGCTATAGTACATATTGGCTCCAGCCGTGCTACTAATGTGTTATCATGGCATAAACGGCAGCCATATTTTCACCAAAAACAGATTAGTCCATTAATTATTAATTTTAGTACTTTTATGTTACGCTTTAGTCTGGTAGCAGTAACATTAACTCACTTACAGAGCTATTTAGAATTTAAGTTATTTAGCGACTGCGCCAGGAGTCGCTATGGTACTATTTAGTACCATAGAAGTGTTTTCATGACTTTTATTGAACTAGCCCCATAGCAATGTTGAGGGAGCATTTAAGAAGCTAAACCGTGACGTAATGGGTGTGCAAGGTACTTTTATAGTGCAGATTGATTCTGTAATAGTGTTTTCGATACTGCTACAATACTAGTACTGTAAAAGTTATTTTGACGCATTATTAGTGCAAAATAGATACATAAAAGTGGCAATAAGGTCGTCTTTAGTACTAAATAGCACTATAATCGATTTTTTCATATCTATTACAGTGTAACACTTTAAAGATTCTTTTGTATGTTCCTGTAAGTGTTCTAAGAGCTACATTTTAGAACTTAAATGCACTTTAATATTATAGAACCAAAACGCTCTGTTGAAAACCTTTATAGCACAAGCAGTCACAACGGTTACCATTAAAGGATTACTATATCACTGTTTGGTGATAAAACGCCTTGGTTATAGAAATTTTTGTTACTTGGGTTATTACTTACTTTGCAACTAATGAGTCGCCTTTTACGACACCCCTGGGTAAAGGGCTAGTTAGTGCAATTTTACTGCCGCCACACGACTGTAATTAACAACTGTTTCATTAAAAAAATCCATGGGTTGGGTTAGGAATACAATTTGGGGATGAGTTAAAAAATAATTATGCATGGCATGAAACGTCGTAGGATGTGAATAGAAAAACCGTTGTAAAAACTCTATAATAAAAAGAGTACCTAGGTATCTAAATGCATTCTAGTACTTTTGATAATTAATGCGTGAGCAAAATGTCTTTTCTGTCACTTTTTCGTGTCACCAACGAATTTATGTCGCCGGCTTTTAGCAGTAACTCTGTGTTGTATCCGCTTTTGTCGCCCTAATGTATCCGGCCTTTTTTATGACAAACCGCACATAAAATAAAGATATGGTATTAATTTTATTTTATGATTGTTGGTTTGGTGATGGATTGGAAATTTTATGTACTTATTGATAAAGGACTCTTACTAAAATTTGTTCTGATAAGTATTTTGCTTGCTTTTGGGATATTTAATTCATAGATTTAAGTTCCAAGTAACATTTTCTCTGTTCCAATGTTAAATTAAAACAAAAAAAGCAACCTGAACTCGTAAAAGAGGCTATTAGATATATAAGGGAAAGAAAGCATTTTTTTATAATAAGTTCCTCTACCTACTAATATTGCTACCGTTTAAGTATAAGAGTATACACTAATAATAAAACGTCAAGTTTTAATAATGACATCTGGTGATGAAAAATGCTATAAAAACTCCTCAAACATTCATGAAAATGTAATTAAATTATTCGCACTTTAATTACAATTAGTCTTAACAGTTGATCGTTCAAGACGGAGATACCTCTCAAGTAAATTGGGCTTTATTGCGAGAGCTGTAAAGTGCCTATTTTATTGTTATTACAATCGTATCGATGAATTCTTACTTCCATCTGTTCGCACAATTAGAAATGTTGAGTCATGTAACTTATCATGGAGTCACTCGATAAAATGTTTTATTTTTAAAACCCTTTTTTTTATTTGACGTCGTCTGTGCGGACTAAGATAGGTAGAAACAGCAGCCCTTGACGAGTTTCCCGTGGTCCAAGAAAACAACGTTTTTACTTGACGGAATGCTCAGCATTCCGGGAGTAAAGCTAGGGTTTCCTAGGATGACAGTGCCGTCATATTACGGCTGTAATTTAGCGGCGTAGGACGTTGTCTATGTAAATAATACGGCGCGGTTTCCTAGAGAGCGGTGCTGAACACCGTAAAGTCAAATAGTTTTCTACGTCCGTAAAATTACGGCCGCTATGTGACGGCACCTCTTTCTTAGGAAACCCTAGCTTCACTTGCTTACGTCACTATCGAGTTGCGCGACTCTAGTAACAAGCAACGAATAGAGATATTTTTTCTGTCACACTTACAAAATTATTATCGTGCATTTTAATTGTGATTTGTTTCTCTTAGCAAACGAAACAGGCGACTATCACCTTCAAGTGGCGCCCTCATCTTAATTATTTTTTTTGTAGCTAAGTCTATTTTACTGAGATTATTGTTTGTAACTAAACTAAAGAACCTTAACTTCAATCTGTACATGTGAATTTTCGATACATTATGTACTAAGAGAGCAATAAATTGAATTAAGATGAAGGCCGCCACTTGAGGCATATAGGGGCCTAAGACCGGCCACACACACGACGGAATCCCGATTCGGAATTCCGAACGAAATATTGATGATGTATGAAAACTCCGTACGGAAAAATCACGCATGTGTGTGGTAGGTCCATAGATTTGTCTGGATTAGCTGCGTTCGGAATCACGTATGTACGGGATTCCGAAACGGAATTCCGTCTGTGTGTGGCCACTCTTAAAGTTATTTTCAATACCGATAGCGAAGATGACGTAAGCAAGTGTAGACCACTTGACCCTTCTGTTTTGGAGTGCTATACCTGGCGCAGTCAATTATTGTACCATGGGTTTTCCGTTTAGGACTTGCGACGCAATGGCGGAGAAGTGGCGGAGCTTCTTTGACATTAACTCTGTACAAAGTATCATACATTCCAAAGGGTAACGTTTTTACCTGTAATGGGTTAACAATAGCTGATTGATAGTAAAATTGCATAAAGAATCGCAAGATTGTATTAGTAGTGACCACGATATTGTCTAACTAATTTTTTGCGCCAGCGCACACGAGCAACTTTTGTCTCCGCAAATATTTTGTCTCCGCAAATATTTTGTCTCCGCAAATATTTTGTCTCTGACATCAAGTCTGCGGGTTTGTAGGAAAGCGCGCACACGTAGCGACGCGACAGCCGGCAACTTTTTATACAAACCATGCGTGTATTCCCAGAAGTTCCATTGAAGTTGTCCCATGATGGGACTTTTGGGATTTTTCTTCCCAGAGGTTCCATTAATGGTACTAGTGGGATTTTGATTCCCAGAAGTTCCTTGTGACGAACAGACTCAATACATATTATTGACATATATTCATCGTCATCATCGGTTCTTTGCTGATTTTGGCGTAGGCGACATTGTGTCAAATTTTTTGCAGCTGTTAGTTCGACGGTCCCGTAAATTTAACGTGTTGCTGCCGCTTTATGTTTGGACACATTTATTCAAATTATTTGTTATTAATCAATATACCTACTTAAATGCCAGTCAGAAATGTAATCTGTCAAAATCGTGTTGAATCATTCTAGCAAACCCGGTTGCTTCGAGCAAACCCGGTTGTAGTAGTAGTTGTAAAAGTAACTGAACCTCTGGGCAGAAAAATTCCCATCACGGAACAACTTCAATGAAACTTCTGGGAATACACGAAACCATCTGAGAGACAAAATAGTTGCGGAGACTAAAGTTGCTCGTGGGCGTTCTCCCTTACTGTACCTTAAAATGAACATAGCTCTCTTAAATATAGTTTAATTTTATCGAGCGACCCGCCATCAGCCCTTAGAGACTTGTACAATAGTAAGTAATTTTTCGAGCCATTTCCTCCAGCAAATTGTGAAGCAACAATTACTTGGGGCACATCCAGAGCCATAGTATTCATAACGATTAATTTGTTCCTGTCTGCTCAAGGGACCTCAGTCCTTATGTTTACTTTGTGTAACAAGCAATTTCCCGTGGCTTTTTCTACTTTTCTTAATGTAAAAAGTAGTTGTCTTGGAAAAGGTTCTGCGGAATTATCACCTATTGCGCAATTAGACCTTTTGAATCTTTTCTCTTTACTATCGGTACCATTAGTTCTATTGTAATGGTTTTCATATTGTCATTTCATAGTAAGCTCAAAGTAAGCCAATATGAAAGTGGCCATAACATAATCGAAATTTGTTTTTCATATTGCTTAATTATCCCATCCCATATACAGGGTGTCCCAAAACTTTGCCACAAGAAGGGAAAGTACCGATACCAATCGGAAGGTTTGTCATAAGGATTTTTTTTTCTTAAGTGACACAGCATCTTAAACAAAAGGAAGACCATGAAATTAATAATTGTATCAATTTGAACCGAAACGTTTGAGGTTTTTTTATTTGAATGCAGTTCCTTTTTTAGGGTTCCGTACCCAAAGGGTAAAAACGGGACCCTATTACTAAGCCTCCGCTGTCCGTCTGTCTGTCTGTCTGTCTGTCTGTCACCTGGATGTATCTCATGAACCGTGATAGCTAGACAGTTGAAATTTTCACAGATGATGTATTTCTGTTGCCGCTATAACAACAAATACTAAAAACACAATAAAATAGATATTTAAGGGGGGCTCCCATACAACAAACGTGATTTTTTTTGCCGTTTTTTGTTTGATATTGATAACGACTACAGGTAGACAGTTGAAATTTTCACAGATCGTGTATTTCTATTGCTGCTATAACAACATATGCTAAAAACAGAATAAAATAAATATTTAAGGGGGGCTCCCATACAACAAACGTGATTTTTTTGCAGTTTTTTGGTACGGAACCCTTCGTGCGCGAGTCTGACTCGCACTTGACCGGTTTTTTTAAATAAAATGTAGTCTTCTTACAGTAAAATTTCCTATCTTCAATATTTAGGGTACTTTCCCTGCGTGTTGCAAAGTTTAGACACCCTGTATAACGGAGGATGACTTCACAATATTTGTAATTTGAGGTCACCTTTTAAGTGATGACACTGTAAAACAAAGCGGGAAGAAAAAAATTGCCCTCACTTCTTACCGACTCAGTTACAAGGTCTCCCGTCATGGGGTGTTTTCATGATAAGCGCAGTGCTAGATATTGTAAATCGATAATCTTCAGTGATTATGATGAAATTATGCCATCAATAGCTTAGTTAGACCAAGGCCGACTAATGCCAGGCACGAGGGCCACGAAGCCTCGCTTCCACCTTTTTAGGGTTTCGTAGCCTAAATGGCAAAAGACAGCCACTTTATTCCCGAAAGTATTAGGACTACACAGTTGAAACTCGGTAGGTAGATAGATGTATTCTGTAAACCGCTTTACGATTTTTACACAAAATTAAAAATAAAAAAAGATTAGGGGGGCCCCACACATGGAACTGAAACTGAAATGATTATTTTTTCATCAAACCAATACGAAATGACAGTGGTATTAAATATGGAATGGTATATAAGGTAACTACGGTACCCTACTGCGCGTGGCCCGACACGCACTTGTTTTTAGATTTTATAGGTATTTGACCACCATCTTGCTTGGTAATCAGGATTTGGTCTAAGGTTTAGCATGCTTGTCCAGGAAATACCTATTCACTCTTGTCTTGAAGAGACCAAGGTTGTAACTATTGGGGAACACATGAGCAGGCAGCGCATTCCATTATTTAGCAGTTCGCATTCGCATAAGAAATGTATTGGCTAAGCGCTTGCTACGGACCCTTTAGTCCAGTCAGTACTGGCACTCATGTATGGCGAGGTCAAAATTTGTCATTAGATGAATTCACTTGGAACATATGTAGCTTAGGTAAAACTGAGCTGATTTACCCCGGTAGCCATCAGCCACCCCTTGGCAGGTAGGGAGGGGTGGCATTTAAAGTTTCACGCCGCCGCACTTCAGAAAAAAAATCATATCTCCTTCAATATACCTACCACCTCGAGTGTGATATCATTTTATAATGAATTAGAGATGATGAATTCATGTTTAAACTTTTAATGTACAGTGTCATAGAAAAAAGGTAAAATATTGACGATAGTTTCAAAAAAAAATTGCTATTTTTTTATTCAACAGTCAGTATCTGTAAAAATAAAATTTTTTTGCAATGAAATTTTTTTTTTATCTAATAATACATTTATTCAGCTTTTGAAAAATATATATTTTATGTATAGTTATCGTTCAATGTATATCTGAAAAAAAATCGAACATGGTATGCGACGCTGTTTCCAAGCGAAGCGTCTACAATTAGTAAGTTAAGTACCTAGGTATAAGTTGTTTTTGTTCAATTAAAATATGATAAATCTAAGATGTGTTTTTTATTTTTGGTACAATAATGACACCCTTTCATTTTCATATACATTTTGCAATTCCCGGGAATTCCCAGGAATCGGGTATTTTCGACATTTTGGTACCATAGAAGAAGTTGTTTAGTTTGATGGTCCCTTCTACCGTATTCGGAATTATGAGTTTTTTTTGTAACACCCTGTATATCAAAATAAGATAATTAAAAAATAATTTTGTTAATGATTTTCTTTTTTGGTGTTAAATAAAACACTGCAAGCATTCGTTTGTTACGAAATACTTAAAATATTGATAATGATTTATGGACAAAAATTAAAAAGAACGTTTATATATTTAAATAAAAATATTTAATTTTCTTTTACTTTTACCTTCAATATCTTCATTGCTTTTGATTTCCCAGGTATGCAAAAACTATCCTGATGGTGGGCAGAATATGGAGGTCCTGGCTTAGTCAAGGGTCTTTTAATACTTGTCGTATTAGTTGTCTCTAAAAGCTTTTGTTTTTTCCCTCTGCTACAATTTACGGTCACAATGTCATTGATATTTTCTTGTTTAAATGTAAAACGAAACGCTTAAATAATATAATAGTTATTAAACTTTTTAACCGCAATATAAACTCCCGTCGTTCCGGGTATCCTGGCGCATATTTTTCGGGGTCGGGTTTAAAAAACATCCCGGTAATTCCCAGAAATGGGAACCCAGGAACGCAACCCTAATCACAGTCCAATTTTCATATAAACGAGGTAACTTTGAAGCTTTTGTTCTTCGTCAGGGATTGACCAAGGTGTGGTCTGATGATGGTTATCCAAAGAGTGAATGGAGGAGGTCAAGATTGCTTAAGAAACCCAACGGATCAGAAGAGTCGTTTACACTAGAGACCGTCTGGATCTTTTAGTGTTACATTTTCCATACTTCTTAATTTTCATTTGATATTTTTTTAAGTTCAACCCTGAGCTAAACCGCTCATCTAATCTGTTAGGTTTTTTTAGCATAATGAGCCTCCGTCATTCATTCTTTAATTTGCCATCATCAGCACACACCTCGTTCAATCCTGGGCAGAGAACCAAAGCTGTAGGTTTACCCCGTTTGTTCGAAAATTGGTCTGTGATTTAATTTTTCTGCTCACGAGTGTACAAAAAATACTCAATGGAAAATATTTTAATTTCTACGGTATATTTATATGCCTAGGTCCTTAAGGAACCTACCTATTAAAACTTTAAATTTTTTTGCACTTTAGTTTTAATGTGGTAAGACATTTTCCTCTCTGACCGTTCTCAGATCTAATTTTTTGACGTCACGACGCTTCGTCGTTTTATGATTTTCTTATACATAGATCAAGTCTGTCTATTTTTTTATATAGTCTTTATGACTCTCACAAAAAGATCTAAGTATGTATCAGACCGTAAGATAGTTGAGAGAGACTTTATGACCGTAAGAACATAAGCGGCAGTCGAACGCAAAGTTAAGTTTGTATTCCATACATGTTGTATGAAAAAACCAACTTAACTTGCAATCGCAGACATCTGGAAACACCGTCGCATACCATGTTAGATTTTTTTTCAGATGGAAATTGTATGATAACTATATATAAAGTTTGTATTAGTTTAAAGCTGAATAAATGTTCTTTAAGGTGGTATTTTTTCCTTTGCATAAAATTAGCATTTTAAAAGATACCCGACTGTTGAACAAAAACAATTGTAAACCGATTTTTGACACTTTGGTCAACATATTTTTTTTTTTCAATGAAACTATACATTAAATGTCCCAAAAATAAATTCCTCATGCCTGCTACAAAAAGAACTAAATATGCATCAAAACATAAAATAGTTAAAAGAGACTATAAGATCGTAAGACCATAAGCGGCAGCCGAACGCAAAGTTAAGTTTGTACTCTATACATTTTGTATGAAAAAACCAACTTAACTTTCAATCGCGGATGTTTGGAAACAGCGTCGCATACCATGTTCGATTTTTTTTCAGATAGACATTCAAAGATGACTATATATAAAGTATATATTTTTAAAAAGCTGAATAAATGTACTTTAAGATAATATTTTCTTTCATTGCACATAATGATTATTTTTAATAGATACTGACTGTTGAATAAAAAAATAGCAAACTTATTTTTAAACTATCGTCAATATTTTACCTTTTTTCAATGACATTGTACATTTAAAGTTTTAAAAATGAATTCCTCATCCTTGATTCATCATAAAATGATATCACACTCGAGGTGGTAGGTATATTGAAGGAGATATGACTTTTTTTCTGAAGTGCGGCGGTGTGAAACTTTAAATGCCACCCCCCCTACCTGCCAAGGGGGGGCTGATGGCTACCGGGCTGAATCAGCTCAGTTTTACCTAAGGTACATATGTGCCAAGTGAATTCATCTAATGACAAATTTTGACCTTCTGCCACTAATTCCCCAACTACTTGGAGTATCTACTATGTAAGGGTTACATGCTAACATGCGTCTGGTACCCCGACGATGGTGGAAAGGGGCTGGAGGAACAAGGTCGTTCAATTCCCTCTCTCACACTCCAAAGTGTATTCTATAAAAAACAGATAAACAAGCAACTTTTCGACGGTGACTAAGGTTCTGAAGGTACCTGATGGTAAATATAAAAGTAGTGGTCCACGCCGCCACTGTCTAATAAATTTTGCTCACCTGGAAAATTGATTGGCCAAAATTAGCATAGACTCTAGTAAATTTACAGAATCAACTCGAATAAACTGAACAAATAAACCAAAACTTAATAAAGTCTTCATAGACTCATAAAATACATTTTGACAAATGTTATTGCCGTTCCCATATAAATAGCCTGGACCGGACTTGGTATGAATAAAGATGGAACCCATATCTCATACCTTAGCGACACATAACTTATGGGGTTGTAAATTGTCCCATATTATGACCCTTCGATTGCTACCGTATTTAAAATCTTAAGGCATCGCTTTAAGGTTTCGTTTCATTTATGTTGTAATTTTGCAAAGTATTGACAGTTTCCTTTTATATTGGAATAGTTGAGTTGGGTTTAGAGTTTGAGGTTGATTGAGAAAAGGTAATAGAATCACAGGGATAGTTTGGTGCTAAAAATATGTTTTTATTCATTTCATTTCATTAACTTAGTTTAATTTCGTAGTCGCGCAGAGTCTTAGAAGTCAAAATAAGCTTTGTTATTAAAATAAACTTACAAATAAACCCTTCGTAAACTTAATTCACCCGGGTTAAACCACCTAGGTGAATTAAATACTCGATTAAAGCACTTTTGAAGCGTATCTCAACTAAAAATACATATAGTTAAGGGAATAAGTACGTAAAATAATTGACAGTTGTTAATGTAATGCCATTGGTCGCGAAACACGATTCACTGATTTTGGCTCGATACATTTTAATATAGAAAAAACCACTTAAATTTTTTTAAGGTTGAAATTACTTAGAAACAATGTTAGGTATTCAAATTGAAATTGCTGTAAATAATGTGTATCATCAATATTTACAATCGTGTTAGTTAGTTAATTTAGTTCAACAATAAAAGCCCTAACTCAACCCATGTCTCAAACCTCAAACTTTACCAGTATTTGGTATCAAAACAGATTTCAGTAGTTGCCAACTAAACTTTTAAGTGGTAAAAAACTTCAAAACTCGAACGGGGAAGTCGGGCGTAGTTGGGAGTCGCCAACTTGTTAACTATCGCCGAATTGAAACTAGTTTCGTGTATAACTTAGATTATTTCGAAGCATTTCAAAGTTGGTGACGTTAAAAGTGGTTTGTTAGCAACGAGTTTTTCCTTTCATAATTGGCAGTACCTAACTTAATTAGTGTTAAACTGATTAAAACTTATGTTTAAGGTAATATGGAGTATGGGTAGTTTATGGGTGAGTACCCACTTAGGTTCGCGAACCTACGCGCTCCGCGAACCTAGAACAGTGCACCAAAGAAAATACTTTTTTTCACTTTGGATTTAGTGTGTAAACCAGGTTCGCATAAGTGTTCGCACACGTACACACTATGGCGCACTGTTGCAGCACAGGATATAAATTTTTTTTGCTACAGGTTCGCGGAGCGTGGAGTTTTGCGAACCTAAGTGGATACCCACCCTTAGATTAATAATGCAACTAGATTAAAAAAACTAATTTGAATTTTAAAAAGCCTCTTGTAGGTATATGTCCAAGCTAATAGCTACATGCACGTATATTAAATTATTACAAAAAAGTAAACTTTAGAAATTATTTAATGCTTTAAAGTCCAATGATTTATCGGTAGATTCGGTAGGTACCAATAGTAATTTCCGGCTATTTAAAGAATTTAAGAAGTTAGCCAACTTTGCCCTTTATACTTCAGTACCCGACTTCAAAGTAACCTAACCTGAAATTTCTTGTACATATTTTATTTTTTCTTTGCCAAGGATTTTCCTCATGACGCCTCTCACGTAAACCCGCATATTTGACCAAAAAGCTATAAGTTAACATATAAATGTGCCTGTATGTTTGGACGTGTTGCGCACTCGAGGATGTTATGAAAAATTTCTAAGCAATATCTCTAAGGGAGATAAAAACTATTGTGTTTTTTTTTTCTCTATATTGTTGGTGCTTTACGCTTGTTAGACTTAGATTATATTTGTTTGATTGATATTCTTTGAAAGTTTGTCTAGTTTCTGAGACATGTAATATATTTCTTCTCCACGTATAAAGAGTATATATTTTATGAGTAAACTACTTTCCACCAGATCCACAAATTGATTGTTTTTACCTTAATAAAAGATCTAGGTAGTAATCTACTATTTTCTAAAGAAGTATTACTAAAAGTTAGTGTTATTTGTTTGCTATCTGAACTTACCCTAATTCCAAGATCAAATTATTTATGTTACCAATACTTCAGAACAAATATTAGTGCTGAGTTCTAGTACAAGAGACAGGCTTATTATTATTTAATCAAACCACAAAGCGCTGTTCACACTGGATGGATTGTCGGCAGCTGACTGTGAGCGAGTGTTACAATTATCTTAAAAAAATTTCATACATTTTTAACTTTTTGTTCATAACTACCAACAATACGTTATTATGATATGGCGTCATGAAAAGTTTTGTGTAAAAATTGAAAAGTAAAAGAGTGATACATATTACGAACGAGTTGAGTTATTTGTTTACAAGATAAGATACTCATAAATTAACAAAACATAGTTTAATGGCACGTCGTATTATCACCATGGTGAGGATGAAAAATGCAGTCTGAATTCACGTTCAGTGGTGCTGAATGTGAGCCATAGTACGAATCAGCGCCACCATTTTTTGTGGATATTCCAAAGACTCGCACTAAGCGTTTTGCTTCAATTTTATTATCCGTACCGCTGGAGAGTAGAACTCCTTGCTCGAATCCGTGTTTCTCGATAGGTACAATCTGGGGACCTTCAAGTCGCGAGTGAATAAATACATTCTAGGTAAGCGCGTTTCATTGAAGATCGCATCATCGCTTACCATCAGGCGTGATAGCGGGCAAGCGCTTGCCTATCTATAAAATAATAGTCGGCGGCTGACATTCCGTCCAGTGTGAACATTGCCTTATCATAACTTATTATTAAATTATGTTCCATCTTAGTTTTGTATGCGCAGTGGGAGATCTCTTAATTATTGTGTACATTTATTATAAAAGTTAATCTAAGTATTTGTTCAGTAAGTTTGGCATTTTATTTGTATATAATATTAGTTTAGGAGTTTGGCAGTTTGTCATTCAAAGGCATTGCTTCTCAACCTTTTTAGTGAACAGCTCATTAATGATTATTTTTTATGATCACTTCTAAATACATTTACTTATTTTGTTTTATGATAGCTGGAAAGAAACTTATTTCGTTTTCACTAAACTTAAGAATCGCTTAAGTCTTGAGGAGCTCGGTGGTTTAGCGCCCGGCCTAGCGATTGCGGAGGTTAAGCAACGTTCGCAAGGGTCGGTCATGGGATGGGTGACCAAAAAATTATTATCTCGAGCTCCTCCGTGCTTCGGAAGGCACGTTAAGCCGTTAGTCCCGGCTGCATTTGCAGTCGTTAGCACCCACCAATCCGCATTGGGCCCGCGTGGTGGGTTATGGCCCGTCCTCCTTATCTACCCATAAGGAAGGCCTGTGCCCCAGCAGTGGGAACATTAAAAATGGTTGATGAGTCTTTTGCTAACTACGACTTGACCAAGTTGAGACGTTGCTGTCATGTCCCTTATTATCTTGGTCGAGTTGTAGTTAAGCAACGACTTAGGCGATTCTGAAGTTTAGTGAAAACGGGAGTAAGTATTTTTACTCAACATGAAAGATATGAAAACGAATGCGTTTTTTTATTGACTCAGAATTAGTAGTAAGTGTATATTGACCAGTTTTTTCCTCACCACTATACCGATTATCGCAACATTGCAGATTCTGTGAACGAAAAACTTATTTCTGCTTTTTTACATGTTATTCAACCCAACACAATCCCGAATGAACTGAAAATATAAAAGAAATTTTCTAGCAAATATCAAGAAATATTCCCTTTCCGTTCCACGCATATCAGATATTGAGAAACAAAAAAATAACAGGAATTCGTATGCATAGGTACGGCGAAGATAATCCCGAGGGACGCAACCTGGTATTTCTTTACGGCTTGTGTTTGACGATTTCCTTTTTGTTTTTTTTTAAATATCCTGTTAGATTTGTAGCTTATTCTCTCGAAGGCGATAAGAGGCATAACCATGGATTTATAGAGGGTTATGTGGTATTTACAAGAGTATACTTTCCAGGCGATTTCCAGATCGATTTACGTCAATTAGCGCTTTTTATCGATAATCGCTTGTAAAAACTAATCGCAAACTTAATTTCAATGAGGTGGCGATTCGATTTTACATTACTACACCATTATTAATATCAAAACCTCCTGTCAAATCAAATATCATCAGATATCGTCTCGTCAGTCATGGGTTTCATCGTGGTATCAGATGACGTAGGCAATCATACGGTCGCCGCTCGTACTAAAACACAAAGTCTATATAAAAATAACAATTAAAATAAAAGGTCACTCAATAGATACTAAAGGATATTGAACGAACACCTTTAATATACTGAGTCTGTTAAAAGTCTGATATTTTAATCAGAACTCTATGTGTCTCTAATAAGATCTAAATAAACCAAGCTGAAATTGTTTGCCACCTCTGGTTCACGGGTAAACATGTGTGGTTTTTAGACAGGGATGTCACTCAGTTCCGATTTTTTTTTACAAAAACATGTTTCTGATGATGTATGTGGTTCATTACTCTTGAACAGTTTTCTATCGGCCGTAGCTATCTCGCTTACTTAACAAACTGTTTAGGCCCCGCGCAGACAGAAAGAGTTTGGCTGCTCGAGTTCTGCATTCTGCATTCCGCGTTCTTTAATTGTACTAACTGGTTGCGCCTTCTCACTGCATGTCGTCTGTTTAAGTTACAAACGTTACAAAGAACGCGGGACACAGAACGCAGACAGAACTCGGAACAGCTGGACTCTTTCTGTCTGCGCGGGGTCTTTACTAATGAGGGCTTTGGGTTATGCGAAGTATTTGTAAATCAAAAGTAAAAGTAAAGAACTAGTCGCGGAAGAAGAAGGAACCAGGGCTGCCACATGGCAAATAAACTTACTGCTATCATAATGTTGCAATAGTCAGATTATTCCCAACAGTATAACGATATACCTACGATAACTACACTATTAGATTTGTAAACACAATACAATCTGTGGTGACTGACAGATGACATTTGAAACGTCACTTGATTTTGACAACTCTTCCTCTTTCCGGCCGCCGATATTTTGCTGTGTCTCAATTTTATATCTGAAATTAAATCTGCTCGAATCTTGCTCTGGCGTTTCCTTTTCATGCCTGTAACCCTTCAGGTTATGGGCCCAGAGCCTCGCGAAAGTATATCTATATTTATTTGCGTTACTTTGTTAATTTTCGTAAAAGTTCTAATAACCTCAACCGGACCACGCCAACCACATTTTGGTTACACATTGTCTTCGAGTTTAACGACGTGTCCTCGTGATTATGGCTTCAATTCCATCACCTATGATGGGACAGAACACTATAGAGAAATTGAGAGGTGCAGAAAATTATGGATCGTGGAAATTTACCATGAAGATGATTTTGATCCATGAGGAACTATGGCAGTTCGCTGAGCAGGAAGCGAGCGTTGAGACTGATATCAAAATTAAACAATTGGACCAGAAAGCACTGGCAAAAATTTGCCTGTCGGTGAATCCTTCGGTGTACCCATATATCAAGACTGCAAAAACTGCACATCAAGCGTGGAGTAGTCTACAGCAAGCATATGAAGACAAGGGCCTTTGCAGAAGACTGGGTCTATTACGACAACTTTTCTCAAGTAAGTTGGATCAATGCGAAAGCATGGAAGGCTATATTAATAGGATTACAGAACTGTCACAGAGCTTGTGCGATATAGATGCAGCTCTGGAAGATTCTTTTCTTGCCATCGTTTTATTGAGTGGGCTCACCACAGACTATGATCCCCTCATAATGGCACTAGAGAACTCTAACTTGACGCTTACAAGTGATGTAGTCAAGGCCAGATTAATCCAAGAACACCAGCGCAGGGAAGGTAAGACCGAGACCGAGTCAGCACTGGCAGCGCGGAAACCTCCAAAGTGTTTTAAATGCAAGAAAAGTGGTCATTTCTTCAAAGATTGCCCTAAAGGTCAACGGAAGCCACCGAGCGGGAAGAAGTACAACGTACCAGACAGCAATAAGGCATTGCTGACTGCACTCAGCGTAAAACTGTGTCGAAATGTGTGGTATATCGACAGCGGTGCCACCAGCCACATGACCAACAACAAGGACATTATGCAGGACTTCGTGCCAGGACAACCTCTAGATGTGAGTGTCGCTAACGGAGAGATACTGAAGACTGCGGGTCGAGGAAATGTAATAGTAAATTTAAAGAATTGTGTTAAAACCATAAGCGATGTATATTATGTACCAAATCTATCAGCAAATTTATTATCTGTTAGTAGTATGGTAAACAAAGGCTTTAAAGTAATTTTCAGTTCGACTGGTTGTCACATATATGATGATAAGGTTATAGTAGCTACTGCTTTTTGTAAGAATGGTATATATGAACTTGATACCATCGAAAAGCCTCCGTGCTTGGAGAGCAACAGTGTTTTGTTTCAAGGGGATAGGACACAGGAGGTGAACAGTAAGCAGACTCATCAGTTGACAACGAATAACAACTCATTAGTGTCAGTGGCAGGTAGTGATGATAATAAGGTGTCGCAGGAGACATCGGATTCTTTTTCAGAGACGTCTAGCCATGAACCAGATTCAAAATTGACTGCGAACGCCAGTCAAATAGCGATGACAACGCAAGAGGTGTGGCATCGTCGTCTCGGTCATCTCAACTCAAGGAGCATGGCATTACTTAAACAAGGTATGGTAAACGGAGTTAATTATAACAGTGATAATTTTGAACCTTGCATTGCTTGTATCGAGGGAAAACAGCATAAATTACCATTTCCCAAGAAAACATGTAGTAGGGCATCTGAAGTGTTAGGCTTAGTACACACTGATTTGTGTGGCCCAATTTCTACAAAATCATTCACTGGTTCAAGATATTTCTTGACGTTCATAGATGACTTTAGTAGAAAAACATTTGTCTATTTTGTGAAATCAAAAGATGATGTTTTTGAAGTATTTAAAATTTTTAAGGCATCAGTGGAAAATCAAACTAATAAAAAGATTAAAATATTGAGGAGTGATAACGGTGGGGAATACATTAATTCTAAATTTCAGGTGTATCTCAAACAAAATGGAATCAGGCACCAAACCACCGTGCCTCACTGTCCAGAACAAAATGGCGTTGCTGAGAGAGCAAACAGAACCATCATGGAGAAGGCAAGGTGCATGCTCAAGGACGCTGGTTTAGAGGACAAGTTTTGGGCGGAAGCGGTAAACACCGCTGTTCATCTGAAGAACAGGACACCAACCAAAGCCGTCATGGGAGTTACTCCAGAAGAAAAATGGAACCATAAAAAGGTCAACCTCAGTTATTTACGAGTTTTTGGTTGTGTAGCCTATGCGATGGTACAGAATCGTAAGAAATTAGATTCCAAAAGTAAACCTTACATCTTTGTTGGTTATTGTGAGGAGACCAAAGGGTATAGGTTGTTAGACCCTCACAAATCTTATCAGTGTATTAAAGCTAGGCACGTTACATTTTTAGAAAATAAATTTTTCTCTAAAATGTCACATGATGATAGTAAAATCATGAATGATGTATTCATGCATGAGCTCATTAATACCAAGGCTTCTGATAATGATGATAGTACATCTTTTGAATTATCGGAGACATCCACCTTGAGTCCTGAGCAATCTGATGACAGACGAGCACAGAGACAGAGCATAATATCGGTGGATGACTCCGAAAGTGATATTTCTATACCAAGTAATGATTCTGATGAAACTTACGTTCCAGGAGAGACGACACTGGCAGATATATCATCTGGTGACTCTTTCCACGAGGTGGAAAATAATCCCGAGACCAGCTTACTCGTCCGAGGAGTGTCGAGTGACTCGGAACCTGAGACGGTGCAAGAAGCACTAAGCAGCGCAGAAGCACAGGACTGGATCCAAGCAATGAAAGATGAGTATCAATCTTTTATTGAAAATAACTGTTGGACACTAACAGAAAGACCAAAAACTCAGAAAACTGTTAAATGTAAATGGGTTTTCAAAAGAAAGCTTGGTCTGGATGGCGAACTTTTGAGACATAAAGCCAGGTTAGTAGCCAAAGGTTATACTCAACAATATGGCATAGATTACCTAGAGACTTTCTCGCCTGTTGTGAGGTACTCTACGATCCGTACGCTACTCGCTTTAGCTGCAGAATATGAATTGGAAATTGAGCACATGGATGTAAAGACAGCATTCTTGCATGGTGATCTCCATGAGGACGTATACATGGAACAACCAGAGCACTTTGTTTTGAAAGATAGAAAACAATATGTTTATAAACTAAACAAGGCTATATATGGTTTAAAACAAGCTTCAAAATCTTGGTACGAGAAAATTAATGGAATTTTGATTGATAAACTTAATTTTTCAAAAATGTCTTCAGAACCATGTGTTTATTTCCAGCGTAATAACAATGAACTGATTATCATTGCTCTGTATGTTGACGATATCTTACTTTTTTCAAATCGACAAAGTTCAGCTAAAAAGACAGAAATAAAAGAAAAATTAATGTCAGAATTTAAGATGAAGGATCTTGGTCCAGTTCATCACATTTTAGGCATGAGAGTTTGTAAAACTAAAGAAAAAATCACTCTTGACCAATCTGGATACATAAACAGTATTCTGAAAAGATTTAACATGAGTGACTGTAAACCGGCAAAAACACCTATGGAAAAGGGCGAAAAACTGGAGTACATAAAGAACAATAAAGAAAATAGGACCTGTGAAAATGACTACAGAAATCTTATTGGTTGTCTTATGTATGTTTCAGTTTGCACACGGCCAGACATCACCCATGCTGTGAGTGTACTAAGTCAGTTTAACAACTGTTACACTGAGGCGCACTGGAAAGCGGCTAAACGTGTCTTACGTTATCTAAAAGGTACAATCGATTATTGTCTTTGTTTTCAGAAGGGAGGTCTAAATATCACTGGTTTTGTAGATGCAGATTGGGCAGCTAGTACAATCGATCGCAAATCGTATACAGGTTTTGTCTTTAAATTGGGTAATTCTGTAATATCATGGGAGAGTAGGAAACAGAAAACCGTTGCTCTATCAAGCACTGAGGCCGAGTACATGGCAATGTCAGATGCAACAAAAGAGGCTTTGTTTATTCATAATTTTCTGTATGACCTATTACATAAGTGTTGTTTAGTAACCATGTATAATGATAACCAGTCAGCTCAAAAACTGTGTACTAATTCTATGTATCATGCTAGAACAAAACACATTGATGTAAGACATCACTTTATTAGAGAAATATTAAACAAAGGTATTATTAATGTAATTTACTTATCAACAGATCAGATGACAGCTGATATCTTAACGAAACCTTTAACTATTGAAAAACATAATAGTTTTGTAAAAGAATTAGGGTTGTCCCCTTTTTGAATTGTTTATATGGAGTATGTGAAATAAAATATGTCTTTAACTTAGCATTTCCTGTTTTACATGTTATTTGTTAATGTGTTATATGTAATTTATAATTGCATAATATTTCATAAGATACATTTATCTTTGTTGTATAACTTAATGTAAGTAGTTGTTTCATTAAGGGCCAGCTCTGTATTTTAATTGTATTGGTTTAAGGGCCAGTATTAGATTTGTAAACACAATACAATCTGTGGTGACTGACAGATGACATTTGAAACGTCACTTGATTTTGACAACTCTTCCTCTTTCCGGCCGCCGATATTTTGCTGTGTCTCAATTTTATATCTGAAATTAAATCTGCTCGAATCTTGCTCTGGCGTTTCCTTTTCATGCCTGTAACCCTTCATACACCCATTCTTAAACGTGGTGCTCAATAAAATAGCTTTCGCATAAAAAAGTAACAAATTCCATTTTATCTCAACGTGTGGCTTAAATGCGTCAAAGGCCTTATCTTCGCCTGAGCTAGGCTTAGTAAAATATTTATTGCCGCGCTACGTTACTTTGAAGTTACTTACAACAGAAAACCACATGTTTTGCCAAACTCCATTCGCCAAACAAGAGTTTCTTAACGCTTAAATTGAATTTTCCGTAGGTAACTCGCTATGAGAGAGAATAAAAATCTAAACACAAATTATACACGTGGTTTTTAGATTTCCTCATCAACCTGACAACCTAGTCAGGATAATCAATATCGAGGAATTTGATTATCCCGACGGAGGTTTCTTAAAAACATAATAATATTCTGGTCGAAATCACTTAGATTCTCCGAAAGTTGCTCTAATTTCAAAAAACTGATTTCAGTAATTCCTGAATCCTTGACACAAGTCTTACAAAAAGTTGTAAAGTATTAAAACAATTTGATATACTAACATAATATATATTTTCTGTTTCAGGTATGTACCTGATTTTGTTATGCTGATTATTAGTTTTGTAAGTACATATCACACATAAGCGAATTTTAAATGAAACGCTGTTTTGTTATGCTGATTAGCAATTTGAGTATTGCACTGAGCGAATTTTAAATGAAACCATCAATTTATATAAGTCTATTAGCTGTCTGTAATGCCTATCTCTCTTTATTCCTTCCTTATTATTTCTTGTCTATATCCTCATCTTTAGTTACAGGATCAATTGATATCATTTCTCTTTCGTATTTATTTGCCATGTCTTCGATTCTTATTGTGTTATCATCAATAATTTGGACATAGGCAACAATCTACGACTCTTCATCATAATTTGTTTTCGCTATTAGTTCGCCAAAGGGTGGTTTATTAAATTTCATCGTTTTCCTCCTCTTTTGTTGTTCGTCAGCTTCCGGCGAAAATGTTATTTCCACTCACTGTTTGTTTGTGAAACGATAGACAGTTTTTTTATCTGTTGACGACGAAAATCGCTTATATTTTGTCAGTTGTATCAGAACAGCTCGTGAGTTTGTCAGGAGGAGAGATTCCTTTATCAAGTCTGTTTAATGTGAACAAAATCTTAGCGGAAATAGCACGTCTGAAGTTAAGGAGAATTTACTATTACTAGAGGCTCTGTAGGGTGTAGACCTCACGTTTCTGACATTTTAGGTCATTCTTCAAAATGGCTGAAATATTTTATGTGATATTTACGTTTTGAAAAATTTCGAAAAACTGAATCGACATAAAAAAATCTAAGTATTTAGTAATCGAACCTGCCCACAAAATTTCTTGAGAATCGGTTGAGAAATTCGGACATACATTTTTCGACTTCCGTGGTCGAGTGTTTTCAAGGCGTCACCATCTCTTGAGGACCCGGGTTCGATCCCCGGCTGGGTCTATGTAGATAATGAACTTTTGTATATTGGCTCACGTCTGGGTGTTTATGATACCACCGTTGTCTCTGATTTCCGTAACACAAGTGCTTTAGCTACTTACTTTGGAATCGGAGCAATGTATGTGATTTTGTCAAAATATTTATACGAAATATTTTTTTACCCAAACTGAGATGCAGAAGCTTCGCGCTCGCGCGATCACATACACAAAGGAGCTTGCATTGCTCTAGTTACGGCAACTTAAACGGTCCATTGTATATAACACTCATATAATTTGTAGTATCTCTTTTAGCCGACTAGATTCCAGGAATTCTAGAATGTTCTGGCGTTGGGAAATAATAGTTCCTTCAGGACAATTAAAGGTCTTTCCAAGTGGATGCTTTGTTTGTAGATGAGAGATCTACAACTGCTACGTATTTTGTGTTTAAAACACTTTTGTTTTGAGTTACATAAATATTAATTTGAAAACTTTATTTTTTTTACAGTGTTTGACGATATAACTCATCATTTCGTTTATGGGATATTTACATAGGTGACAAGCCGCACAACTTTCGCCGCGCGGCAAAAATCGACCGTGCCTTGCAATTCAGCCTAGGCCGCAGGTGACTGAACAAAATTATCTGATCCGGTATCCGGATCCCGGTCTAAAAACTACGTTATCACATATTGTTACCTAGGTTACGCCATCAACTACATAGACGACAGCGACGCCATCACCTGCGATTCAAGTTTGGAAGCGACTTGCTTGGTGATTAAAGTCGACTGTCACAGGTGGCTAAAATCGACCCATGTAAATAGCCCTTTATATTTTGAGAGCATTAGTTAAACACTTATGATAATTATTATTTGAAGATAACTACTAAAATCATAGCAAATATCAGCAACGAAAAATACATTTACAAAAAAAAAAACATTTATCTCACCAGAAGCGTTACCGTAACATGTCACTAAACACGATTTAAGGGCGAGGCCCAATATGGTTGGCTCACTCACAAGGCTATAAATCAATATCCCAATATTAAATAAAATTCCCCCTCATATATCTTATGAGGGCGTACTGTATAGAAAAACGGCCAAGATAACCCGACCTGCCTTACCTCCCGCAATACCAACAAATATGGAAGTAACCAACGCAAATTGGGGACTTGTAACAGTCCTGAATAAACTGGAGACGTCTTTCAAATGTACTAATACGGATTTAATATTAGGAATTATTGTTATTAGAATTTGTGTGAGCGTTTACAAATAGCGATTTATTATTGACTGAGATATATTTGATGCGTGTATATTTGAAATTGAAATTTGAATGCTATTGATTGAAAATATTCGAATGGTGACCCTGTTTTTGATATTACTTCTACATTAGGGTTGTCGTTCTGAAGTTACAAAAAGCTCCTAAAATTTTAAAGTCATCAGATAGAATGACTTGAAATTAAAGTCAAACATTCTTCCAAAATTTCCCCACTGGAACAATAAATCTTACTTATTGAAACCTATTCAAGATAAAGTTAAATAAATACATCTGATCTAATCATGATGTTGGCAACCCTAGGTGTATGTCTCTCTTGACTTTTTAGATGAATCTCATGTTTGGTATGGAATTTCTAATAAATTATTGGCTCTCCACTCACAATGAAAAGGGTATTCGAAAATTTCAAATGAACTGAAAGCATCGACTCTTTCACTCTATAGCATGTCTCATTTATGAATTTGTCATAAAAAATGTAAATGAAATATTTCTTCCAATGAGTAGTAGCTAAGTAGCAAAGCAACGTATTTTCATAAAGCTGTATGACTCCACAATATTGCTTAAACATTTCGGATAATCGATCAGTAAAAAAATACTAATATTGAAATAGTTACCTGAATTTACTTTCTACAACCAAAACTTTTTTTTCTTCTTACGTTAAAAAATACTAAGATTTCTACGAAAATGTTCGAAATTACCCCAAATGTACCTTGAACCCGAATCCATTACAAAAAGGTATACAAATAACGTATCGACTTCTCACTTCGAAATCGCTCACCGAAATGGCGGTCGATTTTAAGTAATAGTCCAATAGTAGTAATCTCGAAGATCGGGGGACAATTTGGGAATTCAATGGCCCGTATTACGATGACAAAAGGACCATTTCGCGACCCAATATTGTTGTAACGGTTTGCTATCCGTCAAACGCTGTATTTTGTTAGAAGGTGGGTTACTATGTGGAGAAAGGGTATGAGTATATGTTTTACTATATATGTTATAAGTAATACAGTTTCTGTGATGTTTTATTTATTGTATATTTTATTATCTAGCCTAAACCATAAGAATAAACAATACTACTAGAACGGACTCTTCTTTGTGCGAGTCCCAAATGCCGCCATTTATATAACTACTAGCGCCCACCCGCGGTTTCACCCGCGTGGTTCCCGTTCCCGTGGGAATATCGGGATAAAAAGTATCCTATGTTTTAATCTGGGCTATCTACTATCTGTGTGCCAAATTTCAACCAAATCCGTTCAGTAGTTTTTGCGTGATTGAGGAACAAACATCCAAACATCTAAACATCCAAACCCACAAACTTTCACATTTATAATATTAGTAGGAAGTAGGATTTCCCCCTTCACGTCGCTACCCCCCGCTGTCGTCCAAGCGTGTTTGCCAGGGTTACTTACTGTTAAATATTGCTTACGTTTAAAGATCATATCGCTAAAATATGAGTTTTTTTTTAGTTTAAAATCATTATTTTATTCTAGTTAGTAAATACAAAAATGAAATAATCACTTTTTCTGGGTATGTAAGTACTTACCTACTCCTGAGTTTGTATAAATAAAGTAAATACCTAAACATTTAGTATGGAAATTTTTGAACAAAAATGTACTTCTAAAACATTTTTAGGTTTTGATCTGCTTACTGTTTCGTTGTATTTCAACACGTAACGAGTTCCAAACCCAAACCCAATTATGAATATAGGTACGGTACGGTAGATATTTTCTTCATTCCTTTTATTTTATATTTTGGCACAGAACTTGTGTGACGATGTTTTTTTCACAAATGTACATCTTTTTTGATAAATACTCAGGTCAGGTCCATTTTATTAATTAGGTACTACGAAAACGAAATAATATTTTGATAATATTAAGTAGGTACTACTTACCTCATATCATCTTTGGGAAAACTAAAAAAACTTAATTGTGGCAATGTTTTCAAATTGTTTGCACAACCAAACACAGCACAATAACTAAGCGCCATTGTAATACAATTTAATTCTAAGATCTTACGCACAGAGAAAATATTACGGAACGCAAAAACAGGCAAACTCGCGTGCGGCAACGCCGCCGGCCCGACTGAGTATTCTGTTTAACGGACGCGCTAATATCGTGACCTTGAGCCCGTTCGGAGCGGGAGTGTCCGTTCTAGTAAGTTTTATTTATTCTTATGCCTAAACGCATGTTTAAAGCATAAAAAATGCATTAAAAGTCCATGTAATTATACCACCAAAGAGTCAGTCCTAAGTAAGTTCAATTAAATAACTAAAAAACGCTTTTTGGAGTTCCGTACCTCAAAAGAAAAAACGGAACCCTTATAGGATCACTTTGTTGTCCGTCTGTCTGTCTATCAAGACCCTTTATCTCAGGAACGCGTGGAGGTATCGAGTTGAAATTAAAACCCTAAACTCAAGTCTACTGTCCCTTGAAGCTGTGAAAAAATTAAACTTCTAAGTTTACGTAAAAGAAGATACGGCTCGTTTATGCAAAAAACGCATATTTCGACACTCTCAAGGGATTCAAAATTCATAGGGTAGAAGGGTACCTACATACTTCCCGTTGACCTAGAGCTATGAAATTTGGCATGTAAAATCCTCGACTACAAGCACAGAATACATATAGTACAACAGAAGCCGCATTCTGCAACATAATTTAATTAAATAACGACTCTTGCTGCGACTCAATAAGGCGCAATTCAGATCGCACACCGCTACAGCGGCTACAGTTATATTCACCTAGAAGTTTTCTCTCTTTCTATCGCGTAGCTCTCATCTCTTCTGACGCCGTTAGGGTTGTCGTCTTTTAAATGAACTGCGTAGCATTATATCATAAAAGGAAAGCGATTTTACGTACTATGGTTAAAGAAAATCTTACAATAATATTCGAACATTTCTATAATATTCAATAATCTAATTAGGTACCTACCTACCTATCTAGTTAGGTACCGTAAATATGGGATACATAAAAATAACAAAAGTCAACTTTTGGTACCTACCTACCTAGTTAGATAGGTAGGTACTTAGTTGTTTATTGTTACTTGTCCTATTTAGTTACCTATATAGTAAACAGTTCTTGTTTCTTGTGTCATACCTACAACACCTTTCACAAATTATGCTTTCTTACGAAATCAAATAATTGTCATTAATAATTTATTACGTAGTTAAGTAAGTAGGTACACACGACGGCACTTCAGACTATACATGTTGACCTTGAGACCGCCTTTATGCCCTACGACCTACCTACGTAGTAAAAGCTGTTTTTGCAGTTTAACTGTATGACCTGTAGTGTGAACCTACCTATTCTGTAAATAATTATTTCAATAAATAGTTGGGTGAAGATTGTTTAGCAACAAGGATTGTTTGGAAGTTTGAAAAACGTGAGGTTTGTATTCTTTTATTAGGGTTCCGTCGTCCGTACCCAAAGGGAAATAAACGGAACCGAATTTACCTTTGTTCGTCTCTCGGCAATGAAAAAAATGTCAATTTTTCATTTGTTTTTTTACTCTGACACCCATCCACTGCACAATAATTAGGTACGTGGTTTCGACATTTCGGCAAAGAAAATAAACACTATGATTTCGAGGAATAAGCGCGGGAAACGTGCGGTGCGAGCGCTCAGGCGGGCGTGCGGCGACCCCATAGAGTACATTATTATATGGGCGACCCAGATGTATCGTGGACGATACGCCGAACGGTAGGTGAATAACGCGTGGCCTTGAGCGAGTGATGGAGGCCTGCTACAAGTGCAGGGGAAAATCTGAAAACTAATAAGTACATTACATTTGTAATTAAATAATAAAAAATATAGTCCTTGTTTAAGTACTAACAAATTTGTACGGAACCCTCGGCGGGAGAGTCCGACTCGCACTTGCCCGGTTTTTTATGAAATGTTTTTTTATTGAGTTCCAGTGGTACTTATTACAATTAGAATGAGACTGGGATGTGACGGCATGGGATGAATACGGAATAACTCAATTTTGAGGGTCCAATGGGTACTGGCAGATCGTCTGAACCTTATAAAAAGTCTACTCAAAAAGGTAGGTAGTGTTCGTAGGTGGCACTAAGTGGGGGGTGGCACTAAGTGTCATTAAAAAGTCTGTATACATAGTGTTCCAAAACTTTGCCACACGGATCGATAGACCTAAAATATTAAAGATAGAAAATTTTACTGAAAGAAGACCTCATTTTGATTTTAAAAATAATTGGAACTGCATTTAAATTTTTGAAAAATCGCCTACCTTAACTGGGCATAATTGGAATTTAAATTTTATTTTTACTATACGGTTAGGCTTATTATTTTCTTGAATAACACAGCATCTTAAAATAAGGAAGACCATTTAAATTTTAATTAAGTATTACGTATTAAATTAAGTATCGTATCGTATACGATTTTTTTTGTAGTCTTCGAAAGCAGTTCCAATTATTTATTAAGATCAAAATGAAGCCATCTTTAAAAAAAATCATATCATCAATATTTAAGGTACTTTCTCTCTACGTGTCAAAGTTTTGGGACATCCTGTATACATGATACCTCTATTATTAAAGCACTCCTTCCAATTTATTCGTTCCTCCATTAATGAGAAACGTCTCTAAATTATTTCAGGCTGTATTTCGCCTCAACAAGGCTGTTTACGGAGCCTGAAGGTCCTTCAGGATTTATTAGGAATCCTGGAGGCATCTCCTCCCATTGTGAACGATCAAAGGAATTTCATTTAGCTTAGTATTGTCGGGACTGAATGCAGTTTTGAAAACGATGTTTTTTATACTTTTGTGTATAATTATTGTTGGAGACCGTTTTATAGTGTTTTTAGGGTTCTGTACCTCGAAAGGAAAAATCGGAACCTTTATAGGATCACTATGTTGTCCGTCTGTCTGTCATAACCCTGTATCTCGGGAACGCGTGGTGGTATCGAGTTGCTATTAAAACCATATACTTAGGTCTACAGTCCCTCGAAATTGTGAAAAAAAAAACTTCTAAGTTAACGCAAAAAAACACATATTTTGACACTCAAACGCATATCTCGATACTTCCCGTTGACCTAGAACTATGGCAAGTAATCAGGGTTGCAAAAAATCATGATTTTTTTATTTTAATCAATAAAATCAGTTTTTTTTTAAAAAATCGTGATTTTTTTGATTTTAATTAGGTTTTGCGACCATTACCCTAGTTTTTCTTGTGGGCAACATTTTTATTAAGGTAGAATTGATGTATAGTGCTGGCAACACCGCCAAAAAAGTAAAATGTCACATTGACCAGAAAAAGCGATTTGAGTTTTAAGTTTCAAGTGTTTATCCTACTAATATTATAAATGTGAAAGTTAGTGGGTTTGGATGTTTGATCCTCAATCACGCAAAAACTACTGAACGGATTTGGTTGAAATTTGGCACACAGATAGTAGATAGCCTAGTTTAAAACATAAAATACTTTTTATCTCGATAGTTCCACGGGAACGGGAACCACGCGGGTGAAACCTCGGGCGAAAACGCGGGCGGCCGCTAGTTTATTTATATTTCCGAAAATTTAATATCTGTCTGTCTATGCTACGGGCATCGCATGTAATGAATGAAAGTACCTAATCATTATTGTTATATTTTTACTGACACAAAAAATCTAATATTTGATTGTTGGTTTTTATTGCGATAAATAACTTAGTTTACACCTATCAAACTTTGTATTAATAATTTAATATTGTTTTCGAACATTACAGTTTATTAATATGCCCTCCCAGCGTTTAATTAATTATTTTTTCGGATTTTGATTTAAATCAGTGATTTTTATTTAAAAAATCATGCAATAAAAATCGTGATTTAAATCAACTTGATTTAAATCATGCAACCCTGCAAGCAATATCGTCTTATACTACAAGTATAGGGTAAAGTTTGAAAACTACACATTTGTATGTCATAATCTCATCCAAACGAGAGTTATAATGTTGTACTGAATTTTATAATGTAACTCTTTGGGCGTGGGCGCGGGCAGCCCGACATGCTCTCGCACTAGAGATGGGCAAAAGACCCGATTTAAATCCGACCACTGGGTTTAAACTCAATGAAATCCCACATTGTATGTTATAGAAACTTTTTACAGTTCTTTTATTTATATTGATATGTCAAATGTGACGTTTCTATGGAAACAATATATTGTCGAATCAACACAGAAAAATATTCAAAGGACGAGACATCTCTTATTTCTTCAGATTTTATTTAGTTCAACAAAATATTCTACATATGTAACTGGGTTCAAACCCAGAATCAGGTCCTTTGCCCATCTCTATCTCGCTGGGATATTGTGGTTACTATGACACTGGTTGTTATAATGTTGGCAGTAAGCTTACTGTTTCAAAACCTTTTATACAGAATTTAAAGCTTGGGTGTACCTATATAAATAAGTTCATTACCTTCGCAGTAATTTTATAAGAATTTTATGACTTATAAGTATGTATTATATGCAATGCCTATCGCTTTTTAACTAAATTGTTTTATCTCATGGACTTAAGATGGCTGCCATTTCAGAAATGTCAGATATGAAACATTAAGTCCCCCTTTAAGTACAAGTACTCATTTTTTTATCTCACTCACAAATTATATTATGTCATTTATTTCTGGAGATATTGTCGTATGTTAAGGGAGTTCACAAATAACAATATGCATATTCATAGAATATGCGACGTTTGTAACTCATAAACGTGGAGTTAAGAATATCGGATATGGCAAAAATCTAATTTATAAACGGAGAAGATTATTCTGGGTTGTCGGTCTATCACCCTTAAGGCTCCTATAGCCCGCAAGTGGCGCCCTCATCTAAATTAAATGTATTACTCGCTAAGTACATAATGTATCAAAAATTCATATATGTACAGACTGAGCTAAGGTTCTATAGTTTATTTACAAACAATAACCTCGGTAAAAAATGGTTTGCTTACTTGGAAAATCCTTAAATAAATAAGTTAAATCATGATATAACTTCATGAAGCTATCTAATAACTCAAAGGAAGGAAATATTAAATTAATGTTATTTACATTTTAGGGCACTTGAATAATATATTATAACAAGCTGATGCCCGCGACTTCGTCCATCATCATCATCATATCAGCCGCACGACACCCACTGCCGGGTATAGGCCTCCCCTAAGGATCTCCACGACGATCGGTCCTGCGCTGCCTGCATCCACTGGCTTCCCGCGACCTTCACCAGATCGTCGGTCCACCTTGTCGGGGGCCTACCCACGGAGCGTCGTCCGGTGCGCGGTCGCCATTCCAGAACCTTTCCGCCCCAACGGCCATCGGTTCTTCTCGCTATGTGTCCCGCCCATTGCCACTTCAGCTGAGCAATCCTTCGAGCGATGTCGGTTACTTTAGTTCTCCTGCGGATCTCCTCGTTTCTGATTCGATCACGGAGGGAAACGCCGAGCATGGCTCTCTCCATTGCACGCTGGGTGACCTTGAGCCTCCTTATGAGACCCATAGTTATCGACCACGTTTCACTGCCGTAAGTCATCACTGGCAACACACACTGTTCATAGACTTTCGTCTTGAGACACTGAGGTACTGAGAGGTACTTTCGTCTTGAGACACTGACTTCGTCGGAGCGTAATTATTTTTTTATCTTTAAAAATACAACTAAAGGCGCTATAAACTTACTTAAGTACTTATCACTATAAAAATATTTCAAACTGTTTTAAATAAGATAATTATTATACATACCACATCAACTGACACTAGTCACTCCGGGATCCTCGTAACAGACCTTCCATTGTAACTCAATAATTAATTTTATAATTTATGCGGCCGCAGGTTCTCGATACACGTACAATATTACAACGTACTGATCAATACGTATTGATCACCCAGTCTCAGCTGACAACCCTGCCCTGGACGATTGCGGAGGTTAAGCAATTTTTGCAAGGATCGGTCATACTTTGGGTGACCAAAAATGTATTATCTCGAGCTCCACCGTGCTCTTTCGTGTTTCAGAAAACACTAAGCCGTTGGTCCTGGCCATATTTGTAGTCATTAACATCCACCAATTCGCATTGGGCCCGGTTAGGTGATGGTGGGTTATATATGGCCCATCTTCCTTATCCCATACGGAAGGCCTGTGCCCCAATGGCTGATGACGAAGGCCCCTTGCCGAATGATTTGCAGCTTTCTGGTTGATCAGCAACATATTATTTTGAACATTACGGTAGCGGCAACTGTATAAATGGAATTAGTTTTAATGTAGTCCACATTCTTTTTATGTAGTCCACATTTATTTGGTTGTTATTGTTCCAAAAAATACCTGTGAAATGTACACAACCCTAGAATGAAATTAAAATATTCGCTGCTTTAAATAAAGAAAACTGGGTGTTAAAATTAATTATCTTGAATAAAAGAGCATGTCTTAAAATTGATATTCAATGCCAATACTAGTCCAACGCACATCTTGGATTTTAATTAAAGATATTATCGTGATTAAAATTTACTATAGCGTACTTCTTTTGAATAAAAAAGGTGAATTTCGTATAAATCCATACCAATTTCGTATATGTAGATTGTAAATAGCTTAGACATTTTAGTGATGTGATTATGGGTGGCATAAAGGTTTTTCCTGTTACTGTGTATTAGCCAATATAGTTTACTTATTAATATTTTTTATATAAATATTTTTTAAATATTGTAACAAAAAATATGATCTGATAAATTGGTTCTGTTTTAACCAAAGTACGTAGTTGCAGAGTTTACATAATTTCCAATTTCATAAAGTTTTTGTATTTACCTATACATATGTTTATTTTCCAATACACTATTCCTTTCATAATTGCACCTCACTCGCCTTTTAGTCCTATCTTTATTTATTTTTCACCCCAGGGTTGCCTGGAAGAGATTGCTGCTTAGCAATAACGCCTCCTCTAGTATACTTTTTCTCCGTAACTGTCCTTCTTTCTGCAATTCTTTTTTTGTGTGCAATAAAGTGTATTTTGTTAATATTAATCATAATTATTATTGTTTTTTTACTCTATTTTTATGTTAAGTTGTTCCGTTATCGAAATTCGCTTTTCCAATCGAACGCTATACCATTGTGGTTTTTTATTAAGGTTGAATTTCCGATACTTGCATTTTAAATTCCACAGTAAGTGCTTTCAGCTCTTTTCTCAATCTTAAAAGATAAAAGATCACTATCTCGAGCGAGCTTTTACGTCGAAATTTATCTTTAATTTGTTCTTATCTCCAATTCGGTACATGTTTAATGCATTAATGTGGTTGCGCTTTGTGCATTTGTAATACGTTGTTTGACCATGAAGGTTTGTATCAACAGTAGATTGCGAATCCTTGCTGCATTATCGTCAAATCTTAAAGTGATTTCCAAAGCACGGATAGCCTCGAGATAGTAAAGTTTTGGTTATCCCATGATACATTTTTGGGAACGAATGTGTTTACCTACTGAGCCATTAACTCAACTCAAAGTAATTTATTCAGTCTAGTCTGTTCGAGCACAGTACTTGTGAGTGTCGAAAAAGCTACGCCATCCATCGGTTGGCAAGCCCTGCGAGAGACTTCGTAACGAGAAGAACCGGCAAGAAACTCGTCAAGGGCTGCTTTTTTCTCCCCGTATAAATTTCATACAGAGTCATCAATTCGAAACTCAGAGTTCTAGCTACTTGATAATGTTATTCTATTTGTCATTGTGTATTGACAACATATAGTTTTTTTATTTAACTAATGAACCATTTCTTATTTTGGAAAACTGACAGTCACAAAATAGTTTCACGGTTATTAGTTTATTATTGTTTGACGTTATAGTGAAAACTTCGGTAGTGAAAACTTTTTTCTATAGGAAAAAATCGCAAAGTGACCTCCTTTTGTAGTTTTTTCAAAGCTGTGCCAAGCTTTGAAAAAACTACAAAAGGAGGTCACTGTGCGATTTTTTCCTATAGAAAAAAGTTTTCACTACCGAAGTTTTCACTATAATATTTCTCTCAATCACATAACTGAGTACTATAATCTACATAATTTTTTTGGGACCGATAAGTAATATTGTGTGAAATCGTTGATTAAAAATGTGTATTTACGTTGTACGGCCACTTAAAGGCACAACTGATATTTTTCGCTATTCTTCAATAGACCACCTAGTTGACTCATTTATTTTAATTAACGACCAATAACAATATGTAATTGGTTCGCATCAGATTTGTTCGATGCAAATCAGTCGGCCATTAGCATAGCGACCACATCGTTAGTGGTGGGAAAAATATATCGTTACTTGTCGATAGTTTTAATCGACTTATTGAAGTAACACGATTAACGTGATTCGGGTATTAGGGTTAGTGTTTATGTATTTGTTCGTTGTCGATTTCTATTAAGAGTTGATGATGGATTTTTGAAGTCATTTAGGAAGACAAGACAAAACATAATTTAGGGTCATAAGGTCAAGCACGTTTAGATACTAATTATTATTATTTATCATAATAAAAGAAAGCGTTTTTAAGTCTGACCCAAATTGAATTAATGAGTTTTTTTAGTATCATTGTGAGAAAGAAAGTAAAAATATCAGCTGTTTAGGAGCTTACAGAGAATAATGTACTTTTTTTATAATAAGCGTAAAGTTTAATTTTCCCGCATATGAAATTAACTCAAATAGTTCAATCTTTAAACTTTTAGATTTTTGCATTCACAATGCTATTTTTATATTAAGATGAATAAATAATGAAAAATATTAGAAGAAATCCCGTCTAAGTTGCTACGGGTGAGCCGATTTTTTCTAATATTTTTCATTATTTATTCATCTTAGTTCAATCTTATTCTATATGTAATAAATATAATGATCATGGTTCAAAAAAATTGTCTGTGTTAGCCCTAAAAACCTGCTTTTGTTTCCCTTCTGTGTGCACTGGGGACTTTAGCACTATAACGCTATGTTGTAGTGACAATCGGCTAATGTATAACTATGATTTATGGTATTCCCCCAACGATTGCTCCAGATCGGGCAGTATCTACCGTGCCCTACTTTTGAATCTCCAATATTTTTTAGCTCTTGCAACTTTAAATGTAACATGATATATTATACTCACTTAAATAGATATTTTATCATCTGCTACTCTGATGTTATAATGATAACGTTTAATTGGCGCTCTTCTTTTGTTTTTTTGTTGATTGATTTGATATGTCGTCACAGAATAGATATAAGTATGTCGTTTAAAAGGAATTATTGTTTTTTAAGAAATCTATTCCTATACCAACACTATTTTTGCACAGTTTTTCTCCCGCTTTTTCACCGAATAGATACATAATTGTTTTCCAGACGAGCCCGCGTGTGACATCCCATTTCAATTTGAATCACAAATCCGTTGTATAATTTTAAAACGACCTCGAAACTTCGCATGTTTTTCGGTACCGTACGAGAGACTGGTTGGTTTCGGCATACGATTTTTCGTTTAACAAAATTCGGATTCAGCCAACTTCGATTGCGGCTTTGTTCGGACGAAACTGTATTGTCTTTCTGATAAATATTCAAAAGAGAGGGATGATGTTGTGTTTTAAATCGTTTATGGTTTTTTGATTGCATTTGTTAAAGGATTTATTACTTTTGAGTGAGTAACGAACACTAATTAAGAGTCACATTTTTTTTATTCACAACAGGTTAGTGCTTGGCCTTCTCCTCACCTGATGTTAAGTGACGATAAGTCAAAGTCAAAGTCAAAGTCAAATAAGCTTTATTCAAATAAACTTAATTATTAAGTACTTTTGAATCGTCTATATTTTCCTACCACCCGTTCCAGACTTTTTTTAGCTGACAAGAAGAACGGGCGCAAGAAACTTATCAGCTGTAACAGCCATAAGTAACGATATTTACAAACTTGAATATAACGTTACCAGATAATTACAACAGGCCGAAGGTGGAAGCGCACTACACCCGGAATCCTCTCCACTGAGGAACTGGCTATCACTTACCTCTAACTGCCGGAACACAACAATTTTCAAATGGTTGTTATGGCGTCAGACTTAGGTAAGATGGTGGTACCTAGCCAGGCGGACTTGAAATGAGCCCTACCACCAACCGATTTATTAATATTAGCCAACACCACATTTACATTGTTCCGACTCCAAACTTAAGCGCTTGTGTAGTGAAAATTAGAGACAACGGTAGAACTTCAAACAGTAAAACCTAAGACAATATAGAAAGTTCGTTATTAAATTAACCCAGCCGAGGATCGAACCTGGGACCACAGAAATAGCGACACCTTGAAAACTGGTACTAACCACTCGACTGCGTAGGTCTCCAAAACGTCAGAATTTTGTCTTTAAATATGGCTGTTGAATTAGAAAATAATCAATTCGTATGTGACCTAGAAAATATCGATAAAAAAATTATTTTTACATCACTAGTAAGTTTTTGAATTTCCAATAGTTTTTATTTTATGTGTGTAGTTATTTATTCGGTTTTGATCCGTTTGAGATACGGCTTCAACGTCCTTCAAGCTTTTTTGTCCAAGCTAGTAAATCAAAGAATCCTTAGGAATGTAAATATTATTCGGTTAAATATTTAGATTGAGTACATTAATCTTTTAGCAACGATAAAATATTTAATGTGGTATTTACAAGAGGCGAATTGGCAGGCGAATAGTTCAAATAGTTGGTAGATCTTAGTTAATTTGGGCTTTTTATCGACAATCACTTGTAATTGTAAAATCTAATCGCAACCCTGATTTCAATGTGAGAGTGATTCGCAAGCGATTCGCCTACCAAGTCGACCCGTGTAAATACCACATTAGGGTCATGTAGGGTTGCCAGATGTCCGGTATTTAAGCGTACAGTCCGGTATTTTCGGGGCCTGTCTGGTAAAAAATAAATGGTCATACCGGACAGAACAATGTCCGGTATTTTGAGGAAAGTCGGTACTACTGGTCACAAGCGCCTACAAAAGTAGGCATATGAAATCCCTCAAACATGCATTATATTTTGTTACTAATTTAGTTGATTTATGTGATGTTGATTAATAAATAAAAAATATTAGTTTAAAAAACCCGTAATTTTTTGCGACCTAGCATTGGCGTTATGCCCCTTTTAACGGATTTTTGTTAACTTTGGACTATAAATAAATTAATAAATAATTTTTGGAAAACTCGCTAGTTTGTTAAGTCATTTAGGTTTTATTATATCTCCCTTTAATATAAAATTTTAGGTACCTACTGGACACCTTTTTCTAACTAAAACTATGATGAATTGCATATTTACATTATAATTATGATAAAAAAACCTTATTATATATAGATAGTCTGGCAAAATCTTGAAAGTTATCTCATAATTTTTTATTTTTCACCAATATTTGAAGAGGTGGAAATGTAAACCTTATTTTTCAATCATACGTATAAGAACGTTCAATCTAAAATTGAAAAGGCAGAATTTTAACCATATTCTCTGAAAGGAATTGATTTTATAGTAAGATTATAAGACTTAATTCTCATCCGAGAGGATTCAATTTTGCAAGGATACCTTAGTAAAGCCCTTTAAGGCTGAAGACAATCACAAAGGACTTATGGCACAAAAGAAATCACTCACTGAGGGATACAATGAGTGTTGCAAGGGAAAGGTCTAGGCCACAGTAGGGTGACAAACCAGAAACTTGATTTTAGTTTTTATACGCCTACGTCCCCTACGTTTCATAGCGTTACGTACATACAACATGCGTGTCTTATAAATAAAAGTCTTACTTCCTAAAATGGGTTACAAATTCATGTCGTCGAGTGCAAAATTCATTTTAAACTTGTACTGTGTTATTCAAAAAGCATAATTATAATATGTCATTTAGCCAATGTTTACTTAGCTAAACAGATGTTAAAATGACATTTGTGTGTTTTGCCTTTTTTAACGTTCATCATCATCATCATCATATCAGCCGCACGACACCCACTGCTGGGTATAGGCCTCCCCTAAGGATCTCCACGACGATCGGTCCTGCGCTGCCCGCATCCAGTGGCTTCCGGCAATCTTCACCAGATCGTCGGTCCACCTTGTCGGGGGCCTACCCACGGAGCGTCGGACGACGCTGCACGGTTGCCATTCCAGAACCTTTCCGCCCCCTTTTTACGTTCAAACTCAAATTATTTTGAAAGAAAGTGATAGAACAGAACAGAACATAATTATACTGAATAGCTAAAGATGGTTATTTTTTTATGAATAAGACGGTTATTTTGAGTAATTATTAAATCATAGGTATTAGGTACTTAGTTATACCATATTATGTTCTGTGTACATGCCTCTCTCATAATATGATAGCAAAACTGATCACGTTTATAGCAAAAGATACGGTTTTATGTAAGCTAAATTCCTGAATCTAAACAGCGTAGATATAAAAGCTGCGTTACTGGTTAAACTTTATGTGTGACTTACTCCTTAAAAGGTCTTCAGAAATGCACTTTTAAAGAAATGCCATATTGATCTATTGATACTTTAATGCCACTAATTTCACGTTTTTATTTCTTTAGGGTTGTTATTTTTTTAAAGGTTTTTTTAACCATCCACTTTATGAACCACCAGTTATGGCAAACAACAGAAACACCGTGTCTGACAATTAAATAAGTATAACTTATATTTATTTAATTACTTAATTAGGAATATCTTTCCGCTTTGCGCAAAATTTTCGACTGCGCCGTTTAAATAGTTTTAGGGAAATATGTGATTTATTTTTATTAATTAACATAGCATTTCGATTGTAACCTGAATTGTAGCATATCAATAGAAGCTGATTTTACTCTAAAACGATCCAATTATAATTTAAAATATTGATACGAAACTAAAGTTCATTAATGAACTAGTTTAACTCTCCCATTTGTATGCTAAAATAATGTACTAAAGATAAAAAGCATCAAGGAAATTAAAATATAAAATATGTTTTGTACTAAATTAGAACAAAACATTAGAATATTCTCGATTGAAACTCGATCTGAGACCACCGAGTTTATTAAAACGATTTATCGTTTTTAAAAATAGTTTCACATCGAAATGGTCAATAAACATCTTATATCACTTTGTTACTCCTACGTAAGCCTTAATTTCCAAATTAATTACAAAAGGATCCATAACGATAGTTCGTGATTAGAAAAACATTGTTATTGTTGTTTAATTTATTCGAAGACAGATTTGTGTGGGATGTAGCAGTTTCCAGAGGTCGTAAATAAATGGTTATAACATCAGATAGAGCTTAAAAAATTTAGTTTTTCTCAAATAAGTACTATCGACAATCGACTACACTTCCGATATACCGGTTAAAATCGCTTGCACGCCGCGCCCTCACTAACATACGTTTAGTTCGTACAGGGGTGATACGCGGGACGCGGGCACACATTTTTTTCTGCAAAGTGATAGCACATGAGTTGCCAATCGTACGTACAAAGAGCCTAACATTCTATGATTCGAATGATTTATCAGTATATAATAGAATAATATATTTATTATAATGACCGTAATAAAAAGCGGATAAAAAACGGATAAAAATATATAAGCGGATAAAAAACGGATCTAAATATTATTGATAACATCAAAAATAGTTTATAAAAGAGTATAAAAGAGAGAAAAGTTTTTAGTTTATAAAAGAGCCTCCAAAAAGTAAAATCGCTAGTAGGTATTCATTGTCTAAGCACGTTAGGACTAATGTACGTTAGGACTAATGTACGTTAGTACTATTAACATATTCTGTGCTAATGTTTAGTTTTAGACTAAATGACAGATCATAAAGCTGTTACAATATGTTAATTAAGTACTCCGCGTTTTAAGTTACTTGTAATTCGTTTTAGTTAACTCAAGTAATTTTAAGAAATATTGATAATTTTGGCTATTTCCTTATACGAAACTCTTCCGATAAAATATTGACGTTTCAATTTTAGTATGTGACACAAAAAGGCTGACAACCCCTGTCGATTAGTAGTGACGTCGGCCATTTTGTCCAATCACGGCACATGCCGCTTGAGGGCAATTGTAGTGGTTTTCAAACTATGTATAACATTTTATTTTACAATAAAAATATGTAAATAACTTTACTCATTATATATAGGTAATAAGCTACCTAGATGATAAACGTAAAAAAAGGGAAATTTAAAAAAATATGACAAAATGGGTTATACTAATTATCTTAGTTTTATCACACTAGCGGCCGCTCGCGACTTCGTCTACGTGGAAAATATTTTGCTATCCCTCGGGAAAAGTACTTTTTTCTGGATGAAAGGTACCCTTTGTCCTTCTCTGTGCCCCTGGTAAGTGTATGCAAAATTTCATGATGATCGGTTCAGTAGTTACGTTCCGCCGTACATTTAACTGGCTAGACCACCTTGTCACTGGAGACGAAAAGTGGGTTCTCTATGTTAACCATACACGTAAGCGCCAGTGGCTGGGCCGTGAAGAACCAGGAAAATCTACGCCAAAATACGATCCTCATGTTCGTAAAGTTCGTAATGCTCTCAGTTTGGTGGGATGTATATGGAGTCATAAACTGGGAATTTCTTCCTACTAATACCACAATCACAGCAACATACTATTGTAATCGACTTGAAAATCTGAAGTTTGAAATCGGTCGTAAACGTCCACAACATGACAAAATATTTTTCCTCCATGACAATGCTCGGCCGCATATTGCTAAGAGTACCCGATTAAAATTACTGGAGCTTAATTAGAAAATAATACCCCACCCACTATTTTCACCAGACCTAGCACTAACTGATTTCAGTTTATTCCGATCACTAAGCAACCATTTACGGGAAAAAAACTTTGATAATGAATCACAGTTGCGACAATTTATAGACGAGTTTTTCAACGCCAAACCATTGAAGTTTTACAGGGATGCCATCCACTCTCTGCCGAATCGATGGCGAATGGTAGGAGATAATTACGGTGCCTATATTGTAGATTAATAATAATAATTTAATAAATAAATTATTACTAATAGGAAGTTATGTGTTCAGCTCATTATTTATTAGCCAACCCAATAGTAAGGATACCGGAACATAACACGTTAGTACTATTATTATATATTCTGTGACATAACTTGGCAAGACCATCGGCAAGAGAAAGTCACAGAATATATATTAGTACTAAACAAAGTGAGATAAAAGTTGCGCAGCAGCTACAAACACTTAATTTGGCGCATTTTTTGTATCATATTTGTCTGACCAAGTTATGTGACGGCACCTATGCTAGCGCTCCTCCTTCTTTTTTAAAAACAGGTTCCCCAAATTAAATCTTACTAACATATTCCGAGCAGCTGACATAATAAACCGATACTTTGATTTTGAAGTTTATGAATTCTCTCTTATTGAGTACCTCAATCTATATATATATAAAATTCAAAGTCCTGACTGAGTGAGATATCAACGCACAGCCCAAACTACTGAACCTAGAGACTTGAAATTTTACACACAGGTACCTTATACAGTGTAGGCATCCACTAAGGAAGGATTTTTGAAAATTCCATCCCTAAGGGGATGAAATAAGGGATGAAAGTTTGTATGAAAGTCCCTCAGTTTTGAAGCTAGGATCTTCAAATTTTGTGTTTAGGCTGATGATTGAAAATAAATAAATACCTGTCTCAGCGTTTTCCAAAATTCTACCCCCGAAGGGGTGAAAAGGGGGATGAAGTTGTGTTTAGAAGATAATCCTTTATTTTTGAAGTAAAAATCGCTTAATTTGAAATTTAGGCTTATGGATGGAAATCTAACGCAACGCATATTATATTGGTATAATTTCAACCCCCATGGTGATGAAATGGGGGTGCAATGGGGTAAATGGATGTCGTTATTGGGGTTTTCTGGGTTGACGATTGCGAAAATAACATTTATTTTGAAGTCCAACACGGTGGACATGATTTAACCCCTAAAGGGGTGAAAATGGGGTTCAAATTTTGTATGGAAAATCAATATGAAATAGACAGTACAACTTTAAACTTCGTAGGAGCACGTCTAAAAATAAATCTACATATATTTTGTTATTTTGAAAATCAACCCCGTAGGGGGTAAATGGGGTAAGTAAACATAAAAATCGATATGGATGTCGTTCTTGAGGTTTTATGGGATAGTGATTGCGAAAATGACATTTATTTTGAAGTCCAACACGGTGGACATGATTTAACCCCTAAAGGGGTGAAATCGGGGTTCTTATTTTGTATGGGAAAATAATATTAAATAGACACTACAACTTTAAAATTCGTTGGAACACATCTAAAAATTATATATTTTGTTATTTTGAAAATCATCCCTTAGGGGTAAATGGGATAAGTAAACATGAAAATCGATGTGGATGTCGTTTTTGAGGTTTTATGGGATGGTGATTGCGAAAATGACATTAATTTATAGTCCAACAAGGTGGACATGATTTTAACCCCTACAGGGTTTCAAATTTTGCATGGAAAAAGAATATGAAATAGATATTACAATTTTAAATTACAATTTTAAAATTCGTAGGAGCACGTCTAGAAATAAATAGGCAATTACATACCTATTTTGTTATTTTGAAAATCATTCCTTAGAGGTACTTAAATGGGGTAAGTAAACATGAAAATCGATGTGGATGTCGTTTTTGAGCTTTTAAGGGGACAGGGACGGGGACAAGATACCTACTAATATCTCTGTACCAATTCTGATAATTGTAAAAAACTAGCTTCCGCCCGCGACTTCGTCCGCGTGGATATTAGAGAAAATCCTTAGGGAACCTTCAACCAGGATCCGACCAGCCGTTTTTACGCGATTAGGCGGGTCCCCACCAAGCGAGCAGCCTCGTGCGAGGCCCGCCTCACGAGGCAAACGTCTTGCCTCGCGAGGCAGCGCGCTTGGTGGGGACCCGCCTAATCGCGTAAAAACGGCTGGTCGGATCCTGGTTGAAGGTTCCCTAAGGATTTTCTCTAATATCCACGCGGACGAAGTCGCGGGCGGAAGCTAGTAAAATATAAAACAATACGCGCGAAAAAAAATCATAAGCAAATTCTTCTCATTCAAGTGGCTATTGTTTTAATACAATTCAAAAGCATCCAATAAGCACTGGCTTATTATCGAAATGTTGAGAACCACTGCCCCAAATACTTCAATTGACGAAGAGTATTCTTCAAACATATCTAAAGATCTTCAATTGTCACTCCATTTGACATTCTTAAGTGGCATTTGACATGCTTGTAACACACTCTATTTTGGACCTTATGTCTTACATGCTAGTACATATTAATAATGCATGTTTTATTATAGCATTGGGTTATGTTAAACGTGCCCTTAAATCGATCGATCGCTTCTATTCGAATATTACCAATTAATGATTTGTTTTGTTTATAATTATTTCCTTGGCATTTGGTTGTGAGATTTCAATCGTGTCGTGGGTTGTCGGTTCGATTCTTGGTTACAACCTTGGTAGTGTTGTAGTTGTAGCCCACATGACTGTATAACAACTATTTATCATCAACTAAATATAAATAAATAAAGTAATAAAGATATAACTTTTAAAGTATGATTAACTTTTCAAGTTGGATGATAATTAAGTATGCGGTGTTGTATCAAACAACATTATTATTAGTGACCGACCGAAGTTTCGGTTTCGGCCAGTTTGGGCCAAAAAACTAGTTTCGGCAACAGTTTTGGTTTGTAAAAAATCATCTACCCTACCACCAACCATATATGTGTAAAAATTCAACGTCACTTTTATGTGCGAATACAAGTTTCGGTTGCGGCCGAAACTGAACCCGGGGCCGAAAGTTCGGTTTCGGTTTCGGCCGGACACTGATTATTATTTATAAAAGTAAGCATTTCAAAAACTTGACTGTACCTAATTCAGACTCTTAAACTAAAAACAATCACTGCCCCTAAATCCAAGGCGGTCTCAAATCCCTCAAAATGGCCTCTCATCAAATCCTGCGCCTTACTTAACCCCAACTTGTTAGGTAATTTAAGGTGCTAAGTTACCAACTTGTCATCGCCTATTGGGCAGGTTAACTTAGTTCGCTAACTTGTAAGTAGTCTTCAAGGCGTCGGATACTATCATATTTTAAGGATTAAACTTAGATTGTTAAGAACGGATACTTACTTAAGTTTTAAGATTGAATTTATTAATAACTTTTGACGCAGGAAAATATCTTAACTTTTAACGACTCGATTGCTCAATACGCTCGGATTGGAAAAGGCTGTGGGTTCGATTCCTGAGTTCTAAGTTATACTCTACCTAGTTGTTGTTTTTTCTAGCAGAGCAGTGGTTTAACGCCTGGTCCTGCGGTTGCAGAAGTTAAGCAACTTTCGCAAGGGTGGGTCATGCGATGGGTGACCAAAAATGTATTATCTTAAGCCTCCATGCTTCGGAAGGCACGTTAAGCCGTTGGTCCCAGCTGCATTTGCAGTCGTTAACACCCACCAATCCGCATTTGGCCTGAGTGGTGGGTTATGGGCCATAACCCACCACGCAGGCCATAACTTATAGCGCATCCTCCTTATACAAAGAAAAGGACGGCCTGTGCTGAAAATAATGGCTGATGTCAAATACATAGTTTCTTTTTAAACGATAAAATGCAATTTTTCAAAGGTTTCTTGATTGGATAAAGTTTTAGAATGTTTCTATTTGCTATAATATTAAGACTTATTTTCCGACATGGTCGCAGGCTACTAAAGTTTACAATTTGTGAGGCTAGAATAAATTGGTTACTTTAATTTAACTACCTAGTAGATAACTGGAAAAATTAACCAGCAACTACCTACTAACTAAGCTTTTTTTGTCAGTAAGTGTAGTAGTTTTATCCAGGATTTAGCATATTGACCATCAGCCATATTATTTAATGTCCCCATTGCAGGGGCACAGACCTTCCGCATGGATAAGGAGGATGGACCATAGGATAACCCATCACTCGGGCCCAATGCGGTTTGGTGGATGTAAACGACTTCATATGCAGCCGGGACCAACGGCTTAAAATGCTTTCCGAAGCACGGAGGAGTTCGAAATAGTACCTACATTTTTGGTCACCCATCCCATGACCAACCCTTGCAAAAGTTCAGGCGCTAAACCACTGCGCCATCAAGCTCTTTTAATATCGTATAACAAAAGAGGAAAAGTTGCCCTAAGATTTCCTCCCTTAATACCGACCTAGACACTACACTCATTATCCCTTACCCTTGTCATAACGAAGATTCATTGGTTTTTAGTTTCATGTCAAATCATATTGTGAGGAAAGCCATTTATGAAAACATAATACAAGCGTCTGAAGAAGCTTACTTAAGTTATCCTAACCTAAACAGAAGGGAATCAAAAAAGTTTTTAATTACGATTGAAGTTGCAGAAATCACCTTTAGATTCTTTAGCTAAGAACTTGTTCATGAAAATGGAAGTAAAGAAATATTCATATTAATCTTAAGCACATACTACAATTACACTGCAGAAAGTAGGTCTCTTTTATAGGAGAATGTTACCATAATTTAATGCCTTGCAAGTGGGTTAGAAATTGTTTTCATCGAAAAACGCTACTTCTATCCACGGAGGTTTTGGATGTATACTATATCTTCATCATCATCATATCAGACTCATAACACCAACTGTATAGGACTATTATGTATTCTGTGGTATAGGCCTCCCCCAAGAATCACTACAACGATCGGTCCTGCGCTGCCCGCATGCAGCGGCCTTCCGCGAACTTCACCCTGACGTCTCGGTCCACCTTGTCGGGGTCTACCCACGGAGCGTCGTCCGATGCGTTGTAGCCATTCCAGAACCTTTCCGCCACAATGGCCATCGGTTCTTCTCGCTTTGTGTCCAGCCCATTGCCACTTCAGCTGAGCAATCCTCCGAACGATGTTGGTTACTTTAGTCCTCCTACGGATCTCCTCATTTCTGATTCGATCATGCAGGGAAAGACTACCTAACTCCTAATTATTTGTTGGCTTCTACTACGACACCCATAAGTGTCAAGGGTTTGAGCTATTCAACTTTGCCGGATGGCATATATAGTAAGAAAGTAAATATTATTAAAACTCCATAAGATTTTCCGCTCATTTTTATGAAAAATCAGAGAGCTTTCATTCAATGTTCTAAATAGCTTTGTTCCTATTCACTAAATTAGAATAGACAGCTTTTTTAATCATAACTGATTAACAGTAAACAGCAGCTATAAATCAGAATTAACATCGTTTTTTATCAATGCAACGCAAGCGAGATAATAATAAAAAGTGAACAAAATGCAAATCATTGTCTGTTCATTCATATAAAGGTCTAGTCAGACTACGAGCAACGCGCGACGCGACGGCAGCATGCATACTAGCAGGGGGTCAAGTCTGCTATTGTTAACATCAATATCGTGTTTCAAAATGGTGTTTGAATGGTAATGCTTTTTGACACAGTTCTTGTATTTTAAACCCAAAACCGAAACACAATGTGTTACGGGTTTGGGTTTAAGAAACACAATGTGTTTCGATTTTGGATTTATAAACCAAGAACTCTGTCAAAAGGCATTACCATCCAAACACCATTGAAACACGATTATGGCGTTAACAATATTATAGCAGACTTGACCCCCGTTGTGATGTGAACTGGTTAATATAGAAAATGTCACACAGAGGGCGGTGCTCGACGATTGTATACTAACTATAATAATTAATTTACCAATCCATTGATTTCGATTTTCATACATAGGTGCACTTACCACTATAAATTTCTATGTTGACGAAAACCATTCTCTTGAATTCAAGAGTATTTTAATGCATTGGACGATTTCAATTCCAATCGCCTTAGTTCACTTAGTGATCGCAAAATAATGCGACGCTCTGGTAACGCAAATCAAGAGTACGAAACGTTACAATTCCTATGTCGATCAATTTGATTTCAATAAGTAGCAGACCTTCAATAAAGAACCGACCTTTTTCACCGTCTCGCACTTGCTGTGTGACATCTCCTCTTTTGGCTGGTACACAAATTACGACTAACTGTACTTCGCGTCACCGACGCAACGACAGCAAGCTGTCTGAACGGACCCTAAAGCATCTGCATAATTAGATAAGTGACCGAATGAATCAGTGGAGTGAACAGACCGACTCATTCGTTCATTTGGCGCGAAATTTATTCCTTTTATTGTTTTATAAAACCTTTTTGTTTCAAAAATCTTTTTACAATTATGTTCGGTTTCATTTACAATGGCTGGGTTGTTAGTCAGTTTTCACGTTTAATATTTGTTCGTTTTTTAATATATCCTTTTGATTTACTTCGTGGAAGCCAAAATTATTCATTTGTGAAACTTATGCACATTTTATTTTCATTAAACTCTTTCTGTGCGTATTTTGTTGGAACTCAACTCTTTTACTGTTATTGAAATAAGTATTGCAGACGGGTATACAATAGCTTTTTGTAGTTTATAGTTTAGCAATGATTAGTGACACATTGTTTTTAATGTCAAACAGAAGTACTTTGCCAGAGAGTCATCGGTGTTATAAATTCGCTTCAAAACCATGATTAGAATTAATGATTAACTGTTATATAAATATCAAAGCACATTATAATCACATCACATTGCAAACAATTCTTTTTTTTTATCCCTTACTATTAAATCGTCCATTCAATCACAATTAATAAAAAATGCAACGTCACTAAAACATTCCGTTTCACGTGACAGTACAATTACAAATATAGAGGACGCCACTTTATCAAATTACAGAGGTGCTGGGTTTTGTGTGACGTGACAGAGGCGCGACTCATTCGCGAATGAATGAATGACATTATCTTATAATATCGTTAATTTCGGCTAGTGGTTAGGGTGCTTAACAGTTTTGAGAATGTCATGTTAGTTGATAAGATAAATAATAAAATAGATTTTACTAGCTTTTGCCCACGACTTTGTTCACGTGGAAATACTTCGTTTTTGTGGTAAGTGTTTAGCTTTTGCACGCGACATACAATAAAGCGTCAATTTTATTATTTATAATTAATGTCAGTAAACCGCATTGTAATGGCGGAAAAGCAACTTTAAGTGATTTTTGTATCCGTTGGGAAAAGTATATTTTTCTGGATGAAAGGTTGACTAATTGGCGTAACAACCAAACAAACAGTCTTACTTTCGCATTTATAATATTAGTTAGGATTTTGTTAATAAACATTTATCGCTCGTGGGCGTGGGCAAGCTCCCTTATTACTGAAAGAAAACCGCTGAAATCTCCAACCAAGACAGTTAACCCTAAACATAGTGTATGTAATTTCCATTGTCACCCCGCTAGTAATGTTTTCAGGAAACCAGGAATCACATCCCACTTCACCTAAATATCAACCTATCTGGAATCTCGCGTAAAGATGTACCCCGTACGTTAAGACCCTGGTCCATTATACCCTATTTAGATAACAGACCACAGCCTAAATTTATAGCTGCGCCATTTAAATGATTCTCGCAGTTGATAAAAGTGGCCTTTGTTTTGGAGAAATACGACAAATGGAAATGTCTTCTTTACGCTCTGAGTAACTGTTAACTCACTTTTGGTAACAATGCTAAAAGTCATTGGTTTTCGTTTTTATAGCCGTTTTAAGTAAACTGACTTTAGCTTATGGCTTTATATTTAAGTTATTTTTAAGTATTGTTTATTAAAACTGGCTGGCTAAACATTCGCATTTATTTAAACTCCTCTCAAGCAACTTCAACTTCTATAGTAGATTATGTATTGTCTTTTATTAAAAACGAACTAGACCATAGTTTTATTCGCCGACAAACTGTTATGCAGTTTGGCGAAAGTGGTTTTTAAATTGTATTGTATCCTTTTTACGCAATGTCTTTCCCCGTGGTACAATCTATCTCTTTACCAAAATTAATCAAAATTCAGTGTTCATGTGTCATTCAAGATTCAGTGTTTAGGTGTGAAAAGGCAACAAACACACGGAGTTGCTTTCACATATAATTTTTCATTATGGAGTGGGTAAACTCCTCGTCTCTACTCTGTGGAAATACGGCACGAACATAATTCCACATGAGTGATTTCAAGCTCGTTATTGTTCGCATACATATCCTAAACAAATATATTGTTGCGAAACATACTTGAGTTCAGAGCTCGACGGCAATGTGTACTTGATCTCAGACCCTTTTGAATATAAAATGTTGAGTAAGTTGAAAAGTTGGGTCTTTTTTCTTGATATTTTTATCCGGTGACCGAGATGGATTAGATGTTACAGACAATGGAAACCAGATGGCCTTGGGTTCGTATCTTAGGTGTATTTTTAGTGGGTGCAGTCGTAGTTTTGAATATTTAGGTTTTATGCGGCATCATGCGTTACTGCAGTTTAAAAAGTTTACTTACAAACTGTATTGCCCAATCTTATTCCGCCATCTCCCTTTTTCGATCGGACAACCAGACGAACTAATCAGCGCCACCATTTTTGGTGGATATTCTAATACTCGGACTAAGCGTCAAATTTTTTCATTATACCGCTAGAGAGTGGAATTCTTTACCCGTCTGTGTTTCCTGATAGGTACACCGGTAGAGCCTCGTCGGTGTATCGTAGAGGAATGAGGGCAGTCTAGGGGCCTTCAGTCGCGAGGGAATATGCTATTTCTAGGCAAACGCGTTTCATCATAGAACGCATCAAGCACTTGGCTATTTAAAATAAATAAAACACTGTATTTAAATGACGCATGATATAACACGCCAACAACGCAAATACGCGCGTGTTCTTCCTAAAATCTGCATGTTCATCACATACTGCCACAGTGTGTGATTAACTTAGGAGAAAGGTGTAAATAATGGATTTATAAGGTCAACCAACGAATTCTATAAATTACATAAATAGTCAGCTGATCCATTTTTTTAAGAGCTAACCTTAAGTACTAAGTAAACCCTGTTTACAAGTAGACATATACTTACTTTAATCTTTGAAGTTAACAAATAAATTGAAATCTGTTTACCCTGTATTCCAATTTTAAAGTCGCTTCGTTTTAACACTTTTTTTAAAGTACTAATTCGATATTCTTGAACCTAAAATTAATACTTAAAATTAATTAGTACTAGGTGTACACTAAGTAAGTATGCAGTTCGCAAGTGTCTCAGTTAATTAACCCGTTATCGGCTACGTCCGGGTCCCCCGGGCGGAACTGACCGGTTACCGGACGTCTCGGAAACCGGACGATTTGATACCGACTAGTGCCAGGTTAACTGAGACTTTTTAATGACAAACTCTCTAGGAACATCTGAAGAATTTCAGGAGATTTAGTTAAAAGCAGATTTAATAATTTTATTAATATTGTTAGTTATTGCGCCATATTGTTATCAGACAGTAAATTCTACAACGAAGTCCGCAAGTTGAATATTACAGTTTTCAAACAATATCTGATTCAAATAAAATCAGATTGAATTTCAGAAAACTTGTTTGTATGGAAAACCATATAGTGGCCCGTATTTTCTTTTCTTCAGTATACTTACATAAAATTTTCTTTTGTGTACCTGTTATCAAATAGCAAATAAATATGCAATGCATAGTGTAACAACTGTAACTTATGATCACATTTTCTGTTGACACTTTCTTTAGTTTCATTAATTAATAAACAAATTACTCTCATCAATCATCAAATCTTTCGCAGGCCAGTACTTAGTCATCTAAAAACTTTCCAAAAAAGTTGAAGATTTATCCTCAGAAATACATCAAAGTCCCCTCTTCAGAGTTAATTAATCCGTTATCGCAACCAGCGCTACCCCCGGGAACGGGTTAACCGGTTAACCGGACACTTTGGAATAACCGGATGATTTGACAATGTCATCCGGAATCTGTGAGGAAAGAATGGTGCTTATTTCGCTGTTTATGACCGTTGAATTAAAATAATTTACAAATAAGAATTTGGCACTGAATGACGGAGAAAATATTAAGCCACATCTTTATTTACTTAATTATAAACTAACAGCTTCATTCATAAAAACAAACTAAAATAATTTATAGGAGGCTTATGAAGTGATTTATTCCTTTTACTCGTTTGAAAAATTATAAAGATAAAACATATTTTAACGGTGCCAATAGCTAAAGTAGAATTATTAGGCGTTTATGAATAAAGCCGTATTCTCTTGACATATTATTTAAATAAAAATATTTGTGCATCTCTGCAATAAGGTAGGCAAGTATATTAATTAGGAGATTCTATTTTTACCGAAAATGAGTTTATTTACACTACTGCGTTAGATATTATTTTATGACTTTTTTCTATAATTATCGAATTGAATTAGAATATAACATTATAATTGAAACAATATTTATTTATATTGTTTTTTTATTTCTTTATCACAAAAAAGCTGCGAGTAAAAAGAGATAGGTTGTTTGAGATTATAGACCTAAAGACTTTGTTAAGTTTGAAATAAAACACTTTTTAACTGATACTAGCGCGGTTTTATTGAAAGTACTTTGGTAATTAGTTGGTAACTTTGTCAAGTTTTCACGAAACTTGTAATTTTTTTGATGTAAACTCAGATCTAATAAAACTTCTAAGTAGATAGAATTTAAATCACATTACCTACAGAAAATTCAATTTACTTACTTCAAAAAAGGTGTTAAAAAATTCACAACCTAATTTCGAATACGAATCCAATTTTCAAATTGACACTTTTTACCTCTAAATAAACATGTACCTACTTAGTTTAAATTTTAAATTGCTGTTACCGCAAATTGTCATTTTATGCAACGGTGGGCCATAAAATTTTACGCGTTATGACATAAAAATTCTGGCTAAATTCATGTTTAGCCGGCTACGCCGTTTTGGCACTTTTGGGCAATTTTGTTAAGTATTAATAGGGGTTCACCGAGATTGCGGAAATAAAACATTTGCACATAGTTAAAAATGCGTATGTGTATGTGTATAGATTTTCAATGTTATTTTACTTTTCAATATCGGTTTTCAAGGTGTGTCGCCATCTCTGAGGTCCCGAGTTCGGTCCCCAGCTGGGTCAATTTAGAAAAACGAACTTTATTGACTCAGGTCTAGGATATGTACATACAACAAATTAACAATTGTACCACCGTTATATCTCTGATTTCCGTTAACAAGTGCTTTATCTACTTACTTTGGATTCGGAGCAAAATGTATGTAATGTTGACCTTATTTATTTTCAAATTGTTTTAATAGGTAGGTATCCAAGTTTTGCATTGTGTAAATATTACTAGAATCGAGTTAAAGATTTTATCCTTAGAAAGTCAATTGAATTTTGAATTAAGGGTTAATTGATTTTTAAGTTAGTGGTTTTTTAAGTGTTTGTGGGATAGATTTTTTTTTTCCATGCTTCAATCTGAGTTTTTTAAAACAAAATTTGACCTTCAAGATAAACGACTCTTTTTACTTCCATAACCATCATTAAATCACAAATCAAAAGACTGGAAAATCGTTCGAAAACGGCTGGGGTCTCTAAGACCCAATCTCACGGGCATTGTCAACCAAGGGTCGCAAGGACCGCGGTCCGGATGAAAGACTAATCAGTCACCAAATTATTTCTTGATTCTTTGTAAGAGGATCTGGCTGTGACGTAAAAGGCTGGCCTCTACGAACCAATTTAATAACTTCTTATTACACTCAAGGTTTCATAAAAATCTTATGCCTTAAGATTTCTTTGGCGAGCCATATATCAACGGAAAAAAGCTTTCTTCATTAATACAATAAGTACAATAATGATGTATCTAGGTACACTAAAGTCATTAATAACTTAAATAGTATCCGTCTTATTCATAAAAATTTATGGAAGGACTTATATAAGATATAAGAAGTACTTATATCTATTCTGTGCTATAAGTACGCTTTATGTGGCTTTACTAATACTTTTGTTTTTGTGTTGATATGATTAATGTGAAAACCAAACAACAATAAAGACTTCTCGCAAGCGATGTTTTGAAAATGTGTTTTCATTAACAATCCATGTTCCTTGTTAAATTTAATGCCAGCCTGTTCCACAAGATTTGTACCGAAATTGGGTACGGAAAAAACAGCCAAAGTTTTCGACTCTAAATTAACATAAGTCCAAAGTTGTCTGACAATTCAATCTACTCATGCTAATTTATTTTGGGGGAAATGGGGGGCACCCCCCTTCTTAAAGTCACTTTATCAAGAGTTATTGTGTGAGGAAATCGATTTGTTGATGTTTCTACGCTAAAAAGTGTCGCTATTCAAGATCTGTGGTGGCTGGTTGGCTACCATCATATACCAGTCTGACGCCAATACTACTACATATTGAAGGGCTCATAGCGGAGCTTGACAGACTGATCGTACTCGATCACGTTTGTTAAGTAACGATCGGTCCGGCCACGTGTCGGATGGGTGACCGTTAAGTGGCATTACATCTGAGCGCTTCCGTGCTTGGGAGGGCACGTTAAACCGTCGGTCTGGGCTGTTGTTATCTGATTACTGTCGTTAAGCCAAGTCAGAGGCTTTACAGGCTGCTTGATAAACTCTAACACCAGAGGTGGTCACTAATCCCCATACGATAAGAAGAAGAAGGTTGTGTTCCGGCAGTTATGCCATGTATGCACTGACAGGTGGTTTCCTTAGCGCCTAGCTAGAACCTAGCGAGTTAAGCGTATGTACGTGGCCTTAGAGGTAAGAGAGTTAGTTCTTCAGTGGTTGAGGATTCCGATAGCTTCCACCTTCGGCCTTATTAACACTTAACATCAGGTGAGATGAGATGAATGAAGGCCAAGGAACGACCCATGTGAAAAAAAACACAAATCCTTAGTAGTTTGCACAACAAGTAGGTAGTAGTTTATGGTTTCTATTCAGATCTTCGTTTCGATTTCCGCACATTTAAATGTTTATACTTAAATAGGTCCGAAATGTACGAATTTTAACACTATCTTAAGACTTCTAATAGGTACTATTTTGAGATAAATTGCAACGAATGCCATTAATTAGCCAATCTGGACTAACAATATAATTAATACTCCATATTTGTCCACCCGCCATTATCTCAACATTCTCAACTAAAACAAATCGATTCATAAAATTGTAACGTCCCTAAATTGAGACAAAAAAGCGTAATTAATCTTGTTGTCCCGCTCCTTCATTATAAGTTCCCGGGAGTGATTTATACCGGCACTTTTTACCCCGGATTCTGTTTAGTTGGCTATCCCGGAATCCCGGGACACGAGAGTTAGGGGGGAAATAGGGATAACACGAAACTGAGATTGCAATATAAGCCAAAATGATGTTGCTATAACTGCAAGAACAAAAGTTTTGAGTCATTTCTCTCAATATAAAATGGCCGACTTTTTTACTTTGTTAATTTAAAAGAATGGCGACTTACGACCTCGTCGCCAATGATCTGGCGAAGGTCGCGGTGCGCCGCTGGATGCGGGCAGCGCAGGACCGATCGTCGTGGAGATCCTTGGGTAGGCCTATACCCAGCAATAATTTGTTATTGAATAGCTCCATGATGATCGGTCCTACGAATACGATTACCCGAAGACCGGTGTGTCAGAATGGAAAGTACGATCAAATCTGAGATTACGAGTCGACTGTATGTATTTACAACATTAAAAAATTACTTAAACAGAAAAAAAATGAATTTAAACCACTTTTAGTGTTACATACCCGAAGGTTAAAAACGGGACCCTAATACTAAGACTCCGCTGTCCGTCTGTCTGTCTGTCACCAGGCTGTATCTTTTGAACCGTGATAGCTAGACAGTTAAAATTTACACAGATGATGTATTTCTATTGCTGCTATAACAGCAAATACTAAAAACAGAAAAAAAAATATTTAAGGGGGGCTCCCATACAATAAACATAATTTTTTGCTGTTTTTGGTTCGAGTCCGACTCGCACGTGGCCGGTTTTTTCATTTGACGCAAGAAACCCTAATAATAATTATGAAGTTTTCTTTAACTTTGTAGCTGTATTTTTGATATAATTAACAAAGTTTATTTAAACAACAACATTAGGTCCATAACAAAATAAGCAATGACTGAATTATTTATAATAAATTACTTTCCAGAGCTACGAATATTTGATACTTGTTTACAAGAACCAAAGTTGAGAACTTCAGTTTACGAAGTTGCTTGTTTCGAATAAGTAAAATTTTAAATTTCAAAGTTACTTACATTATTCATGCATTAAAAATTAATTAGGTATCTGCAGCTCGTTCTTATAGTAACTTTTAATGAGTTTCAGTCAAAATGTTATTAAAACAAATTTGGATGCGAATTTAATGTGTATAATGCATGTATAATGCATTGGTAGATGAGTATGTGGGAGAAAATTTACACACGACAGAATAATTCTGATCTAATGAATCTCTCAGTAAAACCACTTTATACGTATGTATGTACTAGGGTGACTCAATAAGTACCTAGCCTCACCGACCTTTGGCGTTGCTGTTACAAAAGGGTTTTACTATCATGCAGTACATCCTTTTTGAAGCCTAATGTCAAAGTTTCTGTCAATTCCGTTCATTTGTTTTGTTTTAATAGCCTCTGGAAGCGACCGTGTCGGTCAAGTGTCGGTCGATTTTACAAAAAATGGAAAAAGAGCAATATCGTTCGGTGATTCGATTCTTATTTTTGGAAGGGAAAACGCGCAGCAAATTCAAATACCGCTTCGATGATGTGTACGGTGACTCTTCTCCTTCGATGGCTACCATCAAGAGTTGGTTCAACGAGTTTTTTCGTGGCCGCACGTCGGTTTTTGATGACCCACACCCAGGTGCCCCGAAAATGGTGATGTCTCTGTTTTCTGGGATTCACAAGGTGTGATGCACATCGATTACCTCGAGAAGGGTAAATCAATCATGGGGCTCTACTATGCCAAGTTATTGGGCCGATTTGACCCCAAATTGAAGAAAAAATGTCCCCATTTGGTGAAGAAAAAAGTGCTGTTTCACCACGATAATGCGCCTGATCACACTTCCGCCGTCGTCATGGTCAAATTGGGCTACGAATTGCTGCCCCATCTACCGTATTGTCCAGATTTAGCTTCCTGCTACTTCCTTTTGTTTCCTTACCTAAAAAAGTCACTCGCCGGGAATAGATTTGAATCGAATGACGATGTCATCGCCGCCATAGAGGCCTATTTTGCAGACCTCGGGAAAACGTATTTTTTGGACGGATTGAAAAAGTTTGGGCACAGTACATATATAAGTTTTTTCAAACAGTATGAGAGCTCCATGGAAACGTTCGAATTTGACGGCTGACGTCACTCTAAGAGCTCTAAGCAAAGTTCGCAGTACTTTGGTCAGGGTTCTGACATCGCGTCGCAGTTGTTTCCATAGCGTTCGCGCGTAGCATTCCACGAGACGGCCGGAAAATGCCAACCCTAGCGATCCGACCGAGTGCAATGACAAGCGGGCCTAAGTGACGTTAGCTCCTCTACTGTTTGAAAACACTTATATATGTACTGTGGTTTGGGTATCGCTGGGCCAAGTGTATAACCCTATAAGGAGCCTATATTGAAAAATAAATCGCCACTTTTACAAAATTTTCGTATTTTTTTTTGTAGGCTAAGTATTTATTGAACCATCCTCGTATAGTAAGTAGAGCATAAACAGTCAACATTTACAGTCTGGTGCCATCGTGTGAACCTAGAATTTAGTGAATTTTCCTTCTATCTTACCATTTCAACCCGCTAAAGGCATGTTGCCCCTAGTAGGTGGCAAAAACGCAGGCGATCGGAAGCGAGTAGAGGGTTAACTGACCGTTAGAGGTTACGGCTGGGGTCACACTCAGAGTTAATAAGTTTTTTATTAACTAATATTTGTAATAGAAAATCCCATCAGAGTACTAGTTAGTGGACGAGTTGTTGTTAAAAGAATTGCTGTGCATTAGTCTGGCTAAAACTAAAAAACGGCTTGACCAATTGGATTTTTTTTGTTTTGTTAGCTATAAATGCTGGGGTGCAAAAACATAAAAGATTAAGGGGGCTCCCGACATGCAACTGAAACTGAAAAATTTTTTTTCCTCAAACTAATACGTGCGGGGTGTCTATAGATAGGTCTTTAAAAATGGCATTGAGGTTCCTAAGACGAATTTTTCTGAAAGTCAACCGTTTGAAAGATAAACACTGCCAAAGTGGTAAAATGTGTGTCCCCCACCTCTAACTTTTGAAATAAGAGATTGAAAAATCAAAAAAAAAATATGCTGTAGATCCTAATACACACTTTTAACGAAAATTGGTTTGAACGAGATATAGTGATAATTTTTAGAGCTATACATTTTCCAAAACTGCAAATATAACTTTGTCATTCATAAAATTACTATGAAAAACAAAGTTATTTTTGCAGACGAAAATTGATAGTGGTATTCAATATGGTATGATATAAGGTAACTACGGAATCCTACTGCGCGTGGCCCGACACGCACTCGGCCGGTTTTTAATATATTAAAACTCTCAAGGAAAAAAAGATAGTCATATAAATTATAGGTGACAAGTATTTTATACAAATTAGAAATCGCACATTGTTGAGTAGAATAAAAGGATAAATAAGAAGCTAATTCGGCACATCGTTATATTCCTAAAGTAGCTGACACTACACATTTTATCAACATTATCTTCGATTTATTTTCCGTTTTCCCTCCCACTAAATCCTCAACCTATACCCAAAGGGGCGATTCAGTGCCCAAGATTGAGGTAACCATTTCTATTGGCGATCACGGACCCCTAAATTACAGACGGAACCCAGCCATCGGGCATCGGTTATCGGTCTTTAACATTTATACTAGTCGGTATCTGTCCGTTTGTTGATGGGTATTTAGTTATATGGAATTAATGGACTGTAAGTCCGTTCATGTTTGGTTAGTTATTTGATTTGTGTCAAATATGATATTTATCAGGAAATGGTAGATGTGAAAGGGTTGATTAAGTAAGAGAATAAAATTGTATATAGTGGTGGACGATGATGGCCATCCAGGGAGTGAATGGAGGAGATTCAGATCGCTATACACACCGGACTGATCTGATCAGCATTCTAAGAGATATAAGGATCAGAGTTTTCAGTTTCAGAATTTCCATACATTTTTATGCTATTTTCGCAGTTTTTTTAAACATGTGCATATATCTCTTAGAATACTGATCAGATCAGTTGGGTGAGTATAGCGATCTGGATCTCCTCCATTTACTCCCTGGATGGCCATCATCAGATCACAGCTAGGTCAATCACTGGCGGAGAACCAAGGCTTTAAAGTTACTTCGTTTGTATGAAAATCGACTGGGTGTTTCTAATTATCCGTCCACCACTATAAATAATTTGTTTGTTAACCCTATTGACAGTGTTTATGGGCTGATTTTTAATGTATTTTTTTTTTCTTTTCAGGTAATGTTCTTAACGTAGTACCAGCAGCATCGTCAGAGAATGGACTTCCCACTATTGGGCCAAATATGAACAACATACTGTAGTCGCAGGCCTAAAGCGAATTGGTAGCTATTTAAAATATTATTTATCACTTATTTACCCGGGGATTTGACTATACACTATGAAACGGAAGCAAAGTATGAAATTAGGTATTATTAAAGGCTTTATTGATGTTTGGTCACAGAATAGATATAAGTACTACAGTACAGAAAAGAAATTCTCCGCCCCGCCCCACTATCAATTACCTCACCCCACCGGCGCCCACCGCGCGAGTTCGTAGGCCAGTTCGTAGGCTCATTCAATAGCGAGTACACAGTGCAAAAACGTCACTGTGTTGCGTCTGTGTAATAGGAGTAGAAACGCGACGACGATGCTTGTATGGAGTGCCCGGGGTGTGGTTTCGTGTAATTGAAATTGTTACAAAGAACAAAAACATTAACTTCTTGGCGATTAATTTTTCGCCTACTGTATGTCACCGTTTAAACACAAAATAGAGAATTATTAACTTCTCAAGCTTACACGTTCATTAGACATGAAATAAAACACTTTTTAACGGATACCAGCGCGGTATACAACCGCGCTAGTATCCGTTAAAAAGTATTTATATAAAAAATAGAGAGACGTAAATATGTAAATACTGTTAGATTAGGGTTCGCAACTTACTTTCGAAAGACACAGGCTCAATGAACGATTGCTCGAATGAATTATTGACCTACAAACTATTGGTCGAAAAGTAGTTGTTTCGAATAATTTACTTTCGAAAGAGCATGCTCGATGAACGATTGCTCGAATGAACTATTTGCCTCAAATCTGTTGCTCGAGCTATCATAGTTCCGAATGATGTTAATAGAATGAACTATATATAGAAGAATCGCTGTTCAATTCGCTGTGACCAACGTTACAGATAAGTACCTACTTACCTAAAATTCACAATATCCTACTAATATTATAAATGTGAAAGTTTGTGGGTTTGGATGTTTAGATGTTTGGATGTTTGTTCCTCAATCACGCGAAAACTACTGAACGGATTTGGTTGAAATTTGGCACACAGATAGTAGATAGCCTAGATTAAAACAAAGAATTCTTTTTATCCCGATATTTCCACGGGAACGGGAACCACGCGAGTGAAACCGCGGGCGGCCGCTAGTTACTAATAATTACAATTTTAAGGTGACATAAGTAACCATATAGGCCAGTTAGATATGATGCAATAGCCAGGGGGCTCATTGTCTAATATCAAAATCTATCGCAATCGCTTTCAGGAATTAATACATTGATGCTCCTTTTTGGCACTTTCGCTGCAATGTGTCACATCCATCTCTCACATGAATGCGATTGCGATAAATTTTGAAAATTAGACAATAAGGAGGCAGAACAAAACTTATTATGTACTCCTTCAACGTTACCGTTATCTTAAAAGACTTTTATTACATTTGTATTAAGGTTCAAAGTATCATATCACGGATTAAATCTCAGCCCCTTTTCCTTGATCTTTGCTTTGAGAGTCCTCAAAATGTCTGAGGAAGGATTGTATCAGATCTACTACTTTATGTTGTGTATCAGATATGCTACTTTATACTTTAGGTGGGTGCTTGAAGGATGTTATGTGATATGGCTTTCTAGCTTACTATTTCATGATAATGGGTTTATAATTTGTAGAGAGTATCCTTACATATGTACTTATTATTTTACTATCGTTTCCCAGTAGTCTTACCACAACGTATTATGTTATCTTAATTAACCGACTTCAAAAAAGAGAAGGTTTTATGTTTGTCTGTATGTTTGTTTTTTTGTTTACCGATTACCAGAAAACTGCTGGACCGATTGAAATAATTCAAATCAAACGTTATTTCATCAGGTTTGTTCCCAAATTGGTCCCATTTTTTGTATTTTTTTTAAATCGGTTCCCCTTTTTTTATTTACTTAATTATACTTGGCTCGTTTTAAGCTTTTAAATTATTGCATTCACAATGCAATTTTTATATTAAGATGATTAATATAATGAAAAAATATTAGAAAAAATATAATAATACGGGTGAGTCGATTTTTTCTAATATTTTTTCATTATATTAATCATCTTGGCATGTTTTTTTTATTTATATCTTCTTAAAAAACAACAACTTTGCATGCGTTCAATAAATCAATTGAGCTATGTGAATTATTTTTTTATTATAACGCGTATTATCAATGCGTATGAATTTGTTATTTATTTTGTATATTTTTTATACAATATCACATTTTACTTATTTCTAAGTATACTACAGTAAAATTGCATTTTTATACTCTACGATAAATCAATTAATATTCGGGAGTTAACTAAAAAATACTTTGTAGTATTTGACAGCCCTACATCAAATATGCAAAACAGTTGTTAATATCCAAATAACTCGGTGCATTGAACACGTTAATTCACTCGCATACATTCACTCAAATGAACATTGTTTGTTACATACCATATCTGGCTGGCCACATTAAAAACTGAGAATATATCACTGAAAACATAATTGAGAATTATTATCACGTTTCGTATACTTAACCATTGAGAATTAAAGGAAATTATATCTTCTTAAGTAAAATTAGGTCGTCGGTCACGTCATTTACCCAAATTCTCCAGAGGAATTCGTAGGAAATCGCTGTTGTAGTCATTAAATTAAACATTTAAAAAGTTCCATTAAATTATAATAAATGCGGACAAATTAAAAACCGCATAATTTTGTCCGGACAAGCAAATAATATTCGGACATTGGAAATTTGACAGCCCTACAGACGTCTTTGTCGCTTGTCCGACGCGCGACATTCCGTTCCGTCGCTAACGATCGTTTGTTTCAGCGTCAACATTTAGTACTAAATGTGTTTATTCCATTATTTTATTTGTCGATACACTTACGTTTGATTGACTTCGCTTTTTCGATAATTTAGCCCTTCGTTTTATAAAAATTTTCAATTTATCACAAATGAAGGCGTGGAAAGTTTTTGCTATCCCTCGGAAACAATCCTTTTTTCAGGATAAAAGGTACCCCATGTCCTTCTTTGTAACTCTGACAACGTGTACGCAAAATTTCATGATCATCGGTACAATAGTTATGACGTGAAGGCGTAACAAACAAACCTTTATGTCCTTTTCTGTACCCCTGAAAACGTGAATCATGATGTTTAGTAGTTAAGACGTGAAGGCGTAACAAAGGAACAAACGGACTTTCTATAATATTAGTAAGGATAAATAAGTTAATATTAGACCATTGATAGGCAAAAATATAATAAACATTGTATTTACTGCAATACAAGATAAATTGCTATAAAAAACCGAATTGGAACTCTAAATATTTTAATGAGCGATGAAATAGAGTTCTGTGATTGGTTCGTTTATTTTACGTTTTTATTACATGTGTTTGGTAGTTGGGACGACCTCAGAATCTTTTATAAGATCAGAATAAAGTAATATCTGTGAATACGGGTGAATGAGTTTCGGCAATGTTAATCAGCAGCACAAGCTTTTATCGTAAAAGTTTCAAGTCAAAATAATGTTTATTCTAATACGCGAAAAAATTTGCGTTTTTAAATCGTCAATTTTCCTACTATCAGGCCCCTATTTTATCAAATTGACATTTTTCAGTGACATATTATGTCGGAAATTTTCACAATAATTTTCTTATTTTAACAGGGGACAATTTATGTTGTGCAACACAGGATAATTGTTGACTTGTGAAAATTATCCTGTGTTGCACAACATAAATTGTCCCGCAAACTTGACTCAGCTCATGTCAAGAATTACTGACAAATCTACAAATTAGTTTAAATGCAAAAGTTTTAACTAGACTAGAAGAACCTAGGTTTTTAATACACTTAGTGAAAACCCTAACTTTGCTCGCCAGTTCGCCACTCCAAAAGGTAGAATCGATCCAATAAATTGTACACCTATTGTCACCATCTGTTTATCCTCTTGTCTGTCTGTTTGTGTCGATCAATCGATGTGTGATAAAAAAACGATACAAGCTAGTGTTGTAGGAAAATCTGCTATCGATAGTCAAGTCGATAGCGAGAACTAAGTATAAAAAAATACTGACCATCAGCCATTTTTAATGTCTTGCTGGGGCACAAAAAAAGGCCTTCCTAATGGGTGGATAAGGAGGATAACCCACCACGAGGGCCCAATGTGGATTGGTGGCCGTGGGGACAAACGGCTTAACGTGCCTTCCGAAGCGAAGTCAGGTATCCCATGACCGACCCTTGAGAAAGTTGCTTAACCTCCGCAATCGCTACTGGGCCAGGTGCTTAACCACTGTGCCATCGATCTCCTTACATTGAGCGTGCCCTATCTCCGTGCAGGCACATAATACTTTTCTTCTTGATAAAAAAATCACTTGTTATTGTAATTCGGTTAAGGTAAAATTATGCACACAGCGCAGCATATTAATAAAAAAGACAAAGATGAGCGATATTTTTTTACTCTCTGTATAAAATATTTAAAACCATATCTATTCATTATTACGTGAAAACTAGAGGGAGAGGGTCTTGGCATATACTACGGGTGGTCACCAAGGGGGGCCAGAGGGGTAATTTAAAAAAAAAAATGGGTCACGTTGAATGGGTACGTTCGTTCCCTAAATTGCTGTTATGGCGTCAGGCTTAGGTGTGATATCGATAGAGAATACTTAGAGGCAACACTATTACAATACAATCCATTCACGTTGACCTGTCTTTCACGGCTGAAGAGTCTGATCTATGTCTTGGATAGTCCTTCGTCCATATCCGGCTGAAAAGGGCTATTTCTCATTCTATTTTTACACTCTGACTTATTGATCATTGACATGTATAAAGTACTTACAACCCGTGCAAATAAAGAATGGGATTAGAAATGGCGTCGTTCATATTCAATTCTCGCTTGCACTTAAACGCTACACCTATCGCTCTCCTATTTACAATCCCATTCTTTATCTGCATGGGTTGTAAGTAGATTGTTTTTTATGCGTTTTGTTTCAAAATTTCCATTTTCCATATGCAATTTTGTAACTCTGACAATCGGCCTAAGGAATTGGTTTTTTTTTATATTTAGGACAAGCATTACAGTTATCGCAACAAAGAATTGTTTCTGAGGCCGATTACTCTAAATTGCCTAAACTTAAAGGAAGGTGGTTTAAATCTTTTCTATACTATTTTTTTTAAAGTATAGCTTAACATAAAATAAAGTTTTCCTTTCGAATCTCAAACCGCAACCTAACCATAACAACTCAAATAAGCCGCCAGTAACGCGTAAACAAGATGACTTTCAAATTTAACCCTCGGATCGAAAATAAATTCATATGGTCGGCAACCCTTAAACTTTTCTCGTTGCCATCAATCGCTCACCCCTGTCTACTGTACCCTAACCCTAAGACAATTTGTCAGGGGCCACCGCTATTGATTTCCTGAAACCCTTTTTTGGGCAAAAATTAAGAAAAGTAGAAGTCAGTAATTTTCATTTTCATTATACATCGTGTTACAGAAATACCCGTAATTCTAAAGGTACTATCCCCGTCAATTGCTAATGCGCCTGGCGGCCATGATTTTAACCTCAAAAACGAAAAACAATTGTAATTCTTTCATATACCTCGACCCTTTCTTATTGAAAATAAGAATTCAATTATTAATATATTATATTACCTATTAGAATTTTACTGTTTTTTGTCATTTTTAGTTGCGGATGACGTTGATGTGTATGTTAATTTGACAAGGTTCCAGCGCATTACCAATTGACGGCGATAGTAGATAGAAAACATCAAACTGAACAACTTTTACTATTGGGACCAACTCTGAAATCGCGAAAAAAATATTGAAAACATATTTAAGTAAGTATTATGTTTTTACTTAATTTGGATTCTCGACCTATAATGTTAATATTTATATGTTTTTGGGAAAATCGATTTTATAATACTATTAGCGGCCGCCCGCGACTTCGTCTGCGTGGAAAGGCTTTTTTGTTAGGTATCTCTCGGGAACAATACTTTTTTCGGGATGAAAGGTAACCTATGTCCTTTTCTGTACCCCTGACAACGTGTATGCAAAATTTCATGATGATCGGTTCAGTAGTTAAGACGTAACAAACAAACGAACAAACGGACTTTCGCATTTATAATATTAGTAAGGATTTCCTGCACTGTAAAAATGAAATCTAAGATTGGCTATTTGCTTTATACCCCCTCTTAATTTTTTTCGGCTAACGGCTTGTTTAATACTTGTGTATCTGTATAATAATTTAATAATCCCATTATATCCATCATTTAAGCTGTTCATTTACGTCTCGCATGTTGTGAAATGTTCAAAGTTTCGCCAGTTTCATGGGCCTTTTGCTTTAATGAATCAAGTCTTAAGTTACATGACTTATTTCGAACTTAACTCGGCTGTTACCGTTGTAACCGCTTTGAAGTTATAATTATAACTGTTTTGTCTTAAATTAGTTGGTCCTGTTTTGTACAAGAAATTATGTGGTGATCAAAGTTTTAAAGTCATTTTTATGCCATCGTTAACTTAGAATCACTGTTACAAAATATACAGCTCACATAAATTCACAATAATCATCTCGAAAATTAAACCTATTGGCGATAACGGATTTTCTTTTTTATTATTTTACTAGCGGCCGCCCGCGACTTCGTCTGCGTGGAAAGTTTTTTTGCTATCCCTCGGGAACGAAACATTTTTTCGGGATGAAAGGTACCCTATGTCCTTCTATGTAAAGTACCTCTGGCAACGTGTATGCAAAATTTCATGATGATCGGTAGAATGGTTAAGACGTGAAGGGGTAACAAATAAACAAACAAACGGACTTTCGCATTTATAATATTAGTAAGGACTAGCGGCCGCCCGCGGTTTCACCCGCTTGGTTCCCGTTTTCGTGGGACTATCGGGATAAAAAGTATTCTATGTTTTAATCTAGGCTATCTACTATCTTTGTGCCAAATTTCAACTAAATCCGTTCAGTAGTTTTTGCATGATTGAGGAACAAACATCCAAACATCTAAACATCCAAACCCACAAACTTTCACATTTATAATATTAGTAGGATTAGATCACCTTTAAGTTTAGACTCAAATTAAATTCCAAATCAAAACATGATCAGCCGCACGACTGCTGGGTAGTGGGTACAGGCCTCCCCCAAGAATCACCACGCCCCACGACGATGATATTACATCATAATTACAGTAAGAAATTTCAATTGTTATTTTCTGTTCATTTAATGTACGTATCAAAAAATACACTCATTATTATTCAGTATACGATTTCAAAGCTAAAAACAGAAACTTGAGGCAAAACTGTTGAGAATATCCAGTTTTAAAGTAAAAACTGTTTTATTTGAGAGCTTAAAGGGAGTTAAGAATTACCATTTGGTCTTTTAAGGGTATCAATGCTACCGAATACTGACTGACATGACAGATAAAATGGCGGGAAATTCCCTCATTGGTGGTTAAAGATGTAGGGTTTTTGCTATTCATATTATCTTATTATGGATGGAATTGTCTGATGCCCTTAAGCACAGAATTAATAGTAGTACTAACGCCCTTAGTTAGACTAAACGCCTCGAGTTGACTGACGCCACGGCTTCTCTTTGGATGAGGCGTTTATATTGCTTTGTCATTAGAAAATAAGCTTTATTCCAAAAGCTATAGAATTTAATAAGTTCACTTCTATATTTTTTATAGGAGTTCTTTCATGGCTCGAACTCTACATACTTATCATTATTTTTAGTCTGTGGTTGAAATATTGATTGACATATATCTGACTTGATAGAAACTATTATAGTTCTTTTTCTATTAGCGGTTTTTTTAGGCATTAGATGCATTCGAAACTGGAAAAGTAACTCCACTAAACGCCATTGTTAAGAAAAGCTAGCCTTTGGTTTACGTTATGTGAAAATCCGTGAAAAAATATGAAAATAAAACAAGCTGTAGCTCTTCTATAGAGGCGGTCACATAATTAAAGACACCAGTCGATTTTCATACAAACGAGGTAACTTTGAAGCCTTGATTCTCCGCCAGGGATTGACCTTGCTGTGATCTGATGATGACCATCCAAGGACTGAATGGAGGAGATTCAGATACACAGCCAACTTATGTGATCAGCATTCTAAGAGATATAAGGATCAGAGTTTTCAGTTTCCATGCATGCTAATTTCGCGGTTTTTTTAAACATATGCTATAACTCTTACAATGCTGATCATATTAGTTGGGTGTGTATAGGGATCTGAGACTCTTCCATTCAGTCCCTGGATGGCCATCATCAGATCACAGCTAGGTCAATCTCTGGCAGAGAACTTCAAAGTTACCTCGTTTGTATGAAAATCGAATGGTTTCTTTAATTATGTGACCGCCACTGTATGAGTTGACGCAAACTGTTTTCTCGGATATACTGCACACAGTTAATGCGAGTGAAATAGAGAAAACGGTTTACGTTAGCGAAAACAGTTCGCATCAACTCATGGTAGAGCCACAGCTGTTGAAATCAAGATTCAACGCGCACTTTCAGCTGCAAACCGTCAAAAATGCTTTTGCATTCGCTGCAAGTATTTGCAAGTTATTGCGGTATTTCACGGTTAATTTGGCAAGTTACGTACACAGGGTTGGGTTTTAGGGTTGTCAATGTTGCCATGCCAGGGACCACACAAGTCCGGCCTGTCCGGGGCTTTTGTTAGACGCAACATCGCTTACTTAGGTTCGCGAGCCTTACGAATGTAGAGCGCGCACCGAAGTTCGCACACATATAGCCTAGGAAATAGTGGCAAAAGGTCAAAATTTTTCATTAGATGAATTCACTTGGCACATATTTAGCTTCGGTAAAACTGAGCTGATTTAGCCCGGTAGCCATCCTCCCCCCCTTGGCAGGTAGTGGGGGGTGATATTCAAAGTTTCACGCCGCCGCACTTCAGAAAAAAAATCATATCTCCTTCAATATACCTATCACCTCGAGTGTGGTATCATTTTATGATAAATTAGGGATTGGGGATTCATTTTTGAGACATTTCATGTACAGTTTCATGGAAAAAAGGTAAAATATTAACGATAGTATCAAAATCTCTTTGCTATTTTTTTTATTTAAGAGTCGGTATCTGCGAAAATACTAATTTTGTGCAAAGAAAAAAAATATTATATTAAAGAAAATTTACTTAGCTTTTCAAAAATATATACTTTATATATAGGTATCGTACAATGTCTATCTGAAAAAAAATCAAACATGGTATGCGACGGTGTTTCCCAACGTTTCCAAGAGCCAGTATTAGATGTTTTATTTCATGCAAAATGTATAACACACAAACTTAACTCTGTAGCAAGCATAAAGAAATTCATTTTTGAGTAATTTAATGTTATAGACATTGAAAAAAAACCATATATTGCTAAAAGTATCAAAAATTTTTTTGCTATTATTTTTATTCAACAGTCAGTATCTTTGAAAATACTAATTTTGTGCAGAGAAAAAAAGTTTAAACTTAAAGTACACTTATTCAGCTTTAAAAATATGTATACTTTGTATATAGTTATCTTACAATGTCTCTCTGAAAAAAATCTAACACAGTATGTGACAGTGTTGCCAAGAATTTCCAACTGCAAATATAAGTTGGTTTTTTCATACAAAATGTATAGAATACAAACTTAACTTTGGTATATTTTGTCGCTTATGTTCTTACGGTCTTACAATCTCTCTCAACTATCCTACGGTCTAATACATACTTAGATCTTTTTGTAGAAGTCATAACGACTATAGAAAAAATTAGACATACTTGTTCTCAGTACGAGCAATTTATACACTTGTGAGCTGAAAAAATGATTAACAGGTCTATTTTCATACAAACGAGGTAACTTTAAAGCTTTGGTTCTCCGCTCAGGATTAAACGAGATGTTATCTGATGATGGCAGTTTAAAGAATGGATGGCGGAGACTTATAATGCTAAAGAAATCGAACGGATTAGATAAGTCATTTAGCTCAGGGTTGAACTTAAAAAAATAACAAGCGAAAATTTTAAAGTATGGAAAATATAACACTCAACACTCTAGACGGTCTCTGGTGTAAACGACTCTTCTGATCCGTTGGGTTTCTTTAGCGATCTGTGCCTTCTCCATTCATTCTTTAAATTGCCATCATCACATAATACCCCGTTTAATCTTGGGCGGAGAACCAAAGCTTTAAAGTTACATTGTTTGTATGAAATAGGGCTGTTGTTCCATTTTTCTGCTCACGAGTGTATAAAAATACTCAATGCAACAGTAGTTTTATCTTTACGATATATTTGTATGCCTAGGTTCTTAGGGTACCTACCTATTATGGTTTAAACACTTTTAGCACTGTAAACTTAATATGGTAGGATAGGACGCTTTCCTACCTGATCGTTTTGAGCTGAGCTTTTGACGCCACGTCGGTCGCGTCGACGTTTTGTGACTTCCTCATTCTGAAATCAAGTCTGTAAATTTTTTTCAACTGTCGTTATGACTTCCACAAAAAGATTTAAGTATAAATTAGACTGTACGATAGCTGAGAGAGACTATAAGACCGTAAAAACATAAACGTCAATTGGCCGCAAAGTTAAGTTTGTACTCTATACAATTTGTATGAAAAACCAACTTAACTTGAAATTAAAGACGTTTGGAAACACCTTCGCATACCATGTTCGATTTTTTGTCAGATAGATATTGTATGATAACTATATATAAGTTTGTATGTATTTAAAGCTGAATAAATGTAGTTTAAGATAGTATTTTTTTCCTTTGCATAAAATTTGAATTTTCAAAGATACCAACTGTTGAATAAAAAAATAGCAAACTGATTTTGATAATGTCGTCAATATATTAAAATATATCACTTTTTTTCTATGAAACTGTACATTAAATGTCTCAAAAATGGCTTCCTCATCCTTGATTTAGGTATATTGAAGGAGATATGTTTTTTTTTTTCTGAAGTGCGGCGGCGCGATACTTTGAATGTCACCCCCCCTTACCTGCCAAGGGGGGGCGGATGGCTACCGGGCTAAATCAGATCAGTTTTACATAGGCTACATATTATTATGTGCCAAGTGAATTCATCTAATGACAAATTTTGACCTCGCCATACATGAGTGCCACTACTGACTGGGCTACATACACAATATGGCGCACTGTTGCAGATTCGCGGAGCGCGGACGTTCGCGAACCTAAGTAAGTACTTACCATTTTTCTTGTCCAAAAGGTAGTAATTTCTTTTCATGTTTTAAAAACAAAATTTTCACCTAAATATGAATCTGTACTTATCCGGGTTTCCTATTTTTTGTGCCTAGCAACCCTAGTTGGGTTGAAAAATGTCCCGATGTGAACAAACAAGTTGGTACGTTTGCCGCCGCTGTTTACGGGTTGGTGAGTAATCGCAGCGGGTATTCGAGCGGGTAGTTTAACATTGTTTTTGGTGGTTTTGTCGTTTTTTATTTATAGTATATGCGATTTTTATATCGACTATTAATATTTTTTCGACGCCGTTTGTGATTTATTTGTTTACTTTAAAAGTTACTAACCAAACATAGTTTAGAACATCGCGATTTTAGATTTAATGATTTTTTTTTATTAATGTTGACGATATTTGCATTTGGACATTGTTTAATAGATAGTTAAACAAATAGTTAGGTACCTACATAAAATTGAGTTCCGAGTTATTTTGTAGTGTAGTGGTCGTAGGTTATTTTCAAGGATACGGGCATGTCACAATTCTGTAACTTACTTATGTCACAATACTGTGATGCTGGTGATACATTGTCTAAAGTTTTACGGAAGGTACGAAATATAGAACATCGCAATATAACAGTGAATTCATGCAGAGGTGAAATGAAAAATATGACGTTCTGTGCCAAGACTTGGTAGTTCGCGCTTGACTGCGCCGAAAGTTTGCATACGAAATATGAATTTTCACATGTACAGCATTTCTGTATCTATTAAATATTTGTAGAGAAAATATAAGGTTAATAAAATTTTAATTGTTTAAAGGTAAAATTCTGTCAGGTTTGTGACTTTTGTGAGTGATATCAAATCAAGATGGTGTTGATAGCGCCTATTCAGGTTTATTTTGAAATACAAATAACCTCGCAGGAGTAATCAGATTACTAACATTTTGTTCTACGACTTTTCCGAAAATAAACACGAAAAAAAGGTTTTCATAACAAAAACAGCTGATCGAGTTTTGTATGAAAAGTCGATTTTTTTTGTCTGTTTTTGGAAAAGTTGTAAAGCAAATGTTGTTGTACCTCCCAACAAGCAAAAACGTCGCATAAGTTCTGACTTGTACGACTTTAAGTCGGATAACAGTCTTATAATAGTAATGAGATGACTGCTAGGTCCTATAGACGTCTTAAATTTAACTTTTTAGTCATGCGACAAATATGTCATCATGATAAACTGGTCATAGCAACGTCGGCACGACTAAATTATACGACGTTATATGACGTTTTAGCTTAAACCTCTGTACGACTTGTAGTCGCATTTGAGTCAAGTTTCGACTTTTAAATAACGTTTAACAAAATGGCGGCCTTACTTGGTCTTCAAATAACCTTAAAACAACTTTTTGTCTTTAAAACGTCATATAGAGATTAGTGTGCGACAAAATTAACATGGCTGACATTTTTAGAATTAAATATAATTTTATTAATACAATTTTTATGTTTTAAACGTAAAACTACGAAGGGGCATAAAAATATGAATAGTATTTACATAGGTTCATAAAATTTAAATTCCCAGACGAACTAAACGGTATGAGAGACAAACACAGTTAGCAAGATATGAAAGTTAATTAATACTCACCATTTTAAATTACCTTGTAATGGATTTATTTTGCACTCAGATCTCGAAACATAACCATAAACCCGAGTCACTGAATCAGTCGTACAAGTGTTGTTACTTGACTCATATACAACGTTTTCGTCATTCAAAAACATCTGTATAACCACAATATAACGAAAGAGTCGTTGTAAAGTTTTGATGCGACTACTGTACGATGAAAGTGGTAATCTTGTGACTTTTGTATGACCATTAAACAACAATGTAGGTCGTATAAATGGGGCCCTTTTCGCGTTGAGCAAACGTTATTATAACGTTAGTGTGACCTATCTATTGCGACCAGTGGTAATATGATAACGTTTATACAACCATTGTACGACGTAAAATTGTTAGTTGGGCTATATATGATGTTAGTAATCTACTACTGCGAGGTTGTTGGTGTTTTACAAATAATGCTGTATAACGGCAGTTTTTCTAAAAATCAGTTCAGAGGCACAGCACAGAGTATACAAAAATCTTTTGTGGGTGTGGAGAGTTTATTTAAGTAAATTATGGTAATTAAATTAGTTTTTTTTTGTATGAAACACGAATGACCAAACAAAAAATGTTTCATGTGAAAATATTATTAATGTTAGCAATTAATTGACAGTTGTTGCTATTTGAATCGCACATTCGATTTAAATCGATTCCGAATCGATAAAGCAACCGGTGTTTATCGCATTACAAGTTGAAAGTTTAAACATTTAAATGTTTTAAACGCGAGGCCGCACCCGACTTCCGAATAAAATGGCAAAATCGAATGGCACTTAATTATTTCCGAAGCAATTATTATCGATCGTTATCGATTCGCGATAAAATCGTGCGATTGTTGTGCAATCGGTTCTCATAGTCCATCAAAAGGTACTGTTTAATGGCTAAATACAGAATGTCTCAATTATGATATTTTGGATGCGGTATATTTTCCAAAGTGCACAATCGCCAGCAAGCTATAATAGTTAAAGAAATAAACAACTTGAAAAAATATATCTAAATTATCTAGTTCTAACAGAATCCTTTCGTTTAACGATGAATTAAAGCCTGTTTATTTACAGGCTTAAATATTCCTTTTCCCATTTAATATTAGTTTGTATTCATATTCCACTTGATTGCATTAGGTACTAAGTGATTAATAACATTCAAATTGACTTACGTCAGAAATCTACTTCACAAACAAATTAGTTCGTATGTGATGAAATATCAAAGCAGAAATATGTAACGTGCGAGTAATTTATTAACTTCTGAGAATTTATGGAAAGTAAGGGATGAGCTTAGTACTTGGAGCTGCTAATAAAACATTTATTTATGAAAATGCTACTGCTTTTTTTATACAAAAAGACCTTGTTCCGACCGATTACAGTTCAGTTAAAATTTTCGATGGGCATACTGTATGGATCGCTTTCATATAAATTGTTTGAAATAGCTATTCATGGAATACTATTTTGTGCAGATAGTAGATCAATGTGGTGTGACGCGAATGGAATAAATTAAGAATGAGTATGTGAGAGGAAGTTTGAAAGTAACACCAGTGATAGCAATTTGAAAAGGAATCGTTTGGCTTGGTAGGGGCATATGTTATAAGAAGGGATGAAAGGCATGTCATAGAAGAGTGATGGATGTGGATGTTGATGGTTGGAAAGCAAGAGGAAGACCACAGAAAAGATGGATGGATTGTGTGCGGGAATGGATGAGGAGATGACGAGTGACATGAAGGAAAGGAAAAGAAGGAAATAAATTGGGATAAAGTTAGGGAGATGATGATGATTGAATCAAAGCTCAACGATTACTATTACTAAATTAGTAAAAACCAGCCTGCCTAGCATGACCGATTTATATCGCGTGATATAGCATTTTATCGACACTCAACTGTCTAATTCCTTTGTCTTTTTGACAGTTAAACGTGATAAAACGCTATATCACGCGATATAAATCGGTCATGCTAGGCAGGCTGGAATATTAATATGCCACCTCCATCTTTCGTTTCGTACAGCAAAGTAATCTTAGAAGCATTCGCTACGGTGGCTAATGGAAGTTGCAACATTACCACCTGTCGCTCTTAACGCAATACCTGTAGGGTCGATTATTGCACGCATTCTCTCAAATTATAGTCATTTGGTGGGTTTATTAGTTTGGAAGTACATTTTGTGGAGCTTAGTGGAAGTAATGTCGTTGGAATAATACTTAATTTACTCTAGGTAGGTAAATAGGTATTCTTGTTATACTTTTGCTTTAATTAAGATCGGACATAGGGAATCCTGACAGGGACTAAAAATCCTGACGCCAGGTAATCCCTATACAGGACATGACTTAAAAACTGGTAGCTTCACGTTTGTGTGCACTCTTGTCTGTCTTCGGTCGTGACGTTACTCGGTCACGGCTCACGGCCCGGTCACTGCTATGTTATTTTCAATCATAACTAACTCTGGCAGAGTTACTACGGTGTAAGGGTCTGTGCATACTTGGTCGTATCTATCTCTTTATTTTAATATATTTGTATCGATGTTATAGTCAAACCTCAGGTTTGACAAGAAGACTTAGTCAAAGTCCAAAACTAATAGCGTGTTTCGGGCTTTGACTAACGCATTTATAGCCAAACCTAAGAGAGACTAACTTGGACAGTCAAACACCGAAACGCAATTCGATCAAATCGGGGTTCGACCAGTCAGACTTAAATTAGGTACAGAATATGTTTTTTTTTTATTTGAAAGTATGAAAAACACATTCTTAATAATCTGCGCAGCGGAGCGATCGTCTTAAATTTCGTGGTTATTTTTTTTTAACAGACAAAAGAAATCTTTGTTTCACAGGAAGATTGTTGATTTAGTTACATTTTCACTCTAAAGAATGTATTTTTACACATTTACATACAAAATAACACAATCTGACCCTAATTTAAGTCTGACTGGTCAAACCCCGATTTGATCGTATTGAGTTTCGGCGTTTGACTATCCAAGTTGGTCTCTCCTAGGTTTGGCTATAAGTTCGTTAGTCAAAGCCCGAAATACGCTTTAGTTTTGGACTTTGACTAAGCCTTCTTGTCAAACCTGAGGTTTGACTAGCAAACCTAGGAGCGCCTGGAGTTCGGGGTTTGACTATAACATCGATACTAGCCTCTACCCGCGTGGACAGTAGAAAAATATATGGCCCAGTTTATATGACCTCCTTAGTGTAAGAAAGCCAACGGAGAGTTCAACCTGTTTCCCTGTTTTTACTCACCCGAATTAGATGAAACATGGCTTAGATTTTAAGCTGGACCACAGAATAGATATAAGTACTACCGTACACAAAGGACACTCCGCCCCGCTCATGGCGGAACTTGACAGGCTGATCGTACTCGTTCACGTTTGTTAAGCAACGCTCAGTCCGGCTAGGTGTCGGATGGGTGACCGTTAAGTGGCATTACAACTGAGCGCTTCCGTGCTTCGGAGGGCACGTTAAACTGTCGGTCCCGGTTGTTGTCATCTGATCACAGTCGTTAAGCCAAGTTTAGAGGCCTTACAGGCGGCTTGATAAACTCTAACACCAGAGGTGGCCACTATTCCTCATTCGATAAGAAGAAGACTCCGCCCCGCTCTAAAATCCATTACCTCACCCCACCTCGCGAGTTCGTGTGCCGAATCGTGTGCTCGTTTAGCGTGCTAGGTCGCGGGAAGCCGTTGGATGCGGGCAGCGCAAGACCTAACGTAGTGGAAATTCTAGGGGAGGACTATACCCATTGGGTCCTGCGGCTGATATGATGATTTTATTTTTACATCATAACATTGTAACTAGCCTTGCCGTCTGCATGTAGATGATACTAAAAAAATATGTTGATTTAATATTTAAAATAGTCGCATCTTACTAAATTAACATTTTGTATTATTGAACCGTAAGGTCATCATCATCATCATCATATCAGCTACACGACACCCACTGCTGGGTATAGGCCTCCCCTAAGGATCTCCATGACGATCGGTCCTGCGCTGCCTGCATCCACTGGCTTTCCGCGACCTTCACCAGATCGTCGGTTCACCTTGTCGGGGGCCTACCCACGGAGCGTCGTCCGGTGCGCGGTCGCCATTCCAGAACCTTTCTGCCCCAACGGTCATCGGTTCTTCTCGCTATGTGTCCCGCCCATTGCCACTTCAGCTGAGCAATCCTTCGAGCGATGTCGGTTACTTTAGTTCTCCTGCGGATCTCCTCGTTTCTGATTTGATCACGTAGAGAAACGCCGAGCATGGCTCTCTCCATTGCACGCTGAGTGACCTTGAGCCTCCTTATGAGACCCATAGTTAGCGGCCACGTTTCACTGCCGTAAGTCATCACTGGCAACACACACTGTTCATAGACTTTCGTCTTGAGACACTGAGGTAAGTCGGACGCGAAGATTTTTCGAACCGTAAGGTCAGTTCCAAGATAATACAATTACAATTTTAAGAGTGGGCTTAAACCAGGTTTATTACTTTTCAATAGCATTCAGTTATTGCAATTAATCATTTTAAATGATACGATAGGTTTACGATTCGTCCGTCATTATGACACATTCTTGTGATAAATCCTTTGTCATGGTATAGTAGGCGTTTTATAATGCCAAACAATTTTTATTTTATTATTATTTTCACTAGTTCTTACCAAAAAAGTATTATTTAAGGAACTACCATTTTAAATATTTTCAAACATTTTACCTTATTATTTTGTCTCACAGTGTGCACCCAGCCTTATTCTAAAAAATGGTAGCGAACACAACGGTACACAATTGTGTCGGAAGTCGGTCTGTCTGTCATTAGTAGCTCACAGTGAATGAAACCTGTTGTTTGATGCTCGTATTAGATGTGATTTGTTCATATAAAACTTTTTTTTATTAACTAATGTGATTCAAGATTAATATTATGAAAGTGAAAAAAAAATTAAAACTATTTCGCTTTGCTTTCTTTAAGTTAAACTTTTTGTTAGTAAAACTTCTCGTACGAGCAAATTGTACATAAATGGGAGATGGGAATGGAACCCATGACCTTTCGCAATTCGTAGTAGTAGTTGAGTAGTTACGACGTGAAAGCGTAACAAACAAACAAATTCACTCGCATTTATATATTAGTTAGGATACAAGTTCACAGAGCGATAATAAAAATTTAATTTTTCAAAGAACTACAGCATCGCCGTGTAAGCTCGGAACAAACAGTCTGAAAGTTGCTTCTTGCATCTTATAGGGAGGGCATTTGGTGAGAGAAGGAGCGGTTGTATTACGAGTGCATTTTTCTGAAAATATTATGCCCTTTTCTAGGTTACAACCTTAGAATAATAACACCTAGAAGCCGTGTCCTCGTATGCAAAGTGAGGCAACTAATATTGAGCCAAAATGGCTCAGTTTTTAGATTTATATCCTTCATAGGTACCAGTGGCGAAGGGTCCATACAAGCCGATTACCATCGGCTTACCTTTTAGAGATCCCAGCCCACCCATCCACTATGCAGATCACAACATTTTTGTAGAACGGCTTACCTTCGCCACATTTTCACCCCTCGCCACTGATAGGTACGTTACCTAATCGTAATTAAAATCCAATAATATAGTAACTATCTCCTAAAGGTAGGGAAATTGAAACTGTTTTGTACCTATTATGTATGATTATGAAATAATGGACATTTTAGCTGTTTTAGTTGCCTCACTTTTGACAGTGCGCTTTGTAGGGAATTATCGTTCTAGGTGTTATTATTCTAAGGTTACAACTAAATAGAAAATTATCTATCTCTTCCATCCACAGGATTACAAAGGTGTGCGAGGAATTGCACATCGCTAATGTGCCAAATGTCAAGCATTTTGCCAAGCATGTAAACGTAATTACCACCACAACTAGTCACTACCATTTGGGAGCGTGACCTACTTTTGGTAGGCCACGGTAATCTGTCTATTCTGTGGTGCTTGTCAAGTATCGCTCCTAGAAGATCAAAATGTGATTGACAAACTGAAAAATTTACGTGCTTGACGGACCGTGCTTGACCGTTTAGGGGGTGCATAAGGGTTTCCAGTTCCACTAAGGCGGAGAGGTGCATGAATTGTCCAATTACGGTGCTCGATATTTCGAGAGATGGTATATTATGTGCGATTGGTCAATTCATGCACCGGCACGCTCCGCTCCTGCTCCGCTTCACTGGAAACACAGCCTATACCAAGTTTCATACCGATCCGTATACGATCGGAATACTTAGATTATTTTATGTAGATGAGAAAATGTAGGACATAATTTACGGATATCCCTTGATTTTTTTTTTAATTTTCTCTCATATGTTTATATACTAGCCAGATTTAAATCTAGCTCGTATTATGGTTTAGAAATACTAACTAAATCCTTTTTTTATTGTTTCAGGTATGTACCACAACACAAAACTAACGGTCGTAGTGTAATACAATTCCGCTCACCGCTCTGCTTATGAACATGACAGTGCCCTGCGAAGAACTATCGTTAGTCACGTAGGTAAATCGTGATTTCTTCTCAGCTGCAACTCTCCGTATTTTATTGTACAGTTGTACAGTACAAGTATTTAACTGTAAGCATTGGACTTGTACATTTCCAACTTCCAAAGTGAATTGTTACATTGAATATTAAATGCATGGATATTGGATTTTAGACTTTAATGGGATTTAATGCGCTTTGTCTTGTGTTTTGAAAACTTCGCGGGTGGGTTTGCAATCTAACGATTATAAAAGCTAAGCGACCTTTGCTGTGGTCAAGTGGAAGTAACTATCAAATTATAGGCAATCACCCTTTGCTTAGCTTACGTCATTGTTCAATAATAATATTTTACGAATTTATGGAATTTCTAATAACTTTAGTTCGTTTAAAGTGTATAGGTATGGGATATTAGGTCAGTAGTAGGTTTGTTATTAAGCCATACCATATTGATCTTTAATTGCCTGAAATTGATGCCAGAATCGATTGAAGTTTCACATTTTATTATATGACGAAATACCGCAATGAAATTTGTACTTTAACTGTATAGAATTGTTGTTTATTTTTGGTTGTTGGTGGAATGAAAGGTGTTTCAGTCTGCAAAGAAAATTAAATTTTATTGTTATTGGAGGCAAGGTGGCTAATTGCTTGATGTACCCTCATAAGCGTTTAGGGGCAAATGAATTCTGGACCAGGGGCCCTACCGGCTAACATTTCGAACTTCGGCGGGTCTGCCAAGCTTCAACTTAAAACAGATAAATCGAAGTAAGGAATTTAATATTCTACTATTTGCCGAATTGGGGCCGTACCAGCTAACGTATCGAACTTCGGATAGTCTGCTGGGCTTCAAATTAATATCCTACTAATTATAAATGTGAAAGTTTGTGGGTTTGGATGTTTGGATGTTTAGATGTTTGGATGTTTATTCCTCAATTACGCAAAAACTACTGAACGGATTTGGTTGAAATTTGGCACACAGATAGTAGATAGCCTAGATTAAAACATAGGATACTTTTTATCCCGATATCCCCACGGGAACGGGAACCATGCGGGTGAAGCCGCGGGCGGCCGCTAGTGTACAGATAAATCGAGCCCCAATAGGTCAAAATCGCGATCGATATCTTCCAAATAACTTCGGCAAATAGTACAATACGAAATTCCGTACTTATTTATCTGTTTTAAGTTAAAGCCCGATTGCTGATTTGCCGAAGTTCGGAAAGTTAGCCAGTAGGGCGCCCTGTGTATACACACATTTGTTTTTATTTCAAAAAACTACTGAAACGACCTTCGTCCCTGTCCAAATATAATGAATTTTCTGCTGTGAAAGACATTTTTTATGTTTATTATTTTTCATTTGTCTCTCAGCAAGCTAGTTAGTTTAATTAAAGTTACTTTTGGGTCTGTCGAAATTAATGTTGTTTCGCAAATGTACGCTTACTTAATCTAAAAACGTAAAAAATTACAATTTTTTTCGTTAATCAGTCTAGCGAAAAAACGTAGGTATAAGTTATGTATCTCTGTATCTTACCTACAGTACTATCTATGCTTTTACTTAAAAATAGAAAGTACAAACTGGCAGCAGAAACACAATAAATAATACAGAAATCCAAATTGTCAGCAAAAAAAAATACGATTAAGTTTAGGCCGAAGTTTTTCATAGTTACTTAAAATAGACTGGACTGGTTAAAACATCTTTTAGAATATTTATTTATTGACTGTACTTTTGCAAAAAAAACGTTAGTACCGCCTGTCTGTCTGTCAGTCACTTATTATAATGCGATTATGCGATTTGTTACACTCACTTCGAGGTTACTTAAGTATTGCTTAAGTTGTTGCAAATATGATTGATGGGTTATGTGAATATTATTCTCTACAATAAAATATATTTATTTTTATGGAGACCTAATTCACACGCAGAATAATTTTGATTTGTCAACTGTACTTAAGAGCTTATTGGACTTTCCTGAATAACGGATCCGATATTCAGTCGCTCCGGAATTCAGGAAAGTTTAATTGCATTCAGGAAGGTAGGATCCGATTTTAGGGTTTCCTAGGATAGTGGTGGAGTCATATTACGGCCGTAATATAGCGGCGTTCAATTTTTTCTTTGTAAACAATACGGCGACACCTTAACCTCTCAGAAACCGCGCCGTATTGTTTACATAGAAAGCGTTCTACGCCGCTAAATTGCGGCCGTAATATGACGGCACCATCATTCTAGGAAACCCAAGCTTTACGGATCCGTTATTCAGGAAGGTCTAAAACGCGCTTAAACAGGAGCTTCGGCGACTTCCATGTCGTCCTAAATCGGACACAGAATATCGGATCCGTTATTCAGGTTCAGGACCTTTGGCGACCGAATTTCTCGTCCCATTTAAATCGGATCCGTCCGATATTCAGGAAGGTCTAATAAGCTCTTTAGACTACTTAGAAAATACACTTTTAATTAATGGCACATGTGTTTACTTTTTATCTGGTTTCTCATGGAACGGAGAACTCCCGTATTTTTTTGTTTGCTGTGAAATTCATAATTGGGGTTCAAATCCGTTTAGGGATCATGTTAGTATCAGTCATTTTTAATGTCTCCACTGCTGGGGCACAGGCCTTTCTTACGGGTGGACAAGGAGGATGGCCCTTACCCACCACGCGAGCCCAATGCGGTGGGTGATAACGACTGCAAATGCAGCTGAGACCAAGGGCTAACGTGCATTCCGAAGCACGGAGGAACTCAAGATAATAAATTTTTGGTCACCCATCCCATGACCGACCCTTGCGAAAGTAGCTTAATTTCCGCTATATCGCAGGGCCAGACGCTGAACCACTGCGCCACAGAGCTCCTCATTTAGTGATCATAGGTACATAACATAATATTCATAATTTCCTCCCGATTTCCAAATCATACTTCTTACATGTTCTATCAAGTAGTATTCATGCAAAACATTTTTTATGTAGATATAGGCTATATTATATACTATGTAACGTAATTATATACTATTTTCTCTCCTCGTGCTACCATATCCAAGTTTTGCCAAAATAGATTCAATTAACATAACAGATTTTAGGCAACAAAATAGGAACCTAAGGATGGCTACAAAATATAACTAATAGCACAGAATAAATAATAGTACAATCTAAAGGTGCTCCCTCACCGGGAGCATTCACGTGTACTGTAACATTAATCGATTCGTCTTTGAGCATTACGCGTAAGTACTTGTTGTATGGTCTGTGGCATTACATTACAATAATATCTCCCTGACTGACGAGCATTCGCTCGGTTCTCCTCCTTCACTGATGTAATGCTCAAATCTGTAACCTTACATTACACGCGAATGCTCCCGGTGAGGGAGCAACTTAATAGTGTGTAGTTTTGACTCTTTTCAATTCTGAGTAACTTGCTGCTCACTTCACACCCATCGAAATAAGTATCTTATTTCGATGCTCACATCACAGGTCTGTATGCTCACTTTTCTCTCTACTTTGTGCCTCTATAGTTTTGTGATTTCTTTGCTGTATAAGAGTTTGGAATTAGGAATAAACTTGCACTCGCAAGCTGTGTCCGTTTTACTCTTATCTATCAGTTACAGCTTTTTACGTCTATTATCATCAATGTCATTAATTTGGTGCCGCATGAAAGCACACTTTATTCACATTGCGAATGGAGCATGTTTAACGCTTCTGTTCATCGGTTTACAAATTTTAAAGTGATTTTGATTTTTGCATTCACAATTTTATTTTATAACGTTTGACAAGACAATCGACCGATGAACAACTCGTGTCGGTCAGATTGAAAGGAGATTGATTGTGAAAGATCATAGGTTTGTTTCCAAATCTGAGAAAAAATCTAAATTTTTTACAAGAAACCGTTCACATTACGGATATTTCATGCAAAAAATACTGTTACATCCCGTCGGTAGTTTATAATTTCCCAAGTCTGTCGTTCCCCTTAATTCTTATCAAACACTCAAGACGAGCTTCTTGGAAGTCTTTTTAGGTTAAATCTATGTACTTCGTTGAAGATAATTATGTAATTAACTCGTTTTCCCGCTTTCGAGGGAAATTCAGAGGACACTTAATTTTCACCGAAATTTACGGGAAAATAAGCTCTTTGTTTTGATCGTAAATTGAGGAACTTGTTTTTTTATATAGTAGCTGTTAATTAAGTTTTAAGATTGGGTTACAAAGGATTTTTTCATGAAAGGTTGAAAATATGTTACTTTGAGAATTCAAGCGAATGAAGATTAACATTAATAAATAATTAACAAATTATCACCAACAGCAATGTATCAACAGAAAATTTAATACACAATACAATATTATCAATCTTCTTTTATATTTTTTTTCAAGATAGTAAGTAATTTGTTTTAATAATTCCATGAAAGAACCGCCTTTGGAAAAAAAATATCACAATGATTGTAATTTATATAAACAGCATTAAACCGTTCGTAAAATACATAAACTTGCCTAAATTAATATGTGAATGCCTAAAATCTAAAAATTCAATCGAGTGAATTATTATTTCTAGACTTTCGTTAAACCCAATTTATTGGCAGTCTACAGCAAAAACCGGTTACGCAAAATATTAACGAACACCTATTCAGCTATTAAACTTAAAATCTACTTAGTTCAAAACACATTTCTCAAAGAGGAAAATGAAAAGTGGGTTAAAAACTGCAGGTGCAGTAGTGGTTTTCAAACTTATAAAGAGTTTCGCTATAAGTTATTAAGTGTTTCTTTGCTATAAGTTATTTTATAAGTTCATCGGAATTTCCCTTTGTATGGAAATGAGTGTTATTGAAAGGATATTACTTACAGTACTTTGAAGTATAGTAGAGAGTTCGTTTGCTGATAACATTTAAGAATTTTTAATGAAGTAGGTATTGACAAGAAATTTAATGAAATATTTTTTATGTTTTATGAAACTTTTGACTTTATAATGGACTAAGGTTTTTTTTTATGCACAACGGGATGGTGTTTTGCTTACTTAGATTCATCAAAATTGGTTCAGTACTTCAGGCGTGAACAGGTAGTTTAGTATGCATATCTCATACAATATTCTTTTACTTTTGTTATATTATAACTCTTCTATTATAATAAGATAAATAATAGCAAACGTAACAGAATCTGTCTCTAAGAAAAATCTATAATATAATTACTTCTAAATCATAAACGGATTGCTACGTTTCCACTAAAAAATTAGCATAAAATTAATTTCGTTCAGCACAAAAACCTATTGGGTAGATCCATGCAAATGAGGAATTTAGGCAAAAATAAATTATTGCTATTACACACGAAACAAAACTCTTTTCTATACAATAAATAATTATATTTCATAATTAAACACTTTTTATGTACTACCTTCATTTATTTTTGAATTATGTCACTTTAAAGTGCCGTTTTTTCTACATGCTGTACGGCGGCGAACTTCAATTATGTAATGTAAGTGACCATGAAAATTTCGATTTTTGGCTTAAATGTCATAAATATTTGCTCAGTTATTTTACAGATTCTTTTCTAAGTTCTTTTTGTATTGATTTAAAAGAAGTTACAATTATATGTTATAATGTTAGAAGAGAAAATACTTATTAAGTGAAATACTAAAAATGGAGTTCCTTTTTATGTAACGAAAGTGACCGCGCGTTAAAAATTAATTAAAAATACAAAGGATTGTTTATTTTCAAATTTCTTGTTTTGGTAGCATCAAATAGATTGATCCCTGTATAATTTTGTTAATTGAACTGAAATTACATGAAAGTTGCTTCTGAAAAACAGTTTTTAATCAACATTTTCGACGAAAAAATGTAAGTAAGTGACCATGGATCTACCCTATTCATAACCCTAGATATAATTCTATTCTTTTCACAACTATGTGACATATGACGGCAACACTCAGCTTCCAGTTTCCCTTCAAAACATTTTTCATTACTGGCAAAGTTTTACGTATTGCCATACTGACTAGCGTCACTCGCAATAGCAACTCGCTACGACTTTTAGTTTAGTTTCGAAAGTTCCACTGAGATAGCTGTTTCATTTATTTGAAGGAGAAGGAATTAATTAATGAACGACGTCAGAAAAATCGAACCTCTTCGAAAATAAGTTTAGACTTGTCCATCTGCGGGGCTACTCAAATGGCCACTTTTCTATTCGTTCGCTAACTTAAAAATTAAAAATAAGCCATAAAACACCAAAATAACGTGTCGTAGGCTTGTCAATTCTGTACAATACAACAATGTCTGTGATTTACATAAATTTGCGAACGTCTGACTTGATCATTAATTGCTTATTTTTAAGATTTAAGTTAGCGAACGAATAGAAAAGTGGCCATTTGAGTAGCCCCCCTGCTATTGCTAGCCAACGTTTCATTGTGTAAATGTTGATATCTATTGAAAGTACATTTAATGAGCTTTCAATTAATAATTGTTTGATTTAATTAACATAACAAGTACCATAATTAAACGCATAAAGCATTAATGCTTGAACCGCCATAAAAGGGAAATAAAAGGGGTCAATTCAAAAAATGAGGGTAAATTCGCTATCGAGATGATGGAGAAAACACACTTCAACAGTTCAAAAAAATAAAAAAGTATTACCCAAGATGGATACTAATAGCCCATGAAGTTGCTCAAATATTGCAAAAAAATGAGGCAATGTTAAGTTGCTCGGAAACTGAATCCCGGTAATTGATTCCGTTCGACGAGTATTCCAACAGTTTCTAGAGACTGTTGGCTATGTCCGACGGGAAGAAGTATATAACAACACTTACCATTACATTAAATAGGATTAAATTAACTTTGTAGAAATGTTTTGAAAAGGTGCGATTTTTCGGACGCCGTGTGTAGTAGAAAAATTCTAAAGACTTCCGAAGACGGTAAAGTTAGAAAGGTGCTAAGATAACTAAAAAAGCCAAATGTGACATGGCACCGACTGACAAAACAAAATTTTGAAATTCGAATCCCCACATGAATATTTTTACTATGCGAGCTAAATACGAATAGTTCTGTCAAAACGGGCATATTTGTTTGCGTTTCGCTTCCACTTCAGGGTGTAGGATGTGCAAGAAAGGGAACAAAGATCAAGATTGCCGTTTAACAGTACTATTATTATTTGGCTCGCATACTATCTGGGACTACAAATTACAATTCTTTCCAAATTCAGCTTTAAATAGTAAGTAACAAAGAAGAGAATACTTTGTACAAAATAAGCGCTCAATTTGAAAGTGGGGCGTTATGTCGAGGTGCCGTTTTTGAAACTCTGCCCGCCCATTCTTGATCGAAGTCACCACACGGCTAACATTGTTCGTGATGGATGTGAAATGTTCAACTATTTTCAGTGACACCTCTTGGTTCTACTTCAGAAACTGAAACAAGTAAGCGAAATTAGTGATTTATCTGTATATCATGATAAAATAAATTTAAAATAATAGCACTGCTATAAAATAATTTTGAGTTAAACTATTTATTGTGTATTTTGGTAGGTAGGTAATAAAATAAGTCAATCATTTAGTTTGTTCAAGACTTTCAAGAGTGACATAAGAAGTAGAGATGGGCCGACTATGACTTTGGCTGACTAGCCGACTGGCCGACTAGTCGGCCAAGCCCATCATTGTTTTCGGTAAATTTATCACTTGCTTTTTAGTTGAAAGTTCTTACGCACAGCTGCGTCTTAATGATGGGCATCTCCCAAATCTTTACAAACAGATGTTTTACAACTTAACAATCCTTGTGCAAACAATAATTTTTAACCTTGTTTATTCATTGACCAAATAAATTGTTAAATTAGCTTTAAAATTTACTTTCGAGGACCTATTTTCTTGTACACATTTTATTTCCTTTTTTGTTTGTTATTGGTTGTAAAGTTTTACTTTCAACATAAAAATATGAATAGAGTAAAAGGCCGACTAGTCGGTGCTTTTTGCCGACTAGTCACCGACTAGTCGCCGACTACAAATGTGGCCGACTAGTCGGTACATCTCTAATAAGAAGTTTGATAGGTATTTTTAATAATTGTTTATACTTACGACGTGTTACAAAATAACCCCTAATACCGAATACGATAGATAGGGACAATCAAACTAAACAACTTTTTCTATGGGACTAACTCTGAAATCGCGAAAAAATAATCAGCTGTTTCATACATTTTGACATATTATTTTCTTTATTAATTTTTGTGTAAAATAGCAGATTTTTTCGCGATTTCATAGTTGGTCCCATAGTAAAAGTTGTTCAGTTTGATGGTTCCGATCTACCATATTCGGCATCAGGGGTTATTTTGTAACACGTTGTATATTTCTCATTCTTTTCCAGAAGTACCTTTGATCATTATTGAAGCTTTAGTTAGCTCGTTATATCCTCTTGCTTGGTCGAGTGCATCTACTAACAGTTAGTCGATAGGACTGAATGCATCGACTATCTTCAAAAGCCTTTGTGTTTGTCTCTTTGAATGCAACGACATTCGAGCGAGCTTTCATAAGACATTTGTAGCGAGAAACAATATATAAGGGGTTTGTATGAAATTGCCGTTTTTAGACCGTGAGCCCGCGACAGTATTGCCTACGTCATATGACATCACGATGAAATGCATGGCACGCGGTCGGAAAAGTTGTACTTAGCGAGGATCAGAAGACTATCGCAAAAAAAATTGGCCGGAAGCTTGAGAAAATCTTCCACTTCCGGTCAAAATTTTGAGATTATATTTATGGAATCGCTCAGTTGTAGGGTCACCAATCCGAGACCTGGCCGGATCGAGCGTTGCTTAACAAACGTGATTAAGTTCGAGTCAGTCTGTCAAGATCCGCCATGAGCGCTTTAAAATACTTCCATATATAAAACAGTGACCTACTTTTGGTGATACTATCAACTGATGGATGGTCATCCATTTTGACAGTTCCCAACTGCTCTGTCAGCTGTCATTCGACCGGAGCGGAATAAAACGATGCATACCGCGTGCCATATGTCACATGTCATGACATGTCGTCACATGTGGAATATATTAGCTGTTTCAGTGCTGAATTATGAGCTGAAAATCTAATAGGTTGTAATTTTATTGTACTTTTGTTTTGTCAAGTTCCATTGAATGGTACTAAGTTAATAAAGTAGAAAACCAAAACGTAAAAACGAAATTAATAATATTAATTCTATTGGATTGTAAATAAGTTAAACTTGATTCCCATCGTCCAAATAAAATTCATTACCTATGTTGTGCAAAGATTAGTTAGACGAGTATCGTTAGACGAGTAAGTAATGACTTAAGCAAATCTCGTAATTTTCAAATGTTTCTTATATTATTTACACATGCAATTTACAGGATAATTATTCTTAAATGCACCAAAACTGCACTTGTGATTAATTATACTGTAAATTGCATGCTTGTGATTATAATATTAGAAGCATTTGAAAAATGCAAGTTTTATTCAAGTAACTTAACTCGTTTTTTCACCTTTAGTACCATTGTGACTTTGAATATACATAAACATTTAACTTTAGTTAGTAAATCCTTAACAATAATAAAAAAAAACTAATTTTAACTTTTATTTATCAAGTATTCTGCGATTCAGTACTTCAATTTATTGTTGCTGAGGTAAATATAAATACTTAACTGAAATTCTCTTTTATTTTACCTATTTCAATATAACAGACATCTAGAATTATGAAACTTGACATAGCACCCAGCCAGCATCAGCTTCGATTATGAGAAATAGCTTTTTAATAGGTTCGACATCGCCCATTATCAATCGTTTGTGGGTCAACGGACTTTTGACACGTGTCGTGTCTATTAATTTTGACGTTATTTAATCTATGATGTTTGGAGCGCGTTGTTGTGAATCGGACAACTTGCATTGTGTAATATGTATAAAAGACTTTTTTTTTGTATTAGATACTACCATAGACTTATTATATTACTAGGATACTACCTAATATCGTGGTATTAAATACTTCGTTAAGAAACATAACTTTTATAAACAAAACTTTTCCTCAGTGATGTGGATTCCGGGTGTAGTGCGCTATAGTCCGTGAGCCCACGACAGTATTGCCTACGTCATATTGTAGTGTGTGTACCATGTACTCACACACACTTACCTTCTCCCAATATATAAGGCACTGTATGCCTTTAATAAACGCTCATTACTACTTTAAATTCTGTCTTGTTATTTATTATCCGTTGCGCAAACATCCCACATCGCATGGCGACCCTGCCAGTGCTGCCCATCGGCGGCGCTGGGCAGATGGTTTAGCCAATTTTCAGATAGTACTAAAGTGAACCAAAAACATTATGTGACTTTGAGAGGTGAAAACGTGACTTTTAAAGTGAAAGAAACCAGACATTATGTGACTACAAAAAAAACTATAAGAAATCGTTCTGAACTTTATATTTTAAATAATTATTATGGTGATTAAATTCTTGGCACGAAAAAAAAAATCTACATGTGAAATTGAACGCTATAAAAAACTTAACAAAATGAAATTTAACAATTAAGGTGAAATAAACTGTAATTTCTGCGTGCTGGTGTCGAGGTGATGATGAAAGGTGATAAGAGCTGGGCGCCGGGTGATGCAGGTGTCTGATGAGGATGCAGCCGCGAGATGTTCCAGTCTATTAGAATTTGGAAAATTTATCGGAAATTTGTGATCCAGTGCTAAAAAAGAACTATTTTCGATTATTTCTCTCTCACTAAAATAAATGTTAAGTTGTGCATTTTTATTCGTTCAAATAAAATATGTGTAATTGAATTTTGTGTAAGTAATTAATCCATAAAGAAAATAGTAGGTATTCTACCGAGATAAAATTTTCCTTAGAACCTTTTTTTTTATTGAAGAATAAAATTTAATTGTGTCTTTTTTATTTTTCTTTCTTTTGTAATCGTATTAGTTTATACTTATTCACATGCAATATAATCACTATGCATGTTATAAATAAATAGCAGAACAGTTGTTGACGATGTAACTTGGCTAGAAGATAAGTTTTTATTTTATTTTGAATATGTTTTAAGCTGAATTTTAAATGTTATTTAAAAAGAAGTGAAAAAGTTTTATTGAAAGTTTAATGTGTTTCTGATTTATTTTTCAAAGAATTTGAAATTTTTTTTTTGTAATTAATAATTTGGTTTTAAAAAACGAAACCTTACGTAGATACTTTAAATTCAATCTTATTGTGTTAAAAAGCGATAATGGCTTTTTCCAAATTGAATAATTGATTGTTCTAAATATAGTTTATTAGTTAGCAATTCCCAGAGTTAAGTCTAGAATTCGTCAGTTTGTTTTATATTTCATTGTGTCAGCGAAAACGCGTCAGCGCAACAACTTCATTTAAGGAGTTCATGTGGCAAGAATGCAAGATTGTTATTAGAAGTATCAAGTTAAATTATTAGAATTGAATTCATGTTGCTACTTCGTATCATTTTAGGTTTCAGTTAAAGAAATGTAATTTTAATCTCGGGAATGACTTTGATTGTCTTGTAACGTTACTAAACAATATTAACTAAGTTTTGTTTTGATAAGAGTTTATAATGGAGAAAAATATTATGAAATGTAACTTCCTGATTAAGACAAATAAACATGGAAATGAGAAAATAACCATAATTATGTGAAATATGAGTAAGGAAGGAAGTTTAGGATCGTTGTTTTTTTAGGAGATGGATTTTTTTTAGGATTAAGTAGATATTTTTAAAGTGTATGGAATAGTGAATGAAATTTTATTAATAGTATTGGATAAATGTAAGGTATTGGAATCGCTAGGATAAGTTTTAAAGTAAGAATTGATTAATTAATCGGAATCTTTATTTTTGGACTGATCATCCTTTAGTTAAAATTCTGATCAACTAATAATTTATTTGGACAAATGAAATTTTTTTGTTGGCTTGGGATCGAGATGAAGTAAAAGTGTAATAAGTAGAAGTTTTATAGGTGAATATGAAGAGATGTATTAAAGGAGAATTATTATGATGTATTGAAAGTGAATATAAGTGGTACGAAATAAGGGTTCTGATCCTTCATTCGATCATAGCAGAAACGAGATTTCTCTGTGAGAATAGTTGGAGGCGACTGATGACGAAGGTGCGCGAGCAACGCAGCGTCAGAGTATGACCTTAAAATAAAGTCCCTGTATTGTTATATTATGAAGAAAGTATAAGATGAAATGAAAAAGTTATAAAATGTGTACACATGTGATAGTAAAAGTGCCACTATATTGATATTAAATGAGTTATATGTAAAAGAAAAAGATGAAATGATAAAATGTTAAAATAAAATGAGTCGACTATGAGATAGTATAGGTACCTAACCTAATATTGTAAAGTGTGAGATACGCGTATATGGATTTGTCTAGATAATGTGGATTGGCCCTCCACAAATAATGGATTATGAAATTAATATTTTGTAAGTAAACTCGGATGTGACAAGATTTTTCTTAAATGATTGTTCTTTAATGTAATCGTTAACTATAGGTCATCGTCAGCAACTGGTTTAATAAATAAAAATAAGTAACTTCTTTGTTGTGTAACCTAGTTGATTCTGTCATTAATAAACTGGATAATGGTTACAGATGTGTTGGCGTCTTCCTCGATCTCGCTAAAGCCTTTGACACCGTCTCAAGGCCCATATTACTTAAAAAAATGGAATGTCTTGGTATTCGTGGCACGGCACTTGACTGGTTTAATTCTTATCTCACTGATCGCAGACAAAGGGTACGAATCGGTGACCACTACAGTGACTACGCTGGTACCAAATTTGGAGTTCCTCAGGGCAGTGTGCTAGGCCCGACTCTGTTCATCATATATATTAACGGTCTCTGTGCGCTGAAGCTGGATAATGCTGCAATATTCACCTACGCAGACGACACTGCAATTATTTTTCACGGCAAGACCTGGCAAGACTCACATACCGCTGCAGAATCGGGCATGAAAACAGTTGCTAACTGGTTAAACCATAACCTGCTTACTCTAAATATGGAAAAAACTAAAGTTATCAACTTCTCTGTCACCAAACGCACGGCCGCTCCATGTCACATCCCAATAAAACTCCACAAGTGTAGGGACGCGCACACAAGTTTATGTAATTGTCCAGCTTTTGAAGAGACGAGCAACATTAAGTATCTGGGTGTTTACATTGATCAACATCTGACATGGACTAAACAGATTGATTATTTATGTTCCCGGGTGAGAAAACTAATGCACATTTTCAAAAGACTACGATCTGTTGCGGATGTTAACTTGTTGAAAATGTTATATTTTGCTCTTTGCCAATCAGTCTTGAGCTATTGTATAGTAACATGGGGAGCAGCTTGTAAGACCCACCTTATAAAAGCCGAACGGGTTCAAAGAGCTACCCTGAAGGTGCTATATCAGAAGCGAATGCGCTATTGTACTGACACACTTTACAATGAAACTGGTATGTTGAGAGTGCGACAATTATATGTCATGGCCGTTGCGCTAAAATTTCATAAAACGTCACCGTTTACTGTTTATAAAAGTCAACGGTCACAAAGGAAAATAAGATGGAGTAAAGAGAGGTGCAGGACAACATTTGGAAGAAGATCATTTCTGTTCATGGGGCCACATATTTATAATAAAATCAATGACTTACTGGATGTGATTCAGTTATCGAGAAGTAAGTGCAAAGCGGTATTGAGCAAATGGCTTCTGAGTTTAGGTTATACGCAAACCGAACATATTTTATCTATTTAAAAAGGTTCCCAAATCAAAACACTTCTAACACTATACACGTGCAAATAAACAAACACAATCACATACACACACACACAACACGCACACACACACACACACATACACACACACAACACGCATACACACACACACACACACACACACACACACAAATACACACACACATATATGATAGTTCTTGCTAACAGTATTTAATTGTAATTTTCTTCATTTCTCTTGCTTGCTGTTGTTATAACAATAAGTAATAATTATTGAGTTCATAATCCATGTAAACCTAATCTGTACGAAAGAGACTGGCTCCTGCGACACAGGGAATCCTAGTGTGGGAACCAGTGCTACTTAGCTGTGTAAAAATTGTTTTGGCCAATAAAGATTTTTATTTATTATTTATTTATTATTATTATTGTGGTGTAACTTAGCTTTTGTCTTTTGTCAAATTTTTTGTGTTTGAAAGTTTGAAAAAAAAGTGAATTAAGATATTTTTTGATGTTTTGATGGATGATTAAATCTTATCCTTTTTTAGAATTATTTTGATGTGTACTAAAAAAAAATACTTTTAGTTTGTATTTTTTTTATATTTACGGGGGAGGTGTAGTGTGTGTACCATGTACTCACACACACTTACCTTCTCCCAATATATAAGGCACTGTATGCCTTTAATAAACGCTCATTACTACTTTAAATTCTGTCTTGTTATTTATTATCCGTTGCGCAAACATCCCACATCGCAATATGACATCACGATGAAAATGCATGGCACACGGTTGGAAAAGTTGTGCTGAGCGAGGATCAGAAGATTATCGCAAATAAAATTGGCCGGAAGCTTGAGAAAATCTTTCACTTCCGGTCAAAATTTTAAGATTATATTTACGTCATGTGGCATCAGTAAGAGACCCGTGTCATCATTTAGTTTTCAATCGTAGAGAGAGTAAACATAAGTCTGTCAGTTCTGAAATGAATAAAAAACAAAAAAAATAAGTTTAAGGTGTTCCGGCCATTTCAGAACTGACAGACTTATGTTTACTCTCTCTACGGTTGAAAACTAAATTATGACACGGGTCTCTTACTGATGCCACATGACGTAAATATAATCTTAAAATTTTGACCGATGTGAAAGATTTTCTCAAGCTTCCGGCCAATTTTATTTGCTATAATCTTCTGATCCTCGCTCAGCACAACTTTTCCGACCGTGTGCCATGCATTTCATCGTGATGTCATATGACGTAGGCAATACTGTCGTGGGCTCACGGACTACTACCATCTTCGACCTTATCGTCACTTAACTGATGTTAAGTGACCTGATGGTGAGGTGAAGGCCAGCACTATCCCGTTGTGCATAAAAAAATAAAAATAAACAATGTATTTTTGCTATTTTTTAACTCGTTTGAAAATTGACACTTTACTCAGCCTTATAATAATGTCGATGTTTTGTGTTTAACCATATTTCCAAGTAGGTAAGGTATAAGTTAACTCCAGAGTTATCAGAACTACATATATGGTGATAATTAGTGTTTAAATCACTAATATTCGTCACCAACGATTATACTACTTTTAATCCGGTAACGGTAATAATTTAACCACCTCTTTGGTCGAGTGGTTTGTCCATCCGTGTAAGACGCAGGGGTCCCGGTTTCGATTCCCAAGAGGGGGGTAGAATTTGTACTTGGTTTGGTTGGTGGTAGGGCTTATTTCAAGTCCGCCTGCCTAGCTACCACTATCTCTAAGTCTTACGCCATAACAACAATTTAAATATTTTTGTATTCTGGCAATTAGAGGTAAGATAGCCACTTAGCCAGTTCCTCAGCGATGAGGATTCCGGCTGCAGTGCGCCCTTCAGCCTTCGGCCATATCAGAAATCGTTTCATCAAATAACGTGACGTTACGTTGTCGCTTCTGCACACCGTTAATCTTTGGCTAAGCTTAAGCCAATTAGGATCAAGTCATGCCAGATCATGTCTAGCTAGATTAGTCGGCCGGTCGTCGGCCGATCGTCGGTCGATGTGCATCGGCGTATGAACGATCGATCGGCGTTGAATGGCTATTCTGTTGTCCTTCATTATTAAATAGCTAGTTTTATTTGATAGACTAAAATAAAATATATTTTAACGGATACTAACGCAGTTTTATTGAAAGTGCTTTGGTAATTAGTTGGTATTTGGTTTGATTTTTTAATTTCCCGACGTTCCGGTACTTTTGAACTGCCTTAATTACGGGGGACTGTAGCATTCGTTTATTTTCCTGTAATTTTCACATAAACTTAAATCACATTATTAAGCTGATAGCAATAGTAGTTAGCTCTTGAGATACCCAGCTGTGACACGTCGGACGAACAGACAGACAGACTGAGTCATATCATAATCCTTTTACCATTTTGGTATTTCCGTACCCTAAAAAGACAATAAACCTTACTTTTTAGCATTCAAAATGACCCTAAACAAATAATTCCTTTGCATTTCTCTTGCAAAGTGTTATTGATGAGACAAAAAATACATTTAAAAACAAATCATAAACATGAATCCAAAGTTTGTTATTACTCAGTTCAGTCACTTTTCTCACTCACTGTACAGACGGAAGCGTGAAAAGGCAGCTTTTATTCGTGTACATATAGAATGCCGGCGTGTGTACCTAGGTACAGTCAGCTTCATCTCGTAACAAATGATTGTAGAACTCTGAAGAATAATGATCGAGGTGAGACGCGAGACTATGAAGTACCGACAGCAAAAAAGTTGATGAAAAAAGGCATATGTAGTCCATATTTTACTTTTTCTTTATTTAAGAGTTACTTTCTGTCATCTAAAAACTTTAAAAATATTTCTTAAATAATATTATTATATTAATAATCTAAATGTTTTAGATTTAGATCTCATATTCTGCGATAAATAAGACAATGTCGTTAGCCAATGAGAAACTGAGAATTCTGAAATTTGAAAAAAAAAAGCAAAATTACAAGTTTAAATTTCTACAGTCATATTGCTGGAATAGAATTTAGAAAAAAAAAGGATTTTTGTTTTTTGTAAAAACTAAAAATTGTGTTTTTTTGCACACCATTCATTTATACAGTCTACACCAAAAGCGGAAACCCAGTAAAGACCAAGTTACTCACAATCTTCCTGATACAAGGAAAGGCGCGAAAAAAAAATGATTCGCGAGTTCCCGCCTTTTTGCCACAACCGGGATGGATTTTAAATCTATTTATCATTCCGTTGACTTCTTAAGGAATATTTTTCTGTTATTCCAAGTATAAGTGGGTTTCTGTGAAGGGAATTAGTGATAAATGCTTTTGGTAAGTTTGTTTACTTGGTAAGGATTCGATTCCCGCATTTAAATTTAACGGTGAACTTTGGTTATGAACTTTAGCAAAAGTTAACTTAGTTATATGAACCATAGTAAATTAAATATGACCCTTATTAAAGCTGTATCTTAATAAATTAATGCTAAATGATAACGAAAGTATAATGTTGCTTAGGAAAATGGTGAAAATTGGCATACTTTCCCCTTATGCATATTTTTGACACCTAATTTGTCTGTAGTGTCAATCAACCCTGACAGCTTTTTCCTAACTGTTAGACCAAGGTGGGTAAATTCGGTTAAATTTTTTGAGATTTAATTAGATTTAATTAATTTAATTACATAACAAAGAAGATAATAAATAAAATATTTAAGACTTTACCTCTCAATGCTTTCGAACTAACAAAATTTACCACCTTACTATAAAGATTCTAATAGCAGATGTGTCAATGGTTACTCTCTGTCAAACTATTTAAGTTTGTCATTAAAAAGAAAGGGACAAAACACTGTGTAACTATACATCTGCTTTAAAATCTTTATTAGTAAGTGCGTTAGACAATAATATTACCATAATTTCTGTACAGCAAGTATCTAATTTCACTTCAACAAAACAACCCACACAAACGTTGACAATAAAATGTTATCGACATCTATAACTTAATTACTAATTCACACATTCTACCCTAATATCAACCTTAAAGCTACGACTTTAAATTCAAAATCGTTCGTCAATATCTAACATTATTGTCGAAATTAAACATGTCTGTGACAGGTAAGGCATTAATATCTGGTACTGATGTGTACTTAACCCTTAGTATACTATCTGGGGTACAAAACACCCCATATCGAGATAATAAAGGAGTATTGTATAATTTGTATGAGGCTTGTTATATTACCTTATTGTGGGCCAGATTGTTGTGTTTAAGTACTTACTTCAATTATTTCATATTACTTTGTTAATTAAAACCTATGCACATATGTTTAATATTCTAGTAATATAAAGGCATGTGTCGCAAGTGTATACCTACGTACTATCTAGCAGTGGCGAAAGGTAAAATTATGGCGAAGGTAAGCCGTTCTACAAAAATGTTATGATACGCATTGTGAATCGGTGGGGTGGATTTGTAAAAGGTAAGCCAAGCCGAGCCGATGGGGAATTGGCTTGTATGGATCCTTCGCCGCTGCTATCTAGTCTTTCTACCGATTTGAATCTAATGTTGTTTGAAGTGTAATCCATAAATATTCATTCCATTCAGAAATATTCTAGTTTCGATTCGAAAATGCGAAAGTAACTCTTTCTTTTTTTTTGGTTACTTTTTTACACTACTCTACATACAAATTAGTTCTGGGGATTCTCTAAGATCCACAGAAATAAAACACGTTACCCAAAAAAATGGTACTTACCACATCGAATTTTTAACCCTTGAGATGTGATTATTAATTGAAAATTTTCGCACTTTTTAAAATCGTCGTATTAATTTAATTTTTGTAATAATATTATTTACTTACCTTGAAATGTGGTTTAGAAAACATTGTATTATTGTTCTGAGTCTGAGTTTTGCTCAACTACTTTGGCTTTATTTAATCTCTTTTAATAGTTACTGAGACATTAAAAAGAAAGATAAAAATTGTGTATATCCTAACTGAAAACCTCCGAATGTGGCATTTGTCGAACCATCATTAGTTACATTACATACAACCATTTAAGAGAGTAAATATTACGAACTGTTAAAAAAAGGCATTTATCAATATTAAAACTAAACTCTAGAAAAATAACGAAAGAGACTGTTTTTCATTGGATCTTTTTTCTAAAGAGCTTCTGTCTTTAGCAGATAATATCTAAGACAATGATAAGAGTTTTTACTGAACTGTTTATTTCCGTTTGGGGGGAAAGTGGGGGTAGGCGGGAAGCCCTTTATCACACCGAATCGTAACTTTAGTGGAAGTATCTTTAAATTTATTCCTTTACAAAGGCAATGGAGGGAAATATAAGGCTATTCGTAGCTATCTTTTATCCTTTTAGCCTCCTATTTTCCTTCTAGCATGTGGCGTGGTCTTATAACAAAAGTACCTATTGTCTCATCTTATTTTTAGAATCAAAATCAACAAAAACTCGCAAGCGCTTTCGCTGATTTTCTGTTTTTTTTAGTCATCTGTGAGGTTTATACGCAATTTAATATTTGTAGCAACTAGAGAATCTCCTTAGCTTGTCGTATGTTTTTTTGTGGCTACAAGTTTAAGTTTTCTTTATAATAAAAGGCCCCCCAAACCATGTTTTCCTATAATGGACCCTTAAGCATCATCTACCTAATTGTATGGTTGTAGCATTATTTCAATCATGTGATGTGTATTGTGTAAGATCTTTAAAATAATGTTCGCAGAATTTCGGAGAGCAATGTGTTAAAAACACAGAATAGCTTTGCACGTATCTGATTTGTCGCCTTAAAAGCGTGTCTTCATGCGATCGCTTTCCCTTTCGCTTTCATCTCACGCATGCCACAATGCATTCAGAGCGCACGTTGACAGGCGCTTTCGCTTTCCTCTTGCGCTTTCAACAGACGCATGCCTCAGGGTATGCAATAGCGCATGCCCTATCTTCTCAAAAAACGTCAAATTTGTATAGCGGAAAGTTGAACGTGATAGCGCACGGCTTGGAGACAATTTTAGGGAGGGGACTTTAGCAGGGGATCCTAGTGGACGGAGGGTCAACTCAATATAGCATGCGTTTGACGCAAGTTGACTTGAAAGTTGAAGTGACTCGGTGAAGACGGACCATATCAATAACATTGACCGAATTAACCCCTAAGTGACCTGTCGGTGTAACACATACCCCAACTTCGGCGAAAGTGGCCAAAGCATTGGGGGTGAAAACTTACTTTTTTATTAGGAAGAAAAAAGACTTTGTTATTCTTTGTTTGCCGGCTGACAACTTTCGACGCCTCTATTGACTTATTTTCGAGGATCCCCTAAGTTTTTCTTAAAATGCCCCAGGTAATTTGAGGGGGAGAAAGTAGTTTTCGAGTTGTGACTTTCTTAGATGCCACACAGAATTAATCTTTTTTTATGCACAACGGGTTAGGCTTGGCCTTCACCTCATCTGATGTTAAGTGACGATAAGGCCGAAGATGGAAACTAATTCGTCCTTAATCCTCATCACTAAGGAACTGGCTATCTTACCTCTAAATCTCTAACTGCTGGAACACCACAATTTTTAAATTGTTGTTATGGCGACAGACTTAGGTAAGATGATGGTAGCTAGCTTAGCCTAGGCGGACTTGAAATAAGCTCCACCACCAATCAAAATTTATAAATATTAAATTTGAAGTATTTGGATCAAAATGTTATAATAATAATGTTGATAATTTAAAATGCACAAGTAACTCAAGAAAATATCGAAATCGCTGTAGTTGTGCTTATAATATTTGAAGAGTTCCCTTGATTTCTGCAGGATCCTATCATCAGATCTTGACCTGATGACAATGGGACCACCTTGGAAGCATATGCTTTCAAAGAAGAAATAATTTGCCAAATCGGTCCCGCTGCTTTCGAGTAATCGAGTAACATACATAAAAAGCTGACGAACTCAGCATCACCTCCTTTTTTTGAAGTCGGTTAAAAAGTGAAAATGTAAAAAAAGTGTATTAGGTACTACCATACACTCTGCCACAGATAAAAAAAATGGTTTGTCTATTATTTTTACTAGGCTGCCTTTGTCTTGATTTCAAAACATCAAACGTTTTAGTATGCCAGCCATGTCTCTAAGAAAAATGTCCGAAAAAATCTTAACAATTAAGTTGTTTTTCTCAAAAAAGGGAATCGCTGATAATGTAACTGGAATTCAGTTAAATTCCGTTCTGAATTACGGAACCCGGTCACGGAATACCGTTATGGAAGTAATAAATTCCACCGTCTACCACCTTTGGTACAAAACAAAAAATGGACAAGGCCCGTTATAGTTAGAAACATTGGGGATCCGTATACAGATTTCTTTTTTACAAATTTCGCGATTTCAGAGTTGGTCTGGTTGAACAAACTAATGTTCGTGCTACGGATACTGGATGCTAAATGAGATACTTAACACTAACTGGTATGAACTTTATCCCATACAATTTTTGCAATGTCCTTGCTAGGTTCAAAAAAAACCCGCTTCTTTAAATGAATACCTAGCTACAAAGTTAAGGAATAAAACAACTACATTCGTTAATTTTATGCAACAATTAACACTATAAGGGCTTACTGTAGTAGGTAACGTTTAAACCGTCCTCCCATGGTGACCTCCACCGTACGGCAAATAACAGAAGAAAAATAAAAAATTCATAAAAGTTATTGTTCCGTTTCATCAAATAAAAAATTCATAAAAGTTATTGTTCCGTTTCATCATACAATTTACCAGGTTCTATTAAATTATTTACAACAGACCCCTAAAAAGCGCCCTTTAATTTTGGAAGGCTTAAAAGTCCTATTTGCCGGTCGGCCGCCCTCGGCACAGGTTTTGGGCGGCCATTGCGCCGGCTACAGGCTACTTCCGGTTTCAGATATTTTATTTGACCACAATATGAAAGGCGAAAAAATAAAACTTCATATTTCATTGTCCATTCTTCTTATCGACTAAAAAAACTTAAAAAAAATGACGATAGTAAAGTGCTTTCCTATAATAGATATTTGATAATCTGTAATCTGATATTTGTCCCTGTTACAACGAGCATTTGCACTGAGGTGAACCGGATATAGATAGAATATTTTATGATTCAAATGTATGTATATCTGGAATTAAAAAATTTTTGGAAGTTTGGAAAAAAATCTAAAATATTATCACGTACCTACTCGTACATACCTCATCCAAGATTCAGAATGAATCATTTTATTTTACTTGTTTATTTACGTCAAATATTTCGAACCTACCTTAACCTGAAATACCAAATTTCGTTCTTATAGTTCTAATTTCAAAGAATCATAAAGTATTTCTAAATAGCAATACCAAAATCTAGCAACGCCACCATTTTACGAAAGAATTATAAACAATAAATCACGTTCGACTCCAAACTTTCCCATTAACAACAGTACCGTTCGCAAAAAAGTCGCATAGCCATAGCGCTCTAATTTGGCAAAAAGCACTAACGATTTGGCGGGAAAATTCCCCCTCCGCCCGATTTGCGCGCATAAATCATTGCACAGGAATGCAGAGCGACAGTTTTAGGGATTAGATTAAAAAGGATGCATGTGGAAATGTAACTGCGATTTCGCGAACAGAATCAGTGAAAAACATGCATTCCATGAACACTTCTAAATGAATAGATCTAAAAGTGTCATTTTTTATTGTATTTTAGATAAAGGTACCTACTTGTATATTTTAGGGTTGATAACGTTTCTGTCCTAAATGCTGTTTTATATGATGACAGTACAATTAAGTGAACTATATGTAAGTATTAATATTTTATATGCTTCCAAAAATCGAACGATAGGCATTTTATTGGTGAATTAACAGTTTATTGGGACTAATTAAACGTGCTCTACAGAACATTTTAACTACATCATATTGTGTTTTTTTTTTGTTATTACACAATCACATTTTTTAGTAAACACGAAATAAAATAATCTATGGTTTCTATCGATCTTAAAAACCTTGCTGAACTTGAAACGAAAAGCAAGCTCAAATGGCTAGTAGCAAAAAGTTACGTTTCTTATTGTCACCACATTTAGCTCAATTCACGCGGGACGGTCAGCAAAAAAGACCAACCGATAAATCAACGCCGTTAAGTTTTCCACTTATTTTGCTGTCGCTATCGAGACTTTGTCGACCGCAAAGCTTTCCTTAATCAAATTTAAAGGATCAGTTACTTAATTGAACTCGTTAAATTTGGTTTTACTAATTGTTTACAACTGTAAAACATTTAACAACGAATATTTTTTGAAAATCAAGTATAATAAATTAATCTTTCCTTATCATCTTCGAATGTAAACCCAAAACTGCTTATTAGGTACACTTAATTTAAACAGAAAGTAAGTTTAAATTAAGCTGTACGGTAAAATTCATTTAAATAAATAATTAGAAGGCGAATATAACTAGGTACGCATTCTTATTTGTAAAAATCTTTTAATAAAAGTAGTGGATAAGTATTTTTTTTGAGGAGCTCCATGTCCATGAGGCAGTGGGTTAACGTCTGACCCAGCGATTGCGGAGGTTAAGCAACTTTCTCAAGAATCGGTCATGGGATGGGTGACTGAGCTCCTCCTTGCTTCGGAAAGCACGTTAAGACGTTGGTCCCGGCTGCATTTGCAGTCGTTAACACCCACCAATCCGCGTTGGGCCCGCGTGGTGGGTTATGGCCCATCTTTCTTACCCATCCATAAGGCCTGTGCCCCAGCAGTGGAGACAATAAAAGTGGCTGATGGTCATGGTCAAGTATTTTCTCTCCCAGTAGCTACTCGTAAGTTTTCAATGCAGCCATCCAATATAACAAATCGTATTACTTATTTGTGTTAACGCTACAAAGCATACAACCACTTACATCACTATAAATAAAATCGCTTGTATCTAAGAAAACAGGGCCACACACGTGTCGCCTCCAATAATCAAACGATAGATTGCTCAAGTGCGAACGATTCCCCAGTGAGCGGTGAGTCTTATAAATGGATACAGACACTTTTGTCGTGAGCTGCGGAAAAGTTTTCTAGGTTTTGTAACGACCTCCTTGTGTGTTTTTAAAAAGGTTTGTAAACGGTTTGAAATTTGGTTTGAAATTTGAATATTTCTTACTTTTTTAAATGCAAACTTTTTTGTTAGTTTTGCATGGAAAATTAAACTCAAGTCAAATGTACAGGTTGGAAAAAAGACGGTAGTTGGAAGGAAATCCTGTATTTAGTTTTAATCTCAGGGCGTAGCCATAGTAACATTGCCAAGTCTTCGTTATCGCTTCGCTTTCGAAACATGTATGGGATTGACATAAGGTTTCTATTATTGGTTTTGGTTTATTGGTTTTTATTATTTATTTTACCTAGTCCTTTTCTTTAAATAATTCCTTGTTTTTGAGACATCACATTGGTGACATTGGTGAGCGATCACGAGATTTTAGTGCATTTGAATTTAATGAATAAAGGAAAAAGTTCCTTCCGGACATAGACTTATCCGGACCAACTGACCACTGAATCTTTTCACCAGTGGTCAGTTGAGACGAAAAATTTCTCATTTGACCACTGGAGGTGAATTGGGAGCAATTTATTCCTAATTCATCACCAGTGATGAAGTGGGATTTTTTTGTTTCAACTGACTACCGATGACCTTCTGAAAACTATATAAGCCTATTATTAAACCATAATTTAACCACCATAGGTTACCTTCTCCATATTTATGTGATCCTGGTACTTTGGAGACAAGTGCTATACAAAAAAACTGGAACTATGGGAAAATAATCATTATAGTCAGATTTAAATATTTTATAAATATAATACATAAATAGATTAATTACCTATTTTTATTGTATCTGTTTTTTATACCCAATCAAATAAGTCACCAGTGATGAAATGGGAATTTTCACCACTGGTGGGTGAAATGGGAGTAACATTGTGTTATTTGGCCACTGGTAGTCAGTTGAGAAATTGGAGTGCCAACCAACCTGGTGGTGGGATTTGGTGGTCAGATGGTCCGGAAGGAAAAAGTTAAACTGTACGTCCGAAAGTAATGAGGTAAATATACCTATACGTCCTATACTGCTGAACAACAACTAAACCCGATTGTTATTTCATCTAGCTAGAGTATTCCAGTGTTGGCATGCAAAAATCGACCTTATAGCAAATATTGTAATTTTCTTACACCCATTATAGATCGGATATCTTCCCCAGAGTGTTATATCTGTCGTAGGATTATCGAATAAACCGGATCTTTGCAAAAATCCTAGGTCAATTGTAAAGGACTGGATTATTTGGGATCTACAAGATTGGAATCTCAGTGTGATCTCAGCGGTTTGTAAATGTTAGATTCATAAGATTAATACAAATAATAATTACTACTGATTGAAGACTGGCTGTACTTATGTACTGAGATACTTTTGCCTTCCCCATAATGGGGCGAATGTTATTTATAATCTGTATTGTCTATACAACGTCTGTGTCATCTGTCAAAGCAAGCTCGCGGTAGAAAATTATTAATTAATAAAAAAGATAAATAAATCAGTTTTACGACGCAATTTTGTATTCAACTTTTATTAAATACCTAGGCTTTTTTTGTTTATTTCGAAACTCAACCGCTTTTTTACAATAACTTGTACATAAATACTTAATAAGAAAAACTAAGCTACTACAAAGTTTCACAACATGACCATTTAAAAGAAAAGAAAAGAAAAGAAAAGAAAAGAAAAGAAAAGAAAAAAAAAAGAAAAGAAAAGAAAAGAAAAGAAAAGAAAAGAAAAGAAAAGAAAAGAAAAGAAAAGAAAAGAAAAGAAAAGAAAAGAAAAGAAAAGAAAAGAAAAGAAAAGAAAAGAAAAGAAAAGAAAAGAAAAAATGGCTTGTTATTATAAATACGGGCCTTAGATTATCAAATCAGCTTTCAAGTTTACAGTTGTCCGAAACATACTAGGATTTTTACAATGGTCCTATAAATTGCTCGGACGATTGCAAAAATCTTAATTTGATTCTAATCACCACGTCCATTAAAATCATACTAGGATGTAGGATTATTACAAAGATCCGATTTATACGAATATCCTACGACATATCGACGAAATCAAATTTGATCATGTTCACTACACCTTTTTGTTTCGCTTCGAGTATCCAGATACAATTTGTCAAAGACGAAACTCAAAGGAATAGATATAGATTTATATATGAGAAGTAAATCTTGCTCTGCACTATTCGTATCATATAACTTTATGAGACTGGAAATTACTGTGCTTTTTTTGAAAGAGAGTAAATCCTGAAATCTTACAAGCTTAATTTTATTATTATTCGTAGCGTAGTTCATTGTTTTTTACACGACTGGTAAAAAAATAAGAGTGTGTTGTGTTCACCCCCCCTAACATGACCACCAAAACACGATAGTTAAAATGTTGCGAAAAACCCGTAAATCTGAATACGGTAGATAGGGACCATCAAACTGAACAACTTTTACTATGGGACCAACTCTGAAATGCGAAAAAAATATCTGCTGTTTCATACATTTTGATATTTTCATACATTTTTTATTAATGTTTGTATGAAAGAGCTATATTGTTCCACCATTCTGCATTGGGACTGCGTGGTGGGTGGGTTATGGCCCATCCTCCATATTCACCCATCACCTTACCCACCCATCATAAGGAAGGGCTGTGCCCCAGCAGTGGGGACATAAAAAATGGATGACATAGAATTATCAAGTTAATTTTAGCATATTCTTAGCAGTATTAACTTATTAAAACCGTCCAAGTGTAAGCTCCACTGCTCCAAGTTGATTTAGAAGCTTTCAAGCATGAAATTTGCAGTCGGAAAGAGAATAAACACATAATAATATATTATGTTGTATGATCCAATTGTTGTAGGTTAATGGACTGTGGATCTTCGCTACACTGATTGCTTCGATTATATCTTTAATGAGAATTTAAGATATAAAAATAATGGAATAAGTACTTTAATTTTTTAATGCACAACGGGATAGTGCCTTCTTCTCACCTGATGTTAAATGACGGTAAGGCTGAAGGTGGAAGCGCACTACACCCGGAATCCCACCACTGAGGTACTGGCTATGTTACCTCTAACTGCCGGAACACAACGATTTTTTAATTGTTGTTATGGCGTTAGACTTAGGTAAGATGGTGATAGCTAGCCAGGTGTAGTTAAAATGAGCCCTACCACCAACCAAACCGAGTACAAATTGTACCCCCCTCCTGGGAATTGGACCCCTGCGTTTTACACGGGTGGGCGAACCACTAGAGTCACTAGACCGTTTCAAAGAAACATGCGAATAAAATCTGATTAGGATTGTGAATAATAGGTACCATGGGCAACAGCGTCGCTTAACCACTGCTAAGGTTAAAATCGCTTGCACGCCGCGTCCGCTGTCACATACGTTTAGTTCGTGCCGGGGCGATACGCGCGCACACGAATTTTGTTGCTAACTGGTTAAGCGACGCTGTTGCCCATAGTACATAATGTGTTAAAAAAAAACAATAAAACCGAATTTGGTAGATAGGGTATAATGCCTACAACCCTACATAATGTGTTAAAAAAAACAATAAAACCGAATTTGGTAGATAGGGTATAATGCGTACAACCCTGGAAAATTATTTTTGATCCTGAAATCCGCCACTTTTTTGAAAATTTTTTTTGTTCTTTTCATGATACTAGCATAGTTACAACCCTAGACCTAAATTGTGTTTTGAATTTGCCCATTAACGGGATTGATTATAGAAACCAATATTCGCATCCAGGGTTGTCACTTTGCAGTTTTAAAAAACAAAATTTTACGGGTTATTATGAAACACAAATATACTATTGTCTGTTCGTACTACCTACCCTTTATGTCATACTAAGGATATGGTATATATACTAGGTATAATTCCCAAAACAGTGCTTCTGGCTTCCCGCCAAAACGCTGAGATATGACCACCCCATTGTCGCCCGCATTCTGGATGTTTTGTCCCTTTTTTCCGCGACGAGCAGGAAAGGGAGATAAATCAACTTTTGACTTTTGGAACGGGAAACCTACTTGGTTCGGACGTGTAATCTATAGCCATGAAGGGTTTATATTTTATTTTACTTGACTCATACTTCTCTCTTACAGAAATTAGTAGGTATAGCTATCCAGTTCGAGTGTAACGTGTCGTTATGTTTATTTATTTATGTACTTAATTATAACATGATTGGTAGTAACATTCAAAAATTACCAAATGGGGCTGTATTGTAATCAAACCAAAAATGGCGTAAAAATTGGTAAAAATATATTTATGTAAAAGTAAATTAATAAATAAATAAACAAACTTTTGTATTATTAATTAAGACCACTTTTTAGGAACTTAATTTTAAGTGTACTTAAATCATAATTCATTCATAAATATCATTTATATAATAAAATTTAATAAATAAATAAAATATAATAATAAATATAATAAAATTTAATTTTTCCAATTATTTGTTATTGTTGTTGTCAGTATTTTCAATTAATGTAAACAATATTTAATTTAATAATTATGAATTGTACAAATAATTCAATGTCTAGTAAATTTATAAGTTTTAATTGTAAGAGTGTAATTAGGTCTATGGAATCTATAAGAACATTGTGCCAATCTGTTGATTTAATTACTTTGCAGGAAACTTGGTTATTCGACTATGAAATTCCAATTCTAGGAGAAATTGATAATGATTTTGCATTTTACGGTAAGTCATCCATGGATTCAACCAAAATACACCGTGGGCGTCCGTACGGGGGGGTTGCCATTCTTTGGAGGAAAGCCATGTTTGACTCAGTCTCTGTTATCCAATGTAGTAATGATAGAATAGCTGCGGTAAAAATTAATCTAGCAGGCCGAACATTGTTAGTAATTTGCGTTTATATGCCTACTAATTCTAATGAGAACCTATCCGAGTTTTGTGAATGTATGGGTGAACTTTCGGCAATAGTGGAAAACTCTATCATTGAAAATGTTTACATTTTGGGAGATTTTAATGCTGACCCTAGAGAATTATTTGGAAGGGAATTGCAGAGTTTTTGTACAGAGCTAAGGTGGAACTGTGCGGATTTTCTTAAGTTGGGCATTGATTCTGATACTTATACCTTCATTAGTGATGTACACGGCACAACTAGCTGGCTGGATCATTGCTTAGTCACCGAGGCGGCCTGGTCTTCTATTGATGAGGTTGATGTTCTTTATAATACGTATTGGTCGGACCACATGCCTATAATGTTCACAGTAAACTTGAACGGGATTAGACGATCTATCCCTCTTCCGTCGAGTGACCAATTAACAAATAAAGTCATCTGGGGTGATAGGGATCCTTGTCAGATAGAAAGTTATACCAAAAAGTGTCATGAAAACTTAAGAGAAATTGATTTTCCAGCTGAGTTAGGGAAGTGTTGTGATAAAATGTGTAATGAGAATGGACACAGGATAGTGATAGATAATCTGTATCGTAGTATTGTGGATTCTTTGACGGAGGCAGCTAAGTTTTCTAATGGCCAAACATTTTATAAAAAGCGTGGTCGTACCGTTATCGGTTGGAATAGATATGTAAGGGAGGCACACTTAAGGTCTAGGCAGGCGTTTTTTAACTGGTGTTGGTATGGTAAGCCGCGAACGGGTCGTTTATATAATGAAATGTGTATCGCTAGGAAATCGTTTAAATCACAACTGAAATTTTGTCAAAATAGACAGGAACAAATAAGAATGGATATATTAGCTTCAGAACACAGTAACAAAAACTTCTCTAAGTTCTGGAAACAGACTAAAAAGTTGAACCCAAAACCACCTGTACCAGTGAGTGTGGATGGCGTTTCTGATCCAAGAGAGATAGCAAATCTGTTTAAGAAACAATTCGAGGCGCGACCGATACTTAAGCCTGCGGCTGACAGGAGGGATGTTGAGACCGTCGTGGAAGGTATACCTGTTCGATTCTCTGCGTCAGCTGTTAGATCCATAATTAAACAGATGACGCGTGGCAAGTCGCCGGGGCACGACGGTCTCAGTATTGAACACCTGCAATACGCGGGGCCACACCTCCCTAGGGTTTTGTCTCTTTTGTATACCTTGTGTATTAGTCATTCTTATTTGCCTGCTGATCTTGTGAGGACTATTGTGGTGCCTATCACTAAGAATAAAACTGGTGATCTTTCTGACCGAGTAAACTATAGACCTATTTCTTTGGCCACTGTGTTAGCTAAGGTACTTGATGGTCTGCTTGGGCGTCAATTGGACGAAAATTTACAACTTAATGATGCACAATTTGGATTTCGACCCAACCTTTCGACTGAAAGTGCCATATTGACGCTTAAGCATACCGTCAAGTATTATACCCTGAGGAAAACGCCGGTTTATGCTGCGTTTTTGGATCTATCCAGGGCATTTGACCTGGTTGATTATGACGTATTATGGTCGAAGTTGAAGGACTCCGGGTTCCCACCGGAATTAACAAAGACTTTTCAATATTGGTACGGTCATCAAGTCAATCAGGTCAGATGGTCGGGTGAGTTGTCTGAAGAATATATAATGGAGTGTGGTGTGAGGCAAGGTGGACTATCTTCTCCGTCACTATTTAATTTGTACATGGATGCACTCATCGTGGAGCTTAGCAGCGCCAACATTGGCTGTTCCATCGATGGCGTAATGGTCAATAATATCAGTTACGCTGATGATATGGTGTTGCTGGGTCCTTCGGTGGGTGCCCTGAGAAAATTGATAGCAATATGTGAATCCTATGCCTCCGCCCACGGCCTCCTCTACAACGTCAAAAAGAGCGAACTTCTTGTTTTCCAAGCTCAGGGAGGTCGTACACTTTCATCTGTGCCACCTGTAAAGTTATTAGGTACCGACCTTAGCAGAGTATCACAATTTAAATATTTGGGGCACATTGTCACCGAGAACATGTCTGATGATTGTGATATAGAGCGTGAGAGGAGAGCGTTGGCAGTCAGATGCAACATGCTGGCCCGCAGGTTTGCAAAGTGTACACGGGAAGTGAAGATCTCTTTGTTCAAGGCCTTTTGCCAATCATTTTACTCCTGTAGCCTGTGGGTCAAGTACACGCAAAAGACTTTTAACGCACTCCGCGTGCAATATAACAATGCCTTCCGGATGTTGATGGGTCTTCCCCGATACTGTAGTGCGTCAGGTATGTTTGCGGAGGCCCGAATTGATGACTTTTTCGCCATTATTCGCAAGCGTGTTGCCTCTATGCGGCACAGGGTCCGGGGAAGCTCTAACAGCATCCTGATTGCAATAAAGGATAAACCAGACTGCCCTATCGCTAGGCATTGGACCCAGATGCACATGTACGGGTCACGTAAATATCTAAATTAATTTAAATTGAAATTAATAAAATTCTCATTTATTTTGTTTTAAAGTTACTAACATAGTCTAAGTAATACTAACAAATATGGATGTAATATGTCTGAAATAAATTTTATATTATTATAATATCACTCAATGCAATCAAAACTCGTGAATACGATACGCACTTCACTATTATTAGCATTTTCTTGCTCTATTCAAAAGAATTCACACGAAAGATTAACTTTACAACATTCGAAATTCAAATTCCATTTTTAAAACGGCACCCGGCGTGTGTCTGACGCAGTTTTATGAACAACTTGTCAGGTCGCAATATCGCGGACGCCATTTGCGGTTCGAATAAAAAAACCGAACGATATTGGGTATTGAATTGAATACTCGTGGAGTTTTAATACGCGGGTGAAGGGTTGATGTTATATTGATACCTATATACAGTTTTACAGGGTGATTTTTTGAACAGTGCACAAATTTTGTGGTGTCGCTTAGACCGTCAAACTGAACAACTTTGTCTATGGGACCAACTTAATCAGAGCAAAAAAAAAATCAGCTGTTCCATAGGAAACGTCAATATCTATTCGACCAAAGTGAATGGAACAGCTGATTATTTTTTAGTCCCATAGACAAGACAAAGTTGTTCAGTTTGACACACCACAAAATTTGTGCACTGTTCAAAAATCCCCCTGTATGTTTGGCTGTCGGCTGTTACGGTATTTCTATCAGTCTTTTGGCGCAGATTCTGATAATATCAAGTGATTGGATAGTGATGACTTTTACCTAAATAATAGAACTAAATAAATGCTAACTACTTTGAAAAGAAAATATATATAATTTTTGATTTGTGACTGGTGGGACATAACATAAAATGACTCATAACTGCACTAGTGTTATAATTGTAAATTTCATAAAGTAATAATTTATATGTATTTACATTCTATAATATTCTTGTGAATGTATTTTATGTAGGTATATTTACGCATACATGCACTTTTAACTGAAAGTTGTTTTCAAAATAGAGACAATTAATTTTTTTCCCGTTTCGCGTGGAATAACCCATTACCTATTCAATCCATGAGAAGACTTGTTTAAAAGCGGCCTTTGGCAATCCCTTAAATAAGTAGAAGATTTGGTTCCATAAGTAAGTTCTTTATTTTTTATAAATAGGACTAAATTCAATTCCAAATATTCTGTACTTATCCCCATTCAAGCTCATATGACCTTCAGAACATCGAAGGTTGAGGAGGTGATCCAACAAGCCCTCATTAGGAAACACTCCTTAATCCCTTAAGGGGTCCGTTCACACCGGCGCGCGTCGGAGCGAATTTTACCTCTGCACAAAAGAAATTAAAGCGTCTATACAGTATAAGGGATCGTACTAATAGAATGCGATCATCGCAAGTTCGCACGAATTTTAGTCGTACGAATCCGCGATCAAACATACTGATGTCGAATAGGTGTCCTCATTGACATTCGCGCAATATTCGGGTCGCATCGTTTTGGTGCGCTATGGTCGCTTCGTCAATTCACGCGATGATTGTTCGCGTTTCATTAGGATATACATTTTTTCACTTCTCAAGCTTACGCGCTCACTAGACATGAAATAAAAGACTTTTTAACGGATACTAGCGCGGTTTTATTGAAAGTACTTTGGTAATTAGTTGGTATTTGGTTTGATTTTTGATTTTTCCCGACGTTTCGGCACCTTTGCAGCTGCCGTGGTCACGGGGGACTGAAGCTACTCGTGAGCGTGTACCCTCAAGCGATGAATTTTTTTTAAGACGTTCTGAAATTAATATTTTACATTTTTTTTATCTTTTTAATTGGTTTAAGTTAATTTTATGATTGAATTAATGCTAAAGAGAGAGAATCTACTGAAACTACCACCATTTCACAAAATTGGGAGGCCCCTCCAAGAAAGAAATGGCGAAATAAAACTTGGAGAGGGAAGCCGACCTCCGTCTTTTATATTTATTAATTTATTTGCAAAAGGAAGAAGACATTTTTTGTTATCGTGCGAACACGCGATGGTCGCGTTCTATTAGGACAATTAGTTTTATATTTGCGCGCAGAGCAGACCGGCTGCCGCGGCATGCGTGCGCGTCTGACCGGCCAGGTTAACTTTTTATGCAAATATGAAATTTAACTTCTGTATAGACGCTTTAATTTCCTTTGTCAGAGGTAAAATCCGCTCCGACGCGCGCCGGTCTGTGTGAACGGACACTTAAGTGAATATTTGGTTCGTCTCAGAATCGATTAAGTTCCTTAATTTCGCTGAGCAAAATAAGGAGTATGACAAAAACGGATTTTCTTGTTGCTAAGAACTCTCTTTATAATTTCTTGTTAGGAATGCCAAAAAAAATTATGAGGAATCACAAATTGGAATTAATTTCGGAGATATCTTTTTATACATCGTTTATTCATTGTCGCTTCCACTTGAGATTTATATTGAAGGAATTATGAAAGATACCTTAAATACCAATCTCAATCAAGTGCTTCATTTACGAAAAAAGTATCTTTTAGTATTTATAGTACCTACTTAGCAACAACGACGAAATGTGTCTTATACGCCTAAAAATGATTACAACAATAATGAGAATTCAACATTGAAAATAAATACCAGCTTAAGCTTAAGCACTACTAAGCGACGTAAAACAAGGCTGTCTGAAAAATTGCCTCTGCCAAGCCTACTATAGTGTACAATTCTTTTTTCAAACGTTCGCGCCAGGTCTGCGTTTGACATTTCACCGAGCAAGTCTCTGGGTCCCTGTGACCCACATTCGTCATAGAGTTGTTATCGGGCCGCACTTCTTTTTTTAAAAACACTCTTTTTGACGTTTTGAATAAACAAAAAAATGAACTACCTTTTCCCACTGCATTGCATTTTGTTTCTGTTATTACCCGACTACGGCGAAGCAAAAAGCGGAGTGTATATGATTTTGTGAAGTAAATAGTTCAGATATGATGAATAATTACTTTTTTTCATCAAATCTGAAGCATTTACTTCCAGCAAAAGGCGCAAAATGCTTTAGTTTTATTCAAATGGCCCAATATGTCACCAATATATTTTTATTACGTTCTAAAATGAACGTAAATGTGAATGATTTGGGAAAACTGAAAAGACAAAAAACATTAATCATCTATACTGAAATAAAATTGGCTGGACGCTATATATTAATATGTTAGTTGAAAACCATCCCAAGATTCCCAAGTCATAAGTGAAAGCGGGTTAGACAAACGAAATCTTATATCTCACAAAAAATCTAGCTATACTGTGACAACTATTAAATTTTGTCATAACACGGCTCAACCAAGAATTTTACGTTGATATTCCTTCAGAATTTGAATATAAAATTCTTGGGCTCAACCATACCAATATGAAATTAGAAGACAGGTTTGTACTTTGAACAGCTACAAAAATAATATTTAAGATTGGCTATCCATCCTTCTATACCTTTAGAAAAACCTGAAAACTGTTGCTAAACGGAGTATCCTTTGCTCCTTTGCTTACAAACAATTAAAAAGATATGAATAGACCCTGAAAAATTAAGTTAATTTACGAAACTTAGTAAAATTCGCCACATATACTAATCATCATCCTATTAGGCGCAGTAGAGGTATAGGCCTTCCCCGGCTCCCCCAAGGATCTCCACAACGATCGGTCCTGCTCAGCCCGCATCCAGCGTCTTGCCGCGACCTTCACCAGATAGTCGGTCCGCCTACCCACGGAGCGTCGTCCGGTGCGCGGTCGCCATTCTAGAACCTTTCCGCCCCAACGGCCATCGGTTCTTCTCGGTATGTGTCCCGCCCACTGCCACTTCAGCTAAGCCATCCTTCGAGCGATGTCGGTTACTTTAGTTCTCCAACGGATCTCCTCATTTCTGATTCGCTTTTCTGAAACGCCGAGCGAGCGCTGGCTGACTCACATCACGAGGAATAAAATGTGAATAACATTGAACTTCACACTTGCACTATTATCACAAATTTCGATTACGTAATTATTCCGCATACATATTTCTAGAGCGGTAGTTTAGAACCCGCTACCTCTCATGACTCGGGCGGAGTTTTAATAGCGTGTGAGATAAATAACTCTATTTGTCTCGCGCAAGCGGCTGTGACGGCTTATTAAATGTAGGCTTCTATCCCGAAGCCTATATACGAGCTCTTATACGAAAATATTATACTTATAATGAAAAAATTCATTATAGTAAACTTTTTCATAAAAATTGTGCTCAAAAAAAAAACGCCGACTTGTTTAAATCTGTAATAAAGTTCCAATTATTTTATTTATGTAGATATTCAATAGAAGTTATGGAAAGATTTTAAATGTGTAAAATAGGTTACATAAAATGAGTTTTAACCGCCATTGGCGTTTACCCTTTTAAAATATGTATGAAGTAAAAGAATATCTATATGCAACTCTATCATCACTTATAGGGCATTTACACAGAGCGACTTGGTAGCGCTTTTTTCGACAATCTAATCGCAAACCGTATTTCAATGAGGTGGCGATTCGATTTTACAAGCGATTGTCGATAAAAAGCGCTAATTGACTAAAGTCGCCTAAAGTATACGTCAATAGCATATACTTAATTTAAACTTAATTTTCACTGGAAATTATTCAAAAACAATACTCAAACCACATGCTCAAACGACCCTTGCCTATGCGAACGCACTGCGTTGAAATAGAGTGATTGGTTCGTTTGTTTTACGTATTGGTAGTTGGGACTTGGAACACTGTGCGTCCGCGGGAATTGTGGGACCTCATAGTAATGTCACAGAATACATTATTAGTAATGGGTTACTTACATGGAGCGACTTGGCAGGCGATTTTAATGAGGCGCAAACCTAATTTCAATGAGATGGCGTTTCGATTTTACAAGCGATTGTCGATAAAAAGCGCTATTTGACTAAAGTCAAGTCTGCCAAGTCGATTCTGTTAAAACCACATAATGTTTGTAAATACGAGCGATAGTTTCAACTTCAACTTTCCTCATGCGGTTTCAACAGTATTAATTTATTCAGAGCCTCAAAAAAGTTCGGATGCACAGATTCACTGGCCACAACATATAACAACTGTCAAAAATTAAATCAAACTTTTTTCGCCGGTCATCATTTGATTCCGACCGAGTCGACATTACCCTAGTTATCTGATACCTCATTAAACAAACATGTCATGGTCACAGACCACAAAATTAGAATAGAGGTGCTCGGACAAAGACAGGCAATTTTAGTGGCAATTAGGGTGGTATTATCTGTGCACCAAATTGCTTTCTTCGGTACAGACTATGACCCGTTTGAATGCGTGTGTGAAAGTCGTTCTTGTGAATGAATGAAATCTTTTAGCGCGAAAATTGTGGTTTTGTCATATTGTTTTTTTTTCTCAAAACTGAAGCTACTGAGAAACAGATGAAAAGTTCTGAATCGTAAACCTTTGAGAAACTTTTGAGGAATCAGAGAAATTCTCATGATAAATCAACAAAATTAAATTAATAAGAACTGCCATTTTGCTTTTCAAAAACGAAATCATCAATCAAAGTTGTACTTATTGATTAATCTATTCTTATGCAAGTGCACTAGACTTAATTTCAAGCCAGTCACTTGCACGGCAAGTAGCCAAGTAACACACCTCGTGTACACAACGCCACACGACGCCATACACGGTCCGCTGTCTACGAAAATTACTTTGTTATGCTCGACTCACTCTTGGCTAGAAACGGCGATGTACACAAAATCCCACCTGGATTTTTCCCTGCTTTAATTTAAAACCGGGATGAGCTTAAAAATGTATACTGAAGGAGTGAATCAGTTTAGTTTCGCGCCAAATATTTCGTTCTTTCGCCGCCATTCTTTCATTGACCGTTTCGCACTTTTTTGTTGAAAATAAAAACTAGTTTTTATTGTTAAAAGAATGGCTACAGATTCAAAGAATTAATTTATCATAATATCTTGCTGAAATAATAGCGATTCATTTTAATTATTTTCAGATTATGGTTTTGCGCTCTCATAAAAGAGCGAGGTACAAGAAATGATGTTTACTTTTTCTTAATTACGAGGGGAGAGCGGAAAAAGACTATTGAATTAATTTTACTGCGTACCTACTGAAGTTTTTTAATGTTTTCTGCGATTAGTATCTCGATAGCGCAGTGGGTTAGCGCATAGACCTGCGATTGCGGCAGCTAAGCAACTTTCACAAAGGATGCGAAATTCATGGGATGGGTGACCAAATATTTATTATCTCCTTCGGAAGCCTGCCATTCATTACGGCTGCATGTGCAGGTGCAGTCGTCAACACCCACCAATCCGCATTGGGCCTGCGAGGTCAAACCTCATCTATGGGAGGCCTGTGCCACAACAGTAGGGACATTAAAATATAACTGATGATGATCACAACTACGCAAATTCGTTTAATAGACGATGTTATGTCATATTTATATGATAAATAATTGAAAAGTTAAGACTCTGAGATGAAGTATATTATTATGTAGCAGAATCAAGTGAATTCCATATAAAACCTTAAAGAACCACCGCTCCAGGGAAATTACAGAGCATAGCGACTTTCAGACTGAGATGCTGAAAATTTGATGTGCCCGCGGCCACAATCATGACATAGGTTAACGACAACAGTATACTAACGAAGGTATTCCACTTAGGGCAAGCTTTGAAGCGCTCACGGCGGAGCTTGACAGACTGATCGTACTCGAGCACGTTTGTTAACTAACGATCGGTCCGGCCAGGATGGGTGACCGTTAAGTGGCTTTACAACTGAGCGCTTCCGTGCTTCGGAGGGCAAGTTAAACCGTCGCTAAGCCAATTTTGAGGCCTTACAGATGGCTTGATAAACTCTATCACCAGAGGTGGCCACCAATAAGAAAGAAAGAGCAACTGAGCGAATAGAAACTGGGCGAATAGCAACTGAAGTATTCCATTTAGGACAACTTTTAATAACGTAAGTGGAATTACTTAAGTTAAGTTGCTCTTCGCCCAGTCGCTATTCGCTCATTTTCAGTTGCTCTAAGTGGAATCTTCGTTGTACTTTTATTGTAAACTTGGTGTCACATCAATTTTTCAGCTTCTCAGTCTGAAAGTCGCGATGAATGGCCGTTAATTTCCATCGATAGGCAGGATCGATCGATAGGATATACTTAAGTTGCTATTCGCTTTGTTGCTGTCGTTGCTCTAAGTGGCATTCTTGCGATGAATGACTCGATTTTTTTTTTCAATTCCTTAGTAAGCAATTAGTATTATTTTCATTTTATTAGTATACACCTTAAATAAACCATTTGCTTTGATTTTAGTTCAGATTACATTGAAAATAAAAACATATAGGTAATTTTTAAAGCTTCTTGTTTTAGAAAAGTAAAACATGATATACTGAATCCGCTAACACTGTGGGTATGTAGAAATATTTGAACCAGTACAATGAATAATAAGATAAGTATTTTAAGAGTAACCCAGCTAGCAGTTGCGAGTAATTGAATAGGACTTTCACTGCACTTCACTGCATGCAGGTTCGATGCCCAGCGGTGGGAATCGCGCCAAATGTGCAAGCTTTTATATTAACTCTGGTAAACCTATTTCGTATAGAGTTAATATTTGAAATGATATTACAGTGAACCGATCTTGTTAGAAAAGTGGTTGAGTTTTATAAAGATGTGGTTTAAAAAGTAAATAAAGGTCTTGAAACAAAGCATTCTTTATCTTATTCTTTAAAAGGTAAAGTCTAAAACTCGTAGCAAAGCAGATGCATATATTCTATGATACAAATTGCTTAGTTGTTTTCCTAAAGCATCACATATTATATGCATCATTGCAAATGTAAGAATGGAAGTAGTAACCCACCATGTGGGTCCAATGCGGATCGGTGGTATCCCACCGCCTCTGTGGTCCACGTGTAAGGCGCAGGGGTCCCGGGTTCGATTCCCAAGTAGGAGGTTAGATTTTGTACTCGGTCGCCTGGCTTAGCTACCACCATCTTACCTAAGTCTGACGCCATAACAACAATTTGAAAATTGTTGTGTTCCGGCAGAAAGATAGCCAGTTCCTAAGTGCTGAGGATTCCGATTTCCGGGTGTATTATTGTAGTGCGCTTACACTTTCGGCTTTCAGGTGAGGTGAGGGCCAAGCACTTTCTCGTTGTGGATTAAAAAAAAGTAATGCACTAGCCTAGTCTAGAATTTTAGTCGTTCGAAAGATTGTGAATTGTGAGGGACCTAGTATTTTTTACGTCACACATTGAAGTTTGAATAGTTTTGTTCAAAATTCTTAATGCCAACAAAACCCACAAGCTTACATTTTTAGCTATTTCTCCATAAACTAACTTTATTATTATCAATTGCAATCTTGTGATCACAATAGAATTGTTTTTCGAATTGCAATGTAAAAACAGCGGCGTGATCGGATTGTCTAACGTCGAAATCGAACCCGCACTATATTTGGCTCGGCACCGCTAACTATTCGCGCAGAAAAAACACACTTGGCCTTCAGAGAGCTACATGTGTGTTAGGCTGGAGGGACCATTATTAAAATATTATTATTATTATTACTATTGCCTTATAAACCATACTTTTCTTAAACTAAGCCAATAGTTGAATGATATTGATTATTTGTTTTGGTTTTGCCATTAAATATTTCTTTCAATGATTTTAACTCAGTTTTGTGACTTAGATCTCCCAGTATGTCAAATTTGCTTGTGCTTTTTATATGTAATAAATTTATCATCCCAGGAGAGTAAGATTAAATCAAATCAATCAATTTATTTGCAAGAATGTGGTGCTTATACAGATATTAAATTAAGTTAGATTTAATTAAGATTAAGAATTTCGACATTAAAAAGCTAGCGAGTTTCTAAACTGAATTCATTTTAAACAAGATTTTATATTATTATTGTTTATTATTAATAATAATACTTAAAAATCATAGTTTTACACGTGTCTTCTTCTTCAAGAATCTAATGTTAATTATTATTAAAATACATCAGTTCCTTAGCATCCTCAGCATTTTTTACTTTCCACACAAACATGACCTTAGAACATTCGATGCTAAAAGAATATAAATTAGGCATAATACGCGTATATCGCCCCGCCATCCTAACTCACACTTGAAGAGGTCACACAGAAAAACGTTAGCTCGCGCCCTGAATAATTCATTGAGAGGCTCTAAGGAGCAAGAAAAAAGACGGCAGCTAAATACCAGGCTCTTAGCAAAAACTGCCAAATCTTGGCTGATCTTGTTATCAAACGGTTTCGTCCATTAACTTCACTAGAACATCTAAATATGCTTTTCAAACATCATTTTTATTCCCACCTTTTTAAGAGTTTTTACTTTACATATGTTTTTTCGATTTGGACAACTTACGTCAATCGTTTGGTTTTAAAATAGATTTGCTTAGTTTGGGAGTAGTGAAGCACCGATTCCTGTTTAAGGGGTTAGGATTATCTCCTGTGATAATTCCTGATTAGGATTACGATTAGTTGTAAAAACAATACAAAAACAACTTGAATGAACTTAGATGTACTATTATGTATTCTGTGACTTAGATTTGTGTGTGAACTTTGTGTGAACTGAAAAACAGTAAACTTAACTTCAAATTGCGCCATTGTCACTGTCATTGTCATCGAACCAATGTCAAATGTCAACCATAGATAGTTTAAAGTGCGTTTGGAAACTACCGTTTTGTGTTCCTAAATAAATGTATTCTCTTTCTTTCTTGTTTAGAGCCTTTTTGTAACTAAAATATTGAAATAAGAATCGTTAGAGAACTTTTACCCAATAATCCCGATTAAGGATTAATCGTAATACTGATATGATAAATCTGCGATTAGGATTAATCCGAATCCTAATCGTCGCATTACTATTTGGAAGAAGAACTAATTAACGGATGGAATACATAAATTCTTTTTTAATAAACATGATAACACATCATACATATTGTGCCGCTCCCGCTAGGATTCGAACCTTTGTAAATAGAACCGCTACCATTACATCAAACGTCATTCCGAAAAAAATTACTTGTTAAGTTGATTTTAAGCTTCCTAGCAGCTTAATACTAGCAAAAGTGCCAAATCTAGCTGATCTTGTTATCAACATAAATTCTTTCATTCATTATCGAGCATCAAAATAAGCTATTCAAAAACCACCTTTATTACTTCCCTCTAAAGTTTAAGCTTAAAAGATCTCTTTAACTTCCTACAATGCCTCAATTTCTGGACCGCCGGAAGGTATGCAGTCGCTTAAATTCTTGAGAAATTTTCTTTTATTTTTTTCACTTTACTCGAAAGTTGTTTTCGTTTTACTTGGTTTTAGATTCCCCGTTTAGACAAAGCTGAAAATATTATGACTTTATCTATATAATGAGATTTCCTTCATTTTGTTTCTGATGGTAAAATTATATTTATCTCCTTTTTTATGCACAACGGGATAGTGCTTGACCCTCACCTCACCTGAGGTTAAGTGACGATAAGGCCGAATCTGGTAGCGCACTACACCCGGAATTCTCATCACTGTCTATACTACCGTTAGCTTCCTTTTAAATGGTTAAAGACCATATTTATACTTTACACAATTTCTAACTAATGGTGTATGAAAGAGTATAATGCAGTAGGTACATTACATATTGCTTTTAAACAAAGTGAGCTAGGTGATATACTCCATTCAATATGAATTTTGAAGCCTTAAAGGAGCCAAATCGAATGAGCAACGACTAGGATAGTGTTTCCTCATTCCAACTCACTGGTTCGAAAACGTATCAAAGGAAATACTGGCCCTGCTGGAGTGATTGACATATCCATCAATTCAATACATTCGGAATACGGCGAACATATTCGGTAAGAAACTAAACTCGAATGCACAAGAAATGAATACCAATACTTGAGAGCAAAGTAATCGACTTAGTTTTCTTTTAAGTATTTCCGACATCGAATCAGTTGGGATAATTTGATGAAATTAATACATTTTAAAAGATTACTTATCGAACTTTAGAATGGTACTAATTTTAATTCTTTACGTACATCAATTGATTCTGTGCTGAAGTTGCCAGGGTTGCTACTATGCAGTCTATCTTAATGTAAAAGTTAAAATATGTTTTTTAATAAATGTTGATTTTCGGGGGTTATAATATAATAATTTTCCAGGGTATCCTATCTACCATATTCGGCCTTATAAACCTATTATCAAACACCCTGTCTAAAATAAAGCAAGAGAGGCCGACAACGACTAACCCATCGGCCGATTAAATAGTCATTGGTCAACTGGACCACTTAAGTGTTAATACTCCTTTGTGAATCCGTTACAACACTAGTCCTATTCTATAAATATCTCTTATCACTCAAGGACCAATAGATAAAACCCTTCTTCATAATTTATACTCCACTTATCTAGGCCGCCCTTCAATCATTATTAACCCAATTTTTTAATAAAGCCCTGGGTAGTTTATAGAGGTTATACAAGGTGCTCCGAAATATGGTCGCCACCGAAATGCCATCCCAGCCCTAAAGGGCACCGCCCGCCTTGTCATGGAGGGATATTAAAAAGGGTGCTAATGCCATGGAAGTGATAGAAATGGAGGCGGTTTTTTTTATCCACAGCGAGGAAGTACTTGGCCTACATCTCACATTGTCACCTGATGATAAGTGACCATAAGGCTGAGGGTGGAAGGAAACATACTTCATCCGGATTCCCAAGTCTTCACCCGGAAACCACTGAAAAACTTGCTTAACCTTTAAGGGTCAGGGGTGCGATTGCTTAAGTTAATCGTATTCATTTGACAGTTCATATCGTATTCCATCGGCTGCAATTTGTATGGGATGACAAATATTATGATACAATATGAACTGTCAAATTAAAACGATTGACTTTACTCATTCACCTAGCTGTTTCACAGTCAAACAAGTAACTATTTTATTAGTCTAAAAAATTACTTGCGTTTCTAAAAAATTACATTACGTGCGTGTGTTTCAATATCATTTGCCTTCTCCATTCTTTCACTTATTACAGGGACAGCGCCTTAGTCGCTACCAGTTCAAGTAATAAACCTGGTTTCATCCCGAAAAGACGGGACAGGCCTCTTATTCTAACATTTTCTCATGTACCGCCTACAGCTAATGTTGCCAGTGATATGCGAAATTATGGTTCAAAGTACACTTATTTAAACTGTAAGTGGAAATAACAATATTATCATAAAATATTATGATATTTTTGTCTTGTCACAATAATTGTGTATTTCACACAAAGGGGACACAGAAATGACGCTTTGTCACGATAGTGATTATTTTCTCTAAACGACAACGAGCTAAGTAAGTGTTTGACTAAGGACAGGGTTTCTAGTTGGAATTTACTTTTATTTCCGCTAACCGTTGTTCAAAATGTCAAATGCATATTTTTTTTTACTTGTCTAAGTTCTTTATCGCTTTTACAATTGTTAGCATGTATAAACAAGTCGTAATAAAGTTATTCTTCCCTAAAATAGACCCCAACTTACCTCAAACAACTATATTTTTAAGTCGAATTCTTTTCAAGACCTAGGAGTCACTTTTGTTTGAAATGTCTTCAGGGTTGCTAAAAAGGCATTTTCTCTTAAATAAAAAAACCTTAGATGAAAAGTAATGCCCAACCCTTTTAGAAAGCTCCCGAAAAACAGCTAACGAGAGGTAAATAATAATGGTCATTAATTAAGGAATTTTCTCGGGACTCTTACTGGAATACGCCTGGATGATAAAAAGGGGAAAGCTAAGATCGATGTACACTGCCGCTGACGAATTATTAAGGAGTTGGATTTTTAGTTGATATTTCAATGTATAGATTAGATATCGAAATTATTTTTTCTGGCATACACCTGACAAAATCTCGATGTAAAAGATGTCAAAGTGTAAAATGTAAAAGTGTCTAAGCAATATAGTGAAGGATGGATAAAAATTGCTATGAGGCAGTATCTTCATCACACAACTACAATTTATGTTCCCTGCGGAATTTTGAATTTGAGGCTTTTAGCGTAAATGTAATTTTGCTGTCTTTAAATTCTTAAGTCTAAATTACTTAAAACGGAATTCACACTGCCCCGAAGTGTCGCCCCATCCCATACGCTATGCCTAATTGCAGATTTCAAAATTGTATTACTATGACCAAAGTGAACATTTTTTTTTTTCACTTTGCCCATAATGTGTACGTGTGTGAACCGGGTTCGCATACGTATTCGCACACGTAAAGGCGCACTGTTGCAGCATAGGAAAAAAAATATGCAGATTTGCGGAGAGCGGAGGTTCTCGAACCTAAGTGGTACCCAACCCTAACACACACGCTATGCAATTACGCGTGATTTTTCTACTAGAATCTGCAGATTGCACAATGGACCATGATGCGTGGCAGTGTGTGTGTCCACTAGTAACTCCTGACTTGTAGTAGTATCTATTTTCATTGAAAAGAGTCTTATGTAGAACTGCCTTTAGGCTTTGGGTAGGATCGTAAATTGAAAAGAAGAATGCTCAGCTCCGTTTATAGCCGTTATGGGACTCATCAGAGCTTGATGTATTAACTGTGCGTGAGTACTGTGGGCAACATATCGAGGTTAACCTTGTCAATACTACACGCTGAAATTTTAATCATTTGGTTCCCGCAGTGGAGTGGTTCCACTCATGATTACAAGCAACTTTTACTATCGGGGTAACTCTGATCTCGAAAAAAGAGTTATTCCCATCCGATCCCCTGCAACCGATCCCTTGGAGGATCGGTTTTATTTTTAATTATTTTTTATTCCCATCTGATACCCTAGTACTTATTGGCTTATTTTTTGTAGATACAATGGTACTGATGTTCAAATCTGATTCTGCGAAATTTATATATTACATTAATAATAATCTATATATATAAAATTCAAAGTCCTGACTGAGTGAGATATCAACGCACAGCCCAAACCGCTGAACCTAGAGACTTGAAATTTTGCACACAGATACTTTATACAGTGTAGGCATCCACTAAGGAAGGATTTTTGAAAATTCCATCCCTAAGGGGATGAAATAAGGGATGAAAGTTTGTATGAAAGTCCCTCAGTTTTGAAGCTAGGATCTTCAAATTTTGTGTTTAGGCTGATGATTGAAAATAAATAAATACGTGTCTCAGCGTTTTTCAAAATTCTACCCCCAAAGGGGTGAAAAGGGGGATGAAGTTGTGTTTAGAAGATAATCCTTCATTTTTGAAGTAGAAATCGCTAGATTTGTAATTTAGGTTTATGGATGGAAATCTAACGCAACGCATATTGTATTGGTATAATTTCAACCCCCATGGTGATGAAATGGGGGTGCAATGGGGTAAATAAACCTAAAAATCGATATGGATGTCGTTATTGGGGTTTTCTGGGATGAAGATTGCGAAAATGACATTTATTTTGAAGTCGACATGATTTAACCCCTAAAGGGGTGAAAATTGGATTTAAATTTGGTATTGAAAACAATATAAAATAGACATTACAACTTAAAACTTCGTAGGAGCATGTCTTAAAATAAATAGGCAAACATATATTTTGTGGTTTTGAAAATCAACCCCTTAGGGGGTAAATGGGCTAAGTAAACGTAGAAATCGATATGGATGTCGTTCTTGAGGTTTAATGGGATGGTGATTGCGAAAATGACATTAATTTTGAAGTCCAATTTAACCGCTAAAGGGGTGAAAATGGGGTACAAATTATATATGGAAAAATAATATAAAATAGACATTACATAGTTTACAGCTTAAAAATTCGTAGGAGCATGTCTAAAAATAAATAGGCAAACACATATTTTCTTATTTTGAAAATCATCCGTTAGGGGGTAAATGGGGTAAGTAAACATGAAAGCCGATGTGGATGTCGTTCTTGAGGTTTTATGGGATGAGGAATGCGAAAATGACATTTGTTTTGAAGTCCAACACGGTGGACATGATTCAGCCCAAGGGGACGGGGACGGACACGGGAACAGGAACGGGAACGGGGGCGGGGACGGAAACGGGAAAGAGTAAAGAAACGGGAACGTGATACTCTTAATATCTCTGGACCTAATTCTGATTATTGTAATAAACTAGCTTCCGCCCGCGACTTCGTCCGCGTGGATATTAGAGAAAATCCTTAGGGAACCTTCAACCAGGATCCGACCAACCGTTTTATACGCGATTACGCGGGTCCCCACCAAGCGCGCAGCCTCGTGCGAGGCCTGTCACACGTCGCAAATGTTTTGCCTCGCGAGGCAGCGCGCTTGGTGGGGACCCGCCTAATCGCGTATAAAACGGTTGGTCGGATCCTGGTTGAAGGTTCCCTAAGGATTTTCTCTAATATCCACGCGGACGAAGTCGCGGGCGGAAGCTAGTAGCTTAATAAATGAATAGTTGATTTTCATACTTCTTTTTCTTCTGACCTACCTTTTCTTGGTTGGAAATACAATGAAGGGATCCGTTGGGAATAGAAAACTTTAAATAAGGGGATCGGTTGGGATTTTTAATTCTCGGTGGATCAGTTACAGTGGATCAGATGGGAATAACTCGTCATATTTCAGTATTTTGTACAAAACCAGAAACAATTTTACTCACACGCTTTATTTGTCCCTACGATCATGAGAAAAAATGGGTATATCACAAACTTAGTTCCCATAAAGAGTAATTAACAAAGATTATAAATTCACACAGAAGCGTCTTTATGCAGAAACGTAGCTGATTTCATAGTAAGTCTCCGGTGGTCCCTCGTTACACGGCTACAATGTAAATCATTTTATATGGACATAAGCGTGTAATGCCCGCCAATTAGGTAGCTGCTATAGACAGGAGCTGTGGACATAGTGATTAAATATTCTATTAAGACTAATTAATTTTCTTAATTGCTAGTCTTCGTAGTAACCCATTTGAGTCCACTTTAGAACGGAGGCCTCGCAGCTGGGTTTAGAGATCAGGTACTAGCCCAGGGGGGCTTTCCCCTCCTAGAGTAGCCCTAGCACCCCCCAGAGAAAGATTTGTGTAGGCAAGCAAACGCGAAACCGCGACGGGGGGCTAACTCCGCTCCCCCGTACCTCTTAATGCCCTCTTGCAGATTTTTTCTGAAAGAAACACTGAGATCAGTGTTTCTAAACATCTTGTCCAGATGGTCTACGGATGTATTTAGATTTAACTACCTTAGTGTGAAGGCTTTTCTACTCTGCCGGAGGACACAGGTTCATATTAAATACGTAACAATGCGATAAAATTTAAAATATAGAAAGTGATCCTCTCGAGAATGTATGGAAAAGGAACCATACAAAACTGCTCTACCTATATTGTTTTGTGCTACTTGTACTGTACATTGTTAAATTAATCGCATTGAATAGTTGAAGATATAGAACGATTTATATCAATAGTTACAAATACAAATACAAAATATAGTTGATAGAAAGTATTTCGTTTCTTTGTAAGTTTCTTACTATTTCAGGATAATCGCTCCCACTTTCGCTCCGCTTAATTTTAAGTCCTCTCCCTTAAGTATTAGCAACAGTAAGGAACAATTTGTGCGCAAGTGACGAACCCTAGTAATATTAGGGGACCCATTCTCTATTAAACAGCCATAAACCTTATTCTTACTTGTAATAGAGTTCATTTTGGCCCGAAAGTTTTAATCGCAGGTAACGCCAAAGTAACTTTGATGTGTGGACTTTAATCATTGGGTGGTAAAGTCCACTTTTGCGTGACAAAAGGTCATACAAAGGTTTTATGGAGTAGTAAGGTCATACGCGATACTACCTGTCTTGTCTTAGTTTGATTTATAAGGTAATTTTACATGACTTTGATATTTTAATAAAGATTTTCTTTTTATTATCAGATTGATGAGACAGATCTTCGCGTGTGTAGTGAAGTATGATTTGTAATGGCGTTATGAGTTAAAGCACCTACGCTAGCGCTTGGCTTTCCAACTTAGGGCTTTTAGCTCCAAACTTAGGACGAAAATATGCTTATTGGGCTTTTTTAAAATAATTTGGTAAAAAACTGAGAAATGGCGAGATCTACAAACTATCTCAAAATGCAGTGCAGCTTCAGATATCTTTTTTTTTTTTGCCTTTGAATTTTGAAATTTAGGTTTTATAAAGAGTAAGAAGTGGCCACTTTAGGCACTTTTGCTAACTACTACTGCATATATTTATATTTTACTGAGGTAATTGTTTGTAAATTTGTTTTCTAAATGTGGGGATTTGTAAATGGCATTGGATAATCTATATGTTATTCTATTGTTCTTATAGTTTAAAAGTACGTTATCAAAAGTAAAAAAAAGAATTATTATACCATTAATGAATATCTAAATGACAAATCATTAAAATGAAATCAATTATTTATTAACATTTGACATTATTATGATTTAATTTTATTATGACTCGTATAATTTGTTTGTTTAGTTAATTTTGACCTTTGAATGTTTTTGTAGTTTATTTCCATTAATTTTTATCAATACTTATGACATTGTATTGTAATTTCATATTTAATTATTTTTTAAATATTTTTTTTAATTAATTATATTTTGAGTCAGATTATTATTAAGTATATGAACATTGGACGGACATTGATTAAAATATTTGCACATCGAACCATTCGGTAGAATATGCGGAAACCATGTAATTAAAATCTGTTTGTACCATATTCGAGCAAATCCTCCAACAAGCAAATAAAAATAAATAAATAAACTATAGAACTTAAGCTTCAATCTGTACTTGCTGTGAGTTGGTCAGCTGACCAATACATGTTGTATGGGAATATGATTTTTTTTTCCATTTTCGACCTTATGTTCCTTGGAAAATTCACTTTAAGCAACACTATCGGCTCGCCTGTTTCAGTATTGTAACATAATTTGATTTCACCTTATACATACACCGTCATTTTTAAAGTATACCTAAAAATGAAAAGGGGTGTTTAGTCAGACGTCAAGTTATGAACAACTTTTACTATGCGGCCAATCGGAAATCGCAAAAAAAAAACAGCTGTCCCATACATTATAGTCGAGTCGATGTTGTACTTTTCTACGAAACAGCAGATTTTTTTTATTAACGTGGTAAGAACACACCTTTTCGTTTTTAGATATACTTTAAAAGTAACGGTGCATAATGAATAATGAAAATAAATTTCGTCTCGATAAAGATTTTTTTACTCAAGTCCATGATCTTGATTTGCGTTAAAAGTAAAATAATATTCTATTAATTTTCTGACAAAACGTAGTTAAATTAAGGTTACCACATTGTTTAAAATGTCAACTTGAACTCATAGACAAAACGAACTTTAAACCATTTTAAATTAATTACTTAAATTAAAGTTTGCAACAAAGATTTGAATTTGCAAAATAAATATTAATTATGAGACTTTCTAAAGAAATCGTTTTTGAACACTGTTTAGTTTAATTAATTGTTTTGTGAAACCATTCAAATACTTGTGAATGGCAAAATTAAATGAAATGACATTTAATTTCGTAATTTTAATTAAATTAATTAGTTCTTTGTGAATTTTTTATTTAATAAATCAGTTTGTCAAAAATATCGAATTTCAGGACAGACTAATATTAATAAACATGTTTTTTTTTCAGGTAAGATAAGCTATATTTACTGCAGTTAAGCACCAGAAGAATACAATTCGTAAGTAGCCTACATATTTCGCCATTTTAAACAGCTTTAGTTAAAATGCAAAACCCATAGACATTCAGTGGGAATATTTGTTTAAAACATAAGCATTTATGCCTTTCCTTATCATATCGAGGAAAGGTATTCGGATGTCAGCTGTAATAAAAATAATCTAAATAAACTTCTGGCTCATAAGCCGTTGGCTTAAGGTTCAAATTAGCACGTGTGATGTTATGTCCTATCTCGATGTCAAAAATAATTTTCATAAACTTCTGACCCATACTCCATCGGCTTAAGGTTTAGATTAGCACATGTTGTGTCGTTATCTCGATTACAAAAATAATTTTAATAAACTTCTAGCTCCTAAGCCGTTGACTTAAAGTTCATATTAGCACCTGTGATGTGGCGACCTTATCTGATGACTGCAGCACAATCTCTGGGCCCCAGTACTTGTTATGGCCAATGTTAAACACTGCCATTTGCCTCAACACCTTTGTGAGCATTTTTATTGGTATGGCAACATTTTCACCAAGATGGCGGAACGGTCGGATGCGGCTTGTGTGTTGCCATTTTGAGGGTTGCCAAAAGGTTTGCTTAGACTAACTTTGGAATCAGCAATGTTTGTGATGCTGTCTTAAAGTACAGCAGTAGCTGTACTGTGTACAGTTCCGGTTAAGAATAGGACTGTCCCATCTCATCCCTTGGGTATCGTAGAAGGCGATAGAGGAAAGTTATAGGGACCCGGTACAGACCATCGCACCAAGGGTCACTCGAATGGCAGCGAGGAAACTGTCAACAACCGCATTCCCGAGGAGGGTTGGTGTCAGGCAGGCGGCCGACCGTAAAACTTTGCCAAAACCTAATGCAGTATGAATTACATGCTGCGCCGACCCCAATAGTGGTCCTTCTACGAGCTCAAAATGTTATTTTGTGTAGAACACTATATATAAATTGGGATAAGGACAGGAGGATGATGATGAGTAGCTGTACTGTGTACTGTGAACGCGAAGTATCGCATTGCTGTTACCTTAATAATAATAAATACAAAGTTTTTTAAAACATCTTATACTTAAATGAACTAAACATCTTTGAAACAAACAAATGACATCTGCACCCGAACTAGTTAAAACTGTATCTCGGGCACAGCGCTCTTATTAGGATTCAATTCCCTAGATTCTAGATGATAATAATACAACGCAAGAATGTGGTAACTTTTTCAAAAACTTAATACTTAATAATAGTTAAAAGTGATTAAGTGAGTAAGTGAATCCTCTCGCGGTGTGTAAAGTGAATGTGAGTGAGTGTGTGTAGAGAGGGTGTGATAGTGTCATAGGATAACGATTTTAACCAGACAACCTTAATTTGGAAATGGATCAGTATTTGTATAAAATTTTACAAATTATTTATCAGAAACTCATCTGAAACCTTGAAACTAGCCCTAAATCTAGTACTTTTTTTAAATTATAGATAGGCAAGCGCTGGACCGCTATTACCAAAGATTTATTTAATAAATACATGGCTATCAGGCAAGTCTGCTAATGTTAATGTCAAAATCGTGTTTGAATGGCAATGCTTTTTGACATAGTTCTTGTTTCTTAAACCCAAAACCGAAACACATTGTGTTTTTCAAACCCAAAACGGAAACGCATTGTGTCAAAAAGCATTACCATTCAAACACCATTAAAACACGATTTTGACGATAACATTTGCAGACTTGACCCCCTGGTGGTAAGCGATGATGATATCAACGATGAAACGCTCTTGCATAGAAAATTATTCAATCGGGAAACACAGACTCAGGCAAGGAGTTCCACTCTCTAGCGGTACAGAAGTACAGATGATAAAATTTTTGTTAATCGCTTAGTGCAAGTCTTCGGAATATCCACCTAATAAGTACGTACCATTTGATGCCACATCCTCACGTTCCATCGTCCCTACCCCCACCTTAAGGGGGGTGGGGGGGGGTGTGAGCAATTTGCAAGATAACATCAGCAGGCCACAACGCCCTCTCTTAAATTATTCAAATAAAATCCCACTCCCTATCTCTGATTGTAAATTTTGGCGTACAGATGTGTTTATACACTGCGGGTCACAATTATGGGAACACCAAATTATAAAATTAAAATTCTTCATAAAAAATGTGCCGGCATTCACTTAAGAGCCCGTACCGATTTTGCCGCTGACTGCAGCTCTCTCGCTCGCACATTTCATGTTTTCCCAAGATTTCTTATATCTGAGTGCGCCATTGAAAAATGTGTCTCGGCCACTTTTCGCAATATAAGATTACAGACATTTTAAAATATATTTCAGTTTTTTGTTGCTAAAGTACCCAAAGTTATCATTTCTAACAGTTATTTGAACTGGCAAATACGATAACTTTTTGTACTTTAGCAACTCGAAACTGAAATATATGTTGAAATGTCCGTAATCTTATATTGCGAAAAGTGGCCGAGACACATTTTTCATTTACGCACTCAGATTTAAGAAATCTTGAGACAACATGAAATGTGCGAGCGAGAGAGCGGCAGTCAGCGGCAAAATCGCTACGGAGCCTTAAAATGAAAGCCTTCTTGCGAAGCGGAATATTATATTTTTTATGTTGTAATTAAGTTTAGAATTGATAAGTCGGCGTTTTTGCTAACTGGATTTTTTCAAGAGTCCAAATATTTTTAGGTGCTATAATTAAAACATTTTGGGTATTATAATGAGGCAAATAAAGTTATGAAACGACTCAATATAGTGGTTTATTTATGGGTGACTCATATTGCGCGAGATACACATTAGGTATGCGCATCTCATTTCTTTTAATCACTTTTATCAGTGGTTACTCGAGTTTCAATGTGTTGAATAATAATTACTATTAAGTAAATTTAAGCTTGTTTACTTAGTATTACCCTTTTTTAACTTATTGACATGACATAATAAGCAAAACTTTTAGGTCTGTTTATACTTCACTGCAGGCTGCAGGCAATGTATTTTTGTTGTGTTGATCATTGGAATATTTCAATGCAATATAAACCAGTTTTCAATGCATTTTTTAAATTCTGTATCGCCTCAATACTGTATCATCCGATAACAGACGTTCAAATTGTTTTGCTAGTGTTTTATTGGTGCTACTTCTTATATGAAAAAGATAATGACGTTCTCTATTTTTCTGGCCTGCAGTGCACGGAGCTACAAGACAAAGGGCGTATACACTAACATCACCTGTTTTGTATTTTATAATGCATATTATTCGAAGTTAACAAACGTTGTGTTCGGATGTTAAACAACGATCTTGTGTTGTTTATGTTGTCGTAATTAGCTTTATGGTGTCTGCAGATTGATGCAAAGTTGTTGAAATGGCACAGTTAAATCTAATGCCTGTCACTCTCACTCAGGGCTTCAAATACCGTTAAAAATTAGTAACGTTAAAAAAAATAACGTTAAAAATGGAAATTAATAACGGTAAAATAATAACGGTAAAACAGAATTTATCGTTATTTTTTCGTTCCTTGATAACGTTATTATGTTACTGTATAAAAATATTTAAAAGCAATGTGTAATTGACGTTGATGCCGCCGTGACGTGATCAGTCTCTGCGGTAGGTACTAGGTAGTAGAGGTACCTACCAACAATAGGCAATATTTATAAAATTACCGTTTAAAATAACGTAATTTTTTAACGTTATCGACATTAATTTAACGTTATATTAAGGTTATGTTATTAGGTATCGTTAAAAAAAATAACGTTATCAAGCTATCGTATTGAAAATAACGTAACGTAACGTTATTTTTACTGTTAATTGGTAACGTTATAAAGCCCTGCTCTCACCTCACCCGTATTCAAGACCATTACTTCAACCACCTCTGTGGTCTAGTGGTTCCCCCACCCGTGTAGGACGCAGTGGTCCCGGGTTCGATTCCCAGGGGGGGTACAATTTGTACCCGGTTTGGTTGGTGGTAGGGCTTATTTTCAAGTCCGCCTGCCTAGCTACCTACCACCATCTTACCTAAGTCTCATGCCATAACAACAATAAAAAAATTGTTGTGTTCCGGCAGTTAGAGGTAAGATAGCCAGTTCCTCAATGGTGGGGATTCCGGGTGTAGTGCGCTTCCACATTCAGCCTTATCGTCACTTAACATGGCGAGGTCTGGTGAAGGTCAAGCACTACCCCATGTGCATAAAAAATAAAAAATACTCAAACAACCCTTGCCTATGCGAATATTCATGCAAACACCTAATATTTTTAAATTCGTTACTTTAAAATCTGCTTCTTTTCAAAAGACTGCAATAAAATAGATTCCATGGGTTCTGATCCAACGGGCCCTGTAAATAGGGTTGCCAACCCTACTATATAATATAGTATCCTACTATATTGAGGGCTCGCCTACTATATTTTTTGATGTACCTAATTGCATATTATCTTTGTGATTAAACACTTGTCTTTGTGGTTGTTGAATAAATTGTTATGAAAATGTTAGTACTTACTTAAGTGTGAAAAATGCAACTTCTTTAAAATCCTCCATACAAAACGTCAACCTACTATATTTTTTTGGACTTTTTTGCCGTCTACTATATTTTTACACTAAAAATCTTGAAACTACTTATTTGATCCAAAAAAAGTTGGCAACCCTACCTGTAAATGAGGTCCAACTCAGTCTCACCTAGGTAATATATATATTCGTACCAAATTTCGTCACATTCGGTCCAGCGGTCTAGGACAGACAGAGTTACTTTTGTATTATTATTATTACTTAAACTAAGTATGGATTGTACTTACAATATTTTGTGTTTGGCTTTATTGCAGTAGCACAAACTTAATAAGTTAACCATGAAAACTAAGTCGCATCCTTGACAGTGGTTAGTCAAACAGTTAGTTAAGATGGACCAATCAGCGAGCGTGATTAAGTCCCGTAATTAGAGCACAAGTCGGCCATTCCCATGTGGCATTACTAGTTTGGTACTGTTTGTTCTCGATCACGAGATCGAGTGAAAACTTTTATGCGAAAAAAGTATTTTTATGTGCGAGATAAAATATTGCGTTGGTCTGTTTTTACAAGAACCTATATTCTCATTGCTTCAAGTTTTTAGAATTGTTTTACTGGATCCCCCATAAGTCTCAATTTGCAATGATTTAAAAAGGGCTCTCAGTTCAGATGCACATCATTTTAATAACGAATCTTTTCTTCACAGTATTTTTCTGTAGATATACAGTTCTCTGTGTCCTTTTTCTGTACCCTTGAATGTAAAACGCAAAATTTTATGATGATTGATCGGTTGAATTACAAGCTCACTTTCGTAGTTATAAAATTAGTTAGGATTTTATCGAAGAAAGTTGAAAGATCCACAACTAAGCCGTGCTTTTAAAAGCACCGACCGTTAGTCTAAATTTCTGGTTCTTCCATCGCTCTTAAAATATTTTTAATTAGAAGCACAAACATGGTAGGACAGTTCAGTCGATAATTTACACAAGTAATTAGATCCCGTACAATTTGCATTGCACATAATTCGAATTAGTATTCAGCCGCATAATCGCTCGTGTCGCGTGATGCCCTAATCGATACTTATCGATTCAGTTACATTACGATTAATCGATAATGATCATTGGAGAGTTATGGTCTGTCAAGAGACTCATGAAACGGAAGTATATTTTTTTTAAATTTTTACACTAATAACAAAGAAATTGGCCTTTACTGTCATGAGTTTCTTGACAGACTATACAATACAGTACACGGTCATTTTTTAAATATATTAAATCTAAAAAGTATATCTTCCCTTTACTAAGCAAGTATCTGCAGTTAAATAATTATTTTTTTCCTAATTAGTTAAGATATTGAGCTTTGTTTGTGTCCTAAAATTTTACAGATTTGTGGATTGAGAGTTATTCGTAAACTTACACGAAAAGAGACTGTCTTTTTTACATAAATTATGGAAAGAAACATCATGCTTGTCTGCAGATTTTTTAAGAAGATATAGGTGTCGCTTGTACATTTCGCATGTGTAACGCACCAATTTAAATGACACATCTTTTCCTTTAAAATCTGCGTGACAAAGCACGTGTAAGTGTGAGAGATATCCATCCTACTCGTTTGTTTTGTTATCATGGGTTCAGTTTCTTAATTTAATGTCCAGGGGCCCAAGTCTACTATTGTTAACGTCGTAGGTAATCGTGTTTCAATCGTGTTTGAGTTGTAATGTTTTTTGACACAGTTCTTGTTTTTTAAACCCAAAACCGAAACACCATTGAAACACGATTATGATGTTAACAATAGCTGACTTGTGTTAAGACACGTTTCGGCCCCTTTTCAAAGGCTGTTCACTGTGACAACAGTATTTCTAAGAAGTATATAATGTTAAATTCTAACAAAAAGATCACAACACAACTAAACAAAAAAGTTCAATTCCCATGAGTAAAATTCATTTGTGCTACTTTCGGACATGCATCGGTCCGAACATGTTATCGTAACTTTCAAAAGTTTGCAAACTAACTTACAGAAGTCGGTAAGTCGATTTAGCTGACGTGTCACGCTGCTTAACCCACTGCGTAACGTTATTAACTGAACTTATTATTTTAGGGACAGAGATGTCCCTTATTGTCAAAGTTCAATTTAAAAGTTGTAGCTTCTGTCATTAGATCCAATATTGTACAATGGAACTTGGCTTACCAACGTGTTGTTAAAAATAAAAATAACTAGAAAAGAAGTGCTTTTGCATTTTCGGTAAGTAATGAAATAACTTGTGTCACTAAATAAATAAGTTTTCTTTCTTTCTTCCTTGTATTATATGAAGGCAAGTTCGACAAAACAACAAAGCATTAATACACGAAAACAATATCCCTTCGTTCATAAAAGGTTAAAAGCTTCCATAAAAATGTAAAAAATGAGGATTTCACAAAAACACCTGCAACATCGGTATTCCTTAGACGCTCGAGACAAAACGCATAACCTAATAAACATAAAATTTAAATTCCCCTCGGATCAAATCCGCGACGGATTTGTGCGGCTCGCATAGCCAACGAAAAGAGTCGTTTAAAGTTAGGGTTGCCAATTCTTTGTGACCGAATTCAAAATAGTAGTAGGACGTTTTAAATTCGATTTTCATGGGTACCTATCCTACCTACCTTATCTTTTTTACGGATGTACGAATATATTTTTTAAGACTTATAAATAACACGGACTACTATTTGGAAGCGTGTTTTATATTGTACTATAGGTAATAGGAGCGTTTGATATAAAAATAACTATTAATTATACATTAACTTATATAAAATTTAATACAACACATACAAAAATAAACTAACTATTTTAACTAACAGCAATTAAATTATTACTTACATCTACATAAAAATTAGGCAACCCTATTTTAACCCTACATTCTCAAAGCAAATGGCAGAGGGCATACAGAAAAAATAACGTTATACGACGATATTTCTTCCCCAGTTTAATAACCCGAGCTAAATAAGATTTATTTGGTTTAATATCGCAAATGGAAGTTGGGAATATACCTTCTGGGGTCATACTTTCACCTTTAGAAAAGTTTCGGACATTTGTTTTAAAATAGTAAATAGTTGATATTTTAGGCCTTAAATTAAACCGATTTCACATTGTCGTGCGTTTGCTCTATAATGCAGATATTACCTAAGAAATATCGTGACATTAAGGGTCCATTAAGGAAAACATAGTTTGGGGAAAACGTAAAGTTGTAGCCACATAAAAAACCTACGACAAGCTAAAGAGATTCTCCAGTAGCTACAAATAATAATTGTTATAATGATAATGGTGAAAAAACAACGAAAAACATCGAAAAAGTGCATAAGTGATGAGGTTATTTTTCTTACTTTTTACATGTTAAGAAGAAAAAGAGACAAAATATGTTCCAGCATTACTGAGCCTTAAGACAAAAATAGTATAAATGACAGAATCCAGGCAATAGGTACCTACCAGTAAATCCTTCCAATACTAAACCCACCGGTTAAAATAATGCAACGAAAGAAAAAACTGACTTGTCATAAAAGTACAAGATACTAATTAACTGCAAGCAGGTTAGTTAAAGCTTTAGTTAAAGTTAATCGGAAACGCGACCGAGCATCGAACCGATACACCATCGGTTCAGCTTTTGCGTTAATTAAAAACCTTTGGGTACATACATTCCTATTTACCTGTGATTATCATCGATTTTGTTGTCAAAGTATTTTCAACCTTGACACATGCTATTAAATTCTTATTCGATTTAAACGTTAGTTACGTGAGATTTCGTATTGTCGCTAGGGTTGTCTGTTTCTACGAATAACAAAATAAAATAAATAATGCAAAATTAGAGATGATTCGAATAAATTATTATTTAGTTGCTAATTTACCACTCAGACCACAAAAACCATGTTCAAAACATTTTTGTGGAATGATAACATTCAATTGAAATAAAAAATTAATAGACCACTTAATTTAATGGGCCTCAGAAACCATTTCATGATTCGTGGATTCAATAATTGAATTAAATCCGTTCACAATTAGCAAAACATTTTAAATTAACGTTTGGATTCTGTGCTTTGGATTACAAATTGTGTATGTAACCTTTTATTTACACTCGATACATAAAAAATTGTGTCTTAATTAATTGCACTAGGAAATTATTTAAAAAGGTAGGTAAGTAACAACTTGATTTAGTATTTTAGATTTATAGATGTATATTTTACACACGACAATCGCAATATCACAATTTGTAATGTTTGTAATTTGTGGTGAAAACGTGGTATTATCATAAGAATAAAGAAAACTTTATTCTTATGGTATTATTATATTTTGTTTAAAATATTTTGTTTTAACTAACTACTTACTTCATAATATAATTTCTTCATCTTAAATAACCACTGCATTATTTCTTTGTTTAATAAAAACTACGTTAATTTAATAAACAGTTTTTGATAAAAATAAATTGATCAGTAACAACCCTAATTGATTCACAAGTCTCAATGTTCCGACTGAGAAAATAGATAAGCAAACACGGAATTAGATTGTAATACCTGAAACATAAGGCACTAATTTGCTTGTCAACATACCGATACTCGATTAAAGAAACCTAATCGAGTGCTCAACATATTTTTTGTTTTATTAAATCCTATGTTCTCGGATTTAAGGTTTTATTTTGTTTGGCAAGACACTGAAGGGAATGGAACTGTTAATGAGATTTTTATGCTTTTATTCTTTTGAATCTCTAGTGCGATCTTATTGATTATTAAGAAACTTCAGTGATCATTTGTATGGGAATAAAAAAAAACCGGCTAAGTGCGAGTCGGACTCGCGCACGAAGGGTTCCGACTTCCGTACCAAAAACGGCAAAAAATCACGTTTGTTGTATGGGAGGGGAGTCACATTTAAATATTTATTTTATTCTGTTTTTAGTACTTAACTACCTATATATTTGTTGTTATAGTGGCAACAGAAATACATCATCTGTGAATATTTCAACTGTCTAGCTATCGGTCCAAGAGATACATACAGCCTGGTGGGTGACAAACAGACAGACAGACAGACGGACACTTAGTAATAGGGTCCCGTTTTTATCCTTTGGGAACGGAACCCTAAAATATATATTTTGTTCTATTTTTTTTTTTACACTTAATTCAATTGAATTTATTGCGTGCGAATGCTTTGTTCTTGTGTTGACCACGCGCGGCGCCTTCCTTCCATCTCTTTCGCGCGCGCGTCGGCGAACATACATACGTCTCCCCCGCGCCCCGCCAAGCCGCTGATCACGTTGCGCGGCCCCCGCCACGCGTCACAGCTGCGTGCGCTGCGCACTCAATCAAATCGAAACAAAATGGCGTCAGTTCCACCCAGACACGCGAGAACGACACACGACAGCTAAATTTTTCTCAGTTTTAGTGGTTAAAAAGTGAATATTTGTGTCAATACATCATGGAGGCTGGCCCAAGCACTGTCCCGGATCCTCCTTTACCGATAAAACTGTTGAGTCGTATATACCACAAGCTTAAAACGAAAACTCGGCAGGAATTGATCGATCAGTATAAAAAGCAATATGGCGAAGATTTCCCTTTCAATGACGCCATGTTACAGGCAGCGAACCTTACAGGACTGCATCCACAAGTGTTACGCCGTATGAAAACTAAAGTAGATGAGATTCCGGAATTGGAATTGGATCGAGGTACGATACTCAGTGAATTGCACGAGTTTTATTTAAAGAAAAATATTATTCCAACTACAAGAGATTTATTTGACGCGTTGCAAGGGAAAATGTCGCCCTATATAAATATATCTGAATTTAGAACTAAACTCGCTCTCATGGATTTCGTGTGGAAGAAAATACCTAATTACGCTTTTGGTGTGATTGAACGCCCTGAAGTTGTATACGAGAGGTACAAATACTTGAAACGACTTCTTGAATACCACGAGCAACGTAAGCAGATATATTTCGTCGACGAGATAGAATTTGATGAGTGTCCTATTACGGAACTTAATAATAAAAAGCTTATGTACGCTTTATCTATTAATAAAGTTTTGTATGATGATACCGTAACAGCTTTAGACACGCAAGAGGCGAATAGATTCATACGCCATGCGGTTTTAAGTGCGCTCAACGGAGACGCTGTTATAGTATTAAAAAATAGCCCACACTTTTCCGAAAAATATGTGAAATCAAAGCCTAGCATTGACAGTTTAAGGCGTGACTTGATAGAATGGCTTAAAAGATACAATGTTCCATACACAAATGAAATGTCAAAAGCTGAACTTTACTCTTTGGTTGAAAAGTGTACTGATAAAGACGATAATATATACGTGATCGATAACATTATTTCCGCATCCGGTCATACTGTTCTAAGGGTGCCGGATCACATAGATATGCTTACGCCTACGACTTTGTTTATCAATTACATTTTAGAAAATTTTAAATATATAGAACTGCGTCATTTTACGTTGCCAAACATGTTTGATAGTGTTACTGAAGAAACGATGACGTTAATTTTTGGTCGTATTTTTCATGAGCTAAATAAGCTTTTGAAGAACGACGTAGAAGTTGACAATGTTCTTGACTCTTTAACAGATAAAATGGCTAATTTTGATGGACAGCTCAAACTAGAAGATTCTGATGTACCATCGTTAAGCGACTCTGAATGAGACATAACTTTGTTTTTTTTTAATTGAATAAAGCTTTTGTAATAATATTTTTGTTTTTTTTTTATTTGCGTTTGCCAAAATAATTCATTAGTATTTTAGTGTTTAAAATCATTCAATATAAGTAGGTATAAAAATACTGCACTTAATAAACGAAGCCACCAGTAATCTATAAAAGTTTAACAAAACCCCAAAAATTTACAGTTTAGGTAGTTATGTACATAAATGTTAAAATGTACCTACTTGAGTAATTTAAACACGTAAACCCGGTATACTTAGCTGTTATCTTAACCAGGGGCCATACCGGCTAACTTACCTGGCTATCGTAATCGCTTTCATTTGACAGATGGATGTGATACATTGCTACATTTCATTGGTAAGTTTTTATTTATGCCAAATAGAAGTAGCAATGTGTTACATCCATCTGTCAAATGAAAGCGATAACGATACCCATGTAAGTTAGCCGGTAAGGCCCCTGCAGCCTACTTATAGTATAATTTTCAAAATCCATTGCAATTGCTTTCATATGCCGGATGGATGTGACAGACACATTGCTGCATTTCTTTCGTAAGTTTTTACTATGCCAAAAAGAAGCATCAATGTATCACATACTAAAAGCGATTGCGATAGATTTTGAAATTAGGGTACTTAAACATAACACACAATCTCTCTATTTATTTTGTAACAATGTTTTTAAAAACATTAAAATTCATACGTGGGCCTATTTAGAGCACTTGTATATAGGTACCAAGCCTATTTTATTTTGTCATATAACGCTAAAAGGAGTAAGGAAATATTAAAATTTCTTTATCGTCAGATAAGTATTTTATTTCAATGATAACTTTCAAATTATTAATGAATGAGCAGATACACCTTAAACATTTAACCACCTTTTTACCCCGCCTAAAACCACACAGTCACAAACATTAATAAAAAACAACAAAAAACAATACCAATAGACAATAAATTATTGTCGATAGAAATATCGCGGACATTAACCAAATCGACTATTTTAACGATATCGAATATTTAACAATTCCGATTCTTCCATCGTTAAATCTTACATGATATAATATCGGCTATTTGTCGTTATGATCAAGCATGAAGCCTAAAGTATGGTCGTCCCGCTCACTCTTGCTGTTAGATAAGCTATCTCTTTCGCACAGGGCATGCTCCTGCGCAGCATCGTCCTTTTATAAAGGACTGGTTTGAGAATGCGGCTTTTTTTGAACGCCGTGTATTCAACTTCTTTGTAATTTTTAAACAAATTACACTTCCTGATGTTAAATTAAAATATAAACTACTCAAAAGAAATTAAGGGCCCGTGGGCTAATTGTCTAATTTTAAAAATCTATCGCAATCGCTTTCGTTTGACAGATGGATGTGACATATTGCTGCATCTTTTGTGACATAAAGAAGCTTCAATGAGTTACATCCTGAAAGCGATAGATATTTAAATTAGACAATAGAAAGGCAGCTTATTTCTGAAAGGTTTAATTTCATATTAATTCAATCTGATTTTATTAGAATTTGATATTGTTCGAAAGCTGTAATAGTCAACTTGCGGAGTTTACTGTCAAATTTACTGTATAATTTCTCCTATTCGCCGTGTGTCAGTTAGAATAAAAAGAAATTGGAGTTTCAGACAAAAATACGCCTTTAACATTTTTCAAATTCTAATTGACAGATTGACACGTCGTATAAAAATAAATTATACAGTAAATTCGACCGTAAAGTCCGCAAATTGACTATTACAGCTTTCGAACAATATCAAATTCAAATAAGATTTTATTTGAATTTGATATTGTTCGAAAGAAAAAAAGATTGAATTTATATGAAACTTGGCACACATTTGAAAGCAAGCTATTTACCGTGTTAAAAGCCGGGATTATCATTTTTACAGGATAACTTTTATCTCCGTTGTATGTTCCCGTTGATTACGTTACGGATGAAGTCACAGGCGAAAGCTAGTATAATATAAAAGTAATTTATTCAATTTTAACCCGACGAAGTTCTGATTAATTAGATAAGGTTCCAAAGGCAACAAAGCCTGCCCTTCAGTTACTGATATATTGATGAGATATTGATGCTGGGTGCTTGTGTTTGCTTGGGACAGATCATGTTGGGACAGTGTCCCAGCTTATTGTGTTAGGACTTGTAATAACATCTTGAGTTTGGGCTTGTCAAGATTGGGCCAACTTATGGTTTGTAAGCGGTTGGCAAGGTCAGCAACGAAAATTATAACAATTTTGGCATAGCAACTTTTTTATTAATATTTAAACTGTGAGGTGTCTATCAAGATATTGCTACAATACTAAAAGTTAAGTATTTTATAAAAATGCATTGTGAATGCTAAAATCTCTTTAAAAATAGTTGCTATGAAAAAGTAATAAAGAAAAGTTTCGAGCGCAAATGTCAATTTCGTATAGAAATTTACAGCACCATAGGTATATTTACAGTTGGCAATAAAGTATAAAAAGAATTACGGAACCAACATGTGAGGAATAATTTCCTGTGGTACCGCCAGTTTGTACCTGTAAACAAGGGGTGGTTTTTGTATGCTTACAAAAGCTGTTGAGTATTGCCATACACTATTGAAAGCTTGGAGCTCGATGTTAAGCGTCTGGCTCTGCGATTTCGCAAAGAAGGGATGAGTGACCAAAAATTTATTATTTCGCTCCACCTAATTTTGCAATGTTGTCAGGGGTGCAGAAAAGGACATAGAGTCCTTTCATCCAGAAAAAACGTACAGTTCCCGAGGGATAGCAAAAAACCTGTCCACGCAGACGAAGTCGCGGGCGGTCGCTAGTTGTTACATAATTTAGTTCCACCTAATAGATTTCAAAATGCAAGCTAATAAACTTATGTATGTACTCACCTATTTACGTTTGTTTAAGTCGATAGGAAATGAATCTTCAATAAGGCGCAAACAAACATCCTTCCACTGTTCCATGTTATTCCGGAGTCATATCCTGTCAGGGAGTCACTTCCCGGCTGAAGCATTTTGTATCAAACGACAAAACAAAACCTTTGAAATCTGTTTTAGCAAACAATCTTCATACAAATTCTTAATTACCTACTTTGAGCCAGTTTAAACAATCATTTTTATAGCTACATTCTTAAGTTTCTGATGTCTTGATCAACAATTTTATATTTATTAGAACCATAGACACAGAAACATTTTCGCTGCGCTCAAGAAAAGAGAAGTTAACATCATACGGACACGGTCTATGTAAAAAAGAGAAAGGATCAAGTGACATGTGCCAACATTTTTTACAGTAAGAGCCCCTAGCGTCCCGCCTAGCAAATGAGCAATCACAGTTTGTTTAAAATATTTGTTACTCTTAATTAGAATTTAAAATAAAGGTATCGTGAAGCCATGGTGTCTTGTGCTCTAAGTAATACGTGCCGGACTACAGCTGGGCCACAAAAAAAAAAGTTGGAAATCTGACTATTTGACTATGCCATGATGAAGTCGATAATTTGTCGGAATTTGTCGCCAAAAACCAGAATTTGTCGGGCTTGCGTTTAGGAGATACGTGTGGCTCAGCTGTAGAGACGTCTCTACAGCTGGGCCACACAGATCTCGAAAACGGAAGGTCGTAGCAAAAATCTGATTACTCGTATGTGTAGCCGGTAATTTGTCGGATTTTGTCGCCAAAAACCAGAGTTTGTCGGTCTTGCGTTTAGGAGATACGTGTGGCTCAGCTGTAGAGACGTCTCTACAGCTGGGCCACACAGATCTCGAAAACGGAAGGTCGTAGCGAAAATCTGATTACTCGTATGTGTAGCCGGTAGTTTGTCGGATTTTGTCACCAAGAACCAGATTTTGTCGATCTTGCGTTTAGGAGATATGTGAGGATACGCTGTGGAGACTTTTCTACCTGGATCTTGAGAAAGGAAGGTCATAGCGAAAATCTGATAACTCGAGTGTGTAGCCGTTAGTTTGTCGGAATTTGTCACCAAGAATCAGACTTTGTCGATCTTGCGTTTCGGAGATATGTGAGGATACGCTTACGACCTTTCGTTCTCGAGATCCAGGTAAAAAGTCTCCACAGCGCATCCTCACATATCTCCTAAACGCAAGATCGACAAAATCTGATTCTTGGTGACAAATTCCGACAAACTAACGGCTACACACTCGAGTTATCAGATTTTCGCTATGACCTTCCTTTCTCAAGATCCAGGTAGAAAAGTCTCTACAGCGTATCCTCACATATCTCCTAAACGCAAGATCGACAAAATCTGGTTCTTGGTGACAAAATCCGACAAACTACCGGCTACACATACGAGTAATCAGATTTTCGCTACGACCTTCCGTTTTCGAGATCTGTGTGGCCCAGCTGTAGAGACGTCTCTACAGCTGAGCCACACGTATCTCCTAAACGCAAGACCGACAAACTCTGGTTTTTGGCGACAAAATCCGACAAATTACCGGCTACACATACGAGTAATCAGATTTTCGCTACGACCTTCCGTTTTCGAGATCTGTGTGGCCCAGCTGTAGAGACGTCTCTACAGCTGAGCCACACGTATCTCCTAAACGCAAGCCCGACAAATTCTGGTTTTTGGCGACAAATTCCGACAAATTATCGACTTCATCATGGCATAGTCAAAAAGTCAGATTTCCAACTTTTTTTTTTGTGGCCCAGCTGTAGTCCGGCACGTCTAAGTAATTGTGATGTGACAAAAAGAAACAATCCAAGTAATCACACTTTTCACAGGTAAATAAGATATTGCCACAAATTTCTCTAAACCAAATTTCGCTACATTTATTCGTTTATCGACGAAGAAAACAGTATGGAACATAGTTTATTAATTTCTTTTGCCATATATAGTCATATTTTATGAATCTAAGTCATTTTTTACGTATCTCTTGTAAAATGTATGCATTCGTTTTCGGATCATCTGTTTATTGACATTGTTGTTCTTTGACATTATATTTCTATGATTAGAACTATGAATATAAAATTCTTGGTCTTGATCATGTCAGACTATTTCATAGACATTCTGTTTTTTTTTTAATTGAACAAATGGCACACCACAGAATAGGTGTACATAATAGTGTGCAAACAACCAAACATTGTGAAACTGGCTATTTTTAGAAAATAAACTCTGTGAAAAGACGGTTATTGGCAATGTTAATGTTAAAAGTCGAGTTTAAATTATTATACTATCTATTATAAATTTAAGTGTCTCTAATTTCATATTTCTAAGTTTCCTAGGCCAGATCTGAAACCGCGTTTTCAACCTCACCCAAACCTGATATTACAATGACGCAATCTAAAATAGACTTTGTTGGCTCGGAATGTTTCCCACGATCTAACATAATTATCATGATTGTGAATAAGGTTCAAATACGGCTGCACCCTTTCGACCTTGCTAGTGAAGGGACCAGAGGATCCCAATGAATCATTTAATTAGAGACAATGTGCATTGAAGTATAACAAAGAAATAATTTTACGAACTTTATAATCAATGGAGAAAAACAATAATTGCAATTTTCAACCATAACTTGTTGTTAATAAAGTTGGAGATCGTTCAAAACATATATGACGTTAAATATGACTCAAAATTTAATGGTGATTGGTTTTGGTATAACGATTACAGCCCCCTCTGTCCCTTCTGTAAAATTGTGAACACCTGGTCACTTTGGTGCAGCATATCTAGGTATGAATTAGGACTATTTAGGACTGAATTTTAAAATAGGCAGGTGGTTGTTACCAATAATGTACAAGCTGTATTGGGAACCCGGCTCCGAATTTTCCTTAAAATTTTGAAATCCAAAATTCGAACTTTCCCATTTTTTGGACCCACATAATTGGATGCATCATCAATATTTCTTATTACAATGGCACCCTTTGCATTTTCCATATCTATTTCTGTTTCTGCTGCTCCAAGAGCACATTTCGCAAGAACATGATGGACTTATCGAGTTGATTTTAATATCAAAAGTTACGTGAATCAATGGATCCGGATCCATATGGTAGTATAAGACGTACCTACCGTATACATATGTTCCAGTTTCCAGACCGATAGTTTTAAAGTAACACTGTTCTATTTTTTAGGGCTCCGTACCCAAAGAACGGGACCCTATTACTAAGACTCCGCTGTCCGTCTGTCTGACTGTCTATCTGTCACCAGGCTGTATCTCATGAACCGTGATAGCTAGACAGTTAAAATTTTCACAGATGATGTATTTCTGTTGCCGCTATAACAACAAATACTAAAAACAAAATAAAATAAATATTTAAGGGGGGCTCCCATACAACAAACGAGATTATTTTCCGTTTTTTAGTACGGAACCCCTCGTGCGCGAGTCCGACTCGCACTTAACCGGTTTTTAATTAAACCAAAAGATTCAAAGGCTGGTGGAACATCTGGGGTATTTTCCATTGACCTACCTAGAATGACGAAATTTTGCAGGAAACAAGGTAAGGCGTAACTAGCGACTAAAGGTAACTAGCTACCGCCCGCGACTTCGTCTGCGTGGAAATTTTTTCTACTATCCCTCGGGAACAATATTTTTTTCGGGTACCCTATGTCCTTTTCTGCACCCCTGAAAACGTGTATGCAAAATTTCATGATAATCGGTTCAGTAGTTAAGACGTGAAGGCGTAACAAACAAACAAACAAACAAACGGACTTTCGCATTTATAATATGAGTAAGGATAAGGATAAGTAGGGATTATATTTGTTCTAACCTAAACATTGTTATATTTACCAAAAGCACTTTAATAGCACTTTACCGTGCCAAAAGCATACATTGTCATCATAGAAAATTTGGTGGTGTTTTTAAATAGTATTTTATTTAGCTAGCATCTTAAGTGAAATGAAAGGCAGAATATTAAAAAAAACTTTATTTTGCTATATCACTAAGTTATTCGACAATAATTGACGATACCACTTTTTTCCAATCTGTAGCATCTATCAGGCTCTCCAATAAATCGTCGGGGGCCTCGCCATCAGCCACCATCATGCTCAGATTATCAACAATTTTCTCCATCATCATATCTTCCTGGTACATCAAAGTTTCTGTTTCAATGAGTTCTGTTTCTAGTTGTTGCCATTTATCCAAATTTACGGACTTTATGAATGCTATTAAAATACTCTTTTGAGCAGTGAGAGGCAGTTTGTTAATTTGAGTTCGGCTTAACTCTTTCGACTGAGAATCCAGAAACAAATCATGGAGCCTCCTGAAGAAATCTAGCTCTTCCGTGTACATGGGATATCTCACTATTTGATGTCCCTGAGCTATCGCGAGATCATCTATTTGGTTTCTGAAGTTGACATTCGCCTTTACTTTATTAATTAATTCGTACATCTCTCCCCGATGAGCTTTTGGATCGTGAATTATACCATTTACTGTTAGCCAGTCACTCATATCAGTTTTAGGGCTGGATGATGTTGGTATTGCATAATCTTCTTCCTCCATCACTATGACACATGGATCAGCAATTATTGAAATAGATTCTAGTAGCCACTTAGTAGGATTAGTCTCATTCGCATTGTAAAAAAATGTTCTCAGCAAACCTTGCCGCGTCGAAACACATAAGAATAGTTCATTTCGTGGATCCCCCTTATCGCCAATTATGTTAACTGCGCATTTCTTCTTTTTAACATAAATTATGTGATTGTTGTTGTCCCTGATCTGCCCCATTTTTTTCAAGTAAAGCATCCTCTTATAAACAATTTCAGGATTTTCAACGATTATTCCCTTTGTCAAACCAGGTAGCGTTTTTAATACGAAAACTTTTCCAGTATCTTCGTTATTTAAACACTTTTCATCTGTAGCGAAATTGTTTATTTCATCCAGTGATGGTATTTTTCTTTCTGTCAAGTAAAGTCTTTTGAGCATATGCCGAAATAATGATATAGATAGACAGTTGTTTTGTATGATTGGATGGTTATCGCGTAAATGCAATAGCTCATCAAAAGTAATGGGTCCCCGACGCATTTTCTCTGGTGTCATCATGACGCCCGTGTGTTTTGCAAAGGTTGTAACAAAGCGATTAGTGCTTTGATTCTTAATGCATTGTATAACCACATTGTTTGCTATCGATTTGATCTGTCTTGCTTTTCTAGTATCCATAATGTCGTTATACCTGTAACATTATACAATTTTATTTTATCGCTTACTATTCTATGTTCGAAAATATCGAAAAAGCTTTTTTTTGTAGCTTAGTCAACAGCACGCTGGGTTACCAAGACATGCAGGGTTAAAGGTCAAAATAAATTGCAGATTTTTGACAGTTTTGTTTAACCTCACATGCTGCTGACTGTACTATCGACATTCCATTTTACCACTTCTAAAATAAAAATCACTTGCACGCCGCGCCGTCGCTTAGTACTATTATATATTTTGTGCCGTCGCTAACACACGTTTAGTTCGTGCAGGGGCGATCGCACACGAATTTCTCTGCAAAGTGGTAAAGCACGTGCGTTGCCGATCGTACATATACAAACAATGTATAAAATGGCTCCTCAGCCACCGGAACAGATAGCTGATTTCGTGCCTGCGCAGCACACATAGACAGACGTGCGTGCCGTACACGAAATCTCGGGCCATACCAGCCGGGCCCTACCCACTATCGGCTTCATTTGACAGATGGATGTGGCGCAGATATGTTAAAAAAAACATATTTCAGTTACAGGTCGCATTTCTTAACCGATTCTCGTGAAATTTTGTGAGCAGGTTTGATAATTATATAGAATTTTTCAGTCGGGCAGGTTTTCGTTTTTTTTCGAAATGGCGAATGTATGTAAAAAAAGACATATTTAAACAGTTTCGCAAAATGGTCAAAAATGAAACAAAACTTTTTTGTTAGCGGTGCAATGTAAATTTTGTTTTTTTTTAGAAGATTCAAAAGTTCATCAATAAATGCATTTCTGTCTAATATTCGAGCATTTCTAGCCAATATTCGACATTTGAAAATAAATAAGGTTGGTTGTGACTTTGTGACAGAATCTAGGACTATTATTGACCTCAAAATGAAAACTTTCACTATTATTTGTACAGTATATTATTTGCACAGTACAGATACTTATTAGTTGCAAAACTAATATCTATTCTGTGTTATTTGTTTTTAAAAAACATACAATGTGAGCTACTTTTTAACGCGAGGTCTACAGCTCAGGAGCCACTATAGTCCAATCAACGGGGCTTATGCAACCCGAATAATTCTCCCGTCTATGAAATTTGGCATGTGATGAAGTTAGGTAATACAGATTACAGATGAACAATAATCCAATAAATTTGGTTACGAGAAGTTAGGTATTTTTACCTAAACATGAAAATCGCTTATATCTCTCTGTGAATATTTCCTCGGGCTAAAATACTTTCTGTATACGCATTTATGTATTAATTAGAATAATTATGTAAAGAAATCCAACACTATTTCGATTTCAGAGATACCCCAAAGTTAAATTTTAATATTTTTCAATATATCTTCTGTTGAAAAATTTATTAGCGGATTATTATTTTTTAATATGTTTTTATACCTTTAATATATAGCTCTGTTCAGTAAGCCAATAAATTTTCTTCTTTAATCATATTTATACATAAACGTATAAAAATGGACCGACAATTTTTTCACATTTCCTCTTTAGACCAAAAAATAAAAAAAAATGATAAAAGAAGAAAATTTATTGGCTTACTGAACAAAGCTATATATTAAAGGTATAAAAACATATTAAAAAATAATAATCAGCAAATAAATTTTTCAACAGAAGATATATTGAAAAATATTGAAATTTAAATTTGGGGTATCTCTGAAATCGAAAAAATGTTGGATTTCTTTATATACTTATTCTAACTAATACATAAGTATGTATACAGAAAGTATTTTAGCCCGAGGAAATATTCACAGAGAGATATAAGCGATTTTCATGTTTAGGTAAAAATACCTAACTTCTCGTAACAAAATTTATTGGATTATTGTTCATCTGTAATCTGCATTACCTAACTTCATCACATGCCAAATCTCATAGACGGGAGAATTATTCGGAAGTCACCATACAACTAATATCCTCATTGATTGGACTACTAGTAGGTAAGTAAGATGTATCTAATCTAAGTAAGAAGTAGATGGTAGACGGAGAACTAATTAAAATCTTTTCACTAGATAGGTAGTTATAGTCTGTTACCTATACACACTACAGTCTACAACAAATGATATGAAAACATTTTGGTATGCAAAAACAAAATGGCGCTTACCCGAGATGTTGCTTCCAACGAGAATCCGAGCAGTGCGCGCGACGCGTGGGTTCCGCTGACGAAATAAAACACGACTGAAGCGAAGGGAACGGGCGGGGAGGGGAGCGATGGATGGTGCGGGGGTAGGGCAATAGCCGCGCAGCGCGTATCGTCTGCGGAGGATAGCGGGCGGGGGGAGCGTCAGCACGAACAAGGACGCGACGCGAGTCGCGAGTAGAGAGACAACAAAAAAACAGTAGTTTAATTTAAGTTATCTGTGGCACGTACAATATAATAATATTATGCTGTGTCAATAAGTAGACCGATAGATACAGGATAAAACATATGATGTGCTTTATTTATATGCACTGTGCCATTGTTTCGACTTCGTCTGCGTGGAAAGTTTTTTGCTATCCCTCAGGAACATTTTTTTTCAGGATGAAAGATAGGTGATAATGTCCTTCTCTGTACCATGGGCAACAGCGTCGCTTAACCACTGGTTAAAACAAGGTTAAAATCGCTTGCACGCCGCGCCCGCTGTCCCATACGTTTAGTTCGTGCAGGGGCGATACGCGCGCACACGAATTTTGTTGCAAACTGGTTAAGCGACGCCCATAGTACCCTTGACAACGTGTATGTAAAATTAAATGATGATCGGTTCAGTAGTAAAGACGTGAAGGCGTAACAAACAAACAAACGGACTTTCGCATTTATAATATTTTATTATTATACATACCAAAATGACAACACATGCATGAAAATAGGAAATCTGTAACAGATAATTTAGTTACAAGCTTCAAATATCTGATCCTAAACATGAAATTAGTCCATGTCCTAAATTATTGGTCAGCAATTTAAAAGTTTGAAATCGCATTATTTCGGTGCATCGGATTGTACACTGGTCTCTCTCTAATTACTTTTGGTTTCACTAAACAAATGACGGTAATCACATTATATGCTAATCTACCTTATTCAATGCTACAACGACGACCAATGCTAGGCTAGTGCACCTAATTACGAATTCTGTCTAAACTAAATGAGGGCTTTTCAAAATGACATAAAACTGTAGGGTCGATACTAGGCCTTGATAAAAATGTATATGTCAGTGTTGTGATATTTTTACCATTGAAAATGGTTATCAGATGCAAATCGCCTGAAACGTATTTTTGGCCATATCTCCGAGGATTTTGGGAGGATCGAAATAAAAATAGTACCAAAAGTTGAGGAATTTATCGAGACACATGTGAACGTTTGAATTTTGAAATTTTTTTTTTGGAATTTTGCGAAATTCCAAAAATTCCGGGTTTTTTGGGGGATGTTTGTTTACTAAATTGTAAATATTTCGGAAAAAAACCGACTTATGAAAAAAAGGGTCCTAGGGTATTAGTTTAGCTATGAAATGGCGAAATAATTTTGAAACTCGGTTTATAATTGTGTAGGTGGTCCCTTTAGATTTGGAATTGTAGAAAAACGGCTGTTGCCTTACATAAAAAGTGATGTAGCTTCTATGATTATTGACCGATCGTCATGGTAATAGTGTTAAAAGATGCAGAAGCGGACGAGAAGTGCATTCATTGGAATTTCGAAAATTGGTTAATATTATTTCGGCCGCGTCGAGGCAGTCAGCGAGCGCTTTTGTGACACGAGGCGGAGTCGAGTGTCACAATCGTAAAAATAAATAGGTACTACCTAGGTAACTTTAAAAATATAATAGGGCTTTGCATTTGATTTCATTTTGGTTTTTCGTTAGTTTTTGTGTTCATTTTCAATGCTCCGATTCTTGCGGGGACTGTAAAATCTGTGAATTTTTTACTAAGCTTCGACGAGTACTCAGACTCAGGTAGGCAGACAGATGTAACCCTAAACCTAAAATGTTTCACTTTGGGCAGATGTCAGCCAGGTCTTGTCTCTTTGGTACAGGCCGTTTATTTTTAAAAGCCAATTTTGACACTTCTCTTTCTACCAACGCCATCTATTAAGGCAAAAAGTAAAAAAAAAAAAAATGTCACTTTGAAAAGCCCTCTCGAGATATTTTTTATGATTCGATCAATATGATAGATATTTGACTTGTAATATTATACAGGGTAATTTTTGAACGCATGACTTTTGTGGTGGGGCTTAGACCGCCAAACTGAACAATTTTGTCTATGGGACCAACTTAATCAGCAAAAAAATTGTTTAAAAAACAAAAAAACCGACTTCAAAAAACCTGCCTCTACAAAGCAAGAAATAATATTCAAATCATTAGATAGGTACGCATTATCATCGTTATAATAACGTCTATTGAAGTCGGGTGGGGTACGAACGAACGGGGTACTTCCCGTACGTACCGTACGTACGTACGGGAAGTACAACTTCCTTTTTTAGGGTTCCGTACCCAAAAGGTAAAAAACGGGACCCTATTACTAAGCCTCCGCTGTCCGTCTTTCTGTCTGTCTGTCTATCTGTCTGTCACCAGGCTGTATCTCATGAACCGTGATAGCTAGACAGTTGAAATTTTCACAGAAGATGTATTTCTGTTGCCGCTATAACAAAAAATTCTAAAAATATAATAAAGTAAATATTTAAGGGGGTCTCCCATACAACAAACGTAATTTTTTTGCAGTTTTTTGCTTTATATTAATAAGGACAACATGTAGTAGGTAGACAGTTGAAATTTTCACAGATGATGTATTTCTGTTGCTGCTGTATCAACAATTACTAAAAACCGAAAAAAAAATATTTAAGTGGGGCTCCCATACAATAAACGTGTTTTTTTCTGTTTTTTGGTACGGAACCCTTCGTGCGCGAGTCCGACTCGCACTTGGCCGGTTTTTTATTCTAAAAGCCCCACTCGACTTCAATAGACGTTATTATAACGATGATAATGTGGAGGTACCTATCTAATGATTTGAATATTATTTCTTGCTTTTTAGAGGCAGGTTTTTGGAAGTCGGTTTTTTTGTTTTTTAAACAATTTTTATTTTTTAAATTTTTAGTGTAAGTACCTTCTGTATTAGGTTGTATAGATATATTATTAGGTAGAAAAATCGGCTCAGCCAAACGTGAGATAATCGCGGAGAAACATACATACATACAGGTCAAACTGAGATATTTTTTTTTAAGTCGCTTAAAAGGAATACACTAAAGGTATCCCTTTTCCAACACAAAAAACTTCATCTAATTCGGTTCGTAAATAACAAAGTCGTCGAGGTAGTTAATGCAAAATCATAGTATTTTCTTAAAAAACTACTACTACTCAATCGAAAAAAAAAGAATCATCAAAATCGGTCCATAAATGACGAAGATATGCGCGAAAAACGTTAAAAAAAGTATACAATCGAATCGAGAACCTCCTCCTTTTGATGAAGTCGGTTAAAAACAATCGGCTGTTCCATAGAAAACGTCTATATCTACTCGACCATAATGTATAGAACTGCTGATTATTGTTTTGCTCTGTTTAAGCTCAGATCAAATAAAAAAGAAAGATGGAGCGTTGCGAACAATGAAGTGAGGCCGGTTTTTGATGGTACATGTGTGTGTGCGTACCGTACAAGGGGGCGGGCGGGGCCCGGGCGGCAGGGTTTTATATGGAAAGCCACGGCGTAGTTTCGTTACACGTGTGTGCGTGAACTGTGTATGGACACAGCCATGGCGTAGTTTTATAGGCCTCACCGCTTCGTTCGGAAGACTCCGTCTTACTTTTTTTATTTGGTCTGAGTGTTTAAGTTGGTCCCATAGATAAAGTTGTTCAGTTTGACGGGTTAAGCCACACCACAAAATTTGTCGACTGTTTTCGATTTCACCTTTTATAGTTAGACTAAGAAAAAATAATAAAATCTCTCCAGTCATTCAAACTGGACAGATTTTATTACCCTTTCTTAGCTAGACTATTACGCGCAATTGAAATAAGTAATTCAATGAGTATCGAAAAATCTTACAAATCATTTAATAAAAAAATAATCAGAGAAGTATAAAAGTCATAATATTAAGTTCTCAATTTATACGTACATTATAGGTGCTTACTTTTCTAAGTTCAAAAACAACTTTGAAACTTAGAATACAGTTTAAACTTCAAAGAAGAAAACTGAACTTACGAGTTAACCCCTACATCTGACAGTTAACTAACTATTTAAGGGGCTAACAAACTATACTCAAAGGACTTAGTTAACATTCAATTTGTAGGCACATGCCCTTGTCACATAACTTGAAAGTAATTGTTAATAACAAGGCTTCATTAGTTTAGTACAGTTAGGAATCCAATTTATAACTTGCCGCCATCCGCCCGCGACTTCGTCCTATTTGACGAATCAAGATGAAACATACACTCTCAGATCAGAAATACAACTTTGAAAACCGCATCTAATTTCGTGCAGTCGTTTTTGCGCGATGCGCGTACAAAGTACAAACGTACAGAGAGGTCAAAATTCAAAAAATAATTGTTTTGTCTTCTATTTCTTGAAGTTTACGTCTGTTAAAGTCAGTTCGTTCAACTTTTTTTTTGTTGTTTTCTCTATATTCTAAACATTTACGGCTGTCTACTTTGCGCGCCAAATAAGATTTTTACTGTCAAACGGCCATATTGGTTCTTGGTAACTTCATACATAACTTAGAGCCAAGGTACGAAGTACTTATAAATTCCTTGCTTAGAGCATTAAACCTAATTGGTTTAGCTTCATAATGTATAGGATGTGCAAAAAAAGAAACAAAATATATGACTTTTATTTTTGCTGGCGTCACGTGATTGAATCATCACATCACCTGATTCGAATCAGCATAAATACTCATTCGAATCGAGCTTGAATTGACGTCATTCAAATCAATTGTGATTCGAGTCCCATCACTACTGAAAGTAGGATAATTTTTATCCCACTAGCGACCAATCACGCAGATAGACGAAGCTAGTAGATATTAGTAAGGAAACTAAAATGTACCGTTTTGTTATTTTGATAAATTCAAGTTAGAGTACTGTTTAAATAGAGATTTTCGTCTGAATTTCAGTAAAATAATAAATGGGACAGGTTGCGAAATAAGCAGGCGGTTTCGAGCCACCCTTTGAAATTTAAATTCGATCTTATGCATTGAAACCTCGGTGTAAGGGACATTACTTAGGGTAGAGCGTTGAGCAATTTATCGTGAAACTAAATAATTCTAAAATAATTGAATTCATAATAATTTATTCAATGCCCGCGCGGCCGCATGCGGCCGGACAACATTAGAAAATCTATTGTGTGTCAATTTCCGGGCGTTGAAGAGATATACGCGCTCTGTACTCCTTGAAAAGTGTATTATTTTTAACGATTTTTATTGTTATTAGAAATAAAACAGTTACTGCATATATAATCAAAGAAAAATCAAAAAAGAGTTATTTCTGAATTCGATTAACAATACTTTATACTACCTACAGGCGCGGTCGCAGCCTGATATTTTGGAGTGGTGGGGGGGGGGGGGGGTGTCACTAATAATAATACAATTGTTTTTTGTTAATTTTTTATGCTTTTTCTATGTAACATGGACGATTTTGGGGGGGGGTCATGTCCCCTGTGACCCCGCCCCCTCGGACCGCGCCTGACTACCTACTTACAAATTTTAAAGCAAGTTTCCTGCTAATAAACTCTGATTTAAAAAATATTGGTGGCTCATTAATAATTATAGAGAGCATTTTCCGTCTACACCACATTATACTTTTCTTCTTAGAATAATTACACCTAGAACGATAATGCCCTACAAAGCGCGCTGTCAAAAGTGAGGCAACTAAAGGGTATATATTGGAATGCCTAATTTTTTTTGTCCTAACTGTCTTTGGCACACTACTTATTGGCCTAAAAACTTTTTGCACAATTTTCATTTGACCTAAATTTGTTTGGCCTATTTTCACTTCGCCTAAAAATTTTTCGCCGCATGTTTACTTCCCAAATTCATCATTAAGCATAACTATTCATAATCCCTAATGTTTAAAAGTACTTAATAACGATTCGCACAATTGAGTAACGCCTAATATTTTTTTCGCCGAATGTTTACTTCCCTTAATCATTATAGGAATAATCGTTTTTAAGATTTAAATTACGAAAAATTATGTTTTTGGTACCTAATTAAAAATAAAGAATGAGCAGATAAACCTGTCGTTGTCTTTTTAATTGCCTATCACACTCAAGCAAGCAAGTATGCACACAAGCAAACATGATAACATAAGTACAATCAAGATCAAATAGCATGCTTGCATGGCACGCATGCATGCATGCAAACAAGGCCATGCATACTTGCATGCAAGCAAGAGCAGATATGCATGCATGCAATCAAAAGCAAGGAATGCATGCATGCAAACAAGCATGCAGTATGCAGCATGCAAGCAAGCATGCAGCGTGCAAGCAAGCATGCAGCGTGCAAGCAAGCATGCACTCTGCAAGCAAGCATGCAGCATGCAAGCAAGCATGCAAGCAAGCAAGCAGCATGCAAGCAAGCAAGCAGCATGCAAGCAAGCAAGCAGCATGCAAGCAAGCAAGCAGCATGCAAGCAAGCGTGCAGCATGCAAGCAAGCGTGCAGCATGCAAGCAAGCGTGCAGCATGCAAGCAAGCGTGCAGCATGCAAGCAAGCGTGCAGCATTCATGCAAGCATTAGGGAGCTCCGCTCGCTTCGCTCGCTCCGCTGCAAGTGGTCAAAACACTAACCTAACCTAACCTAATGGTCTTCGCATTAAGAGTTTTTCTTTATAGCAAGCATACAGGCATGCAAGCGAGCAAGTGAACAAGCATGCAAAAAAAGCATGCATGCATAAAATCATGCAAGCATGCAGCATGCATGCATGCAAGCATGCAACATGCATGCAAGCATTATAAAAGTGTTCAAAACCCTAACCTAACCTAACGTAATGGTGTTCGCATTAAAAGTTTTTCTTTACGGGGGGCCTCAGGCCCGTTTTTTGACGATTTGTTTCTGTCACCAACTTGAATGCAATACAATATTGTTATGCCAAAAATTATGTATGCAAGACAATATTAGGGTTAACAATACTTCGGCGTAGTCATTATTGTGTCAAAAGATATGTATGCTAATAAATTTTAGGACAATTAACATTAGTCGTTTTGATAATTAGGGAATTTAACGTTTAGGCGAAACGACAAAGATGCGAAAAAATTAATTAGGCCAAACAATAATTGTACCTAAGGAGTTAAGGCCAAAGAAATTCGGCCAAATGAAATTAGGACCAATGACTTTAGGCGAGTCAAGGGACACCCGGCAACTAAAACAACCAAAATGGATCTGAAAACTGAGCTATTTTGGCTCAGTATAAGTTGCCTCACTTTGCATACGCCGACACGGCTTCTAGGTGTAATTATTCTGAGCTTTTCTTTGAACCCGCTTGCTACTCCGCTCACTGCCGCTCCCGCTTCGCTCATGCACTCAGCCAGCACCCTTCCCTAGACTCGACGCTAGCGTCCGTCCCACGTCCCTATTTGCATGTGACTCACACTACTCTGCCGTGCATAAGCTATAATGCCGTTAACTACAAAAATGCCATTTCGAGATATTCACGTTTTAATTAAAAATCGTCGCTGTTTGAAAACTAAACCGATTTCAAACTTTGATAAATCATTGAATAGGTATTTTAAAGAACTTTTAGGTGAACTTATTTATAAAACTCTATGAAGAGCTACATTTAATATTGACTTTAAAGGAAACTTGACTACAAAACAGTTAAAATATTTTAACCGCATGAAAGTTTGCTAGAATTAGCTAACGGAAATTAAGTAATAACTTAATTATAAATTACGGGGAAGGTTTAGTGTACATTTGTTATAAAATGTTAACGGCGTTATAGCTATGGAATCGTAATTAACGGCATTAAAGCATTGTATATTTCTAAAAGTGGATCAACTAACGGCGTTTTTCGTGTCGCTATCTCAGGTAATTAAAAATATAGAAAAAAACGGGTCGGATAGTTCGATAGCGCATGTTATCCTGTGTCAAATGGTATTGAAAAATCGAATTCGGCTTCATGTCGGTTAGCGGCATTATAGCTTATGCACGGCAGTACTATCCTACTTACATATTTTTTCATACATCTCGCTAAAACGACGATTTTTAAGTCGACAACCGTTTTGTTTTCCGGAAAAATGGTGGGTTGGCTTTTTTTGGTTTGTGCTTAAATTGGTTCTCTTTGATAGCTTAATTGTAAAATTATTCGTACCATTTAACATTTATAAAGAAAGTAATATAGACTTAGACCCTAGCGAGCCTATAGTAAAAATAACCCTTATTAACCGTGTTCCCACCGCTATGCCCCACTGGTGGGTCCACAGGTATATTTTTTCCCTGTAGACCCACTGCACTAGATCCTATTCAATCTGGCAGTTCCCGTGGGTCCGCGGGTAATTCTTCTAACAATTTGTTTCCCCGTTGACCCACTACACTAGAGATATGCCAAAAAATGTGCCTTATTGCCCACCGGTATTCCCCATTTGAATCCCCATAAAAATGAACATCGGAACATACGTGAAAGGTGAATTTAAAGCGTTTAGTATTGATTAAAGATAAAAAATAGTTATGATTTATGTTAAGAAATAAAATGCCGTCTTTTACGGAAAACCCGATAATTTCGCAATCAGGCTATATCTTATGTTATCATTCTGTAAAATAATTTACTGAAAAAAAATCTTTTTTAAAAACACGTTTTTAAAACGGACTAAATTATTACAAAAAAAATCGGACTAAAAACATTAAAATGGACAAGTAAAAACAAACTAAAAAGTAAAAAATAAATTCTTCTGTAAATATTTATAACCCTATACCTACAGAAATTTTAAACCTAAAAACGTGGGGCGCATTTTGTAAAATTGGTCATCCATATTGTCTTTAGCATGCGCCCCACGTTTTTAGGTTTAAAATTTCTTTAAAAGATTTCTGAAAGCTGTATCATACATTTTTATACTTTAGTTATTGATTTGGGTATAAAACAGCTGTTTTCGTGATTTAATAAAAGTTGTTTAGTTGGATGGTCCGAAGAAACGGCACCCTGATTATCTAAAAAGAAACTATTTAGCGACCAGTTGCATTTGACATCCATTGCTACTTTTCTTTGGTATGTTTTTTTTTACCCCAAAGAAAAGTAGCAATGTATTACGTTCATCTGTGAACTGCGACCGGTCGCTAGGCGGTTTCTAATTAGATAATCAGCCCGCGGGTTTCACATTTTAGGTTATAAGTTTTGATGCCTTTTATATTAACAGAGAAGACTTAACATTAAGTACCTACTTACCTACCTCATAATTTTTTTATTCTAGATTTTCATGAAAACTATTTTCTTTCAGGTATGTGGACTTTTCTGAAATAAGGAGACTAAAAGTTAGCAGCAGTTAGTTAGTACCTGGGTAAGTTATAAAATTCGTAAACATCTCATTCAGGCCAGGTTATTATAAATGCGATTAAATTAACAATGACAGTGAGCCATGCCACAGCAACAGAAACATCCTTAGAGCATTCAACGCAACATCACTCGAGAATGTTTTTTCAAAGTAATTTTTTTAACAGATTTTACGTCATTTTGCCGCAAGCGCTCTGAAGTTGCCACAGATAACTGTCTATTGTCAATTTAATCGCATTTAATGTCAATGAATCGTATACACAAACAAGTTCAACTTAACGCTCTTAAATTAAAAAAAATGTCCTTGTCAAATAACAAAAACTCTAACGTGTTCTGAGAGTCTAGTGGCCGATTGCACTAAACTTAAGAATCGCCTAAGTCTTTTCCTAACTACAACATGACCAAATTAAAACCGTGTCATAAACTTAGCCGTCATGAAGCTGTCATTCGCTAAGTTAACTTGGTCGAGTTGTAGATAAGAAAAGACTTAGGCGATTCTTAAGTTTGGTGCTTTCACGCGTAGGTAACCGCTCCACAATCACAAAAAAAACTCCACACAACCCTTATATTTACAGCCTTTTCATCAAAAACATTGAAATCTTCCCACAAAAGAGTTCCAAATCCCACAGGGACTCATCGGTTATGCTGCACCGTTTTAGAAATATCTTCAAGCATTCTAAAACAAAGGTCTATCCAGAAACCCAGTCGACTATACCCCGTTCCGGTGTAGAGTCCCTCGGGAACATTTCATTAGTCCAGGATTTAAATATCAAAAGAATACATTTGAACCTACGTTCACCTCTGTTCATTATCTATGCGTTCTTTAATACATTTTTTATTGTGATCGGCTGTGGTTCTATGTTGAATTGGTATTTTTTACTGCTTCTCATAAAAAGTTTTGATTGTCATTTAAAAATAATCAGGAAAAGTCGGTAAGCTGCTTTGCAACTGTATTTTATTTTATAAAAAATATACGACCGAAACTAAAACTACTCCGAAATCTTCCAGATTTCTACATTACATTATGTTAAGTTAAACTGTCTGGAATTATTAAAAATAGATACTTATTAGTCTTATTACGTATCAAATAGAATAACAGCTCACACACAATGGCTTAATTTCTATTCGGAAACCAAGTTAAAATGCCAAGGCATGGTTTTTCTGCCAAAACAACAACACTTATTTTAACATATTATCAATAAAAGTTCTTCCTTCTTCCTTAGATGCCGACGAGACGCTCTCAATGTTATAAAAAACCGGCCAAGTGCGAGTCGGGCTCGCGCAAGAAGGGTTCAGTACCAAAAAACGGCAAAAAAACACGTTTGTTGTATGGGAGCCCCCCTTAAATATTTATTTTATTCTATTTGTATTTGTTGTTATAGCGGCAACAGAAACACATCATCTGTGAAAATTTCAACTGTCTAGCTATCACGGTTCATGAGATACAGCCTGGTGACAGACAGACAGACAGACAGACGGACAGCGGAGTCTTAGTAATAGGGTCCCGTTTTTACCCTTTAGGGTACGGAACCCTAAAAAGATCCCTCTTTGATGTTATACTTTTTTAAAAACTTCCGCGATTTTTTTGTTCAAATCTTCTCGGTTGTCAATTCTGGCCACCGCCTGGCCATTAAACGATGACTGGCCGTATTTCGCAACATTGGCCCGGCAAATGAGGTGGAAATTGGCCAAAAAGAGTGGAGAGTTTTTTTCAATCTTTTAATGCAGTTTTTATTAATGATGATAATGGAAAGTTCAGCTTATGATGTGTTTGATGACTCGACGTCTTTTAGTTTATAGAGGGAAACTAATATACTTAATGTTTCTAGAGCAGCACATTGTAATATTATAAGTATCTATTTATTTTAGATAATGTATAAGTTAACCCATGGCAGGGCTCAGGATGATTTTTTTTTACCAGAACAGCAGTTGTTCTTTAATAGATTTTAAACCCATCGTATGTCGAGTGAGGGAAGACATTATAATAGTCAAATTATATTATTGTTACTGGGATACGACTATTAAACTAACTGTTAGCTCTATTCTACATTTGACAACGGATTTTGACAGTTGAAACGCTACATTACAGCCGAGAACGGGAAGCAAGCATTTGCATTTTGCGAGGATAATGGTTTGAAGCCCGAGCCGCACGCCGTTCACGCGTCTCGTCACCTTTTCGCTTACAGTCGAAATTAGTTCCAAAATTTAACTTTATTAACATCAACCACCGTCTGACTAAAGTCTAAGCTACAGATTAGCGAGCTAATACCTCAAACGCCAACGGTACCGATATGCGTCCGATTGGCATGGAAATCCTGTTCCAACCAGCTTTATTGAGCCCCCCACTCCCCCCTACTTCAATGGGTATCGGTAAGTGGAGGGGAAGGCAGGAGAGGTGATGGATGTCATGATTAAATGGACTGCGCATAGACGTGCTGGTTTTGGGAGGACACGGGCCGATATTTGGTTAAACATATTTTAGTTTTTTTTATACAACGTGTAAGAATTAATGGCTAAACCAAAATATGGTAGATAGAGACCATCAAACTGAATAACTTTTACTATGGGACCAACTACATTTAAAAAAAAATGTTATAAATTTTTTGTATGAAACAGCAGATTTTTTCGCGGTTTCAGAATTGGTCCCATTGTAAATGTAGTTCAGTTTGATGGTCTCTATCTACCATATTCTGGTTTAGCCATTAATTCTGTTTTACGTTGTTTAGTCATCTTCTGACTTTGAGAAGTTTCGAATATGATAGGATAATATATCACTTTAAGGAATTTTGCTTGCTTGCGGTCATAAAAAGGATAATAGAATCACAAATATCTTCTTCCTCCTTCTCCTACCCTTATCCCAGTTTGCATGAAGTGCGTCCTTCTCTTCCATTCCTTCCTGTCACTCGTCATCTCCACATCCACTTCCTTCACATCATATTCATATCATTTCGCACCCATTCCATCCATCTTTTCAGCGGTCTTCCTCCTACTTTCCAGCCATCAACATTCAATCCATTACGCTCCGTGGGTAGGCCCCCGACAAGGTGGACCGACGATCTGGTGAAGGTCGCGGGAAGCCAGTGGATGCAGGCAGCGCAGGACCGATCGTCGTGGAGATCCTTAGGGGAGGCCTATACCCAGCAGTGGGTGCCGTGCGGCTGATATGATGATGACTCTCCTAGTAACATGCCTTTCAACCCTTCTCATAATATGGCCGTACCAAGCCAGACGATCCCCATTCAACTTTTCTATCACTGGTGCTACTTTCAAACTACCTCTGACATACTCATTCCTAATCGAGTAACGACACCTATCGTTTCGCTTCGGTTGACACCATGGGATCAGCGGGCGTAATTTTTTTGTGACAAAAGATATTCATTTAAATTATATGGTGTAAAAGGTTAAGCGGCGGAGGACTTTGTTTTATAATATGTAGTGATAAATAATTCCGGCAAAATATCCGCCCGTATGTTCCACCTGTCCTCATCTACTTGTAACCATTATACTCTGAGCTGCCACAACGCCTCGGCCCGTTGGATCTCCACCAGGATCCAGATCATGACGGGTCTACCTACGCTGGTCTCCGAAGAGATATTACCTGCACGTCGTTTTGCCTCTAATGTTCCTCTAATGTAACAACAGAAGAGATGGCGCCTGTTATATGTAATGGTCGAACTGGAGTAAGTTCTTATATTAAATTAAATGAATCATAAATGTTTTTGTGAAATGTTTTTTGGGGTATCTTGAAACCTTTAGCATCATCATTATCAGCCTTTAGCATCTTCTTCACTTAGCATAAGCTAAGAAAGGCCCGAAATCTTCAACTACTGAGGAACTGGCTATCACACATTGACTGCCTAAACACAATGATATTATTGTTAATTTGGGGGGTTACTCTCGACGCAATTGAGATCGAGTTTGAATCGAATAAATGTCAAAACGATACTTTGGAAACAATTGACACAGTTTTCAATGTAAGTACCAAAATAATTTTGACGTTTATTCGATCCTATGTGAACTAGATCCCGTCAATACCCTTCGAGTCGAGAGTAGGGGGCTGATGGCCATAGTTCATAGTAAAATTAGAGTAAGGTGATGGCAACCCAGACAGACTTGTAACAACCCCACAAATACACAGTAACCCTTAAATAATACACTTGAGACCATAAAGTTAATATTACCTAGTTAACTTTATGCTTGAGACTTGCAAATTACTTGATAACTCTAAAATAAAGTCTAACATCTTTTTTTAAGCAACAAAAAAGGTTACTTTCTTTTTTATTTGTTCTCCAAGTGTATCCAAAAAGTTTGTGTAAGGAAACAAAAATAAGCGAGATATCGAGGTGTTATAATAAGGAGATCGATGTAGTTGAACGGCGGGCTATCTCACGGCCAATAAAAGCCTGCGCATCGACCACGTGGAATCAAGTGTAGTTTTACTGGATGTGACAGTTAAACATCCTCTTTTTATATCCATATGGAATGGACGGACCTTCCATATGGAAGTTCTATGCCCCCCTGATTGTAAATATCATTACTTATTTCTGTTAAAGCTGCTAAGTTTCTTGCAACCGTTCTTCTTGTCAGTTAAAAAAGTCTGGAACGGGTGGTAGGAAAATATAGACGATTCAGAAGTGCTTAATTATTAAGTTTATTTGAATAAAGACACTTTGACTTTGATCAACAGAGTAAAGAGCATAGCAGTGGTAACAGTAAAATGTATGATGATAATGATGACAATTCAATGTTTTTTTCTTACACGACAATTTAGTGTCAACCTGTGCAACGTTATGACTAAATCTAGCTTGTTTGCTGCTAACAATTAACATCTTTAGGTTTTGGTAGATTTTGCATGTTTAATAATTGAGTGATGATTACTGATGACACAAAAACTTCCTAAATGCCTCACGTAATTTATGGACGCCCCCAACACCCGAGCGATCTCCGGAGACCGGACAACAATAGAAAATCTATTGTGTCTCGTTTTCCGGGCGTTGACGAGTTAAAGGTTCCATTATCTGAATAAAGGATTGGAATTGCTATTTATACCTATTTATATGTCTTCACGTCACTGGCTTTATTTAAGACAAATCTCCAAATATTCCCAAGTGTGTCTAACCTACAAAAGCTTATAAGGAGTACTCTCGAGACCAAGAGGTTCTGAGGTAAGTAAGCCCCATCCAGTGGCCTAAATCGCTGGCCCACGAGTGGTTGTTATTAAAAAAGGTCCAGAACAATCAGGCCACGGCCCGGGCCGGCCATTTTGCCCCCGTATCCAATTACGGACTTAGCCTGCGAAATATACTTATTATATTCTGCCACTGGACTCCAAGCATGTGGATTGAGTGGCGGCTGAGGATTTCGAACGTGCCCAAGTTGTGTAGAAGTTTCTGTCGGCTTTGGGTGTTGTTTTTTTGCTTTACCGTCATTTTGTAGTCGTTTCATCCTAAGGAAGTGTTCTACTAATATGAAAGTAATCATTTTTGCCATTTAATACAATGTTTTAGCTGTTTAGTTAGTATGGAAAGACCGGAGGACCGGAATATTTCATTTATTATTAATGACTTTGCCTATTTTTTCTACATATCTATCTATTACCTATTATTTATCATTGTGTCCTATGTTTGAGTTTTTTTATGTGATATTGTCAATTTAGTCGTTACACTTCTTTTTGATTCATAACTGATAGTAGTTAACAGTATATTTTTAGCCTTCACAAAGGATGGTTAGCAGAAATTTCTGGTACTAAATTAACGTTACCTTATAGGGTGACTGACACAAATTTAATTAAACCTAACATAGTTTTCAAAGCACCTTTGTTATCGTGACGTTTCTGGTAGTTGTCACCGAGAAGAGTAATTAATATGTTTTTTAATTAGAAATAAAAAAGAAACATCATAAACTTGTGTGCTATGCTATACGTTAGAATAAGCCACTTTTTTAACCCCCGACGCAAAAAGAGGGGTAAGTTAATAGTGCGTGTTTGTGTATGTGGCATCGTAGCTCCCAAACGAATGGACCGATTTTGATACGGTTTTTTTCTGTTGTATATGTATTTGTTTTCGGTTTTTATCTCTTTTATGTTGTACAATAATTGTGAATTTGAGAAAGTAATGAAATAAAACACTTTTTACGGTTTTATTGAAAGTACTTTGATAATTAATTGGTATTTGGTTTGATTTTTTATCGTCGGGAAAATAAAAAAAATTGTTTATAAAACAAAAAAACCGACTTCAAAAAACCTGCCTATAAAAAGCAAGAAATAATATTCAAATCATTAGATATGCATTATCATTGTTATAATAAAAACACGTCTATTGAAGTCGGGTGGGGCTGGCTGGAGTACAACTTCCTAATTTTTTATTCTAAAAGCCCCACCCGACTTCAATAGACGTGTTTTTATTATAACAATGATAATGCATATCTAATGATTTGAATATTATTTCTTGCTTTTTATAGGCAGGTTTTTTGAAGTCGGTTTTTTTGTTTCATAAACAATTTTTTATTTTTTTATTTTTAGTGTAAGTACCTTCTGTATTAGGTATATTATTTAGGTAGAAAAATCGACTCAGCCAAACGTGAGATAATCACGAAGAAACATACATACATACTGAGAACCTCCTTTTTTGAAGTCGGTTAAAAAGACTACACTAAAGTATCCCTTTTCCAACAAAAAAAAATCATCTAATTCGGTTCATAAATAAGAAAGTCGTCAAGGTAGTTGATGCAAAATCATAGTATTTTCAGGATTACTTGAAAACTACCCGACCGATTTGAAAAAAAATTAAATGGGACCATCTCGCAAGCAAACTCAATCGAACAAAAAAAGAATCATCAAAATAGGTCCATAAATGACGAAGATATGCGCGAACAACGATAAAAAAAGAAAACATACAATCGAATTGAGAACCTCCTCCTTTTGTTGAAGTCGGTTAAAAATCAAACCAAATACGAACTCATTCCCAAAGTACGGATACTATCCGTTAAAAAGTGTTTTATTTCATGTCTAGTGAGCGCGTAAGCTTGAGAAGTGAAGTTGAGAAACTAGGCATCAGCTATTACTATACAACCATTATTTAATGAAGGTAAACAATTAGGTACCTAATATCTCAGAAGCCTCCAATATTGTTCCATTAGGTACCTACTTAAGTTTTATTGAAGTATCCTCGGAAACATTGTTTCTCATTTCAGATTGAAAGCTCTCGCAGATTGAGTTTTTGTAATTAAGATCTAGTTGTGATAAATCCAATTAGTTATCTCATTGTGGGTATACTTTATATATTTCTGCTTCTATGTATTTGTCATTTTTGGCAAACTGTTTGAAATCGCATTACCACAGAATAACTAATAGTAGGTACAAGGTACAGAAGCAGCACGCCGCATAGTAATTTAAATAAATAGCGACTTTTGCTCCGACACAATAAAGTGCAATTCAGGTCGCGCAATGGACTGCAGTTTATTTTATATTCACCTAGTAGTTGCCTCTCTTTCTATAGCGTGCTCTTACCTTTTCTAATGACGCAACGTTAGGGTTGTCTTCTTTTAAATGAACTGCGTAGCGTATATCATAATGTGAAAAACGACAATTGTTTATTGGTTTTTTATTTTGACATCCGTACACGGCACAGTAATGTCGAGTCAACATTGTTACTATTATAAAGAGACAATACCTACGCAGGCAGTAAGATGCCGCGCGACTACACAGGCGGGCGTGTGGCGGCCCTTTGCTCACTTGTTCCGCCGGCGGAACGGCTAGCGGTAGGTGCTTATCGCACGACCTTGAGCGAGTGATGGAGGCCTGGCATTACTATTTAATTTCTGAAGGTTCCATAACTTTAATTATTGTAGCTTACAGACGAGCGGTAGTGCCTCTACGCGTGTCGGTGACTAAGTAATTGTCGCTTGTCTCTAAACTACCTAACATAATATTATCGATCGATAAGTGTATTCTAACATACTCAAATATTGCTGGGATTAGGAAAATCGCACATAAAAAAATATCAATATTTTTTCTGAAACTGACCAAAGAATAAAGAAGTCAAGTGTTAATAGACTGCAAAAGTCCTGGTTAAATAATATCGTTTTGTGAAATAATCGCTATTAAGTTCTGCTTAAGTGAATGAGGTAGGTATACATCCCAATTAATTTCAAGTAACAAAGCTTTTATCCCCTTAAAAGCTCGGCGATTCCTGTAAATTGGAGGGCTGATCTATTCCGCCATTTAGAGTACGAGTACTAAAGTAATGTACTTTGGTAGTACGAACTATTGAGACCCACGGCCCTCGATTTGTTTACAGGTTAATGGGAAAACGCTTAAGGAGCACCTACTTACACCGAAGCGAGCTTAAGTTCTTTAATAAATAAGTATTGGCGGTTCGGATGAAATGTTTTGTAACAGATCACCGACACGCGCTATGATATAGCGATTTATCTCGTTTAACTGTCAAAAGACAATGGATTTTGACAGTAGAGTGTCGATAAATCGTGGTTATACTAGGGGAGCTGGTGGTGTTCCTGTAGTAAGTAGCTCCGTAACACGATAATCATCGCATTTTATCGATACTTGACTGTTAGAATTTTGACAGGTAATTTCAGAATAGATAAATCGCCATAATGTTACACTTTGGTGGTCATACTACGGGGGCAGGTGTCTCACTCAATAATTTATGATCAGGGTTTTCAGGAAATTAAAATCCATATCCCTTATGCACCATCACAAGGTAGCGTTGACAACATAATAGTTTAGTTATTTAGTTTTTTTTTAATTGGTATCACACAGCCAGTTGTAGTTTGACAACCATTTTAGCAAGAGCATAAAAACCCTCTTACTGAGCTATTTGGCTTGATAACTACCTCTATCGTAAAATAGCTCTAATATCAGTGGCGTGCACAGAGATTTTAGACAGGGTAGGCACTGATAAAAATATTCCAATTTTATCACTGTTTCGGTATCTACCAACCTATACTGAACGAAATCCAAACATTTTTATCATCTTGATTGGAAAACAAAATGCATAGAAAACAATACAATTGGTTTGTGTGTACGTACACAAGCTGTTAGCCAGTTATAATTAATTATAATAAAACTTTTTATGAAAAGAACGAGGGGCATTCATAACCTACCTACCATTTTTTTAAACCCAACCCAACGCATCTTCCCTTTGCAATCAATTTAATTAAACTTTATACTCAAAAGATAACCTCGACAAAGCGGCAATTTTTGATTTATTTAAACAAACTTTGCCAGCATGGGTCTCGCATGTAAATTATTGAATTTTTCACAGTGAAATAACGAAATAATTACTTACTTAACTTAAAATAGTAAATTACTTGCGCCAAGAAAAACAATCAAAACAAAGCAAAACTAACTGCAAACTAAAAAACGCTACTCTTTGTAATGCAATCATGACGCGGTCGGGTTGCAAATAAGCAGTGCCTCCAAAACATAAACACGCGCATACATTTTCACGCACACAGTCACACTTTTGATGTGTACTACACGAGATTCGTTCTATGAAAAAGAAGCAGCCCGTAGTACTGCTTATGGACACGCGGTAAATAATTGGCGCCTCTGTCGCCCGGCCGATCGTTGGTTCTTGTCAAGAAGCTTTTGGTTCTTGTGATTTTTGGTTAAAGTGAAGTGATGTTAGTTTCAAAAACCACAAATAGATGGCGCTTAAACTAATAGACACGGAAAGCCGAAGAAGTGCTGTGCACGATGATGGGTCATAACTTTTTAATTACAAGTAGTTTACAAATAATAGGGTAGGGAATTAGGGTCATATATTTATGGGACTACAGGGTATGCAGTGCTTATTTGCATGTATGGAGTGCACGCCACTGTCTAATATCATCAGTGTATTATGAAATTTTTGTTACATAAAGGTGTAACAGGCGGCCTAACTTCAACATTCGGCCCTAGTATTTTATTCGGCGTCTATTAAACGGCCCTTAATAGACCCTTATAGTGGTCATGTGGTCGTATTAACGACGCGTGTTAACCTTAACGCCCTAACCCTATATTGACAGTTAATTGTTATGGGTGGAATGATAAACTTGCTGTGTCAATATATGTATCAATATTTTGTTAGTATTGACAGATTATTCGACAACCAAATAAACGATGAGATATTACATTGTATTTTAACGGTTTATAAAATAAAATAAAAATACATATTTTGAAAAGTGGGATTGAATTCTTCAATTTAAAACTGGTTTGGTTTCTGTACGCGAACTTTCATCAAGCAAGTCAAATATGCCCAATGATCTTTAGTACAAAGATAGTATTTTAATTACTTTTATCTTAGTCAATGGTTCCCTAGGGTTTTTTTTAAATATCCACGCAGACAAAGTCACGGGCGTAAGCTAGTATTAATATAGATTATTTGGCGAAAAGCAATTTAATCAGCTCACATTAAAACGCGGCTGAGTGAATTTAAATAGTTTACGAGCTAACACATTAAACTTTACTACTAACCTGTATATGCTAACCAAGTTTCCGTAGTAGTTAAAAATACATACTCTAGGGAACCTAGGGGGATTCCCAGTAATATCACCATATTTAGAGTGGAACATGGGATAAGGGTATTTTTTCATGTGATACAAAAATTACTCAGATAAGTAGCTTATTTAGGATACTTTTTATAACGATCATCAAAGACTCCTAGGGATTTTTCGAATGTCCACAGGTAAAGAATTGAAATTAATTGAGTTTGAGTTGAGTTCGGGATGAGTTTGGGTCTGAGTTGAGTTCGGGATAAGTTTGTAACTACGTAGGCGAGCCTTACTTTTCACTACTGAAAGTGCGGTACTATAGCATTTCATCGCCGAGGCAAAGAAGTAACTTTATTAGAAGAGAATATTATTATACTGATTATTAGAGAACAGATTATATGCAAATGCATATTGCATATGCTTTTGCATATTTAACCCCTTTTCAGTGGTAGTTGCATATTTTAGCAAACAATTTTGAAATCATGCATTTTTCATCGTTCAGATGTCTGATATGTCCAAACTATGGCGATCAAATTTAAATTCTGCCCAGTCACCTCAGTGGACGTACAAGTACAACGGTCCTTTCCGCTTACAAAAATATATTAAGCGATCATAGTCACAATTTGTCTTTAGAACAATATTTGGAACAGTACTTAGTCGTTTACATGTTTAAAGGTAAATTTTAATGTCAAATAAATTTTGTAATTGATATTTTCGCAAATAACTTTGTCATCGTTGAATAAAAATACCTTTTAAGAATAAAAAAAACCTTAAAAACGTCTTTTTTAATGTCATGTTGCATACTTTGGCCCTTTTTATGGATTTTCATGCATATTTTAGCAATTTTTCTTGCATATTGCATGCATATTTTGAGCTTTTTATGTTGCATATAATCCGGTCTCTACTGATTATACACTGTAGCATTGTTATCCGGTGTTGACCACACGTGGGGTCACCAGCCGACCCGGGTTCGTAGCAAATTAATCTCAAGCCTGGAACGGTCGAAAACCAATTTTTGGGCACTCCCGGGAACCCTGGCCGACACGTGATGAGGGCAGTTCTGGTGCACTACACACTGCTGGGTGGAGGAGACAACAATACTACTACATAAAATGTTATAAATGTGGGTTTGTATGTTTGTTCCTCAATCACGCAAAAACGGCTAATCAGATTTGGATTACATTTGACACACGGATAGTTCATAGCCTGGATTAAAACATAGGTTCCCTAGGTATTTTCCGAATGTCCACGCGGACGAAGTCGCGGAAGCTAGTGTTTCATATTGAGTTAGTAAATATGGCTCTAATGAGACAGTTCTGTGCCTGTTTTATAAGTTTGCTCTGTTACGTTTACTATACTTGATAGCGGCTGTAGTAAGCAGTTTTGTAAGCAATTTGGCACAGCGCCTCTGACGGTAACTTTAATAAACTAAAAGATTTCATTCAAATGTTAATGTCAGCGTAAACTCACAAAAAATAACATTTACCCCCGCCAGTCTCGAACTCATATATACTGGAATTATGAACCCATTCGCTCCTCACTCATACTCATGAGTATGAATTTTTGTATGAACCAAAATTAATTCAAAATTAATAACGAAAATTTCAAAATGTATGAAACAGCTGTTTTTCAGCACCACCCCACAATAGTCTGGTGGCTCACCCCAGAAAAACCCTGATATATTTTCTATTGCTTTTTTTATTTTTTTAAATTTATTTAACTAACACCTTTCATAACTGACGCGGCGGCTCTAGCCGCTATTAGAGGTAAGTATTATGTAAAATATCATTTGAATTCGGTAGCCATCCCAATCGTCTGTGTGTCCCTTTGGTCTAACATCAAACCGCGGGTTAGTTGTTTTTGCCTGTGAAATAATAAATTACTATCTGTTGTTGTCCTCAGCTATCCTGACTTTGTACCTTTTGGTAGTTTCAATTTACAAACCCGTTTGTTTAAATACAAGTCCCGAATGGTTAATACGAACTAATTTATGTTTCATGTAAAAAATAAACTTTTAATAATTATTGTAAAATATGTAGTTTGAGAGCTTTGCTAAGACGGATCTCAGATTGCTACGCATCGCGCTCAGTAATGATTATAGGTATTATAGATTTATACATATAATATTATAGATTTTATGAGATAATTCACGCGCGTAGATGCGTTGTTGGAGGCGTGAAAATGACAGATTAATCAGAATAAAATAGGTCGTAAAATAAAAAAACATCAATTTTCATTTTCAGGTTCAATACGCAAACGTTTTCTTTTAAAATACAAAACAAGAAGCAACAGAAATAGTAAAATAAAACATCCTCATAAAATTTTGTTCTGCAGTTATTATTTGTTCCAAAGGAATAGTAAAAATAACATCTCATTTTAAAATTGTTGAACAATATTTGTTCAGCATGAGGACAGTAAATTGCCTTTAAAAAATCCCACTCCTAATCAGCAGCAGACACTAATTAAGCCGCAGTTCCACTAGCAAGTCGCTGCGATAACGAGTGTCGCGTCATCTGCGGCCACTCGCGGCTTGGACGGCCGCCAGGGCACGGAGCTCTAGGGAATTAAAGGCCGATTCCATGGGCAAGACATTATTTTTTATCTCTGAAATTGATAATGCCGCAAATTTTAAGTTTTTTAAAATGGCGGTGTATTTATTTTGTAGTGGGAAACAATTTTTGAAAGCGAGTTTTTAAGCTAAGTCCTTTATTGTAGAACTCTATTCCTAGCTAAAGGAATATGATAATATGCTAAGCTATGCTATAAGCTATAAGTACGACAAATGCCAATCGATCGTATTTATGTCTGTGACTCGTCTATTAGTGCCAATTTAGCGATTGAAAATTTAAGAATACTTATATATAAAATTATTTTGGACAATATAAGTAAAACTTTTTTAATGTAACCTTATGAAGTTTGACATAGAATTGACAGGACAACGTTTGTCGGGTCAGCTAGTGAATAATATAAATGGATCCTCCTCACTGACAAATAAAATGTTACTGCAGAAAAACTACAAACCGCCTCAACAACAATGAATAACGTAACACCTTAACATACTCCTAAATCCATAAAAGACAAATCCGCGTCCATAAATTTCAAGGACGGCCGATAAATTTGTCGTCCCAGTGGAAACGCAGTGTAACCAGTGCCGACGCGTAACGGATACGTTTAGCAGTCGGCTGCGATTTATGTCGGCGTCCAGTTATAAATCCGAATGTATCCGTTCGAGAGTGCTCCTCTAATTTGATGTAAATTGACGTTTGGCGTTTGCTTAGTTAGTACAAGTTGAGGAGATTGAAAATAGAGATGTCAAGTTATCGGATATTTTAATTGAGTTTTTGTATGATTTGGATTACGATGATAGAGTAAATTTGAATTATGAGGAAGGAGATCGAAATTGTATAGAACTGTGCATGTGATAAGTATGCATTTTCTTTAAATTGATCCTTTATGCCATGCCACGCATTCACTTTCTGTCATGAAGAATTTTAGTAGAAAATACACGTTTATAGGTGCAATGCTTTCTTTGTGCGTTACTCCAAGCGTTTTATATGCAAACTTGGCACTTTAAGGACATTTTCAAAGTCTCGCATGATACTGTGTCATGCAAAACAGTGTGAGAGAAACAGACCAAACTGTCGGCCGATAGTTGGAATCAGTATGAAGAAGTATGCGAGTGCACACACTTCAACGATTTGGTATCGGCCGATTCTTCATACAAAACCAACATTCGGGCCAACTATCGGCCGATAGAAAGTCTGTAGTCTGCGGGCACGCTAAGTGTCGATAAGTCATGCTATGCTAGGTCGATATAAGACATGTTACGTAATCAGGCAACACATAAACTCTACCCAGTTTTTCTGTTCCCTGATTACGTAACTCGTTTGAAATCGATTGAAACCGTTTGAAAACTTTTTGAAACCCATTTGAAATTAATGAAATTTAACAGTTTGAGTTCGATAGTAGAGTGCTTTAATAGCACTTTGATTTGCTTTAGAATTGTTAGCAACATAGTTACGTAATCAAGGGCTGTGTGTAATAATTTCTAAGTGACTAAGATCCTTTGATCTTCGCACAGATTGGTTTACTATTTAAGGTTCTACAGGGGCCTGGGAATCAAATCAGTTTTTTTTTATATTATAAGACATTATAAGACCGAAGGCGCACTACAACCGGAATCCTCATCACTGAGGAACTGGTTATCTTACCTCTAACTACCTGAATACATTTTTTTAATTGTTGTTGTGGCGTCAGATTTAGCTAAGATGGTGGTAGAGTAGCTAGCCAGGCGGACTTGAAATAACCCCTACCACCAACCAAACCGAGTACCTACAAATTGTACCCCCCCTGGGAATCGAACCCGGGACCCCTGCGTCTTACACGGGTGGGCAAACCACTAGACCACAGAGGCGTCTTTCTTATACTATCAGGAATTCTACGGGAAACCAGTATCTTTTGTCATTCCTGCAATACATGTTTATGGTGACTGTCTGTCATTATTATGCACCGCCTGCAGCGTTAATGCTCGTCTCGCTTAGCATCGCATTTACGGGACAGTTTACAGATAAAACATATACGAATAATAGAGACACTCTTTTTAAAAGAATTGAGTCAAGAACCAAAGGTATGCTCTAGATGCGATTTAGGTTTTTTCTGAAAATCTGCGGTTTGACTAAATGAGTATTTCAAAGAAATTATGCTATAACTAGTTTTCCATTATATCGTGCAGGTGAAGACCCGTGCCCAGCAGTGGGATAAAAAGGATCCTTCCTCAGGATCCTATCTATATCCGTTAGTGTCCCAAATTTGGGCAAAATCAGTCCAGCGGCTTAGGCGTGAAAAAGTAACAAACATCTAAGACAGACAGAGTTACTTTCGCATTTAATAGATTAATTCTTCATTCCATCTATTCTAAATCAATATGAAGGAAGAGTACATACATACATACACTCACGCCTGTTTCCCATGGGGGTAGGCAGAGACTATGGATCGCCACCTGCTACGATCCTTGCACACTTCTTTCGCTTCATTCATATCCATCAATCTTTTCATACATGCCCTGCGGTTTTTGTCACTGCGTACACCAGCCTTTTTTATAATAACCTCTATTTGGTCCGCGTAGGTTTTTCTGGGACGCCCTCGTGCAATCGTTCCTTCCACATTCGCACAGTATATCTTTTTCGTGATTCGCCTTTCATTCATCCTCTCTAAGTGACCAAACCACTGGAGCATTCCTTTCTCAATTCTTGTCACTATATCATCTTTCAGACCACACCTTTTGCGAATCACCTCATTGCTCACTCTATCACTCAGTTTTACTCCACATATTTTCCTCAACGATCGCATCTCTACCGCATTTATTCTGCTTTCATTCTTCTTCTGCCATACCCAAGATTCACTTCCATACATCAGTGTCGGTACCAGCACTCCGTTATGAATAGCCATTCGCGCCTTTGCAGAAACGGTTTGGCTACTCATAACCGAGTGTATAGCACCACTCACCGAATTTCCTTTCTTCACTCGTCTTTCTATGTCTTCCTCACTCTTTCCGTCCCTTGTGAACAAACTCCCCAAGTATACAAACTCACGGACTTGTTCCACTTTTTCGCCACCTAACATTACCGTACAGTCAGTCATTTCTTCATCTCTCTCAAACACCATCACTTTAGTCTTAGTTACATTCACTTTCATCCCTTTTCTCACAAAATCTTCATTCATAACCGACATCATTTCCTGCAACTCTTGCGCAGAAGACGCAAGTATAACTTGGTCGTCAGCGTAGAGAAGGCACTTGATTTGAGTCCCATTCATCACAACCCCACAGTCACGTTCTTTCAGACCTTTCATACAACTGTCCAAAAACAGATTAAAGAGCCATGGTGACGCAACACATCCCTGTCTGACACCCCTAGAGATGCCAAACCAGTCAGTGTATACGCCGTCAATCCTGACGCATGCACGGGAATCCTCATAGAGAGATTTCAGTGCATGAATCAGTCTGCTCTCCAATCCGTATTCGGACAACACCTTCCATAGCTCATTCCTGTCAACTCGATCGTAGGCCTTCTCCAGGTCCACAAAGGCACAGTAAACCTTTTTGTGCTTAGCCAGGTGTTTTTCGGTTAAGCACCTCAAGGAGAAGACCTGATCCGTGCATTTCATTCCCTTTCTGAATCCCGCTTGCACATCCCAAATACTCTGATCAGTTTTTTGCATCACTCTTTCAATCAGTACCTTTGCATACAATTTACTGACAATGCTGAGAAGACTGATCCCGCGGTAGTTTTTAGCATCCTGCCGTGACCCTTTCCCTTTGTACAGCGGCACGACCACGGCTTTACGCCAATCTTCCGGCACTTTGCCACTGTTCCAACATTTATTAAAGATCAGGCACAGCCAGGACGCAACCAGCTCTTTCCCACCTCTCAGCATTTCAACAGTAATTCTGTCATATCCTGCTGCTTTCCCTTTTTTCATGCTCTTCATTGCACTAATAATCTCATCCATATATATATCTCTTTCATCCACTTCTGTCTCTTCCTCGTCTTCCACCCTTTTATCCGAGGCTTCTAGCATAGAGCCATCCGCCTCAAACAAACTCTCAAAATATTTCATCCACTCCTGTAGTACACCTTTTTCATCTGTCACTAGCTCACCTTTTTCATCTCTTATCACATTCATTTTAGACTTATGTGATCCACTTCGAGACGTTTTCACTTGTTTCCAAAACAATTTTATATTGTCTCGAAAGTTATCACAGAGTTTGAAGTCACACTTTTCTTTCATCTTTCTCTTTTTTTCGTCTACTTTTTCTTTCACTACTTTCTTAATCCTTTTAAACTCCCTTGCAATTGTATCAACATCATCTTCTGTAACACTTGCATTCACTCTTTTACTGGCTTTGATGGCCAGCAGATCCTGCCATACTTTTTTCTTTTCATTCACTATCTGTCTTACCTCACTATCCCACCAGTTTATTGGGGGAGCATTCTTCCTTTTACTCACTCCACATATTTCCTCAGCTGTTTCAGTCACACCTTTTTTAAACTTTTCCCAAACTTCCTCAAGCTTGCCATCTTTCACTTCAGCCACATTTCCCAATCGTTCTTTCAATTTGCACAAATATGTCTTTTGCACTTCCACTTCATCCAGGTTCTCAACTTTTACTCTAGTCAGCTCCGTTGTTGACACTGTGGGACGATGACGCCAACTTTTGAACAGACCACTAACCCGAGACACTACAAGAAAGTGGTCTGTTCCAATGTTACTACCCCTAAAGACCCTGGTGTCTACAACTCTGCCCTTCAGTCTTTCATCAACAATCACAAAATCGATCATACTCTTCTTTTCCCCTCTCTGCCAAGTGTACATATGAATTTCCTTGTGGTCAAACATGGTGTTCGTTACCACAAGATTCTTTTCTAAACATACCTCAATCAAACTCCTGCCATTATCATTTACTCTTTTGTCTCCATATATTCCTAAAACTCCCTCACATCCCTCTCTTCTCACACCTACCCATCCGTTAAAATCTCCAAGCATAACTATCCTTTCATTATCTTTGCATTCATTCAAGATGTCTTCCACACTTTTCCAGAAATCCTCCTTTTCCGTTGCTGACTTGGATATATCGGGAGCATACACGCCAATGACGCGTATCCGAAGTAATCCTACTTTGAGTCTAACCCAGAGAAGTCTGGGACTAACACACTCATACTCAGTCATGCATTCTATCATCCTTTCCGACAGCAGGAGTCCCACGCCCATACTCGCGTGCTCATTTTCGGCAACGCCCGACCACAGAACTTTAAACGGGCCATGTTCTGAGACTCCTTTGCCCTTTCTTTTCGTCTCGTTCACGCATAAAACATCCAACTTCTTTTCTTCCATAATCAAACACACCTCATCCATTTTCTCCTCCATCGCTCCACATACATTCAGCGTAGCAAAACGGGTCTCCGATGCCCGCTTTTCGCCCCGAGAGAAACAAGTTACGCGTGATGAGTGGCGAGCTCTATCGCCGCAGCCAGGTTTATTAAAAAAATTTGAAACCATTTTGTTCCCACGATTAGCTAGGGAAAGACAACTGTCCACCACACAGAGCCCCGCGTGTGTGGTAAGGCTATTTACGCCTGGAGGGCACCAATTTCCAGGGTGGCACGCTTATGACTAGGCACGCCCCTAGCCATGCAGCCATCGGCACGGCAGACCTTAGCTTAGCGGAGGGGAAGGAATAGGATTAGGATAGGGATGTGAGGTGGGTATAGGAGTGTGTAAAATGGGACGGATCAGGGTACAAAAAGGACACCGTTGCTGCGGGGGGGTTGAGAGGTTGCAGCAGCGGAGGCTGAGGGTCCGGGGGCGCTTACCCGTACTTGTCATAGGGAAACCGGACAAGTACGATCATATATTTTAGCTAAACATTGGTTACGCTACACAGTACCGAGAATGTATATATGCTTTTTACCGTATTTTATGGACTATTAAGCCAACAATACCCAAAAGATGTGCAGACTATTTTGTCGTTAACAACATTATCATACACAACAGACAGAATATGTAGACCGATCTCTATCAGTCGCATTGTAACCGCAGACGTGCGCAAACGCAATAGAATGACGCATGACGCACGCGACGCGTAAAGAATCAAAAGGAGGATTTTGTTATCGCTGTGAAAACACGTTTTTAGACTCTCTACTTTTAGGAATCACGTTGCAGATTGAAATTGAGGATTCTCATAGAACTATAATTTTGACGACAATTTCTTTTTTAAAGGGAACTAGCGGCTGTCCGCGACTTCGTCTGGTAGACAGTTATTTCAATATCCTTCGGGTGCTGTTCTCTTGTTCTGGATGAAAGGTACCATAAGTCCTTTTCTGTACGCCTACAACACTTATTTAATCATGTGCCTACAACGTGTACCAATGCAAAATTTGGTACAGCGCCCCTGGCGGCAAATACACTAAACTAAAAGTTGACATACAAATGTCAACTACATTTGATAGCGAGTATGTAAGCGTAAACTTATCTAGTTTCAAAACCCGCTAAAACGCTCCTACAACAGTTTTCTGTTTATATCTCAAAATGACGCTACTGCAATTTTCTCATCATACTGTTCAATCATTTCTGATCGAAATACGCTAAAACACTACTACACAAGCACTAGATTTGTGTTGCAAACTCCGCTAAAACGCCTTGCAAAGCTACATTAATGAGCGGTTTTTTTCAAATGCCCGAAGTTTTATGCAAAATGTTTTAGCGGGTTTTGAAACTAGACGCCTCTATACGCCTACAGAACGCTGCCTTCTGTGGTCTATCTAGTGCTTCGGCCACCTACTGGAAAAAAACTAAATTCGTTCAAAGCAAACAAAACTCACTGAAGTATAAAATATGATATAAAATTGACAAGATCGCCATATAAATAAGAAATACTGATAAGAGTAACGAGTTTGGTCAGTCTCCCGGAATATGACGACGTATCTATACTAAATAGCTGGAAAGATGTCTGATATGATATGATCCGTCCGGTGGAGTGATCTCTCTTAATATTCATGTGGACAATCGTGAAAGTTAAGCAACCTTGGCACAGGTCGGGTCTTTGATGGGTGACCGAAGGCTTCACGCGAGATCCTAACTAAAACGCGAAGTTTAACAAAGGTTATAAATGAAAAAGTTTGTTTTTTACGCTTTTACGTCTTAACTACTCAATCGATCAGCATGACATTTTGCATACACGTTGTCACTTGGTTGGGGGTACAAAATAGGAACCCTTGCCTTCATCCAGAACAAAAGTATTCCCAAAGAGTAGATAAATAACTGTTCACGCAGACTCGTCACGAGGGGCCGCTAGTTGTTAATCAAATTATAAATTACTAGCTTCTGCCCGCGACTTCGTCCACGTGGATATTAGACGAAATCCTTTTAAAGAACCTTCAACCAGGATCCGGCCAGCCATTTTTACGCAATTAGGCGAGTCCCCATCAAGCGCACTGCCTCGCGAGGCAAGACATTTGCCGCGTGTGGCGGGCCTCGCACAAGGCTTCCAGTTCCCGTTCCCGCTCCCGCTCCCGTTCCCCGTTCCCGTTCCGTTCTCGTCCCGTTTGCGTTCCCGTCCCGTACCCCTTCCGTTTCCGTTCCCGTTCCCATCCCGTTCTTGTCCCGTTCCCATCCTGTTCTCGTTCCCGTTCCCGTCCCGTTATATTCCCGTTCCCATCCCGTTCCGTTCCCGTTCCGTTTCCGTTCCGTTCCCGTTTCGTTCCCGTTCCGTTCCCGTTCCGTTCCCGTTCCATTCCCGTTCCATTCCCGTTCCGTTCCCGTTCCGTTCCCGTTCCGTTCCCGTACCGTTCCCATTCCGTTCCCGTACCGTTCCGTTCCCGTTCCGTTCCCGTTCCGTTCCCGTTCCGTTCCCGTTCCGTTACCGTTCCGTTACCGTTCCGTTCCCGTTCCCGTTCCGTTCCCTTTCCGTACCGGTTCCGTTCCGGTTCCATTCCGGTTCCGTTCCCGTTCCGTTCCGGTTCCATTCCCGTTGCGTTCACGTTCCGTTCCCGTTCCGTTCCCGTTCCGTTCCCGTTCAGTTCCCGTTCCGTTCCCGTTCCGTTCACGTTTCGTTCCCGCTGCGTTCCCGTCCCGTAAACGTCCCCTAACCGTCCCGTACGCCTTACGTTCCCATTCTTGTTCCCGTTCCGTTCCCGTCCGGTTCTTGTTCCCATTCCCGTTCCCGTTCCCGTTCCCATCCTGTTCTATTCCCGTTACGTCCCCGTTTCATTCCAGTTTCGTTCCTGTTTCATTCCCGTTTCGTTCCGTTCCCGTCCGATCCCGTCCCGTACTCGTCCCGTACCCCTTCCGTTCCCGTTCCCGTACCCGTCCCGCTCCGCTTCGCTCTTCTCCGTTCCGTTCCGTCCCGTCCCGCTCCGCTCCGCTCTTCTCCGCTCCGGTCCGTTCCGTTCCGTTCCGTTCCGTTCCGTTCCGTTCCGTTCCGTTCCGTTCCGTTCCGTTCCGTTCCGTTCCGTTCCGTTCCGTTCCGTTCCGTTCCGTTCCGTTCCGTTCCGTTCCGTTCCGTTCCGTTCCGTTCCGTTCCGTTCCGTTCCGTTCCCGTTCCCGTTCCCGTTCCCGTGCCCGTGCCCGTGCCCGTGCCCGTTATGGTTCCCGTTCCCGTTGCCTGGATGTGCATGTCCAGGTCCAGGTCCATTTGTGTCATGTCCACCGCGTTGGACTTCAAAATAAATCTCATTTTCGCATTCACCATCCCATAAAACCTCAAGAACGATTTTTCATGTTCCATATCGATTTTTATGTTACTCACCCCACTTACCCTCTAAGGGGTTTATTTTTTAAATCCCAAAATATATATTTAGACGTGCTCCTACGAATTTTAAAGTTGTAATTTCGATTTTGTATTCTTTTTCCATACAAAATTTGAACCCCATTTTTACCCCTTTAAGGGTTAAATCATGTCCACCGTGTTGGACTTCAAAATAAATGTCATTTTTGCAATCGTCATCTCAGAAAACCCCAATAACGACATCTATATCGATTTTTATGTTTACTCACCCCATTTACCCCCTAAGGGGATGATTTTCAAATAACAAAATATATATTTGCCTATTTATTTTTAGATGTGCTCCTACAAAGTTTAAAGTTGTAATGTCTATTTTATATTATTTTTCCATACATAATTTGGACCCCATTTTCACCCCTTTTGGGGTTAAATCATGTCCACCGTGTTGGACTTCAAAATAAATGTCATTTTTGCAATCGTCATCCCAGAAAACCCCAATAACGACATCTATATCGATTTTTATGTTTACTCACCCATTTACCCCCTAAGGGGTCGATTTTCAAAATAACAAATTATATATTTGCCTATTTATTTTTAGATGTGCTCCTACGAAGTTTAAAGTTGTAATGTCTATTTTATATTATTTTCCATACAAAATTTGGACCCCATTTTCACCCCTTTAGGGGTTAAATCATGTCCACCGTGGTTGGACTTCAAAATAAATGTTATTTTTGCAAACGTCATCCCACAAAACCCCGATAACGACATCCATATCTATTTTTAGGTTTTTTTAACCCTTTTCACCCCCATTTCATCCCCTTTGGAGTTGAAATCCTAACAAAAACAATATTCGTTGCTTTAGATTTCTATCCATAAGCCTAAATTATAAATTTAGCGATTTTTACTTCGAAAATGAAGGATTTTCTTTAATACACAACTTCATCCCCCTTTTGACCCCTTCGGGGGTAGAATTTTGAAAAACGTTGAGACCCGTATTTATTAATTTTCAATTGTCAGCCTAAACACAAAATTTGAAGATTCTAGCTTCAAAACTGAGGGACTTTCATACAAACTTTCATCCCTTATTTCATCCCCTTAGGGATGGAATTTTCAAAAATCCTTCCTTAGTGGATGCCTACACTGTATAAAGTATCTGTGTGCAAAATTTCAAGTCTCTAAGTCCAGCGGTTTGGGCTGTGCGTTGATAGATCAGTCAGTCAGTCAGTCAGTCAGTCAGTCATTCAGTTTACGATTTTATATATTAAGATTTTAGTAACAGACGTTAGTACTTATTATATTCAGTGGTAACAGCTTAAACATTGTAACTTGAATCACTTAAGGAACTTTGAAGCTGCATAAGTAAGTAGTAAAAACCGTGGAGGGGTCTTTTAATGTGATTGGATTGATACAATGTTGAAAATGTAGTGAAAAGTCTTTACATTATAATAATTCCAAGTAATGTACGTACACACGTCAGCAGATCATATTCATTAGTTAAACTGCGAAAACTGCTTTTAAAGAGCATGAAGATTTTGTTTTTATATGGTCTCGACTCAAGGTCAACCAACATGTGTACCTATAGTCTAATATGCCGTCGTCTGTATGACCCTAAGTGCGGCTACAACTAGTTCTAGCCGGTTAAAACTAGGTGTAGCTGGTAGGTTTTTCGTGGCTAAACTTGGTGTAGCCGGTTGCATTCGGTTAAAACCAGGTCTAGCCTTTTTTGTGCTGGCTACAACATGTTGTAGCCAATTCTACGTGGTTAAAACTAGATGTAAACAGCTAAAAAAATCCGCTTATTCAGGGTTGTTTTAAAAATATATTTTAATTTTTAGATTTTTGCATTCACAATGCTATTTTTATATTAAGATGAATAAATAATGAAAAATATTAGAAAAAATCGGCTCACCCGTCTAAGTTGCTACGGGTGAGCCGATTTTTTCTAATATTATTCATTATTTATTCATCTTAAAAATATATATCATAAAATTATCACCTCAACGAAATCAAATGGTTTCCTTTTTGCCGTTTCATTCTTGAAACAGCAAAAAAAATCCACTGTTTCAGGTTAGTAGCTTTTATACATAAAGTTGTTAATATAATAATGAATGATCCTAATTATGGTTTTCAGGGGGCTAGATCGCTTTCGTTTGACAGATGGATGTGACACATTGCTGCATTTATTTAATAAGTTTTTATTTGTGCCAAAAAGAAGCTTCAATGTCCTGAAAGTGAAAGTGATTGCGATAGTTTTTGAAATTAGACAATAGAAAGAACGAAAAATAACGTTGTAAGAATATCACGAATGTTCTAACAGTACTAAGAATAAGCAAGCTTTGCAAATATCTGTCTTATTTCGGTACAAACGTCAAGAATACCATGCAAATGAGCATCTCTGACGCAGTGTGAATTATTAGGCTGTGGTATTTCCTTATTACGAGCGGCGTAAGGTCGGCAATGGCGACGTGTGTATTTCGGGTATGACTCGGCATTGTAAGGCTGTGTGCAGAATGGAAATGAGTGTTATGTAACTGTTGTATTGTTTTCTTGGTTCAGTTACTTACAGAATTTGATTAAAATAAATTGTTGTACAACTAGATAATTATATAACTTGTTACAAAAAACCCGTAATGCTAGAAATGAAATAATGGGTGCTGTTCTTTACTACTTTACTAGTATATGTTGGTTTCTTGCGGGGCTATCTTTATATTTCCTCAAATATATAGCAATCAATAAAACCATAACATTCACTATTATTGAACCTGCTCACAAAATTTCACGAGAATAATAAAAAATCGACTTATTTTGTCCAAGCTGTAACGGATGTGCTTCGCTCGCGCTTCGCACTCGTTCGTTTAATATCGCGCGTAATCAAAGCTAAAACAAACAGACCATAAAAATCAGTTTTGAGCGGTCCAATAATGGTAAATGGTAAATGGAAATGGAAAATTAATTACCATTTAGGTTTTCTCTCAATAGTTTTGGAATGATACTGTGTCAAATAGAATTGACTAATAATCTAGCTAGGCATATCATTTATCCACCACAGCTGTTATTTCTTTCATTCCATTTTGCTGTGCTTTGCCTTGTTTCTCAAGACTTTAATACCATTACCGTCCCGAGAAGCAATCGGCATCTTTGCTCCGCTCATGTAAATATTGCCTAAGCAAAACACAGATTTAATAATTAAATTTCTATGTCATCGAGACAAAAATTTAATCTGTTTTCTTTATTGTGTTCTAATCTTAATAAATAAACGCCATAGCTTTACATTTGCGTCTCATATAAACACAGCGAACAATTGATCGAGTCGGTATAACTGCTTATTTATTCCGCTGAACCCTAATAAAACATGGCCCCGGGTTCCGTAGAGTTGTGTGATACAGATGCTATTCAGCTAGTAAAATCCTTAGTGCTACGAAATCTCTTTCGGAGTTTACAAGAAAACATTTTGAAAAGGTTTTACCAAGCAGTTTAAACTTTGGCTATTTTATTTGTTGCTGTTATGTTTCTCCCATTATTGGTTAGGCATATGAATATACAGGGTTATTTTGCGACCTCTTTACAAAATGAAATATAAGTTCAAGGAAGTAATAAAAAAAGGTTTGGTAAGATAATTATGAATTATTTCTTTTTAAATTCACAGTTTTCAGCCACTTTTTATGTCCAAAAAATTTACGCGCGCACGCTCACCCTCGCGCAAGCGACGCGAGCGGGGGAAGGCGGGTGGCGGGAGGGGGGCTCGCGCGGGTCGACCGTGCGATGCGCAAACAGTGACAACAATTTCAATTTGTGTAGGGAAAAGTTTGGGGCAAAAAAGTAAAAAAAATGTTTTTTTTTTACTTCACAATTGATTTTACTGCTGTTATAGAATGACCTTACAAAATTTAAAAAGGGGTCCAAAAATGACCCTGTATGTCCAATGTCCATACAGCCAAGCCAAGTCTTCAAAGCGGGTGTTTTCTTGGATTACTATTTATTTATCCAATCAAGTCTTTGTTGATGTATGTATTGTATTACAGTCATAATGAAACTACATAAAAAACTTGTCTTAAGCCCTCTACAAATCCAATATCAATATTTTATTATACATTTGTGTTGTCAGATATTTTTTCGCAAAAAATCCATAAAAATCAAAAGATAAACATTTTAGTTCTCGCCACCCGAATTTACGACACGAAAACTGTTACATAATTCTCCTACAGTTACTATATTTTTTTAACAAAAACTTCGCAGTAAAAAAAACCTTTCACTCTAACAAAGAACTCGCGGAGGTACCTACCTAATCATTAGAAGAAAAAGTCGAAAAGTTTTGAACTCGCACGCGTCGAGCTCTCGACGAGTTCACGATAATTAGCACCTCTGAAAATAGAGGCGGAATAGCGTTTGTGACTTTATTAACTAGTTTTAGCTGTAAACCATTATTGTGGATTTAGTCAGTTTTAGTTTAAGTTTCATATTTTTGTTAAATATGAAATAAAACACTTTTTGACGGATACTAGCGCGGTTTTATTGAAAGTACTTTGGTAATTAGTTGGTATTTGGTTTGATTTTTGATTTTCCGACGTTTCGGCACCTTTGCAGCTGCCGTGGTCACGGGGGACAGAACTAGGGTTACCACCTCTTGGCCGTTTGAATCCGGGAGATATAAAACAAATTATTTAATTATTGGGGGGGGGGGGGGGGGTGTATGGGATGGGAGCATGCCTGTCGAGGATGCACGATTTTGCAGAGAATTGCCTATCTATAGTTTTAAAAAAACGGCCGCGCAGCAAGATTTTTATAGTCAGTTTTGACCACTATCTTGTAATCTTGTCTGTCTATTGTAAAAAATGGCCGCGCAGCGCGTTTTTTAGTGTGGTTTCGGCAACTAATCTTGTAATCGTGCTGTGTTTCGTAATAAAACGGCCGCGCAGCGCGATTTTTTGTCAGCTTCATACATTAAATAATGTATTTAATGTATCGAATTCGAAATTCCGGGATAATTTGGATTTTCTCGAAATAATTCCGGGTGACGGGAGATTTTATTTTTGAGGCACGATTCCGGGAGACTCCCGGAAATCCGGGAGAGGTGGCAACCCTAGACAAAACGCGCATAAGCTTGAGAAGTGAATTTTGTTAAATATTTTCGAGAAAATATTACCTACTCATCAGGAATTTGTTAGGAGGCCATCAAAACAGACTTTAGGTTGTCTATGAGGTTATTACTCGACACAAAATAATAATATATTTTTTAACATAGGTATTTAGTATAAGGTAGGTATGGGTATTAACGCCACCTGTATAATGACGCCCAAACTACAAAAAACGTACTATTATTCGAGTGAGTCGCGCCATTGCTCACTCACACATAGAATACACCAATAGAGTCACATTTAGCGTGCGCGCAAGGCTCCCGACCCGCCATCTTGTCAGTGACGCCGGTGACGCGCCGCACTTGAAGGACCTCGGTCACGGACGTCGCTTTTATAAAAACAGCTCTGCAGAAATTCTAAGTTTTAAGTGATTGTGGCTATGTTTTTGTATAATTTTATATTTGTGTTATGGTAGTGTAAGTTCCTATGTATCATTATACGTAAGTATTTTTAAGAAAAGTAAATTTTTTCTTGCTTATGTGTTCAAAATGATAACCGCCGCCCACTCGGATAATAACGCCCGGTGAAATGACCGTTGGGCGTTATTAGCCTTTGTGGGCGGTATTGTCCATACGTGGGCGAGTGGAAAAAAACGAAAAAAATAAATGAGTTTATTTTGGGCAAGTCCATGCACACTTACAGCCTTATTCATATAAATATTTAATCTGTGTTAAACTTAAGCATTGTTTGCTCAGATTGTTAAATTTTAATTAATAATTGCCAAAGCAATCGAAGATTGATACATATTAGGATTTAAGTTGATTGAATTGAAAGATCTCATTATAAGACTTATAACATGTAACTGTTATTTTCATTTTAAATTAATAATATGTTACATTAATACTTATGTTCTTAGTAGGCGTTAGTATCCTACCATCTCACGGTGGCATTGTCCTACGTTGTCTAATAACGCCCGATGTAGGCATTTAGAAATTCGTTTTTTTAAGACAGCTAGTCATACTGTTACTTTTTGACCGAGCGAGCACGAAGTGCGAGCGAAGCGTCTCTGCTTCAGCTTGGGCAAAAATTCTTTCATATGTCTGTATGTTCTCTTCTACAGGTCGCATTTCTCAACCGATTCTCGTGAAAATTTGTGAGCAGATTCGAAAATTATATAGAATTTTTTTGTCGAGCCAGATTTTTTTAATTTTTCGAAATGGCGGAGATATGTTAAAAACACAGGTTTTACGGCTTTCCAGCGCTGTCTGTTCTCCTCTACAGGTCGCATTTCTCAACCGATTCTCGTGAAATTTTGTGGGCAGTTCGAAAATCATATAGATTTTTTCAAGTTGAGACAGTTTTTCTAAATTTTTCGTAATGGCGGAGATATGTAAGAAAAATGTATTTCAGTCCGGCTTTCTGGCGCTGGATGTTCTCCTCTACAGGTCGCATTTCTCAACCGATTCTCCTCAAATTTTGTGAGCAGGTTCGAAAATTACATAGATTTTTTTTGTCACGCCAGTTTTTTGAAATTTTTCATAATGACGGAGAATGTAAAAAAAACAAATGCTAAAGAATATTATACTAAAACATGATTATGCTTGAAGTAGTTATGCTTAAAAAAATATGCATAAGCTGTTATGACTAATTATGCGCAAACATCATTCGGTGAATTCATATTATGCTATAACATATTATGCCTTAAAATTTTATGCAAATACATAGGGAACCCATTTTTAATGCTCCGATTCTTGCGGGGACAACGATATGTGTAAATTTTTTTCTCGTTGTTATTCACCACGCAGTTGCTAATCACCCCAGTTTACTGGTAGTAGTTGTTGGGCTAGAGACCATGGTATAATAATGGACTGGCTTGTTGGAAAGAACATTGAAAAAAAAAATAACTACTCTTTGAAAGAAAAACGAAAATTTTTTTTTTTTTTTACATTAAATGGGCTTACTCTTGGCCACATTCGAGAACCATAAGGCTAAGAAGAGGCCGAAGATGAAGCGAGCTTGCCCAGAAGAAGCCTATTCACTCGGGCTTTAAATAACGCTGGGTTATATGCTTGCGGGAATACAGACGCAGGCAGGGAATTCCACTCCTTGGCTGTGCGCATTAAAAAGGAAGACGAAAAACGCTTCGTGCGCATGCATGGAATGTCAACCAAATAGGGGTGATACCCTGCCGTGCGTCTGGACGACCGATGATAGAACGGGGATGGCGGAATGAGCTCATGCAGCTCAAGAGCACACTCTCCGAAATATAACCTGTAGAACACCGCCAAACAAGCTACTTCACGGCGGTGGGAAAGACTATGAAGCTTAGTTGTTACTAGCTTACTATCCCCTATGAGTTTTCTGGCTCTGCGTTCAACCGAGTCTAGTGCGGCTAGTTGGTACTTTGCGGACCCATCCCACAGGTGGCAGCAATATTCCATGCACGACCGAACATACACGACCATATTGAAAGAAACAAAACAAACGAAAAACTAAGTCATCGCGGCAAAAATTCAAATATTGTTGATTTTCTGCGTGTTTATATTTAATTTTGTTTTGTTTGTGTTTTAAAGCTTCCCCATGGGGGTAAGGATTTTTGGTCAGGTTTCGAACCTTCGGAATAAAGGTTTTTATCGTTCCGTGGTGCCATAGAGCAGTCCGTTGGCGACCATTCGACGTTCGGCATTTTATGAGTTGTGGCAGTGGTTGCCTTGTTCGTTGGAACCATTGGATATGATAAAAATCCAATTGGTTTTGATTAATTAAAATCATATTTATAAAAAAAATCGTATTTTCCTCCTCGAGCTCCTGTTTTACGCTGATTCAGTTCTGTTTTCGCAGCTCCGTATTATATATTCTGTGGTTCCGTGTTTTCGCTGTTGACTGTTTCGCTGTATTATGAATCGTCATTCAGTGGTCGAGTCGATATAATCAGGTGTAGGTAGTACTAGTGTATTTGTTTTGGATTGAGTGTCGCAGGAGTCACTTTGTGTCGATGTCGAAGGCAGTCACGCCATCATGGCCAATCATGGCTCGCAATAAAAATCCACTATTTGTTGGTAGTATGGTTACTATAATAATAGTAGACATTTGCCCATCTACTGAATCAGTAGATTGGAAAATGTATACTCAAATAAAATGGTAGACTTTATTGTCAAACTTTCAGGTACAAGTCACGAAAAAACAAGTTTTTATAGAAAGTTTTCATTTACCTAAGCCACTACTAGGCTGGTAGTGTAGAAAAAAAATACCCACGACACTACCAGTAGTGCGTCTTGGTGGTGTCGTGGGGAAGAAGGGGACATTTGCCCATCTACTGAATCAGTAGATTGGAAAATGTATACCTAGGTAGGAGAGGTCAGCTCAGAGCGGCCACCTTAAGGTTGACTTTAAAAAATGCTGTTAAAAAGCAGAATTTGCAGAGTTTTACTAAGTGCTGGTAGTATAGATTTTGGCCTAAAGTTAGCTGGGTCACTTTTATCCCCAGATTTAAAATGAGGAATCAATTTACTATTTTTACACGACTGCCCAAAGCAAAAAGAGTGTATATGTGTTCAGGGTTCATGTATGTTTGTGGGTATGTGAGTTTCTTTATTCCACCATAACTTCTAAATGCCTGAACTGATTTGGATAAATGGGGTATCGTTAGAATCCTTACAGCATCCCGAGCAGGCCTCCTTCACTCGCTCAAGGTCGCGCGATAAGCACCTACCGCTAGCCGTTCGTGCGAACGAACAAGTGAGCAAAGGGCCGCCACACGCCCGCCGTCGTACAAGCGCGGCATCTTACTGTTCATTTAAGAGAAGACAACCTTAACGTTGCGTCATTAGAAAAGGTAAGAGCACGCAATAGAAAGAGAGGCAACTACTAGGTGAATATAAACTGTACTGCAGGCCATTGCGCGACCTGAATTGCACTTTATTGTGTCGGAGCTAAAGTCGCTATTTATTTAAATTACTATGCGGCGTGCTGCTTCTGTACTTTGTACTATTACTTATTCTGTGTCCCGAGTGACACTGGCTATATTTTTTTTTTAGAAAAAATCAATATGGTGACTGTACAAGTGTACATGCGACGCCAAAATTTTTCTTCTATTATTACAATATGGGCATCAAATGAAAGGCCTTGATGAGCACATTCCAAAACTAAATAAATAAATTAAAAAATATTAAAAACACGACTGCCCTGCCAAAAACGAACTAAAAAGTTAACAATTATAATAACATCCGATTAGACCGTATGGTATTAGATTTCTTTACCTGCTTACTATTGGGCGATCGAAAAAAAATCCTTTTATGTTTTACTGTTATTGTTCCTAATTGTTACGAAGTTTATGCCTGTTCTGTGCTACAGGTCGCATTTCTCAACCGATTTTCGTGATTGTAAGCAGGTTCGAAAATTGTATAGATTTTTTTAATGTCAAGTCTTTTTTCTATCTTTTTTTTAAATGGTGGAGATATGTGAAGTCGAAGAGACTTTTAATTATAAAAAAAATTACGCAACCGAAAATTCTGAATAATAATAATAAAAGATCTTAGATTATTGATATGTCAAGTCAAGATATAGTGCTGCGCTTTTCAGGTACAAATAAAACGAGCCAACTTTTTTAGGCTGGTGTGCGTTCTAGCTACGTGCTACACTCGCGCCGCGTCATTTTAGTCGCGTCGTCGTGAGTGCATAATGATACCAGTCGTACAGTTTCCCTAAAAAGGTGGAGAAATTCAGTAAGGTGTCTATCGAGTGTATTTTCATTTCACGAAAAATACTATTGTAAATCGTGTCTTACCGGATAGGTAAAACACGATTTACATTGTATTTTGTAAGAAATAATGGTCCTTGTAAGAAATATATTTGATGCTAACATACCTACCCATCTTAAATCTTTATTCGAAGGATATAAAGGAACTTACTTATAAAATGTGAAAGTATGGATGTTTGAATGTTTGTTCTGATTTGACATAGACTTCGTATAATAGGCCCTCCACATGCACAAGCCTGGCCTGCTAAGATCTTACGGAGAGGCGTGGCGTTCCGGACAAAATTCAGTGTGTGTAGGGGGAGTCGCGGCCTCTTCAGTCCTTAGGAGGCTGTACCACAGAATACATAATGCTGTACTTCTCTCTCCACACGTAGATATTAGGCCGGAAGGCCGTGTTTCTGCGTACGATCCTGCAGGCCGGGCCTGAGGATGTGGAGGGCCTATAATGTTTATCCACCGGCTTCTAAATATTGCATCAAGCATTATTACATTTCTTTATCATAAAGTCAATAGTACGGTCATATTTCCACTCCAATTTGTCCGACCAATGGCGTGCTTGGCGCTTACTTTTCATGTTTCCCGCCAATTTAACTAAATGGCGCGAAACGGTCTGCTACGAGCGGCAGAATTCCTCGACAATCCGGCAGTTGATCGAGAGACTCCGAAGCGAACAGATGCCAAAGGTAAGTCATCGTGTGTCATATATTTTTTTATAAAGGTTAAGAATCATATCATTTATTCAAAATGACAAGTGAGAAAAGAGAATAAATGTGTTCTCAGTAAATTTGGTTTTCACTTCTTCGAAACTATCCTCATAATACGGGGCCTGAACCGGTAATATCAATACGTTATGGTACTATACAAACTGCGAATACAATTAGGATCAGTAACCTATAGTAAGTTTGAATCCTATAGTTTTATTGATATCATATAAACACATATTGATAGCTATGAAACCTAGTGAAAGAATTTTTGAAATCCGTTTAGAAATAGTGGAGTTAAAAGGGTTTGAAGGAAATGCCAAGCTCAATGCAATATATGCTTTATCACGTACCTACGACATAAGGTTCGCGTCCATCGAGATGACGTCATAAAGACCCCCAAAAAACAGTATTTTAGCTCTTATAACTTCTCAGGTTTAAGAGATATCGTAATTTTTTTTCACAGTTAATCATGTGGTGGCATAAGCTTTCTAATTAGCCAATAAACAAAAATCGTTACTGATCCTCATTGAAATGTTGACGATGCTCATGGACTACCAGACAGGCAGATTTACTCTGAGACCATAATCAAAATAAAGCCGAAAATTAGTTAGGCTTGTTGAAAAAGTATCGATATTTTTGGGCGACAGATACAACCTTCCGATGTATCGGAAACGTATCAAAAATTATTTCTTTTTAAATTATAATTAACTAGCGGCCGCCCGCGGTTTCACTCGCGTGGTTCCCGTTCCCGTTCTAGGCTATCTACTATCTGTGTGCCAAATTTCAAGGAAATCGGTTTAGTAGTTTTTGCGTGATTGAGGAACAAACATCCAAACATCTAAACATCCAAACCCACAAACTTTCACATTTATAATAATAGGTCTTTACCTATGAAATTGCCGTATTGCAGTACAGACTTTTTCAAACAAAAAAAAGTTTTGATTGGCTATGAATTCTAAATTCAAATTAATTTTAATTTAAAAATATGACATTCTATTTACAAATTCAGTCTTTTGTTTATTGATTAGCGTTGTATTTTCATTACATTTCAACATTTTTCCTCATAATGGATACTTCGAAATTTCGTGTAATTATGGAATATGAGTTCCGTCGTGGCACCAACGCGGCACAAACGACACGTAACATCAACGACGTTTACGGAGAGAACTGTACAAACGAACGTACAACCCGTTATTGGTTTGCTCGGTTCCGTTCTGGGAATTTTGACTTGAAAAATGAACCTCGTGGTCGTCCGGAAACTTTGGTCAACAATGATGAATTAAAGGCGATTGTGGAAGCAGATGAATCGCAATCTACAGCTGAGCTGGCAGCAGCTTTTGATGTTAGCATCAAAACAATATTGGTCCATTTGCGACAGATTGGCAAGATAAAAAAGCTTGATAGATGGGTGCCTCACTGCTACTTCACGACAACGCGCGACCCCATACTGCACAACAGACCGTCTCTAAGCTGCATGAGTTGGGTTTGGAAGCTCTCCCTCATCCGCCATACTCACCAGATCTTGCGCCTACCGACTATTACTTAGACAAAACGGCAATTTCATAGGTAAAGACCTAATATTAAGTAGGATCCTTATTCTTCTTCTTAGCCGTACACTCCTGGCGGAGTGGTCGTGATCATGGACTGTCTGGTGGGTTAGTTGCGGCTTTCGCGAATAGTAAAAGTAGTCCAGTTTGATGGTCCCTCCTATCTACCATATTCGGCTTTATAAGGCTATTTATTTATTTTTTATTACCAAACACTCCGTATAAGTTATCTGTTTCCTTTTTTCGCTAAATGGCAGATTCTGCAAACGGCAGATTCTTTTAACGACAGATATTTTTTTTTTTGCTTTCTGACTGTCAGACAGCAAAAACAAAAGTTTTTTGACATGTTTTTTTTTGTAAACATTGGTTTTGACCAGAATTTATTTCAATATTGATAACGTTTTGATGTTTATATTGGTGGTGGTTAACCTTCTTCATATTTATGAGATTCTGGTACTTGAGTGAAGTATTACGAAAAAAAAATACGAAAAATACGTAGTCCACACTTGTGTGGTAAGTTGATATGACCACGGCCGGCCGGGTCCTTCGGGATTATCGTGTGTCATTATTTCCGTTGTCATTTTTCTATATAGAGCCTAATAATAATATAAAATATCTTTAGAATTAGAATGTTGTTTGGGACTGTACTTCTGCCATTTACAGAATCTGCCATTTAGCGAAAAAAGCATCTGTTTGAATTGTTGAAAAACATTTGAATGTTTTTTCTACAATTAAGTTGTAACCGTTTGTTAACCCCTAACGTTAACGTGTGGTTAGATTTGACATTAACCAGACAGATGTTTCGTCACGGTGCGTGACTTAGCTTAGTCAACAACAGTAACTAAACTAACGTTAGTAAAGGTTAGAAATGGCGTTGGAAATTATCGGGTTTAGGTGATTGTGGAATGTTACGAATTTAGTATTAACTTTAACGGTGACGTTTAGTTTTTTATTAAAATAAAATAATATTAAAAAAACCGGCCAAGTGCGAGTCGGACTCGCGCAGGAAGGGTTTCGTTAAAAAAAATGTTTGTTGTATGGGAGCCCCCTTAAATATTTATTTTATTCTGTTTTTAGTATTTGTAGCGGCAACCGGCGGAAATACATCATCTGTGAAAATTTCAGCGGTTCATGAGATACAGCCTGGTGACAGACAGACAGACAGACGGGCAGTGGAGTCTTAGTAGGTAATAGGGTTCCGTTTTTACCCTTTGGATACGGAACCCTAAAAATGAGGTTGGCAAAGTACAATAAAACCACAGAATACGGGGGTGGAAAACTGTCACACGGACAGCGGGGGTGGGTCATACATACAGACCTGTTTTTTTAGATGAAATAAATAAGTAGGTACTATAAAATATAAAAATAATATTTTATAGGGTATAAGTATCTATTGTAAATATAAAAACATATCGAATCGATTTGTTATTGTTGGTGACCGGCTGGTGGATGGTTTTTATAATACCATGTATTATGTACTTAAGTTTACTCTTTTCAATGTCATGTCACATGTCAGGTGGCAGAATAAAAGTGTGATTGTCAGCGACTGGTTTTCTTTCTGTCCACCCACTTATCTATAATAAAATATTCAATGCATTTGGCAATTTGTATATATGTAATTTTCTGTGACAAGTCATTTCATAAGCCATAGAGCAAGAATTTTACTCTTATTAAAATAACCTAACCCTCCGATGCTAACCGCACCCCTAAACAATAAAGTTTTATTTAAAATAAACAAAATGTTGTTAATACAGTCACAGTTGAACAATTGCTTACGGTTCATGTGCTTTTTAAATTAATGTTTGTTCGTTTTTTTAAACAAGTCCCGACAGCTCTGTTTATTGAAAATATAATAAAATATGAGTTGATATGCAAACATATTTTTGTTTGATAAACATTCGACGGATCATAATTTATTTAATAGTTTTTCGATAGTTTATTAAGTGCTTTTTATATTGAGAGTTATACATTTATTAAAATTTTATTCTTTTCGATTCCGTCTGTCCGTACTAATACTATAAAATGCTGATGATAGTATGTAGGTAAACTGATAAACTCATAGTAATCAATTAATATTACTAAAATTGCTTTAATTATTAAAACTCTGTGTAGTGTACTGTACCCTTAGCATGAACAGCTTTCGAAAAAAAAACGCGCGCAAAAGTACTCGATAGAGTAATTATCTATGGAAAAGTTCATTTTGCTTTTCGGCGATGGATGTCGCTGTACAAATCTGTTTACCGAATTTCTTTGCGCGCGCTTTTTTTTCTCGATAGATATTCGTGCTACGGGTACTGTGCGTTATAACTAATTAATTACACTTCACGTCCTCCGTAAATATAAAAAAATATATATATCATTTATTTAACCCTTAAATTGTTATAGGGTTCGATCGAAATCCCTTTTAAAAAACAAAACAACCCAAAAGCTTAAATAATAAAATAAAAATCATCTCAAAATCAAAGCCCAAGCATTCTAAACCCCAATAGCATCATATTCAATCAGCTATAAAAATAACGTTTTATAACACCAAAAACCGTTATCGTAGTAACGCCGCGCCCTCTCGCGGAAAATGAAAACTAAATAAAAGCAAGCGGGGCCGTCAAATATTGCAGAGCGTCTGCTATCAAAACTTTACGCCAATCGTCACAGATTTAACCCTACTAGATGGGGTAATAGGCCTATAATAATACGTTTTTAGGGTTCCGTAGCCAAAATGGCAAAAAACGGACAGACAGACAGACATGACGAATCTATAAAGATTCGTCATGTCTGTCTGTCTGTCCGTCCGTATGTCACAGCCATTTTATTCCGAAAGTATTAGGATTACACAGTTGAAACTTAGTAAGTAGATGTAATCTGTTAACCGCTTAACAATTTTAATACAAAAGTAAAAAAAAAATAAGATTAAGGGGGGCTCCCCATACATGGAACTGAAACTGAAAAAAAATTTTTCCTTCATAACATACGTGCGGGGGTGTCTATAGATAGGTCGTTAAAAATGACATTGAGGTTTTTAAGACAATTTTTTCTAAAAGTCAACCGTTTGAAAGATAAACACTGCCAAAGTGGTAAAATGTGTGTCCCCCCCTCTAACTTTTGAAATAGGAGAGTGAAAAATCTAAAAAAAAATAAGCTATAGATCTTAATAAAAACTTTCAACGAAAATTGGTTTGAACGAGATATAGTAATTAGTTTTCGAGATATATCATATTTTCCAAAACCGCAAATATAACTTTGTCATTCATACCAACACTGTGAAAAACAAAGTTATTTTTACAGACGAAAAATTATAGTGGTATTAAATATAGTATGGTATAAGGTAACTACGGAACCCTATGGCGCGTGGCCCGACACGCACTTGGCCGGTTTTTTTTTATTCACTATCCTAACAAACCATGAAAGTCCACTGCAGGACCTGATATCTCATGAACCGCGATAGCTAGACAGTTGAAATCTTCACAGTTGATGTATTTCTGAACGCTAGTTTTTTTACATTCTCTTTGCTAGTTTTTTTACAGTCTCTTTGTATTTCTGTTGCCACTATAACAACAAATACTAAAAACAGAATATAGTAGATTGTACAACAAGTGCATAAAACGCATCATTTTACCCGAGACGTATATATCCACCCGAGCCGCAGGCGAGGGTAAAATGGGTTTTATGTACGAGTTATACACTCTTACTTTTCACTTCGATTGTGAGGAAATTAAACAACAATATTGAAAATTTAAAAATTAGTAAATATTGAAAAAAAATTTTCTTATATTTTAGTGATAAATTATATAATTTTGGAATGTGCTCATCAAGGCCTTTCATTTGATACCCATATTCAAAAATATTTTTTTTTTTTTTTTTTAAGATTTTAGTGACAAGTTATATAATTTTGGAATGTGCTCATCAAAGCCTTTCATTTGATACCCATATTCAAAAATTGAAAAAAAAAATCCAAAGTTAAAAAAAGTATTATAACATATATTATGTATAAAAATTAAGAAAATAAAAATTTTATTTAACGAAGTTTAATTGCCTGTTTGGCTGTTTAGCTGATGACCTTTGTCTTAGAGTCTGAACTTAGAAGAAGATTTTACTTTATGCTCTAGAGCATGAAAAGCGATTTTATGCAGCCTATACCCAACATAATGACAAACTTTACGAGCATGAGAAGTGAAAAAATAAATATTTAAGGGGGGCCCCATACAACTAACCTTTTTTGCCGTTTTTTGGTACGGCACCCTTCGTGCGCGAGTCCGACTCGCACTTGGCCAGTTTTTTCCGGTTCCTCTAGCAATCGTTTTGGGTTTGATTAAACCAATGAGCGTCTTCTGACCTCAAAAGGTGGTTGTGATCAGCCTTTTACCATTTTTACAATATAGTTTTTTAAGAGTTTTTAACCCTATCCAGCAGGGTCGTCTCTCTGATCTTGTGTGTCCTTGTCTCATCTCACAGGGGCACCGTTCGACCAGTTATTGCTTCTCGCGACGATTTACCCTAAACTTTTTTCCGTTATAATGTGTCGCGTTTAGGGTTGCTACCTTATATTTATAAAAATAGGTACGAGGGTGGTTTGATAAGTCCATGACTTTGAAAAGAAGAAATACTTTTTTTTCATAATTTATTTTTGTGTCTTAAAAATAAACTCCTTAAGGCATCTTTACACTATTTTTTTTTCGAATTCGGCAAAAGATTATTGCTTTTGGAAACAAAAAGCTCAAGCAAGTTCTAACTTTTCTTAATGACCCTGTCGACCCTCTCGGCGGCACTCATGACATCAAAACTCATCGAATGAAGATGCGAATCCTTCCTATTCTCTAGATTCAACCCCAGTGAGCTATTTTCTCCTACCAAACATGAATAAATGCCTTGATAAATGTCTTGGAGGGCAAAGATTTTCATCAAGCCAAAAGGTGATGTCTGAAATGGGCCTTATTTCATTTACCAGTTTTCAGGCGATGAAAGAAAAAAATAATGGGTTAAAGAGGTAGGAACTTCGTTGGACTGAATACGCAGAGCTACAATAAGATTATGTACAGAAATAAAACAAAATATTCCGAAAAAAAGTCTTTCTTCATTAAAAAACTTTGGACTTATCCAATCCACCTTCGAAGGCAAAATATGAATGTTGTGCTGTAATTTAGGTACAATGTTTTAATTTAATATTGTCTAATATATTTTCATGTTAAGTTCCGATGTTCGATTTATTCCGATTTTATTGTACTTAGTTGGTATGCCATAATAATAAAATTAAAAAATAAATAAAAATAAAACAATACATATGAGACAACATTACACACGTTAAGTACGTAACTTGTGTTATGGAAATAAGAAACAACAATGTTATTACTAACACCCAACTCAAGACAATACAGAAAAGTATGATTTAGTAGAATGAAATGAAAATTCTTAGATATTTATCACACCTGCGAATATTCACAGAGAAATCCGATTATTATAAACATTACACAATTTCGTATTAATTCTCAGAATAACCATAGCAATTTATTCGAAACATTTATTTTATTTACCAGAATTTAGTGGTCAAGCAAATGTATGAGAAATAAATAGGACTGTTTTATAATTGTTACGGTCCGTTTAGGAAATACACAATATCATAAAAGATTATGAACGATGGGCACGGAAATATTTAATTTAATTGTATTATTTTGTTTTTCCCAGTATATTTCACATACCTATTCAATAATATACTCGGTTTTACATTAATTTATATTGTTTTTCAAAGTGTGGGTCGCGACACCATGGGGGGTCTGCCTCCACAATGGGGTCGCGGAGGATCGCGAAGCCGTTCATTGTGCCGATTTAATATTTATCTAAGTATACATATAAAATTCTTAATTGATTGACTGATTCACTGATTCATTGTTGGGATAAGCGTAGGCGGCTGAAGGTAGAGACACCATTTTTTTAGGGTAAGTAGATACCTTTCATGATGTAGATGAGCACTAAGAAAGGGTTTTAGAAAATTCCCGTTATACAGGGTGTTACAGGTTGTTCAAGTTTGTATGAGATTTTTTGTAGGGTTTAAGTAGAGACACCATTTTTGGAGGGTAGATACCTTTCACGGTGTAGGTGAGCACTAAGAAAGGATTTTAGAAAATTCCTGTTATACAGGGTGCTATAGGTTGTTCCAGTTTGTTTGAGAATTTGTATAGGGTTGAAGGTAGAGAGTTATAGACACCATTTTTGAAGAGTAGATTCCTTTCATGGTGTAGGTAAGCACTAAGAAAGGGTTTTGTGAAATTTTCGTTATACAGGGTGTTCCAGTTTGTATGAAGGTAGAGACACTATTTTTAGAGAGTAAATACCTTTCATGGTGTTGGTAAGCACTAAGAAAGGGTTTTGTGAAATTTTCGTTATACAGGGTGCTACAGGGTGTTCCAGTTTGTATGGGAATTTGTATAGGGCTGAAGGTAGAAACACCATTTTTGGAGGGTAGATACCTTTCATGATGTAGATGAGCACTAAGAAAGGATTTTAGAAAATTCCTGGTATACAGGGTGCTACAGGGTGTTCCAGTTTGCATGAAGGTAGAGACACCATTTTTGGAGGGTAAATACCTTTCATGGTGTATGTAAGCACTAAGAAAGGGTTTGTGAAATTTTCGTTATACAGGGTGCTAAAGGTTGTTCAAGTTTGTGTGAGAATTTGTATAGAGCTGAAGGTAGAAACACCAGTTTTGGAGGGTAGATTCCTTTTCTAATGTATGTGAGCACTACGAAAAGGGTTTTGGAAAATTTCCTTTATACAGGGTGCTACAGAGTGTTCCAGTTTGTACTTTAATTTTTATGACAAAATTTAAATGTGTGAAATGAGGTCTACAGATAATACCTAGGTATATATTGGCAATCCGTGACTTTCAAAATAAATGCAAAACTATCTTAATCACGCGAACGAAGTCGCGGGCAAAAGCTAGTAATAAGAATAAAATAATACAGGTTAGGAACAGCGGTGGGTAAGGAGTCGTAAAATATTTTTACATACTAAGGAGGTCGCGCCATGAAAAAGATTGAAAAACACTGATTTACAGAATGGTGATGGTGGTGTGGTGAACCAAAATTAAAAGCTTCATTCAAACATTGAAATACACTCGGAATCAGAAAAATCGCACCTTTTCCAAAATGAGTTTAGACTTGGCCACCTGCTATTGCTAGCTAACGTTTTATTGTTTAAATGTTGATATCTATTGAAAGTACATTTATTGAGCTTTAAATTAATAATTGTTCGATTTAATTAACATAACAGTTATCATAATTAAACGCTTAAAGCGTTATTGCTTGCGTCGCCATAAAAGGGAAATAAAAGGAGTCAATTCAAGAAATGCGTGTAAATTCGCTATCGAGATGATGGAGAAAATACACTTCAACCGTTAAATTAAAAAATGAAATACCCTAGATGGATAACTATTGCCCATGAAGTTGCTCAAATATTGCAAAAAATGAGGCAATATAATGTTGCACGGAAACTTTTTTTGAAGCCGAGTGTATAAAAAATTTAATTAAGCTAATCATAGAAATCACAATGTAACAAAGATTCACTACAATCATTAAATAACTTTTGAATTCTAGAAAAATATTATACCTAAATGCAAATTAATTAATTGAATCTTATCACTTTATTTACCTTTCAATAGAATGAATAAGTTATTTAATAAAATAGTTAAATGTAAATTTGATTGAATATTGCTTCAATGAAACTTGTCAAATGATGAAAATATATCAAACCTTTTTTTATATTTAACGAATATTGAAAGTGAAAACCCTACCCGAAGTAGGGTGTTCGCAGTTTCACGACTCTTTACATTTTCCGAGGGAATATCGATACAACCTTATGTGTGTAGGGTGTGATATGATAAAAGTTGTATCGCACTGCCGACAACACCGAAAAGTTTAACGCTTTAGTACCATATCACAGTAATATTAGAATAGAATTTGATTTTTTGTTGTGATTACTTCGCAATTTGTTAAAAAACTCATACATGAATCGTGAACACAAAACACTTTTTTTAGGCAGTCGTGTAATTAGGTCAGTGGCGTTGAGGATGATCTAGGACACTTTCGCCAGATTCCTTTTCGTTTTTTTTTAATTTCCAACTATAATAAAAGTAATAGTTTGCTTAAGACGTGCAAGAGTAAAGCTAAACCAAAAATGATAAAATAAATTATTATCTCTCTGACATCTAAGGAATTTAATTTTAGGTACTTACAGGTTTAATGATGGTTGTGCAGACTTGTTTATCGCAGTAATACTAACAGCTGTTAAGACAGTAGGTAATGGTTATTTCCTGTTATTTCTCGAATTATAATCTCTTTGAAAAATATTACAGCCAAATATTTCTGATGTATTTCTTTAATGAATAAGGTTTTCAGAGCTTTGTTTTACTAGTGAAGAGATGTCGCTGCGGATGTGTTTAGAGATTTAAAGGGGCTGATGGTAGGCGATGATGCTGTCTACGATGAAAAGTGCTTGCCTAGAAGATACCTAGTCACTTGCTCGCGACTTCAAGACCCCCAGATTGTACTCATTGGGTAACACAGACTCAGGCAAGGAGTTCCACTCATGATAAAATTTGAATAATTGTGTGGGAACAGACCACACAAACCATTGGAACAGGGTTTGATCCTCTTAGTATGAGAGGCTGACATAGTGGTAACCATATTTTTTTATTTTTGACCGGGATTTCGGAAAAATAGCGACGCACGATGAAACCTATGTATTTCGATAGACGATCTATAGATGAACAAAAAATATTATCCTACTAATATTATAAATGTGAAAACATCCAAACCCACAAGGTTTGGATGTTTAGATGTTTGTTCCTCAATCACGCAAAAACTACTGAACAGATTTGGTTGAAATTTGGCACACAGATAGTAGATAGCCTAGATTAAAACATAGAATACTTTTAATCTCGATATTCCCACGAGAACGGGAACCACGCGGGTGAAACCGCGGGCGGCCGCTAGTAAGATATAAAGTCCGAAAGCGCAAAGTTTCCGAGATAATCCAATGCTAAAGATCCTGTAAAGATAAAAATCCAAACTTATTCATCGGTTTATCTCAATAACGTTGCGCTTTATGACTTTATATCATAAGATATTTTTATAATCGTTTATAGATCCCCTATCGATATACATATAGGTATCATCGCGCGCCGCTATTATTTCCGAAATCCCCGTCAAATTATGGTTACCACTATGCCAAAATGTTCAAAGCTCACCAATAGACAAACAGCCGATTTTGTATTTCTGATTTCATGATAAACGTTTATTAAATATAGTTGAATCATATAATAAAAGCGACATTGAAAATACCAAATGAAAGCTAAAATCCAATAACAATTAAGATATTACAATTGATACCGAAATTTAACACAACCATTTTGCAATAACCACATAATTAGCAAGCAAATTGAATTCGAATAATGCCATCATTGCTTTACAGGACCGGAGGGGATATTCATATTAATTTGTACGATTAAATAATAACCACTGATTATTGAAGAATTAGTGATTGACCCTTTAATAAAAAAACCGCAGCGGAAACTTTTAGAATGGAGATGCCAGTTTTTTATCCACAACAGGTTTGTCCTTCATCCTCACCTGATTTCAGTGACGATAAGGCCGAAGATGGAAGCGCACTACACCCGGAATCCGCAACCATTGAGAAACTGGCTATCTTACCTCTAGCTGCCGAAACATATGGCGTCAGACTTGCATGAGATGGTAGCTAGCCAAGCGGGCTTGAAACAAGCCCTGTCACCATCCAAACCGAGTTCTAAGCCTTTCGGGGCGTTAGGACCAAGGTGCTAAAATGACCAAGGTGCTGAAATGACCAAAGTGATAAAATGACCAAGTTGCTGAAATTACCAAGCTGCTAAAATGCCCAAGGTGCTGAAATGTCCATATTGCTGAATTGACCATAGTGCTGAAATCATGCGTTGTAGGTCGCAATTAAACTTAACCTCCTCCTCGCTCGCTACACTCGCTCGTCGTCGCACCTAATAGACTTAAACAGGCTTTCAGGATTTTGAACTATCGGCATTTTAACTTTCGGGATTTCGAACTATCGGTCATTTTGTAACACTTTTTTTTACACCTATCCTTACGGTAGCAAGCACTTGATTTTAAAGTACTTTTTACAGCGAAATTCTCGCTATAGTCTTCTAGGTTGGATTAGGAACATTAGGCACAAAGCTTAGGTAGGTTTGTTAAATAAGTAGTGTGTTGTTTTGATACAATTTGTGTAGGAGAAATGCATGAATCTTTCTACCTTTGTATGCGTCAATTTCCAATAGCTCAGCGAATGTTGGCGATTATACCGCCACTTTGATCACAAAGCATTCACTTGAATTCATTTTAAAATATCATCCATTAAGAATTTCAGCACTTTTCAATAATTAAAGCAAATAAACTTTCTTGTTTACATATCTCACAGCTGTCTTTTCAATTGACAAGTGACAACTGTCAGATGTGACGCTTGGCGTTCCGATTCCAGCTTGGTGATAAAATCAAATAAATAAATATCACTTATTTGTTATTTTAATTAAATAAAGTAAATGCCAATGTCTCGCATGCTAGTTAAGCGTTTTAATATTAATATTCAGACAAAAGGTAAGTAAGTTCAGGGAGTGCGATTGTCTATGGTGTGTCTTTTGTAGATGGTACTCATTCGAGAGAATTCTAGCAAGCTCGGTGGATTTCCGCCATTTCACTTTTTCGCCTGTGTCATTCAGAGATGCAGGAAATTTTCGTCATGTGAAGTCAATCCATGTAATTGCTGTTTGGGTTTTCTTTAATTTCATAATGTGTTGAGCCTGAATTGTAGGGGGTTCAAGGCTCAAATTGTATATTGTACCATGTTTCTTTCGAGATGATAACCTGTAATAATTAAAGCCCAAATTTGGGCTTCCAGGTTTCTTCATAGGTTTGGTCCAGGAAACGCTTCCAGGTTTACCTCAAAATTTCAAGATATAAGTGGTTCCCAGTTTGGTCCAGGAAATCTTTCAAGGTTATGGTTTAAACTCGTTTCGATGTAACGTCGTCCGTGCAGCGGCTTTGCGAGTATTCCATGCTATGATGTCTCATTAAAATCATCGCGACGAGCATGTATTTAACCTTACCATTATCATGGATTTATCAACGTAACCCAGGTATTCCGCAGCCTTCTTTTATTATCATCGCGGCAGTGTTGCTGTAGTATGTACCCGGTGAAGTAATTAATGTTCATATCCAGTACAAAATAATGTTTTGATGACATGTTCAGACTCAACCCGGAGCAGGTCTACAGCCAATAATAGTCATGTTTGAAATTCATTTAGCTTCAGCGTAACGTATAAATAATTCTATTTTACTATGAATGTCTTGTGTTAAGATGATAAATAATAAGTATCTTAGCATAAGTTTTGTGAGTACATATGTGTTCGGTTCTTGACGGTCAGCCGACTTGAGAGATTGGTGACGTTTGAAAACTTATTTCAAATGCGGAGCCGGCCTCTTAATCCGTCTGACTAACTGGAAACGAATAGATATGCCCTCACCTTTACTTTTAAGGGTTTATAGTTTAAATCCCTACTTCTTTATATGGTTTAAATTTTATAATGAACCCGAGGGTATTGTTTTTGTAATAAATGTATGGTCTCACTTTAACCTGTTAAGGGTCCCTGTTAAACCATTTGCCCTTCGTGCGGTTTTAACATTATAATGGGTTCTCAAGGTATTATGTGTTAATATAAAATGTGTGACTTCATTTTAACCCTTCGGATTCTTCGTTAAACCATTTATACCCCATGTGGTTTTAAATATTTTTATGACATATTTTCTGCGAATCGTTGTTAACTTTGTATTAGTTATACAATGTGTTAAATAAATGTTTGTTTCAACGTAAATATTGGTTTGATTTATTAAAGTCACTTTGTTTCGATCTGTGGACAATTTATCTTTTAATTTTTAACTTTCATTGATATTAACGGCGCCCAAAATCATAGTTGTTCCATGGATGACTGAGCCACGCAAATCCACAAAAACCCCTTTGCTCTACCGACTAACATTTTCAGTGGGGTAATTTCCATCTATACCCCGGGGAAAAAATTTCCCATTACAATTTAATAGTCGATCTTTTAAGTTACTATCTATCGGATATCGATATTTAGGATTATCATCATCATCATCATATCAGCCACACGACACCCACTGCTGGGTATAGGCCTCCCCTAAGGATCTCCACGACGATCGGTCCTGCGCTGCCTGCATCCACTGGCTTTCCGCGACCTTCACCAGATCGTCGGTCCACCTTGTCGGGGGCCTACCCACGGAGCGTCGTCCGGTGCGCGGTCGCCATTCCAGAACCTTTCTGCCCCAACGGCCATCGGTTCTTCTCGCTATGTGTCCCGCCCATTGCCACATCAGCTGAGCAATCCATCGAGCGATGTCGGTTACTTTAGTTCTCATGCGGATCTCCTCGTTTCTGATTTGATCACGTAGGGAAACGCCGAGCATGGCTCTCTCCATTGCACGCTGAGTGACCTTGAGCCTCCTTATGAGACCCATAGTTAGCGGCCACGTTTCACTGCCGTAAGTCATCACTGGCAACACACACTGTTCATAGACTTTCGTCTTGAGACACTGAGGTAAGTCGGACGCGAAGATTTTTCGAAGCTTCCCGAATGCTGCCCACCCGAGTTGGATTCGACGAGAGATCTCTTTTTTGAAGTTGGACCTACCTAACTGGACTGCCTTTCCTAGGTATACGTAATGGTCAACAACTTCAAGTGTAGTGTTCCCAACATGAACTGGAGAGGGTACAACATGGGCATTTGACATAATTTTCGTCTTATCCATGTTCATCCTAAGACCCACTCTTTGGGAAGCACTACGGAGATCTTCGAGCATTGTGTTCAGGTCTTCCATGGTCTCAGCCATAAGTACTATATCATCGGCAAAACGAAGGTGTGTTAGGTACTGGCCATTAATGTTGATGCCGAGTCCTTTCCAGTCCAAGAGCTTAAAGATGTCCTCCAACGCAGCTGTGGAGGACATCTTTAAGCTCTTAGGATTATCAGTATTTTGAAAATAGGTGTTTTATACGTCGATATTTCGGTCGTATGTGTTATTAATTTTTGGCATTTTAATACATACCCCTTTTGCAAGAAAATAAATAAGTACGTAAAAATATTTATTCTTATTGTTTTTGATTTTTATGTCTAAATAATATTAGCCGAATAGACAATATGCCTAATAGCATTATGCAAAAAAAAAATAGTCTAAATGATTATTATGCTTATATAAATAGTATGCCAAAAAACAAATATGCCAAAGTATTATTATGAAAAAAAAAATATGCCAAATCCGTTATGCCAAATCAAATCTTAATATATAAAATCGTAAACTGAATGACTGACTGACTGACTGACTGACTGATCTATCAACGCACAGCCCAAACCGCTGAACCTAGAGACTTGAAATTTTGCACACAGATACTTTATACAGTGTAGGCATACACTAAGGAAGGATTTTTGAAAATTCCATCCCTAAGGGGATGAAATAAGGGATGAAAGTTTGTATGAAAGTCCCTCAGTTTTGAGGCTAGAATCTTCAAATTTTGTGTTTAGGCTGACGATTGAAAATTAATAAATACGGGTCTCAGCGTTTTTCAAAATTCTACCTCCGAAGGGGTCAAAAGGGGGATGAAGTTGTGTATTGAAGAAAATCCTTCATTTTTGAAGTAAAAATCGCTAAATTTATAATTTAGGCTTATGGATAGAAATCTAAAGCAACGTATATTGTTTTTGTTAGGATTTCAACTCCAAAGGGGATGAAATGGGGGTGGAAAGGGTTAAAAAACCTAAAAATAGATATGGGTGTCGTTATCGGGGTTTTGTGGGATGACGATTGCAAAAATGACATTTATTTTGAAGTCCAACCACGGTGGACATGATTTAACCCCTAAAGGGGTGAAAATAGGGTCCAAATTTTGTATGGAAAAATAATATAAAATAGACATTACAACTTTAAACTTCGTAGGAGCACATCTAAAAATAAATAGGCAAATATATATTTTGTTATTTTGAAAATCAACCCCTTAGGGGGTAAATGGGGTGAGTAAACATAAATATCGATATAGGTGTCGTTATTGGGGTTTTCTGGGATGACGATTGCAAAAATGACATTTATTTTGAAGTCCAACACGGTGGACATGATTTAACCCCTAAAGGGGTGAAAATGGGGTCCAAATTTTGTATGGAAAAATAATATAAAATAGACATTACAACTTTAAACTTCGTAAGAGCACATCTAAAAATAAATAGGCAAATATATATTTTTTTTATTTTGAAAATCAACCCCTTAGGGGGTAAATGGGGTGAGTAAACATAAAAATCAATATGGATGTCGTTCTTGAGGTTTTATGGGATGACGATTGCAAAAATGACATTTATTTTGAAGTCCAACACGGTGGACATGATTTAACCCCTAAAGGGGTGAAAATGGGGTCCAAATTTTGTATGGAAAAATAATATAAAATAGACATTACAACTTTTAACTTCTTAATAGCTCATCTAAAAATAAATAGGCAAATATATATGTTGTTATTTTGAAAATCAACCCCTTAGAGGGTAAGTGGAGTGAGTAACATAAAAATCAATATGGATGTCGTTCTTGAGGTTTTATGGGATGGTGATTGCGAAAATGAGATTTATTTTGAAGTCCAACGCGGTGGACATGACACATATGGACCTGGACCTGGACATGCACATCCAGGGAACGGGAACGGGAACGGGAACGGGAACGGGAACGGGAACGGGAACGGGAACGGGAACGGGAACGGGAACGGGAACGGGAACGGGAACGGGAACGGGAACGGATCGGCACGGAACGGAACGGAACGGAACGGAACGGGAACGGAAGGGGTACGGGACGAGTACGGGACGGGATCGGACGAGAACGGAACGGGAACGGAACGAAACAGGAATGAAACAGGAACGTAAAGGTAACGGAACGGGAACGTAATAGGAATGAAACTGGAATGAAACGGGAACGGAACGGGAATAGAACAGGATGGGAACGGGAACGGAAACAAGAACCGGACGGGAACGGAACGGGAACAAGAACGGGAACGTAAGGCGTACGGGACGGTTAAGGGACGTTTACGGGACGGGAACGCAGCGGGAACGGAACGGGAATGGGAACGGGAACGAAACGAGAACGGAACGGGAACGAAACGGGAATGAAACGAGAATATAACGGGACGGGAACGGGAACGAGAACAGGATGGGAACGGGACGGGAACGGGATGGGAACGGAAACGGAAGGGGTACGGGACGGTTACGGGACGGGAACGCAAACGGGACGGGAACGGAACGGGGAACGGGAGCGCGAACGGGAACGGGAACTGGAAGCCTCGTGCGAGGCCCGCCACACGCGGCAAATGTCTTGCCTCGCGAGGCAGCGCGCTTGATGGGGACTCGCCTAATCGCGTAAAAATGGCTGGCCGGATCCTGGTTGAAGGTTCCTTAAAAGGATTTCGTCTAATATCCACGCGGACGAAGTCGCGGGCAGAAGCTAGTTAGGTATAAAACCATTATGTGAAAACAAGGGATCATTGAAAAATTACCATAATGACAAAATTGCTTGAATATGAAACTTCTGCTTACAAATTGCTATATGCAATGGGTTTCCGATATAGAAGTTAAACCTTCTTTTCTCTTTTTCTTCTTACCTGTACTGCTGTCCTTTTGAGAATCTGTCCTTATGAGAATTTGTCCTTATGAGAATTTGTCCTTATGAGAATCTGTCTTTTTGAGAATCTGTCCTTTTGAGAATCTGTCCTTATGAGAATAAAGGATATTTTGCAAACTTGGTAATTTTGCAACCTTAGTCATTTTGGCACCTTGGTTATTAGACTTCAACAAGATGTTAGTCATTTTGCAACTTTGATCATTATAGCACCTTGGTCATTAGGATCCGAAAATATTAGTCATTTTGCAACTTTGGACATTTAAGAATCTTGGTCATTTTAGCACCTTGGTCCTAACGCCCCGAAAGGGTTCTAAGTACCCCCCTCCTGGGAATCGAAACCGGAACCCCTGCTTCTGATGGGTGGGCGAACCACTGACACACACACAGAGGCAGTGAAAATATTTTTTTTTCTTGCACAGTAAGAGATAAAATACCACTACACTGTCTGGTGACTGGTCCTAAGAAGGTCCCAGAGCTTAGATACATTTTCTTAACAACTCTGTACGCACGCAAAATAACAAACCACTGTAACATACTAACAAATAAAAAGCAAAGATGTATGTTTGTCAAACAAAGTCTCCTCTTTATATGACTTGAGAACGTCCATACTGCTGGCAAAACGCAGTTTGTACATTTCCCAAACAGATGTACAGTCAGCATATAAGGACTCTTGACCTACTTCGATACACATCTTGTCCGCAGGGATCGAGAGAATCGGAGCAGGTATCGATATCATATTAAAATCGTTGTCGATTCGAGAAAATACAGATTTGGAGGAATTTCATTTCATTCGAAATCGAATTGGGGTTGAGATAATTTTTTCGTGTCATCAGAATCGAGTACCTACCTTTTATTGAAATATATTAATGTAATACACAAATATTATGGCTTTATAATATTTGTGTCAAATTATATGTGTAAAGGCATCATTACCATATAATAAAGCTGGTTTTTTAATGAAATCGTAATTGCGAGTAGCAAAAGATTCCGAGACATTTTTAATTAGTAATGAAAAATTGTGTCGGAAAGTATGTATCACAAAAAAATATCACTTCTGTATTAATATGGTATGCAAATTGAAATCAACAAGTGAATTGGTTGAGATATTGCTTTAATGTAACATTGGAGTTTATATGCTGTCTGTACTTAAGCTATTAGGTCTGCAATAGTCAGGCGTTTGGCTGAATGCCTAATACTATTTCTAGAGGTCGACGGTATAACTTGACCCTAGATCTTGGTTTAAAATCTCTGTATCAAGTCTCTTTTAAGACTAGACGTCTTACCAGATGTGACTTCGAAATTCCGTAAACCTATCCTCATTGTTATCCCCTATTCCGTTTGACATAGAGTCCTATTTTGTGTGACAAATTTAACAAATAGAGATGAGCTGCCAAACATTGTCCCTACTCGCTTTTTGATTTTTATTTGAAAATTTTATTCTACTTTGGAAATGCTGTTTCAATTCACCTGATTGTGACGGTAAAAGCAAATATAGAAGTTTGTTTGATAATAAAATCTAGTGTTGTATGTGTGCCAATATTGTACTTCTGATTTCTTCTGATAAAGCTGATAATTTACTTACACCCGTTTTCTTGTCAGCTAAATAAAGGCTCGAAAGCGGGAGGAAAATAAATAGTTAGGTACCTATGTTGAATGAAGAATTTTTGATTTTGATTTTGAAATGTGGATATCAGTTTTATTATTAGTTTTCAAAAGTTTTATTTTTACATAATAATAATATAACAATTTCAAGAATCGATATTTTTTATAAGATTCCCATATCATTTTATTTAAACCAGAAAACCATATTTCATAATATAATATGATTAATTTTAAACGGCTGTCAATTTCAAATTCAATTTGATATGGTCTTTATGCAACAATGTTGTCAAACAATCTAGTTACCTTAAGTAAGGCGAATGTCACACTGCCATACACGACGCTGTATTAGGCGTAACTGCAGATTTAAATTTGTACGCAATGTGCCAAGTTTGTATGGGAATCACGCATGTTGTTACACGAAACCAACAACGCATCTACGCGCGTGATTTTGCTGCTAAAATCTGCAAGACCGTGATGTATGCCAAAGCCAATGTGTGATGTTATCCGTATTACTCCATTTTCGTATCTCTCAAAAAACTGGCACTACTTGCTTTATCGACAGAAAAAACGATACCTACTTTTAAATGAATATTACATATTTCTTATTTACAGGGTAGCTCGGGGAAGTCCTATCCAATTTCATATTTTATTATAACTCCCATTCGTAATAAAAATTAAATCATCTGAAAACCAACATCATTATCTCTAATTGTCCAAATATCAAAGCGACCCGAAAATTGAGATATATAAAAATACCCTTTCTAATAATCCTTTCAGGCCACAGTATCACATCCGCACTTAAAAAAATAATTCCACCAACAATAAGGGTTGATTCGACACCAAACACCCTATTCGTCAACCACAATAACCCTTAGACCCGAAAAATATCACTGGGTCTGTTTATTTATGACTGTACGGTCATTGTGACCGATAAAACGTCTTTTTGACCGATTCCAACCCTCGGCATCGGCACACACCACTTTTTTCCATTTCAATCTGGTCCCAAAGACCCGCTATTTGCCGACTAGTCGCACAATGGGGCAAACATCTGAAGAAAGAATCCGAAGATATAGGATGTATCCTTCATTATGGATATGGTATAGGAAAATTGTGATTTCAGTCATTAGCATTATTTAGCACTTGTGTTTTTGAAATCATAATATTATCATAATCATAAGGAACGACGACTTAGATAAAGCAGACACGAGCACTGAAGATTTCGTTCAAAGGTCAATGTGATTTAAACTTCAAATTAACGATTCTCAGACTTTCTTCTTCTCTTCTCTTCTTTACTAGACTTTTCTTCTTACCTTTCATTGATATTTTCTAATGCCACAACAATATCGTCGACTTAGAAGAGGTCCAAGAGTCCTTAAAAATCCAAAAAAGATGACCCTTCCATACTAACTCCATACCTCGATCTCTTATAGAAATTATTCGTTGCTAGAGCAACGAATATGAAAATATTTCTATCAGTGCTCTAGCACTTTTTCACAAGGATGCCAGTAGTTTATATTTTACCATTCACCCTGTACAAAATATGTAACATCTAAAATTTAGTAGATCCACGATATCCGAGCTACACAGCGTGGCGAGCAATCAAGCCGCATGTGGGTTCAAATACAGGTTTCAACAGAAATATTTCTGCGTCTACGACTCCTTTGTTCGTCCTCTGGTCTGGAATCGCAAGGGTTTATTATTAACATGTATACTGGAAGTACCGAATATTCTAAGGGTCTATATGTGAAAGTTGAACTAAATCTATTGAAATCTCATCACTCCAGTGCATTATTATTTTTGTCACCTACGACTATTACTAATTATGATGACCTATAGGTAAGGTAGGAGCAAATTAACTTCTAAGAGCCCCGCAAACTACCGATTTTCTATCGGCCGATAGTTTGGTCGGTCCTTTCATCAATATGAAGAAGTATGCAAGTGCGCACATTACAACGATTTGCTATCGGCCGATTATTGTGATTGGGACTATATTATCATATTAAAAACGGCCCGACCCAACTATCGGCCGATAAAAAAGTCTGTAGTTTGCGGGGATTCTAACAAACCTAAATGCATTTAAATCTAAAGCGTTCTATTTAACATTAAATATAGTTTTAGAGTTTTTTTTATTTTTTTATATATTATGCTATATCACTGAATGAATCAAAAAAGAGCGAAATAGGTCATAAAACCATCGGTTTCAGTAATCTTTCAGGAAATGAAAGTTTTTTCCAACTACTATGTTGACTTAATGAGATATTCTCATTTTGAAACGATAAAATGTATTTTTTTTCAGATTGGAATTCTTTCTTGCTCATGAATTATGGAAAAGCAAATACCGTTGGGAAGGCAGTTGATCTGGTATATTATTTCGGTATCCGATTAAATGCTGATTTATCTACTTAGTATTAAGTAGAGAGTAATATGAAAATAGACTTACAAAAGGGTCAGTAAGACAATAAGTGTAACCAGCCTTGTAGGTTATACCATAAGAATGTTATACTTAGTCAGCGTCCATAAAATACTTTTAATGCACATTGTTTAGAAACATTATACAACGTGTTACAAAAACCCCTTTTTCAGGTTTTTCAGGGACCATCAAACTGAACAAATTTTACTACGGAACTAACTCTGAAATCATGAAAACAAAATCTGCTGTATCATAAAATAAATCGAAAATATCAAAATCTATAATAAGCTGACTACATAATACCTATTTTTATTGTATCTGTTTTTTATACCAAATAAAACTAGTCACCAGTGATGAAATAGGATATTTTTCACCACTGGTGGGTGAAATGGGAGTAACATTGTGTTATTTGGGAGTAACATTGTGTTATTTGGCCACTGGTAGTCAGTTGAGAAATTGGAGTGCCAACCAACCACTGGTGGGGTGGTCAGATGGTCCGGAAGGACTTTTTTCGCGATTTCAGAGTTGGTTCCATAGTAAAAGTTGTTCAGTTTGATGGTAGGTACCTATATTCGGCTTTAGCGGTTTTTTATAACACGTTGTATTTTAACAACAACTTTTGCTATAGAAACAAATGGTGATAAGCACTAACACATAAACACAATCCAACATGTTCAGGTATCGTTAAAACCCAGACACTCAGGGTGAAATGTCAACACCTGACTTAAAACATATTTTAATCACAATTTGCTAGTACGCTTAGATCAATATTTGAGATAGTTTAACTAATTAAATACTAAAATTGAACCTAGAGAACACGAATGAAAAATTAATGCAATTACGACGGTACATTATTCGTCATGGAAAGATTATTTTTACTACCATTGCCATTGCCTAGTGATTTAAGTAGTCGCGACGAATTCAGTAATACCGGAGCTATAAGTGCCAACGCACGACTATGCGCAAACAATACGAGCCCACATTTATGTGCAAAATATCGAAGAAAAGAAGAAAATGCTGATAATTCTTCTTCTGTTATTGACACCAGTGATGTCAGAGAGACAAGTGGGAGAAAGGGCGTTCCACGCCTGCAAAAACTACGGGTTGACAATGTTGGAATGCCATAACGTGTTATACCCTTTCTCAAAAGTAAGGGTACCTATTGACTCTCTTCTATATCCCCATATGGTCTTGATTGGTTTTCGGCAGGACATACAGCATCACCCAGCTTGGAAGTGCGGTGGGACTTTAATCAGTGACAAATGGGTTTTAACAGCTGCACATTGTAAAGAAGACCCTATCGACGGACTTGCGAGTGCACTGAGAATTGGAACAGCTACCTTCGAGTTTGATGAAGTAGATGAACTGGCACAGGAGAGACTTGTAGCGGATATTATTGCTCATCCAGGATATAAGCCACCGTCGAAGTATAATGATATTGCTTTGATGAAGGCTGAGCCGAGTTTCGTCCTCAGTCGGGATATAAGAATTGCTTGCTTGGAGACGGTTGACAGTGAAACTTATTCTAACTTGACAGCAATTGGTTTTGGTGTGACCGCGTCAGGATCTGCGGCTGGGAGTCAGACTTTGATGAAAGTAGACGTTGATGTCATAAATAATGAAGTGTGTAATAGAACGATGAAGGTAAGAAGAAGAATTTTAGACAAAGGTATTGTAGAAGACCAATTATGTGCTGGGGATTTAGAACATGGTGGACGAGACACTTGTCAAGGAGACTCAGGAGGGCCGCTACAGTATATGGTGGACAGGGTTGATTGTATTAAAACGTTTCCTTTGCACAAAGTGGTGGGTGTGACCTCTTTTGGACGAAATTGTGGAAGGAAAATGGCTCCGGGAGTCTACACTAGAGTTTCAAGATACATTGACTGGATAGAAAATATTGTTTGGCCATAGTAAAAAACAGAAGCTATAAGACTTACTTATACATGAAGATTGATGAAGAAAACGTTACTTTTTATAGTGAAGAGTTCCTTTGTCGTAAAAATCAAGAACACTCGCGAGATTTCCCTTTCAACTAAAACCATTTCTCTCGCAAAAGTAAAAATGCTCTGTCTTACCGTTGGCCGTGAACGCTCCCCCAATTTCAGTGAAAGGATAACAGCACTCACCTGAAACAAAAAGTTTTCATAAAAACGGCGCGTCATTTTCAGCCACAAGGGAGTGGAGAGGGGATACATGTAAATGTCACATTTGGGATGACTGCCTCACAGCAGCTTATAGTATTTCATGGATATGCGTTAAGGAACTTTTTGTGTTGTGTATGTGACAGTTTTTTTGAGTGACACATTTACAAGTACGATGATGGACGTTTAGATAAGTACGATAACTACATATTTACATTATAATAGGTTTTAATGCAGCTTTTTAAATATTACGACAGAATAGAATATATTACTCAGTTCTATGTAGCCACGGAATATATAACAGTACTAACGTATGTAGCTTCTAATTTTATTTTCAGATATGTTGTAAATAGTAAAACATGTTACATGATGCTCTAAAATCATTTTCCGACTTGAAAATTGTCTGTTTCAAGTTTGCAAATAATTTATTACAAAAAATCGATATGAAAACTCGAAGCAATTTCTCTCGTATTTAATGAAAAATAAACGTTATTAAAACCTCCACTTATAGTTGGAAGGAAAAAGCAATTTTTACCAAACTTAATCATCTCTTATTCTCGAAGTGTTTGGTGAAATAGCCAGTAAATATGAAGCCAATATTGTTCCCAATATGGGACAAGGTTATGAATAGGCAGTTTTTCGGCCATTAGTGTATGCGAAATATTGGTTCTATTATGCTCAAATAAAAAAGTACACATCAATTGGAAGACAATAGTTTGGAAAGCAATTTATCAAGAAATATTAAGTGTGTTTTACTTGTCGAAGTGTTCCGATAGTATGATGATGACTGATATATTTTTTGATTTGTAATTCTCCTTATTCTTTTATAACGAAATATTGTACTATATCATCATCAGCCATTTTTCATTTTACCGAAACTAGGTTTGTATATTTTAGCCTCAAAAATACCTGAAAACAGATTTCGAATACGGCCAGCGAATTACGCGACGCGGCGGCGATTTGTCTAATGACTTTAAATTGTGTGATTTTGTTAAAAATGTTTAAATATTATAATGTCATACTCATTACTCACTCTTAATACAAAACATACATCACCTATTATGTAACTTTTGTTAAGTTCAATGAAAAATCGATTGGTCACGAATGTAAAGGTTACTGAAGCGAAAACATTGATAAAGATTATTGTAATAAACAAATGAACAATTAATCTGTAATTAATGAATGACGACTTGAGTCACAGTATAGCACAAGACTGTGCCTGAGTGGTGCAGTGGTCAACATGCCGGTCTACCACGCAAGAGATCCCGGGTTCGATTCCCGGCCGGGCAGAAATTTAAATGATGAAAATTAATTTTTGTGACGGGTCTCGCTCGGTGTTACTATTGTATAATAAGTATATATTATTTAAAAAGTATAAAATATAAGAACCTAGTAAGTATATCATTTGTCCAGCACCCATATTACATAGTTTGGGGCTAAATTTACTTAATTTGAAGCTAGTTGGCGCCGAGTGAAATTGTCCAAGCATTTATATATTACCCGACTACCGCCACAGAATACATAGGTTATGATTTATTTAATTAAATATTTTCTTTTATTGAAATTTTTTTTTAATATAGCTAGCAATAGCAGATGTCTATGGTGGGTACCACTTTTTATAAGTAACCTGAAAAGTGGACGTTTTAGGAAATGGACATATTGGGAAGTGAACGATCTGGGAAGAGGTCGTTTTGGGAATAGTCATTAAGGGAAGTGGACGATCTGGGAATGGTCATTATGGGATGTGGTCCTTTTGGGAAGTGGTCATTATGAGAAGTGGACATTATGGTCCTAAAGGATTTTTAGTCCGTAATTCAAGCCAGTTTCATTACATTGGTCAGTGGTCATTAAAAAGATTAAAAAAAAGAATTTGCATGAAGCGATTTAAAAATCCTTTTGATATGAGAATCGTGCGTTTCGCCTCAATCCGAGATCTCGCATGAGTAGGGTTACCCAACGATCGGATTTTACAGGACATTTCCGGACTTTCTGGGTTTCGGACTAAGGCTTTTTTTATTTATCCCTACTTTTCATAAGGTTATTTTCTTGATTAAAAATATTTTTTTTAGAGTAAGTACTTTAAAATAATATTTTCTGCCTGATTTACTCACAGCTCTTAGCGTCGTCCGAGCCCGACAGATCGGGCTGAAATTTAGCATACAAATAGTTACAGAACGAAGCAAACATCTACCTTTACAAATCGGGTGGGGATTACGCAGAATGCGTATTTTGGGTATGCATAGCGGTGAGGTACGCGGGCGGCGGGAGAGGGGCGCGGCGCCATTGGTGTTTTTTTTTAATTCACAACGGGATAGTAGTGATTGGTCTTTACCTCACCTGATGTTTAGTGACGATAAGGCGGTGGAAGCGCACTACACCCGGAATCCTCATCACTAAGAAACTGTCTATTTTACCACTTAACTGCCGGAACACAACAATTTTAAATTGTCGCAAGTGTACATGTGCGTACTTATCCTCACTCCGTCGAAAAAGTGTCAAGATGTTTGCCCCATACTGTATTAAACTTAACCTTCCGCTAAGAAAGGAATTACAGAAATTCTCACGGGATATTTTTAGAATTCCACGCGTACGAAGTTGCGGACCGCGGTTCGGTTCGCTCTGGTTTTAGGACCAAATGTTTGAACTTTTTAAGTGTCCGGTCTAATGTCTCACGTTCGGAGTTATGTGTGGTGACCCTACGTATGAGCCCTAATCCCCTTACAAGGTATCTTATCCCGGAATCCTGGGCTTAAGGTATGACAACAGGTATTTACATGTCTCTTTGTACTTATCACAGATCTCTACGCGTGGGTTGTCTTTGCTGTATGTAAGCGAACGGTATTATGAAATATTTTTTGCGAGGTTTCTTTTAACAGTGTTAGGAAAATCAGCAAAAATGTACTTGAATGGATCTTTAATGGTCACGCACAACGCTGCAGATGCGTGCCTCCAAAATTTCCAAGTGTCAAGTTTGTATGAAAATCACGCGCGTGATTTTATCAATATCTGTATAAGGCTGCGTTAGGACGATAACACACGACCCGAACTCAACCCGAATTAAACTCGCGTTCGGACGATAATACACGACACAAACTCAAACCGAACTCAACTCAAACTCATCCGCAGTCCACTCCTTGAAACGCTTTGTTATTATTTTGTCGATGCAACTGCACCCGCCTCGCGCTTAGTCAGACTCAACTCAAACTCAACCCGAACTCACCTTAAGGCCAGTATATTCCAATTTATCGAATTTGGCCTATGTTTGATTCAAAAATAAACAATCAATTATTCTTTATTTTGAACAGACAAAAATATATGTCGAAGTTTCATATACGATCTTGATTATTTTAAGGTTAAAAATACGATATTCGTATCTTAACTCGACTAAAAAAATATGCAAAGACAAAGAAAATTTTCATTAATTTTATATTTTTTGGATAATACTTAAAGTTTATCAATTCCTTATTCACGAAATATATATAGAAAAAAAGGTAATGATATATAGAAGAATATTCAACGGTTACTTTTTCAAAAAGTAACTTTATGCTCGAAATAACAACGAAAACGTTGAAAAAATGAAAAAGTGAGGTTATTTTCATTACTCTTCACACGTAAATAAAAAGACAGAGACAGAGTTTTTGGAATATACTGGCCTCTTAGTTCGTTGCCTTAAACATAACGCAAATGCAGCCCGCGCCTTATTAATGTGTCATAACATAAGACTCAAAGCTTGTTCCGGTTCAGTTGAGTTTGAGGTTGAGTTTAAGTTGAGTTCGGGTTGAGTTCGGGTCGTGTGTTAATCGAACGCAGTCAACGGAGCGTGATGCGTTGCGATGTGTGATCCTGATCCGTCTTTACTAAATAAAAAAGTACCAAAACCTTATTTATTTACTTTTGAATACTTAAAGAATAAACAAACTTACGTATTCAAGATTTTTGTTAGAATTTTTTACCCAAATAAGTTAGAAAATTGAAATCTTGACGACCGAAGGAGAACTTGAAAAACTCTTTACAGTTCATCCAACAATTTGAAAGGGAAACGTGAAACTTTTTTGACATTACAATATTAAAAATAACCATTTTATAAATAATGTATAAAGTTAAGATTGCTTCGAGATTACAAAACATGTGTTTTCGCGAGCTTGGTCCTTGAAAAATGTGCTATTAAAGTTAGGATTGAGTTAAGAAGTCATCTTATTACAAAAACACAATTTATAACTTACACGAAAATGCGTAGTATTCATTTAAACTTTCAGCGAGCGGCCAGCGAGACGGATTTTCAGGAAAAGGGAGCGTTCAGAATAGGATACTTTAGAAAACATTGATTTTGAGTAGAAAAAAAATCACTTAATTAAGTAACTTTTTATAAATCACTGTAACTTTACGCACATTGCAATTCCCCCTTGCATTGACTAAAAAAATATTAGAGGTTGAGACAGTCCTACAAAGAGCAATATTATTTCATAATAATTAATTACGATAATATTGTCGATTTTATTAAATTATACCTTTATTCTTTCGTAGTGTTAGACAATATTAGTGCATGTAGCACGAATGTATATTTTCGATAGCAAAGTATGAAATTCTTTTCAATAGATTACCTAGGTATCTAGTCTAGGTACTGACTAAAGTTATAATGCTTTCAACCAAAATTTAATCGAAATCGGTCAAAACATCTATTGACCAGCTTCAAACGAATGAGAGGGACTTCTAAATGCCAGTAGGGGACTAAAAAGATTTTATTCAACCAACGCCCAGTTAGGACAATCGTAAAACACGTCGTTTCCTTCAGGAAACTTAGGATAACATAAGAAACTGTTGGAAAAACTTGCGATGAGAAAAGGACTTACAAAAATAAGACGGATTACCACTTAATTAACCCACTGTAAGTCTATACAATAATAAGTAATATAAATTACATAGTACTATTCCCTCCACAAGATAATGTACTTTGTAAATAAAACAGCCTGTCAAAACATTAATTTGTAAGTACAAATAATTCTGTAGTGTTTGGGAGTAACCTGTTAACTTCAATTTGGTCATTTTTAGTTGAGTATTTATTAATTGAAATTTTTATAATATTTTGTATAGTTCGAATCACGAAAGATGACTACAAATGGCGCCCATCTTCGCGTCATAACTCATGACGAAAAGACTGTAAACAAAATAATATTTCATATTCATATAGATACATAGATATTATTTAAATATATGAAATAATATTTTGTCGAAAGTCTTTTCTTCATGAGTTATGACGCGAAGATGGGCGCAATTTGTGGTCATCTTTCGTGATTCGAACTGTATCTATCACTATTAGTCCACCTCTCTCACCACTCAGGATTAATCCATTTTGTTTTTGTACATTCGTGTTATGTCAACTTAATTAAACAATCAACTAACATAATTTCAGAATCTCGATAAGGTATCCGTCAAAAATGAATAAGTACTGGCTCGGCAGCACAGTCTGTACACATCAGTGGCGAGGGGTGAAATTATGACGAAGGTAAGCCGTTCTACAAAAATGCTATAATCTGCATAGTGAATCAGTGGGGTGGGATTTCTAAAAGGTAAGCCGATAGGAATCGGCTTGTATGGACCCTTCGCCACTGGTACACATAGTACCCAAATCTGAACCGCGAGCCTCCTGATTCCTTTTTATCGGGGACAATTTTGGGCCATTTTTTATAATTGCCAATCTGCCCGGAGCGATATCTTCTGAGGCGGAGAATCGTCCGAGCGATTAAAAACCCGAGGAATTTAATTATTTTTATACAAGACCTGCCCTCCAATTTACTGGGAAAAATATCTTCTGTTAGATAGTCTTTATGAAGTGTTTTGAGGTAAGATAACTCTTAACGATATAAACGATTCTTGTATTTGATATCATCTTATGCTTTGATATTACGTTAAGTACATAATGCTAGGTACCTAAACTAACATCAAAGTACTTATAGGTACATTACTATAGTTACAAGTAATAAAAATAGTTACTACACTCGGCGTCAGAAAAACCGCACCTTTTCGAAAATAAGTTTAGACTTGGCCACCTGCTGTTGCTAGCTAACGTTTTATTGTGTAAATGTTGATATCTATTAAAAGTACATTTATTGAGCTTTCAATTAATAATTGTTTGATTATAAAAACATTACAGTTACCATAATTAAACACTTAAAGCGTTATTGCTTGCGCCGCTATAAAAGTAAAATAAAAGGGGTCAATACAGGAAATGCGGGTAAATTCGCTATCGAGATGATAGAGAAAACACACTTCAACAGTTCAATTTAAAAAAGGAATTCTTAAGATGGTTACTATTGCCCATGAAGTTGCTCAAATATTGCAAAAAATTAGGCAGTGTAATTTGGCTCGGAAACTGAATCTCAGTAATTGATTCCGTTCGACGAGTATTCCAATGGTTATTAGACACTGTTGGCTATGTCCGAAGGGGAAGAAACATATAACAACACTTACCATTAAATAAGATAGGATTAAACTAACTTTGAAGAAGTTTTTTAAAAGGTGCGGTTTTTCTGACACTAAGTGTATTAGTAATATTGTTGTAGGTATTTAGAACTTTATTGCCTATGTTCGGAAAATCTTTCAGCGGCCTTGTTCGATCGTTTTTCTATAACCTAAACCTTAAAAAACCTTGGAAATGTTATGCTCTTCCTTCTACTACCCGAATAAAATTATAGAGCTTGCCTATAGAGCTGACAGGATGATAAAAATAATTATGAAAAAGAAAAATATTTTATTTTGACACCCCTATTAATTAACCCTTTGTTCTTGAAATCACAAGTCAAGGAGATCGACTTGTTTTGACATTACAACAAAGAAAAACTATTCTAGTAGATATGCAAACGGTGTAATTAACACAACTTTTTTGTGAAAAGGCGGAGAAAAACAAGGACATTCAGTATAAACAAACTTTGCTCGCTATAGTTTGATTTAGTGTAGACGAAGATAACCTTCGTTGGCTACTTACATTTTATAAATACTAAGCTTTTTCCCGCGACTTTATCCGCGTCTGGTGTTATTTTCCGGGGAATTCTGTCTGTTATGTTAGCTTATGTTTTTCTCCAAGGTAAGGTCATATTCAATATTTATATCAAGACAACAAAACATTTGACATTTGACATTTAATTTAATTCAATTTTCAAAATAATTTTAATCCCAAATATTATTTTATCATGCATGATCTATTTGTATTCTCATTATTATTTCAATTGTAGTATAGTTAATTCAACCCTTCATTGTATGCTATCATGGCAGGACATATCTGAACAATATTGTATTATGACATCTGTATGTACCTATGTTTCACAATAAATGATTATGATTATGAAAAAAACTCATCTAAATTGGTTAAGCAAATTAGGCGTGAAAACATAAAAAACAAACAGACGTTCAGACAGACTTACTATCGCATTTATATAATTAAGTGTGAATGAAGATATGTTTAATTGACGACCTTCGTGGTCGAGTAGTTTGTGCACCGGTTTTCAAGGTGTCGCCATCTCTGAGGTCCAGGCACGGTCCCGGGTTCGATCCCCGGCTGGGTCAATTTAGAAAACTAAACTAAATGTTCTATGATGTCTCAGGTCTAGGTGTTTATGTTATCACCGTTGTCTTCCATTCCATACTTTGGAATCGGAGGAATTGATGTCATGTTTTAAAAAAAGCAATTGTTTGTAGTTTCATGAAAATATCAATTTCAACTTGTCTTTTCCGACAATTTTGCGAATTAAGATGATTAATAATTGAAAAAATATTAGAAAAAATCGACTCACCCGTAGTTTTCTAATATGTATTTTTTAAATTATTAATCATCTTAATATAAAAATAGCATTGTGAATGCATAAAAAATCTAAAAGTTTAAAATTCTGCGAATATTTTTAGTTAATATAATGCGTCGTAGAGCAAAGGGTCTTCTGCCAAATAAAAGCTTTATACGATTCTCTACAACTTTTATTCTATACACTTTGTTCGAATTCTCGTCCGTTTTTAGCTACTCACTGAGGAAGAGGTCATTTTTGTTATATTATTATTAGGTGAAAATGACGTTAATGATATGCCTAAGCTTTAATTCGGTGGAAGAACTCTTTTTTCTACGTCGTACCGTTTTGGACATATTTAAACCTTAAAACTTTCACTCAAAGAAGAAGGAGACTTTTAGTATGTTCACTCCTTAAGCACCAAAACCTAAACTACATGGGGTTTATTTCCCTGAGACCATAGATCTAGATCGTTAGATGTGCCCCTAACATAGTATGAGCTCACCGAAATGTGTCAACATTCAAATGAGTGAGCCTCACTTCTTTGCTCTTAGTGTTGGTTTGAACACGGTGTCAATCACTTCTATATTTTTTTAAGAAAAACCACTAGAAAACTGTCTTGTGCCTTTCATCTGTGCACCAATATATATATTCTAGGAATACAATTATAGCAAAATCGTGTAACATATCACGCGTAAGTATTTAGATTTCAATTATTATCGAAATTTATTTTCCTTCCGTTGTCAATTCCGATGGACGTAAACAACGCATCACGCATGCGTGCGCCATTTTGACAGATTCGAAATAATCCTACAGATTTTCAGTACAAGGGCAGATCTAACGATCTAGATCTATGCCTGAGACGAGATTTAAGAGAAGCTAATTTACTTTATTGCGTTTGACGTGACACACAATATTGACAAGAGATTTTCTCATACTCTCTTTGGTTCAAATACCGTAGATAGAGCAGCGATAGCGCGGTGGCCAGTTAGTTTCTGAAGGAGTCGCTTAGTTGCCATTTGGCGCACTCGACAACCCCACTAAAGGTGGGAGGCAAACAATCGACAAATATTTGTGTCCAATAGTTGTGTAATCTCCGAAGTACTAACTTGAAGTAGGCTTAAGTGAGGCTAATGAAATAACTCGATAATAGTCGGGTTTTGTTTGAAGAGATCGAGGTTCTATTATTGGACAGGGTTGTAAGTGACCTTCACTTATTTACCAGTGGCTTTGGAGAGCTGTATACCGCACACCATCTTGAACATTTTGTGAAATTGTTGAATTATAATTTTCCCTATATCTCCGCCATTTTGAAATATTTCTTCGACAAAAAAATCATATAATTACTATAGACCGTACGCGACTTCGTCTGAGTGGATAATATTTTGTCTATCCCTCGGGAACAGTTCCTTTTCCAGGATGAAAGGTACCCTATGTCCTTTTCTGTACCCCTGACAACGTTTATGCCAAATTCATGATGACTGGTTCAGTCGTTAAGACGTGAAGGCGTAACGATCAAACAAATAAACAAACGGACTAAATATTAGTAAGGATAGAACCCACTCACAAAATTTCACGAGAATCGGTTAAGAAAAGCGACCTGTAGAGGACAACAATCGGACAGTCATACAAGTAGACATACAAAATCATTTTTGCCCAATCTGAAACGGAGACGCTTCGCGCTCTCTCGGCCAATAACTTTGCTATTAAGATCAGAAAAAAACAGGTTCATTAATGAACTTCACATTATTAATCAAATAGAAGCGTATTTTGAAAAGGCACTCATTCCATTAGAATTATTCTCGAATATCGATATCAGGCCTTCGATTTGATTGCAATACCATTGTCGCTTAAAGTTTGACGACCCCTACCACGATTCTGAGCCTTTGCTTCATGTTAACTTAACAATCGAGTGTCAATGGTGATTCAATTGTATTGCGTTTTGTGTTTTAATACAATACTATTGAAGCACTATTGAGACACGATAATCGAGGCCCTGAAGCATTACCCTATAATTGTGAGTGACAAGTTTTCAAGTCAATTAAGTGAGTTAGGGTCGGAAGTTATGGCTCTGATAATTCAACGTGAATTATATAGGCTTCATGTGTATATGACTGACTGATTGGATGTAAGTTTTGGATGCTAATGGAGTAACGCTAAAGTTCTGTTTATTCGGTAGTTTAGATAATCTGGTTGAAGTATTGGGATTTGGGACTAAACACGAAATTAGATTAATTAGTATTGAAAACAACAGGCAAGAAAACGGGTGTTTCCTAAAGGTCCTTGAAACATTCATACATTAATATCCAACTGGCCATTAAATCTGAAATTTTTATCTGTTAAGATGAATAAATAATGAAAAATATTAGAAAAAATCGGCTCACCCGTAGCAACTTAGACATTGGGCCGGAATCCTAAGGGTGCGGGTTCGAATCCCGTCTAAGTTGCTACGAATGAGCCGATTTTTTCTAATATTTTTCATTATTTATTCATCTTAATATAATAATAGCATTGTGAATGCAAAAATCTAAAATTTTTTATCTGTGTTTAAAAGTATTTTTGGTTGTGCCAAGTGAGAATCAAGAACAATGTATTGAGTACAAAGAAAGGCGAAAGAAACTGGGAAAGACTTAAAAAACTAGAAATGGCATTATTTTCCACTTCGCCACATTTCATACGGATGCGCAAACAAATACACCCCATTAAACATTGAACGTTAATTATTTAGAAATGAATATTTGGGCACGTCACTTTATAAATATTCGCATGCACTATTCGCAAATCTTTAATTCAATTCTTATCTGAGTACTTACATACTAACCCTTGCTATGAAATATAGTTAAGATATGACACGTCATTTTAAAACCAACAAGAGCTACACATCTCATAGCGCGTTCCCAAGCATGACTTCGTTATCACTTCACTCGACATCTTCCTCAACGAGATTATCTATATCATCGACGACCAATAGTATCAGGCCAGAAGTGTCACAACACCAAAACTGTCATTGGATAGGAACTTTTTCAATCATGAGTTCCTCGTCCCGTCCCGTCGTTGGATTTATTACTTCCAACTTAAGTGCCTAGTTATTTTTAATGGCTTTTCTTACGGAAAATATAAAATAGTGAGTTTGTAGTTTCTGTTTTAGATTTTGTTACAGACTTGAGAAAAGTAAGGATAAGACTGGCAAAATTAATATTGTGAATTTGTGCATAAAAAAAAGATTCAGTTACTGGGCAAATGTTGTTCTTTTCTGTCATTCAAAAGAAATATCCTTCCTTTCTCTTGGTCAATCATACTGGTCAAACTGATACACCAAATCTTTAGAAGCCTATCTTTTACTAGGGTTAGAGTATTGAGGATCAGTAACGATTTTTGTTTAGTGGCTAATTAGAAAGCTTATGCCACCACATGATTAACTGGGAAAAAAAATTACGATATCTCTTAAACCTGAGAAGTTATAAGAGCTAAAAGACTGGTTTTTTGGGGGTCCTTATGACGTCATCGCTACGTACGCGAACCTTATGTTGTGCGTGATAAAGCACATATTGCATTGAGCTTGGCATTTCCTTCAAACCCTTTTAACTCAACCATTTCTAAACTGATTTCAAAAATTATTTCAATAAGTTTCATAGCTATCAATATGTGTTTATATTATATCAATAAAACTATAAGATTCAAACCTGTTACTGATCCTCAACAAAATGTCACTTAAATGGAATCCAGAGAGAGGATCAACAAAAGATCTCAAGTTCATTCCTAGGGGATGCTGTCAAAAGGTCAACAACCTAAAACAACAAGCTAACAGTAGGGAAATATGCAAATTTAACTAAATACTGAAATAGCATTAATGGCCTCTCAAGCATTATGTAACTGGAGACTTGGTGATGTGCCTATAAAGGTAAAACATCTGAGAGGAACAATGGCGCTAAAACATGAGAGCATTAGTACCGTCCGTAGGTATATGTTTCTTTTTTATTAGTTTATTACAAAGACTTTGTGGCACTTTACTCATTTAATGGCTAACTTTTTAGGGATTCGTATACTTGTTTTATTAATACTTTAGCATTATAATACATACAACAGAACTTTTTTAGAAATAATAAGTGATCACAGATGAAGGTAATCGTTAAATATTAATGAAATAATTTTAAAAGCATTTGAACTGGCTTTACCTTCTGTACTACCTCAATATGTTGCTCTGTGCCAGGTATTATGTATGTATGGAAATTGCGCACATTCAAATTATGGAGGACGATAATATTAAGTTAAGATAGGGACAGAATACGGCTAAATCTAATGAACTCTACTGCATTAGCATGTCTCAGGTAATTTCATTTCACTAATAAATACGAAAAAGACACTTGAGGGTGGATTATAAACTAAGCTTTCTACTTTATTCTAACCTAGCTGTAAGTTTTCCGAAGATTTGTAAAATAAAATAAAATAAATAAAATACCTAATCCCACTATGTATCTCAGATGAAAGCTTAGCTCCATCAATCAACGCATTGGTCTTTCCCCTGGTTGCACCTACGTGGACCAAATGGGTTTAATAAAAAAAGGTTGGTTTCATATAATTTTTTGTATGAAACAGTAGAATTTTTAATTTGTTCCTCGTTCACAAGTTCACCCCACATTCCAAAATTTTCCTGGTTCCAAGTAAAGTCTTGTTTTGCCCCACATAACTAAAACTGGAAAAGTACAGCCAACAAATATATCAATAATGATACTATGGACCTTATGCACCGGAAGGCTTGGGAATTTCGCGATTTCAGAGTTGGTCCCGTAGTAATAGTTCAGTAAAATTACGGGAGCTAGTATGACGAAATAGAAATAATTTGCAATAGCGGTCTTTCTTCTTTTGATCGTTAGATTAAATGGCTAGCTGTCATTTTGTAAATGAATCCAACTAATATTCACAATTTTTTTTTTTACTTTACTGACCAAAATATTAATATATTTAATTGCTTTAGCAATATTGCTAATTACATACTTTCTTTACTTTTTGCTTGATTTGGAACTATAATTTGATTGTGAATGTAAATCCAACAAAAAAAAGTTACAACTACGCTGTATTTTTTTGTACTCGTAAATTTAGTTGGATTCGTTTATATTAGTGTTTTATAATCACATCAAAGTCAGATTGCAAAATTACAGCTTATTACTATTTAATGTTTTGCGAAACCGTAATTTTACTGAACTATAAAAGTTGTTCAGTTTGATGGTCCCTGTCTACCAATATTCGGCATTACTCGCATTTTTGTAACATGTTGTATATAGGATGCAATGCTTATACACTAATTTATCATCGATTTATTGAATCAAACAACCATAATTACATTTACTTTTGTAATAAATTGTTTTAGTTCCTGAATTTATTATTACAACACAAAATATTTCAATCGACAACAACATCAATTAGGTTAATCAAGTGTGATTATGACTCCATTGGATATCCCTGCAATCATTAAATGGGTGCTAAAATCAGGGCATAGAATAAATAATTCGCAGAATGGACAATGGCGCGCAATTAATCTGTGTAACAAAGACCATTGAATATAAAACAATTTAATGCACATTATATGGATCAAGCGTAAGCTTTGGTTGTTGGATTCGAATGTGCAATGGAAGGCTACTAGGGTTGTCACCTTGAAAACTTTTTTTTTTTAAATAACAATTTAATACAACATTTTGATTCAAGTTTCCATTCTAAACAAAAGCATGCTCGTTAAAGTAATAAAACGAGTTGGAAAATAAATCCAGCTACTTACTACAAAAAAAACACAAGTTATACTTAACTTTGCCGATTCTTTTTAATACAATGCCTTCCATTTTGGATTGCCGTACAAAGACTTAGATAGGAAAAGCACTTTTTGTTTTTTTTTACATACATCTCGCATTCTGATAGTAAAGATTGATCTTATACCTGACAAAAAACAAACGTAGGACATTACGTACAACTTTATAATCGCATAAAAAACTCATTACGCAGCGTGTAACGTGCCAGTGTGAGATACGTCACACAATGGGCTCAATAACAAACTATTTTTTTACCGAGTAACACAAAGGCGGAGGTTTTATGTTCGTCCGTATAATGTTTTTAACTTTTGTGTCTTTTTACTTTTCTTTCCAAAAACTTCAGTCGTCAACCCTATAAATCGCAGTTATCGGATAACTACCGGATTAATAAACCCGGAGTTATCCGGACACATCGCCAGCACTTGCCGTAACGTAATGGACATCAAATACTATTCAAAGCTAGCGAGTTCACTGTTATTAGGTCATAATCGACTAATGCGAGAGATTATCAATATACTCTCCGCAGAGTGGATAAAAAAGTAATAAATCAGGATTGTTAAACTCATTACAAATTACGGCCCGCTAATTATCTATATACAAGTACGCAATATCTATTCTGTACTTACTTGTGGCCCGTCGTCGTCAGCGGCCCTGCCCTTGAAAACAACGGGCGTGCCTCGTACCACAAAACGCATACTGCGAAAATGTATCGCCCGTCATACAGATTGCGAACAGACGATAAAAAAATATTAAAAACGGACTATTAAAAACAGACTAAAAAGTATAAAATATTTTTTCCGGTAAATATTTATAACCCTATACTTACCTACAGAAATATTAAACCTAAAAACGTGGGGCGCATTTTGTAAAATTTATCATCCATATTGTCTTTAGCATGCGCCCCACGTTTTTAGGTTTAAAATTTCTGTAGGTAAGTATAGAGTTATAAATATTTACAGAAAAAAATATTTTATACTTTTTAGTCTGTTTTTACTAGTCCGTTTTAATGGTTTTACTCCGATTTTTTTGTAATAAAATAGTCGTGAACGTGTTTTTAAAAAAGTTTTTTTTCAGTAAATTATTATTTTCTGCTTTTTAGTTAACGAGCTAAGACTAAAAATAAACCATCTCCTATCGGAGCACTCGTCAAGACGATTCAAACGAGCTCAAACTCGATGGGATTGCATGGTTTTATTACAGAGTCCCAGTGGCCTTCTTCCGGCTCCATCATCAGACCCTGGACACTATTTCCCAACAAAGTACTCGTCAAGACGATTCAAACGAGTCCAAACTCGATGGGGTTGCATGATTTTATTACCGAGTTCCAGTGGCCTTCTTCCGGCTCCATCATCAGACCCTGCAAACTATTTCTCAACAAAGAACTCGTCAAGACGATTCAAACGAGCCCAAATTTGATGGGGTTGCACGGTTTCAATATTGAGTTCCTATGGCATGGTCTTTCGGCTTCATCATCAGACCCTGGACCTCATCTCCCATTAGAGTACTCGTCAAGACGATGCTATCGAGCCCAAACACGATGGGATTGTATGGTTTCATCATAGAGTTCCTGTGGCCTTCTTCCGGCTTCATCATCAGATCAGCTCAATGACACCATAATATTGCATTGCCTTTCAGTTCTGGCCTAGGTATGTTCAAAGTTTCAAGTCTCTAGCTCATCGGGAAGCTAGGATAAAAGCGTTCGCAAACTTTGTGGAGAAACACACAAACAAACAAACAAACAAACTAACTAACGCGAAAGCAACCTAATAAAAACGTGTTAAAAAGTAGGTGCCTAAATTGAACTGTTTAACTTGACTTCGTACGCATTTCTGTCTAATACGACGCATTTGTGTGTTATGAAACTTATGAAGGAATAGAGCGATAGAAAAATAAAAAAAACCTTTTTTTGGAAGTTTTTTTCTAGTTTTTTCCTTTGGATTTTTAGGTTATTCTATTATTTAGAGTTGATTATTTGGTGGGATTTTCTAATCTACGTAGCTGGGTCATTACCAGATTCAAAGCCAGATTTTGAAAAACATGGAAAATCTGTTTGTCAGTCACAAACAACGTTTTTAGGGTTCCGTAAAAACGGGACCCTATTACTAAGACTCCGCTGTCCGTCTGTCTGTCTGTCACTAGGCTCTCATGAACCGTGATAGAATTTTTACAGATTATGTAATTCTGTTGTCGCTATAACAACAAATCTAAAAACATAATAAAATAAATATTTAAGTGGGGCTCCCATACAACAAACTTGATGACAACATGACGGTTTTTTTATCTCTTTGAAAAAATAAGATATTATATGGAACGTAATAAATGTTAAGGCCAGTATATTCCAAAAACTCAGTAATGATAATAACCTCACTTTTTAATTTTTACCATGTTTTTGTTGTTATTTTGAGCATAAAGTCATTTTTTGAAAAAGTAACCGTTGACTATTCTTCTATAGTCATTACCTATTTTGCTATATATTTTTCGTGAATAAGAGATTAATAAGCTTTAAGTATTATCCGAAAAATATAAATTTAAAGAAAATTTTCTTTGTCATTGCATATTTTTTTAGTCACGTGAAGATATGAAAACCTTTTTTTAACCGTAAAATAATCAAGTTCGTTTTTGAAACTTCAACATATATTTTTATCTGCTCAAAATAAAGAATATTTGATTGTTTATTATTGAATCAAAAATAGGCCAAATTCGATAATTTCGAATATACTGGCCTTATGTGATATTTTCCTTGTATTTATAATGCAGAAGACTGTTTACGATTAGATGGAAAACAACTCTTTTCACTTTGAATTGAGTTATTTATTCAAACACTCAATGGAATTAGGTTTTGTTTTTAGGTAAAAAATGAATAGATATTAATATATTTTCCCGTAAATAGTAGGTCCCGTAGGTATCTAATACTTTTATTAATCTTTTATGGATTTGGTATTTTAATCCAAACATGAGAATGTTTGCAAATTTGCCTTTCACAAAAACTTTATCCTAAAGAAAGCGTTGCTAATAAACAAAAGGCAAATTAAGTCCTTATTACAGCGTAATTCTACGAATTGGTAGAAGATTTTTTGTTGTGGCAACACAGTGTTCCCAATATCCGGTCGATTCGGGTTACGTCACTCGTGTAGACGGAAATTGGCCGTTTTAAAGCGATTCGGGATACAATCCTAAGTGGTGTTAATACCTAACTTTTCCGCTGCATACTTTAGGCTGAGCGAGAATTAACGACAATTTCAGTTAACAAACTTAGTTTTTTTAATCAAAGCAACGACACGTTTTCTTCCCTTATTTTGATTATTTTTGTTGAAATTGTTTTCTACCTCTGAAAGAAAATCGAGGAATTATTGATATAAAATATTCCACTGTTGTTTTGTGGCCAGAGATTCTGATAACAATATTGTGCGATCTCTAGGGAATGTATTTGTTTCTCTTATAATTAAAATTCTGTTGAATGTTTTCAGCGGTCATAATACCTATTAATAATAATTATATCTAAACAACGTAGGAAGTAGGAAGAAAAAATCTTTTTTGTTTTGTTTTACTGCTTATGTTTATTTCATATTCTTATTTAGTCGAACGTTAATAATATCCCTAAAGCATTTGAAATAGCTCGTACGTACGATAAATCTTGCACCGCGTGTGACTGATGACGGGACCGCTCGGCCAACTGATCGATGTTGCCATGTCAGTTTTGTTGTGCTACCACTGAACAAGTGGTTGAAGGCGGGAAACGCCGATTAAAAAATAAAAAAGGCAAAGACCCTTTTGATTTGGAGCCTTCGATCAAATGCAACTTTTACACTTTTGTTTGTGTAACATAACCTTTTTGTAGTTATGATGTTTAATGCTTTTAAATTCGAAGAAACTTCATAATTTTTGCCTGAAATTCTGCTTCAAAAGCTACTGGAAAACTAATTGAAGTATGAAAGAATAATGAATGCATGGAAATGAAGTTGCTTTAAAAAACTACGAGAAATGCATAAATGCTTGCAATTTTCATGCTTTTCGACATTTTTTTAACACGTTTTTATTTTTGCTCTTAAAACAATAAATTAAGAATATAAATTAATTTTAAAGGCACAGTAGCACTGACGATATTCTACGTTATTTAGCGATATGTGAATTCTTTACGATGGTAACGATATATTCAAGTTTGTAAATATAGTTACTTATGGCTGTTACAGCTGATAAGTTTCTTGCGCCCGTTCTTCTTGTCAGCTAAAAAGTCTGGAACGGGTGGTAGGAAAATATAGACGATTCAAAAGTACTTAATAATTAAGTTTATTTGAATAAAACTTATTTGACTTTGACTATTTGACTTTGACTTTACCTCAGGAATGAAGTAATTTATTGTTTTGTATTTTCTTTTTAAATAAAGAAATATCCTAAGCAAAGGAATATTTTGGACTTGCCGTAAACGTACCCATTGCAAGCAAACCGGTGCATTTCCTCGAAAAACTTTTACCTGGTTCAAAATATCAATCCGAAGCAGCTTTCCGAATCAAGTCCAATCTCAGAACTTATAAAAGGGGAATTCCCACAAATCTCGGGCCCCGGGATTCTATCCCGAGATGGGACCAACATAATACCTCATATTACTTCTGCGCGCGAAAATTGAACGATCCATTGGGCAAAAACATTTTGCTGCGACCACCATTTTTAGCGCGAGATCCCGGGATTCCGGGATTATAGAGGGAATTACGAGCACATTCGAGCACTCGTTTGAACTGATTCTATTTATTATAAAGTGCTAGGTTTATGTCTCTTTCTGTTGTCGCTTTGCTTCGATAAAATGTTCTTTGACAGATTTCCGTTCCTTTGATGCAACATGCAACCAATGGTATTTTAAACAAGGAAGCTTGTGAAAATATTTCTGGTTAAGAAAATAAATATAACATTCTTTTTCATTAAGTAAATATCCTTTTGGTAAAAGTATTTGTTAAAGTAAATCTGTAGGTAGCAGCTACCATAGTATCTATTTTGGTTATTATTTTACAAGAGGTATAGTCTGTTATAGATTGTTTGTAATGTTTCTGTTAGTCTTATAGCACTATTGTGCTTGCTTACCTTAACAATTTGATAAAAGTTTTCTAAAAAAACGTAGGTGAAAAAATGTACTCACTGATAAAAAGTTTGGTCTAAAAATACCAAGCAGATGGTATCCTGCTATCAGGGTCGGTGTCACGTCTGCAGGGTTAATATTTCAACCTTATTTCAACCCTGCGCGTGACGGACGCGGGTCGAAAGTACCCGGTTGTTGGAAATATTGCTCGTTGACGTGATGCATTCGGGAGATGAGGGTTATATCGACTTTTCGTATATATTATTATTGAAAATTTTGTTTGGTTTAAATAACTTTTGAAATACATTTAATTAATATTACAATAGTGGGCTTCATTTACATTAGTTTAGTAGAAGCAACAACGATACGCACAAATATTCTAGTATTTAGTTGCCACTTTAACCACAGAACACATAATAGTACAAGCTTTAACAAACAAAGAATGAAGGATTTTCTGTCATCAACTCATCACTCATTACAAAATTATTACAATGCATTTCAATTAAGTACGGGATAGTGATTGGCCTTCTCCACACCGGCCGAAAATGTAAGCGTACTACACCCGGAATCCTCATCACCGAGGAACTGGCTATCTTACCTCGAACTGCCGGAACACAACAATTTTTAAATTGTTGTTATGGCGTCAGACTCAGGTAAGATGGTGGTAGCTAGCATCCAATGGCGAGGGGTGAAATTATGGTCAAAGTCAAATAAGCTTTATACAAATAAACTTAATTATTAAGTACTTTTGAATCGTCTATATTTTCCTACCACCCGTTCCAGACTTTTTTATGGCGAAGGTAAGCCGTTCTACAAAAATGTTAGGATTCTGCATCGGTGGTGTGGGATTTCTAAAAGGTAAGCCGATGGGAATAGGCTTGTATGGACCCTCCGCCACTGCTAGCATCCTCATCACTAAGGAACTAGCTATCTTACCTCTAACTGGCGGAACACAACAATTTTTGAATTGTTGTTATGGCGTCAGACTTAGGTTAGGTTATGTTGGTAGCTAGCTTGAAATAAGCCCTACCACCAAACTAAACCGAGTACAAATTGTACCCCCCGCCCCTGGAAATTGAACCCGGGACCCCTGCGTATTACACGGGTTGGCGAATCACTAGACCACATAGAGGCGGTTAAAGTTGTGATTTTGTTTCTCCTAACCAACGAAAAAGATGAATAAACGTAATTTTCACTAAATACTCAAAGTTTTATAGAACTGTTACAGGTATTAATGGGAGTCATGGAGTTTGATTTCATATGACTGGTAACACAGAAACAGGCACCACGTAACCCTTATCTCTCGGAATGCTATACCTGGCGCAGCATATTATTGTACCATGGGCATATCCACCGGTGGATCGAAGAGGAAAAAAAATATCCTTCGATCCACGGGTGGAGCCTCGTCGGTGGATCATAGAGGAATGAGGGTACCTAATAATACCTATATAATATTTAATATGGCTGCCATTTATTTAAGTTAAAATGTTGTCTATTCCATACAAATAGGAAGCGATGCGCGACTCCTAAATGATTTTACTGATCTATTCCGATCTCATACCAAAAACTACCAAATGGGTGTTTTTTCAATTAATTCGTAACTACTAATTTGACTATTCGAATGGCCATTTAGTAGTACCTGTTCGAATAACGACTACTAATCAGTAACTACTAATATCAAAAAACAGGAAGTTTATTACTTGAATAGGGAGGCTGGTACGATAAAAAACCAAACTTACTCAAGTACCCGTAAAGCAAAACACTCATGATAAAATAATATGTGAAATGTAAAATAATCTTGATTTATCTGCAAAATTAACAATCTTCTTAAATTTAAATCATTATTAATCTCGTCGAAATTAAATCCGAAATACGTTAAACGGCATTTCCAGCCTTTCAGAATTAAACTGTGTGGTTTATTTTAAACAAACAGCGAACGGTAAACGTTTACAAGTGTTTCGGTGATCAGTTAAAAGTTCTGTTTACAGTTTAAACAGAAAAGTTAGCGAATAAACGTGAAATGTAACAGATGGTTAAAGGAAGGATTAAGTATTTTTAATTCTTATTTATTGAAAATCTTGTTTGCGCTTGGCTTTCATCTCTCTTGATGTTAAATATCAATAAGGAATAAAAGTGCATTTCATCCCAAATTCGCTAATTGAGATGGTTTTGGTTATGTTGATGAAAGATCCAAAGAATTTGAAAAGTAAAGTTTTTTTCGGTGGGTGCAATGGTAGCTTACTTAATTAATTATTTTTTATGTCTTGTAACATGTGTTTTTTGCCTATTTAGGTGCACTTTCGAGTAGCAGACACAGTGATTTCTCAACTAGTTGAAAGTTATTTACTCTCATTACGTATCCATATGTGGTAGGTATTTAATTTCAACCAACCTACCCATTGTGTGCAAACTTTTGTTAATTATTGTGATGGAAAATGACCTCACTTTAAATGTGGAGCTCATTTTTCAATGTTGACGACTCTGTATGAAATATACAGGGAGAAAAAAGCAGCCTTTGACGAGTTTCTTGCCGGTTCTTCTCGTTATAAGGTCTTGCCGGTTCTTCTCGTTACAAGGTCTCCCGCTTAGGGTTTGCGAACCGATGGCGCAGCTTCTATGACATTCACAAGTGCTTGTAACAGCCTAGACTGAATAAATTATTTTTGAATTTTTTGAATTACTGTCAAAGGCTGTGATGTGCACCAAAGGTCCAGGGTTCGAACCATATGTTAAGGTATGTCTACATAAGGTATATGTTTGTGCGATAAGCAAAGGTTGTTTTGGTAACAGATCTATATTGGAGGTAGCTAAAGCTATCCTTTAAGGCTCCGTTACGCGAAATCATTTGTCTCAAAGTATGGAAAATAGCCTCACTTCTGCACTTTTTCGATGTTTTTCGTTGTTTTTAGGGTTCCGTATCCAAAGGGTAAAAACGGGACCCTATTACTAAGCCTCCGCTGTTCGTCTGTCTGTCTGTCTGTCTGTTTGTCTGTCACCAGGCTGTATCTCATGAACCGTGATAGCTAGACAGTTGAAATTTTTACAAATGATGTATTTCTGTTGCCGCTATAACAACAAATACTAAAAATATAATAAAATAAATATTTAAGGGGGGCTCCCATACAACAAACGTGATTGTTTTGCCGTTTTTTGCTTTATATTAATAAAAACAACAGGTAGACAACTGAAATTTTCACAGATGATGTATTTCTGTTGCCGCTATAATAACAATTAATAAAAACCGAATAAAATAATTATTTAAGGGGGGCTCCCATACAACAAACGTGAGTTTTTTTTTTCGTTTTTTGGTACGGAACCCTTCGTGCGCGAGTCCGACTCGCACTTGGCCGGTTTTTTCATCATTATCTTTAGCACAACTATCTTTCTTGAAAAAAAGTTAATGTAGTAACTGCACAGTACCTACGTTAAAGTGTATTTTGATGTAGAATTCAATACGTTTCCGCTATTATTAACGCCAAAAATATGGCCGGCGACAAGCGCTTTTGATGATATTCTGATTTTTTCTACAATCATCTGTTTGGTTTATACACAATTTTATGTTTGTAGCAACTAGGGAAACTCTTTAGCTTGTCGTATGATTTTTTTTGGTGGCTACAAGTTTACGTTTTCTATATAAAAAAATGGCCCGCGCAAACCATGTTTTCCTATTACCGCCCCTTAAAGGTGGATCTTAAAATTGGCTGAAATCTTTACTCATATACCTACAATAAAAATATATTATAGGTTAGAATTTTAACAAATAAATATAAAAAATACCCATGCATCCTAAATAATTGAATATAAACCTAACTTGAATCTACAGGGTTATCTATAAAATACCAACAACCTCGCAGGAGTTGATCACTAATATCATAAACAACAACGTTTCTTCTACAACTTTTCCGAAAATAAACAAAAAATACTACTTTCCATTCAAATATCCGAACAGCTGGTCGAGTTTTGTATCAAAAGAAGTTTTTTTTCGGAAAGTCGTAGAACAAATGTTGTTGTTTAAGATGTTAGTAATCTCCTGCGAGGTTGTTGATGTTTTACAAATAACCCTGTATTACCAAACTATGTTTATTATCACAGGCCAACATATTATAAAAAACAGGAAAATTGCCTACTTTTACATGGAAAACATATTGCGCTCCCAAGGGAAATTTCTATGATATATTTTTATACAAGCGGCAGGCTAAAATAAAGCCATGTTATTTATGTACCGCCATCAATAAAAATGACAAGCAGAAATGAGTATTAATTCTACTATATAAAAATATGGTAGTCTTGTAAATAACTTTTTGTTAACAACCATTAGCTCTTTAAAAAAAAAGTAAGGTAATAATAATTTCAAGAACATTCAAGACCTGCCTGACGCTTCTAAAATCAACCCTAGTTTTTTTTTGCACAATGGGGTAGTGATTGACCTTCACCTCAGCTGATTTTAAGTGACAATAAGGCCGAAGCGCACTACACCTGGAATCCTCATCACTGAGGAACTTGGCTATCTTACCTCTAACTGCCGGAACACAACAATTTTTAAATTGTTGTTATGACAATTATTGACGCAATAACAACAATATTTAAATTGTTGTTATGGAGTCAGACTTAGGTAAGATGGTGATAGCTAGGCAGGCAGACTTGAAATAAGCCCTACCACCAACCAAACCGAGTACAAATTGTAATCCCCCTGGGAATCAAACCCGGGAGTCTTACACGGGTGGGCGAAACACTAGACCACAGAGGCGGTTAGATAAAGATATCTATTTTGGTTAAATTATTTTTCTTTATTTTAATTTAAAACCGTACATCATACTAATGTGTATGTACATCAGTATCCTAATGGAAATGTCAACTTAAAAAAAACTTGTGTACAGCTAGCAGATTCCAACAAAATTGAATTCCACTGCCAAATATCGCCAATGAAATCGCAGTCGGTGAAACGTAACTGGAAGCTTTCGTTGCCTTTCGTTGCCAAGTTGCCAAAAGATAATTTGTGCTTTGTCGAGCTTGGCCATTTCAAATGCCAAATTATGCTTCCACTTAATTTGGTTGGTTGCTACCACAAATATTGGTTAAACTTTTAGAAGTATGTAATATCACCTTGCACATTATAAAAAGCGGCAAGTGCGAGTCCGACTCGCGCACGTAGGGTTCCGTTCCGTACCAAAAAACTATCATGAAATTAATCTAGTGTTATTAAAATATTAATTTAAAACTCTATGAAAAATTAGTCAAACCAATTGTTTTCAAACGTATTAAGAATTTTTTTTTTTAATATTAACTCTATACATATACTTAAGAAAAAAAACTCAAGTGTAGTAACAGTATTGCTTAGATAAAGTGCAAAATAAAACGATAAATCTAACCATTCTTTAGCCGGGACGACACTAAAAAGTGCTAACTTGCCACAACTGCTTAGGGCTGTCACAAGAAAAAGTATTTATCTTATATTTCTTATTATTCATACACAAGTTTTTGTTTTGAAGATATTGTTTTTAAATTTTTAAGACAGGAATGGTTAAATAATTATTCTTCAAAAAATATTTAGATCATAAAATTGGGAGTGCCAATTATTATTTTCACCGAAAAGGATAATGTAAAATCAAATCTAAACATCAATCATATTTTGATAAACAACGCTTGTGTCCGTAAACTTGTTTTATTTGAGCAAAAAGTAAATAATTTTAAAGTCTTGTTTAAAGAAGGTTGATATCAGTAGGTAAGTACTCAATACATTTATTGTATTTCACAGTGTTACAGTATTTCTACTAGATTAGATGACTCTACGGACCCTGTCGGGCACAACAACGATAATACACTCGGCGTCAGAAAAACCGCACCTCTTCTTCAATGTTAATTTAATCCCATATAATTTAATGATAAGTGTTATTATATACTTCTTCCCCTTCGGACATAGCCAACAGTCTTAGAAACCGTTGTAATACTCGTCGAACGGAATCAATTACTGAGATTGAGTTTCCGAGCACATTACATTGCCTAATTTTTTTGCAATATTTGAGTAATTTCATGGGCAATAGTATTTATCTTTGGGTATTCCTTTTTTTAATTGAACTGTTGAAGTATGTTTTCTCCATCATCTCGATAGCGAATTTACCCGCATTTCCTGAATTGACCCCTTTTATTTCCCTTTTGTGGTGGCGCTAGCAATAACGCTTTAATCTTTTAATTATGGTAACTGTTATGTTAACTAAATCAAACAATTATCAAAAGAAAGCTCATTAAATGTTCTTTCAATAGATATCAACATTTACACAATAAAACGTTAGCTAGCAATAGCAGATGGCCAAGTCTAAACTTAGTGTCGAAGAGGTGTGGTTTTCCTGACGTCGAGTGTAGATAGCAATCACATATTTAAGTATTATTACTAAAACGTTAAATTTTTCATACATACGTATAGATAGTAAGTATACAGGGTTATTTGTAAAACACCTACGACCTCGCAGGAGTAGATTAGTAACATCATATACAACAACATTCGTTCTACGACTTTTCCAAAAACACCAAAAAAATCTACTTTTCATACAAAACTCGATCAGCTGTTCGGACATTTGTATGGGGAGTCGTTTTTTTTTGTCTGTTTTCGGAAAAGACGTAGAATAGTAATCTACTCCTGCGAGGTTGTTGGTGTTTCGTTCGCAAATAACCCTGTATAGTTGTAATAATGAATTTTAATTTTTTACCAACCCTAGCAAATCATGTGAAATGCATATATTCCCAAGTTTCAACCCTCCCGCGGCGATATTCAAGACCCAAAGCAAAAACTAGACAAAACATGCTCCAATGAAAATAACTTTCAACTGAAGGAGGAAAATTTAAAAAGAGGTTAGCTCACTCTCGCAGAAACTACGAAGTCGGTTATAATTTTCCAGACTAGACTGTTCGAAAACTATACTTACTGAAAACTTTACAATATTCTCTTTGTTTTAACGAAAATAAGGATCTGTTAAATTCCTCTCAAATACAGTTAAACTACACTCGGCGTCAGATAAATCGCACCTTTTCAAAAATTTCTTCAAAGTTGATTTAATTCTATCTCATTTAATGGTAAGTGTTGTTATACATATGTTACGGCTAATACCCGAAGTGCGGCTAAACCTAGTTCTAGCCGGCTAAAACTAGGTGTAGCCGATAGCTGTTGGCTAAAACGATCTGCTTTACTCCTGTAGGTCCTGGGTTAGGTTAGAAATTTAAGGCGAGCGCGAAGCGCAGCGGAGCGTGAGCCTTAAATTTCGAGGTTATTTTTTTTTAACAGACAACAGAAAAAACTTTCTTTATATCCCATGCTGCACCTAGTTTTAGCCGGCTACACCTAGTATTAGCCGCGAGCAAATCGGCTACACCTAGTTTTAGCCAACAGCTAGCGGCTACACCTAGTTTTAGCCGGCTAAAACTAGGTTTAGCCGCACTTCGGGTATTAGCCGTAACACATATACTTCTTCCCCTTCGGACATAGCCTGCGGACACAGTCTCTAGAAACCGTTGGAATACTCGTCGAACGGAATCAATTACTGAGATTCAGTTTCCGAGCAACATTATAAATTGCCTCATTTTTTGCAATATTGGACCAACTTCATGGGCAATAGTATCAATTTTGGGTATTCCTTTTTTTAATTGAACTGTTGAAGTGTGTTTTCTCCATCATCTCGATAACGAATTTACCCGCATTTCCTGATTTGACCCCTTTTATTTCCCTTTTATGGCGGCACAAGCAATAACGCTTTAAGCGTTTAATTGTGGTAACTGTTATGTTAATTAAATTAAACAATTATTAATGGAAAGCTCATTAAATGTACTTTCAATAGATATCAACATTTTTATACAATAAAACGTTAGCTAGCAATAGCAGGTGGCCAAGTCTTAACTTATTTTCGAAGGGGTGCGATTTTTCTGACGTCGAGTGTATTTGTTAAAAAAAAAATACAAAGTAAATAGTTTTTTTTAATTTGAGATTTAAGCGTTTACATCACAGCACAGTGCTATTTACAAAATTCGGATGATCTGGCCCCTATTTCACAGACATGAAAATAGGCATGATGACTATTTTTTTATTTTATGTTACATAAATTACCTCTCAAAAAAAAGAAACATTGGTAAAATAATTATTTCGCTAGATGAAAACTGCCGGAGATATCACAGTTTGAAATGCACAAAATTGGACTCACCCGAAAACGCTCCATACTAACGGCTATTCAATTATGACGTCACGCTTGAATAGTTTGTATGCAACGCGTAGGAAATTTGTTCGGCAGCTATGTTAAATATTGTGTTTATCAAAACGGTTTCTTAGACAAATTTGCTATGAATTATATGGATTAATTAAGGTATTATTAATCTTATACTTTTAAATGGACTTGTCCGCCCAACTAAACAAATAATACGCAATTTATAAAACTAAGAGGTATGCAAGCTACTCTAAAAGTTTAATATGTTTCCGATTTTTATTAGTATTTCGTTATTTTATTCATTAGTCATCATCCCTATTGTAAATTACAATGGAAATCTGATGTACGTTGCGGTGTTCGTGAGTAGTTTGATCAGTATATTTTCTAAATTCAAATCAGCTGAGGCCATGGACATAAAAATTGACATTGTCATTTACAATTGTCACGTCTGTGAAACGGGCCAGTGTTGGAATAAACAAAAATAAATCTATCTCGTTTCAACACAATATTCGATCTCTTTCTAACTTGTAAATATTAGTTTTTATATACGAGCCCTTTATAGCCACTTTGGATTGCATCCCCCGTATTCCTGTGTTTTACTGCTCGCTAAGCTCTGCGTGGAATCGCACGCGTATAATATAACACACCTTCCGAATTCAAATAAATAATAAATAACTTTTAAACTTAAACAGTTGTATCCTTTTGGTTTCCCTAAACCTAACAGAGGTGCCGAGTCGATTTTTGTCTTACTTACTTACCAGGATGGCGCAGCGACCCAAAGTGAATTTTGTCTAATTAGTATTCTAAGTAAATAGTTTTAGCTTTAATTTGTTAAGCTGTTGTTGAGCTTTAGATATAACGGTATCTTATGAAAAAAACAAACCTTAAACATTCTTTTGCAACTATGAACTCACGTCACACAATACATAATAGCACAGAATAGATAATAGTACTAGCGTATAATAAATAGTTCGAGTCTGACGTCATCAATACGGGATGAGTTTACAATAACCCAATCATAATGTTAAGTGTTTGACTTTTCTGCAGTCCATACGAAACAACCTTGAGAAACCACAAGTGGCAGTGGCGAGCTTACAATAGAGAAAAATAATTAAAAGAAAATGTATTTTTAATATGCTATCCCTGGCGAGTTTACACATATATTTTTGTCGTTTTTCTGATGACGAATTAACTGCCGTGGCAAGTTTTCAAAACCCATTATTTTGAACCGGGAAAATAAACGTTCGAATTTCGAAAACTGCTTACCGACATTTTATTCGAAATATTATTTTGACGACATTTTATTCGAAAACAAGGTGCGATAAGAAACTTTTATACAGCCAAACAAAAGCATCGTAACCCATCATTGTTATTTTGTCCCCGTGTTGACGTCTAAACTACAAAACGATACGAGTTGTATATTGAAGTTGTAAGCGTCATTTACAAAACCATGCACTAAAAGGTACTAATGGATACAGATTGTAAACATTGCAGTGTTTGAATTTGAATTTGAACCATATTTGGATAAGAATAAGGTTTACGATCTAAACGCAAAGACATATATTTACCTACAATGCGCCTGCAATATGTTATGGTGGATAAAATACGAGTATTTGGCGTAAAGTATGGAAACGGAGCTTTGCCGGGAAAAGTTCGGAGCTTTAGCTTAAAAATAATACTTATGAAAAGCGTCTTATTTCTGTTTCTACTAATTTCTTCGGATTCAACAATAAATCGATGAAAATGACGTACATTTTTCCAAGTTTTCTAAGAAGGCTGACATTTCTAACTATCAGCAAAATCTGCGAAATGCAAGGATGCGAGATTCTTGTTTACTCCGTGCCACCAGTTTGCGACGTTCAAACATGAAATTTGTTCGGAATTCAAAATTTTGCTGTGCGGTTTTCTCACAGCAGTTTAAAAAAAGACTGCTGGCCGAAAATGAACCATAATAAAACCACAGATTATACAACTGCAATAAGAATTTCGTCCGTGTTTGTTCTTTTTTGTTCTATTCTATGTCTGTAGACATTATTTTTAGACTCTCAAAAGCTTCTTAACTAAAATCTTTAAAAGGTCTCCTTAACTTTAAGGAAGCTGTCAGTTTCAGAGAGTTTCTGTCAAATCTGAAAACTTTCTTGAATTTAATGTGGCCTTATAAGATTTGATTGAGTATTTGGCCTGGTTTTTCATCCCAAGGTACCTAACAGAAATTACTTATACCATGCATATGACTTTTCTTTTTATCTTCTATCTATATATATAAAATTCAAAGTCCTGACTGAGTGAGATATCAACGCACAGCCCAAACCGCTGAACCTAGAGACTTGAAATTTTGCACACAGATACTTTATACAGTGTAGGCATCCACTAAGGAAGGATTTTTGAAAATTCCATCCCTAAGGGGATGAAATAAGGGATGAAAGTTTGTATGAAAGTCCCTCAGTTTTGAAGCTAGGATCTTCAAATTTTGTGTTTAGGCTGATGATTGAAAATAAATAAATACGTGTCTCAGCGTTTTTCAAAATTCTACCCCCAAAGGGGTGAAAAGGGGGATGAAGTTGTGTTTAGAAGATAATCCTTCATTTTTGAAGTAGAAATCGCTAGATTTGTAATTTAGGCTTATGGATGGAAATCTAACGCAACGCATATTGTATTGGTATAATTTCAACCCCCATGGTGATGAAATGGGGGTGCAATGGGGTAAATAAACCTAAAAATCGATATGGATGTCGTTATTGGGGTTTTCTGGGATGAAGATTGCGAAAATGACATTTATTTTGAAGTCCAACACGGTCGACATGATTTAACCCCTAAAGGGGTGAAAATTGGATTTAAATTTGGTATTGAAAACAATATAAAATAGACATTACAACTTCGTAGGAGCATGTCTTAAAATAAATAGGCAAACATATATTTTGTGGTTTTGAAAATCAACCCCTTAGGGGGTAAATGGGCTAAGTAAACGTAGAAATCGATATGGATGTCGTTCTTGAGGTTTTATGGGATGGTGATTGCGAAAATGACATTAATTTTGAAGTCCAATTTAACCGCTAAAGGGGTGAAAATGGGGTACAAATTATATATGGAAAAATAATATAAAATAGACATTACATAGTTTACAGCTTAAAAATTCGTAGGAGCATGTCTAAAAATAAATAGGCAAACACATATTTTCTTATTTTGAAAATCATCCGTTAGGGGGTAAATGGGGTAAGTAAACATGAAAGCCGATGTGGATGTCGTTCTTGAGGTTTTATGGGATGAGGAATGCGAAAATGACATTTGTTTTGAAGTCCAACACGGTGGACATGATTCAGCCCAAGGGGACGGGGACGGACACGGGAACAGGAACGGGAACGGGGGCGGGGACGGAAACGGGAAAGAGTAAAGAAACGGGAACGTGATACTCTTAATATCTCTGGACCTAATTCTGATTATTGTAATAAACTAGCTTCCGCCCGCGACTTCGTCCGCGTGGATATTAGAGAAAATCCTTAGGGAACCTTCAACCAGGATCCGACCAACCGTTTTATACGCGATTACGCGGGTCCCCACCAAGCGCGCAGCCTCGTGCGAGGCCTGTCACACGTCGCAAATGTTTTGCCTCGCGAGGCAGCGCGCTTGGTGGGGACCCGCCTAATCGCGTATAAAACGGTTGGTCGGATCCTGGTTGAAGGTTCCCTAAGGATTTTCTCTAATATCCACGCGGACGAAGTCGCGGGCGGAAGCTAGTTGGACTGTATAATATGATATCAAAGAAATAAAGCTCTATCTAAGCATAAAAAAATCAGCCCTAATATTAAATTCACTCGTGATCGTGATATTTGTGATTGACTTAGAATAATTACACCTAGAAGCAGTGTCCTTGTATGCAAAGTTAGGCAACTTATACTGAGCCAAAATGGCCCAGTTCTCAGATTTTATATCCTTCATACGTTACCAAATCGTAACTAAAATCCAATAATATAATAATTAATCTCTTTAAGGTAGGGAAATTGAAACTGTTTTGTACTTATTAGGCATGATTATTTAATAATGGACAATAAAAATCTGAAAACGGCGCCATTTTGGCTGTTTTTGTTGCCTCACTTTTGACAGCGCGCTTTGTAGGGATTATCGTTCTAGGTGTAATTATTCTAAGGTGATTGATATATTATTATGTGTGGAATTTAGTCCCAGGACAGCTTAAGCCCCATTCACGTAATTAGCAAAACTAATCCACTAGTCGGTTTATTTCCAATCTATTTGATTTGGAAATGCAATCGAGGCAGTTAATAAATTCCGCCACTGACGGGCGCAACTCGGCGTGTTGTTTGTCGAACTTTAAAGGTGGGTACAGAAATAATTATACCGTTTAGAACTTAGGCTCAGTTGCACCACCTAAATTTAACGATAACAAGTTTGTTAGACTACCGGGGTTAAGCAAAACAACAACAAAAAATGAGCCAAATAAAGAGGTTGCCAGCCAGCATGATGTCCTTTGACAAGTTTAACGTGACAAATAGGTCGCATTATCATTTGACGATAACTTTAACTAATAGCGTTTTGGTGCAACTCACTAAGGCTCAGTTGCACCACCTAACTATAACGATAACAAGCTTGTTAAAGTACCGGTTAAGCACAAGTTAGCCAAAAAAAGAGGTTGCCAGCCAGCATGATGTGCTTTGACAAGTTTGACGTGACAAATAGGTAGCATTATCATTTGACGATCACTTTAACTAACAGCGTTTTGGTGCAACTCACTAAGGCTGAGTTGCACCACCTAACTATAACGATAACAAGCTTGTTAAAGTACCGGTTAAGCACAAGTTAGCCAAAAAAAGAGGTTGCCAGCCAGCATGATGTGCTTTGACAAGTTTGACGTGACAAATAGGTAGCATTATCATTTGACGAAAACTTTAACTAACAGCGTTTTGGTGCAACTCACTAAGGCTGAGTTGCACCACCTAACTATAACGATAACAAGCTTGTTAAAGTACCGGTTAAGCACAAGTTAGCCAAAAAAAGAGGTTGTCAGCCAGCATGATGTCCTTTGACAAGTTTGACGTGACAAATAGGTAGCATTATCATTTGACTATAACCGTAACTTTAATGTAGATTTTAAAAACAAAGGAATATTTCCTTTTTGATAAAAATTTCTATCATCAATATTTAGGTACCTACTTTTCTACTACCTACCTTTTTTTTCCATTCTGTATAATATGGAGTCATACTGAATAATTCCTTCATTCTCAGTAGATCCATTCCTTCATTCTCAGTGGATCCATTGGCCAGATCCACAATGGATCTAGTGAGATTTTTTTTTTCATAAGATCTATAATGGATCTCATGAGAACTTAAATCTCATAGAACTTAAATTCAAAGTATGGGCACAGAAAAGATAATGGTATGGGGTTTGAGGAGCTAAGGGTACTTGATGTTACACAGGTACCGCCCACATGCGACTTATGGGGGGAAAACTCTTTGTTCTGTGGGCGTCGTACATATTATCTTCTCGGTTACATGCTATCGCTCCATTTTCAAACCTTTTTGAAAGCTGCAATTGATCATTCTCTTCTTTAAAAATAATTACGTTACCAAAGTACCAGGGTAGCATAGATTTAGAGGAGGTAAACTTTATCGGGTGACACTATACTGTGTGACTATGGGTAGGTCGTGAGAAAAAACTACACAAGATCTACCTATCATGCATCTGGCCAATGGATCAACTAAGAAAAAAACCTTTCACTAGATCCATTATGGATCTGGCCAATGGATCTACTGAGAATGAAGGCAATAATTCGTAGCTGAAAAAATTAGTTCCTTAGTGAAATCGGCGTTTTTATGGAGAATTTTAATGAAGTTGCATTTTCCATCCTAACATTTCTTTATTTATTTAACAACCATGAACGCTTATTTTAAAACTTTTATGCACTGATGTTCTAACACTAAGAAAAAATAAGTTTTGGCTAAGTTAAAACAAATAATGTGGTCATTTTTGCTAACAAAAAGAAGTATTTTTTAAGGTTTTCCAATGTTAGAAAAAGATTAGATAGATTAGAAAACTATGATGGTCGCTATGCGATATTATTCAATATATTTATTGCAACCAATTGAAGAATATTTAAATTAATATCAAGCATATGAAGAATATTTTAAATCATATAAGTGACGAGGTTCTCTATTTGTGAGGAAAAAACACCAATTTCATAGATGGGGATTTTTTTATATATAAATTTAAATTTCCGAGAAATCAAATTAAATTACCAGTATACACATCACCACTTACTGTTGACATGGTGATGAGTACCCAAAGTTCAAAATGTCAAAAAAGTTACCATATGTGTAGGACCTAAAGTCAACACAAAATTGGAAGTTTATACTTGAATAATCGAAAAGCTTTGAGATGTCAAACGTAATATTGCTGAGCAATATTTTTGGTTAAACTGGGTATAAACTTATTTTTACCATTGAAAATGGTTATCAGATGCAAATCGCCTGAGACGTATTTTTGGCCATATTTCCGAAGATTTTGGGAGGATCGAGATGAAAATAGTACTATAAGTTGAGGAATTTATCGAGACACGTGTGAACGTTTGAATTTTGAAAATCTACTGGTAACTTTTTTTGGAATTTTGCAAAATTCCAAAAATTCCGGGTTTTTAGGGGGGTGTTTGTTTACTAAATTGTAAATTGTAAATTGTTGATTTTTGTGAATCGGTTAATAATATTTCAGCCGCGTCGAAACAGTCAGGGGCACTTTTGTGACACGAGGCACAGCCGAGTGTCACAATCGATCGTAAAAATAAAAAGGTACCTAGTATACCTTAGAAAAATTATAGGATTTTGCTTTTGCTTTGATTTAGTTTTTTCGTAAGTTTTTGTATTCATTTTCAATGCTCCGATTCTTGCGGGAACTGCGAAATCTGTGAATTTTTGTTTATTTGTACGGCAATAGGAATAAAATTGAAATGAAGCTAGTCATGGATGGCGCTGCAGAATTTTATTGTTTCAGCTTAGCCCGATTCGAGCAAAAACCTATGCTTTACCTTCACACCTTTTTAAACATCGAATGATTCATGGCACAGAATAACGAGGGGGAAAAAGAAAAAATAAGGAGTCAAATAAACAACACGTAGACAAAGGAGTTTCCGCAATGCGCCGGCGTTCCTAAATTGAATTTCACGTCTGGTTCGGCCTAACGAACGACCAGCCACTCGGCGGTGGCGGGAAACCGCGTTATTCTATTATCTGTGCCCCGAAAAGTTGCCAGTTGTAAAAAGTTTGTAATTATGTTGCCGTAAACTAGCTGACGATTCGGGTTGAACTATTGCAATGCATAAAAATTGCTGTCAGCAAAAAATGTGTGAGCGAAGGCATATATTTCCAACATCCGATCACGTCGCTTATTTTTTTTTGATGTTGCTAAATGACTTATTAAGAAAAAATATTCTAACAATCATAATACACCCCAATCACAATCGAATAGCGTAACAGATGCCATAAACATAATCAGAGTATTCTATAGGCAATTGTACAACAATAAATGAAAGCCGACATCGATTCCCAGTCACATTTGCGACCAATAAGGCCTATAACGAAATAGCTGGGAATTTCTTATATTAGTTTCCTAAACTATCGTTTTCCTTTACATCGTCCAAAGTCGCCCAGTCAAGCAAGTTCCCAACCGTATCGTTAGGAGAGTTATTCACTGCGTCCTTTTCCCAATCTATCATTGTGGGTTTCGGTACAAAAAAGGCAATGTAGCTCTGTCACAGGTTAAGTTTACTTGTTGGGGGTATAACAAGGATCGAGATACGATTGATTCATGATCACAATTACCTTCGAATGCTGTTGGGACGGATCCTCCTTGTATGCGGAAGCTACAAACATGTCCAGTGGAGTTAGACCTCCGCAATGCGTACTCTTTGCTTGTTGGGAATGTAAGAAAGTATTTGCTTTGCATTATAAGGCGCTGCGCAAACTATTTTCCAAACCGGTACCTGTAATGCGACCACCAGGGGGGTATTACAACCTCTTAAAGCTTGCCAGGTTTATGAATTGCTGTAGTTTCATCTCTAGCAAATAAAGAAGACTCATTGATAGCCATTCAGAAAATTGGCATGTTTTAAGAGGTTTAAGAGGGTAGTTTTAGATACAAAGGCCTTGGGTGCGATTCCTACCAGGAGGGTGTATATTCATTCTGCTTAGTTTAGGACTTGATAGTCCAGTCCTGGAGGCTGATTATGTAGGTAACTCTGTTGCTAACAACTTTTGATTAAACTGTCAGAAATTGCACTTACATTGTTGTTTTAGTAAGTATCACTGTGACAACTATGTTACTTGAAGCAGCAATGTAACTGCGATCTCTGTCAGTTTCAATCAGAAGTTGATTGCAACAGAGTAACAAAATCAGGGGGCTGGTTAGTTTTCTCAGGGACAATGCCTAGTTCTAAGTCCATATTCTACGAAACGAACTCCCAAAAAAGATCGGTCCGTGTGTACCCATTGGTTAATGCGCGTGACCTTTTTTAACCGACTTCAAAAACTTGAAAAGGAGGAGGTTATCTATTCGTCGCGTATATTTTTTTTAATATGTATGTACACCGATTACTCGAAGACGGCTGAAGGGAAGGTTTGTTCCCAAGTTGGTCCCATTTTCTTCGACTTCAATAGACGTGTTTTAATTAATCGATTTGAACATTATTTCTTGCTTTTTATAGAGTTGTTTTTTAAGGTTTTTGAAGGAGGTTGTGCTTTTTTTAAAAAGCTTTTTTATGCACAACGGGATAGTTCTTGGCCTTCACCTCACCTGATGTTAAGTGACGATAAGGCCGAAGGTGGACGCGCACTACAACCGGAATCATCATCACTGAGGAACTGGTTATCATACCTGTAACTGCCGGAACACAACAATTTTTAAATTGATGTTGTGGCGTCTGACTTAGGTAAGATGGTAGTGGCTAGCCAGGCGAACTTGAAATAAGCCCTACCACCAAACAGAGTACAAATTGTACCCCCCCCCCCCTGGGAATCGAACCAGGGACCCCTGCGTCTTACACGGGTGGCTAAATAAATAATAATTAAATATTTGACAACATCACATACATTGCTCCAATCCCAAAGTAGCTATAGCACTTGTGTTATGGAAATCAGAAACAACGGTGGTATGACACACACCCAGACCTGAGACAATATTGAAAAGTTCATTTTCTACATTGACCCAGCCGGGGATCGAACCCGGGACCTCAAGAGATGGTGACGCCTTGAAAACCGGCGTGCGAACCACTCAACCACGGAGGTCGTCAATAAACCAATAGCCTAGCTCTAGCCATGCTCATTGGCCAATGAGATGCAAGTATTTTGTTCCCTAGGAGTTCAATTCGTAGTCTAACTAATAATGTGTCAAAACAAACAAAATGTTTACTGGTAACCGGACGTCCATTAACTAAAGAGGTGATTTTGGCGATTTTTCGACCCCCCCTTCCCCCTTGGTGAGATGTCGTGACATTTGGCGCGACCCTCTCCCCCCCTATAAATCTCATCATCATCATCATCATATTCAGCCCACATCAACCCACTGCTGGGTATAGGCCTCTTCTCTATAGCGCCATTCCTCACGGTCCTGTGTGTGTAAATCTCACGTGAGATTTTTCAAAACGTCTATTTTTAGTGTGATTACGTTAATCTGTGCTTGCTTGTTTTTTATTTATTTATATAAATATTATTGTTTAGGATTTAGCCATATTTTGGTATGAAAAATGTTTAACTTTATTTAACCTAGTTTTTTCGCGATACTGTTCCTGCAGAAAAAAAATACGTGATGTTTGCCTTGACCCCCCCTCTCCCCCACGTGAGATTGGGTGAGATTAGGCTCGACCCCATCATCATCATCATATCAGCCACACGACACCCACTGCTGGGTATAGGCCTCCCCTAAGGATCTCCACGACGATCGGTCCTGCGCTGCCTGCATCCACTGGCTTTCCGCGACCTTCACCAGATCGTCGGTCCACCTTGTCGGGGGCCTACCCACGGAGCGTCGTCCGGTGCGCGGTCGCCATTCCAGAACCTTTCTGCCCCAACGGCCATCGGTTCTTCTCGCTATGTGTCCCGCCCATTGCCACTTCAGCTGAGCAATCCTTCGAGCGATGTCGGTTACTTTAGTTCTCCTGCGGATCTCCTCGTTTCTGATTTGATCACGTAGGGAAACGCCGAGCATGGCTCTCTCCATTGCACGCTGAGCGACCTTGAGCCTCCTTATGAGACCCATAGTTAGCGGCCACGTTTCACTGCCGTAAGTCATCACTGGCAACACACACTGTTCATAGACTTTCGTCTTGAGACACTGAGGTAAGTCGGACGCGAAGATTTTTCGAAGCTTCCCGAATGCTTCCCGAGGCTCGACCCCCTCTCCCCCTAAATGCCTCACGTAATTAATGGACGCCCCCTAAGTAGGTCATATCCCAGAACTAAAGTGTAGTTTTCGCAATGCCTAAAGTTCAATCAGAATTGGTCCTTAAGTTCCACGTCCTGCTTTCCCCTATCGGGGATTTCTTCGGTGTTGCCAGCTATGAATTGTCCTTTGTATGTGTGTTGCCATAAATCCGTCAAGTGTTTACTTCCAGTTGACTCCAGGATTGTCTCCAATTGATCTTCGCGATAAAGATGGCGGCAGTAAATAAAACGCGGTTTATTTATAATTGATGGGGGCTTCGGAGTGGAATAAATCTACTTATCTTTTTGATCTTTAAACCGATTCAATATTTATAGGCAGAAAACTCGAGTGGGGTTTTCCTTTTAACATCTTTGATTTTCAATCACCTACTGTACTGTCATTATTTCGTCTGCAAATGTTATTACTATACTTGCTGCCGCCCGCGACTTCGTCTGCGTAGACAGTATTTTTGTATCCCTCGGGAACAGTACTTTATTCTGGATGAAAAGTCTATGCTCTTTTCTGTAACCTTGACAACGTGTATGCAAATTTAGTAGTAAGCTAAGTAGGTATATAATGTATCGAAAATTCGAATGTACAGCAGTGGCGAAGGGTCCATACAAGCCGATTCCCATCGGCTTACCTTTTGGAAATCCTACCCCACTGATTCACTGTGCAGATCATAACATTTTTCATATTTTTTGTAGAGCGGCTTACCTTCGCCATAATTTCACCCCTCGCCACTGATGTATAGATTGTATTGGTTCTATAGTTTATCTACAAACAATAAACTCAGTAAAATTTACTTCGCTGTAGTAGTAGGCAAAAACGCCTAAATTGACCACTTTTTACGCTCTTGCTTAAGGATAAACGGTATTTAGCCATATAGGCTACGTGTAATACGCGGTACGATAGATGCCGCTACATCACTCCCCCCCCCCTGAGACCGGAGGTCGATAGCGTGCGTCGATAGAGGTGCGTCAGCTAGCTATGCAAGTGCCAGAGTAGGGTGCTGCAGGTAGATCCGTGTCCACGGTGACTCGGGACCTGTCCACGGTGAGTCGGGACAGTGGAAGGTGACGTGAATGCTTGCAGCGGTGCTCGGGTGTGTCTTGTAACTTTACTTTTCTGACATTCCTGACATTATTTTGCCCACTGTCGACAGTCTTTGCGGATACCTGGCCAGATGTATCGTTGAGCTACCATTTTTGCATAGGTCTTAGCTCCAGGGTGACGTAAGCTGTGGACAGAGAGGAATACCTGTTTGCGAAAAGGAGGGGTTTTATATGGTCGAGGGCTCCCTCTAGACACGTCGCAGTAAATTTAAAGGTTCGGCTCTGCTTCCAATCTCCTTTTCTCTAAACGAAGTGAAGTGTCACCACTTTTGAGCAGGTCCTGCAACTCGCTGTCGGTCTCTTGTGCTAGCCAGGGACTGGTAATCTAAGGGCATATAAATAGTGTTAATGCGGGAAAGAGCATCAGCGACAATGTTGTCTTTACCAGCCACGTATCTGATGTCTGTGGTAAACTGACTGATAAAATCGAGATAGCGAAACTGGCGTGGTGAACTATTCTCTCGGTGACTAGCGAAGGCAAATGTGAGCGGTTTGTGGTCCGTGATGACAGAAAATGTTCGAGCTTCCACCATAAATCTGAAATATCTAATGGCGTCATACACGGCCAGGAGTTCCCTGACGTAGGGGCTGTATTTCCTCTGTGCTGGACTTAGCTTCCTGGAAAAGAACGCTAGCGGTTGCCATTCGTTGCCTTTATATTGTTGCAGTATGGTGGTATGGTCTGGATGGATAGTTCAGCTTGCGAATCTGGGTGGACCAACAATGTAGCCTCTGAAAGTTGTTTTTTGCAAAGGTTGAAGGATTCCAATAAACTAGGCGTCATCTCTATAGCTTGCGATCCTTTCGTCTTAGGCCCCGAGACAAGTTGGTTAAGTGGTGCTTGAACTGCTGCGGATGCTGGATAAGGTATGGGGGTGATGGCTGCGCTGCGTTGCTGAAGGTGCTTGATGTGCTCCGTCGGGGTCACCAGTGTTGGAATGAAGTATGGTAAGTATGGAGAGAGGTAGCCACTAGTAGGAAGGCCAAAGTGGAAGATCTTCCTCCGGGCTAGGTGGTATTTGCCCGGGGACCGCGGTCCAACCGATGATGGTTGGAAGTTGTATATATAGTTTGGTGGCTGAGAAAACTCCGATAGCGAGATGTAGGTTTCTCCATATATTTCTCCATATTACGAGTTGCTGTTCCTTACTAATCTTTGTGTTTATATGACACTAGCGCCATCTAGTCACATGGTGATGAGTCTCGTTGCAACCATGTGTAGGTATGAGCGGCGGTACGATAGATGCCGCTACAGATTAATTTCGAACTCAAACTTATTATTTTCGTAAAATAAACAAGCGTTACTGATTGAATGAAATAGTCACATAATTATGTTTTTTTCTTCATAAAAATGTACCTACTTACTGAGTACATTCCCAAAATTAATGAAAAATAAAATCTTCGTCTTGAAAAAATGCTGAGGTAAGTGACCTTTCCTACGATCTTGCGAAATACAATATAATGAAAAAAATAAAATACAATTTAATGAAAGAAATAAAATACAAAATAATGAAAGAAATAAAGCAAGACGAATCAAAATGAAAAATAACTTTATGATAAAAGATAAGTTAGTTATTAAATAATTTCTTTCTTTCAGATAAAATGGTAAAATTTTTATTTTCCTAAAGCCTAGAATTTATATACACACACAGACTTTAGTACTTGTTGTATGGTGTGTGAGTTAAAAATAATATTAGATAAGATAACATCTGTAAAAGGTTATTATGAAAATAAATATATTATTAATGAGTGAATTATATAGACAGCTCGAAACGAACTTAAAAATAATTTTGACAAAGCGATTTTTTATTTTAGGAGCTCGGTGGCACAGTGGTTTAGCGCCTGGCTCTGCGACTTCGGAGGTTAAGCAACTTTCGCAAAGGTCAGTCATGGGACGGCTGACTAAAAATATTTATCTCGAGTTCCTCCGTGCTTAATAAGGCACGTTAAGCCGTTGGACCCACCAATCCCTATTGGGCTCGCGTGGTGGGTTATGGCCCGTCCTTCTTATCCACCCATAAGGAATGCCTGTGCCCCAGCAGAACTTTAGATTAACTTGCTAAAATATAAAAGATATTGCAGTAGCCAGCCAGACATAACTAATACAGATAAGGCGAATATCGAATGGATTCACTCTACCGAAACTAAATTCACAAGTTTGACAACTCTTTTAAGTCACACTCAATTTGCCGCCATCTTTATTGCTAATAAGTAATAACTTAGTTAATCGGAGATAAAAACTTAAGTAAGAACAAGTTTAAAAAGGAAAAGAAAGTGCAACATATCCATAAAAGATTAAGTTACGTTTTGAATTAGGATTCCGTAGCAATTCAATATTGGTGAAACTTTGTGAGAAAGTTTATTTACATAGAAATCCATACAATAATATTTAATATTATAAATGCAAAAGTAATATTATAAATGCGAAAGTAACTCTGTGTGTCTGTTACATTTTCAGGCCTAGACCGCTGGACTGATTTTGATAAAATTTAGTACAGATATAGATGGGACCTTGGGGAAGGACATAGGCTTCTTTTTATCCCACTATGCGGCATGGGTCTCCACCCGCACGATATAAATTATAACCTGTAGTCTACGCGAAGCTGCAGGCAGAAATGTGAATAAATAAATTAAAAACTTACTATGGAATGGTTAAAACATAACTCAGAAGTCAGATAGGTCAGACAGGTAAGGAAGGGCTAAAAATGCATTCCGTTCTTTTGATTCATGTTATATTTTTTACTAGCGGCCGCCTGCGACTTTATCTGCGTGGAAAGGTTTTTTGCTATCCCTCGAGAACAATACCTTTTTTGGGATGTAAGGGACCCTATGTTCTTCTCTGTACCCCTGACAACGTGTATGTAAAATTTCATGATTATCGGTTCAGTAGTTAAGACGTAAAGGCGGGGCGGAACAAACAAACGAACAATCGGACTTTCGCATTTATACTATTAGTAAGGATAATCAAATTTCTATTTATAAAGGGACTAAGTTAGTAAATAAAGTTTAAAACGTATAAACTAGGGATTGAAATACCGTTAAAAAAATAGCGATAAAAAATAACGATAAAAAATAACGATAAAAAAATAACGATAAAAAAATAACGATAAAAAAATAACGATAAAAAATAACGATAAAAAAATAACTATAAAAAAATAACGCTAAAAATACCGGTAAAACATTTTATCGGTAAATTTACCGGTAAAAATAACGTTAAAATTATTGTACCGGTAAAATTACCGTTAAATATAGCGTTAAACTTTACCGGTACAAAGGTACCGGTAAAATTATCGGTAAAAAAGTTACGTTATTAATTGGAATAACGTTAATTTTGAAATAACGGTGAAAAAAGTAAGAAATAACGATAAAATTAACGTTATTTGCTGAAATAACGTTAATTTCAATGTAACATTATCCAATTTAACGTTATTTATTGACATAACGTTAATGTTAAAATTAACGGTAAAAAAAGTAAGAAAGAACGTTATATTCAAAAATAACGTTATCATTCCCTGGTATAAAAATAGCTCAACTTCAACTTTGTAACATTTACTTAACCCTAAAACGAACACCGGTATAAGCCAAATAAAAACTATATACCGGGTGTCCCAAAACTTTGCTACATGAAAGGAAAGTACCTTAAATATTGAAGATAGGAAATTTTACTGAAAGAAGACTTTTTCTCACTCATTTTATTTTAAAAATTAATGCGAACTGCATTCAAGGATTTTTTTAAATATCGCATTATTTCTTCTACAAATTGATACAATACGTAATCATTAAAATTTAAATGTTAAATTTCATGGTCTTTCTTTTGTTTAAGATGCTGTGTTACTGAACAAAAAATAATCCTAACGAGTAACCCTTTCGATCGGTATCGTAAAAATAAAAGATTGTTTTTTTTTATAATTTGGTAGGTTCGATTCCTAGTTAAGGCATGCGATTTTTCGAAAATCTTTGAATGCAGTTCCAATTATTTTGAAAATCAAAATGAAGTCTTCTTTCAGTAAAATTTCCTATCTTCAATATTTAAGGTACTTTCCCTCCGTGTGGCAAAGTTTTGGGACACCCGGTATAACATGTTAATCCAACTAGTTTAGAACTGACCATTTCGATTATAAAATACATAAATCGTCAGGGAATTACTAATTAATTAGATATTACCATGTTTGTCGGTATACCAACTTCCTTCCATATCAAATAGATTTTTTTTTTATTTACTTACAACTAAAATAGTTTTGGCTACTAGGCTTTGTAAATACTGAATACCTATGCACTGTTGCCATGTAGAAAAACACTTTTTTCAAAGATGTATTTTTTAATGGAACTTAAACCCATTTTATGAAGTATTTGAATATTCTATCACAATAATTATGATGAAAAAAACGTTTTTTTTAATCCACTTTTAAAAAGCATTGTAAATTCCATCAAAATGACCAATAAGAAACTACAAACAGTGTAATTCGAGCGGCGAAGAAAATTAACTCGCTTCGAATGTACCGCGCAAACACAATCAGCACAGGAAGGATGTGACTGTACCGTGATTTAAGGGTTAAGAAAATAAAAAATACTTTAACTATATCCTGCAAATACATTGGGGGTTTTGATCGGAATTTCTATGAAGAGAGCGTACAAACTAAGCAATGGATGGAAGGCTAGTGATGGAGCAGTGAATGGGGAAAAGTTGTTCGGTGTTTGGTAGAAGTGGGATCTAATAAGAGTAGGTGAGAGAACAATGTGAAATTCTAAGTGCGATGCGACTCTTCTTTCGAGTACGCCAGGATCCAATATTGATTGGTCGTGGCATGCGGAGTTATGCAATGCCTGTTCCATTTTTAAATTGCACGCCGTTTTAGAGAGGTTTTATTTCATTAGGTACAAATCTACATAAGTACTAAACACGGATAGAAATCCGAATTTGGTGATATTTAAGAAATTGGTCCTATTTCAATTTGGAACTTTTTACATGTGGAATAAAAATATTGGATTCATTTTGAATTTAGAATCAAAATACTTTGAAAAGATAGATAGATAAGTAGGTAGGTACCTACCTACATCGTTAATTTTGTTGCAACATACATAGAAACATCTGCGCCCTATTTCGCAGATGTGACAAATTGTAAACACTGTCCAAGGAATTTAGAAAATACATATAGGTACCGATCAAATTACTTATATGCGCACCTCAAACAAATTGTCATTGTAATTTACAATTGTCACGTCTGTGAAATAGGGGCCTGGTAGGTACAATAGTTAATAAGAAATAAAATATAACTTTACTAATGACAAAGTTATTCTGTGCTAACGATCACTTCACCGCGTTAAGTGCCTATGTGCTGCAGCAAACAGGGTCTAGGCTCGGGAGTCTCGGTGTTGTATTTTCGCCAATGGGATGCGTGAAACACCGATTTTCGGCCTTCACCCGAGTGGAAATATCAGTACATAATTTATAGATACCTAGTAATAATAGGTACTGGGTATCTATATATAATTAAGAACTTTATTAAAAAAAAGTTAAGGTAAAAATATATAAGTTAGGGGTCTATCGTCATCAAAATTGTCCTAGCTTCTGGAGCTCTTTTTTATGTACAGTCAACGAAATTGAATCATGACTCACCTTAAGGTAATTTTCTTACAGTCTTTCAAATACAATTAGGTTGAAATTAGCTTGAACATTCATTACCTTGGTAACGAACCTGTTATCATTTTATTAGACACTGACAGTGCTGACAGTCACTGGCTAGGCTATAGACTGACTACTATTTGACATCTGACACAATGTCATAATGTCTTCTTTTCTTCTTAATTTTGGTTTGGCAATCTACTTTCCTCTTTAGGGAGTTATTTTTGCCAGTGTCAAGCATTGAATAGTGTCATTTTATTTTTAACCGACTTCAAAAACTTTGAAAAGGAGGAGGTTATCTATTCGTCGCGTATATTTTTTGTTTTTTATATGTATGTACACCGATTACTCAAAGACAGCTAAACCGATTGAAATGATTTAAACGTTATAACATCAAATTTGTTCCCAAATTAGTCCCATTTTTTGAAATTTTGAAATCGGTTCAGTAGTTTTCAATTAATCTTGAAAATACTGTCGTTTTCGTTACCATTTTATATGAGTTGAGACCGATTTTCAACCATTACTTTTTTTTGTTTATGAACCGATTTAGACAATTCTTTTTTTGTTTGAAAGAAGACACCTTAAGAAGATACCATATTAATTTCATTGATATTGGACTTTGGATTTTGAAGATACACGAGGGAACTCCTCAAAATCAAATAGGAACTGTACAGTGATTGAAATATTGGTAATTGTCAAGGACGTTCTGGACTAGAGTTGAACTGCGAAGACCCAACGGAACACCTGTGGACATTGAGTTACTCAGGGTATACCATTGAAAAATGTGAAACATTATACTTAACGTTTTATTTTATAAAATCATCGTTTACATACCTACCACAAAAAAGTTTGAAATAAAAAGCTTTTTAAAAAAAGTAAAACCTCCTTCAAAAACCATAAAAAACAGCTCTATAAAAAGCAAGAAATAATGTTCAAATCGATTAATTCAAACACGTCTATTGAAGTCGGGTGGGGCTTTTAGAATATAAACATCACACTAAGTAAAAAAAATACTTCCAGCTCCACCCGACTTCAATAGACGTGTTTTAATTAATCGATTTGAACATTATTTCTTGCTTTTTATAGAGCTGTTTTTTATGGTTTTTGAAGGAGGTTTTACTTTTTTTAAAAAGCTTTTTTTAATGAACGTGACAATTTGTCACCTGTCATGACTATTTTATATCCATTGCGTCAACTAATTTGAAAATGAAAAAAATACTTATATCTACATCGCAATATAAGTCACGCCATGGAACAAATTATGGGCCAAATCTGAAATCTGTTAAAATTGTCTCTAAGTACACAAAGTTCATGAAGTCAAGTGTGAAGTATTTACATCCAAATAAGTCTTTAAAAGAGGTGTACCTCACTTTTAAAGCAAAAGCTTAAAAACGTAAAGATTTTCTCCCAAACTTTTAACCTATGAACTATGAACTAAGCTTCCAACTTATAATATTCTACAGCATCTGAAAACTACTGTGAATTTTGTAGTTCACTGATCTGAATACTGTACAAAAGTTTATTGTAATAAGTCTGGGTGTTAAAAAACCCGAGACTTATACGAACATTTTCGCGGCGAGCGGAGTTCGATCTAGTTTTATAGTTTATTTAAAGTCGCAGCACATTGTATGAGAGAAAGTTAGTTGAAAACCTGAACATTTTAATAAGAACAGCACTGTTTTTGTAGTGAACTTTAGCTTTAAGGTGCTCCCTTACTACATACATTACACTCTGGCGCAATCTCTACTGCTGTCTATTATCGAATACGCTGATGACTGTTACACTGATCTTTCAGAGCAACTTCTTGACAAACTTGAGCGACTACAGAATATCTGTACAAGGTTCATTTTTTATCTTCGCAAATTTGACCATGTGTCTCACTTCCGTTCTAAATTAAACTGGCTCCTATTCGCCGGCGCAGGGACTTACACACTCTTACGCTCCTTTACTCCATACTTTTCCTTCCAACCTCACCACCTTACCTTAAAGCCTGGAATATACATGCTACTAAAAAGGCATGCTTGTTTGCTACTAGATAGTATGCTCATTTATAGCATGCTCTCCGAGTGTGTACATTTGCTCATGAAAGCACAGACCTCAGAAGCATACTTATTACGAGCACACTTCTTTCTAGCACGTCTGAGATACACATGCTCATTACAGCATCTAAAATGAGCGTTTCTTTGTGGAATCGTGTGCAGAATTATATAAATTCACTTATATTATCAATCTCAACACATTTAGACGAAGAAAAATAATTTGGGTGTAGAACTGGATTAGCAGGAGACAAAGTCTTCCAGAAACATACCTACATCATTTCGGTAAAATCTATAAAATTTTAAGTGTTATCATTGCCCCATCGAGCCATCGCGAACTACCTACACAAACAAATCAAGTAGCAAAACAATCTAGTAGCATGCTCGCATAGAATAGAACGCATTCAGACTTGCTTTGGAGCCACCCCCCTCTCACCCCCACCTTACACCGTGTGCTAATTAGCACGAAAAATAGACCGGCTTGCGATTAAGTAGCGTGCTTAATCACAAGCATGCTCATTTTGTATACATGTGCTAATTGTATGCTACTTAGTAGCATCTAGCTCAAACTAGCATGCTTATGTGCTACTACGTAGCATGTGTATTCCAGCCTTAAAGCCTGTTTCTCCTATCTCTCTTCGTCCTCGCAATGTAAACTACGATCTTCCTCAAATCTTACCCTTGCAATTCCTCAACACTCCACCGATTTCTTTTCTTATTCCTTTACTGTCCATGCTGTCCGCTTATGGAATTCCTTACCAGAACCTATCAGGAAAGCTCCGACTCTTAGTTCCTTCCGAGATAGAGTTAGAAGTTATTTCCTTTCCTCTTATTCTCACTATTTATGTAATTCTCCTTCAGTTTTATTTGTATTTATCTGTAGATATATTTATTTTCAAATACACTACCTATTCCTTTCATAATTGCACCCCACTCCCCTTTTAGTCCTATCTTTATTTATTTTTCACCCAAGGGTTGCCTGAAGGAGATTGCTGCTTAGCAATAAGGCCGCCTCTTGTATGCTTTTTCTCTGTAACTGTCCTTCTTTCTGTAATTCTTTTTTTTTGTGTGTAATAAAGTGTATTTTATTATTATTATTACATTTTTGCTTTTTAAAGTGAATCAATTTATTTAATGTATTTTCGGCAATAGTTACAAAAGCTTTCATACTTATATTTTGTTTCTTATTTTGCCAGTTAGCCTATTACCAAAGTCACGGGCAAATTGTCCTTTAACTTTCCAGTGCTATAAATCTTTGAAGAAAAACTTCAGATCAGTTCTAAGAAATAACGGAACGGGTAATAAATTGGTCAAGGGTGAAATGTGATAGATCACTAAATATCCAGTCCAGTTTACCTAATTCATTTTGTTTTAGTAATTGTTCATTTGTTTTATTAGCTTGATTTTTGTAAACAAACGAGTTCAGTGCCGTTGAGTTATTTGATCGAATGAGCGCTATAGTCAAACTAATAATTTAAAATGAAATATTAATTTTAAGTGATGCATGAAGTAAATAATACCCAGCAACTGATAAATATTTTAAACCACAGAAGTTACGATATTCTCTCTGTGTGAGAAAATAACAGCAATTTCCATCGGTAAGGACCCAATAGGGTAATTTTTGGACACCTTTTCAAACTTTGTCAGGTCATTCTATAACAGCAGTACAATCAATTTATGAAGTAAAACAAAAATATTTTTTTTACTTTTTTACCCCAAACTTTTCCCTACACAAATTGAAATTGTTGTCACCATTTGCGCATCGCACGGTCGACCCGCGCGAGCCCCCCTCCCGCCACTCGCCTTCCCCCGCTCGCGTCCCGTTCGTGACGGTGAGCGTGCGCGCCTAGATTTTTAGGATATAAAAAGTGGTTGAAAACTGTGAATTTAAAAAGAAATAATTTATAATTATCTCACCAATTTTTTTTTATTACTTCCTTGAACCATTATTTGATTTTGTAAAGGGGTCGCAAAATTACCCTGTATAGGCATCCCACCTGTTATAGTGCAAAAGATGATGTAAGAAAGAAAAAATCGTATGCAGAATGAAAGTGCGAGAGGAAAAATTGCGAGAACTGGTATGAAAGAGTAGCCGAGAATATAGACTCCAACCATATGCTGGAGGTATTAGAAAAAAAGGACCCAATATATTGGATTTTAATACTATCAATATCAATATACGAGGTGTTTCATATTATATTAGATGTCAATCAAGCCGATGTTAGATGAAAAGAAAAATACGATATCCATCAGCTGTTGCTCCTGTAAAACCCTCCCTTTTTGGTTGTTTCCTAGATATTTTCATCATTGTAATTTTTCAAGAACGTCCCAATGAAATCGCTTTAAAATATATTTTTAAATTTCAATGCATTGGTATCAGAAAATATCACGACCGCAAGTTTAACCCTTCACTCATAACACCGTCTTGTGCGACCATATTTTATTTCAAATGTATGTCACAGACGTCTGAATCGCAGATAAACTTGGATCGTAAAAAAGCGCCATTGTCACGTACGTTCGTAGGTGTCGGTACCGCGCTTTAAGCACATCTAGCGGTGTTTTGGCCCTTTGTGCTCGTTCATGGCTGGTAAGCTGGGTATTGTGCTGTTAAAACTGCGATTTAACTGTAGTGACGTGAAAGAATATTATATTGCATTATTAAAAAAAAACTTTGTTTGCCCTTTGGTGACAAAAAATATTGTTCAAATTCTGGTGCTCAGGTGGCAAAGGAAAATTTATTTTTGTACCTCTTATTTCTTAAGAAGGTCTAAGTGCCTCCTTTAAACATATTGCTCAAGTTGTAAAAATAGTAGTATGAAAAGTACTTATTAGTTTATTTTAATTCATATAGATAAAATAAAAAAAAAAATAAAAATAATATCAGCATCTATCCATCATCTCTGTATTACTATTTTTTATTCCCAAACTGCTTATAAAAATACAACTGCAATTTCGAAATTGCTTTCTTTTTTATAACCCAACGCCCCCTCCGTTTTCCTTACGCTGCAACAAATTAAATGCAGTCAAACCCCCAAAATATGGGACAATAGGACCCCAGCCCTTAATCTAACCCAGACCAGCTACTAAACCATTATTCTTGTTTACTCTGCCCTAAATAAACCAGACTCTCATTTGGTCTTTGTTTACGTTTCATTATGACATGTGCGCTTCAAGACGATGCATTGAATATGTATTGTGGGCGATTATTAAAATCTCAAGTGCAGATGTGGGTGGGTTAGACCCCGCTCTGCATTTTGAGGGTTATAATGGTGGATTATCGCAGATTTTTTTATATGCATAGTAATATTTATTAGTCGTTTAAATTTAAGCGATATGGTATTAACCATACCAATTTATCTATGGAATTTAAAGATAATATTTTTATGTCTATTTTCATAAAAATCGTTCGATACATTTTGGTCGAGTAGATATTGACGTTTTCTATGGAACACCTGATTATTTTTTAAGTTGGTCCCAAAGACAAAGTTGTTCATTTTGACGGTCTAAGCCACACCACAAAATTTGTCGACTGTTAAAAAAATCAGCCTGTGGTGATTGTAGTATTGACTTGCATAACTTTGGAAGTTAATTATAGGTTAAATGTTTTAGTCATAAATAAAAAAGTAAAACTTCAAAACACGGTTCACGCAGTCGGCGGTTAGTCCGGTACACACATAACACAGTTATCCACATTCGTGATTTAAACTCTAGAGTGAACCAATTGGGTCAAACTATAAACATGACGCACATATCGACCACAGTGTAAACTTGAGCAGTAAACCAATATTGATATTAAAGATTCTTAGATTATAAAAATATACTTAAGATAAGGATCATATTAGAAAAATACCAGCGATTCAGCAGCATAATTAGTCAGTGCATGGGCCGGCATCCCAAGAGTGTGGGTTCGAACCCCATCTGTCTGAGGTACGGGTGAGTCGATTTATAAAAATAGCATTGTTAATGCGAAAAATCTTAAATGAAAAAAAAATATGTAGGTATATATCTTTAACTTTCGTGAAATCTACACCTATCGATACTTATGTCATCATTCAGAACAAGTTAATATATCTAATCATGTCCCAATTACAGCTCTTTTATCCTATCTTCAGTAAAATATGGTTACTGGAAGATACTATGGATTAGTTTTAGTTATCAAGCAACTGTTATTTCTCGTCATTTAACAGAAATATTTTGGCAACAAATATGTAGTTCTTGTACTTGTTTAGGCATGTATTCGTTACTGAGGATGGACAGAATTAAATATTAAAGGTATGTAGCAGGAACAGCTGTCTAGAAAAAAAACGCGCATAAAAAATCGATAGTGTAATTTTGTACAGCTTTTTGTACAGCGACATCTAACGCGAAATTATATTTCTTATAGAAAATTTTACCCCATCGAGTACTTTTACGCTCAATTTTTTTCTCGACAGATGTTCGTGCTAGGGGTACTAATCAGAACCAGTGAATCTTCGTGTAAATTGCCCTAAATAATTGTGCATTTTACGTCACGTGGTGCAAAAATAAATATGTAGCTTCCAAGTAGCCTATTCAGGCTCAATACTGCACTCAAGAAATTAGTCTACTGGTTTTCTTTACACTGTGTAGTGCAATGTAGGCAACGTTGCATGCCAATGACTCTGCGGTTAGCTCGTAGTCCAGAGTTCGGTTCTCGGCCTGTATTAGACAATTTCGTGCTGTTATGCGGTTTTGTGATGGAATCTGTGGTGAGCGTCAAGTTAGGTGCGAAATAGCGAACTTAATGAACTATCTATTTCATTTAGTGACATAATTTAGTTGTCAACTAGTTTTGGTATCGTATTAATTAAAATATCACAACTATTATAATACAATTCAATCTTATTGGCCGCTGCGAAGTTTGCGTGCCCCATCAGACATCTCTCTACACATGAATTTGTGTTCAGCGCATCGTCTCGCGCGATGTTCACAGAAGTCATAAAGTTTGAATCGGTCCCTAAGTGCTGATACTAAATCACGTATCGAATAGAAGATTCATATTTTTTTAAATGACCATGAGCGCAAATCCAGGATGAGTTTCATCCGATCCACTGTAATGTAACTGATCCACCAAGAATTAAAAATCCCAACCGATCCCCTTATTTATAGTTTTCAATTCCCAACGGATCCCCTCATTGTATTTCTAACCAAGAAAAGGTAGGTGAGTACAGTCCCTTTCGACGCATAGTGCCAGAAACGCAAATTACCGTAGACGCTAACGACCATATTTTTAACAGCAAACTATCAGATATTAACGGATTTAAAAATCAGTAGCACTGTACCTACAAAAAATCCTACTAATATTATAAATGTGAAAGTTTGTGGGTTTGCATGTTTGGATGGTTGTTCCTCAATCACGCAAAAACTACTAAACGGATTTGGTTGGAATTTGGCACACAGATACTAGATAGCCTAGATTAAAACAAAGAATACTTTTTATCCTGATATTTCCACGGGAACTGGAACCACGCGGGTGCTACCGCGGGCGGCCGCTAGTAAGTTAATAAGTACTAGGGTATCAGATGGGAATAAAAAATAATTAAAAATAAAACCAGGTTGCATGGGATCGGATGGGAATAAGTCTCCAGGATCTATAGCGCATTGGGTCGAGGATCATCACAAAGATCAGATCAAAGCTACTCTGTATTCTTGGCACGAACAGCTATCGAAAAAAAACGCACGTAAAAGTACTCGATAGAGTAATTGTGTATGAGAAATTTAATCTCGCTTTTCGACGGTAGATGGCGCTGTACAAATTTCCCATACAAAATGACTTTATCGAATGTTTTTACGCGCGTAATTATTTTTGATAGCTGTTCGTGCTACGGGTAGAGATAATGATTAAACCAATGCACAGCACTAAATCACTCCAGTTACCGATTTTTTGTACTGACATTTAACGTAACTAAGCAATTTTTTCTATGTCTAATTATGGGATGGGTGACCATTTTTTATCTCAAACTTTTCCACACTTCTGTAGACGTTTTAGAGTTCATTGTCGCAGCTAGGTATATGTTTTAGAATTATTTTTCGCATTAATGTTTTGAGTAACACCAAAGAATGTTATTGATACAAACCTGATTGTAATTAAAAACATTTAGAACAAGATGGAGACCTCACGACTTAAAAATAAACATGTCCATTACACAATCGGACATGTTCGCAAAAGCACAATTATAACCGTACATCTCTTTATTGCTTAAGTTAAATCAAGTTGTGCAATGTATTTCGAGATTGAGGTGAAAGGTCAACTCTAACCAGTTATAAAGGCAAGTTGAAACAATGAGAAAGGTGGTCAGATCGGGATATTTAATACTTGGTTGAACTTAATATAGTGTTTCTTAAAGGATTCGCTTAGCTGATTGTCAAATGTCAAATTATATAATTACGCCATTTTGTGTAGCTCAGTGTGAAATGAAATATCTCTTTTTTATGCAAAACGGGATAGTGTGGCCTTTACTCTACCTCACCTGATGTTAAGTGATGATAAGGCCGATGGTGGAAGCGCACTACACCCGGAACCCTCACCACTGAGGAACTGGCTATCTTACCTCTAACTGCCAGAAGACAACAATTTTTAAATGGTTGTTATGGCGTCAGACTCGTGGTACCTAGCCAGGCGGATTTGAAATAAGCCTTACCACCAACCAAACCAAGTATATTATACCCCCCTGGGAATCGATCCCGGGACCCCTGCGTCTTACACGGGTGGGCGAACGACTAGACCACAGAGGCGTTTTTTTTGAGTAATCACATGCCGATGCTTCACTGCGATACCATGCGATCGCGGCTTAGCTCGCTACCTGAATGTCGCAGTCACCTCCAAGTAAAACAAATGCACGTTAGCTAATAGACAACCACGCACATTGCGGAGCATCCTGCGATGTATCGCTGCGAGGTATTCTTTGCAGCATACGCGGCAAGCTAGGAACCACAGCTGGCAACCCTGGCAGCCAAGATACTCTGTGGCATGCGAGACGCATTATGCGTAAACGTATTTTATTAAAACAGTGATTTTATTCAAGTTCTTAATACTACTTAGGAACTTTTACTAAACCAAGAATATAAAAAAGCCGGCCAAGTGCTAGTCGGACTCGCGCACAAAGGGGTCCGTACCAAAAACGGCAAAAAAATACTGTTGTTGTATGGGAGCCCCACTTAAATATTTTTTTAACTCAGATTTTAGTATATTTGTTGTTATAGCGGTAACAGAAATGCATCATGTGAAAATCTCAACTGTCTAGCTTTCACGGTTCATGAGATACATTCCGGTGACAGCTCTACTGCCCGTAGTAATAAGTTCCGCTTTTCTTTTCTTTAAAAATGAAATTTCATTAAGCAACATAGTAATCCTGATACCCACACACAATGACGAAATCCCTTTGCCTCGTATACAGACTGTACAGTAAAGTCCAACCGCAGATTCAAAATGCAATTCCAAAATGGCTTCCATTGCTGACACAGGCACATTCTAATTAAGCTCGCCTATTACATCCATTTATTGTTTTGATCTAAAATCTAGATTCTAGCTAGCTAGACCATTGGGCGTAATCGAATGTCAATTAGTCATTTTAGAGATGTTATTAAACTATTTCAGTACTTATCTGAATCGTATCGTGAATAAATTCGTTGGGTTGCTTGCACCTTTAACCATCACACCTTCTGATTTTCAAATTAGGATTTCTTTAAATTGGTTAATGTATTTTAAATTTATAAATTTTCTTAATATTTGACACCTATACATCCAGAAAAGCAGATAATTAGGTTGTATATTGCTCATTTTCCAACCTAATGCACTTGTGTTATGGAAATCAGAGACAATGTGAAATAATAGAAAAGTTCAGACCCAGCTCAGTACCCTTAGCAAGAACAGCTATCGAAAAAAGTAACGTGGATAAAAAAGTCTTTGCGATACAGTAATTTTGTATGGTTTTGTACAGCTCTATCTAGCGCCGAAAAGCGAAATAAAAATTTTCATAGATAATTACTCCATTGATTACTTGTACGCGCGTTTTTTTCTCTATTTTGTGCTAGGGGTACAGGATCGAATCCTAGACCTCAAATTTGGCAACATCATGAAAACCGGTGCTTAAGCCACTCGACCGCAGAAGTCGTCAGATAGGGACATCTGGCGGTTTTGAATGAAAATTTTAAAATATTGCGTCTATAGGTTATAGTAGTATAGAGGTTACATACATTGATGATTTTACAGAGATGACCGATTGAACCGTTCAATCAACCCTAAAACGCTGACGCATTTGTATGTCGTATCGTTAGCCCGTCGTACGAAGCTGTCTTTTGTTTCCGGTTTCCATTTTGTGTCGGTTTGGTCCTGCGCGCCGGATACACTCCATTTAAAATCTTTATATTGTGTCTAGAGTCTAGTGATACCTATTCAATGGGTTTAAGATACCTAGGTCTAGGTGTCGAATTAAGAAATATCTTTCGGTTTCCATTGCAGTTAATCTCTAAATTGTGAAATCTATTGATACCTGTTCAATGTTCAATTAGGTAGGTCTATTGCCTGCCTAGCATGACCGATTTATATCGCGTGATATAGCATTTTATCGACATTCAACTGTCAAATTCCTTTGTCTTTTTGACAGTTAAACGTGATAAAATGCTATATCACGCGATATAAATCGATCCTGCTAGGCAGGTTGGTGTCGAATTAAGACATGTCTTTTGGTTTTCAGGTTTTTTTAGTCCATTGTGATTGCGAGTGAATGGAAGTGAATTTGCACGATAACACTCATTGATAAAAATGAAATACTAAGAAAATATGGTTCTGTGTTGTGGGTCTTGCATTTGTTGTACAAATTATCTAAACCTACACACCATGAAATTGAAGTATGTATTTTACTGTTATACACAAGATTATAATTTACAAATTCAGTTGCTCTTCGTTCATTTGATTTACGCTCACTCACCAGATATTCATTTCATTCATACGCATTCTGTGTTGTTCCTAAAATGCCTATATACCTGTTAATTATTCTCGAATCGAACTGTTTAGCTCCGATTTTCGAGCTTTATCGATTGCAGGCCAACGCCGGTATAATCGAGACACATCACATCGTTATTCCCGTTGAATTCGTTTGCTTCGATTCGGACGATTATTACTGATGGAGTCCACACCGCTACGAGCTATGTGGTTTGGACACAGAACGTAACTATATGCGTTGAGTAATTTTAAAGAGGATTTTTAACGCCACTAATTCAAAGAACATTTGACAAGAGTACCTATTTGGAAATACTTATTTATACAGTATATTCAAATATTGAATACGAGAATTAGGTCTCGTTTAGTTAAGACTCTCAACAATGATTCAAATCATAAAAATTTTAACGTCACAAATTCACTTACCTCAAACAAGAATCAAATCCGCATCCGAAGGGGTTTAAAATTTTAGTTAATACTTGAGAAGACCAATGAAGATGATAATAGCTAAGATATAATATAAAAACAGATAGTTATTCTTACACAATAATTATAGAACAATAAATACAGAACAATACACTTTAATATAAATGACAAAGAATAGAAATAACAAAGAAGTTAAAAAAAGGTTGTTCATTAACTTACTCAAAAATATTTTCATCTTAGACGCTTTTTTTTTCATTTTCACAACTTTGGTGTGGGTGTGATTAATTAAGGATTCTAGACTAAATGAAAACCTTTTTCTACAAACAAACATTTTTAAATTAAATATTAATGGAACTCAAACACATTTAGATCTTCATTTGATTTCATTGTTTACAAGAGCTTGCGAAACAATCAGATATTGGTGAACTTCAATTGTAATGCAAGCTTGCTGTTTCGTTAGATTCAATTTTGTAATGCAAATATTGTTTTCATTGTTTGTTTTAGAAAGCACCAGAATGCGCTAAGCCAAGTTTTTGAAGTATGTCGGCTTTAGATTGTTTTCTTTACGGTTTTGCTTCTAAAAGAGAAAACAGGTTTATTTATTTTATTTTGATTATACCTAACTTGAATTACGTCTTTACAACGATCTAAAAGAGCGTTGTTTAACTTGTGATTGAGGCTCCTTGCCTTTTAAACTTATTAAATTGATTATGTAAGCTTAATATTGATTAATTTGAGAATCTTATATATCAAGACTGAGACGTTTAGGTGGTTAAGAATTAACGTGTTTCGAAAATAATTTACTCCGCGTTCTCACGGAGCGATTTTAGTTGATCAATTTATAATCGGTCAACAAAATATGTTCGCTCGCGATTTGAACTTTAAGACGGGCCAAAATAGCAAGCGATTTAACAGTTGATCGACTGGAATGGAATCGCCTCATGAGAACGCGGTATTTTATCTTTAAGTTTAAAGACATGAAAACTGTTTGTATTGCAAAGGAAAACCTTAATCATAGGCAATGGCAGGCATTATTATTTATTTTGTGATAATACAAGCTCTACCCTTAGCTCGAACATCTATCGAAAAAAACGCGTGTAAAAGGAGTAGAGGAATTATCTATGGAAAATTTCATATCGCTTTGCGGCGATAGATGGCGTTGTACAAATTTCTCATAGAAAATTACACAATCGTTTTTTTACGCTTATCTTTTTCTCGATAGATGTTCGTGTTACGGGTACTGAGCACTCTTTAGTAGGTTATAGAAAAAAATTAAAACACGGTGTGTTCTTCTTCTTATTATTTTTGGTTTAGCAATCTATTCTCCTCTTTAAGGAGTAATTTTTGCCAGTGTCAAGTGTTGAATAGTTCAGTGGTAGGTGTTTGTTTCAGTTTACATTGTGTGCATCGCATTTCAATGCTGCTTGGAGCATTTGGCACCAAATATATTAAGACAGTTTACTCGGTCAGTTCTGCTGAGGTAGCCACCACTACAAGTAATAGTCTCAGCATCACACAACTAAGCTCGCACCTATTTCATTTATCCCACATATTGTTCAGATGTTCAGTTGCTTAGACACTTGTACCACAAAACTGCACCAATTTTCAGACACAATATCAACTATGAATCAATTTGCAAATAATTAAAATGGTCACCGAACCGATCTCGACAAAATGGCGCCAAAAACTCCCTACCGGTGTGTTACATTCTAAGCCCGCCATCTCCAGGGCTTGGGGAATGGGGACAGTCACAAACATGGTGATTTGTGCTCCAGCCGCCTGCTATTTTGTGCGGCTGTCCCCGGATGGGGAACGCCATACTAATCACTCGCGGGTTTACGCGAATTAATGAATTTCATATAACCAGCTACTCTCAATTTTGTATTAAAACTACCAGTGGAACTTACCGTCAAAAGTGGCGCTGTTAAAACGAAGTCACTGTTGTAGCACTATTATTTTATTTTGCGGTACTGCATACAAAGGGTTAAAAACCTTTTTTTCAAAATGGTTCGGAAATTCCGCCAAGTGACGCCTGATTCAATCAAAAAGCTCACGAGTAAACCACTCGATAGTTTTGAAGCTAAAAGCGTAGATTTGAACGAGCTGAGAGAGAAAGCTTCAATAAAGCACTTTTTTTATGCACAACGAAACTCACGGGATAGAGCTTGGACTTCACCTGATGTTAAGTGACGATAAGGCTAAAGGTGGAAGCGCACTACACCCGGAATCCTCATTACTGAAGAACTGGCTATCTTATCTCTAACTGCCGGAACTTTTTCAACAATTTTTAAATTGTTGTTATGGCGTCAGACTTTGGTAAGATGGTGGTAGCTAGCTAGCCAGGCGAACTTGAAATAAACCCTACCACCGACCAAAAGGCTGTTAAAAGTCAAAATCAGTCAAGTAGGTACTTCGCCGCGCCGGCAAAATTTATACAAAATGTTTAGCAATTTTTTGACATTGTTTCTCATTTATGTTCCCATTTCTCTATTGAGATTTAAAATCACAGGATTATTGAGTAAGATTCCAAATTACTTTCGATTGTCGACTTTTAAGGTGACTGAACTTCTAAAGAAACTCTAAACCCTTGTAAAAATATTTTATACCGCATAATGATTCATAGAAATGTTTCCAGCTTAAGGTTTAACCCTTTCAGACGGTATAATCTAGAAATGGTCAGTTATACCCCGCGAAAGGAATCGCACAGTGAGCCGATTTAGTACCTACGTGACTATTCTGGTGAAATAGGTTGATTTGTTAAAAATATGTTTTTTTTTATCTAATGAAAAATTGAATTTGGAAAAGCCTTCGACAGAAAACGAGACAAATTTGATCAAATTGTTTATTTTACCGTTTGATTATTTATAGGTATTCAAATGAATTATTTTTTTATAAAGGTAAATTACTTTTGTCAAGAGTTTAATAAGTATTAAAATAATACTCGAGAACTAAAGTATGATTCTAAAATATCATTCGGCTGTCTTAAGACGATAACACACGACCTGACCTCAACCTGAACTCAACTCAATCTCACCTCAACTGTAGCACACCTTGAAATACATCGCTTACAATTTTGAGTCTTATGACACATTAATAAGCTCCTGTGTAATGTATAGGTAAGTTTGGGATGAGTTCGGGTTGAGTTTGAGTTGAGCACGGGGCGTGTGCAGTTGCATCGACAAAATTTAATGGAGCTTATTAATGTGTCATAATAAAACTCAAAATTGTAAGTAAGTGTTTCAAGGAGTGGGCTGCGGTTAAGTTGAGTTTGAGTTGAGTTCGGCTTGGGGTTAGGTCGTGTGTTATCGTCTGAACGCAGCCTCATTTTTATCCAGAATAAGTTATTAACGCCATTGCAAAAAAGTGCTTCACCGGAATCTATAGAAAGAATATACTCTCAGCTCAGATAACATACCCATTTCACTGTCAGCTCAGTACAGTACGTGTTTGGGGTTAATGAGCCAGAAATGTACTGAAAAGTTTCGCGAAAAAGCTAAGCAATGAACATGGTGGCCAAATTTTTGATGGGTATCACAATGAACACTGATGATATTTGTGAAATGGATGACCGCATGCTTAAGACAGATCAGAAAAAGCAAATAACGAAAGCGAAGCACACTAATTGGAAACCGCTTGTCTGTTCAGCAATAGTTTTAACTATTTGGCTTTACAATCTTTTTTCAAAAGGAGACTCGGCCTTTTATCCTGCAGTTGTATACTTTTTTTAATTTTTTTAATCCGGGTTCATAAACTTTAAAACTTATTAGTCTGTGGTATCAAAATCAACCGAATGACAGATCAATGTCAAATCGGAAGTGAAATTGACATTTCGTTTTCTTAATGAGGGGTTTTCAAAATGACAAAAAACTGTAGGCTCGATAGATGGCGTTGATAAAAATGTATGTGTCAATGTGATTTTTTTAACTAAGCTTCGAAGAGTACTCAGCTAGTCAGGTAGATGTTACCCTAATATGATTGCGTTTACTGTGTCTTTGGTAGAGGCCGTTTAAGCAAATTTTGACACTTCTCTTTCCATCAACGCCATCTAGTGAAGCAAATAGTTACTATTTGTATTTTTTAAATGTCTCTTTGAAAAGCCTTCATTTCGAAAAAAGGAAAAGAGTTTATGCAGCCACGTTTTCACAATTCATAGTCACTTTTCTGCTCTTTGAAAATTGAATGTGGATAACGAAACGTGTTTCAATGACTCGTTGTTTCCATATCAATAATTAAGTATTTAAAAAAAATAGTATATTAAATTAAATAACTTTTTTTTGCATGTAGACAGAACTTGATAAATTGGCAAATATTAATTTCAATCGTATACAAATTAAGCAATTTTTCTATGGCAAGTGCCGGTTCTCCTTTCTTCATTATAACACCAATCAAATGCAAAGATTACATGAAAAAAGTGATAAACGACTTAAAGTTTCAAAAGTCGTTAACGTCTATATCTCTACAATTTATGAACTTTAATAATTCTACTTAAAAACTTATTTCTTTTATATCTAATGGAGTCAAAACAAATTTACGACTTAAATAACTCAGTAATATTTTATTTTACTAATAATTTTAACGTCATAGGTATCTAAGACTTTTTTCTTCAAGTTTCTGCAATACAATGCAACCGCCAGCGCCTCTAACGATACCAATAAACTTTTATTAGAATTTTGAACCGCGATCCCTAAAAATCTTATTTATTTTACAGGTAAACGATATTGAACTTTAAGTCTCAAGAAATAAAGTTGAATTTACGTTTTTTGTTTAGCAAAAGTGTAATTGAATCCTTGTGATTGGATAAATATACACACACATGGATTGCATTAAGTTTATCGTGGAAAGCGGTATTATTTTCCGAGAAAATTGCTTTTTATTGTCACTCAAAGTACATTTTCTTTGTGAATTTATGAACTAATACTATTCGACGTGTATACAGTTACAATTTATTATTGCATTGACCTTCACAATAAGATATTTTGTATAAAAAAATAGTTTTGTCTGAGCTTAGCTCTGAATATCAATTACGATTGTAATTTATTTTATACTAGCTGACCCGACAGACGTTGTCCTGTCTTAGTGATGAATATTGAATTCGAATTTGTACAATTAATGAAAAGTTGGGTTCAGAGCTATTAGTAGCGTTCCCGTTTCCGTTCCCGTTTACTTCAACAGCTTCATGCAAAAGACAATATGGATGATAAATTTTACAAAATGCGCCCCACGTTTTTAGGTTTAAAGTTTCTATAGGTGGTGGTATATGGATATAAATATTTACAGAGGAATTTATTTTATACTTTTTAGTATGTTTTTACCATTCCGTTTAAAAACGTGTTTTTCAAAAAGATTTTTTTTTAGTAAATTTTACATATTGTATATATAGATAAGGTAAAGCTCCGGCATGTATTGCATTGCTATGCCGCTTATCAAAAACTTTAGAGGACTAACTACGTTTATAATTTACATTTACAATTTTACATACACCAAGTAAAATATACCAAGTTTTTGGTGGGGTAAATGTACATACCTATCTTTTAGTTGCTTTTAATGCTTATTGATAAGTTGTACGTTTAGTCTAGTCTAGTCATCAATTTATAAATCACTAGCTTCCGCGTGGACATTCGGAAAATCCCTAGGGAATCTTTGACCGGGATAAAAAGTATCCTATGAGCCTAGTTTTAACCCAGGCTGTAAACAATCAGTGTGTCAAATTTCATCCAAATATGTTCAGCCGTTTTCGCCTAATTGAGGAACAAACATCCAAAACTTTCACATTTATAATATTAAAAGGATTGCAGAGATTCAATCATTTTTTTTTATCAATAAGATTGTGAAGTGAGCATGTTTCTTGATATTTGTATGAAAATAACGTGGTGACCCGTTTTCTTTGCGGCCCAGTGTATATTTTACTTACACTTTTACAGAGCAACTCGTCAAAGTTTCAAATAAAAAATCAATGCAAAAAAATCTACGGCTATGGAAAGAAACTATGTAGTAGTAAACAGGAAACTCAGGAAAGGGAACCTAATAATTATTTTAATTATTTTCATATAATAATTTGATCTGTCCCATTCTTGTCCGTAACTGAAGGACTATATTTCAGGGGTGCCCTGAAAGAGGATTCCCGTTAATTATAATTGGACTTTCGGTATGAATTAAATTTAATTACGCTTCGAAGTAGTGGTTAAAGCGATTTAAATCGATGACGGAATAATTAAGCTAGTTGTTTTCATATCTACTCGCGTAGCACGAATATCTATCGAGCAAAATATCGCGCGTACAAAAACGCACCATACAAAACTACTCTATCGAATGCGATAGAGTAGTTTTGTATGGGAAATTTGTACAGCGCCATCTAGCATCGAAAAGCGAATTGAGATTTTCCATAGAAAAAAAATTACGTGTTTGAGTACTTTCACGCGCGTTTTTTTCTCGATAGCTATTCGTGCTAAGGGTACAGCTATCGAAAAAAAAAACAACGCGCGTAAAAACATTCGATAAAATAGTTTTGTATGGAAAATTTATACAGCGCTATCTACCGCCGAAAAGCAAATTGAGATTTTCCATAAAGGCTTACTCTATCGAGTACTTTACGAACTTAGAATAATTTACACCTAGAACGATAATTCTCTACAAAGTGCGATGTCGAAAGTGAGGCAACTAAAACAGCCAAAATGGCGCCGTTTTCAGATTTTTACTGTCCATTATTACATAATCATACCCAATAAGTACAAAACAGTTTCAATTTCCCTACCTTAAAGAGATTAATTATTATATTATTGTACTTTAGTTACGATTAGTTAACGTATGAAGGATATAAATCTGAAAACTGAGCCATTTTGGCTCAGTATAAGTTGCCTCACTTTGCATACGCGGACACGGCTTCTAGGTGTAATTATTCTAAGTTTACGAATAATAAAAATACCTTATACCTAGATAAGGAACACAAAAAAAATACTTAGTTATGTATGTACTTATAATATATAATATAATATAACGAATTAATAAATCCTTTTAGAAGTAAGTATGTGTAAAGATCACATATCTTTCAAAAAATCAAGCCAGACAAAATGAAAACAATAGATTTTCCATTATTGTCCGGCCTCATGCGGCCACTTGGCGGAACTTGACAGGCTGATCGTACTCGATCACGTTTGTTAAGCAACGCTCAGTCCGGCTAGGTGTCGGATGGGTGACCGTTAAGTGGCATTACAACTGAGTGCTTCCGTGCTTCGGAGGGCACGTTAAACCGTCGGTCCCGGCTGTTGTCATCTGATAACAGTCGTTAAGCCAAGTTAGAGGCCTTACAGGCGGCTTGATAAACTCTAACACCAGAGGTGGCCACTATCCCTCATTCGATAAGAAAGAAGAAAGATGCGGCCACTTCACTGTTAATGAATTGGAATTAAAAAAAATATTATTTTTAGGGTTCCGTACCCAAAGGGTAAATTTTTTTTTTTTTTTTTTTTTTATTTATTTATTTATTATCAGGCAACAATGGCCCATAGATACATACCTTAAAACTAAAATATAATATATATAGACAATTTTGTTAGTAAATATAACTTAATATTACGTTAGTATAAACTCAATTTGGCACTTTCTGTGTCAGTTCGGTGGCACAAGGCACAAGGTAAAAACGGGACCCTATTACTAAGACTCCGCTGTCCGTCTATCTGTCTGTCTGTCGGTCTGTCTGTCTGTCTGTCTGTCACCAGGCTGTATCTCATGAACCGTGATAGCTAGACAGTTGAAATTTTCACAGATGATGTATTTCTGTTGCCGCTATAACAACAAATACTAAAAACAGAATATAATAAGTATTTAAGGGGGGCTCCCATACAACAAACGTGTTTTTTTTGCCGTTTTTTGCTCGATATTAATAACGACAACAGGTAGACAGTTGAAACTTTTACAGATAATGTATTTCTGTGGCCGCTATAACAACAAATACTAAGTAAAAACATAATAAAATAAATATTTAAGGGCGGCTCCCATACAACAAACGTATTTTTTGCCGTTTTTTGGTACGGAACCCTTCGTGCGCGAGTCCGACTCGCACTTGGCCGGTTTTTTATTTTTATACCTTAAAATTAGAATCCATTACTTATTCATCATCCCAACATCATCCCAATTTTTTTCTGAGAATGATTACCTACCTATATCGATATTTTTTCACTTCCACCTTCCACCATCCCTAATGCCAAGTTCATTGTCAAAATTGTCTTTGCCCCCTTTTTTATTATAGCACGATCTGCATGTGATGACGCCATAGAAAGGTCATTTGAAGGTTAAAGCTTTTTATTGAATATCTTTAAAAATATTGACTTATTTTAAAATTTAATTAGTCGACATTGTACCGAAAGCTTATTCCTCGAAATGATTTTGAGATTTCCGGTCGCGTATTGCCATACTGTATATCAGTACAGACACCCATAGTCTGTACTCGATCACTTTGTGCTGTGCAATGCTGAAGCAAACTGCGTATGAGTACAGACCAATCTGTATAAATATACAGTTTGCTCGCATATTTCTAAAGCAAAATATGAACTTTTTATTTTGTAGGTAGGTTGCCTAATATTTAAATTGATTTCGATATTTGACTATTGAAAAAAATAAGTAGGCAAATAAAATATTACCTAAAATTACTGTAATTTGTTTTGTCGGTACAAGACTACAAGTAGAAGAATAATAGTTGTATTATTTGTTATTGAGATAAATAATAGAGAAATATTATAAGAAGGTAAGTTACAATTTTTTTTATTTTAAATAAAATCTGATGTGTCTTTGCATTTGGTTGATATTTCGATATTTATTGACACATCTCTTCTACTTTGAATGCGGCCTTTTTCTTTTGTCATCCCTCTGTTTTCCGAAATCTCTTTGTAACCGATGTTGGCTGAACGCCTATTTTTATCTTAGAACGCCTATATTTATTTGGCTTGCTCTACTGTTTCAATATAACATAGATATAAAATTCAATTTTCTAATTATCATTAAATTTTTTGTCGATGTGTCAATTTGTAATACTTCAGACAAGCGATAAATTTGTAATTTCCGATTATTTATTTCTATTTTCAAATTTTCCTAATTTTGTATGAAGCGTTTTCGGCGGGTGCTGCTGCGCGCTAACTTCAAGTAACTATATCACGAGAAAAAAACGCAAGAGAAAAGTTTTAATATTACAGTTAATTTTCTCACGCATTATACTTTTCACAAAGATTAAAAAAAAATTGATGCATATTGCCTATTACTATGTCAGATAAAACCAGGGGGCTAATTGTCTAATTTAAAAATCCATCGCAATCGCTTTCATTTGACAGATGGATGTGACACGTTGCTGCATTTCTTTGGTAAGTTTTTATTCGTGTCAAAAAGAAGCATCAATGTATTACATCCTGAAAGCGATTTTGAAATTAGACAATAGAAAGGCAGGTGCGTTGAGTTGATGAAACAGCGACAGAATCTTAAAAATAAATTTTCGCCGCTATTTAAATTGACACTGGAATAGAAGTCTCCAGAAACAAAAATATTGCTTCTGAATCTTAACTGAGCATTTTTTCTATTTTCTAAGTTATACGTGGAAAATTTATTTTCAATAAAACTTAATGTTTACAGTATCTTTCGCTCGTACCTTGCTTGAGGACATTTACAACATGCAATATCTACAAACACTGTATAAAAACTTTCAGAGTCGCTTTTGGATTAAAGTTTATACCTAGTCATTTAAATTAGCCTCTAAATCTAATACTATGAAGCATAATGCATTTCAATAAAAGCGAGAGTGCATATCTACACTCCATGTCTACACTCACATGTATTTTGCTCATACTGAAGCATGCCATTCTACATACCATAGCAGCTTGAATTGTCTGTACTCGTATGTGTTTCGCTCTTACATATTAGAGCAAACTGTATTTTAGTTCAGACACTCTCTGTACTGACATGCATTATGCTCTCCAGCTACAAGAGCATATTGCGTGCGGTTTCAGAGCAGCGCCTGTCTGTAGTAGTACACAGTATGGCAATACGGTCATGTTCAAAAAGTTAGCAAAGCCAATTAAATATTGTTTTTCATCTTTAAGAATTTGATTATATGAACAATTAATATAAATACATGCAACACCTACAAATTAAATAAAAAGAATAAAGTGTAAGACAAGCAATCAATTGGTGAATGTACGAAAAAACATCGATATGATGGTACGATCAGCAACTCGCGTGCTTTAACAATTTGCAGGAAGAAGGGAAGTAACCGATTTCTGGAAGTGTTATAGATAGTACCTATCGTTAAAACAGTTTAAACATCAACAATTTCCCACATATACGGAGGTATATAAAACAAGCAATGCTTGTACCAACAAACCTTTTAGTCGATATCGATTTAATTGTTTGATCACCACTACCACTCAACACGTGGAATTCCAATTTGGCCCGGATAGGATGACGGAGGTGTAAAACAAACGAAGCTGGTACCAATAAATTGCGTTTGGTAACATCGGCTAAATGGTCCATCTCAAATTGCTTTTTAATTAACCTGGTGTGGCCAAGCCTTTGTTATTCGATTTTGGTATCACGTTGTGAAAGCATCATTTTTTTACCCTGTGGCATAAAGTCTATCCATAGACCTACCTGCCACCTACCACTTACTTCTTTCGGTGGCTCAGCGGCTCAAAGACCTCCCATCACTGATTCCATATTATTAAAAAAAAACAGGTCAGTGCCTCACAAACTACAGCTCGTCAAAACAACTGCATAAAATTCAAGATCAACGCACTTGTTGGAATAAAAGTATTCATGTCGCACTTTCATTACACCCTAGAAAAAGATGAATGCGCATTAAAATTTTAGCTGAATGATTTAGCAATTCGACAACAGATGGCGTTAGGTGTATTATGAAATGACAAACTGGCAACGTGCTTATTATAATTATTTCTTTTGCGATTTAAATAAATTGTAAAGTAAGAAATTTATGATTTTTATGAACATTATTCATTTTGTTTTTGATAAAAGTAATCGGTTTCAAACCAATAAATAATAAGTACTTACCTTTTTTTTCTATTTTTTACAAATTTAAAATTCTCATAATATAAGTAAGTAGAAAATTATTAAAAAATAGGTTAATTAATTCACAAAAGAATATATTATAATAATTTTTTCTTTGACAAAACGACCTAAGTGCTAATTTTAATTAATTGGAGACCAAAATATTTTAAAATAAAAAAAAACAGTAAAATACCATTAACAGAGGAACACCTCAAACAAAAGGCAATAACATCCTTAATTCAAACGAGGCGTTTCTTCAAGCTTTTGTGCCATTTTCGCCTCACCTCGGTAACTCAACACGCGCAGAGCTCAAACGGCATAATAGCTTATTATTCGGACCAGCGTGTAATATTTCAATGCTTAATATTTTCAAAATTAACAATATAATTGGGCACTCAGGCTTGCTTGTGCACAATACACACTTTTAAACATCTGGTATGGGAAAGGGCGGATATACCAAGCTGAGTTCAATAGAGACACAATCCCAAAGGCATATTTAGTTGCGTGGAACAACGACACAAAATCTGTTTTACTTGAAACGAAACTATATTTTAAGTTTTTGATAATACGGTCTACATTTCCTTGTTCGAGAGATGTCAGCTAATTCGTTTACTGTCCTCCACAATAGTGCATCTGAGCATCCCTTACAAACGAATTCAAAAAAGCCGCTAGTAGCAAAATGTAGTAAGGGCGTTTTGATTTTTTAAAAAGGACTTTAAAGCGTTGTTTTTTGAAATTAATTTGGTTTGTATTTTTTTGTAAAAGCTTCCTTACCCTTTGTTAGGGCTAGTCGTAGCGTGTAATTAGTGATTTCGTGAAATTACTAGGTAAATAGTTGGGTTACTGTATTGCAAACTGTTGCGTCTCGGTTACGCCTTCTATAATTTTATTGTTGTTATTATTTGCTGCGACATTTTTTTTTATAAATTATCACGTAACCTTTGTACATTTGTAACATCTGTTAAGTATTTTTATTGCAAATGGCGCTCAATAAACTCTGAAATATAACCTTCATATAAAAAAATATCTGTTTGAGAATATTTATTTAGAAATCGTATAAAATTCGATTTACCGTGTCAGTTATTTAATTTAACTCGCTTTTGATTAATGATCCAAAGCTTCGTATTTTCAGATAAAAATATTGTGTAAAAAAAGAGTCTTTTTTTAGGTTTCTTATAAAATTTAAAGCGTAATGTAGGTAGGTATGTACATTTCTTTTTGTAGTTTTATTCAACTATTTTGTTATGACTTGTAAAAGTAGGTACCTACTTTCAGCTCCTGAAGTATTTAATTTAATAGTAATAGTAAAATAAACTTTTAATTCAACTTTCTTTACTTACGCTTATGAAAGTTCTTTGACTAAAAGGTTGACTTAATATTTATTATGATTTTGCCACTTTGACCTCTAAGGGTGTATAACAGCGTTAAGGTTTTAGTCTAGACATGTTTTGAAAGAAATAACTTAAGACATCTTATAATATGCTACTTGTGGTGCTAAAATAAAAATGCTTTCATTTAATTTCTGATTCTTGAAACACATAAAGTTATAATAATTGCCGTAAAATGGCGGCGAAATGTAAATTTAATTTGAAATTATTTCCGAAAGTTTTGACAAAAGGATTCCTACCAAATATCTTTTGGTCCGCAGAAGAGTTTTGTGAAATGCCTTCTTTGGAAGGATTGTGAATGTTTAACATACTTGAGTCTTTTTAATTATAGATTTAGGCGGGTTTTAAACATAATGTCTTCTTTATGGAATTTTAAAGAAGTTTCATTTTCCATGCTAACATTTTCTTAATTTATTTAACAACCATGAACGCTATTGTTTTAAAACTTTTATGTATTAGTGTCTAAACACTAAGATAACGTATGCCACTGGGGTTAAGCGAAAAAATGGTGGTCCTTCCATACTAACTAGACAGCACAACTATTATATATTCTGTGGTATTAGTATGGGCACGTACATTTTTTTGTAATTTTTCGACCTATGTTTCTTTGGCAAAAATGTTTAACAAAATGACGGTGTATAAAATTTTAGAGTAGCCCTGCCTGACAAGAATTGTAACCATCACTTATGTTGTGTAACCACTACTAACTTATTTACATGAACTCTTTACGACTTGTTTTACGCTAAATTATTATTAGGATTTTTTTAACCCACCATTGACCGACCCTAAACTTGCAGATCAAATGCGCTGTTTGTGGCGCTAAGCTCCTGCGTCATACGTCTAGTGTAGAAAATGAAGCGATCTTTTGTATGGAGACCCCAACATTAAATCCTGTTCGATGAAACTTTGCAGGGATGTAATATAGTATGAACCAAAACCTATGTACAAATATCCAAAAATATAAAAAAACGATTTGGATTATTTAAAAAATATGTTTCATTTATGATACTTTATCATACTGTAAAGTTTCGTCTACTGAGGATACTGTGGGGGTCCAATAATACCTTCCTTTCCTACACTAGTCATCAAGCTCTTCGATACTTGCTGTTGCAAACTCCTTAGATTAATATCTTTTTAATTGTCTTTGGTATTTAAGAATGATAATATTAAATATCAAATAAAAAAAAGTTGTTCACACGCATGGTGAGCTCTTCCCTTTAGCTATCGAAATTATTCTTACACACTTGCTTTGACTTTTTCTGATAAACAGATTTTTATTGTATAGAGTTGTTGACTGTACCTACCTAGTACCCAATTAGTTTTATCTCAACTCGAATTCCGACGTCCGTACTTTTAATTTGAATGATACATTTAATGTCATAACGAGGTTATTAATATCCCTTCAACCTGGGATGCCATGGGAAGATGCCACAACAAAGAACTGAACCCGTGACCACAGGGGGTCCACGTCCTTATCTCCCATTCGTACCCATTTTATGGCGCACTAAACTTTTATATTTGTTTTAAGTTTTTTTTATAATTTGTAACGTCGTTTTAGGGTTAGCGGTTTTAATATTTTTTTCTGACTGTCATCGAGACCCTTTTTTGGATTATTCTTTATGTTAAATTATGGTTTTTTATCGGCTTTTGTTGAATGAAATTATGAATTGCAATATAAAAAAATATATTGTTATGTTTTTGTTAAAGCCCTCTGAAGAATAAATTGAGACACTGCTAAATTCGTTCATTCGTAATTCGAAGTATACGAGGGTGGTTTGATAAGTCCATGACTTTGAAAAGAAGAAACACTTTTTTTTCATAATTTATTTTTGTGTCATAAAAAGAAACTCCTTAAGGCATCTTTACACTACATTTTTTTTAATTCGGCAAAAGATTATTACTTTTGGAAACAAAAAGCTCAAGCGAGTTGTAACTTTTCTTAATGACCCTGTTGACCCTCTCGGCGGCACTCATGACATCAAAACTCATCGAATGAAGATGCGAATCCTTCCTATTCTCTAGATTCAACCCCAGTGAGATATTTTCTCCTACCAAACATGAATAAATGTCTTGATAAATGTCTTGGCGGGCAAAGATTTTCATCAAGCCAAAAGGTGATGTCTGAAATGGGCCCTCATTTCAGTTACCAGTTTTCAGGCGATGAAACAAAAAAATAATGGGTTAAAGAGGTAGGAACTTCGTTGGACTGAATACGCAGAGCTACAATAAAATTATTTACAGAAATAAAACAAAATATTCCGAAAAAAAGTCTTTCTTCATTAAAAAGTCACGGACTTATCAATCCACCCTCGTATATCATAATTTATTTGGCGTATTGTTTTTGTTTTGTTTTTCATTATCTTAGTTTGTTAAAAAAGGGGTAAGTTTAAAGTGGAGTCGTATAGAATCAAAACCGGTTATCTGTCATTTTTCTTAAAAATCCTTAAAAAAATCACTTATTGATATAACAGCATTGAAAAGTTAAATTTAGTTATGTTAGTATTAGCATAGTAGGCCCAACACTTTTTCTAGCCTATATTAACGACCTGTGTGATCTACAGCTTTGTGGAGGAAAGGTTTATATGTACTTTTGCTGACGATACCTCTCTCTTTTTTAGCGGATCTACCTGGAATGAAGCATTTGAAAATGCTCAAAAGGGTCTTGACAAGGTTACCGATTGGCTAAAGCGAAATATGTTGACGTTAAATATCACTAAAACTAAATATATCGCGTTCGCATTAGTAACTTCTCAGCTGCCATCAGATAATTTTCAATTAACTGCTCATGAATGCATCCATGACCATGCGTTGTGTTCTTGTCCTACACTTGGAAGGACCAGTAGTGTAAAACATTTGGGTGTCATCACTGACCAAACTCTCACCTTCAGACAGCATATAAACTCCCTCGTACCCAGATTACGGAAGCTCATCTATATCTTTAAAACCCTCAAGCACGTAGCGGACCGCAAAGTTATCAAGATGGTATACTTTGCGCTATGCCAGTCACTATTGGAGTACTGTATTGTGGTATGGGGTGGTGTTGCAAAAACTGATCTCCTCGAAGTAGAGAGGGCACAACGTGCTATTCTTAAAGTGGCCGCTGGTCTTCCTTTCCGGTACCCTACAGTAGACCTCTACAGAGAGTGGAAAGTACTCACAGTCAGACAGACCTACATTCTGAACACCATCTTAAAAAAACACACTCAGTTGAACTATGATCCAGCGGGGCTACTCAAATGGCCACTTTACTATTCGTTCGCTAACTTAAAAATTAAAAATAAGCCATAAACACCAAAATAACGTGTCGTAGGCTTGTCAATTCTGTACAATACAACAATGTCTGTGATTTACATAAACTTGCGACATCTGACTTGATCATTAATTGCTTATTTTTAAGATTTAAGTTAGCGAACGAATAGAAAAGTGGCCATTTGAGTAGCCCCCCTGATTTGTTAAAGTACAAGCGTAGAAAGGGCACCGTTTGTCAAACTCTTTCTCTAAGGACAGCTACCTCACACAATTTCTTTGTTTTCATGGGCAACTACCTTTATAATAAGTTAAATGGGATTCTTAATATCTATCCCCTCCCCAGAGCCAGATGTAAAGTAACGATCACAAACTACTTAAAAGAACAGGACTACGAAAATACTGAAAGTTTACTTATTCCTCTAAAATAAAAATGTAAATTACCTTCTGCACACATAAACAATAATAAATACTTACTTAAATATATAAAAAAAAACAAATTATAAAATAAAAACTTAATGAATAACATTGACTTCTCCTTTCGACTCCTTTCGACTCGAGTAATATCGGCAAATATAATAACATTGGCTCATTATACACTCACACATTACACAATCACACACACTTACACACACAAGCACTCATACACACACAACCACAAAATTCTGCTACATTTAAAATGTTTATTAAGATTTTTTTTTTCTTGCAACAATTAATACCACCTATGAGGACACATAGGTCTACAAATGCGATTAACTGAACACATTTTGTATCCTTTTGCGGGGGTGGCCTGGTGACCTGTGTAACCGGTTTTCTTTTTAAACCTATTGCGGGCACCAGCTTCTCACACTTCAGGTCTACATGTACTCAAATATTATGTTCTAGTCTTAAGCTGCCTATTGTGAGAAGAATAAATGATTTATTTATTATTATTGTATCTCGGCTGGAAACTCTCGGGACGAAGCCCGGTCCTTTTGCCAGGCTTGCGTGGGGACATGGGTCCAACACGTAGAGGCCCTTTGAGACTGTTTTAATATAATGTGAAGTGTGTGATGCACATGCCGGGATCCGCTCCCCACTACACGCAAAAGTGCGCAGACGGAAGCGGACCCCGGCAGGTACATAGACTATTGCGAGTGTGAGAATACATAAAAATAAATAAATGGGCTATTGGATGAAAGGATAGTGGGTTGGAATACTGGGCTATGGGGTGAGATTACGGACTTCCGCCTTTTCCTACATCTCACAAACTCGAACCGTCGGCGGAAGGTGGCTCGCCGCCCGCTAGATGGGCACCCCAAACTGGTCAGCAATCGCCGACCGGGGCGCAACACCGGCGCGGGCAACTCAGGGTGTAGAGAGGTGTACACCGCTTTCTACCCACTGTACAAGGGACAGTGTGCCAACTCGCGTCTTACGCATGTTTCACTTCCACCCTGCGAGCGTATAGCTCTAACGACTCCACCCTGGACGGCCGCTTAAGGCGAGCCAGGGGTGGGAGTCCGCAGGCCCCCTTGGGGCCCACCCCTGCTGCGGGGACGAGGGCCTGGATCGACTCCCGGGAGCACTCGGGTCCGTGGTGTCGCTACTCACCAACAGCTCGCCACAAGCTGCCCTGCGGGCTTATTATTATTATTATTATTATTATTATTATTAAATTAAAACGTCATCGACCGTTTATTTAGCTGATTAAAAATCAAATGCGGCCATCTCCCCTCGTAAATTGAATAATTGCAGATCTCGTGTTAGAATCAATATCTTTCATACCAAAAACCACAATATTCTGCCGCAAATTAGTAAAATGACAGATAGGTAAAGTACAGTCAGTGGCACGAATCATGAAATCGAGTGGGGATTGCGCGGAACGCGTATTTTGGGCATGCGTTGCGGTGAGGGGCGCGGGCGGCGGGAGAGGGGCGCGCGCTTTTGGTCGCTCACAAGAGCACATGCGCGAACTTATCCCCACTCCGTCGAAAAATTTTCATGATTCGTGCCACTGACTGTAGCCGGTTTTCATTTATACGACTTTGGTCAAATTAATAAATTTTAGTATTTTTAATTTTAGTAAATTGTTTGTCATATTAAAATCAAAGCTAATTTAATATTTTTTTTTGTTGCAGGTAATAATTACTACAAGAACACTAAAAAAATATGACAGAAGAATACGGTTTGGTTAATTGAATTTTGTTTTGAGACTAAAATTGTAATAAATTCAAAACCAATCAACAAAACAACAGTGGATTAAAGGTAGGTACAATTTCAGTGAAATTTCAGGCGGATTCCTGGAGGTAGTCCATTTTGGTGAAACGATTCTCGAGTGAATTTATCTTTGAATAGATTTTGTCCTGCAAAGTCAAAATCTGAAACATAGTGCAGAGTCTAAAGCAGAGTAACTTGGTTTTTTTATTTTAACTTTAACAAACTGCGCGTCTGACTATGTGGCGGTCAGGGGCCCTATTTTTGAAAGTTGTCTCGACACCTTCATTTTCATTCGACAGCCATGGTTATCCCATGAAAATGAGTAAGTAGTAAAAAGCGCTCAACGCCTTTGAAATATAGGGCCCCAGATTAGTATTCTTAGCACGAACAGTCCTTACTTCCTTACTAACATTATAAATGCGAACGTCCGTTCGTTTGTTACGTCTTCACAACTTAACTATGTCCCAAGACAAAAGCTCCAAAAGAAATAAAGATTAAAAAAAAACTTAACTACTGAACCGATCATCATAAAAATTTGCATACACATTATCAGGGGTACATAGAAGGACATAGGATATCTTTCATCCCGAAAAAAATATTGTTCCAGAAGGATAGCAAAAACATTTTCTATGTAGACGATGTCGCGGGCGGGTACCATATTGATTGGCTCATCTGTAGGTCGCTCAATCGTCTCAGAGCTGGAGTGGGGGTCTAGGGCAAACCTCGCGAAGTGGGGATTCGTTTCGGAAGACGATACGGAGTGCAACTACGGTCATAGTGCCAGCAGATTCCTATGAGTCAGGGTGACATTTAGTTGTGGTTAGGCTTATGATAAACTAGCTTCCGCACGCGTGGACCCTAGCGAACCATTATGCAAGTTTATAAACTTTCTGTATGCAAAATTTCATATTAATCCGTTGAGCCGTTTTGCGTGATTGAGTAACAAACATCCAATTAAAATTTCAAAATTTCATTACATATCCGTTCAGACGTTTTGCGTGATTGAGTAACAATAATATCAAACATCAAAATCACATTTATAGTTATTTAGGATAATTGTTTATGACCGGCCTAGAAAACTGACATGGTTCTATCGTTAAAAAAGTTTACTTAAAATCCTATTTCTCATTCGACGTCACATACTGTTCCTAGCTTATCTACAGACAAGAGTTCACTCTATTCCGTTTGTAGGGACTAAAGACCCTGTGTCCGATTGTTCCCAGTAAATCCGGGACATGTGAGAATACCCCGACATTTTCCACAATAATTCATCGAATTCAGAAACCATACCTTAGTTGAGATTCTTCGAGAATAGGGGCACTATTTTTGAATCCTTCGGCTGGCGTCGAGCGCTTTTTACTACTAATTTTCTTTATAGCAAAATCCGTATTTTTTAATTGCTTGTTGGTCAGTACTTTCAGTGTAGTCCATCAGCCATTTTTGATGTCCCCACTGCTGGGGCTCAGGCCTTCTTTATGGGTGGATAAGGAGGAGAGTCTTCAGTGTAGTACAGTGCCACAATCTTATCTGACCTGCCCCTCTACTCAAATGTGGTCATTTAAAATTAACGCTAGTAGAATAGAATAACAATGTATGGGAATGACATGAGCAAACGCTCATCATAATCATCATATCAGCCGCACGACGCCCACTGCTGGGTATAGGCCACCCTCAATGATCTCCACGACGATCGGTCCTGCGCTGCCCGCATACAGCGGCGCATCACCCTCACGTGTCGGTCCACCTTGTCGGGGGCCTACCCACGGAGCGTCGTCCGGTGCGCGGTCGCCATTCCAGAACCTTTCCGCCCCAACGGCCATCGGTTCTTCTCGCTATGTGTCCCGCCCACTGCCAGTTCAGCTGTGCAATCCTTCAAACGATTGTGCAATCCTTCAAACGATGTCGGTTACTTTAGTTCTCCTACGGATCTCCTCATTTCTGATTCGATCACGTAGGGAATCGAGAACTAAGCTAATGTTTAGTTCCTATCAATCACATACATTGTCATTCTATTCTACTAGTGTTAATTTTAGTAGAATGGTCATTTGAGTAGGCCCTCTGACCCGGTGGCGAAAACTGGAAGTAATTGCTATTACATTATTGTTACCTAGGTTACGCCGTCGATTACATAGACGATAGCGACGCCGTCACCGGGTCTTGTCAATTTTGACATTACGTTGATGTGAATGTGACTTAAGTCACACGAACGATTTCAAACGAATGATTCAAATTTAGGCCCCTTGGTTCAATGAGTGAAATATTTCAGATCCTTTGTCATTCCATAACTAATTGAAATCAATATGGCAACTGTTGGTTTTGAATGTATTTGGAAATGGAGACCATTGGTAACCAAGAAACAATTCCACTATAATATAATTTCCAAGATTTGATGTAAAGGAAGGACACTTGGTCACTAGGCATCAATTCAATAAACACAATAGCAGATGTATAATTTGGGGTGTAAATAATATACAGGGTGTCCCAAAACTTAGCCACACACACGGATGGAAAGTACTTTAAATATTGAAGATATGAAATTTTACTGAAAGAAGACTTCATTTTGAAAACTTCATAGTTGGAAATGCATTCAAAGATTTTTGAAAAAATTGCATACGATACCATACAATACGTAATATTATTCAAATTTAAAATTTCATGGTTTTCCTTTTTAACCGACTTCAAAAAAAGGAGGAGGTTCTCAAGTCGACGGTATTTTTTTTTTTATTTTTTTTTTATGTATTTTTTAACATAGCTTCGTCAGTTGTTACCCGATTTGTACAATTCTTTTTTTAACTCAAAGAACATAGTTCGTGTGTGGTCCCATAAATTTTTACAGAGATCTGGCCAGTAGTTTTTTCATAATCCTGAAAAATATCAATTATTTAGCTCGCCATCGCACGAGTTTTTATGGAATTTCGGACATAACTTCTTTGTTTATGAACCGATTTAGATGATTATTTTTTTATTTGAAAGGGTATACTTCAAGAGTGGTCACAATTTAATTTCATTGTTATTCGACTTCGAACTTCGAAGATACATAAAGGAACTCTTCAAAATCAAATAGTATAAGTAAAGTGATTTAGGTTTTGGTAAGTTTATGGCAATCCAAAACAAACCAAATCATGGTTTGCGATGCAACGTTCTGGACTAGACTTGGACTACGATGACACAACGGAACTCCTCAAAAACAAACAGCGTAAATTTGGAAATTGAGTTCTGGGCATTTTACCATTGAAAATATTATAATTGAGTTCTGGGCATTTGAAAATATTATAATATAAAGCAAAAAAATATTTACACGCTGCGCTTACATACCTACCACTAAAAAGTTGAAAATAAAAAAGCTTTTTAAAAAAAAAGAAAAACCGCCTTCAAAAAACTGAAAACAAAAACATCTTAAAAATTAAATACCTCTAAAAAGCAAGAAATAATATTCGAATCATTCGTTACACAAATCAATATTAATAAAACACGTCTAATGAAGTCGGGTGGGGCTTTAAGAAAAAATGAAGTTGTCCTCCAGCCCCATCCGATTTCAATAGACGTGTTTTATTAATATTGATTTGTGTAACGAATGATTCGAATATTATTTCTTGCTTTTTAGAGGTATTTAATTTTTAAGCTGTTTTTGTTTTCAGTTTTTTGAAGGCGGTTTTTTGTTTGATGCTGTGTTATTCAAGAAAAGATATTTCTAATGAGTACCTCTTTTGATAGGTATCGTATTTTTACTTTAAAACTATTTTTTATTTTAAAAAAATGTTTTTTTTTCATATTTGGTGGGTTCGATTTTTGGTTAAGGCAGGCGATTATTCAAAAATGTTTAAATGCAGTTAAATTTTTTTTAAATCAAAATGTCAAATCTTTACCCTCAGTATTTGGTATGTAGGTACTTCCGCCGGCAGTACGCTTTTTTCCCGTAGGGTTCTTCAGTAGATAGGGAGTGCGTCACAATTTAGGATTCCAGTCCCTTTCTACCAAAAAACCCTAATAAGTAAGGGAACCTCTCTTCTAGGATATAACACCTAGAACCTAGCTGTTATAATTATTCAGGGACCAACCAATTACAATATTACATAATGGTCCCAATATTTTTCCTTTTATATCTTATTAGTTTATATGAGTAGGCAACCAGCCTATTACATCATGCGATCAGTTCTCATTACAGAGGACTGAACGATCGCGTCCAGGTGACCACGGAACCCGGTGTCATTCACCCATTATATCTGCAATTAGGGTTCCGTAGGTAAAGTGACAAAACAGCAAAATAAATACATACAGTCGTGGACGGATAATTAGAAATACCAGTCGATTTTCACACAAACGAGGTAACTAATGACGGTTATCCAGGGAGTGAATGAAGGAGATCCAGATTACCATACACAGAAAACTGATCTGGGGCCGTACCGGCTAACGAGTCGATTATCGAAAAGTCTTCCGGGTTTCAACTTAAAACAGAAAAATCAATGTAAGTAATTTCGTCTTGTACTTTCTTTTGACGTCATTTGGAAGATATCGATGTTCGTGTGACATCATGAACTGGGGTTCGCCATTTTGGCCCAATTGGGGCTCGATTTATCTGTTTTAATTTGAAACCCGGCAGACTTTTCGATAATCGATTCGTTAGCCGGTACGGCCCCAGATCAGCATTCCAAGAGCTGTTTGGTTAAATTAAAAAAAAACCGCGAAAAAAAAAAAAAAAAAAAAAACACGACTGCCCTGCCAAAACGAACTAAAAAGTTAAACAACAAGTGTCATTGCAGTCGGGGGACCTTATCATGGAACAATTTTTGATCAAAGAGGTCCCCCGACTGCAATGACACTTGTTGTTTAACTTTTTAGTTCGTTTTGGCAGGGCAGTCGTGTTTTTAATATTTTTTTAATTTATTTATTTTTATTTTACACATTTTAGTGACATAGTATATAGTTTAGGAATGTGCTCATCAAGGCCTTTCATTTGATGCCCATATTGTAACAATAGAAGAAAAAAAAATTTTTTTCACATTTGAAAATGGCGTCGTACAGTCGCCATATTGATTTTTTCTAAAAAAAATATAGCCAGTGTCATTCGGATTGTTGTAAGGATTCTAACGATACCCCATTTATTTAAAAAATAAAAGAAAAAACGATAAAAGTCCTTTAATTAAACTCGAATCGTGATTTTCTTTTCTAAGTATAAAATTGTGAGAAGTATCCTACCTACTTAAAAACGTACTTCTGGCTTCCTGACTCGACGACTTAATATGGGTAGCTTTAGTATGTCATGCTCACTTCAAACATTTCTGCGGTGGTGTCGTGTGAGGCGGGTCGTTACGTTCCCTCAAATATGGTTGAGCGAAGCGATGGCTGGTTCATGCGTCATGCTCGTGAACGGGTGCTGCCAGTGGGAATGGGTCTGCTTCTGTCTGCTTGTATTAAGGGCGTCGTATAACTCGTATATAAAAGATCTGTTTTATATTGTCTGTATGTATGGCACTTCTTACTCAAAAAATATAATTCTTAATAGCTTACCTTGTTTTGATTTATTTAATTGCAATATTTTTACTTTCTATAGTCAGTAGTTTAGTGAAAGACCTATGAAAAGCTTTTGGATATAAATTTTCAATTCGATGCCTTAACATAGGTAGTCTTAGTATGTCATGCTATCTTTAATCATTTCTGCGGTGGTGTCGTATGAGGCGGGTCGTTACGTTCCCTCAAATATGGTTGAGCGAAGAGATGGCTGGTTCATGCGTCATGTTCGGGAACTGGTGCTGCCAGTGGGAATGGGTCTGCTTCTGACTACCTATCTTAATGCATATTGAATTGTATGTTTTTCTTTTATTTTTATTTATTGTAACAGCCTAGACTGAATAACAAGTTCAAACTTTGAATTTAACTTAAAATCTGTAAATTGATTAAGAAATTTGAAACTCATTAAGAAATGAGCTAATTCAATAATGTTATTTATTTGTTAATCTTTGTTAATATAAAGTCTGGAAACGATATACATATTTGTAAATATCGTTCCATCTGATTGATAAAGCTGACAAGTTTTTTGCGCCCATTTTTCTTGTCAGTTAAAAGACGTCATAATGGGTGGTAGGGTAAAAGAATTGACGATTTAAAAATGCTTATTATGTGAGCTTATTTAAATAAAATATATTTCACTTTCACTTTCACTTTCACTTTAAATCAGTTCAGGCATTTAGAAGTTATGGTGGAATAAAGAAACTCACATACCCACAAACATACATGAACCCTGAACACATAACACTCTTTTTGCTTTGGGCAGTCGTGTAAATAGCATTAACCCGTCAGGTACGGGACAATGACACACAAAAGATTGTTGCCTTGCATTATATGACGTAAAACGTATAGGAACCCTGAAACTGAAAACTGATATCTTGTACATTAACGGTTTGTAAGGCTACATGTAGAGCAAGAGTAAATGGTTTTGAATGGTTGTCCGGCTCCGGTCCAGCTTTGGTTCGGCCAAAATTCTAGTTCGGTTGATCGCGGCTCGACTCCCGGTGCCATCTACCTGAAGGTTGACTTCGCGGACATCGATAGTTTGCGCGAATATAGTTTAGGTAGTAATTTAGTTAATAAAACTAGAAAACCAAACCATACATTTATTTTACAAAATATAATTAAGTGCGGAACCACACTCCCTGTAAACTTTTCCGATTAACGTTTTTTTCTACCTTACGCACTCACAAGATTAATTCGAACGACGGAGACATCTGTGCGAGAAAAAAACGAAGGAAAAAGACAAAATTGTATTGGGACGTCTCGCTAAATATAGATTCTAGTTAGAAAAATCTGACGTTTGACTAAATTGGAAAAGGCGTTGTTAGTAAAGCTTTTGAAGATAGATATTATCTCGTATTTTTATCATGTAGTAATTTTATGAGCAATTTGACAATATAATTTGTCAATTTTAACTTGCAGAAAACCATTATGCATTTTTTCTTGAATTTAGTTTGAAAAATAAAAATCGTTAATTCCTCTTCAAACACTTGTAAAAGACAGTTTTTTCTTACCAGTGTAGGAAACTAAACGTTTTTTTTAAATTAATGCATTATATTAACTCGTCATGAGTCGCCGCTTGGACCAAAAAGAGTTTTTTTTCCCAAAAAACTACTTACTTAAAGTTTTAAAAAGGATCGGTCAAAAGCATAAACGTGGTCATTCGTTAGTTAAAATCAAATCGACATATTTGGTTTAATATTCCAAATTCCAGTAGCTAGAATCAAATAATAGATAGTTATAAACTAAAATCCAGTTTGCGTCGGACTAGAGTTCCGTACATCCAACATTTCCGTTCATAATAAACTTCATATCAATAATAATATGAGTCTAGTCTAGACTTTGTTAGAAACTGAATATTATAATGGAAAACGGAACGAATAGTTAGGAACTAAAATTCTGACAGTAATAATGACTGACTGACTAAAACTCGGACTAAGTTCTATGTATTCAGATTAGAGTTAGACTATTCAAACTGAAATACGATAATTTATTTGTATTCGTTGCGATGGTTTTGCGAGTATGGCGAGTACCTAAACACTCATCCTTTTTTTTCTCGAATTAGTGCTGAATCGAGTACAAATTGACCATAACTCGATTAGATTTTGATAGTTTTCGTGCCATGCTGTATTTACGAGTACTACACAACGTGAAAAATGACTAATTTTTGTTGAGTAGAAGATTTTTTTTAGATTCAAACTCGATTAGATTTTGGTAGTTGTTTCGTGCCATGCTGTATTGACTACTGATAATGTTTTGTTTCTAGACTTTTTGTGGTTTATGTCATGTTCTTTAATGGCGCTGCCGAAGGGTTAGATATTTGGAGTTAGGGTTGAACAGAGCTTATTAGATAAAATACTCCATGCTAGCAAAAATACGTTTTTTAGTTAAATTTTCAAATATACTTAAAAGTGTTATTAGAATAAACTACGTCGGGATTTACACCATGTACCTGTTTATTTTTGAGACTGCGCCATGATCACGGAAGAACTGTCGATTGTTGCGTGCGGGTAGATGTTATTGGCAGACGAATCGTCTACCCTCCGTCTAGTTCTTTTATTATTACGTTCGATACCGGTACCACTGTCTGCAAACTCACTATTCACTCGAATTTGTTCTCGACACACGACACTCACTGTACCTATCTGTACGCGAAACGTCACTTTTTAGGGTTCCGTAGCCTAAATGGCAAAAAACGGAACCCTTATAGATTCGCCATGTCTGTCTGTCTGTCTGTCCGTCTGTCTGTCTGTCTGTCTGTCTGTCTGTCCGTCCGTATGTCACAGCCACTTTATTCCGAAAGTATTAAGATTACACAGTTGAAACTTGGTAGGTAGATGTATTCTGTTAACCGCTTAACGAATTTAACACAAAAATAAAAAAAATTAAAGATTAAGGGGGGCTCCCCATACATGGAACTGAAACGGAAAAAAAAATTTTTGCTCAAACCAATACGTGTGGGGTATCTATAGATAGGTCTTTTAAAATGACATTGAGATTCCTCAGACGATTTTTTTTCAAAGTCAACCGTTTGAAAGATAAACACCGCCAAAGTGGTAAAATGTGTGTCCCCCCCCCCCCCCCCCCCCCTCTAACTTTTGAAATAAGAAAGTGAAAAATCTAAAAAAAATATATGCTGTAGATCTTAATAAACAGTTTCAACGAAAATTGGTTTGAACGAGATATAATAATTAGTTTCCGAGATATATCATATTTTAGAAAACCGCAAATATAACTTTGTCATTCATACCAACACTGTGAAAAACAAAGTTATTTTTGCAGACGAAAAATAATAGTGGTATTAAATATCGTATGGTATAAGGTAACTACGGAACCCTACTGCGCGTGGCCCGACACGCACTTGGCCGGTTTTTTGTTTTTGTTGTTTTTACACAACGGACTACTGGATTCCAGACACTCTACAATTTAAACCCATCCTCACGAATGAAATTTTTGTATTTGGTAATATCAATCGCTTCCCTGACCATTCTTGGTATGTAGTGGCGTTCTGTTGAAATAATCTGGGGGTTATGCAACTCAATCCAGTGATTTGTGTTAAAAAAAATCCCGACATAGTTTATTCTAATAACGTCAATAACCATGGAAATTTAAAACAATATAGGTAGGTACTTAAAAGTGTATTTGTTTTGTTTCAATTAATGAAATACAACGTTAAAGTAGGTATTCTATGTGAACTAAATACTCATTAATGCGGTGTGGCGTGAATGCCCACGTGTGTCAGACAGATGTAGTACGGGACTGTGCGCTTGAGTGCGCGCCCGACGTGCCGTTACATTCTATCGCTCTTAGGGCAAGATGCGCTTAATAAAACATACATGTTTATCACAATGTGTAAGGTTTAATTATTATGATTTGTATTTACAGATAAAATAGAATGCCCTTTTACGTAACTAGGTATTGAACTTACCTATTTTTTTTTTATTAACACAAGGCAGTTCACGAAATCTACTCGTTCACTATCTCTTTAGAATATGGTTGATTAGTACATACCTTTAATTGTCGTTTTGTCAGAAATTTGTCGAAATTTTGTTTATTTTAAATGATTTCTGGAATACTGGATCATTTATTGAAAACTAGCGGCCGCCCGCGACTTCGTCTGCGTGGAAAGGTTTTTTTCTACCCCTCGGGAACAATACTTTTTTCGGGATAAAAGGTACCCCATGTCCTTATCTGTACCCCTGACAACGATGTATGCAAAATTTCATGATGATCGGTTCAGTAGTTAAGACGTGAAGGCGTAACAAACAAACAAACAAACGGACTTTCGCATTTATAATATTACTAGCGGTCGCCCGCGACTTCGTCTGCGTGGAAAGATTTTTTCTCTATCCCTCGGGAACAACACATTTTTTCGGGTTGAAAGGTACCCTATGTCCTTCTCTGTGCCCCTGACAACGTGTATGTAAAATTTCATGACGATCGGTTCAGTAGTTAAGACGTGAAGGCGTAACAAACAAACAAATAAACAAACAAACGGACTTTCGCATTTATAATATTATAAGTAAGGAAGTAAGGATAGTAAGGATGTACTCGGTTATTGTGCTAGATCAATAAAAATCTATACTTTTTGCATAAAAAATCATATCATTGTCGTTGAAAATTACGAAATCTGACGATTAAAAGTTTAATTTTATTAGGGGGTTATTCAGGATTTTTTACAGAGTTACCAAACCATTTTTAATATTCTGTTTGGTTATTGTGTTTCTTTGTTTCTTTTTCAGTCTATTTTTGTGAAGAAGAATTAATTCTACGTCAGTTCTTCACCTCAAAAATCAATTTTTCATCATATCGTGAACTAGTTTGGGATCAGGGGCCGTATTATGACCTCTTATTTCCAGGCAGTTTTCTGGCTGGCTATCAATCTATCTCTTTAATAAATAATAATAAATAAATAAATCATTTATTTCTCTTCTCACAATAGGTAGCTTAAGACTAGAACATAATATTTGAGTACATGTAGACCTGAAGTGTGAGAAGCTGGTGCCCGCAATAGGTTTAAAAAGAAAACCGGTTACACAGGTCACCAGGCCACCCCCGCAAAAGGATACAAAATGTGTTCAGTTAATCGTATTTGTAGACCTATGTGTCCTCATAGGTGGTATTAATTGTTGCAAGAAAAAAAAAAAAGAAAAAAAAACTTAATAAAGATAACTTAGAGAACTAATACATACTAAACATTTTAAATGTAGCAGAATTTTGTGGTTGTGTGTGTATGAGTGCTTGTGTGTGTAAGTGTGTGTGATTGTGTAATGTGTGAGTGTATAATGAGCCAATGTTATTATATTTGCCGATATTACTCGAGTCGAAAGGAGTCGAAAGGAGAAGTCAATGTTATTCATTAAGTTTTTATTTTATAATTTGTTTTTTTTTTATATATTTAAGTAAGTATTTATTATTTTTTATGTGTGCAGAAGGTAATTTACATTTTTATTTTAGAGGAATAAGTAAACTTTCAGTATTTTCGTAGTCCTGTTCTTTTAAGTAGTTTGTAATCGTTACTTTACACCTGGCTCTGGGGAGGGGATAGATATTAAGAATCCCATTTAACTTATTATAAAGGTAGTTGCCCATGAAAACAAAGAAATTGTGTGAGGTAGCTGTCCTTAGAGAAAGAGTTTGACAAACGGTGCCCTTTCTACGCTTGTCCTTTAACAAATCAGGATCATAGTTCAACTGAGTGTGTTTTTTTAAGATGGTGTTCAGAATGTAGGTCTGTCTGACTGTGAGTACTTTCCACTCTCTGTAGAGGTCTACTGTAGGGTACCGGAAAGGAAGACCAGCGGCCACTTTAAGAATAGCACGTTGTGCCCTCTCTACTTCGAGGAGATCAGTTTTTGCAACACCACCCCATACCACAATACAGTACTCCAATAGTGACTGGCATAGCGCAAAGTATACCGTCTTGATAACTTTGCGGTCCGCTACGTGCTTGAGGGTTTTAAAGATATAGATGAGCTTCCGTAATCTGGGTACGAGGGAGTTTATATGCTGTCTGAAGGTGAGAGTTTGGTCAATGATGACACCCAAATGTTTTACACTACTGGTCCTTTCAAGTGTAGGACAAGAACACAACGCATGGTCATGGATGCATTCATGAGCAGTTAATTGAAAATTATCTGATGGCAGCTGAGAAGTTACTAATGCGAACGCGATATATTTAGTTTTAGTGATATTTAACGTCAACATATTTCGCTTTAGCCAATCTTTTATTTGCTATACGACGAGAAAGAGATGTCACTACAGCAATTTATAAACCTGGCAGGATTTAAGAGCTTGTAATAGGGCCTCTAATCAGTTTTCAAAGAAAATACACAAACAAGACGTTAAAAGAATGACGAACTTAATTTTTCGATAGTCAATCAGTTAAACGTAATTATCATAGAATAAATAATAGAACTAATTTCTTATAGTTCGTAGCTACGGCGCGTTTTACACCTGTTATACAGGTGTAAAATAAAAAAATACACATCACTCCCTCACAAATAAAACTGCCTTGCCTTTTGTGATTCGTAAACAACTAATCAGCTTAATAATAGATTATACCATCGACAAAAGACCGCCATTTTTACAGTTCAATAAACAGTCGCCAGTATAATGGCATTACTTTTTTTTCTTTTCAAAGGCGAAAGGATAGGTGACATCTGTAGAATGGTGATGGGAAAGGATTGAGAATCGTATTTTATTAAAATATGGTTTAACATGGGATAGTTAGGGTTTAAGTATGAAATTGCCGTTTTGTTTCGAGAATTTTAAAGAATTTGCTTTTTCAATACTAACATTGTCTTAATTTATTTAACAACCATAAACGCCAATGTTTTAAAAAAATTATGCTCAAATGTTTAAACATTCAGCTATCTAATGCCACGTCATGTCTGTGTGAAGTCAAAAAAAGAAGTTAAAGAGTTAGAACGAATTAAGTGGTAATTTCTGCTAACGATGAAAATAATTAATTTTAAGATAAGTATGTACTTTTTTAACGTTCAGGTAAGAAAATCAGAAAAAATGTTTTTGTTAGTGGGCCGACATGATCATAATTCGAAATAAAAACAACTAACTGAAGCATCTTTAACATCATAGAAGATAATATGAGAGCCTCTGTGTGTGAGAAAAAATCGGCAAATTCCTACTTTCCACAGGCCTTCCTTATGGGTGGTAAGGAGGATGGGCCATAACCCACCACGCGGGCTCAGTGCGGATTGGTGGGTGTTAACGACTGCAAATGCAGCCGGGACCAACGGCTTAACGTGCCTTCCGAAGCACGGAGGAGCTCGAGATAATACATTTTTGGTCACCCATCCCATGACCGACCCTTGCGAACGTTGCTTAACTTCCGCAATCGCTGGGCCAGGCGCTAAATCACTGCGCCACCGAGCTCCTCGAATTCCTACTTTAACCCCTATTATTGGAAACATTAAGCATCAACCATTAAGTTAATATAAAAAAAAATTAAGAAATTAAGGTTTCTTAATTGTCATAAGTGTTTTTTTTAATGTGTTTCTCGGTGTAACCGAAAATACCTCTAATAAACATCGTGACGTTGGTCCTATGATGATAATCGAGTTTTGCGGTGGAAGGGTTTTGCATGAGTGACCTAAAATGACGATGCAAAATCGTAGTTTGTTATGGAAGTTAACCAAATTATATTCGATCAATTTGTAATTTACTGCGGTAATTCGCATACATCGCGGGGTCTGTGAGTAGTTTATTTTCTAGTTTCAAATTGGCGACGCAATGAACACAAAACGATCGTTGTAATTTACTACGATAATGTTTTTGCAATAAGGCAGTTCTTTCTACTATCCTACTAATATTATGAATGTAAAAGTTTCTGGATTTGGGTGTTTGTTCCTCAATCACGCAAAAACGGCTGAACAGATTTGAAAGAAATTTGACACACAGATAGTTTATAGCCTGGATTAAAACATAGGATACTTTTTATCTCGGTCAAAGGTACCTTATGGATTTTCCGAATGTCCACGCGTACGAAGTCGCGGGTGGTTAGCTAGTATGAAAATAAAAATAATTCAAATTCGGAACAATAGAGCTTAGCGAATCTATGGTTCTATCGCATCGCATCGCATCCCTACTCCATGCAACCCTCACCTGCCGCACGGCTTCGGGATAATGTTACATCGCACTTGTACGTCATCGGCGCCGTCTGCGGCGCAGCACTCGAGCACTTGGGGGTTGACGTTCCAATTTCAAACTTCCTTTGGGTGTTAACACTTTTTTCTTAATTTGAAAACATAGGCTTGTTTTAAAATGAGGCCGACTTCTGCCAGTACCTTTTTGTTCGTTGTTCGTATTTTAGGACTGTTTCATTTGGAACCGTTTTTTTGAAAATCTAATTAACCTTTCAATATTTCGCTTTATTAAATCTGGGTTTTAAAATTATATTGGTCACATTCTTGATTTTCTATAGCATTTTATCATTACATTAATACAAGGTCAATTGTTTCATAATACAAACAAACACGTTATACAATACTTAGTGAGGTGTAACAAGTACCACTTTGAACAGTCCCGGGTTTGACGCTCGGTCGAATTAATTAAGGCGAAACCAGTTGGCTTTGCCGTAATAACGTAATTCCAGAGGACACTGTGTAGCTCAGTTTCCTTGGGTAGGGTTGTCACTATTAAATAATTAAATCACTTAAGGACTAACTTGACGATTCTTAAGTTTATTGATTGTATAACTTTTGAATAATTCTTTGGTAAAAAGAAAGATAGTTCATTTAATTAGGTAGGTAGTAAGTAGGCAGTGTTGTTAATAGCCAAAAAAGTACGTCTAGGCTCCTGAAATAGTACGAAAATGGCAAAAAGTACGCAAACCAAAAATCAAGGTATAAAATTCTGTATTTTTATTTTTTACCGTGTTTTGGGCAACATATCTGTTTTTATTTTGGGGTTCAATCGTTAAAAAGTACGGGATAAATAAAAATTCAATCATTAAGTAAAGATAAAAAATAAACTATCTATAAAATAACAGAACCTACTTACGTAAATGACTTACGTAAATAATAATCATCATCATCATATCAGCCGCACGACACCCACTGCTGGGTATAGGCCTCCCCTAAGGATCTCCACGACGAATAAATAATAATAAAAAATAAAAATATTAACTTTAACCGCCTCTGTGGTCTAGTGGTTCGCCCACCCGTGTAAGACGCAGAGGTCCCGGGTTCGATTCCCAGGGGGGGTACAATTTGTACTCGGTTTGGTTGACGGTAGGGCTTATTTCAAGAATGGGATTTTTTGTGTCGTTCCAACCCTATTATTGTAATCAAGTTTGGGCTAAGAAGGGTTGTGTTGTTAGCTCGGCTGAGGAGTAATAGGTATTATCAGTAAATTGAGTTATGGGTCGATTCGACCGACGGATCTCACCCGTGCTTGAGTGGTTTGAGTTGAAACGTCAACGGTTAAGTGGTAATTTTTTAACTAACTTCCGCCTTTGACTTAGTCCGATGAGATTTCTGTGGGAATTTCGGTGATAAAGTATTTATGTATTTTATTAGGGGGCTCTCATTAATTGAAAATATTTGAACTCAAATAGTCACGTCTCTAGTTTCAATGAATGACAAATTCAAATATAATATACTTTTATGGATCTTCATTATTTGAACTCAAATAGTCACGTCTCTAGTTTCAATGAATGACTAATTCAGATTATATGCTTTTATGGATCTTCATTGAGTAGATGACGGCAGGATTTCAGAAATTATTAAGTTTGGCTTGAAACTTTCTTTCTGAAAACATGTCTTTTATAGGGAAGTTTTTGAAATATCTCTTTAATTTACATCGTTTCTAAACAAAATCTATGTATGTAAATCATGAGCAAATTACGTATTCCAGTAATTGACGATACAAAAATCGTATATAATAATTTCTACTCTTGTTGTTACCAAAAAATCATAATAAAAAAAAACATAGTAGCTGTATTTTGGATGGGTGACCAAAAACTATTAATCCCTCGCTGTGTCTTTTAACATTCTAAATTTTATGGTTTTATTTAGTCTACCAAAATTAAATATTGTTAAACAAAATATTAATGGAGCTAATATGAAGGCAAATAAAGATCCGTTTCTTCTAACCGACTAAGTTAACATAAAAAAAAATATTCACAAGTTACTGAGTTACTGTATCAAAGTCTTAAGAAGGTTAAAAAAAAACATATTAACGTGTATTTCGTTTCACGGCTGTTCCCTCATCAAACATTTTGGGATCAACAAAGTATAATGTTTCGCTTGAAAAAACTACAACGCTCCTTAAAATCCGGATTATATTTTAATCTATACTTGAAAACCACCTGTGTTTACAAAACTTTGAAATTTGAAACGTATTTCCGTTGCAGAAAGTGGATTTTAGAGTGATTAAATACTTATTTGGCGGCATAAACTACGCGGAAACTGTTTTTCGTTCGTTTTTTTGACATTTGCTTTCGGCAGCTTCGTTAACCAATAGATGCAGTTTATTTTTATAGTTTGAAAGCTTACTGCAAAATGGTCTTAAATAATTTGCTACATTTTTCATGTCATCGATTGCATCACGAACATCTATCGAGAAAAAAACGCGCGCAAAAGTAATCGATAGAGTAATTCTCTTTGGGAAATTTCGCTTTTCAGCGATAGATGCTCCAAGCAGCATTGGAATGCAATGCACCCGCATTCTAATGTAAACTTAAACTGAAACAATCCCTACCACTGAACTATTAAACACTTGACACTGGCAAAAAATACTTCCAAGAGGAAAGTAGATTGCCAAAATAAAAATAGAGGAAGAAGAAGAAGACGCTGAACGAACGAACGAAAGGAGATGTCCCAGCGTTGCCCCAGTTTAATTTTATTTAATTACCTTCATAATTAAAAATGCTAATTACATTTTATATAGATATGTATGAAAAATAGTTTTATATTTAAAAAAATCAATTACAAAAACATTAAGTTGTATTCTGAAGTATTTTGTGGAAAGAATGTAAGTAAATGGTACTCTACTGATAAAAAATTGTGATTTAAAAGCGTTTTAACTTAAAAATCCCACTTTTTAATGCAGAAAATAATTATCAATCTGATTCTAGAGTAAAATACCTACTCTGACATACTACTTTGATTAAGACGCGATAGACTTTCATTTTTTGAGAATGGTGAGGCAAATGACATAGGCGCGATGGGACATGTCCCTTACTCTATCGATTTCTTTTCTTATTATCAATTATTAATTTATAATAATAGTTAACCCAATATAACAAGCCGGTTCAGCTGAATTAGCTATGGAATATCAATCAACAAAAACCGATTTCAGGTTAAACTCGTAACAAATATCATATTTGAAATGATTAAACTAGCGCATTTCTCGGAAATCAATTTGACATAGAGCCACACACGTCTATTTCCCAGTCATCATATCAGCCGCACGACACCCACTGCTGGGTATAGGCCTCCCCTAAGGATCTCCACGACGATCGGTCCTGCGCTGCCTGCATCCACTGGCTTCCCGCGACCTTCACCAGATCGTCGGTCCACCTTGTCGGGGGCCTACCCACGGAGCGTCGTCCGGTGCGCGGTCGCCATTCCAGAACCTTTCCGCCCCAACGGCCATCGGTTCTATTCTATTCTATTTCCCAGTAGTTTACTTGAATTACTAATTTACCATAAATTATTTTTAATTACAATAAAAAGTAATAAACAATGTGTAACAGAATTAATAGCTAACCCAGAATATGTACTACTGAAATCGCGAAAAATCAACTGTTTCATGCAAAAATTCATATCGAAAACATGAAAATTTATGAAACAGACGATTTTTTTCGCGATTTCAGAGTTGGTCCCATAGTAAGAGTTGTTCAGTTTGATGGTCCCTATCTACCATATACTGGTTTAGCTATTAATTCTGTTACACACTATATTCTTTTCTTTTCCGTGTAAAGAGTTATATTTTTTATAAAAGAAAAGTTATAAAAGAAGCTTCTTTTCATATTAATTTTTGTCATGTACCCATTTATCATGAAACGGAGTAAAATTTTTCGTATTTGAGCAAAACCTCATAAAAGCTGTATGTCCCTCAAACGCCAAAATAAGTAATAACTGGACTGGACTTGAGCTTTCTCTGTTGCTTTTAGCAAAAGCCGCTTAAGGATTTTATTAAAACGCTCAAAATACACACTCATTTAGCGAGGAAAACGGTTATTCGTATTATTTTCACTGGCCTTTTATAACAGTTCATTATCTTTGGATTTTATTTTTGTTTTTTCTCAAGTAATTTTCTTTTATTCCCTCGAAATATCAAAATAAATTTCACCAAAACCGTAAACTCTTAGTAATCCAATGTTACTTTATCTCTAAACATAATTTATAAAAAAGTCCGAAAACAATTCTACTATTTTTATATACTTAGGCAGCTTTTATACTGAGGGGTCTTCGGATTCCCAACTGACCCCACGCCTTTGTCCCCACGTGGGGACGAAGGGATTTAAAAAAAATGACCCACCCGACCCCCTCCTCCTAACATGGGGACGTTTTGCATGTTATATGCAGGGAGTAGGGCCAGATTTTTTTGAAAATCCCAACGGTCCCCACGTGTGGACAGAGGCGTGGGGTCGGTTAGGAATAAACCGTGACTTTTCTAAACATAGCGCAATAAAGTACTGCCGTACTGATTCTCTAAAAATATTTGACTAGTAAAGGGTGTGTTATAAAAACGCAAAAAGTCACTTGAAAACACATTTAGCATAGATCATCAAAGAAGTCAAAAGGAATTCAAGAGGTGATTTTTCGAAATGGCATATTGAGTAGGAGACTTCATAAAATCGGCACACACACGGTACGCCGGGGTTCCAATCTGGAGCATATTATGCTTCCCGGATGCAGAAAATAGTGATATTGCATATGCATATGGGGGCTATACAGACGAGCTGTTTGTTTTGTAGCTTTCCTGACTTTAATTTGAAACTGCTACTTTTACTTTTCTTGTTGTAATTTTTCTTTTGGATTGCATGTATTTGAATGTAGTCGCGATAGTTCTCGTTTTCCTAAAACATGATCTTAATTTGAAAATTCTTCTTGCATTCAGAGAGTTTCTTGTTTTTTTTCGCTATACAAAATTAACTTAGCTAATTGTCGGCCTGGTGCCGAATACTATAATGTTAATAAGGGATTCTACAAACATCATTGCAGGACCTGATTGTCGCCAAAAAAAACTTGTAGAAGTAATAACATTAGATATTTTATCGGCAACTCTTGAGTTGACTCAGCAACAAAAAATTGCTCGTTTGCACAACCCATAAGATTTGAAAATCGATGAATAAGAATGTGGGGTTAGGTATTAAAGTGAGCACGTGATCAGTTTTATAATCACTTGCTTAACATAATCTGTGTGACACCGTGATATTTTTATGATAATCCTAGTCAATGATTTTATATGAAGTGGGACAGGTATAGATGGAACTAGGTTACGGAGTTTAAAATTTAATATGTGAATATATTCAATATGGGTTTCCTACATGAAATCGAATACCATAAGAATTCGGGCTTATGGTGACAAATTCTTGAATACCTATACTCTTAACCGACGATGCTTCGTTATTATTTTTATAGCCTTTTATTTTAACTAATGATTAGTTACATGCTTTTTTTAATAAATTTAAATTAAAACATATCATTTATCTTAAAATCTAATCAAAATTATTTTCATTCTTCTTGCATTTTTTCAGATTCGTTATACGAACGTTTAAATAATCGATGGTTCCAAAACTCGAAAACTCATTAGCGCGACTATTATAAAAAAGATAATAATTCTGATAGTTGTAAAGTTGGAACAATATTTCTTAGCAAGAGTTATTTGTATCGTCTCTGAATTTTAATTTACAATTCTCTTTTTCGTATCAACGGTAGACCTATAATAAGTAAGTAAAGATTACTCGGCCAAGGGCCAATATTCCGATTATTGTAATTCGAGCTTCTGGGATTTTGATCCATCGTTATTGAGCGAGCGAGCGCGAAGCACGAGCGAAGCGTCTTTGCTTCAGCTTGGCCAAAAATTCTTTCGTTTGTCTGTCCGTTTGTTCTCCTCTACAGGTCGCATTTTTCAACCGATTCTCGTGAAATTTTGTGTGCAGGTAAGTGTACAGATTTTTTTCCAGCAATTTTTATTTTTATTCCGAAAAAAAAACTAATTTCAGCCATTTCGAAAATGTTCAATAATGTCATAAACGCGAGGTCTACAGCTCACAGAGAAATTCTTATAATGATTTCTATGATTGCACGATTTAATAATTTTAATGATTGCAATAAAATCAAATAAAATGAACATGAAAAATGACATACACAAACATTATAAAGTAATCTACTTGTTCTTTTCATGGGGTTTGACAGTTGACATATTGCAACTTAACAACGGCAGCTGAAGCCTTTAAGTATATGTAGTTTTTCATAACCACTTTCCCATATCATCCATACGTTAGTATTTGTGGTTCAAAAAATCTTTAGAAGTACAGTTGGACGCAAAAATACGTTGCCAGGGCTCGATATAAACCGTTTCCGGTTTACTCGCGCACCAAATGTAAGGAAGGAAACTAAATAATATTTTCAAAGAGAACTATACTACATTTCAATAAGCAGTAAGTTGTGAATATATATTTGTATTTTTTTATAGCGTCAGGCGAAAATATTTCACCACAAAAATATATTCCTTTGTAAATAGAAAGAGCAATGGCAGATCCTCAATATTAGTGAAGAAAATTTTTAGCGTTCTAGAAATGGGAGACAATTATAATATAAATGAGTCTTGAGAAAATTTGTGTAAATTAAGATACTTAATTTAGCTAAATATGAGAATGTTATAATTTAAAAAAAAATTATTTAATCTATTAATATAAAGTATTATAAAGCAACTACACGGAGGTACTGCTTTCAAATTTTACTAACCAGGTGCTTTTACCATAGCAAAGATATATTTCCATTCTTAACGCTCTTTATCCTTACTAATATTATAAATGCGAAAGTCTGTTTGTTTGTTTGTTTATTTGTTTGTTTGGTTCGCCTTCACGTCTTAACTACTGAACCGGTCATCATGAAATTTTGCATACACGTTGTCAAGAGTACAGAGAAGGACATAGGGAACCTTTCATCCCGAAAAAAGTATTGTTCCCGAGGGATAGCAAGTAAAACTTTCCACGCAGACGAAGTCGCGGGCGGCCGCTAGTTTAGTATAAATATTTTCCATCGAAAGCATTCCATGGTATCGGAATATTCGTAAGTAACAAGTCCTCTCATATGCAATTTAAATTGAGTGAAATTGTTCAACTTTGGTTTGATGTTCGCACCATGTTCACGCTACTTATTGTGCTAACTAGCCCAACTGACAGTCGCCCGTGATTGAAAGTGAAAGTGAAAGTGAAATATATTTTATTTAAATAAGCTCACATAATAAGCATTTTTAAATCGTCAATTCTTTTACCCTACCACCCATTATGACGTCTTTTAACTGACAAGAAAAATGGGCGCAAAAAACTTGTCAGCGTTATCAATCAGATGGAACGATATTTACAAATATGTATATCGTTTCCAGACTTTATATTAACAAAGATTAACAAATAAATAACATTATTGAATTAGCTCATTTCTTAATGAGTTTCAAATTTCTTAATCAATTTACAGATTTTAAGCTAAATTCAAAGTTTGAACTTGTTATTCAGTCTAGGCTGTTACAATAAATAAAAATAAAAGAAAAACATACAATTCAATATGCATTAAGATAGGTAGTCAGAAGCAGACCCATTCCCACTGGCAGCACCAGTTCCCGAACATGACGCATGAACCAGCCATCTCTTCGCTCAACCATATTTGAGCCTCATACGACACCACCGCAGAAATGATTAAAGAGAGCATGACATACTAAGACTACCTATGTTAAGGCATCGAATTGAAAATTTATATCCAAAAGCTTTTCATAGGTCTTTCACTAAACTACTGACTATAGAAAGTAAAAATATTGCAATTAAATAAATCAAAACAAGGTAAGCTATTAAGAATTAAATTTTTTGAGTAAGAAGTGCCATACATACAGACAATATAAAACAGATCTTTTATATACGAGTTATACGACGCCCTTAATACAAGCAGACAGAAGCAGACCCATTCCCACTGGCAGCACCCGTTCACGAGCATGACGCATGAACCAGCCATCGCTTCGCTCAACCATATTTGAGGGAACGTAACGACCCGCCTCACACGACACCACCGCAGAAATGTTTGAAGTGAGCATGACATACTAAAGCTACCCATATTAAGTCGTCTATTGGTTCGTCGTATTGGTTTTTAGGGTTCCGTACCCAAAGGGTAAAAACGGGACCGTATTACTAAGACTCCACTGGCCGTCTGTCTGTCTGTCTGTCACCAGGCTGTATCTCATGAACCGTGATAGAAAGACAGTTGACATTTTCACAAATGATGTATTTCTGTTGCCGCTATGACAACACATACAAAAAAAACATAATAAAATAAATATTTAAGTGGGGGCTCCCATACAACAAACGTTTTTTTTTTTACTGTCTTTTGGTACGGAACCCTTCGTGCGCGTGTCCGACTTGCATTTGGTCGGGTTTTTTTTGTAGCTCACATTTGTAACCCAACTTAACTAATTGAGTTTCATAAAAAGTTGTCATAAATGAAACGCTGTAATAGACACATATGCGTATATTTTAACACTTTGTGATAAAGAATAGTTAATCGTTGAATTAAATGGGGAGGCGAAGGCAACGTGAATTACAGATGGCGCTTCAGTCTTTGGAACCATTGTCAGTTTGAGCTTATATTGTCTTGACTGTGTATTACGTGATTTTACTTTCTTAGATTATATTTTTTTCGGTTTTGCGGACAAACAATGTATTCTATGCTAACTTTAGCTCAGATAAAAGAAGAATTACGGAAAAGAAAAGCCAAAACAACAGGCAAGAAAGTGTATAGCAACTTACAAAAAATTGCTAACAAGCATTACATTTCTTTAAATTTCGTGTCAGATTTACAAGTAATCTTTTTATTTCAGATTAGAAGCATATGATTTAAATTTTAACAAAGCAACTGAGTGTGAATTTCCGTGTTTATAGTTGCCTCATGATGCCTTCTGTACAATAGTAATTTCAGGTTTCTGTACTGGAATTTCTGTACCATCCAAAATTACACGAACCGTTTTATCATATTTATTTTATTATTCTAAGTTTCTTGAATGACTCTGGCATATAAAATTCTATTAATTCTCTGTTTGGCCCCAATATTAGGCTTATTCCATATTTGATATACCTATCAAATTCATCCAAGTTATGTATGTTAGAAACTGCTGAGGTTGAAATATTAAAGAGCAAAGCTAGCTTCATCAAATTCATGAAACATTCTTTTTGATTTATAATGTTTCTCAGGCTCAGCAAAGGAGAAAATCGAGGGAAAAGCATTTTTTTTTTTGATATTTTTTTGCACACTATTTTTTTTGTTACTGGGAAATCGATGAACTCCAATATTTTACAAGTTACATGCATAAAAATGCGGCATTTTCTCAGTATAAAATTAAAAAGTGCAATACTCCAAGAGATTCCCATATGTTTTGACACTTTCTTTGAGGCGGCTGGGTACCATAGACCAGACGCCACCTATCGGGATAAAATTGCGCTTTTTTCCCCATTGGATACTTCTCTCTACAAGTATCTATTAGTTGAAGATCATACCAATGCGACACAGTTCTACAATTAGTTAAAATAACATCATTACTTTATGGCAATGTTTTAGTAACCACACGGAAATCCTTTCAAAACTTTCAAACATAATTCACTTGATAACTAATGTTTCAACTACATTATAAAGTTTGTCTTTTCGTGTTTTGGGTTTCAAACACCTGCTTGTACAAGCATGAATTTGTTAATTTCAGTTTTGATTTTAGTTTCACTGTGTGTATTGAATTCTATCTACAGTTCTGCTTGGATGAAACAGTAAAGTTAGAAAGTTTTTAAGTTTGGATTTGGAATTTTGGATGTAGGTCGAAGTTGTTTTTTTAAACTAGTACCGCTACCGATTTATCGCGGGCGGAAGGAAGCTATAGATAAATAAAAATAAAGAAACACATACCGTTTATACCAAGAAGCTTAAATCCACAATGGAGATTGCACGGCCATATGTCATAGTGAAGATTGAAAAAAGCTCCTTTAGTGACGTGACGGCTTATTGCAACCTCTTTCTTTAGTGTTACAATACGTGTTCGTCGTTCGTTCGTTCGTGAGAAACAAAAAGGTATTGTAAAACGAAAAGAAAGAGATAGCAATACGCCGTGACGTCGACGATAGCGTGCAATCTCCATTGTGGATTTAAGCTTCTTGGTTTATACCAAATTAAGCAATGCCATGTTATTAAGGTGACAATAAGTAAATAAGAATATGCCTTAAGCATTAAGTCCGCCCCTGTACCGTTCTATGTGTTTTGTTTAGAAAAAATGCACGAAATAGCTCGAAAACCGGTTTTTTAATTCAGATAAACAGTTTTTTTATCAGTCGTACAAACGTACAATTTACGATCAGTTTTTGGCTGAACTTAATAGTTAAAACATGACATTGCCACCGCTGGAAAGTATGACACGTTTTAATTTGTTAAATTAACTGAAAGCTGAGAAATTGTATTTTTGTTTCAATTTATGAAACAAATCTTTTGCAATAAGCCATTAACCAGCCTGACAAAAGCCCACATTACAAAAACAGTCAAGAGCGTCAATAATTAGGTGACAATTGTTTTATATACCCGGCTATTAAATAAACAAGGCTTGACAGCTGCCAAAAATGGCTGTCATTTATGACGTCATTAAAGACAATGCGCAACAAAAGATTTTTGTTCACTAATTTATGGGGCTTACTGTACCTTCTGAGAATTTATTATTTTAGCACATTTTGTGGTCTCCTTGTTTTCAAAATAATAGGTTTCATTTCATCGTTATTTGTTTGAGATTTAAACCTTAAGTATAATAATTTAGGATCACATTTGATTGGCAAGGATATTTTTGTAAAATGCAATGTGAGAACAAATGCGCTTTTTTTTCTGTTTCCTTTTGTTTCGTTTTGCAGTGGCTGAAAGTTTTTTATTGTTGTAAAGATATTTTTGATTTCTTCGTGTCAACAATAAAACTTTACGTAATATTAGTAGTGTAGTACCAATTTGCGGCTTTATTTAATTTTGATCATAAATTATAATCATTTACAACGCTTGTAATTCACAACGCTTGTAATTTTGAATTATTGAATTAATTTGAGCTAATTTTGTATCAATTTAATTGGAACATATTTGGCTAGCGTTCTATTGGCCATTATATCTATATGATGCACCGATTAATAAAAAAATGGGATTGTAGTCAAATAAAACATGAGAATTGGCTACTTGAAAGAATAACTAAAGTAAAAACCCTGCTCCTAAATAAATTGGTTCATCAACATCACTCATTAAACTGGGGATTGAAACTGCCGCCCTTTCCATACAATTTGCATACACTTTGCTACTGTGTCAAACAAAACCCTTCTGTTATAAAAATACATCATCGTCATCATCATTTTGATTGACCTCCACTGCTGGGGCACACACACACAGGTCTTCTTTATCCGACTAAAGTTTGCGGATGTTTGTTACTCAATCACGCAAAAACAGCTAAACTGATTTAGATGAAATTAGGCATACATAGGACGTTTTTATCCCGTTAGAAGAATTTTATTTAAATGTCCAGGCAGACGAAGTCGCTGTTGAAAGCTATTATTATAAATATGAAATCTCAATCACGTTAAAACGACGGATTCGGATGAAATTTGGCAAACAGATATATAGCCTAACGCGTCATATAATCTTTATTTTCCATAAGTTAAAAAACCCACCACTATTAGCGTTAAAGATTGCAAATGCAGCTGGGACCAACGGCTTAACTTGCCTTTCGAAGCGCGGAGGAGCTCGAGATAGTAAATTAGTCACCCATCCCATGACCGACCCTTGCGAAAGTTGCTTAACCGCCGCAATCGCATGACGAATGCGCTAACCCACTGCTTTTTCGAATTTAAAAAAACAAAGTCATTTTCCATGACCCTTTTGAGGGACAAAACTAAGTTCACCCCAGTAGTGGGAATCAATCCGAAATCAGACTATGCAAATGAGATCCATGCGCAATTACAGCCGGGATAAGGCTGGTTACACACGAGCGACAAAAATAATATGACATGTTCGGTTCGGACTTATGTCACAACTGCTAGGTGAAAATTAAAATAGCTTAATAATCTGATAAAATTATGTTGATACTATCGGCGTGCAGATCCTTAGGGAAGATCAATGCCCAACAACGGACGTCAATGAATACAGGCTCATTGATAGGTTATCTGTTTATGGACCATTTTTGAGCAAGTTTTTTATGCACGACGAGGTAATGCTTGGCCTTCACCTCACTTTATGTTAAGTGACGATAAGGCCGAAGGTGGACGGGCACTACACCCGGAATCCTCATCACTGAAGAACTGGTAATCTTACCTCTAACTGCCGGAACACAACCATTTTTTTATTGTTTTTATGGCGTCAGACTTAGGCAAGATAGTCGGATAGATAGCTAGTCAGACGGACTTGAAATAAGCCCTACCACCAATCGATCCAAATTGCACCCTCCTCCTGGGAATCGAACCTGGGAACCCTGCGTCTTACACGGATGGGCGAACCACTAGACCACAGAAGCGGTTAAGGTTATACCGACACCAGCTTTACATTACAGCAATTTTACTAATGTCGTAGCTTCTTGACATTTAGAAGTGCTTGTTGCAGCATTAAAAAGGTTGATAAAATACCTACAGCTACATCACAACTCAAGCGGCCTACAAAGGAGGGAGAAAATCTTCTCGGCCCTGTCACTAAGGCTTCAGAACAGACAGGATGATAGGTGTGACGAGGACGGCTTTAAAAAGGTGGTGAAGAAGAAGAAACCCGCCCGCCGTAACCTATGTGGCACCGCCCCGACCGGACACAATCACCCGCTGCGCCCGGCTATTCCGACGACGCTGGTGTACGTGTCCCGACTGCATTACTCCACTAAACCAGAAGATCTCGTGGAGTACATCCGAATCAAGTCCAAATATACTCTGAGGGTCCAACGGTTGGAGTCTCGCCACAATGTAAACTTCAACTCATTTGTGGTGAGGGTACCAACCGAACATCTGAAGACCTTCATGAATGAAGATTTTTGGCCGAAGGGTGTCCTGTTCCGACGATTCCGCGGCCGGTTACCGGACACTTCGTTGCGCAACACGTCGCCGCCAATACGTAATAAAGTGTAATTTATTTATAAGATTGTTTTTATTATGTATGTTAGTCTATAAGGTATTTATTGTATGGACCATTGATGCCTGAAATAAATGGTTAAATAAAAAAATAAAAAAAAATGTACAAGTGATAGGAACAGCTACTGCGTCGCACGCTGTTTCTCCACCCTAATTTATAAAAAAAATAATTATGTGATACATTAGCGTAATGAGCTCGGTGACTGCCCTGAGGGCTACAGGGCTACAGAATCAGGGTGAATGTAAAATCAACCCCTTTCCATTCCGGCTACTTTAATGATACAATAGGGATGCCAATTTTTATGCGACAAAAAATATTATCTCTTATTGATATGTTGCTAAAATGTAAAATGCAGATTTACTGTCAACTCTTATGAATGAAAGTGTAATATTTTAAAACTTAACAGTCTGAACTCTATAGGAGTTCTTGAATAGATTTCAATGCTTTATTTTATTAAACTCGGTAAAAATTTGAATGTTACATATTTAAATGCAATGATAAAATCGACAGTTTAAAAGTAATGTATGGCAGATTAAATTTAGCTGTTGGTTTTTTAATATTGCGTCAATAAAGTTTTAATTATATTTAGTTTTTCTTTAGCAAATCGGCACATCTGTCCATCCATTTCTTTTTCTCTTTCTTATCGTATGAGGATTAGTGGCCACCTCTGATGTGAAGAGTTTATCAAGCCACTTGTAAAGCCTCTGACTTGGCTTTACGACTGTTATCAGATGACAACAGCCGGGACCGACGTCGGTTTAACGTGCCCTCCGAAGCACGTAAGCGATCAGTTGTAACGCCAGTTAACGGTCACCCATCGGGCACCTGGTCGGACCGAGCGTTGCTTAACAAATGTGATCGAGTACGATCAGTCTCTCAAGCTCCGCCATGAGCAATTCCATTCATCCATTATCCATCCATTTTGTATCAAAATTTTATTACATACTAGCTTCCGCCCGCGACTTCGTCGTACGTTTGAACTAGATAAAGATTATCCTATGTTTTAATCCAGGTTATAAACTATCAGTGTGTCAAATTTCATCCAAATCTGTTCATCCTTTTTTGCGTTATTAAGGAACAAATATCCATACATCCAAACCCACAAACTTTCACATTAGTAGGAAAGACATTTACAAAATTACATAGACATTTACAAAACATGCTTTGTACTCTCGTCTGAACTTGCCCTTAGCATGTCCCTAGGCCGTCCCTAATTATTTGCGAGTGATTCCCGGCAGTGACGTGTGGCATCAGGGAATATTGCCGGCCGGACAGGATTGCTGGCCTGGCTAAGGCAATTAATGTATTAACTTTGTTAACCTGATGTTGTTGTGTCATAGAACTACTTACGTCACATAATAGTACAACGTTTTACAAAAAACCTCTAAACTCTGAAATCGGAAAAAATTAAGCTGTTTCATACAAAAATTAATACTGTAAATATCAAAAGTTATGAAGCAGCGGATTTTTTTGCGATTTCGGAGTTGGTCCCATAGTAAAAGTTGTTCAGTTTGATGGTCCCTATCTACCATATTCGGCTTTTTAGTGGTTTTTGTAACCCGTTGTTATCCTTACTAATATTATAAATGCGAAAGTCCGTTTGTTTGTTTGTTTGTTACTTCTTCACGACTTAACTACTCAACCGATCATCGTGAAATTTTGCATACACGTTGCCAAGGGTACAGAAAAGGACATACGGTAACTTTCATCCTGCAAAAAAGTACGGTTCCCGAGGGATAGAAAAATAACTGTCCACGCAGACAATTCGCGGGTGGTCGCTAGTTATTTATGTTTTGTTCATTGCTCGTAAGTATTTACCGAAGTTAATAAAAATTAATATAAAAAAGTCCAAAAGTAGATAAAAAAAACTATATTCAACGATATAAGAGCAATGTCAAAAGAAACATGAAAGAAACCTGATCAATACAAAGAGTCTATTCTTAAAATTTCTTTTGATGTAAGCTTTCAAAGAAAAATACTCCAAATTATTAAAACTGAATTAAACTCCAGAGAGGCAGTCATTAATTAATTAATTATCCATAGTTCCATAGTTACTAATTATGACATGAAATATATCTCTTTGAGTTGTCAAATAAAATTGACATTATTTTCTGCTAAATATGATATTTTATTTTGCGTCGCTTTATTTTCTAAAAACCAAAAAATAACTTAAAGTAAATAAAAACTCTCCTTTTTTCGAAAATAATTGTTTGCTATTTTCTTCATAAATATTTTTTTAAACGCTACACCAAATTCAGTTTTTAGTTTTTTATTACTTTGTCAAACATTTATTTTGTTGACACTGAATTTTTCGTGTTAATTAATCATAAATTTATGATGTTAGGTTTTATCAAATTATTTAGTTGATAGAATTCTCCTTTTATAACACATTATTTTTAGCCGACTTAAAAAAGGAGGTTCTCATATCGATTACATATATATTTTTTATGGTTGTTCGCGCATAACTTTTGAATGAGAGTTGTCTTGACTAGGATTAAACCACTAACCATTATAGAAACACAGTTTAATCAAATCAGTTAGTAGAGTAGTATCTTAGCTTGTTTCTGCATGTTGACACTTAACCACCTCTGTGGTCTGGTGGTTCGCCCACCCATGTAAGACGAAGGGGTTCCGGGTTCGATTCCCAGGAGGGGGGTACATTTGTACTCTGTTAGGTTGGTGGTAGGGTTTATTTCAAGTCCGCCTGGCTAGCTACCACCATCTTACCTGAGTCTGACGCCATAACAACAATTTGAAAATTGTTGTGTTCCGGCAGTTAGAGGTAAGATAGCCAGTTCCTCAGTGATGAGGATTCCGGGTGTAGTGCGCTTCCACCCTCGGATTTATTGTCACTTAACATCAGGTGAGGTGAAGGCCAAGACGCATTGTGCATAAAAAAAGCTTTACCTTCGTCTTAAAGTTACGTTAAATCAACAGACGAATATAAACAGTTCAGTCAGAAAGTTCAAGTATTTGCCTTTTGTACGAAACCAACCGTATCAATATTTTATCGAGACCTAAAACCATAAAAGTCTGGTATTTGCAAACATCATGCAAATAAATTTGTAATAAACTTCGTTGCAACGAATAGTTTTAAAGCCAATAGTTTCAAAAGCCGTAAATAAAACGAAGTACCCACTTTAAATAACATTTTTTATTAGACTTGCAGTGTTTAATTTCAATATGAACTAAATGTGAAATCAAAAGTACATAACTAGTTGATACTTGTTGAATAGTTTTCCAGAATCTTAAGAGCGTTTTATTTTTTTAAATGAATGATCATTCAAAATCGGATCCGATTTTAATGAAACTTCATAAGCAGAATACATTGGACTAAAAATTGAATTGAAATCATAACATTAGGTCCTCTTGAGAATGGTTATTATTAATTTAAGTGCGATATCTTGCATTCCTTTGTACATTTGCAGCATTATATGAAGTCCTAAAATATTAAATATTCGGTTGGAACTCTCGCCGCCTGCACGTCTTCACCTTCCCTCGTGAATGCTCTATTGTATAAAACTCCTCAGACATAGACGTCTGCACCGCGTCTCGGCGCACACAATAGTGTTAATGAAAGATGCATCTCACCGCTTTTGTACTACCCCCACCAGCGTCGCTGAGGCGGGCCAATCAGCGCTGCAATATTCAAAAGTTAATCAATTTTAAATTTGGAATATTACCCGAGTTTCTTTTGATGCATCCGCGTTGTGAATTTTAAAATTACGGGGAAAGATTTTATTCCATCTATTGCAAAGTTATGTAAAACGTATGGTTTTCTATTACTTTTTTATTTTGTAAACTGTAATGAGAAAAGTACATACATACATACACTCACGGCTGTTTCCCATGGGGGTAGGCAGAGACTATGGATCTCCACCTGCTACGATCCTTGTACACTTCTTTCTTCTTCAAGAAAAGAATGTTCAAATAAAAAAATCCACTGCATTCAACCATCCATTAGATCTTTTTATCAATACAATTTTTTGCCGAGAATTTCTCGCGATGCATAAAATTTCCTCTCTTGCCTAAAGGATAGATATTTCTAGATCGTCTTATGATATCTCGCCATTTACGTATCCGCTCCCGTACCGGAGAATTCAATTTTACAGTAATATCCGTACGAAATATATGATTTGAAAGGTTTCGAGATGGGAAACGTAAGTTTTTTGCTGCAACATAATATAAAGATCCTATAACACTTCGCTTGATTTAGCAAATTGCAGTATTGACCTATCAAAGTAGTATTTATGTAGAGGCTAGTAGAAATTTTAATTTTTGCCCATTGAACTGAGTTTCTACAGAAATTTTCGAGTGCATATTGATTTCGTCTCGAGCACATTGGCATATTCCCCTTGTCTCCCACTGGGTATATCGGAAAAAAGTTTAGGGCCTTTTGCGAATGCGGAGATTAAGCTTTCGGAAGGGTCAGTCATGAGATGGGTGACCAAAAATTTATTATCTCGATTTCTTCCGTTGTTCGGATGGCACGTTAAGTCGTTGATCATGGCTGCATTTGCAGTCGTTAACCCCACCAATCCGTATTGATCCCGCGTGGTGGGTTATGGCCCATCCTCCTTATCCACCTATAAGGAAGGCCTGTGCCTCAGCAGTGGGGACATTAAAAATGCTGATGTTGACTGTAGCAGGTCCTTTTTTATAGTTAACGGGTTGCTCTTGACCCCAGTCTAGCCCAAAACCAAAAACAGGGTCTACGATGAAGTGAGCTTGCCCAGAAGGTGCCTATTCACTCTGGATTGAAAACAGGTTGTATGCGCTCGGAAACAGACGCCGGCAGGGAATTCCATTCCTTAGCTGTGCGCATGATAAACGATGTTGAGTAGCTTTTGGTACGCAGCAGCAGTATAGGAATATCAACCAAGAACGGGTGGTAAACTGCAGCCTGCAGTGCGTCTGGATATCCTAGCGATATTGTGTATCCTAGCGCAACAAAACAAATGACGGGAGATGTTTTGAATACCTCATCATCATATCAGCCGCACGACACCCACTGCTGGGTATAGGCCTCCCCCAAGGATCTCCACGACGATCGGTTCTGCGCTGCCCGCATCCAGCAGCGCACCGCGACCGCGCACCAGATCCTCGATCCACCTTGTCGGGGGCCTACTCACGGAGCGTCGGTGCTTGAATACCTAACCTGACCGTATTCGAAAACTTTCCCGCCATTACAGCAGTGCTTTAAGAACACAGAAACTTATTTTATGGCTGAGCTTTAGCTACAGCTCAACATTTCCCATCTCTACTGCCATCAAATGTGGCTCAATAACATTTGTAATTCGTGACGAGCGCGTAACGCGACCGAGGCGATCTTGATATCGAAAGATATTACGAATTTAATCGAATCGAATCCGATAGCGATTGCGGCGAACGTGTTTCATACCAACAACTGTTACCGTAATACTCGGTAACCGTAACTTGCCCGTTTCGGTTGTGATTGCGTTTTGATACCGTATTGTGGGAAGCGTAGGTAGGAGCTGTAGGAATTACTTGATTGATAAATTTATACATATTATACAGCTTATGACGCGCAACTTGACGTGCAACTTTTTTAACCAGAAAGCGTCGTGTTGCGTGTTGCCATTTTACAATGACGCGCGCTGTTGTGCAACGTTGCGTGATTTGAGCACATTAAAAGTTTCTGTCAAAAAATTACTTTTGTCCGCCATATTGGATTTAGAGTGACGTCACTTTATTTTTCGAGTTATTCTCAACAAGCCAATTCAGTACCCATATTGTAGGAGTGCATTAAAATAAAAATAACTTGTCCGTAATTTTAGGTGTTCCGCCATGTTGGATTTAGAATGACGTCACTCAGCAAATCATCCAAATAAAACGTATGTATACAAACTTACAGATGAATCAGTTGAAGATATCTGCTTCAAAATTGATTTGCAAGATTCGACCCCAACATTCATACATAATACATACATACATTGCAAGTTAAATAAAAGCTTTTAAAAAAGACAAAAGGATAACTTCGTTTACCTTAAGAAAATGCTATCATCCTTTATGTAAAAGATAGGTACTAATTCGATTGATTTACCTATTTTTATTTTACATTTTATACACCCTTAACTCAGATTGCGAGTTCGATATTAAGTTAGAGCCGTCTTTTCAAATAATGATTTTGCTTTTTAGTTGAATAAAGCTAAACCCGAGTTAAGTTTTAGGTTCACTAAATTAATTCTCAAATTCATGTCAAAGACCATCGATAAACTTAAAGGCGACAACGGTTAGGTCAGTCCTCACTAAAGTGATTAAACAAATGGTTAGTAGACAGTATTCTATTTCTGGGAACAACCATCCAATTAGTAACACAAGCGCTGTCTGCGGCCTAAACCTGACCGACCGCAGTCTGACCCGGCCCTTAATTGTTGAGATCTGTTGAAAAATTATCTGCGTCTGTCAAATTAAACCTGTGATATTGACAGGAAATACCAGTCGAAATGTACTCACTCATTCAACTTTGTAGGTGCAGGATCATATCAATACTGGATATCACCTACATAAGGTTTTCTAAATACTTAAAACTCTTTAAAGAATCATTGTATCATATAATGACATATTGTCATGAAGATTTTAGTTGAAAAATCACCCGCGTATTTACGTGCATTAGCGCTGATGGTTTGTTTGTTACGCACCATGCGCCATTCTATGGAAAGTCACGCAACACGATACAGCATGTTGCGTATAGCAATGTGAGTGAGACTCGTCCAACATAATCTGTACCCTTAGCACAAACATCTATCGAGAGAAAAAACGCGCGTAAAAGTTTTGATGGAATACTCGACAGAGTAATTGCCTCTATACATATACAAATTCCCATACAAAATTGCTCCATCGAGTACTTTTACGCGAATTTTTTTCTCGATGCCACGTACACATAGCTGCAATGTATCATGCAATGTAACGCTTTGCCTTTCATTGCATGCTCGTTGCAAGCGTGGACGCATCGCGCGCCCGAACTGAGCACTCACTACAAACCTCCTGCAAGTAGGGTTACCATCCGTCCGGATTAGTCCGGACATGTCCGGACTTTTAGACTATTGTCCGGACTTTGTCCGGCTTTGTAATTTATCCGGCTTTTTTAAGATTGGGCGGTGTAATACTAGTTAAAAAACACACATAGCAGTAGTGTTCGAAAGAGAGGTCCCAAAAAGTATGGAGTCTGGATCTGTCTGAAAATGTCCGGACTTTTCTTGTCCTGTCCGGCTTTTTGTCAGGAATTTTCAAATTTCTCAATGGTAACCCTACCTGCAAGCATCTGTTCCCGCCTGTGGAACGAATGTGCAATGAAATCTACCTTTCTTCACTCCACACATCGTAAGCTTGTACTTGCCCCTAAAGAACGAACAGTTATCGAAAAAATACGCGCCTAAACACATTCGATAGAGTAATTTTGTATGAGAAATTTGTACAGCACCAATCGCCATCTAGTGCCTGAAAGCGCAATGAAATTTTCCATAGATAATTGCTGTATCGAGTACTTTTACGCGCGTTTTTTTCTCGATAGATGCTCTCGTGCTAAGGGCACTGTTCCATTTTGCAACTCCACTAGATAAATCTTGTAGTGCCACGTCCCGTTATTGATCCCAGTATCTGTTAGAGTAGCATTTTCAATATTATCCCGTGAAATCTCTTCTTCCATTCAAATACCGAGTAGATCCCAGGGTGGCTCTATAAGTGATTGCTCGCCTGTTTGCTGCGAAGTTAAAGTCTAGCTTTTTATACTAACTTGAAGATATTAAAGTTTTTCTTTGATATTTTTATGGTTACTATGGCTTGTGTCAGCTGTTTTAATCATCTTGGGAGAAGCCTGCTTTGTTTTTAAAGCTTGTATAGTTTTTTTTAACTATTGCATTAAAAAAAATATTAATTTATGATTTTAGTTTATTACGGACGTTGTTGTAACAACTAGAGACGGGTGTTGAGTTTTTTTGAAAGTGTTTTTTTCTGTGGTTTTTAATGATAAGAGGTATCCTTCTATATTCAAAGTTTTTTTAAGTTATATTTTAAGTTTCATTTAGCAAAAGCAAAAGCTTTATTAAATTCTGAAGTGAAAAATAAGCTATTACAATAAATACGCCGAACGAAAACAAAATAATGTTTTGTTTTTATCAATAGAAATTATATAAATTGCTTTCTGTTTGAAATTCCCGAGGCAAAGGAGTTTCATCATTCGATTAAGCTGATGAAAAACAACATATCTCTTAATCCATATTAAATCCTTTCGAAATGTTGCATTCGTATTTTTATCCAAAGGATAATGGAATTGAATTGGAAATGCAAATTAGTAGATATTGCTCGCTACAATTTAATTTCGGTCCCATATTGCAATGTGCGCTACATTTGTTTTACGTATTCTAATTTTCAACGAATATTCTGGATGTCATCATTATCATGATTTGCACAAAACCATTATTATTATGTTCACAAAAATCACGATAAAAAACAAGTACTTATTAAACCATCTGGGAAGTGAATCCACGACCTCAGTACCATTAGCGTGAACATCTATCGAGAAAAAAAAACTTGCGTAAGAACATTCGTAAGAGTAATTTTGTATGGGAAAGTACAGCGCCATCTATCGCTGTAAAGCGAAAATAAAAAAAATATTCTGTCGAGTATTTTTACGTGCGTTTTTTTCTCGATAGCTTCGTACTAAGGGTACAGACAGACAGGTGTCAAAACCGAGCGAAATTCTAGATTCCGGTGGACATTTTGATGATATTACATTTATCTGTATTGACAAATCCAGGAATTATACTGAACCCTAAAATTATACTGAAGCAGAAAAAAACTTAAAATTAGGATTGTGAAGTTGTGAAGCCGTAAGTTTGAAAAATAAACAATTCAATAGTCAACCACAGAAGTTTTAAATTCCTCCTAGATCTCTCAATAAATTCTATGATTTGGTGTTCCCAAAACCGTGATCGAATTTCCGTACTCATTTAAACATTTTCGGTATTAAATGCGATTACACGGTGATTCGCGGCCACTTCACAATCACAGATTGCTTTGCAACATATAAAAAAAAAACTTTTTGTGTACCGGAAGCGCTCTGAAGGTCACTTCTGTTACAAAAGATTTTTAAACTATGTTTAATTTAGACAATGTTTTAAATGTGATGCTGTCACTTATTTGAAAATATTGTTTGAAAGATACAACAAAGTGTCTAAATTAAACATAGTTTAAAATATTTTATAGTAACACTGTTTAACTCTAAGCATTTAGAGATAAGAATAAGGAATCCAAGGTTTTATTATTACACTTTCAAAGTGTACATCAAACTTTGAAATACATACTTCCGTTTTCATACTCCTTAGTTGAAACTTTATTGTAATGGAAACCATTAAGTCATATTTATCACATTTTCTAGAAAGGTGTAAAATATACCACTATATTTCTACAACCGACAAAGATAACAATGAAATCCTACACTAACACATACTAAATACAAGGAAATGAATCATTTGTTATCATATGAGGACCAATACTGTTACCTAACCCAGTTTCTGAGTATCTGACTCACATACAAAACCGACCAAGATAAATAGATCCCTTTGAAAAAGATACCTCTTCGTAATTTTAAAGGGATATCTTGCGTCTGGAGACCTATTGAATGTGGTGTGTGGTAGGTTAAACATGATATTTCTTTGTACCTTTTTATCAAATATTTTAATGTTTTAAAATGTTTTTACTTCGGAACATGATTCACTTGACGCATGGTATTTTTATAATTCTGGGCAAATGGATAGAAGGTGTTTTTAGTCTTGTATCTTACATAACAATTACATATATCCACCATTCTTTCCCGTACCTATTGAGCAATGAAGATAAATCACTTTCTATCCTAATCAAAGTATTTTTCAACTATACTTTTCAATTCTTTCTCCCTAAATATTATGTTCAAATGAGTATTGTTATTTGTACATGTTATTATTGTTTTAAATGTAAATATTAAAAACAGAATATAAATCTGATAAGTAGAATATTTTCTTGCGAATCACTATACCTACTACTATAAATATTTTCAAACCAGGTAGGTATTAGAGAAGATCACAAACATTGCTCCGATTCCAAATCAAGTAGCTATTATGGAAATCAGAAACAACGGTATTAATACAAACATCCAGACCTGAGTCAATATAGAAAAGTTCGTATTTTAAATTGACCAGACCGGGAATCGAACCAGGGACTTACCTTGATAACCGTACAAACCACTCGATCAGGGAGATCGTCGAGATTTTCTTAGGCATTAGTTAACTAGGCTAACGCTACAAATTCCCTAAAATTTCAATTTCAACAATTAATAAGTCGTTTCGGGCGCAGATGCGAACTAAGGACTAAATGAATAATTAGGAAATGCTTTGTTAATTAATTACAACGATGATATTGGGCTTTCGAGGAATTCAAATCTGAACGACAACTCAGAAAGTATCATTAAAGACATGGATTTCTTATATGATTAAATGAATTCATCCGCGCGGTCTTTAAAATTCTTTCATCTCACGGGAACATACAAACAACTGGAATAAAAATTATCCCATAATATGTTGATCCAGGTTTTGAACTATCTGAGTACCAAGTTTCACCAAATCCCTTCTCCCGTTTTGCCTGATTAGCGTTAGGTTGTCCGAAAGCGGGCAAAATAATGCAAAATTGAGCCATTACCACAGAATAGATATCGGGTCATTCTGAACTTACCATCCAAATATCAAGGATGTGTCCAGTCATAGCCTTCTTTAATTGCAAGCCGTGAACATAAGTTTGGCAACGTCTGTTACTGTCAGTTCGTGGTCATGTCGTCGGCCAGTCTCCATACTAAATGTATGGGAATATTTCAATTTTAAGAGGATGATATTTTTTTTCCTAGTAATCGTGTGAGGTTTAAAATATGAAAATAATTTAGTTCCTTTATTGAAATGCTTTGTATATTAAACAATAAGAAAAATATCAATGTTTACCAGGAAAAAATGGCTGTCAAAGATGTCATCTTTTTTGTTGATTTTCTTCAGCAGGGAGTTGATTAACACGCCCTCTAGCAATAAATGATATATCATTAGAAAGGTCTTTTAATGACAAATATTTGCTATTCATATACTTTATATCAATTGTTAATACTTTTGGAGTTAAAGGTTATTAAAGTATAAGAGTGGTTTATTGTCTATGGGAGTTGATCTACCACACCTATAGAAATGAATGATACATCGTAAGAAAGGTTTTTATATAACAAATATTTGCTGCAAGCATACTTTACATTAATTGTTAGTATTTTCGGAGTTTAAGGTCATTAGTATTAAAAAAATTGGTCAAGTTTAGAGCGTTATAACTCTCAAAGCACTAATAGTTGACGTTTATAGTAATACAATAAAGTGTTTCAAATTTAAATACCTTTCCAATGATGTAAGATTTATTGCTAGAGGAGGCTTACATCAAAATGCTCATCGTACTAAAGGACCCCCGAAAAGTTCAAATAATTTGACTCAAACCTTATGTTCTAATAAATAAATAATAATAATAAATATAAAACATTATTGAAATAATCTTTCATCACAATTTACAACTAGTTTAAACATAGATAATATAGGAAAAACAAATGATAAGTAATTTTTAAAATAATTTTATACTATGTGCTTGACCACATGCGATGTTGCCGTTCTGCTCAACTTCAGGGCTTGGAAGATATAGAAGGCTATGGTCCAGTCCATGAAACTAAACAACTTTCTCTAAGAAACATGTGTCGAATTTCGCTACAAAATTTTGGTCATCCCATACTAAATTGATCACGTGATCTCTTTGATTTGTATGGAGGGAGAGTCGTTTATTTTTTACATATTTGGCCATGTAGTTCTTAGAGAAACTTGTTCAGTTTCATGGACTGACCACATCCTCAAAATTTGGATGTCCATCAGCCATTTTTGATGTCCCCACTGCTGGGGCACAGGCCTTCCTTATGGGTGGTAAGGAGGATGGGCCATAACCCACCACGCGGGCCCAATGCGGATTGGTGGGTGTTAACGACTGCAAATGCAGCCGGGACCAACGGCTTAACGTGCCTTCCGAAGCACGGAGGAGCTCGAGGTAATAATTTTTTGGTCACCCATCCCATGACCGACCCTTGCGAACGTTGCTTAACTTCCGCAATCGCTGGGCCAGGCGCTAAATTTGGATAGTAAGTTCAAAATGACCTGATATAAGTACTCCATTACCAACAGCCATTACAAAAGAAACTTACACGAAATAGAATGAGATTCATTATTATTTCTCAATATAATTATTTCAAAGAAATGCCTTAATTATGATTAATAAAATAAAATTCTAAACTAACTATAAAACTTATTTTCATCATAATGAGATTTAGATAGAAAACTTGAAAGTAAAATTAACTTAATAATATTTTGTACTTAAATATCGAGTTTGTAAAGTTGCTTAACTAATTTTTCGGTGTAATCTCGAAAGCCTGTCTTAAGAGACATTAAGGCTAACTTAGTAAGGTTTCGGCTAAGTTATGTTCTAAGCTCGGTGCATCGTACAAGTTAATCCAATTTGTAGTTAAGTAACACCCCTGAGTAATCGCGCCGTTTTTAAGGGTAAGTTACGTTAAGCAGATTAAGTTAATAGTGCAACTTAACCTTTCCTGGAATTAAGTTACATAAGATAAATGATAAAATATTCTTTATTGTAAGTACACCATGATAATTACTAAAGAAATACATAAAAAGAAGAACAGTTGGCGGCCTTATCGCTAAAATGCAATTTCTTCCAAGCAACCAATAGCTGGATAAAGTTACAGATAGAAATCATACATATTTAAATACATATTTTTTGGAATAAGAGTTTCGATATCCTTGCATAAGATTACCATAAGGAAACACTTTTTTATGGTCATAACTAGATGAATCAACATTATTGATAAAAAATTACAGACTGAAATATAATTAAATTCTATTTAAACAAAGGCCATATTTTATAAATACATTTTTATCGAAAAGATTTAGTAAAAGACAAACAAAGTTTTATTCGTCTTTTCCTAAAAAATAGCTTAATTAGTTCATTTAACTTATTCAACAAAATGTTATAATAAAAGTATATTTCGTAGTATCCCTAGGGATTTCGCGAAATCCTTAGTATCCTCATTTCTGCGACATAGAAAACATAGTATAAGTACTTATTATTATGGCGACAGTAGATTTTTTTCAGAAAAAATAATTAATTAAATAAGGAGAATCAAAATCAGTATTTGGGGAGATATCGGCATAATACATCAGTAGGGAACAGAACTGGGGTCCCTACATCATCAATTACTTCACGCTCAATCAGATGTGACGTCATTCGCATTCGTTAACCCTTTTTCCGGTCCAACTCCATTTATTTTGAAATACTAGTGTATGATCGCGGTTTCGCTCGGCTTTTTAATTCTATAAAACGGCAAGACAAGAAGTGTCTTTTATGTCGTGAAATATAGTAAAATAAAGTAAATTTTTAATAACATTTTGACAGTTTCATGTAATGGTCGGTCACTTCGTGAAGTGACTAATTTAAGGAAGAAGCTACGACATGTAAATCTCACAATATTATAATTATGCTTTTTTTAACACGTTTTTATTAGGTTTCTTTCTCATTTGTGTTCGTTCGTTCGTTCGTTTGTTTCTCCGCAAAGCTTGTGAACGATTTTGTACTAGCTTCCCGATGAGTTAGAATCTTGAAACTTTGAACGTAGGTCAGAACTGGAAGGCAATGCAATATTATGGTGTCATTGAGCTGATCTGATGATGGATCCGGAAGAAGGCCACAGGATCTCTATGATGAAACCATACAACCCCATCGTGTTTGGGCTCGTTAGAATCGTCTTGACGAGTACTCTAATGGGAGACGAGATCCAGGGTCTGATGATGAAGCTGAAATGCCATGCCATAGGAACTCAATATTGAAACCGTGCAACCCCATCAAATTTGGGCTTATTTGAATCGTCTTGACGAGTCCTTTGTCGGGAAATAGTTTCCAGGGTCTGATGATGGACCCGGAGGACACAGGAACTCTTTAATAAAACCACGCTACCCCATCGAGATTGGGCTCGTTTGAATCGTCTTGACGAGTACTTTATTGTGAAATAGTGTCCGAGGATCTGATGATGGAGCCGGAGGAAGGCCATAGGAACTCTATAATAAAACCATGCAAATCCATCGAGTTTGGGCTCGTTCGAATCGTCTTGGCGAGTGCTCCGGTAGGAGATGGTATATTTTTTTAGTGTTAGCTTTTAGTTAGTTAGTTTAGTTTTTAGTTAACGAACTAAAAAGTAGAAAATAATAATTTACTGAAAAAAAAACTTTTTTTAAAACGGACTAAATTATTTAAAAAAAATCGGTCTAAAAACATTAAAACGGACTAAAAAGTAAAAAATAAATTCTTCTGTAAATATTTATAACCAACCCTGCCTACAGAAATTTTAAACCTAAAAACGTGGGGCGCATGCTAAAGACAATATGGATGATAAATTTTACAAAATGCGCCCCACGTTTTTAGGTTTAAAATTTCTGTAGGTAGGTAGGGTTTTGACTCTCAACTTTCAGTGATTGTGAAATTCACACACACACCACACACCATTCTTACCATGGGCAACAGAGTCGCTTAACCACCCCTAAGTTTAAAATCGCTTACACGCCGCGCCGTCACAGCATACGTTTAGTTCGTGCAGGGGCGATACGCGCACACGAATTTTGCCTTTAGGATTGCTAACTGGTTAAGCGACGCCGTTTCCTACCCACTTTTTATATGTTAATTAGTAAATATATTTTAATAACAATCCTTTCTATTTTGTTTCAGGTAAACGAGAGCAGCTGAAGCTGAATTTAATGAAGGCTGTAATTTCAGAAACCTTCTGCCATTTTTGAACAAAACAACGCAATTAATTTTACAGTTAAAATTACAGTCAACCGCTAACAATGCTGAAATTGTCATTATCCCCGAATAAACTGGAAATTGAAATCGTTATGAAGAATCTGCGGTTACTCCGTTCATTTAACTAAACTAAGGAATTATGAAAATTAACAAATTTAAATACTAGGGAAACGTTCATTTACAGAACTTGGAATTTTCAAATTCCTTTTTAATATCGAGTTCTGTGAACAGTCATCGAAATATGTAACGCGCGTAAAATTTCGATTGAGTAATTTTTTATGGGAAATTTGTACAGCGCCATCTAACGCCCAAAAGCGAAATTATTTTTTCCATAGATAATTACTGTATCGAGTACTTTTACATGCGTTTTTTTCACGATAGGTGTTCGTGCTAGGGGTACAGTTTTAAAACAGGGGTGGGTGTTTAAATTTTGTGAATAAGAAACTGACTCGTGAACGACAAAAACACAGGGTAAGTAAAAATCTTCGTCTAAAAAGACTAAAATCACAGAATAAATAATAGTGCAAGGTACTAAAAGCACCTAATTATAAATATGTTTTAGTATTTGGCGAATACAACTGACAATGTCTATGTGTGAGTGCATGGAGTTTATTTGTACACACACATAGACAGTGTCAATTGTATTCGCAAAATACTACAAACATATTGCATTTAATAAGATAATTTTGCTTTGATAACATAGTTTATAGTGAACAATTGTCGTTAGTTGTCGGGACACGCTATAATATATTGTGTAAATGCTAAAATTCTGGAAAACCACTTTATATTTAAATCTGCACCATCTATTGGCCTATTATAGCAAGCCCAGTGCTAAAACACTTCAATATCAAATGTCAAAGTTAACAACCTTTCTAAGAAATCAAAAATATTTATTAATTCCTAAAACTCGTACCGTCGGCGTATTTGACAAAGAATTTACTAGAAACCGAAGGATTTCTACCTGGGCTGTTTAAACAGCCAGATAAATATTGACAGTCATACCAATAACATCTGTTATTTACATTGATATTACCCATTGACGATATCAGAAATTCTTTAAAAATTAGTGCTAGTTCACCGGAATGCAGAATACGTACACATTGGTGGGTAATAAAGTTCATATTTTATTGCAAAAATCTTATAAGCTTATTTGAGATAAAATAAACTGAGGTTTTAAAGTTTCAAAACCTTTTTTATTATTTTGGCAATTTAAGTGAATATTTTGACTCATCATGTGTGAATCATGTCATCATATCATTAGATTTTAGAAAATAATATAATTCTGAACATCACGATTGTACCTACCCATAGGTAGGATGTATATTCTTTCATAATATAGTCTGAATTCACTTTATGAAATAATTGATTGCTTCTTTCTTTTTTAGTTTTGATGGTTGTGACTTCTTTAATTTTTATGGTTGTGTTGTGATACCATTTTTATAAATGTAGTTCTTAACCAGTTATAGCTATCGGAGCAATGACGATTTTTTCTGAAAGAATATACCTAGATCAGCCTTACTTTTGCAGTGACTTTGGATTCCATCTAAATTATTGAAAAAAAGGAGACGTAGACGTGAAAATTTTATTGCAAACAAGTGACGAATCAGGTAGTGTGTTAATGGGGAGGCTAAGGCAAAGTGAATTACAGATGGCGCTTCAGTCTTTGGACCCATTGTCAGTTTGAGCTAATATTGTCTTGACTGTGTATTACGTGATTTTACTTTCTTATATTATATTTTTTCGGTTTTGCGGGCAAACAATGTATTCTATGCTAACTTTAGCTCAGATAAGAGAAGAATTACGGAAAAGAAAAGCCAAAACAACAGGCAAGAAAGTTTATAGCAACTTACAAAAAATTGCTAACAAGCATTACATTTCTTTAAATTTCGTGTAAGATTTACAAGTAATCTTTTTATTTCAGATTAGAAGCATATGATTTAAATTTTAACATAGCAACTGAGTGTGAATTTCCGTATTCATGATGCCTTCTGTGCAATAGTAATTTCAGGTTTCTGTACTGGAATTTCTGTACCATCCAAAATTACACGAACCGTTTTATCATATTTATTTTATTATTCTAAGTTTCTTGAATGACTCTGGCATATAACATTCTATTAATTCTCTGTTTGGCCCCAATATTGGGCTTATTCCATATTTGATATACCTATCAAATTCATCCAAGTTATAAATATGTTAGAAACTGCTGAGGTTGAAATATTAAAGAACAAAGCTGTTATAATTCAAATGTTGTTTTATTTTGGCGAAGCTTCACTAAATTCATGAAACATTCCTTTTGATTTATAATGTTTCTCAGGCTCAGTAAAGGAGAAAATCGAGGGAAAAGCATCTTTTTTTATAAATATTTTTGCCCAATATTTTTTTTGTTACTGGGAAATCGATGAACTCCAATATTTTACAAGTTACATGCACAACAATGCGGCATTTTCTCAGTATAAAATTAAAAAGTGCAATATTCCAAGAGATTCCCACATGTTTTGACACTTTCTTTGAGGCGGCCGGGTACCAAAGACAAGACGCCACCTATCGGGATAAAATTGCGCTTTTCCTCCCCATTACCTCCTACCACCAACTTACATTAATGAAAAAAAAACAAAAAGGAAAAAAAAAATGTTGCCAACAATAGGTATCAATAAGGCATTAAATGATGAACAGTAAAAAGGTTAAAAGCTACTGGATACAAATCTGGGACCTCTATTTATAATAAGCGAGGAGGCGTTAAAAGCCCTAAGGCTTCCCGGGGGAAGGAAGGGACGGACGGACTTGGGGAAAGAAAGTATATTTTTATTAATACAATTCTTTATTGTGATCTAAGGGGCGGACATTTTTTTCTGCATCTAAAAAGTCATGGGATGTAGTTCAAAGTTAGTAGACTCAAAGTTATTGGCAATCTACCAGCTACCTAACCGCAATACGTATATAACAAAAAATTAAATTTCATGAATCAAAGTGTAATTAAACTACCGCGGTATTGATAATAACATTAGGACAAATAATCTTAAATCAAAGTGATCAAAATTCTAGGTGAGATTAAAAGATCGCAAGAAAAAAAATGAAAAAAATAAAAACACGTAAGGAACGATTATTTTTGATGAGTAAAAATATTTTTTAGCATCAGTAATTTTTTATGTTTATTTCACCTAGAATTTCGACCACTATGATATATGAAATTTTTGTCCATAAGTTATCGATATCGCGGTTAAATTCTTAATTTAAAATATTACCTCAATAATAAAATTTATATTAATAATAAAGTGAATCCTTGTAAACTTTTACAAAAGTACATAATTGAAACTTTCCGTAATTTGCCGTATCTCACCCAAGTTTTGTTTTGCGCTATGAAAATGGATTTAACGTCAGTGTGGATGCATCGTTAGGTTTTATTTCTTGAGTAAGGAATAACCTGTATAAAGCCGCTACCTCACCGGCTCGGAGCGTTTTCGTTATTCAGGATGTCGCCTAAGGATTTCCCTCTAAAAGTCCGGTCCTGCCCCACATTTGCAGGGCCAAAAGGTCGAACTAACGTGCACTCAGTTGAAACCATTCAGCCAAGAACAAATTTTTGTGTAATAGAAAAAGCCATTACACCGTGATTTAAAGTGCGGGTTCCATTCCCGGAATGTTGGGGTTAGAAGATTACATTTTGTATGGTGGAACACAATATACTAAATTGCAAAGAAATTTGTTTTTGTAAACAGCTACCGAATCAATACAAGATATTATGCTCTAAAAAATCTAAATAATGACAATAACTCAAAAAAAAATTTGCAAGATTTTTTTTTATTGAGATTACGTAAAGAATACGTTACTGTTGTAAATAACTGAATAAACCGCCTCTGTGGTCTAGTGGTTCGAGACGCAGGGGTCCCGAGTTCGATTCCCAGGGGGGGTACAAATTATACTCGGTTTGGTTGGTGGTAGGTTTTATTTCATGTCCGCCTGAGTAGCTTTACCATCTTACCTAAGTCTGACGCCATCACAACAAAAAAAATTGTTGTGTTCCGGCAGTTAGAGGTAAGATAGTTCCTCAGTGATGAGGATTCCGGGTGTAGTGCGCTTCCACCTTCGGCCTTATCTTCACTTAAAATCAGTTTAGGTGAAGGCCAAGCACTTTCACGTTCAGCATAAAAAACATCATTTCTGTAAAACTGCAACTATAACGAAAATTAAAATGAAATTGCTGACTCGAAAAATACATGAAGCTTTGCATAAACACGATTGCATAATACAATACAAGTACCATTACCAGAAATGCATCGACCAAACGTACTCCTAACGACTCGCCTCTTTAAAAATCCACTAACCGCACGATGTACCGATAGCAAAAAAAGGTAATGCGATCAGTGGCGACGGCAAAAACGAATCGGCTTAACATACCACACTTAAAGATTCTAGCTATCGCTGTCACAGTAGACGTAATTACAGTAGTTAATACTAATTATTGATATTTATCCTACTAATATTATAAATGGGAAAGTTTGTGAGTTTGGATGTTTGTTCCTCAATCACGCAAAAACTACTGAACGGATTTAGTTGAAATTTGGCACAGAGATAGTAGATTAAAACATAGGATACTTTTTATCCCGATATTCCCACGGGAACGGGAACCACGCGGGTGAAACCGCGGGCGGCCGCTAGTGTACAAAATAAAAATGAAACGGTTGAAAAGTTTAGTTTTTATTTTAGAAATTTTAAGGTAATTTTCGGTCGAATTTGTTTGCATTATGTGTAATTCTGTTATTATGTTTTTACTAATTTATTCCCTAAATAAACTTGTTTCATGATCCATTAACTTTCTAGCTAGAATATTATTATGTAATACAGCGTAATTTTTTACTAGGTCTTACTTAGATTTAGTTACAGCTTTACGTATCTTCGATAAAAAGCAATAAACACAAACTTTATCCCCTTAATAAACGAAAAGTAGTTTACACCTAATTTAACCAAAAAGGTGCAAAAAGTTTGTTTAGGAATATGAACCTTTGAGACATCAACCGCAAGGAGTAATATTTCTAAGCAATATTTTTGGTTAAACCTGATGTAAACTTACTCTTCGTTTATTAATAAGACCACATTAGTTAGAGCTATTGACGTTTCCTAATGGTTTAGTCACATAAGCAGTGGTTTAGTTACATCGCTTTGTATATTTCCACTCGTTGCTGTTTTGTTCTCCATTTGCGATACCGATTAATGTCATTGTTCTATTTGGTTTCGTATTTGCTTCTCTTTGTTTTTTGTCCTTTCTTACATAAATAAGGAACATTTTTTTCGCTTAAATTAGTAAAGAATACCTTACTAATATTGTAAATGCGAAAGTGTGTTTGTTTGTTTGTCATGCTAGGGGGGCATACTTACTAATGTTTAAAAAAGTAATAAAAGAGCCTATTTTATACTGTTTCATCTGTTGATTATGTTATTTACTTCTTATTCATTCACTGTGATATTGTTTCATTTCACTACAGCTAAAATATTTTCTTTTTTAACAGTAGGTAAAAAGATAAAATATTTAAAATGTAGGTGCTTATCGAATACCTTTTTCAATAATGGTAGCTTTTCTACAAGAATAGGTTTGAGAAATGAATTCGTTCACAATATTTTAGTTTATTTAAATTCGACATTGATGTGAAATAGTTAACTATTTATCACTTTGCAGTAAGTGCAAATATTTTTTCTCTGTGTTAAAAACACTTAAACTTAAAACAAGTAGGTAGGTACTTTTGCGTAGATATTTTTTTGTTTATTTTAAATATTTAAATGTCGTAAAATAATAATTGGGCATTTGTAATAATTAACACCTAAACTATTGTTTTATTTTTAGTAGATTTAATTTGAAATACCAAAAAAATACATCACATAGTCATACATAACATAAGTTTATGGATTGTAAAACTGTGATTATAATGAACTAACAATGGTCAAATCGACACATCAATAATTATTAAACAATTAAGTATTACTTCGACTGAAGTCTAATAAAAATAATGAGACTTTTTCATAAAAAATTGTCGAACATTTGTTAGAAATGGCCACAACATAATACATAAAACAGTGACCGTTTCACTTTACTGATTCTCTTCTTTTAAACTTGCCTTTATCATAATTTAATATCATATCTGTACGATATTTTTATCAAAGTTATGTTAACACAGCTGTGTAAATTCTTCTTATTTAGATAACATAATATCATGTTCCTATTAATATTGTGAGTAAAGGGGATTTACTGTTGACCGAGCGAGCGCGTACTGCGAGCGAAAACTTACAAGTCTTGTAATTTTTAAAAACAAGCATTTTCCTTATGAAAATAATTATTCCAGAAATCCGTTTATCAAAACACGTTAAATTAAACGCTACAAATGTTTTTGTTTATTTAACTAATGTGTTTTTACCATTATATTAGTTATTTCGTTAATTAAAAAAATCAAAACTTGTACAAAAACCATAAGAATAAATTTATTAATTCTTATGCAAAAACTTACAACTTGTAAAAAACTCAATGGAAAATCCTGAGTAATTCTGAGGGTGTCCGGCGACTCTCCATTTTGTCTGACCATTTTTACAAGTGTCACGCATAAATTATTTGGAAAAAGACATAATTTACACGAACTTGTAAAATTGTTCATGTAAATTTTAGTTGTAGCTTGTAAGTTTTGATAAACAGGGCACAGCACGTGGAAGAAGGGGCGTCTCTGTTTCAACTTTCAACCTCGTTTCTAACTTGGGCAAAGATGCTTTCGTATGTCGGACAGCTGTCCGTCTGTCCGTTTATTCTCCTCTACAGGTCGCATTTCTCAATCGATTCTCGTGTTCTATATTATATTTGTCGAATCAGTTTTTCGAAATTTATCAAAATGGCGGAAATAACCTGTGTTTGTCAGCCATTTCGAAAACGAAAGGTCTACAGCTCTACAGAGCAACAAATAGTTGATATATGTTTTAAATATTGCATTATTTGCTTTACATTTTGGTGCATTAGAGAAAGAAAAAATCCTGAAAAAAAGACGGTGGTCGGACCTTAAAATATCTGTAAAATTATAAATGAATTGCTATGAATTGTACTAATATATGTAAGTACTTAAAACTTTTTAAAAAGACAAGTAATAAAAAAACCACTTCATCAAAACCCGAGTCCGGTGATAAAGAGACACATTTGCGCGATGTCGTTCCGCTGTTTCGGCCCTTATCCCGAAAACTTTCGCCGAATCGCAATGAGCATCATTAGGACGGCTATGGAATAATTAAATCGAATAACACGAAAACTTGCCGCCGCAACGTCCGATCTTGCGGATAATATTCCGGGAGAAGTTTCGTTGAGGTCGTTTCGATTGTTAATGTTAAGCGAGTTTGGGAATGGTCAATTTGCGATGGGTGACCAAATGTTGACGGTGACTGTTAAAATTTTAAGAACAAGACACATACGTTTCCATTTTTTAAATGAGGGTCACGTTATTTGTTTTAATAGCTACCTAATGTTTAATTTTTAAATAAGTATTTTTTATAATATTGGAGCCAGTACTTAAATGCGCAACTGAACCTCTTTGAAATAGTTTGAAAATAGTTCATGACAGGCGAGTGCGGGAAGTAAATTGCTTCCCGCACAAGCTTGTATAGTGCTTCAAGAAATTTGAGGAAATAAACTTTTCTTAGTAAAATGTAATTCTTAACTTGGTTCGTGTGGCCATGTTAAACGACCAGTCAGTGATGCAACCATAAAGTTTTATGAAAATAATGCTAGTTGATGTGATGATCTACCGTTTTGAATTTCGAATAGCACTATTTCGCACTAGTGCGGTAAGTAAGCATTAAAATTCATTTCCGCACTGATCTTCAAATTTGATGAACCAGACCACAACGTGGAACCTTTCGATTGTTTTTTCAAATGTAATGATCATATTTCAGAGCATAAGTTAGAGAAATATATTTTTGCCTCTATTTTCCCTTCTTAATTAAAAAATATTAAACGGGAAAATAGATATTTGTCAGAAATGGAGAATCTATGAAAATACCTGTCAAGTTTTACAGGCTCGAGCGTATTTAGACACTGATGAGTATTGCTGTATCGAATTTGATACCGTTGCACCCATCCCATTGTCTCATTATGATGTACTTTGTCAACGATTTCACAGTAACCGCTCTATTACTTAACGGCCCATTGTCATCGACCGATCAACTGTAACCGAATAGTTAACGTCTCTTCCAATTTTAACGATCAATTAAAAGTTTCGTACAAAATTTGGTGAACAAATTACTTACAAATTTCATTTAGTTAAAAAAGTTTCTGTCGTTTGATTATTATGAAATATACAATTAATATTATTATCAGTTAAAGTTTAAACCGGATATATTCACAGATATCAGTTTAGTGCGAATGTTTCAATAATTTGATTAATTCTTATCAAATACACAAAAATTGGCTGCAAATTGTCTAAAATTGCATGCGGTGTTTGCCTTAACTATACGATGTATAATACTCATTAATGAAATAAATAAAAAAATAATGAAAAAATGTCTTGCTATATTATGTCACAGAATGATTATGTTGAACTTGTAATAAAAATCGCTAAAGTTCTAAAATTTATTTTGAAAAATATAAAAAATCTAAATTCCTATGTAAGAGATACTTTTAAATGTGGTACCTATTTACACACACGGGCTGGCTTGGTAGGCGACTTGCTTGAGCACTTTTATATCGACAATCGCTTGTAAAATCTAATCGCAAACCTAATTTCAATGAGATTATGGTGTGATCCGGTGTTTTTTTATATTTAATGCGACGAAAATTGTTTAATGTTGCTGGGTTGCTTTTAAATGAAAAAAAAATCATGAAGTCCCATTATTATGTGAAGTTTGATTGAAACATAAATGTACTATCGAATGTATTACCTTACCTTAAAGGTGGCTTTGAGCTATTAAACCTGACTTCCGCCTTTACGACGCGCCTCCAAGATAACTGAACTATCTCGGTCTATTCGCAGACGCGCACTAAAGCCTTTGAGGCGACTCCGAAACCCGGCCTCTCCAATATGTCTCAAAGAGTCGTCACTTTGTGAAATAATACAGTTGATTTAAATAGATTATCGATAAATTATCGCTAACGAATGTACTTACACTATTGGCATGACGACAGTGGCGTAAGGCAAGGAGAAAACAAGAGGGGTCTATCGCGCTTCAGGTCCCGAGTTAACTCGACCGGGTTGTACCTAAAATCCGCAACGGACGTTCGTGTGGCTCTTCTAAAAAGCCCATGATGCGTTGCGATAATCACAGAAAGACCACAAAGCGAAATTCGCATCGTGGTCATCATACCAAACGACCACGACACGTTGTGGAAATGAGGAAAATCCATGACGAGTTCAGCACTAGTTGCTGCAATTTTTCCATGACCACGACGCGGATTTCGCTTTGTGGCTTTTCTGTGACCACAACGCGACATGGGCATAAAATGCTACTGTACCATAGTGTAAAGAAATCTAATTAGAAAGAAAGAAATGAATCAAAAAATCTCATTAGATTTCTTTACACTGACTCTACTTTTCCGGACGTTGTCACTCGCCTAGTTATTTTATTACAATATCAAAATGTGAATAATATTTTTAACAAAGTAATTTAGTATTCACATGAAAAAAATGTTTTTTCCAGTCCAGGTAAATATTTGATATTAACAATGAATGGTGATTTAATATTCGTTCTTTTCTTTCATGTCTCTCTAAGGAATGAAAGGTATGTGTAATTTTCCGTAATTATGTTCTTTTGATATTATTTAACATAAAAATGTTATATAATAAAAGCAGAATTGCTGCGATGATTTCATAACGCTGCTGTAATAAACCTATTTTAGTTAAAATGTGTTTTTGTCTTCTTTGTTCGAACCAATTCATAATACGAAAGAAGAGGATAAAATAATTAAGATAATTAATATATTGGAAAAAATACTAGAAAAAATATTGATTATCATAATATAAAAATAGCATTGTGAATGTCTAAGTTCAATGACAAAATACTTTTTAACTAAAATAGATAAATGACGAGTTTAATTTTTTATCAATAACACTATCAGTGTGTATTTTGAAATGTGCTAAAAATTTTATTTTCACATTACTTAAGTGCTTATATGTGTAAATATTTTTGTATGAATTGTGGTGACGAGCGAGTCAGTGTAGCTTGACAAAACTTGACAAATCTAGATATTTTGTAAAAAATCCATTCTAAAACTATAGTTGCCCAAGTTTTTATCTGACAACACAAAATGGCAATCTCCCTTTAACAAATAGTACGTGACTATTTATTCCAATAAATCGGTTTTTCGTCGCTCAATTATTTAAGCACTCGTACTTAAAGTAGGATTTTTAATTCCAGTCAGTTAATTGACATTTGAAATTGGAACCACTTTGAAGCTGTCAGGAGGTCAGCCCCCTGATTTTGTTACTTTTTGTTGCAATCAACTGACAGAAATCGCAGTTACATTGCTTCTTTAGTTAGAACTAATGTGACAACTGTCTTACTTAATTGTGTAGGAAATTAAGCGATCTTTTGTATGGAGATCCCAACATTAAATCCTCAGTCGATGAAACTTTGCAGGGATGTAATATAGTATGAACCAAAACCTATGTACAAATATCCAAAAACAAAAAGAAAACGTTTGGATTACGCTACCAGTTCATGGTAGCTGATATCTCTCATGTAACACGTGATCGGGGCACCCAACATTTCTGCTTTTGATGGCTCTATTAGCTCATCCCAATAGTTATTCAAATAAGGGTGCCGCTTATCTTACGAACTACGAAAACCCATAAAGTAAAATATAGGTATCTTTGGTCTGAAAACTTTTTCTGAATTAATTTTTAATTATTTTAATTTTGTATTATTTGAATTTGAATCGAATGAATGTCTTTATTAGTCTGGACTTGTTTACAAAAAACTCCACTTAATTTATTCATCAGTAAACAAACACTGAGGGCTTTGTATTTATTTCAATAAATAATGTGCGGGGGTATATACCTATACTTATTTGACAAAGGACCAATGAAAGACTCGATTTTTATTTAAATTCGTTTCATTTTATTGGTTCTATTACATTATAGACTACTAGCAGCCGCCCGCGACTTCGTCTGCGTGGACAGTTATTTCTCTATTCCTCGGGAACAATACCTTTTTTCGGGACGAAAGGTATTAATTATGTCCGTACCCCTGACAACGTGTATGCAAAATTGCATGATGATCGCTTGAGTAGTTAAGACGTGAAGGCGTAACAAACAAACAAACGGACTATCGCACTTATAATACAAGTAAGGATACCTACCTCAAAGAATTGCATTTGCTAAAAAAATTATGTCGTGGCACTGTCTTTAATAAATTATTTATGTACATAATTCTTTCTGTATGAGCATTATCTTTAAACAAAAAAGCCGCATTTTCGTCGGGGGTTAAAAAGGTTATGAGATAATACAGTTGTTGTGAATGCGACCGAATGTGGATATTATATTCTGTTGGAATGCACCCATTATGTTTCTTGCTCTATGATTTGTTGTGCGAAAATATATGGTTCGCTTGTGACGTAGTTCGTGTTTTATTTAAAACCTGCAAATAAGTAATTATAATGGACCCAGAACCAGCGGATAGCAATCCGCCACAACAGAACAGTGTTCCAATGCCAGCTCCTCACACACAATTGCTGTATCATTAATGTCTTTTAGTAATTGTATCTAATTTTTTTGAGGAAAAATAAAAAATAAAAATAATGTTATTAGCTTTTATTATGCATCTCGACAAGTTCTTTTTTTTCTACCTGTATTGGTTGGAGACCGCGTATGGGCAAACGTATTGTGGGACGCCCTCAGACAAGGTGGAGCGACGATCTTCGCAAGGTGGCTGGCATAAACTGGATGAGTATAGCCGCGGATCGTGCTCAGTGGCGTGCACTCAGAGAGGCCTATGTTCAGCAGTGGACGATGATAGGCTGATGACGATGATGATATTTATTAGAATAAAAAATTGATAATTTTATTCTATCGCATATTTTTAAACTAATATTTAGTGTAATTTGTACCCTACTGACTTTCGCAGTCACCAAACATTAAATCTACTTAACGGATGTCGTCAACACCCCAAAATGAGTTTTTACTTAAACTGCCCATTAAGTCACTCTCTAGTTTAAAACTGCCGAGTCATTTCGAATCAATTGATATTGCCCCCAATCTCTAAAACCGGCGATTGTTAACTAGAAAATCGATAAATCGACCCCCATAGTTAATTTTAGGGCGCCTTACTGGCCATATGTCGATAGTAACTATTAGTAGATCGATAATAGCTAAACAAATCATGAACTGCATTAATATATTCTGATATAATATAATATACTTAATCATAGTTTGTAAGTTGGGACATAGTAGAATCAAATGTTGGGACGTAAGAGGTTAATCAGAAAGAAAAAATAAAGAAATGATACTATATTTCGTATGCAATATATCTTGAACTCAACCGTAGACAATGAGGCTTTCGCACCAATCATTTTTATACCTAAAATTGCTACTGCGCAAGTCACGTGGTACTAAAATATGGGTCAAATTATATTGCATTGCATATCTACTGTACTCATCCCAATTAAAAAATTCTCTGCTAAAAAAACTTGTTTACTTATCGCAAAAAGCCGACAAGTTTTTTTTAAAGAAATAAACCCTTTTTATAGTTTCGTAAAAGTCTAAGCGACATCACTGATACGAAATGATAAATAAACGATTGCATTTTTCGTTAAATAATCTTAATTTGCAGTATTATTTTATATTAAAGTATACCATTTAATGCATAATTAAAATAACTTTGGCTGCAATGCAATATCCGATCAAAGTATCTTTTGAAACTATTTAATGAAACAGCACAGATTTTAATTCGAATCGTTATTCTCGATTGCATAAACTCGATGGAGCGTAATCGATAAACAGTGCGGGAATCGAATAGCGCGGATTTGGAAAACTCGCGGCTTTAAAAATACTTCGTACAAAGCCGGTCATTCATTCGATCCCGATCACTCGATACCACTCGATACCGTGTTTCGTGTAGGGCTGTCGACACAAAATATAAAATAGGTTGGCGCTTGCCAAAAATCACGGTTTTGTATGCACGTATACTTATGTAAGTACATAGATTCTAGATTATCATAGATATACTTACAGATAATCTGTAGTCTTATTCATAAAAATAATAAACGTCTTTTAAATACTTTTTAGCTAATCAGTGTGTTATGGCACTTTTTTATTATGAATTGAGTTTGAAAAAAAAATTAGTTAAAAAATCTCAATAGAAGCCGAGGTGTTGTAAAGTTGCTTATATGTCTATCGCTGTTTTAACTCCCCCGCCGCGTTTTTCACTTTCCAAGGCGGAGGGCTACCTACAGCGTTTGCGATCAAAATTTTCAGCTAAACTATTTTTTTTCATTTACTTTGAGCTGTCAGAAAATCTCCCATTCCGGATGCGTTGAACACTTTTTGAATTTGAAATGGGAACGGCCTATTTTCAATATGACGGACTGCTAGCACTGGCATCGCGTCAGCCGTTAAAAATATTGAATTAAGCCATGCGTTTTACTGCGGCGATACGCTTTTTATTTTCATATTCATTTAACATACCTACGCTAAGGGTGAATATTTCTGGCAATATTTTTAGACTTTTTTGCGTTGAGTGCCTATAATGATTGTTGAGGATCTAGCACTACCTTTAATGAAAGAATGTTTAGGTAAGCGTTTATTGCCAACGTTTTACAATCCCAAAGAATGCAATGAAAAATCAGAAAAAATATTGTTTTATAAAAAATTATAGCGACCGCTATATTATTATGACGACGACGTGGTCAATTATTTCTCTAGCCATCGGGAACTTCGGAACAAACATTCGATAAAGTAATTTTGTATGGGAAATTTGTACAGCGCCATCTACCGCTGAAAAGCGAAATGATATTTCCCATAGACAATAATTACTCTATCGAGTATTTTTACGCGCGTTTTTTTTTCTAGATTGCTGTTCGTGCTAAGGGCACAGAATAAAATAAACCAACGACAGGAAAAGAAAATAAAACTAAAAAGGCAGTAACCGTGCTGGTCAGAAACAATCATATAACATATTAACTAACTTTACATTAACATAAACATTGTTTTTAGCATCTGCCGAATTTCACTGCTAGCAATACATACATACATACATACTCACGCCTGTTTCCCATGGGGGTAGGCAGAGACTATGGATCGCCACCTGCTACGATCCTTGCACACTTCTTTCGCTTCATTCATATCCATCAATCTTTTCATACATGCCCTGCGGTTTTTGTCACTGCGTACACCAGCCTTTTTTATAATAACCTCTATTTGGTCCGCGTAGGTTTTTCTGGGACGCCCTCGTGCAATCGTTCCTTCCACATTCGCACAGTATATCTCTTTCGTGATTCGCCTTTCATTCATCCTCTCTAAGTGACCAAACCACTGGAGCATTCCTTTCTCAATTCTTGTCACTATATCATCTTTCAGACCACACCTTTTGCGAATCACCTCATTGCTCACTCTATCACTCAGTTTTACTCCACATATTTTCCTCAACGATCGCATCTCTACCGCATTTATTCTGCTTTCATTCTTCTTCTGCCATACCCAAGATTCACTTCCATACATCAGTGTCGGTACCAGCACTCCGTTATGAATAGCCATTCGCGACTTTGCAGAAACGGTTTGGCTACTCATAACCGAGTGTATAGCACCACTCACCGAATTTCCTTTCTTCACTCGTCTTTCTATGTCTTCCTCACTCTTTCCGTCCCTTGTGAACAAACTCCCCAAGTATACAAACTCACGGACTTGTTCCACTTTTTCGCCACCTAACATTACCGTACAGTCAGTCATTTCTTCATCTCTTTCAAACACCATCACTTTAGTCTTAGTTACATTCACTTTCATCCCTTTTCTCACAAAATCATCATTCATAACCGACATCATTTCCTGCAACTCTTGCGCAGAAGACGCAAGTATAACTTGGTCGTCAGCGTAGAGAAGGCACTTGATTTGAGTCCCATTCATCACAACCCCACAGTCACGTTCTTTCAGACCTTTCATACAACTGTCCAAAAACAGATTAAAGAGCCATGGTGACGCAACACATCCCTGTCTGACACCCCTAGAGATGCCAAACCAGTCAGTGTATACGCCGTCAATCCTGACGCATGCACGGGAATCCTCATAGAGAGATTTCAGTGCATGAATCAGTCTGCTCTCCAATCCGTATTCGGACAACACCTTCCATAGCTCATTCCTGTCAACTCGATCGTAGGCCTTCTCCAGGTCCACAAAGGCACAGTAAACCTTTTTGTGCTTAGCCAGGTGTTTTTCGGTTAAGCACCTCAAGGAGAAGACCTGATCCGTGCATCCCATTCCCTTTCTGAATCCCGCTTGCACATCCCAAATACTCTGATCAGTTTTTTGCATCACTCTTTCAATCAGTACCTTTGCATACAATTTACTGACAATGCTGAGAAGACTGATCCCGCGGTAGTTTTTAGCATCCTGCCGTGACCCTTTCCCTTTGTACAGCGGCACGACCACGGCTTTACGCCAATCTTCCGGCACTTTGCCACTGTTCCAACATTTATTAAAGATCAGGCACAGCCAGGACGCAACCAGCTCTTTCCCACCTCTCAGCATTTCAACAGTAATTCTGTCATATCCTGCTGCTTTCCCTTTTTTCATGCTCTTCATTGCACTAATAATCTCATCCATATATATATCTCTTTCATCCACTTCTGTCTCTTCCTCGTCTTCCACCCTTTTATCCGAGGCTTCTAGCATAGAGCCATCCGCCTCAAACAAACTCTCAAAATATTTCATCCACTCCTGTAGTACACCTTTTTCATCTGTCACTAGCTCACCTTTTTCATCTCTTATCACATTCATTTTAGACTTATGTGATCCACTTCGAGACGTTTTCACTTGTTTCCAAAACAATTTTATATTGTCTCGAAAGTTATCACAGAGTTTGAAGTCACACTTTTCTTTCATCTTTCTCTTTTTTTCGTCTACTTTTTCTTTCACTACTTTCTTAATCCTTTTAAACTCCCTTGCAACTGTATCAACATCATCTTCTGTAACACTTGCATTCACTCTTTTACTGGCTTTGATGGCCAGCAGATCCTGCCATACTTTTTTCTTTTCATTCACTATCTGTCTTACCTCACTATCCCACCAGTTTATTGGGGGAGCATTCTTCCTTTTACTCACTCCACATATTTCCTCAGCTGTTTCAGTCACACCTTTTTTAAACTTTTCCCAAACTTCCTCAAGCTTGCCATCTTTCACTTCAGCCACATTTCCCAATCGTTCTTTCAATTTGCACAAATATGTCTTTTGCACTTCCACTTCATCCAGGTTCTCAACTTTTACTCTAGTCAGCTCCGTTGTTGACACTGTGGGACGATGACGCCAACTTTTGAACAGACCACTAACCCGAGACACTACAAGAAAGTGGTCTGTTCCAATGTTACTACCCCTAAAGACCCTGGTGTCTACAACTCTGCCCTTCAGTCTTTCATCAACAATCACAAAATCGATCATACTCTTCTTTTCCCCTCTCTGCCAAGTGTACATATGAATTTCCTTGTGGTCAAACATGGTGTTCGTTACCACAAGATTCTTTTCTAAACATACCTCAATCAAACTCCTGCCATTATCATTTACTCTTTTGTCTCCATATATTCCTAAAACTCCCTCACATCCCTCTCTTCTCACACCTACCCATCCGTTAAAATCTCCAAGCATAACTATCCTTTCATTATCTTTGCATTCATTCAAGATGTCTTCCACACTTTTCCAGAAATCCTCCTTTTCCGTTGCTGACTTGGATATATCGGGAGCATACACGCCAATGACGCGTATCCGAAGTAATCCTACTTTGAGTCTAACCCAGAGAAGTCTGGGACTAACACACTCATACTCAGTCATGCATTCTATCATCCTTTCCGACAGCAGGAGTCCCACGCCCATACTCGCGTGCTCATTTTCGGCAACGCCCGACCACAGAACTTTAAACGGGCCATGTTCTGAGACTCCTTTTCCCTTTCTTTTCGTCTCGTTCACGCATAAAACATCCAACTTCTTTTCTTCCATAATCAAACACACCTCATTCATTTTCTCCTCCATCGCTCCACATACATTCAGCGTAGCAAAACGGGTCTCCGATGCCCGCTTTTCGCCCCGAGAGAAACAAGTTACGCGTGATGGGTGGCGAGCTCTATCGCCGCAGCCAGGTTTATTAAAAAAATTTGAAACCATTTTGTTCCCACGATTAGCTAGGGAAAGACAACTGTCCACCACACAGAGCCCCGCGTGTGTGGTAAGGCTATTTACGCCTGGAGGGCACCAATTTCCAGGGTGGCACGCTTATGACTAGGCACGCCCCTAGCCATGCAGCCATCGGCACGGTAGACCTTAGCTTAGCGGAGGGGAAGGAATAGGATTAGGATAGGGATGTGAGGTGGGTATAGGAGTGTGTAAAATGGGACGGATCAGGGTACAAAAAGGACACCGTTGCTGCGGGGGGGTTGAGAGGTTGCAGCAGCGGAGGCTGAGGGTCCGGGGGCGCTTACCCGTACTTGTCATAGGGAAACCGGACAAGTCCTCTGAACATGCTAGCAATAGCTCGAAAGTTATCATAAACATTTCTTTTAACCTGATGTTAACTTGTTTGGAAAATGTTTAAAGGTTAAATGTGGGTTTTCAATTCAAAATAAAATAACAGACTTATGCTAAAGGGCATTATTAATACTTCTACTACGACCGTAGACAAAAATATAGAAGCGAACAAATAAAATTTTACCTTACTCTGGTTTCATATTAATATTCCAATGGAATGGACGTTTGAACATTTTATAAAACAAAAAAAAATAGAATAAAACTGGCGTTAGACTTTTTATTTTCTATGCACTTGCTTACATCAAAATATCGATATGAGTCTGATTTATATTAAAAGTTTAATTATTGTAATAATTTATCTTTAGAAAAATGTGAAGAAGGACCAATTATATTCATGACAAGAGAATGGGTCTGATCTGTTCCCGAGGATAGCTACATTCTAATATAATTAATTTGCTTGCATTGATGGCGTGTAAAATAATAATTTTACACGCCATGAATGCGTGTAAAATAGTTATAAAAATGTGATTTAAATATATGTATGTGTTAGTCTGTAAGGTATATATTGTATGGGCCTAGTTGCCTGAATTAAATAAATAAATAAAAAATAATCTTTAATTTTATTAAATAAAGTTGAAACATATAGTAATTTTTTGCTCAAAGCATAGTTTGTAGAAAGTAAATCTTAATTCGTTTATCTAAAAAGGTAAAATTTGTAATAAAATACTTTTAAGAAAGTGACAGCCCTAAGTATTTTTGGCTTCAAACTAAATTAAATGCAAGAATGGTTCGCCTCCAACCGGATATTAAAGTGCAATCTTTTGTTTTCGCTCATTCACTCACTCTTTGAGAGCCAGACTCAGTCAGATTAATTTCCATTAATTAATGTTTATTATTAAAAAAACCTTTTGTTTCAAAATATCAAATGAAAATGTGAAAAATTCTCCTTTTACTTAATTAATTTGATTCATTATTTCAACACTTACCTACACTGAAAACAAATTACGTACGTAATACAGTAATGGCACAGATTTTTCGCTTCCACAGATTTTCATTAAATAGTCAAATAATTATTTTACCTGGTCCAGATTCTGTGTGCATTCCTTAGTCAAAGAAAAAAAGTCTTAATGCCTCAAGCAAGCAAATATCGACCGACTCTACAAGTCTTAAGGTATAAATTCTCAACACAAAATCGAAAATTCCATTTTTAAGATTATTAATAATTTTATCTTTGCTTCTTTTACGGCGATCGTCTTTTGTCAACCGGGAGTCAAATCAGGGAGTGCGCAAATGCGATAACTGGGTCCCTTCTAATGAAGCTGGGAAGGCAAATTTGGCCTCTCTGCACATAGACGTAAGGTTCACCACCACTGGCAGATATGCTTTACTATATGATGATTCTTTACTTCATTCAATATACGGGATGGAGGTATAATATAAGTTTCTTGGATGCAATGCTACGGGAGTGAATGAATGAATGAAAATCCGAACAATAATAAAATATAATTGCAAAAGTTTCGTACCTACCTATAGAATCTACATTATGTCCTTTGGTTTAATTTAAAAATAGAAGTACATGAAGTTATCTGAAAGTTTCTCACACTACAGTATTCCACAAAATTTTCTAAGTCTATGGTTTCTCAGTACCTTATTTGAAACTTATGAAATGGGCACTAAATTCAATTGTTTTGTAAGTTTAAATGATGTTAGTGAACTTAGGGAGAGCATTGTCCAGCAGATCAAAAATAAGTGAGTTATTTCCGCATGCAGCTAAGTTCTACAGTTCCTGACACTTTAAAAAAAAGACTAGTTCTGGCTTTTAATTAACCTTAAAAAAAGTTCCTGTAGCATCATTTTAAGTTCTCGCTCACTCTCACATTTATTTTTGATCTGTTGGACAATGATCTGCTAAGTTTACTAACATGTTTAATTGGAGATGAAAAATGGTCGAGTTATGTTAGTTTGGACTGTGGAACTGTTTCATTTATATTGATTTCTAAATAAGATTTTCACTGACAGATTAACTTTGGTTCCCTTGAAAGATAGGCCTTACTTTCATTAATAATAAGAAAAACATCGATCGCATCTCGGCTATATTATCGCTACACCAGTGGACGCAACCATTAAACAGCGTCCTTACAAAACGAAACAGATATTTTCGACCTAACATAGAAGCGATAAAGTTTAAAATCGCTTAGCACATTTCAAATTAGAGGTTCTCAAAATAAACGTATACATTTCACATTGTTTTCTGCAACCTTTTGAGAACCATCAGGGGTATCGGAAACACAAATAACTAATTATTAATTGTTTACGACAACTAAAAGTCATGATACAGGCCTTTACATTTGTGTAAACGTTCAATTAAATAAACGCTTTAGTTACTTAAAAGTTAACCCATTTTGTAAACTATAACATCGCCTTATCACTGAACGCCAGTAATTAATTTTAGCGCTGAAGAACCATAAAAACATAATTATTATAAAATTGTCTTGCGTAAATTGCCTTAATTAATCAGCCTGTAGATGTAGGAACTGTAGGTATTATATACAGGGTGATTTTAAAGTCACGTTGACATGACAAACTTTCAAGATATATGTTCAGTCGATGAAACTGAATATTTTTCTAAGAAAAATAAGTCGAATACGAAAAAAATATGTTGACTATTCATACAAATCAGAGGTCGCTTTAGTATGGAGTGACCAAAAATTTAAGAAGTAGGTATTTACCTAGAGAGAGCTTTTCAGTTTCATGGACCTGGATCCTGAAAGTTTGTCACGTGACTTTAGGGAAAAATATCAAACTCCAGGAGTTTGTTATATGAATTTGTCCACAATTGGATGGTTTGGACGTCACGCCATGCGCAGCTGATAATAATGAAACAAAAAAAATATTTTAAAAATAATTCCATAAATAGCCTTATTTAAGAAACAGCTAAAACACCTTCCTAATAGGTAAAAGAATAAAAAAAAAACTTTTTTTTTAAAACAAAGGAATGTGAAAACTCGCATTACAGGTGGGCAGGTGCAGGTTCAATCCCGCCCATTATTACGATACGCAATCTGTGGTGATTAATCACCGGCTTAGTAGTACGCCTTGATTTTATTATACGTATAAATAATTAGAAATAACGCTTATTATAACGGATAATTATAATTTGTGCTTCGGAAATGTGGGATTATGAATCTAGTCGTTACTTAAATACCTAATTAGAATTTACGATTGATGTGATGGGTCTTGCTCGATGGAATTAGTAACAAAGTGATTTATTTCACTGTTTAAATAGGGATCTTAGAACCGATTGGTTTTAGTGATTGGTATTATTTATTAGCAAAAACCTCTATTTATTAAAATAGTTTTATTATGGATAGGTAGCATTTTAAAAATATGCATTTGTTTTGGAGCGAGTTTGTCGACACGTTTTTTTCATCGTGTTTCATGGCTTCTTTATTTTTCTTAAACTTTTTTACTTTTTTATGGCTGTACAAAATTCTTTTGCCATTTTATTATCTGCATAGACAGGTGTCTATGGCTAAACCACATGCCGCTTTGCAGCCTTCGCGTGCGCGTAATGGTAACACGGTACGAACGCGCAAATTGCGTAAATGCTGTGGGTACCGACCGAGTAGGGTGGCTGTAATTTTATTTTTTGATGGGACATTCCTTATCTGTTATTTTTTTCGCGATTTCAGAGTTGGTCCCATAGTAAAAGTGGTTCAATTTGATGGACTGAAGGATCTATTTTCCTGATAGGGGTTATTCATTAACACCCTAAAATAATTTGTTATGTTTTGTGGTTTAGATTGGTCGAAATCGAAAATTTTTTTTAAAGTGCTTTTTGTTCTCATTGTTCTGTTCCGGCAGTTAGAGGTAAGATAGCTAGTTCCTCAATGATGAGGATTCCGGGAGCTTTCAAAGTTTCAAATGCTTGAAACCTAAAAACAACTGACGAACTAGTTATTACTCATACAAAATCCTACATCCATATTTTCTACTCGTTATAATTAGTAAAGATTTTACCCTTATTAATTAGTATATATGTTATTGCAAGTGTTACATCGGAAGATAATTATGTCTTTGATCTTATAATCGCTTATGATTCCTTTCAATGAAATTCAATGCCGTACAGTGTTAAAGCGAATCGGTTAAACCTCTTTAATACTGCAATCGAGGTTAAATCTAAGTGAATGAACCACGAAGATAGCTTTCAAATAACTTAATGAAATTGCTGAACTTATCTAAGTGAAGTGAATAGGATTAAATTTTTAATTTCTTAACGTATCTATTTTACTACTAGAAAATCCTCACATAGATGAAATAAGCTTAGATAATAGTAAATGTTCGCTGCAACTTGCACTTTACGAATACTACAATTATTTTGTACTAAACTGTGAAGTCTAAAATATAATTACGAATCTCATGTTACCTTTTGAATAAGATAGTAATTTTATTATGTTTATCGCTAAACATTCTGCTTAGCAGAATTTTATACCATAAAGGTTAGTTATCGTTTGGATAAAAAAAACACATTAAAATACCAACTCAGTGTCACTAAACCTTTATAACAGAATAAGTACTCAATGTCTTTTAGTCTAGGTAGGGACACATTAAGGCTTAGTGTTATTAATCATCGCGATTTTTTTATGCACATACGTACAAGGTTTTTGTGAAAAAAATATTGGGCCCCTCAGTAGTATAAGTCCCTTTTTTTTCTAAAACCATGGTTACCCTCCAAAAAGGCGTATTCCAAGTCCAGATTCAAGACGGCTCCGCCGCTAATATGACCCAAATGATGGAATTATCAGCAAACCTCGCCATTTTGCGTTTTAAAAACCGGCCAAAACCGGTTCTGGCCGGTTAAGCGCGGTTACGACCGGAATTTTGCAGTTTAAAAACAGCCATTCATACGGTTTGCCTTTGTTTTCTATGTTTTAATCCTCACTCGGTGTGCGAATAGGTAATTAAAAGTTTTTACTGGAGCATTTATTAGGAGTGCTTGGGAAAGTTTTGGGGTATAAAGCTGTGTGGATTAGAATATGAAACGCGCCGGAGTTTTCATTCATAATATCATATTATTATGATATTTTTATGGAATTATTATGATTTTTTTTGACGAAAGAACAATACTCATATTATGAAAATGTATGAAGATTGCTTTTGTTTTATTTTGCCTAGTTTACGGTGTACAATTCAGTGTTATAAATACTTACTTATTTTATCAATTTATAGCTCTCTCGTTAATCATTGATTATCATCCGAATCCCAATATATTATCTTGCACAATGTAAAGTCCGCAATTTTTATTATATTTTCTAGTCATATTTTTAAGTAATCCGGTTAAACGTTTTCGTCCATATTTGCCCTGTTAAGACCTTTTGATGTAGATTTGTTTGTTAACTTTGCTTTTTTGTACGAACAATGCTAATGTGCAAAATACACTTCGAATATGATCGAAGAAAATACACAAACACACTGTAAGGCTGGCCCCAGACCTACCGGTCATTTCTTTGCTTTGCTGTTCTACTATGGACCGCCGGCCAAGAGGCTCATTTTCAATATATCGTATATTTTGACCAGACCACATTGGCAAGATAGCCGTTAGTTTGGTGTTATCAAATATCGTCGTCTGGGTTGCGATGCGAAGTTTTAGTTTTCAAAAAAAAAACTGCTGTTTCATACAAAAATTAATAACGAAATTATCAAAATGTATGAAACAGCTCATTTTTTTGCGATTTCAGATTTGGTCCCATAGTAAAAGTTGTTCAGTTTTATGGGACCATACCATATTCAGCTTTATTAGGCTTTACCAAACATCTTGTATGAATAAGCGATCGATTTATTTTTAACGATCGGAGTCCATGTTCAGGGTGGCATATCTCCTAAAAGCTTCCTACTTCGCAATCCAGGCGATGATATTTGATAACACCAAGCTAATGGCTATCTTGCCAATTTGGTCTAGTCCCAAAATGCGATAGATTTAAAATTACCCTGGTTGGCCGGCGGTCTTTTAAGCAAGGTAGAACAGCAAAGCAAAGAAATGAAACCGGTAGGTCTGGGGCCAGCCTAAATGTGTGACCCTGTCCAGAGCTTCGCCCGAATTACACGCGTTTTCTTATACAATGCTCGCTTAAAACCAGCGACGTCAGCAACTTGTGCAATATTAACAAAAGTGTAACCAAATCCGCGCATAAATTTGCGACAAATTAGCCCTTTCTGTACCCTTAGCACGAACATCTATCGAGAAAAAAAAACGCGCGTAAAAGTACTCAATAGAGTAATTGTCTATGGAAAATTTCATTTTGCTTTTCGGTGGTAGATGGCGCTGCACAAATTTCCCATACAAAATTACTCTATCGAATGTTAAAAACATTCATGTTAAGGGCACTGGACAAAGTTCTTGTGTGGAGAAGTTGTCATGTGTAGACAATACGAAGTGTAGGAAACGTATTCGTTTGTCCTAATATTCATATACAACGTGTTAATGAATTAACGCAAAATGAGAAAACTGTTTGTTCGGACCATCAAACTAAATAACTTTTACTATGGGACCAACTCTGAAATCGCGGGAAAAAAATCAGCTGTTTCATACAAAAAATAATAACGAAAATATAAAAATGTATGAAACAGCTGATTTTTTTTCGCGATTTCAGAGTTGGTCCCATAGTAAAAGTTGTTCAGTTTGATGGTCCGAAGAAACGGTTTTCTCATTTTGGGTCATTGTCAAATTCAGTGGTCATTTTGTTCGAAAGCTATAAAATTAAATGAGTTATACATTTAGAAGAGAATACTTTACCAAACAATACCAACTGAACTTAAAAATGTGTTATGAGAGAGTAATAAAATTCTAAAATCATATTTTTTTCCAAAAATCATATTTTTGTCTCAAAAAGTCCTCTTCGGTGGTCTGTTCGGAAACCAACTCGGCTTCAATTTGTGATGTTAAGGTATATTAAAACAACCCCTATAAAAAAAATTCGTTACGATTCAAAAATCTAAGACTGTAATTTATCTATATAAACATTATCCAGCAATATACCATTATTAATTATTTTATTATCATAGTCTCAATTTTGTTCCGAAGATTTAGATCTTTTCGGTTACCCTATTTTACTACCTGTAAAATTAAAATATTTTATTTTCCTGAACGAATCCTATACTAAATTGAATAGCAGCTTAACTGTTAACGCATCAATAATTCGTAGTGCGAGTGAGAGCCATGCTGCAATGATAATTATGTCAAATAGGAACAAAACAAAAAAATTGTCAAAGATGGCTTTACTTTTCGGTGACAGCTGTAAAAAGTTAACAACTTACTAAACAACTAGATAGCTACATGGGCCCACTTAATTATTAAGCCATTTTACTAATTCCAAAGTGCTTTTATGATTATCCTCAAAAAGTTTGGTTTTATGATTTTTTTAGTGAGGAAAATCCATTCGGTGGTCCTCTTTTCGGTGGTCTTTTACCCATATTTTTTTTTAATTTTGCTGTATCGACCTCTAATTTATGTTGATTTAGATTGCTAATATTCCAATGGATATAAATAAAAACAAAATTCGATTAATTTTGGACTTTATTTTTTTTTATTTTTTGAGCCCCGTTTTGACAATGACCCTTTTGCGTTAATTCATTAACACGTCGTATTTAGACAAACGAATACGTTTTCTACACTCGCGAATAGCCATTCGTACGTAGTGCCATTATAATCATAACACAAAACAATGTATATTGACATACATTGTTTGCGCATTGATTTATCAAACCTTCGTTTAGAAAAAACTAGAGGCCAAAAAAGACGTCAATCAAATTACGACAGTGAACTATTTTAAGGTTTTTTTAACAAATCAATGACAATGTAGTTACGATTGGCGTAACGACCTACTTTTATCTTAAAAACCTTTTCAATAACTTTTTTAGATGTTTCATATTGTTTTCTCAATACTCCATTGAAATGGACTAATAACTCCGAAAAGATTATTGGAATTTCATTTGACCTTATTTTGTATAATTTTGAATCATTTACATTTGTTTTTTTTTTTACTCAACATTGGTTTCTGTTTTGTTCTCTTTCAATATAGAGTCCGTTGTTAAAGAGGCCGCTGTATAGGCTTCTTTTTGGCTTTCAATAATTTATGTAGGTTGAGATTTAACTAATTTTAGCTTTATTAAATTTTTATATTTCAATATTGAACATAAAGGGTGTAAAAGGACCGAATTTCACGTATTTCACCCATCATCAGGATCATTTTTGTCTGATATACCTACTATACCTGAGAAATAAATAGCTATGAAGTTATTATATTATTAATGGTCGAAGTTAAAAATGATCTTTCAAGATTTTTATAAAAACAAATTTTGTACGTTTTTACCTAATTATTGGCCAAAGAATCATTATCAAAATTTTAAATATATCGTACCAAACAATGGCTTCAAAACGTCATCCCTCAATGTATTTCTTGCGCATGCACACAAACGCTGCCTTTCAACTCGGCCGCAAGCGGCTGTGTAGCACGCACTCGCAGGCGTGATCTGTTGCGCGCGTTACATTGCATGGTATAGTTCGGATCACGAAAGATGACCACAAACGGCGCCCATCTTCGCATCATAACTCATAAAAGAAAAGACCTACAGACAAAATAATATTGTATATATTTAGATAAAATTACTACATCTATATGTATATGAAATATTATTCTATCTTTAGTCTTTTTTCATGAGTTATGATGCAAAGATGGGCGCCATTTGTGGTCATCTTTCGTGATTCGCACTATACTGTTTGAATTGCTTTTTTAACACCAAAAATAAAAATATTTTACCAGCAATAATTTTGAACAGAACTGGTCTTTTTGAAGACTGCTCTTATTAAGCCGATACCTAAAAAATCTAACCCGTGCAGTGTCCATGATTTGCGGCCAATTAGCATACTTCCCTGTCTCTCTAAGATTGTTGAAAAAGCAGTGAGCATGCAAATGATCAAATACTTGGAATCTAATTCATTGCTTCCCCGGGCACAGTCAGGCTTCCGGAAGAAACACAGTACATCTACCGCACTTCTCAATGTAGTTGACGATATACTCTCTGCACAGGATAGGGGAATGGGTACAATTCTCGTTCTCCTTGATTATTCACGCGCTTTTGATTGTTTAAATATCCCGCTACTCCTTTCAAAGCTTGCGTATTATGGTTTTGATGCTGCTGCGGTTCGGTGGTTCCATAATTATCTTCTGAACCGCTCTCAGATCGTGGAGGTTAAGGGGAATGATGGTGGGGTCTCCTACTCTCAATGCAAGGCCCTGTCAAGAGGCGTCCCACAGGGTTCAATACTAGGTCCTCTTCTTTTCATTTTGTTCACTGCTGATATAACTGAAAGTGTAAAACATTGTCAGTACCATCTGTATGCTGATGATGTCCAGTTGTATCTCAGTTTCCATCCTAATGAGACGTCTAGTGCAGTGGGGAGGATAAACGAAGATCTTTTGCATATGTCTAATTGGTCTAACAGAAATAGTCTGGTATTGAACCCTAACAAGACCAAATTTATGATCCTTGGTTCAAAAAAACAAGTTTCTTCTATCTCTGAGCGCCAGCCTCAAATCTGTATCGATGACCAACCGGTTGAGATGGTCTATGAAGCGAGAAACCTAGGAGTGATCTTCGAGTCGAACATGCGCTTTGAAAAGTACACTCTTGAAGTTGTCCGTAACTGTTTCTACCGACTCAAGGTCCTCTATAGGTATCGCCCTTTTCTCTCGGAGGATCTCAGGATCAGATTATGCGAGTCCTTAGTACTATCAAAGCTTAACTATGCTGATACAGTCTTTGGCCCCTGTCTACTATCAAGAACTAAGCAACTACTACAACGAGTACAAAATGCGTGTGCACGCTTCTGTTTTTCTGTTCCTCCGAGAGCACATGTTACTCCTTTTCTCAACAACTCTCGTTTGCTCAAGATAAACTCTCGTAGAGAACTGCATTATGCCAGCTTACTATTCGATATTGTTCATACTAAAACTCCTGAATATCTGTTTAGTAAACTTAAGTGGGCAAGGGATAACCATACCTACATGACCAGAGCAGCTTCTTACATGATTCTGATGCCTGCTCACAAGACTGCTGCTTTCCGTGGGTCTTTCAAATATTCGGCCTCGAAGTGCTGGAACAATTTGCCCCCCCCTCTTTACACACTGGAAACACGTAAAGCTTTTAGTAAAGCATATAAGGAGTACTTACTGAAAACACAGCTACTTTATTAAAAATAGGTACTTACTGGGCTGTGACTCATGCTTTGCTTTGGAAGGCTTAGTTGTTTGAACACTTCGAGGTGCGAGATAAGGTTGATTTATTGTTTTATGTCCTATTCTCATTTATTATGTTTGTTTTGTTACATGTACTTCTGTTCTTTTTGTTTTTTGCTTGCCACGCTTGCATTAATATTATTATCAATGGCGGCTGAGGACGTGGCCACCACGTGTCCATTTTGCTTGATTTGTCCATGTTTTAAAATGAAAACCATTGTGTGGAGGTAATTGTAAAATTATTCCTTGCCGAAAAAACCACAATAGTCTGACTGAACTGTCAACAATCTGTCATGTCAAGTCAATGTCAGTTTGCGACTTGCGTATGTGTGCGCTTCACCACAGACTAACACTGCACTGATCTGTCACAGAATACAATAACAGTACAAGTCATTGTGCTTCGCAATTTTTCTTTTTCAATGTCTAATTTGTTTTTGTGTAAAAATCTGTGTTTTTCGGTCCTGATGTCATTACTGTGCTCGGCAGAATATCAGTGCAGCAGGCCTAGCCTGCTGCTTATACTGAGCCGAGTACAGTTTTGACATCACGCGACGATGCGCAATGTTTTTGTTATTTGCTTTGATGTGTTTAGTTATTTGGATTGTCTTTGTAATGTTGTGTATCGTTGTGTGTTGTTCAAAATAAATGTATTTTCTTTCTTTCTTTCTTTCTTGATGATGGGCAGAATAAGATCTCGGCTTCGTCGAGGTTCTTTTTACGCTATAATCACTACGTTTAGGTTTTATATCTTACAAAGAACTTTAAACTCTTGCAGTTTCCAAGCACCGTGTGAAATCGTTACGGTCACCCATCCTTAACCCAGCCACTGCCAAAGTAGCTTCACATTTATGATTTAACCAACAAACGTGCTTGATGAATAATTCAATTAAAACTTCCCTCGACAAATTCCACCAGCGTATTGGAGGGAGTGATGTAAATTCGTACAAGTCCGTTCAGAAACCTTTCATTAGTACAAAAAATGCTAATGCTACAGGATATTTGCATGCAGCTGTCAAATTTCACGCACGACGTGTGAAATCGAGTAATGAGTCCAGAATTCTGATTGTCAGAGCAAACTTTGGAAACATACGGAATAGAAACTCAGTCACACGCGCTGGGGTCGTATTCTGTACTGAAACGATTAAAATGTAAATGTGTTTAAGTAAAGAAAAATATTGAAACTAATTCTATCATTAAAATGAACAATGATTTCCTAACAGTCTATAAGTTACTAAAATTTACCTATCTCCTAGGCATAAACTCATACTGTTCAATTTCAATTTTGTGTATCTAATTAATTAAATGTTAAAAACTCAAGAAAAAAAAACAACTTGTAGTCCCTAAGTCGAACGATAAAAATGTAATAGTGTTTACCTAAGTCAAGAAAAAAAGTAGAAATTAAATCTAATCCGTAGCAATAATTAGGTAATCATTAAAATTAACAATGAATTCCTAACAGTCTCTAATAGTTAATTACCTATCTAGGTGCTTAAGTAACGTGATAATCTCGAAACTTTAACTAACCTTTTTCACACGTGTACCTAATTAAATGTTAAACTCAAGAAAAAAAAAACAACTCGACGTCCGTCCCTTCCTTCCGTAAGTTTTTATTTGTGCAAAAAATAAGTAGCAATGTGTCATATTCATCTGTCAAATGAAGCCGATAGCGATGACGACGTAATTTGCCCCAGCACTGTGTAGTTACATAAGAATTTAGCAAATAGATAGGTACGTATTCTAAACTCTGTCGTCATCAAGCTTATCAAAAAACGCCCAAAATCATACCACCGTATGTTTTCATACTTATTTCAATAATAAATAGCCGGCGCGGTTCCGCAGGTGTTCCAGATTGATAATATTGTTTAAAAACAACAAAACCTCATTTAATCGACGCGCCAATAAATGTTTTTTTATGTTACATTACGTGGAGAGTATGGTCCATGTACTTTCAAATAAGGTTTTCATTTAATTGCACAATCAAAAAGCTGAATAAACATTGTGGTTCTTTCAAACGAAGGTTAATATGAAACTAAAGATTAATTGCAGTACTTATAATTAAAGGCATCTCAGATTCTCAAGGCTTAAAATTGTCAAAGTCTCTGAAAACTCGGGAGGTATCTTATTTTATTTCCTAATTTGAAGTAACAAACAAGTTCACTGCCATTTGAGCATGTTAGCATAATATTGTTTGTGAGTCATTTAGCTGTCATCGGGTTTTATAGAAGATAGAGAACCATTGCTAGCGAAATTAGCACTTTTTTCCACGTCACCAATTTGACGGTTCGCGGAACCAACTCCAATAACTTGGCCAAAAACCTCACGCCCCAATAGTTTAAGCTTTAAAACCGCCAAAAGTAGAACTTGGCAACACCACGACTAAACGATTTTGTGCACTTCAATGCTACATACCCCATGGAATTCAATTAAATACTCCATTCTATTCTCTATTCCGAAAAACTGTATTTAAAAAGATTCCAAGTTCAAATTCAGAACACCACAGTTTAAATGTAACAGTGCGTTTTCCAATACATGCATTTATAACTGTATGTTATAATTATAGGGTACAATTTCGCATGATGGGTAAAGCTCCGTTATTCGGCGGGCATCTACCTGCTTTTTTTTCTTTTTTGGTGATGCTGTTTCAATGATGCGTTCTGTTCTGGCTGCCAGTGCTAAGAATCGGCAAATTAAAAGTGTTTTAAAAAGAAACTCAGTATTGACTGAAGTATTCCATATGGCTGTCAAAATTGTTTGTCCTGATTGTTTTATTTTCCCTTTGAGAAATGCGTAATTTGCTGCCTAGTTTTTTCATTACTGCTATTAAAAAGCGAACACTCAAAATCCAGATATTTCTAACAAATTGCTTAGGGATTGATAAGGATTTTTTTAAATAACTTTAAATTACGAGATCAAAACACACATATTTATTTTATCATCAAGAAACTTTTTCAAAGGCCAGTTTATCAGATTGGTTACGAACAAAAATTTATTTATGCCAATCTGTGACGTCGATTACATTATACAAAATCGTTTACCAAATGTACTTAACCCTTTCGTTCCCTGTCTATTAACAGTTTCTAATAAAATTCTGTGAAAAAGTAATAATGCTCCTCGCAATTAGTGTGAGGTGTGAAAGGGTATTAACAAGAGAACCTATTTCGGTTAAAATCGGCCGTCCTTCTCGGTTTTCTGACTAAACTATCGATTTCACATTTGTGTCTGGACCCTTTTGGTCCCTCGATTTTTTACTAAAGACTTTAATTTGGCTTTGGTTTACTTTGTCTTTTTTTTTAACGAAACCGTGGAGCTTTCGAAGAATGTATTTTTTTGTTTGTGGGTTCCGTTTTTCAAATAAATAAGTTTCAACTCGTATTGATGGTTGTTTAGCTATTTAATCTTATCAAATTCGACACTTTTAATCTAGTAAGGAAACAGTACTCCAAGCACGAACATCTATCGAGGAAAAACTCGCGCGTAAAACTACCTATGGAAAATTTCATTTCGCTTTTCGGCGATAGATGGTGTTGTACAAATTTCCCATACAAAATCACTCTATCAAATGTTTTTACGCGCATTATTTTTTTCGATAACTGTCCGTGCTACGGGTACCTACTTAACATTGAATAATTTCAATATTCATAACAAGAAAGTATTTTAGTTTGTAGTTGAGTTTTTTTTAAATACTGCCTTGCTAGTGACGCACCTATTCCAAATTAAAACCCCGAATTAATTAGTACCTCATTAGAGAATTCAAATTTGGAACTTTCGGAATGCATTTTGGCTGAAGCTCGCGTTCTTTTTTCAAATGAATGCGAACGCATTCTAAATTGACCAAAGACAATAAAAGTCATTTCTTTTATTTCTGTCTCCGGGATTCGATAGTTTGGCCTCGTGGTTTTTTTTGCGACCGGGGCGGTCTCAAAATTGTATCGGATACTCCTGTTCAAGCATGTAATCTTAATTATGGCCACATCGTTTACCTGTTACGACTAGAAGATGGTTTGGGAGATAAAATAGTTCCAATTTTAGGGCAGTTTTTTAGAAAAAAATGGTATGAAGACTCTTTGGAATTGAAATTGTTATGTCAGGATCTAAATTTTTGCCTGATGGGAAGTTTGATAAGAAAATGTGCAACGTAAAGAATAAACATAAAAATAATCGTTTCATTTATATTTTTTTATTATTTTGTTAATGAACTTGTAGCTTCGGTGAAATAAAACACTTTACTAACGCGTTTTATTGAAAGTACTTTGGGAATTAGTTGGTATTTGGTTTGATTTTTTATTTCCCCGACGTTTCGGCACTTTTGCAGCTGCCGTGGTCACGGGGGACTGCAATGCAAAACCAAATACCAACTAATTATCAAAGTACTTTCAATAAAACCGCGCTAGTATCAGTTAAAAAAGTGTTTTATTTCATGTCTAGTAAGCTTGAGAGGTTATTTAGGGTTGCCAGATGGTCGGGATTGGACTGGATTCTCCCGGAATTCCAAGTGATCTCCCGACTCCCGAAAAATCTAAAAATCTCCCGGAAAAACAGCTGTTCCGAAACTTCTCTAGAAAGCAATCATTTTCACGGATGAAACCACAGATTACAAGATTATTGCATAAAACATACTAAAAATCGCGCTGCGCGGCCTTTTTATTTAAGTTATATATTTATTTTAAATAGTTATTTTATTTCTCCCGACAATAACCACAAAATCCCGATATTTTCAAATATTCTCCAGATATTTTGGACTTCCGATCTGGCAACCCTTGTTATTATGTATGTAGCTTCGGTGCTTCATTCTTCTAAAATAATAAAGAAACACCTTTTCAAAGGAAAGGTTTTATAATCATAAACTACAAACATAAACCCCGTCAGAAAATTAATTTTAACCATATAATTTAGTACTTTATTCAACCAGTGGACCGGCCTTTAGAATATCACGAAAGGGTGACCCGACACCCCAACGTCACCAAAATATACGACTAGGATAGGGTTAATTGTATAAAACTTCAATGTAGACATCAGGCAAAGTCGTGGACAAAAGCTAGCGCGTTATAACGAGATTTCGCAACTAATTGTGTACAAGCTAACTTCATTTAGCTCAGGGTGCCGAGCTGAGTTTAATATGGAAACTGTGTTGAAAAATATGCTCGCGTCTTCATTTTGTAGCTTCCTTTTTAGCATGAAGGTGGAAATGATATTTACTAACCTCTATGGTCGACAAAATGTTTGCTTTATTATACTAAAATAAAACCGGCCAAGTGCGAGTCGGACTCGCGCACGAAGAGTTCCGTACTAAAAAAACGGCAAAAAAATCACGTTTATTGTTAAATATTTATTTTATTCTGTTTTTAGTATTTTGTTATAGCGGCAACAGAAATACATCATCTGTGCAAATTTCAACTGTCTACCTGTAGTCGTTATCAATATCGAACAAAAAACGGCAAAAAAAAAACACGTTTGTTGTATGGGAGCCCCGCTTAAATATTTATTTTATTCTGTTTTTAGTATTTGTTGTTATAGCGGCAACAGAAATACATCATCTGTGAAAATTTCAACTGTCTAGCTATCATGGTTCTTGAGATACAGCCTGGTGACCTGACAGACAGACAGTAGAGTCTTAGTAATAGGGTCCCGTTTTCACCCTTTGGGTACGGAACCCTAAAACTGGGCAAATAAGTACATACTCAAAATCACTGACAGATAACTTGTGGGTAACCGCTTTCTTTCATTAAATTGTTACCTATATAATATATCAAATAAAATTTTTGCTTCATTGGATAAGTAATACCTAATTCGTCTTTAAATTATAAAAAAATTTAGAACATTTTAAGTTTCCTTTTTACTTAAGTAGAACGTCTTGATTTATCGTCGCCATATTGGCATAAAACTTATGTTGTCTATTGAAATTAAGCAATCATTTCGACAGATACATAATTTACTATAATCAAACGCTTTATCAATAAACTTGCTAAATCTATTTTTAAGTCAAAAGGTCGCGTAAATGCTAAGTAATATTAATACTATGCAAAATTTTGATTAATGTTGTTCTCATTTGACACTATTATGTATTCTGTGATTTGACAGAATATTTTTTTATGGCAAAGATGTACCCTTTAATTTCTTTTGTCTTCGTCTATGTATAGATTAGATAAATATTATGAAAGAAGGTAGCATACGACCTCAATGTTACGTCATTATTTGTAAGTAAAATAATTGGTAGGTAACATTTTTAGTACCAAATGCTTGCCTGACTTATTAGTGAATGAAACAATGACTCTTAAAACATCGCCACATATAATATAAGCTTCAATACTCCTATAGAACGAACATCGATCGAGAAAAAAAACGCGCGTAAAAAATCGAAAAGAGTAATAATTAATTATCTATGGAAAATTTCATTTCGCTTTTGAGCAGTAGATTGCGCTGTACAAATTTCCCATACAAAATTACTCTATCGAATGTACATACCATTAGCTCGAACAGCTATCGTGAAAAAAAAAAACGCTCTAAAAGTACTCAATAGAGCAATTCTCTATGGAAAATCTAATTTGGCTTTTCGGCGTTAGATGGCGCTGTACAAAATTACTCTTATCGAATGTTTTTACGCGCGTAATTTTTTTTTCGATAGCTGTTCGTGCTAAGGGTACGGATCTGCTTAAATTAAAGTCCCAAAATGTACCCATATTTGCCTTGATAGCTCCAGTTACCCTAATTGCCAGAATTTGTATCTCGGTTTATGGAAACTAATTATAGTTCGAATTGCTGTTTGTTTGGTTTGATCCTGGCCGTTGTTTGTTATTTGCTTGTGACGACAAACGAAATTAGACGTTTTTGTAGATGATCCTTTATTAAAGAATACTCTCGATACTTACTGCGTTAATGCAGATCCAAACTTGAGGTTTGATTGTAAGATTGTAAACTCGGACCATCGAACAACATGCACCGCATTTACCTGTTTTTTTTCGAAAGCTTGCTAGAAAGGGACGGTAGAGGATTGTATTCCAAAAGCGTGTGGAGATTCCGCACCTACCTATGTTTATGAAAACGAAACGGCTGAGACCGAGGGCGACGACGCCAGCAATGCACGATCGCCTATCTGGTTATATTAACCGGCCGGTTCTAATAGCACACGGATTACAGTGAATTACGCAGTCGAGTGGCACTCCTCAAGCCAGTCGTTCTACACGGGCAGCGTGCACGGTGTGGCAACTATGCGCCGCGCATTCTTCACCAATCCCGAACGACTTCACGCCAGTTGCGTCCCGACCGTCGACTGCGACGAACGTATGTCGGTCGCTCCCTCAAAACTATCGTCATTGTAACTGTTAAACAATTTACAAGTGATCGGAATCGATTCGCACCGCAAAGTTTTGTTGTGGAACAGTGATGGGAAGTGTCGCGTGCGTCTATTTCGAGTCCGTACGATGACCGAAACTTTGGTGGAAAAAAGTTGGGCCGAATGCATTCGGCTTCACAAAAAAAAAATATTGTGCTCGTAATGTAGTGGTGGACTGATGGGATCCCAGTGCGACCGAAATATTGTAGCTAGTGATGTGTCCTGTGATATAAAAATTAAAAAGTTTCGACAATCACGTAGATGATTGCCGTTTTTATATGTGATATTATTAGTTTAGTTACCAAAGATTCCTGATGATCTTGTACATTAGTTTGTGCTTCATATTGGTAGTTTTAGGTAAGTGGTACCGTTGTAATTGCTTTGGAGCTTCGGCTTGTAATTATGGGTTATCTCGAAGATTTATTGAATTGAACCATCTCTCATTTGCGTCCGTGAATGATTACGGCCTTAGTGCAACAATAATTGGACTGATGGATGCATGAAAATGGGAACACGAAATTATTAACTACTATAGCGTGCTCCTTAAAGTCACGCTTTTGATTTCAAAATATGGATACTTTATAAAAATTAAATACGACTCCGACCACTAAACATGTTATTACAATCGTAAAAAAAACAAAAGCAACGCATCATTGAACTCAGCGCCTTAAAAAATTTAAAAATAAAAAACGCGAAACAGCAGTCGCATTCACCCAACATAAAATTGATTATAAAAAAACCAATGATACAGATCAACCAAAAAACTAATTTCTCAGCCACCCCTCCGTTATCGAGGACAGAAAAAAAATGCCCCGTGCATGAAATTTGAATTAAACGCTACGTTAAAATAGCCGTTGGATATCTATACCGTGAAGACTGTCTGAATTATTTGGAACTGGGTCAAATATATTTATTAGTGCGAAAAGAATTAAATACTTTTTGATTAAAGCGAAAACGAATATCGGATAATAAATAAACTGTATCACGAGAAACCTCAAGTATGAAATTGAAGAAGTGTTATAAATTTTGTATATTTGCGTAAAATGCCATATGCTTCATTCGTGAACAACGTGTTTTAGCTACGGAAAAGCTTCACAAGTGCATAATTACTGCATAACGAGTAAGTACTTAAACCTCCTGAATCTAAAACTTCATAATCTGCAACAATTTCAAAACATTTCCTTTCTTCCTCTAGACTACCTAGAGATTTCCCATCCTAAGATTTCACAACAAGTAAAATTTGAAATGGGATATTATTCTTTCTCTGAATATGCGAAACAAGAAGCTTAGGCTAATATTAATATTATGTAATGTACTAGAATAAAAATAAAGATGATAATATCATAAAAGAAAGCATGTTTATATTAAATCACAGTGCCTGCAGCGAATTATTATTGCACCCGAGGCGAATGAATTTCTGTCAACACGTAGCGCCATCTGTTATCGAGTAGCGGCACTAATTCTCTTTAATTAAAATCTTTCACATAAAGAATACCTAATTGTAGAATTGAACAATTGTCTTGTTCTTGAATTCAGTAAAACCATTAAAGCTGTTTTGTTTATGGCACTCATTAAAAACACCAACACCACACTCAGTAACGAAACACCAAATCGTTTTGTATGGAAAGACATTGGTCTTCAGTTTCCAGTTTATATTGATAAACTGCTGCCACAAATTCAGTTAATGTGCCCTGTGCGTCAATTAGTAGCTACTTCGCCGTACGACCGGCCGTGTAGACCACACAGACAGACATTTACATGACATGTTTATTGGACCAATGTCTAATTATTGTACACGAGCTATATTGATTTGGGTCGAGAACCTCGTCAGTTCCACGTAAACGTACAAACGTTGGAATAATACAGGCTGAAAAAGAAAACAGTCGACAAATTTGTGGTGTGACTTAGATCGTCAATGTCTATGGGACCAACTTAATCAGAGCAAGTCTTAAAAATATCAAAAAATAATCAGCTGTTCCATATATTTTGGTCGAGTAGATAATGTCATTTTCATTCACACGCAATGCTATTTTTATACAATAATAAATAATATATTACTAGAAAAAATACGACTCGCACCAGATCAATTCTCGGATGGGAATCGAACCCGCGACCTTTGGATATCCGCACCCTGATTATCTAAAAAGAAACTATTTAGCGACCGGTTGCATTTGACATACATTGCCACTTTTCTTTGGTATGTTTTTTTTAACCCAAAAAAGTAGCAATGGATCACGATCATCTGTGAACTGCAACCAGTCGCTAGGTGGTTTTTAATTAGATAATCAGCCCGCCGGTCCAATGCTCTGACCGCTGAGCTACCGAGTCACTCGGCAGGTCCTTTATTAGCATTTAGCATGTCATTGTTCGTTGTCATGATTGAAGCTTTCTGTTAGACAATAAATTACAAAAATAAAGCGAACTCAATATTTGTAGTTTAAGATTATTCAATTACTTAATGTAACAAAACCCCTAAAAATATGGTACCTACACTTCATCACCTGTTACAAAAATATCTAAAAAATACATTATATGTGGATAACAAACATTATATTCGTACTATTTGTCGAAGGGAATCAAAGGCATTAATCAAATTAATCGATTCCTGATCAATTAACAACGTTAATTAAAACTTGTGCAATAAATTTCATAGTTCTTATCATTTTCAATTGACGCATTCAGTATTTCCTCAATAAAATTAAACGTTATAAGATATTCATTCAATATAGAAATTAAATCGTCTTCAATATTCCGTTCATTAACGTTACTGACTGCAAATTATAATGTGTTAAGATTTATTTTTTCAAACGGAACGGTGAAATTTACTAAGTTGAAGGCAACTTACAAAGGCCCTACTAAAATAATAATGTACGTTATAATAAAAAGTGTGTACATCCAACAGTTATTAAATTGTGACTAAAATGAAATATACTCAAATACAAATTGATGACTTGAGGTGTTGTTTATATTCCATTAATTCGTGGAAATTATTTTTGTTTAGGATGAAAAGACTCTTTATGAAGCTTTGGTTAACATAAGTATATTTTAGATTTAGGTCTAAAATTTTCAAATTCACTATCAATATTAATCGTACTAAATTGTGTTTCTTAATACTTACATAGATGTTAGTAAACTGTTTATGTAAACACGTTTTCCTTTCATCTGCTTAAGCTAAATTGTAAGACGGGATCTGTGCTATAATTTTAGTTTTGAACTATCTTCATAACTCCTTGTTATGTTGTTATAAATTTCTAGACAGTTAATTAACATCTTACAAAGTAAAGTTCATTGTAGGTAAAAGGTATAATTTTAAGTGTAAGTGAATTATATGAAACACACATACTGTATGAAAAATCTTACATGTTATTGAGTTATTTACTATCATGCAGTGTTTTTACCCGACTGCAAAGAAAGGGTTATTTACTAAATTAAAACATTAATTTGTGACAGACAAAAATCTTGTTTTATACATTCACTTAATATTATTCCTAAATAAATTGAAACAAAATGTCTTATGTCACTTTATTTCAATCAGCTTTTAAACCTGATATTTTTGCCTGAATTCAATAAAAAACATATATCGAGAAAGAAAAACGCGCGTAAAAGTACTCGATTAATTATCTATGGAAAATTTAATTTCGCTTTTCGACGATAGATGGCGTTGTACCAATTTCTCATACAAAATTACTTCTATCTTTTTTTTTACGCACGTTTTTTTCTCGATATATGTTTGTGCTATGGGTACTGAATAATGTACCACCTGAACACTACATAAACTATTTCAAGTTTAAACTCCTTTTTATAGTGTTATAAAACGAACATTTGTTCGCGTCTTAAAAAGATATTGCTCACGATATAAAGATGAAAGTTATGGCATAGTTATGACCAGTATAAAATCAATTTTTGATCTTTTTTATCCTTTCTAATTTTTTGATGTCATGCTTTCATTTTTACTAAAGTAAAATAAAAGAGCGTTTTCTTATTAAAAGAGTTTTAGAAAGAGATAGATAGTCTAATAAGTCCATTTAATGAAGAGTCTTATTTTGTAAACAAACATATGAGATCATTCGTAATCTTATGAAATAAGGAACTATTTTAATATATATTTTAATACCTTTAGCACGAACAGCAAACGAAAAAAATAACGCGCGTAAAAAAAATTCGATAGAGTGATTTTGTATGAGAAATTTGTACAGCGCCATCTACCGCCGAAAAGTGAAATTAGATTTTTCATAGACAATCCATCTATAGAGTACTTTTACGGGCGTTTTTGTGTCCAAAGGATGTTTGTGCTAGGGGTACGGTTTTGTTATACATACTACTATCCATATTTGTTCAAATAAGACTTTCTTAATTAAATGAACTAAACTGTTTTTATATTTAACAATGAGATCATAATTAAAGTCTTTATCCTAATTTCACTTTCCTTATTCAAATCAGTCCAGTCTTCAACACCATATAGCTCCAATTTTTATGAAAAGGTCTTAAATACTCGACCGCCCCCTGACCTCACCGATATTTCCAATCGCTCACTGAAGAGTTTAAAGTATTTTTTAGAAAGCGCTCTTGCACACCGTATCAAACTGAATTAACTCGACGTGACCGCGGCGCACGACTGTACGGACAGCAAAAGAGGTAGAAAAAATTAAAAGACGACCCATCCCTGCGATAAACTCACGACTCTTTTGAGCCGTAATGCTAGGCATCAAATCATTGTCCCGATTTCTAAAGGGACCATTTTGTTTATTGAAACCCATACCTTTACTTTGACACAATCACAATACTCTGCGACAGGGTCATGTTTGTACGCAAATAATTTGCAGCGCCATCTAACGAGTAGTAGCGGAACTAAAATTTTCATACAACCATTTTTGTTTTATTGCAAAAGCAGTAAAGGTAGAGATTTATTATTTCCTCCACAATGTTGCTCCGGTAACCTTTCCCCTCCAATCTACTATATTACGAAGCTACCGTTAATTTGATTGTCATTATGAAAGTAGGTTACTCTCGTATTCAAAGATGGCTTGTTTGTTATTTATTTAGGTACTCACTCGCCTTTTGGCTCGAGTCGCCATTTCTTTATTACGAACTTGTATACACGTATACTATATTATATTTCTACTATAGAAAAGAATAAAGGTTGTAATATAATAATAGATTTTTTGTTGTATCTGTATTTCCTTTTTTACACATAAGCGATTTATACAATTTTGAAAGCTCCTAAAAAACTTTACCTTTTTCTAATTTACTAACCAGGAAAATCTTAACTCAGACTTTTAGTAGAACTTAGTACTTAAGTTTAATGGCTTTACCGAAACATATTCTATTGTTGCTTCGTTTATTAATGTAATTTTTGACCTTAGTCTAAAAGAGATTGCTAACCCTTACTAATATTATAAATGCGAAAGTCCGTTTGTTTGTTTGTTTGTTACGCCTTCACGTCTTAACCACTCTACCGATCATCATGAAATTTTTGCATACACGTTGCCAGGGGTACAGAGAAGGACATAGGGTACCTTTCATCCCGAAAAAATGTGTCGTTCCCGAGGGATAGCAAAAAAACTTTCCACACAGACGGAGTCGCGGGCGGCCGCTAGTAAATGATACCTAAGTGTATCTATTATGCATGACTGTTATTATGGGTGAGTATTGTTCACTTCTAGAGTTGTGAAACGATATACACAGTGTCTAGAAATAGCCTTATAAAGCCGAATCTGGTGGAAATAGGGACCATCAAACTGAACATCTTTTACTATGGGACCAACTCTGGAATCGCGAAAAAATACTGTTTCATACACTTTCATGTTTTCGTTATTAATTTTTGTATGAAACAGCTGTTTTTTTTTCACGATTTCATAGTTGGTCCCGTAGTAAAAGTTGTTTAATTTGATGGTCCCTATCTACCATAATCGGCTTTTTATGGCTATTTCCAAACACCTTGTATAAATAAGTATTATCATCAAGATTATTACGAAATGACAGTGATTTCGAATTGCAAAATTTTGTATAATGTAATATTTGGCAAAGTAAAAAAATACAGAAGCCAATTAAAATTTTAGTAATGCATGTTGCATCATGTCATGTTCAATTATTTTAGCTGTAACTATAATAGAGATAAGTTAATGTGTTTTTTACTTTATCTGAGGAATACAAACAGCTTATAAAATAAACATCACTATTTACTTGTTACCAACGAACAAAAATTTTGACTCAATGTTTCTCACGTTTAGGTAGCAAACATCATTTGTAAAAATGATTATATTCTACAATATTATAAATGTAAAAGAAATAATTTATTTAAAAATTGATAAAGTGGAGGATTCTTAAATATAAACTAAAATTCAAACTAGGCTTAGTATTGTATTGTCGTAAAACTTTGGATTTTTAGATGTTTGGATGTTTGTTACTCAATCACGCAAAAACGGCTGAACGGATTTGGATAAAGTTTGGTACACAGGTAGTTTATAGCCTGGATTAAATCCCGGTCCAAGGTTCCCTAGGGATTTTACGAATGTCGACGCGGACGGAAGCTAGGACGAGAAAAAATATGTCATGATACTTAATTACTTGTTTTTTGCTAAACTTCGTCAATCCTACATCTACTTCCTACTAATGTTATAAAATATGTGATAGTTTGTGGGTTTGGATGTTTTGATGTTCCTCAATCACGCAAAAACGGCTAAACAGATTTGAATGAATTTTGAAACACAGATAGTTTAAAGCTTGAATACATACAATACATACAAATTATGATATGATATAAAAATATGATACGGTCAAAAGTTCCCTAGAGATTTTTCGAATGTCCACGCGGATGAAGTCGCGGGTGGAAGCTAGTTTATTATAAAATTGAATAGTACGAGGAGCGTGGTGGCGCAGTGGTTTAGCGCCTGGCCAAAAGCCTGCGGAGGTTAAGCAACGTTCGCAATGGTCGGTCATGGGATGGGTGACCAAAAATTTATTATCTCGAGCTCCTCCGTGCTTCGTAAGGCACGTTAAGCCGTTGGTCCCGGCTGCATTTGCAGTCGTTAACACCCACCAATCCGCATTGGGCCCGTGTGGTGGGTTATGGCCCGTCCTCCTTACCACCCATAAGGAAGGCCTGTGTCCCAGCAGTGGGGACATTAAAAATGGCTGATGGACATTCCTAATGCAATTTGTAATTAATAAAACTTACACTAAATTTTCTATGCAGTGATTCCATATTTTTACTTCCGAGTGCATTTATATGCAGACGGTACTTGGTAGCTTTTCATTATACTCGTGTTATCGTGCCAGTCGAGTATGGGCTTTACTGTTCATAATAGTAAATCTGAAAACATATCTCCGTTGGAGAGCGGAAAAGCTTTTGAAGCCAAATTTTAACGTGAAAAGGTTTCTTATAATAATGTAAGTCACCATTTAAATTTAAAAATGGCTCTTTAAATGTTTTACTTAATAAAGTGCACACTTTTAAAAGCCAGTTTTAAGAGAGCATATTAATTCCAAATATAATATAATTTAATTACTTACGACAGTTTGTTTATAAAAGATAATTAATATTGAAATTGCACCACAATAATGCAAATATTTGAAACTGTTGACATTCTCAATGTTTCCAATATTAGATTAACTTAGAGTACTCAGACATGTTGAATTTTGCTTAGATATTATTAAATCATATTTGTAACTCATATATTGAACCAAAATATTTTATTTTTCGACGTTATTACATTTTGTGTTGTTTATTAAAACGTATATTAAACAAAGCAATTTAATAAAGTATGTTATTAGCTTTGCATGGAAAAAGTTATAAGCGTGGAGGGACTAGTATCGCCATCTATGGTCGGGTGGCGGAACTTTCGGCGTTATGAAAACTGTTTCTCTGTTAATTTGCTCGAGTTTAAACTAATGCAGTAATGTTAGCAGGTTTATATTACGTTTAATGTACTACCGTTTAAGTGAGCATACTGCATGCCCCCTAGGGGTTAGTACAAAATGATGCAATTTTCACCTGGCGATATTTGAATGAGAGGTTTATTCTGAATAGAACTAAAATAACCTTAATTTCAACGTTGTTTAGTACGTTTGCCTTAATTTGCTTCGAACATTAAATAGAATACGTTGTGTTTACTTAGTAGAAAAGTTAGTTATGACTTGTCGCAAGTATCAGTTATCAACGTTAGTTTTATGCTTAATTTTTAGAGAGATTTTAGGAACATTTAACAAATTTGGTAACAAGTATCTGCTTAGGTATAAACCACGCTTACTGCACCAAGTCCCCGGGTTCGAATCCTGGTTGAGGCATTTTGTGTGATATACAGGGTTACTTGTTACTACCTCGCAGGAGTAGATTACTAACATCATAAACTTACTCATTACTTATTAAAACTTTTATCAACCCTTTAATACCCCTTATTATAGTACAGTTGCATAAATAACGATTATATAATTCTCTATAATAATTTAACACTAAATAGTACATAAAGACATCAAAATCAGTGCATTTGACAGCAAAGTCGTTTAATAAAGACCCCGTCGTACAATTTCCGTTTGGGACAAAGAGATAATCTTAATCTGTCGTGTATCGGAAGGCACGTAAAGTACCGGAATCCGGTCGGTGTAAAGTGGCCTTTATGAAATACGGCACGTGAGGAGGGCCCTTTATCTATGACCCTTTGTCGGGAACATAAAATTTTTCGTGACAGAAAGACCAATTTAACGATTGTAAAGTCAACGATTAGGTCGTGGGTTCAATACGATGTTGAAAAACTTTTATTTTGTATCGGGTCTGGGTGGTAATGGTACTTGAGATCCGTGTTAAAACAGAAGGTAGGTAGGTACTAGGTAGATATTATGAGGTCCGTACTACAAAAAAAGATCGAATCTATTGGACCAGGAGTAATTTTTTTTTAGAAAAACAGTTTAAAATACAGTGAGGTATGCATAAAAAATGTGATACACACACTGTGTCATTATTTTGTCTTTCTATTTCACATAAGGTGTGCTTAAATTCATGTTTACACCCTTACGCGTAAAAACATTCGATAGGGTAATTTTGTGTGGTAAATTTATACAGCGCCATCTACCGCCGAAGAGGAAAATGAAGTTTTTCGAATCAGCTAAAGTGGCAGTGGGCTGATACATAGCGAGAAGAACCGACGGCCGTTGGGGCGGCGGGGCGGTTCTTGAATGGCGACCGCGCACCGGATGACGCTCCGTGGGTAGGCCCGACCGTCGACCGACGATCTGGTGAAGGTTGCCGGAAGCCACTGGATGTGGGAAGCGCAGGACCGAAAATCCTTGGGGGAGGCCTATACCCAGCAGTGGGTGTCGTGCGGCTGATATGGTGATGATGATGATGACTCTATCGAGTAGTTACTTTTACGTGCATTTTTTTTTCTCGCTAGATGTTCCTGCTAAGGGTACAGTACCCCTAACACGAACCGCTATCGAGAAATAAAACGCGCGTAAAAGTACTCGATAATGTCATTGTCTATGAAAAGTTAATTTCGCTTTTCAGCGATAGATGGCGCTGTATAAATTTCCAATACAAAATTGCACTATCGAATGATTTTACGCGCGTTATTTTTTTCGATAGCTGTTCGTGCTACGGGTACTGATCGTGCTATGGGTACAGATTATCGGTACGTAAGATTATTCAAGAAAAAAATCTCAGTCATAATATCGAATTTTGAAAGCAACCAAAGAAATAACTTAGCCAACTTTTAACCGAATTAAGTAATGTAATTTGCCTAATGTTGTAATACATTAAAAACAGGTAAAAAAGTATGAGGAGAGGTTTATCTAATGAACATAAGAAAAACTCTGCAACTTTTAAAATTTACTTTCGCCTTTTCAGAGAGAGTATTTTTTAACGTATTTCAATTTTATCTTTCTTTGAAAAATATCTTACAATATAAATATTTGGTTTACGAATAATTCTACTTATGATATGTTGAGTACCTAGCTTACTAAGTTACAGTTCGAATCACGAAAGATGACCACAAATGGCGCCTATCTTCGCGTCATTACTGATGAAGAAAAGACTTTAGACAAAATAATATTTCATATATTTAAATAGTATCGATATAACTATATGAATATGAAATATTATTTTGTCTAAAGCCTTTGCTTCATGAGCTATGACGCGAAGATGGGCGCCATTTGTGGTTATCTTTCGTGATCCGAACTATAATTTGTTTTTTCAAAAATATTTTCAAATTTATGCTATAACGCTACCAGCCGCTAGAGGCGCTGTCTTTTTACTGATAGTAAAAAGAATAATAATCAAAATAAAGATTTTTGCTTTATATTTTATTTATCATCCTGAAACTACTTAAGTACTTATTCATTATCTCCATTCTCCATCTTTTAACGGAATGAATAGCACTAACGGAACTCAGGCAAACAGACACAAAAGAAAATAACGTTTTTACTTACTTTCCTTTTCATATAAGAAAACAATTCCGCGAGCTATACATCAAAGGCGTGTCATATGGGGACAGCCTTGTATTTCATCTTTTATGTTGGAAAATAATATATTTTTTGCAATATTGTCATTTCTTATGTGATTACAGGCTTTTAATGTTGCGATTTTCGATAAACCTTTTTTTGTTAAAAGCGCCAACTATTAGTAAAATTCAGTACTAACTTTTGCTAAAAAGTTTTGCTAGAAAAATTAACATTACGCTACCCTTAAACTGCGATTTAGCCTTGTATTTCATCTTTTATGTTGGAAAATAATATTGTTTATAATATTGTCATTTCTTATGTAATTGTAATCACAAGCTTTTGTTGTTGCGATTTTCGATAAACCTATTTTTGTTAAAAAGCGCCATCTATCAGCGAAATTTTTTACTAACCTTTCTAAAAAATGAAGGTTAAAAAAATACGCTTACCCTTAAACTGCGATCTTTTTAGCTTCATAAAAATCCCTTGTTTACATTCCAAAGCCGTATTGTTGCGTGTTAAACCACCCTCGCAAACCGCTGTTTAACAAAGAAAGCGTAAACTTTTGTTACTCCCGTGTTGTTGCTCCCAGTTTCCTAAAAATGGGCTTTTTCCACAAAACGATAAAAGTTCAACATATGGTTAAGCCGGTAGCGGTTTTGTTGTATCAATTAACAAGTTATGTTTAAAACCATAAACTAAACGGTGAATGATTAAAAATAGATAATGGTTTCAACACCCGAAAGGTAAACCACTTTAAAGTTCCCTGAAAGGAGGAGTTAAAAGACCATATTTTTAGAGTTACATATTTTAAACGACTTTGATTTATTTTAGTTTATATTACGTTACACTTGTTTGGTCCTTTAGTTGTTAAAAAATGTATTTGAATTTTAAAATATTTAGTTTATATCAACTCCTAATAAGTACGCCTTAAGTTTGAGAACTCGACTAGATGCACACAGAAAAGATTTTTTTTTCTGTCTGTAGAAAACACTTTAACTTTCTGTTTAATTCAATATTTAATATTTGTAAACTCTTAAAGAAGTTATAATAGTTTAATAGCATTCAACTGGTAAAGACGACTTAGAAATCTTCGCATATTTTTATTTTAAAACCACTTAAAACAAATTTTTAGATAAGATTTTAAAATATACCTATTTAACAATGATAACTCATTTTTGCATTAAAATTACAATAAGCCGATCGGCCTCATACGCAAACCTTCAACCATCTGTACGTTTCATTTCGTGCCCGGTAGATGGCGTTGTTTATCACCACGTGTTTTGAAGATATATTTAAGTCCCATTAAGTGCTCTTTTAAATAAATATGTTTGAATTATAAGTAGATTACGTTCATATCCTGTGACCGAATGATTCTCTACTCATTAATCTTCAATCCTCCCCTAAAGTTGACTCAAAAAATGTCTTCCTTCTTCTAAAAATAAACATAAATCGGGTGTTTGAAACGCCGAAGCACATTTAGATGGGAAAGATCTATCGAAAGTGATAAATTTCTAACCAAAACTTTAACCTCAAACAGAGTTTGTGTCAGTATTTTATGTTTTCTCATTTTGTGGTATTTATTTGAGCTTTTAATTCTGTAGTGCTTATATTTTTTACACGACTGCCCAAAGCAAAAAGAGTGTTATGTGTTCAGGGTTCATGTATGTTTGTGGGTATGTGAGTTTCTTTATTCCACCATAACTTCTAAAGGCCTAAACTGATTTGGATAAATGGGGTATCGTTAGAATCCTTACAGCGTTCCGAGTGACACTGGCTATTTTTTTTTTAGAAAAAATCAATATGGCGACTGTACGAAGCCATTTTCAAATGTGAAAAAAAAAATTCTTCTTCTATTATTACAATATGGGCATCAAATGAAAGGCCTTGATGAGCACATTCCAATACTATATAATATGTCACTAAAATGTGTGAAATAAAATTAAATAAATTTAAAAAATATTAAAAACACGACTGCCCTGCCAAAAACGAAATAAAAAGTTAAACAACAAGTGTTATTGCAGTCGGGGGACCTCTTTGATCAAAAATTGTTTCATAATAAGGTCCCCCGACTGCAATAACACTTGTTGTTTAACTTTTTATTTCGTTTTTGGCAGGGCAGTCGTGTTTTTAATATTTTTTAAATTTATTTAATTTTTACTATGGAAGGTTCATTGATTAATGTCTAAATACATCAATAATTATCATTATTTGTTGTTCTGCTATTTTCGCTTTTGAAAGATGATCATTTTATTACGTAATTAAAAAAGTTTATTAAATGTAGACCATTCTCGGTATTTTTTGATTATTAAATACTTTTTTAGTTAAAGTAAAACATTGCCATACCATTAATTATAGTGTAACACTGCACCAGTCAGGCAGTCAACAATCTGAATTAAACATAAGCATTATTCATGAAAATCGATTTATGACAATTAAAGACAAAGCATTAAAAAAACGTCCAGTTTAATTTTTAATGAATTCCCTAAATCTTCTTTAATCTGACCCTTAAAGTGAAGTTGTTAAAACATTGATTGAACGAGTTAAAAATATGGGTTGTCGCCCATAAAGCAACGCCCTCGGGGTTAGATTTAACTGCCGGTTTAACTTTTAACCGTCGACAACTGAAATAAAATTAGACAACACCCATTCTTGGACAGTTAAAAGATTCTATTACACATTCTAACGGGTCGAAACTTAGTTTAAATTTTATTACATCTTTGGAACCCAATAAAGTTTTCGTTCTTTCTTTCTTTACCTTCTTGTAGGTCTAAGCTATTTTTTCACTCAATTTTAGCAAATTAGGTTCTTCTGTATGAAATGCACAGTCCTAACATGTTTTATTACAAAAACTTGTACTTTATTGTACTTAGCTCTCGGTTCATTAAGTCCATGAAGAAAAATCTTTTTGGAAAAATTGACTCTCTCAAATCATCATCAAATATACCTACCTAGTAAAATAAGAAAATATTTTTTCATATATTAACTACTAGCGGCCGCCCGCGACTTTGTCTGCGTGGAAAGGTTTTTTTGTTATCCCTCGGGAACAATACTTTTTTCGGGATGAAAGGTACCCTATGTCCATCTCTGTACCCCTGACAACTTGTATGCATAATTTTATGATGATCGGTTCAGTAGTTAAGACGTGAAGGCGTAACAAACAAACAAACAAACAATCGGACTTTCGCATTTATAATATTAGTAAGGATCTTAAAGATAGTATACTTAACTAGTTTTTTGTGACAGTTTCTTTTTATTACAACCAAATTTAATTATTTTATATCATTCTTCTTCTTGATAGAAGTTTGAAAATATACTGCATTCTTTGCCAGTAAAGACAGCAAACTAATGCTTTTTAAGCTTTTAAAATTCCACGTCTTGATCTATAACATTTTACGTTCAACGTCGTACAAAAGACAACAAAAAGACAAAAAATATACTTAAAAGTCTGCGTTGTAAAGGAACAGTCTTTTGTCGCGCAAATTGCTGTCTTTGACTTGTCGCCCACTGTACCTGTTCACAAATTTAAAGTCATCTCACGAGTTTCTTCAACATATAGTTCAAAGTTTATATTGACCTAAGTTTTATTCCGCACTTTGGCATTTTATTTCTGTAGACGTAATGAAAAAATATGTTTCTTTGCGACATTGTTTGGCATTTTGTTTTTCGTGAGAATATCGCGTTTTTGGGAATAATATTAGCCAATGTCCTTATTTAAAGTTAAGGTTCAAACAAAATTCACGAAATTTCATGAAAATTGGTTCGGCTGTTTAGGTACTTTCACAGCATTAAGTATGGATTTACTAAAGTAACCAAAATTACAAAATACAAAAGGTACATTATTTGTCTTTTCTTATCATATCATGATTTTTTATGAAAACTTGAGTAATACTTAATCATTAATTCATTTCATTTCATTTAACCATCTGCGGATAAAAAGCAATTAACATAATTAAAGATTTGAAGTGTTAAAATTATTCACATATAAGTAGTTCGAAGTAAACAAAGTGTAGAAACTTGAATTATATGTCCATACATTTTTCACTTGAGAGAAAACTTGTGAAAAGTGTATGTTGATGGGAAAATCTCTGAATTGTTAAAGATATGGATTGATGCCAGCTCTCAGAAGATTTATGAGTTTGAGAAAGAGCAGTTTTGTTACGGTGTCTGGCATTTTATTTCGATAGACTGGCAGTGCCTCTAGCGGCGAGTAGCGAAACTAGAATTTATGTTTTGAATAACACGTAAACTATATCTGGATTGGAACCCAGGATTTTCACTTACAATTCCCATACAAATTTACTCTACGCGCGTTATTTTTTCCGAAAGCTGTTTGTGCTACGGGTTCAGGAACATCTATCGAGAAAAAAACGCACGTAAAAAATCGATAGAATTTTGTATTGGAAATTTGTATAGCGCCATCTACCGCTGAAAAGCGAAATTGTGAATGACAAACTTTCATAGACAATTACTCTATCAAGTACTTTTACGTACTTTTAACGTTAGTACTATTATTGTATATTCTGTGCTTTTACGTGCGTTTTTTCTCGATAGATGTTCGTGTTTTTCCGACTAAACTTAATAAATTTGTACGATAAAGGAATCTTTCATGATTCATTTTAAGATTATGATTACATCAACATATTATATCCTTTCGCTACCTAAAATAAACATTGTTGTTTAACCTACTTAGGTTGACCTAAAATAACTGACACAGAGATTTGAAAGGTTATCTCCACACAATATTGAGATCTTGTTCTATTTGTAACATCTGCTTAGTTACACTTACAATCATGTCAATCAACTTTATAAAGTAAAGAATAACCTAAATAAAGGTTCAGCTCTGTTTGTTTTTAATTTGATTACTTTTTCTGATTTTTTTTCTAAGATTCATTATCAAATCGGTATTATCGGTACCCTTAGCACGAACAGTTATCGAAAAAAATAACGCGCGTAAAAACATTCGATGGAGTAATTTTGTATGGGAAATTTGTACAGCGCCATCTACCGCCGAGAAGCGAAATGAGATTTGTCATAGACAATTACTAACTCCATCGAGTACTTTTACGGTCGTTTTTTTCTCGATAGTTTTTCGTGATAGGGGTACAAAGACTAACATAATTATAATTGACTAGAAATCTCAAATACAGATAATTATTTATTCAGGTAGGTAGTCGTGTTTCTAACTAAAGAAAGACACTTAGTTCGAACTACCTACTAGCTATAGCTAGGGCTGCCATCTCTAAAACCTGCCGCCCAGGACCGGAAGCGTAAAAACCCCGGACTTTGGAGCCTTGACCCCGGACATTTGATTTTTTTATATTCATTTTTAGCTTGGTTAAAAAATTCATTTTACCCAATACTTGACTGAAAAAAAATGAATTTTAAGCCTTTTTTCCCATTAAATAAGTGTGTTTTACTAGTTATGATAGACCGATTTTGCAACCGTAGCGGACCAAAATAAATGCCCAAATAGCCAGGGGTGGCCCGTAAAAAAAAATGGCCGCGCAGCGCGAGTTTTAGTCAGTTTCATTCACTAACCTTGTAATCTTGCTTGTTCATAGTAAAAAAATTTTTTGCGGGGTGCGCGCGCGGTGCTTGTTTATAGTGAAAATGGACCGCGCAGCGCGATTTCTTGCGGGGTGCACGATGTTTGTTTATAGAAACAAAAAATAGGCCGCGTAGTGCGTTTTTTTGTGGGGTGCGCGATGTTCGTTTATAATGGGCCGCGCAGCGCGATTTTTGCGGGGTTCGCGATGTTGCGCCATGCGTAGTGAAGTGAGGCGCCTGGTAGCGCGTGCGCTGAATGAATATACTTAGTACTTTTTTGAACGGAGTTTGATCCAAAACCCGGACTTTAATTATAGTCCGGGTTTTACCCGGACTACAATCAGAACCCCGCCCGGACGCTCCCCGGACGCCCTCCAAACTAGGACAAATCCGGGGAAACCCGGACGGATGACAGCCCTAGCTATAGCTAATGCAACATAACTAACGAATTTATGGAAACGCAATGTGTACGAATACTACTAATTCTATTTATGTTTTTTTTTACTATTTTTAGCGGAAACTGTTTTTACGGAAAACTGTTTAAGGCGCGGTGGTAGTGAAAGTGGCGCCGCCACTACATTTTAGCTCAAAGTGGCCACTTTTGGCAATTATGGATTTTAAAACTTACAGAATGAATGATAACTGTTGAAGAGTTATTCAAAAAATACTAGACACAATTTAAGAGATTATTACGTGTGCTTTTTTTAAATATTGACTTGGTTTACGAGTAATAAAAATAAATGTTGTGGTGGCGCTAGTTTCACTACCTACAGCGCCTTAAGCGGGAAACTGTTTCGAGTACCTATAACGCTATAATTGAGAACTACATTTTCAATACAAACTATGTTTATTTCATAATAGATAATATCTACTTGCTTAATTTACACTTAACTCTCGATAAAAATCTCTTACTTAAAAGTATATAAAAGACTTTAAACTAATACGATACTTCCTGAACAAACGTTATGCAAATCCACGACTCTTTGTTTTCGCTCGTGAGTTTATCTCCAATGCCATCAATGTGCTAATCGAGAAACTTATACGGTTTAATGAAATCTTCGAGCGAAAAGATCCCATGTCATGCTCAACTTCTTAGGGTTTGGGACCACTGCTGAGTCAAAGATTTAAAGCGAGAAAGAAGCTACAGTACTTCTAGATAAAGAATGGGCATAGGCTAACTTCGTGTTTTTGCTTTTCTTAGAAATGACGTTGACATTTATTTCAATGCAATAAAGTTGTAATTGTAAATGACTTTTGGGTCAAACTACTTTTTGTTAATTGTCTTTGTTATGTTAGACGATTGTTTCCGCTGTTTCCCATCGAAGTACACTGTATTTATTTTAATATTTCGACCGAATTTTATTTTTAAATAGGTATTATAAATTATTTAACGTTCTCATAGGTTCTGTTAACATTTTAAAAATATGATTTTCCGTAACGCCATCGTTTGTACTTTTGTTACAAGTTTCTGTTTCTAATTATCATATTACAATTTCTTGATAAAACCTACAGCGACTTGACCACCAACGATCAAATACCTGTGATTGTGCGAAAAATAATGCTATTTTCTTCAAATTATATCGTATCGTAAGGATTCACAGAATTGCCTTGCTAGTCTTTTAAGTTTCATAAAATCTATACCGGGTGTAACTAGAGCCTCAACGAAGTCATGGTCTACGTAATCATCATCAGGACCATTTCTGTTCAAAATTATAGTTGGGAAACGATTTTAATTGTTGGTATTAAAAAGCATTGCATACATTATACCAAGCAATGTGACGCGAACAACAGACCGCGCCTGCGAGTGAATGCTACACAGCTGCGTGCGGCCGAGTTGAAGGCAGCGTTTATGTGTGTGCTCATGAGATACATTGAGTGATGACGTTTTGAAGCCATTGTTTGTTGCGATACTTAAAATTTTGATAATTTTCTTTCGACAAAAATTTGGAAATAACGAATAAAATATGATTTAATTTTTATGACCTTCAATATCTTTGTAGCTATTGGTTTCCCAGGTATAGTCTAAAAGAAAAAAAAATCCTGATGATGGGCGGAATGCGTGGACTTCGGCTTCGTTGAGGGTCTTGTTACACCCGTTCTCTTTAAATACCTATTTGCAAATCACTCTTTTCGTTGTTGTCTTATCTTTCAATGTCCATCAGCCATTTTTGATGTCCCCACTGCTGGGGCACAGGCCTTCCTTATGGGTGGTAAGGAGGATGGGCCATAACCCACCACGCGGGCCCAATGCGGATTGGTGGGTGTTAACGACTGCAAATGCAGCCGGGACCAACGGCTTAACATGCCTTCCGAAGCACGGAGGAGCTCGAGATAATAAACTTTTGGTCACCCATCCCATGACCGACCCTTGCGAACGTTGCTTAACTTCCGCAATCGCTGGGCCAGGCGCTAAACCACTGCGCCACCGAGCTCCTCGATGATCTCTCGATATCTCTCGATATCATCTTTCAATGATCTCTCGATATTTAAATCATTACTCGTTTGTTTGTTTGTTATGCTTTCACGTCTTAACTACTCAACCGATAATCATGAAATTTCGCATGTAGGTATACACGTTGTCAAGGTCACAGAAAATTGTTTAAAAAACAAAAAAAGCGACTTCAAAAAACCTGCCTCTAAAAAGCTAGAAATAATATTCAAATCATTAGATACGCATTATCATCGTTATAATAACGTCTATTGAATCATCAAAATCAGTTCATAAATGACGAAGATATGCGCGAACAACGATAACAAAAAGTATACAATCGAATTGAGAACCTCCTCCTTTTGATGAAGTCGGTTAAAAAAGACATAGGGTACCTTTCATCCAGAAAAAAGTACTGTTCCCGAGAGATAATTGTTCACGCACTTAAATAAGCGCCCGAACTTTTAATACTACAAAATTGCCATCTACCACCGAAAAATGAAATGAGGTTCGACATAGACAATAATCACTTTATTTCTGAGTTTTTTCACGTGCGTTTTTTTCTCGAGCAGGGGTGGCCAACAAGTCGATCGCGATCGACCAGTCGATCTCTGGCTGGAGACATTGCAGTCGATCGCCAGAGACATAACAAAAACTGCTTTGCTTGTGGTAGCAAAGCAAGTAGCAACCGAACAATGCGGGAGGCGGGTGCGGCGGTTTTGTAGTGAAAAATACCCCAAATATGAAAATGCATTAAGTCGATCTCAATAGGCCAGGAAATTTTAAGTAGATCGTAGCTTTAGACAAGTTGGCCACCCTTACGATAGAGTAATTTTGTACGGGGAAATTGTACAGTGCCATCTATCGCCGTAAAGCGAAATTAAACTTTCCATAGATAATTAATACTCTGTCGAGTATTTTAACGCGCGTTTTTTTTTTCTTGACAGATGTTCATGCTAAGGGTACTGAACGTAAAGGGTTGGTGCTATTTCTACTCTGCTGCCAAAGGCAAAACCCCTTATCTAGAATATTATCGCATTCTGCCGGACGCAATAGCTAACTTATAGCTAGTACGAGTCGAGTATGTTATCACATCGCTCCCGCTACTCCCAGCCCTAAGGGTCGCATTAACCTACATTAAGGTTCCGTGGTTATCTTCGGATTCCGTCACAGTTCCGGAACTCGTTTCGAGTTGATGAACTTAGACAACTGCCAATATCAACTGACTTGGATTTCTTGAAAAACAGGATTTGTGAGATAGAGCACTTCATTTACGCAATACATAGGTGAAAATAGTAGGCGAATAAAAGTAATATTGGATTAAACAACACTAAAAAATTCCTTAATTTTAACAAAAAACATTGCTTAAATTCTAGACAACTTACCTCCTCTATTTTCTCACAAAAAATACAGTTTTATTTTTAAGAACTAATAAATGAACCCAATAATGAAACAGTTGATAAGATAACTAACCACCGCCCGACCAAAACGACAGAAAACGTGAATTCAATACACAAACATTAGTTGCGTCTTCCGGAATTTGATTAAAAAAACATATTCAAATTCAAGGATTCAGTATCCCTAGCACAAACATCTAGGTACCTATCGAAAAAAATAACGCGCGTTTAAACATTCGATAGAGCAATTTGTATTGGAAATTTCTACAGCGCCATCTACCGCCGACAAGCGAAACGAAATTTTCCATAGATAAAAAAATATCCTATCTAGTACTTTTACGCGCGTTTTTTTCTCGATAGATGTTCGTGCTAGGGGTACTGTACCCTTAGCACGAACAGCCATCGAGAAAAATAACTCGCGTAAAACATTCGATAGTGTAATTTTGTATGGGAAATTTGTACAGCGCCATCTAATCGCTGTAAAGCAAAATTAAATTTTCCATAGATAATACTCTATCGAGTAATTTTACGCGCGTTTTTTTTCTCGATAGCTGTTCGTGCTAAGGGTAATGTACTAATCAGTAGGTATGGAAATTAAGTTGTTGATATTTTTGTTTTCGGTGAAATATTTCGGTTAAATAAGTAGGTAGGTAAGATCATTTTAGCAATTTCCACGTTCATTTTATACTCTTGTTTATGTTAGCTGAATGGGAAAGTAGGTAATGGTTAATTTTCTTACGGAAAATATTGAATAACCTATTGTACGTACTTTTTGTGGAAAAAGGGATTTAATATGGAGGCAGAATTTCAATAGAATTCCCTCTCTTTGTATTCTTTGTCGGCCATATTGAACTTGGGTAACGATTACTTTAGAACCGTTGAGTAAATATATTATAAAACTTATATTTAGGTATAACTCTAAGAGCTCATGACGGAGCTTTGTACTCGATCACGATAGTTAAGCAACGCTCGGTCCGGTCAGGTGTCGGATGGGTGACCGTTAAGTGGCACTACAATTGAGCGCTTCCGTGCTTCGGAGGGCACGTTAAACTGTCGGTCCCGGCTGTTGTCATCTGATAACAGTCGTTAAGCCAAGTTAGAGGCCTTACAGGCGGCTTGATAATCTCTAACACCAGAGGTGGCCACTAATCCTCATACGATAAGAAAGGCTATATTTCTTGGTACCTACTACCTACTAAAATTGAAGCAACGGATAATTAATTAGATTCATATTTAATTATTGTTGTGTTCATTGTGCATCTGTCTGTACCCGTACCTAACACGAACATCTATCGAAAAGTAAACAGCGTAAAAAAGCAGTTTTGTATGGAAAATTTGGACAGCGCCATCTACCGACGAAAAGCAAAATGAAATTTCCCATAGATAATAAATACTCTATCGAATACTTTTACGCGCTTTTTTTTGTTTCAATAAGGGCTTTTCAAAGTGACATTTAAAAAATAAAAATAGAAACTATTTGCCTCACTAGATGGCGTTTATAGAAAGAGAAGTGTCAAAATTGGCTTTTAAAAATAAACTGCCCGTACCAAAGAGGCTAGTAAGCGCTCGCTGGCTGACATCTGTCGAAAGAGAAACATTTTAGCACTGCATTCTGCCTGAGTACTCTTCAAATCTTAGTAAAAAAATCACATTGACATGACACATACATTTTTATCAACGCCATCTATCGAGCCTACGGTTTTTGTCATTTTGAAGCTCTCATTTCTATTCGGACTACCCTGAGATTAGTTAATTAGCCCCAAAAGCTGCGTATTAGACCTAGTATAAATAATTTTTCAATGACTTATTTATATGCCAGGAAAAAACACAAGCAATACGTCTGTCTTATTATTAAAGTATTTACAAACTCCTTTCCCCGATTTTCTCATCACCGAACAAGATTTCGTTGTTACTATTCTTACTTACCAACTATTTGTTCGAAGTAACGTAAATAAACATTCGTATTTATATAGAAGCTCGATGTTTGTCTTATCCGTGCGTTTCTTTTAATCTGATTGGTTCTGAACGATCTTTACCTACCTCTCGATTTACGAATTGGTTTCTGTTTTGATTTTTGTAACAAAAAAAAGAAAATGGCGATGTGTTTCCGTGCAAAAATTAGGGCGTTATTTGATAATCAAATAAATCTTTGCAATTGATTGGCCAAAACATTCGTTATTAAGGGTCCATGATAGGAAATCATGGTTTGCAGGTAGGGTTGCCAGATGGTCGGGATTCGCCTGGATTGTCCCGGAATTTCAAGTGGTCTCCCGACTCCCGAAAAATCTAAAAAACTCCCGAAAAAACTGCTGTTCCGAAAGTTCTCTAGAAAACAATAATTTTTGCGTAAGAAACCACAGATCACAATATTAGTGGATGAAACTAACTAAAAATCGCGCTGCGCGGCTGTTTTTTTTTCAACAGACAGACAAGATCACAACTTACAAGATTAGTGGATAAAACTGACTAAAAATCGCGCTGCGCGGCTGTTTTTTTTTTCAATAGATAGGCAAGTAAATCACGCTGCGCGGCCGTTTTTTTTGCTATATACATACAGGCATTTAAGTAACATTTTTAATTTTAAATATTTATTTCTCTCGATAAAAACCGCAAAATCCCGACATTTTCAAATTTTCTCCAGATATTTTGGACTTCCGATCTGGCAACCCTATTTGCAGGGGTCATATTTTTATATAGAAAACGTAAAGTTGTAGCAACAAGAAAAAAACATACGACCAAACCAAAGAGATTCTCTAGTAGCTACAAGTATTAAATTGCGTATATACCCCACAGATGATTGTAAAAAAATCAAAATATCATCAAAACAAATGCGCTTGCGTACCTAGGGCTATATTTTTGGCGTAAATAATAGCGGGAACGTATTGAATTCTACGTCAAATACACTTTAACGTACTGTGAAGTAGCTCCAATAACTTTTATTCAAGAATGATAATTGTGCTAAAGATAATGATGAAAAAACAACGAAAAACATCGAAATAGTGCATTAGTGAAGTTATTTTCTATACTCTTTATATTAGGTCTTTACCTATGATATTGCCGTTTTGTTTGAAAAAAGTTAAAGTATTTTTTTTTCGAACTTATTTATTTCTTTTATTCAAAGTAATCACCCCTGCAATCAATGCATCTTTGCCAACGCTGTGGCAGTTTATGGATACCCTTCTTGAAAAAAACAGCTGGACGGGAGACAACAAACTCTTCAAAGGCGTTTTGTACTGCCTCTCGGGAATTGAATTTTTTTCCCGCTAAAAAGTTGTCCAAATTTTGGAAAAAGTAATAGTCGGTAGGCGCAAGATCTGGTGAGTATGGCGGATGAGGGAGAGCTTCCAAACCCAACTCATGCAGCTTAGAGACGGTCTGTTGTGCAGTATGGGGTCGCGCGTTGTCGTGAAGTAGCAGTGGGGCACCCATCTATCAAGCTTTTTTATCTTGCCAATCTGTCGCAAATGGACCAATATTGTTTTGATGCTAACATCAAAAGCTGCTGCCAGCTCAGCTGTAGATTGCGATTCATCTGCTTCCACAATCGCCTTTAATTCATCATTGTTGACCAAAGTTTCCGGACGACCACGAGGTTCATTTTTCAAGTCAAAATTCCCAGAACGGAACCGAGCAAACCAATAACGGGTTGTACGTTCGTTTGTACAGTTCTCTCCGTAAACGTCGTTGATGTTACGTGTCGTTTGTGCCGCGTTGGTGCCACGACGGAACTCATATTCCATAATTACACGAAATTTCGAAGTATTATGAGGAAAAATGTTGAAATGTAATGAAAATACAACGCTAATCAATAAACAAAAGACTGATTTTGTAAATAGAATGTCATATTTTTAAAACAAAATTAATTTGAATTTAGAATTCATAGCCAATCAAAACTTTTTTTTGTTTGAAAAAGTCTGTACTGCAATACGGCAATTTCATAGGTAAAGACCTATTATACACGTAAAAAAAAGACAGAGACAAATGTTTCCTTATAACCGAGCCTTAAGGCACGTTTTTTATTTACTAGCTAAGTTAGTCCTAAGGCATACATCTAAGATAGAAATATAATAATATATAGATTTATCGACACTCAACTGTCAAAAAATCTATTGTCTTTTGTCAGTAAAACGTGATAAATCGCTTTTATCATATCGCGTTTCGGTGATCTTGCTAGGGGGGGCAGGATCTAATGCGGTAATCTTACATACTAAGTAGGTAATGATATTAATTTACTCGTTGGTACCGCAAAAGTTATACTTTTGTTTTAGGTATGGATAAAGTTATATTAATATTACACATTACAAAAAATTTGGCAAATAAAAAAGGCGCGTAAAAAGTAACCTTTATTAAAGCAATGTTATTAGTTAGGTATATAAACAAAACAGCCAACAAAATAATAAACTCTGTCGTAAAAAAGTACCTATGAAAAATTACCGAGAAAATGGGCGAATAAAATGACACGTTACAACCGTAGATCTGTTATCCGGGAAAAAGTTAGGAGAAATAATTTATGACATCCACTCGGGAGGCAAGCTGCTGGCGAATATTTTAGCAGGTAAAAGCCGAAAATAGTGTTGCGACGGTGATATTCGAAATCGAAATTCGATGTCAGAGTTAAACTTGTATTGGATGCCTTTTTTACGAGAAAATGCTCTCTGAGATAAAAATTTACTGTAGTCGGTCAAAAACAACATATTTTTAAAAACAACAGGAATATGTAAATATAGACATTTTTATTTATCTCAGCGTGGATACGTGACCATCAGCAGCCGGGACCAAAGGCTTAACGTGCCTTCCGAAGCACGGAGGAGCTCGAGATAGTAAATTTTTGGTCACCCATCCCATGACCGACCCTTGAGAAATCGCCGGGCCAGGTTCTAAATCACTGCGCCACTGAGCTCCTCATGTTAGTAGGTACTATGCGTACCTAGATATTTTCTTACTTTTTACTGCCCACTTGTTCATTTGACCGTTATTTTCGCGAAAATTATGGAAGAAATATTAATATTTCGCCACATTTATTCTTAGTTCCTAAGCTACATTTCATGAATAATCGTTTAGTATTGAATTTCTTAATTCCACTTAAGTATTCTCTGAAACTGACTTCTTGTAGGAATTAATATTTCCTTTTATTTTAAGGTTTAAAACAAGCTATATTCCATCTAAGATATTTGTTTGAATATTCAAATAAAGTATCTCATAACGTTGTTTTCGAAACTATCCAATATCTTTAGTCGTAACCACAACCTTTCTGCGTAATATGAAACGTGGCGACCCTTTCTTCATAAAACAGTTTTTATGCCTAACTTTAATGTTGATGAATAAATCGGCATACTTAAAAAAGTTTTTGTTCATAATTGTTAACTCGGTAGCTTAAATTTTAAATAAAATTAACCCTAAATACTACTATAAATAGAACTATTTTTTTAGAAAATAAATTAAAAATTATGTGTGTTTTAGTTTCGTTTTCATTGGCAATAACTGTAATTTCCTTTTGAATAAAACATTGTGTAAAATTTATTGAATTAAATAAATGATAAGATTACTAACTTAATGTAATTATTATATCTTTTTTATTACCCATCACATACACATCCACTACTGTTCCGATGTAAGTTGGGTAAACAAAAAGCTATTTAATTTTAAATCATTTGTAACTGCGTCGTTGGTACCTTTTCAATGCCGTTTTTTGTCTGTTTCACATCACTATTCCGAGATCAAATCGACGAGAATCTTTACTTATTCACATCCAAATTACTGGCTACCAGGTACGTATTAGTTTTATCTAGCTTTCGTGTACCTACTATGAATTATTTTGCTGGCTTTTTTAGATTGGAATTGATAATAAGGATTAACGTGTTACAAAAAAACACCCTTATGCCGAATATGGTAGATAGATAGGGACCATCAAACTGACAAACTTTTACTATGGGACCATCTCTGAAATCGCGAAAAAAAAATATCAGTTGTTTCATACATTTTGATATTTTCGTTATTAATTTTTGTATGAAACAGCAGATTTTCTTTCCGCGATTTCAGATTTGGTTCCATAGCGCAGTGTTATTACATTAGGCGCAATGGTTTGGTGCCTGGCCCAGCGATTGCGGAGGTTAAGCAACTTTCGCAAGAGTCATTGGATTGGTGGGAGACCAAAAACTTATTACCTCGAGCTCCTCCGTGCTTCGGAAAGCAAGTTAAGCCGTTGGTCCCGGGTGCATTTGCAGTCGTTAACACCCACCAATCTGCATTGGGCCCGCGTGGTGGGTTATGGACCATCCTCCTTGTCCGTCCACCCATAAGGAAGGCCTGCGCTGTGCCCCGTGGTCACTAAATAAATTCATTAGTGTTTCTTGTAATACTACAAACGAACGTCTGCGTTATTAAATAGGTACCTACCTAATTTAATTTCCTAACAAATAAATGAGGATTTATACCGTGTGAATTTCAACCAATTGAAAAATAGAATGCTTTCTTAATTTAATAATAGGCAGGATATGAATACACGTTCTATCTCGCTTACACCTACATGAAAGAGCGAGATGTACCGAAACATGGCTATTACACTTTGTATTGAATTAATGCAACAATTTAATGTCTGGACACAATTTAATTGAAGTGTTCCGTTTTTTTTCAACCCTTTATTTATGAGTCACATCAACTCCTGCGCAAGTTAACTTGATATTCGATTATTTCCTTTATGCTTTCATAAATAAAGACGATAGTTATTTGTAGACTTTCTAGCACGATATTGATTTTGAGCTTTGGAATGAAAGCTTTTGTAATACTAACTGTGCCTGTGGGTACCTACCTACCCGTAGCACGAACAGCTATCGAGAAAAATAACGCGTGTGAAAACACTCGATAGAGTAATTTTGTATGGGAAATTTGTACAGCGCCATCTATCGCCGAATAGCAAAATTAATTTTCTCTATAGAGTACTTTTACATGCGTTTTTTTCTCGATAGATGTTCGTGCTAAGGGTACAGTACCCTTAGCACGAACAGCTATCGAGAAAAATGACGCGCGTAAAATTACTCTATAGAGAATTCTCTATGGAAAATTTTATTTCGCTATTCGGCGATAGGTGGCGCTGTATTAATTTTTCATACAAAATTGCACTATCGAATGATTTTACGTGCGTTATTTTTTTCGATAGCTGTTCGTGCTAAGGGTACAGATTGTCTAATTTATTTCTTCTTTATGTAACGTATTGACGGATGCGTCTCGGATGGAAAAAAAGCGATTCATTTAGCTTTGTATAATGTATATGGCATGGAAGAAATTATTTCAAATACTTTCGAAAAAAAGCAATTTGTTTAAAATCAATATCCGGTATTTTTAAGGCGAATTTTTTTCGGCGAAAAAAAATCGCGTAAAAGTACTCGTTAGAGTAATTATTTATGCAATTTTGTATAGGAAATTTGTACAGCGCTATCTACCGCCCCGAGAAGCGAAATGAAATTTTCTATATATCATAATTTCCTATCGAGCACTTTTACACGCATTTTTTTCTCGATAGATGTTCGTACTAAGAGTACTGTAGTTGGTTGTATTAATAAATTAATCGCATTATACCTACCTGATTAATATATATTTGACAACTTAATATTTTATTAGTTATAACTCCTATTAAATTTTAAAACTAATCTATTTCATCGCATTCACAGACAAAAAACATATTAAGCCCACGTCTTTTTACTTGGAAATCAAAAGTTCATGTCATTTAGGACAATTAGGACGGTCAGCAAAAACTTACGACTACTGCTCTTCAAAAATTACAGTTTAAGAATGATTGATTCGTCATATCGTGATTCACAAGACCAGATTCGCACCTAATGATTGCTGAGTCATTCGCCTTAACAGATTTTTATTGCTCTATTGTTGGTTTTTTTAACAAAAAAAAAACTTTTCGGTGTCCAACCTTTGTAATCGTAATTGCAGTCGTGTCATTCTGTGGTCGTGTATTATTTGTCATTGAAATTTTTAACGCGTCCGGATGTTTAACACATTCCTTTTTTATAATAAAAAAAACAAAATACCTGATAATAAACGAAGGCAGAATGGGGATGGCAACGCAAAGCTAATTGTAGATATAACTGCATACGCTTATTCCTAAGACAGTACTTTTGATTGGTTAAAATATGTCAGAAATGACATTTGACATTTGAAACAACCAATCAAACGATTTTGGTACAAGCGTTTGTGGCGCCATTAGTTCCTCAGTTTGCATCCCCATTAAAAGAGGTTTGATAGCCATGAAGAAAGAACTATATTATATTAATGGAACGATGACGTTTCAAAAATAGAACGACACGTGTCAGTTTAGAAAAATGCGAGAATGTTTTGGCGCGCTTTCTCTGCGCACAGAGTATGTAATAGTAACGTCAAAACGAACTGCAAATCTAGGTCAGTGCACAAAGACTGGCCAGTATAAACTTTGTGGATAGTGGTGGCTACACACGGGATGATTAGTGGTAGGTAAGATTTATTTACGAGATTCATTGTTCTAAAAGTACCGAAAAGATGGCGGGCGGTAGCACTGTTCAAGTATTAAAAGCTCGTTTTCACTTCAGTTTTTTTAGGATAGGTAATTTTTCGCTGGTTTGTTATTGTAAGTAACGGAAAACAATATTGTATTCGGTTTTTTGGGCGACATTTTACGGCGTTTGGTGCGTTAATTATTCAAATTGCTTCACAGTATTCATTGATATAAACATCAAGAATCTCGCTTCCTGAAATCTGAACAACAAAATGAATAGTTTTTGTTAACTCAACACATTTGGCGAATTTGGTATCAACAAATCACACAAACTCTTTAAGAAGTATGTAATTTATCCACATGTAAATTTTATCGAATTCCTATTGGGATAGAATAAGAACCACACCTATGCTACTTCATCGAAATGCTTTATACTCTTGCTCGTACCTTCTAGCTTGATCCAATCATTTTTACTTTATTTCGTATGTCCACCCACTCTACTCATGAAGCGGTGACCGCTCAAAAACAAAACACTATCGACACAGAATATATAATAGTACTAAACGTACTACCGAGCTATCGACCTGACCCGTCGTTTGAACAATAGCCTTTATCTCGTTCAAGTGAACTTCGAATTTGAAACCCGTGAGAAGCGCAAATAGTTGAATTCGAGACAACGTTATCTGTTTACTGTTTTGGTCGGAACCACCAGCGATTGTTTATAATGAAACATTGGACATTTCGTGTTCCGATTTCGAAGTATTTTATGACGATAAAATTGTAGTCTGCGTCAGTGTTACTTACCTCACCAGCAATCCGTTCACAAAACTCATTTGAGCGAGCGTCAACTATGTAAACTCTTTTCTAGAATGGAATGAAAATTGGTGTATAAAAAAGTACTTTTTTACCATCGCCACTCTAAAAAGTGCGTTTAATTCAACGATAAGAGTGAATAATAAGCGATTTTATTCACCCAGTGAATAAAAATATTTTGAATTTGGAACAAGCGCGCATCGTATGAATTATGTACAAAAAAAAATAAAACGTGATGAAAGTATGGAGCTATTCCATAGATAAAGCCATAGTTATACAATTAAAAAAAAACATATCGCACCAATTTTATTAAGGTTCTTTTTAGTGTCTTATCTTTGGGTTCTTTTCAAAAAAAATATCTCGCCTAATTAATTAGTTTCTTTTTAGTGTCTTTTCTTTGGGTTCTTTTCTTTATATTAGAGGGAGATTAGATGTTCAGTCTTGCATCAGTCCATTCCATCAGTCTGGTACGATCTTCAGTCTGTAAAAATTCAAAGTCTATACCTGATGAAATGGACTGATGTCAGACTGATCATGTAATTTCCCTCATAGCATTATTGTTGTTTGTTGTCATTGTTTTATGTCATTGGAAAACTTATAGTTTCACTATTTTCTAACGGTTAAATTATCGATTACCTATCTAAATAGTAAAATTTGATAACTATAAATAGGTACTATAGGTGTAAGTAGTAGTAAGTACTGCTATTATGTTTTCTCGCAGTCAATGGTAAAAAGTAGAGTACACAACTCGTGAAAAAAAAATTCATCTCGGTCCTTTGTACCCCTCATTTGCTCAGGATTCTACTTTTGAATCCCTCGCTACGCTCGGGATTCAACTCTAGAATCCTTCGCTGCTCTCGGGATCCAACATAGTACCTCGAACTAAATTCCTTCTTTTTTCACTTGTTGTATAATCTACTATTTAAAGAGTTTGACAAAAAGTACATTCCATTTTTAAACGTCAATTACAGAAAACCGAGATGGGAATTGAGTAATTTGGAACAGAACGACTCTTAAAACTAACCAAAGAGCTATTTTTCACGGCAATTATGTAATTATACGAATTGATCTGTCTCAATAATTGTTTTTTTCGATCGTAAATTCAGTCGAGCGTGCTTAATTCCCTGGAAACAGTTCTCTTTGTTTATTTTCCGAATAATACGAGGCTGTAACTGGTTTTTACAATGAGCATTGTTGAATATTTCGTTTCAAGTAATAGGCCTTTTGGTAATAAACAATATAGTCGGATAACAAAGGGATGGTTGTTTAAAGAAACCGTCTTGGACAATTTTTATCGCCCTCGATTTGTTATGCGTTGACAGAATGTTTAATATTTATGTCTGTTTACAATGTTCACTTCGCATGTCATTTAAGTTTAGTGCCCGTTCGATTCCCGGCTGAAGCGATTTATTAAAAAATCTTAATGCAGTTTTAATTAATTGTGTAAATGAAGGAATGTTTCCTTTCAGTAAAATTTGCCATCATCTATATAGTACTTTCCCTCCAACTATTGTCTTTTTTCTACCCTGTACCTATTATGGAGTCATTTTTTATGGAACTGCAATACATGACTGTTAATTAATAAGTTATTATTACCCCATAGGCAATTACCTACACCAGAAGTTTTTTTGTCAACTGTATCTACGAAATATGTTCTAGCAAAATATCGCACCAACTCTGAACCTATTAAACTACCTTAAAGGAACTTTTTAAGAAATGCACCCTTTCTAAGTTTTTTTAATTTGCAACCTCATGTTTTTTTCTATTGTTACAGCCGATCCCCTTCCCGGCAAGCACGTGCCGCTAGAGAGCTATGAGAGCGAGCTGGAGCGGGAGCACGCCCTCCCCACGTCCGTTCCGAACGCCGACATACTCAAGACTAACAGCAATCCGACCTATCATAAGCCCAGGTAAGCTTATCCCCTCCTTTTACAGCAATCAATGTTTTGTAATTAATTTACCTAAAACGTTAATTTTGAACCAAATAGCTGTCTTTATCTAATGTAAGTAAGTATAGGTGCCGGCATTAACTTGGCAAGACAAAGATGAGACAAAAGATGCACAGATTTTAGTGTATGTAGCTACTGCGCATCTTTTGTCTCGTTTTTATTTTGGCAAGTTACGTGCCGGGCGGTATATTAGGCATTAAAATTATAGAATTCGAAATCATAATTTTACACAGCGAGATAAATGTTCTAAGTTTGATTATTTTTTTCAATTACTTACTCATGCACCTAAATGAAAACCAAGCTTTCTTTTTAATTCAATTCGAATAGAAGTCAAATTGAATTAAATTCGAGTGCTTATTTGAGTAAGTGATTGGAATACGACATCTTCGAGTACCTAGGCAATTTAGAACCTATTAGGTGGTACGTCAAATACCCACAGAGATTGTTTAGCCTGATCGACGCCACATAGCTAACACGCTATAGAAACCTGAATTTCTAGTTGAAATTGTGTCACTTCGATGATCGATAATATTGCATCATTATCATCATCAATTCATTTATCATATTATAATATTTATCATTCATCATCATCATAATAGTTCGTTTTTCATCACTGGTAAGTACTTACCTACGCCTACGCGAACATCTATCGATTAAAAAACGCGCGGAAAAGTACTCGATAGAGTACTTACTTTTATCCATGGAAAATTTATTTTCGCTTTTCGGCGATAGATGGCGCTGACAATTTCCCATACAAAATTCCTGTATCTTTTTTTTTTACGCGCGCATTTTTTTCTCTTTTAGCTGTTCGTGCTATGGGCTATGGGTACATACAGTTACCCTCGACACGAATAGCTATCGATAAAAAAAACGCGCGTTAAAGTACTCGACAGAGTAATTAGGAAAATCTCATTTCGCTTTTCGGCGGTAGATGGCGCTGTACAAATTTCCCATACAAAATTAAAAAAAAAGACATTTAAATTTGAAACAATGAAATTTTCCATATAATGAGAATGACTCTATCGAATCGAGTAATTTTACGCGCGTTTTTTTTTGATAGTTGTTAGTGTAAAGGGTACAGTAAATACTGCTGTCATTATTCGCTCTTTACGAAACCCCTAAGTATGAAGCGATGGTGCTATTCTACTCTTCCTAAAAAGGCTTTATGAAGCTTCAAACAACTACCCACCGAAATTACGACGTCATCGTTTCTACATTACTCTCTAAGGATCTTAAAACGTTTTCCAGTAATTTCGTTTCACAAATGAAATCATTATCGTAAAGCCATGATAGGGGCCCTAAACTTAAACACCGCGCATAAAAACGTAACTCTCCCGCGCAATTTCATCGATGGAACGTAAAACAGACATAAATCCTTATCTCATCCGAATTAACAACTATTAAGTCGGGCAAAGGAATCTTCTTTCGGACATATCCTAACTAAGAATTGACTGTTAATCGTTATGAAGTCGAATCGTATTTTATAATGTAATTCCCTTTTAAAAAAAACCGGCCAAGTGCGAGTCGGACTCGCGCACGATGGGTTCTGTACCAAAAAACGGCAAAAAAGACGTTTGTTGCATGGGAGCCCCAATTAAATATTTATTTTATTCTGTTTTTAGTATTTGTTGTTATGGCGGCAACAGAAATACATTTCAACTGTCTAGTTATCACGGTTCATGAGATACAGTCTGGTGACAGACAGACATAAGGACAGCGGAGTCTTAGTGATAGGGAACTAGTTCCCAAAGGGTAAAAACAGGACCCTATCACTAGTAGACTAGTCTACCCTATCACTAGTAGACTAGTCTGCAAGTGTTTATTTTTTCATAAAATGTTGCATTTTTTTCCATATCTAACGCGACGATTATAACGGTAATCTAAATAAAAATAAATATTTATTTTATTCTGTTTTTAGTATTTGTTGTTATGGCGGCAACAGAAATACATTTCAACTGTCTAGTTATCACGGTTCATGAGATACAGTCTGGTGACAGACAGACATAAGGACAGCGGAGTCTTAGTGATAGGGAACTAGTTCCCAAAGGGTAAAAACAGGACCCTATCACTAGTAGACTAGTCTACCCTATCACTAGTAGACTAGTCTGCAAGTGTTTATTTTTTCATAAAATGTTGCATTTTTTTCCATATCTAACGCGACGATTATAACGGTAATCTAAATAAAAATATTAATTCTACATTTTACTTTAAGTTTAAATATACATTCTATAAAAATGCATTTAAATTTACATTTTGATAGGTAATAAAATATCTCGGTAGTTCCGATTCCAAGTATCGATCCAGTTTGCGTGGAATCGATTTTTTGCAATAACGCCGATTGGCGCCGGAGTTTTTGCTAATTTAATTTCGTTTGCCGCCTTTTAAGGAGTTAACAAAATTTGCAAGTTTTTGTAGCCACAAAAAGTGCACTGTGAAGAACTTAATAACATTTTATAAATTTAACTTTTATCCAAAATAACTCTCGTTGTTTTTAGTAAAACTGTATTGCGTCATGTCATGGCCATAACATTTTATAAAAAATCGAATCGATATTATAGTTAAAAAGTTGCTATGCTTAGTGAAGAAACCAATCGTTCAAAAATTAAAACTATTTGAAAACCATTGCTTACGTTTTTTACGCCAAAGAAAATGCTTACATATACATACCTACTCTTGGTATATTTCAGTAAAAGCACACCAAAACGACAATTTATCACTAGGTATCATAAATTAAAGTTTTTAAGGTATTCATACAAAAAACAATTAGCAATAATAAGTAATAAATCGAATCGATATTATAGTTAAAAAGTTGCTATGCTTAGTGAAGAAACCAATCGTTCAAAAATTAAAACTATTTGAAAACCATTGCTTACGTTTTTTACGCCAAAGAAAATGCTTACATATACATACCTACTCTTGGTATATTTCAGTAAAAGCACACCAAAACGACAATTTATCACTAGGTATCATAAATTAAAGTTTTTAAGGTATTCATACAAAAAACAATTAGCAATAATTGTACAATCAAACAAACTTACCAAGTGATGTTCGATTGAGATTATGCACTTGTTTGTCCTGCCCGAAGATGATGATTTTTTACTACTTGTAGTATCGCTCTTCGTACTTGCTGGCGCCACATAAGTTAAAAGAATAATAAATGAAGCGTTTGGAAATGAATAAAATAACATTTCTGAACGCATCAAGTAACGAGAATGCATACTTGTGCATCTGTCATTGTCTATAGTCCCGCGCTGTCATTAAGTTTAAAGTTTAGGTCACATACGCCCTGATGTAGGTAGTTGATGCTGATTCTGCAACTATAGGGTATAGGTACATGTACCTGTAAGGGTGGGAGGGATTCATCATCTTCGGGCAGGACAAACAAGTGCATAATCTCAATCGAACATCACTTGGTAAGTTTGTTTGATTGTACAATTATGCACTTTGTTTGTCCTGCCCTCTATGATGATTTTTTACTACTTGTAGATGTTTAAAGTTCAGTTGCAGAATCAGTTTTTTGAATAGGTAGAGGTGCCTAATCATTTAAAAATTAAATATTAAGTGTAAATAAGCATCTAAAATAGATATTTAATATTTATATTATGTTCTTATTTTGAACCACGTTAATAAATAGATATCGTTTTTCCGTAGGTTGACTGGTAGAGAATGTCATTAACAGCAAGTCAGTCTTTTGTACCTTTATATTGTACAATAAAGATTAAAAAAAATATGCTAAATGAAATTTATATACCTAAGTACATATAAAAGTAAATTCAATTTATTTTTCAGAATTGGTGTCGATTCAATAAGTTATTGACATTTTGGTTAAGTACCAATTAAAATCTTAGTATTGAATAAATTAATGTTTCTTCCAAAAACTTAGAAGAATTTATAATTAAAATTTTATTTATACAATTAGGTATACTATAAATAAGTAATAATGTTGGTTAGTAATAATTTCAAAAAATACTTCACTGCCATTACTAAGTATGGGTATTTGGTGTGGTGTTTATCAAACAATGTTGATGTGAGAGGAATCAAGTCGGTTCGTTATTCTGTGAGAGTACCAAGTTCGTAAACAAAAGGTAGGTAGCAGAGTAAAATGTCATCATGTAAACACTACTAGTCAGTGGAGAAAATGATGAGGTATATTCAGCTCACAGCCAGAAAAAAAATTGTAGTGTTAATAAAATGAGCCTTCTTTAATAAATAAATAGATAAATATAAATATTGAACATCACATACATATTGCTCCAACTCAATTTCAAAGTACCTAGCTGTGAGAGATAACAGTTGTGATTCAAACAGTCAAAACTAAGCCAATATAGAAAAGTTTTTTTTTTTTTTTTTTTTTTTAATTTGACTTTGCCAGAGGTCGAACCAGGAACTCAGAGATGGCAACACCACGAAAATAGGTGTGTGTAAACCACTCGACCACGGAGGTGGTCATATAGACAGTGTTACTTCAGATAATGAAATTGATTCTATTAAATAGTTACCAACATTCAAATAGAAACTGCCCATTTAAAGTTATATTTATATATTAATTTTGGTGGGCATGGTAAAATAATATTGACTAAATAAGTAGTATTAGGTATGTGTATTCTGTGACTGTACTTACTTACATATAACTAAGTAATTCACCATAATCAAAACACTAATAAAGCCGCGTTCCCACGATCGGCGCTACCACGCACCGCACCGAGCCGCACGAGGGCGAGCACGCACCGATCCATTAAAGTTACCGGCGAACGCGTCGTTCCCCGCGGTGCCGTGTCGGTCTTCTCTCGTGCGTCTACAGACAGGCCGTGGGAACGCACCTTAAGAGGCATGCATGCAACATCAAAGGGAATTATTATATACTCCGTGTGCAGCATAACTAACTATTGTGATGTATTGAAACTACATATGTAGATTACAAAAAAAAAAATATATATAGTATAAACAATTGCAGCCTTCAATAAATAATTTGAATTTGCAAACCAATGCATTGTTTCTCTGTAGAGGTGTGGAACTGTGGAGTGGAGTAACTATAAAAAAGAAACCTCAAGTAGTGATAGGTAGTAAGATTATAACAGGTACCTATACAATTTTCAATACATTTGATGCATTAAAAATGTATAAAGTAACATGTAGGTGGGTATTTATAAAAAAATGTTATAAGAATAATATTTAGGTAAATTTCTTAAAGCAAACAAACATTCGTTACAATACTCAGGTACTAAGAATCTAGATAATATAATTATATTATTATACACCTATATTCAGTGTAATCTAATATATTTCTTGAAGCTAAATCTTCAATCAAGCTACTAATTTGGTTTTTTGTACCCTGACGTGAAGGTATTAATCTGATGTAAATCTTCAAAATAGGTACTGCTGAATGGTTTTTGCTATCTTATTAATGTGCAGGTAATGATATACTGTATTCTATAACATCTGTAAATATAACCTACTGGCATTATTATTTTTTACAAGAATTATCATATTGTGAAAAAATTATAAGACTAAAACTTAAAGTTTTAAGACTGAATTAAAGTCTAAATGATTTTAGCTATAAGATAAAAATTATAATAATAACAGTAGGTATGTTTTAGGTAACTGTGATTTCTCTTCTCTAGATGGAGTGATGCACTCTTAAATCTGTCTATTTTCAGGCTAAAATTATTTGTTGATAGATTGACTTATTTAACCAACATTAACATGACTGGTAAGTTGTTAAGCAACTAAATTATCTTTAAATTTATAAAAATGATAAGTAGGTATATTCCTTTTTCATTTTGAGTAGATCTAGGCAGGTTGTCCTGACAAAGAAATCTTATAGAAAAATCTAGTTTCATTACTAGTTTGTATGAATCTGTATGTATGTAGGTATGTAACGTCATTGTATTTACCTATATGTATTGAATATCAAACCAAGGAATTTTCATTTTAGAAGGAACAAAATGACATGATTTCTTTTCAATTACATAATTATAAATTAAAAAAATGTCACTTACTTTAACATGATTAGCATTGAGACATGTGACATTTTTTCATACACACAAGACCAAATAAGAGGGAGTTAAGTTCTTGATTCTATTAAGTAGGTACTCACTATGTATTGTAAGACATAGGCACATTATGTGCTAATATGTATGGAATAATGTTACACATATAATATAATATGCATCTTTAAATATTTTAACTCACACAATAGGTACTGTTCGAATAAATCTAAGTTTCTTGTCCGAATTAAATGAACATTTAATATGAACATTGAGTTTTATCGAGTATTGCATTTAAGTACCTATCTATAAAAGAAGCAAAATAAGGTAAATCTGAAATACAATTTAAATTATTGTATGTAGGTACTCATTAATTATTAAGAGATTATAATGGCCAATTTAACTCATATAGGCATTGGGTAAAAAATAATTAAGTAGGTATCTTAGATATCTGTATGTAGCTTCTTCCCGTTGTCAACTGTTGCTCTCTGGACCTTTAAGACAAGTACCCCTTCAGTTTAAAGCTCCGGTTGCAGTTAGTTAGAAACCTTAGTGATCGAGTAATTTCTATCATTATTAAGGTTTTATACAGACTTTTATACTGTATAGTTTGAATATTTAATAATATTGACAACTTTTGACAAAATTGATAAGTCAAAATCTGTATTATGTCAAAAAAAGCTTGGTATGCTGCCTTTATAATCTTATTATTCAGGTGTAGTGAAAACACACAATTTTCTAGCAGCATTGTTGAAATCGCACACAATGTCAAATTTATTTCCTTTGTTGAAGAGGTGTAAATTCACCATATTAACAATTTATTTTATACTCACCAATTTATTTGCTGCTAAAGTTGTGCCCAATTATTTTTGTACTTCTTCCATAATAATAAACAGCTGTTGCAAGTTCTTGTTTTAACACTGCTGCTTGATACTAAGTTTTGGTTACATTATGATATCCAAAAAACTTATATATAGGTAATTATGTCTCTTTAATAGTTCAGAGTTCCAGACTTAATTGTGGGTAAAATTGTTGAATTTCATCTGTTCACGTTTTTTCTTCAATGCACAAAAAATCTTTCCATTCAGGAAAAACAATATAGGTACCTATAATATATCTTTGAGAACTGAGCCTGCTTCAGCGGTGAACTGTTTATCATCCGTCCCACAATCTGGTGTGATTATATTGTTTCCTTTTTATGGAATCGATATGCAGGCATATATGGCATATGGCAGTCATGGTATAACGTATTGTAGTGTGATCTAGTGTGTAGTTTAGTAACTACATCACTGACTCCTCCATACCCCGCAGTCAGGTCTGAATTTAAGTATTGCCAATTATAATTCTATTCCAACTCTTTCATATCTCAGACACAAGTCGAGTTTCATGTAGATAGGTAGGTACTGCTTCCTTCTCTTTACCTTTGGTATTGGGTATGTACTGACTGTGTATAGCAACAATCTTTGTTTCATGTTTTAGACATTAAGGTTTAATAAACATTAATAGGTACATCTTTGTATTATTGCAAATGAACGTTACGATACAGCTGAACCACGAAGGGAGGCCTATATCCGTTTTGTTCATAGTGTGAACATTGCATAAACACATTAATAGGTACATCTTTGTATTATTGCAAACGAACGTTACGATACAGCTGAACCACGAAGGGAGGCCTATATCCGTTTTGTTCATAGTGTGAACATTGCATAAACATTATAGGTAGGTTAAGTACCTCAGTGGTTTTGATACTTTACAATATAGCGTCATCCAGAAGACGGGCCTATATCAGTAGCAAAACTCATAGCTGAAAGAACAAGGGAACATGTAAAACATACCCTGAATACCATCGTGTAGAATACAAACATAGAAGTCTTGGTCGGAATCCAATTTTTTGCTTGAGTAACTTCTGTAATTTTCTTTCAATTTTCGATGTTTTATCTTCTAAGTTTCTTTTCTTATTCATTGTGAATGTTCTGAACTTAATAAAAACTGGTTTTTTGCACTTATTTTAGGATTACGCGAGAATTTCGTGGCGCCTTTGAAGTGACATAAGAAACGAATGACAGCGCGGGACTATAGACAATGACAGATGCACAAGTATGCATTCTCGTTACTTGATGCGTTCAGAAATGTTATTTTATTCATTTCCAAACGCTTCATTTATTATTCTTTTAACTTATGTGGCGCCAGCAAGTACGAAGAGCGATACTACAAGTAGTAAAAAATCATCATAGAGGGCAGGACAAACAAAGTGCATAATAAGTAATTGCTTCGCATTTCGTTCTCACCTACGCCAATTCCATGTATACTTTTGCTTATAACTTTTTTATTCCTGATCTTAAAAATAAAAAAATAATAATAAACGATGCATTACTTATTCATCTTTAGTTCTGTGGATTAAACTTATTTAAATTCATTATAGTTATCGAAAAAACTTAAAAGCTATGAACATCAATTTCACAATAAATGTGTCTATAGATTCGTAAGTCTAAGATATGCGGTGATGTACTTGCAATAAAAAACCGTTTATGTATTTATCTTCAATACTGTGCATTCGATTTTTTTTTATAACGCTTAATTTCGGAGAAATAAGGAGTTTTCACAATAAAGAGTAGCGGGTATCCTAGCGGGGGCCGGGCGGCAGATGGCCGATGGTCTTCGTACGTGGAGGTTGTGTCGCTTGTCGTCCCACGCGCACGTGACTGCGATTTACGTAAAATTATTTCGCGATAATTATTGTTTCGTTAGAAATTGCTTTTTAGTGACAGGACACAAATCTTGTGATATTTTTTTTACTTTCTATATTTTGTGAGAGGACACGTTTTTGTAAATAAGTAAACATTTATTTAAAAAATATCACCTAGCTAGCTAGATAGTTTAGTAGGTAGGTAGTTTCGATATTTCTATTTTAGTTTTTTTTTACCTAAGTTGTGTAAATATAATATAAAGTGTAATATAAAACTCAAAATGCCTAGACCCACAAAAAGGAAGAGATTTTATTTGGAAAAATTGAAAAAAATTCAAGAAAGAGCGTAAGTACATAAATGAATATTTTTTTCGAAAAATGTTTCCTATTTTATTATTATTACCCATAAATTTATGCATACCTTGCGTTATTACCCTTTTGTTTTATTTTACGCTTCTAAATTCTCATATGAGGTATGTAGTGGTCGCTATTTTTGTATATTTTGAAAACGTCGCTTTGGTCTAGCGTAGCAACTGCATGATACCGAACCGAAATTCCATGGTTCATATCTTGACATTAGCAGGTTTTTTGTTGTGTATTTTTTATTCCTTTTATTTTTGTACACTAAATTTTATGCTAATTTATTATTACTTGTTCAAATTTTATTGATTTATCCGATTATGTATTTTTCTTTCAGAAAAAAAAGGAAGCTGGGTTTAGACGAAAACATTGAAAATTTTGACGAAAAGAACAACTCTGATTTTAGTCCAAGTAAAGCGTAAGTACCTACTCGTATTAGAGTACCACTGAAAGTTTGAAAATAAAAATTATTGTATCGCTTACCTATAGCACACGATAGGATAAGAACAATTTTTTTTCTCTTTGAATTTTTGGTGTTCTTATTTACCTTCTACATCGTACCTATATGAATTTTTAGGAACAACAACCGACTGGGTTTGCAAGAAATTGACCAAAATCTGGACCAACGTCTGCCTACATGTGTTACTCCTAGTCCAAGGTAAGGTATTTGCAATCAATTCTTCGAAAAAGTGCAATAAGTACTTCAAAAATTTATAACTTTATGATTTTACACATTATCGTAAGCAAGTAATGTAGTCTAGGAGCTAAATTACGTTTTATGTAGATAAGTTTAAAAAGTTTATCATTTCTCATATTCTGAAAATAGGTTCTGAGGTGCCTAGACAGCGAGCTAAAAATTGTACATCCCTTCCTATGGGAGTTCAAAATAAGAGCGAGTTCGTTTTGTTCGAAAAAATGACGAAGACGAATACGGAACAAATCGGCATTTTTATAGAACATTTTTCATTTCAAATATTTACCCCGTTTTCATGTTTTTGCTAGTCTAGTTTATTGTTAGGTCTATGAGATTAACAAGTAAAATAAATATATTTTATATACGCTGCTTTATATTTTTCAGAACCATTAGCAATGAAGTATCACAGGAAAATGATACAAAAATATGTCAAGTTCTAGCCACTGCAGAGTCAACGTCTACTTTGGACCATCCAAACATTGAAAATAAGGTATGGATGGTGGGAATATTTTTTTCTATAAGTACCTAACTTTTAAAACGGCTCTAAAAGAATGCTATGTCTTTGTTTTGTTTCCGCAAATGTCTCACTCAAACCATCATTCTGAGCAACTGTCTCAAAATATGTACTTAGAATGCTACATTGTCACTAACATAGGCTATAAGAAATAATAAAAATCAATTCTTGTAAAGCTGGGTACGGCTGCTTGTATAAAATAAAAGTGAATAACTTGACTTATCATGTGACATTGACATTGTTCTATGTATTGAAGAAGTTGTCTACGTGTTTAACAATTTAATTTAGTATCATTTAATTTAATTATATTTATATTTTAAATTATATTTAATGTTATATTATGTTACTTTTTCAGTTCTGCATTTCACCTGAAAGTGATGAAGTGACGACTAAAAAAATTGGGAGGAGAATTGTAGACATCTCATACTTTTCGAAACAGTTACTAGAAGTATGCAATCACGGACCTTTAGGTTGTTCAGCTAGCGACATCATATTAATTGGAGAAAAACAAGTCGGCCTCATGTCCAAGTTTACTTTTAAATGTCAAATGTGTAACTTAAAGTTTTTTATTAACAATGACACGTGCGAGGACAATTATTTAAATTTGAATGCTTGTGCTGTGGCTGGTGCTGTAAGTATAGGATGCGGACAGTCACAATTGGAAGAGTGGTTATCTGGGATGAACTTGCCTATCATTACGCCAAAACTATATGACTTTAACCACGAACTTGCAAGTAAACACTGGGAAGAAGAACTTTTTAATCAAATGATAGAAGCTGGAGTGGAAGAAAAGAAGATAGCTATATCAGAAGGAAAAGTTACAGATGAAGGACACGGTATTATTGATGTGATAGTTGACGGATGCTGGAGTAAGCGTTCATATAAAAAAAATTATTCGGCACTTTCAGGTGCCGCAGCTATAATTGGAAAAAATACGGGAAAAATCCTCTATTTAGGCGTAAAAAACAAATATTGTCAACTGTGCGCAAAGGCAGAACGTCAAAAAAAGGAAGCAAAAGATCATCTGTGTTTTAAAAACTATACTGGGCCTTCGACGGGTATGGAAAGTCAAATTTTGGTAGAAGGTTTCAAAAATTCTATCACACAGCATGGCCTGGTTTACGGAAAACTCATTTCTGACGGTGATTCGAGCACCTATTCTAAAATTCTGCAAGCACGGCCTTATAAAAATATCACCGTAGAAAAGATCGAGTGCCGCAACCATGTCTTGCGTAACTTCTGCAACAAATTGCAAGCTTTAACGACGGAAACAAAATACCTTTTAAAACACAGAAAGTGTTTAACAAGAACAGTTATTTTAACTATACGCGGTGCAATAATTAAAGCCATACGTCACCACAAAACAAATTCTGATGTGCAATTATTGTTTGATGACTTATTAAGTTGTCATTTGCATGCTTTTGGCGACCATAGCCGATGCAGGAATTACTTCTGTGAAAAGGTTGGAATTGTAGATAATGAAAAAGTTCCAAGTGACTTTTTTTTCAGCACTTTGTGGCAAAAAATAAGTATACTTATCCAAGGTGTAGCTGCCCACGCGAGAAGTCTAATTCATGACACTGATAGCAACAAAGTCGAAAACTTTCACAGCGTGGTGGCAAAATTCATTGGTGGAAAAAGAGTAAATTTTTCCAAAAAAAACTCTTATAAGACCAGGGTTCAGGCGGCAGCTGTAGCTATAAATGCTAAAAAATCAGTATCGCGTTTGTATAAATCCATAACGGGTAAAAGCCCTACAGGGAGAATTAAGAAATTTGAAGAGAAAAGAATTAAAAAAAATATATTAAATAAAAAAAATAAAAAGCCAAAAAGACGCTTATTTAAATATGGAGAAAACACAAACAAAGAATACGGAGATAACTGCACCAGGCCAGACATGGATGCTGAAGACTTCGACAAATTAAAAAAAGTATTTTTAGAAAATTTAAAAAAGAGTGATGAAGACATACAAAAAATCCAAAAAAGCACTATTCTTCAAAGTGAGAGTGGCGAATGGCTTGAACTACGACGTTCGTTACTCACAGCCTCTAATTTTGGGAAAATTATAAAAAGGAGAAATGATACCAGTTGTGCCAATTTGATAAAAGAACTTCTGTACAAGGGTAATTTAGATCATGTTTCTTCTATTAAACATGGAAAAGAAAATGAAAATAAGGCTTTACGACAATTGGCAGAAGTAACAAATAAAAAAATTGAAAAATGTGGCTTGTTTATTGACAAGGAAATGCCATTTCTTGGTGCCACGCCTGATGGTATCAGTGGTGAGGATGAAGTAATTGAGGTCAAATGTCCCATAACTGCTCATAAAGTGGGAATAAAAGAAGCAATTTCAAAAAGAAAAATTACTTTTTGGAAAATTAACAAACAAGGAAATGAAGAAATAAACACTACCCACAACTGGTATTTTCAAGTACAGGGTCAGCTCAAAATTACCAATAGAAAAAGGTGTATATTTGCGGTGTGGGCCAATGAAAATGAACCACTGAAAATCGAAGTTATTGAAAGAGATGTGAATTTTTGGAAACAAAAAATGGAGGAAAAATTAACAAGATTTTATATAGACTGTTTACTGCCTGAACTAGTCGATCCTCGCCATCCACGCAATTTACCTATCAGAAACCCTACTTACATAGAAAAATGCATTGAGGAAAGGGAAAAGAAAAAGAAATAGTTACATTAAAGAATACATTTTTTTAATTTAATTTTATTTTATTTAAGGTACTCCAACAATGTACATACAATAACATTGATAGGTATAAACAAACAATTGCCACTAGAATGCTTGTACAGTACAGGTGTGCTCAGCATGCATAAAAAAACAAAATGTTAGCCTTTAAAACTAATAATAAGAAGTAATGCTTAGCTTACAATAAATAAATTTCTAACATTTGACTTATGAATATGAAAAGAATCAATAATCCAGTTATTTAAACAAGAAATGTTTACATGAAAGTTTTAGGTACATTACATACTTAAAAAAATTGATAATAAGGTCTCTGTAGATTCTAAAACAAATAATGTCTGATATCCTACATTTTTATTCCATTTATTGAAATCCACAAATTATTGTTATACCTAATACGTTTTGGTTGAAAATATAAATTTAAAATGAAGTCAAATAATGATCTTTTTTTTTTGACTAACTTTCCCTCTTTCGCCCGGACCAACTCTCGTTCGCCCTTAAACATCTTTTACCCGATCTTGTCACAAAAGGTTTCGAACGTCGTTGGCATAATATTATCTATAATATCAACCAGCATTTCGAAAAAAAAAATCGATAGTGCGGCCAATGATAAGTGACGCAACTGATAGAGTGAATTATTACAAACATTGTCAAGTGCTGTACCCCTAAGTCATATTTTTAATTTTGTGCTCACAAATTTCGAAATCCTTACGACTTAGAGGCGTACATAACTTGACATTTTTTGTAATAATATTTATAATTTATTCTATCGATTGTTATAGTTTTTATCACTGTCCACTAAATCGGTTTTTTTGAATGGCGGACTGTAGGTATGCCAGGCTTCATGCAAAAAATCTTTTTTACAAACACGTTTTTAAAACAGACTAAATTATTACAAAAATATCGGACTCTCGAAATTAAAAAGGACTAGTAAAAACAGACTAAAGAGTAAAAAATATATTTTTCTGTAAATATTTTGACAGTTTTTAGGTTAAAAAATTCTGTAGGTAGGGTAGGGCAGGTGTAGGGCTATAAATATTTACAGAAGAATTTATTTTATACTTTTTAGTTTGTTTTACTAGACCGTTTTAATGTTTTTAGTTCAATTTTTTTGTAATATTGTAGTCATTTTAAAAAACGTGTTTTTAAAAAAGTTTTTTTAGTAAATTATTATTTTCTGCTTTTTAGTTAACGATATAAGACTAAAAATATACCATGTTCTATCGGAGCCCTCGTCAAAACGATTAAAACAAGCCTAAACTCGATGGGGTTGCATGGTTTTATTAGAGAGTCCCAGTGGCCTTCTAACAGCTCCATCATCAGACCCTGGAATCTATTTCCCAACAAAGTACTCGTCAAGACGATTCAGATGAATCCAAACTCGATGGGGTAACATTTTTATTAAAGAGTTTCTGTATCCTTCTTCCGGATCCATCATCAGACCCTGGAAACAATTTCCCAACAAAGAACTCGTCAAGACGATTCTAACGAGCCCAAACACGATGGGGTTGTATGGTTTCAACATAGAGTTCCTGTGGCCTTCTTCCGGCTTCATCATCAGATCAGCTAAATTCCACCATAATATTGCATTGCAAAGTTTCAAGTCTCTCGTCTAGATCATCGGGAAGCTCGTATAAAATCGTTCGCAAACTTTGTGGAGAAACAAACAAACAAACGAGAAAGCAACCTAATAAAATCGTGTTAAAATGATAGAAGTTCTTTGTCGCAATATGTCGCAGAAGATAGGTAAGTATTTGAGTCTTTTTAAAATAAAAATAAAATATAATGATTGAAAAATAATGATTAGTAAAATGTGTACCTATACGAAAATGATAATTAGCTCTTGCACTATAATTCAGTCAACCAGTTAATAGTGCTTAAAAAATCCGCTAGATGGCTGTTTGTTACAAAGCATAAGTTATTGGTAATTCAAAGGAGTTTGAAAAGATGGCGTTGTATAGTAAGCAGAGGGGTGAGGATGCATTGGTGGGGTGCGGAAGAGATTAATTGCTCAAGGTCATTCGCGTACGGAAGTAATTTTCGAGTTAAAAACTTTCGCACATTCAGCATTTAGGTTCAGTCTCGTCGTAAAAAAAACTCATAAAGTAAAGCGAAACGTTGAGCCACAATCTTTTGAAATTGAAGCTTGTAAAATATTCGCCGATAAAGGGATGACTCACTCTACGCCGCCATGCCAGTACCCTTAGCACAAACAGCTATCGAGATTATCGAGAAAAATAACGCGCGTAAAAAAATAACTATATGAAAAATTTCATTTCGCTTCTCGGCGGTAGATGGCGCTGTACAAATTTCCCATACAACATTACTCTATCGAATGTTTTTACGCGCGTAATTTTTTGCGAAAGCTTTTCGTGCTGGTGCAGATCCGTACCCGTAGCACGAACATTTATCGAAATCGAAAAGGAATTTTTCATGGAGCGTTTTTTTTGTATGGAGCGCCATCGATCGCCGAATGAAATTTCCTCTAGATAAATTACTGTACGGAATATGTATGAGCGTTTTTTTCTCGTTAGATGTTCGTGCTACTAGGGGTACCGAACTACCGAGCCGGCGAGCCGTGTCTCGGCCGTAGCACGTAGCGTCGTCGTCTCGTACCGTCTCGTCCGTTGCTCGGTTGCCCTCGGCTTAATGAATGAAAGCTAGAAGTATATTTTATTTATTTTCTAATAGGATAAGATATAATAGTTATTATGTAACTGTACATGAGGGGTATTAAAACACGGATGTGGGTTCTACACCCATGACATATCCTCTATAAAAAGTTTTGAAATGGTGGCTTATTGGCAACATTAAAACAACCAGGGTCATGGTAGCCAAAACGTCCGAGCGAGTGCTTGTCGCGTTCCTCCTTCTCCTCGTCATTAAATCATCCGAACGAGTGTTATTTTATTTTATAATATTCGGGGAGCTTACAGCTAACGTTACAGAGTAAATACTTAAATAAAATATAAGAAGCCTCCACAGATAACAGTGAATATAACTTATTATGCGCTAACTTCGTGATTCAACAGCTGATTGCAATCTACAATATTAAATGAAAATTAAATTTCTAATGTACTAAAAGCTCTATTAACAGCTGACAGACTATCACAAAATAGGTCTAGAGCAGAGATGTTCTGCTTATTAATGCTGTAATATAATTTCCATCAGTTCATCAAAATTATTTCTGGGTTGAGTATTCCTTAAAAATTTTAACCTATTACTTTGTACTTACTTGCCTATTTTATCAAACTTGAGTCAAGTCAAATCTTTAGTTTTTTTTATGAAAAAGGAAGAACCGATGAATAAGATATTTTTAAAGTAATTATTGACACGTAATACAAAAGTTATTACTAAGAAATTACCAAGTAACAACTTTTGAATTGAAATGGCGTATTTTCAACATAAAAGACACCCACTTATTTCAATCCATACTTAATAATGCGGAAATATCGAGAGAAATTGGCGAAATGTTCTCAAAGTATAATCAGTTACAAAACTCCGATAACTGTATTCGATAAAATGGAGTTTCTGCGAAATTTTTCTTCGAATAGGTTCGATTAATCATGGCCGTCAGAGTTTTCGTCAAAAGAACCAACTTTAACGCATTGTTTGTACAACTTGTTCATTATGTGGTGTTTAAATAAAAAATCCGAGTTTCGAAGTGATTGTTTGAGGATCTAACTTTGGCATCTTCCCAAATGACAACGTGGTTGTTACGTAACACGGAACCAGATCGAAGCTGTCTTTTTTTGTTCGGCTATCGTGTTATTCAGAGTAGATTTACTGTTTTTTTTTTGTATTAATATTCATTTATTTATGGTCACGGTACAAAAACAGGTAAGTATCCTTAGCACTAAACATCTATTGTGATGTGAGAAGAAAAATGCGCGTAAAAGTACTCGATAGATCTATGGAAAATGTCATTTCGCTTCTCGGCGGTAGATGGCGCTGTAGAAATTTCCCATACAAAATTACTGTATCGAGTGTTTTTACGCGCGTTATTTTTTTCGATAGCTGTTCGTGCTAAGGGTACTGGAATTTTCTGTCTGCGTCCGTATTCCTATAAGCAATTCTTCTGGGCAAGCTCGCTCCATCTTCGGTTTCTTTTTAGCCCAATAGCCCATACAAAAAATAGATACCTATTCCCAGAGGTTTTATCCGCCTCTGTGGTCTAGTGGTTCTGCCACCAGTGTAAGACGCAGGCCCTCCTGGGCCCGACCACCAAACCGACTACAATTTGTACTCGGTTTAGTTGGTGGTAGGGCCAGGCCCGGTCTGGCCAGGGCGGCTGGTAGGCGATCGCCGAGGGCCTCCGGCTGAAGGGGCCCCCAAAAGACTGACTTGCATAGATGAGATAATTAATGTCGTGGCCTGGAGTAGTGACGAACATACCAAAAAACTGTTAGCATAGTAAAATCAATAATTAATATTGTTCTTTCAAGTAGAGAAATAGAGATACAGTAATTAATAAATCTAAATTTGCTGCTGAAAAATATTTGGCATTTCATTTAAACCACATTAATTAAAATTTAAAACTATTTAAAACCACGTTAGCTGCATGCAGCAAATATAACAATTTTGCTGTGAAAGGACTCAGTGCCGGATTAGCTCAAACAAATTAAGCAATTGCTTAGGGCAATCACGTCTGGGGGCACCATAACCGGCACCGAAAAAAAACGAAAATATTTTTTTCTGAAAGAAATTAGAACAATAAAAATGTTTTATTTCAAAATAATTTGTGTAGCTATGTAAAACGACTTACTACAAGATTAGTAGATGAAGCTGACAAAAAATCGCGCTGCGCGGCCGTTTTTTTTACTTAAGACAACAGTACAAGATTAGTCGATGAAACTGGCTAAAAATCGCGTTGCGCGGCCGTTTTACTACTATAGAAAGGCATTTTTCTGAAAAAAAATTGGCATTTTGTGCATATCATAGACAGCCTCCCTTAGGTAGATGGAAACCCTATACAAATAGGGGGCCCTCAGGCTTGGATTGCTTAGGGCACCAAGTAGTCTTAATCCGCCACTGAGAGGACTTCATAGTTCTCGTTTTATTTCCCGGGTGGGGGGGCCTCAAATCAGCATATAGCCGAGGGCCCCCAATGGAGCCAGACTGGGCCTGGGTAGGGCTTATTTCCAGTCCGCCTGGCTAGCTACCACCATCTTAACTAAGTCTAACGTCATAACAACAATATAAAAATTGCATTTCGGCAGTTAGAGCAAAGTTAGCCAGTTCCTCAGTGATGAGGGTTCCGGGTGTAGTGCGCTTCCATCTTCGGCCTTATCGTCACTTAACATCAGGTGAGGTGAAGGCCGAGGCCAACCTTAGTAGGTAGGCTTAGTAGCCGCAGTAATAATTTTGATATCAATCTCCTCCTTTCGCCAATTTGCCAAACTTAACAAATGAACTTCCCGACCTACAAAGTGTCACTGTAACTCCGATCATTCCGCGCGAACAAACCGAGTTTTAATAAAATACGTGACTCCCAAACTTGTGTAACTCTTACAAGTTATTTCTCCAGTCAAACTGTCTTTAGTTGGATTATGTAAATGTGGAGTTATTACGGTTCGTAGGGCTGGCGCCGATGGAAATTTACAATTAATTTGGATAAGAACTTCGATTTATGAATTATCTTCTTTACTTTAAGATGGCTTCACAAAATAGTTAAGCTTGAATATAAAATGTATTACTTATGGATGAAGAGAAGTTGTTAGTTTCAAAGAACTGTTATAAAAACCACTAAGTGCCTAGATACAAAAAACGGGTGAGTCCCATCCACCCCGGTGGCTCTGTCCCGGTACCGGGACCGATGGGAAAAAAAGTTCCATCCACCCCGGTGAATCGTATCTCGATGTTTAACGGTGAGGATCGCACTCGCAAAGTATCACCCACCCCAGAATTTTATTTAAAAGGGCGGATGGCACAGATCTTTTATCATTCCGCCGGTATTGCGTTTTAACTTTAGGACATCGTTAAACATCGAGATACGATTCACCGGGGCGGATGGAACTTTTTTTCCCATCGGTCCCGGTACCGGGACAGAGCCACCGGGGTGGATGGGACTTACTCAGAAGAACCCATTCTAGGTATAAAAATATTTTACTGATTAAGCTTCGAATTTGGGTACTTTGTCTATGGAAACATGAAAATACGTAATTATAATTTTCTGTTTATCTGTACCCGTAGCACGAACAACTATCGAAAACGCGCGTAAAAACATTCGATAGAGTATTTTGTATGGGAAATTTGTACAACGCCATCTACCGCCGAAAAGCGAAATCATTTTTTCCATAGACATATTTTTTATTGTAATTTTTATGCTAATATTGTAAAATTGATATAGTTACAATAGAAATAAATCTAATATAATAATGACAAACATTTTATTGACTTTTTACTCATAGAAATAGCTATAGCTAGTTAGCTTTCCCTTATTTTATAACATCAGAAATTATCGGCCTCGCTGTCTAAAGCTTTATTAAATTATCCGATACGCTTGACAGCCCTACAGCTATATGAACCGAAAGTAAACTTTATAATTCTTGGAATAATAACTTGTATAATAAAATAAATTTGCGTTGCTATGAAAACATCGGTGTTCGCGTCGAGTTATTTTGATTGGTATGAAGAAGTTTGAGCCCTTACCAATGAGTTTGGGGGAAAACTCGCACAATTGTTTGTGATAATTTGTTGGTTCCGCTATTGCCCGATAGATGTCTCTTCTTAGAAAAGGTTCCACATATTATTGATTTATTAGTTATTTATTATTATTGTTATAAATAAGTACATATTTTATGCCTTACTGCATTTTAAGGCCAGTATTTCATATATTTAGGGCCAGTTTCACAGGTTATTCTTCTTTACGTGTAATATAATTACATAGGTAGGTACCTACATACATAGAAATACTTACTGTTCCGGTCTGTTCTGAATTATTAGTAGGTAAACATGAAACATGTTGTAGAAATAAAAATTGGTAAGTTTGATGAAATAAATAAAAATAAAATAAAAAACTTCCAGTACCTAGGTAGGTACTAATGCAAGCACAGTTAATTGTCAAAATACGAAGCTTACGCCATCTAGGGCTGAGTAGCAAAAATTATGTTCATTAGCGGATGTTTCTAAACGAAACCTAGGCCGAAAACAACCTATCCGATTTGCAATAAGTATTGCGAAATCCGTCAGGATTCTGTTGATAAATTACGTCTATGATTACAGTTTACACCAATGATTGATTTACTACAATATTGGACATTCACAAACGATGATTTATTAGAATCTGTTGCGAAGGACTGATTTAGAAATTTGTGGATTACAACCAAAAACATCAGTTTGTGCGATTGAATTTAACTTGAATTTAATGCGGCACAGAATAAATAATAGGGTGGGACCCCATTAGTAACAAGCAGTAATATTTATTACTGTCTGTTACTTATAATAATAGACACGTTATTGCACATAAAAAAATACATTATCCAGACACAAATTATAGAATAGCAATCTCTTCCAAGCAACCTTGTGTAGAAGATAGGTAAGGGGAAATGAAGAGAGGTAGTACCTAATTTTATTGTTTGTTATATTTTTATTTTATTTTAAATACCTATTTTATTTAAACATTTCAGTGCCTTTGTAAAATTGATTTACTTACATTATAGTTTAAAAGCTAAATAGACTTTGATTTTACATAATTAAATAAATAAGTGTAAATAATTTAATAAATTAACACGTACTTATTACAACCATTTTTTATATTTGTAACATTAAAGTAAGTAATGTTAAGTATCTTTTTTTTTTGCTTTCAATTGCTTGTGAATGATCTTTAATGAAATACGCACTAGTTACCAAAAGTATTTAATTTAAGACAAAATTTAAAATTACTTTATATCATACCAAATTATACCAAAAATATTGAACGAAGATAATTGAACAAAAAAATTACAAATACTCATACCTAATCAACAAATAAAGATATAATCTACGGTGTCAGTTTCCGATGCCACGCAGATTGCGGGATTCAGCATAGGCCGGTTTTTAAAGCCTCTAAGCATGATGGAAACATTAATTCGGCCCTGTCAAAATGTTGATATAAATCCTGAATTTGTTGTGTTGTGTGCCGCATGTTGCAAGCGACAGCGAAATAAAGTTTGCACACGTTATTGATTTTGTTTGATTTGAGTATAAAACTTGTGGAAAATATAGATACTTACTTAAGTTTGTTTTGAGATAAGTTTGTATAATAGTCTGAATCGAGCTGCCAACTGCAATGCAACTACCTACTGCACGTGCAGACGGTAGTAGTAGGTAGTAGTTTAGTGTTACATAATCCACATTAAAGATTTAAGTTAAAATTGCCCTGGCTCATCACGACTTAGCGTGTAGTAGCTCGCGCACAACTTGAACCCAACCATAGATAATGTAATGAGGCCTGCGCACTAAACATTTTTGTAGCTTAAAAAATTGCTACTACGCAAGTCACGCACGTGCTACAAAATTTTGGCTCAACTTATTTGTATATCAAAAAATCGTATTTTCCATGCTGCCTTTTGATATAAATTAGATGTTTGATTTACAGTAAACATTAAATAAAGTTTTTTTTCATTTCTGCCGCAAAGTTCCGAAAACATTTCACACAGGTGACAGGTTATACACGATAAATAACTCTTTCTTCTTTCTTAGGAATAAAGGCAGGAATTTTTCCACCAACTGCTATGCCTTGAATTCAACCCTTGCGCCCCGCAAACTCGCATATTTTCCCAAGAGTTCCATGCCGAGCCGTCATTAATCTGAACCATTGTTTTAACTACACTTTGCGGATTTGTTTATCTTTTACTGAACGGTGACTTGGGTATTTTGTTTGTTCACGTTAATATAATTATAAAAATTTGCAACTCATTGAGAATTTGTATTTCTTTCCGGGAGAATTATGGTCTGTTTTGAGACTATACATATTTTAACTTATCTGCACGAACAGCTATCGAAAAAATGACGCGCGTAAAAATATTCGATAGAGTAATTTTGTATGGGTTATGGTTTAATTTCAAAATAAATAGTTTCTGTGAAATTATCTGTCAAATAATTTAACTGAGACTACCGAAACCCGTGAGGGGGCTGATTGTCTAATTTAAAAATCTATCGCAATCGCTTTCATTTGACAGATAGATGTGAGATATTGCTGCATTTCTTTGGTAGGTAAGTTTTTGTTTGTACCAAAAAGAAGCATCAATGTGTTACATCCTGAAACCGATTGCGATAGATTTTGAAATTAGACAATAGAAAGGCAGGACCTTATTTATACAAAATTTTCTTACACTTCTTGCAGTAAATTTTTGTACAGGAGGGCCATCTAGTAGTGAGTAGCATAGACTGCGTATTTTGTGTTTAGTTTTAAAGTGGCACTATTAAAACATTAGAATGAAAAATCTTTATCTGTACGAATGATGAATTTCTTTAACCGCTCTAACTTTCTGGATAAAATGATCCATTTTAAATCTTCTGTAATTGGCTCTAAGTTCTTTTATAACATAAACAAATTATATCATTTTTTATCTTATCCAACAGGAAATAAATCTCAGCCCGTCAAGAGGGATAATTATCAAAACTTTCTTCGTTCCACTCTCCCACAAATCCGAATTTTAAATAGCTCGTACATCATCAGTGAGCAGTCATTAAAAACAAATTCGCAGACAGTGATCTGTGACTTTCTGTACATTTTCTCGTGGAGTCATTGACCTTAATCGACCAGTGTACCTAGAACTGACACTAGTTACAACTGCCTATTCGTCAGAGGTCTAGTTACAGTGGCCGATTCAGAATGGAAATCAGAAAAATTGGCATTACGCCATTATTCGACTATTGGATGAGCTTTTTCACTCGTGTCCTGTATTTCAATGGAGTTATAGAAAAAAAGTGAATGGGTTAAACGGACAGGCTGCGTAGTTTTTAGGTTCATACGCGGTCGAAGTATAATTTATGTGGTTTGGAAATGTATAGTACGAAAAACTATTGAGAAAAAACGCGCGTAAAAGTTAGGTACTCGATAGAGTGATTATCTATGGATAATTTAATTTCGCTTTTCGGCGGTAGATGGCGCTGTACAAATTTCCCATACATAATTACTCTATCGAATGTTTTTTCGCGCGTTATTTTTACGTAGTTACCGATATGAAAAAGGGCCCTAACGGTATATGTGCATAAAACAATATATTAGTTTAGGTAGTCCTTTACAATCAAACTAAGTAATATTCCTTCGCACACAAACTTTCGTGAATCTCATCACTCATCCGACTCAACTCAAACAAAAACATATCAATCAAAAACATGCTTTATCGTCGAAAGAATACGACCCATAAAAGCTGTGTTATCATCAATTATATTATTATAGTCTATGCAAAGATGGCGCGAAAACTATTAATCAGATTTTAATGGAATTTGCCAGTTTTATGGCGCGAACTTTTGGAGGGAAATTGCACAATTCTTCATTTCGATCCCCTAGAGCGATTTGAAACTTTATACGACTTTTCCGGGGATCTGACAAATGTTCAAACCTAAGATAGTGTTTGCACTAGTAAAAAGTACATGAATTAGCATATTTCTTTATTTTCTTGCAGGGTTGGCATGATTAAATCACTTTGATTTAAATCATGATTTAAATCACGATTTAAATCAAGTGTTTTCAGTAAAAATCATTGATTGAATCAAATCGCTTTTTTTCTTACCTATTTGTATAAAAACGAAAATTCCTAATTTTAGCTAATGGATAGATACATACAAATGTATGTTAAAAATCACTTTGTGTTAGAATTACGGCTTAATACTGTATTTTTTTCTGATAAAACTGTCAAATTATTCTTATGTTCATCCTTATGTTTTTTCATGAGGCATTTTTAACTATTTTATTGAAAAAAACTTGTGTTTCTTCCGGATTAAAATGTCACATAAGTAAAACAAATGCGCGTTGTGGTTTCACACATTATTTTAAGTTGATTTTAAATGCTCAAGCAAAAAATCAAATAAATCATGATTTTTTCGATTTTTTGCAAAAAATCAGTGATTTTTGATTTTTTGCAAAAAACATGATTTTTTCCAACCCTGTTTTCTTGCTCTTTTTAGGATATCTTTCTAGGATATTTGCTTGTTCGTCCTTAGGTATCGTAGTAAATTCCTTCAAGTGCAAGACAAACACAATATTAACACCCGACACAAGACAAGATTATATCTGCCTCCTTCACGCATTAAAATGTTGAACTGCAGACCACATCACATGTCGATAAAAAATTTCTACAAGTTACCACCGACAATACAGAACGACCAAAAATTTACTTCTTTTAGCAAAAACTTGAAAACGTTTCTCATACAAAATAGCTTTTATTCTGTGAAAGAATACCTAGAAACGAAACCTATACGTATAATATACACCGTTATTTTCAAAGTATATAAAAATGAAAAGGGGTGTTCAGACCACGTTAATGAACAACTTTTACTATGGGGCCAACCACGAAATCGCGAAAAAAAATCAGCTGTTCCATAGAAAAGTACAATATCGACTCGACTATAATGTATGGAACAGCAGATTTTTTTTTCGCGATTTCGTGGTTGGCCCCATAGTAAAAGTTGTTCATTAACGTGGTCTGAACACTCCTTTTAATTTTTAGATATTCTTTAAAAATAATGGTGTATAAGTCATGGTAGGTAATCTAAAATATAATTACAATTTTATTATAAATTAAAATGTTTATGTTAATTTAAAATTAAATTTTAATGTGCCGTACCTGCACAAGGTGTCTAAGTTGAAAGTATTATTTATAATTTAAGAACTTGTAACACGTTTGCAAATAAAAGTTTGAAGTTCTTACCTTAATTGTGTAGGCAAAGGATTTTCTTATACAGACATATTGTTGTTTAGAATTTCGTGGTCATATGAATAAATCTTTGATATATAACCATAGAGACAACACAATCTACCTATATCATTTAAAATTTGAAGATATTTAAAATCTCTATAGAATCACTTTTTACACACAATACTTTTTACACAAAAACTACGCTATTATACTCAGGTAGTTTTAAATTTGGAAAATTTAAATGCATACCATATTGACGTCCACAATGAAATGCAAATTGCACAATGCAAATTTCAATAACGTATTATTGGAATTTTATGTCTACTTATATAACACAATTGTGGTTAGGATCGCGGATTCTGCACAAAATGGTTGGTATTAAAATGCTATGGAATGGTTGGAATTTAAGCTTCAGATTTTGTATAGAGTGTACAATAGCATTTTATATTGGTCTGCATAAAGCTTTCGCAGGTATTTTCAGAACTGAATCAACTACATTGTTAAATTTAATGTCAGTAATAGTCATACTCGTACGCAAAAAAAAAACCGCAATTCGATGTACAGCAAAGCCGTTTGGTACACGTATACTTGAGGTAAAAACAAAATTTTGGACCCGCAGTTCTTAAAAATTCTTCCCTTAGGAGAGGAGTTATGGTGTCATCTTTTTTTTGTATGGGAAAAAAATTTTTTTTTTCTAAAACCTATCGTGCATGGTATCGAATGAAAGGGCTTGCTGAGCCAGTTCTAAAAATATATCACATCATTATATATTCAGCAACTTCTCTTAAATTAAACCCAAAAACATTTTCAAAACATACCAAATTTGGGCTCCTTCGGATCCGATGTGGTTAAATTATTTTGTGTAAAATATACCTTAAAAGTTACATAATATCCTCATATCAAATCACAAGAAAGTAATTTTGTAAATATCTAAATTTAGATTTTTTTTTTAATTTTTTCCCAAACTCACGTTTGTATGGGATTTTTGGAAATTGATTTTTGGTTTAATTTAAAACAAGTGCTCAAATGTAATAATGTGATATATTTTTAGAAACCATTCGATATCACACACGATAGGTTTTAGAACAAACATTTTTTTTTATTATATATAATCACTTTGTAAAAGATTTGTAATCATGAAAAATAAAAAAAACAATACTGAATATCAATATTTTCAAAATTGCTTTCTTGAGATTAGATATGAGAATATTACATATCACTTGAAGTATATCTTATGAAAAATAATTCAACCATATTGTATCTGTAGGAGCCAAAACGTGGTATGTTTTGAAAATGTTTTTTGGTTTAATTTAAAACAAGTGGCTGAAATATAACGATGTGATATATTTTTAGAACCGGCTCAGCAAGCCCTTTCATTCGATACGATACACAATAGGTTTTAGAACAAAAAAAAGTTTTTTCCCATACAAAAAAAAGATGACACCATAGCTCCGCTCCTAAGGGAAGAATTTTTAAGAACTGCGGGTCCAAAATTTTGTTTTCACCTCAAGTTTACGTGTACCAAACGGCTATACTGTACATCGATTTGCGGTATTCCATTGATTTTGAGCTCGTAGAACCCCCACTATAAACAAAATAGTCGTTTGTTGCATACTCTGTACCCGTAGCACGAACAGTTATTGAAAAAAATAGCGCGCGTTAATTAAAACGTTCGATAGAGTAATTTTGTATGGGAAAATACAGCGCTATCTACCGCCGAATAGCTAAATTAGATTTTCCATAGAGAATTACTCTATCGAGTACTTTTACGCGCTTTTTTTTCTCGATAGTTGCGAGATTGCGTGCATTAATGTTAGGAATTCTGATTTTTTAAACAAGCTGGTGTTGTGTTAAATTAAACTTACAAGGGCTAGGTTGAAAATGTTTTTTTTTCTTCTTGATTGTCCCTATCTTCCATATTCGGCTTTAGAGGTTTTTTATAACACGTTGTATGCTAAAAACTAATTATTTGTCCACAGACCACCGCAGCACCACGGCGCATCACTGCTCTCGGGGGTGGGGGGTGCGGTGCCGTCGTACGCGCCGCCTGGCCGAGCATTCTTCACGCCCCCCCTCCCGCCGGAATACAGAAACCCCTTTGCTGATAAGCCGACACTTAGAGGTGAGATCCGTCAACAATATCTATTATATTTTAGTTGATATGTATGTGCAGTGCAGTAACCCTTAGCACGAACAGCTATCGAAAAAAACGCGCGTAAAAACATTCGATAGAGTATTGTATGGGAAATTTGTACAGCGCCATCTACCGCCGAAAAGAGAAATTATTTTTTCCATAGATAATTAGGTACTCTATCGATTACTTTTACGCGCCTTTTTTTTCTCGATAGATTGTCGTGCTATGGGTGGATACAGTACCCTTAGCACGAACAGCAAAAAAAAATAAGCGCCCAACAAAGCACGAACATCTATGGAGAAAAAAACGCGCGTAAGATTACTCGATAGAGTAAATTATCTATGGACAATTTCATTTCGCTATTCGGCGGTAGATGGCGCTGTACACATTTCCCATACAAATTTTTTTTCGATAGTTGTTCGTGCTAAGGGTTCTGTACCCTTAGCACGAACAGCTATCGAGAAAAATAACGCGCGTAAAATTACTCGATAGAATTCTCTATGGAAAATTTAAGTTCGCTATTCGGCGGTAGATGGCGTTGTACTAATTTTTCATACAAAATTGCACTATCGAGTAATTTTACGCGCGTTATATTTACAAGGGTACAGTACCCTTAGCACGAACAGCTATCGAGAAAAATAACGCGCGTAAAATTACTCGATAGAGAATTCTCTATGTAAAATTTAATTTCGCTATTCGGCGGTAGATGGCGCTGTACTAATTTTTCATACAAAATTGCACTAACGAATGATTTTATGTGCGTTATTTTTTTCGATAGCTGTTCGTGCTACGGGTAACTACTGTACCCTTAGCACGAACAGCTATCGAGAAAAATAACGCGCGTAAAATCATTCGATAGTGCAATTTTGTATGAAAAATTAGTACAGCGCCATCTACCGCCGAATAGCGAAATTAAAATTTCCATAGAGAATTCTCTATCGAGTAATTTTACGCACGTTATTTTTCTCGATAGCTGTTCGTGCTAAGGGTACTGAGCGCTTGCGGTGCAAAATAACCTATTTTAATCTGAGAGAAGTTGCCGTGGATCACTAATAACAATTTAAGGTTGGAGGCACGCGCGCGACACGCGACATGAAGCCGCGACGTGTCGTAAACTGATCAATCTCGTGGCCCAATATCCCGCACTGTACGATGCATGTCACAAAAACTATATAAACAGTGTTATAAAAGATAATATTTGGAAAAAAATAGGACTGCTGCTGCGGTGTGCGGTCGGGTTCGAATTCACGACAGCAGCGACATGAGGCCGCGACCTGTCGCCGCGACATGAGGCGGCGACACGTCGCGGCTTCATGTCGCGTGTCACGTGCCTCCAACTTGCACCTTAAATCGCTTTGTATCTACATTCGCCAGTTGAAATTATCTAATATTAAAGTCAGTGTTCCCTTCGAGCTTTTCATAACTAACTACCTATATCAACTTCTTATGTAAGAGTGATTGATTGGTCCCTTTTCTATGATTATTAATTGAAATGGACTAATTGGTAACGAAAGCCTTTATGTGAAAACAAAATAATCATACTAATTGGCAATCAGTTTGATATTTTCATTGTCGCTGTTCACATTTTATAAGTGAAGGATATTAATTTAAAAGCTTCTTTGAAACAAAAACAATACGTATTATTGATTTTGTTGGTACCTACTTAGAAAAAAATGCAGTTCAAACTTAAGGTCGCTGTATACGTAGGTAACGTGTTTTTTCCTGGACGGAACGGGGCGTTTTCTGGACATCGTTGCATATAAAAATATAGTAGGTAACGAAATATACGCGACGAGAACACGGACGGGACGGGGCGTGGACGGGACGGGTAAAAATGTATTTAACTGTTTTTTTCCGTTACGTATACGTTTAGTATTTTTCCATTTTTAAAATTTGGTCACCCATCTCTTACCCGACCATTGAGAATGTTGCTTAACATCCGCTATCGTAGTTAAATAATGTATTCACATTCCGCAGGCACTAACACAGACGGCAACAACTATCTCAACCGGAGGCCTATACCGCCGCCATCGCTGGGGCCGGGCCACGAGCGAATACCGATCAGACCTCCTGGACAGGTAACATATTTGTACAGTTTTTAAAAATATCACCATCATCGTCATCATCATCATCATCATCATCATCATCATCACCATCATCATCACAACACTCTATAGTCCACTACAGGTGGTCCACCCTTGTGTGATGATGAAAGTGTCTCCATGCATTTTGTGTGTGAAATACTTCACAATCATCCGATATTATAATCTCTACGTTAATACTTTGACATTAGCCTATTTATAATGTCCCCAATGCTGGGGCATAGGCCTTTCTTATGGGTGGATAAGGAGGATGGGCCATAGCCAACCACGCAGGCTCAATGCGTATTGGTGGGTATTAACGACTGCAAATGCAGCCGGGACCAAAGGCTTAACGTGCCTTCCGAAGCACTGAGGAACTCGAGATATTAAATTTTTAGTCCCATGACCGACGCTTGCGAAAGTTGCTTAACCTCTGCAATCGCAGCGCCAGGCGCTAAATCACTGTGCCACCGAGCTCTTCGTCAATACTTAAATACATGAAAATAAACACGAATATATTAAAATTTAATGCGCTCAGCTGTTATCTCAATTATTCATTTTTAAAGAGACACTGAAATTAAAACTCTGACTGTGACCTTACATTCCTTTTTCACTTTTAGTAAATATTGTTTGAACATCAAGTACAACAACACTTCAAAACTAAACTTGAAATTAAATTATTGAACCACAAATAAGTCCATTTCCATACCACAAAGTTAAGATCGTCAAATCACAGGCCAATTACGCAAGGAAGATTCATTTTTTACCCTCTTCCCGCGAACCCTTTAAGAACCGAAATTTCCCATAATTTCAGGAGACTTCGTCGCCTCAAGTGCCCGCCCCGCCGCCCGCGCCCCCTCTGCCCCCTGCAGGCATCGAACCACAGAAGAAAAAAGCACTCAACACGCCAAGCCATAAGGTCTGTATTCGTTAACCACAGACAGTTTTCGAAAAGTTCCGAGTTATTCAAATTGCAACCTCAAGGCTATTTGATTGTGTACCAAATTGAAATATCAGTCAATGTTTTTAAACAGACTCGAAAGTTAATCTCGTTACGACTGCGAGAAATCGGAAAAGTTTTTTTATCAAATTATGAACTCGAGTTTACTAAAAAAACTGATTTTCAAAAGTTAGTTCACCCCCTTTATATAACCCATATTTTTATAATTACTTCTCTTTATTATAGCAAGATAAAGAGACTCTTAATTATAAAAGACTCCCAAAAACTTATCTTCGGAAAGAGATAGGCTTACTAAAGATTTGTTGCCTAGATTGAACAGAAATCTGTTTAATGGCGGGAAATAACTAACAATGATCCATAGTAGACCTATATCGTACTGAGAAAAGGTTTTAGGAAGCGGCGCATTAAAAAGCATCTTTACATAATTATTCTCTCTCTTTCAGCCTGACGAGTTAGACAGTGACATCAAGCACACAGATCAAGCAAACTTCACAGACTTCGTGCCCAATTCCCTCAACATCCCCACCATTTCCAGGATCCTGAGCGGCTCAAACGGACGCAAGGAAGATATCCCTGACGTCCTACTAAGAACTGTCACCGCGAAACCTCAACACAACCAGGAGAAAACGTCAAAAAGTGACATCTACGTCACCAAAGACGCTGGAGTCACTTTGAGCGACTCCAACAGAGATATCTCAACGGAAGGCTCAGTCCTCGCCGTTTTAGATCCCGAAATGAATAACCTGGATCGACCTTTAATTATAGACCAGAATGGGGAAACTAACACGAGAAGGAATCTACAGTATGCTACAAAACAGGAAAGGGATGAGCGAAAAAATGATAGCTACACTCCAGCTACTACCATCGGCTTCGAACTCAGAGATCCAGAGATGTCAACTGAAAGATACCACAATTTGGCAAACGTCAATTCAGATAAGAAGATCCTCAAACACGATCAGAAGAACAATGGTCCAGTCCAAAGGCCAGGAGTTACTTGGCCTTTCGCGTGGTATCTACACGTCTACTCAGCAATGATCATGTTCACAATCCTCGCAGTATACTCCATCTTCAAAATAATATTCTACAACAGAATAACCCACCTCTTCACGCAATACTACTTCATAATTCTGCATTTGATTCTTGTCTTCGTATGTCTGATGAGGATTTTCTACATGTGCTACGATCCTTACAACGTCAATAATTCCTTACCAATATTTCTCAGCGAAATACTGCTCCACGTTCCAGAAATCGTCTTGAGTATAGCATTCGCTTGCACCATACTGTTCCTACTCACGAACAGTATAAACTTCAAGAACACATGCTGTTCTTCACTGTTCCGTCCTCGGACGATCATAATCGGCGGCGGTTTGCACATACTGTCGTGTCTAATATTGCATATCTTCGAGAATAGTAATACAATATATAGAACTCCTCAAGGAGTCGAAAAAAGGGTATTAGGTTTAACTTGTCAAATTATATTTATTATAGCGTGTCTCGTGTTAGGGCTATGCTACCTGTACGTGTATAAGAAATTAAAATCTGTCCTGCAGAAAAAGAGCAACACTTATCAAGTAGGTTTCCAAAACCTGTACCAAGCGATACATATAAACTTGGCGACGGCGTTGCTGTTCGTTTTGATGGCGGTTCTCCAAATATATGGCATATTCGGAGTCAACCATATGAACATGACCAAATTCGATTGGCTCCAATGGGGTTATCAGTTTTCCTTGCGGCTGATCGAAATCAGCATAGTAGCTCTTATTTCCTGGGTCACAAGTTTGAAATTAGTGACGTCTTTGCAGCATGAAAAGGCTGACGGTAACAAAATACCCGGTCTCGGGTTGTTCCCTTGCACAACTGGGTCTAGCAACGATCAGTTTGAGTCTGACTATCCAGCAATTTGTAGTACGAATACCAATCTTCATACGTACACATTAAGGACTGGTAAACCTATATACGAAACTGCTGGTCACCATCCAAATATACCAGACCCTTGTTGCGTGCCAGTAGACCATCCTAGGTTTCTAAACACATTAGCTGGGGCTTGTGACAACAATTCGGGGACAGAAAACTACTCCGGTCACAGTTCAATCGCAAACGCCGGGCACAGTACTTCAACTGAATCTAGCAATGCCACCTCCAGTCAAGGGGTTACAAATCACTTGATAAAACACCATCCAAATATGGCCGGTTACAACGGCATAGAATCGGCGTCGGACGATCACTACTCGAACTGTGATCCCGCAATACAATCTCTGCAAGGAGACGACCCATTGGACCACGAATACAACGTCATCCAATACGGTAGCAACAGCGATTTTATCCGCGATATAAAAAACCAGAACTACAACGGAGGCTCTAACCGTAGTTCCCACAACTTCAAACACATGTCCTATGATAGGGTCTCGTCTAGAACGAACAGCAACCCTAGAAAGAAGCACAGAGCGAAGAATAAGAACGTCCAGAATTGCATGACTATGGGATACGACTCTATGGGACACCATTATCACCAACCCCATATACCTGACGAATACGGCAATTTTAATACCGAAAACGCCTCGTATCACGCTTCAGGGATCCAAACCTTGAACCCTAACAGGGGTTACGGGGACCAGATAAGGGGTTCTCAGCGACGCAACTCTCCTTCTACATCCATGGTTAATTCGAGCGGGAGTCAAAAAAGAGGGAAGAGTAATGCTTTCCCTGATAGGCCGAAGTCCACGGATCTTTACGGATTTTCCGAAGAGCCTACAGACAGGAGCTACCCGCAGCCCGCGCCAAGGAACTGCGGCTACGAGGCCTCTTACTCCCAGCCTCAAGACGAGATTCACCCCAACGAGCCAGAAGGCAGTACGATGTTGGTTGCTCAAGATGGTTTCGTCAGATTCCGCCCGTTAGAAGACGGCGCGTCGCAAACTTGATTCACCATTTCCCTGTCGCTCGCGACAGAGAACCTTGGCTTCTGATGAACAAGGTCGAAATTGCCCCAGCAACGATCGACCTTTCCATACGTAATACTTATGCTTACTGAGAATCGTCTCAAATGTATATTTTAACTGTATAGTTATCTTAAGGCGCGTTATTTAAGCTATTAGTGATGTAAATAGCCATTTTTAATTTTAAGACCCTCTTGTATATTGATACCTTCGTCCTATGTCTATGCCGATAACACTAGTTTTAAGTGGTATATTATCATAACGGAAATGTAAGAAATCATTCATTTTATTAAATGTTGAATAATTAATAGACATTGACGTTTTGTTAAAATAACCGTGACATTTATTGATTAATAAAAAACGACCATAAGTTTATTAGTAATTATGACATCTTTTTAATCGTATCGTTGTCATTGCAATTTTAAAATATTATAAATTGTAATATTACTAAATATGACGGTGAGAGCTAACAATAAAATAATTATAGAAGTGCCTACCGTCAGAAATAACTCCAAGATACTAATAAAAGCATAACAGTTACAGCCCGTGCAGTTAAAGAATGGGACTGAAAATTTTGGTTTATCGCGTTTGCCACAATAAGTATGAATGAGAGAGCGATATAGTTTTGGTGATATGGTGTACGAGCGAGAATTGAACATGTACGATGCCATTTTCAAACCCACAGCGCGGGTGGGAACCGCCGTTAACCGAATTTTCCAGTCCCATTCTTTGTCTGCGCGGGTAGTACCCTGTTTTTGCTCTTAGTATCAATAATAGTTAGAATGGTTCTAAAAAACTATCTGATGTGCTGTCGTGTGTACGACACTACATATTATCATATCTGTTTTATTTAGAATAACGATTCTATGTGATATAACATAAACATAATTATTTTTTGTTTGAAACAAATCTGTCCATAATTATTAAGATTTAATAATTTAATTCACAGGCCATTATTCTAATTACGTAATGATAATAATGATATTTTTATTTCAATGTTATTGTGCCACAAATATAGTTGTTAGTATCTCAATATAATCCATATTGTTTTATAATCATTCTGTAAACAATTCATACTTATTTATCATTTTGAACTGAAAGTAATTTAGATTTTTAATTTAATAAAATGTTACTTATTGTCTGCATTTAAAATAACTTTATTTTATGACAAAATATTTTCAAATCTCAGCAAATCATTAAAAGAATGAAGTAGGTAATTAAATGTTACCAAATTAGTTTTTTCTTTAGTAACAGATATGTAAAAGAAATCTATTGTGATTTCTTCTTGCCGCATTTTGCATCTAAACTAGATCAGAACAAATCATACAGAGATATTAAAAAAAAATTCAAAATATTAATTTTTGTGCCAACTGCGTCGATATCATCCTGCCATTAATTAAATATGTATAAAACCACCTTTATGAACGGATACATAACTGTTAAGATAAATAAATGTTGAAGATACAATATGTTTAAAATTATAAACAGAATATCGCAAAATAAATGTTGGCACTGCTAGATAGGTAAAATAAATGTGTAAATTAGACGAAATATTAAAAATATTATCTAATGTATGAAGATAATTACTTATATCAACATACAGAAATGATAGTACCTATGAAAATTTTACTGCTTGAGTTAAATTCCTATGTAAATAAATTCAGCGTTTGAAATTATGGTAAAAATGTCTAATACACATTAACGATATCAATTAGTTTTGTAAATAATGGTTACTGACAAGTATCCGAGTTGAGAAGAAAATTTTGATTTGTTGTAAATTATAATTTTTTGAAAATATTTCTAAGACTGTACCTTATCATTTTACGGAAATGATAAGTAACATTTACTATGTAAAATAAATAAAAAAGGCATTAAAAATTCGGTGTTTCATTTTTACTATCACTATTAGTCCGTGAGCCCACGTCAGTAATGCCTACGTCATATGACATCACGATGAAATGCATGGCACACGGTCGGAAAAGTTGTGCTGAGCGAGGATCAGAAGATAGAAAAGATAGATAGATAGAAAATGTTTATTCAGCAAAATAGTTACAAAAAATATAAAATTAACATCAAATTTACAAATTTTTGCTGAAACGGTAACATCTCAGCTTGTGCCACTGCCTGAAACAGTGGCGCTGGTTTTCAGATGCAACCGTGGTGGTGGTGACAATAATTATACATATTTCCTTATAATAGTCAAAACTACATATTATTATATATATTTATTCAACAAAAAAAATGTAGGTATGCAATATGATGCTACGTAACTAATAGTTTACTTTCATTATTGATTGATCAGTTCACAAATAATTACTCTGATAGTTTAGATTAAATGAGTACAAAGAAGACTTATAGACCCAGTCACAATAGTAGATTGTATTACAAGGGAGCAAAATAATATTTTTACGGCGAGGGCGCTTTTTTGAATCCAGAGCGAAGTGAGGGATTCTAGAGTAGAATCCCGAGCGTAGCGAGGGATTCTTCAGTAGAATCCTGAACGTAGCGAGGGATTCAAAGTATGTCGCCCTCGCCAAAAATATTTTGCGCCCGAGTCATATACTCTACTTTTCATCCCCTTTCTATGAGAAAATAAATAGGAGACTGTGTTTATGTAATTAATGAAAATGTTCTTTATTTAAAAAAGACACGTGAAAAGTAAAAATAATTTCAAATTTATAGTTACGTTTGATACACTAGCGCAATTTTCAAAAGTTATTGTACTAAGTACGTAAGTATGTACTAATTACAAGAACACAGACTTAATTCGCGCGCTTATGTTTTTTTTAGTCTCCGCGCCGTCTATACAGCCAGTCAATACATACCAATTCTTTGAAAGATACATGTTCTAAATTCAAATCACTTTTCCTCCCACTAAAAAGTTCTTACCAGAAAAGAGCTATTTTGGTCCCACTTATATAGGAACAATGCATCCTTTTTCGAATAGAAGGGATGAAAAAAACATATTTAAACCTTTTAAGTATACACTGTGAAACTGTGATACAACATTACTAATGATTTGCCACTTTCATTATCGATCAGTTTACAAATAATTATTTTGATAGTTTAGCATAAATGAGCATAAAGAGAAAACTAATTATAGATCCAGTCACTTACACTGCCAAGTTGAATGTTTAAGAAGTATGTTTTAATTTTACTTTTAAAACTGTAGACAGATGTGAGAGCACAGAGGGGTGGAGGGATATTATTCCATATCTTCGTGGCAGTGTATTTAAAGCTACTCTTGAAAGCAGCAGTGTTATGATAAGGCACAGCAAGTCGAGATGAACGGGCGCTTGTGTACCAAGAAAGTTTGTCATGAAGATATGGAGGTTTGCCACTTTTAATGACACCAAATAAAAGAGTAGCAAAGTGAATATGTCTTCTAGATTCCATATTGAATATTTGAGCCCTATTTCAAGATTATCGCAAATAAAATTGGCCGGAAGCTTGAGAAAATCTTCCACTTCCGGTCAAAATTTTAAGATTATATTTACGTCATATGACATCAGTAAGAGACCGGTTTCATCATTTAGTTTTCAATCGCATAGAGAGTAAACATAAGTTTGTCAGTTCTGAAATGACTAAACCATTTCAGAACGTCGCAGACTTATGTTTACTCTCTCTACGATTGAAAACTAAATGATGACACGGGTCTCTTACTGATGCCACATGACGTAAATATATAAGATTTTCTCAAGCTTCCGGCCAATTTTATTTGCGATAATCTTCTGTACCCTTAGCACGAACAGCTATCGAAAAAAATAACGCGCGTAAAATCATTCGATAGTGCAATTATGTTTAAAAAATTAATACAGCGCCATCTATCGCCGAATAGCGAAATTAAATTTTCCATAGAGAATTCTCTATCGAGTAATTTTACGCGCGTCATTTTTCTCGATAGCTGTTCGTGCTAAGGGTACTGATCCTCGCTCAGCACAACTTTTCCGACCGTGTGCCATGCATTTCATCATGATGTCATATGACGTAGGCAACACTGTCGTGGGCTCACGGACTACATGGCCTGTAAGTATATCCTTACAGGATGACATCTGTACCCTTAGCACGAACAGCTATCGAGAAAAATAACGCGCGTAATATTACTCGATAGAGAATTCTCTATGGAAAATTTAATTTCGCTATTCGGCGGTAGATGGCGCTGTACTAATTTTTCATACAAAATTGCACTATCGAATGATTTTACGCGCGTTATTTTTTTCGATAGCTGTTCGTGCTAAGGGTACTGTACCCTTAGCACGAACAACTATCGAAAAAAATAACGTGCGTAAAAGTACTCTATAGAGAATTCTCTATAGAAAATTTAATTCCGCTATTCGGCGGTAGATGGCGTTGTACAAATTTTTCATACAAAATTTCACTATCGAATGATTTTACGCGCGTTATTTTTCTCGATAGCTGTTCGTGCTATGGGTACAGTACCCTTAGCACGAACAGCTATCGAGAAAAAAAAACGTGCTTAAAATTACTCGATAGAGAATTATCTATGGAAATTTTCATTTTGGCGGTAGATGGCGTTGTACAAATTTCCCATGCAAAATTGCACTAGGTATCGAATGATTTTACGCGCGCGTTATTTTTTTCGATAGCTGTTCGTGCTAAGGGTACAGATGTCATCCTGTAAGGATATACTTACAGGCCATGTAGTCCGTGAGCCCACGACAGTGTTGCCTACGTCATATGACATCATGATGAAATGCATGGCACACGGTCGGAAAAGTTGTGCTGAGCGAGGATCAGAAGATTATCGCAAATAAAATTGGCCGGAAGCTTGAAAAATCTTATATATTTACGTCGCGCGTAAAAACATTCGATAGAGTAATTTTGAATGGGAAATTTTACAGCGCCATCTACCGCCGAGTAGCGAAATGAAATTTTCCATAGATTATTACTCTATATCGAGTACTTTTACGCGCGTTTTTTTTTCTCGATAGATGTTCGTGCGAGGGGTAGCACGAACATCTGTCGAGAAAAAAAACGCGCGTGAACGTTAAGGCTGGTTTACATTATCTTAGCTATTAGTAGAGAGTAGACGTACAGTGCCTGGTGTATTTGACTGATCCCAGGTTCGAATCCTGGAAGTAATCATTATGTAAAGGTGCAAAGCAATGCATGCTGAACAGCCTAGCTGATTCCTCTCTACGCATCGGTCTTCAGATGAACTTGGACAAAACCAAAGTTATGTCAACGAACATGTAATTCCAGGACCGATTGCAGTACAAGGTAGTCCTCTCGAAGTTGTTACGAAATATGTCTACCTCGGGCAAAAATTGCAATAGGGTAGAAACAACTTCGAGAGAGAGGCCAACAGAAGGATACAGCTGGGCTGGGCAGCATATGGGAAACTTCGTCGAGTCTTTGAGTCGCTTATTCCACAGAGACTAAAGACAAAAATCTTTAACCAGTGCGTCCTGCCTGTCATGAGGTCATGACATACGGAGCCGAAACGTGAACACTCACTGTAGGGCTGGTTCACAAAATTTAAAGTCACGCAGCGAGCTATGGAAAGGGCTATGCTCGGAGTTTCTCTGAGAGATCAGCCCCCCTAGCCAAAGTAACATTTGCAAATTTTCGCTAACGCTTCGCTTCGAAACTTGTATGGATTTGACGTTTTAAAATTCGATTGTTAACGAAACCTTATGTCAATCCCATACATGTTTCGAAAACGAAGCGATAACGAAGATTAGCGAATGTTACTTTGGCTAGGCCCTCAGTTTATTCACGATTGTCGGAAATCTACTCGAAAGCATTCGATTCGAATCCGTATCCTCCGATATTACAGAAATATAGCTATTCTTAATTACATTCGACTGGCATTAGATAGATCCATTTCCGACGTGAAAACGCAATGCATTTAAAAAGTTTGGTAGGATAAGGTAGAAAATAAGATTGAAGACTATAGACTTTCCGATTCGATTCGGAAAGTTGATTTCCGACAATCGTGAATAACCCCCCGGGTCCGGAACGAGGTGATCCGACAGAGAACTAAAGTCATCGACATAGCCCACCGGATTAGCAAGCTGAAGTGGCAGTGGGCCGGCCATATTAGCCGTAGAACCGATGGCCGCTGGGGCAGACGAGATCTTGAGTGGAGACCGCGTATGGGCAAACGTAGTGTGGGACGCCCTCAGACAGGGTGGAGCGACGATCTTCGCAAGGTGGCTGGCATAAACTGGATGAGTATAGCCGCGGATCGTGCTCAGTGGCGTGCACTCGGAAAGGCCTATGTTCAGCAGTGGACGATGATAGGCTGATGATGATGATGATGAAAGGTGCAAGTTGAAGGCACGCGACATGAAGCCGCGACGTGTCGCCGCCTCATGTCGTGGCGACTACTGGTTTGTATGTGTTTCTTTGAAATACCTTCCGAAGCGCGCGACATGAAGCCGCGACGACGTGAGGTCGCGACGTATCACCCAACCGCACATCAGTAGTGCTGCTGAAGTTGCAGCTACAATACGTTGAATTTGCAAAAAAAGCGATTCGAAGATAAACTGATCAATCTCATGGCCCAATATCCCGCACTATACGTTGCATCTCACAAAAACTATATGAACAGTGTTATAAAAGATAATATTTGGAAAAAAATAGGACTGCTGCTGCGGTGTGCGGTCGGGTTCGAATTCATGACCGCAGCGACATGAGGCGGCGACACGTCGCGGCTTCGTTTCGCGTGATCGCGTGTCGCGTGCCTCCAACTTGCACCTTAAAGGTTGCACCACAAAGTTGTCTGTAATTGCTGCAATATGTAAGAACAAGAAGTGTATTGAAAATATTTAACCTTCTCTAGATTTATGTGACCCTGGTACTTAACATTAATAGTAGTTTGTTACACAAGGGACGTAAGTGAGCTATTACAGAACAAGATCCAATTTGGCGCTAATGGATCGAGTGCACCCGAGATATTTAGACGCCCGAGCGAGCGAAGCGAGCGAGGGCGAATATAGTTCGAGGGTGTAATAGCTACTTACAACCGAGGTAAGCATACTACTTTACATCATTCATGCGAGGTAAATTTAATAAAAAAAAAAAAATAATAAATAAAAAAAAAAAATAAAAAAAAAAAAATAAAAAAAAAATCAAAATCAAAATCGAAAATCAAAATCAAAATCAAAGTCAAAATCAAAATCAAAATCAAAATCCAAGGAGTTTTGCATAGCTTGAACGGAAATGAAATGCCGCCATATTTATTGTTTTTTTTTTCAGTAAAAGTTTCCACAGTTTATAATATAAGAAAAGAGATTGGTTCACTAAGGAGTTTGACATAGCTTGAATTGTAAAGTTACTTTACAGTTAAAGCATTCACCCATGCTTGAATTGTAAAGTGATTTGAAAATGGAACGTTCTATCTAAACAATGCAATGTGTTGCACATGCCAACTTACACGGCCTCTTACTATACTAGTAAATCCTAGTTGCCGAGCAGTATGATGTAAAAAATATTATTTACTTACCATATCTTTACTTCATGGTATTTAAAATTATAACGGGTGGCGCAAAAGTAAAGACCCTATTTGGTTCAGCTATAACATTTTTTCTAAATTAGAAAACTAGATTTAGGTTTTTTTAAATGTATATTTGTACCATTAAATTTCGTACCATTAGGATTTAAAGATGATGTCTTTTAAATGGTGACCTCCAGAGTTGATACACATTTGAGCCCTATTTATGACATTTTGCATAACTTGCCGTAACGTTGCGATATGTTCGTTATTTCTTGACGAATGTTTTCTTTTAGAGCTGCGAGAGTCTGTGGCTTGTTCACATACACCCGAGATTTCAAAAAACCCCAAAGAAAGAAGTCTGGACTGGTCAGATCGGGTGATCTTGCAGGCCAAGGCAAATCGCCAAAACGAGAGATAACTCGGCCTGGAAAAGCGTCCCTCACTAAATCCATATTTATTCCACGTTCTTGGGGAGTAAAACGGTCCATGTTTATTTTCAGTGTATTTTATATTTGTTCACTACACAATTTTCAACAACAGAATGACAGAAAATGTCATATAAAAAAAATAAAAGTATTTTCTTTAGTGCCAGTACTTTTGCGCCACCCGTTATAAAAAACCTTCTCTAGAATTATGTGACCCTTGTACTAAAATTTAAAAAAATATTATTTACTTACCATACTTTTTACTTCCAGGGTAGTAGGTATTAAAATTATATAAAAGTTAACCTTCTCGAGATTTATGTGATCCTGGTACTTTTTCTTTATCTGCGGGGGTTATCGATACATTTAAAACTCTATTCACTGACTGACTGATTTGTTGGGATAGGCGTAGAGCCCTAACGGCTGAAGGTAGACACCATTTTTGGAGGGTAGATACTTTTCATGATGTAGACAAGCACTAAGAAAGGATTTTGGGAAATTCCCGTTATACAGGGTGCTACAGGCTGTTCCAGTTTGTGTGGAGATTTGTATAGGGCTGAAGGTAGAGATAGAGACACCATTTTTGGAGGGAAGATACCTTTCTTTCATGGTGTGTATGTAAGACTAAGAAAGGGTTTTGGAAAATTCCCGTTATACAGGGTGCTACAGGGTGTTTAGTTTGTATGGGAATTTGTATAGGGCTGAAGGTAGAGACACTGTTTGAAGGGTAAATACCTTTATGGTGTAGGTGAGAACTAAGGTAATGGGAAAATTCCCCTTATATAGGGTGCTACAGGGTGTTCCAGTTTGTATGGAGATTTTGTATAGGGCTGAAAGTAGAGACACCATTTTGGAGGGTAGATACCTTTCATGGTGTGAGTGAGCACTAAGAAAGGTTTTCGGAAAATTCCCGTTATACAGGGTGTTTTAGTTGGCAGAGAAAACATGTATAGGGCTGAAGGGAGAGGCACCATGTTTGGAGGGTAGATACCTTTCATGGTGTAGGTGAGCACATAGAAAGGGTTTTGGAAAATTCCCGTTATATGCTACAGAGTGTTCCAGTTTGTACATGAGTTTTTATGGGAAAATTTAAATGTGTGAAATAAGGTCTACTGATGAATACCTACGTATTTATCAGTAGATATTGGTAATCAGTGACTTTCAAAATAAATACACATCTTAATCACGCGAACGAAGTCGCGGGCAAAAGCTAGTCTCCTATAAATTAGTAACCACTAGAAAAACAATGTATAAAAATCATTTAGCTGTTCCGTTAGGAACTTCAAATGAAATGTCAACAAATAGTTGATTTGATAAGAATAAAGTCGCATACATGATCAATCGGCACAACTAAGTTGATCAATTTAGTTGATCGGAATGGAAAAAACGTGCCTGACTACAGCTGGGCCCCAAAAAAAGTTGGAAATCTTACTTTTTGACTATGCCATGATGAAGACGATAGTTTGTCGGAATTTGTCGCCAAAAACCAGAATTTTTCGGGCTTGCGTTTAGGAGATACGTGTGGCGCAGCTGTAGCGACGTCTCTACAGCTGAGCCACACAGATCTCGAAAACGGAAGGTCGTAGTGAAAATCTGATTACTCGTGTGTTGTCGGAATTTGTTGCACAAAAACCAGAGTTTGTCGGTCTTGCGTTTAGGAGATATGTGAGGCGCAGGCGCAGCTGTAGAGACGTCTCTACAGCTGCGCCACACGTATCTCCTAAACGCAAGCCCGACAAATTCTGGTTTTTGGCGACAAATTCCGACAAACTATCGTCTTCATCATGGCATAGTCAAAAAGTCAGATTTCCAACTTTTTTTTTGTGGCCCAGCTGTAGTCCGGAACTACATTCAAGTCTAAAAATATGTATACAGTTTAGACTTTACCTTTGTGACTTAATTGGAGTTCTCATTTGTTATTGATTTCTCTTCAGTAGAGTAAAAGCTTTAGAGAGACAAAATTCTAAACTGTTCACATATTTATTATAGACGTGACTGTACCTTGCTTGTTGTTAAAATAATTTAAAGATATCGCTTTGCTAAATATAATTTATTCAATTTATTTGTACAAAAATATACAATCTTTATTATGTCAGTCTAAATTACATTATAAATATGTTTACACACAAACTAATGTCCTGTCTTACCAATAAATAAAAAACATCGAAATTATTAAAGCATTTCTTTGACACAAATAGATTAGGTTAGGTAGGTAATATGTTTTCATCCCTTCTATTCGAAAAATGATGATTTGTTCCTATATAAGTGGGAACAAAATAGCTCTTTTCTGGTAAGAACTTTTTAGTGGGAGGAAAAGTGATTTGAATTTAGAACATGTATCTTTCAAAGAATTGGTATGTATTGACTGGCTGTATAGACGGCGCGGAGACTAAAAAAAACATAAGCGCGCGAATTAAGTCTGTGTTCTTGTAATTAGTACATACTTACGTACTTAGTACAATAACTTTTGAAAATTCCGCTAGTGTATCAAACGTAACTATAAATTTGTAATTATTTTTACTTTTCACGTGTCTTTTTTAAATAAAGAACATTTTCAATAATTACATAAACACAGTCTCCTATTTATTTTCTCATAGAAAGGGGATGAAAAGTAGAGTATATGACTCGGGCGCAAACTATTTTTGGCGAGGGCGACATACTTTGAATCCCTCGCTACGTTCAGGATTCTACTGAAGAATCCCTCGCTACGCTCGGGATTCTACTCTAGAATCCCTCACTTCGCTCTGGATTCAAAAAAGCGCCCTCGCCGTAAAAATATTATTTTGCTCCCTTGTAATACAATCTACTATTACCATATATTCATTATTGAATACAAAAAGTTATTTGTCATTAATTTTGTTTTTGTATGGCAACACTCTTGTTTGCAAAAACCGTTGCTTATTAAACATAATTTTAGTTTAGTAGTTTCAGAACTTTTATGTGTTGTAGTTTGGTCAACGAAAGATGCGTCTCGGTTGGAAATGGAACTAATTTATCGTCTTAATTTAAAGTTCAGTGTCCAATAACTTAACCTCTAAACGCTAATTTAACAGGGAAAGTGGCGCCTCCATTTCCGGTTCATCTTTCGTTGACCAAACTCTAATTGTGGCGTCACTCAATCATAATTCATTTTAATTATTATATGACTACATACAAATGATTTATATTATAAATCATACATTTGATCATTCATCAAATATATGAGGTCCTTCTTAAATAGTGCACATAATTTTAAGGGGTCAATGTACTCATGCATACAAACAACTTTTACTATGGTACCAACATTGAAATCGCGAAAAAAAATCAGAGAAAAAATCAGTTCCATAGAAAATTTAAAATCGAATAGATCAAAATGTATGGAACAGCTGATATTTTTTCCGATTTTAATGTTGGTACCATAGTAAAAGTTGTTTGTATATATGAGTACATTGACTCCTTAAAATTATGTGCACTATTTAAGAAGGACCTTATATATTTTTTACATTTACACAATAATCACCAAAATAATATATTGTACCCAGTACAATGTCTAAAATTATATTTACAATTACTAATAAATCAGTCTACTGACAATAGGTTATACAGGGAATTTCGAAATAGCCTTATAAAACCGAATTTAGTAGATAGGGAACATCAAACTGAACTACATTTACTATAGGGCCAGCTCTGAAATCGCGAAAAAAATACAGCTGTTTCATACATTCTAATATTTTCGTTATTAATTTTTGTATGAAACCTCTGTTCAGTTTGATGGTCCCTGTCCCATATTCGGTTTTATAAGGCTATTTCCAAACTACTTGTATAATATATCATTACCTTATCAAAATATAAGTAATTAAAAAGAAATACTTACCTTCAAAAATATATGTGTCTAAAACTTAGAAGTCGAGTCTAAAATTGAAAAAATACACTTAGGAAAACAAAATTTAGAGATACTTAGGCAAAAAATACTTTGCAACGTCAATATATCAACGTTTATTTTGAGATACTCATTCGATTTTGTTAGTTAATTGAAGAGTTATCACAACTTTTAACTGAGTATTTAAAAATATTATAAAAGAAGTTAAAATCTCTAGTCAAATAAAATATTGTATAAAACAAGAAAGTATAGAAACTATTGTAGGCCTCATATTTTAGTGGATTTTACATTCTGAATTTTTTTGATTATCTTATCAATACCTTAATAAAAGGTAAATAACTAGGATACCTACCTTCACAACATTGGGTACTAAAACGTACCAAGTTTAAGAAATTTGGAAAATAAATATCAAATACCAATTTTTTTCTTAGCTGAAAACTGTTCTCCTAGCATTTTCATTACTTGAGCGTGGGTTCTGCCACTTTTAAGGGTTCCGTAGTTTTCTTTGACGTAAAGAGCAAAGTCGTTCATTTCTCCCTTGCGAGCGGGAGTAGATATAATGGCGCCATCTTTAGTTTTTTTGTTGAGTTGTAACTCGAAGGTGCCTCGGCAGTAACCGCAGGCTTTCTTGGTAATGTCTATGGATTTGGAATGGCGAGGTATGCTGGAAATAAAGAAAATGAATTAACTACCCATTTCTTTTAGTAAGTATTTTTATCCAGTTCAACTTGGTTGCTTGGAAGAAATGCTTTTTAGCGATAAGGCCGACAATTGTTCTTCTTTTGTATGTTTCTATGTATTACTAAGGTAGACAATAAAGATATTGGACATTTCATATTGCTCCAATACCAAAGTAGCTAAATCACTTGCGTTATAGAAATCAGAGACAACGGTGGTATCACAAACACCCAGACATGAGCCAATATAGAAAAGTTCATTATCTACATAGACCCAGCCGGGGATCGAACCCGAGACCTTAGAGACGACGTCATGAAAACCGGTGTACAAACCCTTGACTACGGTGGTAGTCAATAAATAGTTGAAAAATTACGAATGGGCTATATTGTGACAGCTCAAAAAAAATAGTCCAAAAAATGTCGGTAGATGGCGTATAAAAGCCAAGCGGTAAAGTTAAACCCCCTTCACACAGAGCAATTTATCGCATGCAATTTTTTAAAATTTCAACCGCAAATGCTGTGGGTACCCTTCCGTCTTGGAGAATGATAAACGAGGCGACTTTCATAAAACGCCATCTCTCGAAAAAATTTTCTTCTTTTTACTTAAAGCTCCGGCCAAACTGACGCGATTCGCTCGCGCGGCAGGGACGCGAATACTACGCGATTCGCTCGCTCGCTTAGCCGTTGAAACTGAGGCGAATCGCACGCGTCAAACATTGGGCGCATTCTGCCAGACAAATCTTTGAGTCATCGATCGCCATCACCACAAAGTAATTTTTATTTTAACTATGGAAAGTAATTTGTATAGAATTTTCAATATTTTATTATCCAAGGTTAAAATTTACTCTATGGCGATCGATCACGTTAAATACCACACACAAAGTGTAAAATAATCACACAGTTGGACCACAGTATTTACCATGCCGGTAGGTAGACGTCGCCTGTGATGTTTGGAACGAGACTGTGAACTGCAACCAGTCGCTAGGTGGTTCTAATCAGACCGCCGAATGTCACGCTCTAATGTTTGGAACGCGCCGTTAGATCTTTGGTTGCACTTGGAGCATATAGGTTCCTGAACGCAACCCTATCGCGCGATTCGCTGCAACTCGTGCGACTATTAGCGCCAATGTGAACACGCCCGTACAAGTTAGCTGACGCAATCGGCGCGAGCGAATCGCGCCGCGAATTTCGCGCGGAATTCGCCTCAGTTTGTCCGGAGCTCAAAGTGTAGTCAAAGATTGTTGGAGTATCCCTGATATACAGGGTTATTTGTAAAACACCAACAGCCTCACAGGAGTAGATTACTAACCTTAAATCATAATCAACGTTATTTCTACTTTTCCGAAACAAGAAAAACAACAACTTTCTATACAAAAGTCCGAACAGCCAATCGAGTTTTGTAGGAAAGTCAATTACACTGGCCTGCAAAACTAAGTACTACAGAGGCCTATTTTCATACAAACGAGGTAACTTTGAAGCTTTGGTTCTTCGCCTAGGCACAGAATACATAATAGTACAAGTACAGAAGATCCACTCCGCAAAGTCATTTAAATAAATAACGATTCTATTCCATACCCAATAAAGTGCAATTCAGGTTACACGCCTCTCTCTTGCCTACAGTTATATTCACCTAGAAGTTGCCTCTCTTTCTATCGCGTAGCTCTTATCTCTTCTAACGACTTCAGGGTTTCTTCTTTTAAATAATAATTAAATAACTGGTAGTTAATTTATTACAAGTTATGTGTTTGTGAAATAATGTGTAGTTAAATACGTTTAAAAAAAACATAGGCTAAGTACAGTCAACGCCACATCAGACTATACATACTGGCTTTAAAGCAATTGGCTTTATTACGAAATGAAATTGTAATTATAATTATTTTATTTCGAAAGTAAGTAGGTAAGTAAGTACCTACCTAATCGATAAATTATTATTTCAATAAATAGTTGGGCGAAGATTGTTTAGCAATAAGAATAAACGGATACTAGTTACTAACTAGGTACCTAGTATAGTAGACAAGCACTTCTTACGTTTTTATGTCGTTTGGAACTTTTGGAAGAGTGAAAAACGTGAGGTTCGGATCCTTTTTATTCGTATTAAGGCATACTATCGAAATCAAACTGCTAATGTGCGACCCAGCCGGCACGCGTTAGCCCTCTGAAATTAGTCCGTCCGGACGGACCCGCTACCTACTTGTAGCTTTGTACCTAAAGCGCGGAGTGCGCCTAGCCTGGCCTAGGATTAAACGGGGTGTGATTTGATGATGGCCATCCAAGGAGTGAATGGAGAAGATTCAGATCCCCATCATACACACCCAATTGATCTGATCAGCATTCTAAGAGCTGTAAGGATCATAGTTATCAGTTACAGCATTTCCATACATTTTAATGCTATTTTCGTGGTTTTTTTAAACATATCCAAACAGCTCTTAGAATGCTGATCAGATCAATTGGTTGTGTATGGGGATCTGAATCTTCTCCATTCACTCCTTGGATGGCCATCATCAAATCACACCCCGTTTAATCCTAGGCGGAGAACCAAAGCTTCAAAGTTACCTCGTTTGTATGAAAATAGGCCTCTGTAGTACTTAGTTTTGCAGGCCAGTGTATTTTACGTTTTTCGGAAAGTTGTAGAACAAACGTTGTTATGATGTTAGTAACTACTCCTGTGAGGTTATTGGTGTTTTACAAATAACCCTGTATATCAGGGATACCCCAACAATTTTTGACTAAACTTTCGATTGAAAGTTTGTGATTAAATTGTTTTTATTATTATTATACAGGTAATATCCTTATAAACCCAAATATGGTAGATAGGGACCATCAAACTGAACGACTTTTACTATGGGACAAACTCTGAAATCGCAAAAAAAAATCTGCTGTTTCATACATTTTGATATTTTCGTTTTTATTTTTTGTATGAAACAGCGGATTTTTTTTCGCGATTTCAGAGTTGGTCCCCCAGTTGCGCGTCGCAGCGCAGAGCGAGTGCACGCATCCGTTTCAACGCGGAATTATGTGCAAATATTTTGCGTCTACCTTCGGCGAGCGACAAAAATGAGTAAAAAGTTAAATTCAGTTAATGATGAGTTATTAAGTGTTAATAGTGTTGAGGAAAGTTTACGCGAGTGTGAGCAACAAGTTGTCGAAGAGTTTGAATGGGACTATCATGGTTTGGAACAGCAAAGGTTGGCGGAGAAAAGATTACGACAAGAAAGTGGAGAGAGTGGAGAAATTGTAGGGGATGAAGAGGATGATTTCACTACTATACGTAGGAAGCCAAAAAGATTAGCGAGAAGTTTCTCACAGAATACACAAAACGAAAGGAATAATAGTGTACAAGATCAGAATAAGTATGAGGTATGTGTATCAGGCAAAGAGCCATTACCGAAACAATTCGGCTTAGCCAAATTGTTAAAATCTGAAAATATTTGTAATGTAATTAACATCAAATACAAAAGTCCTTACCGAGTTTTGTTAGTATTTGACAACAGAATGGATGCCGAGAAATTAATATCTAACATTAAGTTTAAAGAGTTACAGTATAGATGCCAAATGACTTATGAAAATACTTTTAGTTACGGGGTTATAAAGGACGTTGATTTAGAACTAAACGAAAAAGAAATTTTAGAGACGCTGGAATGCAATTTAGAAATTATCTCCGCAAAAAGGTTAAAGCGATTAGCTGAGGGTGAATGGGTAATAAGTGAATCAGTACGCCTATGTTTCAAAGGGTCCACCTTACCTCCATACGTCACTGGGTATGGTTGTAGGTTTAAGGTGGGTCAGTACAAATTTCCAGTCACTCAGTGTTCTGGCTGTTGGAGATTCGGCCACCTCGTACGTTTTTGTCCTACCAAGAAAATAAGATGCCCGAAGTGTGGGGAAGACCATACAAATTGTGAGATAGATCATTACACATGTATCAACTGCAAAGGCCCCCATATGGCGTTAAACAAATCCTGTCCTATTTTTTTGAAAGAAAAAGCCATTCGTGATATTATGTATAATGATAATTGCACATACAAGCAAGCCTTACGAAAATACTTAAATCAAGTTGGTGAAAAAAAGGAGCAAGAACCAATACAAATGACAATTCCCTTTTCCGACTCCGTACAAAACAACAGTTTACGACGAAAAACTTACAAGGATGCGTTAATTTCAGAAACTGTCACATACACAGAGAATTTAGAGTCACAAAGTGAACGGGAAAGCGAAAGTAATCAGACCGTGACCAGCGGAAATTATACAAAAAAGGAAAAGAAAAAGAAAAACAGAGTAAGCCACCAACCTATAGCGCAAGAGGATCTAACCTACTCGGAAAACAGTCAAAGCACGGACCAAAAGAAGAATGATGACAAAAGGCACAATTTTAAAATTTTATTACGAAGACTTAGACAAACTTTAGTAGAAAATATTAGTCTAGAAGATAAGATATCGTCAGTGGTGAGAATAGTAATAGAGGAATGCAAGTTAATTTTCGTTAATTTATTTAAAGAGGGTGAATGGTTAAAGACTATATTTAATTATCTTCTTAATGGATAGGAGTCATGATAAGGATTATGTTTTAAATATCGTTCAGTGGAACGCACAGAGCTTGAAGCCTAAATTGATAGACTTTGAATGTCTTCTTACCCAGTTAAAAATTCATGTGGCTATCCTTAGTGAAACCTGGCTTGAACGTCAATCTCAACTTAATATAAGTGGTTACAATATATTTAGAAGTGATAGGTCTGACTCTTATGGCGGCGTTGCAATTGTAACTCATAAATCTCTTAAATGTTTATCATGCCCTTTTGTATGTCCTAACAGTGGCATAGAAATAGTACATGTTAAAGTCACAAATTGTAAAGACTTGCATAATATTGTGTCAATTTATTGCCCTTCAACTGTTCGCACATCACAATCGAATTGGGATAGTATCTTCAGTAAATTCTCTCATAAGACGCTGGTAGCAGGGGACTTTAACGGTCACCACACAAATTGGTCGTTCAAGAATGATACAAGAGGGGTGCAGCTCTTAGATTCCTCACTCGAATGCGGATACTTTGCACTTAACGATGGAAGTCCTACAAGAATTAAGCTAGTAGATGGAATCTTACAAAAGTCGGCACCAGATATTTCCTTCATTACATCAGACATAGCAGTTAAATGTCAATGGTCAGTTACTAATGAAAGCTTTGGAAGTGACCATCTTGTTATAGTTATTCGACTAAATTATACTCAAAAACAACTCTATACAAAGAAACTCAATCTTAAGCTGGCCGACTGGAACAAGTATAGAGGATTACTGAAATTGTCACTTGCAAAATCCACAGGTATACTAGAACTTCAACAAAAATATGACTTTTTGACCAATCAGATAAACAGCGCGGCATCTAACTCTATTCCCGTTATAAAAAAATTAATAACCCCACAGTTAACTTCACTCCTAAAAACTATTGGAACCCGTGTATATCCAAAGCCATAGCACAACGAAGACTAGCTTTGAGTCAATTTAGAAAGAATCCTACTCCAAATAACTTGGATTTGTTAAATAAGGTGTCTTATGAGAGAAGCAAAATGTTGTGTTATCTGTTCTGTGGTACTATGAAAAAGAGTAATAAAAATCTCTCTCTGGTTGACAGACACTTAGAGCCAAATTCACCATTGATTTTAAACGCGATCAAGATCACGTTTTACGTAATGTAGTTTAAGTGTCGAGTTTGATACCCCGTTCCCCGTTTATTCCAAAAATCAATTTCACCAGGTCATTAAAAAATTTAATCAAGATTTAATAAGGCATTGTTTATAACATAATTATAAATTTTTGTAACAAATTTTACTTTGTTGTTATGACAGTGACAGCCTTAAACTTGTTTTTTGACAAAGCGCGTTTAAAATCAATGGTGAAATTGGCTCTAAAAGTTGTATCATTTCATCTCAACAAATCTTAAATTATTTTGAAGATCACAACATGGCGCAGCCGTAAAAGTGAATATTAGAGACTTAAATTAAGCGCAAAGCATAATAAAGTATTAAGTTTAAGTTGAAACCCTTTGCAAGTAAAAAAAATATTTATTATTTTGTAATCTGTCAAAATGCCTGAAGACAAACTTGAACATAAGCCTGAACAGCAAGCTCGCATGCAAATGTTAGCCCTTCCTTCGCCATTTCACTGGGAAGGTAATTTATCTGATAATTGGATGTTTTTCAAACAGAAATTTGAAATATATTTATTGGCTTCTGGAAACTATAACGGGAATTCGGACATAAAAACGGCATTACTTCTGAGTGCCGTAGGTGATCGTGCGCTGAAGCTATACAACACATTTGTTTTTGAGAAACATTCTGATAAAAATGAATATACGATAGTTCTAAATAAATTTGATGAACATTTCTGTCCTGAAAAAAACATAACATATGAACGGTTCTTGTTTTTCACCCGAAATCAAAAGGAGGGCGAAACTTATGAAAGCTACGTTATGGAGTTGCGGGACCTGAGTGCGTCTTGTGAGTTTGGGTCTCTAACCGAAGATCTGATCAAAGACAGGTTGGTTTGCGGAATAACGGACATTGCTGTTAAAGATCGGCTTCTGCGAACAAGAAAACTAACACTTGGGTTGGCTCTGGAAATTTGTTGCACTTCTCAGCGAACAAAGCAGCAACTTGAAGCTATATCATTATCAGCTCCTACCTTGAAATCAGGTGCTCATGAATTTTTATCTCAGATTGATAAAATCAATCAAAGGAGTTCGAACACATTTAGCGAATCGAATAAGGAGAGTAGTTGTTTTCCAACTACGTCAAAAATGTCACGTCCAGATTTTAAACGTCATTTAATGTCAAAGCAGTCAAATGAGTCAAATAATAATAAACAATTTATTTGTAAGAGATGCGGATATTCTCATGAGCGATTAAAATGCCCGGCTTTTGGAAAAACTTGTCTCAAGTGTGGGAAACAAAATCATTTTTCTACGAAATGCAGAAGTGTAATGGAAGTACATAAGAATTATGAAGAAATGAATGAAATTGATACGCTTTTTCTAGGTGCGGTTTTCGTTAATTCGATCAACAATTTACGAGATTGGTCTATAACTTTAGGAGTAAATAATTTTCCTTTGCAGGTTAAAGTGGATACTGGCGCACAAGCTAATATTTTGTCAGAGGAAACATTGTGTACTTTAGGTTTGAACAAAAATAATTTGCTACCAGTTAAGACAAAATTAACTACATACACTGGTGAATGTATTCCATGTTTAGGAATTTCAATGATTTCATGTAAGTATAATGGCAAAATATTCAACCTTAACTTTTATGTTGTATCTGGACACTATACTAATATACTTGGCTTAAAATCAGCCATTGATATGCAACTTGTAATGCCGCGGCGTGAGGTATGTAAAATCACAGACTTTTTTCATGAATATCGTGATATTTTTGAAGGGTTAGGTTGCATGAAAGGAGAGTATGATATTAAAATCAAGGAAAATGCTGTACCTGTCATTCACGCCTGCAGGAAAGTGCCCCTAGCAGTACTGCCCCGTTTAAAAGAGAAACTAATGGAAATGGTAAAACAAAATGTCATCGTTAGGGTTACTCAACCAACCGAATGGGTAAATTCTCTAGTTATTGTATATAAGTCAAATGGTGATTTGAGATTATGTATAGATCCTAAAGATCTTAACCAGGTAATTATGAGACAGCACTTTAGTTTGCCGACTTTTGAGGAAATAACGGGTAAATTAAATGGTGCTACAGTTTTTAGCACGCTAGATGTTAAAAATGGGTTTTGGAACGTAAAGTTATCTGAAGCCAGCTCTGATTTATGCTGCTTTAACACTCCGTTTGGCAGATACAAATTTTTAAGAATGCCATTTGGGTTGTGTAGTGCTTCTGAAGTATTCCAGCAAAAGATGCGTGAAGTGTTAGAAAACTTAGAAGGAACTGAAGTTTTTATAGATGATATTTTGATTTGGGGAAAGTCTCAGTCTGAGCATGACAGTAGACTTATGTTAGTTTTGGAGAGGTTAAGGCAAGAAAACATTAAATTAAATAAAGACAAGTGTAAATTTAATTTAGAAAATGTAAAGTATCTTGGTCATATTATTAGTAAAGAGGGCTTGAAATTAGATGACGGGAAGATTAAATCAATTACTGCAATGAAAAGTCCACGAGATAGAAAGGAATTAGAAAGATTTCTAGGTGTTATCAATTACGTTTCAAAATTTATTCCTAATTTTGCCAATATAAGTTCTCCTTTGAGAAGTCTCTTGAAAAAAGATGTGGAATTTTCTTGGTTGGATATTCATGAAAAAGTATTTCAAGACTTGAAAAGAAGTCTGGCTGCAGAGCCAGTGCTTCAGTTTTTTAATGAAAATATTCCAGTCACAGTCTCCGTAGATGCTTCAAAGGATGGTCTTGGAGCTGTTCTTTTGCAGAACAATTTACCTGTTGCTTATGCTTCCAAAGCTTTAAATGATTGTCAAAAAAGGTATGCTCAAATAGAAAAAGAGCTGCTTGCTATCTTATTTGGCTGTGAAAGATTCAATCAATTCATATTTGGTAGGAAGGTAACTATTGAAACAGATCATGCTCCCTTGATTTCAATTGTAAAAAAACCATTAAATTCATGCACTCCACGCATCCAACGAATGTTGCTCAAATTGCTTAAATATAATTTCGAGCTAGTTTATAAACGAGGCCAGGAATTATATTTGGCTGATACTTTATCAAGGTCATTTGATGATAGTGATTCTCTAGAAGTTGAATTAGATAGTGAAGAAATTGAAGCACAGATCAATTTTGTTGTTAATAATATTAATGCGACATCTTCGCAATTAAATAATGTTAAGGAATGTATCATTCGGGACGATGAGTTAGTACTTGTTAGAAAATTCATAGTTGAAGGCTGGCCAACTCATAGAAACTTACTGCCACAATTAGTGAGGAAATATTGGTCAGTTAGAAATGATTTGACTTTGAAATCAGATATTATATTCAAAGGAGTGAGTATTGTAGTTCCGTTAGAGTTAAGGCAGGAGATGCTGCAGCGTTTGCATTTTCCACACATGGGTGTTACAAAAACATTGTTAAGAGCACGCGACTGTCTCTATTGGCCTGGCATACATAACGATATTTATAACATTGTTTCATCTTGTCAAACTTGTAAACTTTATAGTAATAACAATAAGCGAGAGACATTAATACCGCATGAGGTTCCAAATTTTGCATGGCAAAAAGTTGCAGCTGATTTATTTGAATTGAATGGAAAAATGTATTTATTGGTTGTTGACTATTTTTCTAAGTTTCCGGAACTATCACTACTAACTAGTACAACGAGTGAATCTGTGATCAACAATTTAAAACATATTTTTAGTCGTCATGGTATTCCAGAAGTAATTATTAGCGATGGAGGTCCACAATTCTCTAGTGAAAAGTTTGCATTGTTCTGTAGGCAGTGGAATTTTGAACATAAATTTTCTAGTCCGGAGTATCCACAATCAAACGGAATGGTGGAGAGAACAATTCAAACCATTAAAAATTTGCTTAGGAAAGCTATGCATGAAGGAAAGGATCTGTATTTAGCAATGTTAGAGTTTAGGAATACTCCGATTTCTCATGAAATCCCGTCACCTGCCCAGATATTTTACAGCAGGAAGTTGAGGGGTATTTTGCCATTATCTTTTGATAATTTACAGCCTAAAATTTTTAAGAACGTTAAATCAAATTTACAAAGAAGGCAGTTCAAAAGTAAGATTTATTTTGATTTGAATAAGAAGGATTTAAGGCCGTTACTAATAGGTGAAGAGGTATTATTTAAAGTTGGTAAGCAATGGAGAAAAGGTAAAGTTTTGTTGAATTTAGATAAGAGAACATATAAAATTGTTTCCAATGGTGCGCATTTTGTTCGTAACAGAATATTTATTAAGCCTTTAACTCTTGTTCCTTTTTATATTCCGGATGATAATATAGAAAGTCCTCGGGGTAATAACGATAATCCCAATGATACTGGTAGTGTTAGTGTTCCTTCACCAACGCAGCTTCGAAGTAATAGGAATTCTGAAGGGTTTTATGTAACATCATCAGGTCGTGTGAGTCGACCACCTGATCGTTTAGGTTATGAATTAATTATAATATTTTATTTTTATTTTTCTATGGAAGGAGAAAATGTTTGTTTGTTATTTAATTTTATGAGAGGAAAATGTTTATTTCTTTTGTTTGTTATTAAGAAGGAAGATGTTGTGTTATCTGTTCTGTGGTACTATGAAAAAGAGTAATAAAAATCTCTCTCTGGTTGACAGACACTAAAAGTTGTATCATTTCATCTCAACAAATCTTAAATTATTTTGAAGATCACAACACAAAATACTGTAGCTGGAGAAATTTCTGCGATACAATAGACAGCGTGACATCTAGTTCGGAAATGTGGAGGCGAATGCGTTGGTTGAAGGGTTATAAAGTAGGAAACCGCTCGATAGATGAAGGAAAGAAAAAAGAATTGCTGCGTAATTTGACGCCTGATTTTGTACCCATGGATAGTCTTACATTCCACTCAGTAAATACACAATTGGAATCGGTGTTTTCCATGCAAGAATTAGAGAATTGCCTGAAAAAGTCTGATACGAGCCCAGGCGAAGACAACATCTCATATTCTATGATATTCAATTTACCGGATAATGCTAAACGTTACCTTCTCGATGTCTACAATGAAATATATGTAACGGGCATTATACCCATTCAGTGGCGAAATATAGTCATATTACCTATACCGAAAAATAGCGACATTGGTCAGTCGGAGCTGAAACTTAGACCCATCTCTTTAATTTCATGTGTTTGTAAAATCTTCCACATAATGCTCATGAAACGTTTAGAATGGTATATTGAACGAAATGAAATAATATCTAGAGATACATTAGGTTTCAGACGTGGTCAGTCGTGTCTAGAGGCCCTGGCACGGCTAGTTTTACAAATACAACTGGGATTTTCGAACAGTATACCGACCACTGCTTGTTTTTTAGATATTGAAAACGCGTACAATAACGTCTTGGTTGAAAGGGTTGCCGGTATCTTAGACGAGATTGGAGCGGGTGCCACACTCTGTAAGTACATTTATTCTTTTCTTAAAGAAAGACACCTAAAGATTAAGTCGGAGTCGGCAGATAACGATGATCTCTGCAGATGGACGAATAGAGGAATAGCGCAGGGAGACCCAATCTCACCTTTATTATTTAACATTGTAACTCTTAAAGTCTGCGAAAAAATTCAAAACATTATGTTTTTACAGTATGCGGATGATTTTGTATTATATACTACTGATAAATTAAACGATAGTGAATTAAAACTTCAAATAGCTCTTGACTCACTATTAATTATTTTAAGAGATATTGGTCTAGAGTTGTCAACTGAAAAATCCAAAATTTGTGTGTTCAGCAGAAGTCATAAAAAACTTACAGTTAAATTAACAGTTCAGGGGAGACCTTTGGAATGTACAGATAATATTAAATACTTGGGTATGTGGCTTGATAGGTCGTTGCGCTGGTCAAAACATATAAATGAGACTTGTCAAAAGACTCTAAAATTTGTCAATCTAATTAAGGTGTTGGCGGGATCCCAATGGGGTGTGCACCCAGTACATCTCCGGCGCTTATACATTGCTCTCATAAGAAGCCGAATTGACTACGGCTCCTTTCTGTATGATTGCAGTGCGAAGACACACGTGTCTAAACTTGATAGGGTACAAAATCAGGCGTTAAGAGTCGTGGGTGGCTTCATTAGAAGTACTCCAATTCAGGCCATGGAGTGTGAGCTATGCATTCCACCGTTGGCTGTGCGAAGACTATTTTTATCCTTCAAACAGTGTTTGAAAGCTCAATCTTGTGTAGATAATCCAACATTGTCACTTTTAGAGAATCTGAGCACACTTTGCTCTAATAGGTACTGGCAGAATAAGAAAAAACCGCTTTTGGTATCAACATATAATAAAACAAAGGATGAGAATGTATACTCGAACTATCCATTAGCCATGTTTACCCTTTCTACATGGATCTCCAATTTCCAAGTGGGTCAATTTATAAAAACTGAGCTTGATTACGTGAAATTGCCAAAAAGGAATAACGAGATGAATGTATTGAGGAGTGACGTGTTACTGGAAATTGGAGATAAATACTGGAATTTTCATAAAGTATATACCGATGGATCAAAGTGTGCTCAGGGCTCGGGGGCGGCCTTTTTCGATGCCAATGGTAAAATTGGAAAGAGTTTTAATGTCTCAGCTTCAGTCTCAATTATGGTGTTGGAGCTTGTAGCTATTTTGGAAGCACTTCATTATATAAAAACTCAGTCATATCAAAATGTTGTAATCCTGACTGATAGTAAGAGCGCGTTACAACATATCGCTGGGTGCGCATCTGGGCACAGAGGCACTCCGTCAGCATATGCTATTCTTCAGGAGACTGAATTGCTGAACCAGGGAAACAGGGAGCTTATATTGCAGTGGATACCGTCACACATCGGTCTTTCCGGCAATGACGAAGCTGATAGGTTGGCCAGACATGGTGCTGCACAAGGACAACCGCTACAGGTTTCACCAAGCTATGAAGAGTTCCTTCCTAAATACAAAAAAGTCTGTCAAAAAAGTCTGTCATACTCAATGGAAAACTGATTTCGATGAAAGATCTAAATCCTCTGGTATCTGGTACAGAGTGATGCAGTCTGAGCCTCCACATATTCCTTGGTTCAGCAATATTCAGTTATGTAGGACTTTGATTGTAATTGCTCATAGACTGCGATCCGGACACATCCCACTGAACAGGTTTGGACATCTGATGAGAAAAGTTAGCTCTCCTAATTGCACTCTGTGTGAAAAAATAGAAGATGTCCAACATTTGTTGGTGGAGTGTGTCAGGAATCGAGCATTACGTGAGGAATTAGCCGCGAAGCTGAAAGTCAATCAGCTTGATGTTGGCGTGTTCCTGAGTGCGCTGTCGGACCCTACGTCTAAAGCAGCTGTGTTGACTTACAGGTTCGCAGCACATAGCATCAGTTTAAGGTCAAATACCTAATGTTAATTAGTATAATTATTTTAATTAATGTGCATATCCCCACATAAAATTATAGTTACGATGGGGCTGACATGTAACTTTTTTACAAAAGCTCCTTTAAAAATAAAGAGAAAAAAAAAAAAAAAAAAGAGTTGGTCCCATCAGTGGCGGATTTACAGGCTTGGCCGCCCTAGGCCGAATAGTACAAGCCGCCCCTTTCTCAGCTCCCATCATCCTCGGGTAGGGCGACCATCTATGTAAGAGAGGATGCCTGTCTAGGATGCACAAACTAATTTTTCTGAAAAATGTTTGTCTACGGTAAAAAAAACGGCCGACGGTTTTTATTCAGTTTCATCCGTTTATCTTGTAATCTTGCCTGTTTGTGGTAAAAATTTTTAGTCAGTTTCATCTACTACTCGTGTACTATTGTCTATTTATAGCAAAAAAAAAACGGCCGGCAGCGAGATTTTTAGTTAGTTTCATCCATTTATTTTTTAATCTTTCCTGTCTTCAGCAAAAAAATGCGATTTTTAGTCAGTTTCATCCATTATTATTGTAATCGCGAGATTGATAAATGCCTGTCTCAGCTTAGTGCCGGCCGCACGGCTGTCTAAAACGTAAAGTACTCAAATGCGACAAATTTTGGGTCGTTTCTTATTATCATCGGTGTATTTTTCGCTACGCTTGGCCGCCCCTTAAATCTGGCCGCTCTAGGCCCGGGCCTACTTGGCCTTAGGGCAAATCCGCCACTGGGTCCCATAGTAAAAGTTGTTCTATTTGATGGTCTTTATTTACCATATTCGGTTTTATAAGGCTTTTGATGAACAGCTTCGGTATCCAGATTGACGACTGGGAAAGGCGAGCAGACATGAGACCTGAATGGCGTCACGACATAGGAGTCGGGGTCTCCAAACACGACGAAGACTGGCTGGAGATCCTTAAGCAGAAAAGGCTTCGTCGCAACGCATCGCCTCCACCAGACTCACAGTACATCTGCAATCGATGTGGCAAGAAGTGCCGCGCCGCCATAGGGCTCCAGAGCCATCAGCGGAGCTGCGGTAACCCCTAAGACTAACACTGGCGCTGTGACAATCATCTGTAAAGATGCTGTGGCCAATGATGATGACCAAACACCTTGTAGTAATTCACTACTAGGTTGTTGGTGTTTTACAAATAACCCTGTATTTACCTGTATCCACATTTAGTGCACTTGTAGCAGTACTTGAAATGTATCTGCAAAGTATGGCATCTTGATATTTCACCCAGCTCAGGATACTTGCGTAATGCATGTGTAGCCCTGAAATTTATTTAGATTATTCAATAATAATGAATCAATTTATAACACTATAGTGTAACTTAACGTAATAAAAAAACCGGCCAAGTGCGAGTCGGACTAAGGGTTCCGTACCCAAAAACGACAAAAAAATCACTTTTGTTGTATGGGAGCCCCCTTAAAAATTAATTTTATTTTGTTTTTAGTATTTTTTGTTATAACGGCAACAGAAATACAACATAGCTGTGAAAATTTCAACTGTCTAGCTATCACGGTTCATGAGATGCAGCCTGGTGACAGACAGACGGACAGCGGAGTCTTAGTAATAGGGTCCCGTTTTTAGGGTTCCGTACCCAAAGGGTAAAAACGGGACCCTATTACCAAGCCTCCGCTGTCCGTCTCTGTCACCAGGCTGTATCTCATGAACCGTGACAGCTAGACAGTTGAAATTTTCACAGATCGTGTATTTCCATTGCTGTTATAACAATATATGCTAAAAACGGAATAAAATAAATATTTAAGGGGGGCTCCCACACAACAACCGTGATTTTTTTGCTGTTTTTTTTTGGTACGGTACCCTTCGTGCGCGAGCCAGACTCGCACTTGGTCGGTTTTTACCCTTTGGGTAGGGAACTCTAAAAACCGCTAATTAAAACGTTATCCAGATTTTGCTCTGATTGCTTATTTAGTTACGTAATATAATGTTAGCTGAATTTTATACTTAACTTGATTAACGGTAATCACCGATTAACCAAGTTTGCCATATAAAATTCAACATAATTTGCATTTCTTCATTATAATTATTCTTATTCATTATTATTTATTTTCATTTCAACATTAATTTGCATTGCATAATAATGCAATGCATTATAACTCTGCCAAAATAAAGAGAGAAACAAAAATGTGATAGTTTATAAGGCCTTTCCTTTATAGCTAAGCTAAACTATAATTCTAGTTGTAAAATATTATAGATATTACGATAGATGGCGCCATTCTCAAAGTTTATGTACTGCTCAAAAGAAAATAGGGGTCACCACTGGGCCACCTAAAGATTTTTTATACAAAAGAGCCAAAATCTGAAAGATATTTTTCTGATAAATTCGATCTGATATTATTTTAATTTGATATTATTCAAAAGCTGTAATAGTCAACTTGTTGACATTACTGTCGAATTTACTATATAATATCTCCTATTCGCCGTGTGTCAGTTAGAATAAAAAGAAATTGTAGTTTCATACGACATTACGCAAAAATTATCATTTTTTGTAACAAAATAGTCTTTATATCCTTGTAATAAGGTTCAAAATAGCTCATTCTTACCACTTCTTCCACAAAGGACCATGGCCTGCTTTCAGCTCTCCGTCGATGAGCCAAGTAGCGGCGTGGCACAGTTCGTGGATTAAAGTATCGCGCAGTCTTTGTGGGGTGTCCACTACCTGATAAAAATATCATGTGTTATAGAAAATTGATCTTAAAACGAAAGGAGTAAGCCTCATTTTACACCGAGGTGGAATGGAAGCGTCTGAAAATTAAGCGAAGCAATCATATTAGGGGTTTAAGTATGAAAATGCCGTGTATGGAGAATTTTAACGAATTTGTGTTTTCAATACTAACATTGTCTTAGTATTACCTACGTCATATGACATAACGATGAAATGCATGGCACACGGTCGGAAAAGTTGTGCTGAGCGAGGATCAGAAGATTATCGCAAATAAAATTGGCCGGAAGCTTGAGAAAATCTTCCACTTCCGGTCAAAATTTTAAGATTATATTTACGTCATGTGACATCAGTAAGAGACCCGTGTCATCATTTAGTTTTCAATCGTAGAGAGAGTAAACATAAGTCTGTCAGTTCTGAAATGGCCGGAATACCTTAATTTTTTTTTTTTTGTTTTTTAGTCATTTCAGAACTGACGACAATCAGGCAATTTCATACTTTAACCCCTATTATAATGTGTCTAAAGTCATTGTGTAAAGTATTTGGTGGTAAGGTAATAGTTCAATAATTAAACCAACTTACGGTTTGAGTGGTATATTGTCCTTACACACACACAAAATAAACAGTCACACAGAAGGAGTAAGAATCACGCACAAGCACAGAGACAGTTTAGATTGCAGAAGAAAGAAATTGAGAAACACAAATTACAGAAAGTAGAAAGCAGAAAACAGATAGCAGAAGGTATTAGCCGCGAACGATAGTAAACAAGCAGAGGCAAAGCGGCGAGCGGTTGGCGTCGTGGTATGGTCTCGACTGGCGTACGTGGTCGGTGCGCACGCGCTGCCCGGCTGATGCAATCGCAAGGTCCCGAAACAAAAGAACTAGTTTGGGATGCGCGTTTCCACTTTCGCCGTCCGGCTTGTACGCACGGCAAATGACGTGTAAATACATATGATTAATTTTAGTAAACTAAATAAATGTTATTGTAATACGTGTTTGTGTGTTTATATAAATATTTAATAATGTAAATATAATTTAGGATAGTATAAGATAAAATATAAATAATTGTAAATATAAAATATTTTTTGTAAAAGATTAATAAATGTAGGAAGGTCACCTACAAGTACAAGCAAACTAGACGAGCCAAATAACCCCGAATTCCCGAAAAAATATCCACTAAAAATAACAAAAAATGGCGGATTAGTAACTCGCATTAGCAATTTGCGGGGATTATACAGATACCGGTACGTAAATAGTAAAGACGAAGATAAGACAAAAAATGCGCAGTAGCTACAAACACTAAACTCGGAGCATCTTTTGTCTCATCTTTATCTTGCCAAGTTATGTACCAGCACACATGATTGATTTTCACTTATCAAAAACTCGCGATTTTTGACGATAGCTTATGAATGGAGGGCAATACATCCTTCTTGCAAAACTTAATGTTATGGCATTTGTATTTCGAATAAAATGTTACCAATAGCCAAGAAGCTTATACCCACAATGGAGATTGCACGCCTAGTATCATAGTGAAGATTGAAAAAAGACTCTTTAGTGACGTCACGACGTATTGCTATCTCTTTCTTTTCGTTTTACAATACGTTTTCGTTTCTCACGAACGAACGAACAACGAACACGTATTGTAACACTAAAGAAAGAGGTTCCAATAAGCCGTCACGTCACTCAAGGACATTTTTTCTATCTTCACTATGACACTGGCCGTGCAATCTCCATTGGAGGGAGGTATTAGCTTCTTGCCAATAGCACAGAATGAATACATAATAGTACAAGTCCAATAGCAATTTTCTTACCTTTGTAGATAATTTTATGCTTGATGTGCGCCTGCGATCACCTTTGGAATTCTTCAGTAACCTGTTTGTAGTTGTGCTGTAAAAATGATCAAGACTTAACTTATACTACTGTCTGATATGTAAAATGTAATAAAAATAAAAAAATAAAAAAAATATTAAAAACACGACTGCCCTGCCAAAAACGAACTAAAAAGTTAAACAACAAGTGTCATTGCAGTCGGGGGACCTTATTATGGAACAATTTTTGATCAAAGAGGTCCCCCGACTGCAAACTAAAAAGTTAAACAACAAGTGTCATACTTGTTGTTTAACTTTTTAGTTCGTTTTTGGCAGGGCAGTCGTGTTTTTAATATTTTTTAATTTATTTATTTTTATTTCACACATTTTAGTGACATATTATATAGTTTTGGAATGTGCTCATCAAGGCCTTTCATTTGATGGCCATCCTTACTAATATTATAAATGCGAAAGTCCGTTTGTTTGTTTGTTTGTTACGCCTTCACGTCTTAACTACTCAACCGATCATCATGAAACTTTACATACACGTTGCCAGGGGTACAGAGATGGACATAACCCGAATTCCTTTCATCCCGAAAAAAAGTATAGTTTCCGAGGGATACCAAAAAAACTTTCCACGCAGACGAAGTCGCGGGCGAAAGCTAGTATTGTAATAATAGAAGAAGAAATATTTTTTTCACATTTGAAAATGGCGTCGTACAGTCGCCATATTGATTTTTTTTTCTAAAAAAAAGTATAGCCAGTGTCACTCGGGAGGCTGTAAGGATTCTAACGATACCCCATTTATTCAAATCAGTTCAGGCATTTAGAAGTTATGGTGGAATAAAGAAACTCACATACCCACAAACATACATGAACCCTGAACACATATTTATTTATTTTTTATTTATTTATTTATTTATTAAGGCATACCAACTAAGTACAATTCGGAAATTAACTTAAAAACATATTAGACAAAATAGTCTCTTAAATTAGAAATTGTACCTAAATTACAGGTAAGCACAGCATTCACTTACAGGATTTTATAACAAACAGTTGATAACGAATTTGGAAAATAATGTTGCATGCAAAACACTTAAAGAATATACAGTACTTACACTAAAGGCTCTAAAATTCTTTTTTTAAACGACAGGTACCCATTGCTATTAATATCAATGTCTGGGTTAAGACGGAAAACATCGTTGTATGAATTTAATAGGGTATTTATAGGCGCATATCGCCCATATTTGTTTCTACTGAATTTCAATCGAAAGGGCTCAAAATTATGCAGTCTGGCGGACATGCGCGGCACATTGATACTCAAAAGTGAGAGAAGATATGGGCAGTCGACTGAATTATTCCAAAGCTTATAAAGAAATAGTAATCCTAATATATTTTTCCGCTCCTGCAAACTAGTCAACTTGAAATATTGCAATCTATCACTGTAATGTCTTATTGAGTAATATACATGTGCTACATAAGACAACCGTCGTAGAAACACTTTTTGAATTTTCTCTAGACGCTGAATACCATTCTGATAGTGAGGATACCATATTGCTGAGCAATAATCAACTTGGCTCCGTACCAGCGAAAAGTATAACGTAGTGAGAGCCGCTTGACATTTAAATTCTTTTGTATTGCGAAGAACAAATGCTAACATTCGCAAACTTTTGTTTAAGACACTATTAGACTGATCCGCGAAATTTAATTCTGTGTCCAAGATTACCCCAAGATCCTTAATATTGCTGACGGATTTCAATACTGAACCTTTGATATAATATGTAGTGTGAAACGAGTTCCTTTTTTTCCTAGTAAATTTAATATGGTAGCATTTACTTAAATTTAGTTCCATGTGGTTGATGTCACACCATTCGGCTACATTGGAAATGTCATCTTGCAGAAGATTTTGATCTGCACGGGATCCCACCACCCTAGAAACTTTTAAGTCGTCTGCATAAAGCATAAAGCATATACACTCTTTTTGCTTTGGGCAGTCGCGTAAAAAATGTAATCTATGTAAAATGATAGCTCAATCTTACCCCGCAGTACTCCTCAGCTTCGTATCCCACAATATAGGCATATCTTCTTCCAGAGCATTGGCGAACACTTCTTTGTTAAATTCCACGTAAAGTCTGCGCGAGAGCTGGTCGCGGAGATTCTTGTAATTGTCTATATATTGGAATGCTTCGGGGTGACATCTCCATGATGGGACATTATCTATGAATAGAAATTATATTTTAATTTATGTACATATAAAAAAGAGGAGCTCGATGGCGCAGTGGTTCAGCGCCTGCCCCGATGATTACGGAAGTTAAGCAACTTTCGCAAGGGTCGGTCATGGGATGGGTGACCAAAAATTTATTATGCCAAGCTCCTTGGTGAATCGTACTGCCTTTCGGTACTTTGAGCCGTTGGTCCCGGCCGCATTTGCAGTAATTAACACCCACCAATCCGCATTGGGCCAGCGTGGTGAGTTATGGTTATTGCCCACCCTCTTTATCTACCCATAAGGAAGACCTATGCCCTTAGCAGTGGGGACAGAAAAAGAATGGCTGATGATCACATATCAAAAATAGTATTTAATGCTTAAAAAATTTAAAATTTTATAAGTTACATATCAGTCAACATAATTTTTTAGTTTTTTTTTATTACTTCCTATTTAAAGAGACATTAAAATTAACCCACATCTGAAGAATGGAATAGCATTTCTTCATGCTCTATCCTTTACTGCCGCTCAGAAAAGCCATTTTGCTAAAACGCGTGATATGAGTATATGAGTCACGCTACTTTCTCGCAAGTTAACGAGAAATATGGGAAATTGTGCTGACAGATGTGGAGGCAACCCGAACTCTTAGTATCCATCAATATATTAAGGCCTAGATAGGCTTTCCAATCGAGGGAAACGTTTTCAAATTCATGCCTAAAGGTGCTTCTACTATACACAGTGCAAGTAGCCCGCGCAAGTTGAGCACTTGCGCAGGTTACATGCTCCATGGAAACACGTAAAGCGAGTCCAGCTCCATAGCATTGTACACCCACGCAAGTAACCCGCGCATCAACGTGCGCAAGCTACATGCACCGTGTAACCCTAAGACACAAGCGAAGAACTAACTGTAGGAGGCTATGCTATGACATTAATTGGCGATTTTCTGAGACCAAAAAAGAAAAAGGAATTAGTTCAAAAAATCTTGATAGGTGACGTTTTATGAAAGCCGAGCTGTAAAGTTAACCCCCTGCACACTAAGCAATTTATCGCATGCTATTTTTTGAAAACGTTGATCACAAATGCTGTAGGTACCCCTCCACCTTGGAGATTGATAAACGAGGCATAGAGCCAAAACGGTCTATCCCCATTGTCCTTCAACTTTCACAAAACGCCATCTATCGAATTTTTTTGAATTTTTTTTATTTTTTATTTGAGCTGTCAGAAAATTGCGCATAACATTTTTACAATCATTAAATTTATAATTTTTTCTTCTTACCAGCTAAAGATCCAACAAAAGTCAACCTTCTCACAGCACCATCATTCTTTGGAGAAACCGTAACATTTTCTATTTTCTTCGCCAAAATATTGACATCCCTTTCATATTCTTTATTCTTTGTGAATCCATCAACATCCTTATTCATAATCGCTACAAGTTCAGTTACAGATGTTTTGCTATTAAATTTAATTTTCTTCGTAGTACTATTAACATTTCTTTTAGCTACAGTCTTTGTTCTTGGTATATCAGGAGTATGCGGTACTTTTTCAGTGTACAATTTCTTTTTAGATTTCTTTTCTGTATCTCCAAAAATGCTAACATTTCGTTTGATATCAGAACTCGTTAAATAAAGTTCCTTGTTACGTTTTAAATCGTGTCGAATATTCTCTTTGTCACTTTCGTCATCGTCAAACAATTTCTTAGAGATACCGTCAAAGTTTTCATAATGTTTGGATAGCGTTTTGAATAGTTTAGGTATAGATTTCCACTGCTCTCCGTATAAGTCGTTTAAAAGCTTCTTTTGGGAGTGCTGTATCTTTTTTATTGAACATTCTTCTAGAGATTCATTGGCAACTTCTTTGGGCGTTGATGGTAGGTTCTCGTATCGTGGTGATGCACATATTATGTTTTGTGCCGGGGACCATCCCCCTATACTTGGTCTTGATTCCTTTTCTCTGATCGGTGAAGATTCTTCTATGGATTTATTTATTGAATACTGTAACAACATAGTTTAGTGATCAGCAGACAATATACAATTTGTTACAAAAAACCCCTAAAGCTGAATATACACTGGCCTGCAAAACTAAGTACTACAGAGGTCTATTTTCATACAAACGAGGTAACTTTGAAGCATTGGTTCTCCGCCCAGGCATAAACGTGGTGTGATCTGATGATGGCCATCCAGGGAGTGAATGGAGAAGATTCAGATCCCCATACACACCCAATTGATCTGATCAGCATTCTAAGAGCTGTAAGGATAAGAGTTATCAGTTACAGCATTTCCATACATTTTAATGCTATTTTCGTGGTTTTTTTAAACATATCCAAACAGCTCTTAGAATGCTGATCAGATCTATTGGGTGTGTATGGGGATCTGAATCTTCTCCATTCAATCCCTGGATGGCTATCATCAGATCACACCACGTTTAATCCTGGGCGGAGAACCAATGCTTCAAAGTTACCTCGTTTGTATGAAAATAGACCTCTGTAGTACTCAGTTACAGAGAGCGTCTTTAGTCTTTGGCCTCTCGTCTTGTCAAAAAGTGAAGTAAAATCACAGATTAAGTTAGGATGATTGAGTTAAAATGTTTTTTTTTTTGTTTTGTCTTTGTCCCATAAGGTGTAAAAGGCAGGTGGATTGTCCATTCAGCCGTTAATATTTTTTTTGTTTCTTGTGTTGATTGTTATGTTTAGATTTAAGTGTGTTTTTGGCATAGGGTTAATATACCTAACGGGTATATTAGCTTTATAGTTTTTGGTCATTGTTCCGTGACAACACCAAACCGGTTCCGACGGAAGATCAGCGTTGGGTTATAAACCTATCATTATGCTGAGTCGGGACCGATTTGGGACAAAACTAAGATAGCCACTGTTTATTTTATTTTAATTTTTATTTCTTAATGTATTCTTGTTTTGTCTCGAATAAATGTTTTTCTATTCTATTCTATTCTATTCTAGTTTTGCAGGCCAGTGTAGTAGATAGGGTATCATGCATTGCATACCGTCCAGGAAATTATTATAAACCCTGTAAACCACCACGTTTTTTTTTATATTTTTATAATAAACTGCATAGTGGCAATGGCAACCCTTGACCTAAATTGTGTTTTGATTATCCCCATTAATGGATTATCTAAAACAATAGTCTATTTGTGTCTAGGGGTGCCACCAATGTCAATGAGATCCAGACCAAGAATGAGAACAAGAGCCCAGCTCTGAGCCCCTACAATGACTGACAAAAGTAATATCGAAGCGATCGTGTGATAGTACTAAACGCAATGTATATCTGTCTCTATTACAACTAGAGATGTTACGAATATTCGCATTCGCATTCGCATATGCGAATGGTTCGCATCGTTTTAAACATTCGCATCGACATTCGAATTCGCATCAATCAATGCGAATTTTATGCGAATGCGAATGTGTGCATAACTTCATTAATTCTACCAGTAGAAAGCGTTTATTTCACACGGGTAGTTTGTGTATTGTGATTGCTTGTTGATGTGGTCCACAGGGTCCACTCTGTTGCTTGGTTTGTTGATTGTTTTGTTTTAGTTGCCAGTCTACTGTAATTTTTGGTAAACAAATAATTCATAGTTTTAAAGTATTTTGTGAAAATTAGTCAGTTTTTCATTATGGCACCGGGAAAGAAAAGTGATTGCGATAGCGATTTTTTATTTACTTTATTGAACTTACAATAACAAACTCTTACAAACAACTCTTACAATAATATAAATGTGCACATGTGCATTAAAAATCATGCAAGGTTTACAAATTTAATTAACACATAATTGGATGCCGTCATAAATTATAGGTATGTGTATATTATTATTTTGTATATACCTATGTTTTTCCCGTTTTAGTAATAAAAATGATTTATTTATTAACTCATATGATTTTTGTAATACTTGATGTCTTAACATTCGCATTCGCACATTCGCATCCTAAATATTCGCATTCGCATTCGCATTAGCGAATGTGTAAAATTTGACATTCGTAACATCTCTAATTACAACATCACTTTGATGTTGCTATAAGAGCTCGGAGTACGGCCTCTGGTCAAATATTGGTCGCACTCCCGTGCTATCTACAAATTGACAGTTGTAAAAAATAATTTGATGGCATTTGAATGTATTTTGTATACCAGAATTTCATTGTGAAACTCTGTAGTAGCTTAAGTTTTTCTTATTAAGTATTTTTGTACAAGTTATTGTAAAAAAGCAGTTGAGTTGCGAAATAAACAAAATAAAAATAAAAAATAAAAGAATATGGTATCTGTGTGCCAAATTTCAACCAAATCCGTTCAGTAGTTTTTGCGTGATTGAGGAATAAACTATCCAAACCCACAAACTTTCACATTTATAATATTAGTAGGATTATTACTGAACAACTTTTACTATGGAGTATTACCAGGCCTCCATCACTCGCTCAAGGTCGCGCGATAAGCACCTACCGCTAGCCGATCCGCCGGCGGAACAAGTGAGCAAAGGGCCGCCACACGCCCGCCTGTGTAGTCGCGCGGCATCTTACTGCCTGCGTAGGTATTTTCTCTTTATAATAGTAACAATGTCAAGTCGACATTACTGTGCCGTATACGGATGTCAAAATCAAAAAACCAATAAACAATGGGGAATGTCCGAAAAAAATCAAATTGGCTGAATATTTTTCTATAGGTAGGAATAAGGTCCCTTAGTAATAGAAAAAAGTTTCAGAATTTTCGGTTGCGTAAAAAAGTTTTTAAAAATCAAAGTATCTTCGACTTCACAAATGTAGGAAAGTAACAGCAGAATGGAGATTATACCTTTGCCGCTAACTGCCACAAGCACAACACGTATTAAAAAAAAAAGTTTTGACATTTTGTCTTGAAACTTTTTTTTTAATACCATGTTGTGGTTGTGGCAGGTGTTGGCAAAGGTACAATCTCCATTCTGCTGTTACTTTCATACATTTGTGAAGTCGAAGAGACTTTGATTTTTTGAAATTTTTTCAAGAAACCGATAATTATGAAAATTTGTTCTATTACTAAGGGACCTTATTCCTACCTATAGAAAAATATTCAGCCAATTTGTTTTTTTTCGGACATTCCCCATTGTCGTTTTTCAAATTATGATATAATGCTACGCAGTTCATTTATAAGAAGACAACCTTAACGTTGCGTCATTAGAGAAGGTAAGAGCACGCGCTAGAAAGAGAGGCAACTACTAGGTGAATATAAACTGTACTGCAGGGCATTGCGCGACCTGAATTGCACTTTATTGTGTCGAAGCAAAAGTCGCTATTTATTTAAATTACTATGTGGCGTGCTGCTTCTGTACCTTGTACTATTAGTTATTCTGTGGTATTACTGAACAACTTTTACTATGGGACCAACTCTGAAATCATGAAAAAAAATAAGCTGTTTCATACAAAAATGTATGAAACAGCTGGTTTTTTTTCACGATTTCAGAGTTGGTCCCATAGTAAAAGTTGTTCAGTTTGATGGTTCCTATCTACTATAATTATTCTGGTTTAGTCATTAATTCTGTTACACATTGTATAGTGAGTGCAAGTATTTTTTAAATTCCAAAAATTATCACAAACCTCTTGTTGAAAAATCATACATATTATGAAATTATCCTACTAATAATATAAATGTGAAAGTTTGTGGGTTTGGATGTTTGTTCCTCAATCACGCAAAAACTACTGAACGGATTTGGTTGAAATTTGGCACACAGATAGCAGATAGCCTGGATTAAAACATAGGATACTTATTATCCCGATACTCCTACGGGAACGGGAACCACGCGGGTGTAACCGCGGGCGGCCGCTAGTTTATAATATAAAAAAAGACTTACATTTCCATATTTACTGGGTTCTGGTTCCTTCAGTATTATTTCAGGCAGGGAATTGTTAGAATCACAGGAATCATTTATCACTATTGGAGAATAGATCTTTGGAGTCGATTGCACCTGGAAAAAGCATAAAATGAAACTTTATCAGTTTGTTTAAAAAAATGATCTCATCATGATCTTGTCTAGAATATTTTTTTATTTTATTGAGTGTCTTTTGTGACTTGTGTTGTGTTGTAGGTATCCCACTAACTCAAAGTTTGTTAGAAAAAGTGTAAATCGTCAACATCACGAGAAATAATAATTATGTAAATGATTTCTTGAAGATTTTTAGGGTTCCGTACCCAAAGGGTAAAAACGGGACCCTATTACTAAGACTTTGCTGTCCGTCTGTCTGTCACTAAGCTGTATCTCATGAACCGTGATAGCTAGACAATTGAAAATTTCACAGATGATGTATTTCTTTTGCTGGCTATAACAACAAATACTAAAACCAGAATAAAATAATATCTGAGTGGGGCTCCCATACAACAAATGTTTTTTTTTACATTTTTGGTACGAAACCCTTCGTGCTCGAGTCTGACTCGCACTTGGCCGGTTTTTCTGATTGAGTAACTAAACTACATCCTTACAATAATATAATATAAGCTGACTTCTCATACGTAAAGTGAGGCAACTAAAACTGAGCCATAATGGCTTAGTTTCCAGATTTATATCCTTCGTATGTTACCTAATCATAACTAAAAAAACCAACAAAATAGTAACTAATCTCCTAAATGTAGGAAAATTGAAATTGTTTTGTACTTATTCGGTATGATTAGGTATTACTACCTACAATTTTAAACAGAAAACAGGGCCATTTTGGCTGTTTTAGTTGCCTCACTTGTGACAGTGCGCTTTGTAGAGAACTATCTTCTAGGGCCGCGTTCCGATTCACACCAACAGTGCTCACAGGGTGTGACGTCATTGTACACCGGTCCAAATCATTAGCACACTCACGATACTATTGATTCGGACCGCTTGTGAGAGTGCACATCGCTAAAGTTGGATTGTTTTTAACAACGTAACCTCCAAAAGGGGTTATCTCGATAAAGTAAATATTAATTCTATGGGATAAGTAAATACAAAGGCAGTAATGAATATGAATCAAGTTCCTTCACTCTGACCAGTTATTTACTTACCAATTTATAAACCATCAAAGATTCAAAATACTTATTACCACTGCTAGCTCTAGCTCTCTCAATATCAATTTATTATAAGTATTTCGTTCGTAGCTTCGCAAAACACCTGCAGATCAATAAATTCAGCCATCTTTTCTAAAAATCACAAATAACAACCACAAATTTTTAACAAGAATGAACTTTGACAAGGAAGTTTGACAGCTACACTGACAACGCTCACAGTGCTTTGGTAGAATACGCTGAGCGTCGTTAGCACATGCGATGACGTCATCCGTGACGTCACTTCAACTTACAAGTGCGTTGTAAGCGTGAATCGGTCCGGGCGTAAGCGCGCTCATAGTGCTGTAAGCGTGATTCGGAACGCGGCCTAGGTGTTATTATTCTAAGTTGCTACCACTAATCACTATAACATTAAGCAATAGTTATAGCCTTAGAATAAGTTATAGCATTGTTATAGCAGAGGTGCCCATACTTTTTCTGAAGGAGATCGACCTAGCAAAAATTTGTGACTTCCAGATCGACATTTTGACGGTTAACCCACAAAATATTTACCAAGAAAAAAAATTGCACAAGTAAAACTACATTGGGCGCAAAATGACAAATTTGTTTTCTTTGGCGATCGACTTTAAAACCTGCGATCGACCGGTCGATCGCAATCGACCGTTTGGGCACCTCTGGATTATAGAATCTAAGTGGTTCCGAAGTTTTTCAAATAGGTAGTACAGTCAGTGGCACGAATCATGAAATCGGGTGGGGATTGCGCGAAACGCTTATTTTGGGTATGCGTTGCGGTGAGGGGCGCGGGCGGCGGGAAAGGGGCGCGTGCTATTGGTCGCTCACAAGAGCACATGCGCGAACTTATCCCCACTCCGTCGAAAAATTTTCATGATTCGTGCCACTGACTGTACCTATTTATAAAAAAACAGTAAATATAATATTGGTAGATACTTACATTTTTGGGAAATTCGGTTTTTAGCCTCTCAAACGACTCCTCAAGCACAATAACGTCTGAACTACGGTTTGGTTTTACATCGTCGTTTATTTTCATTCTGTTCTTCCTCAGAGATAGCTTTAAAAAACCTAAAATAATACCAGGAACTTAAAAAAGTTATGACAAGAGATAATCCTTTGCCTACAATAAAAGTAATACGTACGGTTACTTTGGGTTTTCTTCTTGTCCATGTTGTTACTGTTTCTGCGACGAATTTCAATTCAAGTAAAAACCTAAAATAAAGGAACAATTTTCGATAACTTAGCCTTTGCTAATTTTAATTTGTAAAGTTGTAAACCGTTGAATTGAAATGATTTTTTTTATTTGGAAGCTGTCAATGTCAGTTTCACTGGGTGTATTCCAGCAGACCAAACGGTAAATCATCGATCACCACAGAATAAATTTTAAACATGAAAAGTAATTTGTTTTGTGTTTTTATAGTTCAACTAGCGACCCGCCCTCGCTTCGCTTCCTTCCTTTTTTTGCTAATTGCGACCTTCAAATAACATCCAAAAAGAAATCAAATCCCTTACAGGCTGTCACCTCCATTCGCTCCAAAAGTATGTACCTGTCGCCGACCGGTCTACCACGCACAGGAGGAGACTAGATAGACGTCAGGTGGCGGCTATTAGACCAGCCCCTATTGTGAATACACAGTCCGCAGTTTTATATAAACTTTCCTGAAGAATCATTTTTATACCCGTCCCGTTTGAGTCCCGTCATCGGTATGAAAAACCCGCTTGAATTTATTTTGGCGAGCGTAAACTTTTTGCGATAGCTCCCAAGATATTTATTAAAACTATGTAGTGTAAAGAGCTAAAAGGACATGTCCTAATTTGGGCCACGTCTATGTACACCACCCTCAAAGATGGAGAAAAATACACAGATTCTGAGAAAAATACAAATAATTTTATAGAATGCATGGTTAAATGGTTATTAATCAAAACAGATTAATATTTTTTACTTGAAATAAGACGTCAAATATGGCAACTCTCCGTTAAAAAGCCGCAGTGGGCGCATTCTGCCAGACAAATCTTTGAGTCATCGATTGCCATTTTTAACCATGGAAAGTATAGCGGTAGGTGCTTAGGGTGTTTCTACACGGTGCAAGTAGCCCGCGCAAGTCGAGCACTTGCGCAGGTTACATGCTCCGTGGAAACACGTAAAGCGGGTCCAGCTCCATAGCATTGTACCATGGGCAACAGCGACGCTTAACCACTGCTAAGGTCAAAATCGCTTGCACGCCGCGCCGTCACAACCATACGTTTAGTTCGTGTAGGGGCGATACGCGCGCACACGAATTTTGTTGCAAACTGGTTAAGCGTCGCTGTTGCCCATAGTACACCCGCGCAAGTAACCCGTGCCTCAACGTGCGCAAGATACATGGACCGTGTAGCACAAGATGGTTAGAGCATTACTATCGCTTTGAAATAGGCGGTCTAGCTGCCTGTATTAATCAATATTTTACTTTCCACGGTTAAAATGTACTCTCTATGGCGATCGATGACTCAAAAATTTGTCTGGCAGAATGCGCCCATTGTCACTGTCATTGAGTTCTACCTACTCTGTGCTGTGGGTTGTTGTTAACACAGACGTATAAGAAGTTGTTAACACCTTCCGCCATGATGCTTTTTTATGCGTTTTTGCATTTTGTTTAATGTTCCTTCCAGAAAACAAAGCAATTTTAAAGAAATTGAATAATTAGAAACTGTTTATCGTGTCTTTATCTATTTTTTGGTATACTGTACAAAGACGTGGCCCAGACCTCATACATTTTTGGACATCACCTTTGCATGAAAAGCTTATGGTAACGAATGCATATAAATTCGCTAAGGATTAATACTGTATCCGACTAAATACCTTTCCAATTACTACATAGTAAGTTATCCTTAAAAGATAGACATATTATGTCGTCGCTGACTTTTTTGTAGCCCCATAATAGAGAAACAATTCCATCATACATTATTTTGTTACAGCTCCAAAAGTTTAGGCAGCATTTTCAATGCAAGCTTCCAGTGTCGGCTTTATTTTTGCCGACATCTTCAACAATTATCGTCATGACAGACACGCAGCGAGGAACTTTGTTTTATAATATGTAGTGATTTTATTACTTTCTGTGGTTAAAATGTACTATATTGCGATTGATGATTCAGCGATTAACCTGCTGGAATGCACCTATTGTCGCTTTGACATTTGATTAGACCACAGACTTAAAACCATGCTATCCTTGCGTTCCGTTACCGTTAACCAGTATATTATAATATGCGTTCCGTTCCGGTCTATTATTGGATATGTCACCGGCAATGTATGAAACGCAGGCATTGTATACAATGCCTAGGCATTGTATTCAATGCCTGGCCCTTTTAGGCAATGTATGAAATACAATGAATATTATTGTCTATTTCACACATTACCTAGGCATTCTATACAATGCCTAGGCATTGTATACAATGCCTGCTGGTCCATCGGCAATGTGTAAAATAAAAAGATTTTGATCGAGGGGGACTCAAGGGGAGGGCTCAAGGGGGTGCTCGAGGGGGGGAGGGGCGGGGGGGCTCGAGGGGGGAGGGGGGGGCTCTAGGGGGACTCGAGGGGGGGCTCGAGGGGGGGCTCGAGGGGGTGCTCGAGGGTGGCTCAAGGGGGGCTCGATGGGCGCTCAAGGGGGGCTTGATTAGGGGCTCGAGGGGGCTCGAGGGGGCTCGAGGGGGGCTTGAGGGGGCTCGGACGGGCACGAGGGGGGCTCGAGGCGGCTCGAGGGGGGCTCGAGGGCGGCTTATTGAGTTTGGAACCGAACCTGCTTTACTCCTGTATGTCCCGGGATAGGTTAGAAATTTAAATTTAAATTTCGAGGTTTTTTTTTTATAACAGACAACAGAAATAAACTTATTTTACTCATTGCCGGTGGATCACCAGGCATTGTATACAATGCCTAGGCAATGTATAAAATGAATATCATTTCATACATTGCCTGATCGTTTCAGGCATTGTATACAATGCCTAGGCATTGTATACAATGCCGGAGAATACACATTGCCGGATTTGCCGGTAACAGATACATACAATAGAATGAGTACGATGATAATATGGCGATTTTACACTATCGCAGTTGCCACAAAATAGAGGTGATAGATTTTTTACCCCTATAGCCAAAGATATTAGAATTTACAGCGAGATTAGCGAGCGAGACAACAAATCACACGAGATTTTCTTCACCACCGACTCTTGATTTGAAACATTCAATTTCGTTTTTAGCGACATCTATTATTCGTAGTTTAAACTAAGTAATAAAGCAGCATTTTTATGCCAGTCAGTCGGCGGCTCGGCGCCCGACCCCCGGCGCTAGATGTCACTTTATTGAGATTTTTATTCTAAATATTTATTTGCTTGCACTCTATAAAAAAAATATGAATAATGTTGTTTTAATCAAAATATTGCTTACTATTACCACAAAACTGTGCTTTGTACCTTGCTCCAAAGAGTAGTTAACAATAATATCAGTGGTTGATTTTTTTTACATTTTACCTACCTACTGCCTGTGCCTATATGCCTTTCATTTCGTAAGCTGACAAAATGTTCTGTGATGGGAACAAGTAGGTCAAGTTACAAAATAGCCAAATGTAAGTAGAGAAGATAATGCGAATCACTATTTTTTTTTCTTTTAATGCGGTTTATCATTCCATTGCGCACATTTTAATCTACCTCGATTAAAATTAAACTGAATGTCGAATGAGTTAAGGTTTCAAGTTAAAACAACCACACTTTTAATTTAAGTCTCACGGTCGTCGGTGCATTCCCGGGTTCAAATCCTGGTAGGTGCACTGCAATCTAAGTAGGTAACTGCTTTGTTACAGTGTTTTGAGTTTATAGCGCCCCCATTATGTCGCCTTGGCTTTTTAACTGAATTAAAAAAAAGCAAAAATGGAAACTTAGTTATTACAGTAGGTATCCACATCTATCAAGAAAGAAATCGCGCGTAAAAGTACTCGATAAAAAATTAACTATGGAAATTTTGATTTCGCTTTTCGGCGATAGATGGCGCTGTAAAAATTTCCCATACAAAATTATTCTATCGAATCAAGAAGCTTATACCTCCCATAAGCTTCTTGTATCGAATGAATGTTTTTCATTCTGTACCCTTAGCACGAACAGCTATCGAAAAAAAATAACGCGCGTAAAATCATTCGATAGTGCAATTTTGTTTGAAAAATTTATACTGCGCCATCTACCGCCGAATAGCCAAATTAAATTTTCCATAGAAAATTCTCAATCGAGTAATTTTACGCGCGTTATTTTTCTTCGTGCTAAGGGTAGGTACTGCTCGTTCGTACTAAGGGTACAATACTCTACGGTTCCAATCTTAGAGTATATCTTATACATTTTTGTGTTTAAGTATATTATAGTTTAAATTTCTCTTGCGAGTCGCCTCGATTTTTTAACCTACTTCAAAAAAGGAGGAGGTGAACAAAAATGGAAACTTAGTAACAGATAGGTAGGTACATGTATTCCTTTAGTAAACATATTGGCCGTAGTTTTGTTTGACGCTTCAATTGACCCATGAATATGAAGAATCACCATGGTATTTATAACTTTGCACGCCTAAGCAGCTATTTTTTATGACCTACTTAAGCCATAGAGAATAATCAATTTAAGCTGGGATAATATTTCGGTTTAAACCTTGGAGAAGAAGGCTATAAGCCTTGCAATAAGGCTTCTAATGATGTTTTGTATGGCCTGTTTCACATGGTGCCAAAAAACGGAGCGCTATCTTCTACAGATTTTATTAAATTACCTGCCAAGCTAATAGGGAACATGCATAAGTCACCGATTTTGATAAATTTGAGCTTGAAGGTTGCGGACACGTATAAAAACACGATGCAACAGAAAAATTAAAATTAATAAGTATGTATTATTTTAGTTTTATCACACAGGGGAAAATACCGATTTTTTTTTTCATTTTCGGATAAAAATGCACTTAACAGTCGGATAGAAAATCGAATAAGAAATAATATTTTGTATGACACATATGTACTTAAACGCTATATTTAGGTAGATATTTGGAAATTCTTGGCTAACTCCATAATGATGCGTCTGAAACGTGGCATAAGTGACGTCACAAATGTTGACTGTTTTGTATAGTGTTTTCGGCGGGTCCTGCTGCGTGCTAACTTCAAGTGACTATATCACGAGAAAAAAACGCAAGAGAAAAGTTTTAATATTATAGTTGATTTACTTTTGATTTTGATACAAAAAAAAGTTGATGGATGTTCCTTATTGGAAAATAACCGGAACCTATGAAACCTATGCAATAAAGGCAATTCTATATTTAGACCTGGCAAAGAATCCAGTTAATCACAACTATGAAGCTATAGAAAGTATAGTAGAAACGTGTTTCCCTTTCCCCATGACCCTCACCCTTAAAATTTGACGCATGCGCAATCCGCAAAGTTTTCGCGTGGTTTCTTGAAATGGCGTCAATTTTCCTATCGGGTCTTTGAGGATAACCCTTAAACTGTGAATGTAGACTTTAAATCGTGTGTGGTGCCAGAAGAGTGTATTTAAAAAATGTGACTGATTCGAAATTCAAATTTTTTAAAACGTCAAAAGGAGAAGAAACTCGGTGTATACTTGCCGAAATATACGTGAAAGAGGTCACGGTAACTTGGTCAATCTCAGCTGTTTTCAAAAATCGAAGCGCCGAAAATCGGTGCTCGGCAGTTTTACGTCAGTCTTTGTAAAGTGCGCACGAAACATTTACCTACCAGCCATGTAATGGTGAGTGAGAGAATCGGCAAATTGTTACGAAATAGTGCAAGATTAGATACTAGACATGGTGGAATGCAATAATGTGCTTTTAGGACAAAGTGATAGGTAGTGGATGTTGTGTGTACCCTAGATAATTTCTTTTTCTTGCACACACTAGATATTGGCTTATCTTTTTTCTTAGAAATTTGTAGAAAGTGTTACAATTATAAATAAAATAATCGATAAGTGTAAGTTCTGACACTACGGAACCACGTGGGCAACTGTTTTTACTACACTGCACAGTTTTAATTTGTTGGACAACTCAATGACTTAAGATTAGACCTTAAGAAGTTAACCGTCACAAGTTTCATCATGATTACTCACTGAAATATTTATAAAATAACGAAATCGTTAGAACTTTTTCCTGTTACATTGTACTTAGGTATATTTAGAATTATTATCCTTTCTTTTATGAATATTTTGAATTAAGTAAATAAATTAGCAATAGCGCCCTAGCGCCCTAAATGCACCCATCTAACCCTATAATACCACAGCACGGATAATATAATACTAGGTTAAAGCAGTACTTATAGGTATGTATTCTGTGACTAAGTATAGTGCTATAATCCGCGCGCGATGAGAATGGTAAGGGACCTTGTCAAAGTGAATTGAAATTGTATGAAAAATAAATTTGTACAGCGCCGCGCTGCCGCGTCAGCCATACCATGCCATACCGTGCGCGTCTCAGTTCCAAAAGGTATTATACCATTCTCATCGCGCGCGAATTATAAGTATACTACTTACGTACTTACTATTTAAGTAAGTACCTACTCGTACTTACTTTTACATTATTATAACGTTTACGATTTTTATTTCATCATAGAGTGTAACTACAGATTTTGTTTTTGGATTTCGCACCCATTGCAAAACTATTTGCAATGCTTGTTCAGTTAAATCAGTACTTACATAAGAAAGTAATTCTTATTCTGCAATTACTTAAATAAATCTTTACTTACATTTAGTACAAAAAATATTTTTGTCTTTTGTCCGTTGAAACAGTCAAAACTTGAGCTAAATAGATTACAGTTTTTTAGTAGATAGGTACCAAAACTTTCTTATTATAGTTACGTCATCAATTCCTTTGCCTATTATTATTATTACAGTTACAGGTACAGGTCCAAAACTTTACTTAGTTAGGTACGTCATCCATCGGGTAGAAAATAACTAATAAGTCGGTTTATTCTTTCTTACTATTCTAATTTGGTAAAACTCTTATTGAAATAATAAGCATTTATAAAATACAACAATGGGGAATGTCCGAAAAAAATCAAATTGGCTGAATATTTTTCTATAGGTAGGGATAAGGTCACTTAGTAATAGAATAAATTTTCATAATTTTCGGTTTCGTGAAAAAAATTCAAAAAATCAAAGTCTCTTTGACTTCACAAATGTATGAAAGTAACAGCAGAATGGAGATTGTACCTTTGCCAACACCTGCCACAACCACAACATGGTATTAAAAAAAAGTTTCAAGACAAAATGTCAAAACTTTTTTTTAAAATACGTGTTGTGTTTGTGGCAGTTAAGCTAGGGTTTCCTAGGATAGCGGTGCCGTCATATTACGGCCGTAATATAGCGGCGTTGAATGTTGTCTATGTAAACAATATGGCGACACCGTAACGTCAGGAACCGCGCCGTATTGTTTACATAGACAACGTTCTACGCCGCTTTATAACGGCCGTAATATACCGGCACCGTCATCCTAGGAAACCCTAGCTTTAGCGGCAAAGGTATAATCTCCATTCTGCTGTTACTTTCATACATTTGTGAAGTCGAAGAGACTTTGATTTTTAAAAACTTTTTTACCCAACCGAAAATTCTGAAACTCTTTTCTATTACTAAGGGACCTTAGTCCTACCTATAGAAAAATATTCAGCCAATTTGATTTTTTTCGGACATTCCCCATTGGTTTTCCAGATAAATAAAATACGGAAGTATAATAAGTTAATAATGACAATTTGATTTAATGAGATATCATATTTTTAAACAGCGATTTCAGTTTAAATTATTAAAAGACGTTAGGTGTATGACAACTGTCAAAAACCAATGAAATTAAAAGTCATTGTCAAAAACTGTTTAATAAATAGGACAAATAATAAACAGAGTTGATGCATGTTGATGCTTGAATGCTTGATGTGACATGCAAAAAGTGCCTGTCGTAAATATGAAGGCAATATCGAAATTGCGCTCATAACTTTGCTCTCATATCGGTTGACTTGAGTTCGAAGTTTCGAGTTTCATCAGTTTCGACCCTTAACACGAACAAACGCGCGTAAAAGTACTCCGTAGAGAAATTGTCTATGAGAAATTTCATTTCGCTTTACGGTGGTAGATGGCGCTATACAAATTTATCATACAAAATTATTCTACCGAATGTTTTTACGTGCGTTATTTTTTTCAATAGCTGTTCGTGCTAAGGGTTCAGTACCCGAAGCACGAACAGTACCCTTAGCACGAACAGCTATCGAGAAAAATAACGCGCGTAACAGCGCCATCTATCGCCGAATAGCGAAATTAAATTTTCCATAGAGAATTCTCTATCGAGTTATTTTACGCGCGTTATTTTTCTCGATAGCTTTTCGTGCTAAGGGTACAGACACGTTAATGAACAACTTTTACTATGGGGCCAACCACGAAATCGCGAATAGATATACTTTGAAAATAACCATGTATATTGATAGATATATTGTTTTGGATTGACATAAAGTTTGCACTAAACATCGATTTTTTAAATTTCAAACGCACACGAAGTTAGTCATTGTTTTTTAATTTTACAAAAAGTAACTTTGCCTTAACAAAAAATAACTCTAGTTTTTATTAAAAATATGTGATGTTAATTAAAATACCGTCAAAATAGATAAAGGAATGTTCTCACGCAATTTTGTGGTGTGTGGTGTTGAGATTTCAAGTATTTTATATTACTTTAACTTTTGATTGCTTATAGTAAAAAATAATATTAATGTAATTTATAAATTAAGTTATAAAAAAATCTTGGCAGCGGTGGGATTCGAACCCACGCCTCCGAAGAGACTGGTGCCTTAAACCAGCGCCTTAGACCGCTCGGCCACGCTACCACTTGTAGTGACAGTCGAAATTATCGTTCAATTACTTAAACGTCTAATTTTGACGTAACTTACAGTACAATCAATTATCTGCCACTAGATGGCGTTGATGATAACTGATATATTTCAGTGATTTCAGCCAGCTAGTTACATAGGTACTGTTTCCGTTTTCCATAAAATACTTATATTTTTTGTAGAATGAATATGCTACAAAAAATATAGAAAATATAGACCTAGTTATTCTTTCAGAATTGAAAGAATACCTAGGTAGGTACTTTATTTTCTACTAAATGGCCGACTTTACGAATTATGGATATAGTTAATGTTAATTGTTGGTTTGGATTAGATGGGGAAAAATAGTCATTGTGATTTTTGCGAAATTTTAGTACCTAGGTAGGTAGGAACTTACTTACCGAATTTTATTCTTCTTATAGGTAAGTAGATATAGGTAATAGCGATGCAAAAATCTTACAATAACAACAATTTCAAGACGCAAGCGCAACTAACTACCAATCAATTATTTCAGAGTTTATTTAAATTGACGGTTTAATGTAGAGATGTTACGAATATTCGCATTCGCATATGCGAATGGTTCGCATCGTTTTAAACATTCGCATCAACATTCGTATTCGCATCAATCAATGCGAATTTTATGCGAATGCGAATGTGTGCATAACTTCATTAATTCAACCAGTAGAAAGCGTTTATTTCACACGGCACGGGTAGTAAGTGTATAGTGAATATTGTGATTGCTTGTTGATGTGGTCCACAGGATCCACTCTGTTGCTTGGTTTGTTGATTGTTTCGTTTTAGTTGCCAGTCTGCTGTAATGCCTCTTTTTGGTAAACAAATAATTCATAGTGTTTTAAAGTATTTTGTGAAAATTAGTCAGTTTTTCATTATTCCGGCCGTCTGTTCCAACCGATTGTCGCATTTCTCAACCGATTCTCATGAAATTTTGTGAATAGGTTCGAAAATTATAAAGATTTTTTTTGTCGAGCCAGTTTTTTGTTATTTTTCAAAATGGCGGAGATATGTTAAAAAAAACAGATTTCTGTAGAGTTCTCCTCTACAGGTCGCATTTCTCAACCGATTCTCATGAAATTTTGTAAACAGCTTTAAAAATGATGTGGAATTTTTTTGTCAAACTATTTTTTTTTAATTTTTCAAAATAGCTGAGATATGTAAAAAAAAACTATTTTAGTCCGGTTTTCCAGCGCTGTATGTTCTCCTCTACAGGTCGCATTTCTCAACCGATTCTCGTGAAATTTTGTGGGCGGGTTAGAAAATAATATAGATTTTTTTTGTCACGCCAGTTTTTCGAAATTTTTCAAAATAACGGAGAAATGTAAAAAAAAACATATTTCAGTCCGGCTATCCAGTGTTGTCTGTTTTCCTCTACAGGTCGCATTTCTCAACCGATCCCGGTGAAATTTTGTGAGCAGGTTTGGTAAACAACATATAGTTTTTTTTTTCGAAATTTATTAAGATGACGGAGATATGTAAAAAAACATATTTCAGTCCAGCTTTTCGGCTGTTTGTTCTCCGATTCTGGTGAAATTTTGTGAGTAGGTTCGATAATCAATCTTAATATATAAAATCGTAAACTGAATGACTGAATGACTGACTGACTGACTGACTGACTGACTGACTGACTGACTGATCTATCAACGCACAGCCCAAACCGCTGGACCTAGAGACTTGAAATTTTGCACACAGATACTTTATACAGTGCAGGCATCCACTAAGGAAGGATTTTTGAAAATTCCATCCCTAAGGGGATGAAATAAGGGATGGAAGTTTGTATGAAAGTCCCTCAGTTTTGAAGCTAGAATCTTCAAATTTTGTGTTTAGGCTGACGATTGAAAATTAATAAATACGGGTCTCAGCATTTTTCAAAATTCTACCCCCGAAGGGGTCAAAAGGGGAATGAAGTTGTGTATTAAAGAAAATTATTCATTTTCGAAGTATAAATCGCTAAATTTATAATTTCGGATTATGAATGGAAATCTAACGCCACGTATATTGTTTTTGTTAGGATTTCAATCCCAAAGGGGATGAAATGGGGGTGAAAAGGGGTAAAAAACCTAAAAATAGATATGGATGTCGTTATCGGGGTTTTCTGGGATGACGATTGCAAAAATGACATTTATTTTGAAGTCCAACACGGTGGACATGATTTAACCCCTAAAGGGGTGAAAATGGGGTCCAAATTTTGTATGGCAAAATAATATAAAATAGACATTACAACTTTAAACTTCGTAGGAGCACATCTAAAAATAAGAAGGCAAATATGTATTTTGTTATTTTGAAAATCAACCCCTTAGGGGGTAAATGGGATGAGTAAACATAAAAATCGATATAGATGTCGTTATTGGGGTTTTCTGGGATGACGATTGCAAAAATGACATTTATTTTGAAGTCCAACACGGTGGACATGATTTAACCCCTAAAGGGGTAAAAATGGGGTTCAAATTTTGTATGGAAAAAGAATATAAAATCGAAATTACAACTTTAAAATTCGTAGGAGCACGTCTAAAAATAATATATATTTTGTGATTTTGAAAATCAACCCCTTAGAGGGTAAGTGGGGTGAGTAAACATACAGTACGGGAACGGGAACGGGAACGGGAACGGGAACGGGAACGGGAACGGGAACGGGAACGGGAACGGGAACGGGAACGGGAACGGGAACGGGAACGGGAACGGGAACGGGAACGGGAACGGGAACGGGAACGGGAACGGGAACGGGAACGGGAACGGGAACGGGAACGGGAACGGGAACGGGAACGGGAACGGGAACGGGAACGGGAACGGGAACGGGAACGGGAACGGGAACGGGAACGGGAACGGGAACGGGAACGGGAACGGGAACGGGAACGGGAACGGGAACGGGAACGGGAACGGGAACGGGAACGGGAACGGGAACGGGAACGGGAACGGGAACGGGAACGGAACGGGAATGGTTCGGGACCGGGAACGGGACGGGAACGGAACGGGAATGGTTCGGGACCGGGAACGGGACGGGAACGGAACGCGTACAGAACGGGAACGGAATGGGAACAGAACGGGAACATAACGGGAACGAAACGGGAACGAGAACAGTACGGTAACGGGACGGGTACGGGAACGGAGACGGGAACGGGAACGGAAGGGGTACGGGACGGGAACGGACGGGAACGCAATGGGAACAGGAACGGAACGGGAACAGAAACGGGAACGTGACGGGAACGAAACGGGAACGAAACGGGAACGAAACTGAAACAAAACGGGAATGGAACGGGAATAGAACGGGACCGGAACGAGAACAGGACGGGAACGGGATGGGAACGGGAACGAAAACGGAATCGGAAACGGTAACGGAAGGGATACGGGGTGGTTACAGGACGTTTACGGGACGGGAAAGAAACGGAACGAGAACGGGGAACGGGAACGGGAGCGGAACCGGAACGGGATGCATAAAAATAACTGGTCGGATCCTGGTTGAAGGTTCTCTAAGGATTTTCTCTAACATCCACGCGGACGAAGTCGCGGGCAGAAGCTAGTCATATATAAATAACTGTTTAGTCAAGCCAATTTTTCCAAATAAAAAAAAAATATTCACCCATTTTGAAAAATTATCAAAATTAGAAGCACTATCTAGCTGCGAATACTCACGTACCTACTGTGTCCTTTGAAAACTTCATGGCGACATTTTATTTTATTTTATCGCGAGGTCTACAGCTCACGGAGTGTATGTTTGGTTAGCGATGTCAGAGCTTTGAAAAGCAGACATCGACAAATCCACCCACATGTTCACATGTTGAGTTGAGGCTATCCCCTCTCCTGTTGGAATGATCGACATATTTATTTTTAAAGTTGACTTTTTTATTTTAGAATGTCCTTCCGAAAAATATTAATTTCTCCGGATTTAAAAGCCCTATAGTTATGAAAAAAAACCGGCCAAGTGCGAGTCGGACTCGCGCACGAAGGGTTCCGTACCAAAAAACGGCAAAAAAACACGTTTGTTGTATGGGAGCCCCCCTTAAATATTAATTTTATTCTGTTTTTAGTATTTGTTGTTATAACGGCAACAGAAATACATAATCTGTGAAAATTTCAACTGTCTAGCTATCACGGTTCATGAGATACAGCCTGGTGACAGACAGACAGACAGACAGACGGACAGACAGACAGACGGACAGACGGACAGCGAAGTCTTAGTAATAGGGTCCCGTTTTTACCCTTTGGGTACGGAACCCTAAAAAACTATTCAAAAGCTAAATAACATCACCTATTGAGTATTGAGAAATTCGTGTAAACTTTTCGCTTTAATACGTCATAAAAAATACTAAAGTTAAATTTAATCCGAAATTTATTTGTTTCTTTAAGTTTTTCTCAGATAATATCCCAAAAACTAGGACATTATGTGCAATTTTTTTGCATTAATAATAAACAGGAATATCATCTTCGAAACGACATCAAAATTATTGCTCTGTTGTGTTGCATATTTTGCGAGTTATTATCGTTGGAATATAACCAATAAAAAAAAATATTTTCGAAAATAGACAAATTTAAAACCATCCCCTTTTTAATATACTCTATCTATGAAAATTTGATTTTTAAAATTGAATTTAAAAATTATTATTTAATCAATTATGTAAATTCATAGGTGTATCATGCATGCAATATTATAAAACAAAAAAAATGCATGATAAGCTTTACTATAATATTGAATTATTGTTTTAAAACTATTAAGTACTTACTATTTACAAATAAATTACAAAATTATTATTTAGTCAATAGATCAATTTAATTTTTCAAATTAATGTGTTTAAATTATGTATCATGCATGCAATATTTTATTTCAATGTAAACTATGAACGAAATCTAATAAGCTACGAATATTGCATTGTAAACTGTTTATGCAAGAAATAAAAGGCTTTTTATTATTTTTATTTTTATTTATTTTTATTATCTATGAAAATCATTCTTATTAGTTTTCAAATTAAATTGATAATTTTATATGAATATAAATGTCATTGAACGATAAAAGCAAGTATTCATGAGTTTTGAATTTTGACCATTTACAAAAATTAATGTGTTTGTAGGTGTCATATCCAAAGAACAATAACTCTCGAAATATGCAACTCAAAGCAATGAATTTAATGTCGTTTTGTAGACGATAGTCTATATTTTGTCGTTAAAATTAATCAATATTATCTGCCTTTAAAAGCTCCGTCATCGCTAACCAAACATGTTGTATATCTTGACAATATTATATTCTGTGACCTTACTTGCTGTTGCACACACGTGAATTCCCCCCTCTCACTGGTTTTTCATACCTATCGTAAATGTTTTTATTGTTATTTTTTAAGTATTTTTTGTATTGAAGATGTATGTGTGTGTTATAGTAAACAAAACTTTTTATCTTTCTATCTTATCTAGGTATCTAATGATTTTATGACGATTCATATGACTATTATTTTACAGCTCCCTACATCATTCTGAGTCCCATGGACGCAAAGTTACAGTCATTTTGGCCAGTCATAGCACTGGTGTTAATCACTTGTGAGACATGGCATACACGTTGTTTACCTGTAAACTCCTACCATTATCCATCCATTGTTCATTTATCAGTTACATTTCCTTCAACAATGCGTCATCAACCTCTGACGTAGTTGCTTGGACTCAAAGATACTTAAACCCACTTCGTACATCCTCATACTTAAACTGAATATTAATATACGTAGGGATTTTACTTACACATACGGTAAATCCCATCTTTTCTTTGTGCGATGGAGGAAAAGCTATCTGATGTGATTACATACAATAAAGTTTAACATTTGTACTGACAAAAGAAGATGAATCATCTGAGAGAAGGTACTTTACCTGCTGGGCATATTGTTTTTCCACAATGGCTAAGTAAATACATGGCTTTCACACCTCAAGTTATGTGACGATAAATTTCAAACTGATTGGGTATCTTTTAATAAGGATTGTCAGAGGCTTTGGATTAATTAATGACGTAAATAAAGCAATTGTTTTTCAGGCAGGATTATAATAATCAAAAGATAATTACTGAAAACTGAAAATTGGGTTGGTAAACTTTTTCGAAGATAATTGTTTTATATTTTTTTTTGATAGCACAAGTTTGAAGAATAAAGAAAATAATATTATGATTTTTTTTATTTTACCTTAACCAAATATTTTTTTTTATATTATTATCGCGACAAAATATCAAACGAACGGCTGAACACGAAGTTCCCCTGCATTTAGTGATTAAAAAAACTGATCGACAGGACAGATTTTACAGACGGTGACAAAGAGTAATCCAATTATTTTACTTTTTGGTAATCATTAATCACGACCTAATGTTGTTGTTTGTTTTTCAGCTTATTTATTGTGATTTTCTAGTGTTTTTCTTGTTCAGTTATGGGAAATGGATCAGCTTGAAGAAATCCATTATCCAGTTTATTACGCCGATGAAGTACCACACTGCTTTGTTCCGTTTTGTTTGAAATATAGATGTGACCATCCGCAGAACAAATTTTGTACAATTCCCATACCTTTGAAAGAGACGTGGTGCCAGGAATTGCCTTCAGAGAGCTTTATACGTTTGTGATGATCACGTAAATATATGTATATCTACAAATTTACTCACAAAAGAGTTATTTTATTTATTTTAGCGGACTGTGACTGACATGACAACTAGTTGACATTGCCAAGGCCAAACTTTTAATTTTTTTATTTGAGCAAAAGCACTACCTACGCATACAGCCGTAATAGTGATTTATTGTACCATGCTGTAAATTAAAATTTTAAATAATTATTTAAATTAAAATGAAGTATTATAAAAATTCCGCAATTGGTTATTCCTGACAGCCAAAAGCTACCAGAAAATATATAATTCACAACAGTTTTGGAAAAGTTTACCAACCCAATTGGTATTCGGTCATAATATAGAATAGCAAAAATCTTCATACATAGGGTGACGAACAGGCGACCAAAGATTTAGGAGTCAGTACTACCTTCGTGGAATTTCGTCGGAATGGAACGAAGTCTTATGAATATCAAATTGAAAGATAGAGTCAAAAGTTCACTGATAAGGGTAAAAACAAAGGTAAGAGACGCGGTCAAACAGGTGCTAACAATGAAATGGAAATGGGCAGGCCATATCCAGAGATTACCCGATGAAAGATGGTCACAAACAGTCACAAATTGGTATCAAATATATAAAAAAAGGAGGAAGGGTAGACCATTTAAAAGATGGAGTGACGACATAGTACAGGAAGCGGGAAACTTATGGCCCAGACTGGCAATAGATAGAGTGGTGGAATAGTTTGGAGGAGGCTTTCACCGCAAAACCTAACCTACCTAACCTAACAAATGCCAACATTATTCTAAGCACAAAAACTAACATTTCTAACAAATAAATAAGTACATAGATATAATCCTACTAATCCTATTAATATCCTACTAATATTATAAATGTGAAAGTTTGTAGGTTTGGATGTTTAGATGTTTGTTCCTCAATCACGTAAAAACTACTGAACGGATTTGGTTGGAATTTGGCACACAGATAGTAAATAGCCTAGATTAAAACATAGAATACTTTTTATCCCGATATTCCCACGGGGACGGGAACCACGCGGGTGAAACCGCGGCTGGCCGCTAGTATTATAAATGTGAAAGTTTGTGGGTTTGGATGTTTGGATGTTTGTTCCTCAATCACGCAAAAACTACTGAACGGATTTGGTTGGAATTTGGCGCACAGATAGTAGATAGCCTGGATTAAAACAAAGGATACTTTTTATCCTTATATTTTTACTGGAACGGGAACCACGTGGGTGAAACCGCGGGCGGCAGCTAGTAAGATATAAATCTTCTTGTAAGGGACAAAATAACCTTCGTGGACTTAGAAAATGGGCAGTAGCCTTAAAATAATAACACCTAGAAAAGAAGTCCTCGTATTAAAAGTGGGGCAACTAAAACAGAGCCTTATGGCTCAGTTTTCAGAGTTATGCCCTTCATCGTTACCCAATGAGGATCAGTAACGATTTTTTTAATGGCTAATTATAAAGCTAATGCCACCATATGATTAACTGTGTAAAATTTTTTACGATATCTTTTAAACCTGAGAAGTTATAAGAGCTAAAACACTGATTTTTTGGGGGTCCCTATGACGTCATCGCGATGGACGCGAACCTTATGTCGTACGTGACATATTGCATTGAGCTTGGCATTTCCTTTAAACCCTTTTAACTCAATCATTTCTAAACGGATTTCAAAAATTCTTTCACTAGGTTTCATAGCTATAAAAATGTGTTTATATTATATCAATAAAACTATAGGATTCAAACCTGTTACTGATCCTCATTGTAAGTAAAGTGCAATAAAACTGATGAAGTTGTTATTATCTTTCTACATTTTGAAGCATTTGCAAACAATCAATTTACTTAAGTGTAAGTATTGGAAAAAAACAGTGTCAAGTTTGTGTGTAATAAAATTCATTACAGTTTCCATACATTGAAATTGTAAGACAATGAAATATTCAAGTAGTAGTAACCTACTTGTTTTCATAGCACTTAATTTGTCATTGCGTTCAATATTTTGAGTACCTTCTACGTATAAGTTTTTTTTATGTACGTCATTTATGTTCTACGTACTCATTAGATACGTTTTTCCTGATGAATCTTCTTGGGTGGGAAAAATGATCTCAAAAATGAGTCCGTTATGATGATGAAAAGCAAACAATTTTGACGATATTACCGTTGTTTTGAGTTTTCAAAATTTAGGTTTCTTGTAACGAGAAAGACCGGCAAGAAACTCGTCACCGTCAAGGGCTGCATTTTCTCCCTGTAGAAGTTTTCATTTCATAATGAAGCTTTAGTATCGATTCTGCCTGCTGCACCGAAGGTCTCGGGTTTGCCTCCTGGTATTGGCATAGTTTTTTTATGTTTGAACTAGCGGCCGCCCACGGTTTCACCCGCGTGGTTCTCGTTCCCGTGGGAATATCGGAATTTTTTTTTTCTATATTTTAATTTAGGCTATCTACTATTTGTGTGTCAAATTTCAACCAAATCCGTTCAGTAGTTTTTGCGTGATTGAGGAACAAACATCCAAGCAACATCAATAGTAGGATTATGATGAGCATTCGTTTTGGAAAGTGGATTTTCATAATTGTTTTTGTATGTATTTAATTAGGTAGGTACCTAGAAAATTAAATAATATGTTAGAAAAAAGTCGACTCGTCACCAGGATTGTCTCAGGCGGGAATCCAACCCGCGACCTTCGGAAGTCCAGTCCAATGCTCTTATCAACTGAGCTACCGAGTCACTAGTACCTCGATTTAAAAATTCGTTAAAAAGCTCCGAAAACGATATTGTGAATTAAAAAAATATATAATATACATTAGGGACTTTTAATTTTATTTCTGCAAGTAAGATTTTCATGAAGAAAGGTAACTTACATTAATTATTTGATAATTAGTAAGTGTCTTATATTATTCGATTGTGATATCAAGACAGGTGTCTTCAAAATTATGTACAGATTTATCTATTTGATAAATCGCAAATCCGTTTATTTTAAAGAAAATTTTCGTATGATATCTTAGATCTATTTTAGATTATTGCAGACATTTGAAAAACATCTCGTTTTGTGATTGCGTAGGTTATGATATATTCAAGTGTTAGATAGGCATATGTACTTAAGATGAACGGTAGCCTTATTATATTTCTCATGATAATTTAAGAGTTTCAAGTTAGAAATTGACCTCGGCTACAAAATAACGTCATATAACCAAGTGTCTTTACGTCAATTAATTAAATATTAGTCTCCGCCCGCGACTTCGTCCGCGTGGACAATAGAAAAATCCCCTTGCCCGCGATTTAACAATAAAGCGACCAGTTTAAAAGATCTCCTTAGTGTATGAAAACTAGTACTACGAAGAGTTCAAGCTGTTTACCAGGTTCTACCCACCCGAATTAGATGAAACATAGCTCAGATTTTAAGTTGGACCCCAAGCTACCAAACTGTGAAATATCCATCAAAATTTGTTAAGCTGTTTTTGAGTTATTTGCGCACAAACATTTAGAATTTACTGTTTTATTATAGAAAATATATATAGATATAGATTAGAGTCGTCAAGCTAAAATCGAGCAAGAGCTTTACAGATTAAAATGTGGATTAAAAGGTGTGAAAAAATGTCGTTTTGTACAGCAAGCGCTCGTTAGCCACTTTGTACATTGTTAAATTAATCGTAAAATTAAATCTTGTTACGTAAAAATTAAACAATGTATCAGTGAAAGTAATACTTATATCAATGTTAATCCCTATCTTTGATCACTCAGTGATTATCCATAGTGACTAAACAATTATATCATGAAAAAACATAGTCAATATGGCCACATACTTATGTCATAAGTTTATTTAAAATGGCATAATTTTTAAACAAGACAGTGAATCGGGGCATTGTTAATTTTCATAATTCATAATTTAATTATTTATTAAATTTCATAATTTTCTACTACTGATTCTACGACTACGACTTTAATTTTCGCAAGAGGGTAAAAGAATTAAACTTTATTTGTAACTAGCGGCCGCCCGCGACTTCGTCTGCGTGGACAGTTTTTTTGATATCCCTCGGGAACTGTACGTTTTTTCTGGATAAAAGGTACCCTATGTCCTTTTCTGTACCCCTAACAACAACTATGCAAAATTTCATGATGATCGGTTCAGTAGTTAAGACGTGAAGGCGTAACAAACAAACAAACAAATAAACAAACAAACGGACTTTCGCATTTATAATACTAGCTTCCGCCCGCGACTTCGTCTGCGTGGACAAATTTTTTGCTATCCCTCGGGAACTGCACGTTTTTTCTGGATGAAAGGTACCCTATAACCTTTTCTGCACCCCTGACAACGTCTATGCAAAATTTCATGATGATCGGTTCAGTAGTTACGACGAGAAGGCGTAACAAACAAACAAACAAATAAACAAACAAACGGACTTTCGCATTTATAATATTAGTAAGGATTAGTAAGGATTTAGTTTTCCTACATTGCAAACTTCATTGGGCATTGTGTCGAATAGCAGATTTTCTTGTTTTTAAAAACAATTGTTGGAAAGGTTTCTTTCATAAAATGTTACTGTTGATGCTGTTTCATACATTTTGATAATTTTCGTTATTTTTTTAAATGGAAAAGCACATTTTATTTCGCGATTTAGGAGTTTGTCCCATACTTTAGTAAAAGTTGTTCAGTTTGAAGGTCTGAAGAAAAGGTTTTCCCATTTGGGTTTGCATAAGTATTGAGTCAGAGAAAAGCCGCTTTTTTGTATTTACTCTATTTTCATACACTCTGTTTAACCCATCACCATAATTAATTCAAAGAAATCGCTTGTCCCGTCTAGGCCAGCGGCTTGGCCTCGATATTTGCCAAGGACGGTCTTGATGTGCCAATGGCAAATACATTATAATTTTCTTTCTGTGTAAGCTTATTGAAAGCTATTCATGTAATAATATACTAGCTTCAGCATAGAATAGATTTTAGTTTGTATTTTTAGCTCGATGCTTGGGTCACGTGACGTGATGTACACAGGGTGTCCCAAAACTTTGCCACACGGAGGGAAAGTACCTTAAATATTGTAGATAGGATTTATACTGAAAGAAGACTTCAATTTGTTTTTAAAAAGAAAAGGAACTGCATTTAAGGATTATTTTTTAAAGTCGCAAACGATTCGATACAAATTGAGAAAATCCGTAATTAATTAAAATTTTGAATTTCATGATCTTCCTCTTGTTTAAGATGCTATGTCACTTAAGAAAAAATAATTCTAATGAGTATAACCCTTCAATTAGTATCGTAAAAAAAATTGTTTTTCGTTTTTGGTGGGTTCGATTCCTGGTTAACATAGGCGATTTTTCACAAATCTTTGAATTATTTTAAAAAACAAAATGAAGTCTTCTTTCACTAAAATTTCCCATCTTCAATATTTGAGGTACTTTCCCTCCGTGTGGCAAAGTTTTGGGACACCCTGTATAGTACACTAAAATCGTAGTATTTTTTTTATTCATCCCTTATTTACCTATAGGGGCTAAGTTTTAATATTTGAATTAGCTAGTTAGCCGGTAACACATCTTAAAATACATACAATTCATAGTTACATAATTTATACAAAATTCATTAAGTACATAATTACCTATGTATGTTACAATAATATTAAATTACCAACTAATGATAATTTATCTCTAAGTACATTATGTTAGGTGCGATATGATAATTATTAAAGGCGCCTCGTTATAAATTTAGGTATAGATAGTGTGTATACTGTAATACCATAATAGATTATACGAGTTTAATATATAATTAACCGATTAAAAAGTCTGCGACACTCGATGACTCCTCTGATAATTAAAATACTGAATCTTAACTCCTTATATTCGAACATAATGTTATCCTGTTATGATAGATGTAAGAATTGATGTAAAAATAATAAAAAAACTGGACAAGTGCGAGTCGGACTCGCGCACGAAGGGTTCCGTCAAAAATCACGTTTGTTGTACGGGAGACCCCTTTAAATATTTATTTTATCCTGTTTTTAGTATTTGTTGTTATAGCGGCTACAGAAATGCATTATTTGTAAAAATTTCAACTGTCTAGTTATCACGGTTCACGAGATACAGCCGGGCGACAGACAGACAAATGGACAGTTGAGTCTTAGTAATAGGGTCCCGTTTTTAACCTTTGGGTACGGAACCCTAAAAAGACACGTAAAAAGCGTGATCAATTCTGAACTTGTCTGAATTTTTGCTTAACTATTTTGTTACGCAATGCAAAAGTTCAAATAATGCCCTGAATTAAAGACTAAAAATATTAAATTTTCTACAAAAAAATACATTTTTAGCCCTCCAAATCAAATGAGCAACAGCTTATTTTTTGTATGAGCCTATTTGTTTTCAAATGGATTACCTAAGTAGGTGCTTAATACATTTAAATTTAAATTCCCAGAATTTTGTTTGAATCTGCGAGTTAATTTAACTTGTATTCAACCTAGACGCTCGTCTAGACGCTGGGGTCAACGGAGTTTAAATAAATAACTTAAAATATAATGTATTTTATATTAACTGTACCTACTCAACACAAAGGATACTTAATACATTTAAAATAATAGGAGCTTTTAAGAGAAAGGAGATATCTTTACAATTTTTATTGCTAAGTGGAAGAAATACACCTGTTTCTATATTATTTTTCTCTTTGAATTTGAAAATTATTGTAAGATTGTATTATTGTACCTTATTAATTTTATTAAACACTTGACTTGAAGATAACACGAACATCTTTTGAAAAAATTACGCGCGTTAAAAATTTATAGAGTAATTTTGTATGGACAATTTGTACAGCGCCATCTACTACCGGAAAGCGAAATTAAATTTTCCATATAATTACTTTATCGAATAGGTACTTTTACATTTTTTGCGTTTTTTTTCTCGATAGATGTTCTTGCTAATGGACTAAGAGCTAGCCCCGGAAATAGGTGGACAATTTACAGACTGATGAAATCTCTCATTAGTTTGCCATACTATCATTATTAACAGATCCGGGCACCTCGCAGATTTTCAGTGGTGGGGTGGGAATGGTTGAGCAACAAAAGGGATAAAAAGCGATTGAAGGTATTCAATTTACAGAGCTCTGGATTTTGTGTGGTATAATAGCAAGCCAATCATGTATCTAAATCGAATATAACATTGCCAGGAATTTTGGAGGACTGAAAATCTGCGAGGTGCCCGGATCTGGGGCCGTACCGGCTAACGAATCGATTATCGAAAAGTCTATCGAGTATCAACTTAAAACAGAAAAAATCAAAGTAAGGAATTTCGTCTTGTACTTTCTGTTGACGTAATTTGGAAGATATCGATGTTCGTGTGACATCATGAATTGGGGTTTGCCATTTTAGCCCAATTGGGGCTCGATTTATCTGTTTTAATTTGAAACCCAGCAGAATTTTCGATAATCGATTCGTTAGCCGGTACGGCCCCTGTTAATAATGATAGTATGGCTAACTAACTAGAGGGATTTCGTCGCTCTGTAGATTGCGTACCTGTTTCCGGGGCCAGCTCTTAGTATATAATGTTAAGGGTACTGGGACTACGGGTGTATCTTATTATTTTAATTTTATTAATTAATTCAACACTTGACAACAGATATCATACAGAAAACTGTACCCTTAGCACGAACAGCTATCGAGAAAAATAACGCGCGTAAAATTACTCGATAGAGAATTCTCTATGGAAAAATTTATTTCGCTATTCGGCGGTAGATGGCGCTGTACTAATTTTTCATACAAAATTGCACTATCGAATGATTTTACGCGCGTTATTTTTTTCGATAGCTGTTCGTGCTAAGGGTACTGACCTAATAGTACCTACGTCCTACACGAATACCTGACATAGATGTACCTACATGTATCGATGTTATATTTGACATAAAATTTTAGACATTTTAATTTTTTTATGTAATTTTGACATTTATTTATATTTGTAAAAAAACTTATATGTAAACATGATGTATTCTTGAAATTGACTCTATATTCTTCGCATGCATATTTATGCTGATAAAGCCGTTTTTATGATAATTATGTACCTAAATTCTTTTTTACCTCTATCTGCGAATAAATGAATTGAATGAATGTAATGTGATAAAACGGTAGATCTGCATCATTGCTTATTTAACCTTTAGTATTAGTTCAAATAGTACTGTTACTAAGTGGCTGAAAATCACAATGAGACAAAGTAGGACGCCCATTTCTGCTGTCAAAATTTTACCTGTCAAAATATTGATTTTATCAATTATCGTGTAGAGAAATAATGTAGCTCATAAAATAGTTTTTTTTTGTTATTCATAAATTGCTAACTACAATAAAAATCGGCAGTACGCAGTTATATAAAAAAAAATAAGAGAAATTATCACAACTATATTTTTCGGATTTTCAAATTGAAATTCAATAAATACCAGTGTTTTGCGGTTAAATATATTTTACTATAATTTTACTATCATTATACATCCACTATAAAAAAAAAGCAATTTTACAGGTCAACACTTGTACGGGAAGTGGTCATTGTTTTTTCGTAAAGTCCTCCTAGCGTAGGTCCTCTATGAATAAGAGTTATGACTGCGGTTTCATTTCAAAGGGTTTCCCCACTCAGCTGCAACTAGCGGGAAAATCTGCTGTAAATCATAAGACGAGAAAAATACTACCTATGACGAAAGCTTATTCACTCACATTTTAAAATTAATTTTAATTACTTTTCAATAACTTTTCCTCCCTTATGCAAAGAAACGATGGGCCCTTGGGGACCTAACGCAAAGTTATTTTTAAAGGGCATAACTGTACCCTTAGCACGAACAGCTATCGAGAAAAAAAACGCGCGTAAAATTACTCGATAGAGAATTATCTATGGAAAATTTAATTTCGCTTCTCGGCGGTAGATGGCGCTGTACAAATTTCCCATACAAAATTACTGTATTGACTACTCAAAGAGGAATGCTGCCAGTCTTTTGGGTACCTTACCTTGTACATGCGATTTAGTTGAAATATTTTATTTATAATGTAATTTTTTGAATTGTATTTACAAGTAAACAAAAAATATTTATAAATAAAACTTCAATTAGAAAAAAAAGAACTTGCACATTGTTTTCGAACTTCCATGAATCGATTCTAATCAAAGTTGAAGGTGAAAAAGAAGAATTTTCTTTGTTCCTTTCTAAAAATTTAAATTAAATTGCTGAAATTATAAAAATAGATTAGGTACCTACACAACGTTTTCCAATATGACGTTCCTTACATATTTATTTTGCTTTATATTCTCTCATACATATGCTATGATATTTTTGTCACATGCTTATTTAAATTTAAAAAAACTTCATTTGAAGAACTTGAAAAGAATTTTGAAACCATTACTAGTAATTTCTTTTAATAATTAATTGTGTTTTTATATACTTACTTTGTATGATTTTTTTGCATGCTGAAATGCAAGATAATTCAAAATTCAAAAATAATTTATTCAGTCTAGGCTGTTACAAGCACTTGTGAATGTCATAGAAGCTACGTCATCGGTTCGCAAACCCTAAGCGGGAGACCTTGTAACGAGAAGAACCGGCAAGAAACTCGTCAAGGGCTGCTTTTTTCTCCCTGTATATTTTATACAGAGTCGTCAACATTGAAAAATGAGCTCCACATTTAAAGTGAGGTCATTTTCCATCACAATAATTAACAAAAGTTTGCACACAATGGGTAGGTAGGTTGAAATTAAATACTACTAAGTAATGAGAGTAAATAACTTTCAACTAGTTGAGAAATCACTGTGTCTGCTACTCGAAAGTGCACCTAAGTAGGCAAAAAACACATGTTACAAGACATAAAAAAAAATTAAAAAAAAAATGCAATTCTTACAATTCAATATGCGTTAAGATAGGTACTCAGAAGTAGACCCTTTCCACTGGCAGCACCCGTTCACGAGCATGACGCATGGACCAGCCATCGCTTCGCTCAACCATATTTGAGGGAACGTAACGACTCGCCTCACACGACACCACCGCAGAAATGATTAAAGAGATATGTTAAGCAACCTAACTTCAATTTACCAACATGTAAGCCCATGTCTTTTGCAAATAAATTTTCATTTATTCATTCAAAGTTATTAAATATTTCATTAGTTTCGTACCATATTAAACTTTAATTATATTTATAAGGAAAAATAAAGGGAAACCAGTAAGGAGAAATACTTTTAAAATACCCACGACCTCCATGCAGTTAACTTAGTATGTTACTAACTTATCGATAAGGATAAATACATCTTATTATACGGTTTAGGGATAACCCCAGATTTTTGCTTTGAATATAACAGTAACTTTTAAAAGAACACTTATTTTAACCATCACGGTTACAGATTTTTTGAGTCACAGGTACCTAAATAAACGTTGAAGAATTTGATAAAAAACATCGAATATTATTTTTTTTTATCAAAGGAAATGACTTTGATTTGCGACACAAGAATAGTTCCTTATTTATAACTAGCGGCCGCCCGCGGTTTCACCCGCGTGGTTCCCGTTCCCGTGGGAATATCGGGATAAAAAGTATCCTATGTTTTAATCTAGGCTATCTACTATCTGTGTGCCAAATATCAACCAAATCCGTTCAGTAGGTTTTGCGTGATTGAGGAACAAACATCCAAACCCACAAACTTTCACATTTACAATATTAGTAGGATTAATACTTAATGAAAAATTCATTTAGTAGAATACACAAGATAAAATACTTTTAATGATTAGTACTACTATAATTCAGTGGTTGAACTACTTATCTATTTATATTCTATTCACAATTATTATTTTAAATTTTTTTCCTGATTCATCTTCATTTTTGCGAATAGTAACAAATAACTAAATTCAAGGAGGTCGTGTAAAACTTAAAACACTAAGTACGTTTTTGTTGCCTACACAAAAGGAACGCCTAGCACGAACATATATAAAAAAAAAAAACACGCGTCTTTACGTACTTTTGTACTCGATAGAGAATTGTGAAAAATCTCATTTCATTTTTCGTCGGTAGATGGCGCTGCACCCCATACAAAATTACTCTAATCGTTTTTTTCGCAACTCTCAAAACAGAATCTTGCAAAAAGGCATGTTCCCACGAATCTTACTCATGTTATTCGCTTATCTATTTTAAAACACGTTACGGAAGCACTAACTAAAACTGTCTTAGTTCCTAAATATAAAACGTCAATCATTAAAACTATAACATCCTTTTTTCTAACCTACCCTACGTGTTTCCGGCTTTAGCGCGCAAAAAATGACAGACCGGAATACGATATAAAAAATCTCTTCACACGGTAGCAATGACCTCAGAACCGGTCCAATGCGCGTTTTATTCATCTTACCCTTCAAGGTAGCCGTCGCGACGCTGCTTTGTATTCTTATCGCAGCCCCAGACTATAAAACTAAAAAAAAAAAACTCTTTAGTACTTCGCAGACATAATAGGTCGAACTTTATTTTATGTCGAAGAATATCATCCGATTGGGCCCTTATTCACAAATGTCCGAAACTCTCCGTATCCAATGCTATGCTTTCCATTTATTTACTCTATGGTGTCCGCCGTATTAGAAAAGTCAATATTCTTCCCGACGACGGATTAAATTCTCCCGACACCAAATAGGTAAGTGTCGGATATTAATCCGCAAAATATTAGTCTTCGTTTCGAATTGAAGTGTTAAAAGTTTCGGAAACCATAGAGTTAATAAATTATGGAGAGCATAACATCGGATACGGAAATTTTCGGGCGTTTGTAATTAAGGGCCCTGATTTTATTTTATTTGGGTTATTTTTAAGCCCTTCAAAAATCTATAAATCAAATAATCCATCCATGGCAAATCCATCCTAAAATTTTGTAATTTTTTTTTCTGAAAAAAAAACGATGCTGTGAAACTAACGTACTAAGAAAAAGGCGAAACAATCAACTTGAAAATTAGCTTGAACCTTCTGAAAAATAAACAAAAAAAATGAAGTGACTTTTCATTTTCACGTTGAACATTGACCTCTGTATAAAAAACAAAAACCAAATAAGATTTCTTTAAAAAAATGCCTTTAAATAGAGTTTTTTTCCCAAAATCTGTGTGATCAGGATTTATTTTAGGTACGTCTGCGATAACTAAGAAAATTAATATGAAAACTGAAGAAAACTTTTAAAATGTCTATAAACTTTGTGTTAGCAGAATTTACTTGGGTGGTAAATAGGTTTTATACAATTGACGAAAGCTTATAGATAAATAGATTCTGATATAAACCTAGGCATAATCTATCTCATTGAGTTGTCCACCTGATATTAAAACAAGTGCAATTGGTTACCTGAAAGACAGTCTGCCCGCGGTCGCGCGTACGCTAACACGCACCTGCCGCAACGAAACCGAATCATCTGAATTTCGAACACGCCGCGTTCGAAAATGTAATTATTTGAACAATTCAAATATCGAACACGAACTAAACGGGGATGTAATTGCAAGAAATAAACTGGCCAGTGTAAATAATCTGTGTAAATATTCCTTTCGATTTTTGAAAGTGTTTTTAGTGTGTGTACCTAAATATTTTTTTTATAAAATCCTGTGATATTAGAATAAGGAATACAGTGACATCAAGACAGCAAGTGAGTACAATAATTATTACAACTTTGTTTCAGTGTTTATTGTATTTATTTAGTTCTTATTTATTGTGATGTTTGCATGCTTGTTATAAGAAAGTGCATGATAAATATTGCATTTGCGTTAATCTTACAGGAATAGTTGTTAGATAAGTATATTTTCAAACAAAGCATAATTAATTTTTAATTAATTTTCTGTGAAGTTTCTATGATTCAAAATTTAATTCGCTCATCATAATAGCGAATTCATATTCTGAAACGCTACAAACGAAAAAAGTTGGAATTTATAGAAACAACTATTACACGTGCTTTACGTAAAGAAACGTAATTTTTTACGTTTCACGGACACTTCTTAGATAAGTTTACTTTTGACTTCGTAAAAAGTGTGTTTCATCTAAATTTCGCAAGTTCACTTTAAAATGGTTTTATCGTCTTTAATCATTAAAAAAATATTAATGATTAATTTAGTAACAACCATTTTTATTATTACTGCGTTTCAAAGAGTTTACAATTAAGTAGTTGCCATTGAAATATAAACTGATAAGATTATAATTTCTAATAATGAATTTTTATCAGTCATTAGATTATAATAATTCTTGAGCAATAAACATGACTTCGACATGGTCATTGTTATCATTTATCACTTATTGCGAAGTTAGTAGATATGATAAAAAAATAGTACTTAGCTTACAAAATATAACTTTTATGTTACAACTTTGGCAATGTTACAATACAAGTTGGCTAATAAAGTATGTTTTGGGCAATCATTACAAGACCTTTCAATCTTAAAGAATTGGTCATAAAACTAAAACTTATATCTTTAATGTTTAAGTGTCATTTCCAAATTTAACAATAAGTAATTATGTTCTGGGCCCTATTTTTGAATCGCTCGGCTGGCGTCGAGCGCTCGTTTCTACTGATTTTCGTTCGACATATGACTCTATTTCGAATGTTTCAGCCATATGTCGAACGAAAATCAGTAGAAACGAGCGCTCGACGCCAGCCGAGCGATTCAAAAATAGGGGCCCTTTTCTGTGCCCTTAACACGAACCCTATCGAAAAAAATAATGCGCGTAAAATATTCGATAGAGTCATTTTGTATGGAAAATTCTTCGATCAACTATACCTGTGGATATTGCATGACAATGGCATTTGTGGGACACTTTTAACTCCCCCAAAACGCAGCCCACTATCACCTGTGCCACTATGAAAGTCCCCCAAGACTTGTCATACAACTTGACATTTAGTGTCGCGTGATTTGTCAAACGGCATGTGCCACATTTCAGCTTTGTTATTGTATGACGTGCTACATCCTCAGGTATTGATGATCGAAGGGAAAATTAGTACAGCGCCATCCGAAAAGCGAAATGAGATTTCCATAGAGAATTACTCTATCGAGCACCTACTTTTACGCGCGTATTTTTTTCTCGACCTTATAGTTACGACTTAACTGTTCTTATAGTAACAACTGCATTAAAAAAATTTAAAGATAAATTGTATTGAAGTCATCTCGTCTCGTCCGACGGTATTTGTGGACAAGTGGACAAACGGTTTAATAGTGGCTTAATGAACTCGACGTATAAAACATTTACAGTGAATTTGCATTTTAGAAGCTATTATCACACAAGCTGACAGCGTTCAATAAAAATAAAACTGAAATAATAACATGTTGACAAAAATAGCAATAAATCTTAAATCACACCATTGACAATGACAGATCTTCTAACTTCCGCTTAGATAAATAATACAATCAAACCCTTGATCTTGATCAAGAACTCTAAATTCATTCTTGATCTTGATCGAATCTAAGCGTTTGGCGTATGAAAATTTGATAAAATTGGCATTGATCTTAAATATTTATATCTTGTTTCATTTGATAATAAAAATAACGTGCAGATAGTGAAAAATTGTTTAAAAACAAAAAAACCGACTTCAAAAAACCTGAAAATAAAAACAAAAACAGCATCAAAATTAAATACCTCTAAAAAGCAAGAAATAATTTTCTAATCACTAGATACCTACGCATATCACTGTAATAAAACACGTCTATTGAAGTCGGGTGGGGCTGGAGGACAACTTCTTTTTTTTATTCTAAGAGCCCCACCCGACTCCAATAGACGTGTTTTATTACAGTGATATGCGTAGGTATCTAGTGATTAGAAAATTATTTCTTGCTTTTTAGAGGTATTTAATTTTTATGCTGTTTTTGTTTTTATTTTCAGGTTTTTTGAAGTCGGTTTTTTTGTTTTTAAACAATTTTTTATTTTTAGTGTAATCACTATACAGTTCCTATTTGATTTTCAGGAGTTCCCTTGCGTATCTTTGATATTCAAGGTCCAATAACAATGAAATCAAAATGGTATCATCTCTAAAGTATCCTCTTTCAAACAAAAAAAGAATCATCTAAATCGGTACATAAACAAAGAAGATATGGTCGATAAATCGTATAAGTTCACAAAATGGTAACGAAAACGACAGTATTTTCAGGTTTTCCTGAAAAGTACTGAACCGATTTCAAAATTTTAAAAAATGGGACCAACTTGAGACCAAACCTCATCTAATAACGTTTAAATCATTTCAATCGGTTCAGCCGTTTTCGAGTAATCGGTGTACATACAAAAAACAAAAAAAAAACGGGTCGAATTGAGTACCTCCCTCCTTTTGAAGTCGGTAAAAACGTAGTATAGCAAATATAGCAATCTCGAGAGTGGTAGTAAAGAATTTTATATTCATACTGAACCCACGGCCTAGAATTTGCCGTGTATGTGCCGGCCTAGAATAGCACTACCCCCTATCATCCCGTGGGTGTCGTAAAAGGCGACTAAGGGAGCATAGCCTTCAAGAGACGGGCAGCAGCGTCTCCAAAAAACCTTGGCCTACTGCGATCGCCAACCCGCCTGCCAAGCGTGGCGATTATGGCAAACCCCCCCCCTCATGCACAATGGATCAAAAAATTGGCCCCCAGTCCCCGGCAGCCCCGCTATTCCTAGCTATGGTAGCGGCTACGGTAACGGCGGGGCAGGGGGTGCTAAGAATCCCCGGGTGCGGCTCGGCTACCAAAAACGACGACAACTGCACCTGGCAACCTATAACACGCGCACACTAAGGACCGACGCGAAGTTAACCGAGTTGGAAGAAGTTATCAGCAAGGTACACTGGGACATTATCGGGTTATCTGAAGTCCGAAGAGCGGGAGAGGACTCGATAATCCTCAACTCCGGTAACTTGCTTTACTACCGGGAGGGCGACCAACAGTCCCAAGGTGGTGTCGGGTTCATCATCCAAAAGTCCCTTGTCAACAACGTGATTACCATCGGAAGTGTGTCGACCAGGGTGGCGTACCTTATACTCAGAATATCCAAACGGTGTTCGCTGAATGTTATACAGGTTTACGCACCGACCTCGACACACCAAGATGACGAAGTGGAGGCTATGTATGAGGAGATCTCTAAAGCCATGCATAGCTACAAAACCCACTACACTGTTGTGATGGGGGACTTCAATGCAAAGTTGGGGAAACGATGCGGTGATGAGCTGAGAGTGGGGCAATTTGGAGTTGGGCAACGGAATGACAGAGGTCAGATGCTGGCTGACTTTATGGAGAAGGAGAACCTCTTTATGATGAACTCCTTCTTCAGAAAACCGGAAAGCCGGAAGTGGACCTGGGTCAGTCCGGACGGTAAAGTCAGAAATGAGATAGATTTTATCATGTCGACGAAAAAGCAAATATTCAATGATGTCACTGTGATCAACGCTGTTAAGACGGGGAGCGATCACCGATTGGTACGTGGCACATTGAATATCAACCCAAAGCTGGAAAGATCTCGACTGATAAGATCAACAATTCGACCATTGCCGGCCCATATTCAAAACCCCGAGAGCTTTCAACTCGAACTCCAAAACCGCTTCGAAGCCCTTGAGAACAGCATAGATGTGGACGATCTAAACAACATGGTGGTGGATACTGTCCGTACGGTAGGGTCCAAGCTCTTTAAGACCCGCCGTCCCAAGATAAAGAAACTCTCCGACCACACACTCCTACTCATGGATCAGAGACGTGAAATGAGGCTCCAGAGTTCAGTAGATGCTAATCGTTATCGGCAGCTTAATAGACAGATATCTAAGTCTTTGACGAGCGACCTTCGCCAATTTAATACGAATCGTATTAAAGAGGCTATCGAGCGGAATAAAGGCTCCAAAGTGTTCGCGAGAGATCTGTCTATTGGGCAAAGCCAGATGACGAAGCTGAAAACTGACGACGGACGCATCATTTCATCAAAGCCTGAAATCCTGAGGGAGATCGAGAGCTTCTATGGGCAGTTATATTCCACGCAGACACCTGTTGAAAGCAAGGCTAAAGACCCCAGAGCCAAGCTTACCCGACACTATACCCAAGATATCCCGGACGTCAGCCTGTACGAGATTAGTATGGCTCTCAAACAGCTGAAAAACAACAAGGCGGCGGGTGACGATGGAATCACTACAGAACTTCTGAGAGCGGGCGGTAAGCCGATACTCAAAGTCCTCCAGAAGCTCTTTAATTCCGTCATCGTCCAGGGCAGAACGCCAAAGACATGGAACATAAGTGAGGTGATCTTGTTCTTTAAAAAGGGTGACAAGTCCCTCTTAAAGAACTATAGACCCATCTCGCTTCTGAGTCATGTCTATAAGTTGTTTTCGAGAGTCCTTACGAATCGTCTCGCTCGCAAGTTCGACGACTTCCAACCTCCCGAACAAGCCGGGTTCCGAAAAGGCTTTAGCACCATAGACCACATCCATACGCTGCGGCAGGTTATACAGAAGACAGAGGAGTATAATGAGCCACTTTGCTTGGCGTTCGTGGACTATGAGAAAGCCTTTGATTCGATTGAAACCTGGGCGGTGCTGCAGTCTCTGCAAAGGTGCCAAGTGGACTATAGGTATATCGAGGTGTTGAGGTACCTATACCAAAATGCCACTATGACGATCCGAGTACAGAACCAGAACACAAATCCTATCCAACTGCAGCGTGGTGTGAGACAGGGAGACGTTATTTCTCCGAAACTGTTCACAGCTGCGTTGGAGGACATCTTTAAGCTCTTGGACTGGAAAGGACTCGGCATCAACATTAATGGCGAGTACCTAACACACCTTCGTTTTGCCGATGATATAGTCCTTATGGCTGAGACCATGGAAGACCTGAACACAATGCTCGAAGATCTCCGTAGTGCTTCCCAAAGAGTGGGTCTTAGGATGAACATGGAAAAGACGAAAATTATGTCAAATGCCCATGTTGTACCCTCTCCAGTTCATGTTGGGAACACTACACTTGAAGTTGTTGACCATTACGTATACCTAGGACAGGCAGTTCAGTTAGGTAGGTCCAACTTCGAGAAAGAGATCTCTCGCCGAATCCAACTCGGGTGGGCAGCATTCGGGAAGCTTCGAAAAATCTTCGCGTCCAACTTACCTCAGTGTCTCAAGACGAAAGTCTATGAACAGTGTGTGTTGCCAGTGATGACTTACGGCAGTGAAACGTGGCCGCTAACTATGGGTCTCATAAGGAGGCTCAAGGTCGCTCAGCGTGCAATGGAGAGAGCCATGCTCGGCGTTTCTCTACGTGATCAAATCAGAAACGAGGAGATCCGCAGGAGAACTAAAGTAACCGACATCGCTCGAAGGATTGCTCAGCTGAAGTGGCAATGGGCGGGACACATAGCGAGAAGAACCGATGGCCGTTGGGGCAGAAAGGTTCTGGAATGGCGACCGCGCACCGGACGAGGCTCCGTGGGTAGGCCCCCGACAAGGTGGACCGACGATCTGGTGAAGGTCGCGGAAAGCCAGTGGATGCAGGCAGCGCAGGACCGATCGTCGTGGAGATCCTTAGGGGAGGCCTATACCCAGCAGTGGGTGTCGTGTGGCTGATATGATGATGATGACTGAACCCACACGTGGTTGTCGATAGCGAATTGTCAGAAATGACATTCCGCACTACCATCTACCGAGAAAAAACCGTAAAATAGTAATTCTCCATACGAAATCACTTTCGATTTTTTTTACGGGAATTTTTTTCTCGGTAGATGTTCGTGTCCTACACTGATTTATTTTATGGCATGTGATGATAATGATAAGTAAATAAACATTTGACAACATCTCAGCGCGGTGCTGCGCGATGCATGAATTGTCCAATCACGATGCACCGCTAAGCACCACTCCGTTTTAATATAAAAGCACATATAAATATTTTGCCTACAATACAATAATTTTGATAGAAGGAAACTGGGTTGTCTTGTTCACTAAACTATAAACCTAGTAAACGGTAGGTAAGTATGTTTGTTTGAACACTGTACGACCATAGTTACTCTAACATTCAATGTTTTGAAAGCAAATCTCCGAAAACACTACCTTGCGACACACAATATCGTGCGAAGCTGAATTGTAAACTATAACATGTGACTATACCGATTAACTGAAAATTTAATAACTATGAGGTAAGCCCCTGTAGCATGACCACCGAAAACGATATGCTGTTTAGCGATTTATCGAAACTCAACTGTCAAAATCCATTGTATCTTTTGACAGTTGAAAGAGATCGTTGTATTTTTTTCGAGTGTCATGCTAGAATTTCGAATTTCTTCTAGTATATCCTGCTCTTACGTTGTAAGCCAGCGTTGTTTCATCAATGTGAGGAATTACCTCGACAATTGAAATATCTTTCCAGATATTTTGACAATTGATAAAGATTAAATAACTATATATTTTTTTAATTTGAGATAAGAGCAGCGTAAGGTGAAATTCGACGATGCCACTAGTTACTCGGTAGCTCAGCGGTTAGAGCATTGGACCGGATATCCAAAGGTCGCGGGTTCGATTCCCGATGAATTGTTCGATGTTTCGAAACCAAAATCGTTAGTTATTTTTTTCATTCACTCAGCATTTTCAACTATTCTGCATCTCTTTATCAACATTTATCAACAGCTACGGAAAACAATCAAAAGATGATTAACCTAATTTTCACGTGACACAAAAATACTCTTATTTAACGAGTAAAAACTGGTATTTTGATAATTTTATGAGAACCGTACTATATGTATATAAAGAACTGATAAAAACCTAACTAAATGTTACTTATGAGAGAAATTCTAATTTTGAAAAAACAAATTATACACCCGTAGCAACTCGTAGCATCTAAGACAGGACGTCTTAGATGCTACGAGTTGCTACAGGTGAGAAAAAAATAATATTAAAATCTTTTCCCATCGATGACTCGTAGCACGTATACGTACATAGTTCTTGGTGTATGGTCTGTGATATGTACGTACGTATGTACACATCTATCGAGAGAAAAACGCGTGAGTACGCGATAGAGGAAATAATTGTCTTTGAGAAATTTAATTTCACTTTTCGCCGGTAGATGGCGCTGTACTAATTTCCCATACAATATTACTCTATTACACGTTTTTTACTCAATGAATGTTCGTGCTAGGGGTACAGAATAGACTTCATTATAAAAAACACATTTTCTTTCTGAAATAGGTTTACTTGATTGTTTATAATAAGTTTTTAAAATCTTACATGAACTGTCTTGGTAAAATCTATCGGAACATACTAAACTTACTTATTTTTTACATATAAATTCTTGTCTACATTACATTACAGACGTTGCTATAATTCTAAAAATTTATCCATGGATCAGAAAACGCTTTTTGTTTTAAATACGTTGCGGTTTGGTCTAATCTCTATAAAAATATTTGGAAATTGACAAAAACTAAGTTAATTATCCAGCTTAAAAAGATAATGCAAAAATCTTAAGATATTTCAGGTATTGCGATTTCAAAGAAATTTAGATATGATTATAGAGATAGGGCACTTTCGTCATTTGTTGATTGGCGTTGGTAACAATGTTGAAAAATAAATAACAACTGATAAAGCTCCTTTTAGTTGTTAATACTGATTCCAAAAGAGAAATATTTTTTGCACGGTATTTTGATAAAACATATTTTGTTCTACGACTTTTCCGAAAACAGACAAAACATACGTCTTTTCGTACAACACTGGATCAGCTGTACGAACATTTTTCGGCCTCTATTCGGCGAGATGCCTATTTTGTTGGTTTTAAGGTTGTTTTTTTGTTGTTGTTTGTTGGTTGTTACCTATAAATAAATGTATCTTCTTTTTTCTTTATAATACTAGCTGCCTCGCCCCGGCTTCACACGTTTTGTGCCATTTAAAATGTCGGAAAAGAAAAAAGTGATTTATACGTCGTTCCGTACAATTTTCTGCAAATTTTCTTTTATACAAACCTTGTCCTGATAAAAAACAAACACAACAAAAAATTATTATCTAATTTAGTGCAGTGGTTCTAAAATTATGCGCTTACATACATTTCGGCGATTATTTTTAAAATCACATAACGCTTTGTCGTTTTTTTCCACAGCAATGTAATTGGCATACTTTTCATTGAAACCGTGAATGAACGTTTGTTTTTTTTATTTTATATGCAAAGGAATGTAGTGTACAGTAACCGCAAAAGAATTTAGGTGATACCATGACTGATTTTCATCTATTGGCTAACAGTATTATGGAAAACAAGAGTTCTCGATTTTTCTATTATGTTACGTGCAGTTATGTGATTTGCTATAATAGTTAGTAGTTAGGTTTATATTTTAAGTTAAGTTTGAGGATTTTAAACCATATTACTACTGTACCCTTAGCACGAACAGCTATCGAGAGAAAAACGCGCGAAAAAGTACTCGATAGGGAATTGTCTATGAAAAATTTCATTTCCCTTTTGGGCGGTAGATGGTGTTGTGCAAAGTTCCCATACAAAATTACTCTATCGAATGTTTTACGATATTTTTTCGATAGCAGTTCGTACTACAGATACTGAAAATAATATTTTAGCTTCAAATCTAAAACTATTAATTCTTCACACATAAACTGCAATGCAATAATGTTAAAACTTAACTTCCGTCTTTTCATAACATCATCACATTTTAATAGTAATTTAATGTGCATAATGTTCCTTATAAAACGTATTAAAATAGCATTGTAAATGCAAATAAAACACCTAATATTTTTTAGCTTTTTAATGTTGTAACTGTAAATCAATACAAATGTTTTTAATGTTGTAACTACTTGTTGTAACGACTAGTAACTAACTTAGTCTGCATCTGTTTGTTAACAGAGAAAAACCATAAAAATCACGGAAAGCTCAATCTGTTTTTAATCGACTTCAAAAATTTGAAAAGGAGGAGGTTATCTATTCGTCGCGAATATTTTTTTTTACTATGTATGTATGTCTAAACTCCCATAGTGCCTTAAGACCAAGGTGTACAACCAATGTGTCTTGCCTATCCTCACCTACGGTGCTGAAACTTGGACGCTCACTAAGCAGAATATGCACAAAATTAAGGTAGCACAAAGAGCAATGGAGCGTTCTATGTTAGGTATCTCTCTTGTTGACCGTATACCAAACGTCGAAATTCGACAAAAAACGAAGGTCGAAGACGTGGGTAGGCGGATAACGAGGTTAAGGTGGAGATGGGCAGGCTAGACGGGATGACGGACGGTGGACCAAGGCAGTTACAGAGTGGTGGCCAAGAGGAGCAACAAGGCCAGTGGGCAGACCACCGGCCCGATGGTCAGACGATATCGTTAAGTTGACGGGATCTCACTGGATGAGGCTGGCACAAGACCGTGAGGAATGGCGCTATAGAGAAGAGGCCTATACCCAGCAGTGGGTTGATGTGGGCTGAATATGATGATGATGATGTATGTACACCGATTACTCGAAGACAGCTGAACCGATTGAAATGATTCAAACGTTATAACTCATGTTATAACGTTTGAATCATTTCAATCGGTTCAATAGACGTGTTATAATTAATTGATTTGAACATTATTTCTTGCTTTTTATAGAGCTGTTTTTTTTAGATTTTTGAAGGTTTTGCTTTTTTTTAAAAGCTTTTTAATATTTACTTCAGTGGGTACTTATCAAGAAATTATTAGTCACGTCAAAATTTAACAATCAACATTCCACAAATTGCATAATTACGAGCCGATATGTTTTTGAATCAACGTTCTGGTATTGTAAGCTATTGGTTGTTTAACTAAATCATGTCATGTTTTGAAATGCTACGTGCTTCATAAGCCGTTTGTCAAAACAACCGACCAAAGGTTGCAACCTATATTTGTTATGGTTAGGCCGTACTAACATTTCATAGTTTCATAGGCATTTGAGATATTATATTAATAATTTTGTAATATAAATTGATATTGACTCATTTGTTGCATGTAGAAGGTGATGTAACATTTTGTATTTGAAGAAAGGCTTGATATGACTAAAATACCTATAAAATCATACGAAAATCACGTCCATGAGTCATTTAAAATCATCTATCACGGAATGTTGCCAATTTATCCTTAAAATATGGAAACTATAATAAAATAATCTAAGCCATAAAATTAGGGAATTATATATTTTACAAGTTACAACTTTCCTCTTGAAAGTTTCTCGGAAATATCTGGGGCCTACCTACCTTTTCTCGAAGCGCTTTTTCGTTTTTTTGAACCCTCTTGTCTTAGGTTTGGAGTATACCTGATAAACAAAATTCTCATGGAAACCTTTCTGTACCCTTAGCACGAACAGCTATCGAAAAAAATAACGCGCGTAAAATCATTCGATAGTGCAATTTTGTATGAAAAATTAATACAGCGCCATCTATCGCCGAATAGCGAAATTAAATTTTCCATAGAGAATTCTCTATCGAGTAATTTTACGCGCGTCATTTTTCTCGATAGCTGTTCGTGCTAAGGCTACTGATAAACAATAGTTCTTGTTGTAACGAAACGGCCAAGCCACATATTTTGACTAAGGTGTAGAGTTTTTGAAGTTAGGGCTTGTAGCAACGTTTTAGTTCGCTGGCTTGTAGAGTTAGGACGCGTAGAGTTAGAAGCTTGGCTCTACATGAGGTCTAATAACTGTTTGACAGTGCGAGCCATATGGAAGTCTTGGCAACATTATACATGAAAATGTTTTTGGTGGGATTTCTTTTACTTCAGCACGAATATTTATCGAGAAAAATCAGCGTAAAAGTGATCGATAGAGTATTTGTCTATGAGAAATTTCATTTCGCTTTTCGCCGGTAAATGGCGCTGTACAAATTTCCCATACAAAATTACTCTATCGAATTTCTATACGCGCGCTTTTTTTTCTCGATAGATGTTCGTGTTACGGGTACTGAAACAACATGGATAAAAAGCGTACATCTGAGATAATATTGGAAAGTTCGTTTTCTAAATTGACCCAAACGAATGTCGAACCTGGAACCTCAGGGATAAGCCATAAAAACACAATCACGCACGGTATTTTATGACCACGGATGTCGTCCACATACAAAATGATGAGTAAGTTCTCAGCTTACGTTTATAAAATTTGGTTATTTCCTGGGTTGTTAAACCGCACCACAATAAATAATTTACGTATTAAATTGTGGTTAATCGTCGGCCACTGGCAATCATTGTCTTTTTAATGTGGTTATGGTAGCTGCTTTTTTAAAAAGGAAGGAATATTGAAGTTGTACCTACGAGTATACTCGTAGTATTTTTTATTTGCCCCACAAATTACTACGAATATACTTGTTTGGCAGCCAACGTGTTAAATTTTTATGGCAGGCCTTTGTATAAATACTTAAAAAAAAATATTACAACTTGATTGTTATTGAATGTCTCCACTAGCTGGACTGGACACGGGTCTACCTTACGGGTAGATAAGTAGGTATTTAATAATTTAATAAGATTCACACAAACGATCTTTCGCACGAAAGAGATTCGCTGAAAACGATCTTTCGTACAAAAGAGATTCGCTCAAAACGAACTTTCGGACAAACGGTCATCGTTGAATTTGTGGTTGGCCCAACACATTCTTTTCCGGAGTTACCTCTCAATAAAATTAAAACCTATGGGTATATCCCGTAGACCAGCCATGTCAAACAAGCGGACCCACGTTGGACTGCGGCCCGATCCAATTTTAAGACCATCCTCCTGATGCGGCCCGCTAGCGTGTTTCAAAAGCAACACTTTACCTATGAAATGAGTTTTATTTTTCTTTAAAGTTATGCGTTTGGCCCATCAATGATTTTAAGTTTGATATGGCTGCGGTAGACCTAGAATCATGAAATTCGGCAGTAAGTAAATGTTTCACAGCACAAATGTGATGTGCAAAAATATTAATACGTTACGCACGAGGTTGGGTTTTTTGTTTCGTTTAGAATTTGCTAATGGCATAATAATTTTGATGGATTTTTTTACAACTTAAAGAAGGGGAAGTTCTCAATTCGATTGCACGTTTTTGCGATGGCGTTATAGACCGATTTTGATGACTATTCGTTAGATTTTTTCATATTATCTTTTTTTACATTAAATGGGCTTACTCTTGGCCACATTTTCTTTCCAGATTGGTCCCATTCAAATAAAAAATGGCCCCATATTTTTAAGTTGGTTCAGTAGTTTTCAAGTAATATAAATTTACTGACATTTTTAGGTTGTTTTTAAGCATTTTTAATATGAGCGTTGGGGCCACCCAACTTTTTACCCAACAATCTGGAGTCAAATGGAGCAGAGATAAAAAAATGTGAATTTGCAATAATTGGGTCTATCAAATTAGATGTGTATATGATACAATACATTATCTCGATTATACAATACAGGGTTATTTGTAAATCTCCAACAACATTGCAGGAGTATATAGCTAACTATGTACGTATATAAATTTTCAGGGTAAATATTTTGTGATAACCTAAGCCTTAAAAAGTTTGATTGTGATATGATGATTTAAAGCGATGTTAAAAGATTTATAATCGAACTATAATCAAAATTAAGATCTACAGTTTTGTAATGATGTCAATTTTGGTACTTGTGTAACTTAATTCACCAAATTACATAAGATTACCATTTGACTTATTATTCTTATGCCATTTGCCAGCCTTTCATCCACACTTCCATACTCATAGAAATAGAATGTCAAAGAACAACAATGTGAATAAACAGGTGATCCGAAAACGAATGCATACATTTTATATGAGATACGTAAAACATGACTTAGATTCATAAAATATGACTATATATGACAAAAGGAAATGAATAAACTATGTTCCATGCTGTTTTCTTCGTCGATAAACGAATAAATGTAGCGAAATTTGGTTTTACAGAAATATGTGGCAATATCTTATTTAACTGTGAAAAGTGTGATTACTTGGATTATTTCTTTTTGTCACATCACAATCACTTCGAGCACAAGACACCATGGCTCCACAATACCTTTATTTTACATTCTAATTAAGATTAACAAATATTTTAAACAAACTGTGATTGCTCATTTGCTAGGCGGGACGCTAGGGGCTCTTACTGTAAAAAATGTTGGCACATGTCACTTGATCCTTTGTCTCTTTTTTACATAGACCGTGTCCGTATGATGTTAACTTCTCTTTTCCACGCTTTGTTGTTCATCTTGAGCGCAGCGAAAATTTTTTTATGTCTATGTTTTTATACTAATATTTTAAAATGCGAATGTAACTCTGTCTGTCTGTCTGTTATGTTTTCACGCCTAGACCGCTTGACCGATTTTGACAAAATTTGGTACGGAAATAGATGGGACCTTGGGAAAGGACATAGGCTACTTTTTTTTTATCCCACTGCTGGGCTCGGGTCTCCGCCCGCACGATATAACCTGTAGTCCACGCGCGTAGCTGTTGGCGGAAAGCTAGAACTAAATTTTACGTCATTAACTTCTCAAGTCTGGGTATACCGTCATTGTTTTTGATTTCCTCATAAGTGCTTTGCTACTTGCTTTGAAATGGGAGTAATGTTGCTGATGTACAATATTTGTTTGTTTATAAAAATTGGTCAAGTGTATCTCGACTTATAAACGTGTTGATAAAATAACAATTAAACAGTTTTGAGTAGGTATTGAACGTCAAAAGTATGTCAAGTGTTGACTGACACTCAGTGAGTGGTATAAGGAAAGTGCAGATCGTGCAAGTTGCTACGTACGTGCATTACTATTATTTTCTTTCACAATAAGTTACAAGGTTAGTCAATGTTAATTACCTAAACATATGTATTTATTTATATGTTTTACATGTGGCATGTAATAAATAAGATTAATAAGTATTGTAAATCTGCCATACTTTTTATAAAAAAACAAATCCATAATCGATTGATAGTAAAAAATCTTTTTGTGGTCTCATATTTAAAATAAACACAATGCACATAACTATTTTTCTATTTTACTTGAAAATAAAACCACCTGCGACGCAAGTATGTACTATTTATTAACTGCAACCTAAAAAAAACTAATCTAAATTAGAATAGTAAACTGCGTAGGCAAGCGTAGGGCCGAAACTCAATCAAAATTTTCGAAATAGCTGGTGTATCATATAATCTAAAGAACAGACTGCACTGCTCGCGCTCAAGTTAAAGGCCCTTATTGTATTGTTGTGAAAGGTTGTGGTAAGCGCCGACGGAGCGAGACAAACTTGCGACACTTAGAAACCGCGCTTTTTGTTATAAAATGAGAAATTAATTCGGAAACGTCGAGATTAAAAGTCGGAACGAAGACCAAGGTCTTAGATACTTACAATTACAACTGGTAGTTTGGATTTCCACGTTGTAAACGAATTATTGTAGTATGTACTTTAAATTCCAAATGTCTTTACTTTAGGCCTTCCGTTTCCTTAAAAATTACATTTTATTATATTGCTACTCGTTCGTAATTATTGCAGTTGCTTTCATACTAATCTGCGAAAGTCATGGAGGCTCTATCATAATTTGCAATGAGGGCTTTTCACAATGACAAAAAACTGTAGGCTCGATAGATGGCGTTGATAAAAATGTGTGTCAATGTGATTTTTGTACTAAGCTTCGAAGAGTCTCAACACCATCTAGTGAGGCAAATAGTTACTATTTTTATTTTTTAAATATCAATTTGAAAAGCCCTCATTTGCTTTTATTAATTAAACTTCTGTCTATCAGGAAAGAAACGCGCGAAAAAGTACTCTATAGAGTTATTATCTAGGGGAAATCTAATTTCACTTTTCTTCGGTAGATGGCACTGTACAAAATTATTCTATCGAATGATTTTACGCGCGTTATTTTTTTCAATAGCAGTTCGTTCATAAAATGTCACCATTTAGTTTTCAAAATGATTTCTGCTGCAAATCAGTAAATGTTTCATCTACACTATTGCTTTTTAAAGGCTGATTATGCGGAAATCCTCTGCATTCGCAATATAATATTCATTCATTACTTTCAAAAGAGTTAATTTTGAAATAAAATCTAATAATAATTAAGACCAATAAGTCTCAATTAAACGAATAGTTGATACGGAACGAAATGTTTATAGTTTTTTTAATATATAACGATACTAGCGGCCGCCCGCGGTTTCATCCGCGTGGTTTCCGTTCCCGTGGGAATATCGAGATAAAAAGTATTCTATGTGTTAATATAGGCTATCTACTATCTGTGTGCCAAATTTCAACCAAATCCGTTCAGTAGTTTTTGCGTGATTGAACAACAAACATCCAAACAACTGAACATCCAAACCCACAAACTTTCACATTTATAATATTAGTATATAACAATATAGATATGCAAATCATAAATTCAACACGTGGTTTTAATTAAAAATCACATAAATATTTTGTAGCATAGCAGGTATTTCTGATAATATTAGATTACTAGCGGCCGCCCGCGACTTCGTCTGCGTGGACAGTATTTTGCTATCCCTCAGGAACTATACGTTTTTTCTGGATGAATTGTACCCTATGTCCTTTTCTACACCCCTGACAACGTGTATGCAAAATTTCATGATGATCGGTTAAGTAGTTACGACGTGAAGACGTAACAAACAAACAAACGGACTTTCGCATTTATAATATTAGTAAGGATAAAGAAATTCGTCAAAGTCTATGTTAGACGTTGATTAGATTTCAAATATCGAGATTGCCTTATTAACTTCATGCGTTTTCGTTACTTACGTTTTCAATCTAATGAAGAAAACGTGTTCATCTGTTAGGGTTGTCAACATTAATAATTAGAAGAAACTTTGCAGTAGGTACCCATAGCAAGAAAAGCTATCGAGAAAAAACCAAGCGTAAAAAAATTCGATAGAGTAATTTTGTATGGGAAATTTATACAGCGCCATCTACCGCCGAAAAGCAAAATGAAATTTCACATCGATAATTAGGTAGTCTATTGAGTATTTTACGCGCGTTTTTTTCTCGATTAATGCTGTGTGTGTTAGGGGTACAGTTCTTTTCAGCTCGCTCGCAGTTCTTACCTAGCTCGCCAAGACTTTTTTCGTCGCGTTCCCCCTGTCGCCCCTGTTTTTGTATATATCTCCCTAATTTTGGAGGAGCAGTTGTGTATAAATATGTTACGGCTATTACCCGAAGTGCGGCTACACCTAGGTGTTGGTTTAGCAAAAAAAAAATGTACGTAACATATACATATTTTATAATTATTTTATTTCATATTTGTAATAGGTATAATTTATTTTATAACAACAATATTGATGAAAAAAGAATCAATCGAAACAAAAAACACCAAAAGATAATTAGCGTGGCAATCCTATTAGGTCTTATCTTCTACTGTCGAATTTTATCGTCATATTGCGATCTTCGTTGGCTACCGAATCAGCTGTCAGCGTCAGCAGCTGAGGTACTTTCTAATAAATAAATTTCCACCCATAAGGATTAGGTCCAAAAGGGGGGATATTAAAAATGGCTAATCATAATGATTTAATATTATAAAGACTTTAAAATGCAAAACAAGAGCTTAGAAGATGGCAGCCCTACCGACCGTATCGAGTGGAGTAGCAAATCGATTTATTAACGCAATGCAATGTACCTACGTTATCTATCAAATGAACAATTCAATAACATCGGCACTAATGGATTACTTAGATAGCACTTCAGTCTCAAGGCTTTGCTGAAAAAACAATAAAACTACTAATGAAAATGGCTTGGAAAACTTGTTTGATTGGTTGACGGCCGAATACTCAAACGCTGCTTAAATAGTTAAGAGCTCCTCAAACAGTTGAGACAGCCTTAATCAAAATTTGAGAGAGCTCTCAATTTGTAACACGGCCTTAAGTTAAGGACCGCTTATCTGCAAAAACTATCAAAAATGGAATACTCAAACGTTCATTAAGATCTGACAGGTGTCTGAGGCCGCCTTAAGTTGTTTAAGGTCGCCCTTAATTTAAGGAAGCTCGGACGTCTCTCAAGTGTCACACGTCAAAGTGTTTGTTTTGCGTTTTGTGAGGTTATTATTGTGAAAAAATATTTTAAAAATGTCCTTTTCTTCTTTATCATCACTTTCCGATGGCGAAGATGCGGCCCCAAGTGTTTCAAGGTTAAACCCCCCTAAACTGGACGCTTTCAACTATTTGATTGGACAAAGTGAAATACCGTTTCCATTTAAACACTCTCCTCCTTCAATTGCTTTACCAAAATGTTCAAATTTTCAAGTGCTACCCTACTGAGTCCATAATGTTCTCTTTCTATAAAATTACCACTTAAGTAGGTATATTAACTTTATAAATGGTATGCAATAAAATATTGATTGAATTGATTATGGTTTGGTGACAATACTTTGAAATAAAAGGAAGCAATATAAAATTTTTTGAAGAGTTTTTTTAGAGAAACAAATGGCTAAGTATGGCAAACACCCATTATGACTTCAAAATTAAAATTTTTGTAAGCCGTCGAGGTTTTCCTCACGATATTCGTTTATTTTCGATTTGGCTACTAATGAACTGGAAAAAGTTAATGATTCGGTTTGTCACAGTTTTTTTAGGGTAGTAAGCCTCCGCTGTCCGTCTGTCTATCTGCCTGTCTGTCTGTCTGTCTGTATGTCACCAGGCTGTATCTCATTAACCGTGATAGCTAGACAGTTGAAATTTTCACAGATGATGTATTTCTGTTGCCGCTATAACAACAAATCTAAAAACAGAATAAAATAAATATCTAAGGGGGGCTCCCATACAACAAACGTGTTTTTTTTTTGCCGTTTTTTGCTCGGTATTGATAACGACTATAGGTAGACAGTTGAAATTTTCACAGATCGTGTATTTCTATGGCTGCTATAACAAAATATGATAAAAACAGAATAAAATAAATATTTAAGCGGAGCTCCCATACAACAAACGTGATTTTTTGCTGTTTATTTGGTACGGAACGCTTCGTGCGCGAGTCCGACTCGCATTTGGCCGGTTTTTCTTTAAATAAATAAGGACAATATCACATACATTATCTGCTCCGCACATGATACGGAAATCAGAGAACGGTGCGCGGTGGTATCACAAATACCCAGAACTGTGACAATATAGAAAAGTAAAAGTTATTGTTCTCTTAAGGTGGCACCCCTGACCGAAAGTGGCACCGCGGTGAATTTTATTTAATATTTTGTAAATCTGATAAACAATTTCAATAAAAAATTAAATGGAATTTTTAAGGCCCACAGAGAACAATGAATACGAGAGAATTTTGCGATACCTTCTTAAAATACTACAGCATAGGCCAGGGATGGCGAACCTTCATGTATTAACGTGGCATTTTTCTAAAGAAATGTTGAATGAGGTCCATAGACGTGCCATCAAATAATTTTGACTTTGTGATCATTGGAAAAATAACAATAATAAATATGATCAACTCAAAACTCTTTATTTACTACAAAAATAGGTATATTTTGCAATGTTTCAGTTATACGCGTAATTTTTCGTATTTTTCCGTATTTGTATAGTGGATAATGAATTTGGTGAACGGTGACTTGCCCAAAATGACGTGTTGTGAGCCATTAATGGCACTCATGCTATTGGTTTGCCATCCCTGCCATAGGCCCCAAAAATTCCGCATAAAGTTTTATTAAAATCAAATTCTATTAACAACTTATTAAATAAAAACTTCTGAGGTTTTGTGGTATAGCCACCTTAAAGTAAAAGCTATTACTTAAGAGCAAAAATCTATTTTTGAATAAATATTGCAAAATCCGTCCCCTCTGAGATGCTACGGGTTGCTACGGGTGGTGAGAAAAAATAAATTAAGTATTAGAGTCTGTCTAAAAAGTCAGTTTACCTGAGAAATTATTAAATTATTAAAAAAACTTATACTGGTAACCCTGCCAGCACCAAGCTGTCAAAATTCTATGTTGTGTTTCAAAATTCAAAGTTTGACAGCACCAACAAGGTCACCAGTATAAGTTTTTCTAAATAATTTAATAATTTCTCAGGTAAACTGACTTTTTAGACAGACTCTAATATCTTTTCCCATCGATTATCATGAGCATCTATCGAGAAAATAACGCGCGTAAAAGTACTTACTCGATAGGGTAATTGTCAATTCGCTTTTCGACGGTAGATGGCGGTGTACAAATTTTCCATACAAAATTAGTCTAACGAGTTTTTTTACGCGCGTTTTTTTTCTAGATAGTATGTTCGTGATAAGGGTACTGAATGTGCTGAGTAATATTTCCTATCTAGTCATAAATTATATTATTTTTGGCAAATATTATCGTTTCCAGACATCAATTGGTTAAATCCTTTTATGGCTAATAAACTTCTAATAAACGGTATAATTTCATTGCCTTTCATATTGCTGATACGGTGTGTAGCCAAATAAAATCATTTATGACATATTATAATTGGATTTTAATACTTTATTGTATTACCTACCTACCTATCACAAATACATAAAATGACAAAATTTATTGTGACTATTATTAGCTCTGATGTGACCAAAAGAAAAAATCAATGACTATAAAAACAATAACGTTTCACCTTAGATATTCTACCAATATATAATAAATACATATATAATAGGGGTTAAATAAAAAATTGACGATTTTTTCTCACATTCACAGACTCTCATATCTTTTAAGATGTTAAAGATGATTCGTTTATTTGTTATTATTTCGAATTATGTATTAATGCCCACCTTCAGCAATAAAAATGTTTCTGATTTTTTCCTGAACGTAAAAAAAATATCCTAAAAGTGTCTTCTTTTTCGTTAGCAGAAATGACCACTTAATTCGTTGTAACTTAGCCGATACTTATTTTTTTCACTTAACACAATTGTGGTATTAGTGAGCGAGTATGGCTGAGTGCTTATGCATTTCTGCGTACAAGTTTTAAAACTATTAGCGTTCATGGTTGTTAAATAAATTAGTATGGAAAATACAAAATCCCTTAAAATTCTCCATACAAAACGGCAATTTCATCCTCAAACCCCTAATATTAACTAACCATCCGGTGACATGCACCAAGCGTGCCAAATATGCGTTGCATCTATCACTGTGCATAGTGATTATTGCATAGATGGATAATTTTGCTTGCACAGCCTAATGATATTGACATTTTCTGTGACGTAAATATTTGAATAACATGTGAATCAAAACCACAGTATATTTGAAAAAACTTATACAATATCGGGTCATTTTGAACATAGTACCATCCAAATTTTGAGGATGTGTTCAGTACATGAAACTGTACAACTTTCTCTAAGAAACATAGGGTCAAATATGTAAAAAATGACTTTTCATACAAATCAAATCACGTGATCAGTTTAGTATGGGATGACCAACATTTTTTGGTGAATTTCGAGACATGTTTCATGGAGAAAGTTGTTCTGTACCCTTAGCACGAACAGCTATCGAGAAAAATGACGCGCGTAAAATCATTCGATAGTGCAATTTTGTATGAAAAATTAATACAGCGCCATCTATCGCCGAATAGCGAAATTAAATTTTCCATAGAGAATTCTCTATCGAGTAATTTTACGCGCGTCATTTTTCTCGATAGCTGTTCGTGCTAAGGGTACTGATGTGACCAAAAAAAAAATCAATGACTATTAATAAAAACAATAACGTTTCACCTTAGATATTCTACCAATATATAATAAATACATATATAATAGGGGTTAAATAAAAAAATTACGATTTTTTCTCACATTCACAGACTCTCATATCTTTTAAGATGTTAAAGTTGCTTCGTTTATTTGTTATTATTTCGAATTATGTATTAATGCCCACCTTCAGCAATAAAAATGTTTCTGATTTTTTCCTGAACGTAAAAAAAATATCCTAAAAGTGTCTTCTTTTTCGTTAGCAGAAATGACCACTTAATTCGTTGTAACTTAGCCGATACTTATTTTTTTCACTTAACACAATTGTGGTATTAGTTAGCGAGTATGGCTGAGTGCTTATGCATTTCTGCGTACAAGTTTTAAAACTATTAGCGTTCATGGTTGTTAAATAAATTAGTATGGAAAATACAAAATCCCTTAAAATTCTCCATACAAAACGGCAATTTCATCCTCAAACCCCTAATATTAACTAACCATCCGGTGACATGCACCAAGCGTGCCAAATATGCGTTGCATCTATCACTGTGCATAGTGATTATTGCATAGATGGATAATTTTGCTTGCACAGCCTAATGATATTGACATTTTCTGTGACGTAAATATTTGAATAACATGTGAATCAAAACCACAGTATATTTGAAAAAACTTATACAATATCGGGTCATTTTGAACATAGTACCATCCAAATTTTGAGGATGTGTTCAGTACATGAAACTGTACAACTTTCTCTAAGAAACATAGGGTCAAATATGTAAAAAATGACTTTTCATACAAATCAAATCACGTGATCAGTTTAGTATGGGATGACCAACATTTTTTGGTGAATTTCGAGACATGTTTCATGGAGAAAGTTGTTCTGTACCCTTAGCACGAACAGCTATCGAGAAAAATGCGTAAAATTACTCGATAGAGAATTCTCTATGGAAAATTTAATTTCACTTCTCGGCAATAGATGGCGCTGTATCAATTTTTCATACAAAATTGCACTATCGAATGATTTTACGCGCGTTATTTTTTTCGATAGCTGTTCGTGCTAAGGGTACAGTTTCCTTTCCTTAAAATTTGGAGAGTGGTTACAAATGCACCTTGTATACTGTGTCAAAACCTTTCATAATGACCAAAATTAAGTAGGTAATATATAATAAAGTAGGTAATATATATAGTAGGTATATTGCACTCTTTCATTTGACATCCTATCGTAATCTTTATACATCCTAATTTGACACAAAATTGCATTTTAAATAATTTTGTATTGTGGCATTGTATTATATATTTTTTTATTTAAAGAAACAAATATGTATAAACTAACCAAATAAAGTTTATGTGAATACTGTAGAAAATATTCAAGAGGATTACGAGTTAAACTTACAACTAAGTCTATTTTTAACAAGAGACAACAATAATTAAGTAGGTAGTAGTTTATTTATACTATAAATGAACGTTCTTAATTTACAGGTAACTCCTAGCTACTTTATCACAACATTTTTTATAACAATATCATACAATGCCATATTTGGTATTGGCTATCTGTGGTACGAGGGTGGTTTGATAAGTCCATGACTTTGAAAAGAAGAAATACTTTTTTGTCATAATTTATTTAATACTTTTTTGTCATAATTTATTTTTGTGTCTTAAAAAGAAACTCCTTAAGGCATCTTTACACTAAATTTTTTCAAATTCGGCAAAAGATTATTACTTTTGGAAACAAAAAGCTCAAGCGAGTTCTAACTTTTCTTAATGACCCTGTCGACCCTCTCGGCGGCACTCATGACATCAAAACTCATCAAATGAAGATGCGAATCCTTCCTATTCTCTAGATTCAACCCCAGTGACATATTTTCTCCTACCAAACATGAATAAATGTCTTGATAAATGTCTTGGCGGGCAAAGATTTTCATCAAGCCATAAGGTGATGTCTGAAATGGGCCCTCATTTCAGTTACCAGTTTTCAGGCGATGAAAGAAAAAAATAATGGGTTAAAGAGGTAGGAACTTCGTTGGACTGAATACGCAGAGCTACAATAAGATTATGTACAGAAATAAAACAAAATATTCCGAAAAAAAGTCTTTCTTCATTAAAAAGTCATGGACTTATCAATCCACCCTCGTAAATGCCACTGCATTATGCACCTACTTTTATGCCAAAATGTGGTGACCTTAAAACCAATTGCGTATGCTAAGGACAGCCGAGCGTCCTCACCACTGCGCTCTTATGTCGTCCCACTAAGGTTCAATTTGGCATAGAATCGTTAATAAATTAACCGTCTGTATGTAAGTCGATATGGCGGCAATTCAAAGTATCCTGTGGTTAGATTAACTTGATTACGTTCTTTTAAAGTCAGTAAAAAGGAACTCGATTGTATATACATAGCGCATTCGTTCTACGATTGCGGCAGTTGAAGAAGTTTCGTTAATGTCGATAATGGGATGGGTGACCAAAATTTTTCTATATGAACCTCCGTGCTTCAGTATCTGTAGCACGAACAGCTATCCTACTAATCCTACTAATATTATAAATGTGAAAGTTTGTGGGTTTGGATGTTTGTTCCTCAATCACGCAAAAACTACTGAACGGATTTGGTTGAAATTTGGCAAACAGATAGTAGAAAGCCTAGATTAAAACATAGAATACTTTTAATCCCGATATTCCCACGGGAACGGGAACCACGCGGGTGAAACCACGGGCGGCCGCTAGTATTATAAATGTGAAAGTTTGTGGGTTTGGATGTTTGTTCCTCAATCACGCAAAAACTACTGAACGGATTTAGTTGAAAGTTGGCACACAGATAGTAGAAAGCCTAGATTAAAACATAGGATACTTTTAATCCCGATATTCCCACGGGAACGGGAACCACGCGGGTGAAACCACGGGTGGCCGCTAGTATTATAAATGTGAAAGTTTGTGGGTTTGGATGTTTGTTCCTCAATCACGCAAAAACTACTGAACGGATTTGGTTGAAAGTTGGCACACAGATAGTAGAAAGCCTAGATTAAAACATAGGATACTTTTAATCCCGATATTCCCACGGGAACGGGAACCACGCGGGTAAAACCGCGGGCAGCCGCTAGTCGTGAATAAAACGGGCGTAAAAAATTCGATAGAGTAATTTTGTATGAGAAATTTGTACAGCGCCATCTATCGCCGAAAGGCGAAATGAAATTTCTCAAGGAAAATTACTCTATCGAGTACTTTTACGCGCGTTTTTTTCTCGATATTATGGCGGTTGTATGACCGAAAGTAAATTCACCGCGAATGAACCGCGATGAATTTTATTTAATACTAGCTTCCGCCCGCGACTTCGTCCGCGTGGATATTAGAGAAAATCCTTAGGGAACCTTCAACCAGGATCCGACCAGCCGTTTTTACGCGATTAGGCGGGTCCCCACCAAGCGCGCAGCCTCGTGAGGCAAATCGTTTGGATCGTGTGGCGGGCCTCGCACGAGGCTGCGCGCTTGGTGGGGACCTGCCTAATCGCGTAAAAACGGCTGGTCGGATCCTGGTTGAAGGTTCCCTAAGGATTTTCTCTAATATCCACGCGGACGAAGTCGCGGGCGGAAGCTAGTTTATTACAATTATCAGAATTGAGTCCAGAGATATTAGTAGTATCCCGTTCCCGTTTCTTTATACTTTCCCGTTCACATTCCCGTTTGGTCCCGTTCCTGTTCCCGGTTTCCGTTCCCGTTAGCGTTCGCTTTCGCTTTCGCGATCCCGTTCCCGTCCCCTGGGGCTGAATCATGTCCACCGTGTTGGACTTCAAAATAAATGTTATTTTCGCATTCCTCATCCAATAAAACCTCAAGAACGATATCCTCATCGATTTTTATGTTTACTTACACCTTTTACTTTCTAAAGGATGATTTTCAAAATAACAAAATATGTGTTTGCCTACTTATTTTTAGACATGCTCCTACGAATTTTAATGTTGTAATGTCTATTTTATATTCTTTTTCCATACATAATTAGAACCTCATTTTCACCCCTTTAGGGGTTAAATCATGTCGACCATGTTGGACTTCAAAATAAATGTAATTTTCGCAATCATCATCCCTGAAAGCCCCAATAACGACATCCATATCTATTTTAGGTTTAGTTACCCCATTTCATCCCCATAGGGGTTGAAATACTAACCAATAACAATAAACGTTGCGTTATATTTCCATCTGTAAGCCTAAAATATAAATTTAGCAATTTTACTTCGAAAATTAAGGATTTTCTACTATACACAACTTCATACCCCTTTTCACCCCTTCGGGGGTAGAATTTTGAAAAACGCTGAGACACGTATTTATTAATTTTCAATCGTCAGCCTAAACACAAAATTTGAAGGTCCTAGCTTTAAAACTGAGGGACTTTCATACAAACTTTCATCCCTTATTTCATCCCCTTAGGGATAGAATTTTCAAAAATCCTTTCTTAGTGGATACCTACACTATATAAGGTATCTATGTGCAAAATTTCAAGTCTCTAGGTTCAACGGTTTGGGCTGTGCGTTGATATCTCACTCAGTCAGTCAGGACTTTGAATTTTATATATATAGATTCTAAGTAATTCTAATACACAATTTAAATGAAACTTTACGTGGAATTTTTAGGGCTCATAGTCTAGTATTTTTAAACGGTTTCACTACATTTCCTCGTAGGCACTGCTAGAAGTAGATAGCAAAAATGGCCAAAAGGCTAAAAGGCCGTCTTTGACACTTTGCTATCTACTTCTACGAATGACTACGAGGGAAGATACTTAGTAATACCGTCTAAAAATACTAGACTATGGGCCTAATAATCCACGTAAAGTTTTATTAAAATCATTTTCTATTAACAACTTATTCAATAAAAACCTCTGAGGGCGCCACTTTCGGTGCTAACATGAATCTCTTCGTCCGTCTAAGGCCTGTGTTACAACAGTAAGGACATTAAAAACCGCCTTCAAAAACCTAAAAATAAAAACATATACAGCTTAAAAATTAAATAGCACTAAAAAGCAATAAATAATATTCAAATCACCAATACGCATATCAATTTTAATAAAAAAAGGTTTAATAAAGTCGGGTGGAGCTTTTAGAATTAAAGAAATGTTGCCCTCCAGCCATTTAATTGTTAAGCACAGTTTTTATTTTTGGGTTTTTAAGGCGGTTTTTCATTTTTTTTTAAAGCTATTTTATTTTCAACTTTTTTGTGGTATGTAAGCGTGCGTTCTTTAACTATGGGTGATAATGAAAAATAATAAGTAATTTATTTAATCAAATTTTTACTTCAGACATGGTCCATATAATTTGTTTTTATTTGATAGGCATACAAGCTAGGTAATAATAATTTAAAAAATATCGTTGGAAGCAATAAAATTATATTGTTTATAGACTATTAGTAAGATTATAGGTAATCAATTGTACCTATATAAGTCTAGAAAGACAAGGTGGAGCGACGATCTTCGCAAGGTGGCTGGCATAAACTGGATGAGTATAGCCGCGGATCGTGCTCAGTGGCGTGCACTCGGAGAGGCCTATGTTCAGCAGGGGACGATGATAGCTTGATGATGATGATGAAGTCTAGAAAAGATAATGTGTGACTCAAGGAAATATTAGTTACAAAATATAACTTGAATAATGACATCATTAGGTAGATCAGTTTCATATATTGCTGCAGTTAAAAGAACTTGTTTTATGGGAAGACAAAACAACGAAAATACCTAAAACACCCAAATCAGGGTCACCATACGAGAAAAAAAAATGCGCATGAAAGTACTCGATAGAGGATTTGTCTATGAAAAATTTCATTTCGTTTTTCGGCGGCAGATGGCGCTGTACACTCGTACAAAATTACTCTATCGAATGTTTTTACGCGCGTTATTTTTTTCGATGGCTGTTCGTGCTAACGGTACTATATAGAAAATTGTTTTTCAACCCCCGGTTTCTGATGTGAGACAATCGGAGGTCTACATCAGGGATTCCCAAAGTGGTCGATACCGTCCCCAAGGGGTCGAAATCGGTTTCCCAGGGGTCGACATAAACAAATAATTATAATCAAATATCAAGTGTAATTAATAATCATTATTATTAATTACACTTGATATTTGATACGATTTTTAAAGTAATTTGGCTATGGGGGTTTGGGAATCCCTGGTCTACATCATCGGAAGGGTCTACATTATCTGGTTTTAAGTTAATTTAATTGCTTAAAACCAGATAAAGTTGACCCTAAAATACCTCAGAAACCGGGGGTAATTTACCCAGATGGTGATCAAACCCGGAACTTCAGAGATGGCGACACTATGTAAATCGGTGTATATAAGCCACCAGAAGACTCGACCACTGAACTCGTCATTATTAAAACTGATAGAAATGAGGATTATATAATAAATTTAAGTACTCGTACACACAATTTTTTTCTATCAAATCATGTAAGTATCTAGTTACAGAAAATTTAGATTGGAAAATCGTTTCGATTTTCCATTCTATTATTAAAGTGTCTACGAGTGTTATTACTATGGCAAGAAAAAACGTAACATCTGATAAATAATATTGTAAATCAATAATTTTATCACCAGTGAGATAAACTAACTAAAAATTAGTTGCCATGGATATTTCTTTCAAATGACGGAAAATAGGAACAGTCGGGTACATAGTTTATTTATACAAAGGTGATTTTTGACGTAACTATTTTCATACTAGTAAAAGTTGTTTTGTTTAGTGGGTAAGAACTGCTACCCCAATTCGGTTTCACCATTTATTTTTCTGAGTTTCTTTTCTAATTAAGGTATATCTTATAATAATAATGAAAAAATACCATTGTGTCTGCGTCACCCTGACTGTACATTAGAGCAATATTATTTCATAGTTAATAACATAACCGTAACAGAAAAACTACAAATAATTACTCAACAAAATAACCCGGTTAATTTTCCATATAAAACAAATAATGTAACTGCATAACATACGTAACTACAATTACTCATTAGTCAAACTAATACGCTAATGTATGGGGTTACTCAGTTATTTCACTCCAATTGATCGTATTGATCCATGAATTGAGGGCAGCATGTGACAATCTTTAAATTTAGGACATGGGGTCGCCGTGTATGGCTTCGTTAGCTATTTTAATTTAGCTACTATGAATCACGATATTAATATGCTTGTTGGCTTGAATAATATTTTGATGTGAATAAAGCTTAATTTTATTTAAGTAATATAAACAAAACTTATTGCATTACCATCTGAGATGACCGGAAACGATTTTGTATGGAACATTAGTACCCTGCACGAACCGCTATCGAGAAAAAAAACGCACGTAAAAGTACTCGATAGAGAATTATCTATGGAAAATTTAATTTCGCTTTACAGCAATTGATGGTACTATCCAAATTTTCCATACAAAATTACTCTATCGAATGCATTTACGTGCGTTATTTTTTTCGATAGCTGTATCGGTATCATATGAAACCTTATGTTTTTTCTTTCTCATGGATACTTTACTTCTCTTTGGGGTTGATATTATTTTAACTAATCGTGTAACTATATTTGTATGTGTTGTCTGCAGGCATGGTTGGGGCCCCCGATGTGGTGAGGCCGTCGAAGATTGGGAACCAGTCGCCGCACCTCAACGATACACCAGTATTCACTATTAGCGGTAAGTGCATCCTTACAACTCCATACAAGCTTAGCACGAACATCCTTCGAGAAAAATAACGCGAGTAAAAGTACTCGATAGAGTAATTCTCTATGGGAAAATTCATTTCCCTTTTCATCTGTAGATGGCGCAGTACAAATTTTTTACATAAAGTTACTCTCGATTTTTTTCGCGCGTTTTTTTTCTCGATAGATATTCGTGCTACGGGTACTGATCAGCGAACTAAAATATATGGAAGTGTAATGGCGACTGTGTACGACGCTATTTTCAAATGTGAAAAAAATATTTTTTTCTTCTATTATTACAATATGGGCATCAAATGAAAGGCCTTGATGAGCACATTCCAAAACTATATAATATGTCACTAAAATGTGTGAAATAAAAATAAATAAATTGAAAAATATTTAAAATACGACTGCCCTGCCAAAACGAACTAAAAAGTTAAATTAAACAACAAGTGTCATTGCAGTCGGGGGACCTCTTTGATCAAAAATTGTTCCATGATAAGGTCCCCCGACTGCAATGACACTTGTTGTTTAACTTTTTAGTTCGTTTTGGCAGGGCAGTCGTGTTTCTAATATTTTTTTAATTTATTTATTTTTACAATAATTTCAGTTTCCTTGTATTTTAAAGAAAAGAGAGAGTTTATTAGAAATGATGTCCCCGTGTAGCCAAATGGTGTAAAAGACGTGAAAAAGGCAAAAAGATGCAGACATAACGTACCTATCACAATTTTTAAATATTTTTTCGTTTAAATGAAAATATTTTGCAGCCAGCGTTCAGTCGCTTTGTGCTGCATATAACTAAATGCCAGCATTTTTAGCCCCGCCTACTTGGTTGTCAATGTCATTGTTGTGTGGGTGCTATTTTTTGAGAGCAATGTTTATTCCATAGATTTTAGTTCGCTGATAGGTACTAATTAATCATATTGTATATAAATGTGAACAACTCTTTTCATATGGCTGAACCATTGACTTAACCATTTTTGACGAATTTGAGTCTAGAGATAGATATACCATGTGTAAGGACATAGAATAATGAATTTTGACAGCAAGCAAGATCTCACATCACATCAGAAACTATGATAAAACTTGTAAATCATATTTTTTTTTAGTTATATCACATTAACAATAATTGTTTTTGAATAAGTATTATATGTTGTACCTACGTTTATTAATTCCATTTTCACTGAGCCACAGGGAACAGGGTATAATATACAAAAAATCTACTCGTCACCAGTACCCTTAGCAAGAACATCTATAGAGAAAAAAAAACCGGCCAAGTGCGAGTCGGACTCGCGCACGAAGGGTTCCGTACCAAAAAAACAGCAAAAAATCACGTTTGTTGTATGGGAGCCCCCCGTAAATATTTATTTTAATCTGTTTTTAGCATATCTTGTTATAGTACCAATAGAAATACACGATCTGTGAAAATTTCAACTGTCTACCTGTAGTTGTTATCAATATCGAGCAAAAAACGGCAAAAAAATCACGTTTGTTGTATGGGAGCCTTTATTTTATTCTGTTCTTAGTACCTATTTGTTGTTATAGCGGCAACAGAAATACATCATCTGTGAAAATTCAACTGTCTAGCTATCACGATTCATGAGATACAGCCTGGTGACAGACAGACAGACGGACAGCGGAGTCTTAGTAATAGGGTCCCGTTTTTACCCTATGGGTACGGAACCCTAAAAATCGTCTCGTCACCAGTACCCTTAGCAAGAACATCTATCGAGAGAAAAAAACGCGCGTAAAAGTACTCGATAGGGGATTTTGTCTATAAGAAATCTCATTTCACTTTTCGACGGTAGATGGCGCTGTACAAATTTATAATTCTCATAAAAAAATATCGAATGTTTTTACGCGCGTTTTATTTTTTGATAGATGTTCGTGCTAGGGATACAGAATCATATTCTCAGGCGGGAATCGAACCCGCGACCTTTGGTAGTCCGGTCCAATGCTCTTTTAACTGATGATTTACCGAAGTAAGAGGACGAAGAGTTGATTACACCAGCTTTTTAGTACCGTGATTTAAAAAAAATATGCTCAACAATTTTGATGATAAAAATATTTTTCGTTCCATTCGTTCCGTTCACGAAGTTATAAACAAGTGAACTTGAATAATATAAAATAGAACTTACGGCAGTGAAACGTGGCCGCTAACTATGGGTCTCATAAGGAGGCTCAAGGTCACTCAGCGTGCAATGGAGAGAGCCATGCTCGGCGTTTCCCTACGTGATCAAATCAGAAACGAGGAGATCCGCAGGAGAACTAAAGTAACCGACAACGCTCGAAGGATTGCTCAGCTGAAGTGGCAATGGGCGGGACACATAGCGAGAAGAACCGATGGCCGTTGGGGCAGAAAGGTTCTGGAATGGCGACCGCGCACCAGACGACGCTCCGTGGGTAGGCCCCCGACAAGGTGGACCGACGATCTGGTGAAGGTCGCGGAAAGCCAGTGGATGCAGGCAGCGCAGGACCAATCGTCGTGGAGATCCTCAGGGGAGGCCTATACCCAGCAGTGGGTGTCGTGTGGCTGATTTGATGAACTTGAATAAGTGCGAAAAGAATTTATTTTTTTCATTCTATTTGCTTTTACACTTATTTAGTGCTATTGTTGAATATTTGTTTTATAGAAAGAAATTAGGCCACTAACTTCCAACTTTAACCAGTAAACGTTCGTTTAGTTAACATTAATCCTGCTGTGTAAACATAAGGTACATTCACTTCAAATTTACATATTTTTTTAATTACAATTATCTTATTGAAAAAAAACTTGTTTATTGTATTTTGATATTTGTATTACTTAAGTGTCTATATACATTTAAATTGTATACTAATGGACCCTGTGAACTTCTTATCACCTACAATCATATGAATGAATGTCAATTTCACCTTGTCAATTTTTTTTTATTTAAAACCAGAAAGTACCAGTTAATTGATATCTGGATAATAAAACGTAAGCAACACTACGTATGCTTAATTTCACCGAGTGCTTTTATATTTATAATGATATAAAATCATTAAAAAAACATATTTGTCTAAACCTCTTTACCAAAATCTAGCTGTCCAAAGTAATCCGAAATGGCGATTCTCTTACAAAATTGCTAATCTATAATTTTCGATTATTTAGTTAAAGGGCGTGGACAGTTATTTCTCTATCCCTCGGGAACAGTATCTTTTTTCGGTATGAATGTATCCTATGTCCTTCTCTGTACCCTTGACATTGTGTATGCAAAACTTCATGATGATCGGTTGAGTAATTAAGACGTGAAGGCGTAACAAACGAACAAAAAAATAAACAAAGAAACAAACGGACTTTCGCATTTATAATATTAGTAAGGATTGTTTTGGGTTTTACCATTTTTTTCGTTTCTAAACCACCCCAGCCCCCCTACTCAAATGTTCAAATTCTATTACGCTACGCTTACTTTTACTGTCTTATTCAGAGTGCTATCGTTAAACTAGGGCCAAAGTTAACATAGCGTTAGACTGCGGACTAACGCCATTTTAGCGCAAATCGTATTCAGAGTGACAGTTTAACGTTTAGTCCCACCGTTTAAGGATTAAAAGGTGCGTTGTGATTGGTTTACAAGCATTAAACCAGGTTTTGTTAGAACAGTCTTGCACCCCAGTTTTGTGAAACGTCTCTGAATAAGGGGGTTAAAGTTTAAATATGAGCAATAGATGATTAAATCACATGTCGCAAACTTATGTAAATCACAGACTTCGATGTATTTTATGGAATTGTCAAGCTTACGGCACGTAATTTTATAGTTTACTGCTTATTTTAAAGTTTTAATAGCAAGCGTAGCGTTCAAACGAATAGAATTTGAACATTTGAGTAGGGGGGCAGTACTATAGCGAACAAAACAAAAAAAAATATTTCAATCGGTCAAGCCGTTTTTTAGTTTTAGCCAGACTAACTAACAGCAATTGATTTTTATATAAAATATGTTTATTATTTACGTGTTTATTTACGTCTTTGAATGAAAAGCAAATGAAAAATAATAATGTGAGTACCTATACACGTTTAGTAAACTTTGTTATTAAGTTCAGCTTTTCGAATTAGTTCGTAGATAACGTACCAAAACGGAATGACTGTAAATATATGTTTTGATACATATTGTATTGTAAGTATAATATGTTTACAGAGTTGGATAATATTAACTATTTTTTTTTCTAGATGGTTCTCACTTATTTGTACAGTTGTTATTTTAACACAGATTTTTGTTGAGAATAACGAGTCAAGTGTAAATACTTGGCGAATAAATAAAATATCACTAAATTATACTCAAGGGATTTGAAGCGACAGTTTCTACTTATACTTTTAATTAATGTTGGTAAATTAACTAGCAAGCGAAATATCTAAAACCCAATGGCCTAATTGTCGTCAAATTTATTATCATAATCGTGTTTCAATCGTGTTTGAATTGTAATGCTTTTGGCTTGCTTTTTGACACAGTTCTTGTTTCTTAAACCCAAAACCGAAGCACGATACAATTCTGATAGCACCTCTTACTTAGTTCAATTTAGTGCTGAAAAATATACATCGGATATCGTAACTCGAAATGTGCGAATCTTTAAACGATAAAATCGTAACATCTCTTAGGGAGACCACTCCCTACTTTATTTTCCCCCACTACCTGATTCGGTATGCTCCTAAATCTTATCCAACCCACTCCATTTTGAAGTGTTTTAGTTGATAGAAGCTGTGTCATATTGTAAAAATGTAGCTGTTCAAATGTTTACATTACGAATAAGTAAATTAAATTGTACATAGATTTAGTTCTAACGAGATAATGTAAGTGATTAACTTTATGGGATTACGAAAGGTGTTTTGTTTTGGTTTATCCAAAGAATCGTGGGTGAGTTTAAAAATATTTGTTTGCGTTTAATGTTAATTTCAACTTTAATTAACTATTAATTTAAAAATGTAACTATTAATTATTTTATTTGAGATAGTATGTTGTGTTTAACTTTATCTATTTTGTATTTATTGTTGGAAAAAAAACATGACATTCTATAAAAAACACATAATTTTTCGTCGTTCATCGAAAACATATCTTTAATCTTTTAATTCAACTTTTAAATGCAAACTGTGAAACGTTCAAACAAAAAATAAGGCAATAAAATTATACCATTGACACATTTAGATTAAACTTTTCAGCTATATATAATAAATAAGATCTTAATCTCTTGTGAGAATAAGGGAAAGAATGACAAGCATAATCCTAACTATTGGTTCGTTCTTGATTTGATAATGAAACAAAAATAATTTATATGACGGGTTAATTATCAAAAATATCTATTTCCACAGCCTTTGTAGTATACTGTAATGACCGGATTACACGAGGCTAGTTTTTGGAGCCAGGATAGCAAACCAGTGTTAGTAAGCTAAGCTGGCTTAGTGTAAACAACATTCGTACAGTCAGTAATAATTGTTTATATGTGACTGTACCAAATGTTATGTTTTGGTATTTGTTGGGAACAGGTTTTGAATTTCATTTAAATATTCAAATATTGCTATTAGTTAGGAAAAGAAAGTTTATTACGATAATAAACAAATACCAGTGTTATTAGTTTTTGGTATTAGAAAGGTATTATTTCTCGGTTAGTAAACTAAAGAGCAAGCTTGTAAGCCAGGACAGTGTCTGTCAGTGGTTTCTTATACTATCTTCAAATACTAGCCTTTTGTAATCCGGACATAATAAAAATAAATACAATTCATTTAGCACTCCCCCTAAAATACGTAATTACAAATTGTTCATCTAAACCTTGATAGAAACTTGGTATGAATTTAAATGATCCGATACAGGAAGATCAGACTTTTCCTCATATATACTGATAAACAATAATTATCCTGGTTTAGGTAATAGACTTCCTTTATATAAAACTTGAATATTAATTTACCATTAAATCAAGTCATTCGGTCAGGAGTTCAGGACTAATCATGCAAAATAATGATTAACATGAAATTTTGGCTTTTTACACTATTTTTGTAACTTCCAAGCGTATAAAAAAAACTCAAAATTTTGGATTCGTTCTACCATTCGACCAAACTTGGTACGTTTTGCAATTTATTACGAAAAATAATGGGAACATAGAAAAAAGGGGGTGAAAGACATGTTATAATTGCTATTAACTCATGAAATTAATTATTTTGTTGTAGGTTGTTTACTAAAATTCATTATCTTTCGGACTTAGTATTAAAAATCCGGAAATATTTTGAAAGGTGTGAAGATTACTAGCCCTTTGATAACTTTCAATCGTAAATAAATTCTTATCGACCGTTAATCCATTTAACTATTCAATAAACAAATGAGTAATAAACATACTGAATTATGTTATTGGTATTTTCCATGTTGTTTGCTAATGATATCTTTTACGGTCGCAAAACTTGATTACTATTAAAGAAGTTAAGGTTATGGCCGGTATACATTTTGATTAGTGTTTAGTGCGAGTGGCTCGTTTAGTGTTTAGCAAAAAACACGTTCGGACAGTCTCTGATTAGTATTAAGTAATTGTTTTTTGCTAAACACTAAACGAGCCACTCGCACTAATCACTAATCAAAATGTATACCGGCCATTAGTTTCGGTACAACAACAATATTAGTAGGAGAATCGGCACTCGCCATAGAAAATGTTTAACTTGTATACGATTGAAGTAGGTCTTAAATTATTGCTACATTGATCAAGTTCTGTCTTATTTTTAGAGCATGTAGGAAAAAGTTATTTATGAATACATTTGGATATGGAACATTTTCCTTTTACCATTGAAAATGGTTATCAGATGCAAATCGCCTGAGACGTATTTTTGGCCATATTTCCGAAGATTTTGAGAGGATCGAGATGAAAATAGTACTATAAGTTGAGGAATTTATCGAGACACGTGTGAACTTTTGAATTTTGAAAATCTACTGGTAACTTTTTTTGAAATTTTGCAAAATTCCAAAAATTCCGGGTTTTTAGGGGGGTGTTTGTTTACTAAATTGTAAATATTTCGAAACAAAAACCGACTTAAGAAAAAATGAAAAAAAGGGTCCTAGGGTATTAGTTTAGCTACCAAATGGCGAAATAATTTTGAAAATCGGTTAATAATTGTGACCTGTAGGTGGTCCCTTTAGATTTGGAATTGTTGAAAAACGGGTATTTCCGTACATAAAAAGTGATGTAGCTTTTATGATTATTGGCCGATCGTCATGGTAATAGTGTTAAAAGATGCAGAAGTAGACGAGAAGTGCATTCGTTGGAATTTTGAAAATAGGTTAATAATAAGTATTTAAGTTGTGCCGTGTATGTGCCGGCCTAGAATAGCACTACCCCCTATCATCCCGTGGGTGTCGTAAAAGGCGACTAAGGGAGCATAGCCTTCAAGAGACAGGCAGCAGCGTCTCCAAAAAACCTTGGCCTACTGCGATCGCCAACCCGCCTGCCAAGCGTGGCGATTATGGCAAACCCCCCCCCCCCCCCCTCATGCACAATGGATCAAAAAATTGGCCCCCAGTCCCCGGCAGCCCCGCTATTCCTAGCTACGGTAGCGGCTACGGTAACGGCGGGGCAGGGGGTGCTAAGAATCCCCGGGTGCGGCTCGGCTACCAAAAACGACGACAACTGCACCTGGCAACCTATAACACGCGCACACTAAGGACCGACGCGAAGTTAACCGAGTTGGAAGAAGTTATCAGCAAGGTACACTGGGACATTATCGGGTTATCTGAAGTTCGAAGAGCGGGAGAGGACTCGATAATCCTCAACTCCGGTAACTTGCTTTACTACCGGGAGGGCGACCAACAGTCCCAAGGTGGTGTCGGGTTCATCATCCAAAAGTCCCTTGTCAACAACGTGATTACCATCGGAAGTGTGTCGACCAGGGTGGCGTACCTTATACTCAGAATATCCAAACGGTGTTCGCTGAATGTTATACAGGTTTACGCACCGACCTCGACACACCAAGATGACGAAGTGGAGGCTATGTATGAGGAGATCTCTAAAGCCATGCATAGCTACAAAACCCACTACACTGTTGTGATGGGGGACTTCAATGCAAAGTTGGGGAAACGATGCGGTGATGAGCTGAGAGTGGGGCAATTTGGAGTTGGGCAACGGAATGACAGAGGCCAGATGCTGGCTGACTTTATGGAGAAGGAGAACCTCTTTATGATGAACTCCTTCTTCAGAAAGCCGGAAAGCCGGAAGTGGACCTGGGTCAGTCCGGACGGTAAAGTCAGAAATGAGATAGATTTTATCATGTCGACGAAAAAGCAAATATTCAATGATGTCACTGTGATCAACGCTGTTAAGACGGGGAGCGATCACCGATTGGTACGTGGCACATTGAATATCAACCCAAAGCTGGAAAGATCTCGACTGATAAAATCAACAATTCGACCATTGCCGGCCCATATTCAAAACCCCGAGAGCTTTCAACTCGAACTCCAAAACCGCTTCGAAGCCCTTGAGAACAGCATAGATGTGGACGATCTAAACAACATGGTGGTGGATACTGTCCGTACGGTAGGGTCCAAGCTCTTTAAGACCCGCCGTCCCAAGATAAAGAAACTCTCCGACCACACACTCCTACTCATGGATCAGAGACGTGAAATGAGGCTCCAGAGTTCAGTAGATGCTAATCGTTATCGGCAGCTTAATAGACAGATATCTAAGTCTTTGACGAGCGACCTTCGCCAATTTAATACGAATCGTATTAAAGAGGCTATCGAGCGGAATAAAGGCTCCAAAGTGTTCGCGAGAGATCTGTCTATTGGGCAAAGCCAGATGACGAAGCTGAAAACTGACGACGGACGCATCATTTCATCAAAGCCTGAAATCCTGAGGGAGATCGAGAGCTTCTATGGGCAGTTATATTCCACGCAGACACCTGTTGAAAGCAAGGCTAAAGACCCCAGAGCCAAGCTTACCCGACACTATACCCAAGATATCCCGGACGTCAGCCTGTACGAGATTAGTATGGCTCTCAAACAGCTGAAAAACAACAAGGCGGCGGGTGACGATGGAATCACTACAGAACTTCTGAGAGCGGGCGGTAAGCCGATACTCAAAGTCCTCCAGAAGCTCTTTAATTCCGTCATCGTCCAGGGCAGAACGCCAAAGACATGGAACATAAGTGAGGTGATCTTGTTCTTTAAAAAGGGTGACAAGTCCCTCTTAAAGAACTATAGACCCATCTCGCTTCTGAGTCATGTCTATAAGTTGTTTTCGAGAGTCCTTACAAATCGTCTCGCTCGCAAGTTCGACGACTTCCAACCTCCCGAACAAGCCGGGTTCCGAAAAGGCTTTAGCACCATAGACCACATCCATACGCTGCGGCAGGTTATACAGAAGACCGAGGAGTATAATGAGCCACTTTGCTTGGCGTTCGTGGACTATGAGAAAGCCTTTGATTCGATTGAAACCTGGGCGGTGCTGCAGTCTCTCCAAAGGTGCCAAGTGGACTATAGGTATATCGAGGTGTTGAGGTACCTATACCAAAATGCCACCATGACGATCCGAGTACAGAACCAGAACACAAATCCTATCCAACTGCAGCGTGGTTTGAGACAGGGAGACGTTATTTCTCCGAAACTGTTCACAGCTGCGTTGGAGGACATCTTTAAGCTCTTGGACTGGAAAGGACTCGGCATCAACATTAATGGCGAGTACCTAACACACCTTCGTTTTGCCGATGATATAGTCCTTATGGCTGAGACCATGGAAGACCTGAACACAATGCTCGAAGATCTCCGTAGTGCTTCCCAAAGAGTGGGTCTTAGGATGAACATGGAAAAGACGAAAATTATGTCAAATGCCCATGTTGTACCCTCTCCAGTTCATGTTGGGAACACTACACTTGAAGTTGTTGACCATTACGTATACCTAGGACAGGCAGTCCAGTTAGGTAGGTCCAACTTCGAGAAAGAGATCTCTCGCCGAATCCAACTCGGGTGGGCAGCATTCGGGAAGCTTCGAAAAATCTTCGCGTCCGACTTACCTCAGTGTCTCAAGACGAAAGTCTATGAACAGTGTGTGTTGCCAGTGATGACTTATGGCAGTGAAACGTGGCCGCTAACTATGGGTCTCATAAGGAGGCTCAAGGTCGCTCAGCGTGCAATGGAGAGAGCCATGCTCGGCGTTTCTCTACGTGATCAAATCAGAAACGAGGAGATCCGCAGGAGAACTAAAGTAACCGACATCGCTCGAAGGATTGCTCAGCTGAAGTGGCAATGGGCGGGACACATAGCGAGAAGAACCGATGGCCGTTGGGGCAGAAAGGTTCTGGAATGGCGACCGCGCACCGGACGACGCTCCGTGGGTAGGCCCCCGACAAGGTGGATCGACGATCTGGTGAAGGTCGCGGAAAGCCAGTGGATGCAGGCAGCGCAGGACCGATCGTCGTGGAGATCCTTAGGGGAGGCCTATACCCAGCAGTGGGTGTCGTGTGGCTGATATGATGAATAAGTATTTCGGCTGCGTCGAGGTAGGTACTACCTAGGTAACTTTAAACATATAATAGGACTTTGCCTTTGATTTGATTTTGGTTTTTCGTAAATTTTGGTGTTCATTTTCAATGCTCCGATTCTTGCGGGGACTGTAAAATCTGTGAATTTTTTGATATGAAGAAGATGAAATGTCAATATGAATTCCGATTTGGCATTGATTTGTCATTTGATTGACATATTATATAACAGACTAAAGTAAAAAAGCACAGAGGATTATGAACCACAGATTTTATACAACTTTAGCATAAAAGGCCTGCCCCCCCTACTCAAATGGCTAACTTTCTATTCGTTTGATCGCTACGCTTACTTTTAAAGCTTAAATATGAGCAATAGATGATTATCACATGTCGCAAACTTATGTAAATCACAGACTTCGATGTAACGTATGGAATTGTCCAGCTTACGGAACGTAATTTTATAGTTTACCGCTTCTTTAAAGTTTTAGTAGTAAGCGTAGCGTTCAGACGAATAGTAATTTGGCCATTTGAGTAGGGGGGCAGGTCTCCTTTTCTTTTTCTTTTTATACAATTGACTACCTACCGTCCGCGACTAAGTGTGAGTGTCTGAGCGTCCCGTGAGAATTTAGATTATTCATAAGCGGATGCTAAGGAATTCCTTCATTCATGGACATATATTTGTGTGTGTTAATCAATTTAATTTTGCAATAACCACCGCCGCGTTTAGTCCAAAATTAAACTAAAACCAAATTGTTGCCTACGTATCCTTTTCTAGGTAGGATTTTAAATAGTTTCCTTAAATACCGAATTTTTCAAAATTGAAATTACATCAATCTTATATGAAAGTTGATATAGAACTACTAACAATGTTTGAATTGAAATATATTATCTAGGACTGTCTATATTATTTATTATTGATATTTTTCGTTTAACATCGATGGGCATTGTGAAATATTACAACTGTGATACTCAGTTATCTGCTTGGAAAAAAAATTTCGACATTCTAAGTGCGGCGAGATGTTTTGTTATCTTTAAGTAACACAAAAGATCCCACTAAGCACTTAAGTAGTAGCTTCATCTAACTTCTGATCAAAGTGCAATTGATAATTTGATATTATTTTGCTTTACAAACAATTGCGCTAGATTGAATTAGGATACCAATATTTAGTTACCTTAAACAAAAAATTAAAAACCCGCCTTCATAAAAAGACAAGTCAACTGAAAAGATGGAAACAAGATTAAATATTAAAGGCAACATAATAACATGCAGTCGGAGGCTTGCGTAAAGAAAGTGACGTTATGAATGATTTGAATTATATGCCTCCGACTGCACGTTATTATGTTGCCTTTAATATTTAAAATTACAGACTTTTAATAGTGAATATCTCGAAAACTATACAAGATATAACAAAAAAAAATTTAACCAGCTTACAGTTTGTAGAAAAACTGATGTCGCTGAAATGTATGGTTTTCGAGATATATGTGAAAAACAGAAAAATGGGACCTTCAAACCCCTCCTAACAACCTCCTACAGGTCCAAAGAAAGTTACGAAGCCAAAATGTGTTCCTCTCCCTCTATACCTTTTTTTGAGCGTTCATTTCCTGAACTATTAGAATGGCTTTCATAGTGACAAAAATAATACTTCAAAGCACATAAAACTTTTTAAACCAATTAAAAAACCAATTAAACGGATAAATTTAACGACAAAAATAATAGAAAACCCGTTTATTTAAATTATTTCCACTACGAACTAGTTAATGTGGTAAAATTCCTTTTAAAGTAAACAAATTTATCATCCTAATTGCATAATAATCTAGATGGGTAAACAAACATAGTTTGAATTAAATGAACCATTCTCTATAGTGACCTTAACGCGAATGTACACGTTCAACGTTTCGGAATAAAATAAATGAGATTACAGGCGTTTTTTGGTGAAATAATTACTTAATGTAACGTTTTAAGTTAAAAGTAAATTATTGTGTTAGTAAGTCGAGATTGGACGAGCAATCTGATTTGTTGTTTATTTGTGTTTTGAAAGTGAAATCAAAATGTGACTGATATTTATAGTGAACTTTTCAATGTACAAGCTAAAAGTGTAATTTTATTGGAGTTGATAATTATATGCTGATAATTATGTTGTCGTCAGAACAGAAAAGTCGTTAAAATCGTAGTAATAAAGCCCATGAAAGGGTAGGTAATAATATTGGCACCAGCCAAAGGAGTTTTCTATAAAAATGTTTTTGCCTACAATATGAAGGAAAAATATCTAACTATTTAGTTATTTCTATTCTGGTCACGATAATGCATTGATTTTTTTATTTTTAGTGTACATTAAGCGTGAAAATTGATTAAATAATGGCTTAAATTATGTAGAATAATGTGGTAGAAATGATTTATGAATGCCGTAAGGCAGTGACCTAGATTTATGATTTCTATAAAAAAATCTGTCGCTGTAGTTATGCAAAGCCATAAGTTGTTAGTCAAATATCATAAAATGTATTAAGTAAAAGTGATGGTTTAAAGAAATACCTAAAATATAATTAAACAGTTCTGTTGATTATCAAAACTAAGTTGAAATTCAATTCGTCATATTCCAAATAAAAATTAAATATCTTTTTCCGTCGTTGAATGAAAATTGTTTGCAAAAGAAAAAACAAGTTTAATGCATATTTGTGACGTAATAATCTTTCAATTTTTAAAACAATACGAAAAAGTAAACTGAGAAATGCCAAATTTAAAAAAAAATCTTATCAATTATTTATTTACAGATAAATTTGAGTTTTTATCAAACACGTTTTCACTGACGTTGTTTTTTATCAGCGAAATTCCTTTTATCGTTGATTAGCTAAGTTCATTGTGAATTTTTTTCTTGACCTAGACGATTTTTTTTCTACTTTTTTTGTTTTAACTCTCAATTTCCGCGTTGCAGTGTTGCTCTGGTAGTCTTTACTCGACTTTGCGCTGTCGTGAGTGATAGTAAAGTGCAGTGATAAGCAAATGTCGATATTCAAGATGGGGTCCAGTCTGGAATTGTTAATTGACAAGTGCTGGAAGAGACTTCAAGGATATAAAGCTTTAGGTAAATATTATTTATTATAATAAGTTTAAATCAGGTGAATTCCCATTCGACACAATCTGTAATAGTAAAATGTATTGTCATTCTAAAACATAATTTTAATAAAAAAAATCGTGGAATTTTTAGGGCCCATATTTAGACGGTATCATTACATTCCCTCGTAGTCTATCTAAAACTGCGAAAAGTGTCAGTTTTTGACACATTTCCATACTTCTACGAATGACTGCAAGGGAATGTAGTGATCCTTCTAAAAATACTAGATTACGAGCCCTAAAAATTTCACAAAAAGTTATATTAAAATCCTTTTCTATTAAGAACTTATTAAATAAAAACATCTGAGAGCGCCACTTTCAGTCAGGAGATCGCCTTAACAAAACAAAATAAGGGCAAATTAATTCATACTCCGACCAAATTCCTCAATGGAGGACACACTTGTATTATTTTTTGGTTTGAATCTATGCAGCAATTGTATTTTACCTTGGACTAATATACATAATAGTTTGTAGCTTTCACGTAGCGTATCAACGCTACGGTATTCAAAGCAACATTACTTGGCATGACTTTAGTTGTGATTAGTATTGTACAAAAAAAAACCTGAAAATAAGAACAAAAACGGCTTCATTTAATACCTCTAAAAGCAAGAAATTATATTCAAATCATTAGATAAAACACGTCTATTGAAGTCTGGTGGGACTGGATGATAACTTCTTTTTTAGGGTTCCGTACCTCAAAAGAAAAAAAACCGGCCAAGTGCGAGTCGGACTCGCGCACGAAGGGTTCCGTACCAAAAAACAGCAAAAAAATCACGTTTGTTGTATGGTAGCCCCCCTTAAATATTTATTTTATTCTGTTTATAGCATATGTTATTATAGCAGCAATAGAAATACACGATCTGTGAAAATTTCAACTGTCTACCTGTAGTCGTTATCAATATGGAGCAAAAAACGGCAAAAAAATCACGTTGGTTGTATGGGAGCCCCCCTTAAATATTAATTTTATTCTGTTTTTAGTATTTGTTGTTATAGCGGCAACAAAAATACATCATCTGTGAAAATTTCAACTGTATAGCTATCACGGTTCATGAGATACAGCCTGGTGACAGACAGACAGACAGACAGACAGACAGACAGACGGACAGACAAACAGACAGACAGACAGACGGACTAGTAATAGGGTCCCGTTTTTACCCTTTGGGTACGGAACCCTAAAAACGGAGCCCTTATAGGATCTCTTTGTTTTTTTTTCTCTGTCTCTCAAGACCCTTTATCTTGAGAACGCGTGGAGGTTTCGAGTTGAAGTTAAAACCATACTTAAGGTTACGGTCCCTTGAAGCTGTAAAAAATTAAACTTCTAAGTTTACGTGAAAAAAAGATACGGCCGTCTATGCCGCAGAAAATGCCTATTTTGACACACTAAAGGAATCAAAATTCATAGGGTGCTTCCCGTTGACCTAGTACTATGAAATTTGGCAAATGATATCGTCTAATACTACAAATACAGTGAAAAATCTGAAAACTATTCATTTGTAATTCAATCAAAAAATATAGGCGTCTGTCCGTCCGCATATCAAGACCCCATTATCTTGAAAACGCATGGAGGTATTGAGTTGAAATTAAAACACTTTTATACTCAAGTGACAAGTCTATGGTCCCTTGAAGCTGTGAAAAAATCAAACTTCTAAGTTAACGTAAAAAAGAGATTTATGGAAATAAACGCATATTCCTACACTCTCAAGGGATTCAAAATTTATAGGGTACTTTCCGTTGTCCTTAGAACTATAAAAGGCAAATAATATCGTCGTATACCACAAGTACAGAGGAAAATCTGAAAACTAAACATCAACACATCACACAACGTTGCCAGTAATCTTATGTTATTTAGAAGTATTATAGAAAATTGTATCGGAAAATGTAGGCCAATAAAATTTCCAATAATTTTGCAATAGGGTATTTTCCAATTTTTTGAAAACTGCTTAAATTTAAAGATTGGGACGATCGATTTAACAGAAAAATAAAAATAAATAAATTTATGTCTTTTTTCTCTATTAAAACAATTAAAGTCTAATTTATTTTTAATGGTTTTTAATTTACCGCCAAAACGCTCGGTTCGATGTCGTCTACTGTGAGACGTCAACTTTGTGTAAACAATTTTAACACCTATGTAGTCTGTGTAACAATTTACTCTATTGTTTACACAAAGATGACGTCACACAGTAGACGTCATCGAACCGAGCGTTTTGGCGGTAGATTCAAAACTATTTAAAAATAAGTTTAACATTAATTGGTTTAATGAAGAAAAAAGACATTAATTATTTTTTTAATATTTTTCTGTTAAATCGTTCGTCTCAATCTTTAAATGAAAGCAGTTTTAAAGAATTTGGAAAATACCCTATTCCATATCAGCCATTTTCAATGGGTGGGACACAGGCCTTCCTTATGGGTGAAAGGAGGATGGGCCATAACCCACCACGCGGCCCTAATGCGGATTGGTGGGTTTCCCAATATTGATAGATCTGATCTGACCTACCTACTTTAATTAAATCCTTACTTTAATATTATAAATGCGAAAGTCCGTTTGTTTGTTTGTTTGTTACGCCTTCACGTCTTAACTACTGAACCGATCATCATGAAATTTTGCATACACGTTGTCAGGGGTACAGAGAAGGACATAGGGTACCTTTCATCCCGAAAAAGTATTGTTCCCGAGGGATAACAAAAAACCTTTCCACGCAGACCAAGTCGCGGGCGGCCGCTAGTTGTTTAATAATTATTAAAATTGGAACAGAATTTCTCTAAACTGTCTAAACTATAAGGCCAAAATGTATCTGCCAAGTATTTTAATTAGAACATATCCGAAGTCTGGGAAATGCCACTAAAATTAAATAGATATTTTAAAACTTATTTTAAACAAAACAACTCGAATACTGATAAGAGTTCTTTAGAAAAACTCGTTCACGTGTCTACTTATCGGTCAATTATTGACTATTTCTCCTAACAACCAGTGATTAAGTAATTATTTGTTATACCACACACTATTCAAAGTATGTTTATATGTTAAGTAAACAATACTATGCGAGCCAAATAAGAATAGTACTGTCAAAGCGGCCATTTTTGTTTGCATTTCGCTCCCACTTTAGGGTGTAGGAATGTGCAAAAAAAGGAACAAAGATCAAAATGGCCGTTTGACAGTACTATTCTTATTTGGCGCGCATAGTACATTACGTGGTAATACTACTTGTACTATTATGTATTCTGTGGTAATACCATAAAGTTAATATAGGTATAGTGCGAATCACGAAAGATGACCATAAATGGCGCCCATCTTCGCATCATAACTCATGAAAAAAGACTTAAGATAGAATAATATTTCATATACATATAGATATAGTAATTTTATCTAAATATATACAATATTATTTTGTCTTAGGTCTTTTCTTTATGAGTTATGATGCGAAGATGGGCGCCGTTTGTGGTCATCTTTCGTGATCCGAAATATTAACTTTATGGGTAATACTGTGGAATTACGCTCTTCTCCCATTTTATTTCTTACAGTGACAAGTGGTTCAGAACTAAAAAAATATATCAACTTTCGCATAAGCTATCCTCAGCTAGTAAAGACGTCAAAGACTTGTCAAATTTTCTTGTAAAACAGGTACTATCGACAACAATTCCGTTTTACCACTCCTATAAGGTTAAAAATGTTAAAATCACTTGCACGCCGCCAACGCCGCCGCCACTTTTATACGTACACGCGGTATGAATTTTTCTGCACGTGCCGATCGTACTTGCGCTGCAGCGCACTGTCACATAAAAAAACATCAATTTGGAGTACCTGCTCTCGTATTTTTTTAACTATACCTACTTATAAAATTATGTTAATGACCTAAATGACTGACCAAAATCAATCCACTTGATGAATCGAACTGAAACTTTGCATGGAGTTTTTTTGTCGCCTATGAAAGTATTTTTGAAAATTCTCACAGGATATTTCCTATTGACGATTTTGCGGGCGGAATCAATTATTTTCAATAATTAGGTACTCTTTGCTAAATATCAAAGAGTGCATTTACAAATTAATGTAAATGCAATACAATGTCGAGATCTGAATAACCAAGCTATCTTTTGTGTCAAGGTTAACTGTTTTCTCATTATACTTTTAAAAAGTAGGTAACGAATGCTCAATCAAATTCTAGTCATTCTAAGAAACACTGAAAACAGGTTTTTCTGTAGACATATCTTAAAAGGAAAGAGTTGTTTTTTTAACATATTTTTAAATTATTTGTTCACTAGCGGCCGCCCGCGGTTTCACCCCGTTCCCGTAGGAATATTGGGATAAAAAGTATTCTATGTTTTAATCCAGGCTATCTACTATCTGTGTGCCAAATTTCAACCAAATCTGTTCAGTAGTTTTTGCGTGATTGAGGAACAAACATCCAAACATCCAAACCCACAAACTTTCACATTTATAATATTAGAAGGATTATTACTAACAGTTTTTTTAAGTATTTAGCGATGGTTCACGTAAGTACATTTGTTTTTTTATGTGAAACTTTAATAGGAGGTTTTAATTTTTATTTAAACTAGACTAGACTATGGTTAAGTTAAGTATAAGTCAAACCAAAAAACTGCTTTCAATCCTACCACTTATACCACAATAATATTGAAATTAATATAAATGTGGAAGTTTGAAGAATCGATTTGGATGAAATTTGGCACACAAATAGTTTTGTTTTTAGCCTGAATTAAAACATAGGATAGGTAAAAAGGTTCCCCTAGGCTCTAGAATATCCTGAATGTTCACGTGGACGAAGTCGCAGCTTCAACTCCGGAAGCTAACTAGTTTTAAAATACATATCTATTAAATTTCCTCCTTATTTTCTTGTTAATACTAAGATCTGTTCACTGACTTATTTTAATTTGTTTTCCTGTAACTACTGTATCAACATTTTAGTCGCAATTAGTGTTAATTTACGCTTATTTAGGTACTGGAAGGAATGAAGTTTAGTCTCTAAAGGGATAATGATCTAACCATAGTAAATACCTAGCCCTCGGTGAGGACTTAAATAGTTATCTTTGGATTAATTGTGTTAGAAATAGTGAGATTTGTTAATTACTTACATTTGAAGGGCACAAGGTTAGAATGATTCAGGATCTAAAATCTGTTTTATATTGTGTATTGTAATTTTCCACGAGCTTTATTTTTAACCGACTTCAAAAAAAAGAGGAGGTTCTCAAGTCAACGGTATTTTTTTTTATGTATTTTTTAACATAGCTTCGTCAGTTGTTACCCGATTTGTACAATTCTTTTTTTTTTGTCAAAGAACCAAATGCTTAAAAGATGAGAGTCCCAAAGGTATTGCACCGCTAAAATGCTAAAATTTTAATTTTTTTCTTCATTTTTAATTCAGCTAATCTCACTAATTGTGCCCTTCATTTGTTTCAGACCTTTTACTAAATGTTTTTTTTATCACAGGTTGTTTACTTAATTCACACGCACACACACAAAGATCGTAGTAGAAGTACTTAACTATTATTCTAAGTAATCTAATACTAAGTAAATGGGTATTCGAAAACCTATAATAATATTATCTGCTATTTATAAACTCTCCTAGCGGCCGCCCGCGGTTTCACCCGCGTGGTTTCCGTTCCCGTGAGAATATCGGGATAAAAAGTATCCTATGTTTTAATCTAGGCTATTTACTATCTGTGTGCCAAATTTCAACCAAATCCGTTCAGTATTTTTTGCGTGATTGAGGAACAAACATCCAAACATCCAAACATCTAAACATCCAAACATCCAAACCCACAAACTTTCACATTTATAATATTAGTAGGATTAGGTTTAAGTAACTCAATTAATTGGTAATACATAGAATGTCATAAAAAAAATGTATTTTATCAAACTGGTTTGACTAAGTTTTCGTAGTAGCAGTATTATAGGTTAGTAATTAAAACAGTTTTATTTATGATCTTCTTAAATTATAAAGTGCATAATTATGCACCCTATTTAAAAACAAACTTTGATTTGTTTATTTATCACTTGATTGCATTAATTTTAAATGTGAAATGAGATTGACGTTAATGATTAACATAATAATTTATTATAATATAACTCTTTTATCAAATCTGATTATATCTACCTCTTAGATGGAAAACATCATACTAATTACATATTTTTATAAATCGGACATGAATCCAAATCGATACCTATAGTATTTTTTAAAGAGATTGTAATAAACAATCTGATTGATCCAAAAGCGGTGCCTTTTCATAAAAAACCACATGAAATAAAAAAAAATGTATGGATTTAAAAATAAGTAAACACTCATGATGTAAGCTTAATTTTCTTTTTTCTTCTCCGTTCCTTTTTGTAAGTAAATTTAATTCATCACTAGTACTCTTAAGTAGAAAATAGTATTGTGATTTTCACAAGCATTTTGAATGTGTAATTATTGAATAATGCAAAAACGTACCCGCGTCTCTGCTATTCAGCAAAGTTCAACAAATCAAAATATGTGTTTTGTAAAGTCACCAAAATAACATTTACAAAGGTACTTACTTACTTACTAGGATGGCGCAGCGACCCAAAGTGAGTCGGCCTCCGATGATAAGAGCTTCCATCTGGGTCTGTCCTGCGCCACCTCCGCGTCGTCCGCGTGGAGCGCGCGCAGATCCTTTTCAACCTCGTCTCCCCAGCGGTATCTGAGACGCCCAACTGGTCGACGGCCATTTGGTCGTCCCAGGTACGCACGTTTCGCGGCACGATCTTCATCCATCCTCTCGAGGTGGCCGAGCCAGCGAAGTCTGTGTGCTTTTATTTCACCTATGATGTTTGGTACGGCCATCTGGTTTTCCAGCTCGGTGTTTTTCCTCCTCCTCCACAATCCATCTTGTGTACGTACTGGCCCCAGAATCTTGCTCCAGATCTTTCTCTCTGCCATCAAGAGTTTGGTATCTTCTTTGAGTATCAGTGTCCAGGCCTCACATCCGTACATCAATATGGGTGTATATAATATCATTTTATTATAGGTGAACTTGATGTAAACAAAACAAAGAAAAAACAATATTAAAATTGTATTTAATTAACGTAACTGTATGCAAATGTGTTATACCTACCTGTCCAACGTTGTAAATTATCCAATTAGTTTCCTTGGATTCAAGCATTTAAGCCTTATTTGCAAACAGTTTCTATTTTCCAATCGATACTACTCGTAATTAGCGATTAATTTAACAAAATATTTTAGATATACAAACTAATCATCATTAACAAACGCGATAAGATAATATTGTGTGACAATGAACCTGCTTGCTTCAAGTTTCATCACCGATGGGCTATTTACATGGATCGATTTTAGTCACCTGTGACGGTCATCTTTAGTCACCTAAGTCGCTTGTATCATTGAATGGCAAGTGACACATCGGTGATGGCGTCGCTGTCGTCTGTAGTCGATGGCATAACCTAGGTAACAATATGCAATAACACTTAGTTCCAGAAGAAGTGTGCAAGGATCGTAGCATGTGGTGATCCATAGTCTCTGCCTACCCCCATGGGAAACAGGCGTGAGTGTATGTATGTATGTTAGTTCCAGATTTGGCCACACCGGATCAGTTAAGTTTGTTCAGCCACCTGCGGCCTAGACTGAATTGCCATTTACCGCCTGTAGGTAGCACAGAGAAAGCAATAACTACGTAAGAGTAGGTAGCATATCTCCGCCGCGAAAAACCGCAGAAGGTTCCGCCGTATGAGTTTGACAAGCAAAACAAATGCGAACAGCCTGTTCTATAGCAAAAATTTTTCACGTGCGATTCCGCCGTTGACAGACCCGAAAGTAAAATGACGGGAAACCGCTACTACGTGGATGTGACATCAACATTTACACTATAAAATTTTAGCTAGCAATAGCAGGTGGCCAAGTTTAAACTTATTTTCGAAGAGGTGCGATTTTTCAGACGTTGAGTCTAGTTTTCAAAATAAATATTTATGGAAAAAGTTCAATGGTACTGTTTCGCGGCGGAGGTGAGCTAAACAGGCGTACACAGTCGCTTTTCGCCGTGCGGCAGAAGTTGCACAGCTTTAGTCACTCGTGTAAACCCTACATTAAGGATAAAATGTTTATAATTTTTCCGTACCTTTCCATTCCAATCGTTGAAAAAAAATACTAATCTTTACTAATAATATCTTTGTTCCAGATGATATTGGCGGGCTGAACTACAACATGTCGTCGATAAACTCCAGCGGGGAGCTGAAGAGTCCAAATGGCACTCCTCCAGACAAGAAGATCAACGAGGCTGATGCTGAGAAGCAACCACTCTCAGGGGTAAGTCGTATCGAATGACGACCATGACCTTACATCAGCCATTTTAATGTCCCCACTGCTGGGGCACAGGCCTCCCTAATGGGTGGATAAGGAGGATATGGGCCATAAGTCATAACCCACCACGCAGGCCCAATGTGGTTTGGTGGGTGTTAAAGACTGCAAATGCACCCGGAACCAAAGGCTTAACGTGCCTTCCGAAGCACGGAGGAATCGTATTACCGTTAGAATAATAACAACAACTTTTCCGTCTCTGTCGTCTAGTGGTTAGCCCACCCGTGTAGACGCAGGAGATCCGGGTTCGATTCCCAATCAATCCCAAACTGTACTCGATTTGGTTGGTGGTAGAGCTTATTTCAAATCCGCCTGGGTAGCTACCACCATCTTATTACCTAAGTCTGATGGCATAACAACAATTTAAAAATTGTTGTGTTCCGTCCGGCCATAGACATAGAAAAATTTTCGCTGAGCTCAAGGTTCCGGCAGTTAGAGCTGTAAGATAGCAAGTTCCTCAGTGATGATGATTCCGGGTGTAGTGCGCTTCTACCTTCGGCCTTATCGTCACTTAACATCAGGTGAGGTCTTCACCTCTTGCCTTCGCAAAGCACTGCCTTTGCTTCACTTTTGACATTGCATCTTGTTTATGTATTTGTTGACAAACTTTACTTCCAGGGAAATAAAATAATTTATAGAGTGATTCATTTTAGATCGTTATCTACCTACTCGTACCAAAACAAAACACTTGAAATTCTCAGTCGATTATACTAATTTTTGATTACTCATTAAAAACTGCCGATTCGATAATCGATAAGTATGTGTACGATTCTTCTGATTCGTATTTTTTTTCAAAAAATATTTTGATTTCCCATTTTATTGTTTCATATTGTTGTATTAGCATAAAAAAAACTATGTAATGTCTCATTAGGTAAATACGTGATATAAGTACCTAGATGTGTAGGTACATCAAAACATAATGGCAGAGAAAACCCAATCATTTTCTAATGATGAATAGTTTCTTGAGTACGATTATCGAAAGACAATAACTAGGTAGTCATTGTTCGAATGACTGAATTTCTTGAAATACTTAAGTGATTTTAAATCAACATTTCATGACTAACATTATGATTATCGCTTTATTTGTTATTGTCATTTATTACAGTTCTATTGAATCTAATATAACATTTCTTGTTAATTGATTGACACATTCTTTATATTATGATTTTAATTTCTGGGGTACAAGCCTTCCTTATGGATGGTAGTAGGTACTTCTTATATCTATTCTGTGCTTATGAGTGGATAAAGGGGCCCCACTACGCGGGCTCAATGTGGATTGGTAGGTTGTAAACTGTTGATAGAGTATTGAGATATTAATCTGTAAACAGATTGTAAACTATTGATAAGATAAAGTGGTCAATTGGGAATGAAATAACTAATCTTAAAATTTGACTAAACCACAGAATAAGTAATTGGTTTAACTAGTTTTAGGTTCAATATTTTTTATTTTATTTTATTTATATATACATAATTATACGGGATAGACCCAATTACATAATTATGTGGTAGGTACTACATACATAAATCAATTTGGTTAACAAAAGATTTCAGATTGTCCACAAATACGTCAAAGTCAGGGTAAGTGACCAGCGGGGCTACTCAAATGGCCACTTTTCTATTCGTTCGCTAACTTATAAATTTAAAATAAGCCATAAACACCAAAATAACGTGTCGTAGGCTTGTCAATTCTGTACAATACAACAATGTCTGTGATTTACATAAACTTGCGACGTCTGACTTGATCATTAATTGCTTATTTTTAAGATTTAAGTTAGCGAACGAATAGAAAAGTGGCCATTTGAGTAGCCCCTCAGGAGCGCGTTGAGTGCCTCATGCATGCGGCACAGCGGCGACTGGCTACGCGCCACCGTGCGACATGGTGGACGCGCAAACAGTTGATGCCTACGACTGGAGCGAATGCGTAAATAATTCTCAGGCACATATAGCCGAAACTAAAATAATGTGCGGATACTTTCTCTTTGAATAACATCGTTAGAAATTTAGTATGTATTGTGCATGATTACATAGTACCTAATACTTACAATTACTACAAAGTGTAAAGTTAAACTCAGTCAGTCAATTGAAACTATAATTCCGCTATTTATTAAACAACTACTTATTTGCCAGTGACTTTATTATTCTACACGTAATAGTTACACGCAAAATAAATATTATAACATTTTATGGTTCTGTTAAGGTAATAAAACTGAAGGGTGTTTTTTAAAGACATATTTTATGTCCATCGTGTTAATGATTTGCGAAAACAATTTGTCAGTAAAAGCAAACTTCTCAACTTACATTTTTACGGTAGGTAATGAAATGATATAAAATGTCATTTAAAAAAAAATGTACATTACCTACATGGTAGATAATCTAGTTTAAGCTAAAACATAAACGCATAATATTTTTTCGATAAAAAAAACACGAACTTGTGTCTAATTATTTCCTGCATTTTACTGAGTAGATTTTTATCCTTGTTGTTTGTTTGTTTAATTAGCTGGCAACTGGCAAGCTAGCATTTAATTATGTTAAGAGGGGGCATCCCTTTTAATAATAACATAACTAAATGCTTGTATGATGAGCTAATGGGCCCTATAGCCCTCATCTTAATTAAATTTTTTGAGCAAAAAGTCCGGCAAAGTGCTACGCTCAGTAGGGTTCCGTACTCAAAACACAGAAAGTGATCTGTGGTTCCGTAGTTACTTTATACCATCCATATTCAATACCACTATAATTTTTTGTCTGCAAAAATAACTTTGTTTTTCATAGTGTTTGTATAAATGAGAAAGTTATATTTGCGGCTTTGGAAAATGTGCTATATCTCTAAAACTGCTTACTAAATCTCGTTCAATAGAGTTATTTGCTATACAAGTGACCAAAATCAATTTGTGCTGCGAGTGCCGACTTTAAATCACGAACTAGCGAAGTAGTCTAGAATTGAATAACGAGCGTAGCGAGTGATTCTAATATAGACTACTGAGCACAGTGAGTGATTGAAAGGCACGAGACACAGCAAAATTTTGGTCTTGTGTAAAACATACAACTTGTCACCACTACCAGCGAGAAAATTTTCACGTGACTTTCCTGGCTTTATTCTGCATTAGAAAATGGTTCACTCAACTTTTTTGGAGTTAGACAACTATCTTCATCGTTGGACGCACTCATTATTTTTTGTAATTATTTATCACAAAAATAGTTTGATCAAACCTATGCTGAAAAATTTTATTCATAGAGTAAAGTAGATTCCTATCGTTTTGGTAACATTCCGTTGTATTTTTCTCTTATTCATTAATTTACCATCTTATTTATTTATTTATAATCATAAAGCTCTAATTTGTTAATAAATTTTCATGTTTATTTCATACTTGCGACCTCATTTCATCCATACTCATTATTTCGAATTCTCAACCTTCTTTTTTAACAATCCTTATTTAAAACTCCTTGGTATATCCGTGCATTTTATTTTTTTATTTTTTAATCCATGTATGACACCATAAAGCACTCTATCTCTCCTTTTTTCACATATCAATTTTACAAGTCTTTTCCGTGTCACTTTATTTCTTTTTTCTTTATTGTTTTAAAAGTTGGTGTTAGAAATTAAAAAAGACTTTGCCTCACGCTCGCAGCAAAAATCGATTTTGCTGCGAGTTTTTACGCGCCAAAAGCGCCCTTTTCATGCTGGAGAGGTGAAAACTAATTATTTAAAAAGTTGGGAGAGGGGGACACATTTTAGCACTTATACTAAGAGCTGCGGCCCCGGAAATAGGTATGCAATTTACAGAGCGACGAAGTCCCTCTAGTTATCTCATACTATCATTAAACACATCCGGACACCTGACAGATTTTCAGTGGTGGGGGTGGGAGTGGTTAGGCAACAAAGGGGCTGAAAAACTGATTGAAAGTATATAATTTTTCAGTTTATCAGCCCTTTTGTTGCTCAACCACTCTCACCCCCACCAATGAAAATCTGCCGGGTGCTTGGCTCTGTTAATAATGACAGTATGGCACAGTAACTAGAGGGATTTCGTCGCTCTGTAAATTGTATAGGTACCTATTTCCGGGGCTATCTCTTAGTCCAACTTTGGAAGTATATTTCTTTCAAACGGTTGATTTTGAGAAAAAATAGTTTTAGGAACCTCAATGTCAGTCATTTTTAACGACCTATCTATAGACACCCCGTAGGTTTGATAAAAAATTGTTATTCAGGTATCAGTTCCATGTATGGGGAGTCCCCTTAATCTTTTATTTTATATTATTTTGCTAGGAATCGCTAGAAAATGTCGGAACAATAACATGATACATTCTAAACGTTACCTTTCCACCAGACAACGTAAAGATAATAAAGATTAAAAAAACTATAAAGTTCAAGACTACCTACTCGTATTTATTTAATTATGATTAGTACTAACTTAATTACTGACTTATTGCTCCGTCTGTAGACAGTAAATATAACAGTACATTGCCAAAAAGTAATGAGCACTGAGAAAACTTGAGTCTGTCTGACTTGCGCACTGAGGGTTCCTTACCAATATTTTGTTTTTGTTTACAACAAAATCTCGTTTTTCTTCATCTGATGCTAATGTTTCCTTGACTAACACATAAAGAAAGAAAGAAAGAAATAATGTTTATTCAGCAAAACAACCAGTTACAAAAAAAAAGAAATTAGGTACCCACATAGCGTAGGTTTAGAGAAGTCGTCACATATCACAATCTCATTCTCAGCTTGTGCCGCTCTCATATTTTCTTATATTTTTCTTTCTTTTCTTTTCGAAACACTATGATGCTACATTACATATGCCACATACTTTTTATCCTGGTTTTTATCCGGTTTTGCGATTGTCCACGTGGATCATATCACAGGCGAAAGCTAAGTATATACCATCTTCGAATCGTACCCAAGCTGAAATAGGTAGATACTCGTACCTACTACTATACCTACTTGTATTTTTAATTCATTGCTAAAAACAATATCAAGAAAACAGTAAAAAAATTGAACGAAAGGCTATAAAAAAATGTTATCCTTGACGATCCACTTGATTATGCTTTTACAATATTTGCAAAGACAGATAAACTTGGGAGATATTTACTATTACATTTCTACGGAAATAGTTTCCGCTATCTATTACCTTGGCTGCTTTTCCACTAGAGATGTGCTAAGATACACAGTTTGACATACAAAGCGAGCAATAAGTCAGTTCTTTATTGATGGAACAAGCTACACAGCTTGTAGTAGTTTATTTTCATAGCGTAGCTCAGCTTAGCATTGGTGAACGAACTCGGGTACGGAAACGGGTTCAACGTAACTATGCTTTTTAGGGTTCCGTACCCAAAGGGTAAAAACGGGACCCTATTACTAAGCCTCCACTGTCCGTCTGTCTGTCTGTCACCACTCACCAGGCTGTATCTCATGAACCGTGATAGCTAGTTATGTGAAATTTTCACAGATGATGTATTTCTGTTGCCGCTATAACAACAAATACTAATAACAGAATAAAATAGATATTTAAGGGGGGCTCCCATACAACAAACGTGATTTTTTTTCCGTTTTTTGCTCAATATTGATAACGACTACAGGTAGACAGTTGAAATTTTCACAAATCGTGTATTTCTATTGCTGCTATAACAACATATGCTATAAACAGAATAAAATAAATATTTAAGGGGGGCTCCCATACAACAAACGTGATTTTTTGCAGTTTTTTGGTACGGAACCCTTAGTGCGCGAGTCTGACTCGCACTTGGCAGGTTTTTATATGGATGATACGACCTAAATATTGGAGCTAAAGTCGCCCGCTCCGCTTCACCACTTAGCGTTTGTGGAAACGGTTACATAATTTCGTTGCTTAGCTTTGACCTCGCTCGCAGCTTAGCTTCGTAGCATATTTTTGGTGGAAAGGCAGCATTACCCGCTCCGCTACATACACCACTAAGCATTTGTGGAAACTGTTACAGAGTTTCGTTTCTTAGCTTTGACCTCGCTCACAGCTTAGCTAAGTAGCACATCTCTAGTGGAAAAGAAGCACTACTCGCTTCGCTACACTACTTAACATTTGTGGAAACGGTTTCATAATTTCGTAGCTTAGCTTTGACCTCGCTCACAGCTTAGGTAGCTTCGTAGCACATCTTTGGTGTAAAGTCACCCTTATTTTTGCAAAATGTTAACGCGTGATTCAAGTGCAGACAGACAGCATGACTACATTTACTATATTTGTATAGTGATAACAAACATGAATTCGCAGGAAAGATTTCTTGGATTCCTTCATGTGTGTTTAGCGTTATCCAAAGTCATTTGAGTTAAACCAATTTCACGGATTAGATACACGGTTTTGTTGTTTTATCTCGTCAATGTTGCGCCATTTTTAACAATACTTCAATAACAACAATTGAAATTAGAAAGAACACAAATTTTTTGAAATGTTTTAGAATATTTTTACATAGATTTATATTTAATTAAGAACTAACAAAAAATTACATGTACGTACCCTTAGCACGAACAGCTGTTGAGAAAAAAACGTTCGTAAAAGTAGATACCTACTCGATAGGATTTGTCTATGAAAAATCTCATTTCGCTTTTCGGCGGTAGATGACGCTGTAAAAAAATTCCATACATAATTATCAAATCACTAGAGTCTGCCCGCGGCTCCGCCCGCGTGGACGAAACTTACAGTGATAACACTAAATAGTTAAACTGTTTATGCTCTGAATAGATTTTAATGCATAAATTGTTATTTACATAATAAATAATGTACAGGTTAGTTACAGAATAGTAACATAGTATTAAGAGATTATTTACAAATAAGTAACAATTAATTTACAGAAAATGAACTGTTTAGGACCTACAGTACATGACCTCTACCTTAGACGCAATTCGCCACCAAGCCTTGGTCCTTCCTACCTTCTCGGTGTATACGGACTAAATCTTGGGAGAGTGCTTTCCCCGTTTGCACTTTTATAACTCCCCACAAATTCTGTTTCCGTCCTTTCTTTTTGGCTATCTCTTAACTCTCCCCCATCTGGATCTAGGCTCCCCAAAACGGTACTTCGCGTCGCGCTAATCTCTAAAATAATTCAGACCTATTCATACGATTCTGATGGTGTGCCAGATGCACGCAAACTCGTGTAGTGCTTCCCAGTTTTCACGGCAACAGATGGGGTTCTGGTTATTAACGGGTCCAGTTTCTGGGTCTTGGTCTAATTCAGCATAATGCGTCTAGCTTCGTCGTACAGCAAAGAATCTCACAGTGCGTGATCTTGGCTAGCTTGGTTATTCCGGTGTCACACTTCCGAAGTCGCTGCCTGATACACCCATGTCCGGTCAGTAGTTGAGAGACGATGGAATCTAGTTCAATCTCCGGAGAGCCTCACTGCGATATCGAGAATGAATCTATAGAGTTCGCATCCGAATTTGCTCTAGTCCCATTGTTCCTGCCAAAAAGCGACGGTTTCCTCTCTAATGGTTCTTCTTAGTCCTCGGCACTCCCTGGGACCCAAGAGGCTCCCCTCCTCCGCAAATGGTCCCGCGCGAAAAATCTCAAGTTCAGAAAGGAAAACTCTAGCAAGCACAGGTAACGCCGTGGAACTACACGTCCTATAAGCTTTCATAAAACTGAGGAGTATCGGTACCATACGGTTACAGCGTAGCACAGACTTCCTTGCAGCTTCCCTTAGATTATTGGTATGTCTCAATAATCTAAGCAGCTTCTTTGGTATAAATTCTGAGCGAACGGAATCGAATTCTCCATTTGGACGCAGATATTCACGAAACCTTGCCGAAACAGTTCATAGCGCTTTCGCCGATAATTTGCGCATCGTAACTTCATATCGTATTTATACACAGTTGAAATTATTGATGGCAATATTTAATCGTCGAAATAAAAACGCGATTTCTCTCTCATATTTTATATTATTAAAATAAAAATTTTGCATGCTCTAATGACAATCAGATGACAATTGAGATGACAATCAGAGAAAATATAAGTCAGTCAGTATAGTAACTAAGCAACCCTGCGAAAATAATATTACATATATTATTACGAAAATTTGCGTTTTTATATTGCTTATAATTCAAAATTTCATATTTTCTTGGGTTTTTCGCGATTCCCGGCATCAAGGAATCGAATTACACACAAATTCCCGAGAAATATTGTGCCGTTTAAGAGAAACGTGTCAAGAAAGTTTCGTAGAGCGCCATCTCGCTTTTTGTCTCGTTCTGGTTTAACGATTTTATATATTAGATAAGTATCGAATGTTTTTATGCGCGTTATTTTTTATAGCTATTCGTACTACGGGTCCGATTAAATTAATCAGGAAATTAAAAGTCCCGTGTTTCAAATCTTAATGAAGACATGCGTCAAAGCTTCACAATATTGATATTATTATTTTCAGGGAAAACCAGTCATACATAAACTATGATTATTCGTTTTACTCACTCCGTAAAGTATGAAAATACAGATAGCTTTGCGATATCTTTAGGCAAAAAGTATCGGCTTGAATCAATCAAAGATTTTTTTTTATTGTTTTAGTTTCGATTCAATTCTTGGTCAAGCGTATTTTTTTAAATTATTTGAATGTAGTTTTCTTTCTAAAAATAAGGAAATGTCTCCATTGAGAAAAAAAATCACCAATTTAGTAAACAAACATCCCCCAAAAAACCCGGAATTTTCGGAATTTTGCAGAATTCCAAAAAAAGTTACCAGTAGATTTTCAAAATTCAAACGTGTCTCGATAAACTCCTCAACTTTTGGTACTATTTTCATTTCGATCCTCCCAAAATCCTCGGAGATATGGCCAAAAATACGTCTCAGGAGATTTGCATCTGATAACCATTTTCAATGGTAAAATGCTATCTACTCCAATCTATACGACACGACATGGTGTTACAAAACAACCCGCTATGCCGAATATGGCAGAAGGGACCATCAAACTGAACAACTTTTACTATGGGACCAACTGCTATTGCGAAAAAAACAGCTTTTTCGTACCACTCTCCAAATTTTAAGGTTGTGTTCAGTCCATGAAACTCAACAACTTTCTCTAAGAAACATAGGGTCAAATATGTAAAAAATGACTTTTCATACAAATCAAAGAGATCACGTGATCGGTTTAGTATGGGATGACCAAAATTTTTTGGCGTATTTCGACACATGTTTCATGGAGAAAGTTGTGCAGTTTCATGGACTGAACGCATCTTTAAAATTTGGAGAATGGATACAAACGCATCTTGTATTTATAGTTTTAACAATCTAATAAATAAATAAAAAGTTGTACCTACCCAATTATGAAACCCCTAGTATACAGAACAATGGCGAAATAATTGTTGAGTTAATTATTTAGCGTATTAAAATGTCATTATTATGAATTTACGTATTATAAATTAATAAGATTTTTCAGATTATAATTAAGTCCTGACTAAGTCAGGGAAAAAAATCAATCTAAAAACAAACTCAAATGTCTGTTTATTAGGAACACAAACCATACAACAAGTACTGTGATTGATTAGGAAACAGTAAAAACTGTCATTATTTCTTCTTCTTTTTTTTGTTTTGGCAATCTACTTTCCTTTTGGAGGTAACTTTTGCCAGTGTCAAGTGTTTGCTATTCGCTGTAGGTAGACTTAGGATTAGGACTACGATAAAAACTTCAAACTGGAATATCTTTATTTCTAGACTTGTGGCAATCGTATACTTAACGTCAATCTATTAAGGAATTTAAGCACCATATTATACCATATTTTTAATAGTAATACGCATAAAAAATATGTCAACAAAATTTTTTATGGAGGTTTGCCAATATAGAAATAATAACTATTATAAAAATTCTTGGGTAGATTTTCTATAATAAGTACACAAGAATTAGTAGCTATATGTAGGCATAAATAGGTCATCATATTATCATCATCATAATTTATTATTATGCACTAGCACAGATTAAACAATAGTTGACGTAAAACAGATGACAATAAATGGTTTATAAACTGTAACACATGTGCAGATAAATAACAAACCTATTAAAAAAAGAATTAAATGGCTTACAAAAGACCACTTGTCTATATACGTAACTCCAAGGGAAGTTATTTTCTAAACAGCATTGTCTTAAAACCTTAAGCCTCACGCACACTTACATTTTTCTCAACGCTAAACCATTCTGAAAACCTATCTAAAATATTTTTGCTGACATATTCGAAAGATTAAAAAAAGTGTTTAGTTATGGAGGTCATAGTTAGGTTAGTAGGCTTTTTGCTTCTGTTTATAAACAACTTCAAATCATTCCAAATTCAAAGTAGGTAACCAATATACTGAATTAATCATTAGCTAGCAATCTAAAGTTAATCATAGATCTATGGTGTTAAAGATTTCTTTGTCCCTTAAATGTGGCAAAGGAGATTTAAGGAGATCTTATTAAATAAAATGCTTTTAAGGTGGCTATACAACCGAAAGTGGCGCTCAGAGGTTTTTATTTAATAAAACAGTTGTTCATAGAAAATGATTCCAATAAAATTTAATTTGGAATTATTAGGGTCCATGGACTTTATTCTTAGAAGGTATTCACTACATTCCCTCGTAGTCATTCGTACAAGTAGATAGCAAATTGTGTCAAAAACTGACACTTTTAGCAGTTTTGCTATCTACTTCTAGCAGTGACTACGAGAGAATGTAATGATACCGTCTAAAATTTACTGAAAAAAAAAACTTTTTAAAAAACACGTTTTTAAAACGGACTAAATTATTACAAAAAAATCGGACTAAAAACATTAAAACGGACTAAAAAGTAAAAATTTTTTTTTCTGTACATAGTTATAACCCTACCTACAGAAATTTTAAACCTAAAAACGTGGGGCGCATTTCGTAAAATTTATCATCCATATTGTCTTTAGCATGCGCCCCACGTTTTTAGGTTTAAAATTTCTGTAGGTAGGGTTATAAATATGTACAGAAGAAATTATTTTTTACTTTTTAGTCCGTTTTAATGTTTTTAGTCCGATTTTTTGGTAATAATTTAGTCCGTTTTAAAAACGTGTTTTTCAAAAAAGTTTTTTTTTCAGTTAATTATTATTTTCTGCTTTTTAGTTAACAAGTTAAGACTAAAAATATACCATCTCCTATCGGAGCACTTGTCAAGACGATTCAAGCGAGCCCAAACTCGATGGGGTTGCATGGTTTTATTCTAGAGTTTCTATGGCTTTCCTCCGGCTCCATCATCAGATCCTCGGACACTATTTCCCATCAAACTACTCGTCAAGACGATTCAAACGAGCGCAATCTCGATGGGGTAGCATGGTTTTATTAAAGAGTTCCTGTGTCCTACTTCCGGCTCAAACATCAGACCCTGGAAACTATTTCCCAACAAAGAACTCGTCAAGACGATTCAAACGAGCCCAAATTTGATGGGGTTGCATGGTTTTATTCTAGAGTTTCTATGGCTTTCCTCCGGCTCCTTCATCAGATCCTCGGACACTATTTCCCATCAAACTACTCGTCAAGACGATTCAAACGAGCCCAATCTCGATGGGGTAGCATGGTTTTATTAAAGAGTTCCTGTGTCCTACTTCCGGCTCCATCATCAGACCCTGGAAACTATTTCCCAACAAAGAACTCGTCAAGACGATTCAAACGAGCCCAAATTTGATGGGTTTGCATGGTTTCAATATTGAGTTCCTATGGCACGGCCTTTCGGCTTCATCATCAGACCCTGGATCTCATCTCCCATTAGAGTACTCGTCAAGACGATTCTAACGAGCCCAAATAAGATGGGCTTGTATGGTTTCATCATAGAGTTCCTGTGGCCTTCTTCCGGCTTCATCATCAGATCAGCTCGATGACACCATAATATCGCATTGCCTTCCAGTTCTGACCTATGTTCAAAGTTTCAAGTCTCTAGCTCATCGGGAAGCTAGTATAAAATCGTTCGCAAACTTTGTGGAGAAACAAACAAACAAACAAACACACAAACGAGAAAGCAACCTAATAAAAACGTGTTAAAAATACCAGACAATGGGCCCTAAAAATTTTACGTAGTTTTATTAAAATTGTGTATATTATAATTTACAGTATTAAATAAAATTCACTACGGCGCCACTTTCGGTCAGACATTTTCGTAAATACACAGCGTGGAAAAATATGTTTGTCCATAGACTTAGAAAATTTTTCACGTCATCATATTTCTATGTGTTTGTCGCAGGTGTGTATTCGCCCTTATAGTTATGGTACACAATTTGTAAACATGTGCATGCATAATTTAAACTGTTTATATGGCTCTTATTGTTACATTTACTTGCTTGACAAATGACTACTTAATTTTACAGGATAATAAACTATATTGCATTGCTAATGTAAACTATAAACTTGCGTAAACGTATTAAACATAATAAAACCTTACCTTATCCATAATTAGTTATTAGATCTTATGCACCTGCGATTTGTTTGACTTTGATGATTTTTCAATATCAAAAGATATTATACATTTTTAATTTTGAGATTTTAGCATTCACAAAGCTATTTTTATACAATACATAATAATATACTAGAGAAAATTCGACTTGCACGATCTTAGTCAATTGACATAATACCTATCTGGATAGATGTTTCAATTGAATGTCGAGGTAATTCCTCACGGTTAAATAACGCTGGCTTGCAGCGTAAGAGTCAGGATTACTAGAAAAATTTCGACAATGCCACTAGTGACACGGTAGCTCAGTTGGAAGAGCAATGTACCGGACTTCCAAAGGTCGCTGGGGTGATTCCCGCCTAAGAATATGACCAGCACGCGTAGCATGAGCAAACGGGACTCTTGTCTACGAAGACTTGTCGTCTCGACCCTCTAGATTGCTGAGCACAGTGGTGGGACTCGCTCTCAGAATTTTACAACCTTTTTATGTCTTTTAATACAAATATGAGTTTTAAAATATAATATTTTTATTTCAACATCAATAAACGTCGAAATTATCTGAAATGATTCGAAATGATTTAGTTTAAACATGATACTTATTTTTTAATAAGTTCTAAGATAAAGAGACACTCACAAAAGTTTTCACTTCCGTAGACAAAGCTCTCTCGAGCTCGAGAAGAATAATGTTGCCACTAGTAAATATTTATAATTATTTCAATCATTTCTCTTAAAGGGCGTTCCTTTCTATACGTTTCACGACGCAAAACTCTTAAAACCGAGTTAAATATAGCCGTATGGATATAGTTCGTTTGCCTTCCTTTTATTGAGAGATTTTTGAAAAGATGACACAGACCAACGCACTTGTTAATTTAGTAATAAATATTGAAATCAATGTATGAAAATAATTTTAATTTACGTTTTTAAGTAAATAAATTAAAATTAAGTAAAATAAAAGTAAAAAAAAATACTGAAGGGAAAAAAGTGTAATATTAGGAAACAATATTATTGAATAGGTAGGTACCTTTTTACAATAAATTATTTATTGTATTATTTTAATTTATAAAATTTATGAAAAAAATTAAGAATAATCAATACTTATTCGTTATTTACTACTAGTAAATAGGGGGGGGACACTCTTGACACTCCTATACTAAGTGACATTATTGTAAAGGAAGTGCCTTCATCTCTCATCGGCGAAGATCATTACTTCATACAATTTTTTTTTATAAGAACTCCCTCAACGATCAAGCAATGCTTGACAAGCACGTAAATGCTTGTCAAGCAGTTTATGGTTTGGGAATAGACAATGATTTTCTAATAGTCATTAGCGAGAGTACATTCATAAAGGTAGGAATACTCTTTTTATCAAAAACAAAATTTAATTGTCAGAATTTTCCTTTAGCAATATCACAAAAATCTTTTTCTGTGTTTATTTCGCATGTTTACTTATTTCAGTTGCTCGATTCCACCGTTTCCCAACAAAAGAATAAGGGCCCGGATAGTTTTAAAGATTGGGTAGAGATTGTTGGTGAAAATGTGTTGACAAGTTAAAAGAATGGGCTCTGCAACCAGCACCTTCGCCAGCAGGATAAGGCCTGTAGGCGTAGTACCTTCCCTTCACTTACCGGCAATTCATCGTGTAAGTTTTTTATGTAGGTACTAGGTAGGTACCATAGTAGAATCAAATTACTACGTCCTTGATTTAGGGTGCGTTTCCACTGAAGCAACATCACGAAAATTTTTTTGGGGTTGGCTTTAAAAATGGGGCGCTTGATTTTGAAATTGAAATATATATAACTTTGTAGAGTTTCGTAAGGCCTTTTAAATGATACTATACCCCGGCGCGGAAATTTGTATAATTTTTTTAAGTGTTTATGAAAATATTTTTTTTATGTTATATTTTTTTCAGGCATCCACACCCATCCCAGTTCCAGACCCATTTCAATTCCAACCCATCCCACTTCGTCTTCATATATCAGAAATATCATGTAAGTTTTGTTTACGCATATTAAGGGTAGATATTTCTCAAAATAATTGTACCGTTACGTGCAGGTAAAACGTTACTTTACGCACACGTTTTGTTATGAACATCGCTCCTCTAGAATTACAAAGACGTAACTTCAAACATCATGTATAATGCCCTCATTATGCATCAATTTCATAAGCTACAATATTTTTAATAATAAAATTACAAACATTTTTTTTTTCAGATCACAGCCCACCCCCATCCCACTCTGTTGTCATCCTGATACAGGTGCAGTACGAGCTTTCGAGCAGTTTAGTTGTGGCAACCGCAAATGATGAAAATTAATATTTTTTTATAAAAAACGAGTATCGTTACTTGTTTCAATTCTGGGACTCTTTGGCTCCATAATAGTTTTATAGACTTAAAGTAAGGGTGTAAGTAAAATGATTGTATTATATCTCGTTATAATATATAGGACTTCGTATAGGTGTCAGTTAAATTATTTTGGTCGACCGTGCACCATCCTTCCTGTTTTTCTATGCGGAAGCATTAATTGCTTATTTACGAATAATTTTACTGGAATGGTTTTAATATTCAGTTATCAATTACTGGCTGCGCAACATGTTTTGATGAAAATGTATTTTCATTAAAACTGCTAGCTATACTTATTAAAGTGTTAGTGATGTGTTCTTTAATAGGTTATATTTAACAAGATTATGTTATACTTACCTGGGAAAAATTAATGGCTGTAGCGAGGGGTGAAATTATGGCGAAGGTAAGCCGTTCAACAAAAGTGTTATGATCTGCATAGTGGATCGGTAGGGTGGGATTTCTAAAAGGTAAGCCAATGGGAATCGTCTTATATGGACCCTTCGCCACTGGCTGTAGGTACATTAGTATACCTAATACTACTAGGTAGGTATACTAATGTACTACACAAACACGGTCAGGGTACCTACTACGCTAGTATATAGGCACCCTGACCGTGTTTGTGAATGAATAAATATTAAGAAATAAGAATATGAACAATTTTGAATAAAATTATCCCTAGGCATAAACTGAGAGGAATAAATAAAAACATAATGACTCTTTCACTTAATTGTTTAATTTTGTGTCTTTTTCTTTTCTCCCTTTTGTAATTATGTTTTTAACTGTTTTGTTCTAGTTATCTCTTATAACATTTGAAACGTTTGTTCTCATGTGTTAGTTATTTTCTTCGGAAAAAATACTAATACTAGTGAACACGGCGTTAAGAATGTTATAAAAGATAATTAGAACAAAGCCGTAGGTAGGATTGCTATATTAGGTACTAAAAAAAAAAACAAACTAACAAGAAAATCGCCGATCAGAGATGGCGCTTCAAAATGAGTAAGTTTTAAAATCGCCAGAGGGCTCTCTACCCCTATTTTTTTTTAACTTACTCTATGAGTAAATATTTATTATATTTCTTTTTTTATAAATTTTATAATAAAAAAGAATTACTTAAATACAATTTTTCATTTTTTTTCTTTCCGGACAGCTGTTTTTGTCGTTTGTGCTGTAATTTCTCTTCTTACCTTAATAAAATATAAACACGGACAACTTAGATTTATTTTTATTGCGAAATTAAAAACTCAGAAAAAAAAATAAGTCGACAAATCTTTCTCGACCACTCGAAGGGTGGTAGACAAATTTCTCCCACTCAACTGTCAAATTAATGTCAGTTGAAGACAAAAGCTCGTGTTTGTCGACTTTTGACATTAGGCCACGACAAAGAACAATGCGAGTCTACGGTTGTAAAATGCGAGCATGAGTATCTCGATCTCAACCCGACAAAAGTGACATTTCGGTGTAGACAAGCCATTGTTCTGTGAGTCGAATCTTATCTCGATGTTGGTCATGCTACGCGTGCAGGGAGCTAATAATTGTCTAATTTCAAAATAGATTTTCAAATTGGACAAAGAGGATCAGTAACGATTTTTTTAATGGCTAATTAGAAAGCTAATGCCACCATATGGTAATTTTTTTTACGATATCTTTTAAACCTGAGAAGTTATAAGAGCTAAAACACAGATTTTTCGGGGGTCCCTATTACGTCATCGCGACGGACGTGAACCTTATGTCGTACGTGATAAAGCACATATTGCATTGAGCTTGGCATTTCCTTTAAACCCTTTTAACTCAATCATTTCTAAACGGATTAAAAAAAATATTTCACTAGGTTTCATAGCTATCAAAATGTGTTAATATTATATCAATATATTATAACTATAGGATTCAAACCTGTTACTGATCCTCATTAGTGGGCTGGTGTGAGTCGAATTTTTTTCTAGTATATATATTATTTAGTATACTACAACTACAAAGTAAGTTTGTCAAAAGTTGATAAATATTAGACGTGGAAGGTAGCGACTAGCAACTGTCGTCTAATTATCGCAAAGGCACGCTGCTGTTGTCACGCGCAGAGCCGGAGCCCTCGGGCCACGTGCGTCCATTGTAGGAAATTAATTAGCGGGCCGCAATTTCTAACGAGCTTAGAATCCCTGACTTACTTTTTATCAACTCTCCGCAAAGAGACTAATAATAGTCCTCAAACTAAATATAAGATTATTTCATAGAAAAAACTAACACCAATTCTATTGAAATTAATCAACAATTCCACGCCAATCCGAATTGAACTGACTCATCATCATTATCATATCAGCCGCACGACACTCACTGCTGGGTATAGGACATCCCCAAGGATCTCCACGACGATCGGTCCTGCGCTGCCCGCGTCCAGCGGCTTCCTGCGACCTTCACGCTCACGCTGGTCCACCGTGTCGGGGGCCTACCCACGGAGCGTCGTCCGGTGCGCGGTCGCCATTTAAAAACCTTTCCGCCCCAACGGCCATCGGTTCTTCTATGTGTCCCGCCCATTGCCAGTTCAGCTGAGCTATCCTTCGAGCGATGTTGGTTACTATTGAACTGACTAATCAGTGCCAATTATGATTTGTTGCAGAAAAAAGAGGAGAGATGGTGGACGACACTCATGCAGGTGGCGGTGCCCTTCTTCATCGCTGGCTGCGGAACCATCGGCGCGGGCCTGGTCTTGGGAACCGTTAGAGTGAGTACTGTTGAACCCTAAAATGTTATCATTAAGCCTGAGGATCTCCATGGTATAGTGCAGTGTTGCCCAATCGCATATTGCAGAAAGGGCATAAGTCAAAAAAAATATTAAAACAAACTTTGATAAACGGATCATTCCATATAGTGGGGGTTCTACGTGCTCAAAATCAATGGAATACCGCTAATCGATGTACAGTATAGCCGTTTGGTACACGTATACTTGAGGTGAAAACAAAATTTTGGACCCGCAGTTCTTAAAAATTCTTCCCTTAGGAGCGGAGCTATGGTCCCAACTATGGAGCCCAAACTTGGTATGTTTTGAAAATGTTTTTGGGTTTAATTTAAGAGAAGTGGCTGAAATATAATGATGTGATATATTTTTAGAACCGGCTCAGCAAGCCCTTTAATTCGATACCATGCACGATAGGTTTTAGAAAAAAAAAATTTCCCATACAAATAAAATATGACACCATAACTCCTCTCATAAGGGAAGAATTTTTAAGAACTGCGGGTCCAAAATTTTGTTTTTAGCTCAAGTGTACCAAACGGCTTTGCTGTACATCGATTTGCGGTTTTTTTTTGCGTACGAGTAGGACTAATACTCATAGGCAAAAACAAGGCAAAAACACTTCGGAACAATCTCTCGAACATCAAACTATACAGTTTGTGCAGAAAGGGCACAATTTATTCTCTTTTTTTCATTAAATTCCCTAATGTAAATTAATAAAATGGACAGGCCCTTTCTGCAAAATGCGATTCAATTTAGTGGTACGCGTACCCCCAGGGGTACGTGAGGTTGCATCAAAGGGTACGCGGAACAATCTCTTAACTAAGATATTGATCAGTAACTTATTTATTTATCATTCCTTCGGGGTGGGGAGTTGGGGGGGAGGGGTTGCAATAAGGGATACATGAGTTTCAGGTCTTTCTTGAAGGGGTAATGGAAAAAACTAATTGGGAACAGGTGGCGTAGTGTATTAGCACGTTCGCCCAGTGATCGCAGCAGTTAAGCATCTTTCGCAAGGGTCGCTCATGGGATGGGTGGCCATAATTTACTAGTTAGTTTAGTTTTAGTTATAATAATATAATAATAATAATAATAATAATAACGTTTATTCAATAAAAAGATGCTTTACATTAACACAATTAGGTTCTTATGGTTGTGCTTGACTCGCACCGTCAAATAGTTCCTGATGATGCTTAAAGAGAAAAGATGGCGGATGATTATTACCGCTCATCGCTCAAGTAGATAAAGCTCTTGTGTTGTGTAAATCAAAATCGACGGTACCATAAGCGCACAGACAAAAAAAACCCGAGACAATTTAGAAAAGTTAGTTCTTCATTGATTCGGCGGGGATCGAACCCGGGAACTTAGGGATGGCATCACACCACCATGAAAACAATCTGTGTAAAAGCCACTGGACCACGGAGGTGAAAATAAAAAAGTATATTTGGTCGTTTTGACCACATTAGAAACTGTCTTTGTGATGTTTTTTTTTTTGGGTGAATAAGTTTTTCTCTCTTTGCAGGACTGGGAGGTGTTTGTCAACGTGTCAGCCATTTTTGTACTAGTGCCATCATTATCTGGACTCAAAGGTTCGTATTTTCTTCAACTAAAAGTTTTTTATCATAGTTATATTGGAACACTTACTTAAAATGTTAGTATTGATGCCGACACTATTCGTGAGAGCGGTGAGAGAAATTTGAGGGGATAAAAAAATATTTTCCCGTGGTCCACCCAGGTGAACTATTGGACAAAAACTCGTAATATGGGTGTATTACGAGTTTTTGTCCAATAGTTCACCTGGGTGGACCACGGGAAAATATTTTTTTATCCCCTCAAGTTCACCTGGTGAACTAGGCGGGTGGACCACATGTTTGCAGTCGCCCTGCACCACGTCCCCCACCAATGAGACCTAAAAATGGCTTCTGTCACTGCTCAAGATCCGTGCCGAGGCCTGTAGATTAGTGAAACAAACACAATTTTTGTCGTAGCTAATATCATAATAGAAAAGAGGAAATCAGAGGGAGATCTAATTAGTCTGACAGTTTAACCGAGACACTTAATTTTAGTACAATATTGCGCTCTAAAGACGTAAACGTCATCCGATAAATTGAATCGGATGGGTAGGGACTGCATTGCGCCACTGTGTAATATCACCCTTCAATCTCAGAAGATCCATCCATGCATGGGCCAGATCCATAATGTACTGGACTGACGAATAGCATATTGAAAAGTCAAGTAAAGTGACAAGTTAAACCCATAAGGGCGGGTCTATAGACGCACAGGCCTGGACTGACGGCCAAATTCTTCCGGCTTAATTTCACGTATGTTATGTAGCATGGTAGCTATCAGTACCTTGATTACGTAAAGCTGTTGCTAACAATTCTCGATTGAAATCGATTGAAAGCGCGGTTACATTGCTGCTTTAAGTAAGATAGTTGTCACATTGGTTCTAACTAAACCAGCAATGTAACTGCGATTTCTGTCAGAGTTGATTGCAACAAAGTTACGTAATTACCCCCCAGTTCACGCCTCATGCTATACACGTGAGATTTAGCCGTCTGTCAGGCCGGTCGTGCACGTGTAGTGTTGCCCTCAAAACTATGTTTTTCTGACGAAAATTGCGATAAGAACTCAGCGGTCTGAGCATTGGTCCCGACATCCAAAGGTCGCGGGTTCGATTCCCGTCCGAGAATTGATCTGGTGCGTATTTTTCAGTCGTATTTTTTCTAGAATATTATTTAGTATTGCGATAAGAAGTTCTTTGACATTAAACAAGACGAAAGGCCTGGGCACACCGGATGCGTAGACACGCGCGTGTACACGCGCGTAGTTATGCACGTAACCCCCTGACATATACCCAGCCGCTGCGGCAGCCATACTTTTTATGTTTGCAATTCTTGTGCACGATGTCTGATGATGTGATTCAAGAAGAAGGTTTATAATTATGTCATCGTGTCAAATTCCACACTACACCGAAGCGAAGCGAGGGCGGGTCACAAGTCCTTTTTTTCCAAATGCGACCTTTGATTTGATTTGATTTTTTTCGGACATTCCCCATTCCATAATACATTATTTATTGTGTTAGAGCTGCAAATTTATGCAGTGCTTTCGATGCTAGGCTTCCCAGGCGGCTTAATTTTTGCCGACATCTTCATATTTCTACATACATAAAACCTCAACTTATAATTCACCTATACCTTCCTCAGGAATCACTCTATCATTTGGTGAAAATCGCATGAATATACGTTTAGTAGTTTTTGAGTTTATCGCGAAGCGCAGACAGACAGACAGACGTGGTGGACTTTGTTTTATAATATGTATGTAGTGATATCAAGCAATTGATGACTAGTTTAAATTCATAGAAGTGACGAAGTTCTCTATTTGTAATAAAAAAAAGCAAATTTCATAGGTGGGTCCCGAACAAAACAACTGAATGTGTAGTCACGCGCGTGGTTACGCGCGTGGTCACGCGCGTAGTGACGCGCAGGAAAGATACGTGCGTGTTCGTATTTGTTCGGTGTGACGTCCAATAGGGAATGCCATTGAGTACAACGTCATCAATGCGTTCCGCTCTGCGTAAGTACGCAGCCTGGTTGTCTCATGAGAGCTGCAATGCGTAGGGTTACGCATCGGTCTACGTGCACGCGTACGTTACGCAAGCGGTGTGCCATATCTCATAAAGTTTCAGGCATTACAACGTCATGGTACGTCTACGTGCACGCTTACGCATACGCTTACGCATCCGGTGTGCTGGAGCCTTAATAAGTATAGAGGTATAGTCAAAACAACAAAACGCTAAACTTCAAACTACAACAAATCGTATAAAAAAGTGTGATTATTTCGTTCCTGAGTCAGGTTGTCATTACAATAGACTCGTCATGTAAATGGCATGATAAAAATCTGTCATTTTCTCGGTTTCCAAGTCATCGAATGAAGCATGTAAGGTCTACTTTATACAACAAGCTTTAATATTTAACCGACTTCAAAAAAGGAGGAGGATCTATGTTCGTCTACATGTATATTTTTACACGACTGCCCAAAGCAAAAAGAGTGTTATGTGTTCAGGGTTCATGTATGTTTGTGGGTATGTGAGTTTCTTTATTCCACCATAACTTCTAAATGCCTGAACTGATTTGGATAAATGGGGTATCGTTAGAATCCTTACAACATCCCGCGTGACACTGGCTGCCAAAATGGCTACAAAAAATCAATATGGCGACTGTACGACGCCATTTTCAAATGTAAAAAAAAAATCTTCTATTATTACAATATGGGCATCAAATGAAAGGCCTTGATGAGCATATTCCAACACTATATAATATGTCACTAAAATGTGTGAAATAAAAATAAATAAATAAAAAAAATATTAAAAACACGACTGCCCTGCCAAAACGAACTAAAAAGTTAAATAAACAACAAGTGTCATTGCAGTCGGGGGACCTCTTTGATCAAAAATTGTTCCATGATAAGGTCCCCCGACTGCAATGACACTTGTTGTTTATTTAACTTTTTAGTTCGTTTTGGCAGGGCAGTCGTGTTTTTAATATTTTATATTTTTTTTTCTTTTTTTGTGTATGTTCACCGATTACTCAAAAACGGCTGGACCGATTGAAATGATTTAAACTTTACTTTATCAGGTTTGTTCCCAAGTTGGTCTCATTTTTCGAAAATTTTAAATCGTTTCAGTAGTTTTCGAGTAATCTTGAAAATACTGGTAAAAATTGTTCGAGTTTTTACGGATCTACAGACATAATTTCTTTGTTTATAAACCGATTTAGATGATTCTTGTTTTGTTGGAAAGGGAATACCTTAAGGGTGGTCTCATGTTAATTTCATAGGCAGGCATTGAACCTTGGACTTCGAAGATACACATGAGAACTCTTCAAAATCAAATAGGATAGTGTACTAGTGATAACATTAAGATATTGAAAGGTTTCGCATTAGCCATTTTTATAGGCTTTACTTACGGATTGATGAGGAGGATGGGCCATGGGCCCATGTCTCATTTTTTGTCTGTTTTCGGAAAAGTTGTAGTACAAATGTTGTTGATAATAATGTTACTAATCTACTTCTGCGGGGTTGTTGATGGTTAACAAATAACCCTGCATATCATGTTTCGATGGTAATGTTAGGGCTTAGCTAGCTTTTGCTAACAATACTACCCAGTATTGTTAGCAAAAGCTCTCTATTATTTAAGCAAATAAAAACAAAAAATCTTTGGTCTCGTCGGATATTATAGCTGTCGGTGTACACCGTCTTACCGTAATTGCAGCATTGTTACAGCTACTGTGAAATAGCACGACAATACATCATGTATCGGACTCCTACTTTGAAATAATGCCTTGATTATGGTGACATGACCTTCGTACTTCTGGGTTCCTTAATTGAGTCATAAAAACTATTTCCTACTGGCCCTTACAAGTACGAGTCTGAAGCCGTGCGCCGAGGGATCCGTTTAAATTATTAGAGGTTTATCATTTATCATTCTGGACAACTCACACCAATAATTTATTTTCAAAATAGTCGGAAATGTATGCGATCTTTTTGAAGGATATTTTTTATTTCTGGAAATACTAAACTTAGGCTGAAATGTAATATTTTGTTTGATATTATTTTTTGGATAGAATACATAAATTCGAATAGGTACTTAGGTGCCCATGACTCGAAAACAAATATTATATTGAGAAAATTAAATGGTGATGATTAAGTAAAATAAAGGATTTTTTTATACACATCTACAAAGCCAAACTATTAATGCCCGGTTTTAGATCAGATTTTTTTTTAATCTATCTATATAACACATTATCTTTAATTAACATAATACCATTAGTTATTATAATCTTGAAAAATATTTTTTGTCACGAGCTCTGTAAACATTAAAAATTAATATTTTTCCTTAATTAAAAAGGTACCTATTACAATTGTTTATTGTTCTGGAATTTTAACGATGGCAATAGTTTCTGCTTCTGCAAGAAAATAAATGAGATTGTTAAGTTTGATTTCTTATGCAAAGCAATAATTATGTTCACAATGAGGTTATTAATAACAATCTTTCAGTAGATACTCGTGAATCACGTGATATCAAGGTTCATTTTATTTCATGATCTTGTGATAGAAGATTAGCATTTCCCCGCGGATACGTCTGCGTTTATTCTCCCTTTTCCCTTCCGAGTCGCCTTCCACGTTAGTACTATTATTATATTCTGTACTTCCACTAAGGATTGACGTGTCAAATCCTATGTAATAATCAGGGGGCCTATTACAAAAATAACGTACGCAATTGCGTAACGCAGTCACTGAGCAATGATAATCGTCCGCAGTTCGTCGGTTGTACTTATAACAAACATTTTCAATAGGGAGGCGAAGGCAAAGTGAATTACAGATGGCGCTTCAGTCTTTGGACCCTTTGTCAGTTTAAGCCTTAGATTATTTATATAAATAATCTAAGGTTTAAGCTTATATTGTCTTGACTGTGTATTACGTGATTTTACTTTCTTAGATTATATTTTTTTCGGTTTTGCGGACAAACAATGTATTCTATGCTAACTTTAGCTCAGATAAAGGAATAATTGCGGAAAAGAAAAGCCAGAACAACAGGCGAGAAAGTTTATAGCAACTTACAAAAAATTGCTAACAAGCATTACATTTCTTTAAATTTCGTTTAAGATTTACAAGTAATCTTTTAATTTCAGATTAGAAGCATATGATTTAAATTTCAACATAGCAACTGAGTGTGAATTTCCGTGTTTATAGTTGCCTCATGATGCCTGCTGTGCAATAGTAATTTCAGGTTTCTATACTGGAATTTCTGTACCATCCAAAATTACACGAACCGTTTTATCATATTTATTTTATTACTAGCAGCCGCCCGCGGTTTCACCCGCGTGGTTCCCGTTCCCGTGGGAATATCGGAATAAAAAGTATTCTATGTTTTAATCCAGACTATCTTCTATCTGTGAGCCAAATTTCAACCAAATCCGTTCAGTAGTTTTTGCGTGATTGAGGAACAAACATCCAAACATCTAAACATCCAAACCCACAAACTTTCACATTTATAATATTAGTAGGATTCTAAGTTTCTTGATTGACTCTGGAATATAAAATTCTATTAATTCTCTGTTTGGCGCCAATATTGGGCTTATTCCATATTTGAAATACCTATCAAATTCATCCAAGTTATAAATATGTTAGAAACTGATGAGGTTGAAATATTAAAGAACAAAGCTGTTATAATTCAAATATTGTTTTATTTTGGCAAAGCTTCATTAAATTCATGAAACATTCCTTTTGATTAATAATGTTTCTCAGGCTCAGAAAAGGAGAAAATCAAGGGAATAGCATCCTTTTTAAATATTTTTTGGCCCAATATTTTTTTTGTTACTGGGAAATCGATGAACTCCAATATTTTAACAGTTACATGCACAACAATGCGGTATTTTCTCAGTATAAAATTAAAAAGTGCAATACTCCAAGAGATTCCCATATGTTTTGACACTTTCTTTGAGGCGGCCGGGTACCAAAGACAATTCGCCACCTATCGGGATAAAATTGCGCTTTTCCTCCCCATTTTGCTTTCGCAGCCCATAGACTAGTGAACGAACGATGTCGGGTGATCACTTCGCGATAACGACGAAAGTGATTTGTAATAGGAAACAATCAAAACGAAGCACGGACGCAGCTGCGTGTATCGCATTAAACTTTTCGTAATATACCCCCTGTACGCGATGAGAATGGGATGGAACTTTGTCAAAGTAAATTGAAAATTAACAAATTAGTTGATTTAATTAATCAACTAGTTGTTTACTTGCTATCTTTACTTGAAGTTGCCGCAGCAAGTTCCCTCGCCTCGGATGCGTACACGCACCGTGGCCGGCGCGCGTACCGTGCGCATCTCAGTTTGACAAGGTCCCATCCCATTCTCATCGCGCGCGGCTTATACCAACATATAACTTTGATTTTATAGCTTTTAGTAAAATAAGAATAGTAGTATGAATGACCATGACATGACGTTTTTCCCACGTCATGTCAAATTCAATGCCAAATTCATGTGGTTATAATAATATCCGACTCTGACATAAAAGTATTACGTTAATACATTTTTGATTTTACTTTAACCGCTTCCTAAAATCACAGTTCAAACAACTGATAATGTCCCACTTATTTACCTAAATAGGTGATAAATGTAAAAAGTACAATCATTGTCCGTAATTTAAGTGATTTGCGAACATTACAGCTCGCAACCTTACAATTTTGTTGTTATTTTAATATATTTTTTTAGTTGTGACTAGAGTAGACACTAGACACAGCTCGGCTTCCAGAATTTTATTTTTTAACGATTTTGATTGTTTTTACATTTTAACAAGTTTAACAATACTAATAAAGATAATATACTATCCAAACTAAGTAGAGCTTAGTAGTAGGTACTAAATAATGGATACAGAATCAATACTAGCCTCTGTGGCCACAGTGGTCTAATCAAGCTCTACATAGGTATCTCTACTCCGTTGCTTACCAGGCTCGGGATAAGCCGTATGTGTAAATATAAAAACAAATTAAAAAAACCAACAACTTGATAAAATCCTCCTTTTTTGAGGTCGGTTAAAAGAACGGTACCTTGTATCAACATTAAATAAGAATACCATGTCTTGGAAGTAAATGCTTATTATAATAAAAAAAAATGATTTCACATTTTGTCTTGAATATTAAAGGTAAAATAAATTACCTTAACCTTAAAAGGTTACAATGATAACCTCATTTTCACCTTTATATTATAATGTACGTAGGTACCAAAAGTACTTACTATTTGCACTGGCTGACTAATTCGACATAAGATAAATAACAATTCTTGAAATTATAGCAATATTTATTAATTATTTCTCTGGAATCTTCGTAACAAAGTACCACGCAGTGCTATCAACACTTATGATCCTCTTAAGTTTTCTCGATATAAGGGGAATCACCGATACGAACAGACCATAATCTTATATTTATAAATAAATGATTCATTGTGTTTGAAAATTATATGAACAGTGATAATAATATTCTTTCAGACAATGAACAATAAAACTATATAAAATGTATTAAAATAAAATACTTTACATAGGCTATTTTTGTTTGACTACGACATATAGAGATAAACGCTTGCTTTGTAATTTTTCACAACGATTATCTCAACTCTACACAAAATGGCTAAACAAGTGATAAATATAATTTATTGTAAATTGAAATGGGTTACATTACATTACAACCATTGTTTTGATAAGTTTTTATCATTTATTTGATTTTATTTTCAATGTAATAGTTGCCAATGGATAAACCATGTAAATTAATCCATTACAAAGTATCTAAGAAATGGCCTAATGCTCGAACTTTTATAACTAAAATTATAGCATATGCTAGCTTTGATCATCCTACTGATTCATCATCATCATCATATCAGCCGCACGACACCCACTGCTGGGTCTCTACGACGATCGGTCCTGCGCTGCCCGCATCCAGCGGCTTCCCGTTATCTTCACCAGATCGTCGGTCCACCTTGTCGGGGGCCTATCCACGGAGCCGAGTCCGGTGCGCGCGAGCCATTCCAGGGACCTTTCCGTTCCGAACATCGGTTCTTCTCGCTATTATTGATTACTTAAATTTAAATAAAAATATTATTGTCTACAGGAAACCTAGACATGTGTTTGGCGTCACGTCTATCGACGCAGGCTAACTTGGGCAACATGGTTTCGGGCAAAGAAGTAATTTCCATGGTCGTCGGGAACATATCACTAGTACAGGTCAGTGGAGGTTCAACACACTGAAATTCCATTAATTTGGTTCCCCCCGTGGGGTGATTCCACTGTTGATTACAAGCATAACGTTTAAGACTTATTCAGCGTGAAATTTCAAGTTCCCGCAGTGGGTGGTTCCACTCATCATTACAAGCAATTTTTACGGGACCAAATCTGATTTCGAGAAAAAATATCAGCTGTTCTATACAAAAGCGCAATACCTACTCGACCTTAACGTATGGAACAGCTGTTTTTTTTTTCGCGATATCAGAGTTGGCCCCGTAAAAATTGTGAGTGGAACCACTCACTGCGGGAACCAAATGATTAAAATTTCACGCTGTATAAGTCATAAACGTTAAGAGTTCCGTACAAATATTTTATTACCTATCTAATACTCGTATGTGTGTATTCATTACCATTGATATCATCAGCCTTAATGACATTAGTATAGCTGGGCCGAAGCGGGGCTTTCTTTGTGAAACCAAAACAGCGAAAGCGTTAATAATGAATTCTATTATACAACCTATTTTGAGTTCCCAGTGTATTAATCTTTTTTAACACCTCGAGAGTCAAACTGTTTCGCTGTATGAAGATTCTACCTTAGAGCAACGCGGATTACGGAAGCCGCATTGCTCTAAGGACTCAACATTAATTCAAAACAGTAATTATTTGCGACAAAAATAAGATTAGCTGTTAAAATAATTCAATAATAATCCACCAATATTTATAATTTGAATGAGAATGAGAATTTAAAGGCTATTTACAAAAAAATTTCCAGATATTTATATTTAAAAAAAAATGTTATTGCAAATAATTTTATATTACAAGTTCTTACTTAACCAAAATATAGTTTTGAGTTCAATTATCATAATATTGTCTATCAAGTTAGTATAACGAATAGTCAGTAACAAACTCATGACATATTTATGTATTGTCCTCCAGGTCCAAGCGATAGTCGCGTCGACGGTGGTGTCCATGTTTGCCATCGTCGTGAACACGATCACGGAGCGGTCCATCCATGGCCCGCACATCCTTCTCATCACGGCCTCTGCAGTCTTCACGGCCACCACCACCTGCTTCGTACTGGGTAGGTTTTTTAGGAATAATTACTTAATAATCCAAGTGAACAAAACCAAGATTATGTTGAAGAAACAGAAGGATACAGCTGGGCTGGGCAGCATATGGGAAACTTCATCGAGTCTTTGGGTCGCCTATTCCACAAAGTCTAAAGACGAAAGTCTTCAACCAGTGCGTCCTGCCTGTCATGTCATACAGAGCCGAAACATGGACACTCACTGTAGGGCTGGTTCACAAATTTAAAGTCACGCAGCGAGCTATGGAAAGGGCTATGCTCGGAGTTTCTCTGGGAGATCGGGTCCGGCACGAGATGATCCGACAGAGAACTAAAGTCATCGACATAGCCCACCTAATTAGCAAGCTGAAGTGGCAGTGGGCCAATAACCGTAGAACCGATGGCCACTGGGGCAGACGAGTTCTTGAGTGGAGACCGCGTATGGGCAAACGTAGTGTGGGACGCCCTCAGGCAAGGTGGAGCGACGATCTTCGCAAGGTGGCTGGCATAAACTGGATGAGTATAGCCGCGGATCGTGCTCAGTGGCGTGCACTCGGAGAAGCAATGTTCGGCAGTGGACGATGATAGGCTGATGATGTAATGATGATGATCCAAGTGATAGTCCATGTTCGCCATCGTCGTGAAAACGATCACGGTGCGGTCCATCCATGGCCCGCACACCCTGCTCTTCCTTATCCTTATGCTTATTGAAACTGAGCTTTAAAATCCAGCCGCAATACGGTTTACTTTAACAAAAGCCAAGACCCTTTTAAGAGGCCATTAACCTTTTTGCGAGTCGCCTGCATGTTTTCTCAAGTTTTCCTAAACCTGAGTGCGTAATTAAAAAATGTGTACCGCGGCCACTTTTCGCAATATAAGGACATTTCAAAATATATTTCGGTTTCGTGTTGCTGAAGTACAAAAAGTTGTCGTTTCCAACAGTTATAGCAAGACCTGAACGTCAAGCTATGTTTTTAACTTCCCCCATTTCTTTTCAGACTTCGTAATGGTGATGGTGATCTACTGGTCTCATAAGTTCAAGCTAAACCCAGACAACGTGGCCACCCCCCTCGCAGCCTCCATCGGGGACATCGTCAGCAACTCGGTGCTCGCTGTCACCGCCCAGTACATGTATGAACAAATAAGTGAGTGATTATTGATCACTTAAATCATTATGCTACAGTATGTTCACTGTGAGTGGCCCTCACAGCCTTTATTATATCGTGGACATCGTGACCATTCGGTGCTAGCTGTCAGCCCAGTACATGTATGAAGAGTTAAGTGAGTGTTTATTGGTCACTTAAGTCGTAAACTATTATGCTATACTATGTTCATCGAAAGTGACCCTCATAGCCTTTATGTCGGGGACATCGTCAGTAATTCGGTGCTCTCTGTCACCGCCCAGTACATGTATGAGCAAATGAGTGTTTATTGGTCACTTAAACAATTATGCCATATTATCTTCGCCAAGATTGGCCATCCCCTTGCACCCTCCATCGAGGACATCGTCAGCAATTCGTTGCTCGTTGTCACCAGCTCCGCCCAGTATTATGAGTTGAGCAGATAAGTGAGTGTTATGGTCACTTAAACTACTTAAATAAGGTCAGCATAACAAAATATCAAAAAAAATTGCGGTTTTCTATGTCCGCATATTACGTACAGGCATGCACAACCAATCTTTGGCCAAATCTATAGTTAGTAGTGTAGCTGCTCCTTGTGTAAAAAATAGCATTGTAGTTAATTAGACGTTAGTGTACAATTTAAGAAGGACGTTACTTTGGTTGGTTAACATTTTGACAGTTATATTTTTGTTCTATCAAACATACAACCGGATGATGAAGATATACCAGGTATGTCAAGGTAGACTGTCAGGTAGAATGAGTTTTGAAAGTATAACTTTGTCACATTCAGAACCAAGTCACGCATTTGAAAATAAAAAGAAAAACCTCGATCGCTGAAATTAAACAGTATCCGTCCTTTATGAATATTTTTTATTAATAAAATTTTATTAATAAAACCCTATAAAAAACCTGAATTAAAATTACCCCATAATTAGTGTTTCATTTTAATGTTAAAATTATTTTAGTATCCGTAATTTTTTTGGAGCTCGGTGGCGTAGTGGTTTAGCCGCTAAATCATTGCGCCACCGAGCTCCACAAAATTTTTGCGTCTGGCCCAGCAATAGGGAATATGCATAAGTCACCGATTTTGATGAAATTGAGCTTGATCGCTGCGGACACTTATAAAAACATGATGGAACAGGAAAAAAAATAAAAAAAATGTATTATTTTTGTTAATAATAGACGTAATTGTCGGCAACTGTTTATTTATGGTACTTTACAATGAAGTATAAAAAAGGTATTAAAAAGATATACAAAGGAGGTTGGCTTGATCGCCAACATGGCCCCCGACGGTGTGGACACTGAATTAGGAGGCGATTAATAGTGCGAGCTTCCTAACCGGTCGACGCAGGACACCCCCTTTCGTTGCCACGTCGACAACCCTAACTATGCCATCTTTACCGGGATAGGTTGCAACAATCCGTCCTCTAGGCCAGCAACGCCTGGGTAGAGTCCCGTCCGCTATGCACACCAGATCCCCACTTTTAAGTGCCCGGGATTCGGGAGAGGCACGGCGTGGCACTAAAGTTGGCAGGTACTCTGCGACAAATCGTTGCCAAAAATGATCCGCCAACCGTTGGGACTTCTTCCATTGGGCTCGGCTAGACAGGTCGGTGTCGTCCAAAGTCCGGCTCTGTATGTCGTTCGAGGATGAGCCAATCAAAAACGTAAAAGGCGTCAGCGCCGTCTCAGAGTCTGGGTCTACCGACACATGTGTCAGCGGCCTGGAGTTAACAATAGCCTCAGCCTCGGCTAGTAAGGTCGCTAATACTTCCTCCCTAGGTGCTTTCTCTGCGAGGGTGACAACGAGAGCGCTCTTTATATTTCTCACCAGCCTTTCCCAGCATCCGCCCATGAATGGAGCCGAGGGGGGAATAAACTTCCATCGAATTTCTCTGGTATTAGCAAACTCGTAGATTTCGGGCAGGATTTTAGCGGCGCCAACAAACGCAGTCCCGTTGTCTGAGTAGATACAAGTAGGGCAACCACGTCGAGCGATGAAACGGCGCAAGGCCATAATGGCGGAGTCGGAGGATAGGCTTTCGACGATTTCAAGATGGACTGCCCTAACTGTAAGGCAGGTAAACAATGCGATCCACCTCTTGGCTGTTCTTCTACCAATAGTGACATTTATCGGGCCAAAATAATCGAGCCCCACGTAGGTGAAGGGTCGCTCATTGTGGGCCATCCGTACATCAGGCAAATCTCCGGTAGGCGGTGTAACGGGCTTCGCTTTCCATATTCGGCACGCTTGGCACCTCGCAGCAACCTGTCTGACAGTTGGTCTTAATCCAACGACGTGGAATCTTTGCCGTAATTCGTTTACAACGAGCTCATGATTGGCGTGTGCAAACCTGGTGTGGTAAGAATGAATCAGCAGCTTGGTGATTTGGTGTTTACCATCCAGCACGATGGGACGAGACTCTATTACGCTGGACGCAGAGGTGCGACCAGATAACCGTAGGAGACCATCCTCGTCGATGAGAAGAGACAAATTCTTAAGCCTACTGTGGCTCGGAACGAGGCGTCCTGCGTTCACACACGTGAGTTCGTCGGAAAAGGAATCAGCGCCGTCTCAGAGTCTGGGTCTACCGACACATGTGTCAGCGGCCTGGAGTTAACAATAGCCTCAGCCTCGGCTAGTAAGGTCGCTAATACTTCCTCCCTAGGTGAATTTTGAGGTAAAAGAGACCGAAACAATTTGGCTGCCTGGTAGACGCGAGCCGTTGCTCTTAACAAACGTAACCAATTACTAAACCGATGGTAGTCAACAACAGGCGGTAAAGAAGTAGGAGCGTCTACCAACAATACAACAGCTTCGGCAGCATTTTTATATTCGTTCAATACGGGCTGGACGATAGAAGTTGGTTCGCTGGGCCATGAATCCTCAGATTCGAGTAAAAAGGATGGTCCAGTGAACCAACGCGACCGAGTGGAGAACTCTCCAGTGTCACGCGTAGCGTCGTCTGCGACGTTTAAGCTCGTGGGAACATATCTCCAATTTTTTATATCTGAGAGTTCCGAAATTTCCCCCACACGAAAAGAAACAAAAGGCTTAAAGGAACAAGCGTCGCTACGCAGCCACTTGAGCACCGTTATGGAGTCGGACCACATAAATATTTTATCGGGTTTTCTTTTATGGGCCTCAGAAACATATGCAGCAAAGCGAGCCGCGATGAGAGCTGCCTGCAACTCTAATCGCGGTATTGTCGATGGCTTCAGAGGTGCGAGCCTGGCCTTGCCTCCAATTAAAGCTAGCTGCGTCGAACCATCAGTGTAAGTAAAACGCCAGTAGGCGGCACAGGCGTAGGCCAACTCGCTAGCGTCCGCAAAAACGTGATGTTGAACTTCTAAAATAACCTTCGGTGCGGAGTAGCATCTGGGAATTGAACACTCGGCCAGACTCTTAAGTTCATGAAGCCAGGACTTCCACTTATTAGTCAGTACCTCAGGTAGACTGTGGTCCCAGTCGAGTCCTAACTTCCAAGTCTTCTGAAAAATAATGCGGCCCTTTATTACTAGAGGAGTCATTAGACCGAGGGGGTCATACACTGACATAAGAAGGGACAAGACAGAGCGTTTAGTGTATATCTCCGGAAGACTTGGAATGGATTTTATGAAGCGCAAGGAATCGTCATTGACTAACCAGGTTAGTCCTAAAACGCGGGTTTGAGAAGGTGACGACGGTCCTAAGCCTACTTCTGCAGCATCAGTGGCATAAAGGTCAGGAGGTATTAAAGCCAAGGCCTCAGGTTTGTTAGAGACCCATGAGCGCATCTCAAACCCTGCTGCTTTATGAATAGTAACTATCTCCATGGCTAGGCGCGCTGCTTCCTCTGTACTATTGACGCTGCCGAGGTAGTCATCCATATAATGATCTTGTACTACGGCTTGTGCGGCCTCAGGATAAAGATGCTGAAAATCTGAAGCATTTTTGTTTTTGAGAAAGAGTGCCGTGCATGGACTTGATGTCGCTCCAAAAATCATGGAGGACATTCGATATTCCTGGAGAGGACGCTGAGGGCCGTCTCGCCAGAAAAAACGCTGGGCATCTCGATCCTGGGCTCTTATTTTTACTTGAGGGAACATTTCCCTAATATCTCCTGTGAGCGCGACTTGACCTTCCCTAAACCTCATTACTATAGCAAGCAAAGGCTGAAGTAAATCCGGACCTGATAGAAGCATTGAGTTCAGACTGACACCGTTGCACTTGGCAGCTGCGTCGTGGACGACGCGTAGCTTCTTTTTATGCGGGTGGACTACGCCGAAATGTGGTAAATACCAGGTGACTATACCTTGTGGAGGACCGGTGCATAGCTCGGCATAACTCTTATCTATCATGCCCTGCACATTTTGTTTATAAGAGGCTGCGTAAGCGGGGTCTTTTTTCATCTTTCGCTCCAGGCTAGAAAATCGGGACAAAGCGAGGCGTTTACTATCGGGGACATCCTTGATGTCGTTGCGCCATAAGAGTCCGACCTCAAACCTGCCGGAAGGTAAGCGCATAGCAGTTTCCTCCAAAATGTCTAAGGCGCGCCTGTCACTAGGGCTACAGTGAGGTTTCTTCTCTATGCCTATAGAATCTAACTTGTAGTAGTACTTTATGAGATCGTCTAGATGAGAGTCGTGGTCAATGACTTCGGCATGATTAACAAACTCCACCGGATTGGCCTTACTTCCAATAAACCCAAAAAGAGCCCAGCCCAGGGGAGTAAGGGCTGCAGCTGGTTCGAATTTAGTACCATGTCGGATGGTTTGGGGCAAAAGCAGATGCCAATTGTCTGTTCCAATGAGACAAGTTGGCTTCGCGTCATTGTAAGCTAGTACATTAGCTATATCGAAAAGATGCCTGTAGCGTTTGAGATCACTGATACTAGCGGACTGAGTACGAAGACCTAAATTAGGAATAGAGCGAACCCGGATATCGTAGTCATTCGAACTATGGCGGCCTCTCACTTTGATGTTGATGAAACTAGCGTCTGTGAATTTAGTGAGCCCTCCGATACAATTAATCTGTAATGGAACTCTCGATGTCTCATCACTATCAGCGAGTACGTCAGTCACCGACTTATCTACAAGAGTAGCAGAACTACCGTCATCTAACAGAGCGTACGTGTCCACGCTCCCTTTTGGTCCGGTTAACGTGACTGGAATGACCTTAAGAAGGGGCTTGGAAACGTCACTTGGTGCGGCGCTGTGTGCTACAATAGCGGACTGACTTGCGGTTGGGTGGACGGCCTGTGACTGTGAGGCAGGGAGTTCACCGACTTGATCAGAGATGGTTTGGACTTCAACCAGCGCTTCCGGTCGCGGTCTATGTAAAAGCGTATGATGCCGCCGATCGGATGCACAGGTTTCAGCCTTACACCTATTTTTGCAGTTCTTATACTGATGCGAGCCTTTTTTTAAACATCTACGACATACTTTATTGTCCAACACCCACTGCCAACGATCGTCCAAAGAGAGCGATTGAAAGTCTCCGCAATCGCTTATTTCGTGTCCGGACTTCGAACAATATTTACATGATAAAATCGAACTCTTTGGTTTGACAGGTGAGTCTGACAATGAGTACGGAAAAACTTTGTCTTTGAAAGGTGTGACAGGTTGACTTTGCATTTTGCCCTGTGACGGCTGACTTTTGGTGACAGGTGTTGACTCTGGCATAATAACTCCAAATTGAATTTGCAAACATGCTTCATGTTCGAGAAAGTCGGCCAAAGTTTCTAATTTATGTTTGCCAGAGCCAATCCTTACGGATGCAAAGTCAGCCCATCTGGACCTTAAAAGAGGAGTCAACTTGCCTATGATGGAGTTAGCAAGCTCGGGAGATGCAAGATACTCCGGCTGGTTCAGAAGACGAATGACTTCCACGCAGTTACGGATGCGGCAAGCGAAGATGTTCAGTTCGCGGGTCGTTTCGTGTGTACCTAATTTAGGAAGAGCCCTTACGAGCGAAAGTTGGTGCAGCACGATGACCTCCGGCTGAGCGAACCTATTCTCCAAGGCCTGCACGATCTGCTCCGGGTCGTCAGCTGCCACCAGTCTGATGGAGACTGCCTCACGAGCGGCGCCATGTAGCGCTGCGCTAAGCCTAGCTATATTATCGCTAGAAGAAAAGTGCGCTTTGGATTGGTCGTAGGATTTTTTAAAGAGAAGCCAATCCGCGGCGCGGCCGTCGAACTTCGAAATATCACAAACCTTTGTCGTCTTCTTACCCAAGCTTGTGATGGCGTTGGCCAGCTGAATAAATGGTGTACCTACATCTTCACTATGGCTTTTATTTTTGTAGCAGCAACAATCATTATCTTTACGTGTGCCTAAGCCTATTTCTTGTGCGTGTGGTGTATATTCAGCTGGAGGAATTGAGCCCGTAGGAAGCGGGCCCGTCGTACGAGCCGGGGCCGGATGCACGCACGGCCCTGCGGCGGCATCGCCGTCGCCGTACTGAATCGCCGTGGCGGGTGCCGACCGCGGCGCCTCGTAATTAAGCCACGGTTGATCTTTCTCCCTATCAACCAATGAAAACGCTTTATTGTTTTGTTTAGAGCGAGTTGGAATATTATTAGAATGTGCTAACCATTTTTCCACACGCTGAGATCCTGAGCTGCTGTGCCTAGATACAGCTTCTATGGCGGCTAACTCCGCCTCAAGCTCCAAGTCAGCCACAGCACGCTCCCGTTCAGCCGCAGCACGCTCCCGTTCAGTTGCCTCACGGTCGCGTTCAGCCTGAGCCTCTGCGAGGCGGCGAGCATGTTCAGCTTTGGCCGCAAGTATTTGGGCTTTAATTGTTTCATGCGAACGCGATGAGCGAGCACTTTTTGGTGCGGTGCTTACGGAAGTCACACTCTTCGGGGCGGAAAACCTCTCCTCATTTTGCAGGGCGCTGGACGGAGCCGACGCGCCGCCGATCGCGGGCGCGCCGTATGTAGAGGCACCGTCTTCGGAAGCGCCAAAGATATGAGCATCTCGCCGAGGTGGCACTAAAGCGGCAGTCGATTTGCTGTGCGATCTTGTGATCGGCATTTTGTGGCATGGGTTGCTTATTTACCCTATTTTTATATTATTTTATTTTTTCACTCTGACACCAACATGTTAATAATAGACGTAATTGTCGGCAACTGTTTATTTATGGTACTTTACAATGAAGTATAAAAAAGGTATTAAAAAGATATACAAAGGAGGTTGGCTTGATCGCCAACAATTTTAGTTTTATCACACGATGAAATTAGGGGAAAATAACGATATTTTTTTTTCATTTTCGGATATATTGCACTTTACAGTCAGATAGAATATCGAATAAGAAATAATATTTTGTATGACACATATGTACTTAAACGCAAAATTTAGGGAGATAATTAAAGATTATTGGCTAACTCCATACTAAACGCGCCGAAACACACCTGAAACGTGATGTGTGACGTCACCGTTTTGTATGGAGCGTTTTCGGCGGGTGCTGCTGCGCGCTAACTTCAAGTAACTATCACGAGAAAAAAACGCAAGAGAAAAGTTTTAATATTACAGTTAATTTTCTCACGCATTATACTTTTGATTAAGATTAAAAAAAATTGATGCATATTCCCTATTGCGGAGGGTCGGTCATCGGATAGGTGACCCAAAATTTATTATCTTGAGCTCATCCGCGCTTTGGTAGGCACGTTAAGCCGTTGGTACCAGCTGCATTTGTACTCGTTAACCACCAATCCGCATTGGGCCCGCGAGGGGGTTATGGCCCAACATCTTATCCATCCATAAGGAAAGGCCTGTGCCCCAGCAGTGGGGACAAAGTCATTTTTTTTCCTAATTCATTTGCGTAAATCTGAGTACTATCAACTCAACCATGTAAGAATGAGATTTAATGAGCGGTTTTCTGACAGCTAAGAATTTTAGTCTATTTTTATGTTGATAGATGGTTTTTTTTTTATTTTTCCTAGCAGCTGAGTATACCACTGAGTATATAACACTCGATACTGGCAAAAATTACTCCCTGAAGATGAGTAGTTTGCCATAACCATGCCAAAATTGACTGTCAAATTGACAAAATCCTTTGCTTTTTTCTGAAAAAGTTACGTACTTAGTTGAACAACGACATCTAGCCGTCTTTTAGGTACTACTTTTTTTCTTAAACTGCCTTTTGAAAACCGCTCATTGTAGCCCAGTTCCCATCAGTCCAATAACAAAATAAAAACAAATAATATTGATATTTTTATTGAATAATACGAGTATAATCTTTGTGTATAATCGTTGCGCATCTAAAAATTCATTACCTACATGGAATCGTTTTTCATTAACATTTTATTTTTGGATATGCTATCACTAATTACTGATAACGATAAATACATAGATAATTTAATGCAAACCTACGTTTTAATCGTTTTTTTAGTACAACTGACCTATAGAAACCTTGACTACGTAGTACTAATATCTATTCTGTGCCTTGAGAGCTTATCATTACGAAATTACGAAAATTACAATGACAGACTTGTACCGACAAAATTATACAACAGAATAAAGGGCACAATCCCGGAAAATTCTTATTTGAAATCTCCTCATGGCTGAAAAATTTTGTTTATTTTTATTTTTATGGACAACTAAAAAGTTACGACCCTAAACGCAAATAGACTATTGTTGTTGATAATCAATCCAACTAATGGGCAAAAGTAATACACAATTTCGGTCTAGGGTTGCCACTATGCAGTTTTAAAATAAAAACACTGTGGTTTTCGGGGTTTATATTAAGAATTTACCGGGTTTATGCATGGTATCCAAAATAGGTGGCGTCAGTCCTTCTTTTGAAAACCTCTTGGAATGTTCTAAGGCCTTCTTAGAATAGTTTTATCTATCTTTTTGAACACTTTAGATGTTCAGATTATTTTGACCACTTTAGATAAATAATTCTTAAATATTTAGGGTGTACAGACGCTGATTGTACCTGTACGTTAACTGATTTTGACAGAATCATAGGAAATAAATACATCAGTACTTAGTTTTTGCTCGAGACTTCAAATAGGTAGTGAGGGGTGAAATTATAAGCCGTTCTACAAAAAATGTTATGATGCATATTAGTGGATCGGTGAGGTAGGTCTTCTAAAGGGTAAGCCGATGGGAATCGGTGTGAATGGACCCTTTCCTTTGCCACTGAGTCCTACTAAGTTCGGAGCTACGCGCGAGTGAGACGCGTTTCATTATACAATATTCGCTTAGGACCAGCGATGTCAACAATATGTGCAATATAAATAGCAGTGTAACCAAATGGCGTGTAAAATCGCGGCGTATTCGTCCTTTCTAGACAAGGTCTAAAACATTGGTTCTTAACCTTTTAGTAATGAGGGACCATTTGACAAAATTTCTGTAGGACCACCCACTGTTTAGATTGGAAGTAAAATACAGTAAATGTAAGAAAATTAATGAAGGGTTGTTATTTTAGGATGGCTTCGTGGACCACTTTTGTACCCTTAGCACGAACATTCATCGAGAAAAAAACCGCGTAAAAGTACTCGATAGAGTTATGACTTATCTATGGAAAATTTCATTTCGCTTTTCGGCGGTAGATGGCGTAAAATCACACCATCGAATGTTTTACGCTCGTTATTTTTTTCGATAGCTGTTCGTGCCAAGGGTACAGGTGCTTCCAGGGACCACCAGTGGTCCCTAAGAACCACTGGTCTAAAATATAATTTTGTCGTACAGGAACATCACTATGGCAGCCAATAACGCTGATGTGCGTCTACTACAGCCTGCTCCCTCTCTGGGTGTTTGTGGTCTGGAGGAACAAGTACACCAAGAAAGTCCTCACCACTGGCTGGACTCCGGTCATTTCGGCTCTCTTCATTAGTGGGTATGTAATTTTACCAGAAAGAGTTTTAATACGAACAGTTAACAGATAGATCCACTAGTACAAGTAACGAAAATTTTATCATTCACTAAAGAAAAACTATATCTTTACTTGATCTGATTTTAAAGAATAAATGTTATGTTATGATCTTTCTGTAAGTAGGCGATTGAGTTGAGATTGGGTTTTTTAGATAAAGAGATACCTAGCTTGAAGTAAAGTTGTAAACTTATATGAGCGGAGCGATACATGTTAATTCTAAGAATATTTGAATTATTATTTACTACTTTAGACCAGGATAAAAAGTATCCTTTGTTTTAATCCAGGTTATAAACTATGTGTGTGCTAAATTTCATGCCGTTTAGGCGTAAAGGTAATAAACACAAAAACTTTCGCATTTCTAATATAAGTAGGATTATTTTAAGTAGGTAGCTAATTCGTAATATCTAGATGTTTCTTAGTAGGTTAATCCCGATCTTTGGTTTTCCATGTTACTCATACATACTCATATTACTCATACACAGAAATGAGATCTTTTTAATCATTTCAGCCTAGGTTCTGTATAATCAATGGATTTCTGCCTTAGACATCACGTACGGCACGTAGACTATTATTCATCCTTGTGTTATACAAAATTATATGTTATTTACTAATTAACCTTACGTAATCAATGAGTGTTTAATGAGATAAGCAGAAGTCAGTTTTATGATATAGGAAAATAAGGTAAACTTGACCTTAATTAACAAGAAAATAGTTGGTAGTTTGAAAATCAGAGAGCCTAGTGCGAGTCGATATTTTCTCTTTATATTGTTTAATAATGTGGTTGAACTTAAAAAATGCCTTTTATTACGACATTAATTAAATAAGTGCCTATACAAAAGGCACACGATTAACGATTATCACCATCGCTTTTTAGAGAGAGCCACAAATTTCTGTATTGCCAGAACAAAAATAGAGTGGCCGTATAAAAAATTACAAATATTCATGTTTAATCATATTATTAAACACTCGATAACTATAGTTTCTCTGTTTCACTCACATAGACTATTATTTTATATCCGATAGGTTTCGATAGTGAAAAGTGAAAACAACAACTGACATTACACCCTTAGACTATAAGAGGCTGGCAAAATCCTGATAAGCCGTCGTTCGTAGTATGATTTTTGCTGCTAATTTCCATACAAAGAAAACATTTCATGCAATATAAAATTGTTTATTGCGATGGCTATCTGTCTCACATGAGTAAACACGTGTTTAACATTGCAATTTATCAAATAATTAAGATTTAAAGACAATTTATATTTTCTGTCCGATTTTCTGACTGAGTGGTTTCGTATCTTTTGATATGGTTTTGATTAAATCGGATGATATGATAATAATAATAATACATTTATTATGAAAAACAGAGCTTATGATAAGTTTAAACAGTTGCATTAATGCTGTTTTGAAATGATAACATAACAAAAACATCGACATAAGAATATCTTTAGTTTTAAATTGTTTGTTAATTGATTTAAAATTGCGTAACCCTGGATGGATAGTAGAAGGCCTTCAATTATTATTTATAAGTAAATTAACGTCAGAAATAGTACAATAAGTCAAAATCCTTAAACCATTACGTCAGGCTCGTATCCAGACTTTTTATTCGGGGGGGGGCGGGGGGGGACAACTGCATCCCGCAAACCCGAGAGTGACCCACCCGCTAAATTTGGGATAAATCCCAACTATCCCCCCCCCCCCCTTGGATACGTGCCTGCATTACGTAGACGTTAACCGCCTCTGTGGTCTAGTGGTTCGCCCATCGTGTAAGTCGCAGGGGTCCCGGGTTCGATTCCCAGGAGTGGGGTACATTTGTACTTGGTTTGGTTGGTGGTAGGGCTTATTTCAAATCCGCCGCCTACCACCATCTTACCTATGTCTGACGCCATAGGTAACAACAATAAAAAAAAATTGTGTTCCGGCAGTTAGAGGTAATATAGCCAGTTTCTCAGTGGTGAGGATTCCGGGTGTAGTGCGCTTCCACCTTCGGTCTTATCGTCACTTAACATAGGTGGGGTGAAGGCGAAACACTATCCCGTTGTCACATATTTCATAACTTATTTAATTCTACCCTTAGAATCGGAGGCATCGTCCTGGACCAAGCAGTGGACCGCTTCCGAGGATACGAGGTGTTCCAGCCAATCGTCAACGGCATCGGCGGCAACCTGGTGTGCGTGCAGTCGTCGCGGCTGGCCACGCACCTGCACCAGACCGCCATCCCCGGGGAGCTGCCCGAGAACACCAGGATACTCGAGTGGCCGTGGAAGACGCTGTTCTATGGAAGTGAGTGACCTTTAGCCAACTTAAGGAAGCTGTCAGTTTCACAGAGTTTCTAAATCTGACAACTCTTTTGAATTTAAGATGCCCTTAAGTTTAAGAATCGTTTGAGTATTTGGCGGTAAGGCCACAGAATACATAATAGTACAAGTAAGGCCCGTATTTATAAACCGCTTCCAGCGTTGAGAGCTATCTTGGGATTATAATTGAGATGGTCTTCTTATAGGAACAGCATCTCAGGTATGATGTCAAGATAGTGATGTACAAGACTCGAGTCCTCCAAGTCTTTTTGTCCAGAGCTCGGAGTCGTTTTACAGGGCTCACCTCGTTTGTATGAAGCTCGACGACTCGGGAGTCTTTTTCAGAGCTCGGCCGACTTCGAGTTATTTTCACAGCTCGAGCCTTTTTGAGAGCTCGGTCGATCTTGAAGCTTTTTCACGGCTCGAGTCTTTTTCGGCGCACTAGTTGTAATAGACTGCTGATGAATGAGGTTAAGTAGAGCTAAAGCAAAATAGATTAAGCATCTACGGTGCTCTTTATAACATAAGACATTCATCTTTTTGAGTTCTAATTTTGAAGACTAGAGTCAAATTTTCAGGGCTCTGTGAGCTCGATAGGCTCGGCTTTAATATCTCCGTAAATAATGATATTGTAAATATTATTATTAACGGAGATATTAAAGTCATAAACATAAACTCTAAGCTTTTTATGAGGCTCGCGTTCATTTTAAAACTCGAGCTTTTTTGAAGCCTCGAGCTCTTTTAATAGGTTGGAGCTCTTTTGAAGGCTTGAAACTCTTTTGAAGCCTCGAGGCGTGGCTCAGAGAGCCGTTTTTCGGCTAGGCTCGGGCTTACGGGCCTATTGAGCTCACCGAGTCCTGCCAATCCGAGTCGAGTCTTCAAAAGTAGAACTCGACGACTCGAGTTTTGTACATTACTAGGTCAAGATAGCTCTCAACGTTGAGAGTGGTTTATAAATACGAGCCATGTCTCCACTGCCGGGGCACAATATTTTCTTATGGGTGGATAAGGAGGATGGGCCATATCCCACCACGCGGGCCCAATGAATGTGTATGATAAATTTTTTGATCACCCATCCCATGACTGACCCTTGCAAAAGTTGCTTAACCTCTGCAATCGCAGGAAAATACTAATTAATTCAAGATATTATACGATAAGCTTAGTTTGGAACATCATACTTACTTTTTTTTTAGATGAGAAGACAATTTTCAATTGATTGCTGCAATACATATAACTTAGCTATTTTCTCCACTCATACAGAATTTGAACAATTGTTTAACAATTACTTCAAAATTTTCCTATGATTCGATAATCGGGCACTTAGCTTGCCTGAATAGGTAGTCACTTTATCTTTTAGATTGGTAGCTTAAAGGTGCATTAACTTTTGATGACGACAATATTACAGTAGACTTGGTACTTACGTATGTGATTAGTTTTGGAGTTTGTTGATGTTGATAAAGATTACCACTTAAACGATAAGAAATAATACTTTCTAGCGAATGATATTTGAAGCAAAACGCTTAGTGCGAGTCTGGAATATCTACCAAAAAGTCATCTTTAGGAATCTTCATCATCTTCAAGTGCCTTTCCATTACTGGAAGTTGGCCGTCAGCTTCGATAACTTCTCTCTGTCCTGCGCCAAGCGAAACAGTTGTTCGCCGCTGGCTATACTTGTCCATTCTCTGATGTTACGCAACACCGATATTCGCCTTCAATCTTGCCCATCGTTATTAACTGGAGAAGCTGGTATCACTCATGTCGCAGGCCTTGGCCAAAATATCCAATTTTTCCTTTCTTGACGGTCTGCAGTAATTTGCGACTCTTACCAACGAACTCTCACGTTGAAAACTTTCCCCGTCCAATTAATTCGTAGCATTCTTCGGTAGCACCACATTTCGAAGGATACAAGGAACTTCTGTGTATCGGCTTTTTGAGTCAAAGCCTCTAACAACTACAACAAACACCATAAAATAACAACTACAGGCTAGACGTAGCAATGGAGCAATCTATAGCGGAGCTTTAGTGATAGTTTGCGACTGCATAAAGCTTTTTTCATTATGGAATCATAAAAGCTAATGCAAATATAAAATATTTGACCCTAATCTTACCGTCTTTTACAGCTGCTGCAGCTAAGGTGGCCCGCATGTTGCTCGTGCTGGCGATCTGTGGGCAGATTATCTTCATGACGGTGGCTGACTTCGTCTACCAAGGAGTCGTGACCATCCAGGCAGCTTTTGGCATCACCTACGTATGTTGCGCTACCTTACAGGTAAATAAAAAATAATTCATAACTCCATTCAGTACAGCTGGTTTTTTACCTACTGCTATAACAGCAAATGCAGGCAATTGTATGGCTCAATCGACGTTAAATTTCCAGTCAGCTGTAGAATGCAGAATTGTATTGCTCAGTCTCTTATAATCATTTTTTATTATTTCAGGTAATGGTACTATTATACCTAGCGTACATGCTCATCCACCTGATGTGGAAGAAGAAGAAGGATCCTGACAATGCTGCGATCCCTTACCTCACTGCCCTGGGAGATCTTCTCGGCTCTGTGTTCCTAGGTCTAGCTTTCGTCATTCTGTCCATGTTCGGCTTGGAGTACGGAAATAACGTCCAGTGAATAGAAAATGTACATTATTGATGAGCTATTTTGTTTTTATGTGGCTCCTACATGGACTCACATCATCGGCGCTAACATTGTACCTTTTTGTAGCATTGCACAAAAGTACATTTTTATTTTGAAGACAACAAAATGTTTTATCTCATTGACTTAAAAGAAAGTTATCATCAAATTAGTTTTATATAATATCGCCGTCTTTTCTTACATTTGCGATAACTTTTTGATCCGTTTTAGGAGTGTCGTGTGGAATGTTATGGTGTGTCTTCATAGGATCGCTTTTCCATTCCCTTTCACTTGCAACTGATGCGACGCTGACCATGCGCTTTCGCTTTCCTCTTGCACTTTCAACAGAGGCATGTCTCAGGGCATGCTTATGTTAAAATAGCAAGTTGAACGTCATAGCGCACAGTTTGGAGGCAATCAATATTGCATGCGTTTGACGCAATTTGCATTGAAAGTTGAAGCGACTCAGTGAAGACGTACCATTTCAGAATGTTCAATTTTGTAGCAACTATTATTGAAAATGGTGCCAATGTTTATACCTTGATGAATTTATGGTTGAGCACATTTGACGACCGTTGCAATGTAAATGTAATCTGAATGATATTTGCATGTTTCGGCAAAGATAGATCAGCATGTATACTATGTAGTGTTATCTCTCGCTCTCTCACTCTCAACCATCAAGTGCTAGTAAGTAACTGAGTACGAGAGTAGCATAGACTGTGATATTATTCCAAAATGTGATTTATTGCAATAGCTACGAGTATCTTTTTAACTTTGACATCACTTTTTAAGGAGGAGGACAATAAATTGTTTGTGGTTTTCGATATTATTATTTTCGATCGTGCTACCTATTTTGGATTCTTCAATCTAATTAATTATAATTAATTTATCTATTGCGCTTACTCTTACATTTTAATCTGTTTATGATTTTTCAGTCATCGCCTTCGTCTTCAAAATTTTTAGATAATCATTAAACGACTAATAACTGAATAGTCCTCGTATTTTTGGGTAGACTTTTATCTATGAGTAGATAGCATATCGAATTGTAAATTGCAATTATCCTAGTAATCTAATATCATGAGTGTAAACTTTACAGTCGTGAAAAACTGCTGTAGTATTAATATGCAGATCGACTTTATGAGTTGAATTTGGTTATTGTTTCATTAAAATGCTGATAGGATTGAACATAAGGCATTTTGACCTGTATGTTTGTAAATTCATCTGTTCCCTCATAACTTCTAAACTGCTTGTTATAATTTGATAAATGAGGCATCGTTAGAAGCGTCTTGATTGTCTAATGAACATAGGTTATATGACGTTACATTAAATTGAATGTGGCGCCCTCTAGAGGAGTTAAAGTCATGAACTAAAAAAAAATATTTTTTAATAATGCCGTGTTGGGTACCAAATGAAAGGGCTTAATGAGCACTTTTCAAAAATATATAAATTGTTAGCTTTTGCCCGTGGCTTTGCTTGCTTTCACCCTATTGATAACTCCAAAATATTTAAAATAAAAAAGAAGTTTAAAAACTAAAACCCGACTACGGAAAAATCGTGCTCTAAAAAGTAAGAAACAAGAAAATATTCATAAAAAAATCGTGCTCTAAAAAGTAAGAAACAAGAAAATATTCATAAAAAGGATAACCGTAGTCGCATGCCACCTCCAGCCCGTGCCGTGCGTGTCTCGGACAAAGTGGCATGCGACTACGGTTATCCTTTTGATGAATATTTTCTTGTTTCTTACTTTTTAGAGCACAATTTTTTTTAATCCACAACTGGATAGCGCTTGGCCCTCACCTCACATGATGTTAAGTGACGATAAGGCCGAAAGTGTAAGCGCACTACACCCGGAATCCTCATCACTGAGGAACTGGCTATCTTACCTCTAACTGCCGGAACACAACTTCTTTTCAAATTGTTGTTATGGCGTCAGGCTTAGGTAAGATGGTGGTAGCTAGCCAGGCGGACTTGAAATAAGCCCTACCATCATCCAAATCGAGTACAAATTATACCCCTCTCCTGGGAATCGAACCCGGGACTCCTGCGTCTTGGGTTGGTGAACCACTAGACCACAGAGGCGGTTCTCTATAAAATAAACGTGTGGGCGTGATCCTATCAGCATTTTAATGGATTCTTTGATAATAGAAGATTTTATAATTAGACAACTTATTTGTCGAAAATAGTATACTGTTTTCTAAGCTAGCTGTTTAAATACAATTTTTATTGTCCACTGTACTCATTTTAAAATTATGAGATTAAAATTTCTTATTATTTTTTTAAATTTTCTTTTATATTTTACTTATGAAATCGACTTCTTTTTTTAGTTTTAAAAAATCAAGTATTACAAAGTTACCTATAGTTATAGAGTTAGTGTAGAAAAATGAGTACAATAAAGCAATTATGTAGAAAATAATGAGGCCTAAATTATGTAATTTATTACTGTAATAATTATTAACATAATTAAATGGGTGCATGAGTTAACTTTTATTGAAAACATGAGTGTGTTGAAATCTCAACTACTTACTTTGGACCTATTGATTACCTCTGAACGTAGACACCACTAAATTATTTTTGCTATAAAAGTTAGTAGAATATATTTTGGAATTAAATAAAAACCCCATGGAAAATGCATAATTTGTAAATAGCTGATGTTAAAAGTTAAATTTTACTCTGTTGATAGTGACGTTTTTTTATACTTTTAATGTTCGACAATATATGTATTTAGACCTCAAGACTTATTTGGAGCGCTGCAATTTAACATTAATTACCGTAATAAAAATAGGTAGTAAAGACGAAATGTCCCTTTCATGTTATTTCTAAGTTAAGAAATTAACTTCTGTTGAAAACTTGAAAAGAAACCGATGCTTGTCGCGAGTTTCATTAAGTCGTAACTACATATGTTTTTGGTGATCTTTACGTTCAATACTATTTCACTTTTTTATTTTGCACGAACTTTAAGCATCTGTAGACTAGACTTTCTAACTATAAAATCGAAAACTTGAGCTGTAACGAAAGTTGGACATTTTTATCTGTGATTTCGTAATTGCAGCGCTACATAAGACCACCAAAACTATTGTTTTTATCACTTTTTTGATCTCGTAGCTAAATCTGATAATCTGACAATATATTTTATGTATGAATTGATGAAATACATTCCTTTGCATTGTTATCAAAGAGTTTTAGCCAAATACCCTTTATTTTAATTATGTGTAAGACGAAATGTATTTCTCCGAGAGTCACAAGTGAAAGTGGCGCAACCCAATGTAATTTTAAGGTATATTTTTGAATGAATGATGTGATAATACTAATATTTTATGTGTATATAGAGAATTGTTATGTAGTACGTAAAATGAAATGCTGTTGATCGTTTTCTAGCTACCAAACATCATTTTCAAAGAACGTATTAATGTATTAAATGAAATTGGTTCAGATTTGACTGTTTTCAATTTGAACCATCCTGTACTTACCGTTAAGTTTAATTTTAAGATTTACAAACTGTGGTATTAGTCGACGTAAATAAAGCAGTGAAAATTATAATTATCTTGTTTTATTTATAGTATCATGAAACATGACTAAAATGATCTAAAAAAAACATTAACATTTTGAAGTTGCGACATTGAACATCCTAGTTTTTAACTGTATACTGATGTTTTAATTTTTGCTGTTTAAATGTTATGTCTCCCTAATGCAACGGTCTTCAACCTTTTTGAAATCAATGGCCTAGTATACTCTAATATTGGTATGGTGGGCAGCAACAGCAAAGATTTAAACATTATATTCTAAACTAAAAGTAATTAAAAAGCAATAATAGAATCATTGAAGTTATTTATTTCCTAATTTTACAAACTCGAAATGATATTAATAAAATTTAATCAATGAGACGTTTGACATTGGTTGACCATAACAAAATCAATATCTGCTCTATAGTAGTTTCAATATGAACATCGGTGATTATGATCCTTGCCTTCGGCCTTAGAGCAAAGCCGGCGTTACTCTAAGCCTCCAACTTTACGTTTTTCATTCGAGAAAATTATTATTATTTTCTCGAATGAAAAACGTAAAGTCTGTTCGCAAAGATATGAGGTGCCAAACAGAGATGTAATTTTCAGTGCATGATCTCTAATTTATGAAAATCTGTACCCGTAGCACGAACAGCCATCGAAAAAAAGAACGTGCGTAAAGTAAAAACATTCGATAGTGTAATTTTGTATGGGAAAATTGTACAACGCCATCTACCGCCGAATAGCGAAATGAAATTTTCCATAGATAATTAGCTATCGAGTTTTTTACGCGCGTTTTTTTTGTCGCTAGAGTTTCGTGCTAAGAGTACTGAAATTGAAATTGATGACAGAAATTAAAAAGTAAAGAACCTCCTCCTTTTTTGAGTTGACCCACTGACCGAAGTCGTTTTCATCTGTAAATAGGTATAATTTGTAGACATGTGAATTTAATTTTGTCAATACAATGACGGGCTGCCAAGGACGCAACCGCGGGCCGCAACATATAACACACTTCTATGTTTTGGGACTCTTATTTTAGCTTCAATGAAAGTAGAGATTTGGAAAATCTTTTCCCTCCATTCTGAAACTGTAAATGAAACTTATACACTAGCAGCATCTAGTGGAAAACTGAGGAACTTTGTTGTTTAAAGAAAATTGCGACAGATGGCATTGCTGTTTTTCCGCGCAGCTTCTTTCAATATTAATGAAAAACGCCAACAGATGTCGGTAGCAGAACTATTCGCATAATTGTAATTTTGGAAAAGTTTTGATTATGTTACAAAATTAACTTTAACGTATGGAGTCTCACCTTGAAGTTATATTCTATGACAAAAAAAAGACATGAAAACGTCTATGACGGCTATACTTAGAGGCATAGCCAAAAAAAAGTTATCCGAACTGCTGGAGCTTTCAGCTTCATTCAAATGCAGACCAGCTTTGTCAGAGCACCGTTTTTTGAGATGTGGAGCAGAATTAACATGTGAGAGCACCCGTGTCCACCTGTTTCTGTCCGATCGTTAGAGTGTGGTGCAGGGCGCATGCGCGGGCGATGTCGGAGGGCAGTAGACGGCGGGCCGCTGAGCGAGCACACCGCGCTCGCAGCCGCACCCTCACGGCGCATGCGACTATCGACCCACCACGATATGGTTCCCGTATCTAGGTTATTCGGCTAAAATTAAAGGTGCGTACGAATTCAAGGTTGGCAACGCCGCTCGCGCACATCCGAAATAGCTATCGTGCACCGGAAAATAAAACATACTCAACACCTCAACACGTAAGGCCGAGAATCGCTTGCGCTCCAATGGCGGTCGGAATTATGTAAGATTCGCTCGTTATTGTTACTCGGCGAAAATTTCGATTTTCTTGTGTTAACGTATCGAAAAGTTCCGTTGAAACTGTCGCGTGTGTGTGCCGGTTGTTCAGCACAGGCTGTACGGTCTGTTTGTGTCTTGGATTTCGGTCAGTAAGTACGTAAAGAATGTGTTGGAAGATAAATTTAAACTGAGCTCTGGACGGCAGGAGCGTCGGCAAATGTTCCTGTCCTTAGCCCAGTAATGTAATCTTAGCGGCTGGCGAAAAGCTCGCTCTCCGAAAACCTAACCTAAAAATGCACGTCACCATAAGAACCCCATTGATCGCCCCTGAACCACATCCGACTAAATCGATGTCACCCCTACCTACCTCATTTAATCCGTAAATCGATTGCTTGAAGAAAAAAATAGTAGACTTTCCATTCATTGCCTGATACTTAAGTAAAATCACCTCCATCGATTTTCCTTTTATTACCATGAGACTTTTTTGCCATGCTAAAAACTTCCTTAAGCGCATAACTTTCAGCTTCATTTCCGAAACAATACCTAAAATTATAACGTTATAAAATGTTATAACCGGAAGCATCGCTAGTTCAGTAACAATATAAATGATACTCCCTTAAAATGATTTTACAAAATCTAAATTAAAAGCGGTATAATCGACAAATAACCTGAAAAAAAGCTCCGACCAATTTTCTCTTCACACCGACAGGTGTCGCTACCAGCTGGTATTGACTTTCTGATTGGCTATAGAAAAATGTGTATTTCTATTGAAGAAATGTGTACTGCTTTTTTTATTAAATTGGTTATATATTTATAACTATGTACTTGTAACTGTATTTATTATCTGTCTATTAATATCTTTTGTGAGTTAATAGGACACAATTACCTTATTGTGTAGTTTTGTATCTAATAAATCGAATAGTGAAATTTTGGGATCTATTTTAAAAAATAAGAAGCTATCTTTCATTATTCCCTCGTAAATCACGTTTTTTTAGTTTTAATTATTTAATGTTTGTTAGCTGTTTCTGTGACCATGGCCCCTGAAAAAGGCCTGGAACAGAAAAAAAACATTTATTGGGTATCAAAACCAATTTTGTAGGTACCTAAATTATTTTATGTTTAATTCGTTCCTAGGGTTCATTATTAAGATCACATAATCGTAATATAAAGTTGACAAAAGTGAATGCCAATTTTACAGAGTTGATAATTTCTTAGTGAGGAATTTATTAATAAGTAAGTATTTGATTGAATCAGGCATCACTTGGCGTAAGTCCCAAAACATTTTGAAAAAAGAAATATATGTAGCTTACTTCCGCAAACAAAGATGTACCTACCTATCTACCTTCAACAGCTAATACTTATCTTACTGCTTTTATTATATAAATTATACTAAAACAGACAGACAGACGGACAAGAAAGTGATCCTATAAAGGTTCCGTTTTTTTTAACCCTAAAAACACCACAAAACTGTGAATTTTGAACCCAGTGCCGAATTTTCCCCATTTTCCATAACATTTGTACGTTTTCAAATACAAAGCAAGCATTTCCTATGTCTGTTTCATAGGTTCTGGATAACTTTCAATTTAATTTATTTGAGAGACTAGCGGCCGCCCGCGGTTTCACCCGCGTGGTTCCCGTTCCCGTGGGAATATCGGGATAAAAAGTACCCTATGTTTTAATCTAGGCTATCTACTATCTGTGTGCCAAATTTCAACCAAATCCGTTTAGTAGTTTTTGCGTGATTGAGGAACAAACATCCAAACCCACAAACTTTCACATTTATAATATTAGTAGGATTGAGAGATAATTAATTTCAAAGAAAACCTTTTCCGTTTTAAATTCATCAGTACCCGTAGCACCAACATCTATCGAGAAAAAAACGCGTATAAAGAAATTCGATAGAGTGATTTTGTATGGGAAATTTGTACAGCGCCATCTACCGCTGAAAAGCAAAATGAAATTTCTCATAGACAATTACTCTATTGTGTAATTTTACGCGCATTTTTTTCTCGATAGAGATTCGTGCTAGGGAGGAGTTAGAAGGTGAAAAAAGAAAAGCCAATCCATGCTAATTTTAAAGGTCCGTTACTGTAAAATTAAAAACAATATTATTCCATAAACAATCCCGAAAATCCTAATTAAAAATAATAAATACGTTGGAATACTCTGAGATGGCTGTATAACTTTATCCTGCCCGTTTGCGAGCCCTGACCCCGTTAAATGTCAGGGGTCGTCAACTTGTTCTGTAATCTCTATCTAGGCTAGGGTTAGGGTTGCCACCGGTACTTTATAATAAAGTATAAGTATCTTAAAGTATACTGGGTGTTTGGTGATAGCCTTATAAAGCCGAATATGGTGGATAGGAACCATCAAACTGGGTCCGTACCGGCTAACGAATCGATTATCGAAAAGTCTGCTGGGTTTCAAATTAAAACAGAAAGTACAAGACGAAATTCCTTCCTTTGATTTTTAGGGTTCCGTACCCAAAGGGTAAAAAAGGAACCCTATTACTAAGACTCCGCTGTCCGTCTGTCTGTCTGTCTGTCTGTCACCAGGCTCTATCTCATGAACCGTGATAGCTAAAAACAGAAAAAAAAAATTTAAGTGGGGCTCCCATACAACAAACGTCATTTTTTGCTGTTTTTTGGTACGGAACCCTTCGTGCGCGAGTCCGACTCGCACTTGGCTGGTTTTTTTTTCTGTTTTAAGTTGAAACCCAGCAGACTTTTCGATAATCGATTCGTTAGCCGGTACGGCCCCTGAACAACTTTTACTATGGGACTAACTCTGATATCGCGAAAAAAAAATCAGCTGTTTTTTTACATATTTGACCATGTGTTCCTTAGAGAAAGTTGTTCAGTTTCATGGACTGAATACACCCTAAAAATTTGAATGGTGAATACAAAGTGACCCTGTATATTTTGGGGTAATAGGGATGTTGACTTATGAATAAAATAACGAAATAGGTACTAATAAAAATCGTAAACATATGAAACTTTTGGAGTAGCTTGTATACCTCTTGGTTTTATACATTGCGTATTATTTGTTTTATGACCCTTCAAAGTTGGGTGGACAAGTCCATTTAAAAAGTATAAAATTTGTTAAAATAAATAATACATTTAGTTAGTCCATAAAATTTGTAGCAAATTTGTCAAAGAAACCATTTTGATAAACACAATATTTAATATAGCTGCCGAACAAATTTCCTACGCGTTGCATACAACGTAGGAAGGCGTGACGTCATAACTTGGTAGCCGTTAGTATGGAGCGTTTTCGGGTGAGACCAATTTTGTGCATTTCAAACTGTGATATCTCGGGCAGTTTTCATGCTAGCGAAATAATTCTTATACAAATGTTTCTTTTTTTGAGGGGTAATTTATGTAACATAAAATAAAAATAAAATAGTCAACATGCCTATTGTACTCTATACTTTATGAGTAAAATATACTACGTGAAAATACTATAATTTAACATGGTTTGTTTAAATATTGCCAAAAGTAATAAAAAGTATCCTTTAATAAGTAAAAATAAATAATACTTATTTATTTTCATACAATGTGCTTTTTTTCTACCTTTAGCAACCAATATAAGTACTTTATTAGACCAAAAAAGGGTGGCAGGCAACCCTAACTAGGGTTTACGTTGAAACGGAACTCTGTTCGTGATTTAAAACTACACGTCTTTATTTTTAATCCTCCATTGTTATTGTAAAATATGCAACCGTTTGCTACTCTGCTAAATAAGGCAAAAACGTACGTATTGTGAGTGGAAATAAGAAAAGAAAAACCTCCTTTAAAAAACCTGAAAATAAAAACAGAAGCTTAAATACTTACCTCAAAAAACCGCCTTCAAAAAACTGAAAACAAAAACAGCTTAAAAATTAAATGCCTACCTCTAAAAAGCAAGAAATAATATTCGAATCATTCGTTACACATATCATATTAATAAAACACGTCTATTGAAACTTAATTTTTTTCTTAAAGCCCCACCCGACTTCATTAGACGTGTTTTATTAATATGATATGTGTAACGAATGATTCGAATATTATTTCTTGCTTTTTAGAGGTAGGCATTTAATTTTTAAGCTGTTTTTGTTTTCAGTTTTTTGAAGGCGGTTTTTCTTTTTTTTAAAAAGCTTTTTTATTTTCAACTTTTTAGTGGTAGGTTTGTAAGCGCAGCGTGTAAATATTTTTTAACTTTATATTATAATATTTTCAATGGTAAAATGCCCAGAACTCAATTTCCAAATTTACGCTGTTTGTTTTTGAGGAGTTCCGTTGTGTCATCGTAGTCCAAGTCTAGTCCAGAACGTTGCATCGCAAACCATGATTTGGTTTGTTTTAGATTGCCATAAATTTACCAAAACCTAAATCACTTTACTTACTATTTGATTTTGAAGAGTTCCTTTATGTATCTTCGAAGTTCGAAGTCCAATAACAATGAAATTAAATTGTGACCACTCTTGAAGTATACCCTTTCAAATAAAAAAATAATCATCTAAATCGGTTCATAAACAAAGAAGTTATGTCCGAAATTCCAAAAAAACTCGTGCGATGGCGAGCTAAATAATTGATATTTTTCAGGATTATGAAAAAACTACTGGCCAGATCTCTGTAAAAAATTTATGGGACCACACACGAACTATGTTCTTTGAGTTAAAAAAAGAATTGTACAAATCGGGTAACAACTGACGAAGCTATGTTAAAACATACATAAAAAAAAAAAAAAATAAAAAAAAAAAAACCGTCGACTTGAGAACCTCCTCCTTTTTTTGAAGTCGGTTAATAAAAAGCAAGAAATAATTTTCAAATAATCAGTTTTAATAAAACGCGTCTATTGAAGTCGGGTGGGGCTGGAGGACAACTTCTTTTTTTTAATTCTGAAAGCACCACCCGATTTCATAAGACGCGTTTTATTGAAATTGGTTATTTGAATATTATTTCTTGCTTTTTATAGAGGTAAGTATTTAAGCTTCTGTTTTTATTTTCAGGTTTTTGAAGGTTTTTCTTTTTTTTTAAAGCTTTTTTGTTTTCATCTTTTATATGGTACTAGCGGCCGCCCGCGGTTTCACCGTGGTGGGAATATCGAGATAAAAAGTATTCTATGTTTTAATCTAGGCTATCTTCTCTTTGTGTGCCAAATTCCAACCAATTCCGTTCAGTACTTTTTGTGTGATTGAGGAACAAACATCGAAACATCTAAACATCCAAACCCACAAACTTTCACATTTATAATATTAAGTATGTTGTAAGCGTGTTACACTTAAGGTATCCCTTTCCCAACAAAAAAAACATTAGTCTAAATCTAAATCGGTTCATAAAAAGCTTTTTAAAAAAAAAGAAAAACCGCCTTCAAAAAACTGAAAACAAAAACAGCTTAAAAATTAAATACCTCTAAAAAGCAAGAAATAATATTCGAATCATTCGTTACATATATCAATATTAATAAAACACGACTATTGAAGTCGGGTGGGGCTGGAGGACAACTTCATTTTTTTCTTAAAGCCCCACCCGACTTCATTAGACGTGTTTTATTAATATTGATATATGTAACGAATGATTCGAATATTATTTCTTGCTTTTTAGAGGTATTTAATTTTTAAGCTGTTTTTGTTTTCAGTTTTTTGAAGGCGGTTTTTCTTTTTTTTTAAAAAGCTTTTTTATTTTCAACTTTTTAGTGGTAGGTATGTAAGCGCAGCGTGTAAATATTTTTTAACTTTATATTATAATATTTTCAATGGTAAAATGCCCAGAACTCAATTTCCAAATTTACGCTGTTTGTTTTTGAGGAGTTCCGTTGTGTCATCGTAGCCCAAGTCTAGTCCAGAACGTTGCATCGCAAACCATGATTTGGTTTGTTTTGGATTGCCATAAACTTACCAAAACCTAAATCACTTTACTTATACTATTTGATTTTGAAGAGTTCCTTTGTGTATCTTCGAAGTTCGAAGTCCAATAACAATGAAATTAAATTGTGACCACTCTTGAAGTATACCCTTTCAAATAAAAAAAGAATCATCTAAATCGGTTCATAAACAAAGAAGTTATGTCCGAAATTCCATAAAAACTCGTGCGAAGGCGAGCTAAATAATTGATATTTTTCAGGATTATGAAAAAACTACTGGCCAGATCTCTGTAAAAATTTTATGGGACCACACACGAACTATGTTCTTTAAGACAAAAAAAGAATTGTACAAATCGGGTAACAACTGACGAAGCTATGTTAAAACATACATAAAAAAAAAAATAAATAAAAAAAAAAATACCGTCGACTTGAGAACCTCCTCCTTTTTTTGAAGTCGGTTAAAAATGACATAATTCACACATAGTATTTAACTAACGTCTTTCAGGATTACTTTAAAACTACTGAACCGATTAGAATAAAAAATAAATGGGACAATCTAGAGCATATACCCTTTCGAAAAAAAAAATTTGAAAATCGGTTCACAATTCGAGGAGATATCGAGGAACATATACTTACAAAAAACATTCAGTCGAATTGATAACCTCCTTTTTGAAGTCGTTTAAAAAGAGACTGCCTTTTCTGTTATCGTTATTTTTCTATAATAATAATAATAAAACACTTTATTGCACACAAATACAGAAAACATAGTAAACAGGAAACACAATTAACAGAACAATAGCACACAAAAGGCGGCCTTATTGCTAAATAGCAATATCTTCTATAATATTGCACTCCATTCTGTTTCTGTATTGCGATCTTTACATAGAACGAACAATGAATATTTATTTTTCACTCCTCTTGCTCTAAAAGTCCGTCATTGTAAGGTACAAGAGCCAGGATAAAATAGCAAAATTACCCCTAGGGGATAAAGTTTTTTCTTTTTTAATGTTTGTCTATTACCAATGAGCCTACTAAAACGAAAAAGTCTTTATTCATAATCACGAATAAAGACTCGCTCGACTTAATATTGTTTCTCATTTTTATTTTTGAAAATGGAACTAAAAGCAGCGATCTCTTCGGTGAAATCATAGACTTATTTATACTCTGTGACTTTAAGTTTGATCGTAGAATGCGTGCATTGTGTTTCTTAGCTGCTACAGTAGAAATAAAAAAGGCGCGAAATCTTTAGAATTTTTCTCTAATACCAAACTGATTGAATTGTGTGACTGTAAGTAAGTACCTAATAGGAAAGAAATAATTTTAATCTTTTGCCGTCAAGCACAAATAATTTATTTAAATACTGTATGAAAAGTTTATGAAGTGGAGGATAGAAAAATGAGTGGATTCGTTTACGTAAGTATAAACTAGGTATTTAATTTTAATATTGTATTTTATTTTCTCGCCTTCGTAGTGAATAGTAGAGTGTAACACACGACGCTAAAACCCATTGTAACTCGGTTTCTATTTATTCCCTCGCTAAAGCTCGGGAATAAAACTACCTCGTATGCAATGGGTCATTTTAGCGTCTTGTATAAGTAACAATCTACTATTAAACGGACGTAATTAACTTTATGATTAAAGTTACCAGCAAAATTACCATTCACATTGAATAAGGGATTTGAAGAAATCCAGAAAACCTTTTATTTCTGTGAAGCTACATAATAAGTTGTGATGTGACGAACGTTTTGAACTTATCATTACAATTTGTCACCTTATTTTTTGGTATAATTACGTCTTTAAATATGTGGACTGTACATTGGTCTTAAGGGTCCATTATAGGAAAACATGCTATGTGGGGGTCATATTTTTATATAGAAAACGTAAAGTTGTAGCCACAAAACAAACATACGACAAGCTAAAGAGATTATCTAGTTACTACAAGTATTAAATTGCGTATAAATCTCACAGATGATTGTAAAAAAATCTGAATATCATCAAAAGTGCTTGCGTAGGTTCATATTGTTGGCGTAAATAAAAGCGGAAATGTGTTGAATTCTACATCAAAATACACTTTAACGTACTATGAAGTAGCTCTAATAACTTTTATTCGAGAAAGATAATTGTGATAAAGATATGAAGAAAAAATAATGTAAAATATCGAAAAAGTGCAGAAGTGAGGTTTTTTCCATACTCTTTACACATGAAGAAAAAGACAGAGACAAATGTTTCTGCGTAACCGAGCCTTAAGACGGTTACCCTCAAGACCGTCACAGTGGCGCCCTCATCTTAATTAATTGTCTTAAGAAAGACACACGCACTTGTATTTTCTTAGAGGAACAGACAGTGTTGCTAGCAGTGAAAAATAAATAAAAAGTTACCAGCTAAAAAGCCAATAAATAATAATAATAATAATGTTGGTTATTCTAACAATACAGTTTAGAACGTTGTCACTCTTAAAGCTATTGCTATCAGATATTTGGTACATAATACCTATACAATTAACTCTAATGTTGACGTTATGACACGACTTAATTACAATTTAGTAAATATATACTTATGTAAATGCTTAATATTTCCTATCTTCCTATATGGAGCTGAAACATGGACGATCCACCAAAAATACCGTAAGAAGATTGCCGCCCTTGAGATGTGGTGCTGGAGGCGCTTACTGAGGATAAAGTGGACCCCTCTCCGGACAAACGTTTCCATCTTGAAAGAGCTTCGTATCAAACAAAGACTTTCGTCGATTGTGCAAGTACGAATCCTAAAGATGTTTGGGCATATTATCCGCAACGAAAGCTCATTAGAACGATTGACGGTACAAGGGAGAGTGTAAGATCAACGTTCTCGCGGCCGATCACCCACAAGATGGACAGACATAATAACCTAACAGATATAACATAATAACCAGTGTTCCGTTACTGAATGCACACGCAGTGCCACGAACAGACAGAAATGGAGGAGTATGGCGAAAGCCGCAACCAACCCACCAGACAGTCCATGATCACGACCACTCCGCCAGGAGTGTACGACTAAGAAGAAGAAGAAGAAATATATACTTTTCACGGGTATTTATCAATAGTTATGTAGAATACCTACCTATCAATTGTTTTCATTAATTACCGAGAGAAACGTCGTTTTTTTCAGTTCAGTTCAGTTTTCAGTTTTAATAGAAACCTGTTTAAATCCGATTATCATCACAAGAAGAGTTAATTTGCTCAAATTGCTCATTATTTTGGTATTACGTTTGTTTGCTTCCTAGTTTGTCAGTCAGTACCCGTGATTTATTGAAAACAATTTTTTTCAGATTTTTTTCAATTCATTTTCTTAAATCAAAATTAAATTTAACTTGCAACACCCCTTTTTGTGTCGGGGATTAAAAAATAATTTGTTCATTATACAATGTGCAAAATGTACTTTTGATTAAAAAGATATTATGATAATGACCTAAAAATCTATTACACCAATAATATTGTACATACTTAGGGTCCAAAGTTTTTCTTAATTATCAAAGTTTTTCGTTAAATGGTAATTTAAAAATAAAACTATGGTTATATATGGTGGTATCCAAATTCTGTGATGATACTGAAACAAGTGATAGTTGCTCAAACTGAACAACATTCACATAGATCGAAAAACGTTTTTTTTTGCCTTTCCATAGTAAGTCAGTCAGCTGACCAATACATTTTGTATGGGAGTATGATTTTTTTTCGATTTTCGACTGATGTTCCATGGAGAAAGTTGTTTAGATTAAGCAACACTATTCCCTAAATATCATCACATCATTGGGTACCACCTTATTTATACAAGGTGTTAGGTAAAAGCATAGAAATATAATGTCAAAGAACAACAATGTCAATAAACAGGTGATCCGAATACAACATACTCATATAAAATGTAAACGAACGTATACATTTTATATGAGATATGTAAAAAATACTTAGATTCATATGGCAAAGGAAATTAATAAACTATGTTCCATACTGTTTTCTTCGTCGATAAACGAATAAATGTAGCGAAATTTGGTTTTAGAGAAATGGGTGGCAATATCTTATTTACCTGTGAAAAGTGTAATTACTTGGATTGTTTCTTTTTGTCACATCACAATTTGGCTTCTCGATACCTTTATTTTAAATTCTAATTAAGATTAACAAATATTTTAAACAAACTGTGATTGCTCATTTGCTAGGCGGGACGCTAGGGGCTCTTACTGTAAAAAATTTTGACACATGTCACTTGATCCTTTGTCTCTTTTTTACATAGACCGTGTCCGTATGATGTTAACTTCTCTTTTCCACGCTTTGTTGGTCTTCTTGAGCGCAGCGAAAATTTTTCTATGTCTATGGGTAAAAGCCTTATAAATCCGAATATGGTAGAACTGATCAACTTTTACTATGAGACCAACTCTGAAATAGCAAAAAAGAAATCAGCTGTTTCATACATTTTTATAAGTATTTTCGTTATTAATTTTTGTATGAAACAGCTGATATTTTTTTGTAATATCGGAGTTGGTCCCATAGTTAAAATTGTTCAGTTTGATGGTCCCTTTCTACCATCTAGTTTAGCTATTTATTCTGTTACACGTTGTATACAATGTTATTTAACCTAATTAAATGGAAAATCATCCAGATACTGGATCTTAAGCAATAAAAATTTAGTTTAATCGCTTGCACGTGATGAAATCCAGTGTTAAGTATACTTTTATACCGACCATATGTCTGTGTGGCAATTTCCCAGGAAAACAATACGATTGGAGCGTTTAAATCTTTAATTGCCACTGAGAAAATAAATGTTTGGTTTCTCCTAACTAAATATATGTGAATTTGACATTTTAAAATGCTATGTTAGCAAATAAGGTCAGTGGGCATATTTGACCTACCTTGATGAAAGTCGCGTACAGAGACCAAACTAGTTTTAAGACCGACAGACACAGATTCCCTGCATATCACAAACTACTAGGACATTGAAAATGAAATTCAAGCATACCTAAGGAAATAACAAAATCCAAAAAAAAATTTGTTTTTCAAAAAAGTTCAAAATATTCCAAAAATCCTCCATTCACCACATACAACAATATAAACACTCATACACACCCAACTTCCATACCACAGTACTGTATAACCATGATGCGCTACAACTCACTCGCCGAGGTACTTTTTTGAGGGCGCACATACAGCCCGTATTTTTTTTTTTCAAAATTTTGTTCTCATTCGTCAGCCAACTAAATACCCTAGGACCGTTTTTTTTTTTTTTTTAATTCCGACTTAGTTCTCAAGACATCCGGGTCCAAAGTCAAAAATTCAAAAATTTTCGACCAATAAAATCGTTTTTTCGAGCATAACTTTTTGGTTTTTTTTTATTCCTTTACCATCTGATTCAGATCAGCGTCCTTTGACACCCTATTTATCTATGAACTACCAATAGCTTCCATACAATCGCCATGTCGCACTAAACTCCCAAATGGGACCTAAAACCCAGCGATTTAAAAGTCATTTTCAATGACAAAAGTTATGTTACAGTATGTGTGTGAGTATTGTTTCCTTTTGTCAATAAAACAGAAATTCTTACTTTCAGCATTGTAAAAATGTGTTTGTGTTATGTACAAGCATAATCAATGTTTGTAGGCACCTACTGTCTTTATTTACTTTATTTTATTTATGGTTGAAATGCTTTGAAAAATTATATAATGATAATAAATGAAACATGACCTGCAAGTATGCGACCCATAATACCACTGTGTAGCAGATACATGTATCTACACACCTAGCCATATTTCGTATATTTACGCCGTAGGTCAAATGTTCGAACAAAATGCCCAGTGACCTTTATTTATAATACATTTTTGCTTAATATTTTGACTGTCGTAAGCTGTCTTGACACAGTTGCTTCCCGTCCTCTTGCACTTTAAACAGAAGCAACCTATGTCTCAGGACATGCAATAGATAGCACATGCCCTTTTAACTTTCTGTCATTATAATGGCAGAAAGTTGAAAGGGAAAGCGCACGGTTTGGAGGCAATATTAAATGCGTTTGACTCAAGTTGAATTGAAAGTTGAAGCGACTTGGTGAAGACAGACCAATAGATCATTTCTCTAAGATTTATCGTCGAGTGCTACCAATAGCTTCTTAAACAAGTTATAAAAAAAAATATCACTGTCTTAACTATTTCTGAATGAAAATGTTTGTTTTTCTCTAAACACTGTTTATTTTAGGTTTCTGGCATAATATTGAGTGATTTCTGTAAATGCGGAGTTTTAATTAACCTAGAAAACATCAAAGCTTTTACAACTAGTTACAAAAAAACGTGTAATGGATAGGGACCATCAGACTAAACAACTTTTACTATGGGACCAACTCAGGGGGTCTATTACGAAAAGTTTAATGCGATTCACGCAGCTGCGTCCGTGCTTCGTTCTGGTTGTTTCCTATTACAAATCACTTTCGTATGCGATATCGCGAAGTGATTGCGTGAGTTTGACAGTTTTTCTCTTGCGTATATAACATCGTCCGTTCAGTATATAGAATACCCATAGAGGGCTACGATAGCCAAATTCAAAATGTTTGTTATAACTACAACCGACGAACTGCGGACGATTATCGTGGCCAAGTGACTGCGTTACGCAATTGCGTACGTTATTTTTGTAATAGGCCTCCTGAAATCGCGAAAAAAACAGCTGTGTCATAATTTTGATATTTTCGTAATTAGTTTTTGTATGAAACAGCAGATTTTTTCGCGATTTCAGAGTTGGTCCCGTAGTAAAAGTTGTTTAGTTTTATGGTCCCTATCTACCATATTTGGCTTTACTCGTATTTTTGTTTAATTAATTATATGACCACAGAAATAGAATGCCAAAGAACAACAATGTCAATGAACAGGTGATCCGAAAAACGAATGCATACATTATATATGAGATACAAAAATATGACTTACATACATAAAAAATGGCAAAGGAAATAAACTTTGTTCCATACTGTTTTCTTCGTCGATAAACGAATAAATGTAGCGAAATTTGTTTTTAGAGAAATGTGTGGTAAAATCTTATTTACCTTTGAAAAGTGTGATTACTTGGATTGTCTCTTTTTATCACATCTCAATTACTTAGAGCACAAGACACCATGGCTCCACGAACCTTTATTTGAAATTCTAATAAGGATTAACAAATATTTCAAACAAACTGTGATTGCTCATTTGCAAGGCGGGACGCTAGGGGCTCTTACTGTAAAAAAATGTTGGCACATTGTCTCCTTTCTTCACAGACAGTGTCCGTATAATGTTAACTTCTCTTTTCCACGCTTTGTTGGTCTTCTTGAGCGCAGTGAAAATTTTTCTATGTCTATGAATATGACAGATTCTAAGTAAACTTTTGCACTTGAGACTTTTAGATCGCTACCGTTGTTGCACCCAGACGTATTGTTATGAACAGCACGGAAGAGAAAACATTATATCACGTATATTTCGAACAATAACGTCTATCGACCTCTGGCATTATGAACAGAGGCCGTCAGCTAGCTGTCCTAGTCAGCAGACCAGCGAACAAAGAGCTTTGTGACAAGGGCGTATCTGGCCTACAATCGGCCTCACAAGTAGTACTTTGTCACAGTAACTGTAAAGCCTAGTTCCCACTATGAAAGGGTACATTTCTTAGATGATAGATCTCTTTGATTGAGTGGCCTTTAAGGTGTCGCCAGCCATGGCAATGCAGAAAATGAACTTTTCTATCTACCAAAAAATTATGAAAAATGCTCATATCTACAACCGTTTAACTAACATTGCAATGCATCATTAAAAATATCTTTAAGGCTCTGTTGCACCACCTAACTTTAACAAGCTAACCTAACTTTATAACAAGCTTGTTAAAGTACCGGTTAAGCACAAGTTAACAAAAAAAAGAGGTTGCCAGCCAGCATGATGTCCTTTGACAAGTTTGACGTGACAAATAGGTAGCATTATCATTTGATGATAACTTTAACTTTGACAGCGTTTGGGTGCAACTCACACAGAAATTAAAATTTGACAACATTGCCTCATCAAGTTCTTTAGTGTTATAAAGTTGCACACTAGTATTATTTTTTCGATAGCTGTTCGTGCTATAGGGGTACATATTTAGCTCGAACATCTATCGAAAAAACGTGCATAGAAGTACTCGATAGAGCAATTATCTCTGGAAAATTTCATTTCGCTTTTCGGCGGTAGACGGCGCTGTACATATTTCCCAAAAAAAAATTACTGTATCGAATGTTTTTACGTGCGTTATTTTTTTCGATAGATGTTCGTTGTAAGGGTACCTACTGATAAACGCGGCAGATCCACCACTATGCGCGGTAATACTAACGGTGTGTGGTGTGTGATACCTTTAAATCGAAATATATTATAACATTAACATTATAACATTTGTAAAAAAAATGTTATAAGATTGTATCAGTTTTTAAATAAATTTACTGTAAATAATAGGATATTATTTAATCTCTTTTTCTTCTTTCAGGTATGTGTTCAACTTCATGTTTTCACCACAAAACCTTCAGGTTGAGGTAAATTTTATTAAATGAATGTACTTCTTCATTTTCATTAAATAATTATAATATTTTTTTATTAACACAAAATTACAATTTAGATTAAACAACATAGAAAGATTTAGATTTAAAAACATCTGCTCTCGAACTAGGAGACCTGTATCTCAGGTGCAGTGCAGTGCATCAGAATGAGATTAAATAGGTATCAATTTTGATTCTTATTAAGCAAGTTATAACTTATAACTAAAGCATATAAAAGTGGTCCTGAAATGCCACCTTGTGGCACACCACACCTAGTTTTGAATGCAGAGCGTTTATTGCTTTCTGTCCTGTTTACCATAATAAAGCTATTGCGAACCCTCCCATCCCTTTAAAGCCAACTTTTGTGTGCTCAAATATACCTACAACCACCCCGTGTTGAACTTTATCAAAGGCCTTGAAAAAATCGATACCTAGCTATTATACATACTTACTTCAAAGCAAAATAATGATATTCCAATTTAGACAAGTTACTTATTATAGCATTACCTTAAATTGCGAAATGATTAGCAAACTATTTTATAATAATGTTTTTATGTTAAAATTCTCATTAACTAAGACACAAACGAACGGCTATTTCACTAACATAATACTACATAATTATTTTATTATAAACCTTAAATTACCTTAAATCGCGAAATGACTAGCTAACTTTTTTTTAATGTTATTATGCACAAACATAATTAATGCTGCATTACTTTTATTTTAAAGGAATCAGTTGCTTTTATAATTTCAGGAAAAATATCAACATTTATCAATACATATTTTATCTGCATCTACACTCCATACTTTACATCCATAAAAACATACATACACACTTTTCAATACGCACACGATTAAGCAAAACTAATCGTCCCTCTTATAATAAATATCTGCATCTACACTCCACACTTTACATCCATAATAAAAATATACATCCCTAATACACATATTTCAATTCGCACACGATTAAGCAAAACTAAAATCCACGATTATAAAAATCACGACATGACTGCAAAGCCACTTATAATAATTGCATTCTTTGTGAGGTTTTTCTTTGTTTTGTTGCTATTTCTACATAATAATATTATCTCTGAACGTAACTCGATAATTAAGTTGGTCGTACTACGACACATTATCTCTGGACGCAACTCATTAACTAACGCTAGATTTCTAGACACTACAATGGCGACATCAAGTAGCATAGGTCCAACGCGGAAGCGGTGGCGCGCAGCACTGCGCGGACGCACATCAACTGGTTACAGCTCTGTTGGCTACCCGATACTGGAGGGGCGCCTTACCCCGCGTTGGTCTAAACTAGTTTTTGTTTATAATGATAAGCGTGCAGGAGAAATGAATACGATGCATCAAATGCTTAAAGGAATGAAAATTAGTCTATTGAATGGTTTTAGTCTGTTTCCTTACAATAATGCCAGATGCTCTGGATATCATACATAGAATAGACGATTTAAAATTCGCTTCTGCTATACAATGTGACACGGAAAATGTAACAAAATGTTTTAAAATCGGCAGCAGTGATTTGACTGTCCTAACCCAAAATATTCGAAGTATATACTGTAACTTTAATAACTTTATTATAACAATGGTTCAGCTAAACTTTGATCCTGACATAATTGTGTTAACCGAGTGCTGGCTAAGCGAGAATAAACCTGTACCTAAACTTTTAAACTACTTGTCTTTCACTTCATCTCGCCACCTAAATAAAAGTGATGGTGTCACCGTTTATATCAGGGAACATATTAATGTCAAGGTTACTGAAATATATTTACAAGATTCAACTTGTCTCCAAATACAGTTAGAGAATAACACGTTTTTGGCATTATATAGATCACCTTCGTACCACTGTGCTGAAAGATTTATTAACTCATTAAATTTGCATCTTGAATCCCTACAAAGTAACAGAAACACTATTATAATTGGAGATATTAATATTAATTTAATACCACGAGAAAATGAACAGACCAATGAGATTAAAAATCGTTCTAGCTACCTTGATATGTTAGGCGCACACAGTATAATGATAGGACACAACTTACCCACGAGGGAAAATAGCTCTTTGGACCACGTGATGCTAAGAATTAATGATAATATAGTTCCCCAAGTGGCTGTTCTAAATACAACTATTACCGATCATGCAATGGTCCTGCTGCATCTTGTTAAGATGTTAAATAAAGTTCCTCAGAATAAAACTAAATTGGTGACAGACTACGAAAGTTCCTTACTTGATCTAAGAAGAGAGAACCTGGCTGAACTATTACTGTGTAATGATCCAGAAGTATTAACGCAGAAGTTAATAACTTTTATCACTGAGACCTTGAAAAAACACACCAAAGTAGTAAATATATCCAGGACCAAACGCATAATCAAACCATGGATAACACCAGGAATACTGAGATGCATTAGAAATCGTAACAAGATGCAGTACAGACTTCGTTTGAACCCACATGACTTAACTCTTGGAATCACTTACAGAAGATACCGCAATTTCTGCAATAACTTAATTAAAAAGCTAAAACGTGAATATGAAAGGCAAAAATTGCGGGATTCTGCGGGTGATTCAAAGAGTCTCTGGAATAATATAGCGAACATCACAAATCGAAACAAATCAAAAACATCCAACTCTGATCTCTTGAACATAAGGCAGACTAAAGACGAATCGGTTAATGATGTGAATGACTTTTTTAGTAACATAGGGGAAAACCTCGCCAGTAATATAACTCAACCGAATAACTCTCAGTCTATTACAGGAACCCTAAATCACTCTCACTGCTCTTCATTTGTTCTTCTCGATACGGATCCGACGGAGGTTCACTCTGTGATAATGGAACTAAAATCGAACAGTGCTCCTGGGTGGGATAATATCCCAACCAGCTTTCTCAAACTTGCAAGCAATGAATTAGCTCCAATAATATCTCACTTAGTGAACCTCTGTTTCGCCAACGGTATATTCCCATCGCTTTTAAAGGAATCAATTGTGACCCCGGTATATAAGGGTGGGGACGCGAATGATGTCAACAATTACAGACCTATATCCGTCTTACCTTCGATATCCAAGGTTATAGAAAAACTAATGAATAAAAGACTTCTTAAGTACCTTGAAAAATACAACATCCTTTCTAAACATCAATATGGTTTTCGGGCAGGTATGTCCACAGAAAACGCAGTTGAAGCCTTGACGTCTGTAATTGTTGACACATTGGATGGCAAAGGGAAATGTCTCACAGTATTCTTAGATTTAAAAAAAGCATTCGACACCGTTTCCGTCCCCATCCTTGTCCATAAACTAGAAAAAATTGGCATAAGAGATACTGCCCTTGATCTTTTCAAAAACTACCTCAATAATAGGACACAAAAGGTAAAACTGGGTCATACAATTAGTGAAAAGACTACTCTGAATTACGGCGTACCACAAGGAAGCGTACTGGGCCCAACATTGTTCTTGGTTTATTTGAACGACCTCTGCAATATGAAATTTGCAAATACTAGCATTTTTTCGTATGCTGACGACACGGCCGTGGTTTTCACCGGGGACACTTGGGACAATGTAAAAGTGACCGCTGAAAGTGCGTTAACTGAGATAGCTCAATGGCTTAGGGCTAACTTACTAACCCTAAACACAACAAAAACAAATTATATGTGTTTCGCAATAAATAGTAGTACCCAACCCAGTACATCTTTTAATATTAAGATACATGAGAAATATCCTCAATGTACAAACTGTAGTTGCCCTTCTATAAATAAAGTAGAAACTGTTAAGTACTTAGGGGTCATGGTAGATAGTAGACTCTCATGGCAAGCGCATATAGATCTAGTTGCTGGTAGGCTGAGAAAACTTATGTGGATCTTTAAAATACTCAGACACGTGGCATACAAGAAACTACTGAACCAAATATATGATGCCCTAGCCAAGTCAATAATAACATACTGTATACCAATATGGGGTGGCGCATTGAAAACTAAATTTCTAGCAGTTGAGAGAGCCCAAAGAGCTTTACTAAAGGTCATGCTACTCAAAAGGCGTCGTTTTCCTACTGCCACTTTGTACATGAACGCCGATCTTTTAGCAGTAAGACAGCTGTACATTTTACACACTATTCTAAAGAAACACAGGTCTATAGGCTATAACACAGCTGTTACTTTGAAAAGAAGAAATGACATCGTTGCGATTACAAAGCAAACACGTACTAGTTTTGCAAAATGTCAGTATCAATATCTGTCATCTGTTCTGTACAATAAAATAAATAAGAGTCAAAAAATTTACCATTTACTAAACAACGAGTGCAAAAAGTCTCTTACTACCTGGCTTAAGACTTTAGATTATGACGCAACTGAAAGTCTCCTTAAAAATCTTGCTTAACGTACATACTTTTAGCACACCCCCCCCCCCCCCCACACACACACACACACACACACACACCTCCCTCCACACACACACACGCAGAGTCGTAGGTTTAAGTTAGTTATATATAAAAAAAAAAAAAAAAACAAAGTTGCTTTAGTAGGTAAATTTAATATTGTATCTTTATACCTTTACCTTATCTGTAATTGTTAAGTTTTTCTATGCTAAGGATGAGCGGTTCTGTCTAATACAGGTGCCTAAGCACCTAAAAGGTGGAATCAATCACTGCTTTGTGTTTTAATTGTTAAGTTAAAGGAATAAAAATATTTTAATTTTAATTTTTAATTTTAACTTACTTAACGGAGATTTTAGAAACTTATTACAGTGTTTGAATTTTTTATATTTTAGGAATTTACAATGCAATTTTTTTAATACCTATATTAATTTTATCTTACTACAGTAGTGTGTGTAAATTGTATAGGTAATTATCATAACAAAATCATCACGTTTAGGAATAAGTCTACCTTTTCTATTTTTAGTGCCCGTTTTACTCTGACATTTATTGTTGCTAAATTTATAGATATAGTACCTACATTAACCCATTTTGGCTAATAATAATAAATAATAATAAAAATCATTTATTTGCTAGAATATGGTTACATTGCGGTCTTATGTATAAAATATGTAGCTCTAACTTAATTTATAATTCAAAAAGTAGACCACCTTAATCGCACATTTATTTCTGTATCTGTGATTTTAAAAGTATCTTTAAAAGCACAGAATAAATACTAGTACTAGTTTAAAATCAAACTCAACGCATTTAAAAATTAAATGGCTATTAAAACCACAGCTGATAAAACAATAAACGCTCAAACATTAACCAGCGCCATCTCACGAACGTTAGCGCACATAAAACCACAATAATCTATAAAAATAGTTATAAAAGTGGCCGGTAAGGCAATCGAAGCGTAAAGTCCTATTCTGGAACTACGATAATCGGACGAAACTCGTTCCACAGCTGAAAGTAAAGTGAATCGAACACGTACTGCATACCTTTACATAATTCGATTACACATCACATCAGCCATTTTGTATTGTCCCCACCCTGCTGGAGCACAGGCCTTCCTTCTTCTTCTTACGTATGAGTATTAGTGGCCTGGCCACCTCTGTTGTTAGAGTTTATCATGCCGCCTGTAAGGCCTCTGACTTGACTTAACTCCTGTCGGAAGATAGAGAGCCTACCTAGAGTAGAAGGATTGAATCTAGCTAGTTAAGGAGCAAAGTAGAAAGATGGAAATATTGTACAATTAACATTTATTTACACTAAACCTAACAGACAAGAAGCTAAGGAACTTAAATGCTACGAGGGAGGATAGGGGGAGGGGCGAATCTTCAGAGACTTGCAGAGGGACAGGGGAACGTAATCTAGCGCGCGGAGAGGGGACGCGGAAGGGACGTAGTGGTACCGTGGATGAGCAGCGTAGACAGGCCGGAGATGGAGCGCAGATGAACGGAACAACAGCCGGGACCGACGATTTAACGTGCCCTCCGAAGCACGGAAGCGCTCAGTTGTATTGCCATTGTTCACCCATCCGACACCTGGCCTGCCTGCCTAGCATGACCGATTTATATCGCGTGATATAGCGTTTTATCACATTTAACTGTCAAAAAGACAAAGGAATTTGACAGTTGAGTGTCGATAAAATGCTATATCACGCGATATAAATCGGTCATGCTAGGCAGGCTGATCGAGTACGATCAGTCTGTCAAGCTCCGCCATGAGCGCTTCAGGCCTTCCTTATGGGTGGGGTGGATAAGGAGGATGGGCCATAACCCACTAACTACTAGAAATTAAACGGGACCAAAGCACTTAACGTGCCTTCCGAAGCAGGAGCCTTTTTTAACACGTTTTTATTAGGTTGCTTTCGCGTTTTGTTTGTTTGTTTCTCCACAAAGTTTGCGAATGATTTTATCCTAACTTCCCGATGAGCTAGAGACTTAAAACTTTGAACATAGGCCAGAACTGGAAGGCAATGCAATATTATGGTGTCATTAAGCTGATCTGATTATGAAGCCGGAAGAAGGCCACAGGAACTCTATGAAGAAACCATACCACCCCATCGTGTTTGTACTCGTTAGAATCGTCTTGATAAGTACACTAATGAGAGACGTGGTTTAGGGTCTGATGATGAAGCCGAAAGGCCATGCCATAGGAACTCAATATTGAAACCGTGCAACCCCATCAAATTTGGGCTCGTTTGAATCGTCTTGACGAGTACTTTGTTGGGAGATAGTATCCGAGGATCTGATGATGGAGCCGGAGGAAGGCCATAGAAACTCTATAATAAAAGCATGCAACCCCATCGAGTTTGGGCTCGTTTGAATTGTCTTGACCAGTACTTTGTTGGGAAGTTTCCAGGGTCTGATGATAGAGCTGGAAGAAGGCCACTGGGACTCTGTATTAACACCATGCAACCCCATCGAGTTGGGCTCGTTTGAATCGTCTTGACGAGTGCTCCGATAGGAGATGTTATATTTTTTTGGTCTTAGTTCGTTAACTAAAAAGCAGAAAATAAAAATTTACTGAAAAAAAAACTTTTTAAAAACACGTTTTTATTACAAAAAAGTCGGACTAAAAACATTAAAACGGACTAGTAAAAACAGACTAAAAAGTATCAAATATTTTTTTCTTTAAAACTAATTTATAACCCTACAGAAATTTTAAACCTAAAAACGTGGGGCCCACGTTTATTTTATACTTTTTAGTCTGTTTTTACTAGTCCGTTTTAATGTTTTTAGTCCGACTTTTTTGTAATAAAAACGTGTTTTTAAAAAGTTTTTTTTTCAGTAAATTCTCTTATTTATTTTCTTTTTTTTATGCACAACGAAATAGTGCTTGGCCTTCACCTCACCTAATGTTAAGTGACGATAAGGCCGAAGGTGGAAACGCATTACACCTGGAATCCTCATCACAGAGGAACTGGCTATCTTACCTCTAACTCCGTGAGCTCGAGACATCGTTCGATTAATGTTTCATAGTAGGCCCTACGGACAGTGTCGCTAATTCTATTCGTGGCCCGAGCTGGACCGGGGCCAGCGTGCGCCCGTGCAGGGACGCCGCTCGTCACAATTTGCCACGATTTTTACAATACTACACTTCATGTCTTAATGTAGGGTTAAAAAAAATTGGTACCTATATTATGTGAAATGAAGAATTTCATTTTCATGTTTTTAGACCTGCGTAGATTTGTGATTTTAATTTTTTTTTCAATTGTAGACTTCAATCAATTACTTGTACAAAAAATATGTTATGATCTGTGTGGATTATGATTGCGATCATAGTGCAATGGGATTAACAGGTTTATTTAGTAAAGTTTTTCTGATTTGTGAACAGTGATTATTTTTAAGTTTGTTGTGGACGTAATAAATTTATGAATTCTGAATTATTGTCCTGTATTATTATTTTTTTGAACAGCTGTCGAAAAAATATGCGCATACAAACATTCGATAGAGTAATTTTGTATGGGAAATTTGTACAGCGCCATCTACCGCCGAAAAGCGAAATGAGATTTTCCATAGAGAATTACTCTATCGAGTACTTTTACGTGCGTTTTTTTCTCGATACCTTTCGTGCTAGGGGTACAGATATTATTTGTTGCGAAAATTCTACAAACAATATTGTCAAAAAAGGTGTATACTATAATCACAAGCTAAGAACTACTTATTATAACTTTCAAACGTCTCGTAAAAAGTACATAGCGCCATATTTTGTCTTGGTGCGTGTAATGGCCCCATGGGGGCCATGCCATGGAAAACTGTTTATGGTTTATTTACAGTCGACAACTTATAAACATAGGGTACGAAATGTCGAAATCAATGGATGTTGAACTCTGTGAGATCGATTTAATTTGGTATATTGTATGTTGAAAGAAATAATTTCGTGGTTCAGTCACATCAAATCACAGAATATAAAGTTTTCAATATACAACATGTATCAGAATTAATGGCTAAACCAGAATATGGTAGAAGGCACCATCAAAGTAAACAACTTTTACTATAGGAGCAACTCTGAAATCGCAAAAAAATTAATAACAAAAATATGGAAATGTATGAAACAGCTGTTTTTTTTTCGCGATTCCAGGGTTGGTTCCATAGTAAAAGTTGTTCAGATTGATGGTTTTCATCTACTATAATCATTCTGGTTTAGCCATTAATTCTGTTACACGTTGTTTACTTTATAGTATTTTTTACGCGCGTTTTTGTTCTCGATACGCGTTCGGGTACTGTACCCGTAGCACATAATACAAATACAAGTCCCGTAGCACGAACGTCTATCGAGGAAGATCCGCGCGTGAAAAAATTCGATAGTGTAATTTGGTATGACAAAAAAGTTGCACTGTTCAACTGTTGAACTAACGTGTACTAGTGGGAGCGAAGGATTTATATAGCGCCACCCGTATAGCACAAATATCTATCGAGAGATAAAACAAGTAAAAGTACCTACTCGATTATAGAGCAATTTAATTATGGAAAATTCATAGACTTAGAAAAATTTTCGCTATGCTCAAGTAGACGGACAAAGGTGCGAGTGAGAAACCGATTCTTACGGCTTATGCGATGTGCGAAAAAGAGTAAAAACAAACTGACAGCTGAACCTGGTTTGACTTCATTTATCATCGTTTATCACCTTGGTGAAAAGCGTCAACAAGATTATTTTGTAATTTTGATCGCGATCGGGTCGGTTTGGCTCTCAAAGCTATATAAATCAATAATGGTGTCGTGTTCTGTACTGGATTGTTATGTTACTTACGACAATAACCCAAATAAACACTCATTTCACAGGTAAATATGATTGTACTATTACCATTTTCATAATTCATATTTTAGTTGAATATATTCCCAAACACACTAAGTTATATACTAATATGATGCTATTAAACGCCTATTTCCTAAATAAAGGCTGATTTCTAAACATTATGTGTTAGATAAAAAGATATTATGTCCGTGAACTTGAGAAAATAAAGCGTAGATATTGATCAAAAATTATCGATATCGATACTCATGTCGATGATTTCCAATATAACTTTGTTTGTCTTTGTGAACACTGATAGTTTTATTTAAAGCTGCTTGTAACCGACAGTTTTCAAATGGTAAATTATACCAACTTAAGTACTAATTTAACAATTATTTCCAGGTTTTCTGTAAATCCAGTGATTAAATTAAACTGGATAAATGTCATAAATAAATAAGCAGGGAGCCTCAAAGGAGACCTTAAGAAATTATTTAAATAAAATTGTTCAAAATTTTGTTTGTGTTTTATTTATTAGAGCAATAATACATTATGGTTATCGACAACCTAAAATGGACTTCAGTGCATCTCTAAATTCACGCACACGTTTACATATTTACAAACACTGGCTCATCTCACTTTTGGTTTCGCAGCCAAGTGAACTCTGTTCGTCTATTTCAGTGAATATTAAGTTTATGGGAAAATTAGATGGCGCTGTACTCCCATACAAAATTACACTATCGAGTTATTTCTCGCGCGTTTTTTTCTCGATAGATGTTTGTGCTAGAAGTTCGAGATAATCATTTTACAGCCGAACACTTAGTTAGGGTCTGCTTAACTGTAGATAATGAAGCTGTCAGTTTCATAGAATTTCTGTCAAATCGAATTTCTGACAACTTTTTTTTTATTTAAGGTGGCCTGAACTTAAAAATTCGTTTGAGTATTAGGCCGTTAGTCACCTCTAACTAATTTCTGCTATCACTATGCACGCCAAATAAGAATAGTACTGCCAAAGCGGACATTTTTGTTTGCGTTTCGCTTCCACTTCAGGTTTAGGAATGTGCAAGAAAAGGAACAAAGAACTCGCATAGTATTTATTATCCTAGTTTTTTTTTAATTTGGTACGGAACCTCGGCGGGCGCACTATTGAAAGCCGTTTTGTAGATTACGCACAAGAAATGATCTAATGCAGACCTTTTGTTACAGGAATAGAATTGAGGTAGACTTGAGATTCCGTGTGATAGAAACATGATAGAAACCAATTTCTTTTTGTTTACAAATTTTAAAAGACGTCATAATGGGTGGAAGGGTAAAAGAATTGACGATTTAAAAATGCTTATTATGTGAGCTTATTAAAATAAAATATATTTCACTTTCACTTTCACTATAAAAATGCTTTCATATTCTGTTTTCATTTTCTCAATATTGTTCTGTTAATAGGTATCTACCTCATCAAAATTTAATGGCAAAGTAATATTTTATAACATTATTTTAAATATCATGCATAATTATTTTTACGCGGCGCACTCCTTTGTTTTAATTAATTATTAATAATTTGAAAAATACCTGTAATACTTTTTTTACTACAGTATTTATTATTTAAAAAAATTCGTTATTACTATTTATTGTAATATGGTGCTGTTTAGGTGATATTCTACATTTTTATCTCAAATATTAACTACATTTTTTTTACTTGTCTAAAAACAATAAAAATTAAAAAAAATATATAAACTTGAACATATAACTGAAGGTTTGTATGAAAGCGCGCAAACGTAGTGACGTGACAACCGGCAACTTTTCATACAATACTTGTGAGAGACAAAATAGTTGCGGAGACAGAAGTTGCTCGTTGGCGCTCTCCCTAAGCGACACCGCACACGGTCAACTTTTGTCTCGGCAACTATTTTACTTGATGTGAGAGACAAAACAGTTGCTAGGCGACTAATTTGCCCGTGTGCGATAGCGCTAACGTTACACTCTACCCATTAAGGTCTAAAATCACCCTGTCGCTGGAATAATAATGTCTGTATTGCGTAAATAGAATCAGATAAAGTAGTTATTTTGAGAGCACCGAGTTGATAAGTTTTATTTATAGCTCATCGTACAAATTATTTAGTTTATATATTTGGTGAAACATAATTTTCTACCAACTTACCTTTCCTTATTTTAGTTTTTTCCTTTCCAACAATTTGTTTAATATTTTTAACCGATAAACAAAGCGTCATCATTTCCTTTAATTTTGAATTGTAATTTTATTTTTGATTTTAAGTAACAAAGTTACTTTTAAAAGTACTTAACTGTTTAACCGCTTATGTGGTCTAGTGGTTCGCCCATACATCACATGTAAGACGCAGAGGTCCCGGGTTCGATTCCCAGGAGGGGGGTACATTTATACTCGGTTTGGTTTGTGGTGGGCTTATCTACTTTTGGTACAATATATCCTGAAATAATCTAAGCTGTTAAACTTTTCGTCGTTTATTCTAACTAGCTACTATTGCATCAACGCAAACATATGTGTGATGGGTATAAAGAGGAAAGTTTAAAATAACTAAGTATTATTTATTGAACTATAGAATTTCACAGTCTCTAGGTACGTCTGGAGGGATGTCCAACAGGACCCCGTTGCTTATACCGGGCCCGTGAGATGCATGTATACGAATTCTCCTTTCTGAGTCAAAAATAATAATTAAAAGTAACTTCAGAACTATACAGGGTGTCCCAAAACTTTACCAAATGGAGGAAAAGTACCTTAAATATCGAAGATAGGAAATTTTACTGAAAGAAGACTTCATTTTGTTTTTAAAATATATTGGAACTGCATTCAATGATTTTTGGAAAATCGTTTGCCTTAACCAGGAATCAAACCCAGCAAATATGAAAATAAAACAATCTTTTATTTTGACAATACCGATCGAAAGTGTTACTCATTAGGATTATTTTTTCATGAGTAACATAGCATCTTAAATAAAAGGAAGGCCATGAAATTTAATATTTAAATTTTAATTATTACATTTTGTATCAATTTGTATCGTATCGTATGCTAATTTATATTAATCTTTGAATGCAATGGGGAGGAAAAGCGCAATTTTATCCCGATAGGTGGCATCTGGTCTTTGGTACCCGGCCGCCTCAAAGAAAGTGTCAAAACATATGGGAATCTCTTGGAGTATTGCACTTTTTAATTTTATACTGAGAAAATGCCGCATTGTTATGCATGTAACTTGTAAAATATTGGAGTTCATCGATTTCCCAGTAACAAAAAAAATTGTGGGCAAAAAAATATAAAAAAAAAATATCCTTTTCCCTCGATTTTCTCCTTTGCTGAGCCTGAGAAACATTATAAATCAAAAGGAATGTTTCATGAATTTGATGAAGCTTCGCCAAAATAAAACACCATTTGAATTATAACAGCTTTGTTCTCTAATATTTCAACCTCAGCAGTTTCTAACATATTTATAACTTGGATGAATCTGATAGGTATATCAAATATGGAATAAGCTCAATATTGGGGCCAAACAGAAAATTAATAGAATTTTATATGCCAGAGTCATTCAAGAAACTTAGAATAATAAAATAAATATGATAAAACGGTTCGTGTAATTTTGGATGGTACAGAAATTCCAGTACAGAAACCTGAAATTACTATTGCACAGAAGGCATCATCAGGCAACTATAAACACGGAAATTCACACTCAGTTGCTTTGTTAAAATTTAAATCATATGCTTTTAATCTGAAATAAAAAGATTACTTGTAAATCTTACACGAAATTTAAAGAAATGTAATGCTTGTTAGCAATTTTTTGTAAGTTGCTATAAACTTACTTGCCTGTTGTTTTGGCTTTTCTTTTCCGTAATTATTCTTTTATATGAGCTAAAGTTAGCATAGAATACATTGTTTGTCCGCAAAACCGAAAAAAATACAATCTAAGAAAGTAAAATCACGTAATACACAGTCAAGACAATATAAGCTCAAACTGACAATTGTTCCAAAGACTGAGCGCCATCTGTAATTCACTTTGCCTTCGCCTCCCCATTCCAATTATTTTTAAAAACAAAATGAAGTCTTCTTTCAGTAACATTTCCTATCTTCAATATTTAAGGTACTTTCCCTCCATGTGGCAAAGTTTTGGGACACCCTGTATAAATGAGGATTCTAAGATTTTTTGGTAGATTAACCTATGACAATGTCGATGGACCCATGTGATTCTGTTGGTTGGTAGTGCAAGAGGTTGTAAGATATTTGAACTCGTACGAAATCCGCTAGGGTTGTCAACAAACCAAAACTAGAAGCATGTGATTGATTCGTTGATGATGTATGGTGGTGACTTAGAATCTTTATTATATTATAATTTGCTTAAATTTTAATTTTTCGTTTACCTTTATATTATTTTTCAATGTGACATTACGGTTTTAATTTTTATTTTTATTTAATTAATTTTGACATTTTGATTTAAGTACTTAATATTTTTTATTATAATGGTAATTTATTAATTTTGGTATTTGATGATATAATTTTGTTTGTAAATTTTTAATAATTCTTTATCTCTAATTTTTTATTTGATTTATTTTTACAATTTTATTTTATTATAATTTATTTCTAATTAATTTGTAATTAAATAGGTACCTAGTAATTTTAATAATTGTATTGTAGAAAATGGGTGTAATTTGCCTGATTAAATGATAATTCATTCATTCATTCATAAGTATTCTCCTTAAGATATGTAACATTTCACGCCCAGCCACAGCCAGTGATAATGCCATATTTATGAAATCACGAGATGTCAGACCGACCACACTATCATCAATTGTTGTGACGTCACAGCCCGTGACACATGTCACGAACGTGACACGCGACGACGCCGTGACGCACACGTGACGTGGCTTGGCACAACCCTCGGTTATTATTGGCAATACTCTATAATTACAGAGTACTTTTGCTAGGGAATTATAAAATGTTGGCGATCCATGCTTGGTTATTATTTTACGTAAATGTGGTCTTGATTGGATCTGTGTTTTGTCGTATTTCTGTCGTATTTTTGTCGTATAAACCCTGCATCAAACGCCGATGCAACGTAAATTATTAATTCACAACAATCGACGGCCGACATAGATTTGCAGGGTTTGAGATAAGATAAATAATACAAGATCTTATCTATTAGTTCCAAAGTGCAAGAAAAAAATGCAATTAAATATTAAAACGATTAGAAAAAATACAGGGTTGTCGGTAAGAAAGGCGGTTTTCGCAAAAATCTGCAAAACTCATATGTAAAAATTGTATAAATCCTATGAAAAAGGGCACAAACTTTTCAGATCGAAATTATTATAATAGGTAGGATTTGCTATTAAAATTTGTGTACTGAATGCAATTCGTAAAGTATAAAAATGTAAGTTTAGTTCATTTAGCCAGGGCGGCTAATAGTCTTCGAAATGTAAAACTCTCCGCTTTTCTTTTCACTTTCATAGCTATGCAATTTAATAAGTAATAAGTAATGCAAGTTTGTTGTAGATTTGCAGGCCTATCACGTTAAAAGAATCGTGATAATAGGACGCCATTCGTCGTTCAATTTACTTGATATTGAACCTTATTCGTGATTTAATAGTGTCACGGAGTGGGACGAAAATCGCCGCTTGTCGCGATTGTTTTTATGTAATAGGCCTGTAGATTTCATGACGTGGGTATACAAATTTTCTTTTTTTTGTCTATACAAATGTTACTTTCTTCAACCTACTACTTTTAACGTTGCCAGACGGCATAAATTCATTTTAAAGTAATGATCGTCATGTCTCAGTCCAGACATATAAATTCTCACGTAGTGTCCTCGTCATAATCGTAACACACGAGAGTATGACGTCGTTTGGCGCAAACCCATCATAATAACATTGTCATGTGCGATCACTAAACAGATTTATTTTCCAAAATTAATATTAGATTTTGAAAGTATTTTTTGTCACAACAGATCAGTTCTTGGCCTTCATCTCACCTGAGATAATGTTGTTAAGTGATGATAAGGCAGAAGGTGGAATTACACAATACCCGGAATCCTCATCCACTGAGGAACTGGCCATCTTACCAATTAAATCGTTGTTATTGTTGGGAACGAGCCTAATTACAAATGTTAATAACTATACAATAATGGAAAAGGGAATAAAATTTTGCTCTGAAATATTATCATCACATTTTGAAAAAAGAATGCTTCACGAAGGAAGGTTCCACATTTACGTGGTGGACTTGTTCCTCACGTTCTTTTGACATTTAGTGCAGAAATTAATTTCGATACTTACTTCCCGCACGAGTGCGGGAGGAAAGTATCCCGTACCAGTGCGGGAAGTAGTGTTCCAAATTCAAAACTTTATGGCTGCATGACTGGTCGTTTCACATAGCCACTGGCCACACAAAACATATTAAAATTACATTTCACCGAGAAAATTTTATTTCCTCGCATTTCTTGAGAAAAGCACTACTTATACAGGCATTGTACGGGAAACTATTTACATTGCCTCGAATGATTAAATTTTCAAACTATCCTCGACAATGTAAATGCTAACTTCCCGTTCTCGGGTGTAATGTACTATTCTTGAAATTATCTGTCAAATAGGGCCCTAATTGCTTTGCGTTAATGCCAATATGCTGAGATGAGTAGACAGTAGGATTGCAATCTTAATATTTCTAACATATATTATTTAGTAATAAAATGATTAATTATAATTTTATACTAAAGTTTTATTATCATTGTCATGTTAAACAAAGTTTATACTTGAACTTAAGTCTCTCACTAATAGTAGCAATACATCTTCTCGCGCCCACACATTATGCATAAAATTAGTTTTTGCTATGAATATGTATGGGGGGAAATAGGGGGGAAATGAACACGCGTCGGTTCATTGCTGACTTCCTAGCTGTGACATATGGGTGTTGGCATTATGTAACTGGACAAATAAATAAGGGAATTAAGTGCAGTAATTAACTTGGAACTTACCTTGAATTTTTTTCCCTACCCTACTGGATTACTTAAGGGGATACATCTAAAAATTGACACTTTATGATATAACTAGCGGCCGCCCGTGACTTCGTCTGCGTGGAAAGTTTTTTTGCTATCCCTCGGGAACGAAACATTTTTTCGGGATAACAGGTACCCTATGTCCTTCTCTGTACCCCTGGCAACGTGTATGTAATATTTCATGATGATCGGATTTTCATGATCAGGATGGTTAAGACGTGAAAGCGTAACAAACAAACAAACAAACGGACTTTCGCATTTATAATATTAGTAAGGATGCCGTAGGTCGCGGAAAGATCCTAGAGATCTGAAATTAAAAAATATATATTTCCTTATATCTTTCTCCAGGCACGTATAGAACCAGAAACACAATTCAGTGATTTTGGTTCGATACATTCCATTTTCGAAAATACCTCTCAAAAATTCTTAAAATCGAACTTAATTAGAAACAACAATAGTTAATCAAGTCGAAATTGGTTTAAATAATTTGTATCATCAATATTCAGAATCGTGTAGAAGCATTTCTCTTTAATCGCTAAAGTTATTTGCTACGAATTGTTTTAGTGATTTTGCGCCATAACTGCTGAATCGGTCTCGCTTCCACACGCGGTGTTTTCTCATTGCTATCTCGCTTTACGCTTTGTATTCCTTTACTTAATTGTTTAATCTTAGCATCGAGATCTTAGCATTTCGAAACACTCGACAGAAATCAGTCAAATGTGTTTATAATAACCTGTATGTACCATATTCAGCAAATAAATAAATTAATATGATTTACTGTGGACTGTACTATGGGCAACAGCGTTCGCTTAACCAGTTAGCAACAAAATTCGTGTGCGCGCGTTAGGCCCCTGCACGAACTAAACGTATGTGACAGCGGGCGCGGTGTGCAAGCGATTTTAACCTTAGCAGTGGTTAAGCGACGCTGTTGCCCATGGTACCTCGACTTACGTAGCCGTAGACATTAGTTTCTACTACAGAAGATTTTTTGGTTAATTTGAGTAATATTTTAACAGGAATTTTGAAGTGCCTTCCCAAAAAGGGCTACGCATTTATGCAATAAAAAAAATTGCCCGGCCAAATACTCAAACGAATCAAAAAGTTAAGGTAAGAAAAGTTGTCAGATTTGACGAAACTTTATGAAACTGACAGCTTCCTTTAAAGTTAAGGAGACCTTAACTAAAAATTTTAGCTAAGAAGCCTTTGAGTATTCGGCCATAAACGAACACGAATGATGTCGTTTTTCTTTTCTTCTCTAAAAGGGCAGCTAAGAAAAACAATAAGTACTTTTAACCACACCGGTTTAATTTTATTCCACGTTTTATAGTTATAGAAAAGTTTTAATTCAATGAACAAATTCTCATGTCTCTTGTACAATAAGATATACAAGTGCTATTCAAAAAGTACAATGGCGAAGTCAAGTGGTTTTATTTAATCCCCCGTGGGTGTCTACGTAGCACCGCAAGAAGCGACGTTGATTTACGTACTATTGCCATTGTGTCCCGTCCGTGTCGCAGATGTGACACTTTGGGTTGAAAACCGCAGTTTAAATAAACTTTCTGTTCGTTGTGATACAAGGTGTTTGGTAATTAATAGCCTTATAAAGCCAAATATGGTAGATAGGGACCTTCAAACTGAACAACTTTTACTTAGGGACCAACTTTGAAATCGTTAAAACTGCTGTTTCATACAAAAATTAATAACGAAAAATTAAAATGTATGAAACGGCTGATTTTTCTTGTCAAATGTCGAACGAAAACAGTAATCGCGCTCGACGCCAGCCGAAGGATTCAAAAATAGGGCCACAGTTTACTTACACGTGTTGTTTTCGATACAAATTGACATAGGTACTTATTCGTATTTTGAGCTATGATTATGAATAATATACTTACTGCCATAGAATAATAACACCTAGAACGATAATTCCCTACAAAGCGCACTGTCAAAAGTGAGGCAACTGAAACAGCCAAAATAGCGCCGTTTTCAGATTTTTAGTGTCCATTATTACATAATCATACCTAATAAGTACAAAACAGTTTCAATTTCCCTTTCTTAAAGAGATTAGTTACTATATTATTGTATTTTAGTTACGATTAGGTAACCTATGAAGGATCTATTACTGAATACTGAGCCATTTTGGCTCAGTATTAGTTGCCTCACTTTGCATACGAGGAGAGTGCTTCTAGGTGTAATTATTCTAAGCTTACTGCTACAAAGATCAACCCCGCTGGTTTTAGTGCATCGCTGAATCATGCTAATTCTGTACCGCAGTATCAAAAGTTTTTGCTGCTGGTTTACTATATTTTCGGCCATTTTTCGAGTTATTTAAAAAAATACGTAATTTCGGGTTATACAATGTCTCTATCAAGAACTTTAAAATCATAAAATTTCGTCAAAATCTGTTCAGTGGTTTTTACGTGATGTGCTATCAAAACATTTGGTTCATTTTGGAAATGACGTAAGAACCATTAGATATAGATGGATAGATAGAATTTTTACTTTTACAAATGCCGAACTCGTGGTTCGACTCCATAAATAAAAGCCACCGAGATTAGTACATACTAACATTATACTAATTTGTCAAATTTGAAGCCATAGGTACATTTCTAAACATAGTTCATTATCATAAAGCCAAAGCATGACATACAATAACCGCGATGATGCAGCTAATAGCTTTCAAAAAGCTGTTAAGCCAAATAAGCTCATAATACCACGTGACAGTCACGTGTCGTGGCGTTTACATATTAAAATGGCGGACCAACATGGCGGCCGGAAGCGGCGCCGCGGCGACACCTGCGCCCGGCCACTTCCGCCGCGAAGGTCGTTATTTCTTTTTTAATTATACAAAAGGCTTTTTCGAGTGTGTTTCGGCCTTATTCGACAGTAAATTCGTCTTCATTTGGCGCACGTTAAAGAAAATATTTAGCATCTTTTGTTTTAACCACTTTAACTTAATGTAAGTTTTTAGACTACATACTCTTTCCTTTTTTAGCCGACCTAAAAAATAAGGAGGTTCTCAATTCGATTGTATGTTTTTTTATCATTGTTCGCGTCGCGCGCAACTTTGACTTTTATAGACCGATTTTAATGATTTTTGTTTGATTGAAATTTCTTGCGTTCAGTAGTACTATCCCCGTCAATTGGTAATGCGCTGGAACCTTGTCAAATTAACATACACATCATCGTCATCCGCAACAAAAAATGACAAAAAACAGTAAAATTCTAATAGGTAATATAATATATTAATTATTGAATTCTTATTTTCAATAAGAAAGGGTCTAGGTATATGAGAAAATTACAATTGTTTTTCGTTTTTGAGGTTAAAATCATGGCCGCCAGGCGCATTACCAATTGACGCGGATAGTAGTTATTTGTTTATGAACCTTACAAAGAACAGCGTGAATTTGGAAACTTAGTTATTAAATGGGCTTTATTATTGAAAATCTTAGAATAATTGAAATATATAAAGTCAAAAATAAAAATAAAACCTTCAAAAACCTAAAAATAAAAACAAAATAAACTTTAAAATTAAATAGCTCTTTCAAATCATTAGATAGGTACGCATCCGACTTCAATAGACTTTTTTTAATTGATATGCGTATCTAATGATTTGAATATTATTTCTTGCTTTTTAGACCCTTTTAATTTTGAAACTGTTTTTTTTATTATTTTTGGATTTATGAGGGAGGTTTTTCTTATTTCTTCAATAAGGTTATTGAGATTGCTAGGTTTCTAAAATTTTTTGCGGTTCAAGTTATGCAAAGATGGACCTATGACATATAAATAAATAAATTAGAGAATCCGTTATTTTTTGTAATTTTATTTTAAAATTGAGCCTCTCAACACAACAAGATCGATAAAAAAATTATAAAAGTTGGCAGTTAACCAATCTCAAAAGCGACCTAGTGAAAATGACTTAAAATCCACAATCGTTAGCAACAGCCCGGGTTTTCCTTCCTTTTTCATTACTACGGGGTAAATTACCCGGAAATAATCATACACATTTTCAACATCAAATAGGGATGCAAATATCGAAAGCAAGAACATCGATGTATGGAAACATCGATGTTTTCTTTTTATATTTTTAATTATCTATTAAATAGGATAGAGGAGCTCGGTGGCGCAGTGGTTTAGCGCCTGGCCCAGCGATTGCGGAAGTTAAGCAACGATCGCAAGGGTCGGTCATGGGATGGGTGACCAAAAGTTTATTATCTCGAGCTCCTCCGTGCTTCGGAAGGCACGTTAAGCCGTTGGTCCCGGCTGCATTTGCAGTCATTAACACCCACCAATCCGCATTGGGCCCGCGTGGTGGGTTATGGCCCATCCTCCTTACCACCCATAAGGCCTGTGCCCCAGCAGTGGGGACATCAAAAATGGCTGATGGACAGGTAGTTGAATTGTATATTATCTATTAGCTTCCGCCCGCGACTTCGTCCACATGGATATTCGGAAAAAACCCTAGGGAACCTTTGACCAGGATAAAAAGTATTCTATGTTTTAATCCAGGCTATAAACTATATGTGTGCCAAATTTCATCTGAATCCGTTTAACCATTTTTGCGTCATTGAGCAACAGACATCCAAACCCACAAACTTTTACATTTACAATATTAGTAGGATTATCTATCTATAACAATATTATCTATTGAATAGGTAAGTTTTTAGAATAAGGAAGGTGTAGAGTAGAGGAATTAAAATTACATTTAAGGTTTCTACCCACTAAATCGTACCATACCATGACCATTGACCGTGCTAGAAACGTATCAGGCAAAAAAATATTATTTGTATTGAAAAGTATGACACTATTCCCACTAGACCGTTCCGTCACACCGGCCAAGCACTATTGTCATACTTTTCAATACAAAGAATTTTTTTTTGCCTTATACGTTCCTTGCACGGTCATGTTATGGTACGGTGTAGTAGGCAGAAACCTTTAACAGCATTTTTACGTTTGACAACTGGACAAGTCATTGTCTCTGGCCAGCCCCCTACTCAAATGGCCAACATTCTATTCGTTTGAACGCTACGCTTACTATTAAACTTTAAAATAAGCAGTAAACTACAAAATTACGTGCCGTAAGCTTGACCATTCCATAGAATACATCAAAGTCTGTAATTTACATAGAATGGCCAACTTTCTATTCGTTTGAACGCTACGCTTACTTTTAAAGCATAAATATGAGCAATAGATGATTGAATCACATGTATGTGTTAAGCTTTAAAAGTAAGCGTAGCGTTTAAACGAATAGAAAGTTGGCCATTTGAGTAGGGGGCAGACTCTGCCAAAAGTACCAAACATTTCAATAATGGCAGGCAAAACATCGATGTGAAAACATCGTATAAAAATACATCGATACATCGATGTTTTGCAATAGTGAACATCGATGGAAAAGCTGCAAAGGTATAGTTTGCATCACATCACAGCATTAAAACGACACTCAATTAGTTGATTAGATTATGACATGTCAGTCACTCCTACGAAATAATTACAATTTCACGAAAAAAACAACATTTTATGTGCTTTTGTCGTGAACGTGGAAAGTTAAAAGGTCATAACAATCCTAAGCACTTTTTTACATTCAAAACATTGTTTTTAATCAGTTTTGAGTAGACGTCATAACAACAACACGGAATAGGTTTCACGGAACGGACGATTTTTTTAACCTTTAAAAGTTTTGGTTTTACGTTTATGCCTGTGTTTTAAGAATATAAAAAAAAAATTTAACGCTAACAATTGTTATTACTAAATAAGTTACAATAATTATTGTTATAGGTATAAACAAGATTAATAAGTAAGATAAGCTCAACACGTAATAAAGAAATTTTAAATAAGGTGTATAAACAGAGCCGGTAAAAATAAAAACTAACTCGGTTAACAGTCGTATATTAAACTTTTAGATGTTTGCATTCACAATGCTATTAAGATGAATAAATAATGAAAAAATATTAGAAAAAATTGGCTCACCCGTAGCAACTCAGACGGGATGCTACGGGTGCGTTGCTACGTCTGAGTTGCTACGGGTGAGCCGATTTTTTCTAATATTTTTTCATTATTTATTCATCTTAGTCGTATATTGTTAAGCTAGGGTTTCCTAGGATAGCGGTGCCGTCATATTATGGTAGTAATATAGCGGCGTTTAATGTTGTCTATGTAAGCAATATGACAACACCGTAACGTCAGAAACCGCGCCATATTGTTTACATAGACAACTAAGTAACAGTTCTAAGCCGCTAAATTACGGCCGTAATATGACGGCACCGTCATCCTAGGAAACCCTAGCTTTATTGCTTAACAATGAGACTATTCCGCAAACCGGATCAACATAAACGGGCGATGGTTGTTCAAATTCTAGACATTATCAAGCGCAAGAAAAATCTTAAAATAAAGACGACGTCGTCCGATTCTGTAGCTATTTTTTATTGTAATAGGCCCTCAGTTGTCGAAGATTTTTGAACCAACATGAAAATGCATAGAAATCACAGAATAATGGGTATAGGCAGGCAGTATTTATTGACGAAGCGGTACCCACGGCGCCCTAGCGGCGGCGGCGGGCGGGCGGTTAGCTGCGCCCGCCCGTCAGCCTGGAACATAGGGCTGCCTCTGTAATGAAAATAATAAGGACCAATTCATTTGTACGCAGATGTACTTAGCAGTTCAAAGTTTTAATGAATTGCATTTTTCATAGATGGCTGAATTTGTGACGTCACAAGTCTCCTTTCATTTATAATTTTATACTTTTTTGAGATATTGAAAATCTTTTTTCATGTGTTACAATTAAAATGCTTAAAATTTTAATGATTTTATAGCCTTACCACAGAATAGATAAAAGTACTACCGTACAGAAAGGAAACTCTCCGCCCCGCCCCACAATCAATTACCTCACCCCGCCGCGCGAGTTCGTGTGCCGATCCGTGTGCTCATTCAATAGCCCTAGACTCCACGCACACAGTTGCGCGTGTGCAAAAACGTCACTGTGTAGCGTCTGTGTAATAGGTAGTTGAAACGCGACGCTTGTATGGAGTACCCGGGGTGTGGCCTTACCACCAACCAAACCGACTATAAATTGTACCCTCCCTGGGAAGCGAACCAGGGACCTCTGCGAAGACGCAGGTCACAGGTAAGAACACGGGTGGGCGAACCACTAGACCACAGAGGCGGTTTATTATATGCTTCAATAGGATTGGAAAATAACCTCCAATAGGAATAATTTGAATGAGGTCAGGGCTAGCAATATGCTAGTCATAGCCCTATCAAACTAATTAGTAAGTGACTCTTTTGATTTTCAAAATCCCTTTTAGAAACTGGGGGCTTATTGTCTAATTTCGAAATCTATCACAATCGCTTTCGTTTGACAGATGGATGTGACACATTCCTGCATTTCTATGGTAACTTTTTATTTGTGACAAAAAGAAGCTTCAATGTGTTACATCCTGAAAGCGATTGCGATAGATTTTTAAATTAGACAATAGAAAGGCAGTTCCAGTACCTAAATAGTCATAAAAATGTATTTACATTTTTGTTAAATAAATATCAATACTTCCAAAACCACCAAATAATTGATATAAAATTATATTGATGTAATAATATCATCATCAATATCATACGATAGGAGGACGACGCTCCGTGGGTAGGCCCCCCACAAGGTGGACCGACGATCTGGTGAAGGTTGCGGGAAGCCGCTGGATGCGGGCAGCGCAGGACCGAGCGTCGTTGAGGCCTATACCCAGCAGAGGGTGTCGAGCGGCTGATATGATGATGATGATAATCAATATCATAAATATCAACACAGGAAAAACATTTAGTGATTGACAGCCCTGTACCCCCACTCCATTACCCTTTTTTTTTTTCTTTTTTTTTTTTTTTTTTTTTTTTTATAGTAGGGGGAATGCGGTTATGCATCCCGAAGGTATGTGGGACTCGCCGCCCCGGCCCTACCCACTAAACCCCCTACTGTTTCCCGCACCACCTAACACGCAGGACCCACGGGACCGTGATGTCACGCACCGTGTGGTCCTGGTGTTGACGCCCCAACGAGCCCGGCACTTGGAGGAGCACCAATTGGCACTCGTCCCCTGACAAGGACTAGGGAGGAATGAGGTGTGCGTAGCGCCTCCTCCTTCTTCCTGGCCGTCTCCGTCGGAGCGGGTCTGCGTCCGCATCCGCCTCTCGGTCCCTCTCTGCGGCCTCCTTCTGTGACATCACGTCCTCACAGAAGGAGACCACCGCCTGCCACGACCTGTCACCACCCAGCATGGCGACTGCCACGCTGGGAAGCGAGAGGTCCCCTCCAATGACCGCCATTAACTCTCTCCGCTGTGACGACCACGTCGGACACTCTGCAAGAGTGTGCTCCGTGGTGTCGACCGGTGCGCCGCAGTCGTGGCACACCGGAGCGGCCTCTCTCCGTATTCGACATAGGTACTTACCGAAGCAACCGTGCCCGGTAAGTACCTGTGTCATCCTGTATGTCAGGGAGCCATGCTCCCTATCCCGCCACTGCCTGAGGACCGGGCGAATGGCCTGAACAGTCCTATGCCCCGCAATCGGGGTTTGCAACTGGAGCTCCCAATCTTGGAGCATCCGCTCCTCCGCATCGCGCCGGACTCGCGATCTTTCTTCAGGGGCCAGGCTTTCGCCCCTTTCTATGTCTACTCTCCTCTGCCTATACACCTCCGAGAGCACCTGGGCCTCCAGCTCCCAGGGCGGTGTACCAGCGAGGGCGCATGCCGCCGTCCCCGACACCGTGCGGTATCCCCGTATGATACGGGAGGTGATGACCTTTTGTGGTCTTCGAAGAGCCGCCCTGTTCTCCGTGCTGAGGGCGTCCGCCCACACTGGCGCCCCGTACAGGGCCATACTACGAATGACTCCTGTGAACAATTTACGGCAGCTCTGGTTTGGGCCGCTTACGTTTGGCAGGAGTCTTCCTAATGCCGCTGCGGCACTCACTAGCCTGGGGGCCAGCTGCCTGAAGTGCTCGCTAAAACTCCAGCGGCTATCTAGAACCAGCCCCAGGTACCGCATATGTGGTCGCAACGATATCACGACCCCATCCACTACCAAGTCTTCGCCAGGAGGCGGCCCCTGTCTTGGCCCATGGAAGACGATGGCTTGCGTCTTCGCCACGGCCACCTCCAAACCCAACCTCCTGATTCGGCGGATCATGTGCTCTGCTCCGATTTTTGCTAGGTACTTCGCCTCCGCGAGATCTCTACCCCGGGCAGTAACGAGGGTGTCATCTGCATAACAGATGACATCATGCCGGGGGAGAAAGGCACCGCGAAGCGCCCAGTCGTAGCCTAGATTCCACAGGAGTGGTCCCAAAACCGACCCCTGTGGAACACCACACTCCATGCCACGCATCCTGACTTGCCCGTCTGGGGCAAGAAATACCACTTCCCTATCTTGTAGATAGTGCTCAATTATGCGAGCTAGATAGGGAGGGATGCCGTGATATTTCAGGGCATCCCGAATAACGCTGTACGGGAGAGAGTTAAACGCATTTTTGATGTCCAAAGAGACTGCAACAACTCTCTCTCCTCTGCTTATTGCCCTCTGTGACAACTCCTTTAGAGCGAGGATGGCGTCGATTGTTGATCTCTGCCTCCTGAACCCGAATTGTCGGTCGGATAGGTTAGGCCCCTCGTTGTTTAGGTGGTGGACGACTCGGTCTGCGATAATTCGCTCCAACATCTTACCAAGCTCATCTAACAACACTACTGGCCTATACGCCGACGGGGAGTCCGGTGGCCTGTCGTCTTTTCTCAGGAGGCAGAGTCTCCCCCTCTTCCATTTCTTCGGGAATTGCCCGCACTTGAGGCAGGCGTCAAACAGTGCCCGAACATGTTGACCGAGATGCTCCAGGGCGATTGGAAGCACCCGCCCCGGGATGCCGTCGGGACCAGGGGCCTTCCTCCTTGCCCTAAGGCGGTCGGTCACGTCTTCCATCTCTCCTTCCGTAACCGGGAAGAAACCCTGGGCCGGGTCAGCAGCCACTGTCGAATCCCTTACCAGTGAGGGTACTGGCGGAATATTGGAGGGGAAAAGGCCCTCGACGACCCTCGTAAGGAGTTGCTGGTCCATTGATTCCATTGGGGGTGTCTGATTGTGGAGCTTTCGCCTGACCATTCTATAAGGACGCCCCCATGGGTCCCTATTCAAATCCTCCAAGTACTCCTTCCACGCCAGACTTTTCGCCCTACAAATCCCCACTGAAAGAGCTGTTTTGGCTTGAACGAAGGCCTGCCGAAGACGGAGCTCCTCCCCTGCAACTCTTCCACGGCGACGTCGGCAGCGTTGGTAAGCCCTCCTGGCTGCCAGGCAGGCGGATCGGAGGGAAGACAGCTCCTCTGTCCACCAGTACACGCACCTTTTGGGCGGGCGGGCTTTTGTGCGTGGCATGGAAGCATTGCAAACCTCTGTTATCGAGGCAGTTATATATAGAAAAGTAAGACTGTGAAAAGCAGCCATAGACAGATTTAAGACCAGATGAAAATGGATGGACTTTATCTGGTCTTAAATCTGTGTATGGTCACTTTCCATAGGCTTACTATTATTAGTGGCAATCAAACAAAGCTGTAGAACACGACAATAGCTAAACCATGTGGTAAACCTCGAAAACTAAAAAAATATCATTTTTGGAGATATACAAATATAGGTTACGGCGGGTTGCGATCTGTAAAACTTGGGTTAAAGGATCTATAATTTCGTAATAAATTACTTTATCACAACGGCGAGCGGTAATCTTTTTGATAATTTAAATGTATTACGGGCTACTGTAGTATTACTCCTTGACAAACTAATCACACCAAACGAATCTTAAAGTTAAAGGCCACCTTAAATTTTAAAAAAAATGTCAGATTTGACATAAACTCATGAAACTGACAGCTTCCTTAAAGTAAAGAAGACCTTAACTTAAGATATTAGCTAAGAAACCTTTAAGCTGTATGAGCTTAGAGCATTCAAATATTTTTGAATTATTTTAATTTTTAGTGCAATATTTGATAACAATTGGACAATAACAATTGGACCTTTAAGCTGTATATTTTTGAATTATTTTCATTTTTAGTGCAATATTTGATAATAATTGGACAAACTCCCGTCGTTTCGCGTGTACGATAATCAGCTGAATGGCGGGGAACTCGGGTCAACTAGTAACGAGTATGAGCGGCGCTCTCGTACCTTTGACAGAGAGGTACGCCTGACAGTGGCGTCTCCGTAATAATTGGCTGAATGCTCTAAGCGTATGGGTTACTAATTAACAAATAGAAATGGTAAAGATATACATGGGGTGGGGTGGTTCCACTCACGATTACAAGGAACTTTTACAATGGGGCCAACTCTGATATCGCGAAAAAAAATCAGCTGTTCCATACATTAAGGTCGAGTAGGTATTGCTCAGCTGAAGTGGCAATGGGCGGGACACATAGCGAGAAGAACCGATGGCCGTTGGGGCGGAAAGGTTCTGGAATGGCGACCGCGCACCGGACGACGCTCCGTGGGTAGGCCCCCGACAAGGTGGACCGACGATCTGGTGAAGGTCGCGGGAAGCCAGTGGATGCAGACAGCGCAGGACCGATCGTCGTGGAGATCCTTAGGGGAGGCCTATGCCCAGCAGTGGGTGTCATGTGGCTGATATGATGATGATGATGAGGTATTGCGCTTTTGTATGGAACAGCAGGTTTTTTTCTGGATATCAGAGTTGGCCCCGTAGTAAAAGATGCTTGTAATCATGAGTGGAACCACCCCACTGCGGGAACCAAATGATTAAAATTCCAGCGTGTATATGATCGAAGATAGAAATAAGTACATAATCACGCGAATGAGCGAGCGCGAAGCATGAGCGAAGCGCCTCCTTTTCAGCTTGGACAAAAATGGTTATGTCTGGCTGTTTCCTCTACAAGTCGCATTTCTCAACCGATTCTCGTGGAATTTTGTGAGCAGATTCGATAATTTTATTATACAACGTGTTACAAAGTAATGCTAAAACCCCAATGCCGAATATGGTAGATAGGGACCATCAAACTGAACAACTTTTACTATGGAACCAACTCAGAAATAACTAAAAAAATAAGCTGTTTCTGATATGTTTTTGCTATGTTCGTTTATTTTTAGATATACTTACTTAAAAATAACCGTGTATATTTTTTATCAATAGAGCTTTTCGATTTTTTTGGAAAAAAAAAAATTTTCAACCGTTTCGAAAAAGTGTCAAAAAATTAAACAAACGCGAGGTAAAATAGCCCACAGGGAATTGACCTCTAAAAACTTTTTTTCATCTGTCACTAGTTAATAAAATATGAATAAATAAATTATAGTCCTAGTTCAGAGGACTTGTCCGGTTTCCCTATGACAAGTACGGGTAAGCGCCCCCGGACCCTCAGCCTCCGCTGCTGCAACCTCTCAACCCCCCCGCAGCAACGGTGTCCTTTTTGTACCCTGATCCGTCCCATTTTACACACTCCTATACCCACCTCACATCCCTATCCTAATCCTATTCCTTCCCCTCCGCTAAGCTAAGGTCTGCCGTGCCGATGGCTGCATGGCTAGGGCTAGCGTGCCTAGTCATAAGCGTGCCACCCTGGAAATTGGTGCCCTCCAGGCGTAAATAGCCTTACCACACACGCGGGGCTCTGTGTGGTGGACAGTTGTCTTTCCCTAGCTAATCGTGGGAACAAAATGGTTTCAAATTTTTTTAATAAACCTGGCTGCGGCGATAGAGCTCGCCACTCATCACGCGTAACTTGTTTCTCTCGGGGCGAAAAGTGGGCATCGGAGACCCGTTTTGCTACGCTGAATGTATGTGGAGCGATGGAGGAGAAAATGGATGAGGTGTGTTTGATTATGGAAGAAAAGAAGTTGGATGTTTTATGCGTGAACGAGACGAAAAGAAAGGGCAAAGGAGTCTCAGAACATGGCCCGTTTAAAGTTCTGTGGTCGGGCGTTGCCGAAAATGAGCACGCGAGTATGGGCGTGGGACTCCTGCTGTCGGAAAGGATGATAGAATGCATGACCGAGTATGAGTGTGTTAGTCCCAGACTTCTCTGGGTTAGACTCAAAGTAGGATTACTTCAGATACGCGTCATTGGCGTGTATGCTCCCGATATATCCAAGTCAGCAACGGAAAAGGAGGATTTCTGGAAAAGTGTGGAAGACATCTTGAATGAATGCAAAGATAATGAAAGGATAATTATGCTTGGAGATTTTAACGGATGGGTAGGTGTGAGAAGAGAGGGATGTGAGGGAGTTTTAGGAATATATGGAGACAAAAGAGTAAATGATAATGGCAGGAGTTTGATTGAGGTATGTTTAGAAAAGAATCTTGTGGTAACGAACACCATGTTTGACCACAAGGAAATTCATATGTACACTTGGCAGAGAGGGGAAAAGAAGAGTATGATCGATTTTGTGATTGTTGATGAAAGACTGAAGGGCAGAGTTGTAGACACCAGGGTCTTTAGGGGTAGTAACATTGGAACAGACCACTTTCTTGTAGTGTCTCGGGTTAGTGGTCTGTTCAAAAGTTGGCGTCATCGTCCCACAGTGTCAACAACGGAGCTGACTAGAGTAAAAGTTGAGAACCTGGATGAAGTGGAAGTGCAAAAGACATATTTGTGCAAATTGAAAGAACGATTGGGAAATGTGGCTGAAGTGAAAGATGGCAAGCTTGAGGAAGTTTGGGAAAAGTTTAAAAAAGGTGTGACTGAAACAGCTGAGGAAATATGTGGAGTGAGTAAAAGGAAGAATGCTCCCCCAATAAACTGGTGGGATAGTGAGGTAAGACAGATAGTGAATGAAAATAAAAAAGTATGGCAGGATCTGCTGGCCATCAAAGCCAGTAAAAGAGTGAATGCAAGTGTTACAGAAGATGATGTTGATACAGTTGCAAGGGAGTTTAAAAGGATTAAGAAAGTAGTGAAAGAAAAAGTAGTCGAAAAAAAGAGAAAGATGAAAGAAAAGTGTGACTTCAAACTCTGTGATAACTTTCGAGACAATATAAAATTGTTTTGGAAACAAGTGAAAACGTCTCGAAGTGGATCACATAAGTCTAAAATGAATGTGATAAGAGATGAAAAAGGTGAGCTAGTGACAGATGAAAAAGGTGTACTACAGGAGTGGATGAAATATTTTGAGAGTTTGTTTGAGGCGGATGGCTCTATGCTAGAAGCCTCGGATAAAAGGGTGGAAGACGAGGAAGAGACAGAAGTGGATGAAAGAGATATATATATGGATGAGATTATTAGTGCAATGAAGAGCATGAAAAAAGGGAAAGCAGCAGGATATGACAGAATTACTGTTGAAATGCTGAGAGGTGGGAAAGAGCTGGTTGCGTCCTGGCTGTGCCTGATCTTTAATAAATGTTGGAACAGTGGCAAAGTGCCGGAAGATTGGCGTAAAGCCGTGGTCGTGCCGCTGTACAAAGGGAAAGGGTCACGGCAGGATGCTAAAAACTACCGCGGGATCAGTCTTCTCAGCATTGTCAGTAAATTGTATGCAAAGGTACTGATTGAAAGAGTGATGCAAAAAACTGATCAGAGTATTTGGGATGTGCAAGCGGGATTCAGAAAGGGAATGGGATGCACGGATCAGGTCTTCTCCTTGAGGTGCTTAACCGAAAAACACCTGGCTAAGCACAAAAAGGTTTACTGTGCCTTTGTGGACCTGGAGAAGGCCTACGATCGAGTTGACAGGAATGAGCTATGGAAGGTGTTGTCCGAATACGGATTGGAGAGCAGACTGATTCATGCACTGAAATCTCTCTATGAGGATTCCCGTGCATGCGTCAGGATTGACGGCGTATACACTGACTGGTTTGGCATCTCTAGGGGTGTCAGACAGGGATGTGTTGCGTCACCATGGCTCTTTAATCTGTTTTTGGACAGTTGTATGAAAGGTCTGAAAGAACGTGACTGTGGGGTTGTGATGAATGGGACTCAAATCAAGTGCCTTCTCTACGCTGACGACCAAGTTATACTTGCGTCTTCTGCGCAAGAGTTGCAGGAAATGATGTCGGTTATGAATGAAGATTTTGTGAGAAAAGGGATGAAAGTGAATGTAACTAAGACTAAAGTGATGGTGTTTGAGAGAGATGAAGAAATGACTGACTGTACGGTAATGTTAGGTGGCGAAAAAGTGGAACAAGTCCGTGAGTTTGTATACTTGGGGAGTTTGTTCACAAGGGACGGAAAGAGTGAGGAAGACATAGAAAGACGAGTGAAGAAAGGAAATTCGGTGAGTGGTGCTATACACTCGATTATGAGTAGCCAAACCGTTTCTGCAAAGGCGCGAATGGCTATTCATAACGGAGTGCTGGTACCGACACTGATGTATGGAAGTGAATCTTGGGTATGGCAGAAGAAGAATGAAAGCAGAATAAATGCGGTAGAGATGCGATCGTTGAGGAAAATATGTGGAGTAAAACTGAGTGATAGAGTGAGCAATGAGGTGATTCGCAAAAGGTGTGGTCTGAAAGATGATATAGTGACAAGAATTGAGAAAGGAATGCTCCAGTGGTTTGGTCACTTAGAGAGGATGAATGAAAGGCGAATCACGAAAGAGATATACTGTGCGAATGTGGAAGGAACGATTGCACGAGGGCGTCCCAGAAAAACCTACGCGGACCAAATAGAGGTTATTATAAAAAAGGCTGGTGTACGCAGTGACAAAAACCGCAGGGCATGTATGAAAAGATTGATGGATATGAATGAAGCGAAAGAAGTGTGCAAGGATCGTAGCAGGTGGCGATCCATAGTCTCTGCCTACCCCCATGGGAAACAGGCGTGAGTATATGTATGTATGTATGTAAATTATTAACATCATTGACATTTACTTACGGAGTACCTAATGGGGAATGTCTGAAAAAAATCAAATTGGCTGAATATTCTTTTATAGGTAGGAATAAGGTCCCTTAGTAATAGAATAAAGTTTCAAAATTTTCCGTTGCGTTTTTATTTTTAATTAAAGTATTTTTGACTTTACAAATGTGTAAAAGTAATAGCAGAATGGAGATTATACCTTTACCACCACCTGTACTGCCACAACAACAACACGAATAAAAAATAAAAAGTTTTGACATTTGTCAGTTTCGAAACTTTTTTTTTAATAACATGTTGTGGTTGTGGCAGATGGTGGCAAAGGTATAATTTCCATTCTGCTGTTACTTTTGTATATTTGTGAAGTCGAAGAGACTTATGGCCGATTGCACTAAACTTAAGAATCGCCTAAGTCTTTACCTAACTACAACATGACCAAATTAAAACGGTGTCATAAACTTAGCCTTCTTAAGTTTGGTGCTTTCATGCGTTAAAGTCTCTTTTTTAAAACTATTTCACGCAACGGAAAATTCTGCAACTTTTTTCTATTACTAAGGGAGTTTATTCCTACCTATACAAAAATATGCAGCCAATTTGATTTTTAACAGTATCAAATAAACAAATAGGTAATATTAATAGAGTAATAAATAAAGTAATAACATAATAAACCTTCATAGGTACTTTATTTATGAAATGCTTCGTTTTTAACTACATAATTTCAATTTTACCTTTACTTTTCCACAATAACACAACAACGTGGCCGTCTCGTCTATACGTGAGCTAACCACTTTACCACTTAGTATCTCGTACTCTTCACGATATAATTACAGTATCAGTTTATTTCTCTTGGCCAATACAAACTAGTATTTGGCTACAATTCAATGACAAAATCTACAAGTTCATACAACCAATAAAACAAAGACCTCTCTTATAATATCGCTTGTTTTGTTTTCTAATAAGAGGCAAAGGTTTTATTAAAATTGATAATTTTGTAATTTCAGTACCCGTAGCACGAATATCTATCAAGATAAAAAAACGCAAGTAAAAAAAATTTTGAAACTAATTTTGTATGACAATTTTGAACTGCGCCATCTACTGTCGAAAAGCGAAATGAAATTCGAGTACTTTTACGTGCGTTTTTCGTATGTTATTGCCGTAGAGTTTTGTTAAATATAATAATTAAATTAAACGTAAGTAAATCATAAGAGGGTAAGTATTTATTTATTTCCTAATTATTATGTAAATATTAATATAATTTAACAGTTAAAAATACTTACGAATGCTTATGTAAGACGATTGTTACGGTTTGATCACAATTCAATATCGGAGTACGATTTTCCTTTCAAACACACAGATGGCGCTGATGGTAAAAAATCAGCTTAAAGATACTTAAAGATAAAATATAATCTGAATTTATAAACATAAGAATATTGAATATTTTTTGTGGAACTTGTATTGGGTTGATCAAAAACTCACAAAATGGTTTTATTTAGTTCATTTCATTCATTGCTATGTTGTGTTATCAAATAAAGCTTCCTGTAGATCACTACAGATGGCGCTATTCGTATCAAATTTCATTTGGTAGCTCATTAATACATATTATTAAATGTTTTCGGATTTGCAAAATATTGTTACACTATAAAATGTTATGTTATATTTTATGTTTGTGATTTCTAACTATTCTTTTGGACAATGATGAGGAGTTTAGCTTTTGGATTAAAACACTGAATCGCGGTGACGAAGTTTTTGATGTTGATAGGTTATGTATGATAATTGGCCAAGTTATGATGGGTGATCATTTTCTACTCAGTAAGCCAGTGCTTCGGGGAGCTGGTCTGAGTCTCCGACGCCTCATGTGTCACTTAACACTTTATCTTTCTATATGTGTTCGAAAACCCACCCCAAAATTTGAAAAAAAAAATATCTGGCACTTGACCGTTTAGAGAAGTTCTCAACACCACTGATGTAGAAACTTAGATTACCTTTTTGTCCTTTTTTTATTAAAAAAAAAGAAAAAAATATAGGTTAGATTAAATGTAATATTTATAATGAAAATTCTATTGAAAAAAATAAAAAAAGTTACCCTAAGTAACTTGCTGAGTGAGTAAATTCCTACCGTATTAATATTTTTTATATCTTCTATATTAATCGCCAAAATGTATATAAGCGCATAAATTCAGAACGACTGCACCAAATTAGATAATTATTTATTTGTTGTGTTTGTTATTACCAGAACAAAGTTTCTAAAAAAAAAATTTTTCTAAAAATATTTACGGAAAGACGTAAAAAACAATGTTACTCGTTTCTGACATTTTAAATCGCAATATAAGTAATAGATGGCGCCACCCGTTCGAAGCCGAAGCGAACAGCTAAAATAAAAATGTGTATTAAATATTTGGTATTTGGAATTCACAATCAAGTACACATTTAAACTCCTGCAAAATAAAATTAGCAATTATTCGTGGATATGCCGTAACGTTGATGAGATTTTATTAATAGGGCAAAAATTAAGATAATTTGTGAGAACTTTCTTCCACAAATTTTTAACATTTCATTATTTTTGCAATCGTAGAAAACCGACATGGTACGGTCAACGGCACGCTGGGCTTCCACGACAGTGTTAAGGTTCAAAATAAATTACAGATTTTTGACAGTTTTGTATAACCTCATGTGTTGCTGACTGTACCTATGATAAGAGACGATAAGTTAGTTATTAAAGTTTTTCACTAAAATAACACTCGTGAATGAAAAGCTGTAAAAAAAAAATAAAAAACCTGCCTGCATAAAAAGACAAGTCAACTGAAAAGGTGGAAACAAGATAATAACATGCAGTCGGAGGCATGCATAAAAAAAGTGATGTTATGAATGATTTGAATTATATGCCTCCGACTGCATGTTATTATGTTGCCTTTAATATTTAATCTTGTTTCCACCTTTTCAGTTGACTTGTCTTTTTATTTATATCTTTTTAGTTATTATATATTACGGTAATGATATACCTTTTTGAAATCCTTATAAAAAGCCCTTTAATTTGACACCCATATTGTAGTATTCTAAAAAAAAAATTGTTTTCCACTACGTATAATAGCACCGTACAGCCGCCATGTTGTTTTTTTATAACACCACCTTCTTAAGAACACTTGGGCTGACGAGACAAATCTAACGATATCTTAATTACAGAAATCCATTCAGCCGTTTGAAAGATATGAGGTAATAAAGAATATTACATACAAACATACTTACCCACTTACATACAAGATACGCGCGAAAAACATAACCCTTTCTTTGCAGTCGGGTAAAAATAAAACTACTGAGATAAAACAAAACGTCACATCACTTTGCTTACCTATTATTCCAGTTTTTATGCATTTTCTCGACGTAACATGATACGCTTTTTGCATTCATCTCCCGCTTTTCTTGTCACTTTAGCTTTCAGAACTTTTCCTCTTCACTTGTAAAGTAGACCTTATTTTCTGTGCAGCAAGGTTTGTTAATGCTGACATCACATTACAATGTCTTGGAATGCCAAGTGTACGTTTTCCTCTTTGTTAGGGATAAGAACAATGCAATGGTTTTCACGAAGGATTTGCAGATTTCACTGTTTGAGAGTTAGGTTATTATCAAGTTATTATCTGGTAGATTTTTTTAACTTTGAAATTAAATGAAATAGTTTTCTTAGTAATCTCTTAACAGTTGTTTATTAACTAACATATAAATGAAAAAGAATACACAATAAAAATAAAACAGAAACTAGAGGAAAAGTACTATTTTGTCTCTTTCGAATATTCGTAGGAGAAATCATTAAGTGACCAACGCCACTGATGCAAGAAGAACAATTAAGATTCTTAAAAAATGTGTTAAGTTATTCTAATAACAATATTTAATTTATATTACTTTAGTTTTTTACAGAAATAAATTATGTAGCAAAACAAAACTACTTAATTATGTAACTAATTAATATTAATTATCTTGAAATCAAATACTCGTGAATTTTGTTCACTTGTTTAATATATACTACCCAATAATTTTTATTACGTACGCGCATTGTATCGTTTATAGTGCAAAATAAAAAATTAACATACCTACAAGTTTTGAAAAGTTTTATTCGCATTCACATGAGACTTGAAAACAAAACTTTTTCAATTTAGCATTTTTCTCGCAAGTTTTGTGCAATCAAGTTGGAGATTTTATAACGATATTTTCCATTACAGTTAGATACTTGCACAAAATAATCATACAGATGGTCAAATGTTTACTCAAAAATTGTCTCTCGTAGCACAGAAAAGATCTCGTAGGCTTATTCAGCTTTTTGCTACGATGTTACGAGCCTCTACGAAGATAGTAGATTGTTATACAAGACGCTAAAATGACCCATTGCATACGAGGTAGTTTTATTCCCGAGCTTTAGCGAGGGAATAAATAGAAACCGAGTTACAATGGGTTTTAGCGTCGTGTGTAACACTCTACTTTTCACAACGATTGCGAAAAAATAAAATACATTATTAAATACCTATAGTTTATACTTCCGTAAACGAATCCACTCGTTTTTCTATCCTCCACTTCATAAAATTTTCATACAGTATTTAAATAAATGATTTGTGCTTGACGGCAAAAGATTAAAATTATTTCTATCCTATTACTTACTTACAGTCACACAATTCAATCAGTTTGGAATTAGAGAAAAATTCTAAAGATTTCGCGCCAGTGCCTTTTTTAATTTCTACTGTAGCAGCTAACACAATGCATGCATTTTAAACTTAAAGTCACAGAGTATAAATAAGTCTATGATTTCACCGAAGAGATCGCTGCTTTTAGTTCCATTTTCAAAAATCGAGCGAGATTTTATTCGTGATTATGAATAAAGACTTTTTCGTTTTAGTAGGTTCATTGGTAATAGACAAACATTAAAAAAGAAAAAACTTTATCCCCTAGGGGTAATTTTGCTATTTTATCCTGGCTCTTGTACCTTACAATGACCTACTTTTTGAGCAAGAGGAGTGAAATAGTAGATTGTTATACAAGACGCTAAAATGACCCATTGCATACGAGGTAGTTTTATTCCCGAGCTTTAGCGAGGGAATAAATAGAAACCGAGTTACAATGGGTTTTAGCGTCGTGTGTTACACTCTACTTTTCACTACGATTGCGAAAAAATAAAATCCAATATTAAATACCTATAGTTTATACTTCCGTAAACGAATCCACTCGTTTTTCTATCCTCCACTTCATAAAATTTTCTTACAGTATTTAAATAAATGATTTGTGCTTGACGGCAAAAGATTAAAATTATTTCTATCCTATTACTTACTTACAGTCACACAATTCAATTAGTTTGGAATTAGAGAAAAATTCTAATGATTTCGTGCCAGTGCCTTTTTTAATTTCTACTGTAGCCGCTAAGAAACACAATGCACGCATTTCAAACTAAAAGTCACAGAGTATAAATAAGTCTATGATTTCACCGAAGAGATCGCTGCTTTTAGTTCCATTTTCAAAAATCGAGCGAGTTTTTATTCGTAATTATGAATAAAGACTTTTTCGTTTTAGTAGGTTCATTGGTAATAGACAAACTTTAAAAAAGAAAAAACTTTATCCCCTAGGGGTATTTATTCTATTTTATCCTGACTCTTGTACCTTACAATGATGGACTTTTTGAGCAAGAGGAGTGAAATAGTAGATTGTTATACAAGACGCTAAAATGACCCATTGCATACGAGGTAGTTTTATTCCCGAGCTTTAGCGAGGGAATAAATAGAAACCGAGTTACAATGGGTTTTAGCGTCGTGTGTTACACTCTACTTTTCACTACGATTGCGAAAAAATAAAATCCAATATTAAATACCTATAGTTTATACTTCCGTAAACGAATCCACTCGTTTTTCTATCCTCCACTTCATAAACTTTTCATACAGTATTTAAATAAATGATTTGTGTTTGACGGCAAAAGATTAAAATTATTTCTATCCTATTACTTACTTACAGTCACACAATTCAATCAGTTTGGAATTAGAGAAAAATTCTAAAGATTTCGCGCCAGTGCCTCTTTTAGCAGCTAAGAAACACAATGCACGCACGCATTTTAAACTAAAAGTCACAGAGTATAAATAAGTCTATGATTTCACCGAAGAGATCGCTGCTTTTAGTTCCATTTTCAAAAATCGAGCGAGTTTTTATTCGTAATTATGAATAAATACTTTTTCGTTTTAGTAGGTTCATTGGTAATAGACAAACATTAAAAAAGAAAAAACTTTATCCCCTAGGGGTATTTATGCTATTTTATCCTGACTCTTGTACCTTACAATGACGGATTTTTTGAGCAAGAGGAGTGAAAAAGATATTTCGTAGTATTTTCTGTTTGACACACTTTTTTATTATTTTTCAAACTTATTACGCTTTTCTTTTTCCTGGATCTAGAATTTAATAACTGTAGTAGGTTAACATAACATTTTATTGATGGAGTAACAAGTCTTTTTACCATTGAAAATGGTTATCAGATGCAAATCGCCTGAGACGTATTTTTGGCCATATATCCGAGAATTTTGGGAGGATCGAAATAAAAATAGTACCAAAAGTTGAGGAGTTTATCGAGACACGTGTGAACGTATGAATTTTGAAAATCTACTGGTAACTTTTTTTGAAATTTTGCGAAATTCCAAAAATTCCGGGTTTTTTGGGGGATGTTTGTTTACTAAATTGTAATTATTTCGGAAAAAAACCGACTTAAGAAAAAATGAAAAAAAAGGTCCTAGGGTATTAGTTTAGCTATGAAATGGCGAAATAATTTTGAAAATCGGTTTATAATTGTGACCTGTAGGTAGGTGATTGTGATTTGGAATTGTAGAAAAACTTCTGTTTCCGTACATAAAAGTGATGTAGCTTCTATAATTATTGACCGATCGTCATGGTAATAGTGTTAAAAGATGCAGAAGCGGACGAGAAGTGATTTCGTTGGAATTTCGAAAATTGGTTAATATTATTTTGGCCGCGCCGAGGCAGTCAGCGGGCGCTTTTGTGACACGAGGCGGAGCCGAGTGTCACAATCGTTAAAATAAATAGGTACTACCTAGGTAACTTTAAAAATATAATAGGACTTTGCATTTGATTTGATTTTAGTTTTTCGTAATTTTTTGTGTTCATTTTCAATGCTCCGATTCTTGCGGGGACTGTAAAATCTGTGAATTTTTTTTTTCATAAACCTTGAGTTATTTGGAAAGTTAAGATAAGTGTTGACTTTTACTTTTTCAAAGATATTATCTACCTATTCGTATATATTATAATTCTTAGCTTAAAGTACTTTAAAAAGCATATTTTTTAATAGGGACGACTTGTTGTTTTGAAAGTTCCAGCTTTGATTTCTGGTTTCGATACATTTATAGGATGACTTTTAGCCAGGTTTTAACGGACTTCAACAAAAGGAGGAGGTTCTCAATTCGATTGTATGTTTATTTTATCGTTGTTCGCGCGTATCTTCGACATTTATGGACCGATTTTGATGATTCTTTTTTGTTCTTTTGAGTTTGCTTGCGTCCCATTTATTTATTTTTCAAATCGGTCGAGTAGTTTTCAAGTAATCCTGAAAATACTATCATTTTACATCAACTACTTTGACGACTTTCTTATTTATGGACCGAACGAATTAGATGTTTTTTGTTGAAAAAGGGATAGTTTAGTGTAGTCTTTTTAACCGACTTAAAAAAAGGAGGTTCTCAGTTTTACCCATATGTATGTTTCTCCGCGATTATCTCACGTTTGGCTGATTCGATTTTTCTACCTAAATAATATACCTAATACAGAATGTACTTACACTAAAAATAAAAAAATAAAAATCTTTAAAAACCAAAAAACTGACTTCAAAAAACCTGCCTATAAAAAGCAAGAAATAATATTCAGGGCTTTTAGAATAAAAAAATAGGAAGTTGTACTCCAGCCCCACCCGACTTCAATAGACGTGTTTTAATTATAACAATGAATATTATTTCTTGCTTTTTATAGGCAGGTTTTTTGAAGTCGGTTTTTTTTGTTTTTTAAACAATTTTAATAAATCTATTGCCAAAGTCATTGCTTATGTTGTCCGACAAGTCATCATCTTATCTTTACGATTGTCATTTATTACAATTTAACTCTCTCTATTGTCTTTAGTTGTAAAATTAATACCTTCAAGCAAGGAACTCGAATAAAAGCCGAATGTTTTAGCCCATTTATATAGTAATCGTATAATGACCAAACTAACCCAAATTACGGGCTCCCATATTAAGATATCTTGGATCTTAATCTTCCTCAATTAATCAGCTCTCTCTTGTTTCAGGTTGCGCCCTGAGCCGAGTGACAAAGACAGAAGACCGCACCCCCTCTAAATCGCCTTATATGGAGGGAGACGGGCACACAACGCGAGCTACGCCGCGCAGTAAAACAAACATATGTCGCGGATGTAGGTAATAAAGCGAACACTAAACATAATTTGGATTTCAAACTCCGTGACATATTTGACTGTTGGGTGCTGTAGGTATGGACCTGCCTTAATTTTTACAATGTGCGCGGTGTGACTGGTCGCTCGTGGTCGGGCCTGTGTATTGGAGGGGAGGGGAGTGTGATGTGGCGACGGTCGCGTTGGAACGATCGACCACAGAAGCCTTCTTCACTGGTCTGACGAAACCGTTAAGGTAAGCCTGATTAATTAAGGGCTGCTTTAATGCCTACTAAAATCTGACCGGTATCCTATACCGGTGTGACTGTAACGATATCCTGATGGGTATGTGGATAACGCACGTTCAAACCATAGCGGAAGTTTACCGCTACCTGAGGCGGTGGCGGTACTGGCGCGCGACGCGAGCACTGCGGGCGGGGTAATTCCATTGAAATTACCGCGCGAGTTATCGCTCGGGTATTACCGCTACCCACGGCGGTAGCGGATGCCGCTCCGGTTTGAGTAGGCCTTTATAAGGGGTTAGTGGCTGGACCCAGTGACTCGGAATTTTGGACCCAGTAACTGGGTAAGTGTAGACAGGATCGGCAGTAAGTCGTACTGTGCCCGAAAATAGAACGGGTGGCTAGTCAGCTGGACTGACTTGCGAGCGAGAAGTCAGCACCAGACTGGGTTGAAACTAGTTTCAACACGAGCCCAGTAGCAAGTCAGTGCTGGACTGGGTTACTGTACCGCCATATTATGTTACTGACCCCGTATAAACCAGGCATAAGCCCTTTCTTCTGTGACAGCCATATGAAGAACTTACGTGCCAAAACTAACACAATACTGAAAATACACCCAATAATTAACTATGTTGTTTCCAATAACTAGTCCTCAGTAGGAGGCCTACTGAATGAAGATTTGCACTAGATTATTTCTGAAGAACAACAATGGCCTTGTTACAAATCCATAGTGAACCTATTTCTTAGGTACTGAGGATAAGAGAGGAAAGGTTATTGGAAACAGCCATATCTATATTATGTTACGTAAGATAAACTAATGAAGAACGAAGATGTACAGTCGACCTCAGAAGAAACTGATCGTTTTAGTAGGTAAACCCAATATCATAACTGCATTTCTATAATTAGTGTGTCGTGTGTCTGCAACTTATTGGAGAAGCTGGTGTGACAATATTAATATCTATTTAGCCCTGAATGAAGCTGACCGCAAGTACATTTATATTTTTTTTACTAATCTAGAACTATCTTTTTTCCTTCAAAACACACTAGACATTACTCCCGTAATTCAATTAAGTTAACCCTCGCATTCGATATAGATACCTAGTTACCATAATATATATTTTTGTTAACTGTACAGCCTTGGAATAGGTCCTTTCTAAAATTACCAAATATTAAAAAAAAAATGACATAAATGTTTCTACACACATGGCGATGGCATTTATGACATAAAGGTTCCTACACACAGGCAGCAATGGCACTAGTACTGTGTGTCGGAGCTATAAAATACTTCTTGCCACCTCATGATTAGAAGAACACGCTATATAACATAACCAGCCAAGCCAGCCTTGAATATAGTCATGAACACATATTACGCAACACATATCGAACTAATTGTCAATTACTTTGCTTGATTACCCTCTAGAACTTTCTTAACATAAATGGCACATTAACACCATTCATTTGTGCATCCGACTCGACAAAGCAATCTGTCCCTGTCATTCCATCTACGGATCACATAGTAGAACGAGATAGATGTATTAATCGTGGTCCTACTTTTAAGGACGGGCAGTTGTCATCAATCGTTACTTGTCTATTCTTTGTTGGGGTCACACCAATCTTTATTGACCCTTGGGGACACTTTCTAATTAGTTTATGTTAGGTTTGATAATGTTACTTACATTATATCCTTAATGGACTATGGACATAACAGTAATAGTATTCTAAACATATCGCAAATACAGTAACTTCTAATCTAAACCGTATACCTTTCCAAGTCCAGCCTGTCGATTCTGTAACCAAACTCCCATCTCACTTCGAATCTCACTTCACTTCGCCTGAATTTATTATTAGAAATTAGGTGGTTTAAGGTGGTTAAAGCTGCTTTACCGATTACAAAAGGTATTAGGTAGCTACCGTAGCTATCTAAAATATTTTGTATTTTATTATCTCATTTATGATTTAAAATTCCCGCGCAGTAAAGTGAGATTCGAAGTGAAGTTCGAGTTTGGCTACAAAATAGACAGGAACCATGATTCAAATTCTGATTAATATCAAGAATAACTGCATGCACAGAACGAGGGTGCGTTTGAGGGTAGTTTCACTGCAAAATATAGCCAATTTAAATTAAACTATCATTTTTATACATACAAGTTAGTGCCCGCCTACATGTTGCCTTTGTGTGTGGTGGTGGTGGGTGTAACACCACACCACCCACCACCACCACACGTTAGGGTGAGTACCCACTTAGGTTCGCGAACTTCGTGCAAGTATGTTGCAGGTTTGCGGAGCTCAATGTGGTTGTGTACGCTATAGGGAATATGCATAAGTCACCGATTTTGATAAATTTGAGCTTGATCTGCACTTGAGACGCACTGTTGCAGGTTCGCAGAGCGCGGAGGTTCCCGAAACGAAATGGGGTACCCACCTTTACGTGTGTTTTCCACCCTATGTGATCCTAACTAGTCCTAAATTCAATTTTGGGATTTAAAATTACTCGAACGGGCAATGTGTCTTAAGTCTCTCTTAGTGCCGGATAATGTTTACCCTAAATCTAGAGTAAATTACCCTGGCTGGCACCACTGATTTTTTTTAAATAGAAGGCAAAGGAACTCATCTCAGACTCCCTATATCGACTAGATTTTAGATTTTTTTAATTAACTTAAAAAATACTGATCTAAAAATTCTGAAAAAAAATATATGAGCTCTGTACCCTCTGTACCCTGTAGCACGAACAGCTATCGAGAAAAATAACGCGCGTAAAATTACTCGATAGAGAATTCTCTATGGAAAATTTAATTTCGCTATTCGGCGATAGATGGCGCTGTACTAATTTTTCATTCAAAATTGCACTATCGAGTAATTTTGCGCGCGTTATTTTTCTCGATAGCTGTTCATGCTAAGGGTACTGTACCCTTAGCACGAACAGCTATCGAGAAAAATAACGCGCGTAAAATTACTCGATAGAGAATTCTCTATGGAAAATTTAATTTCGCCATTCGGCGGTAGATGGCGCTGTACTAATTTTTCGAAGCGAAATAAAAAAATTCATAAAGAATTCTCTATCGAGTAATTTTACGCGCGTCATTTTTCTCGATAGCTGTTCGTGCTAAGGGTACAGTACCCTTTATTTTTTTTAATTTCGCTGAAAATTTAATTTCGCTATTCGGCGATAGATGGCGCTGTATTAATTTTTCATACAAAATTGCACTATCGAATGATTTTACGCGCGTTATTTTTTTCGATAGCTGTTCGTGCTAAGGGTACTGTACCCGTAGCACGAACAGCTATCGAGAAAAATAACGCGCGTAAAATTACTCGAATCTCACAATTTTGTATGGAAATAAGTACAGCGCCACTACGTCCGTAAACGGAACTAAGATTTGGAAGCACGAAACATTTTGACTTACGGTATCGAGCAGCCTTCGAATCGAGATCGAATAGTAAAGTTACAACTTGTATGGAAATCGGTAGCACGAACCCACTTTTGACATACGGTATCGAGACACTCGCAAGCTGGCTATCGACAACTTACTCACTGACATTTTTTCAGTGTGAGAGACTTTCCGAGCGACTTTGTATTATTTATTATCAAATTTTAAAAGCATGTATGTAGTAACAAAAATTTAATTTGAGAACTATGACATGTCTACTGAATTATCCACAGGCAATATTACTTAAATTGTTCTCATTAGAGATAGAAATTTGTAAAATAAAAATCTCGTCATTTTACGCTATCCACGGTGTCCCCCACACCCACCATACCTTTATTTTAGCAATATTTTAGAACTTACCTACAAAACTCAAATAAAACTATAGAATACGGTGTTATACGTATAATATTTGTTTTCAGACACTACATCACACAGTTTGGATACAGTTAATTAATTATGTTTAAAAAATAAGACCATAAAACTATGACGAAAACTAACTAGTATAACAATGCAAACTTAACAAAGTCTCTAATTTGTCGAATCTTCAAACACTATAGGCACTAATTCCGATGAAATTCACATATTTTCATAGCACGTCCGTCGTCCAAAGGTTTTATTGTTTAAGTGTAAACAATTTAATAATCATTGACGATATTCCATTGTTATTCTTCAAGTTCATAAAAAATCTTCAATTAGAACAATTTGATGAAACTATGAAACATTGTAGTTTACTCCTAGGTCATAATATCATTTCCTCGGCAATTGTATTATTTATTAGCCGACACAGATAAATCATTTTAGACAAAAACAAAATAAAGAAATGGCTTCATTCACGGCTTTTTATTATTTTAGGTTATATTTTTCATCAAATCACAGGATGAGAAAGAAAGAGAGAAAGAATAGAGACACTCTTCTTTTTCAAACCAATCACGGGCAAGGTGCAATGACCGTTCAAAAGCATGGGCAAAATCATGCACATTTTAAAAATTATTATAATATTTGCAAATTAATTTAAGTTATTAAATGAAATTAATATTGTTAACAGTTTTATTATTAATAATAAGAATAATAAATGTAAAATTATGATGATAAACAACTTGATTGAATTTTAATATACATATTTATGATTTACATAGATATATAACATGGTTTTTGAACGCACCTGGATTGATAATTGGATTGTGTCAGGTTAGCTTTATTTATCGCTGCCGATTTTGCTAGCTTTCGAATCGAGTACGTTTTCGAGTAGTATTTTCTTACGCGCGTAAGATTTCTCGATGGCTGTTCGTGCTAAGGGTACAGAACACTAAAATCTCGAAATGGTTTTCTAATTTTAGTACTTGCTCAAAATGAAATGTTGTCAATTATGCTAGATTTGTAAGATTAATAATATCTTTATAGCTATTTTTATCAATACTTTTAATCTTAATACAAAAGCGATCTTTAAAATATCTGTTTTCTGTGTGGGCTTATAACCCCCGCGTTTCCTTTACACGTCGATATTGTTTCCCAAACTTTCCGGCACAGAATTAGCCGGCATGCGTACGACACAAACAAATGTGATTTTCATCGTAAAACGAATGCTATCCGAACTGTAAAGACTGGTTAGGCCCCGTAAATCAACGCCGAGTTTAACAATAACTTGTGTACAAGAATATCTTGAGACAAAACATTCGATTTAGCGGCACTGTGCGCCGCTTTCATCTTTTCAAAAGGGAAACGGTACCATTGGATTAATTTTAATACATTAATGCATTAACCATGGACAACAGATGGAAAAGTTTTTGGCGCCATTTTGTCGAGTACGGTTCGGTGTCTATTTTAATTATTTGAAAATTGATTCATAGTGGATATTGTGTCTTAAAATTGGTGCAGTTTTGTGGTACAAGTGTCTACGCAACTGAACAATATGAAATAGGCGCGATCTTTGTTGTGTGAAGCTGAGACTTTTATTGTAGTGGTGGCTACCTCTGCAGAACTTACCGAGTAAACTGTCTTGATATACTTGTTGCCAAATGCTCCAAGCAGCATTAGAATGCAATGCACCCGCATTCTAATGTAAACTTAAACTGAAACAATACCTACCACTGAACTATTAAACACTTGACACTGGCAAAAATTACTTCCAAGAGGAAAGTAAATTGCCAAAATAAAAATAGAAGAAGAAGAAGAACAGACGGAAACTATCGCGCGATAATTTTTGTAGGTATAGAGATTGAAGAGTTCATTTCATATTTTTTTCATAACATAACGTGTTTTAGATATAAAATATATAAGTACATAATTAGTTATGCGGACTATTTTTAAAGCTGGAGCTTTAGAACTTTGGTTGAAAATAAATCTAAAATAGTTTTCTATCTTTATCGTCATTTCAACTTTACTCAAAACGAAATACGAACAGCAAACTTATCAGCTTAAAATTTGATATTTAATTTAATATCAAAACCCAATTTTAAGCTGTTAATTTTTAACACCTTGTTTGCCTTACCACTCCGTCAGAATTTTAAAAGACCTTAGCTAAAATTAAGTAACAAGTTGCTCAATCTCACCGCGGGAGGTACCTACGTGTCGCTTCAATCGCCAAAGGGCTAACAAACTCTGTGGACTCCAAAGGAAGCCATATTGGATTTACGAAGCGCGCCAAATTATTACTAGGGGGATTATGGCGGAAAAATTAAGCAAGATAATCCATTTAGGATCGTTTAAAATGCAACAGTTTATACCTTTTAATCTTTTAATACCGAATATTAAAGGATTACGATGTCTAAAATGAGTAGTAGTTTCGGATATCCATTTAGTATAAGGTCATTAACCAAACAAACTTAGAACTTTTTAAAATAAAGGCACTATAATGCGTTTCTACGGAATCTAAAGTTACCTTTTTTTTCTTGCTCTTCATTGTTCGAATTTATTTGAGGTCGTCAGCATATCTTTTCTACCAGCTTCCCATTTAACTTTCAAATCTTTCCTTTCACGATCATTCCACCTTTAAGTCTTCCTTAACCCTATAACTTCGCCTTCTAAACTAAACTTCGCCTAAAAACAAAAAAATCCATTATCTCGTGATATTAATTATCAGAGTCACTATTTTGAATTTGGTAATAATCTCTCGTTTGTTGTGCCAAAACTGCATTCTACTATCTATGGAAACTAGCTGTCAATTTGAAGCAGGTGGCCCCACTGACCTGCATTATACAAGTACGCTGTTATTGTCATGAAATGACAGCAATTGTATGTGTTGATTTGAAAATCGCCATATTGGCGCTGAGAGCAGTAGATTCTATACTATGGCAGTAGTGAGTGTACTTAGAACTAATTAGTTCCAAGTACACTCACTACTGCCACAGTAGAATCTACTGCTCTTAGCGCCAATATGTCGATTTTCAAATCGGAACAAACGATTGGTGACGTTCGCCAGTCCAGCGTACTTTGGATAATAGACGTCAGTGAGTTGCAATAAAAGTCGGCGTTTTCGCGCGTGATTTTCGACAATGTCCCTAAAAGTCGTCTATTGTGTTCATATTTGTTGAAAAGATTTTAGTAGTTATATTGTAGCTTGCAACATATATAGTCAGCAAACTAAATAAAATATAATATCATTTTATTAACTATCACATATTTTGGACTAAATTGGCGCGCTTCGTAAATCCAATGTTAGGTAACAATTTAACAACACAAGAGTTCCAAACTTCGCCTAACGACATTTTGATAGATTCGTTGTAAGTATTATTACTGCAATAGAGCATTTAGCAACTTTTTGGTAATCTTAGCGTTAAGAAAATATGTTCCTTTTTTAATTTGTGATTAGTGTCAACCAAACCTCAGATTTGTTTATTATTTATTGGTTAAACGCAACCAAACTTCGCCTATTTGACAATAAATAAAAAATCTTTAGCGATATTGAAATATGGTTAATATTCCTATGCGACTGCATATAGTATAAAAGCTCTTTTATTTTAATGCTACCAATCAATCCCAATAATTACCCTTAATTCCAATGGTAGGCGAAATTAGGAAACGCTGCTCAACTTCGCCTGGATTTTCAACCGTCAATTTCTTTAAAATTTCTTACTGTACATATAGCTATTGTAACCATAGATAGGAAGGTCGTCATTGATTAGATAACATGAAACCGTTTCAATTCAAATATAAACAATGAATTGGCGAAACTTTAAAAAAAGCTGATAAAAGCAGGCGAAGTTAGGGGGTTTGACGGTACCAACCAACGACTAATTATATTTTAAACTTTTAGATTTTTGCATTCACGATGCTATTTTTATATTAAGATGAATACACACTAATTATATTTTCAAATCAAAAGCCATGAATCAAATTTAAAGGGAAAAAAATAAAGAACGCTTCGTGGAAGTATGTTTTTCCTCTTTGTGTAGAAAATAAATGTTTAACAGACTACAGTCAAATGAAAAATACGGCCATTTTGTATTCCAGATGGCAGCCAAAAATGGCTGAGCTAAACTATTCATGATCGTCACCTTGTATGTGCCTTACTCCTTCTTGCTTGTGAGCTTTAAAAACCTTCAGTGACGGATAAACAATTTCTTATTTTGGTATTCAGAACAAACGTGACGCAAGCATTTATGAATGATTGACGTTTGAACATGGCACGGACGAGATGACGCTGAAGATTATGTATGCTAGAAATAACAAAAACTAGCAAACGAAAGTCCAGTTTTACTCCATAGATGCTCAGTGACGCAAAAATAAATAAGATTTAACACTCGAACATCATACAAAACAGAACAGGTCTCATAAAATCGTTGTTTAAACATGGTACATACGGAACCGTCTGTGCCAGTTTTCAAATGTCAAAATATCGACAACTAAACCGTTTGGAGACAAATAAAGCATTCTAGCAGCGTCACGTTTGATAAGTGACAGCATATAATACTTGAAATTCGTTCGCGTAACGACACATCAATAGAAAAAGCGATAACAATATTTCGACCCGTCACACTGTCTGGCCCATACTTAAAACTGTCACTTTACGTGAATTTTGCATCACGCATGTTGTAAAGCAATTAATATTAAAAAGAATGTCCGTCACTGAGGATCTAGCTGCATCTAGAACCAATCACTGCAGTAGTTACAATAAAATCCATGATAAAATTTGTATGAGATTTTTAAGATAGGGTGACAACAATGTACGTACGTTGATGGACAGAAATGCTATAATCGTCCTGCTAGCACTATTATCTAATCTGTGCTGTTAGTTAGTTTTACCACGGACTTTGAATTCTAGCGACTTTAGTTACCTACCTAGATATTATCTTATACCTTTACATGAGCAATTCTTGTATATTTATTTATTTCTGCGATTTCGGAAACGGCTCTATAGATTTTGCTGAAATTTAGTAAATGGGGGTTTTCGGGGGTAAACAATCGAACTAGATTAGTCTTATGTTTGGGAAAACGCGTGTTTTTGAGTTTTCATGCGTTTTTCTTTCGACGCAGAATATGGTCGCTAATTTTTGAAGTCGCATGGTACTGACAAAACATATCTTTTTAATTCTAATATCATTGGTGATATCTATATGACAATCTTAATGTTAACAAAATATATTTTTTTGTTTATTTGTACACTAGCTGATGCCCACGACTTCGTACGCGTGGACTTTATGACTCTGGCGTATTTATATATTCCGCCGCATCATGTGTTCCAGATCTTCAATTTGTATACCTCAACAGAAAATGCTCATCAGGTTGAACAGCTTTTGCTAAGGTGTAATTTTTATATTTCTTATAGTTTAGCTGGACCATTATGGTTCTGCATCAGGTGTTCCAGATCTTCAATTTTTATAGATCAACAGAAATTGCTTATCAAGCTGAACAGCTTTTGTCATGGCGTCATTTTTATATTCCTTATAGTTTAGTTGGACTATTATGGTTCTGCATCAGAGGGCCTATCCAAAGAAACATTGGCAAATCTTCGTTATCGCTTCGCTTTCGAAACATGTATGGGATTGACATAAGGTTTCGTTAACAATCAAATTTTAAAACGTCAAATCCATACATGTTTCAAAAGTGAAGCGATAACGAAAATTTGCAAATGATACTTTGGCTAGTGTTCAATTTTCCAAAATCAGTTATTCTCTAAACCAGCGATTCCCGAATTCTTTTTGCTACGGAACCCTTTTTGGTTCACTGTTTATAGGCGGAACCATAGCTCAAGTAAGAAGTAAACTAACTGTAGTATTTTTTTTTACGTGAAATCACACCGAACTGAGGCTTTTTGGCTTGGTGTTCGCATCTTGTAAGTATAGTTTGACTTTAAAGTTAGAACAAAAAGATATTTACTTAACTCTTGAATTTTCGCGGAACCCCTGAGAGCCGCTTATGGAACCCCAGGCTTCCGCCAAACAACATCGCTGCTCTAAACTATGCCCAGGCTTAACAGCTATATAGTAGTAGCAGCTCAGACAAGATTCGAATCCGCATCCATGGGATTCTGGCCCAATGCATTAACCAATTATAATACCAAGTCGCTAGTGGTTCACATTGATGAGATAACGCTGGCTTACAGCGGAAACGTAAAAAGTACTAGAAAATTTCGCCGCTCCCACTAGCCGAGTCGCTAGTAGCATAATTGGTTAGTGCATTGGGCTGGAATCCCAAGGGTGAGTCGATTTTTTCTAGTATTTTTTCAATTTATATTAATTCTCTTAGTCATTAATAATTATTGTACATTATTGTGATTGAACTGTGATATATTTGACATTATTATTGTTATCAAAATAACTTTTTAGTGTCACACCTTTGGCGTTAATAAATCACAAATTATTGAATTGATTTCCTGAAGTTTTATTTCCTTAATAAATTTAAAACACGACTGCCCTGCCAAAAACGAACTAAAAAGATAATTAAATAACAAGTGTCATGCAGTCAGGGGACCGTTTTGTGGAACAATTTTGAATCAAAGAGGTCCCCCGACTGCAATGGCACTTGGTATTTAATTAACTTTTTAGTTCATTTTTGGCAGGGCAGTCGTGTTTTTACAGTTTTTCAAATTTATTTAATTTAATTTCACACAGGCAAATGATATAGTTTTAGAATGTGCGCCTTTCATTTGATGCCCATATTGTAATAATTGAAGAAAAATATTTTTTTTTTCACATTTAAAAGTGGCGTCGTACAGTCGTCATATTGACTTTAAAAAAATATAGCCAGTGTCACTCGGAATGGTGTAAGACTGTAAGGATTCTAACGATACCCCATGCATCTAAATCCCTTAAGCCATTTAGAAGTTATGGCGGAATAAAGAAACTCACATACCTACAAACATACATGAACCCTGAACACATTATTATACACTGCTTTTTTGGGCAGTCGTGTTAAAACCTAAAAGTAATGTGCACATTACTTCTCTCTCAGTCTCAGTAAACTTCAATACAATGTCCGCAAAAATAATACTTCATGGTCACCCTAGCTTATTTACATACTAATTTTAACCTCGAATTACATCGTAAATACTGCAATGATTGGTTTCAGATAAAGCTAGATCCTCAGTGACGGAAATTCTTTTTAATATTAATTGCTTTACAACATGCGTGAGGCAAAATTCACGTAACGTGACAGTTTTAAGTATGGGCCAGACAGTGTGACGGGTCGAAATATTGTTTTCGCTTTTTCTATTGATGTGTCGTTTTACGAACGAATTTCAAGTATTATATGCTGTCACTTATCAAACGTGACGCTGCTAGACTGCTTTATTTGGCTCCAAACGGTTTAGTTGTCGATATTTTGTCAAATGAAAACTGGCACAGAGGGTTCCGTATGTGCCATGTTTAAACAACGATTTTATGAGACCTGTTCTGTTTTGTATGATGTTCGAGTGTTAAATCTTATTTATTTTTGCGTCACTGAGCATCTATGGAGTAAAACTGGACTTTCGTTTGCTAGTTTTTGTTATTTCCAGCATACATAATCTTCAGCGTCATCTCGTCTGTGCCATGTTCAAACGTCAATCATTCATAAACGCTTGCGTCACGTTTGTTCTGAATACCAAAATAAGCAATTGTTTATCCGTCACTGAAGGTTTTTATAGCTCACAAGCCAGAAGGAGTAAGGCACATACGAGATGACGATCATAACTATTCGATGTCTAGAATAGTCCAAACACAGGATATAGAACTAGTCATGTCTCTTCGGAGTGACATCAAACGAAATGGGATTCATTTCACTATCTAGACAACAAAGACCAAAGAAATCGCCGATAAATTCTGTTTTTTCTGTTCAGCGTAAAAAAATTACACACATTCTGAATTTTTTAAAGTACCTAAAAATTGCATTTTTTTACACAAAACCGAAGAAAAACTTAAACTAAACATTTAGTGGGTTCTTTGTTTTTTGTTGACCATACACAATCAATGGAAATTCATTCATGTTGAGAAAAAATAAAAATTTATGATAACTTTTTAGTACCTATTTATTCTTTCTTCAAAACGAACTCTAAATTAACAAACCAACAACAGTTACTATTCCCATAGCCGCGGCAAGTCTGTTTTCTTTGCAGCGGTTCCCAAATGGTGTTCCGCGGAACCACTGCAAGCTAAAAAGCCTCAGTATGGTGTGATTTCACGTAAAAAAAAACAATGTTACAGTTAGTTTACTACTTACTTGAGCTAGGGTTCCACCCAAAAACGGTGAACCAAAAAGGGTTCCGTAGCCAAAAGAATAAAATTCGGGAACCGCTGCTCTATTCTTTTGTTGCCGTTCGACACAAAAGCTCGCCAGCAACAACGGAGAATGGGCATTTTGATTCGTTTGGAGACCGCTGGAGACGTGTCCACGAAAATGGCCGACAAAGTTATTGAGTTTAGAATTGCAAACTTTATGTACAATCTATTTTGTAAATTAAGTAAATAATATAAATGTATGTAGTCATATACGTGATTTTTGTCGAACTTGTGATTTTTTTAGAAGTACCTATTTTTATTTTTAATCTATCGTCATTTCAGTACCCTTAGCACGAAACTCTATCGAGAAAAAAAACGCGCGTAAAGTTAGTCGATAGCTAAATAGGGAATATGAATAGCAAAATGATTTTTTCCATAGATAGGTAACTACTCTATCAAGTACTTTTACGCGGGTTTTTTCTCGATAGATATTCGTTCTAAGGATACAGTACCCTTAGCACGAACAGCTATCGAAAAAAAAACGCGCGTAAAAACATTCGTTAGAGCAATTTTGTATGGGTAAAATGTACAGCGCCATCTATCGCTGTAAAGCGAAATTGAGTTTTTTATAGATAATACTCTATCGAGTAGTTTTAAGGTGCGTCCTAATATGTTCTTTTGATCGCACCGTACCTCCATTCCGTACCAGCGTTCCGATCAAATAAGTCTGGACGCTACTTTTGCCCGTTCCGTACCTCCGTTCCGTACCACCGTTCCGATCAAACCGCCGAACGTCGCCGCGATCACGTCCAGACTAGCGCCGTACCGTACCTCCGTTCCGTATCAACGTTCCGATCCAATAGTACAGCAGCCCGTAGTAAATTTAAATTACGAAAAAGGTTACCGTTTGCCGTTGTGATATAGTTATTTATTACAAAATTATAGATACTTTAACAGATCGCAACCCGCCGCAACCTATATTTGTATATCTCCAAAAATGATTATTTTTTATTTTTCGAGGTTAATCACATGGTTTAGCTATTGTCGTGTTCTACAGCGCTATGTTTGATTGCCACTGATAATATTAAGACTGAAAAGTAGCCATACACAGATTTAAGACCAGATAAAGTCCATCCATTTCATCTGGTCTTAAATCTGTGTATGGCTACTTTTCACAGTCTAACTATTATCAGTGGCAATCAAACATAGCGCTGTAGAACACGACAATAGCTAAACCATGTGATTAACCTCGAAAAATAAAAAATCTCATTTTTGGAGATATACAAATATAGGTTACGGCGAGTTGCGATCTGTAAAACTTGGGTTAAAGTATCTATAATTTCATAATAAATAACTATATCACAACGGCAAACGGTACCTAACCTTTTTCGTAATTTAAATGTACTACGGGCTACTGTACTACAACCTCCGAACGTCGGCGTCGCCGCGATCACGTCCAGACTAGCGCCGTACCGTTGTTCCTCCGTTCCGTTTTTCCTTTGAACGGGGCGAAAAAACCGACTCGCGATGGATCGGAGCGTACCTGTCGGCGATCGAGACGGCGTACCTCCGCACCGTTCCGAACATGCGTCCAGACTAGCGTTCTTTGTTCGCGACGCTCAAGAGCGAGAGATACGGGTACGGGCAAAAGAGCGAGAGATTCGAGGTGGATCGGGGCGTACCTGTTCGGCGAACGGAACGGCGTACCTCCGCACCGTTCCGAACATGCGTCCAGACTAGCGTTCTTTGATCGCGACGCCCCGATCGGAACGGAGGTAAGGTACGGGCAAAAGAACATATCTGGACGCACCTTTACGAGCGTTATTTTTTTCGATAGCTGAGGGCCTAGTGCGAGTTGATGTTTTCGCTTTTCACTATCGAAAACTATCGGATATGCTGCTCATACATAGTCAATGCGAGTGAAAGAGACAAAACGATAGATTTCGATAGCGAAAAGTGAAATCATCAACTCGCACCAGGCTCACTGTTCGTGCTAAGGGTACAGAATTGCCCCCACATATCTCTGCAACTGATGTTTTTTCAAACCCTAAGCGGTTTCATGTTTAGCGCTAATCTAAAACCGGCAGAATGTGAGCCTTTTGGGCGTCCTTTCTCGCTTTTGTTCGTTGTTTTTGCGTGCCATCCCTCATCTATTGTTCGGAAGCACACGGTACGAAAATATTCAGCCAAATCTGTTTTTACTATCAGCTTTGATTGTGAAAACAAACCTTATTTTTCGGAGTAGATACATAGTGAAAAGCTTTGAACAAATAGTTCGTTCGGTTATTATACTAATAGGTATTATAAATGTGGAAGTTTGTGAGTTTGGATGTTTGTTACTCAATCACGCAATAACGGCTGAACAGAGTTGGATGAATGGCAATACAAAATACAGTTACCCCTAGCACGTACAGCTATCGAAAAAAATTACGCGTATAAAAATATTCAATAGAATAATTTTGTATAGGAAAGAACCGCCGAAAAGCGAAATGAAATTTTCCATAAATAAACTTTATCGAGTACTTTTGCGTGCGTTTTTTTTTCGATAGATGTTCGTCCTAAGGGTACAAATGGTTTATAGCCTGGATTAAAACGTAGGATACTAATCTTTTGATCCCGGTCAAAGGTTCCCTAGGGGTTTTCTGAATGTCTACGCAGATGAAGTCTCGGGCGGAAGCTAGTAGTATAAGGACGGGTTTACGGGTTCGGCCAAGTAGATAGATAATTTCATAGATAAACCCATTTTCAATTTATTTTTATATAGTTTTTATATTATTTATTTCTTAACACCAACAAGATTGAAACCAACACAAAGTGATAAAAGTTGTTGCATATATACTAGGTAAGCTAAGTACAATCTTAATCAAAGATGTTACACAATTTCATACACGAACGCCGACGTTAATAAATTGAGAATGTACACTTTAAAGATATCTAATTCATTTTAAATAGTTGGTAGGTACATATAATGATAAAAGAAACAAATTAAATTAATTTACGAATTCAAATAATTAATGATGGTTAAGAATAATAAGGATAGTATTGAATGTCACGCAAACCAAAGAATCAGATTTTTGTGTGAAAACCAATAATAAAAATAAAATAAAATTATCCGTATTAGATTAAATAAAATTCAATTAAATTTATTACCAATATCAAAATAAAGTTTGACATTCTTCTTAAGTTTAAGTAATGAGTCCGAAAAAACAAAAATATTAACGGAGAGACTAGACGGTTTATTGTTTAAAGCTAGGGTTTCCTAGAATAGCGGTGCCGTTATATTACGGCCGTAATATAGCGGCGTTGAACGTTGTATATGTGAACAATACGGCACCGCGCCGGCGTTCTACGCGGCTAAATTACGGCCGTAATATGACGGCACCGTCGTCCTAGGAAACCCTAGCTTGACAGTTAACTGAATAGAAATTTCATGCCGCGCGAGAAAGTTATGCAAGACATTTATATGTAATCATCAACCTATTCAGTGAAATAAATCTAAATTATAAGATATCTTGAACTTTCTGGAACTTGTGGTGATGGCAAAAAATACTGCTCAACAGAAAATAGGAGCCACTATACCGGGTGTCCCAAAACTTTGCCACACGGAGGGAAAGTACCTTAAATATTGAAGATAGGAAATTTTACTGAAAGAAGACTTCATTTTATTTTAAAAATTAATGTGAACTGTATTCAAAGATTTTCGAAAAATCGCATGCCTTAACCAGGAATCGAACCTACCAAATTATAAAAAAAAACAATCTTTTATTTTTACGATACCGATCGAGAGGGTTACTCGTTAGAATTATTTTTTGTTAAGTAATACATCATCTTAAACAAAAGGAAAACCATGAAATTTTACATTTAACATTTAATGATTACGTATTGTATCAATTTGTATAGGAAATAATGCGATTTAAAAAAAATCATTGAATGCAGTTCGCATTAATTTTTAAAATAAAATTAATTCTTCTTTCAGTAAAATTTCCTATCTTCAATATTTAAGATACTTTCCCTCTATGTGGCAAAGTTTTGGGACACCCGGTATATGGTTTTTCTATACAACGAACTAATTTCTAAAAGGGTTTTTTAAAATATAAATTCAATATGATTTTATTTTAATTTGATATTGTTCAAAAGTAATAGTCAACTTTCGGAGTTTACTGACGATTTTCTGTTAATCTTCTATTTGCGGTGTGTCAGTTAGAATAGAAATACAGTCAAAACCGTTTACGACGACATCGAAGGGACCACTCATATTTGGTCGTAAAAACCAATTGTCGTATCAACCGACGATATTTGAATGTGTAGGTACAGTCAACGGTACGATGGGCTACCACAACAGGGTAATCACTTTCTATCAAGTCTTAAATGTGAAGATTGGTTTTAATCTGACTGAAGAGAAGAGATGAGAAAGAAAGCGGGCTTTGATTTTACTGCATGCACGTGTATTTTGTTTCTAAGAATTAGAAACGACCCTAAACTCATTAGGTTTTTTTTACTTTTGCGACCTTAATGGCCATTGACCATTATACTGTGCCAGATTGCATATTTTTACCTATTCAAATGGTTAACAATGCAGCTGGTCGTATTATCAGCTAAAATTCTCCGAAGATAATGGTTAAATGCAGTCGCCTTATGAGGTATGTCGTATTGTGCAATGACATATAAAGCAGTGTTTTTTATAAGGCGATTATATAGCATTCAGCCGGGACCTATAATTTTGGTAATCATAACCGATATGCTCTATAAAACGATGTCGTCACAAACGGTTTGGACTGTAAGTTGTAGTTTCATGCAAAAATTTATTTATTTTATTATTTTTAGACATGCTCCTACGAATTTTAAATTCATTTATTTCGGGTGTCAAAGACCCATTACATCAAATTACATCAAATACAATAAGATAAATACAATAAAAATAATTAAAAGTAGTCACATTAATTAATAAGTATAAAATTAAAAAAATAATTCCTAAATAACAAATCATTCATTAATTAATTACTAATAAAATTATATTGATTTCGGACGACTCTGTTACTGTGTATATGTGCAATGTGTAGGTTACAGCAGTGGTTGATATACGAGCAGTCGAGCCTTGCCGCGAGCACGGCCAGCATGCTGTTGGTGCTCCCCCGCACTCGGCGCACTAGCGAGCCAGCGCGCTTACGCATTACGGTGTAGAAACAGTCCACCCTCGCTTCCGCGAACATTGTAGATGCACTGCAAGAGCGGGGGAGCCCCAACAACATCCTGAACGAGTCATTAAACTGGACTCGAAGGGCGCTATACGATTTAAGCGTGTAGTCGCTCCACAGGCTGCAGGTGTAGAAAGAGGCACAATAAGCTCTAAAAAGAGTCAACTTTACCTCTCTCGAACACCGAGCAAACCTGCGGATCAACATGTTCACTCTGACCGACAGCGCCCTTCGTTCCCTCTCAATGTCTGCATCGTCCTTCAGGGTTGGCGTGACTAGGTGACCAAGATATTTAAATTTCTCTACTCTTTCCAACGGAGTTCCATTTAGGAATAGCGGAGGCATATTTGTCACTTTTCTTGTGCCACCTTGAAAGACCATACATTGACTCTTTTTACAATTATATGAAAGCCCATGATCGACTGCATATTAAAGTTGTAATGTCTATTTTGTATTCTTTTTCCATACAAAATTTGAACCCCATTTTCACCCCTTTAGCGGTTAAATCATGTCCACCGTGTTGAACCTCAAAATAAATGTCATTTTCGGAATCACCATCCCATAAAACCCCAAAAACGACATCCATTATCGATTTTTATGTTTACTTACCACATTTACCCCCTACGGGATTGATTTTCAAAATCACAAAATATATGTTTGCATATTTATTTTTAGACGTGCTCCTATGAATTGTAAATTTGTAATGTCTATTTTATATTCTTTTTCCATACAAAATTTGAACCCCATTTTCACCCCTTTAGAAGTTAAATCATGTCCACCGTATTGGAGATCAAAATAAATGTTATTTTCGCAATCATCATCCTAGAAAACCCCAATAATATCGAATGTTTTTACGCGCGTTATTTTTGACGATAGCTGTCCGTGCTAAGGTTACAGTACCCTTAGCACGAACAGCTATCGAAAAAAATTACGCGCGTAAAAGTACTCGATGGTGAATGTTTAATTTCGCTTTACGGCAATAGATGGCGCGGTACAAATTTTCCATACAAAATTACTCTATTGAATGGTTTTACCGTGCGTTATTTTTTTCGATAGCGGTTCGTGCTAAGGGTACTGACTTTATAACGCTGACCTATGACCTTATAATGTTTAAGTCGGTCAATAATATACTCACAGTTTGCAAAAAATTAAGAGATGTTTTTTATACAATAATCAAATGTTATGTTACAAAATACTGTTTTCAGTAATAACCAATGTTTATAGCACGTTGTACCGTCATAAATCATTAATTAAATACAACAACCCCAATTATCGTCGATTCGCCTTCCAAAAACAGTTTTTTCCGAGAAAATCGTCGGTGAAACCATTACGGAAACGAATAATGCCTTCATGTGGTCCCGGCCTAAAGAACTGACAGAGTTTTTATGAATGTGCACTCGAGCACTTTAGATATAGCGACGACATTCAATTGTATGTTACGGCGTTTACGACCTTTTGTCGTGTTCCATTTTCGTTTTAAAAGTTTTGGTTAGCGCTTCAATCGCTGTCAGGGCGTGCGGCAGAAGTGAGCGTTCGGGATGGTAAGCGCTCGAGCGCTGGAAGGCGGGCGGCGCGGATCGATGGGCGGCTGCGCGCGCATCTCGTGACGTCATCGTCGCCGGGCGGGCCGCTCGAACGCTTTTCAAATGTGCTAAAGATCATGATAAAATAAGTAAAATGGTTGATCAATAAACTGTACTTCAAGAACATTAGGCACTTACATGTAGGTATAATAATAATGCAGAAAAACATTGCAAAGACGACTGTTTTAAAGAAAAAGTAGGTACCTACCTACCTACAACTATATCAATGAGAACAGCTGTTCAGAGATAGGTAGTATTACTTAAATAATTGGTTGCTTGAAATCCATTGAAATCAAATAGTTTGTCAATAATATATTTTCAAGGTTCGCAAAAACATGTGTTTTGTCGTCTCGTAATGCGATATACATAATGAATAACAAGTAAGTTTGATAAGTTGTATTTTTAAAATATATTTCTAAAAGAAGTATTATCCTTATCCAAGCAAATATTATAAATCCGGAAGTAAGTTTGTTTGTTTATTTGTTTGTTTGTTACGCCTTTACGTCTTAACTACTCAACTGATCATCATGAAATTTTGCATAGGTACACGTTGTCAGAGGTGTACCTCTTTTGAAGGACATAGGACCTTTCAGAGGTGTACCTCTCTTGAAGGACATAGGACCTTTCATCTCGAAAATAAGTACGGTACCCGAAACACGAGCAGCTATCTAATTCGTATAGGAAATGTGTACAGCGCCATCCAACGCCGAAAAGCGAAATGAAATTTCTCAAAGACTATCGAGTACTTTTACGCGCGTTTTTTTCTGTTCATACATACATACACGCCTGTTTCCCATGGGGGTAGGCAGAGACATGGATCGCCACCTGCTACGATCCTTGCACACTTCTTTCGCTTCATTTACATCCATTAATCTTTTTATATGCCACCGTTAAAGTGCGGAAATTCGTTAATCTGCAGAATAACTGGTCGAGTTAGTTAAAGTGCGGATTTTTTCTTAAAATTGATGATTTCCGCACTTTAACTAGTTAATCTGCAGATTAACGACCAAGGATCAGTTAAAGTACGGAAACAGGTTCTATTGAGTAATAACATAAAAGGGGGTAGACACAAAAGCGGGGGGACGGGGGGGCGTACGCCCATGGAAAAAGTCTCAAAGCGTTCATTAGGTTAGGTTAGTATCACAGATCACTAAAATACTGGTTAGTATTGCGAGAGAGAGAGAGAGATCCTCTTTGATCAAAAATTGTTCCATGGTAAGGTCCCCCCACTGCAATGACACTTGTTGTTTAACTTTTTAGTTCGTTTTGGCAGGGCAGTCGTGTTTTTATTATTTTTTTAATTTATTTATTTTTTTGTTCACACATTTTAGTGGCATATTATATAGTTTTGGAATGTGCTCATCAAGGCCTTTCATTTGATGCCCATATTGTAATAATAGAAGAAAAAAATTTTTTCACATTTGAAAATGGCGTCGTACAGTCGCCATATTAACTTTTTCTAAAAAAAATATAGCCAGTGTCACTCGGGATGTTGTAAGGATTCTAACGATACCCCATTTATCCAAATCAGTTGAGGCATTTAGAAGTTATGGTGGAATAAAGAAACTCACATACCCACAAACATACATGAACCCTGAACACATAACACTCTTTTTGCTTTGGGCAGTCGTGTAAAAACGCGCGAGCCGAGCGAGCGTGCCGCGGGAGCGGCCGGCGAAGCGCCAGAAACGAAGTTTTTGTGAAATAAACTTTCAATGTAGGTCTTTTACTTCAATTTCTTGAAGCCTTGGCTATTTCACTCACTGTATTCCGCACTTTAACGGTGTAGCATCCGTTAATCTGCAGATTAACTAGTTAAAGTGCGAAAGTCGTCTATTTTAAGAAAAAATCCGCACTTTAACTGGTTATACCAGTTAATCTGCAGATTAACGGATTCCGTACTCTAACGGTAACACATACATGCCCTTCGATTTTTGTCACTGCGTACACCAGCTATAGATGTTCGTGCCGAGGGATAGAGAATAACTAACCACGCGAACGAAGTCGCGGGCGATCGCTAGTTATGTAATAAAATTTGAGTTTGGGACTAGGTAAAGTATTAAGCAGTGCTTTTTGGGATTACAGATACAATACGAGTAACACTTTAAGTGCAAAAATAAGTTTTTAGGACTTATAAGTACCTATGTACCTCTATTTATAGGTATGGTGTAAAGATGACTTTGCTGAAAGCCATTTGCCCCTCCCACATTTGAACCCGGAAATGCCCGAACTTTGGCGCATTAGTTGTAGGGTTTACTTTCACTAGGGTTTTCAAGTTGAAGTCAGTTATCCCCCAGCCTATGCCCAAAGCACGAACAACTATCGTGAAAATAACGCGCGTAACAGAAATCTATAGTGTAATTTTGTATGGTAAATTTGTACAGTGTCATCTACCGCCGAAAAGCAAAATTAAATATCTCAAAAAAATACTCTATCGTGTAATTTTACGCGCATTGCTTTTCTCGACTGCTGTTCGTGCTCAGGGTACTGAAAAAGCTGTGGCTTTTTCAGTACCCTGAGCACAAGCACAGCCATTTGCCAATCAAATATACAGTGGCGGTCACATAATTAAAGACACCAATTTTTCATACAAACGAGGTAACTTGAAGCCTTGGTTCTCCGCCAAGGATTGACTTAGCTGTGATCTGTACCCTTAGCACGAACAGCTATCGAAAAAAATAACGCGCGTAAAATCATTCGATAGTGCAATTTTGTATTGGAAATTTGTACAACGCCATCTATCGCCGAATAGCGAAATCAAAATTTCCATAGATAATTCTCTATCGAGTAATTTTACGCGCGTTTTTTTTCTCGATAGCTGTTCGTGCTAAGGGTACTGTACCCTTAGCACGAACAGCTATCGAAAAAATAACACGCGTTAAATCATTGGATACTGCAATTTTGTAGGGAAAATTTGTACAGCGCCATCTACCGCCGAATAGCGAAATTAAAATTTTCCATAGAGAATTCTCTATCGAGTAATTTTACGTGCGTTATTTTTCTCGATAGCTGTTCGTGCTAAGGGTACAGTGCCCTTAGCACGAACAGCTATCGAAAAAAATAACGCGCATAAAATCTTTCGATAGTGCAATTTTGTATGGGAAATTTGTACAACGCCATCTACCGCCGAATAGCGAAATTAAAATTTCCAATGATAATTCTCTATCGAGTAATTTTACGCGCGTTATTTTTCTCGATAGCTGTTCGTGCTACGGGTACTGATCACATCACAGCTAGATCAATCCCTGGCGGAGAACCAAGACTTCAAAGTTACCTCGTTTTTATGAAAATCGACTGGTAATGTGACGGCCACTGTAGATTTCATGAGCTAAAAGGAGATAACTCTAGAAAACAGGAGATAATTAACTATCTTTGAACAAACAGCTTGACAACATGTTTCTGCCATTGCGAAAGCTGATGTTTTAACCAACGCATACATACAAATCAAATATACATATCTACTTACACGATTACATTATCTTACAAATTACAGTAAAGCAATGCGACAAAATAATCTTATCGAATACCTAATATCATATTATACTATGACAAATTATCAATTCCTCATAACGTGCGTCAAACTGTCTTTACCTGCGTCAGAGTTGCTTTAGTCTTTCTCTTATCTTACTCTAAATAACATAGTCAAGAAACTTGTTTTACCCAAGGGCTTTCATCTAAAGCTAGGGTTTCCTAGGATGACGGTGCCGTCATATTACGGCCTTAATTTAGCGGCGTAGAACGTTGTCTATGTAAACAATATGGCGCGGTTTCTGACGTTACGGTGTCGTCATATTGTTTGCATTGAAAACATTCAACGCCGCTATATTACGCCCGTATTATGACGGCACCGCTATCCTAGGAAACCCTAGCTTTTCAGTACCCTTAGCACGAACAGCTATCGAGAAAAATAACGCGCGTAAAATTACTCGATAGAGAATGGAAAATTTAATTTCGCTATTCGGCGATAGATGGCGCTGTACTAATTTTTCATACAAAATTGCACTATCGAGTAATTTTACGCGCGTTATTTTTCTCGATAGCTGTTCGTGCTAAGGGTACAGACCCCTAGCACTAGCACCTATCAAGAAAGAAAAAACGCGTGCAAAAGTACTTGATACAGTTGTTATCTATGAAAAATCTCATTCGTCTTTTCGGCGGTAGATGGCGCTGTACTTTCCCATACAATATTAGTCCGAATGTTTTTACGCGCGTAATTTTTTTTATATAGCTATTCATGCTAAGGACACTGAGAGCCTACTCAAATAGCCATTATAGTAAAATTAACGCTAGTAGAATAGAATGACAATGTAGGTATAGGATTTACAGGGATAACCTTGATCGAAGATTGACAGGAACTAAGCGTTAGCTTATGTCATTCCCATTCATTCTAATTCTATTCTACTAGCGTTCTTTTTAGTAGAATGGACATTTGAGTAGGGGGGATGGATCCCTAAAACGAACATCTATCAAGAAAAAAAAACGCGCGTAAAAGTACTCGATAGAGATGTACTGTGTATGGACTAATAAACTCCCTTAAAAAGAGAAGAGAATGACGTTATATTTTTTTGTATAGGATTTTTTTTAACATGTGTGGTATCCAATTAAAAGGCTTTCCGAGCCAATTACGCCTTCATGTCTTAACTACTGCACCGGTCATCATGAAATTTTACATACACGTTGTCAGGGATACAGAGAAGGCCATAGGGTTATATATAGGTACCGTTCATGCAGAAAAAATGATTTGTTCCCGAGGGATAACAAAAAAACTTTCCATGATGCAGATGAAGTCGCGGGCGGCTGCCCGAGCTTTAGAATCGGCTCGGAAAGCCCTTTCATTATTGGATACCATGCACAACAGGTTATAGAACAAAAATCCCATAAAAAAAATGTCGTCACTACTACGTGTAAGCCTCGATTACATACGCCAATTTAGCTTCCTAGCTAGGAACCAATTTCGGGTTGCCACCCGTATAAATAAGTTCAATTTTAACAGTAAATTTGCACAAATAACGGAAAAGTCAACATTTTTTATGATTTTTTATTTTCTATTCTCATCTACAATCTTAAACAATGTTTACTTTTCCGTTATAGTGTTAATTCAATTTTAAAATCGATGTTATTGTACAATATTTTATTATATATTACGGGTGGCAACTAGGGCTGCCACCTTTCGACAAGAGCAGACCCGGAGATTTTCGAAAAATCGTTATTTTTTTACCATTCATAGAAAAAAAAATTGCCACGCAGAGCGATTTTTGGTCAGTTTCATCCACAAATCTAGTAATGTTGCCTGCCTATAGTAAAAAAAAACTGCCACGCTGAGCGATTTGTGATCAGTTCCATTCACTAAACTTGTAATCTTGCCTGTTAATAGTAGAAAACGGCCGCGCAGCGCGACTTTTTGTCAGTTCTAACCACTAACTCTGTAATTTTGCCTGTTATTAGCAAAAAACGGCCGCGCAGCGCAATTTTTGGTCAGTTCCATCCACTAATCTTGTAATCTTGCCTGTTAACAGTAAAAAACGCCCACGTAGCGCGATTTTTGTTCAGTTTCATCCACAAAACTTGTAATCTTGCTTATCTTGCCTGTTAATCGCAAAAAACGGCCGCGCAGCGCGATTTTTGGTTAGTTCTAACCACTAACTTTGTAATCTTGCCTGATAACAACAAAAAACGGCCGCACAGCGCTATTTTTGATCAGTTTCATCCACTAATCTTGTAATCTTGCCTGTCAAAATAAAAAACGGCCGCGCAGCGCGATTTTTGATCAGTTCCAACCACTAACCTTGCATTCTTGCCTGTTGACAGTAAAAAACGGCCGCGCAGCGCGATTTTTGGTCATTTACAACCACTAACCTCGTAATCTTGCCTGTTAACATTAAAAAATGGCCGCGCAGCGCCGATTTTTGGTTAGTTTTTCCCTCATATCTAGTAATAATGCCTGCCATAGTAAAAAAAACGGACGCGCAGCGCAATTTTTGTCCTGTCAGATGGTAACACTAGGTACGGTTGACTTTCGCTCGCGCCACCCGGAGACTTCGATGTTAAACCCGTAGCCCGGACATCCACTACTCAAACCCGTAGACTCCGGGTCAAACCCGGAGAGGTGGCAGTCCTAGTGGCAACCCGAAATTGGTTCCTAGCTAGGATGCTAAATCGGCGTATGTAATCGAAGCTTAATAAACAATGTTTATCATCCACAGTTTTTAAAATAAGTTCAAATACTGCGGATGACAAATGAATCAATTCATATTTTTTTACTAAAATGTTGATAAAAACAACCAACAAACTTAGGTACTACTTTAGTTACTTTAGCTATTTTCAAACTATATCCATACATTTAATTTGAAAACAACCAAATTCAATATTTAAACATACCTAATAACATAGACAACGAAAATATCAAAATGTATGAAACCAAGTTACTGTTCAAGTTACTTGGTCCAAGTATACTTGGATCGTGTCATGCCAACGTGTATCAAAGTATACTTTGATTTTGATCAAAGCTACTTTGTCCTATTTATTTGGTCCAAGTACATATATACTCTGATCATATGTTAAAGCGCGCGGCTGTAAATGTCGCTCGTTTATTTATTACTAGAGACCGCCCGCGACTTTGTCTAACTCTACGACCTACGTGGTCAGTTTTTTACCTCGCCTCGGGAACTGTACTTTTTCCGGGATAAAAGGTACCCTCTGTACCCCTGACAACGTGTATGCAATTTTTTATGATGATCCGTTGAGTAGTTAAGACGTGAATGAAGGCGTAACAAACAAACAAACAGACTTTTGCATTTAGGATATACTAGTGACCGCCCGCGACTTCGTCTGCGTGGAAAGTGTTTTCGCTATGTATGCCTCGAGAATAGTACTTTTACTCTGGATAGCCTTCGCCCGCGAAATCGTCCGCCTGGACACGGTAGAAAAATTTCTTTAGCGTGGCGTAGACAATAGAAAAATCCCCAGGTAGGTATCCCTGCCCGGGATTTAACAATAAGCAATCACAAACTGGTTGTCACAGTAGCGTCGTGTATGAACCGCCACTGAAATACTAGTGCTGTGACTATTTCGAAACTCATTGGTGATTAGAGTTTGTAACCAGCTTTATTTTCAGTCGCGCCGTGTAAGATGGGGCTAAAGCGACCAGTTTAAATGATCTCCTTAGTGTGTGAAATATAGTACTACGGATAGTTCAAGCTGTTTCCCAGGTTCTACCCACCCGAATTAGATGAAACATAGCTTAAGTTATAAGTTGGACCCTATGCTACCAAATTGTGAAAATCCCATGAAAATCTTTTCAGTGGTTTTTTAGTTATTTGCGCACAACCATTTAGAATCTTCTGTTTTATTATATACTTAATGTATAGATTCTGTGGTTAATTTCCCTAATAAACGCATTCAGTGTTAACATTATTACTTACTTAAATATTTTCATTATGATTACTTATCATGAACGTAAGTGATTAGGTATATCGGTTTAATAGGTAATGTTAATTGATTGATATCAGGTAAAGGTGCCACTATTGAAAGACGTCAATGTCACATTGTGTAAACGTAGGTACGACCATGAAAATATTTTTATGCGTACGACCTAATTTCACATACGTTTTTTAATATTTTTTAATCATAAGCACATAGGCACCAATGATACATCAAGATACAGTTTTTTTTAGGTAGGTAGGTATTGTTTTAATTTAGCATCGTTCTTACGTTCAACGGTACTGCCATCTGCTCTCGTGAGTCTCGTCAATTAGGTATAATGACTGTGATTGAAATGTAGATCAGAAAGTACAATAATGGATCGTTCGCAGATAATAAAACTGTTAAATACCGTACTATTGTTTAGTCTGCGTATTGTCTGCGCTATTTCAGTTGAACCGTTCTGTGAAAAATAAGGTTTGGGGTACATGAGACCCATAAGACGTTAGTTGTTGTCAAGGAAGCTTTTTTGTAGGTAAAAAAATACGTTAAATAAAATCAAACGGTTGTTAAGCATATTTTCATATAATAATAATAATTTACTAGAAAAAACATTGACTCGCTACCAGGGTGTCGATTCTGCAAATGTTATCGTCATAATCGTGTTTGAATTGTGTTTGAATTATCATGTTTTTTCACACTGTTCCTGTTTCATAAAACATGACGTTAACACTAGCAGAATCGACACCCAGGATGATCACCAGCCCCGGTCTATCGGCTAAAACATTGAAGTTCGTGTTTGACAGATATATGTTTGACTTTGCTACTTCTTTTGGCACTGGCACAGTTAAAACTTACCGAAGAAAAGAAGCAATCCATCAAGCTTACCTGAACTTCAGTGGGTCATTCTGGTGGCGATGGAGACGGGTGAGTCATTTTTTTCTAAATAAATAATAGATAGCGCATGTTAACCAGATAAGTAGTAGGTACCTAAGTACTGGTCCTGTATCTAGTGGTAGTAGGAGTAATAGCTTAAAGTTCAACGTCCGCGGGGATAGTAAGTTATTAGCTGGCAAATCCCTCCAGTCGTACCTACTTTGCATCCAAATTACATGACCCACTCGAACTTCAGTTGACGACAGTTAGCCTATTTATAAAGGTGCCAAAATAATAACACGAAAGCATGCTAGGTACACGGTGCATGGCACGAGCAACGAGCAGCACCGAGTCGGTGAACGATTCCCTTTACATTAAACGTACAAATTATAAAGGTAGGTTTAACATAACTACGACAGAACATAGTTGAACATACTACAATTTCTTTCAAAATCGATCGGATAATACAAGGGCTTGTCATTCACTGACGTCGTGCCATGCCAGCGGCTCGCCTGACGCATGCGCGTCTGGCTAACGTCTATCCCATACAGTTATAGATGAGTGTTGGAAGTACGTATCTTCGTAGTCCGTAGAGATCTTTTCAACGGGGCTGCATTACTTTATCGCCAGAATTAACGTTCGAACGGATACTTATCTCATTTTGTCGCATCGCGATAACGCCGACGTCAGTAGATTCAATATTTTGTCAATTATGCGATAGTGGGATTGTTGCTACTTAGATAATATAGATGAAAATTAAATTGCGGAAGAAGAATGCCGGGCGATATTGCTGATGGCAAAACGTGCAGTCGGTCGTGTCGGGCAGTGTGTGGCGCGCGTTGTAGTAGCCCGTGTGTAGCCACCAGCTCACCATAGCCAATAGCGACCTCGCGTCATCCGTCAGTCAGAAAAGCGGACTCGAACCGCGCGGTCGCGCGGCGCGTCGGTGCTCGTAGTTTTTTTAGTTTTGACAGTTGGCGGGTTTTTCGTTTTGTTCAACTAGATATTACTTGTGAAAATCATAGATTTTAAGTTAGTGTAATCACTGTTTTTTCTATTTATCTCTAGTGTACGACTAGTCATTGTGAATTTTCCACGTTGCTGCTGGCTGTGCTGTGAATAGTGATTGCACGCCCCTGTGTACTGTCGCCGTGGTTTGAGTGCGAAAGCTTGTGATTTCTCATTGGGATATTGTTTTGTGGACGTGAGTTTTGCTGCTAGGAACGACAAAGGTATGAAACATTGATTTACTAGGTAGGTACTAAAGCGATGTGTATTTCTGTGCTGCAACGCTATCGAGGGCAACAAGCAAAGCAACTTTATGGTTCTGCAAACAGGTTCCAAATATAGTTAAATTGTCTGTTTCGTGTGGTCGTAGAGGATTTGGAATCGGTAGGTGCACTTATTATATCGAATTTGGTTGTTCATAAAGTGATTTTGGTTGGCCGGGCAGTGATATACCAGACAGCTGCTCTCTGAATGCGTAATGGGTAAAAATAAACACGGCATTCATTATCGGCGCGTAGACAAACCGGCTTGCTCGAACAACGTGGTACTAATTGTGCATATTCTACAGTATACGAGCCCAATATATAATCCCCGTCAATTGGTAATGCGCTGGAACCTTGTCAAATTAACATACGCATCATCATCATCCACAACTAAAAATGACAAAAAACATAAAAAAATGAAAAATAATATAATATATTAATTATTGAATTCTTATTTTCAATAAGAAAGGGTCTAGGTACTTATATGAGAAAATTACAATTGTTTTTCGTTTTTGAGGTTAAAATCATGGCCGCCAGGCGCATTACCAATTGACGCGGATAGTACGCCATAAAACCCCACGAACCATTCGTTATTAACTGTTCAGTAATGAATAATGAATGATATGCAGAAAATTTTAGTTATTTGAAAGGTAGTTTTGATTGTACATACATTATTGCAATATTGAGCTCTATTACTTTGCTTTAAAGACTAAATTTGAATGAGTACTTTTTGACAGCTGACAGTTAAATTTTTATTACTGACTGGGTTCTTGTTCTTGCATTTTTAGGAAAACATTTTTCGTTGTCACACTATTCAAGCACAAAATAAAAAAAACGGGAAATAATAAAATTGTACCTATTTTTTGTAGCCTCATATCACGTCAATACTCAGAGTCAGAGTACTTGCATTGCATCTAAATGACTAGGTATTAAGTAAGACTTCCCTTTCAAATGTCTCCCTATACAGGTTTCTTAATTCACGAGGGGGCCGCATAAGCTGGACAACAATGAAAAATCTATTGTCTTATTTTGCCTGGCTTGACGGGTAAAAAGAGTCATTGTTAAATAATGAAAGTATGATGAATCCCCATTTTTCAAACTAAATAAAGCTTGTAGTTAGTGTAGGTACCAGTGGCGAAGAGAAAATCCATATATGCTGATTCCCATCGGCTTCCCTTTAAGAAGTCTCACCCCACCGACACACTATGCACATCATAACATTTTTGTAGAACGGCTTACTGCACTGGTAGGTACTATTCCAACATAAATGGGTAAAATAAAATAATAAAACATCACATCATAGTAAGCAAGATGGCTACCTTTCCACCTATCAGCCATCATCAGTATTCTCTGTTATGTAACTGTAGTGTTGTAATATTTATTATAAATTATTAACAGTCTAACAGTCAATGGGCATGATGACTATTTTTTTATTTTATTTTACATAAATTACCTCTCAAAAAAAAGAGACATTGGCAAAATAATTATTTCGCTAGCATGAAAACTGCCCGAGATATCACAGTTTGAAATGCACAAAATTGGACTCACCCGAAAACGGTCCATACTAACGGCTACTCAATTATGACGTCACGCTTGAGTAGTTTGTATGCAGCGCTTAGGAAATTTGTTCGGCAGCTATATTAAATATTGTGTTTACCAAAATGGTTTCTTAGACAAATTTGCTATAAATTTTATCCACTAATTAAAGGGATTATTAATTTTAATAAATTTTATACTTTTTTAATGGACTTGATTGTGTCAACGGGTATCCAAGTATACTTTGATCAAAGCTACTGTGTCCAATGTACTTAGTCCAAGTATACTTTGATCATTTCAAGGCAGGTCAAACACCATGACGTCATAGTACGTAACCTAATGATCAAAGCACCAAAAACAAACAAATTAACTTTAATGTTAATGGTATGTTTACACTCTAAATAGATAGTACCTAATAATTGTTTCTTTGAGATGGTCATTAAATACATATTTGTTAATGATCCAACTCATTTTACTAAAACTGTGTTTATTTTTATAATGATAAACATATGCATAAATTCATTAACACTGAGGTCAGTGTAATCACAAAATGCCGCTACGTACTTTGTGGTGTAATTTATGAATATCTAAAAGTGTATAATCAATTATTACCATTAGTCATTCATTCAGTGAAAGCATTGGAGTGTCACTTTTATTTATCACTATAGCTTTTTTTTTAATTCGGAAATAATAACAGCCTATGTGCAAATGCAGCTGGCACTAGGTTTACCAGCTGGTATATCTATAAAATCCTGTTAAAAAGCCTGATTTCTACTAAAAAGTCTTGACATTATGCTAAACTTTAGTTGTGTAGATTATTCTAAGGTTTCCTTTACTATAATGCAAATAATTGAATACTTATCCAAAAATTCCTGACTTTGGCCAACTCCGGCCAGAATCCTAAACAGAAATCAAAAAAATTCCAGACATGGAGGACAAATCCTGTCATCTAGTGACCCAAGTTGGGACAAACAGATAACCATACATTCCAAAAAGATAAAAAAAATTAGTAACCCATCCGATGACCCATCCTAGCAATAGGATAGTTGCTTAGCTGCTTCGATCCCAGTACGTCTTTAACGACTATTTGTGTAGTTTAGTAAGTTGCAAATCTGCAATTCTACTGCATTAAATAATAACTGTATTAAAACTATAATAATAATGACTGTTGGATGTCCATTCTTCCTTTCAACCAATTCGCTTATCTGGCAACCGATTGCAAAATAATAGATTAGAAAAAATACATTACAAAACTAATTGTGTTCAGATTACTAATGCTGACTGTACAGCTATTTAATTTGATACTTAGTCAATTCCAAAATTATTATCCCACCAAAAACATTTTCATGTAAAATGTTGCCAAGATGAGACCATATGGCAGAGGTTCCCAACCCAACCTTTTACCCTGTGCGCCGCACCCAACGGTATGCTAAAATACTTACGCCTCCCACCCGCCACACGCACCCCCGACAACGATCATATTAAGCGATCATATTAAGAAAACAATAAGAATATAAGTAGATGTGTTTATTGTTTAATAAAATTCAGGTAGATTATTATTCAATCAAACATGCAAGAGGTGCAATACGCATCGGTGGCACTGTTCTCGCCGTGAGAAAATATATTTTTTATAGTTATTATAAGTACTATCTGGAGCCGCTCGTCGCGCCCCTCTTTGGATAGCTCTACGCCCCCCTTGGAGGGGGGGGGGCGCCCCACTGGTTAGGAACCTATGCCATATGGCTTGCACTGTATCCTGTATCAGACCTCATGTAAAGCCAAACCTGCCAAACTTCTAACTCTACAAGCCCTAACTTCACGAACACTACACCTTGGTCGTCTTGGCAGGTGCACTACCGTGCCCCCAGATCGTTAGTTCTAGGATTGGTTGGCGACAAAGTATGACGTAATAGGCGTCGACCGTCCCTCACTGAATTTGTCCTTTACATGGCCGCCTAAATATCCTACCATGTTACAGCCTTCATAAAACTCCTCGGAAGACCCATAAAGCAATACAGGCGTTCGGGTTTTTATATGTAATTGTATTGATGTTTCACTTGGCTTGCTTCCAACATGTAATATAGGACAGAACTCGGCATGGAATTAAGTATTCATTCACTTCAATAAATCTTTTTCTATCTTATTCATAAATATACTGGGGCAATATGCCTTCTTTTATTTCTGTACCAAGTAAGATGTTGGTTGTCCTTCGGTCTTGCATTGCTTGTCAGTTATTAATCTCTAACAGAATCACTGTTGAAGATGAACCAATTCAGTAATACTATACTAGTATTTCAGCTTGTTTATACATGCTGTTTGGATGGAACTTAACTAGTTAGATGTATTTCGATGTCAAACCTACATTAATCAGAACGAAGTCATGAATGAAGTTGTCAGATGTAAGTAACCTAGATAAACATCTGTTGCTTACGAAACTGCAGAGTAAAATGAAAAAAGTTTCCTATAAAAATATTGGTTACCGCAACCACAGCCGTGACACACTCTGTACGTGAGAGTTCGAGCGCCAGCGACCTTGAGCCAGAGCGTGTAAGCGCTAGGGTTGATACCGAAATGGAATTTAGACTTGTGGCAAAGGAAATTACATAGTAGGTATGTTAGGAAATAAACTTGTGCAAGGACATGTTAATAAAAGATAGGTTTGATTTATAATAAGTTTTTGTAATCTTTTAATTATATTAGGTAAGTACACATCATAAATTGCAACCCTTATACTTTATTTTCTGTTATTTATCATATAATCATTTTTTTAATCTCTTAACGTGTTAATGAAGGAAAGGTTTGATTTATAATCATTTTTATTAGGGTTTCCTACCCAAAGGGTAAAAAACGGGACCCTATTACTAAGACTCCGCTGTCTGTCTGTCTGTCACCAGGCTGTATCTCATGAACCGTGTTAGCTGGACAGTTGAAATTTTAACAGATGATGTATTTCTGTTGCCGATAAAACAACAAATACTAAAAACAGAATAAAATAAATATTTAATGGGGCATCCCATACAACAAACGTGATATTTTCCGTTTTTTGATACGGAACCCTTCGTGCGCGACTCCGACTCGCACTTGGCCGGTTTTTTTATTTATTGTCAATTTTACCTACTTGGGAGTTTACGAGGTTTAATCGTCTGAAATCCTTATTTTCAGAGCTTTTTGTTATAATTAAAGTCAGGTCAAAGGAACGGTAAGGGCATGACTAATATTTCGTATATTTTAACTTATAAAATAGTCGATAAATATTTATTTTATTAAAATTCAAAATATGGTAAAGTTGCAATAGTAGGTCCCATCAACTATGGCAACTTTGACATATTTTTGTTATTTTAAAATAAGATATAAATTTATCCTCACCTTACTCTATAGGTACTTACTTTTCTGTATCACTGGGCAATACGAAGAAACTTTTATCAGGATTTTGTTTTTGGTTGTTGCCACAGCCATAATCACAACAATAACGCCCGCCGCCGGGCATGATTAATTATCTAACAATTAAATAATGTAAATTAAACGCGTAGTCAGTCCGTGCGAAATGCGGTACAATACGGATTGCGGTGGGACAAGCGAGCGGCGAGCGAAAGTAGAAAGAACCCTTGGCCGAGTAAGTCGGCGACTAACGGCTGCACTCCCCGCGCGCCGCGCGCAGCCCCCGCGCGCCTCCAGACACGCACACATAGCCGCGAGCGATTTTACGAGCATACATGCGCGAGTGTCGTTTCTTTTCGCGTTAGAGTATATATTCTGTGCCGCAACCGCAGAGTCCACGTCATATTTACGCATTCTTATGAAAATTCTTGTAAAATAAAGATAATTATTATTAAAAGAATGATGGAAAACGTCTCGCCGAACGTCTGCAGTTTCTTCAAAGATAACCCCATTGAAATGTATGTATAGAATCGACCTCGCGGCCCCGATTTTTGCTCCACGCGTTGAGGTCAATTGACCTCAACTCATTTAGTCACTCGCCAACGCTCACCGCGAACGCACGGTGTAATTGTGCCGATAAAAATGCCGACCTGTGTGTTGAAGACGTGCAAAAATCGTGCCACTACGAAGCAAAAAAATTGTGTAGTGACTTATCATCGGTAAGTAAACAAAACATCAACATAAACCAACCAAAACTAATTTTTATACATTATTTCTACTGAGCCGACATTTTGTATGAAAATCATAGATTATGAAAAGTGAACTATACAGATTGTATACGTAGGTACTAAAGTAGGATAGGTGAACTAATAGCACAGTTTTACAATATAAGTATATTATTATATTCCGTTAAGAACTGCCTATGATGTAGGACAACACCGCCGCGCGCCGCCACAGTGTAGGTACTTAACTTACGCTGTCAGGCGAAAAATATGTCCAGGGGCATAACGAAAATCTAATAATCTTGTCAAAAAGAAAAATTAATTAAAAGTGATTATTAATCTTAAATCCCTACTGTATTTTGTTGTCGAGGCACATCCGTGCACAGAACAACTGTGCTCCATTGCCGCAATTACTCATCCCGCTCGAGTGGCAAGGCAAATAGTGAGTTCGAATGTGTACCTACGTTACCCCTAGCACGAATATCTATCTTGAAAAAAAAACGCGCGTAAAAGTGCTCAATAGAGTAATTGTCTATGAGAAAGGAGAGTGGGAAAATTTGTATAGGAAGTGGTCCATGAACCAATAACGACACTGTTGTTGTATTTATGTAGGGATACCTCAACTACACCCTTATGCAAAGCGGCATTAAAATCTGACTCGGTAGTTTAGAGAAAAAATAAATCAACACAATATGTTTTTGTTACATTTTTTGTTTTGACTATTTTAGACTGAATTATACCTACATCAGTTTTGGCATCGTCGATAGTATAGTGGTTAATGTGTTTTCTCTTAACATATATTTTATATTTTTAATATATTTATGGGTCCAGCTGAAAACCAGCGATGTGGAATAGACTCCACAACACAAGCTGAGCCTGGTCAGACCTTTCGGTCGTCTAATTCTAATTTTTAAGATCTGTATTGTATTGAAATTGCCAAATAAATGCTTACTTTACTAATGCCGTTGACTACCATTTGGATAGGCGCTGTGCCAGCCGGTTCGATCCCCAGTACGTTTCAAGTGTTTTTGAATTATAGAATTAATTGGTACGATTATTCAACGCTTTAATTTTGAGGGCGCATTTTTAGACGCTAGCTTGTGCATTATCTTCCCTTTTTAATTTCAATTTTATAAGATTTAATTGAAATTATAGATTTTTATTTCAATTCGTTTATTTCTTTAATGCTATGACAGATAATTATTATAAGCAGCAGATAAAGCAGAGTATATGTAAAATCGTATTTGCAATTCTTTTTATAATAATATCGTATATGCGATTATTATGATATCAACTAGAACTAGCACTTTGTGAGCTTTTCGCGGTTTCCGGACAAGGATCTGGGTTAGTAAATATTTTTCCATGTTGCAATAGAAATATTTTCCTAATAAAAAAATCTATTCGACGACATCAAATACGGGTACTAAATGCCCATCCTCCTTTTTCGAGTAAGTATTTACATGTCCCAATCACCTAATTAAATTGCGTTCTTATTAAATTTTATGCAATTTTATTAAACAATTAGGTATATCCTAATCATTATGAAGAATGTGTCGCATCTGTGTGCATGCTACTTTTTCTTTGACAACTCACGCTCGCACTGTCCATGCGTAGCCGCCATCTTTGCAATCGCTGCGGCAATTTGTGCCATAGATCTGTCCATTCTAGTTTACATACAGTTCAATGGATAACCCTCGAGTTTTTGATATACAAAAATAATTTTAGTTTTCCGAGCAGTAAAAACCATTTTCGCTTCGCATTAACGCCTGTATCTAGAAACTATTCGGCACCGTCACCACGGTGTCGAGGTATTTGAATGGCTGCCGTGTCCGCCGCGTCACTTGCGCGTGCGTCACGTCGACACGCGAATAGAAAAGTGGTGACCCTCGACTCTTGTGACGTCACGCCCGCCGCCGGGCTCACGTTACGACAAGGAGAAAGTGATTCTGAAAAAATAATTAAACCTCTTCAGAACGTCCATTAAAATCGTATTGAGCAAAACCTGCCTTTCTATTGTCTTATTTCAAAATCTATCGCAATTGCTTTCAGGTTGTAATTGTAACACATTGAAGCTTCTTTTTGGCACAAACAAAAACATACCAAAGAAATGCAGCAATGTGTCACATCCATCTGTCAAAAGAAAGCGATTGCGATAGATTTTTAAATTAGTCAATTTGCCCCCTGAATAGAATACATAATAGTACCTACAAGTCCGCTGCTAATCAGCTGTTCAAACGCAAACAGGAATGAAGAAAAAACCGACTAGGTGCGACTCGGACTCGCGCACGAAGGGTTCCGTACCAAAAAATGACAAAAAATCACGCTTGTTGCGTGGGAGCCCCACTTAAATATTTATTTTATTGTTTTTAGTATTTGTGGTTATAGCGGCTACAGAAATAGGTACATAATCTGTGAAAATTTCAACTGTCTAGCTATCAGTGGCGAAGGGTCCATACAAGCCGATTCCCATCGGCTTACCTTTTGGAAATCCTACTCCACTGATCCACTGTGCAGATCATAACATTTTTCATATTTTTTGTAGAGCGGCTTACCTTTGCTATAATTTCAACCCTCGCCACTGCTAGCTATCACGGTTCATGAGATACAAACTGCGGTGACAGACAGACGGTCAATGGAGTCTTAGTGTCCCGTTTTTACCCTTTGGGTACGGAACCCTAAAAAATTGAAGAGTCGAAGAATTATTAATATTTGCGTTTCTTTTACTTTCATATCAATACAACTTAACTGTCATTTCAAACATCAGTGAAATGACAGTAAATTGCTTGTAAATTGTAGCCAAGAATCTTATTAGAATATGAATATTAAATTCTTGATTGTAGCCAAACAAATGCAGGTTTTAATTGTACCCATAGTAAATCCAAAGTGACGTAATATTAACCTAAGGACGCACACATGTACACATGTTCCATTTAAGGCATTTCTTTAGTGCTTTGAATTGAATATCATGGAGCTTGAATTTCTTTGTCTTTCCAATGCATGATGTCATTTTACCATCTGCGAAGGAATACTATTGGAATATAACAAAGATCATTTAAGCAGAAGATTGATAACTGCCCTTGAGTCTGTATATTCTTGCCTTGAGTCGGTTCTGGCGTTGAGTGAATGACGTCATAGACAGAGAGTATAGTAAAAGTGTCTTCAAAGAAGGAAGGGGATAGTCTTTTGATAAATGAGTGTATTGAAAACGAAATGGGCTTGATTTGATGGGTTACAAGTTGTACCTACCCTACCTATTCCGGGTTTTGACTTTTAGTACGTCAGTACTATTATTAATTATGTGCTTTTAGTCCAGTAAGTACGGTTTGGTTAAGGATCGTTAACGAGTTCTATAAGCGCTACCAAACTATCTTTTTTGTTTTTTCTTTTCTGTCAAAAAACAAAAAATTCTTCGCCCTGATTACGTCATTAGTTTGTATCACAATTTCACAACACAAACTTTTGATACAGGTGTAAAAATCATTACGCGAAAGTCTGTTTGTTTGTTTTTTAAGCCTTCACGTCTTAACTACTGAACCGATCATCATTAAATTTTGCAAACACTTTGTCAGGGGTATAGGGAAGGAAATAGGGTACCTTTTGAGGTTAACGTTCAAAGTTACATTAAAAAATATGCTTGTACATATTTTGAAGTTGCGTGGTTTAGTTTTTTACCAAACATATCAAGCATTGAGTCAATTGACATGTCAGTTACTCAGCAAATAATGTTTTTAAATAACCCAATTTAAATTTCCCATTTTGTTGAAACATGATCATAAAAATACACTATGAAAATAATTCTGAGAATGTAAGTGTAATCATAACGGTTTTTTAATTACATACAACTCACACCGATTTTGTTATGGATAGTTATTAAACTGTGGGGAAAGAAGTTGCTAAAATTACGACTCTGGTTCTGGTACAACGTTCCTAGATATCAAAACATTTGCTTCATACGTACCCGTAATTGGGAACCCAGTATCATAGGTTTATCGGTCCAAATCCAAGTTACCGATAGACAAATTCCGACGCCATCAACGTATATTTTAGGGAAACAGTTATTTTATTCGTTATTAAAATTATAAACAACTTTGAAAACTTTTTAACAAGGTTACTCGTTAAATATACTAACTTTCAAAATATAATTAGCATCCCTTGTACATACATACAGTCGTTAATCATGTCTTAAGACCGAAACAGGTTTAAAATATACACGATCATTAGGTCTGACCTAATTTGAAATCGATAGTATCTTGTTCATTATTTCTGGCCATTACGTTCGAGAGGAACCCTTTATGAGCCAACGCCATTATGTTGAAAAGGATCCTGACATCCCCCTAATGAAATTCCCTTTTTATGTTCCTCCCGAATTATGGGCGTTTATTGAGGCAACTATTGAATGCGATAAAAACCAAAAGGTTGCGAACAGAAACACGGCCTGTCCTTGAGCTTTAAGTGGATTTCCCGAATGGGAGGGCACCGGGAAGGGGGGATGACAAATGACAACTTTCATCTGGAGCACTCAAACTGGTTCACATTTACTGTGTCGCCGTGTCTCCTCTTTTGTTTCGCTTAGTTTCACTAAAGGCCGTTCCTGATCAACTATCATCAGTAAGAGATAGGTCTGCTTAAGTGCTTAGACCAGTTATTAAACAACTTTTGTTATTCATCCTTCAACATCTTTCCTATCTTTGTACAGTAGACCTAGATCGTAATATTTTGTCATACATAATGACAATATTCTTCAAGTTTTCTGTAATTTTTGGTCACCCTGTAAATAGCAACCAAACCAGTGAACAGGTGAGCTATTAGACCTCGCATTTGTAATTTTTCGAAATGGCTAAAATTTTTTTTTTGAATAATTTCGAAAAACTGAATCGAACAAATACGATTATAATTATCGAACTTTCTCACAATTCACGAGAATCGGTTGAGAAATGCGACCTGTAGACGAAAGCAGACGGACAGACTACGAAAGTATTTTGTACCTAGCTGAAACGAAGACGCAGCACTCGCCCTTTGCGCTCGCTAGTCGCTAGGTCAATTCATATTTTTTTAAATATACTGTGCCCAAACATGGATTGAAGGCAAACCACGCGCTGGAAGAAGGAGAAAATCGTGGTTGCGCAACATCAGGGAATGGACTAGTATAGCCAGCGTCGAAGAACTGTTTCACTTGGCGCAGGACTGAGAGAAGTTCTCTAAGCTGACGGCCAACCTCCAGTAATGGAGAGGCACTTGAAGAAGAAGGGCCCGAAGTGAAAATGTTGCAACTGTGTGTAGTACCTATCCTTGGATAAATGTCCATCCATGAATGACATTTCCAAGCAATGTAATCGAAGTAGACGAAGTAGAGTCATATTATGAAAGAGAAAATTATTAAGAATGTGGCACTTTCATTTCATAATGTTCGTTACGCTCCGGCGATGGTCTCGGACGCCGATTACGGCCTTCAGTTTTACTTTTACTCAAACAACTAATTAATTATTTACTATCTGACTTCTATATCAGTCAGTTGTTTTGTGGTATTTCGTGTGGGATGGTTCTAGAAAAGAAGCCAAAAAGATAGAGTTCCTCCACCAGAGAGACATAGGTTTAATGACCTAAGGAGACTTGCTGGTTCCAACTGACCTATTGAAAACTTTGCCAGTTGAAAGTGGCGAAAGACATTTTCAGGAGAACGCGGAATTTTTGCAGGAAACATATGCCCGAAGAATAGAAATATAGATAAAAAAATTAAATAAATTTAAAAAATATTAAAAACACGACTGCCCTGCCAAAAACGAACTAAAAAGTTAAACAACAAGTGTCATTGCAGTCGGGGGACCTTATTATGGAACAATTTTTGATCAAAGAGGTCCCCCGACTGCAATGACACTTGTTGTTTAACTTTTTAGTTCGTTTTTGGCAGGGCAGTCGTGTTTTTAATATTTTTTAAATTTATTTAATTTTATTTCACACATTTTAGTGACATATTATATAGTTTTGGAATGTGCTCATCAAGGCCTTTCATTTGATGCCCATATTGTAATAATAGAAGAAAAAAAAAATTTTTTCACATTTGAAAATGGCGTCGTACAGTCGCCATATTGATTTTTTCTAAAAAATATAGCCAGTGTCACTCGGAATGCTGTAAGGATTCTAACGATACCCCATTTATCCAAATCAGTTCAGGCATTTAGAAGTTATGGTGGAATAAAGAAACTCACATACCCACAAACATACATGAACCCTGAACACATAACACTCTTTTTGCTTTGGGCAGTCGTGTAAATATCCTCAAGTACAAGTTGGTTGTTGTTATATTTCTATGTTCAGATCAGATCCTCCCCTTTTAAGTTATTTAGTTATCCAAAGATTCTAAGTCAAGAGGATGTTGTAACGTAAATAATATGCTATAATTTTGTTACCTTAGTGCAGGAAATCCGACCAAATAACTGATAATTTTATCATAGTGATTGAGTCCCTTTCTAAAGCAAGTAGACTTCCAGCAGCACCAAGATTTCAGATTCGTAATTAATACTTTAAATGTCATTATAATATAAATAAACCCTGCTGTGTAAATATGCGTCATATCCTTTTAAACATTAAACGTATTGTGACTACAACTAAAATGCATTGTAATTTTCATAGCAGACAGTGTACTACATACCAAGCATGACTCAAAGGCAGGCTACAATCCTTACCGCAACATTTATTGCATTAGCACTAAAGTTCAAATTACTTTAAAATGAAACCACGATGCTATAATTCATTCGGTATTCCTAGAATGGTGTCACTCTATCTAAATTTAAACGATTTGACCTGAGGTTAAAAGTCGTGGCTAGCTAGCTTGATGTTTCATGTCGTGCCATTCGCAGGTAGGTGGGTACTTCGATAGTAATTATGGTCAAGGCAATAGTCTTAATAAATGATGAAGTGGAATAAGCTTCAGACTTCAGGTCCATACGCCAGGTCCAGTCCAAAGTCCAAAAGCATCTGAACCTTGAAAACATATCTGACAAAAATATACCTAGTTACAAAATGTTTCCGACAAGTTTTCTTATGGTATAGTGATAAGTTTTTTTCTTTAAGTTTCCATTTCATCATCATACCAGCCGCGCTGCCCGCATCCAGTGGCTTCCGGCAATCTTCACCAGATCGTCGGTCCACCTTGTTGGGGGCCTACCCACGGAGCGTCGTCCGGTGCGCGGTCGCCATTCCAGAACCTTTCCGCCCCAACGGCCATCGGTTCTTCTCGCTGTGTCCCGTCCATTGCCACTTCAGCTGAGTGAGAGAGTTTCCATTTAATTGTACAAAAATATTGAATACTAGGCGTTTTAATACTATATTTTTTCAGTTTAAATTATGCAGTTTTTAGTCTTTACAGTATTCTATTAGTTTTTTTAGAGTAAACGCATTGTGTTGCGCCAATTCAGTATCCCTTTTAGCCGGCTAGGTCTCAGAATATCTGGGATATTCCTGGCCTGATGAGATTTCAGTTCTTCCGGACTGATTAAATGTTCCCAAGTGGATGCTTCGTTTGTGGAGATCACAGCACAATCACATAAAAGGTGTTAATGTTAAGTAGGCACCTACTTATTGAGCTTAGCTTCTACGATGGTGATTTGTGCGTGACAGACAATACATCATTTGCCATTTTAATTTATAGGCATTATAGTAGTCAAGTCATTTTAATTTCAGTCAATTTTGGATTAGGTGTTTTTGAGAATTTGTCATTTTGGTATTAAGATCTTGATCCGGAGGGGTTTTTTCTACGTACCCTTCTAAAAAAGACATCAAACTCACGTATTTGCAGGAATAATATAAAGGAAATTAGATGTAGACGAAATTGCTGCTCGAACCCCTTGGTGCAACCTCGCGTTCCCCTGGGGGTACGTGTGCCACTAATTGGGAAACACTGTTCTAGACAGTACCGCCCGCCGCTCTGGCTGTATTCGAAAAAACTTCCCTCATTTGTTTAGTTGCCTAAAGAACTGCTGCTTCACTTCTGACTATAGTCCGTTTTGATCTGAGATTGCCTGTACTGAAGTAGAATATCTACGTGTGCGTGCACATAAAACGCGAGATGTTCCGAGCGGGTCTTTTGTTTTCTTTATATTTTCGGGTATTAGATAGGTATTCTGTGGTATTAGTATCAGTCAAATCAGTGTCCAGTCAGGGGTTAAACGATTCCGAGTCCCCTGCTAACTAATTCATTAAATAAAAGTCAAAAGATAGTTGCAAACTGTCTGCCCGCTGGAATAAATTTTAAATAGATTTAAGGCACCTTAACACCACTGTCGACCTCATTTACAATTCAGAGGTACTCGGATTCATTAATATTAATGTGGTACATAACAATAGTATTAAAGGGGAGAAGCAAGAAAGACGTAAGTGCCGTAACATTATTACAGTATGCCGAATTTAATTACAGAATTAATCAAGCTAGCAGTATATCATTTATTTTAAGATCTCATATCTAAAGGGTTAAAGGATTTGTCTTCTAAATATATGCACAGTTAATTGGATCAGCGGAGAAAATTAAGATACGCTTTACTACAGTAAAGTCAACCCAAACCAACTCTTTACTGAAAAAATCAATTTTAAAATACAACAAGTGGTTTTCCACATATATGTACTATACTTAGGTTACAAAAGAAATTGCTAATTATTAATAACAATTTTATACATTCATATTTTAATAGTAGTTTATGAAACTAATACCTAGTTATGTGCAGTTTCATACACTACTTTATCTACACTCATACATTTGGGATTGAACCTATTAAATAAAAGATCAACGTTAGAAAAGAGAGAGAGAGAGACTTTGTTTGTATTAGCTAGGTACCTACCTACCTTGTAATAAGTAATTTCCTTAGCTGCATCTAAAATATCGGGCAGAGTAATTTTCGTTTTCACATTTTAAAGCAAGAATAAAAAAAAACCTACAAAATTCAGTAAGTATATGAAAATGTAAAAATTGAAATCAAAACTTTATTTGTAATGCCTTAGAAATGGCGCGCATTCCGTTAGAAAAAAAATGAGATGAGTGCATTCCAACAAACTAATCGCACTAAGTCATCGATTACCATAGAGTGCATTTTAATAATGGAAAATATGTGGGAAAATATCTTTTTTTTATGTTACGGCACTGCCTTCTTTTTGGATTTGCCCTGTATCGTAATGAGAAAAAAAGTTATTTTATGATGCAGTTAACTGCATCGTAATGAGTTTATTTTTTAATTTTACCTATCCACGTAAATAAAGTAGGTATTTATATTACCTTTTTTGAATTTATATTTGGAACATTACGTTGTGAGTGTAGATAAAATAACTTAACGATTTAAAAGTATGCCAACTGCCAAAAGCTGTTTACTAAATAGGACAAGTATGGATAAACAGACTTATATTATTACTATATGCCTTTATTCCCCCATCCATACCATACCGTAGGTCACAAAACTTACTATTTATTATTGAATTTTGTAGACTTTGTTTATACTTCGTCCGAGTCATTAAGGTCATCTGTCTGGGTCAGCGACCAATAGTCTGCCGTCTTTAGTTGGAGGACATGCAGTTTTTTTTACGATGACAACACAACTTGCAATTCTGTCAGTGTTGACCGCAGTAACTTGTTGTGCAGTGTTCCTATTGAATATTTTTGATGAATCATGGGGATCATAGGTGATGGTGGGGACATGGTGGGGACTAAAAAAGTAAATCCGGTACTGTTTTTGCACCTTTTTTTTCTTTGTTTGCTTTATTGGTTTGTGCCACATTTAGCCTGGAGGACATGCAGTATTTTTACGATGACAACACAACTTGCAATTCTGTCAGTGTTGACCGCAGTAACTGTTGTTGTGCAGTGTTCCTATTGAATATTTTTGATGAATCATGGGGATCATAGATGAAGGTGGAGACTGAAAAAGTCAATCCGGTGCTGTTTTTGCACCTTATTTTTTTCTTTGTTTGCTTTATTGGTTTGTGCCACATTTTAGTCTTGAGGATATATGCAGTTTTTTTACGATGACAACACAACTTGCAATTCTGTCAGTGTTGACCGCAATAACTGTTGTTGGGCAGTGTTGCTATTTAATATATTTGATGAATCATGGGGATCATAGATGATGGTGGTGATTGAAAATGCCAATCCGGAGCTGTTTTTGCACCTTATTTTTTTTCTTTGTTTGCTTTATTGGTTTGTGCCACATTTAGTCTTGAGGATATGCAGTTTTTTTACGATGACAACACAACTTGCAATTCTGTCATTGTTGACCGCAGTACCTGTTGGGCAGAGTTCCTATTTAATATTTTTGATGAATCATGGGGATCATAGATGATGGTGGTGATTGAAAATGCCAATCCGGAGCTGTTTTTGCACCTTATTTTTTTTCTTTATTTGCTTTATTGGTTTGTGCCACATTTAGTCTTGAGGATATGCAGTTTTTTTTACGATGACAACACAACTTGCAATTCTGTCATTGTTGACCGCAGTACCTGTTGTTGGGCAGAGTTCCTATTTAATATTTTTGATGAATCATGGGGATCATAGATGATGGTGGTGGGTGACTGGAAAAGCCAATCCGGTGCTGTTTTTGCACCTTATTTTGTCTTTGTTTGCTTTATTGGTTTGTGCCACATTTTTGTGAATATGGTTACTTTACTTACCCAGACTTTAGTAAGATTTATCAAATATGTGATATTAAAATTAACTGAGGCAATTTTGTATTGCTTTGGGCTGAAAATAAGTTAACAGAGCTGATCGCATTAACAAAAGGGTTATTAATAACTAAGAATCTGGAAAAGTTGATACTTTCACCTGGAAGTTTCTGGAACTTTGCAGCATCTCTGCAAAACAAAGTATTGTTAAACCACGTTAAACTTTTCCTGATTGTTGCTAGGAGCGGAGCATCTCTCGTAATACTTGGGATAGTCTGGTTTTGTTCGACGGCGTATTATTATACAAAATATTTCGATAAAATAACATGACAGCAATGTAAACTTACCGGTTAGCGAGAATTATGATGGTGTGTGTGTATGAATTTTAATGTAGGTATCATACCATATCAGTTGGAGGCGTCTGGTGTGCGAAACGTATGTGTGGGCGCAGCGGTGACGGTGACTCATTCAAGATGGCGGACAATAAGTAATTGCCACTTCGCAAACATATGAATGCCTCGTTTGATAATCTTAGTTTACTATTAGCGATTGTTTAGACTTGCCTGCATTCATGCTGCTTGGCTACGATAAATAGTAAATTTATATAGTAACTAGTACGTGCATTCATGTACGAAAAGTCAAGATGGCAATGATGCTGTCCAACTTCTTACAGAAGTGGAACAAGAAAAAGAAGAATGAAGTGCCCAATTTACTTTCTTCTTTTTGTATTCTTATGTTATTCTATAAAAACGACCACCGCATTGCGCCTATGTGAAATAGTTTCGTGAAAGTAGGTACCCAGGTAGTTCTTGATCAAATTACGCATGGCATCCACAACTACAATACAAGTCACGATTCTCACGACCCAGATAAAGAACACAGGAATCCCTCGCACATCGCACATTTATATACGATTCAGCAATGATAATAAATATCAATGAAAAACAAGTAAAACGTTGTCTTTCACATGATCAAGGAAGTTTCACCTCTGCGCCTCAATATAACAAAGACGGATGCATTCAATTTCAGAACAAGACATATGAAGATAAAAAATTGTGCATTATGTTTTTGTTGAGATGCTGTGCAAATATTTTGGTTTTCGCTTCGATACGTTTCTGTTCAGCCTCAGTGAGGTTGAAGCTGCATCTTACACAATTTGAACAGAACGTCGCGGTTTTGCAATACGACAGTAGAATAGAAATATTACTAAGAATTCTAGAGCTAGAGCCTTCAAACCTTATGGACTTCAAAGACAATTTAGGTATCTAGAAGGGTAAGATGGATAAAAAAAAACAAGGAATTTAGTAAACGAGTACTTAGCTTACCTATATATTGTAAGTAATTTTACATATATTTGGATTAGGGCAAAAGGATTAGGATTAATGCCTTATAAACGATGAATTTATTATTATTTTCTTAATCATCTTTGATAATAGGTAATAATTTATGGCAAAGTTATTGAATAAGAACTTAAATAACGTAACTACTTTGTGACTTTTGTAATTTTAAGTTTTGATAAAATTCCTCTTTTCTGATATATCATCTTTTATGTCAATCACTTAAATGATGTTGACGACAATCATATCTCAAAATACCTCAGTTTAGCTAAGGCCACGTATGCACCGACAGGTGGCTTGCTTAGCTTAGCGCCTAGCGCCTAGATAGTCGTGCTAGCGTGTAGCGAAGTAAAAGAAACGTTTTAGGGTGGGTAGTTTAGCTTCGCGAACCTCCGCGCTCCGCGAACCTGCACCAAAAAAAAAATGTTTATCCTGTGCTGCAACGGTGCGCCATAGTGTGTTGTGTACGTGTGCGAACACATTTGCGAACCTGGTTCACACACATACACACTGTAGCCAAAGTGAAAATAAAGTGTTTGCTATGGTCCACTGCTCCAGGTTCGCGGAGTGCAGAGGTTCGCGAACCTAAGTCAGTACCCACCCTAATAGTGTTCGCAACCGGCCGCAGCGCTTAGCTAGGGCCTAGCGAGTCACCTGGCGTGTAGCGCAGTGAAAAGAATGTTCTATAATATTCTCAACCGGCCGCAATAGCGAAGGCGCCAAGCCAAGCGCGCAGTGCGGCTGGCTGCGAAAATTATAGAATGTTTCTTTTACTTCACTACGTGCTAGGCGACGACTATCTATCTAGGCGCTAGGTGCTAAGCAAGCCATCTGTCGGTGTGTAAGAACGTGGCCTAAGAGTACAATGTCAAATGACGTCATTCTAGGTTTTTACTTCAATTCAGTTACGTTTTTACACTCATTCATTCATCAAGGTTGGTGGAATATTATTACAATGATTTGCCATCTCATTTAATGATTTAGGTAAGTATAAGAAAAAAATAGTTTTTGACTTAGTATTGTTGTCTTGGTCGGTCGTTCGTATAATAAATAACAAAATTTATATATATTTCTTACATGAGGTTAGTTACTTACTATCTACTGCTTGAAAAATCAGTTTTATTGTGATTGATATGGATGGTAGTTCTTTTTCTATCTATCGGGAACCGTACATTTTTTCTGTGTGAAAGGTACCCTATGTCCTTTTTTGTACCCCTGACAATGAGTATGCAAAATTTCATAATGATCGGTTAAGTAGTTAAGGCGTAACAAACAAACAAACTTACTTTCACATTTATAATGTGAGTAAGGATTGTTGCTAATTTATTTCTACTGTTTAATGTCAATAATTCGCATTTTATTTTCGACAATGAATGAAGTGAATGGATGCATCTTTCAAGGCAAAAAAAACTTACCTCGTTCTAAGTATTGCTGTTTAGCGAAACGAGAAACGACCCACACCTTTCTATTTTCAATGACTATACAATGCTATTTTTGTTAGAAGCTCCAAAAATAAATAAGTTAACTTGATTTAAACATGGATCAAAAAAATATATTCACAACAAAGAGGCTAATGGGCATATCAGCAGACCTTCGATATCATCAGTTACCATTTACACAATTTTTTTTCTTCGATGAGACTAATTTCCAACCGTTTTAGTCAAAGTCAAATAAGCTTTATTCAAATAAACTTAATTATTAAGTACTTTTGAATTTTTTTAATCAAAAGTGTATACTTTTGAATCGTCTATATTTTCCTATCACCCGTTCCAGACTTTTTTAGCTGACAAGAAGAACGTTTCAATATTACTAAGTATAAAATTTTTGTTAAAATTAACTGACTTTAAATTAACTGATCTTATAATGTCTCCTGAGAAAAAATCTTTCGAAAAACTAGTGTAGATTGTAGTATGGTAGGGTATGGAGGTGGTATACCACTAATCCCCGAGCTAGTACCACCCAGCCCGGAGGAACATCTTCCATTTGGCCTTCCTATCCTTCCTATCAGTGGCTACCTATCTCCTACCATTCCATACCACAATTCCTACATTGGCGACCTCGTCGCTTTCTACAAGTGTCATACCATTCCATACTATATTTTCTACACTAGTCATAACAACAAGTCGTATTTTATCTTTTAAAAAGTTAATCTGAAACTAGTAAAATTCCCTAAAATTGGTACCCCATTTAAAGAAAGTGAGTTTATTTAAAGCACTATTATTTATTCTGGGTTTCAAGTAACTTTCATTTAGCGAGACTGGGCTAGAACTACGGAACAGTCATCATTTCGCATCGCCCACGCGACGCCTACGCCTACCTGTTTTCGCAGCGACATACCATTATTGTATCAAATTATGCTGTTAAATTGCAACATTTTATATTTCCATGTTTGTTGGTATGTCGTCGAATTGTTTTTATTAGGACCACAATCAAAAAGTAAGTTCTGTGGCGGAGCGCCGCCACTACTTACTTTGTGGTTCTGAGTACCTTACTTGACAGTTGTGATATAAAAAATATATCAAATCATCAGTTAAGTAAGCTACTCAGAACTTACTTTTTGATTGTGAAATAGACCCGGATAATAAATTATGGTATAAGCGATGCACTTTTAAAATAATTCAAATGTAGGCTACATTTGAATTACTTTTAAAGTGCATCGTCGCAATTCAAATGTAGCCTAACCTAAAAATACAAATTGTTTTCATGATTTTTTACTTTGCTATTTTATACCATGTCCAAAGCATGTCCCTCTATAATGAAATACTAGAACCTTCAACCTTCATGCGCAAATAAAATAATAAAAACTTTAATAGCATAATATTTATTATCCATTCAATATTAATTACTAAGACAACACATCCCGCAGACGATGCGGGAGACTATGTTTATGCAATTAGTTTCTTAATCTCTTCGGCACATTTGAAAAATGTTGATGGTGAAACAACGTAAAGAAGAGATTGATTTTATCAAGCAAGTGATTTCGATCTTGAAAATCACACTTTCTTCGATATAATATCACCCGATGAAGAATGATGAACTGAATCATGAGCTTCTTCTGTATTTTTCTTATTCCTGCCTACGTCAAATATTTTCTGCTGATGATTATAAGAGGTACTTAATATTTTTGATGTTTCAACTTATCAAGAGAATAGGGTGGGAAAAACAATTAGATAACATCTTAGCATAACATGCAGGCACAGCTGGTTTCCGTAACTTCTGTTCCGCTTATTTTGCTGCTGGTGTTTGTTTGGCTGGGCCGTAAATATACATATATAAGCACGGAATATATAATAATATAAGGTTATTTACGTAAAGTCAAAAATCTAGAGAAATCTCTTCAAGTACCCATTGCAAAAAATTAAAAAGCTTTAACGAATCATAATGAAGGAATATTTTATCTTTAAGCTCTCATACCGTTCAATATATCAGTCATAAGTCCATAAACTGCACTTAAAATTTTTAAAACGTAACGCGAAAGTTTCTCAGATGCATAATTCAAACAGACACTGATTGTTTTGAAAGCTGTTCGGTAATATACTACCGGCTTCTACCCATCCCATGGCCCAGTAAAAAGTGTAAATATTTTCAAAGCATCCGCGCCAACATCACTCGGCTTGTCCAAACACTAAAACGAGTTAGAGCTAAAACGAAACTTTAACTCAATTTTACAAGTTTGCTTTATAGTGACGATTTGTTGGTTTTCGCTGTACCAAAAACGTTCAAGGCTGTCTACTTCATTTGGGACAGACTATATGGTAGTAGTACACTACATTGCCTTTTTCAATCGAAGAGGTCAAGTGAAAAAAAGTTTCTTACAGGAAATGGAAAGCTCAGTTTGCAATATATCCGCTGTCCGACTGGCATTGTTAAATTAAACGTATCTTGTCTGTTCATATTGTTTTGTTTCGATTGTTTAGAATCAACTCAGCCAGTTTCTCAGAGTTGTAAATTCCTGGTGCAGAACTATCCGTAAAAAATTGGTATGACCTATATTTTTACCAACAGAAAAAAAGTCATCTTTGGTAGACTTGATGTATAAAATATTTATATGTACATTTCAGGTATGTCATTTTCAATTCACAGAACTCGTATCTTATAATAAGAATTCTTCTCATTACGACCTAAGCTGTTTGAATTCTCAGCATCCATTATTACAGTTAAGATCTTCACTCGTGTACGGTTCGTCGTACGGGCGTTTTTAGAAAGATGGCAGGTTATTTTCAGCTGATCCGCGTCTGGCGAGTGGCTATTCGAATTTCGAGACTTGTCGCTTCGAATTTATTGTGTAGCATTAGCTTTATGAAACTCTCCAGATCCGATTCTTGCTCGTAATAGTGTGACATTCTACTTTTGGATATGAAGGTGACGTTTATGATCCCGCAATGTAAATTTTATAGTAGCCATTTGAAAGTTCTAAGTTCCTCCAATTCAAAATATTTTGTTAGTTAATTTGATAAAGGAATGAAGATACCTTTTTCTTACCTTAGGTAGGAACTTGAAAATAGCCCGGTTAATAATATTCTCGGCTTATAAATTTAATTATGTTAAGGCTGAATTTGTAACGTAGTTTTGTGAACTTAGCTCTGAATTGTACAAAGGTCAGTAATTAAATTATTCATTATGTAGAAATAGCTACAGTAAAATTAAATCTGGAATTGGATTAGATTTAGTCAAACGACAGGATTAATGCAAGATTGAACAATAGGCTTGTCAATTCTGTGTATTGATCTATCTGACATTTCCAATTCCATATGAGCGACGAAAACTTGTCTTGTCCTTTAAAAAACTTAGCTACTAAATTATTCACAGCATTCGGGTACATTAATAATCGTTAGGCAACAGTTAAATCGGTAATCCGATTATCTGCTTGTGGCACTGACAATCCCCAATTTGCATAAACAAATTCGGCATCAGCGCTGCCCAAGTATTATTGTTGCACATGCCTCTGGACTTTCAACAATTCTCAGCAGTACAATAGTGATAATTTGTTTATTCCGCATAATACACTCAGCAACTCGAAAGCTGGTTCCACGAAGGCATTAAAATCTCCAAATATAGCCACCAATGTTTCTTTGAAATGGAAAATTTAAGAACCACAAACATTTTGACGAATTAACAACTCACTCGTTGAAGCCACTCCATTTTTTTTTCCATCAGCCTTTTTTGATGTCCCCACTGCTGGGGCACAGGCCTTCCTTATGGGTGGTAAGGAGGATGGGCCATAACCCACCACGCGGGCCCAGTGCGGATTGGTGGGTGTTAACGACTGCAAATGCAGCCGGGACCAACGGCTTAACGTGCCTTCCGAAGCACGGAGGAGCTCGGGATAATAAATTTTTGGTCACCCATCCCATGACCGACCCTTGCGAACGTTGCTTAACTTCCGCAATCGCTGGGCCAGGCGCTAAACCATTGCGCCACCGAGCTCCTCAACTTGATTCAACAAGATTATTCAGATCCAAAAAAAGATGTTTTGTTGAAAATACTCATGATGCCTAGTAAAAATCCACATTCTTTATTTACACTTAAACATCAGTAGGTGTGAATCGGTGAATTTCAATCGCATTAAAAATGTCACCGAATCCTCGGATTTACGAGACGGTGTAAACTCGCCAGAATATTTATTTAGGCACTTTTGTAACCCTATCGGTATGGCCACAAATCGGGAAAGGTAAGGGAGTAGGTGAGTTTCTATTTTAAGAACTAAATATAAAAGTAACTCGGTATTTTTAACGTTATTTCAGTCAGAAGGCTCTTTCAAATAAAATATGATGCCTAAAATTGCAAATGGAGCTCAAAATTTCTCAAATAAGAATGTAAGACTTTTTCAATTTTAATAAGCTTTGGTGAGTTTGATGCTGATGCTGATGATCCGTTCTTCATTTTATTATGGTCATGGAAACCTTTAGAGACGGTTCCAACAATGCTGAACAAATAAGAATAGAGCAGATGAAGTAAATTGTTACATAGTGGAATGATACAGGACAGTGTAACAATCGTATAATAAATGTAGGTAACAATGTTATCGCATCGTTGGAGACAAGGTTTATTGAGATTGCAAACTCACGTCAGGAGTAGAATTGAAGGTCAAGAATGGTGCATCAAGATAACACTGTTTAACTTTGCTACTTAAACGTAGCTCTACTTAGAATGACAATTTTTAAATTCGCTAAAACACTTGTTATCAGTCTGCATGAATCCTTCTGAATCATCGTTGAATAGTCTATTCATAAATCCACATAACATTGTGACAGTAAACCGATACATTACACTACAATCTCTAAATTGAAACGCAGCATTGCCACCAATAACTAGGTGTTTTGACAAAGCAAAATGGACAGCAATTCGAGGTCCATACCAATTGGATTGTATTGTCGGTGTCTGCCCCTCTATCATTGGTGTCCCCAACTGCACTAACTAGATATAAATATACGCCACTTTGTCCAGCTTATTGAATTGAGTGACACGCAACTTGCATAATACATGACATGACCTATCTCAGTATTGGCCCATTTATTAACTAAGCCCGCCTTTGAAATCTTCCATTGTGCTCTCGCGTGCCATGATATTAAGTTCCTCGCTGGCATCCTTATGAATGTCACGAATAGATTTAATTAAGTCCGTAAAGTACGGAACGCGTATTATATCGTACATCGTTATGGCTTAAATGTACTGTAATGGATTTTAAGTCTATTACGTTAGCTTTTCTCGTTACTGGAAGGAAAGTGTTAATGTCGTCAAATTACAACGAATTTCCTTGGTGCTACTGCTGATACTTGAAGTTACATACTACCTACATCAAGGAAGATAGGTGGAAAGTTTTATTAGGTATTTCATTAATAATTGGAACATATCTACAAACACTTATTAGACTGCTGTTACCAGAGACGAAGGTGAAAAAATACATGGCTATTTTTAGTAAAACCAATTGCACCATTAGTGTTTCGTGGTCAGTCACCATGCGGGCACCCGGTACTCGGTCACGCACCGCTGCCTCTGCGGCAAAACTAAATGCTACGCATATCAAATGTACCGATCATGTTACCGTCAATTTTCGACTTTATAACTATAGTGCTACAATCAAATTTCGCTCACGAAATTCTCCAAATATTTCACAAGAGCATGGTATGTTCGACTGCCTTTGATTTCCAACCCTTCATAATGATGAATGTTTATGTTTAGATATTTTATTTTCTTAGCCGTTAAATTAATTTACATTTTACCTTCATGTCACGCTATAATCATATACAAAACTGGCTTCCTTGCTATGAAATGAAATTGGTTACACATCTGCATTTACTATGGGGCGATGAACATCGTAAATATTTTGATGCTTTGGCGGTATGACCTGTATTCCATTAAAATTATTGAATACTATTTGAACAACCAGTTCGGTATCGTTTAACGTAAACAAATAATGCGCTGTCACTATGCAGTAAAATGTTATATTAACCATTTAGTTAGTAAATAGTTGTTTAATGATTGTAAACTTGGCACCGCGTGTTGAGCTTGCAGCTTCGTTAAACAATTATTATTTGTATTATGAGTACTACTTATAGTTTATGGAAACTTACACTTATATCATTGAAAATAGCCTACACAAAATCATTTGAGTTAGCAAAGCAAGTATTTTTTGAGCATTGATTGACTGTTGCATCTGTGAACCATTAAAAAAACTTAGAAAAAATTGTCCTTCCTTCCGCCCTTTGGAGCTCATACATATGAACCCCAAATCACTCTGAAATCCAATTTAGGCTTGTCTTTTTTTACTTAGCTCTGCCGTTTGAAAGCTACAGACTAAAAACGCTCTGTATAATAATGTAATTTAAAATGGGCAGAATTGTCAAAAACTCATTGTCTTTTTATAATCCTACAAAAAGCGCAATAGATTTACAAGCAGTTGAAGCATGACAGCTTACAGTTAATTTTTACCTGGTTCCAGATTTAGAAATAGGTAATATATGATAATTTGTATTGCATCTGCTTTACGAAACTGCTCTAAAATGTCAGGGTAATTTCTGACTTTTGTGCAGTGCTGTCAATGTGATTTTGTAGCATCAAGAGCCCGGGACCCAGGATCTGTCAAACGAAAGTTTGACATCGCCAATTCGTTAAGAGGGTCACAATTGATTTTCATGAAAGTTCAATCAATATGGATGAAGGGCTTAGCCAACTCATTCTTGGCAACCTTTGGCATTTCACCCACCCTCAATTTCTGCTTACTAATTTTCATAGAATTGACGTTTTCATTTCAATTTACTTTTGAAATAATAAAATCGTACGTTATGCATAAATAATGAGGGTTTTTGCACGGAGAAAAAAATATTTTACAATATTACCAGATTGTATAGTAGTTATGATTCTGTTGTAGGAAAACAGATTTTAGCTATGATTAACAGATTTATTTTTTATAACAACAAGTCATATTTTTGTTATTACTAGAATATTCTAGTTAGAATATTCTAGTACACGGAAAACTCTGATATCGTTTTGGTAACCATCTAATAGTTATTGAGTAAAATATGCATTTAGCTTACAACACTTTTCGATAATTGCGATGTTTACAATATTGATTTATTTTGTTCACCATTATCTAGTTTAACACACCAATAATAAAGTTGTATTTACAAAATCTTTGTGTAAGGTCCACCATAACTTATTCATTTACAGGTACTTTCTTTTCTTGTACCTATTAGCGGATTTTTAATACCCATTACTATAATCGAGATTTCTTGATTACTATGAATATTTTGCTCATAACATAAGAATAAATTGCTCATAACTAGATACGTTTGCTGTTGTCTAACATACTCTTTTTAATGATAACAATAAAGATTAGTACCAGCAACAATAAAAAATGTTGGCATTACAATATTATTGCACACTAAACAAAACATTATTCACGTGTAGCGAAAAATTGTAACTGCGGCCCCCCGCGTCCCTCCGCGGCCGCCCACAGCGCCCAGCGCGCAGTCTTTCATTTCATGTAAAGTGTAAAGCATCAAACGCAGCTCTGAACCATGTTTTCCTTCCCAATTACTTTTAAAGTGAACAACTTAAATTAGGTCATAAAAACTGTCTCAGACAATGTGATTACTTATGTGTGTTATGTGATGAGTGTTTATACATAATATGCTCGGATGGGCAGGTGGTGTAACTAGGCTGGATCATGTCAGAAACACACACATAAGAGGCACCTTCAAAGTGAGACCTATCCCAGATAAACTACAGGAGAGCCGTCTGCAGTGGAAAAGACACGTTATGAAGCGACCATCGGACCACATGACCAGAAAAGTGCTAGATATCGAAACTAAACCCCGATGATGAGGAAGACCCCGAATCACATGGATGTCCATAGTAAAGTTGTCCAGAGTAAGAACCTCAAAGAAGCTCAAGTCAGCAAAGTGACGACCCAGGACCGAGCTACCTGGAGATGCATGATACGAAGGACTGACCCCTTGCTGACCCCAAATAAAATGGCAAAGGGCCAGGCAAAGAAGATGTGATGAGTGTTCATATCGGAGTGTTCTGTTTTTGAAAAAAAAAGTGTTACGAACTTTAATGTGTTTTGCTACCAAAATTATTGCCATACGCTCACTAATCTAAAAGTGCGAATGATAATTTATGTTGTGTTACATTAAGGGTGCCAATTTAAAAATATAACACCATTATTGCGGACGTCTAAACCAATATACTGCCAAGTTAAACAGAATAATGTTAAACACCTTAGGTAAGTCTTCGCCGCAAGAAAAGCATGATAAAACGCACATGCTTTCGTTGCGGCGAAGACTCACCTAAGATGTTTAACCTAATTCTGGTTAAGTTGACAGTATATTATAGTTTCAGTCCGCAATAATGATATTTAACACAACTATAAAACCTGGTAAACTCTACAATATGTGTAGTAAACAGAAAATACTGTATATTTAACAGAAACAAAAAATCTGGTATCCTCCACTACCGCGTATAGTAAACAGAAATTGCTGATTATTTCAGTCCACTAAAATGATATTTAAGACTACAAAAAATCTGGTAGTCTTAAAACTACACATAGTAAACAGAGATTTTTGGGCTTTTCAAGTCCGCAATAATGATATTGAACACTACTGAAATATCTGATAAACTCTACCCTTTCCTATAATGATGGCTATAGATAGGTTTTGTATACTACACAAAATTTGTTTTCTACGATACTAGGTAAGTGGGTAATAGGAACTAGAAATTATGTTGTAAAGAAGTAGAATTTTCTATTAATGTGTAAAAAAAGTATAGTTGTCACATATAATACAATAAAATCTAGTCGAATTTACAATATTCTGCTAAAGTCAACTAGATTTTTTTCTCCGTGTGATGGAATTCTAAGAATATGAAAATAACTATATTATTTTAATAATATGCATTAAAGTTGTCAGTCTATTACATACGTTGATGATTTCATTACTTTTTGACACAGTTGTTAGCCCTAAGTCAACAAAACATTTATTTTACTAATGAGATTAAACCTAGTCACTTTTCCCCTAACATAAAAGCGTACAAGTGTAATTAGCCTGCCCAAAGTTGTACATTGTAATGTTCTTTAAATTACTTACGGTTTACAACTCGGGAAGTGGCTAGGATTTAGTGCGAAGTCAACACTTGTTGATCACAGTTATGGTAATAGTTGTGCTATTAATGCAGTTTGCATGTTTGCGGTGCATAAAATTACAACAATTACAATGATTTACCTGCCTCGCGACACCTGTGGTAATTAAGTTAGAAAATAGTGCTTAGTAGACAGAGTTTATTTTATTACCACAATGGCTTCATGTTTCATTTATAAGAGAAACGTTTACAGATTATATCATATTGAAATCGCACGCCATAAAATACTTAGATAAAGTTACAAAGAACTGTTGTCCTTTTTTCTTTCGGTTAGTAGCATTTGGGATTGAGTACCTAAATATCGCATATTCAAATTTATATAAATACTGAGAAAGCTATAATATCTCAGGTTTGAAGTACTTATCAATGGCAATCCACTATCATCATCAACAACTAGCTTGAAATCTTCCTCCTTCCATTTGAAATATGCCATCATTTCCCTAAAATAAATATACAGGGATTTCTTTAATCTGAAAAAAAATATTTCATAGAAAATGCTTAACGCAGTATTGTTTTGTTTACTTTAGCTATAACATGGATTTCACGTCAGCAATTTTCTAAGGATTAAGTTTCTGTTTTCTGTTGTGCAATTTTGTCGACGCTGTTTCGTTCATTCCTTTTCATTCTTGTTTTCCACAACAACAGTCGAGCCAGTTTTAACTTTGAATAAAGCTTATTATGTGACTTTATTTCATATTCAATTGTTACGGCTATTTCTTTATTTAGATTTTATTATATAAAGTAGGACCTTTGTTGAACATTTTGAACCAGAAAACTGTTACGTCTGACCTAAATATACAATTACAAAGTTAAGAAAAAAGTTCAAGTAATAAATATAATACAATACTGTAAACGTGCAAATAAGGCCCTTTTCTCAATTTTCGGCGCGGTACTGATTCTGTACCGACTTTGTGTCGCGCCGAGCTGATGTCGCGTCGCGCCGCTGCTGCAGCGCGGACAAATCAAGAACGATATAATGAAATATAGGCGTCCTGTAAAGCTTTCGGTATGCTTTCGGTACCGCGTTACCGAGCATGCTGATGTCGTACCGCTGCTGCGCCGAGTAATGAGAATATGATCTAAATAAATACTATCGCAAATGATGTTGTTCTATCTATCTATACGCTTGTCGGCTAGTATTATTATTTATTATGTGGCTTTATAAGGACTTAAGCCATTCTATACTATACATTAATTAATATGAGCATGGACGACACGTAAAAAGTATAGTTTAAAGAAGAAGATTTTATCTTTACCCTGTGCCCTTACTGCCGTCCTTATGATAACGTCATCATCATCATCGTTAATACTAACAACTGTTATTATTTGCAAATGTTTTCTGTAGGTATAGTTATAGAATTTGTAACTTCATGCATGACAAACCCGTTATAAAGTAGCCAACTCACATGCGAAACGAAAATAGCAACGGGTCAAGGCGACCCATGCTCGAACCTACCCTACCCCAAATGGTTGAAGCCATGTTGCCATAAGAACTGGTATCAACATGTTTGGAATGATGAGAGGGGGACTCGAAAAAAATTCAATTATACCCTGAGTTGGTCATGAAAATTTAAGCTTCAAAAATTATGGTTGCCAAATCGTTGGCGTAAGAATTTACAGCTCAGTTGCTACGTTTTAGTATTCTTTCCTTTTCTATCGACTTTTAGAAAAGATTCCTATCAATGCCTTTAAATAAGATCCATTTGTAATAACTATTGGTGAACTGGTGAAGCAATTTTTATGATAGATAGGCAATAGCGCTTGCCCGCTATCACGCCTTATGGTAAGCAATGATGCGATCTACGATGGAACGCGCTTGCCTAGAAGATGCCTATGCACTCTAGACTTGTAAGCCCCCAAAATGTACCTATCGGGAAACACAGACCCAGGCAAGGAGTTCTACTCTCTGGCGGTACGGATGATAAAATTGAAGCAAGACGCTTAGTGCGAGTCTTTGAAATATCCACCAAAAAAAAACGGTGCGCGGCTGATTCGTACGTCTGATTGTCCGAGATGGCGGAATCAGGTTGTGCAATTCCACTGCCACACTTGCGGAAAATGCACTCTAGACTTGTAAGCCCCCAAAATGTACCTATCGGTAAACACAGACCCAGGCAAAGAGTGCTACTCTCTGGCGGTACGGATGATAAAATTGAAGCAAAACGCTTAGTGCGAGTCTTTGAAATATCCACCAAAAAAAACGGTGCGCGGCTGATTCGTACGTCTGATTGTCCGAGATGGCGGAATTAGGTTGTGCAATTCCACTGCCACACTCGCGGAAATGTATCCGTAGTCATTATTTTCATATAGTAGACAATGGTTTGGAACAAAATTGTTACCTACATCAGTACCCATTTGGCTTACACCCCAATATTGTGTTTCTTGTGTGCTCCATTGTATCACCGAAAATGCCGTGAAATCATTTCTTTGTCTACATTTGTCGCGTACTCGCGTTACATATTTTCTTTGTGTCTCAAATAAACTTTGACTAAATAAAGAAAATAATTGGCATCAATCATCAAAAAGTTCTACATTGAATTTCATTTGTATCGTAACAAATTAAGTGCCTATGTAGATTTTCATTGTATTTTTTCCTTACTGGCATATTTTTGGTGTACGAAAATAACGTGAAAACAATAAATTATTCGTATTTCAATGCCAATTGGACGCCAATTGATTTTCATGCAAACGATGTAACAGCATTGGTTTTCGGCCAAGGATTGATGCAGTTTTTTTAAACATATGTCCTTAAATCTCTTAGAATATTGATCAGATCAGTTGGGAGTGTAGCTCCATTCACTCCGCCTAGATAGCCATCATCAGTTCACAGCTCAATCAACCCCTTGCGGAGAACCAAGGCTTCGAAGTTACCTCGTTTTAGAATGTTGATAAGATCAGTTTGAGTGTGTACAGCGATCTGAATCTCCTCCATTCACAACCTGGATAGCCATCATCAGATCGTAGCTCGATCAATCCCTGGCGGAAAACCAAGGTTTCAAAATTACCTCGTTTGTATGAAAATCGACTGGCGTCCATATTATGTGGCCACCACTATAAATATACGCTTATTGTCACATAACAGCCTCGGGTAACGTTACGTAACTTAAAAACGGGTTATCAGTTACCCTTTCGAACTACATACAAATCATATTTAAGAACTGAAAAAGGTGTATAAGTTATACCTACAGTATAACTCTTACGTAACTACAAGGAAATCCCTGGACCCGGGCAAGCAAGAAAAAAAAGGTAATGCGATACTCCACACACAGACCTTTTTTCTATAAAACCCTTAGCACTTTAATTAAAAATGAAAAGTAGTGTGTCGAGTGTCGCAACTATTCATTCCAGTTATTCTTTCTCCTCTCTTTCATTTCTACTGTAGTCCTTTTCTGGCAACCTACATAGTTTTCGTGCCAAGACAGTACTTATCGAACCGAAAATGTCAGCCGGCACCCGGCAGTATAGATTTTCATATCAATATTATTAGAAAATCTTGAGATGTTTTTGTTGGAAAGACATGTGCAGACCCTTAACTCAACGGTTATGGCCATAATCTCGAGGTCTTTTGAGAGGAAAGTGCATAAGTAGTAAGTACGTAGTGATAACCTTGATGGTGCAACTGAGCCGGCCTCTCGCCGCGTCTGCCCGGGCCGACGTTCGATTTTCACTTGGAGCATCAGCGCGCTCGTGTCTCGCCCGGGTGGGCGTGGTCTACAGGCCGGTCAATAGCACGGCATCCGCCCTCTCGCTCGCACTCGCCAAAAACCCATATACGCGTCCCTATCCCCCCGGGAATGATTGAAACGTCTGATGCCGCAGGCGCCCCGCGCGCCCCCTCACCAAGGACGTTCAGTGAATCCGTCCCTCTCTGCCTCGAAAGCACGTGTCTCCGTTACTATTTCTTATAATGTGTGCCCCCCTGGTATCGCGCGAAAATTCACAATCAATTATGAGTCAAGTGCCTGATAAATTAGATGGCAAGTTCGATGCCTGAAAGGAAATCCAAAAGTCGCTTTTAGCGATGAGTGAGGAGCGCCGTTTTCTTGGACAATTTGGTGCCCCTTAAAGTGATATGGAGAAAAGAAGATTTTCCGGGAACATCATCTCTTCGTGCTTTCCGTCCTGTGTACTTTCTTGCCTTGTTACTGCGCCAGTGATATCTTCAGGTATGTTAGTGCTTGAACACGAGTTCGCATTGAAGCAAAGTTACCGCTTAACCTCAATATTTGACTTGGAAGCTCCTAGAGTCCTACGCCTTCGCTGGCACCAGTAAATACGTGACAGTGTCGTTATATTTCCATAGTCGACGCCTGGTCGTCGCCGGGAGTCTAGACACATAATAATTATACATCGAGCCAACAGGGGCGGTTCTGGAGATGTGACTCACCCGAATTCGTCTTCGGCATCGATCGTATCTCGTCTATTTATCGAAAAGGTCACAGTATAATCATACAAGAGCCATTGTTTCAAAGGAACGCCTTGTAAAGAGAATAATTTTAATGATTTTTAAAATTAATTGTGATTGTAGGCAAGATTTTAAGTGAACTTTTGGTGATGTGATAAATTTTAATGATCTTGTAGTTTATATGGAGAGTTAACCATGAACTCGACAACTTCATTATACGGTTACGTTATAATGACATCACCGGGCCTTGCTTAAAATGCTTAACACCATTGCATTCTGATTCACGCCTACAAAGTAGGCTCCATACGCCAAGCAACTCATTCGGCATAATCTTGAACGCCGTTTAGGAAACGATAACGCCTGTACTGTAACCAATGAATGATATAAAAATGTGAGGTCTAAAATTCAACTCTGTGACTCATCTACTTACGTGTGTAAATGATCTCTAAGTACGGTTTGAAACTGATGAATAATTATTAGTCATTATATTATAGATAAATTAAGATTAAGAATATCGACCTGCTGCTACGCCCTTTCTATCATTCATCACGTCATGATCATCATTCATAAAACATCATTAATATAAATGGCTCTAAATGCTGTTATTTTTAAATCGCAGCAGTCATTTCAGCTGTGGCAAAGTGAAGTCATCACAATATGTTACAAACGTTATACAGAATTCATCATGCTTATGAATCACTTCCTTCTTACACGACCGCCATCATTATTTATGCTATCGCTTGTCGCAACATCACTAATATCATAAAAAAAAATACCATTTAAACCACTTTGTAACAGTAACAACTTAAAATTATCACGAAAATTTTCAAACCCTCCTTAGCACAATCCTTGAAATACGACGTTCTGTGTTTATTTCAATCTTAATTGTAACGACTTTATGGAAACAAATACATGTACTAATATTTGAATTTGCTATGTTTAATGACACATCAAGCCTGCCTATGCGTTTGTCATATCTTTACGGTCTTCATGTAGGGTTATCAGATCTAATAATGAGATTTCCCGACTTTTAAGTAAATTTCCTGAAATTTTGTACACCTACATCTACATTCTTAAATTAGTTGACGTTTGATATTTTTTTCTCACCATAATTAATAATTTATGTGTTTTCATCAGGTTAGTCCTTACAGTTTTTGGGATTTCAAAAATCCCTGACAACTACAGTTTTTCTCTGTTTTCCTGACAGATGCCTTAAATTTCCGACATGTCAGGAAAATTCCTGTCATCTGGTAACCCTATCTTCATGGCTCCGTGTAAATAATTACATCATCAAGGTAGTTGGTTCCGCAAATTTTCGCAGACCGTATTCCGTTGATCCAATCAGATTGTCTTTGGACGGAGGTCAATAGCATCTTCGTTCGTATATGTATGACATCATTTCTGGTAGTTTAGTTTTTATTATGTAATGTAATATTACTCTGCCTAAAGTTGCTGTAGTGGGAAGATATAACCACGTTCGAGGTCGATTGAAGCAGCCTATTTTATTATTAGCACAAATATTATTTAACGTCCTTATATCAAAAACTGACTAGATTTAATTTACTAAATCATTGATATAAAAATTGCTTTAGTTTTCTTTGCAGTTACGATAATGAAACACAGCAGTGCCCGTAATTACATAAATTATAGTGCTATATTTTTTAGCATAATGTTTATATGAGATTTGTCGTAGTGCGATAGCCAGTGACGTGCCTGATGTGTAGTTTGTACCTTATCTTATTTATTTAAGGTTTTATATAGAGAACAGTAGGAAGCTTACTTACTATCTCAATTGTCATACTTGTCATATCGTGACAGTACACTGTGCAGTTAACACTATTACCTGTGGCCCGTGAAGTTAAAACAACGAACAGACAATTTGTGATAAATAACACCAATTTACCATTGAACTTGTCAATCGCTAACAAGTAAGCAACATTTTTTTAATACAACCACATTTATTTTAGTTTTAATTCTCGCTTCCAGTTTTTCAAATAGACCTTGGGGCTTACCATCAGCAAATAAGAAGCCGTTCAGTCAAAAGCAGGCCTTAAACAGGACTGCTCAAGGCCTGCTTTTAGGTCATAGCCTTTGAGGTCATAGTACGAAAAAGTAAGGCAGTTCAATATAAGTCCTGCTACAAGAGCTCATAGTAAGGCCCCTGATCGGTGTTATTACCAAAGATTTCCTGTCTCTTTCAAACAATATTGTCAAAAAAGTGACATCATCATCAGCATCATTTAAACAGTGTCTAAACAGGTGATAAAAACCCTTTTCTAGCACCGTCTATGTTTAAGTTGATTTCACGTTTCCAAATATAGGCTTTACCGAGCCCGGCCAGAACTATTCTAGACTTGTATTGAATCGGAAATTGGTGATCAATAGCAAAAGTGCGTCCAAAGCAAATATGGTGTACCTGCCTAATGCGTCACAGTAAGACGCTTCGCAAATATTTGCACGACCACCCCAGCTGAAGACTGACCTTAATTGGTTATTTGTCCTTCCTCCTTAGGCCCTTAGCCCTCTCTTATTGTGTACCCTGCTCCCAAGATATTGAGTTCTTAGGGGTGTTAAGATAAGATCTACAAAGCTTAGTCTCAACGTTTCGAGGTCACGGAAGTGGTCTTGTGTTGATAAAACTGTCTGATAAGTCTTTAGTTTTTTATTGAAGTAGGCTTAGTTAGAGGCTTTATCGGTATTTGACTACTTTTCAACTTTCCTTGTTAATTGTGTTAGCCTTAACTTAATAAAGATATTATAACTAACATGTGTAAAGTTATGTTTAAGTATATAAACCCTTCTTCCACTTTTGCTTAATGCGGTCCCTTCAATTTATACCTAGTAGGGATTTAAATACCCAACCACAGCTCTGGCTACACAATAATTAATCCGCACAACACGTACACGTAAGCCAATATAGCGCGCCCTAAATAGAACCGGGCCCACTAAACCCCCAGTCTCGAGCGAATGAATCCAGCCCAGTCTCAGATTCCTGTTAAACGTCGCTACTCAGAACTCAGAACTGCATCCTGTGCGATTCAGATCTGCTATGAATGCAGACAATTTAAGCTCCGTAATTAGTCATTGGTTTCATTGACTTACTACTTGGAACGCGGAAACAAACGCCCGCCCGTTAGTGCCAACACACATGCCTCCTTTATTTTGCCTGGTTATTTCATAGGGTGCGTAATTGGTTCTCCTTAATTTATAGCTCTTTACGGCCAAGTGTTGTCGTAAAACGGTTTCCTTGTTTGTGTGATTAATATTTTATTTTCCTCTTTTCAGGTCGCCTCTTGCAGCATAATAGGGAGCCATACGCCGCGGCGGAAAGACGGGTGCGATACGCACTCGTGGTATGTAACTTGTTTATGTATATTCTTTAGCTTAAGGGTCCATAATAGAAAAACATGGTTTGCGGGCATCATTTTTTTATACAAGGTTATTTGTGAAACACAAACAACCACGCAGGAGTAGATCACTAACATCATAAACAACAACATTTGTTCTACGACTTTTCCAAAAACAGACAAAAAATATTCGACGTTCCATACAAATGTAGGAAAAGCTGATCGAGTTTTCTATGAAAAGTCGATTTTTTTTGGCTGTTTTCGGAAAAGTGGTAGAACAAATGTTTATGATGAAATTGTTGTTTATGATGTCAGTAATCTACTCCTGCGAGATTGTTGGTGTTTTACAAATAACTCTGTATTGAAAACGTTAAGTTGTAGCCACAAGAAAAACATACGAAAAGCTGAAGAGATTTTCTAGTAGCTACAACTATCAAATTTCGTATAAACCTCACAGATGATTTTGACGTACTGTGAAGTAGCTCCAATTACTTTTACTCAAGAAAGATAATTGTGATAATGATAATGATGAAAAAAAAACGAAAAACATCGAAAAAGAGAAGTAAGGTTATTTCTCTTACTCTTTACATGTAAAGATAAAGACCGAGACAAATGTTTCAGCGTAACCGAGCCTTAAGTGTCAGTATGACAACAGATTTTTAAAAATATATATTTACTTAATTTTTATTTTCATAAACCACTGATAACGATGCCGATGTTATAAAAGCCGTTATCTTCATACGGAATAAAACGTGAATGCTGCACACGACGGAATATAAATAAATGGATGATGATAATAAACATTACATTTATAAGTAGCAAAAATACTGAAATTGTAATGCCTTATAATATGGATGTAACGTGATTCAAGAGAAAAATATGGAGACCCACTTGGTCGTCTTGTTTGGGGCTTTAAAGCTTCTGAACCGACAATTTCTAAGTATTCTTACTATTGCTTTCCGTAGATGATTCCTTTGCGTTAGAATTTCCATGTGGCCGCGTGCTATGAATTAATATTTTGTCAAAATATTCAAGTATCCTTTGGTAGTCTTAAGAATTTCAATTGAAAGGTATGAAAAGAAACGCCCGTACATAACAAAGTACCCAAATCCATTCATTCCTTACTCATTTTATTTCCAAAATTATCAATTCCAGATCTGATGACTTCTTTATACATGGTGTTATTTTACACCTTACTTCAAGCACTCTCATTGATCAGCACAGCAAACAAAAATCGAATTCTACTTAAACCTTAAGAAGATCAGCCGCCAAAAATGGCCCATAATATCATCCACATAAAAACACGTGTCCTATTGATTTGAAGATACAAGTACCTACAAGTTATGTAAAACCTTAGTACTCCCTTGCTCGACCTGACACGTCACGTCCACGGCCAGACAGGGAGCTCCACACGCAAATCGAATTACGTGTACCGTGGTACACGGGATAGCGTTTCGAGTACTTTCCAAGTGTACCCGCTGACCCTGACATGGACATATCAATGCGCCTCTTGGCATGTTTAAATTATGGTGCTGTTTTGTGATGCTATTTCGGAAGGTAATGTCGTTCTTTTTTCTGAAGAAATTGTTTTAGAATCGTCGATAAATCGAAAACAAATTTTAGAATCGTGCCCAAGTTTTGGCATATTTTCACTTTTATGAAAATTGGTTCATTACAGTAAAGTAATCTTTCAATCTTTTCATTGCAGAAAAATTAATCTTTCAACGTTTTCATTGCAGAAAAACGATCTCTTTCATGCAAAGTGTAATGCGCTTAAAAAAGGGAGGTAGGCTAGAATAGACAATTTAAATATTTGATTGGTTAGGTAGGCACGTATTTGACATTGTACCTTTGGGTACATGCCGAAACTTGATTAACTATGAACAGTCCACAAATAGCCTCGGTGACATTGTTGACACCACAAGTGTCACAGCTAGATTCAGAGTCTCCAATCAACTAGCCGTAAATCATAACAGCAAGCGGGCGTTTCATTCAACCAATTTTCATGGCTCAAAACATTCTATTGTTAGCAAATCAATTTTATACCGACTGAAATACTAGTATGGATTATTGTTTATAACCTTCGATCATCTTAGATACTCATACTTTACATCAATTGCTAAATCATGACGTCACTAGCAACATATTCCACAATGACGGAGTTGTGTAAGCCAATAGTAGAATGCAGTAAATAAATGAACTCGCTGAAATTGCGGCAATCGTATGAAATATTTACGATCATCAAATAAAATTTTATGACAATTTTTTTTCCGTCAGACAATGCCAATTCGGCCGTCCGGATTAGAATCATAAAAGATTTAGTCGCTATTTTAAAACTTCGCCAAACAAACACGTCATCTTGGTTTGTCGCAAAAAAGGATCCAGTTTGTTAATTTAAGTTCTCGTAGTGTAGAACGAGTTTTTATAATGGAGGTCTACGTACTGTATTGTATTATTTAATAATATGTAAATGAATAATTTTCGTAAAGTGAATAAAAAAGAAAATAAATGCTTTTTTATTATTATTCTTACATGTTCTGACACTATCACAGGGGTTTTCTGTATTTCTGTATACGATGTAACCTGTAGTGTCCCAAAGTTTTGTTTTGCGATACGGTTACTCTAATCTAATATTATTTTATTGATTAGTTCTTGAGTGTTCGTCTGTATTAGTTCGTGATTTATGATCAGCATCATTTTGATAACCAAATGCTTAAATTCCGTATTAGTGACGTCAGTCCACCTAAATCGGTTCCACACCAAATTGTTCATGCAACAGATATTTATTTCTCTTAGCATTGTAGAAGAAATGTATAAGATTAAACGTTCGCTTTTTTTCCTATCCCACAGTTATTTGTAAGAGCAATCTATAGAGAAAGGCTTACAATGCCACAACAGCAATCATTGCGGTACATAATGTTTTTTTAAGTTCTCATAATACTGCAGTTTTAACGACTTTCATGTTTTTTATAACTTCTTAAGCACTCTCCGTAATAATGAAGCCGAGTATAACAGCTGTTGCCCTCAACTGTGAATAGCCAAATGGCTTCCATTTTTAACCGACTTCAAAAATTGAAAAGGTTTCTAGTTTATTTACTCGATGCATATTCAAGTAACGCAATGAGAGCTTTATAACAATTTTCATTCTTATAGATTTTTTTACGCTAGGATTTGGTAAAGGTTATCAACAAAGTTCAAAAGTAAACAGCCAGTAATGCAATTTACGCCCGTGATCCCAAAACCATTATCAAGACTACAGGAGTAAAAATAATTCAAACACAACCAATTTTGTTCCTACTGTAGGTTTAATTAACCAGCTTGTAGGTCGGCTTTTAGATTAAACTTTTTCTCAATATTGCAGCACTTAAACGTGATCAACTTTTAATAAAGCCCTTTGCATTAAAATGGGGTAACACTGACTTAAATTGAAAGCTTAACTTCATCAGTTTGTTTTGGAGATATACAGTTGAAGAGTCTACTTCTGTGTCAACCTTTTTAGTGTCTAAACATCAGCAGGCTTTAACTGGCCAAGAGTTAGCTCAGAATGGAGAAACTTAACGGTCGGTACACAAGCCGCTTCCGGCGAGCAACGTTAACCAACAGCGTATAAGTCAGAGTAAGTCCTGATTAGTTTTAGCCAGTTCGAATGCTGGGACGTGCACTGAATTCTGATCCCGTCATACCTATGTTGTGCCAGATAGAGGAAACGAATTGGCTCATACCTTTACATGGAAACTTAACTGTATACCGGGGAAAAATATTCAAATTACTACCTACCTATGAAAATTTAGTTCACGACAATATGTTTTTAATTGCATCTCCTTATTATTTAAAAATTTCACACCGGTTAATCTTTTTGGCTAAAATGCTCACAATGAATAAAATTATATGAGTTAGCGTAAGATAAGAGTCTCTAGCTAAATCGCCACTGGCCGGCCCATCCCGACCGCGGTCGCGAGATAGTCTAATTAGTGGTAAGGTAACACCCGCGTGCGTTGAATAAGCGACTGACCCCGTTTCAGTACTGCTTTCGATTACAGCTTACCCAGCACAATTGGCACTGTAATTTCATTTGCTTTATTATTCATCTCGGTGAATTCAACTAATGCAAAGAATGGTATTTAGTTTGGTTGTGTTGTGTTGTGAATTAATCAGGATTCCTTTTCCTGCTTTACTTTCGTAATGGTGTCCTGCGTCATTCAATTATGAACAGAATATATTTGACGTTGTTTTGAAAGAACCTGACAACATTGTGGTTAGAGGAGGTCAACTTCTAACTTTCCTTATTTTATTTGCATCCTAACTCTAATTTTTAGGGTTTCTTACCCAAAGGGTAAAAACGTGACCACTCTACTATCCGTCTGTCTGTCACCATGTGAACCAGGTTCTCATAAACCGCGATAACTAGACAGTTAAAATTTTCACAGACGATGTATTTCTGTTGCCGCTATAACTATAAATAAAATAAGAACAGAATAAAAGAAATATTGAAGTGTGGCTCCCATACAACAAACGTGTTTTTTTACGGAAATGGTTCCTTAAAAAACACGTAACAAAAAAAGTCGTTCTTTGCACTTTGCCGGTTTTTGGACAATGCTGATACTATGTTCCATTTTTACATAAAGCACAAACTTTCTGCTGCTTTCTACAGTTAGAATTTTAAACACATGGTGATTGGTTTGTACAACGTGATAGACGGAAAACGTGGTTAAACAGAAGTCCCTCCATTTTATTTACTGGCTCGTAGACCTCGACTACGACTCCAATGGAATTGTCTGTAGGCGTTGTTAATTACCATGTACGTGTTAAACATTGAAAATACCAGTTATTTCAAGATTTTACTACAAAATCTAAGACTCTGCTGTCGGAGATATCATTTTATATACCTAGATCGTGAGATTGTTCTGTGTACTTTTGTTATTGTTTAAGTTGGTTTCAGTTAATAACTACTTTCAATTTCTCAGGAATTAAAACTTCTTCGTCTGTAATATTTACTTATTCTGATGTTGTATATTCAGCCAGCATTGTTTGTTTGGTGTGGATTGAGTTTCAGTATCTTTGCCATTTCTCCAAGTTTATATCGCGAAACAGCGTTGAATGAAAGCAATATGAAATCAAAGATATGGATGGGCATCCCATTTCATCTCAAAAAACGTGGTATTACATTTCCGTTGTTCTAATAAAAAGATTCAGACTTTTAGCATTATAAAGTAATTGAGATTGGCATCGGCAGTTATTCCAACACTTTTATCTTTAAGTACTTACTTTGATATTTTAGTCACGTTTCCTTTACTGTGTGTTTCCTGCGAAAAGACTACTAATATTTTCTAATATTTATAAGACTTGAGAAGAGTTCTTTTTTATTTCCATCTCTATGTAAGCTGTGTAAAGTTTACATCGGTCTCCACAACCATTTCTCAAGATAAAGTGGAAGGCACGTGTCCGGAATAAACAATATGGCGTATGGTGTCACGTACAAGCCCACGTTGAGGTTTTGACTATAAATGCTTCTGTTTTGTATGTGAGATTTAAAGCACCTCACCGGAAATACTTGGTTTCTTGTTGGTAATAGCAACTTGCTCCTTTAAATAGAGATTAATAAATAACTGACCTGACCTCACCTGAAGGAGGAGGAGGTAATAAGGAAGGTGCCATGGAGTGTCAATCGAATGTTCTGAAAAGTGCTGATTAATAGGTTTGAATTTTGAAAAAAATAACTTTTTGAAGAATTGATGAGTTGAGAGCTATCTTGAGATCATACCTGAGAAGATGAAGAAGAGCAGCTCTTGACGTTGAGAGCGGTTTATAAATACGGACCTTTAGACTCAAATTAATGGAATGCGAACGAATGAATGAACGTAAAATTTTTTACACTTCTTGATTTCAGTTGCCTTGTATACGCGGTAATAAAAAATATAAAAATACCATAAAATAATTCTATTTTTCTACTCATTGCAACGGTCACCGTTGTTCAATATAACATGAAGTTGACGGCGTGTCGGGCGACGTCACTTATTTAAAGTTTGCCACGTTTCCTGTTAAGCCGCCCGCTTCCCGGACGTGACGTCACCGATCCCATCGATACTGCAGCTCGGTATCACGCCGACTTGCACTTTAACAATTCAGGTCGCTGGAACCTTTTTTTTAATGACTCATGCATTTTGCGGAAAGCCACTTGTGACTTTTGATTGAGGGTTGATAAATGGCGTCACCAACTTTTCAAAGGCTTTCGCGATGCTATTAGCATTGTTAGCGCGAATATTGTTAATGCTGATGAAATTGCGATTGCCAATTTTTAATAGCAGTCATCAGCGTAGGATTTATGCGGATAATTTGAGCTAGAATAGGCGAGGCGGCGGTAAAAGCTAGTAAAATAATTGCGGGTAGCCTTGCAGCGGCCAATAAGGCAGGCTAACACCAGGTGCGGCCAGATAACGCCCCACGCGAATCTGCCGTAAATCAACTGTATTGGACACATCTAGTATTTATTATTTGCAATTGATCTTTGTTATTTTATAAGGCTAATTTTCTTTTGTGCCTTGCTGTCGTCCGAAATGTGGATGGAAATTGTTTATTGTGTTAAACAAAATTGTTATTTACGTTTTCACAGCAGCTTTAATTGCTAATAAGTAAGCCTTTCTTTGCTGTACTCAATGAACATCTCCATTTTCTTTACAATTAATAAGTCTCACTATTAATTTTAGTTGAATTATTTTAAGTTGAACGCTCTAATCTAACATTTCCAAACTTTGTGTGTCATTGTGAACTTCAAGTATGTGTATATCCTCTCCCTCTACCCCGTCCACATCATCAATAACACCTTTGTTACCAGAAAGATCATCGTGGTAATTACGTACGCAAAATTCAGCTTTAATATATCAGGGTACAAGAGTCATTAATCAATCTAACCACGAGGCAGGCAGTTCGGCACACATCGATTAATACCACTCACTGTAGTATTAAGGGCACTTTCAATCAAGATTGTTTGCTGTGTTGTGCCAAGTTTCCGCTGAATCGCAATGATCGACCCACTTTGCTAGTTTCATAAGAAATGAAATAGGAAGGTGCATCGGCATCTGCAAAAGATATGCAATTTAAGACATGGAATCTGGATCTGGAGCGATCCGATCCGGACTTTAGAATAATTTCCATCTTGTGGATTCTCGTAAAATTGCTTTTGAAATTTTTCAAGAACTTGTTTCAACTCTATAGAAGGGCACAGTGGGCTTTTAAATCCAAGACAATCATATGGATAGCAAAAAAGTAATAAAGTAAGATGAGATTAAAATATTGGATTTGTTAATAATTAATTAGCATAGTTCCAAACGTAGTAATTTTCTGTGTGAGCACTAAATTTAATTTTCTCATCAAAACATTATATTGTTCTATCCATATTCGATTATTCAATCACGATGACATCTTTTATAAATAAATGGCGCTTGTCTCTATCGATGCTAAGTATAGCATTAACGGCATTTTAACATACAAACTAGCAACCTACAGATTTCACTTCAAAATTGAAAAGATTGAAACAATAATTTTGTATCGAGTCCAACACTTTGGAAAACTCGTCAGTCACTGGCAACAGAGGAAGGCAGATCCGACCGAACAAAGATGGCCACTCAGCCGACCTAATTGCCGGCCGTTCAACGGCACTCAACCCGGATGCTGCAGCCCTCGGGGACAATCCACTCCGTCTGGAAAGGGTTAAGACACGTATTCGAGATTATTTTACTGGTTACAAGCGCTTCTGCATGGTAATCTATTTCTTCGTCTCCAAAACCAGAAGCTTCAATCTCGTAACGCTCCTGTCCTCCCTTGTTTTAATACCTGTTTGCTCCACTTTAACAAGTACCTTTGTCACCCAAAAAGTTGTAACTTCATCATTTCGTCTTAGACGGTGTCCGTCCACACGTGGTTTCTACTTACTTACTTATGGCTGTGTAAACCGTGCTTAAGTGAGTAAGTAGAAGGACAGTTGAATTGAATTTACTAAAATAAAATAAATCGGCCTTTGGGCCCGCATCACACTGTCGGAATTCCAAACGGAATCATTCCGAACGCAGCAAATCCATACACCTACTACATACCTATGCGGTAATTTTGAGTTCGAAATTTTTATACATTATCAATATTCCGTTTCGGAATTCGTATGTGGTGGGCCTTAAAAGATCACAACTTTCCGTCAATTCCAGACTGCAAATAAAGGACTTTATGACCCTCGCGCGCGGTGGTTCGATTCGCCGCGTTACGTCAGTATTCATTACGCGGCTAACCCGTTGTTGCGCTAAAGGTCAACGTATTGCTTCTGACAGCCAATAATACGTATAATTGCTCACGGAACACGCCAAGTTCCGTCACAATAAGTCAACATTTATAGTTTGCATAGAATACATAATTTCCGCATGAGATACTCGAAATGCTCGAGCCGCTCGTAAAATGCGACCCCCTTCTTTTTTACCCCCACCCGTTGTGTATTCAGTACGGTTTATGAGGTGCTTAACCCTTACTTTTGGCAACTCTTTGTACTTGTTATCCATTTATAGAAGCTGAGATAAGTGAGTTTCGTGAATATTCTGTCAAGACATCTTGTCTTCCATTAACGTATCTAATTCGAAATACCGCGCCTCGAATTTCATAAAACTGCACCAACGTACGGTTTTTTAATACAAATTGCCTCATTGAATTCATAATTATGCTCAAGAGCTGGGTCACCGATATTAACGAACGTTTATATTTGCATTAAAATAAAACGAAATGGTCGGTCACCGCATCTTTAACACATTCCAAGTCCTAAGACACTAATGGTATAATTAAGGTCTTTAAGACGTGCCCCTATTCCGCAAATTGCTGTCGGGGCGTATGTTATCGACTTGTGGAAAGGCAAAAGACATTACACTTAGGTGTAATTAGATGTAGAATGAATTGACTCTATTAAGTGGTCTATTATGTGTTCTGTGGTTGTACCTTTAACGTATTTCATGGGTTCTGGTAAATGAAACAAAACTAGCTGAATTGCTAATTTTAATACAGAAGCAGTTCGAAAAGTATTGATTTTTTAACACGTTTTTATTAGGTTGCTTTCTCGTTTGTGTGTTTTTTATTCATCTTTGCTAATTTAAAAACCTTATATAATTACTGCTTATCAATGATTTTCGTCGTAGATAAAACCATTAATTGAATGACGTCAGCTATATTTTATACACCAATTTAACGCTTGACGCTCAGTGAGTAAACAATTACAAGCCTCGATAACAGCTCTCAAAACTCCATCAATTCATACAAACAATTTCATGACGACCCATTTTATTACACGTAAGGCCCTTTAAATTATGCATAGCTCCGAAATGAGGCGTCAGATCATTTTATGGCACTATAAAATCATTTATGGCTTTGGCAGGTGTGGTTGGTACAGTTGTTACTATACAATTCAGATGACATGACACTTCAATTGTGTTTAATTAAAGCATTATCTCCTTTCTAAGTATTAATAGGATAACTTTCTCTGTAAGTCTAAGATAAGAAAAATAAGTATTTACCACTAATATGTCAAAACTCCCAAACAGAGCTAAACTTTAACATACCATAACACATTTCCGCAGAAACTTAACACCAGCAGAAGTAAGTTAATAGACGAACTTAAATCCATTTAGCTTAAGCATATTATTCAAGTTGGTTAGATGCGGCATAGATTTAACCGAGAAGGAAATCTCCTTACCTTAATCTTTTAAAGCGAATCTAGATTCCAGCCACGGGTTTAATTAAAACCCGAATCTATAAGGTTGCGATATTCCAAGCCATTCGGGAGGTTAAGTATTGGCACAACAAATAATTTCTTATGTACGAAATATTTTTTTATTTTAATTGTCAGTTTTACTCATAACATTAATTGCCTCAATTAATTAGCAGCAGAATTAAATGTATCTTTTGTCTTATCGCTGAATCTCTCTGAATCGCGGTCGTCAATTCTAATACAAATATAATCAGCGAAGACTTGACATAGAACCTACTTCATCGCGATAACTAACAATAGAAAATACAACGCTTCACGCAATCAAAGCGACCGCAACGCAAAGATAACCCATTTCTCTATCCTCTCTTTCCTTTATTATACTATGCTGCTATTAAATTACTCGTTTCTATTACTGATTCACACTCCTCTTCTAATTAACTACCAAGGAAAGATTTTTCTTTTGGAAAAACACTACTGGATAAATTGCTTTTTATATCAGTTTCATATTCAAAGCGGACCGTTATGTTTTTCTCTCTTTTTGCTGCATGTATGTGTACATGAATGTCGTTTGCATAGTTTGTTTGAAAATAAATATGTCCTGGTTTCCCCGTATTAGCGTGAACTCTTCCTTAATTATTCACCGCTTAGCGGCGGAGTGCATCCTATGGAGAATTTTATCAAGCTATAAATAGCACGGGTTGAAGGCACGTGCAGCCAGTTCTAATCTAGATTAGGTAAGTTCTGTTGTAGGTTGGGTATTCTTTTCTTCGGCTTTTAACATATTTTCTACTACAAGTAAATGAAGTAATACAGATAAACCAATACATCTAAATGTTACGTTCAAATTTAATTTTGTTAAGTAAGATTTTAAATTAAGCATTTCGGCTTTTTAGAGGACGTTGTGGATTACTGGAGTTTTTACAAATTAATCTTTATCTTTGAAGTTGGTGATTCAATATTTTTTCTTAATGATGTAATGGCTTTCAGTTTAGCAATATAACGTTTAAATTAACCATCGAAAAAAGCAGGAGTTGTAGAAGACATATCATCACTCATTCGCCAGTAAGGACGAGCCTGGCACCAACAGCTCCATTCATCATTCGCTTACGTGAAACATTTTCGTGTGTTTTATACGAATGGGATTACTAGCTTTCATTGTTAATACCATTTCAACCATAGCAGTTATCAAATCTATTGAATCGAGATCGAGAGGATAAACTTTTAAGGTAGCTTTCTTAAAATTGAAATTTTAGTATTCACTTACAATTGGTGGAATTGTTGTTGGTGGAATTATTACATTAATCTTCATGTAAGGTAACTCCCACGCAAGTTAATCAGCTCAGAAAAAGTTTTATCTACCAACAAAATATCTAAGGGCAAATTAAGCTAGAAACCACAGTACACCTTTAACGAAATGAATTTGAGTTTTTTTTTGTTTTGTCCTGCTTCATGCTGTATAATAATAAGAATAAGAATCATTTATTTGCTGAGAATGTAGGTACATACATGATTGTTGTTAAGGAATTTTCGGTCCAGTACATTCTGCCAAAAATTAGCATGCAAATATTTAAATTAGAGTTCAAGTACACTAAGTATACAATTAATTAAACTGTAGCTTCAATAATAACATTTTCTTTTCATATAGATTTCTCAAATACTTTTTCGCCCTCCCTACATTAGCAGCAAAGCAAATCCATCAATAAACCCTTTTATCTAATTTTTTTACCAAACGGCGTTAAATGCCTTCGATAGCAGACTCATTCTGAACATTGAACTAACATGATTACGCTCTTTGCTTTCGGGATTTTTTCTTTTTCTATTCTATTGCTGTCTTATTGATATTTACTTTCATAAGCGTGGATATAATAGCAACATTCTCCCAGGGAAGAGCCCTACGCTCTGGATCTATAGCATGACGAGCTCGAAACTGATGTTGTGTACGTCGAAATGTCAAAAATGACATCTAATTCTCGTTGCTGACAATTTTTTTGTTTACCTGTCAAAAACATTTACATATAAAAAAAATACAAAAACTAAATTGTCCGGTTCGTCGTTCGTCGTGCTGTCTTCTCGCAGAAGATTGTAATCGGATCTAATGATGAAGATAGCTGATCTTTATGTTTATATCCTTAAAGTAGACTATGTCATATAACCTCATCTCCCTTGTTTTAGATCTAGAGGGTTGTCGGGCGTGGTGCGGGCGGCGGCCGCGGGCCCGGCACCATGGCTACCGTGGAGGGGCGGCCAGCGCAATATGGCGTCTCCTTGCGGCAGCTCCGCGAGCTGATGGAGACGCGGGGCGCCGAAGGTCTAGCCAAGATCAACGCGCTCGGAGGGCCACAAGAGCTCTGCAAGAAGCTTTACACATCACCCACAGATGGTATGTAGTTGTTTTTATATTCTCATTCAAACCCTTTTACCACTGAACTTACTGAATAAACATTCAATAAAATGAAATGTCTGATGGAAGAAACTTGGATTTACTAACCTAAATTGCGAGTTCAGGATATTAAACGCTAAAGGCGCAGTTCATGGTAATATTTGCGTATAAAATTATTGTGAAATTCTTCAATGTTTTGAGTTTTTGACGGATAGTTGTTGTGAATGTTGGTTTTGAAAGGCCGATGCTAAACTGACACTTGAAAAGAATAAAATAAAATTCAATGCTGAATCTGAGTAAACTATAAATACGAAATCGATCAACAATAGAAATCTTTTGTTTGCACTAAATGCTCCTGTTCGTATAAACAGAATGCTAAATTTCTCCATCTTCTATTAGCAACAAGATCTTGACTGGAAGACAGCATACATATTTTTCAATATGAAATGCTTTCGCGACAGTCTCCGTATTGTAACCTACTTTTGAAACTGGTCTTGAACTAAATCAATAATGGGACAGTACTAAGTAACAGTACTACGTTTTTTCCTGTGGCAACACCGACGGCACCAGTTGTCAAATTTTGCTCCCGTATTTAAATTTGAAATATTTTAATTATTAGCATAATAATTGTGGCTAATTCCATTGAATCACGTAACATTTACGTATAAAATTAAGTGTAGTGAATACCAACAGTGAGTTGTTTGTGTATTTTGTGTGTTTTGTGACGTCGAACTACGGTCACTTTCACTTACCGGTATGACATGACATTGCATTTTTATCTGTAAATCATTGTTATCTCTTTCAAAGTAGTAATTTTTGTATGTGCTTTTAGTCTAATCTGTTCAGTTTATAACTAGTAAGGCTACATTTAAAGCCGATAGTGTAGTGTTATCATTTGGATAACCTCACTATAGTTGATTAAACATCCCCTTGGAATTACTTAGGTTTAACAAACACCTTTTTATTTTCACAATGTTGACCCGTAAGGCCGCATCTCGCCAGGAGGAGGCTAAACTCCATCAAACCCTACAGGAACTAAAGGCCACCAAGGAGTTGGTTAAGCAACTGCATTTGGAAAGAGATGAGAATGAAAAGGAATTGTTAGATGTGCTTCAAAGCAATACACAACTCAAAAAGGAAATGTCTGAGTTACATTTGTCACAACAGAATATGTTTGAGGAACGTAATAGGTTACAAACTTTAATCGATGGGTTCGACCAGTGCAGAGATGAGTATGAGAAGGCCCTCAGGGTCATCTCTGGACTGGAAAAGCAGCTACATGACGCTAATAACCGTATTTATAAGTTAGAGTCAGAACAAAACCAAGCGGTAGTCACTCAGAACTTGAGTCTTTACGATGAGTTAGTCGGCTGTGACCCAAAACTTGTTTCTCCCTCACTTAACCATAAGCCAACAATCACAATTGATTTAACTTCTGAAGACTCAATTAATTGCACTATGAGTCAGGCAATGGTTGGTTGTAGTAGAAACAAGCTAAAGAAATATGTAAAAATTAACAAGTATATTTCAAAAACAAAAAAGTTACTAAATAAGCAGAAACACTTTTTCAAAAATATTAGTCACATTAGAGAGCGTAGACAACTAATTGAAAAGCTGGATACATGTCAAATTATAATCAATGAGAATAGACTGACATATGAAAATAACATTGCTATGTTAAATACTAAAATTCACTCATTACAGGAGTCATTATCCAGGATGACCCAAAATTATGACCGTTCCAAAAAAGAGATAGGGGAATATATACTGGCACTTAAATGTTTATCCACCCCCTCTCTGTCAGAAAACCATTCAACCCATAATGATAGCTCCTTAGCGTCAGGCCTAGATGCTCGGGACCATTTACAAGACCAAACAGTGTATGAGCCCTTAATCTCAGAACATGTAAATATTTTAGCAAGCACAAGTGAAAATAATTCCTTTGCCACTAACAAATGTTCAAACATTATGTTGTGTGATGAAATTGGAAAAGATTTAGGCTACTTATTCAATAATCAATTGGGAGAAAAAGTTTTAAATTATTGTATACCGGGTGCAACCCTACATGACATTATGAGAAAAGTAATAACTTTAAACTTAAATGAAAATACCAATTTAATTATATTAGTTGGTCAAAGAGGTAATGTAAACAAGAAGGATCTCATTTCATACTACAATAAGTTATGCAGTTTAAATATAAATAAATTTGTATTGTTTACACTACCTTACAGTGCTAGCTTGCCACAGGAAGAAAATAATATCAGATATAATTTGAATTTAACACTAAGCAATATGACTTATTATAATAGTCAGAGATGTCACATAATAGACATAAATAAATTAATATTTAATTTTAAATTGACAAAAGATAAATATTATCTTACAAATTATTTTAAAAGACAAGTAGCTTTAGCGCTATCATTTTATTTTAAACATTTAGCCAAGAACTTGGCTATCACTTCTGCTTCTATTGAGCAGAATAGTTTTGACATTTTGAATGTGACCTTGGAATCCGTTCCAAGTAATAATAATACAATTTTTACTCCTGCTCCTATTGAGCAAAAAATTGTTGACATTAAAAATAACACTTTGGCATTTGTCCCAAGTAATTCTTTTATTAATAATTTAAATTACATAATAAGACAATAGAGGAAGTCTCTAGCCGTGTAATGACTAAGGAAAAGCCTAAATATTTAACTATAGTTCACCAAAACATTCAGGGCTTTTCTGGCAAAGAATTAGAATTAGAACTTTTTTTAACTGAAAAAAATGTTAATATTTTATGTGTCACTGAGCACTGGCTTAAGGAATATGAATTAATTACAGGATTTCAATGTTATAAAATTGCTAATTCATTCAGTAGGAAATCCACCACTAGAGGGGGATCTTTGATAATTTTGCAAAACAATATGAATTTTAAGGAACGAAAAGATGTGATATCCCTCTCTATTGAACAACACGTTGAACTGTCATGTGTGGAATTAGATCAGTTGATAATGATTTGTGTGTATCGCCCACCAACTGGTAACTACCCTCAATTTGAGTCCGCTATGGAGGACGCTCTAAAATTAGTCATCAAAAAGAATAAAAAAATTGTGGTGTGCGGTGATTTTAACGTAGACATCTTAAAGCCGTCCTCAATTGCAAGTAGGTTTCTGAATTTGTTTAAGTCCTTCAATTTAGCAAACACCTTTTGTGAACCTACAAGAATCACTGCTACATCTAAAACTTGCCTAGACAATATTTTTAGCAACTGTAATGTACTTGATAAAGAAATAATAAATTGTATTCGTTCTGACCATAGCGGACAAATAGCTTCCCTTGAGCACCATCATGTTCCTCATCAGTGTAATATAATTTGCAGACCTCTAACTAAAAATAAATTGGAAAATTTTCATAATAATGTCACTGCCAAAACTCTTTGCTTACCTAGTAATGATAATCCCAATACTCATTATGATGATTTATTTAATTTAATTAAAGTAGAATTTGATAAAACATTTAAGCAAAGATCTATTAAATCCAAAGACTTTAAAAAGAAATTTAGTGATTGGGCGACACCAGGCATATATGTTAGCAGAAATAAGTTGTTTGAATTATATGGTCAGAAAACAATTTCAAATGATCCCGAATTTCATGAATATGTAAGAAACTATTCAAAAATGTTTAATAAAGTATGTACTTTAGCAAAAGCAAAATGTATATCTACAATAATTCATCAGTCAGATAATAAAATAAGAGCCACTTGGAATATTATAAATAAAGAGACTGGGAAAACTAAAAATAATGACCGTGAATACTCATTAGTATCAGACAATAAAATTATTGAGTCAGATGAAGGAGTGGCAACAATTTTTCAAGATTTCTTTTCTAAAATACCTATTGCAACTACCAGTAATTTAAATTCATCTCCAAAAATTGCTGTCTCCCTCTTGGAATCATGTGTTGATAAGTGCAATAATGTATTTAAATTTAGACATATCAATAGTGATACCATTCTTAAAACATTTAATTCAATAAATATAAAAAAGACTGAAGATCTCTGGGGCATTTCAACTCACATAATAAAGTCTATAATAACTACCATTGCTCCCCATCTTGCTTTTATTTTCAATAATTGTGTTGATGAAGGGATATTTCCAGACTTAATGAAATATAGTAAAATCATCCCTCTTTTTAAATCTGGGGACAAAAACGATCCCGCTAACTTTAGACCCATTTCCATTTTGCCAGCACTAAGCAAAATTTTTGAAAAGATCATTTATGATCAATTATTAGCACATTTTCTTATCAACAAACTACTTCACGAGAAACAATTTGGTTTTACTCGTGGTAGATGCACAACTGATGCTGGAATTGCACTTCTCAAACACGTCTTTGAAGCATGGGAGAGTAAACAAGATGCAATTGGTATATTTTGTGATCTCTCTAAAGCATTTGATTGTGTCAGTCACAGTACTTTATTAGATAAATTGGAACATTATGGTGTATCAAAAAATGCAGTAAGCCTTATGCAATCGTATCTGTCGGCGAGAACCCAAAAAGTTGTTGTAAATAAAACAGAATCCTATGAAGCACCCATTACCATGGGCGTGCCGCAGGGATCGATATTGGGTCCATTGCTTTTTCTTATTTATATTAATGACCTTCCTTACTATACTAAAAACTTATGTGAAATAGTACTGTTTGCTGATGATACTTCTTTAATTTTTAAAGTTGATAGAGGATGTAACTGCAGTGACGATGTAAACAGCACTCTTTCCAAGGTGATGCATTGGTTTACTATTAATAATCTGAAGCTTAACTCTAGTAAAACTAAATGTGTCAAATTTTCACTTCCTAATGTGAGGCAGGTTCATATGACTATACATGTAAATGGCGAAGCAGTCGAATTTGTTGACTCAACAAAATTTTTAGGTATTACTATAGACTCGCGGTTGCAATGGGACCCTCATATCGATATCCTGTCAAGCAGACTTAGCTCCGCTGCCTTTGCAGTTAAGAAAATAAGGCTTCTGACCGACATTGAAACAGCAAGATTGGTTTACTTCAGTTATTTTCATAGTATTATGACCTACGGTTTGTTGTTGTGGGGCTCAGCTGCTAATATTAATAACATATTCATCTTACAAAAAAGGGCAGTGCGCGCTATATACAACTTACGGTCTAGAGATACTCTTCGTGACCTATTTAAAGAAATTAAAATATTAACGGTAGCTTCCCAATACATCTATGAAAATATAATGTATGTAAAGAAAAATTTTGATAGCTTTGTAAAAAATAGTAATGTTCATAAACTCAATACAAGAAACAAGAACAAACTTGCTGTTCCAAGGCGCAGACTGCATAAAACCGGAAGCTCTTTTTTGTGTAGATGTATTACCTTTTATAATAAGATACCAGAACAAGTCACAGAACTGCCCTTGGAAAAATTTAAAAATACTGTTAAATCCAATTTAATGAGTAAAGGTTATTACACTGTTGACGATTATTTGAAGGATAAAAAGGCATGGGCATAGCTTTTGTATTGTTAATTATTACTCTAATACCTCAGTATTGATTAGAAAAAGTCCGGGGTTCTTTCATAGGTCTAGATAAAAGTCCTTTAATTAAACTCGAATCGTGATTTTCTTTTCTAAGTATAAAATTGTGAGAAGTATCCTACCTACTTAAAAACGTACTTCTGGCTTCTTGACTCGACGACTTAATATGGGTAGCTTTAGTATGTCATGCTCACTTCAAACATTTCTGCGGTGGTGTCGTGTGAGGCGGGTCGTTACGTTCCCTACTTAATATGGGTAGCTTTAGTATGTCATGCTCACTTCAAACATTTCTGCGGTGGTGTCGTGTGAGGCGGGTCGTTACGTTCCCTCAAATATGGTTGAGCGAAGCGATGGCTGGTTCATGCGTCATGCTCGTGAACGGGTGCTGCCAGTGGGAATGGGTCTGCTTCTGTCTGCTTGTATTAAGGGCGTCGTATAACTCGTATATAAAAGATCTGTTTTATATTGTCTGTATGTATGGCACTTCTTACTCAAAAAATATAATTCTTAATAGCTTACCTTGTTTTGATTTATTTAATTGCAATATTTTTACTTTCTATAGTCAGTAGTTTAGTGAAAGACCTATGAAAAGCTTTTGGATATAAATTTTCAATTCGATGCCTTAACATAGGTAGTCTTAGTATGTCATGCTCTCTTTAATCATTTCTGCGGTGGTGTCGTATGAGGCTCAAATATGGTTGAGCGAAGAGATGGCTGGTTCATGCGTCATGTTCGGGAACTGGTGCTGCCAGTGGGAATGGGTCTGCTTCTGACTACCTATCTTAATGCATATTGAATTGTATGTTTTTCTTTTATTTTTATTTATTGTAACAGCCTAGACTGAATAACAAGTTCAAACTTTGAATTTAGCTTAAAATCTGTAAATTGATTAAGAAATTTGAAACTCATTAAGAAATGAGCTAATTCAATAATGTTATTTATTTGTTAATCTTTGTTAATATAAAGTCTGGAAACGATATACATATTTGTAAATATCGTTCCATCTGATTGATAAAGCTGACAAGTTTTTTGCGCCCATTTTTCTTGTCAGTTAAAAGACGTCATAATGGGTGGTAGGGTAAAAGAATTGACGATTTAAAAATGCTTATTATGTGAGCTTATTTAAATAAAATATATTTCACTTTCACTTTCACTTTCACTTTTGGAAAGAGGATGCTGACCTCTTAAAGTGCCCTTTCATCTTTACTTTAATCGTAAGAAAATTGTTAAACTGTGGATGAACCTGGTCTAACATAAACTTTGTCAGGGCATTCTGATATAGCTTTATAGACAACCTCGGTAGATTAATATAATAACAATAAAATTCGGAACGACTCACAACAATAAAATTATTTAGTCCTTAACTGAGCTTGTACTATGCGTACAAAATTTTAATGACGTGTAGATTACATAAATAAGTATATAAAAACGACCATGACTCGGGAACAAATGCTTGTGCTCATCACACTAACATCACCAGGATTCGATCGAACCCAAGACCTTTGGAGCAGAAGGTAGGATCGCTACAATTGGCCGTCATCACATTAATTGTTCTATTGTTCTGTTGAATAAATTATTTAGATTTGACACGTAAGTCTATAATTACAGGACACGCCACTAAAGTTAGTTACTTTTTTACTATTTTACAATATATTCAGTCTTCATAGTTGCTAAAATACCAACATATACTTTCATACACCTATCGGTTTATTAAATCTAACAATGGTATCAGAATATCGATTGAAGTGAAACCTTCTATTTGTTTGTTCTAACTTCTATGCAGACAACATTTTTACTAATAGCAGAAGCTAATATTTAATTCAATACCATGGTAACACGTACAAATATGTTAAATCTGAGAATGCTATGAGAAAAAATATATAGCTATGTCGTCACGTCTTCAAATAATTCATGTCAGTCAAAAGGGTTGATGATCCATAAAATAGGATTACAGGTTCCGTCACGAAATTATTGGATAAACTCGAGGGTTGCCATCACATGTCACTTTTCCGTCTATTCCTATCCATAGGCTTTACGTTATGATTGAAAGTGTTGGAAATCCTTTTGGTTGAAACGTTGCTTGACAACAATGTTTGTCTTTGAATAATGTTACTAATGCTACTGAACCGTATGTTTAAAACAAATGAATCTTCAAGCAATTTATCAATGCTATTCATGTCGAAATGGTGGTTGATGAGGTGTATTATATCAAAATTGATTATATGCCTACTCGTATAACTTGAAGGCATTAGTATATTAAGGCCACTCTTCTGTATAAGTAACCATCAAATGTTGCGAGTTCGTTCACTAGAGGTTACTCTTGTGCCCTTTTCGACCGCTGCACCGCTCTTTGCACCAAAGGCAAATCACAAACAAACTACTTTAAAAAATGAATCTCTATTTATAATCATTTGTAATCTTTTGCTAATGAAGGACAAAAAGGTAGATGTTTTCAAAATAAAACAACAACGACAAGTCAATTCATATTAGATTTGTAAATTTCAGTTGCTTTTCCGCAAACATATTTGTCTTCTACCTCTATGCTATCGTCATCATCACACGATTTGTAAGTTTATCAACGTTCGATATTATAAGAATCGTTCGCTTTATAACTTCAAACTACCACGTTCGATTGAAAGTATCCGGTTCTTCGACTCCGTTATGTCATTTATAATTCATAGTGTTGTGCGGACGGACAGTCTTTAATGGGAACAATGGTGGCTCCTGGGACGAGACTGTTGAACTTTTGTGCTGTCGACGTGTCACGACAGTCACTACCATTTGTAGCTCCTACCATAAATGTAAAAAGTATGTTCATATTTTGTCACACATAAGCAAGCAAGCTGTAAGTTTAAAACATGGCATGAATCTATCTTCTTGCTAAAATAAAACCAGCATAAGTAATTAATAGACAACATGTTTTAGCGACAAAATATTTGCAACAATTAGTACACAATATGATAAAGGGCACATAAAGCAATAGAAAATAGACATTCTTGATTTGTGTGACTTATTCTTAAAGGAAGATGTCTTTTAACACGTTTTTAGAACTAAAATCTGTGTTTTCCGTTGCCCTTTGCAAAAGCCTACGCAACTCAAACATTGACTACAGTATTATTATATGTAATGTTAAATACTTTATGGGTTACAGGGGAAATGCCAATAACTGAAACATCACCCCCGCAAAGGTTATTTTCAAATGTTGTATAAATGTCTTGCTTGCTTTCTTCAAACGCATCTCAAAATAGAAGCATCTTGAATTGATAAATATTTGTTCCTTTTCTCAAATCAAACTTTCATTTTGATGTAATATTTTCATGAAATGCCATATAAAACAAGACAGATTAAATATAAATGGGATAAAACTCGAAGCAAAGAGACTTGTCATATTATGTTATTAAATAATGATGGATGGAGCTCTATCAAAAATGTGTTCCGTAGAGTTCTGCAATTTTGTTAAACATTGTAAAAGCATCAATTTAATATTTTGCACCAAAAAAAGACTTCAAGGTATGTGTACATTAAAGGTGATCTGATATTTGTAAACGTGTCGCGTTCCTTATGGATTCGCCTCCTAATCCAACATTGACCTTAGACCCGGGGCGATGATGGTATCGTAAATCTATACTCCGACAAACACCGGGCGACGCGATCCATATCTGTGATGGGCAAGGCTTCTTACAGCCTTCTTACAACGACAAATTGGATAGCCCAACGTCAAACGAAGACATAGATTATAGAGATTTGCTTGCCATCATGTGAGAAGTTTTTACTTATCGTAGTGAAATATCTTTACTTAGATTTTATTGCAAGGACTGACCGATATTGGTGTCAATTCGGGTGGCACGTCTTGATTAAGTTGATAAAACTTAACTTAATTTAAGCGTCTGTTCTTGTCTTTTCAAAACAGAAAAAAGAAAGTATGGAATCAGACGGAAGTTTTGTTTGGTCCTGTCAATTTGGTTAAGTCGTTGCCAACCAAATTGACACTAATATTTACCCATATGATGTTTATAAAGCAAACCAAATCAAGCCTTTATTTGCATAAAGTCAGGATTAATATCATTTACAAACATTGTATTTGTATCGTATATTGATTAGAAAGTAATAAAGATACTGATAAATAACATGAAATAGATATAACATGATCGGATTGTGATTCTAAAATACACTAGTGGCTCTGTGGGCTGTAGACCTCGCGTTTGTGTCATTTTTCAACATTTTTGTAAACTGAAGGTTTTCAAAAACTGAATGTGACCCTGGTACTTTGATGACGTATAAAAAAGTCTATAACTTTCTTTGTAATTGTTCATGTCAAGGATAAGGTGTGCCGTGTGACCACGGGTAAAAAAAAACCCGTAGTCACACTGGTGTGGTAAAACGGTGTGAACACGGGTCGGTTGGGAAAATATTAGCGAACCTGCTCTCAAAATTTCACGAGAATCGGTGTAGAAAGCGGGTCTAATAGAGGAGAACAGACGACATACGAAATAATTTTCGCCCTAGCTGAAACGGAGACAATTCGCGCTCGCTTGGCCAATTATTAGTATGAAAACACATCACGTTGACAAATACCAAATCGCCTTAGGCATTACAATCCACACAGGAAGCATTAGTACAATGAACACAAACAACCTTGATTAGGCCGACGTAACAATCGGCAGTAATGCCGAATTATCGTTCGAGAACTGTATCAAACTAGTCGGTTATCGTCAAACGGCTGCCAATGCAAACAGAGACGGAATGAAAGTTTCAATCACGGCTGAAGACAATGCCACAATAACTCCCGAGGCTACGCTGAGATTAGCATTAGTAAACTTTGATCTGACGGAAAGGTCCGGAGATCCCATTGATTGTTACCGCAGAGGACTGTACGTATCTCCCTTTGAAGTTAAACTCGCTATAATTATTGCTCTAACAATGTGAAGCAAAACTAAAGATAAGCATCAAGAGGTCGCCAAAACCTTTCATCGAAAAACTTTGATCTAACCTTAATGTAAGGACGGAGTTTTTTTATGGAAATTGTGTAAACGTCGCGTCGTGTCCTTTTAATGCATCTCGTAATCTCATTACTCACACTTCCCTCATCAAAAAGTAATTAGCGCTAACTAAAATACATTGTGAGTCAAGCGTAGACGCAATTACAACGATCCATTTTCTTTTTAAGACACTCGCTCCATCGACGCGTCTCCGCTAATTTATAAATGGATATGACAGATACTCAAAAGAGGCTTAGTACCAGAATTTAGTAGGGATTTTTATGACCCTCGTAACACCTACTGGTTCTTTAATGAGGCCCGCCTTACTCAGCGCAGTTTTACGACGCTGACATCCCTGTTTTGGGGTGATTTTCCTAACAGACGGAAGCTATGTCGTGAGAATACTAAAATGCTTGAAGGTTCCACCTCGTAAATAGTGCACCTTAATTTGCTGAGTCTTTAATCTTTTTAAGGAATGTCTTAACTGATTAACCAAACTCTTCTTGAATATCGATGGTGGGAAATTTCAATAATTGCTTGTATGTTTACGGACGGTAGTTATTAGTTATTTTTGTAACACACAAGTACATAGTACTGCCGAATGAAACCCACAATGGTATCACAGCCAAGTTCGTTGAACCAGCATGATCGATACGCGGAAGGTCTCCACGTGAACTTAGTGCTGTGCGAAACGCTGAAAATTTAATAAAGCCCGCCCATTTTGCTTTGATTCGTAAACATACTTTTCAGTACTTTCACAAATTTACTTGAATACCAGCTGTCACTAATGAGCCAATTGCGAGGGTAATATTTCATTATGAAATATCACGAGTTCACTTACCGGTCACGCGATTATAGCCCTTAATATATGGTTACCTCAATCGATTTATTTGGGAAATTAGGAACTGTTAAAATCCATATTACGAGTACATTGTCCTTGAGACCAAAAGTTAAACGTCAATAACTCTATTCCAGTTAAAATGCTATCGATCCAATCATAATCATCGCTACTCGTTTTACGAACGATAAAACTGTAATTACTTGAGGAAATATTTTTTTTTATCGCCGGCTTTTAGCTACAAATCATTTCTAATGATTAGGGCAGATTTTTTTCAATGATGTAGTTTCGTATTGAAAGCCTGCTTGCTATCCCTGAAATAAATTCCTTTCTAGTGCTTGAACGTAAAAAGCAAGCTTCTATTTACTGAGTATGAAAGACCCTGAGCGGCATAAATGCACAACCTTTTTCAACGAGGCTACGACAAGAAATATTCAGGTCGATTACTCGGAGCGTGCGTCAACTGGGTTTTGTTCTTATGTTTAATGCCAGAAAGTGGATATTCGTTTGAAATTTTCTTTGATATTCTTTGCCGCTGATAGATCGCCCCTGTCAACTGTTACGCCAAGAAGCGCCTGTGGCGCGCGAAAAATTATCTTACCCGCTTTTCCGGCGAAATAACGTCTTTATCTAGCGCAAAACGTGTTATTAGTCATCTATATAAGCTGAGAATCTTTTTTGATTCAACGTAATCAAATGTGTCCTAGAGCGTTTTAAAATTTTGATAGTCGGCCAAGTTCAATACTACATTGTAATCGGTACATTTGACGAATGAATCCGACAACAGGTGGAAATAGCGAACACTGATGTGTGATTGGGTTAAATAGGTTAGGTTCTTTTTAATTAATTAGAGGATGGCAACGTGATCAAATTAGGTAGAACTGTTTAACTGTCTTCAAAAGTTTAACCTTCTTTTTAATACGTGATTAATTCTTACGTGATCGAGTCCAGCTCTGGGATAGACTTTTATTCGTCCATAAAGTTTTTGTTAGCATCCACCGTAGTGATTGACTGTAATATAGCATCGCCGACGCCATTGTCTTACTGGGCATCAATAAAATGTGAATTGCGTCACGTCTCGAATTATACAAGCCTTGGGATGATTGTTAGTGGGATGAGTGAAATTTAATCTGGCTGCTCTGGTGTCTCCTGTTATTTAGAAGTCACGTTTAGTGGCATCAACTTCGCAATGAGCTTTGGATATAGCTTGATGACCAGAAGTTGCATTTACTACTAGGTTCGGAAAGTTTAATTGTTTCATTTTGGTTCTTATTGCTCTTAGATTTTAGTTGATCTTTATAAGATGTTAACTGTTCCAAATGGAAGTATGCCTCACACGATATTATTAATCGTTGTAAAATTGATTTTCTTAGTGTACCCATTTGAAATAAAAAACACAATACTGAAAATGGGAGAATAGCAATAAATAGCTAACTATATTCCCATTAGTCACAATTCCTTTAATCTCTAACGTACTATTGTAGAACTTCGCTATTTCCTTATAATATATTCCACGGATCTTATGATTTACGCATGGGATTTAGTTCGTAGTTGGCGTATTATTTTCCTGTTATCGTAGTAAACGGGCGTGAAGAAATATGGAATAGACAAATTGATAAAATAGCTTTTGTCTAGTCATAACTATTTTGATTCATTATATTATTGGTAGCTTGCATTGTTCACCTAGTATTTCAGAGATTATCTTTTTGTGTTCCGATGTATGTTTTGACGGTAATGTTAGCTTGTTTTAATCGCAGATAGGAATACCATAAAATTTTGCTTTTTGGGGAACTATATTCACTCTCTAAAATTTTAATAGCCCATTAAAACAACATAATACTTTGAAATTGCAATGAAAGATAAATTAATGAAACGTTAACTTTCAGTACTTAAATACAAGCAAAAGATCCTACTGAATTGCTGATGATTACTGATGATGTTTTTGCAAAATTGCGATTTTTATACCGAACTAATAATATTTCTGATAGAATATTGCCCCATGATAAACAGTAAGCGCAATCGTACGTAATGCTTGCTACACAGAAGCCGTTAACTACATTGTTGGCGACATGTAGATTGTTTTGTTACCATAATTCAAATACCACTTTACTTTTAGTTTCGTGGGTAAGAATGCTTTGTTTCCATGAACAGATTTGAGTTTAACAATGTGAACATTCTGGCAACAATGGCCAAACATCACTAGGTTTGGTTAAAAGTCCATCATCTTGATGACAAAAATATCACAAGATAACCGTTTTAGCATTCACATTGTTGTTTTTTAAAGCCTATTGCCTTAGAAGGATCAAAGTATAAAGGCTTCAAGAGGCATTGTTCAGATTAACCAAAATATTTTATCTGTCATTGAAAAGTGTTTTAAAAGAGAGTGTAGCCCAAATTCATCTAAATCAAATCTTAGTCGATAAACTCATGGATATAAAATCACTGTGCACAATATTAAACATACCTACTCACAAATTAGCTACACCAAACTAAATAAAGACTGGTATACACTTTGATTAGTAAAGTGCTTAGTGTTTAGTGTGTAGTGATTAGTAGGTGATGTCCCATACTGTTTAGCATACGCTGTTTAGTACAGGCTTTGTTGATATAAACTAAACACTTAACAGTCCTGTCCAGACGTGCTTAGTGCGTGTTTAGCTGCAAGTGAGGGGTGAAGGCGGGACGTGCGGGACGCGCAGGAGGAGCTACTCGCAGAAAAAATAGAACGCGCTTCTAAACACTGTACTTCGCTCGCACTAAACACTTAACACTAATCAGAGACTGTCCGAACGTGTTTTTTGCTAAACACTAAACACTAAACGAGCCACTCGCACTAAACACTAATCAAAATGTATACCGGCCATAAGGCTAAGTAATGTGTTAGCTAGAATATCCAGCATTGAACCATTTCACATCCGTAGTATAGTATAACTGGCGTAGACGAAGGCTGTCGACAATCGCATTAGCTATCGAGGATCGATGCAGGCTATTTTCATGCCTATCTTGATCTCTCTTGCATTGTGCAGTTTTATTCAACATTTGTATTTAACTTTTACTCTGTTATAGGCAGTTTTATTTTAAGTCTTGTCAGCCATTTTCTACTGCTTCAAAAACATAACCTTATTCATGAAATTAAATATTAACACAAGAAGACAAATACATTTTGTATTATTACATTACAAGTTACAACCACGATAAAAAAAAATAAGTGTCCTAAATATACAGTGCTATTTCAAATATCTATATTAATATAATCTTCAGAACAGCTTTACAATGGAAACACTTTTGCTCGTAAATATATTCATTTCATCCTTTTAACAATCCAAATAAAATTTCATCATGTTCAAAATCCTCTAAGACCCTTTTCAAATGTTCGCCCCGTACATTATCAATGACTGAAACTTTATCCTCAATGTTAGTTTGTTATCTGTTGGCCACTTTGGTTCCAAAGTCACGTTTCTCCTCTCCAATATGCATTTGACAGGAGAAATGATAGCCTGACCTTTACTCTGAGCACCTCTGAGCCCCAAGTCTCTGTTATGTGATGTTCTATCATTTTCTGTATTTACTTCAGCTTAATTTTTTTCTTTAATGTATCTGTCATTTTGATTAAAATCTTTAGTTAGTGTAAAAATTCTACGAAAATGTTCATGATCGTAACAAAATTACATAAACAATTGTGAATGATTCCATTATAAAGAATATTAAATGTATTTGAACGCTTCGAAGAAGAGGATGACTTTTTTTAAGAATAAGCCTTTAAAAACTTATAGGACTCCATGTCAATAATGTGGTTAAGAAAATGTAGCATCGTATAGTATATTTTTAGTGCTATAGGTGATGGTCTCCATAGAAAGTTTCAAGGGCAGATTGATCATTTAGCATGTTGTAAAAAAAAAATTAGTTGAAAATATTTTTACCACGTCTTGAACATTTTACTAGAACAACAGATAAATTGTATTCAAAACATGAATTGTGAAGATAGCTATCGAATAGTAAATTAAAGGCAGGATTTTAAGACAAGACATCTCAATACTTCTCAAAAGAATATTTGAAAAGAACCTTTTAACGACGACGTTGAAGTTAAATTTATGACATTAGATATAGATAGAGATACAGTGCATCAGAAATCAATACGTGTGCAATTTAAAAATAAAATCATCCATTAAATGACTCAGTATTGCAGTGACTAACGTAATACTGAATATAATTACTTCATCAAGTATAATTTGCGAATTAAATGCGGAAAGAATGCAAGTTTCTAACTTAATCAATGCAAAATGTTCCTGGATCAATACTGCTTGTGATAATGCAACTGCAATCTGATATCTTTATAAACAATGTAGTCTCAATATCAGATGATAATAATTCTACTTAAACGAATTCATCAACTTCTCTATATAACGCGCAATAGGATCGTCATGAATTTACATTATTTTCCCTTTAGTTTTCATCTGGACTTTACTCAAGAATAAATCGCAGGAATTTGTCCTTGATATTAATACTTTATGAAATATGCAATAAATGACATAATCACGTTAGGTATAGTCATCTACAATATGCTAAATATACCTCGGTCTCTGATGTGTCTCATGGCGTCATCGCCCCTCGGCTGTGACTCGCATACGAGAATGACGTACGATGATGTCAATCCAAGATGTCTGACTGCAAATTTTTAATGTCCTTTTACGTAAATGTGATGAGAAATAATGAATAAAGCGTTGTTGGTTGAATACCAAATTGATTATTAGGTAACCTACGACAGTTTTTTTATTATTTGGGTTGAAGAAGACCAAATACAGAAGGTTACATTTTTTTATCCCAATTTAAGAATCAATATACAATACAGAATTAACTCTTTCACTAGTTCAGTACTATTATGTATTCTGTGCTTTCACCCTGTATAGGCTTCTAATCTAACTATAAGTTCTTTTCGATTTAGTAACGCAGTAAATATACCGAACAGATTTCAATCTGCAGTAAATAGTGCACGCAAAAATGTGGAGACGTGCAATTATTGTTTCTTTTTGCTGTTTGAAAAATATTATAGATTCACAATCCAAACACAATCGATCCAGCTGTTAGTTAGCTCGAACACACAATTTGCAGCCGCATGAAAATTGCAATATAATTTTAATATATGGGTCTATCTATTGTATGTATCACACTTGATTGTATTATATGCAAATATAGCTCACACCCAAACCGTGTCACTATGAATATATTGGGTCATTTTTTTACATTTATCATATGAGTAATAATATTGTTATTTTTAAGAACAGGAACAATTTTATTTATTGACAGTACCTAAATCAGTTCTTCCCTATTCATTATCAGCTTTGCTTTTAAGGTCTTCTACTTTTTTGACTCATCCTAAATTATAACAATAATAATTTGCGTAATGAAGTAAATTGGCTGAATTACCACTTCCCTATCACGATCAACGTAGGCCATGTAGTTGCGTCAAACCTTCGTCCGGTTTCATCTATGTGTTAATTGTCCTAATTTTTATGAATTAGGATACTCTGTTTGATATATGAATTATTTATTTTCGTGTAACGATTACTTTAATCTTTTGCTTATATAAACTCTCATTTCAAATCCTATTATATTATTTCATTCACCAACAATCCATATATTTGCTTTTAAATCAAAAATATTACATTCAAGGCCCATTAAACGATCATCTCAAAGTTCCTTGCCCGCAGTTACATGAACTCATCCGAATAGTGCGGGCGTATTAGCTCGAATAAAAGATAGGTCCCCGTCAGACTAAGCAAATATACCAGTAATTTATGCCTCGCCGACCGTCTCGGCGCCGATTTTGTTGCGGCCTCGTTTTTCGCCCTCGAATCAATTTCCACAATGACGTCACCCCGCCCCTCTCACCCTTCGACCCTGGCCTCTCCACGCCGTGCCAACATACCCCTTAGGATACGGCTATTTCCTCTCTTCACGTCGCTGTCTTTGTATTTCATCTTGTCTTCAAATCGTCCCTAATTTAGTTCCTGTTATCGAATATTCTTCAATTCTTGATGGTGATCTGAATGAAATTCTCATTGTTATTGTAATAAGAAAGATAGATATTTCAGTTTTTGTAGGAAAATGAAATATAGTGACCAACTCACCATAAGTTTAGGTAAACTCTATGGCTGTTTGATCCCAACGGCCACCATTAGCCATTAGGCCGGTGTTACCTGACGAAACGCGTAGCATAAACTGTGTACCAAACTCAACTAAACCGCTCGCAACAGAAACAAACCAGGCAACGGGTTATGATTGAACGCCAGGTATTTTCGTACACAATATTAATGCTGAGATTAAAATAAACCTTCGTCTAACGAAAGACGGACGAGCGGCTAACTCCGAAAGCTCTAAAGCAAATAACCAATATGTTCTCAACATACCATTCACGAGGCCGTTTTTCAGCCGCTACATCATTTTATTTACCGCTGTAACGGGTTAATGTGGACTGTACAGTAAACTGCAGGAAACAATAGAGCTATTTTAACCCTGTTTATACAAAGTAGATACGGCCGACTCAGTATATTAGAACCAACTCATTAACTGTTACGTAATACCAGACTTTAGCAGTTTTACATCTCGCTCCATTTCTTTTTTCACACCTCGAGTGAGAACGTTTGATAACACTTACGTTATCACGAGACCATAAAGTTTTATCGCCAATATTAACTTTGTTGACAAACAGATCATACGTGCCGTTTGGCAACCCACAATTTCTGCATAATAAGTAGCATAGCGTAGTGATGTCATCTAAGGCAATAGCCCTGAAGTCATTATCTTGCATCGTGTCAGAACTTTTAATAGATGTCTCCGTGGCTAATTTTAATCAAGCCCACACGTCATTGTTGGAATTTGATAATTAGTGTGAGTTTCCCGTAAATCGTAATTCTACAGTTTCTACACTTTTAGCCCATGGATCATTAGTCACATGATTTCTGATGTTCCCAGACACATAGAAACGAATTCCGAGACATGTTTCGCGACGTGCAGAAATAGAACGCAGCGGGTATTAAGCGTGTTCCCTGCTGTGTGACGGTCAGCTTTCATCCCGCTCGTTCTTACAACCTGGACGTACTCCGCGCCCGCTCGTGCTCACTCGGTTCATTGTTTTAAAACGAAGCTCTGGTAGCCGTCGGACTGAAATAGGTCGGGACTGTCGGCCGTCCGAAACAGACGGTTAACGCTATCGAAAGCCACCGCGAGGTCACTGTCGGAATATCGCGACTAGAGGACATCAAATAGTTTCATGATTAGAAGAATTAATTTTTGAGACACGGTAAAATTTCACCAGTCTCTTTTGTTACCATAAACAACACCCTAGTCAATAATATCACTAGCCATAAACTTAATATTAAAGCGGTCCACTTTATTTGAGTATAAATAAAACTAACGCCTTATTCTACAAATCTAATAATAAGTAGGGAACGTGATTGCTGAAATTTAGATCCGACCTTAAGTGTTCTCCGTAATTGCTATTCCCTCATAATCCCCTGGGTAATCTCGTTCGACGCCAAAGAAATGACTACGTTCAACTAGAATACGTCTCCAATCCGCTTAACCTCGACTAAGTCAATAACGTATTCAACGAGAGTTCTGCTTACATTGTTTCCTGATACAAACCCCTTTTGCCTATTTTTAACACCCCTGATTTAATGTTTCGTTGCTAAAAGGGTGTCTTTTTCATTATTCCCACATTTCATTTTCTGCAGAATTTTTAATAGGGTTAAAAACGGTACAAAATGCTAATTGAGTTTCCCCATTATTGATGCCGTATCTGTCATTGCTACATAATGGTAGACGGACAGAAATGCCTTTAAAGTCATTTCTGTCCGTCTGACTTAGTCATTACTACCAATTTTTTTTTAATAAGTAGGAGCAGTTTTTCTTCATTGTTTAATCCAACCAATGAAAGTTCATGAAAAAAATACTTTTATAATATATCAGACATGTTTCAAAGATTTGCGATGTGCAATTCAAATTAAGTTACATCAATCATAGTATTTATTCCGGTCAGGATTTCTTTTAACATTATCGTTTCCAGGTCTCCGCTCAAAATATTCGCATAAGCTTTTATTGCCGGCAATCCGCCGGTGACCGCTTTCTCTACCTGTTTTATTTATAAGCTCGTCTGAAACGTTTTGTTTCTAGATAGCTACTCGGTGAGTGAGCACACCCATTATTCCTTTCTTTATCATTTTCAACTGTTTCATTTTGTCACGAATTTTCAATATAGGAAAATATAGGTTTAACGATTCAATTAAATACTTATCGTGTCAGACCTTTGTTGAAACCGAAGTTTGACCTTTGTTGAAATTCTGATCAAGTCTTTTAAAAAATTTTCTTCGGAGTGAAGTTGTTTAAAATTATATGTTTTGCTGTCGTAGATTTAGATTTGTATAATTTTAAACAGACAACTCTGAAATTGACTGAGTCTGACAAACAAACGCTACAAAAGATTTCGAGCAACTGAACCAAGTAATTGAAAGAAAAACCAATTACAATTTCCATTATGAAAATGTTGTGGGTGACATTGATACATAACGCATTGAATTTAAATTGTATCAAAGAAAACTACCTACACTTTGTGGGAACTATTGTATTGGATTGTCGTCTTTTCACTTAATCTGTTCATTTCGTAATAAATAAAAGCCTTCAAAACACGAGCTACGTTACTATTACTACACTTAAGTTGGTTCAAGCGTCATATTTGTGGATCTCGTGCGACCGTTTCACCTCCTCACCCGCGCTTTGGCAGGCGCAGCTGCCAGTACTCGGCGACCAGTCTACGTAGGCCCCCAACAGTTCATTGGCATCCATTTCCCTAATAGTTATCGTTGACCGTCGAGGGGGGCGAGCGGGATCTTCGGTTGTAGTCGCCGCCGTCGAGTTGGCACGCGTGCCACAGTCTGCCTCGATTGATGTTTTGTTAGCGCATTTCTGTTGGTGTCCCTACCTGCTTGATCATACTATATGTGTATCGACAAGTGATTATGCACTGCCGATACATCATCCTTGCGCATGAAGTGCCAAAGCGTACGAACAGTTGTTGCTTTAATTTAACATCTTAGATATTTTGATGACTTGACAAATCGCTTACATGCGATGCGTGGGAAGCGCAGTAGCATTTAATGTTTAAGGAACGTGTTTAAATAGATCTACCTACCAAAAGTTGATTCACTATTCGTTTTTATTGTCAACCGCAAACTGAATGTCTCCTTCTCCACTATTCGTTTTTGCAAAATGAATGTCTCCTGCTCCATATGTTGTTTGTCACTAATTATTTGTTTTCCTTCCTTCACCTTATTGTTCTTTCTTTACTTTTACTTGTAAACAAAGTGATGCTTCACGACTTCCCGCCACATAAGTTAACGCCAATCTTAATCGGCAACTTGGAACTACCGCAACTTATTCAATTACCAGGCTCATCCAATTTGTTAACATTTTAGTGTCCGAATGTTTAGCGCGTGCTGAATGGCTATGACAGGCCGTTTAGATCGCTTAGTTAATTACGGGGGTATTAACCGCACTATAGCACGAACGGCAATGGAAAGAGGTTAACATAATATAAAACACGCTTACGATGCCGCTGATAAGAAGGATCGCCTTACGAGCTATAAATGCTTTGCGGTACTGTCGGATATTAATTCGAAATTCTTTGCCAGAAATTAAATTGAATATAGAGGCAATGATCGTTAGGGACATGGAATGTCGACATTCATAGCCACTCAAGCTCGAGATTGCTAGAATAATGCCTTGACAATGATTTTTCCTGGAAAAGTTCTTGAAATATATTTTTGTTGAATTCCCTTTCTGAAGACTAGATCAATATCTATAGTAAGAATTTTGAAAGTTAGTTTAAATAGATAAAGTAATAAGTTTACTTAGTTCCTTGTTTTTGTGTTCTCCTTGAACTATTTCCCAACTATAAAGTTGGAGTCTTCTAACATTTACGGTGTTGAAGGTTAAATCAATCGATTGTTATGCTAACCAAATTATCCTTACGTCAATAAATTACGCCGTCACATTCTGGCTTTACCTAACAAATTCCATCGAAACCATTAGTCTTTCAGAAGACAGGCGTCGGTAAACAACACAAAATCAGCTGTCCACGTGTCATTTAAAAATAAAACTCGATTCGCGGGCAGCCCTTACATCACATTCCCGTCGAATTTCGACATTCTTCTTGACAACGTGACGTCAATGTCGTGACGCCAAACTTTCAGACGCGTTACCAACTGTCGAGACTCGAGATCAAGAACAATTAGCTCCGTTTATATTCATGACGCTACTATATAAAACCTATTTTAATCAAGGTGGATTAACAACCGGTATTTATAGAGTACATATCAATTTCTCTGTGCTCTAATTTTGTCTGCGATACAGATGGCTCTTGTTTGCTTCCGGAATGAGATTTAAGTGTTTTGTTATTTTTACGTTTACGTTATACGACATACACGTGTATCAAAGAATTTTTAAATAGTACCAAACGATAATCTATGTCACGATCACTTTTAATGTATAGACAACGTAATAATGATGTAGAGGTTATTTGTTTTGTTTTTCTTGTAATATTCAGAGACGCTGCATTTTCAAATCCTTTTGTCTTAGTTCTAATCTTTAGTAAAACACTGCTATTGGTTCCTTGGTTGGTTGGCTTACGTTACGTTACGCGTCAGGATCACTATGGCAGAATGAGTTTTGACTGCCGGTTCAATTTGAGATTGGACCTCTTTGAACTGGTCAATGGATTCATTGGAAGTCAGTGGAAGTTTGGGATAGATTATTCCAAGAATTCTATGCTTTGCGTAGAGAGAGATGCTGTACATTGCCTTCTGACATTGGGTCCTTATCTTTGCTTACTTATCAACACAAGTACGAAATTCATCTGGAGTAAATTTCTTTCGTTACTTGGCTAGCTTATACTGCAATAAGTCTAATTTATCGTCCTTTACTTTATATCTCACCATCATCGTCTATCGCAAGATATATCTCATTTGCAGTCCAAATAGTAAGATGTAAAAAATATCAAAAGGCAAAGTATTCTCTGATAAAAGATCAGTCCACATTCAAATTTAAATAGAGGTTTACTTAGGCAAGTCGATAGCACAGACCACAGCATTTTAAACGGTCTAAACCCCGTCTCGTCGATCGGCTGTTACGATAGGATTTCCACCGTTCGATTTGAGGTTTTCGTTCGCGAAACTCTGAAAAGAAAAGATTTCGAGTATAGGTACAGTTGGTTATTTACTTTTAAGCTTTCTTTATGTACCTACTTTCTGTATGACTTGAGCTCTTATAGGCTCGGCAAAGGCCCCCTCTTTTACTATATCAGCAATCAGATTAATTTTATTACAGATAGTTATTTTGATTTTGAACTCTACAATTGCTTTACTTTTTGCTATGTCGATCTATTTTATAAAATCTTTGTCAAACGTTACGTTGCTACACGTTTAGTAAGAAGTTTAGATAATGCAAAAGTTATGTTCGGGCAGACAGAACATAACTTTTGCATTATCTATCACATTATTTTCATCTTAACAGATATTTTAAAGTATGTAGTAAGTATAAAAATCAGCATCACGGATTCGATCAGACATGATGTGATTAAAATTCTGCATGTGGAACTCAGAAATCGGAATAGCCGTGCGGCAATCCGAGAGTGTCCGTTTTCCTTGAACATTTCGAAACGTCAATATTGATTCTCGTGCCTTCAGGTAAAAAGCTGAATTCTTTCTTATCTAAATATGAAGATTTTAGTATTAGCTCAGCTATAGCTTGTTTTTTACTTTCTTCCACTTTATGAAGTGGCTCTTACTTCGATGATAGGTTGTTAATCGTGTTTATTAATCATGTTTGGTGGTTCAGATGACGATTATAACTTTACTGAAACATTCCTATCAATCGATAAACAAAATACTTCAATAATACATAAATGAATTTTGCCATTGAACACTTGACAGATGTGTCAAGTGTTCAATGGCAAAATTCATTTAAAATTTTTTTTTAATTATTTTTAATTTCTAAATTTGCTCCCTCACCGGGAGCATTCACGTGTACTGTAACATTATAGATTCGTCTTTGAGAATTACATTACAATAATACCTCCCTGACTGACGAGCATTCGCTCGGTTCTCCTCCTTCACTGATGTATTCATTACAAGGTGCGCATTGTAATGCTCGGTTCTCCTCCTTCACTGATGTAATGCTCAAATCTGTAACGTTACATTACACGCGAATGCTCCCGGGGGGAGCACCTTTATATGTATTATGTGTGCCCTAAGCTTTTCTTTCTTTCCTATTAAAAAAACCTAAAATAAATTTTATCTCCTTCAAACTTCCTAAAATAGACGTTACTATAAATAATTCAATATATTAATTTCCCTCATACTTCCACAATAATAGAATAGAAAGTTTAAAGGTATCTATTCCCCTCAGCGTTAAAGCGAACTAACCTAGTAGGGTCAAGTACAAATAGAACTCTATAATTACTTTAACCTGCTTGTAAGAGGGTTATAAAAGATAGTCATACGCACAATTGAATGTTCCATCAGTATTTAATATTAGAAGCACTATTAAAACTATTGTAAACATAATAATATTCACGCCACAGAGTATAATATTGGCCGTTTCAGTACCACAGAGTAAAACCACAGATTACAGTCGTATAAGCGTTCCGAAATTAGCTTTGCGGTACACAGACAGTAGGTTTATTATGTTCGTGCTTTCCGAAAAGGTCATTGAGGCCGCCTACCCACGGACAGGTGCCTAGATTAGTGCCTAAAGCCTAGATATGTAACCAAGTAAAAAGGAACGTTCACGAATGTTCACAACCGGCCGCACTGCGCGCTAGGTGCCTCGATACATCCAGGCCACTACCTATAATGTATCGTAGGCGCGAGGCTTACAGGCTTACAACCAAAGACTATGAGACCAAGGCAACTATCCTAGCGACTCACCTTCCAGTGCGGTCACCGCGTATCCCAGCAAGTAATCTGGATATATCTAGGCACCACCGGTCGGGGCGTTTGCGGCCTAATTTTAAAAAACCTACCATTTCTGTGAAAGTTTCCCACAGATTTTGTCGATACAGCCTTATCGATATATCCCCGAGTCCGAAAGTGGTTCCACTCCGGTTACGCAAGCTGCCGGGTACGTTTTACGATTCCGTCCTAAAATCGGATACGGGCCGGAACGCAGCCGCAATGTCGATATGTTACCGCTACGTTCTCGATCGTTATTTAGCATGTAAAGATAGGATAGGCACGAGCTAAATTGTATCATATCTGTGTGTAGTTAGAGTTGCTTTTCCTCGGTGAATTTGTTTTATAGTTCAATTTCTGTACTAGATTATTCTGGTCCTAAACTAGGTTTTCCTAGATAGAGGAGACGTGATTTTGCGATTAGCATATCAAGACCTGAAATTATTTTGTCACATGTGAAAGTAATTCTGTCTATCGGTCATCTTTCACACCTGTATGAATTTTTAAAGAGATATCTAGCTAGATAGATTGGACTACAGCGAATGACATAGGTTAGTTAGTACCTTTTGTCGTGCAAATTAGTATTGAAGGTTGAATATAGGAAGAAAGTTCGTAATGGAACAAGTCTATGCGAACGTAAGTCAAAGTGACCTATTCACGCCATTATTTGCCAAATAAATAAACTTAATATTTTTCGTATAACACAAGTCCGTACGCCCGCCACCTCAATACAATTACGAACAGTGGACCCTAACGTGGCAAAGGTCTTGATTTGAATAAACCCACGTTAAAATGGAAGTAGGGGGTAGGGTTGCCAGTTGCCACAGACTTCTTTTGAAAATAATCCTGTAAAATATTAAACACTTTTTCTTGGACAAAATGTAGCCATTGTAGATTGTATGATTGGTTTATCTTTTTGACGTTGATATAGTTCTTGTACTTGTAGCCTAAACTGAAATATTGCTTATTTTTTTATTTCGAAAAGTTACTAATTTTCTAAATCTCATGAAGTGTTTACTGTTAAAATCAAACAACAAGCGATTGCTGTTTCTTCGAGTATTTTAAATTTTACTATAGCTATGGATTAACAAATACCTGTCTAAATGTACTGTAATTTTTTTCTTGAAAGTTGACGGTTGTTGGCAAGGCAACCCTAGCACTAGGGGTGGCTTAGTCCCTCGCATTTCAAGATGCCGACAGTTTTATGCGAACCGTGAAAATTGCACCTCTTTTCGGGTAATATGGTTATTTCTCACGATCTTTTACGTTTTCAGTATTTTCGTAAGATTATTATGGGTCTATCTATTCTTGAAATTCGACTTCATGATAAAGCAAGGATAATATAATACTTACTTAAAGTAAGTCTGCTGTCGCGCGTAGCTTAGGCTAAATCCATTTTTTTTATTAATTTTAAAGTCATAAGCTGAAGAGTTATAATTTTTTTAATCCGCTTATCCGCTTACGGTGAACGTTTCGTCCTTAACTTAACATGAAACTAACGTTTTTAGGGTTCCGTACCCAAAGGGTAAAAACGGGACTAAGCCTCCGCTGTCCGTCTGTCTGTCTGTCTGTCAGTCACCAGGCTGTATCTCATGAACCGTAATAGCTAGACAGTTGAAATTTTCACAGATGACGTATTTCTGCTGCCGCTAACAACAACTAAAAACCGAATAAAATAAATATTTAAGGGGGGCTCCCACACAACAAACTTGATTTTTTTGCCGTTTTTTGGTACGGAACCCTTCGTGCGCGAGTCCGACTCGCACTTGGCCGCTTTTTTTTTATTATTTTACTATTTATTTCATTACATGTTTTTAGCCTCAGTACTTAATCTTTTTCATTTAATAAATGTTTGTCCTAAAGTTATCAATACCGCGGTGAGGTTAGATTCAGTTTACACTTCAATGCCCGGAAAATGAGACAATAGATTTTCTTTTGTTGTCCGGCCGCATGCGGCCGCGCTACCTAGCTACCTACCACTACTGACTATGTTTACTTTAGTCGGCTAAAAACAAATTGTACTCAATGTGTTATGTCGGAATATTGTTTGTAGTTTAACCGACCTTGGTTAAACGCGACAACAGCGTTAAGTTTTTTATCTTATCAACCGCAATCAAAGCCCCAAAAAACAATCAAGAACTTCAATTTATCAAAAAATTGTAAGTGATAGATAAAAATATAATAATTTTCCGATTTAATATCAATCTGCTTGTAGTTTTATCTTTTTGTCTCAAGGCTTTTAGTAAAATCAGGCGACTACTGTGAACTAATATTTTTTTTTACCGATAACGATAATTAATAATTTTAGAACAGTACAAACAGCTATGTTTGTACTGTTCTAAAATTATTAATTATTTATGTAACTTTAAGAAATAAATATCATATCACTAACGTACGTAACATTTCCTATTTCTTTACGATAGGCTTTCTTATGTTTCATATTTCTATAGCCAAAATTAAAAAGTACTTATTAATTTTTTAAGTAGACATTTTCGATCTACTCCATATGAATGTGGTACCACCATAACCTCAGTTTCTGTGGACCTGTATCTGAATGGAAGAACAGAATAGTATCTTATCCAAAATATGAATAAAATGGAAAAAATGAATGCAACCAAATACTTACAAAGCCTTCCGTAAAGATTTCATAGGTCTTTATTACCATGTGTTGGGCCAATCGGTTTTGTGGTTTTAGCAGGTTGCAACTTACATAAAGGTTTTTAGGTTGGGTGTGACAAAGTATTAAATCGTCCAAAAGTGTCCAGCTCCTTCTGTAGGTATACTTACAAGCGCAATGCGTCACCATCGTACAAAAACTATTATAATTTTCCGGTCCGGACAACTCAAATAGAACGAAACAGCTCATCGCACTTGTACTATTTTTCAATTCTGACTAACGCAAAAACGTACTATTTTATGAAAGATAAATATGAATTACACTTTTCTTTGCAAGCGTAAACAATGATCGGTTTGTTTGAAATGGTTTTGTCATCCAAAATTTAAGTCTAGTCTATTACGATTTGATGTAAGACATTCGTTTTACGATGTCATAATAAAACGTGATAAACGCTTTTCCAAGAAAAATTAAAAGGTTACAATTGGCTCAAAATATAATGTTTGTGTATTTGGAGAATAACTCGATTTCATAAGCTAATTACTTATTGATATACTGATAGGCCTAAGAGTAAGTTCCTACCTTGCCAAAATATATTTTTTTATGATGAAATATTTCAAAAGCGTCTGTTGTGTGAAAATTTGGAAAAGCTCTGAAATTCACTGATTCACAGTTGAATTTTCATGGTAAATTATGAATATTATATGAAACTTCTTCGGATAGAAATGCTTACTTAGGTATATAATATGTTCATTGTGTTTCCAAGATTCAATCTTAACAATAATATTATTTTACTCTCTCCAGTATTTTTACTACCCATGTAACAAACACTCACGCCTCACAATGCCTTATTTCAAAGTCCACATAAAGACGTACGCTCACGAGCCCGGAATATCCGTCACATGCCAAGATAAAGAGCCGGACATTTCCCACATAAAAATGGCGTGTGTATCAGCACAGGCATGTTCCATTCCATTTCACATTACGGCCCGCGGCCTCGGGCACGGCCAAGGACGCAAGCTTAATATTTATTTGCCCGGTAGTACGCTTGGTAGTACTCGTCAACCGGGTCGACTGTGGGTGGGGCGAATTATTAAGTTGTAACACTTTATTACTTGACAGCGCATTTGCTATATTTGGAATTCATTATTTGATGTATTCGTACTCGTATTTATTTTTGTTGTAAGCATCGTAAAGTAACTTTACACACCGTACGAACACATACATAGATAGATCGTTAAAATTTTATGCTACACTGCCAGTGCCATATCAACCCTTTGAACGCCAACGATGAAAGCTAACGACAAAAATAAAGGAAATGTTTTCATGGTAACATAATAATTTTAGGTTCAGTTTTAGATAGCACCCATCTTCTTGTTTAAGTTAAAAATGAAACATATTTTGTGTATTAAATCTAACAATTTTATTAGAAACTTATCTGAAACCTGTTAAACTGGCCTTAAAGAAACATTTCAATATTTTGCTTGTTTTCAACTTTACTGATTCGCTATGAAATCTCTTCATACATTACCATGAGATTTAGTTGGGTGTTTTCCATAGTCCGTTTTCATGAAGATGGCAACACCATTGTAAAATCCGACCCTGGCTGACACCTCCCGGAAATTGCCGAGCGGTGTAAGATTACGCATAGTAATAAAACTTGTTTGCCCTACACCGCACACTAAATTATTTATTGCACAAACATTTGCGATGATTGGCGCCAAAGTTGGCCCGTATTTTGTTACGGATCGTGTGTGTGTGTTTTAATTTTATTACTCGATGATTTTATTACAGGTTTGTTCGCGTGTTTCCTCCATCGATTTATAGACGATAAACCGCCTTTTCATTATTGTTTTATACGTAAAGTGTACGCGAAAATAAATTTGTTTACACTCCGTTAAAAGAGTACAAAATATTTTTTTTATTTGTTTATGTAAAAATAACATTGTTAGTCACCACCCGAGTTCCTGGTTTTCGTATATTTCAGATTAACGAGGCAAGTATCGTAACAAACAATTTAGGTCACGTTACGTGATATTTTTCTTACCTAATTTCTTTCTTAAAGTACAAAATCTGCACAAACTTATTTATTTATTGTTGGTAGAGTTTGATCATATGTAAGAATTTAAGTCTTTTCTTATAGGCCCTCCACATGCACAGGCCCGGCCGAAAAGATCGTAAGGAGTGGCCCGGCCTCCCACGGCCTTCCGGCCGGGCCTGTGCATGTGGAGGGCCCATTATTCATTTTATTACGAAAATTCGCAAAGTAATAAATTATGAAATCTCCCATTTGGTATTTGCATATTTCTATCTTTACTTACTTTACTTACGAAACACTGAAACTTTAAATGACTTCAAACTAGTGATGCAACGAATACGAATATTCGTATTCGCCGAATAGTAGATATTTACCGAATATTCGTATTCGCCGAATATCATCACGAAAATTAAAAACAAACTATTTGTATTATAATAACTGAACGCAAACCAAGTTACAGTTTGACTATGCATCGTGTATCCGAGCGCACCTAATACGCACTATAATACTGTTTGTACAGTGCGAGGCATGTATCTTGAATATTTTTCGACGGAGTGGGGATAAGTTCGCGCATGTGCTCTTGTGAGCGACCAATAGCGCGCGCCCCTCTCCCGCCGCCCGCGCCCCTCACCGCAACGCATACCCAAAATACGCGTTCCGCGCAATCCCCACCCGATTTCATGATTCGTGCCACTAACTGTATCTTTTGACGGGGATTACCCTAACATTGAATGAATGAACGAAGTCGAGTTCTCAAGTTGTCAATTGGTACTTGTTTGCTTCATAGCATAAAATGCCTAAGAAGGTACAAATGTTGTGTTTTTTGAACAAAACTTTGTCAGCAGGTAATTTCAATAATTTAATATCTTAGTAAAAAAAGAATAGTGTGTATTATTCATTATCATTACCTTGTTGAATTATTCGTATTCGCCGAATAGTAGGTTTGATATTCGTATTCGTCAAAGTAATATTCGTTGCATCACTACTTCAAACGCTTAAAATTACATGTACTTAAACTAAGCACGTTTTCCCTATTAAAAAATGTACTTACGTATTGAAAATCGTAAATAAAATTCCGTACAGTGTTGTAGGAGTTACGTAAGCGGCGCGGGCGCATAGGTACAGACGACGACAGATTAGACTTTGCTGACCTCGAGACCGTCTTTGTGCCTTTTTAATGCACAACGGGATAGTGCTTGGCCTTCACCTCACCTGATGTTAAGTGACGATAAGGCCGGAGGTGGACGCGCACTACACCCGGAATCCTCACCACTGAGGAACTGGCTATCTTACCTCTAACTGCTGGAACAGAACAAATTTTAAATTATTGTTATGGCGTCAGACTTAGGTAAGATGATGGTAGCTAGCCAAGCGGACTCGAAATAAGCCCTAGCACCAACCAAACCGAGTACAAATGTACCCCCCTCCACGGAATCGAACCCGGAACTCCGCGTCTTACACGGGTAGGCGAACCACTAGACCCAAGACACGGTTTACAAAGTTAGACCCTCAGATCAAATAAAAAAGAAAGATGGAGCGTTGCGAGCGAGCAATGAAGTGAGGCCGGTTTTTGATGGTAAATGTGTGCGTATAAGGGGGCGGGCGGGGGCCGTTGTTTACACGTGTGTGCGTGAACTGTGTCGTTGGTATGTACACAGCCAAGGCGTAGTTTTACAGGCCTCACCGCTTTGTTCGGAAGACTCCGTCTTACTTTTTTATTTGGTCTGAGGTTAGACCACAGAGTTAGTGCCTTATGTAATAAAAGCTATTTTCGCAGTTCAACTGTTTAACTTGATGTGCTGCCGTGTGTACTATAATCAGCGGGGCTACTCAAATGGCCACTTTTCTATTCGTTCGCTAACTTAAAAATTAAAAATAAGCCATAAACACCAAAATAACGTATCATAGGCTTGTCAATTCTGTACAATACAACAATGTCTGTGATTTACATAAACTTACGACGTCTGACTTGATCATTAATTGCTTATTTTTAAGATTTAAGTTAGCGAACGAATAGAAAAGTGGCCATTTGAGTAGCCCCCCAGGTGAGCGAGCTTAATGTAAAACAGTATGAGTCATACTCACGAAACTGTGCGAATTTTCGCCAATTGATAGATTGCGTGATGATACCATAGAGTATAGCGTCGGACAGAAATAAAACCCATTTGGTTTTGCGGTACTTTTAGATATTCTAAGACATTATTTTTAACCTAGGCTGACCCAGAATTAGTAAATGCTCACCAAATCTCTTTGGGTGGTTTAGGAATTGGTTAGCATTAATTACTAATTTTGGAGAACAAAATCCTTTTTTAAAGTAAAAATTTAGCTAAAGTATTAATTCCCTTTTTATTTTATTATCTAAATAACACAACTACAGCAATTTAACAGGAAAGTTCCTAATACAATAGTGTAGTCAGCTTGAATCTTACAAAGTTTACAATAAATACATATTTTATACATTCATTCAACTTAAACATTGTTTAATTTCAAAAATACTTAATAATCATCCCAGTCATTGCGATTTATTCTTACAATACAACAACATGTTTTATAGTACAAATGGGAACAAAAAATAACGTTATGATTGTGTTGTTTCTGTTCTATCAATTTCTCTATGATCTAACTAATAGAGTTATGTATTGGGAGTATGTAAGTTGGCCTTGTGTTGTGTTTGTAGATAAATTAAATATTGCAAACTGTTATTAGCAACATAACAGTTTATCTTAAACTAAGTAAGTTATACACTAAAATATAAATCGACGACCTCCACGGTCGAGTGGTGTTACGCCGGTTTTCAAAGTGTCGCCATCTCTGAGGTCCCGGGTTCAATCCCCGGCTGGCTCAATTTAGAAAACGAACTTTTCTATATTGGCTCAGCCCCCCTAGCCAAAGTAACAATTGCAAATTTTCGCTATCGCTTCGCTTCGAAACATGTACAGATTTGAAGTTTTAAAATTCGATTGTTAACGAAACCTTATGTCAATCCCATGTTTCGAAAGCGAAGCGATAACGAAGATTAGCGAATGTTACTTTGGCCAGGCCCTCAGGTCTGGTTGTTTGTTGTTCCACAGTTGTCTCTGATTCCAAAACACAAGTTTGGAATCGGAGCAATATTTGTGATGTCTAATATTTATAAAAAAATAGTGAAAAAAGTAAGGTATAGCTATTTGCATTCAAAATCAAAAGTCATAATAAAATGTAACCATGATATGAAAAATATTACAACATAAAAAAATATTATGGTATGCTTATAAAATCTAAGGAGTTCATGGCATAAACAAATGATAATGATTTCATTGAGTTGTTTTATTTTATTTTATTTTTATTTTATTTGTTTAAGACACACCAACAGCATACACAATAAAACATTCACATTGGAACAATAATCAAAATTCACTTCTGATGTGTAGGCCAATAACAGGCGTGTACAGCATTCAAATATGAGTAAGGTCACAGTCAACAAATTATAAGTTAAAAAACAATAGGCACCTAATACTAATATCGATTCACAATATGATAAGTTGTTCCCAAGTTGCTTCATATTCATCCTATGGAATTCCACGCAATACTTTTTCTTAATTTATGCACTTCTGATTTTATGACATTTTGATTATTTTATAACAAAAAGACATAAAAACTATATTCGGACATGACGTACAAAATACTAAAATTTATCACATAAATTATGAACTTTTTCCGCGGGTTTCGCACGCAATCAAAGTCAGTAATATCATGGACAAATTCGTCCATGCCACTACACATATAAATATGGAAAAACTTACGTACCTATTTTATCAATAGTTCCCAATATAACAATGTACGTTAGTAAAGTAAAGTAATAAGAAACGTGTGATCATTTCACACCAATAAAACCTTTTTACTCTAAGTGCTTCGGAGCGCGAAATAGCTTGCGCAACGATAAATAACAAGAAAACAAACTTACACCGGCCTCACACCTGCCGATCCGATCCGATTTATTTCACGAAACTTGCGTCTTTAGTTATCGACCATCGTGTAGATGGCACTGGAGTTCGATCGGTGATCGAGCGAAACTCGACTGGAGCCGGGCCGGAATTCAACCGGAGCATGGCATGTCTGATCCTTTTCACATGTGTTTGTTAAGCTCTCCTTTAACGATCATGTACGATTGTAAATTTTTACGTAATTGATACTCTATGACGCGATAATTGATCGTTTACATCTACAATTGAAGCGATTGTCAATTGCTCTAACAATGGCATTGACGAAAAAATTAAATTTACAATCGCAATTTATCGTTACCGGGGGCCTATACTATGGAAATAATAATAACCTTTTATTTTCGCGATTTCACAGACCACCACATTTTATATTCTGAATTTAAAATAGTGGTGTCTCAGTCGAGCTCCAATTGAAGTCCAGTCCGGCTCCGGTCGAGTTTCGGTTGGTAACCGGTTGAACTCCGGTGCCATCTACACGATCGTTTAGAGGCCACAATCGTATTTAGCATGTCAGTGAGTGCTGTCGGACTAGTCGGTCATCCTAAATCGGATGGTGTAGATTGGGTTTTATAGTTTTTCTTACGCCACGTTCGTACCTACTCGAACCTACGGACTCTCGCAATTTACTCTCAGACTCTGGAAAATGTGAATTGATGAACATTCTTCACTTGTTGTATTAACTAATCCTTTATGAAGAATTTTCTTCAATTGTTTTCATGCTTTACGGTCAAGTTAAGGTCCTATAAATAAACAATTTTTTACGAAAAATCTGAAGGTTATCCATCACCTTTAAAAGAAATCAAATCAAATCTCACGACATATCACCGTACAAGGAAATTGTGAACAAAAGAAAATTGTTTCCATTTTTTTCTTTTACGTGAGCTTTTCCGGTACGCTACGGAATTTATTTGACAAATTAGGTACCTACAAACCTACAATACGAAACATTCAAGATTCAAGGGATTGGCTGGCTGGCAATCTTTTGCGCAAACATAAATGTTAGAAGGCATACAATGAGTATGTTTATGAAAATATTTAAGGCCTGAAAATATTTGAGGACAAGAAAATTGAGGAAAAACACGTAACTCTTCAACGGAATCCCATTTCCACGCTATTTAATTTGAGTTTCATGATTATGATTTTTTTAATGTCCTCACTGCTAGGGCACCTTCCTTAAGCGTGGATAAGGAGGATGGGCCATAACCCACCACGCGGGCCAAATGCGGATTGGTGGGTGTTAGCGACTGCAAATGCAGCCGGGACCGATGGCTTAACGTGCCTTCCGAAGCACGGAGGAGCTCGAGATAATAAATTTTTGCTCACCCAGACCATGACTGACCCTTGCGAAAGTTGCTTAACCTCCGCATCGTACTCCCCAAAAATGGGTGATGGTCTATGATTTTATTTTAGTGTTATTTTAAATCTTTAAAAGCTGCTAAAAATGCTAATATTAAACCAAAATCATAGAACATTAATAAGTAAAAAAAAACACGCGTGTTATAAGCATTATTAGCTTAGCAGCATTACGCAGCATCAATGTACCATATCACGCCAGATAGTTCGTTCATCGCGATGAATGTAGTGTAGCATCTTTCAGAACCTGTGTAATACTTGTTGTGACAAAGAGCTGTAATGTTACAGGGTTACAATTTTTCGTAACTGTTTGAGGACTCTTTTTTTATAATTAATGGGTTTGCTCTTGACCCCAGTCTAGCCCAAAAGCAAAGACACGGTCTACGATGGATCGAGCTCAGAAGGTGCTTATTCACTCTGGCCTTGAATAGAGTCAGGTTGTTTGCGCTCGGAAACACAGACGCAGGAAATCCCATTCCATAGCTGTGCGCATTATAAACGATGTTGAGTAGCGTTTAGTACGCAGAAAAGGTATATCAACCAGGAACGGGTAACCCACAGTGCGTCTGGATGTCCGATGGTAGAAAGGAGAAGGTGGAATGAGCTCATGCAGCTCTTGAGCACACTCACCGAAGTACAATCTATAAAGGCTGGTTTACATTATCTTAGTATTTATTAGAGTGCTTAGTAGCGTGCGAGTAGATTCGAATGCGAGTGCTTTAGTAGTTTTGGTGCCTTTCCAGTGACCGTTTACACGCTTCCAGTAGTGTGTCATTTTCGCCATACCTAATACCTATTATTTAATTCAATTACACGTCACGCGTTCACCGGCAAATGCACTCTAGTAAAGACGCTACTAAAATGTCGATTTACATGCTTCTAGTGCGAGTGCGAGTAAAATATCGCGCGGGGGGTGAGCGGGCGCGCAGGGGGTGCTACTGGAAAGCGAGTAGAAAGGCTACTAGAACGTTACTCTCTTTAGTCATAAGACGACCGTTTACATGTTTCCACTAAAGCACTCTCCTAAAGCACTCTACTAAAGACTAAGATAATGTAAACCAGCCTTAAAAGACCGACAGGCAAACAACTTTTCGGCGGTGGACTCGTCGCGTACAACAGTTAAATATTTTACACGTTATTTTATCATTGCGATAGTACGTTCCAGCTCATCTATCATGAATGGAACAGCGAATGCTTCGAATAAACTTTATTATCTACATCGTGAACTCACTTCGCCACTTAATTAATATGTAAAATATACCTACTGCTAAAGTAAGAAAGTCTAAATTACCAAAAGTGGAACTCACTAGATCAAAATAGACCCACTTCAAATATTAGTAACGGCTATGGGGAAACTTCAAAGTATTCAAAGTGTTTCGATGTTTGTTTGTATTATTGGAACGGTTTCTTTTCTTCTAGTGTCTTTGGATATGTTGTAAATCTATTTGGCTTTGTAAACTTTAACTTTTCAAAACAAACATAGCTTTAGAAGCATTTTCGGATCCATGTTTAACCAACAATATCACTTCATACGGACACATAAATTATTTGTCACATTAATTGATAGTAATGAGCGGAAATAGCAATGATGATACACGAAAAATGGTTTGATCCCGAAAGCATAAAGAAGTATTTGGTAAATATTCAACAACTTTTATTTTTTTAACTCCATTTGAATGGGTTGTTTGTCCCGTGAAATACTTTATTACTTCAATAAAAATCTAATTATTTCACGATGAGTTTTTAATTATGTTGTGATCATCACCATCTCGTGCCATCTTCATACAGAAGTTTGGCGGTCAGTAGACAATAGTTTTGCTTTCCCATGTTATGGGATGTTCTAATGATGATGATGGATTAATATGGTCAAATTGTCCTAACGGTATTTTCTCTTTGTCCTCAGGTCTTAGCGGTTCGAAAGCGGACCTGCAACACAGGCGAGAAGTGTTCGGTTCGAACCTCATCCCCCCGAAACCTCCCAAGACCTTCCTCACATTGGTCTGGGAGGCGTTGCAGGACGTCACCCTCATCATCCTCGAAGTGGCCGCTGTGGTCTCATTAGGATTGAGTTTCTACAAACCGCCGGAAGATCCGACCGATGCTGGTGAGTCATCAGAAATCTTAGATTCCACAATGATAGATTGAAGGGTGAAGAAAATCCTATTCTTTAAATTGAATTCCCTTGTGATTGAGGCAAATAAAAAAACTGACCAATTCTTGTAATGAATTATGTAGCCCTCATCCTTGTTTTTCCCATATAAGATAGCGTAAGCTAATAAAATGAGAAACACAAAAGACACAACTTGTGTTTTTTGAAACATGGCACTAAACCGCCTAGATTGTTTTCTAGTTATTTGTATAATTTTGTAATATAATATCAGTTTCACATGTATATTATTGACTGATTAATCATTGTTACATTACATCTTGATTCCATCTCTATAGATTCGAAACAGGTATAAAAATATATTGCTCCTTTCAGAGCGAAATATCGGCATAGCCGAAATTTTTATGGGACTTCTCATTCTGAATTATTCAACCCTAGGCTTTTGATGTTGTTCCCTCGCAGTCCGTGTGTGCCGCTCACGTTCCGTGATCGATATCTAACCGAATTATGTCGGGTATGATTTTGTAAGCTTTCCTATATTATCCCAAAAACTTTGTCTGTGATCATCATCACTTTCATGTCAATAATCATGAAAGAAACTACCGATTTACAAAATCATACCTCATCATGATTGGTTTAACTATTAATGGTAAGTAAATTAGGATTTGCAGTCTCGTTTGGTTAATTCAGAATGGAAAAAGGTAGGTCACACCCAGCTTTATACATTGATCAGTGTTAAAATTTACAATCAGTATCATATTCAATGGCATTGCATCAACATTTATTAAAATTCTCTAGCACATCAATGTTACTGTTGTTAAAGTGGTTATAAAGTTAGATTTTATATGCGCCATATTAGATTGTAGATTATTCAAGAATCCAATGCTATTTTTCGACAAAGGGGCGATCGAAAGAATGGAATATAATTAATTAATAAATGTATTTTCTCTTTTCTATTACGATATGGAATCATTAGACGATCCTGGTAAGATTATGTAAATAATAGTAATTATGACACTTATGCTCGTTCTTCTAGCGTCGGTACTCAAGTTTAAAGACATAAAATCGGCTTATTTGAATTTAAAAAGTCTAATGAAGTGTATTGCAACTAAATCGATGATGTTTGTCGTAGCTGTTTTTACTAGATATACTTGAGTGTCTACACCATGGTCATTATTGGTAAACACTGAACTTTCCATTTTAATTCTAGGGATGTTGATGAAAGTTTTGAAATGCTACGACAAAGACCATGGTGTTCTGACATATTGTCTGTATATTGGTTTAGTTGCGCAGTAATCTTGAGTACAGTAGTTTATGCACCTCAAATACCCCCGACGTCCTAATCTGTCTGTTTCCTCATAGGTTTGTTTGTCCGTGCGCTTGTGTGCTATATGTCACCAATATGTTTGATCATGAGTCTGTCCAAAACCCTTTTCAGTTTCTTAAGCAATTACGTTGTTATCGTTATAGGAAAATAATAGTTGGGACGTAAACGGACTGATTTCATTGGACTGGATAGATTACAATCAGATATAAGGTGTTCGTATTCACTGGGCCGCACACGTTGGCGCCGTGTAATCGGCCAACTAGATCTATTGGTGTAGCATTAAAATTAGATTAAGCATTATTTTTATAATCGCTCCGTTTTATTTGAGACGGTACATCTGCTTTATATTTTTAAAAGCTTTCAACGTTTTCTCTAATAGTAATTTCTGAGAACTAAATTTATCATGCTGATAGAAACAACATTAGTTCGTTAATCTTTAACAGTTGAGGAACCAGAAATCGTGTTACTTCACAGATTAGATTCATGGCGGCGGTGGCTGCCCGAGAGGGTTCAATTATAACTAAACCACTAAGGTCAGCTGCCGCCTCTAACGATTAACCAATTAATCTGGTTATACGGGTAACAGTATTGCTACGTTTATATTCAACACACCATTATTCGGGAGTGTGCCAGCCGATACCGCCACTTAAACGGCCATGTGATCTAGCTTGTTGTCTCCCTTGTGCATCGCTCCGTATGGCTCATGTATCGAATGCGAATCATCAGCTTTCCGCAGCAAGCCTTAATTGTTAGTCGAATTGATAATGTCTATTAACTGAATAGCCATTTCACATTGCCGTTTAATGCGGTGCTGAAACCATTAAATGCTTTTATCCTCCAATAGTTATAAAATCAGCATTTTAGCAAGCCAAATAATTATTTTATCTCTATCGTGCATGCCGAGTACTGATATTTATGAAGTTGTGTTCTATATCAGTGTTTTCAATTTTATGTGAGTAGAATTTAATCAAATGTTCCACGTTTGTAGTATGTACTCTTCAAAAGGCATAATTTACAAACTGTATTCTAAAAAACGCATGTCACTCGTTCTCTTAATTAACGACATGAAAATTGTCTGTCCTATTAAAAATGTTGATAGCACAGTAATACCCTAAAGCACTTATCATTTTAGATAAAAGTTTTTTTGTGTGTGTTAGATTCCTAAAGGTCAAACTTTTTAATACCGTAGCTATTAGGTTTCTAATAACTATTATCTTACTACATCTACAAATAGATAAGCCAATATGAAAATCGCATTTACACTAAAGCTTTGAGCGAATATATTCGTTGGTAAAGCTAGCAATAAAATCAACTCATATTATGAGCCTAATATCACGTTTTCTGGTATAGACCGTGGAAGTGTGACGTCACATAATGGCAGAGTTTTTCATTTTTGGTAAAAACAAACACCTAAAGCAAGCAAGCTTCTTAAGACATATTACACCCAGGAGCAAAACAATACGGCATAATACTGAGTCCTAACACCAAAATAACTCAATAATTTGTTAACAAAGCAAAAGTGCCAACGTTCTCGTATTTGTTTTTACCCAAATCTACGTCATAGCTTCCACTGTCTATTATCCTATTCATACACAACTTCGAATACGATTCCAACTTTAAAATAGATCAGTCAGTACGTTTAGATTCTTAGCATTAATCTGATGGTAGCCCGCTTCAATCCATGCTTTACTTTGATAGATAATGACATTGCAGTTTTTACTTTCTATAGTTGATTGGTTATTGATCCATTTTTGTATACGTTTTAGCTCATTTAGACGAAGAAGAAGGCCACTACCAATGGATCGAAGGTCTGGCGATCTTAATTTCCGTCATAGTCGTCGTTATAGTTACAGCGTTCAACGATTACACGAAAGAAAGACAATTCAGGTGAGTTGACATGAAATATTCTAAAAGATAACATTAAATAAGAGAATAATAACCCTTAAGATGTTTCAGTTATAGAAACTCTTCAATCTTTTGACCATTAGTAATTTTTAATGTCCTCACTGCTGGGGCACATGCTTTCCTTATGGGTGGATAAGGAGAATGGGCCATAACCTACCACGCGGGTCCAATTCGATGGGTGTTAACAACTGCTAATGCACCCGGGATCAACGGCTTAACGTGCCTTCCGAAGCACGGTGAAACTCGAAATAATTAATTTTTGGTCACTTTGACCCTTGCGAAAGTTGCTGACCTCCGCAATAGGGAATATGCATCAATTTTTTTTAAATCTTAATCAAAAGTATAATGCGTGAGAAAATTAACTGTAATATTAAAACTTTTCTCTTGCGTTTTGTTCTCGTGATATAGTTACTTGAAGTTAGCGCGCAGCAGCACCCGCCGAAAACGCTCCATACAAAACGGTGACGTCACACATCACGTTTCGGTGTGTTTCGGCGCGTTTAATATGGAGTTAGCCAATAATCTTCAATTATCTCCCTAAATTTTGCGTTTAAGTACATATGTGTCATACAAAATATTATTTCTTATTCGATATTCTATCTGACTGTAAAGTGCATTATATCCGAAAATGAAAAAAAAAAACGTTATTTTCCCCTGATTTCATCGTGTGATAAAACTAAAATAATTCATTTTTTTCATTGTGTCCTGTTCCATCATGTTTTTATAAGTTTCCCCAGCGATCAAGCTCAATTTCATCAAAATCGGTGACTTATGCATATTCCCTATTGCTGGGCCAGGCGCTAAACCACTACGTCATCGAGCTCCTCTATTTCAATCTTTTACCAACCAAGATACTCAATGTTTCCATTTCCCTAATATAACTTAATTCCCAATTTCAGAGGTCTTCAAAACCGGATAGAAGGCGAACACAAATTTGCCGTGATCCGGGGCGGCGAAGTGAATCAGATCCCCATAAGCGAGATAGTCGTCGGGGACGTCTGCCAGATAAAATATGGCGACTTGCTGCCGGCTGACGGTATACTACTGCAGAGCAACGATCTCAAGGTGAGGGTCTTTAACCATGTTTGCATTTCGTTAAGTTACGGCCCAAGTAGATATCGTCGATGGGCGTGCAAGACCGCGCAAGAGCAGTTTGCAATACCGCGTATCATTTTTTTTTATTTTACTGAGCGCAGAAAAAACTTAATGTCTTGGCCATTTAAATACATATTTTCTTTGAGTAAGTATTGTTTTAAATGTGACGTAATTTTACGAAATTTACCGATAATGTTTTTCATGTAATATGCCCTCTAAGCAGCGAACTAAAATCTATGGAAGTGTAATTGCAAACAAATATTGCTTAAAAAATGACACCACGGTGCCGAAAAAGTACAACCCGCTCAGCTTTAGTCGGGCCAGCCACGCACCCGGTGACTGAGGCTTCGAATATTTTGCGCAATTATGTTCAATGAGTTTCTTCCTACTGACATATAGCTATTAACCTCTTCCACGCCACATTCCACAGTCCTAGCTACCGACAGGTCATCTAGATCAGAAGCAAGATTTTCTATATTATGCATTTACGGTGTAATTTATTATCAAATATGGTTAACAATTTAAATGCTCTATATGATTGCTCTATGATCCAGATAATCTGACTCCCTAGCACCGAGAATACAATATAACGCGGCGAAGGGCCAGGATATGTGGTTGTGGATTTTGTTACTAAGTGATATATTGAGTGTTGAAATCTGGTAGGAGTGTTCTTTTCAATAAATTGCAGTTTGTATTGTAGAGAAAAGATAGAAAGAGAAAGTTTATTAGAAATGACGTCCTTTATAGTCAAATGGTGTAAAAGATGCATAGAAGGCAGTAAAGATGCAGAAAAAACGTATCTTATTTTTTCGTTTAAGTATAGAAAATATCTATGAGTATGCAAATTATGGTCGCTAATAAGCAACCAGTGTTCAGACGTTTTGTGCTGCATAATTTAATCCCAGCATATTTAGCTCTATCCACTTAGTTGTACTTTTTGTGTGGTGCCATTTTTTAAGCAGAATGCTTATTCCATAGATTTAGTTCGCTGCCTCTAAGCCCTTTTGAGACTTTCGTAAATACGCGGTATTGCGAACTGCTCTTACGTGGTCTTGCACGCCCAGCGACGATATGCTACTTTTAGCATTGGCAACGGGTGATTTAGTTGCTTTCGGAATCAGCTACCGATCCAGGCGTTTTCGATGCTCCTATTGAACCCTAAGAATCACCAAAACGCGATGCAGCTTCTAAGCAAACACAATAACGCTATTCGACAATGACATCTATATAATATAATCATTATACAACTTGTTACAAAAAAAAACCCTTACACGAATATGGTAGTACTATGCAAACAACTCCGGAAAAATATTATAAACCCTGAAAACCGCCACTTTTAGAACAGTTTTTTTTCTTTTCATGATAAACTACATAGTGGCAACCCTAAACCTAAATTGTGTTTTGCTTTTGCTCGTGAATGGGATTGATTATCAATAACAATAGTCTATTTGCGTCTAGGGTTGTCACTTTGCAGTTTTCCATACATATAAAAAAATACTTTCAAATATCATTTTAACAGTAGCAAGTGGCCAGAGTCTCCTTTTAAGCGTAAATATACTTAATATGTGACATTTGAATAATGAACATGTGATTTTTAAGCAAAAAAACAAAAATAATTTTAAAGCATAAAAATGTATTTATTTATTTATTTCTTGTAGTTCAAAATTGGTTTGTCGTAGTGCTCGAGTAGAAAAGTTTAATTGTGACAATTTCGTTGATAAGCAGGTCACCATATTTTATTTTGTTCTCCTCGGTATGTTATTCCATAAATTTAATTTCCTTAGGGCTGTAATCCGAAAACCATTAATCAAGATCATGCTAGCTATAAGGGTTGATTGCACAACGAAACTCCGAACTCCCGACCCATCCCTAGCGATACATTTGTTCAAATCAATGAGGTAACAGTCTAATTTACAACGCGTCCTAACTACATGTTCCTAATATCTTTGATATATGTTAGGGCTCGATAAGTCAGGGTTGCCAGCGATCATATCGATTTGAGTATATTCTGGAGTTTGAGATTACTAACTAAAATTGTTGTTTTGTTTCCAAATTGTTACCAATTTTTCAGCACTGAAGATGGAAATTAGGTTAAGGGTCTGTTCTAAAAAATCCATCTGTTAAAAAAAGGATCTAGTGTTAGAGAAAAGTCAATCCTTTGACTTTTCTCTTGTGTTTTCTTTAAAAGTACCAATATCCATATCATAAAACATCAACATCCATAAAACTTTAAAAAGATATTTGAGTACATGGCCCCATTTTTGCACATAAAGAAAAACTAAATTTTCTCAGGAAGGCGATAAACAATATTTTTTAATATATTTTTTCCATATATTCAGATAGGTACTATCTGTTCCCTATATAAACTTAAAAAAAATACTGAACCAATCCGAGAGATAAAAATAATTCAGGACTGAAAGGGATATTCATTTTATTACACCTACAATACATCGCGTTACAAATTAAGCCGAATATGGTAGATAGAATACAATGCATACAACCCCGGAAAAATGATATTAACTCTGAAAACCGCCACTTTATAGAACAAAAAAATTTCTTTAAGATAAACTAGATAGTGGCAACCCTAGATCTAAATTGTGTGTAGCTTTTGCTTCATAATTGGATTGATTATCGAAAACAATAGTCTATTTGCGTCTAGGGTTGTCACTTAGGTAGCAGTTTTCCATACAAATAAAAAACATACGGGAACTATGACCGCTTATCACCATCTGTTGGGTCGCATTCTTGTTTACTAGCCTGTTGAATAAAAAAATGTTATCTAACAGCCCTACAATTTGGTCGTCGCCTACCCAACACTAACAGGGGCAATAAATTGACGAGCACCTACTATAATCTTGGACAGGTAGCAATAATTTCTATATTTGCCGCTTATCAGATTTGATGATAGCACGTGCGTCACTGATATAGCGATATCGACTGATAGCGCCGTTTATTGGGTTATCGAATGTCGACAGGTACGCTGGTAACACGACACCCATAGCTAATTGAATTTTACGAGAACGTGTTTTCACGTGACTTGGAAACAAAAACATCGACTCATCAAGATTTAAGATCGAATTTAAATCCAATCATTTGCCATTATATTTCTAAAGTCTTCTGAGGGCCTAGCCAAAGTAACATTGGCAAATCTTCATTATCGCTTCGCTTTCGAAACATGTATGGGATTGACATAAGGTTTCGTTAACTATCGAATTTTAAAACATCAAATCCATACATGTTTCGAAGCGAAGCGATAGCGAAAAGTAAATGTTACTTTGGCTAGGGGGTCTGATCATATCCTTAGCGAACCCATGATGCGATGATCGTTTATTTGATTTTAAGCGCCATATTTTTCTGTCTCACAGCGACCGACCCATTTTCACAGAAACTATATATCGTAGTTAACCAACAGGTTAGGCAAACTTGAGTATTTTCTAAGGAGTCAATGAGAATATGTATGTTTGCTTGAGTGTATTTTAATAGGAGTTACATTAAGGATTCGTAAACGTTGTTATATTGGTAAATTAGACTTAAATGATTTGGTTAGTGGAAGGGGTTATTTCAAGTCTGCAGCTAACACTATCTTACCTAAGTTTGACGCCAAAACAACAATTTTAAAATTATTGTGTTCCGGCAGTTAGAGGTAGGATAGCTAGTTCCTCAGTGATGAGGACTCCGGGTGTAGTGCGCTTCCACCTTCGGCCTTATCGTCACTTAACATCAGGTGAGGTGAAGGCCAAGCACTACCTATCACTTTGTGCATAAAAAAATCATATTCCTTGTAATTGAAACTGGAAGAAGTCTTGAAGAAACCGAAAAGAACTGGAGGAAACCTTGACTAGGTTTCCCGTCGAGTGTTTATGTTTTAAGAAATCGACTATTATTTTTACTATTACATTACTATAATGTAGGTGTACTGAGTTGATAACTGTGTCGTACGTTGATAGCACAATCAGAATGCAGTATTTTTATCATTCCACCTTATCTTATAAGAATTATTTGTTTAATTGTGAGAAATATTACAAATGTTTGCTCAGACTGTGTATTTTTACAGTCAACATTTTATGTAACATGGGCTGACTGATTTTACGATCCGTTGTTTGCAGTACATTAACGAGACGCAGACAATGTAGAACTATGTTTTGTCTGTGCATTTGTAATGCTTAGCTAACAATGTTATTTATATTTTTGGTATTGATTGTTTTTGCCATTACTAGACCGTAGAAAACGATGTCTTTTACAATAAATGTGTGTTTTACTAGTTCATTAGCGAATAGAATGTAAGGAAAATTATGTATTGAATAGATTGTGGGTTCTAAAGTTAGACTTTAATGACGCTCGCTCTGTGCAAAATTGAAGCTCTACAATTACTACCATCTTATAATCCTGTTTTTAATTTATGATGTTTATCAATCTACTTAATATTGCTTCGCAACAAGCTGCCTTGTTCTTCCAAGTGCCTCATAAAGTACTTAATCTCTTATTACTAAGAAATGACAACAAGATTAAAATTTAGTTTGAAACCTAAATCATCCCAAGAGATTAGTATCCAATTCACTATAAACCATTTAGTGTCGCCATCTTTATGGATGTATTATGGGGGTTATTGTAAACTCGTCACAATTATGTAATCTCGTCATATTTGAAAAGTTCCATACTGCAGCCGAGATTAGGTAATTTCTTATCATATCTGCCAAAAAGATACAAAACTTTTTGAATATATATTTATTCCGTATCCAATCATTTGTTAGCACAAGAAATTCATTTAATAAAATATTATTTTTGTAAAATCTGGGTCCCTATTATGTTTAGTTGTTACGGCTAATACCCGAAGTGTGGCTAAAACTAGTTTTAGCCGGCTAAAACTAGGTGTAGCCGATCTGTTTTACTCCTATAGAATATAAGGTGAGAAATTTAAGGCGAGCTCGAAGCTCAGCGGAGCGTGAGCCTTAAATTTCGTGGTTATTTTTTAACAGACAACAGAAATAACTTTCTTAATATCCCATGCTATTTTTATTTATCCCATGCTAAGTTTACATGAGTATCTAGACCTATTTTTAGCCGGCTACACCTAGTATTAGCCGCGAGCAAATTGGCTACACCTAGGTTTAACCAACAGCCTAGTTTTAGCCGCTTAAAACTAGGTTTAGCCGCACTTCGTGTATTAGCCGTAACATAGTTATTTATGTATTTGAAGATAAGTATTGTATTGTAACAGTAACATGTATGTTTCTAGGTGGATGAGTCTTCGTTGACGGGCGAGTCGGACCATGTCAAAAAGGGGGAAGCGTTTGATCCTATGGTGCTATCCGGTACACACGTTATGGAAGGTTCGTATAGACTAGACCAGGGATTACCAAACTATTTTGGGCAAGAGACCCCTTTTCCAAAATGAACTAATACCTCAGACCCCCATAGGTAAATTACTTTATAAATCCTATCAAATATCAAGTTTAATTCATAAATTATAATTATTCATTTATGTCGATCCCTGGGATATGGATATCGATGGGGTCGACATCGACTACTTTGAAAAATGCCGGTTGACAAATGACAACAAAATTAAGGCCCTTTACTCATTTGTTGACGACGCAGCAGCGGTACGCCATCGCCTCGCCATAGTCTCGCCTCGGTAACCATGGCAAGCACACCAGGCGATTGCTGCCGCGCTGACAAATGAGAAAAGGCTAAGGGCTGTTTTATACGGTGTCAGTGACTGGACCCATTGACTCGAAATGTCGGACCCGGTAACTGGGTACATGTAGATGGGATAGGCAGTAAGTAGTACTGTGCCCGAAAATAGAACTGGTGGTTAGCTGGACTGATTTGCGAGCAAGAAGTCAGCACTGGACTGGGTTGAAACTAGTGTCTACACGAGCCCAGTAGCAAGCCAGCGCTGGACTGGGTTACTGTACTGCCATGTCACTGACCCCGTATAAACCAGGCATAGTCAGTTTCGCTCATATAGCTGGAGTAATGATATGTTGACAGTGCAGACTGCAAACTATGTCACAAGTATGAAAAACTACCTCATATATGCAAGCTAAGCTAAATTAACTTGGCTTAACTTTTTGTGAGCAAATTTTACATAAGGGTATATTTTTTCTCAATTCGGTGGTTGAATTAATATTTGGTTTTTATAAGTAGTTTAATCAAAGTTTGAAGTTAATTCCATCCTGAATCTAAATATTACAATCAGATATTACGAAGTGGTTTATGAAAAAAGTTAAGCACCTAATTGAGAAGACACCGAATTGAGAAACGGCCTAGTACATTGTTGAATTAATCGCATCGTGTAACCATAATGTAATCTGCCACAGGTTCAGGAAAGATGTTGGTGGCAGCGGTGGGTGTGAACTCCCAAGCTGGTATCATCTTTACACTCCTAGGAGCTGCTGTCGAGAAGCAGGACAAGGAAATCAAGCAGATGAAGAAAGGTCAGTGGCGTCACCTCGCCATAGTGTAGCTAGACCCTTATAATGTGGTGCCTTTTATGATAGTTCAGTAAATTGTCATTATATATTATGTAACTAGTATCCTAATCGATCGATCAAGATGTAACAAAAAGATAGTGTAACGTAAAATTTTTATATCTTAATCAGTAGATATGTGATAATTGATAATATACCAGGTTTTTGGTGTAATTTTCCATTGAAAACTATCAAAAAGACACCATTTTAGTAAAGATCCCGCGAACGATAGTTAGCGTTGTCGCATACTCTGCTCATTTAGCCATAGAATAAAAAGCTTTAGATATCGTGCGCTAAATCGCTGGAACAGCTTACAAGTTGTTTGAATATCGACTTAAATGCGTTGACACAAGGTCGATATTAACTTGCAAACCTATCTGCAGATGTTGGATAACAATTTATAGCTTATATAAAGAATTTAATATATTATGTTAAGAGGAATAGGTGGGCTTCAGTGCAATGCAAGTAAAATCATAAGTATTTTATGAAAATTAACTAGATAAAAACTATTTGAGTATGAGGAGCATCCAAATTCCAAGGTAATAAATGCTTTTTTGCATTTTACCAATGAAAGAAATAGAGGCCGTACCGGCCAACGATCCTACTCCTGCCAAGTCTGCCGGGATTCAAATAAAAAAAAAAAACCGAGCCCCAATTCATGATGTCACACGAACATCGATCTCTTCCAAATAACTTCGGCAAATAGTACAAATCAAAATTCCTTACTTCGAAGTCCGGCAAATCTGTCGAAGTTCGAAAAGTTATTCGGTAGGGCCCCAGGATTGCAATGCAATATTAGAAACAAACTGACCAAATAACGTACATACGATTACAATATGGCAAGCCCACAAATATGCCCAAAATCTTGCTTCCTTCTAAAAGATTTAAGTCCTTAGAAAACAAAAAACCTATATGCCACTTGACAAACTCATTGATAACTTTATATCACTGGCCTAAGCAAAGGATGCCAAACTTTTACAATTGCCTTTTTCACTACGTTATGAAACTATTAAAACAAATAAATTTAATAAAAAATCTTTCCAAGAGGTTATCATTTTGTACTGGACTGGAGTTTTCTTTTCACCTAATGATGGTATTAGGCTACATTTATTTATATTTTATAAAAGTGTGTATTTTAGCACAGAATATATAGTAGTTAACGTACAGAAGCCGATCCGTGCTAGGACAATCAAATAATAAGCTACTCTCGCTGCACGGCAATAAAGTACAATTTCAAACTGCACAGCGCTGCGTGCCTATTATTATAAGCACCTCTGAAGCGCTCTTTCTGACGCGTAGCTCTGTCTCAACCGACACATGACACCCCTCGTGCGCTGGCTCGACTGACCCCGCGTTCCGAATCACGCTTACAGCACTGTTAGCGTATAATCCATTAAATTAAGTAGGTACGCAAATACCGTATTAAGTGTAATATTTTGTGACTTTTTAATTTGGTCGGATTCGCGCTAACAGCGCTGTAAGCGTGATTCGGAACGCGGGGTGAGTCAGCCGCGAGCAGTAGGCTAATATAAAAGTGTAAGCGCGGAGTAAGACACCCCTGATTTTAGAACACATATCTTACTTTAATACAATAATTTTGATGAAAGATTTGGATGCTCAACATTACTCAAATATTTTTTCCCATTCCCTGAACCATTATACATTTAAAAAGCTTATAAAACCTCAACTAAATGAGCATAGTGCGACTCAAGCTTGTTTGCATTTAGCGCTATAGTGTATGGAGTTCCCCTCCCCCGGAACACCGCACCCCTGTTATACCGTCCCATGAGGAAATTGGCAAAACAATTATATAATTTATATTTATATCAATACTGATATTATATCATAAATATCAATCAACATAAAAAACAGTACTAATAAACACTATTATTATGTTAACATTAACAGAATTGAGGCCCAGAAAATTTACGAATAAATAACTTTGATAGAATAATATATTAAGACATTTATTTTCCATTTGAATACTCGTAAATTGTAAAATATGAGATTAGCATTTCAGATTATCATTATCAAATATTCCTTCGAAAGTTTCAAAACAAAGTTTCTTCCAAAAAGACGTTGACATGATTAGGAACCTACGTACGTAGACAATGGTCTTTTTATCCCATGAGTCCGATCATGATATTTAGTACATACTTAGTGGAACGTTTTTCGATTCTTATATGCGGATAAATTCAACTTAATGCTCATAGTAATAAAGATTCGATCGAACAAAAAAGTTTGTCGTCCTTGTAGGATATAAGTCGCCACCAATTTTTAACATCAAAAATTGCTTTGCCAGTTTCTTCCAACTATGAGATTATTTTATTTATTGATTATTTTATTTTATGTCATGAATAAATAAAGTATATATTGTCAGGTTACGATGAAACAATCTTATGTGTCTATTTGTTTGATTAATATGGCCTGGTTCGTGTTCTGTGTGAGCATGTCACGTTCGACATACTTCTATACATGTCTCCTTTTACTCTATTAGTAGTATATAGATGTTATTGTTGTCTCCTTTCAATAAAAAAAATAATCTCTTCAGTTCCATAAAAAAACAATTAAAACGATACCTTTAAAGCAAATTGTAAATGCAATAAGTAGACACGTTCAAGCACTTGCGATCATGAAAATTGTGCACCCATTTTATAAGTGAAGTTTAAATCATCTTTTTCATAATACTCACAATCACAAGTGATTGGACTGTAATCAAGTAATACCCCTTTAGATTTAGTGCCATCGAACATATAGTGTGATCCGTTCAATGACATCCAACTTTTTTTTTCTCCACCCTCGACCCGGCCCGCTGCACGCCCCACCTACATGTCGCCGATGAAAATAAATAAAAACATAAAAAAACAAATAAAACAACATACACATTGATACTGCATCGTGTAACTGTCGTCTTGACTGCATGATGTATAAAAACAATATATCATTGTTATAAATGTGTATGCCTGTTACTACTATTCGAAAATCTCAAAATCGAATACGAAATTGATGAGAGTAGAAGCTAAAAAGCAGCAGAAGAAAGAATCCCAGCGCAAGAGCCTTACTGGCGGTAAGTATCATCCTTTGCTAAGCCCTGCTTCTACCCTTTCTAACGGCCTGACCACGCAACAGAGCGATTGGCGATGCGATAAGCGAATCCTCTTTCGGTCACCGCAAAGAGCGGTTCTTTGGCATTACACGCCACGCCAGGAAGCAGCCGCTTGTCGCGCCGCCGGTCGCTCTGTTGCGTGGCCAGCCCCGTACACTGAGGACTAGAGTATAAACGCATTATTATATCTATGAGTATTGTCTATGCTTTCGTTTATAACTTTGGGCTTTTTTGATGAAGGTAAATAATATATTTGTTATTCTGTCCTTTGGTGTACACTTTTAATGATCAATTGTACAAAAAAAAATTGTAGAACATCACTGTTTTTTTGCAATGCAGTAGAAGTTATTAACAATACTAATAGATAAAAATACACTTGAACATAATTAAACTACTAATACTTTAATTAAAACACTGTACTAAATTAGTTTCTGCATTTGTAGTGAATTCACTGTAGATAACTCTTCTAATATAAGTAAGTAATTAATTAATGAATAAGTAATCTATTTTGTGAATTTCTTTTCTTTGAATTTTAGATGTAGTACAGTAATTATATTTGGATAAACATTTTTTTGTGGTATTGTTGGTGTAATTTTTTTCTAAAATCACTTGGCAGATATTTGCACTTATTTATTTGTAATAAATGGTTAGCCAGTTAATTTGTCCCCAATTTTTTCGACAACGATCGTGATTTCATGGTGTGGCGATGATATGATATGACTTGTATTTAAAACTTTAATCGTTTGCTATATTACTCTATCAAATTAGATATTTCTTGTTTAATTTATTATAACATTGTTTACCTATTTGTCATAACTTATACAGTTTTTTTATTTTATAATATCCACCTCGAATATTTTTTGAGTAATCAAATGGCTATCATAGCAAATGTTGTAGTGTTAAACTTCGACCTGTTACGTCACAAGGTAATAGTGAATAACGGTCACATATTGTGGCAAAAAATTCCTCTCATTTTTGATTACAATACTTTATGCTTAGGAGTTAATAATAATATATACTACGACATCAACAAAATGTATACAGACAGATGTATAGAGGGTACCTCACCTGGTGTCCGCTTGATCGCGCAACCATTTCGGTGTAGAGAGAACAGGTTATTAAAACCGGTCGTAAATAAATAAGCAAACCTTTGTCATATCGTATCACCACGCCCTTATTACCACGCGACGTAACACACAACGTACACGCAGGCGAAGAAGACACGCTAGGCGCGGGCAACAGCCACGGAACCGGCGCTAACCACGCCGCCGCCGACAATCACGTGCCGCCGCCCTCCGACAAGCCCGCGCCCGAGACCTCGCACAAGAAGGAAAAGTCCGTGCTGCAGGCCAAGCTGACCAAGCTAGCTATACAGGTAATGTATCATCATCAGCCTATCATCGTCCACTGCTGAACATAGGCCTCTCCGAGTGCACGCCACTGAGCACGATCCGCGCCAAACTCATCCAGTTTTTGCCAGCCACCTTGCGAAGATCTCGCTCCACCTTGTCTGTGGGCGTCCCACACTGCGTTTGCCCATACGCGGTCTCCACTCAAGAACTCGTCTGCCCCAGCGGCCATCGGTTGTACGGCTAATATGGCCGGCCTACTGCCACTTCAGCTTGCTAATCCAGTGGGCTATGTCGATGACTTTAGTTCTCTGTCGGATCACCTCGTTCCGGACCCGATCTCTCAGGTAATGTATGCAAGCTCGCTCTACAGGTAATGTATACAAGCACGTGCCGCCGCCCGCCGACAAGCCCGCGCCCGAGACCTCGCACAAGAAGGAGAAGCATTCTCGCACAGGTGCGAATAGGACAGCAATATTGTGTATGCACATTTGGAGTAGGTATGTAACTTAAAAAGAAGGGTATATCTACAAATACTCAAAAATAACTCTATTCCTTTTTTAATCCACCAAGTCCGTGCTGCAGGCCTAACTGGTAATGTACTGGGTTTCCTTCTAAAGGACTGAAATTTTTACTGACTAGAAACCCATACAAAGTAACATTTTCTCGTTATCACTTCGTTTTTGAAAGATCGCCTAAAGTTTTCGTCAACAATCTATATTTAAAACGCATGCAGGTTTCGAAAGCGAAGCGGCAAGGAAGATATACAAAGGTGTTTTAAGAGCGTCAAGGGGTTATGTAGAAAATAAAACGTAAAGCGAGATAGCAATAAGAAAACGTCGCGCGCCAGAGCGAGACCGATTTGGCAGATTAGGCGAAAAAATCACGAAATCAATTTAAAGTAAATAATGATAGCGATTGAACAGAAATGCTTATACATGATTGTGAATATTAATGATACACATTATTTAAAGCAATTTCGACTTGAATACCTAACGTTGTTTCAAAGTAATTTCAAACTTATTGAAATGAATCGAGCCAAAATCACTGAATCGTGTTTCTGGTTCAATACGTGTCTGGAGAAAGATATAATTTCAGATCTGTAGGATCTTTCAGCGACCTATGGCATTACATCAAAAAGTGTAATTTTTTACGTACCCCCTTAACGGCAAACGTGTATTTGAATGAAATAGAAGTGACATTAAGTGTATGAAATCGACATTTCGAAACGTCCTAATGAGGATCAGTAACAATTTTTGTTTAGTGGCTTATCAGAAAGCTTATGCCACCATATGATTAACTGTGAAGAAATTTTTACGATATCTCTTAAACCTGAGAAGATATACGAGCTAAAACGTGCTAAAACACTGTAATTTTGGGGGTTCCTTATGACGTCATCGAGACGTACGCGAATCTTATGTCGTACGTGATAAAGCACATATTGCATTGAGCTTGGCATTTCCTTCAAAACCCTTATAACGCAACCATATCTAAACGGATTTCGGTATGTTTTTATATTATACCAATAAAATTATAGGATTCAAACCTGTTACTGATCCTTATTGTCTATGGTTAAAGATGGTCCTGATAGTTACTTAAGCGTTACTTTGTCCAACCATTTATTTATTTATTCCATGCCCACAGATCGGTTACGCCGGTTCCACAATAGCCGTCCTCACCGTGATCATCCTAGTGATAAACTTCTGCGTGCACACGTTCGTGATCGAGGAGAAGGAGTGGCGGGCGGTGTACGTCAACAACCTGGTGAAGCATCTCATCATCGGTGTCACCGTGCTCGTGGTGGCGGTGCCGGAGGGATTGCCTTTGGCTGTCACGCTCTCGCTTGCATACTCCGTCAAGGTGAGATGAACATGATCAGTAATGTCCATCTTAGGCCAGAAAAAATATTGGGTAAATATCAGTAATTTCATAGGTCATAAAGATCGTCATCCCTTGTATGATTTAAAATATTATCAATGGCTTGATATTGTATCAAATTATGACTATAATAGACAACTATAAATTGTAATAAAATCCTTATTATAGTTTTCTAAACATTAAAAAATGCCTTAAAAATGAATCCTCTTTTTGTTGGCAGAAGTGACCACTTTATTTGTTTTAACTCAGTTAAAACTTATTTTTTCGCTTAACCTAAGTGGCATACGTTATCTTAGTGTTTAAACATTAATGCATAGTTTTAAAACATTAGCGTTCATGGTCGTTAAAGAAATTAAGAAAAATGCAACTTTTTTTAAATTCTCTATACAAAACGCCTATAACCTTTTCATAAAACGTAAAGACCTAATAACATATTAGTATTTTGATAGGACATATACATACAAGAAAAAGTTTTGGTTCAATTCGTAATTCTGTCGCTATTGCGTGCCCAACAATACCTACTCACGTTGATTAATTTTAACTTTATAGAGGTACACATTTTTAAATAATATACTAGAAAAAATTTGACTCGCCACCAGATTCTTTTCAGGCGGGACTCAAACCCTTCGGGAGTCTAGCCCAATTCTCTATATAATCTTAATGTACTATGGGCAACATAGTCACTTAAACAATTAGCAAGAAAATTCGTGTGCGCGCGTATCGCCCCTGCACGAACTAAATGTATGTTGTGATGGCGCGGCGTGTAGGAAATTTTAACCTTAAAAAAGGTTAAGCGACGCTGTTGCCCATGGTAACAGTAATTTAAACCTTCTTTAAAACAATCAAAGCTAATGCTTATTGTTTTTATGTCAGAAAATGATGAAAGACAACAACTTGGTGCGTCACTTGGACGCGTGCGAGACGATGGGCAACGCCACCGCCATCTGCTCCGACAAAACTGGAACGCTCACCACCAACCGAATGACTGTGGTACAGTCCTACATATGCGAGAAACTCTGCAAGGTATGTGTACCACATTAGGTTTAAGAAAACAATCTGGAGGAAACGCCATCGCCATCTGCTTGAACAAAACTGGAACGCTCACCACCAACCGGATGACTGTGGTACAGTCCTACATATGCCAGAAACTGTGCAAGGTATGTGTACCACATTAGGTTTTAAGATAACAATCTGGAGGAAACGCCATCGCCATCTGCTTGAACAAAACTGGAACACTCACCACCAACCGGATGACTGTGGTACAGTCCTACATATGCGAGAAACTCTGCAAGGTATGTATACCACATTAGGTTTTAAGATAACAATCTGGAGGAAACGCCATCGCCATCTGCTTGAACAAAACTGGAACGCTCACCACCAACCGATGACTGTGGTACAGTCCTACACATGCGAGAAACTCTGCAAGGTATGTGTACCACATTAGGTTTTAAGATAACAATCTGGAGGAAACGCCATCGCCATCTGCTTGAACAAAACTGGAACGCTCACCACCAACCGGATGACTGTGGTACAGTCCTACATATGCGAGAAACTCTGCAAGGTATGTGTACCACATTAGGTTTTAAGATAACAATCTGGAGGAAACGCCATCGCCATCTGCTTGAACAAAACTAGAACGCTCACCACCAACCGATGACTGTGGTACAGTCCTACATATGAGAGAAACTCTGCAAGGTATGTGTACCACATTAGGTTTTAAGATAACAATCTGGAGGAAACGCCATCGCCATCTGCTTGAACAAAACTGGAACGCTCACCAACGGATGACTGTTATGCAGTCCCACATCTGCGACAAGCTTTGCAAAACTTTGATTTTTTTACTTTGTCTATGGGACCAACTTAATCAGAGCAAAAAAATTGTCAGCCGTTCCATAGACGTCAATTTCTACTAAAACAAGATGAATGGAACAGCTGATTATTTTTTGCTGTGTTTAAGTTGATCCCATAGACAAAGATGTTCAGTTTGATGGTATAAACTAAGTCACACCACAACATTGTCAACTGTTTTAGAAAAACCAATACAATTTTCTGATAGTCTGCGGTATGCTGGTTGGCGGAACAATAGTAACAAGATTTATTTTAAATTTTTCAATATTTTTTTATTTTTCTTTCATAGGTGACGCCAAACTTCCGCGACATTCCACCGGACGTGAGGGACGCCATGGTAGAGGGGATTAGTTTGAACAGCGCTTACACTTCCAGAATCATGGCAAGTGTTTTGATGTTTTTTTTTTCAGTATTTACAGCATGTGTTTTTTTTATGTACAGTACGAGGCAAACATCTTGAAAACGGGTGGGGATTGCGCAGAACGCGTATTTTGGTATGCGTAGTGGTGAGGTGGGAGAGGGGCGCGGGCTATTGGTCGCTCGCAAGTGCACATGCGCGAACTTATCCCCACTCCGTCGAAAAAGTGCCAAGATGTTTGCCTCGTACTGTTAGAAGAAAATAAGAATTTTAAGGTTTAGGTAGTTAATATAGAGGTGTGAATAACTGATAATAGGCATCTGTCATCGAAGATTTTTAACCAGCTAAAGTTAAAGAATGTCTGGCTTTAATTTTATAAAAGCTGTCTTTAATTCGTTGAATATAAGTGTCATTATATTGAAACATATAATTTGTTATATAAGGTGCCTTGTAATTAGTGTCAAATATTGTCGAACATATAAGTCATATTGATCACACATAAAAAATATTTCGAAAATCTACACGTTAGTTTAGAATTTAATTTTTCAAACAAAAAAATAATGCCCTTATTTTTATAAAATAAGCTCACCCTGTACATGTACACTCACACTATCTTAAGACTACGCACGCATAGCATTCATTTCACACAATTACACAACTATCGTTGTATGCGTCTCCATCAGCCATTTTTAATGTCCCCACTGCTGGGGCACAGGCCTTTCTTATGGGTGGATAAGGAGGACGGGCCATAACCCACCACGGGGGCCCAATGCGGATTGGTGGGTGTTAACGACTGCAAATGCAGCCGGGACACGGATTCCGAAGCACGGAGGAGCTCGAGATAATAAATTTATGGTCACCCATCCCATGACCGACCCTTGCGAACGTTGCTTAACTTCCGCAATCGCTGGGCCAGGCGCTAAACCACTGCGCCACCGAGCTCCTCGTTGTGTGCGTAAATGAACTTAAAGACACTCACCTACAGGCGCGTTTTCATCGGTCGATGCGATAAAATCGGATGCGTTATTGCGTCCTGCGGCCCCCTGCACAGCACGTAGGTAGGCTGCACGAACACCGCGATACGATATGATGACACTGAACTGACACACTGAACGACACTGAATAACACTGAACTTTCAAAATGCCATTGTATCTGACAGTTAATGCACAATCTGTCAGTCAATGCACACAATAAAACACACTTGGATTCCATGAACCTCAGTCTCACGAAACGGCCTACGGCATCTGCTAGGCTGTAGTTGGTGTCATGATTATTATTAAGAAGGGGGGACGCCAGTGAAGCCGGACGGGTGATCAGTCACCTTGATCGGAACCATTTCCTCAAATCACCGTTATTATAGCGATAGTTCGGCATTTTGTGGCTTACGGCCTTACGCACGCACGCACGACAATCCATCCGAAAAGAATTTCCGCAACTGACGACAAGGGACAATCGAAGCGCGGCGCGTGCACTGCACTGCACACTACGACATACTAGAGATGTGACATGACATGATGTACACAATTGATTGATTGATTCAACGACGATTAAATTAATTTATTTTATTTTTATCTTAAAGGGAGGCAAACTAACATGCAATTAGAGTCACCTAATACTAAGGATTCAGAATTATTGTCGTCATTTATTATCCACTAACGATTTCATTTTCTATTTTTTTTTTATAAAATCAGCTAAATAACAAGTTATGGTAAAATAAAAATCATAACAGCCAAAATCAACATGTTTGACAAACGTTTAACATGTTGAAACATCGCTACGATCGCAATTAGTAGTAGGATTGAAGACCAACACCGCCCGCAGTTTACATTTTGAATATTTTGTGTTTTGCATCGAAATGTCATTTCAATGGTGTTATGCCTAAAAATGTGAGTTTCCCTTGAACTCAGAAAAGAAAATAAGAGTAGGTAATAATTTTCTATTGCATATTACTAAGAGGTAATTTAATCAATCCTATCATTAATTACTGTACATCAAGTAGGTATTGCCTTTACAACCAATCCTAAGCTGCTAACCTTAAAAAAGTACACTTGATGTGCACTTGATTTTATTAATATGAATCAATCGAGAATCTTTAAATCAATCAATAATTACAGCACTCTGATTCAGTGCGGGCGGCCGGCGCAGTGCACTGATGACCGCACGCGCCATCTTTCGGCGGCAATCGGCGGAATCTTGTGTCTGCGTATTTGAAGGGTTATTCCCTATTAACACTTTTGTTTTGATAAACGAAGTGTGCAATAAATGAAGTCATAATATGATTATGATGTTGTTCAGGTCATGTTTTACATAAAAGTACACTCATTAAATCCACAGCTGGGCTTAAACTTAATAAGTCCTAGTTATTTAGCTTTTTTTTTGTTTTAGTTGTTAAAAGAAGGTTGAGTTAGACAACTATTAAAAAGTTAGTCCACTGTTGAACATGAGGTCAAGTATTGAGTATGTGATTTAAGATACCTACTCATTTACGGAAGCGCTTTTCGTACCCACTGTCGAGCAAAGTCCAAATTTAATAAGTCCACTGTTGATCTTAAACCTACTAAGCTATGTTGCTTAAAAAGCTAGTCTTATTCTAAACAAAAGCGCTTTTCTAATAAGTAGGTCCATTGCTAGACATAGTCTTAGTTTTTGATGGGCATAGTTTTTGATAAACAAAATCCAAGGTAAACTCAAAGTTTATTGATACCAATTTAATACTTTTTAACATATCTACGTACAACATAACATTTTAGAGTCCCCGCAAACTACAGACTAAACTGTCGGCCGATAGTTGGAATCAGTATGAAGAAGACTACAACGATGTGGTGTCGGCCGATTCTTCATACAAAACCAACTATCGGGCCAACTATCGGCCGATAGAAAGTCTGTAGTCTGCGGGCACGCGTCAATGAGGAGTAACCCGCGGTTCGACGTTTGTGTGTGTGTAGACAACAGGCGCGTGGCGGTGCGGTGCATTGAAAGCGTCCGCGGTCGATGGCCCGGCGCATGTGTGCACTAGGCTAGTGTGTGTAAATCGTTGAATGTAGTTGTTGCTCAGCTGTAAAGGGTGATGTTTTTTGGGATTCGGTAACCAAGTTGCCTTAATATCTCGTAAACTAACCTGCAAATAGTACCCCATTTTTTGCTGACCTATGTATTATGACTTGTATGTTCAGCCCTGAAAATATTTGACACTAATTACAGTGCACGTTATACATGTGACGCCGATTTTGGATTCAGTGAAATGTGTCAAGTACCATTATTTTCCTTTCTTGGTGTAACTTGTCGTTTATAATAAATCTTCGTTATTGTATCCAGTATACTTATAACTGTTTTTGACCATTACGTATACCTAGGACAGGCAGTCCAGTTAGGTAGGTCCAACTTCGAGAAAGAGATCTCTCGTCGAATCCAACTCGGGTGGGCAGCATTCGGGAAGCTTCGAAAAATCTTCGCGTCCGACTTACCTCAGTGTCTCAAGACGAAAGTCTATGAACAGTGTGTGTTGCCAGTGATGACCTACGGCAGTGAAACGTGGCCGCTAACTATGGGTCTCATAAGGAGGCTCAAGGTCACTCAGCGTGCAATGGAGAGAGCCATGCTCGGCGTTTCCCTACGTGATCAAATCAGAAACGAGGAGATCCGCAGGAGAACTAAAGTAACCGACATCGCTCGAAGGATTGCTCAGCTGAAGTGGCAATGGGCGGGACACATAGCGAGAAGAACCGATGGCCGTTGGGGCAGAAAGGTTCTGGAATGGCGACCGCGCACCGGACGACGCTCCGTGGGTAGGCCCCCGACAAGGTGGACCGACGATCTGGTGGAGGTCGCGGAAAGCCAGTGGATGCAGGCAGCGCAGGACCGATCGTTGTGGAGATCCTTAGGGGAGGCCTATACCCAGCAGTGGGTGTCGTGTGGCTGATATGATGATGATGATGATATTGTATCCAACTATTTAGTTAATAAACTTCAACTTTTACTTTATAGTTATTTACGCAAATTGTACTGTAATTCCTAATAGGGTATTTTCCAAATTTTTGTAAACTGCTTATATTTAAAGATTGGGACGAACAATTTAACAGAAAAATAAAAATTAATTTATTAATGCCTTTTTTCTTCATTAAACCAATTTTAAGTCAAACTTACTTTAATGGTTTTGAATTTACCCCCAAAACGCTCGGTTCGATGATGTCTACTGTGTGACGTCAACTTTGTGTAAACAATAGAGTAAATTGTACCACAGACTATATAGGTTAACACAAAGTTGACGTCACATAGTAGACATTATCGAACTGAGCGTTTTGGCGGTAAATTCAAAACCATTAAAAATAAAATTGACTTTAATTGGTTTAATCGAGAAAAAAGACATTATTTAATTTATTTTCATTTTTCTGTTATACTGTTCGTCCCAATCTTTGAATATAAGCAGTTTTCAAAAATTTGGAAAATACCCTATTATGTACAGTTGCATACAAGACTTTATCTACACCCATGATAAGTATCCTCTATTGGTTTTGACTTTGGCTTTCCTCCTCCTCATCGTTATTATAAAATCCGAACGAGTGTTATAATGTTGTACTGAATTTCATAATGAAACTCTTCGCGCGTGGGTGCGGGGAGGAGCGCGACATATTCTCGCTCGGATATTGCAATGTTGGCAGTTATCTAACCGTTTCAGAACCCTTACAGAGGATTTAAAACACGGATGTAGATAAAAGCAGTCATAAAAACCATAAAAACAGTTATAAATTATAATAGAAGATTGCTCGGGCACAAAACTTCCGGATTTGTTTCTTACGCAAGTTATTCGTTACAGCCATCATTAGACCCGGGCGGTCCAACAATGCAAGTGGGCAACAAAACCGAGTGCTCGCTGCTCGGGTTCGTGCTCGCGCTCGGGCAGAGCTACGACGCGATCCGCGAGCGGCACCCCGAGGAGTCGTTCACGCGCGTGTACACGTTCAACTCCGTGCGCAAGAGCATGTCCACCGTCGTGCCGCACAAGGGCGGCTACCGGCTCTACACCAAGGGGGCTTCCGAGATCGTGCTCAAGAAGTGAGTGCCTAAATAGCGTTGTTTCTTCCAGATTTTCATGTTTTTTTAGAAAATGTCTCGGTAGAAAGTTACATTATTTAGGTAAAAATGTCTAACTAGGAAGTAGCTTTACTCACTTATGCTCTGAAATGTTATCATTCCATTTGAAAAAAGAATGTGGGGCGTTCAACATTTCCGTGGGGGTCTGGTTCATCACATTCTAAATTTGAAATTCAGTGCGGAAATGAAATTCAATACTTACTTCCCGCACTGAGTGCGGGAAGTAAGTGCTCCAAATTCAAATCGGTAGAACTTATTAGCTAGCATTCTTTTATGAAACTTTATGGTTGCATGACCTGTCAGTAAACATGGCCACGCGAACCAATTTAAATATCACATTTTTACAAAGAAAATTGTATTTCCTCGCATTTCGTGAGTAAAGTATTATACAAACCTTGTACTGGAAGCTACTTGCATTGCCTCGAATGATTAAAGCCCTCGCCTGCGGCTCGGGCTTCAAACCATCCTCGACAATGCAATCGCTAGCTTCCCGTTCTCGGATGTAATGTACTATTACACAGCATCGTCCCCGTTCTCGTCTCCCCCCGTGCCTCTGCTCCGCGGGCACGGGGCAAGGACTCATTTAACCGGTCTACCTATAAATAGCGTTGCCTTTTCCAGATTGTCATGTGTTTTTTTAGAAAATTTTATTTATGAGCTAGGAACAAATTAAACGTTACCATAATTGAAAAAGGGGACGTCTCGTTAAATAGACACGTCTTATTAAAATAGCGTTTTTTGGAAAGAGGATTTGTATTGGGGCTAAAGGGTGGGTTAAAAAATCTAAATGATATTAAAAATGGGTCTAATCAGAAAATAATTTTATTGGGGTAATTAAAAGGACGAAGAGTTTACAAAGGTGCAAAAAAAACTGCTTAGAGTTAAATGAGAAAAGTGAAAATAAAACAGTATTATTGTAAAAATCTGCCATTTCTTTTTTTTTTTCTATATTCGATTTCGGTTTTATATCTTTGTCTTTCAAGACTATGTTTTATTCCTTTGAGATTTGTTTTTGAAGATCGTCTTTCAATTTCATAAAAAAGTAAATCTCCTAATAAAACTATTTTAGTTAAAACGTGTTTTGTCTTCTTCGTTCAAACCTAGTTCTTAATTTTACTTAAAACACTTTTTAACTAAAATAATAGGGTTCATAAGCGTTTGATTTTTACACCACTGCCCAAAGCAAAAAGAGTGTTATGTGTTCAGGATTCATGTATGTTTGTGGGTATGTGAGTTTCTTTATTCCACCATAACTTCTAAATGCCTGAACTGATTTGGATAAATGGGGTATCGTTAGAATCCTTACAACATCCCGAGTGACACAGACTATATTTTTTTTTAGAAAAAGTCAATATGGCGACTGTACGACGCCATTTTCAAATGTGAAAAAAAAATTTTTTTCTATTATTCTATTATTACTATATGGGCATCAAATGAAAGGCCTTGATGAGCACATTCCAAAACTATATAATATGTCACTAAAATGTGTAAAATAAAAATAAATAAATTAAAAAAATATTAAAAACACGACTGCCCTGCCAAAACGAACTAAAAAGTTAAACAACAAGTGTCATTGCAGTCGGGGGACCTCTTTGATCAAAAATTGTTCCATGATAAGGTCCCCCGACTGCAATGACACTTGTTGTTTAACTTTTTAGTTCGTTTTGGCAGGGCAGTCGTGTTTTTAATATATTTTTTTTTTTTTTTTTATGAATGACATGTTTAGATTATCGATATACATATTTAACTTGGCTGTGTTACCATCAGATGCGCGTTCATATATGGCCACGAGGGTCGCATAGAGAAGTTCACGCGCGACATGCAAGACAGGCTCGTGCGGCAAGTGATCGAGCCCATGGCGTGCGACGGGCTGCGGACGCTGTCCATCGCCTTCCGGGACTTCGTGCCCGGCAAGGCGGACATCAACCAGGTGAGCAATGTACTACTGCCATTGCGATCTCATTGCCTTAGCAGTTTTCAGAAATTTTTATGTGCGCACGCATCGCTTTGGCGCGAACTAAACGTATGTAAGTGACGCGGCGTGCAAGCAATTTTAACCTTAGTGGTTAGGCGCCCGTATCCTCGATAGTATCAACTCTGGCACTGTAGTGCGTTAATGACAAGATACTTAATTGAAAAATAATTAACTACAAGGTGAAATCGAAAACAGTCGACGAATTTTGTGGTGTGGTTTAGACCGTCAAACTGAACAACTTTGTCTATGGGACCAACTTAATCAGAGGAAAAAAATTATCAGCTGTTCCATAAAAAAACCGGCCAAGTGCGAGTCAGACTCGCGCACGAAGGGTTCTGTACCAAAAAACGGCAAAAAAATCACGTTTGTTGTATGGGAGCCCCCCTTAAATTTTTATTTTATTCAATTTTTAGTATTTGTTGTCATAGCGGCAACAGATATACATCATTTGTGATAATTTCAACTGTGTTGCTATCACGCTTCATGAGATACAGCCTGGTGACAGACAGACAGACAGACGGACAGCGGGGGCTTAGTAATAGGGTCCCGTTTTTACCCTTTGGGTACGGAACCCTAAAAACGTCAATATCTACTCGACCAAACGGTCTAAGCCACACCACATTTGTCGACTATTCAAAAATTTACCCTTTAGTTTTAGGGTGAGTAATTGAGTATTGCCAAAAAGTAGATTTACATAACTGCAGTCTTCTACCACAATTATAATCAGTAAAACTCAATATTATTTATCTATTTTTATTTGTTATATCTGTTGTCCTTCTAGTATTTTTGCTCCCACTTCCCCTCTCCTCTTCCCCTTAATATTTTTCTACTCAAGGCTGCCTGGAAGAGACTGCTACATAGTAGTAAGACCGCCTTTTGTGTACTTGTCTATGTTTATTGTTAGCTTCTTTGTAATGTCTTTTTCTAGTGTGCAACAAAGCGTTTTATTGTTATTAAGCGTTTTATTGTTATTATTGTTATTGTAACAAATGTATTATTTTCCAGGTGCATATAGACCAAGAACCAAACTGGGACGACGAAGATAACATTGTGAACAACCTAACGTGCCTCTGTGTAGTCGGTATCGAGGATCCAGTCAGACCCGAGGTATGTACACACGATATTGCACTTTACACCTGTATTACACCTCCGCCGCGAAATAATACCAGCAAAATCGTAGTAGAAATAGAAAAATTCATTATTCAAATAAGCTCACATAATAAGCATTTAAAATCGACAATTCTTTTAATATCATATCCTAGATATCGCTTCACGAATTAAAAAAGTACGCAAAAATGGCACCTAGAAAAGCGTCACACTTACAAACTCGGTGCTTATTTTGTACATTATCACCTCTTATTTTGTCCAAACTCACATTATAAATCACTAATTTTGTAAAAAATAAGCTTATTTTGTACATCACATCTTTTAATGAAAAATATTAAATTTACGTAAAATGTTTAATGTTAAATTTTTTAGACCAGGGTGGTTACTTTCGAACACGAACGAGGTTCTCAGATCGAATTGGTATCGAGTAAATGTCAAAATAGTACAATGGTAACCATGGAAACTGTTTTCAATGTACTAAAATAACAGATTTTTGACGTTTATTCAATACCAATTCGATCTCAGCCCCCCTAGCCAAAGTAACATTTGCAAATTTTCGCTATCGCTTCGCTTCGAAACATGTATGGATTTGACGTTTTAAAATTCGATTGTTAACGAAACCTTATGTCAATCCCATACATGTTTAGAAAGCGAAGCGATAACGAAGAATAGCGAATGTTACTTTGGCTAGGCCCTCAGAACCTCCTTCGTGTTTCGAAAGCAACCCCCTGAATTACTTTCATAGACTTATTCGTTTGTTCCTTGCCCAGGTACCGGAAGCTATAAGAAAGTGCCAGAAGGCGGGCATCACGGTGCGCATGGTGACGGGCGACAACGTGAACACGGCGCGCTCCATCGCCGTCAAGTGCGGCATCATCAAGCCCACCGACGACTTCCTCATCCTCGAGGGGAAGGAGTTCAACAGGCGGATCCGAGACGCCGATGGAGAGGTACGTTTGACTCTAAAGTCTGTCCATCCTTACTTGTCTTATTTAGTAAACAGTTTTTGACAGTTGTCATACGTCTTTTATACTTAAACCGTTAATAAAAAATATGTTAGTAACTTTATGAAATTGTTATTTATTATTAACAATTTATTTTGTAATCTACGTGTGGAAAACCATTTGTTGTATTTTATAAATGATTATTTTAATAAAGAGTTGGGTGAAGATTGTTTACCATATAAGACAAGTAAGGATGAACAGACTTTACAAAGTTATTTATAGTTAATACAAAACCTCTCGTGGGGTTGATCAGACCATCAAACTGAACAACTTTCATTATGGGAACAACCTTGAAACCGCGAAAAAAAAATCAGCTGTTTCATACATTTCGATGGAGTAAGATTGTACTTTTGTATGAAACAGCTGGTTTTTTTTTGTGATTTCGAGGTTGGTCCCATAATGGAAACTGTTTGATGGTCTGATCAACCCCACGAGAGGTTTTGTATTAACTAAAAAAAATAACCTAACTGTATACCTCATATTTTCTAACATGTCACATTTAGCCTAAATATACTTCGGCATTATCAAGACCATCGACTTCCAGAAGGAAAGGAGTTTAACAGGCAGATCCGAGATGGTAATGGAGAGGTTACACATTGGATACCCCTTTTTGGTAGGTCGCTTTTACACTAGGTCAGTGGTTGACCAAATACGCGGTCAAGTGCGGCATCATCGAGCCCACCGACGACTTCCTCATTTTAGAAGGAAAGGAGTTCAACATTCGGATCCGAGATGCTGATGGAAAGGTAGGTTTTAGTTTATACTCTTTTTTTTCTTACAGCTTTGCAGAATTTCGTGTACGCTGGCGCAAACTAAACTTCTGTAAATGCGACACGACGTGCAAGCGATTTTAACCTTTAGTGTCCAGACACACTACGCCAAAGTTACGCAATCGAAAATCGGTCTAATTACGCCTGCAATGCTTTGTGAATAACAAGCAACATATTTCCGAAAATTACGTAGCTTTTTTTCTTACCGAAAGCGTTGCCGCCGATCTTCGGTTGCGTACTTTCGGCAGTGTGTCTGGTCACTAAAAGTGGTTAAGCGTGTGTCTTCAATAATACATTAGTTCGGTAGCTGAATTCGTCGACAGCATTCGATTTAATTGAAATCGTTGACCGAATGGACCCCTTATACAAAAATCGTTGACCAATTACATTGACCACTTGTCAAATAACAGTTTACACTAGAGTTGACTGAAAATGTGAATGTCGAATATAGCAAAACCAAAGAACAATTTTTCGAATCGGTGACTTGAATCACATATTTAAATGGCGGCATTACTTGTCATATTTAGCAAACAGTTCACAATCACATGTCATGATTAATCAGTGCGGTAAAACAACCTTACCGAACGATACATTCCAAATTGTTTTTAAAAAAATGAATCGTCCTTATAAAAAGTTGGCTAAAGATGGTTTACTACATATAAAAACAAATAAAAGTCAATTGTGTCATCCTAAATCCAGCAACTTGATTATTTTTTGTATAAAATCTTTATTCAAATCCGACCCAAACTTTCGTTATGGTCCATCGCAGTTATCAAATTACAGATAAATACATAACTGTGATTTTGTGACTTATTATCTCCTACTTTTACCCTACCTTACTTATTACGCGGCCTGTAATTTATAAAGATAATCAATTTTGTACCTTATAATTAATGTAGTAAAATTTTCTTTCACAGGTCCAACAAAGCTTACTAGATAAAGTATGGCCGAAGCTCCGCGTGTTAGCGCGGTCGTCGCCCACAGACAAATACACTTTGGTTAAGGGAATGATTGAGTCCAAGGCGTTTGATACGCGCGAAGTTGTAGCGGTAACTGGGGATGGAACGAACGACGGGCCTGCGTTGAAGAAGGCCGACGTCGGGTTTGCTATGGTGAGGAATTACCTTTATTACTATAGACGTAGAGTTCAAAATGTATCATCATGTCCAAGGCGTATAATCTATCATCATGTCCAAGGCACGTGAAATTGTAAAACGATGGGTCTTCGTTGAAGAAGGCCGACATCGGGTTTGCTATGGGGAGGAATGACCTTTATTACTATTGATATAGAGTTCAAAATGTATCAGCATGTCCAAGGCGTAATACGCGTGAAGTTGTAGCGGTAGCTGGGGACGGGACGAACGACGGGCCTGCGTTGAAGAAGGCCGACGTCGGGTTTGCTATGGTGAGGAATGACCTTTATTACTATTGATATAGAGTTCAAAATGTATCAGCATGTCCAAGGCGTAATACGCGTGAAGTTGTAGCGGTAACTGGGGACGGGACGAACGACGGGCCTGCGTTGAAGAAGGCCGACGTCGGGTTTGCTATGGTGAGGAATGACCTTTATTACTATTGATATAGAGTTCAAAATATATCAGCATGTCCAAGGCGTTATACGCGTGAAGTTGTAGCGGTAACTGGGGATGGAACGAACGACGGGCCTGCGTTGAAGAAGGCCGACGTCGGGTTTGCTATGGTGAGGAATGACCTTTATTACTAATCACAGAGTTCAAAATGTATCATCATGTCCAAGGCGATTGATATGCCTTCAGTTGTAGCGGTAACTGGGGACGAAACGAACGACGACGCTAACGAAGCCAACAGGGGCCGTACCGGCTAACGCATCGATTATCGAAAAGTCTGCCGGGTTTCAAATTAAAACAGATAAATCGAGCCCCAATTGGGCCAAAATGGCGAACCCCAATTCATGATGTCACACAAACATCGATATCTTCCAAATTACGTCAACAGAAAGTACAAGACGAAATTGCTGCTTACTTAGATTTTTCTGTTTTAAGTTGAAACTCGGCAGACTTTTCGATAATCGATGCATTAGCCGTTACGGCCCCAGCTGTTCTACATTGCGGGCATAAAATTATTACATATTAATTATTTTTTTGTAAATTTAAGTTTATATTTGTTTTCTATACAAATAAGACAGACTCTGTGTAATAGAAAAAAACTTTAAATTTGTATGAATTTTGCGAAGGATAATTCCTCTTCAGATAGACTTCAGAATCATGAGTCGATTATGTCCCGAAAGTTTTTGTTAGGGTGCTACTAACACCCTTTATGTCATTACATTCCCGCTAAGTTAAGTATTGCTAGAAATATAACACATTCATGCTTCAAAATTTGGAAACCTAACTTACAATGTTTTGTACAGGGTATCGCCGGCACAGACGTAGCGAAAGAAGCGTCCGACATCATCCTAACGGACGACAACTTCTCGTCGATCGTGAAGGCCGTCATGTGGGGCCGGAATGTGTACGACTCCATCGCCAAGTTCCTGCAGTTCCAGCTCACCGTCAACGTGGTGGCCGTCATTGTGGCCTTTATAGGAGCCTGCGCCATTCAGGACAGTCCGCTCAAAGTAAGTGTTATAATCGTAACAGCCCATTATAGCCCACTGAAGGCCGTTATGTGGGGCCGGAACATGTACGACTCCATCGCCAAGTCCCTGCAGTTCCAGCTCACCGTCAACGTGGTGGCCGTCATTGTGGCCTTTATAGGAGCCTGCGCCATTCAGGACAGTCCGCTCAAAGTAAGTGTTATAATCGTAACAGCCCATTATAGCCCACTGAAGGCCGTTATGTGGGGCCGGAACATGTACGACTCCATCGCCAAGTCCCTGCAGTTCCAGCTCACCGTCAACGTGGTGGCCGTCATTGTGGCCTTTATAGGAGCCTGCGCCATTCAGGACAGTCCGCTCAAAGTAAGTGTTATAATCGTAACAGCCCATTATAGCCCACTGAAGGCCGTTATGTGGGGCCGGAACATGTACGACTCCATCGCCAAGTTCCTGCAGTTCCAGCTCACCGTCAACGTGGTGGCCGTCATTGTGGCCTTTATAGGAGCCTGCGCCATTCAGGACAGTCCGCTCAAAGTAAGTGTTATAATCGTAACAGCCCATTATAGCCCACTGAAGGCCGTTATGTGGGGCCGGAACATGTACGACTCCATCGCCAAGTCCCTGCAGTTCCAGCTCACCGTCAACGTGGTGGCCGTCATTGTGGCCTTTATAGGAGCCTGCGCCATTCAGGACAGTCCGCTCAAAGTAAGTGTTATAATCGTAACAGCCCATTATAGCCCACTGAAGGCCGTTATGTGGGGCCGGAACATGTACGACTCCATCGCCAAGTTCCTGCAGTTCCAGCTCACCGTCAACGTGGTGGCCGTCATTGTAGCCTTTATAGGAGCCTGCGGCATTCAGGACAGTCCGCTCAAAGTACGTATCATCGTTTGGTTACAAACTAACCTAATAATTCATTGCTAGATTTCTGGAATGATCCATAAGACTCCATCGCCAAGTTCCTGCAGTTCTAGCTCACCGTCAACGTGTTAGCCGTCATTGTAGCGTTTTGAGGAGCTTGCGCTATTTTATTTGTGTGAAAATGATATTATTTGGAAGTTTGGTGATGTAACAATTTGTCGGGCACGATTTAGGGTAGGGACTGTAAATTGAGAAGTCTAATCATTGTTAGGCAGTTAGGGAGCCAATTTAGGGCGATCGTGGATGCCCGACCGCCCGATCGCCCGATTTAGGGAGTAAGTCGGGAGATTGATCGCTAGTTGGAAACTTTTAGGCTCACAGTCGCCGCGCGGCGTTTGATGAGGATGGACGTAATATAGGGTGTCACTAAATTTAAAAGATGATCAAATTGTGCAAAATTCATTTTTACATAATTTCGGAAATCTTCTGGTTCTAACAATTAATGTACAATGTTCATATTTCACCTTTTTCTTTTATTGTAAATACTCTTTAATCCAACACTTCATCTTTCTTTTTACGTTATACCCGGAGTTGCAGAAAGGGCGAACCCAATTTTTTGAAATTTCGAGACAGTAGGAGCCATCTTTTTGACGACACGTTCGGCTGCCAACTGAGTTAGGGAAGTAATCTATGGCAGTGTAATCAGAACGCCCAATCTGTCGTGCCCTAAATCGTATCAGACAGATTGTGAAATGTAATCGCTGCTTAAAAACTGATTCGTTAGTGTTTTTGGCGCGCTTGTCGCTCGCAGACAACGCGCGGTGATATCCCTCGGCCATGGCTAGACTGAGTCAGCCGCGAGCAGTAGGCTAATATAAAAGTTTGAGCGCGGAGTGAGACCCCTTTGTTTTGGGACCAATTCTGAAATTACGAAAAAAAAACAGCTGTTTCATTCATTAGATTAGGAACACAGGTTTAAAACACGTAGGAGGCGTAACACCGCAGCTCCAGTCAGCTCGTGACCACGGCCGATGCAACTGGGTTGAATTGAAACGTCGGGAAAAAGGTAGGCGTTCAACACCTATGTATAGTTAAAATCGCGTTTTAAACCTGTGTTCCTAATCTAATAAAATGCAACGCGAAAGTTTAAAAGTGTAGGTCATTCATTTTTATATTTGCGTTATTAAATTGAAAACAGCTAATTTCTTGTTTGCTATTTCAGAGTTGGTCATAGTAAAAGTTTTAACTTTTTTAGATTTTTGCATTTACAATGCTATTTTTATATTAAGACGACGCCTCGTGAAAAAATTTTTTTACAGGCACCGCCCACTCACCCCTCGTATCCCATAATGACATTCTGCCTTCAATCGTAAAGTTTGATTTTCGCGCCAAATGCCTGTGAGGTTTCATCGAAAGTTTAAAGAAGAAGAATAGAGAAACGATGGAGTCGCAATACCTACATTGTATTTAGAACATTTTCTTTGATAATTTAGGTATCTTCAAATTGAATGAAAAATGAAAATGAATACAAATACCTAACAATAGTTTATTAATTGTAAAAAAATACTATTATTATTAATAAAGTTGTACCATTCGGCGTTTTTCAATACATTTGCGAAAAACAGATTTGTAACTTTTGCGACAGAGGTCCATTTGGGGCCATCCATAAATTACGTCACACGTTAAGGGGGTCGACGACGTGTGGAGGGGTCCTAAATTCGTCAGTTCCAATTCAATAATTATTACTAGATATAAATCGTAAAATATGTGACGCCATCGTTTCTAGTTTTGCCCTTCAGAAGTGCGAGAAAAATAGTTTTAGAATTTTTAAAGCAATATTTATGGAGAAATGGAGAATGTGACGTCACTAAGGGTTTTTTACATTTCATTTAAATGTAAAAAACCCTTAGTGACGTCACAGCTCGGCACGGCGAAACACACACCTTTGCTCACATTTTTTTATCTGGCCTACCCACATAAAAAAAATAGGCCATTCAAAATGTCACATAAAGAGAAATGGGCAAAAGACGCGTTTAAGCCCGACCATTGGGTTTAAACACATAATTCCCCCCCTCCCCTCCCCGTAGGAGCTAAATTTAATTAAACAGATTTTATGCAATATGTTGTGTTTAAAATGAAGATTATTGAATTTACTCAAAAAAGCTTGTAATATGGTAATTATTTTGACAACCTTCTTTGAACAAAGTCGAGGTTGCCGCGCTCCTCCGATGGTGACGCAGCAAAGTTGTATGGGATATCATTATTGTCGAGTTTTAGCCACCAGCAATTTCCTTTGAGAATCCATTACTGTCGAGTTTTTTTTCAAACATAGTTGGCTGAAAATACAACATTGTACAACGCACTTGACGTCGTTCATAAACACATCCCGCTCGCACACTATACGCCACACCTATCGCTCTCTCATTCACACTTGTTGTGGTAAGCGTGGTGAGCCGCCATTTTCAATCCCATTCTTTTTCTGCGCGTGTGTTGTATTATTGTATGTAGGGGGCGATGCGGGCGACGGGCGACGAACGCCTGCCGCTCGCACCTCTCACGACCCCCGTTCTCGTCTCCCCTCGCGCCTCTGTGCCCCGCAGGCGAGGACTCATTTAACGTGTGCGTCACCCCAGCAAAAAGTTGTGCTTTAGAGAGATGAGACCTTATCAGATAATTAGTGTGTCATGAGGAGAAATTTGTTTACTAATAGCAAAATTTGTGTGAATTGTAGTTTTTAAGATATTTGAGAAAAACTGATTTTGCTGGGGTCACGTTTTAAACATTACCCTGGCAAAAAAAGTTGTTTCAGCCTGGAACCAAATACATTGATAGATAGCTTTTGTTGCATAGTAAATGTTAGCAAATAGCAAAAATTGTGTGTGTTATGGTTCTTGAGTAATTTAAGTTTTTGCTGGGGTAACGTTTTGGGATTTCCCAGATCTCGAAAACGGTTCACGGTCACTAAAAAGCGACCGCGCCATTCATTAGCGTAACCATCTTAAATGAACGGGATGCTATGGATCTTTTGTTAGTACAGTTGCGTACAAAAGTTTGCTGGTCGGATTATCTTTAAATATAAAATAAGTATCGGGAAAACTCACGATTGGCTAGGCCGATTTTGGTTTTTAAATGTTTGTCGTATTCCAGGGGAAGGTTTAAGCGGTAAAAAATATATATGAAAAAAGTGCGAGGTAGTTCCCGTAAAAACTTACGGGTAAATGTTTTTACCTGTCAAACATAGTGGTCACTGGATTGACATGAGTAGGTTTGGTATTAAAATAAAACATTTGGTTTGATCAAACAGAAGCAATAAATTACTATAAATTTATATATTGATACTGACCAATAAATCACACTATAAATTGCTTACCGAGATTATTACCTACTTAGGTTTAGATTATTATTTACATTTATTTATGGTTGAGTGCCTTCAAAGTTTTAACTTTCGTGAATCATTCATTACATTCTTTAAAACTACTATTAATCGCGTAAATGTATTCTTTGATATTAATAAACACGATATTAATTTATAAAATAGAAAACTAGTAAAATCTTTGCAATATGAATAACACTTTTCTTCATAACTGTACAAAACATCGGATGCTAAGCTGCTAATTTGCGAAGATAACCCGTACGTATGGTGCGGTCGCTTTTTAGTGACCTTTACAATTTGGTCGGCTTATTCAAGAATTGCTGTCTCAATCTTGTTTTTGTTAAAACTTTCATGATAGGCGTAATTGAAAGCTGAAATTAACAGGAAGGAATGTTAATGAATTACTTAAATTTGTTTAATGTATGCCATGTGTCTTAATGTTATGGAAACTGTGTATTCGATCGCTAAAGCACGACCGGTCTAAAATTTATCAAATTTGTTTATATCTTTATATCCTGTAAAGTTACAAAACCTAAAATTCTTGACGTAATAAGTGTCTACCACGGCTATTTTTTACAGCTGTTTATTTAATTATAAGTGTACTAGTTAACTTGCAAATTCGTTTTTTCTGTTTTTAGAAACTATTTAATTACGTTGGTTTGCGACAACCAAATCAAAAACTAACGTTTAAACAAATTTAAACAAATTAAGGTCTCTTAGTGGTATTTTTTTCAAACTTCTGCGTTGAACCGTTTTCGAGATCTGGGAAATCCCAAAACGTTACCCCAGCAAAAACTTAAATAACTCAAGAACCATAACACACACAATTTTTGCTATTTGCTAACATTTACCATGCAACAAAAGCTATCTATTCATGTATTTGGTTCCAGGCTGAAAAGGGTAATGTTTAGAACGTGACCCCAGCAAAATCTGTTTTTCTTAAATATCTTAAAACTACAATTCACACAAATTTTGCTATTAGTAAACAAATTTCTCCTCATGACACACTAATTATCTGATAAGGTCTCATCTCTCTAAAGCACAACTTTTTGCTGGGGTAACGCACACCATTTAACCGGTCGGCCTATAGTACCAATACGAACAAGAATTGTTAACGACATAATCGCCTAAAACGTCACGTTTTCGAGTTGTAAGCTATTAAAGTTGAACTGGTGGCGACACCACTGGGTAGATTTGAAGCTAAAATAAAACGTAGATATGGGCTCTAGAATATTGTTTTATGGTCATCTAGGTCCCGTCTAAGTTGCTACGGGTGAGCCGATTTTTTCTAATATTTTTCATTATTTATTCATCTATAAAACAGCTTATGTCACTTTGTTAGATACCTACTTATTATAGCGTGCGCATGATGCGTGCCTAAATAAATAACGTAATAATGCGAGACGTAAGTATTCGTTTTGAGATTATTTATTATTATTGCTATTCTTTTTGCTTTGCCGTTGTCGCGTAAAGAGACTAATGATTCTGCAAAATAATAATATTTGTTCACGATCGAAACTTGTAAAAGTTAAAAGTTGTACCACGGGTCGGGAAAGAAATTTTATTTCACAATATTTATTAGTTTATTGTTTTGTTACGCAATGGCGACTCTTGGAAGGTTTGTTCTGTTGATAATTTTCATCTCCTAAAAATAGGTTGGATAAGTATTAGAGACTCTTTGTCTTTGAAATATGAGAGAAATTAAAACTGTCATTGTCAGTATACTGTCATTTTACGTGTTTTGGCTGGTAAATTTTTGGAGCGCTCAAGCACAGGTCTGTCCTCAAGGAAGGCTCGCGGCCGTCTGAAATTTCGGTGCAAAGAGGTAAAGTAATATAGCTTCCCAGCGCAAAGAAAGGGACAACAATAGCGCACGCATTCCGAAATAAAATAACGTAAGCGACATTATGAAAATAGTTGATTTATTAAAAAACTAAATTATTTTTGAAAAAATTGGTTTTATCAAAAGTTGGAACTATTTATTACTTATCTTATTAACATAATTTCAGTTCAAACTATGAGTCCGTTTGCTTACAGTACTGCAAAAATGATATGAGAGGCATCAACTTTGGATTTTTTTTCTATCGAGAAAATTGTTTCCATTCATGTTTTGAGCTTGATCAAAAAATTTTGTTATTAGTCTATTTTAACATATTCCAAAATTAGAACAATAGTAGTAGGATCAATAGGACTAAATCTAAATTGAAAACCATGAAAATCCACGAGGTATCCTCTTAAGATGAATAAATAATTAAAAATATTAGAAAAAAAAAATCGGCTCACCCGTAGCAACTTAGACGGGATTCGAACCCGCACCCTTGGGATTCCATTGTGCATGGAGTGCAATGGGCCGGAATCCCAAGGGTGCGGGTTCGAATCCCGTCTAAGTTGCTACGGGTGCTCACCCGTCGGCTCCGATTTTTTCTAATATTTTTCATTATTTATTCATCTTAATATAAAAGTTTTAACTTTTTAGATTTTTGCATTCACAATCCTATTTTTATATTAAGATGAATTAATAATGAAAAAATATTAGAAAAAATCGGCTCACCCGTAGCAGTCTAAGTTGCTACGGGTGAGCCGATTTTTTCTAATATTTATTCATTATTTATTCATGTTAATAGTAAAAGTTGTTCAGTTTGAGGGTCCCTCTCTGCCATATTCGGCATTAGAGGTTTTTTGTAACACGTTGTATATTAATCATTACGCTATGTCAACAGGCAGTCCAAATGTTATGGGTGAACCTCATAATGGACACGCTGGCGTCGCTGGCGCTGGCCACGGAGATGCCCACGCCCGACCTGCTGCTGCGCAAGCCGTACGGCCGCACCAAGCCGCTCATCTCCCGCACCATGATGAAGAACATCCTGGGCCAGGCGCTCTACCAGCTCTTCATCATCTTCTCGCTGCTGTTTGTGGGCAAGTACACTCGACTTCTGCTCCTTTATAGTCTGTACCACACCTCCGCTGCGAAACGATGCCAACGAATTAAACCAAACTGCTTGATTTTGAATTAAAAACTTATTTGATTTAATTGTGACTAAATTAATTTAATATTATCGAACAGGTGACCGCCTTCTTAACATCCCGTCCGGGCGCGGGAATGCCCTCGGCACGGAACCCACGCAGCACTTCACAATCATCTTCAACACATTCGTCATGATGACGTTATTCAACGAGATCAACGCGCGAAAGATACACGGCCAGCGGAATGTGTTCCAGGGACTGTTCACTAACCCCATCTTCTACTCTATATGGATCGGCACTGCGCTCTCACAGGTTAGTCATCATCATAACACTTCACCATCATCTTCAACACATTCGTCATGATGACGTTATTCAACGAGATCAACGCGCGCAAGATACACGGCCAGCGGAATGTGTTCCAGGGACTGTTAGGACACTAACCCTGTCTTAACTACTCTATTATACATTGATTTTTTTTAATTTGCAGAAATGACTGTAATCCTAAACTGAACGTATTTAGAGTTCCATGATAGTTAATTCTTCAGCTCTCTTTCTCTCTCTCTCTTGTTCTGTTACCTATGCAAAATATCTAAAGTTAACAATTGAAAAACTATTCTTTATTACGAACGTGACACATTCTTGGTGTCGTAGTTGTAAACACAGACACAGCACTCAGGCAGCTTATATGGAGAACGTTAAACCCTGATTTTTTATTCCGTGAAATTCTGACATTTCATTAGATCAGACTTTCTGGTACTTATATTTAAAATGTTGTCATTATTTTAAATATGTGTTTTTTAAAATATCAGCTGTCAGAATTCTACGGAATAAAAAATCAGTGTTTAGTACTATTATTAAACAAAATTGGTGTTATTACAAAACATTTTAGATACTGTTTAAATGTAATGCTGTAATTTTTTCGACAATATTGTTTGACAAAGAGACAGCATCACATTTAAACAGTGTCTAAGTTAAACAGGTGTTTAAAAATTATTTGTAATAACACCGAATGTGTGTGTGTGTGTAGGTGGTGATAATCCAGTTCGGCGGCATGGCGTTTAGTACAGCGGGGCTGACATTGGAACAGTGGCTATGGTGTTTGTTCTTCGGCGCCGGCACTCTGGTGTGGGGCCAGCTAGTGACCTCCGTGCCCACGCGGAAGATACCCAAGACCCTCACGTGAGTATTTACACATAAGGTTCAAACTTGCTTGAAGCCTCGTGCCGACAATGTTACACTTAAAGCATTGAGACTCAGCAATCAAAGTGATACCAGAGGCCGTATTACAAGCTCTTAAATCCTGCCAGGTTTTTAAATTGCTGTAGTGACATCTCTTTCTCGCTGTATAGCAAATTAAAGAGATAGATTGATAGCCAGCCAGAAAACTGCCTGGAAATAAGAAGTCATAATACGGCCCCAGGGCTCTGTCACTCCGCACGCGAGTATAAAGCGCTCGGCGTCCTCTGAGAGGACAAATTTCATACGCAAGAAAAGATAAGACGCGATAGAAAGAGAGGCGACTACTAAGTGAATGTTTTGGAGCGAAGGGAGCGCTGTGCGACCTGAATTGCACTTTATTTTGTTAGATCAAGAGTCGCAATTTATTTAAACGATTTTGCGGAGTGCAACTTCTGTACGTTAGTACTATTATCTATTCTGTGGTGATAGTAGAATTGATCAAATTTAAAGCCAGTTGCTGACATACTGTCGTCGCTAAAGATTGACGTGAGAGACAACTAGAATAGTCTTTTAATTCTTTAAATAAATTATAACTTTTGTTCTTTATTTTCTTTTACGAGAATACTATGCATTTATTTGTGTGAGATGATTTTAGAGATTTTTGAAGACGAATTCATTTTAACATAATATTATGCAAGATAGGAAATATTGATATAGATATTTTATTCATCATAATTATTTTAAAGTAAAATTCTTGAAAGCTTGAAATGTTTGTAAACATTTTTATGAAATAAAAAAAAATTGAAAATTTTGATTTTAGGCATTCACAATGCTATTTTTATATTAAGAGAATTAATATAATTGAAAAAAAAAATACTAGAAAAAATCGACTCACCCGTAGCAGCTTCAGGCAGGAGAAATAAAAATAATAAAAATAAATATCAGGTGGGGCCGGGGCCAACCCGAGCAAGAAGGGATGCAGCCAGGGCCGGACTACGATTCGGACCTGGACAAGAAGCCGCGCGCCGGACAGATCCTCTGGATCAGGGGCCTTACCCGGCTGCAGACGCAGGTATGGCCGGTGTACTTGCACGAGGGGGGAGGGGGGGCTCTTTGACAATAATTGACGGTCGACGAAACTATCGGTGGTTGCTAGTTTAGGAACTAACTCCAACATGTGTTTTACCATAGTAAACCTGAAATAAAGTGACGATAGGACTAATTCTGAAATCGCGAAAGAATCAGCTGTTTTTGTTATAATTTTTGTAGATTTTTTATACCAATGGGATAGCTTGGCCTTCACCTCACCCAAAGTAAAGTGACGATAAGGCCGAAGGTGGAAGCGCACTACACCCGGAATCCTCATCACTGAGGAACTGGCTATCTTACCTCTAACTGCCGAACACAATATTAAATTGTTGTTATGGCGTCAGACTTTGGTAAGATGGTGGTAGCTAGCCAGACGGACTTGAAATAAGCCCTACCACCGACCAAACTAAATAAACTAAACCAAAATAAATAAATAAATAAATTGCTGAGTCGGTAAATAAAGTGTAGCGGCCGATTTCAGTAAGTTTGCAGTAAGAGATAGGCCTACTATGGATCTGTTACTAGGCAACTTGTTATTTCCCGTCATTTAACAGAAATATCCAGGCAACAAATATTTGGCGTTTTGAAACTAAAAATCAGTTAAAGCATAGTAAATGATACTAAAGGTGTATCTACTCTCTGCAACAAATTGGCACTTTGATACGAAATGCCAATCAATAAACGCTAAATTAACACATAACGTGTTTTTCCCTGTAAATATTTTCAATACATTCCAAAGATTTGACTGCCAAAAATATGCTTCCAAATTTTTACATTAAATAAGTCTTGTTCAGTATTAACTATTTAGCTATGAGTAATACATCGCAATTGTAATATAAGTTTCGAGAACTGAAAGTTATTGACAAAGAGCCCTTAGATATTTATTCGGAAAAGATATATAGATGAGTAAATTTTTAAATATATAATTAAGAATTATATCTTATAGAGTTTTAAAAATTAACAAAAACGTATCTATTTTTTAATTTATTCATCTAAACTGGGTTTCGGTAATTCGTCTAGCAAAGGCCTGTTTTAACATTTCTTAAGTGTTAAAACGGTAAGGTTCGCTTTCTAAATGTTAAACAGGTTGGGTGAAATCTATTTCATTTTTAACGATGATCGTTATTACAATAATCATCGTTAATCGAGAAATCGTGTGGGAGCTTATTGGGGCTATATTGTGTATTTAACCGTTACTTAACGATAATTATATCGTTGAATAACGGAAAGGGATAATGTTTATTATTGTAAAGAAAAGTCGTGACAGAATTTTTATGTTGTTACGATATACGAGTTACGACTTTTGTTTACATTGCATGTTGACAACTGCCACAACGCTCCCTACCAAACTGTCAAGAGACTGCGTTTAATTGACAGCTGTCAACATTTATGTCATAGGTGACATCATGATCTAAGGCTGTGACAAAGACTGATTTTTCATGATGATATTCTATGATACATTTCTGGGATACAGTATCTCTTTGTTACCGTAGAGGCTACAATTTAAATTAAAAAAAGCCTGTTATGGTAACAATTATAAATTGAATTTAAAAAGTTAAATATAAAAAGTTACAAAATAAAAGCAATATAGGAGTGGCAGAATACGTTCGTGCTTACGAATGAGGGATAAGTTTTGAGTTTACAGCTAAATATGTAAAAGTACTCAGCTCACCAGGTCAACACACCCACGGATACCTTGGGCATCCTACGCTAAGTTATCGACTATATTGTCCATTTATATATTATACTTTTTACTATTTTTGCATACAAAACGAATAACCACCATTTTTCAATATACTATGCATCCATTTATAGATAATTCGTCATAGAACAGTATAGATTTCGCTAATTTATTTTATTATTACACACGTTTTGTTGTCCGTACGGTAAACCGGCTCACTCGAACTTTTAAAATGAAAATAATACACAAATAAACTTCGATAATTTAAATTCAAACTTTCGATATAACTTTACGTTATCATTTACATTTATTTATTTCCATTTTATTTTGAATTTTCAACTTCGTTTTCATTTTTACGCCTTAATTTTTCGTTTCACTCTCCTATACTTCTGTTCTGATTCGACTTTTATTTTAATACCTACACAGAGAAACACTTTACAAAGTAATCGTAGATAACGCTATATTATTTTGGCCCATACTTTAAAGTAGTTCAAAATTGTTCGGTCACTAATTTTGGTCACCTAAATTCGTATTCAAAATTATTCCAAAAAAATATAATCACAAAATTGGCTACCGAGCAAGACTAGTATATATTTTCCAAAGTACTGTTTCATTATTTTCTCTAGTAGCCTGGTTTCATGACATCTTCTCGACTAGTATTTCAGTTAAATCTTTACACTCGGACTTCGATACTGTCTTATAACTACACTAAATATGTATATGTATGTTTATATATGTGTACCTTCCGTGTCATGAGATCGGGAGCCCCGTATGTAGCCGCCGGCCGGCATGCACCGAGGCCTCTTGCGCTTCCCGGTTTGACTTAATTTTGTTCATTTCTAATGCCTAAGTTGACTGTACGCCCCACCTATATTGGCATGCTCTATTACGTAGGCTGTGACGATGTTACTTATCCCTCGTATATTCCCTCAAACAGTTACTATGACTTCCCGATAGATATAGTAATCACTAAACATAAACCACAACGCGGTATGAATATGACTTTCTCTGTCTCTGTCTATCTTTTTTTTTACTCTAAGTCATACTGACTGTTTGATTTCTACTTCTTTTTTTTTTACTTGTCTGTTTTTTTAGTTTTTAAGAATAGTTTTTTTTTGCTTGTCAAACGCCAACCCGTTACCCCGCTAATGTTCCAAAGCAACCTAGCTGTTTGTTTGAACGCCGTTGGTATGACGAAAACCCGAAAGGCTCGGCCGCACGGCGCAAAACTAACAAGCGTTACCGATATCAATGCAAGCAGTAACGTTTACGTATACAAACTTTTTAAATTGCAATTCAATTTGTTTTTTTAAGCTTAATTCCAAATTTAGAGTACCGTTTGTTCAGTTACTGCTGTTGAAAGGAACGTTTTGAGTGTGGAGTGGATTTTTCTTTTAAAAGAGAAAGTTATGTACAGAGCGTAGTCAATGCGAGAGCATGCCGAGTGCTCGCGATACTAACAAAGTAACCGTTACCGGTCGAACCTCTTCCCTTTGCCGTTGTGTTGTCTGTGTTTTGTTTTTGTTTTATTTTGTTTTTGTTTTTATTTGTTTTTGTTTTGTTTGTGAATGTTGTCCCTTAGTGGCGTACGTCGGGGTGATGTCAGTCACTGGGTGATCGTGAACCGGGCAGCGATGGGTCATCTGTAGTTGCCTTGCCTTGCTGTTGACAGTGCCTCACTGTGTTATTTTGCGTTTTGTTAGGCTTGATGTAGTGTCCATTTATGTTATGTATATAGCGTTACGTAGGTGACGCGGTCGTCTGGTAAGTAAAGTATGTAGATTACGTTAACAGAGTGTTACTTATTTTTTATTAAATAAAAACAACCTATTAACCGATCTTAGTGAACCTGTTTAGCTATCTAACGTTGTTTTACAGTTGTATCGTGGAAATATAAATTATTATGTAGTTTTTATTCTGCTCAGTACTATAGTTTTGAAACTTAAGCTTTTTTAGCAATTATAGCTTTTATTGTAGATTTGAGTAAATGTATGAGAGTTAATTATAAGAAATAAAGTTTATAATTCCATGATAGACTGTTGATAAAGTACTAAAACAAGTGAATCCTCCTTGGCTCCTTAATTAATACAAATAACATGGCATGGTTGTTCAATAGTTCCTAAGTATTGTCGTCGAATGTCGTCGCGTCCGGGATATGGATAATACTAATCGATAGAAATGATAATAAAAAGTAAGTGGCATATTAAGTGTTCGTGATCTGGAGATAGTACCCCTCGCCCTTCCAAGCATTCGTAGGCCCCAGCGTTGTGTAGGCTAGGGTAGCATAGAGGTTGTACCAGGGTAGCAAGGCCTCGACTCGACCCCTTATTTTTTCTTTTATCTCTTTTTTGATCATTTAGTTGTGTTTGTGTTTCGGTTCGCACTCTTCCGAGTCATATTCGTATCACGTGACACCGGCATTGCCGCCACACACGCATCAAACGACACTAGTACACACGATTCAGTTATTATTTGTTTCCGCTAAGGGTCTATTCTGCGTGATGGCCTGTCTGGCCGGGACAGATGTGGGACGCCGGCCTCAGACATCAATACAGGGGACAATTACTACTATCTATTTCCTTTTCCGAACTTCTATTTCTTTTTGAGTAATTTATAAAAAAAACAATATTTTTTGTTTGTGATAGCAAGGGTCTGAAAACCGAAACTTAAAGCCCTTATTCACTATAAAGTAACTTAATAAATAAGGATTAAACACAACAAGCTAAAACACAGACACTTTTTAAATGGGTCAATTTTGTTACACTGACTTTCTAAATGGGTCAATTTTGTTACACTGACTTTGTGAATGGGTCAATTTCGATACACACGGGTGATTAACGGTAGGTGGGGCCCCGAATCTGTCGTGTGTCTGTAGTAAAGCTAGGGCTGGTACGTAGGACGGTGTCGATTGGGGCGCGGAGCCGCGCGCCGTAGAGCGATGTTGTTGGCAGCCGCGGCCCGTGCTGGAGACCGAGGTGTAGCCGCCGCCGCAAGCCCGGACGACGCTCACGGTACCCGCACCCACCTGAAACACACACACGCCACGGGACATGGTCGCAATTTACCATTAAAAAAATAAAAAGAAGCTAAATAGCTTTCACGCACTTGCGTTAGTAACGTTACGTAAGATAAAGCGTGTAGCAAACAATAATTGATTGCTAATAATTAAAGTACTTTTGCAAAAGTTCCTGTAATAAGGCTCTGTACAGTACATGTAGACATTACATCTAAATAGTTGAGAATTTTAGGAAATTTTCTTTTAAATGATTTTTTCAATTATTTATAGATTTTTCGTACGTTGAAAAAATTCAGGATTGAAAAATCAATTCCATGAAAATAATGGAACTTTTGTGAATCAGAGCAAGATACAACCTATTTAGTATGACTTACGAAAATATTGATAGAGTTGCGAACATGGCCTTAGGTGCGTAGACCCCTCGCCACCACCCTAGACCCCTTAGCCACACCCCTAGGCCGGCCTGTAGTGACCCGCGAGCGGGGGCCGACGACGCTCATTTGTCTCACTGTTTTCTAGAGTCCCTCGTTTGAGTTTGTTTGTTTTCACTTCTGTTGTAGAGGTCGTTCTTCGTTCAGATCTCGACTTTTTGTTTTCCTTCCTTTTACTATCATTTGCAACGTACGCAGTCGCCGCGCCGCGCATCGGCGACGCTCAGTAGCCTCTGAATACGGAACATCCACTTCACACGCGCGCTTGCGGACGGGCGGGTGCAAAGTGACTGTTGTTTATAGCTGCGGGTAGTACGCGCGTTCAAGTCGACCCTCGAGGACCTCGAGGAGCGACTGTCGGCGCATTCGGCGGCGGGGCTCAGGTCGCGGCTGCGCGCGCCGCCCGACCTCGCCTTCATCGACGACGACGCGCCGCAGATCCCGCCCGCCCAATCGTCCGCCAAAGCGTCCGCCCGCACCGAAACCACCATCTTTTAAATTCCGGGGACACTGCGTCTGAGATTATTGTCAAATACTGAAACATCAGACCCCCTTAACTATAAGATCGTCGAAAGACAGTATGGTCATTGGTGATTATTGCGTTGATAAAGAAATTGGATTTCAATGCAATAATTATCAAAAAAACATTCACTGTGTTTAGTCGTTTAAAGTTAAAGAGCTCTAAAAAAAGGTGATGTTTCAGTGTTAAAAAAACGTGTAATACAACCCTTTGACCGCTTTAAGCTTTAGATGGTTTTTTAAAACTAATTTTTATTTATTAATTTTTTAAGCTTTATCTTTCCAGTGTAGTAACGGTGGCGGTCAAAGGGTGGGTACGGACCGCTCAGGCGCAGCCCCCGCCCCCGCGGGCGCCCGCCCGTACTTAACGCCGCGACCTCGGTCTCTTAGTACATAAGTTTTGACTAGTAGGTAGGCGACGCTCGATCTGTTGACGATCCGATGTTAACGTTTCCCTAGAACGGCGTTTCATATTTTAACAGTTGACTCGGTCCCGGGACCCAAACGTAGGCCGCTCGCCGCATATTCTCCTCTAAAAAGTAGAGCGGTAATATTTTGTATAGGTAGCTCGAGTGAACGACTCCGTTTGAAAAAAAAATACTATTGTAACTTTTTAAATAATTAGTACTTTCCAATTTTTTATGAGAATTAAAGAGATACTTTTAAACTTTTCGACTCTCACTAGCTTTTTGTGTAAGTAGTTTGTTACGAGACATTTTATTGTAAAGTTATCTCGAACACTTTTACTGGACAGCTTGTGTGTTTTGTTTCATAGTAAATTTTGGGACCACTTTTAACCCGTTTCTAACTTTACTACGATTAATCGATCACTGACGTTTCGAACGTATATTCTATGATTCTTTATATAGATCAAATATATTTATGTAACATCGTGTGTACCGCCTAAAGTTTAGTATGAATGAGACACTTCACGCTTACTGATATCAGAAGGGAGCTACTAAGATGTATTATTAATACTATCCTGGTTTGCGAATGTTATCGAGGAATATTTACATTGAATAAATTTTGAAGCAAACATGAGCATTTTCTTTGGCCAGTGTCGTTGGCCGCCGAGCTTAGCCGCATCGCTCTATTTCAGATGTTGACGGTAAGTGTGGTAGTTGTCGCGTGTCGCTAGGAGCCGCTAGCCGGCCGCGCGACCGCCGTCCACGGTACGATGACTCGGTAGCGCATGATATATGCACGTTGCGCCTTAGCCGCACACTTTAGTCACTCGGACTAACGGCTTGGTAGATTCGATACGATACGTTACCACCTCGCAAGGTGAGAGCATCGCGAGTCGCCATTTTGTTTACCGCGCTAAACGAAATGGCCGCTCTGTAGTTCTTAAGTTCGAGTATATATTGTAAAATGTACATTTTTATTTTTTGGTACAAATTGTTGTTTACTATGTTGATTTTACTTTTATGCTTCGCATTTATAGTGTGATCATGCTTATGTTACAGTGTTATGCATGTATACAAGTGTCTGTGAGTATGCACAATTTGTATATTATTTCTTATTTTTTATTTTTGAACTAGATGTTTGGTAGTGATTCTCATAATTGATATGATTTTATTTTTAGTAATTAGTTGGTAGTGTACTTTTCTGTTTATATCGGAGTCTCAGTGGAGGGTTTTATTACCGAATTTGTTTTAATTTTCTTTTTCTTTTTTCATAATAAATTATAATCTCGATATATTAACTTACCAAACTTCTAACACAGTAGTATGTAAGCAGTTAAAAATATTAAAATATAAGTTTAAAACAAATCGAAATATACATAATCTCCACAATCACACCAAAATTAGTAAAATAAGAAACTCATATTTTATGAAAATATCGATATAAAAAGTTCTTACTTTTTCTTTAATTTTGTTAATCATTAACTCGGTTGTGTATGTACTTATTTAATAACTTGGTTTCATAATTTATTTTTGATTTTTATGTAACAATTATATTGTTAAAAAATACATACTTAACCGGCACCATAAAATCCATCTTAATATTTAAAACTCATCTTAATAAAAGTATTTATTTAAAGGATACGGATATTTCATTTAATATACCTCAACGTGTCGACGGACTCGGTAACTAATTGCAAGTACCAGCGCGAAGTAGCTCACATACCGGATGGTTTTTTTACATTTTTCTGCGTAGTAGTAGCTTCCGACACGAATTTGATTCCTATTCCTTTTTTATATAGTAACTGCTACTGGATGCCCTCGATTGCCCCGACCCAGCTAGTGTGAATGCCCCCTATACTTAGTTACAGTTAGGCACTTATGATTACAAACGGAACTGCTTTTCTAAAACTCCTTAGTCTTTACAGCTCTTCTTCACCTTGTAGTTTTGAGATTCTAAAGCCAAATTCCTAATTATTTTGAGAATTAATCGAAAATACAATCGTCCACAAAAGTGATAAGATAAATATTTGGTTTTGGAATGCCACTAGTTTGTTGATGCGATTGGCGATAAAGCAGTTTTGTTACCGTAGCGCGGGCGGCTGACTGACGCGTCCGTGGTGTTGTTTGCAGCAAAAGGCGGACATATTGGCCGGTCGCAGAATATTTGTCAATAATTATTTGGCGGAGCACCGAAGGATCAGCGTGCAATCCGGCGGCAGCTCCCTGCCTGCGCTCAGCCCCGTATCGCATCAGAGCGATGAATAAAAAAACACTCCCAATAAAAAAAAAGTCCTTAAAAACAAAACCCTCAAAAACTAAAACACCAAGTAATAAATTTTGGATATATCACCCCAAAACTATCATTGTACAAAACCACCAAAATTTATTACGAACAAATTAGATCTGATAAAATGCTACTGCCATTTAAACAATATTATAAATATATACAAAATATGATATTCTAAAAGTAATCGCTGTGGATTAAACATTAAACAAGGCATTTTTTAAATTTCTCTTAATATGTAAATGCGGTACTAGTAAGAATTGATTAATGTTCACTAAAATATTAGACTAAGAGAAATATTAGAATATTCGCAAAATATATTGAATAGATTTATATGTAACTATGGTGCACCATTACTTAGATGGAGTCTATTAGATTTCTAGCGAACCTGTTCGTTTTATGATAATAAATTATGATAGAAAGTGAATTTTCTGAAGTATTTATTTTTAATAAAATATATACTCAAAAGTTACTTTGTGTAAATACATACTTTTCTTAAATACTCTCATCGTTTTAATAATAATATATACTTAAATAAACTTTAATATGTTGTACTTAAATCTAAAAAATATAATACGATATAATATTAATCCATGTGCCATTTTTATATTAAAAACAAACTCACAATTTGTGCTACTCAAGTGCTTTTATAAACGTTTTAACTAGGATGATATTTAAATTTGCTTGTTATTTGTTTATTGTTTTGTTTTTGTATGAGAAAGAATGCGTTTTTAGATATTGTGTGTCATGTCATGACATGATGATGTTTTAATGTTTAGATATTTTATTATTAATAGAGAGCTGGATGTGTCTATTTTTATAATTGTTTCTGTAGTTGGTCCTAGGTATGTGTCAAAACCACGACTACTTTAACACAATTGCTACGCTGAAATGTTTTTAAATTTATTATTTATTTTTAACATTTTTTTATTTTAATAGTAACGATATAGCAATATTAGTAGCTGCTCGCAAACATCGAACGCCATTGAAATTGTAGCAATAATACACGTTTTAAAATATTGTACGGTAAAAACACTGGATGCATGTGAGCTGGACAAATAAATAAATATTTAAAATACGATACCTAGATACTATTCTATCGACTATACTCTAGTGTTTTGACAATGGTGGAGAGTAATAAACTGAAATACTTAACTTTTGATGATGTTTAAAGCAGTTAAGGGCACAAACTGAGCATCGTTTTCTCACCTCGTGTTTTGGAGGCGGAAATATGATCAAACACTTGTGTCTTTAACTGTATTTCGCTTCATGTTCGACAATGGTGCTGTTTTCAAATGATATATCAATCAGATAGTGTACAATAACTTATAAGAATCATGCCATTATTAAAACACCCCCTGTCACTCTGCCACACTTCACACACTCCTTACCTACCTTTTGGTCTTCCAAACTGTTTTCTACTCACTAGTTTGATTTTTCTTATTATTATTTTCCCTCTTTTTACAAGGTATCGGATCTCAAGCAAATTTAACTATCCGTCGAATATGTTCTGTGGAAAATTAGTAATATAATTGTACGTTAAGAACATACCAACATAGTGTAAAACTGATTCCTAAAAATCGTTAAATGCACATCGTGTAGTGAAAACTTTAAATCATTGCTTGCTACATGAGTGTTAAAATTTAGATAATAGTATATATAAAAATATATATTTAAAATTACTTAAAAAAACATGTCTTAACATTAATTGTAAAAAAACACAATGATTTTTGGAAAATCTAATAATTACGCTTATAGTGGTAACCACACGCCTCATAGTGAGTCGAGTCACTCTAAAGTTGAACGATAGCTAAGCATGATTTCTTGCTGTACCTACCTAAAACTGATACTGTCTGTTAACTCATCACTTCTGCTTGTCTCTTATTAAAGTTTAGTAATAAAGTATCTATACTCCAAAGTAAATTTCATTTCACCCAACTATGCCACGTGTTGGAGAACTGCGTTTATAAGGTAACTGGCCCACAGGAATGTTGTATCGATGTTGGCCCAATGTTTGTTGTTGGCGGCCCGGCCCAACATGGGCCCTGTATGTCGTACGGTCTAGATGGATGTTAGTGGCTTAGCGCTTACACGCTCATTTTGTTGTAGAATCCTAGGTATCACGTAGCGCTCGAATAAGCTTCAGTGCACACACAGTCGAACGAAAACCGACCCACTGCGTATGCACTGACAGTTAGTTTTTGTACAACGCTGTATCTATAGAAACTGCAATGCTGTTAAAGTTAAATACATAGTACTACTGCACCAAATCGAGGGATCAAAACATGAGGAAATATTTAAAAAATCATTAGGTTAAGAACTCATGTGTGTTAAACATAAGTCATGTTATTGCTTGTGTAAATATAGTTAGAATGTAGCTTTTATAGAAAGTAGCGATATTTTCATCGATAGATCTGGTATGTGAGCGACGACGTCGATATGATCAATGTGCTTCACTAGATCGATTAGTTCGCATGGTGACTACAACTGAACAGACACACTGCCGTTCCCTACAGCCCACACACACACAAACAAACAAGAGAAAATAGCTGTCAAAGCTTCGTGGAAACGCAACAATTAATGTTCCCTGTAAACGTTCAATGTTCAAATAATGTATTATGTTCATTTGATTAAGTTGTTTTTTTTTTATGTTCACGATTATTCAAACTAAACGGAGCCCTGGATGGAAATTTTATAACTACAAAAAAATATGTAAAATAGTTATTAAGTGCACACCCCATGAATGTGCTTCTTAAGGTAATAGGATGAGCCCTGCGTTATTTTGTGTTCCTACCCTGTATTATATTTTATTTATCTTCTTTCTACAATCTGTTCATCGCTTTCGAGGCACAGCTTCGTCAGTCCCTGAAGAACTACCCGTACCTTCTAATGTAAACACTTGTGAAAATACTTTCACTTGCTGCAGTGTCGAACGCTATTCTGAAAATGCAGGAAAGAAAATTTTGTAATTGTACATTTAGTTAATTAGTTACATTTTTAGTCATATTTTAATGAAAGTGACTAAAAATGAATCTTGTTTTCATTTATTTTTTGTTTCCATTTATTTACTTTTATTTTTTTCTTTAATGTGAGAATTGTGTTCGACCTAGCACTGCCGCTCTACGTATCTATGTGAACCTTTTCCCGCGACGGCACGCCACCGGCGCGCTGTCCTCTTCTCGTGTCGTGACTCTTTACTTCATGTTCTCGTTTTTATTTTCTTTTCCATGATACCCATTGCACCCGGAAGGTCATAGGTGGCGAGTTACAAGAACGCTTGATACCGGTGCCCTACAGCAAGACTTCTACCGATCAAGCTGTAAGATTTGACACACTATATGCCGGAAGCCTGCTGTTTCACTCACACGTCTCGTCTATTTTTATGTTGACCTTTTTTGTTTTTATACGTTCCACTATTAATACTGTACTATCTACCTACAACTTTGTCCGTTCTCTACTATTATCCCATTGGCCTGTTCTCTTATGCTGACCTATTAGTTTTACATTTATTTTAACTATAAATGAAAAGTAACTAAATGTATTTTAAAATATTTTGTTAAATTTAAAATAGATGTTAAAATTATATAAAATTAATTAGGTCAGTGTTAACTGCATGCTTTTATTTATCATCCATTTGCATGTACCTTGACGCATGCGCTGTGTTATATAAGAATTTACTACTCTTTGTTTTGATTTCTTGAGCAGAATTTCGAATAATTGTAAAATCAACTTCACTCGACTTTTTATCACTCGAATTTTCATCGTCTGGAAATAAAAGAACTTGGAAGTTTTCAGCGTTGAATTGAAGTTGATCGTTTTGGTTGATATTTGTGTTCCTGGGATTCATTGTACACTTGGCGCATTGTGTATAAAAATTGTGTGTAAATTACACGTACAGTACCACAAACTTATCTGACTAGCTATCGTCTACATAGTCGACAACGGGGCGTAACAATGTAATATATTATAAGAATAACACATAGTTCCAGTTTTGGCCACCGAGTCAGATAAGATTGTGGTACTGTAAATTGTAAATCACAAAAGCTGCTTTTGAACGTCTGTGGCGCAAACCAGTAAATTATGACAAGTTAGGTTTCTATAGAGAAGCTTTATTTTATTTTGGCCTCATGTATCATGGCATCAACGTATTTCGTAATTATATTTTGCCTCACATAATGCACTAATTCGATTCGTGGGGTACCAAATATAGTGACATCTATAGACTCAGTAGCATCACGAAACGCCAGGGATTCGTATTGGAATCTTTTGAACTCATTTTAGAATGATAATTAGAAGCATTTGACGCAAAAATAGCTTTTAGATTTTTATAAATTTTTGTCTATTAGGCTAGTGGATACGCTTAAGGGTTAGGTCGGTCAACTGAGCTCTAACGAGCCGGGGCGATCAATGTTGCTTCGTTCATGTGCATAGTCTGTGTACCATACGACATAGAGCTTATCGCATAGCCACATAGAGGAGGATCTCCAAATGCAGTCACAGACGACGCATGCGCACGGCCCCCGGTCTGTATTCAGAGGCGACGCGCCGGCCCGCCCCCACGATCACTGCATGGCATGCGCCCGCGGCGACTCCGCGGCACGGCCCTACATTACATCTGTGACTGGAATTTTGAATTACCTAACGCTTTCTCGCCTATTTTTTATGGCTCGGTGTGCTTTATATTTCTAATAATGTACATCACATTGTCCGTCGCCGACAGTCGGCGACGCGCAGCAATCGTGTCGCTCTGACTCACTAATTTTTCTAATATCTCTAGTATCTTTGTTTATATGAGTATAATCTATAAATTCTTCTTCTGTAATAATCTTTCAATTTAATGATTTTCTTTATTATATTATTATATAGCAAAAGAATCCCTTTAGTTAAATTTTGGTCCTTCGAGCATATCTTTTTCTAGGTCTACTCAGAACATGGAAAGGGGCCGTGTTTTATATAGTGCTGTGCGCTGATAATGTATGCATAGTCCGATGTATAATCACGCTAGCTCAGATCGGAGTACACTACACCGCTCTAAGCTAGCGATCTCCCCTTTTCCATTTTGTGAGTGGAGTCGTATACAAAGTGTTTGGTAATAGCCTTATAAAGCCGAATATGGTAGATAGGGACTATCAACTGAACAACTTTTACTATGGGACCAGCTCTGAAATTCAGCTGTTTCATACAAAACATAATTACGAAAATATCAAAAATGTGAAACGTTTCAGAGTTGGTCCCATAGTAAAAGTAGTTCAGTTTGATGGTCCCTATCTACCATATTCGGCTTTATAAGGCCTATTACCAAAACACTGTCACAATATAGAGAGAATACAGTAGTTAAGCTAGCACTCGCGCGCTCGAGCAACGCACACATACCTAGACACCTCTCACCGACACTTGATAACCGGAATCTCAATCCAGTACGTGACGCAGCGGTGAGAGCTGTCTTTGTGTGTGTGCGATGCTGGAGCGCCCGTAGTACTAAGCTTCTGTAAGTCTCTCTATTTTGTGATTCTGTATGTAGAGTAGAGATAGAGTGAGAGCGACACGGGCGCTGTGTGGCGGGCAGTGGTGCAGCTAATATGTGCGTGGCGCAGATCCGCGTGGTGAACGCGTTCCGGCAGGGGCTGGACTCGCGCGGTTCGCTGGCGGACGCGGCGCTGGCGGAGGCGCTGCGCAAGCAGACGGCGCTGTCCAAGCGGTTCTCGCACTCGTCGAGCATCGAGTACGCGGACGCGGCGCGCGAAACGCTGGCGCCGCACGACCTCGACGTGGAGCGGCTCTCCTCGCACAGCCACACCGAGACGGCCGTGTAACGCCCCCCCCGCACACCCCAGCCCCGCACACATGCAATAATTTAGCGATTAACAGTATTAAGGGCCGCACGGACACACTCGAACCGTTACGCTGCCATCGCTCCGACTATGTTATGACGCCGACGATCGTGTATAGAATCATATTTTTGATGTAACGAGGATGATCGAGTTTCGTATTTGATTTCGACGCGTCCGGCCGGGGCACCGACGCCTCCACCGGTGCATCTGAGCATGAGTTATATTGTTAACTAGTGTGTTTAATTATTCGATTGTTTTGAAAATATTTTATTATTATACGCGCGTCGTACCGCGCGCGTCTGTTGAACAAATAAAAAAATATTGTCTAATTATTAATTTTAGATTTAAGCGCAAGGATGAGCGAATGGGCGTGTGTTTTTTGAAAAAAAAAAAAATTTTCGCATACCATCGTGTCATCTCTTACACGGAATGAAATGTTTTATATTGCTTTTGTCTATGACACGTTGTGGGAGCGCCTGGGAGGAGGCGCGCCGTCCGCGCGTCTCATCTTTTGTATAAAGTTATTTCATTTGTAGCGCATCATCGTTTGTACGTACGCCGAGTGATATTAGCGGCCGGCGCCGCCTCCCGCCCACGCACACCTATATACTACAACTAAATTATTGAAGTATTACTTAAGGTGTTTGTTATAAATTTCAATAACTTTTTTTTGTTTTTACGACCTTTTCCCCTAAATCTAAGTATACATTTAAGTCATATCTCGAAGCGTAGACGCATCAACTGAAAAGTTTCTATACAAGAACCGTTAAACTGCATTCTTGTGTAAAAACCGAGGTAGTCCACTTTAAACATCTTCAAAATGTTTAAAATAGAAATAAACATTAAATTGTATAGCTGAAGGTATTTATTTGTAATGCTAGTCTCTTATGAAAACAAAATACTAATTATTCAATTATTATAATGTACTTATTGATTATTGATAAATACTTCAAGTTTATTAAACAAGATATAGTCTACGGTGTAACGAATTGATTTTGGAATTTTTTCTCTATGAGCAATAGCGAGCAAAGGGGCGCGCGCACCGTCGTGCGTGTTGTGGCGTGCTCGCGAGCGTGCCGGCTCAGGCGCGAGCGTGCTCGCGAGCAGGCGCTGCGGCACGCGGTGCGCGCGCTCCGGCACCGACATAGGCGACGTAGGATCGCAGCAGTGGCATTTTCAACTTATAACGTAAGACATGTACTTTATCGATATAGTGACGAGTTGAAACCAGAGTCGCACCAGAGCGGCGCACCGCTCGCCGCCCACTTGTTTTTAGTAATAAATTGAATCAAAACGATCTAGCGAATCGGCAATGTTCAATTTTGTATAGAACGTTTCATAGTAGCGGTATTGAGAAGTTGTTACGTTTTATTTGTGGGCTCGTTCGCGGCCGGAGGCGGCGCGGACGGGTGGCGCGACAACTATTAAAAACTATTAAACAATCTTGTAAGTAATTAAGTATTAGCTTCAAATCAATAAAGCCTTTTTAAAAAATTAGTTAAAAAATGAAACTATTGAAACTTCACATGTTTAAATAAAATAATAATTAGTTATGATTTCAGTGAATAGAGGTCATGGTATCGTTTTGTGTATATTATTACTATTATTTTTTTGGTTGATATTCGTTACCACGAGTTCCCCAATGAAAGACATAAATTAGGAGTCTATACTGTAATGTAGCGTCGCGTGTGAGCGCGGCCTTACCTAACATTAAATTGTTTTGACACGACAGTCTGCCACTAACCATTTTAGGTGATAAGTCCCATTGTTGTATTTTTCGTCTCACAATAAATGAAATCTATTTTATTGTTTTTAATACTGTAGTTTCATTTATTCATCGTTACCAAGCTGAGAAAACTTCAATGCATGTCGAAAAAAATTGGTAAGTAAGGAGAAAGACGACCCCTTAATAGCGGGGTGCCCACTATCGCACTTAGCCGAATTTTTCAGTAGTTCATGCAATCTGTAGCACAAAGACAACATTATAAAAATTGCATACTTCAGATCGCACCATGCCTACTTTTCTGTTAATGTTGAATTTATGTCGCAGTTCGCCAACTTTTCAATAAACACGTTTATTTAATAGTATAATGCATACTTTAGTACAGTTCTACACAAAATATGCAGGCACTTTGTTATTACTTGTAGCGGAATGCCTACAACCGCTTACCCTTATATAAACTTTTTGGTTCGCTATTCAACCTCTTTCCGTTTTCAAGATTATGTCATACTATTTATGAAATAAATATGAATGAATGTCGAGTAATAATTTAATTCAGTTCTATACATAAACATCTTTCATTAAATTTAATTTTTTGCATTAAACATGGTTTTTATACGTTTTTACCCGACTACGGCGAAGCCAAAACGGAGGGTATATGATTTTGACCTGTATGTATGTTTGTAAATTCATCTGTTCCCTCATAACTTCTAAACTACTTGTTATAATTTGACAAATGAGGTATCGTTAGAAGCGTCTTAATCGTCCAATGAACATAGGCTATATGACGTTACATTAAATTGAATGTGGCGCCCTCTAGAAGAGTTAAAGACATGTACTAAAAAAAATTGTTTAATAATGCCGTGTTGGGTACCAAATGAAAGGGCTTAATGAACACTTTTCAAAAATATATAAATTGTTAGCTTTTGCCCGTGGCTTTAGAAGTTTAAAAACTAAAACCCGACTACGGAAAAATCGTGCTCTAAAAAGTAAGAAACAAGAAAATATTCATAAAAAGGATAACAGTAGTCGCATGCCACCTCCAGCCCGTGCCGTGCGTGTCTAGGACAAAGTGGCATGCGACTACGATTATCCTTTTATACGTAATACCTACTTAGTAATGTTGTTTTCATTAAAAATAACAAGGTAAGTACCTGTATGCCCGTATATCGTTTATCTATCTCATGAGTTAGTTGTGTACCCATGTCTTTAATTCGTCCAAGACCCATGTCCAATGAATTCCCTCTTTTTAAAAATTCTAATATCTTTGCAGATCTTTGCCCATTACAGTCTTAATTAGAATGTTAATTTTGTAATGTTAATAATGTAGGGGACTATATGGATCAAGTAATTGAAATTAATGTATGTTTAAAAAGTTTAAGCAAAGTGAGTTTTTTTTTAAATAATTATAATACGTTCATACTAACTTAACTAGTTAATTTGAGTTCAAAATACGTAGGCATATAATTTAGTTACTTTGAGTATGGTATAAGAAATTAATATGTTTTAAATAAGTATATTAAAGTACTTGCGATATTAAAATATTTGTTTTTGCTTGTACAAATTGTAGGCAATTCGCATACTAAAATCAAGCATGATCATAAAAGTCGGCATGCAGCGACTAAATGTTCTACTGAAATCATTAGTTGACTTTATGAGAAAGTAGGCATGGTGCGATCTGAAGTATGCAAAAATTATAATGTTGTCTTTGTGCTACAGATTGTATGAACTATTGAAAAATTCGGCTAAGTGCGATAGTGGGCACCCCGCTATTAAATCATTCAAACGGCCAACTTACTTCTTAGACAATAAAATTGTCACATATACAACGTGTACAAAAAACCCCTTATGCCGAATATGGTAGATAGACACCATCAAACTAAACAACTTTTAGGTACTATGAGACCAACTCTGAAATCGCGAAAAAAAATGTCTGCTGTTTCATACAAAAATTAATAACGAAAATATCAAAATATATGAAACAGCTGTTTTTTTTTCGCATATTCAGAGTTGGTCCCATAGTAAAAGTTTGTTAGTTGTTCTTTGATGGTTATGGTCCCTATCAACAAATTCGGCATTACGGGTTATTTGGCTGGCCCCATACCTACCGGTTCCGTTTCTTTGCTTTGCTGTGCTACCTTGCTTGAAAGACCGCCGGCCAACCAGGGTAATTTTCAATCTATCGCATTTTGGGACTAGACCAAATTGGCAAGATAGCCATTAGCTTGGTTTTATCAAATATCATCACCTGGATTGCGAAGTAGGAAGCTTTTAGGCGATATGCCACCCTGAACATGGACTCCGATCGTTAAAAATAACTCGATCGCTTATTTATACAAGATGTTTGGTAAAGCCCTATAAAACTGAATATGGTAGATAGGGACCATAATAAAACTGAACAACTTTTACTATGGGACCAAATCTGAACTCGCGAAAAAAATGAATTGTTTCATACATTTTGATAATTTCGTTATTAATTTTTGTATAAAACAGCAGTTTTTTTTTAAAACGAAAACTAAAACTTCTCATCGCACCCCAGACGACGATATTTGATAACACCAAACTAATGGCTATCTTGCCAATGTGGTCAGGTCAAAATATGCGATAGATTGAAAATGAGCCTCTTGGCCGGCGGTCCATGGTAGAACAGCAAAGCAAAGAAATGGAACCGGTAGGTCTGGGGCCAGCCTTTTGTAACACGTTGTAGGTATACACCGTCATTTTGTAGTCGTTTTAATTAACTTAAGGCTGGCCCCAGACCTACCGGTTCCGTTTCTTTGCTTTGCTGTGCTACCTTGCTTGAAAGACCGCCGGCCAACCAGGGTAATTTTCAATCTATCGCATTTTGGGACTAGACCAAATTGGCAAGATAGCCATTAGCTTGGTTTTATCAAATGTCATCGCCTGGATTGCGAAGTAGGAAGCTTTTAGGAGATATGCCACCCTGAACATGGACTCCGATCGTTAAAAATAACTCGATCGCTTATTTATACAAGATGTTTGGTAAAGCCTTATAAAACTGAATATGGTAGATAGGGACCATAATAAAACTGAACAACTTTTACTATGGGACCAAATCTGAAATCGCGAAAAAAAAATGAACTGTTTCATACATTTTGATAATTTCGTTATTAATTTTTGTATAAAACAGCAGTTTTTTTTTAAAACGAAAACTAAAACTTCTCATCGCACCCCAGACGACGATATTTGATAACACCAAACTAATGGCTATCTTGCCAATGTGGTCAGGTCAAAATATGCGATAGATTGAAAATGAGCCTCTTGGCCGGCGGTCCATGGTAGAACAGCAAAGCAAAGAAACGGAACCGGTAGGTCTGGGGCCAGCCTAAGGGTGTGTTGTACCAATGAAACTAAACATTTTTGCCCAAAAAACATGGGTCGAAAAACGACAAAAAATTTTGGTCCATATGGCCATTTGGTCCATACTAACTAGACAGCTAAAACGCGTGATCCTTTCTGGCCACGCCACAGCTCGAATTGCAGTCGAATTAGGTCGAATTAGGAATTAGGCATTACTCGTGAATCTTAATAGTACAATTATTTTTACTTCAGTACAATAATGAACAAATTACGTACATATTTTTATGCCTAATTCGACTGCAATTGGAGCTGTGGCGTGGCCAGAAAGGATCACGCAGTTGTATGGGAAAGTCTAAAATTTTTGTCGTTTTTCGACCCATGTTTCTTTGGCAAAAATGATTATTTTCATTAGTAAAAACACTCCCTGAAGTTAATCAAATGACGGTGTATAGTATCGTAACCCTTTGTAAATCACAGATTGTTGTTGTTTTGTATGGAATGGGCAAGGCAACTGTCAAAATGGCGCTGCGTACGCTTGTTCCACGAGAACTATGAAAACAAAGGACTTTTACTTAAAAAAATCGTTTTTTTATGCTTTAAAATGATTAAATTCTGTTTTATAGGCTTTAAAAATGTTGGCACTTACAAATTTCCGAAAAATCTGGATATAGAAAAAAATTATAAATTCTGTAAGAATTAAAACGTCTTAATTTTGCTTTTAATTCTGGCATTTGCATTGTAGAAAATAGTCTTTTATATCCATTTTGGGTCAATGGGTCTTTTTCGGTAAAAAAAACCACAAAATAAATACCAATTTTCCCATACATTTTGTTCTGGGGGTCAAGTCTGCTAATGTTTTCGTCAAAATCGTAGTTCAATGGTGTTCTAATGGTAATGCTTTTTGACACAGTTCTTGTTTCTTAAACCCAAAATCAAGACACAATATGTCTCCGTTTTGGGTTTAAGAAATACAATGTGTTTCAGTTTTGGGTTTAAGAAACAAGAACTGTGTCAAAAAGCATTACCATTCAAACACCATTGAACTACGATTTTGACGAAAACATTAGCAGACTTGACCCCCTGAACGTCTGCTGTCTTAGGAACAAGCGTACGTAGCGACATCTACAATTAGCTTTGCCTTGCCAACCCCATTGGCAAGGTTGCGACTCGTTATTTTATAGTTGATTGCTCAATTTTAACCTCCTCGATCTCTACCCCACTGGTGGCAGCAATACGGATCTTTTTAGCGATTGCCGCCCATATTCTTCCTGATTACCGCCTTAACGCCCACCACTGGTGGAAACCTGCTAGCGAACAAATAGAAACCGTTACTTGCCTGTTTTTCCCCTTGGGGTACCGTGGAACCCTCTGAATAACAATCACCTTGTTAAATAATATTTTTATTGTCCGTGGTACCTACCCCATCTCAAACATTTCAATCTGTCATAAAAGATTAGGGGTACCACGGGCCATATAATTTTACCATGGTTTCCCCTTTGTCCCCCTTGGGTGTTCCACGTTGTTCCCCCCAGTCTAAGTTCTTAGACTGAGGAGTAGGACCATGTGCAAGTAACAATGGCCATTTGAATAAAGGGAGGGATGTTATACTCAGAGTAAAGGCAACCTTCTCTATATTTATAAGATCCTGGTACTTGGTGACTTATTATATTACGAAAAAAAATAGTCCGTTTTAAGGCGGTTGTATGACCGAAAGTGGCGCCCTCGGAGGTTTTTATTTAATAAGTTATTAATAGAAAAAGATTTTAATAATGTTTTATGTGGAGTTTTTAGTGCCCATGGTCTAGTATTTTAAGAAGGTATGCCCATGCACATGCCCTCGTAGTCATTGGTAGAAGTAGTTAGCAAATGAGTCAAAAACGGCCACTTTTAGCAGTTTTGCTATCTACTTCTAGCAGTGACTTCGAGGGAATGTAACGATACCGTCTAAAAATACTAGATGTGGGCCCTAAAAAATCCACGTAAAACATTATCAAAATTGTGTATTAAAATTATGATATTAAATGAAAATCACCGCGGCGCCACTTTCGCTCAGGGTGCCACCTTAAGGAGTAACGACTTGGCAGGCGACTTTAGTCAATTAGCGCTTTTTATCCCTTTGTTGCCCGTGTTACTATCAATCTTACTACCAGTAGTAATAACGGTAATTCAATTGCCCTTGTTACTACTGCAGTTGAAAGTTGTAAGACGGGAAAAATAAAATTGCCCGTGTTACTACCGTAAATACTTAAACAAAAAAAAACAAGTTTTATTGTGGGAAGCGCTGCGAGCTGCCATTTTCAATCCTTTTTGACCTTAGAGCAACGCTGGCTTCGTCCCGCATTGCTCTAAGTTTTTGACTAATCTAAATAAATAAAAATCATTATATTCTTTAAATGAGCGGTTTTCAAAAGGCAGTTTAAGAAAAAAAGTAGTACATAAAAAAGAAGTAGATTGCGTTGAACAACTAAGTAGGTAGGTTTTAAGAAAAAGGCAAAAGATGAAACGTAATTACTATTTATCATACGTTTGTTGATGGTTTGTTGCGTTGTGCGTTGGTTGTCCTTTGGCGTGTTCCGAAGAACTTCTCTGACCCTTAGCGCTACCTGCACACAGGCAACTTTTGTCTCTGCAACTATTTTGTCTCTCACATGGTTTGTATGAAAAGTTGCCGACGACCGCGTCGCATCGTGTGCGCGCTTCCATATAAACCCGTGGACTTGATGTGAGAGACAAAACAGTTGCTGGGCGACTAAGTTGCCCGTGTGCGATAGCGCTTAGTGACTATATTTTTTTAAATCTACCTAGTTGGAGCAGCGCCATCTATTGACATAAAAATTAAATAAAAAAGGGCTAAATAAAACAATTAAATTATACTTAAATATTAATTTATATATTTCCGACCGACTTAGAAAAAAGTCTGCGCGCGGTCGAAATCAAATAGGTACTATTAATAACGTTAATCAAGACCAAAAAATAAAGTTAACCTCTTCTAAATAGATTTAGCATAGATGCTACCCTGGTACTTTGGTAACGTAATGAGCGATTTTCTGACAGCTGATAATGTTAGTAAATTTTACTTCACAACACAATGTCCTAAAATACCTTTTCTTATTAAAAATGTAGTAGTACCACGGGTAAAAAAATATTTCCCGTGGTACTACTGGTAGTAATACTGGTTGTACCACGAGCAACAAAGGTTTTTATCGACAATCGCTTATAAAATCGAATCGCAACATTATACAATTTCAATGAGGTGGCGATTCGATTTTATAAGCGATTGTTGACGGTTTCTGACGTTACGGTGTCGCCATATTGTTTGCATAGACAACATTTAACGCACCGCTATCCTAAGAAACCCTAGCAAAGAATGGCAAATAATAACTTTAAAAAAGTGCCGGGACCCTGGCACTTTTTTAATGGGAGTCTAGTGTCCGGAGGGAATATTCACCTCTCAAGCTTACGCGCTCACTAGACATGAAATAGAACACTTTTTAACGGATACCAGCGCTACCACACCAGTTGCAAAAGTGCCGAAACGTCGGGAAAATAAAAAATCAAACCAAATACCAACTAATTACCAAAGTTCTATCAATAAAACCGCGCTGGTATGCGTTAAAAAGTGTTTTATTTCATGTCCAGAGAGAACTTAAAACGATCTAGGACACTTTCGTCAGATTCCGTTTTCGTCAGAAAAAAATATAGGCCGTTTTCTTTCTGGCGAAAACGGAATTTAATCAGATTCCGGTTTCGTCGGAAAAAAAATAAGGCGGGTTTTTCTGGAAGTTAGGACTCCCGTTAGGGGCTGTGGGGAATATGCTGACCGGTTTTGATGAACAGGTATAAAAAGACCTCCTTTACATTCATGCTAGCCTGGTACTTATCCCTACCAGTAGTTCTAGGTGGATATTTATTCCACTTATCCCTACCAGTAGGGATACCTTGGTATGGTAGGGAAAGGTGTACCAGAGGTTTAAGCAAACCGAGGAAAAAACTAAGTTTTTTTGACGAAAGAGGAATTCAGCTTTCGTCAGAAATAAAACAGCATATATTTTTTTCTGACGAAAACGGAATCTGACGAAAGTGTCCTAAATCCTTAAAACTTGCACTTAAAAATTAAAATACAGAAAGAGATGTTTGAATTGAAACGTTTATTTACATAATGTATTAAACTTCCGCTTAAACTAAAGTATCATTAGATAATACTCGAGAAAATTATTGAATGTCACAATTAGTAAAAAGTAATTAAATTTAATCTTAAATTAATATTAATACCCTATTGGAAGGAGATCATCCCGGGCGGCGGCTCTGGAGGCATGAACGGAGGTAACGACATCGTCGGATCTGAAAATAAATAACAATATAATTTTACTAATATTATGAATACGAAAGTCCGTTTGTTCGTTTGTTACGCCTTCATGTCTTAACTACTTAACCGGTCATCGTGAAATGTTGTCAGGGGTACAAATAAGGACATAGGGTACCACCTATCATCCCAAAAAAAGTACTGTTCCCGAGGGACAGGGAAATAACTGACCACGCAGACGAAGTCGCGGGCGATCCATACTTATTACACATTGAAAGTACTTATTATTTAAGAGGAAACATTAATTGAGCCCTTCTTCAGATTTAAGAATACTAAACCAATATTTCCGTCGCGCTGACGTACGCGGGACCGCGCGGGAGTGCGATAAAGACAACTGCTACTCCGACTAAAAATCCTTATTAAAAAACTATATTCTCGACTGCTTCCTCCTGCAAAACTTCGCCAATCGTAACGAACTTTTGGAAACTGAATGGGAAGGAAACGTTCTATGTCGGACTGTTTTCATTTTTGTTGCACTTATAATTTTCAGATTTGTATACTAGGCTTCTGTTTGCGGCCTATAGAATGGGCCGTATTAAGCACTATTTGAAGTAACCTAGAACTTATAAAAACAAAAAAAAATACTAAAAACCAAAACATACAGTCAGAGATACTGGGGCGCGTTTAGAATCTACACTCCGAGTGCAACTATACGTTCTAACGGCGGCGTTCCAAACGTGACGTTCGGTCGACATAACTTTACCGTTCCAAACGTCAGGTGCTCTATTTTCGTGTGGAATCGCTCGTATGACATTGTGTGGAATCGCTCGTATGACATTGTGTCACACTGAAAACTTGATTTTTCTTTATTGAAAACAAAATTGTTAACTGGTGTTTTCCTAGATAATGAGCACTAGTTGTTTCAAGTATTTAAAATGTAGGTAATTAGTAAACGTTATGCTGGAATACTTAAATTGACGTTGGGATAGAAATAAAAGATGTACCTTGTCTCAATGCCTAGGTTTTATTTACTTCACTGGTTGATCCAAAGTACACAAGGTTTTCCTTCTCTTAGTTTATTATGTTAGGTACTTAATTAGCTTTACACATCATCCTAGATATTTAAATTTAGGGTTCTAACTAAAATACAATCAAGCGCTATGAGGTGTAGGTATATGAGAAAGGAAACCCTAGTGGAGAATATATCAATATATCAATCCAAGCATTGCCAAATGCATAAGCCCAGGCGGGGTCGCTTTATGTTGGTTCGTGATTATGATTAAATCATCCCAATTACTAAAAGAAAATTAATTAATAAATCAGTCTAAATTTTGTACGGAAAACTAACTGGAAGCCCTTCAAGAGATCCTAGATTGGTAGCGGCATATCATCCCGGCGGCAGCGGCTGGGAGAGAATTATTATATAAAACGGTCCCAGCGTCTGTCGACTGGATGTGGTGAACTGACCTTCATGGATCCTCGATGGAAACAATTTAACGGCTTCATACCCTGACTTGCTGCGTTATCATCAAAGAATGTGTTCCATCGCAGGAGGTTAGTGATGGAAGGAACTAACCAGCAGATCACCGATATCCAAACCAAAGGTAAGAAATTAAATTAAAGAAAAGACGAAAAAAAAAAAACCCATCTGAAACAATAAACATGTGATGAGTACAATTCACAAATATTTAACTTTCAGATTCAACTTTGGAAATTTCAAAATGTTTGACTTACCGCAGATGCCTTTTGATTTTGAGTATTGTATATTAACAACTCATGGCAGTTCTGCGAGCCACTCCACAACCCTGGAAGGAATAGCACGGCACATGTTGAACAACCATCAGAATATTTCGATTTCTCCAAAAAATACAACATGTGGGAAAATGTTTTACTTACCAAAATTAGATATTCAAGGGGAATTCCCTCATTTTAATAAAATGTTAGCCGATGATTACGGCTAATTTTCTTTTCCATGCTCCAGGAGACCATTCTTCCAAAAAAATGAAATCTAAAAATGACCCTGATTAGCCATTTTTCTGACAGCTCCTCTCCCGACTTTTTTTTTATGAGTAACCACAGACGAGAACTAGGTCTAACTTCAAATATTTTCCTGATTTGTCAGGCTGCTAACGCCATCTCTTGTGAGGCTTGAGAAGTACACTCTTTTCAACTAACGATTTTGAAGAAAATTAATATCTATTTTTATAGAAATGTAACGTTAAAAATTTTGCAACGTTACAATACACCCCCTCCAATGAAAGTTTCTAACGTAGTGAGAAACTACGCTGCCCTCAGCGTCAGTAATCAAAATCCTACCGGAGGAGCGTGCAACCATTGACTGAAAACATGCTAAAACCAAAACCTGTGGAATTGAGACAAAAAAACTTAACCTAAAAATCTGCCTTGGCGTCGCCGGGACTCCGGAGAGACTCCGACACACGAAGGTGGCCTACGGCATGGCGGGTAGACAACAGCTTACCAGAAAACACCATAGCCATAAAGCCAAAAAAAAAATCACCAAGACCAAAACAAAATGTAGGAAAAAAAACCTATCATAAATAAATACATACCAAAATATATAAAAAAACAGTATAAATAGATAACTACTTGCATAAATAAATACCAAGTATAAATAAAAATAACTACCAGCACTGCACCACATAAAAAAAATTGCAGCACCGATTTTTGTCAAATCGTGCGCATGAAAAAAAAACCTACAGAAAGTCAAACCAATACCCCCCATCTTCAGGACTATTCTCAACCCTATCTTACCCCGCTGTCCGGAAATACCCATAACAATTTCATTCTCCTTACATTCATCACCTTGTTTCCCTCAACTACCAAAACTCAATCAAACTCCATCAAACATCCATCATCTGACCTACTCGGTAGCAACAAGCTTGAAAACTGCCGTTGCCACTATCCTTTTATTCACCCCTGAGTTTTTATTATAGAGATACTCGATAAACTCTCTTATTCCTCCACCCCTGAGTTTTTGTATAAAGAGGGTACTCGTAAAACCCCCTATTCCTTAGGACGGACAAGCGGTCACTAAGGGATCGACAACCGTCGTCAGGTAAACCCTCAAGTTGCGATACAAAAGAATCTACAACCGTCTTCGCAGTATAAAAAAACCGCTCGAGTTGAGAAACTAGGCACCAATTTAAGCTAGGCCGGCACCACACAAAACAACAACCGTCTTCGCAGCATAAAGCCCTCGAGTTGTGTAAAAAAAACACGACCATATTCGCAGTGAACTGAAGAATAGGCGTGAAACAGCACAAAATTGACCGTCTTCGGGAAAAATAAAAAAATAAGCCCTCGGGTCAAATACATACTTACATACATTTATATAAGTACATATTATAAAATAAAAATATAAATGTACTAACATACAACACATGTGTACATAAATAATAAAAAAATATGGGGTACATAAATAAATATTTAGTGCAGTGCCAAAAAAAATTATAAAAAAAATAACCTAAGTCAAACCCTAGAGGTTTCACTTCGGCATCGCCGGGTCCCTAAAGAGACACCGACGTACAAAATGTGTCTTACGGCATGGCGGCAATAACAGCCATAACCGTTTAAAAAAAATATCACAAAAAAAACGAAATTAAAATCCGTGTTGCTGCTGGATGAAAAGATAATAGGCGTGCCGTCTGTATCCCGTTTCCGTAACCGTTACTAAAATATGACCGAAAAAAAAAAATTCCCAAAAAAATTTAAGTTCCAAAAAAAACTCGAAGTTCGGTACTACAAATTCTAAAATATTAACAGTCTTTATTTAATTCTCCACTAAAGTTGAACAAAACAACAAAAAAAAATTGTCCTAAAAAATTTTTTCAAACTGATGGTCACCCTAGTTCATGATCAAAATTTTATTTTTTCCAGTCTTGGGGACCAATCGTCAAAATACCTTTAAACTGTTTTGTTAACACAAAATTCTTATTGTTAAAATGTATTAATTAACATGTTAAATTCTTTACTTAAAGTTAACATTCTATAAATTTTAACAAAACTTTAACTAATTGTTTTACTGCCTGTACATACAATGTTAACCGACGTTGTTACTATGGCCCATTAAATTTTTTATATAAAAGGTACTTAAACAAATCACCTTCTAAAAATAGAATAAGTAAATCATTCCATTTTTACAAAGTATTTCTTAAAAAAAATACAACATTATGTTGACTTAAAATTATCAAACATAGTAAGTAATAGTTTGTGTTGACAAATTAGACCAAACCTAATAAAAAATGGTTTTAGGTTCGTCGCATTTCAAATTGTTCCAAATTATTTTTTTGTAATTAGGTAGGTACCAACATAATAAAACAACACAAATGATAGGTACCAAACAAACAAATAACTTAATGCTCACAAACCATGTCTTGTCAAACTTTACCGAACAAAAAATTACAATATTTAAGTCTACGTTCAATATAAACTATTTTAATACCAAATTTTCACTAAAATTAATTGAATTGGGATTAATTTAATCATAATAAAGGGGCGCCATTGAAAACTTTGCTTTTTTCCCTATATTGGAAACAAATATTTTACCAGATTGAAAACTTTATTTTTTACTGTATTGAAAACAAAATTGTTAACTGGTGTTTTCCTAGATAATGAGCACTAGTTGTTTCAAGTATTTAAAATGTAGGTAATTAGTAAACGTTATGCTGGAATACTTAAATTGACGTTGGGATAGAAATAAAAGATGTACCTTGTCTCAATGCCTAGGTTTTATTTACTTCACTGGTTGATCCAAAGTACACAAGGTTTTCCTTCTCTTAGTTTATTATGTTAGGTACTTAATTAGCTTTACACATCATCCTAGATATTTAAATTTAGAGTTCTAACTAAAATACAATCAAGCGCTATGAGGTGTAGGTATATGAGAAAGGAAACCCTAGTGGAGAATATATCAATATATCAATCCAAGCATTGCCAAATGCATAAGCCCAGGCGGGGTCGCTTTATGTTGGTTCGTGATTATGATTAAATCATCCCAATTACTAAAAGAAAATTAATTAATAAATCAGTCTAAATTTTGTACGGAAAACTAACTGGAAGCCCTTCAAGAGATCCTAGATTGGTAGCGGCATATCATCCCGGCGGCAGCGGCTGGGAGAGAATTATTATATAAAACGGTCCCAGCGTCTGTCGACTGGATGTGGTGAACTGACCTTCATGGATCCTCGATGGAAACAATTTAACGGCTTCATACCCTGACTTGCTGCGTTATCATCAAAGAATGTGTTCCATCGCAGGAGGTTAGTGATGGAAGGAACTAACCAGCAGATCACCGATATCCAAACCAAAGGTAAGAAATTAAATTAAAGAAAAGACGAAAAAAAAAACCCATCTGAAACAATAAACATGTGATGAGTACAATTCACAAATATTTAACTTTCAGATTCAACTTTGGAAATTTCAAAATGTTTGACTTACCGCAGATGCCTTTTGATTTTGAGTATTGTATATTAACAACTCATGGCAGTTCTGCGAGCCACTCCACAACCCTGGAAGGAATAGCACGGCACATGTTGAACAACCATCAGAATATTTCGATTTCTCCAAAAAATACAACATGTGGGAAAATGTTTTACTTACCAAAATTAGATATTCAAGGGGAATTCCCTCATTTTAATAAAATGTTAGCCGATGATTACGGCTAATTTTCTTTTCCATGCTCCAGGAGACCATTCTTCCAAAAAAATGAAATCTAAAAATGACCCTGATTAGCCATTTTTCTGACAGCTCCTCTCCCGACTTTTTTTTTATGAGTAACCACAGACGAGAACTAGGTCTAACTTCAAATATTTTCCTGATTTGTCAGGCTGCTAACGCCATCTCTTGTGAGGCTTGAGAAGTACACTCTTTTCAACTAACGATTTTGAAGAAAATTAATATCTATTTTTATAGAAATGTAACGTTAAAAATTTTGCAACGTTACAACACTAATGACTAATCAAAAAAATATGGTACGTATTTGAGTTTTTAATTTTGAGTCTGGCCCTGTACACACCCAAAGTAGAAAAATTTGTTTCACACCCCTGGATTAAAAACATAGAGGATAGGTACTTATTATCCTAGTCAAAGTTTTCCTAGGGTACATGCGGTTGCGGACGAAGTCGACAACCCTTGCACATTCGGGACTACTACACGGGCGGCGGCACGCGGCGGCATCGTCCGACATCAAAGGTGTTTAACAACTGTATAGATTGTTAAACTGTGCCTATACCCAGCAGTGGGTGTCGTGGAGTGAGTCCCATCCACCCCGGTGGCTCTGTCTAGGTACCGGGACCGATAGGAAAAAAGTTCCATCCGCCTCGGTGAATCGTATCTAGATGTTTAACGGGGAGGATCGCACTCGCAAAGTATCAGCCACCCCAGTATTTTATTTAAAGGGTCGGATGGCACAGATCTTTTGTCATACCGCCGGTATTGCGTTTAGCTTTAGGACATCGTTAAACATCGAGATACGGAATATCTAACTCTTTAACAAGATTTTAGAGTTAAAAGTATTGACTCAAATCATCTTTAATATGTTAAGAATATCTAACTCTTTAACAAGATTTTAGAGTTAAAAATATTGACTCAAATCATCCTTAATTTGTTAAGAATATCTAACTCTTTAACAAGATTTTAGAGTTAAAAATATTGACTCAAATCATCCTTAATTTGTTAAGAATATCTAACTCTTTAACAAGATTTTAGAGTTAGATTTTAGATGGAACTTTTTATCCCATCGGTCCCGGTACCGGGACAGAGCCACCGGGGTGGATGGGAATCGTGTCGTGCGGCTGATATGATGATTACGTACCTGCCTTGGCCGGCCGCTGCAGCAGGTGGCGCGGCGGGGCGCGCAGCAGGTGCAGCGGCGGCGGCGGCGCGGCGCGCGGCGGCGGCGGCGAGCGCGGCGGCGGCGGCGGCGGCAGCGCGTCCCACAGCGGCACGTGGTCGGCGTGCGACGCCGGGCACGGCCACGCGCACCCGTAGCGCCGGGACTACGTACCTGCCTTGGCCGGCCGCTGCGGCAGGTGGCGCGGCGGGGCGCGCAGCAGGTGCAGCGGCGGCGGCGGCGCGGCGCGCGGCGGCGGCGGCGAGCGCGGCGGCGGCGGCGGCGGCAGCGCGTCCCACAGCGGCACGTGGTCGGCGTGCGACGCCGGGCACGGCCACGCGCACCCGTAGCGCCGGGACTACGTACCTGCCTTGGCCGGCCGCTGCGGCAGGTGGCGCGGCGGGGCGCGCAGCAGGTGCAGCGGCGGCGGCGGCGCGGCGCGCGGCGGCGGCGGCGAGCGCGGCGGCGGCGGCGGCGGCAGCGCGTCCCACAGCGGCACGTGGTCGGCGTGCGACGCCGGGCACGGCCACGCGCACCCGTAGCGCCGGGACTACGTACCTGCCTTGGCCGGCCGCTGCGGCAGGTGGCGCGGCGCGGCGCGCAGCAGGTGCAGCGGCGGCGGCGGCGCGGCGCGCGGCGGCGGCGGCGAGCGCGGCGGCGGCGGCGGCGGCAGCGCGTCCCACAGCGGCACGTGGTCGGCGTGCGACGCCGGGCACGGCCACGCGCACCCGTAGCGCCGGGACTACGTACCTGCCTTGGCCGGCCGCTGCGGCAGGTGGCGCGGCGGGGCGCGCAGCAGGTGCAGCGGCGGCGGCGGCGCGGCGCGCGGCGGCGGCGGCGAGCGCGGCGGCGGCGGCGGCGGCAGCGCGTCCCACAGCGGCACGTGGTCGGCGTGCGACGCCGGGCACGGCCACGCGCACCCGTAGCGCCGGGACTACGTACCTGCCTTGGCCGGCCGCTGCGGCAGGTGGCGCGGCGCGGCGCGCAGCAGGTGCAGCGGCGGCGGCGGCGCGGCGCGCGGCGGCGGCGGCGAGCGCGGCGGCGGCGGCGGCGGCAGCGCGTCCCACAGCGGCACGTGGTCGGCGTGCGACGCCGGGCACGGCCACGCGCACCCGTAGCGCCGGGACTACGTACCTGCCTTGGCCGGCCGCTGCGGCAGGTGGCGCGGCGGGGCGCGCAGCAGGTGCAGCGGCGGCGGCGGCGCGGCGCGCGGCGGCGGCGGCGAGCGCGGCGGCGGCGGCGGCGGCAGCGCGTCCCACAGCGGCACGTGGTCGGCGTGCGACGCCGGGCACGGCCACGCGCACCCGTAGCGCCGGGACTACGTACCTGCCTTGGCCGGCCGCTGCGGCAGGTGGCGCGGCGCGGCGCGCAGCAGGTGCAGCGGCGGCGGCGGCGCGGCGCGCGGCGGCGGCGGCGAGCGCGGCGGCGGCGGCGGCGGCAGCGCGTCCCACAGCGGCACGTGGTCGGCGTGCGACGCCGGGCACGGCCACGCGCACCCGTAGCGCCGGGACTACGTACCTGCCTTGGCCGGCCGCTGCGGCAGGTGGCGCGGCGGGGCGCGCAGCAGGTGCAGCGGCGGCGGCGGCGCGGCGCGCGGCGGCGGCGGCGAGCGCGGCGGCGGCGGCGGCGGCAGCGCGTCCCACAGCGGCACGTGGTCGGCGTGCGACGCCGGGCACGGCCACGCGCACCCGTAGCGCCGGGATTTCTTCTTCTGCGATGGCAGGATAATTTTGCTGATTCACAAATCGTCCACCAGTCGGCGCACTAGCACTAACTTGACGCTAGTGTCAATGTATACCATGGGCGACGGCGTCGCTTAACCTGGAGGTTAAAATCGCAGGCACACCGCGCCACCGTCGCAACATAATTATGTTTAATTCGTGAAGGAACAAATTCGAACACGCATATATCTTTGCTACGCGTCACTACGCGCGTAACCACGCGCGTGACTACGCATTCAGTTGTATTTGTTTACAAATAGTACCAGTAATACCGGTAGTAAGTGGCGTTTTATTTTGTTTTTAAACAATGATAATAACTATTTTAAAGAAAAACTAATTGAATTAGTGCTAAAATTTTGTCCATTTACTCAATCTTCGTCTGACATCGCGCTCTAGAGTCGCAAACATGGCTGCCACAGCGGCTGGTTACGCAAGGGGCAAGTTGCGTTGCGTGCCGCGTAGACGTATGCGTAACCCGGTGTGTCAAGGGGTTACGTGCGTAACTACGCGCGTATCTACGCGCGCATGGTGTCTACGTAGCCGGTGTGCCCAAGCCTTTATTGCTAAGCCTTTATTGCTAACTGTTTAAGCGACGCCGTTGCCCATAGTTAATTGTTACTAACAAAAATGGATTGTAATATCTGAATATTAAATAAATTATTATTATAGTACAAGCACTTTGTATTTTACTATAAATTTTTGGATATTGGAAGCTATTTTTTGTAAATATCGATTTTTCTTCGAAAACATCTTGGTTTTCTTCAATCTTTAATTCGTTAACTGTCTAACTTGTATAATAATTTATTATTATTATCAACTATTTTTAGACATTTGAAAAATAACCAGGAACATAACCCATATACACACGTACATTTCTAATGCAACCCGTAAGTATGGAGCCTTACAAAACATTAATTTAATATCATAAACTATAATATAATAGCAGCGAACTAAAATCTATGTAACTATGCCATGCTAAAAGCCAAGTCAAGCTATATATGCCATTTTTTGAGCGCAGCGGTATGATACCGCTCAAAAAATGGCACAACACAAAAATTACAACTAAGTGGATGGAGCTAAAATACTGGTTGCTTATTAATTAACGACCATAATTTGTATACTCATAGATATTTTATATACTTAAGGGTCCATGATAGGAAAACATGGCAACAAAAAAACATACAACAAGCTAAACAGATTCTCTAGTAGCTACAAGTATAAAATTGCTTATAAATCCTCACGAGATGATTGTAAAAAAATCAGAATATCATCAAAAGCGCTTGTGTGTGTAGGGTCATCAATTAATAATAACGGAAACGTATAGATTGTGTCTACATCAAAATTAACGAACTGTGAAGTAGCAGCTCCAATAACTTTTTCAAGAAACATAATTGTGCTAAAGATAATGATGGAAAATCAACTAAAACATAGAAAAATTGCAGAAGTGAGGTTATTTTCCATACTTTTTATACGTAAAGAAAAAGACAGAGACAAATGTTTCAGCATAACCGATCCATAAACGATAAAATAAGATACTTTAATTATGCATCTTTTTATTGCCTTCTTTGCGTCTTTTACACCATTTGACTACACATGACGTCATTTCTATTAAACTCTCTCTTTCTTTCTTTTATTTACAATACAAACTGCAATTATTCTAAAGAACGCTAACGTGAGTCACCGGGCGCATGGCCGGCCCGACTAAATGCTGTGAGAATTGTAATTTTTAGCCCCGTGGTGCCATTTGGTATAGGTAAATTCTAAATAAATTAAAAAACGATATACAAACCCTCTTGAGGGGCGGCTCCTCGGTGTCGGAGTCCTGGCCGGGCTTGTACCCGTCCGCGAAGCTCACGCGCTTGCCCAGCCGCGGGTCCACCGCCTTACTGACACGCATAGTACATTTTATTATTATATAATCCTACGAATATTATAAATACGATAGTTTGTGTGTGTATGTGTGTGCGTGTGTTACCTCTTCACACCTAAACGGCTGGACGAAAAAAACTATTTAAAGCAAATTTTGTGAATCGTAATTATTATCATAAGCCCCTTCTTACACGGCGCTACTGAAACCTGACGAAACCAGTTAGTAATTATAGTTACAAACTAGTTTGTGACAAATATTCGTACACGGCACTACCAAATTTAGTTGAAACCAACACGAAACGCGGTGTGTGTGTTGTTTCGGGATATTATTGAAATAGCTAGCGATTCGAGCGATGAGGAGTTATTAATTCTATACTACATCAGACTACATCCCACACTTCACTCCAAGCTTTCTCGGTCACATCCCAACGCGAATACTCTTTTAATGTGTAATTATACAAACATGGATGCTTTTCCACTTCTTGGACGAATTGTATATTTACTAATTGGTCATTAATTTTCACTGAACCGGTCGCCGGTGATTAGTTACTAACGCGTTACAAACCAGTTTGTGATTGGTAGCATCGTGTACGGAGCGCCATTGAAATACTAGTGCTGTGACATTTTAGAAACTCATTGGTGATAAGAGTTTGAAACTAGTTTAGTTTGAGTAGCGCCATGTAAGAAGGGCCTTACAGTCAAACGAATGATGGAATAAAAGCAATATTGAAAATTAATGCATAAATTTGCCTAATTCCTTTAAAAAGGAAAATTTACTATATTAATACAGGGCTCTCTAAATTTTAAGGATGCGTTCAGTCCATGAAACTGCACAACTTTCTCCATGAACCATGTGTCGAAATACGCCAAAAAATTTTGGTCATCCCATACTAAACTGATCACGTGATCTCTTTGATTTGTATGAAAAGTAATTTTTTTTACATATTTGACCATGTTTCTTAGAGAAAGTTGTACAGTTTCATGGACTGAACAAATCCTTAAAATTTGGAGAGTGGTTGCAAATGCACCCTTTATATCAGATCTGAGTTTTATAGTACCGTCTAATTGCTTCTGAATTTAAAATTAAATATTTTATTTACTTGTTGCAAAAAAATTATGTCAGTCTTTGCCCACTCCACCGTGCCAAACCATGACCGTGCTAGGAACGTGTCAGGCAAAAAATATTATTTGTGTAGAGACACAGTTTTGTAGCGACACAGTTTGCTAACGGTAAATATCCGTAGCCGTAGTGGCCGTAGCGGAGCGTCGTAGCGTAGCTATAAAATCAGTGGACTTCACTTTTGATGGGCAGTCCTTGTGCAGTCCACGTGCAGTCCACAGGCAGTCCTCGAGCAGTCCTCAGACAGTCCTTAAGCAGTTGTCAATAGTCTAGTCTCATTTAAATAGTCGCATCTCTACACGCGTGCCTACCGGACACTTTGTAATAACCAAATTTACTCTTTTAATTTTTGTAGATTTTATGTGCATAGTAAATTATACGGAGTAGTAACGAAAACGTATTTAATTTATAATAATCCTTCTGATAAAATAGGTAGGGTAGTGAACATTCCTTGCCTTTACTTAAAACCCTACATTTGTATTGAAAAGTATCATAAGTGCATGGATGCCGAAGAAACAGTCTAATGGGAATAGTGTCATACTTTTCTATGCAAAGAATATTTTTTTGCCTGATACGTTCCTAGCACGGTTATGGTATGTGTAGTGCGCAGAGATCTTAAGTTGGAAAGTTCATTTATTTTAATTACAATCGTAAGTACTCACGTGACTAGGATCCCTTTCTCAGGCGCATCTTTCTCTCCCTCCAAGTCCTCTGTATCTTTCGCCGCTTCTCCCAGAGCTAAAAAGTTAAAATTTATAGAATAAATTATCTTATTTAAACAGGGTGCTGTTAATAATGATCAATTTAGTGTTCATAGCAATTTACTTACTTACCTACCACATTTCATAAACATTAAAAAACGAAAATATCACTTTTTGTTAGTAACATAATTTGAGGGGATATAGTATGAAAATCCGCTAAAGATAACTTTTTCAAAAATTTCGCAGACCATGTAAAACTGTTTGAACTTGATCAATATAATTTACCAGGATTTTTTTCAGTCCAACCAATTAGTTTATGACATAGCAACACTAATTTAGCTGGACCAAAACAGATATTTGGTTACAGGGTTATAGGGGCTTTCGATCCTGAATGTTTTTGTTCCTTTGTGTTTTAGTTAATCCTGTTACAAATCTAGCCGACCATTTTAAGGCGCTTTAAGGTGCTCCCTCACCGGGAGCATTCGCGTGTAATGTAACGTTACAGATTTGAGCATTACATCAGTGAAGGAGGAAAACCGAGCATTACAATGCGCACCTTGTAATGATACAATGTGTAATATCTTGATAAAACTTGTAACATCGTCTGACATTATGAAATCAACTAATGCTCAAAGTCGAATCTATAATATTACATTACACGCGAATGCTCGTCAGTCAGGGAGGTATTATTGTAATGTAATGCTCAAAGTCGAATCTATAATATTACATTACACGCGAATGCTCGTCAGTCAGGGAGGTATTATTGTAATGTAATGCTCAAAGACGAATCTATAATATTACATTACACGCAAATGCTCATCAGTCAGGGAGGTATTAATGTAATGTAATGCTCAAAGACGAATCTATGATGTTACATTACACGCGAATGCTCCCGGTGAGGGAGCACCTTTAGTGACCCAAAGTGGCGCCGCGGTGAATTTTATTTAATATTGTAATTCTAATACACAATTTTAATAAAGGCTCCAGCACACCGGATGCGTAAGCGTATGCGTAAGCGTGCACGTAGACGTACCATGACGTTGTAATGCCTGAAACTTTATGAAACATGTCACACCGCTTGCATAACGTACGCGTGCACGTAGACCGATGCGTAACCCTACGCATTGCAGCTCTCATGAGACAAACAGGCTGCGTAAGTACGCAGAGCGGAACGCATTGATGACGTTGTACTCAATGGCATTCCCTATTGGACGTCACACCGAACAAATACGAACACGCACGTATCTTTCCTGCGCGTCACGACGCGCGTGACCACGCGCGTGACTACGCGCGTAACCACGCGCGTGACTACGCATTCAATTGTTTTGTTTGGGTCCCCCTATGAAATTTGCTTTTTTTCTTCCAAATAGAGAACTTCGTCACTTCTATGAATTTAAACAACTAATCAATTAAGGCTCCAGCAGACCGGATGCGTAAGCGTATGCGTAAGCGTGCACGTAGACGTAACATGACGTTGTAATGCCTGAAACTTTATAAGACATGGCACACCGCTTGCGTAACGTACGCGTGCACGTAGACCGATGCGTAACCCTACGCATTGCAGCTCTCATGAGACAACCAGGCTGCGTACTTACGCAGAGCGGAACGCATTGATGACGTTGTACTCAATGGCATTCCCTATTAGACGTCACACCGAACAAATACGAAAACGCACGTATCTTTCCTGCGCGTCACTACGCGCGTGACCACGCGCGTAACCACGCGCGTGACTATGCATTCAGTTGTTTTGTTCGGGTCCCCACCTATGAAATTTGTTTTTTTCTTACAAATAGAGAACTTCGTCACTTCTATGAATTTAAACTAGTCATCAATTGCTAGATATCACTACATACATTATTATAAAACAAAGTCCTTCACCGCGTCTGTCTGTCTGTCTGCGGTTCGCGATAAACTCAAAAACTACTAAACGTATATTCATGCGATTTTCACCAAATGATAGTGATTCCTGAGGAAGCTATAGGTGAATTATAAGTTGAGGTTTTATGCATGTAGAAATATGTAGATGTCGGCAAAAATTAAGCCGCCTGGGAAGCCTAGCATCGAAAGCACTGCATAAACTTCTGAGCTCTAACAAAATAAACAATGTATTATGGAATGGGGAATGTCCGAAATAAATCAAATCAAATCAAAGGTCGCATTTGGCAAAAAAGGTCTTGTGACCCGCCCTCGCTTCGCTTCGGTGTAGTGTGGAATTTGACACGATACATACATAATTATAAACCTTTCTCTTGAATCACTCGATCAATTAAAAGAAACCGCATCAAAATCCGTTGCGTAGTTTTAAAGATCTAAGCATATATATAATAGACAGACAGCGGGAAGCGACTTTGTTTTATACTATGTAGTGACATCATATAATAACCATAGACAACTATTACCCAAACCGACCCCCAACCAAATCCCACATGGATTCAAGTTCCGACAAAGGTTATGATATTCACTTTGTGTTGCTCTACTTTCATTTATAGCATGAACCCATTGTTTTTTTTGCATGCCGAGGAATATTCTGGCACACCAGTAGTAATATTGCTTCTTCTTCATCTGATGAACTACTTGGTCCGTCCATCCAATCATCATCAAACATCGTGCACAAGAATTGCAAACATAAAAAGTATGGCTGCCGCAGCAGCTGGGTATGTGTCAGGGGGTTACGTGCGTAACTACGCGCGTGTACACGCGCGTGTCTACGCATCCGGTGTGCCCGCTGAATACGCAAGGGACAGGCTGCGTTGCGTATGCGTATACGTAAGCGTAGACGTATGCGTAACCCGGTGTGCCCAGGCCTTTACTTGATATCACTACATAGTTATACATATTATAAAACAAAGTCCCTCACCGCGTCTGTCTGTCTGTCTGCGCTTCGCGATAAACTCAAAAACTACTAAACGTATATTCATGCGATCTTCACCAAATGATAGAGTGATTCCTGAGGAAGGTATAGGTGAATTATAAGTTGAGGTTTTATGTATGTAGAAATATGAAGATGTCGGTAAAAAGCCGCCTGGGAAGCCTAGCATCGAAAGCACTGCATAAACTTCGAGCTCTAATAAAATAAATAATGTACCTATTATGGAATGGGAAATGTCCGGAAAAAATCAAATCAAATCAAAGGTCGCATTTGGCAAAAAAAGGACTTGTGACCCGCCTTCGCTTCGCTTCGGTGTAGTGTGGAATTTGACACGATGTATTATACTTACATAATTATAAAACTTTCTCTTGAATCACTCTATCAGTTAAAAGAAACCGCATCAAAATCCGTTGCGTAGTTTTAAAGATCTAAGCATATATACCCATATACCTATATATAGAGACAGACAGGGGAGCGACTTTATGTTTTATACTATGTAGTAGTGACATCATATAATGACCATAGACAACTATTACCCAAACCGACCCACAACCCAATCCCACATGGATTCAAGTTCACGACAAAGGTTATGATATTCACTATGTGTTGCTCTACTTTCATTTATAGCATGAACCCATTGTTTTTTTGCATGATGAGGAATATTCTGGCACAACAGTAGAAATATTGCTTCTTCTTCATTTGATGAACTATTTGGTCCTTCCATCCAATCATCATCAGACATCGTGCACAAGAATTGCAATCATAAAAAGTATGGCTGCCGCAGCGGCTGGGTATGTGTCGTTTGCCGTTTTTGGTGCACTTGCTATCTACTTCTACGAATGACTGCGAGGGAATGTAGTGATACCTTCTAAAAATACTAGACTATGAGCCCATAAAATTCCACGAAAAGTTTTATTAACATCCTTTTCTATTAACAACTTATTAAATAAAAACCTTTGAGGACGCCACTTTCGGTCAGGGTGTCGCCTTAAAGCTATTTTTAAGAGCTTTCTAAAGATGCTACTAACTCGAATTTGGTCACTAAGCATTATAGCTGATTTTGATACTATATCCCTCAATTTACATACATCACCACACCATTTGTCCGTTTCACAAATTGATCATTCATATTTCAGTAAATTATTGTAAAAAAATATATAATCCATCCACATACCAGTCTGCTGTAGCACCCGATTGATCCTCTCATCGAGAGTACTAGCAGAGAGCGCTAGCTTGGTCCCCCGGTGTTCCCCCGGGCTGTCCCCCGGCGCGGGCGCGGGGGACGGCTCCCCGAAGCAGTCCCCGTATTGAAGCCGGTCAGAAGCGCCGTACGTCACTTGGTACGCTTCGTCGTAACTATAACATTGGGTGATGTTATAAAACTGTAGTCAAATGATTGAATCTATTACAATGCGAAAAATATCTCATTATTAAATAGTATTAGTATTTGGCGAATACAACTGAGGCCCTGTCCTAATTGGCATCGGTCGTGCGATCATGCGTTGCGATTTCATCGTGCGATGACACTGAACAATAGACGCATCGCATGATCGCGCGACCGTCAATGGGGTGTGATACTGAGGAACTAATGGCGCCACAAGCGACAGTCCCAAAATAATTTGATTGGTTGTTTCAAATGTCTAATGTCATTTCTGACGTATTTTAACCAATCAAATCAGGGGTCAAAAATAGGGGCCAGGTCGCCGCTGGCGCCATCTGCGATTAGCTTTGTAATTGGGTGTATCACGACCCCATTAGGACATTCAATAGATATCACTAGGTTTGATCGCACGGTCGCACGACCAGTTTCATCGGACGGACGCACCATCGCACGACCGATGGCCAATTAGGACAGGGCCTGACACTGTCTATGTGTGAGTGTATTCCACTTGCATAGATGGCGCTATAGACACTGTCATTTTTATTCGCGAAATACTACAAACATATTACATTTAATGAGATCATTTTGCAATAACATTGTTTATAGTGAACAATAGGGAATATGCATAAGTTACCGATTTTCATAAAATTGAGCTTCATCGCTGCGGACACTTGTAAAAACATGATGGAACAGAAAGAAAAATAAAAAAAATGAATAATTTTAGTCTTATCACACGATGAAATAAGGGGAAAATAACGATATTTTTTTTTCATTTTCAGATATAATGCACTTAACAGTCAGATAGAATATCCAATAAGAAATAATATTTTGTATGACACATATGTACTAAAACGCAAATTTTAAGGAGATAATTGAAGATTCTTGGCTAGCTCCATATTAAACGTGTCGAAACACACCTGAAACGTGATAAGTGACGTCACATATTTGTATAGAGCGTTTTCGGCGGGAGGTAACTATACATTCTGTGTACTAAGTATCGGCAATTTGTCAATAAAACAAAAAATACAAATTATTCATCTAAATTTATTTTATCGCCTTCAAAGTAGGCCCCATCGCTTGCAATCTTCGATCATCTATACCTGAGGATATTGCATGACAGTGACATTCGTGACACATCCCAAAGTCAGCAAAAAAGGCAACTGTGGCTGAATTTTCATTTTAGTATCGCGTGATCCGTCAAAAGAGTAAAATGACAAAGTGCTCTATAAAAATTGCAAAAATCACTCCTCAATTCAGGTTAAAAAAGATGGTATGACATATGACCGGTAAGTAAAAAAATTTAGGATCGAATTTATCCAAAAACTAGCTCAAAAAACACTTCAGTTATTTAAATTTTAAAATTTTAAAATATAAAACATAAAAAGCAACCATTTTTGACGTAATCGGAACAAAGTATTTTTTTTTGCGAATGGAGTCGCCTATCATAACATTTTTTTTATTCGTAAAATGATATAATTTCAATTATATTTCTCCATCAGCTTTTCACAAAACTATGAAATGCGAGAAAAATGGCGGAAGTTACCACTAACTTTCGCCATTTTCTCTCTCATTTGGCCAAAGTTAGTGGCAATAGAAAGAAACAATCTGTCTACGTATCTTACTTTACGTATCTTAAATTGCAGGAATTGCATTTTTTTTCTTTTTATATTAACTTGTATGTTCAGTAGTTAATAGTTAATACTGCAAATACGTACGTATATACGACAAAAAGCAAGCTCATTTTTGAGTAATAGAAAGTGTATCTGAACTGGTTAAAAAACTATAATTAGCTTTCGCAATAATTATGTATCCGATAAATGTAAATAGTTTATTATAATACAGTACTTCATTGCGTGTAAACTTTTGTTAGATTCTGATGGAAAATGGCCTCGATTTAAATGCTGAGATCATTTTTAAGGTTGACTCTCTGTATGAAATGTACAATAGCCTTCTATATCTTCCAAGCCCTGAAGTTGAGCAGAACGGCAACATCGCATGTGGTCAAGCACATAGTATAAAATTATTTTAAAAATGACTTATTATTTGTTTTTCCTATATTATCTATGTTTAAACTAGTTGTAAATTGTGATGTAAGATTATATCAATAAAGTTTTATATTTATTATTATTATTTATTTATTAGAACATAAGGTTTGAGTCAAATTATTTGAACTTTTCGGGGGTCCTTTAGTACGATGAGCATTTTGATCTAAGCCTCCTCTAGCAATAAATCTTACATCATTGGAAAGGTATTTAAATTTGAAACACTTTATTGTATTACTATAAACGTCAACTATTAGTACTTTGAGAGTTATAACGCTCTAAACTTGACCAATTTTTTTAACATTAATGACCTAAAACTCCGAAAATACTAACAATTTATAGAAAGTATGTTTGCAGCAAATATTTGTCATATAAAAACCTTTCTTTTGAAATATCATTCATTTCTATAGGTGTGGTAGATCAACTCCCATAGACAATAAACCACTTTTGTACTTTAATAACCTTTAACTCCAAAAGTATTAACAATTGATATTAGGTATATTAACAGCAAATATTTGTCTTTAAAAGACCTTTCTAATGATATATCATTTATTGCTAGAGGGCGTGTTAATCAAATCCCTGCTGAAGAAAATCAACAAAAAAGATGACATCTTTGACAGCCCTTTTTTTCTGGTTAACATTGATATTTTTCTTATTGTTTAATATACAAAGCATTTCAATAAAAGAACTAAATTATTTTCATATTTTAAACCTCACACAATTACTATGAAAAAAAATATCGACCTCTTAAAATTGAAATATTCCCATACATTTAGTATGGAGATTGGCGGACGACATGACCACGAACTGACAGTAACAGACGTTGTCAAACTTATGTTCACGGCTTGGAAATAAAGAAGGCTATGAATGTACAGAGAGAGAAAAGCAGCTCTTGACTTGAAAAACTTGAAAAAAGAAAAATAAATAGAGTGACAAGGATGAGACTTGTAAAATTGATTATGTGACAAAAGGATAGATAGACTACTTTATGTTGTCATACGTGAATTAAAAAGTATAAAAAATAAAATGCACGGATATACCAAGGAGTTTTAATTAGGGATTGTTAAAAAAGAAGGTTGATAATTCGAAATAAAGAGTATGGACGAAATGAGGTCGCATGTATGAAATAAATATAAAATAAGAAAAAATCATTAAAATTAACAAATTAGTGTTTTATGGTTATAATGAAATAAATAAGATATCCCATCTTATTTATTTCATTATAACTTCTATTAGTGAATAAGAGAAAAACTCAACATAATGTGAAACAAAACGACTCTATGAATTTTTTTCAGCATATTTTTGTGATATATTACAAAAAAAAATGAGTGCTCCAGCGATTAAGATGTCTAATTCTAAAAGAGTTGGGACAACAAGTTTCTAATGCTGAATTTAGCTTTTTACCAGGAAAGTCACGTGAAAATTTTCTCGCTGGTCAAGGTGAAAAGTTGTATGTTTTACACGAGACCAAATTTTTGTTCTGCCTCGTGCGCTTTAAATCACTCACTGTGCTCAGTAGTCTATAATAGAATCACTCGCTACGCTCGTGATTCAATCCTAGACTACTTCGCTAGTTCGTGATTTAAAGTCGGCACTCGCAGCACAAATTGATTTTGCTCACTTGTGTAACAAATAACTATTCTCTAGTAAATTTGAAAACATTTAATAAAAATAATAAACATAATTTTAAACTTTCCGGAAAAATTATAGATAAGCTCGTGATTCAATCCTAGACTACTTCGCTAGTTCGTGATTTAAAGTCGGCACTCGCAGCACAAATTGATTTTGCTCACTTGTGTAACAAATAACTATTCTCTAGTAAATTTAAAAACATTTAATAAAAATAATAAACATAATTTTAAACTTTCCGGAAAAATTATAGATAAATAAGCATCAAAACCCATTGCATAGGAACTTTAGAAGAACTAAACGAACAAGCAGACAGACGCGGAAGGCAACAGTTTTATAATTGAGTAGAATCACCTCCAAAAAATTCAAAAAATCTGATAGAAAAATAATTGAATTAATAGCATTTTGCTACTCCACTGCTCCACTTTGTTCCTGAAAGTCTTCTGTCAGCTTCTAAAATTAACTTATGTAGCTTTAACTGGCTGTTTGTTTTACATTACTGCTTCATGACTGAATAAATTTTATAGGACTTAAGTGTCAGCAGCAATGTATGGACAGAGCCAGTCGAAGCATAATATGGTGCAATTTGACGCGTGTGCCACATTTCAGTTTTGCTTATGTATGGCGGGCTGCATCCTTTGGTATCTGATCGCAGCTTGCAATACAACATCTCCACCGCTTCACCCAGTCTTCCATACATTTTTCATAGGCTATTTGCGGTATGGCCTTTAGCTCATTCAGCGAATTTTCTTTTATGGCTTCTATCGACTCAAAACGTTTTCCTCGAATAAAACTAAAGGTAATTTTAACTTGGGAAATAAAAAAAAGTCAGACGGAGCCATATCAGGTGAATACGGTGCTTGGTCGAGAACTTTTGTTGAATTTTTCGCTAAAAACTCTTTCACTATAATGGCTGTGTGTGATGGTGCATTATCATCAAAATCGCCGAGGACTCAAAACTATCACCAACAAAAAGTGTAGTTTAAAACAAATTAAATGACAGATCCCGCTCAAATTTTGCGCGCTTAATCAGTACAGTGCTACCAACATGCAGTAAAAAAATTAGAACGACCTCTTTTACGCGGGTCTTTTTATTGACATATTCCCGATACTTTTTACACAGAGTACTATTACGAGAAAAAAAAGTCAAGAGAAAATGTACAATATTACAGTTGATTTTCTCACGCATTATACTATTGATTTTGATTAAAAAAAACTTTGATGCATATTCCCTATTGTCGTTAGTTGTCGGGGGACACACTAAAATATATTGTGTAAAAGCTAAGTTCGTGGGAAATCACGTTATGTTTAAATCAGCGCCATCTTTGGCCTATAATAGCGAGTCCAGTGCTACTGTTTAACCTTAAGTTGGCAATAGGGTGACAAATTTCAAACGTGGTGACAAACAAACTAGGTGACAAACAAGGGTAAAAGAATTGACGATTTAAAAATGCTTATCATGTGAGCTTAATTAAATAAAGTATTTTTCACTTTCACTTTCACTTTCAATTCTTGTAATGACTTTAATCTGTGTGTCCACAATAAATAAATTTAGTTATTTTTGGTTAAATCAAAATGGCAATGGTCTTACTCTATAGAAGTGTTAGAAGAGTCGTGCCTATTGGCCAGGCTCTGTATTTTGTAGACGGGCTCGCACACGCTCCGGATGGCGAACTGCTCGGCGGGGGTGGCAGATTCGGAGCTCGGACCACCTGTTAGGACGATGTTCACCTCGCCGGGTTTCAAGCCTGTGACCAATATGGAGCTCGTTGGCAAATCGTTTTTCATCCCATCTATTCGAAAAACGCTGATTGAGTCGCCTATAAGCTACAAGTGCGAGCAAAGTGATAGTTCAAGCAAAAAAAGCTCAAAAAAAGGTATAGAGGGAAATGCTTGAAACACAATTTTTGACTTCGAACTTTGTTAGGACCTGTTAGGAGGTGAACATATCAAAAGTCCCCGCTCGTAGCCACTATGCCGGGGGTAGGGGAGGGGTTTGAAGGCCCCATTTTTCGGTTTTTCACATATATCTCGAAAACTATGCGTTTTTCGTTTGTCAAGTTTTTCGATATCTTGTATAGTTTTCGAGATATCCGCTCTTGAATGCCTGTCAACATGCTTAAGGTGAAGCTTGAGGACAATCTGCCGTGCATAAACTATAATGCCGTTAACCGATCTGAAGCCGAGTTTGACCTTTTAATACCATTTGACACGGGAAAAAATGCACCATTCCATTGTCCTCAAGCTTCACCTTAAGCATGTTGATAGACATTCAGGAGCGGATATCTCGAAAACTATAAAAGATATCGAAAAACCTGATTGAATAAAACTTGTAGCAAATTTAATCAGCTGTTATTTTGTAACAAGTCTCATGTTGCTAGAACGCATAGTTTCCGAGATACATATATGTGAAAAACCGAAAAATGGGACCTTTAAACCGTATTTTTCAACCAAATTTCCGTGCCGTTGTCCCCATTGACAACGGGCTGTTGTCCCCATTATGGGGACACAATCAAGGGGACAACGGGAATACACCATAATTGCAGTGCAATTTAAACTACAAATAATTGCGAAAAATTTGTTCTACAAGCAGAGACAGTATTATTTTAACACCAAACGTATTAAAACAGATGCAACGAATATTATACAAACTTTTTCTCATAGACGGGGATGAAAAGTAGAGTGTATCACTCGGCCGGAATAGTACATTACATCCGAGAACAGGAAGCTAGCGATTGCATTGTCGAGGATGGTTTGAAGCCCGAGCCGCAGGCGAGGGCTTTAATCATTCGAGGTAATACAAGTAGCTTCCAGTACAAGGTTTGTATAATACTTTACTCACGAAATGCGAGGAAATACAATTTTCTTTGTAAAAATGTGATATTTAAATTGGTTCGCGTGGCCATGTTTACTGACCGGTCATGCAACCATAAAGTTTCATAAAAAGAATGCTAGCTGAGAAGTTCTACCGATTTGAATTTGGAACACTTACTTCCTGCACTCAGTGCGGGAAGTAAAGTACGGCCACTTTAATAGGTCACATTTGACAGTTCATGAAAACTCAACAACGTAACCTTTTAACGGTGGGGACACAATATTTATTTATTCAAAGGCATAATTGCTTAACTTTTTTCAGTTTATAATACATATTTATTGTAATAATCAGGAAATAAAGCAAATTTACGATTTATTTTGACAAATTACACTATAGACTGACATAATATGTCAAATGTGGCCTATTATAGTGGCCCTACTTTAAGTATTGAATTTCATTTCTGCACTGAATTTCAAATTTAGAATGTGATGAACCAGACCCCCACGGAAATGTTGAACGCCCCGCATTCTTTTTTCAAATGGAATGATAACATTTCAGAGCATAAGTGAGTAAAGTTATTTTCACCTCGGGCGACGTATATTGAATCCAGAGCGCAGTGAAAGATTATACTTTAGAATCCCTCGCTGCGCTCAGGATTCTACTCTAGAATTCTTCACTGCGCTCTGAATTCAATCTGCGCTTTGTAATACAATCTACTATTATAATAGTTTACGACCCGCCCTCGCTTCGCTTCGGTGTAATGTGAAATTAGACACCATTGCCTAGTTCCAAATCACGCCAACAGCACTGTTATAGCGTATAATCCATTAAATTAAGTAGGTATACAAATACCCTATTTGTGTAATATTTTGTGACTATTTAATTTGGTCGGATTCGCGCTAACAGCGCTGTGAGCGTGATTCGGCCCATGTATTTTACATATAAGCCTTCCTCTTGAATCATTCAATCTATTAAAAAACATGAAACAACGCAAAGTAAATAGAACTCACCCCATCTGGAGGGCCGCGCGGCGGGGGCGGCGGGGGCGGCGGGCGCGGCGGCGGGGGCGGGGTGGTCGGCGGCGCGCCAGTCGCACTTGATCTCGCCGCGGCGGCGCCGGACCACCGTCTCTATGGGCCGAGCCTGGCCGGACTGGTCGATGGTCAATACCTGTGGAAATAGTGTTTAGTATAATGCGATTAAATTGACAACATAACGGGTGTAACGAGACACTCAACGAAGCCGAAGTCCACGCATTCCGCCCATCGTCAGGATCATTTTTGTCTTTTAGACTATACCTGGGATACCGATAGTTACGAAGTTATTGTAGGTCAAAGTAAAAATTATCAAAATCATTATCAAAATTGTATGTATATCGTAACGAACAATGGCTTCAAAACGTCATCATTCAATGTATCTCATGAGCATGCACATAAACTTTGCCTTTCAACTCGGCCGCACGCAGCTGTGTAGCATTCACTCGCAGGCGCAGTCTTTTCTACGCGTACGTTGCGTGGTAATGTATGATATGCTTTTTTAACACCAATAATTAAAATCGTTTCCCGGCAATAATTTTGAACAGAAATGGTCCTGATGATGGGCAGAATACGTAGATCTCGGCTTCGTTGAGGGTCTTCACTGAAACTTCACTTCTTATCGTATGAGGATTAATGGCCACCTCTGGTGTTAGAGTTTTTCAAGCCGCCTTTACGGCCTCTAACTTGACTTAACGACTGTTATCAGATGACAACAGCCGGGACCGACGGTTTAACGTGCCCTCCGAAGCACGGAAGCGCTCAGTTGTAATGCCACTAAACGGTCACCCATCCGACACCTGGCCGGACCGAGCGTTGCTTAACAAACGTGATCAGTTTGTCAAGCTCCGCCACGAGCGCTTCTAAGTTTCTTCACTTTTTAGCTTTTTAAACATCACTAGAGAAGCCATACATTCTCTAGTGAATTTTCAGCGGATCACAATAGACAATTTTACTGATTAAAATACTCGTTTTGTATCGCGAGTGCTCCGAAATTGGCGCAGATCACTGTCTATTGTCAATTTATCGCATTGTATGCAAAAGAAAGTCCAAAAAGTATAGACAAGAACCCAGAAACCGTTACAAACCAACTGCAGGGCAAACGATTGCTTAGATTAGAACAAGCTATACGCCGTTATTTTGTAGTCGTTTTGATCCCTTAAGAGCGTTTATACAGCACACTAGCATAGCGCCGCCATCGGAAAAAAACATAGTTAAGCACTATGTTACGACAAAGACGAAATCATGAATTGTGTTCTATTACACTTCGAAAAAGCTTTGTGGTACTTTTTATCGTATAAAAATATTTTCTAGCCTGTCGTTTAGTTTTATGGAGTTTTTTTTTTGCTAAAGGTGGTCACTTTTCTCAGAATTTACCTTATAGGTTTGCTTAGGAATATGAGGTTTTGAGATATCAAACGTAATGAGTAATATTGCTTTTCAATATTTTTGGTTAAACCGCTGTAAACTTACTCTGCGTTCACTTATAAGGCCCTGAAGGGGTATTACAATTACTTAAAACTTGCCAGGTTTTCTTTCTACATTTACATTTACATTCTAGGTTTACATTTCTTTCTCACTGTATAGCAAATGAAAAAGACGCATTGATAGCCATTCAGAAAACTGAGGCCGTATTACAAGCTCTTAAATCCTGCCAGGTTTATAAATTGCTGTAGTGACATCTCTTTCTCGTCGTACAGCAAATAAGAGATAGATTGATAGCCAGTCAGAAAACTGCCTGGAAATAAGAGGTCATAATACGGCCCCTGGCAAGTTTTAAGAGGTTGTAATACGGGGGCTGATTTGCAAATGGCATTGGTTAACTTTTATTTTGAATATTGAACTCTAATTGCATTGTAATGGTTGAAAATGTAGGTCAACTATATCAGCTGTTTATAAATATGTCCATGAGATAGTCAAGTTAATAGATGACAAAAAATATGCTATTGGAATATTATTGGATATGTCCAAGGTATATGACCGTGTTCAACATAAAATTTTACTCAAAAAGTTGTATGGAGTCGGCATTCGAGGTAAAGCTCATGACTGGTTTACATCCTATTTAAAAGATAGACCGCAATTTGTCGAAATTGAACATTTTGATCATAATAGCAGATAAATTATTAATATTCGATCTGACATTAAACATATTAACGCCTCAATTCCGCAAGGTAGTGTTTTGGGTTGTCTCTTATTTTTACTCTACATTAACGATCTCCCGAAAGTTATGAATGAACCGTGTATCTTGTTCGTAGATGATGTTTCACTTCTCACATCTTGTGAAAACAACAAAACCCTAGAATTAAAACTGAATGATTTAATGACTAAAACTTCAAACTGGTTAGATCAACATAACTTACAGATAAACTTAAATAAAACCAAATTAATGACCTTTCACCCGCACCAAAAAGATTCCTTAGAACTTAACTATAAATTTAACAATATAAAAATACCTAGAATGTATTAACAAGTTTAATTTGCTCGGTCTAAGCACAGATACAAATTTAAATTGGAAATCTCATATAAACAAACTGAAATCAAAATTATCATCTTTTAAATTCGTTAAAAAAACTACCAATACAGAAACCGCATTGACCACATATTATGCTTATGCCTTCGCTTGGCTTAATTATGGTATCATTCTGTGGGGGAATAGCACGGACTCCTTATGTTTGTTTACCGTTCAAAAGAAACTTATTCGCATTCTAGTCAATATAGATCAAACCGATAGTTGCCGACCTCATTTTCAAAATCTTAAAATCCTTAGATTGCCGTGCTTATACATATTGGAAATATGTAAATTTGTCAGGAAAAATATGAATTTATTTACAAAACGTGATGATATGCAAATTAAATATTCTCTAAGACATAAACATAAATTATTGATCCCAACTGCGCGCCTTCATCTATGTTCATCAAGTACTTATAACATGTCTGTTAGAATTTACAATAAATTACCGGAAAATTTAAGAGGTGAAAAAAACGAAAACATATTTACAAACCAATTAAAAAAATTACTAATTTCAAAAAGCTATTACAATATTCAATAATACTTAGTGATAAAATACACATACCTATATTATGCAGCAATGAAAATAGATAGGTGTCTTTGTAACCGCTTTACAAAAGCCCCAAAATCTAGTTTATTTAATTTTATTATGGAAAAGTCGTCCTCTTGTCTTCTCTTTCTTCCCAATATTGCGATACCCAACAGGGTCCATATTTTGTACTTTATTTTTAGTTGTAACATCTTTATAACATTATGGTTGCAATAAATATATTGAATATTGAATATATTGAAAAACTTGATATACAAGCAAATAAATAAATTAAATAATAAACAAAAAGTACAAACCTGATTAGCCACATCGCTTTGGTACGCCATCGCCATCTGCTCATACATTTCATAATTCTCCTCATCATAATCAATAAACTTGTCGTCACTATCTTCTATTCCCTTGCTATAAAGGTCATTTTGGCTTGCTGTCACGTCTGTGTAGCCATAACTTAATATCTGTGGTTCGATGCACTTCTTCATTTCTTGAGGAACTTTTTCTATAATCCGTGGTACTTTTTCTATAATCTGTGGTACTCTTTCTATAAATTGTGGTACTCTTTCTATAACTTGTGGTACTTTTTCTTTAACCTGTGGTACTCTTTCTATAACTTGTGGTACTTTGTCTATAACGTGTGGTACTTTTTCTATAACGTGTGGTACTTTTTCTATAACACGCGGTACTTTTTCTATAAACTGTGGTACTTTTTCTATAACCTTTGGTACTCTTTCCATAACCTGTGGTACTTTTTCAATAACCTGTGGTACTTTTTCTATAACCTGTGGTACTTTTTCTATAACCTGTGGTACTTTTTCTATAACCTGTGGTACTTTTTCTATAATTTGTGGTGGAGGCTCTGGTATATTCTGTGTTTTCATTTCTGCGGGTAGAGGTATATTTGATTCAGCTGTTAGTTGTATAGTTGTTTGTTCCTGTTTTTCAGGGACTATTGTTATATTGTTGTTTGGGCGAATTTTGCTTTCATCCGGCAATGGTATTTGAGATTCTTCTATAAGTGGTATATCTGGTGATAGCGGCTCTAGTGAAGGAGATTTTTCCTAAAGAGAAAAGTTTTCATCAATCGTATTTTTTTTAAATTGAAATTGTTTTATGTTAATTACACAGGCTTTCAAAACTTAGTACCACACTTTTAAAATTGCAACAATTTTTAAAGTACACAAGAATTATCAAAATAAAAGGAATTAGCATTAATTTGAAAGAAAATAATGAAAAAAGGAAACTCTAATCTAATTTCTATAGTTTAATGAGAAATTGCAATTTTAAAAATGTGGTACTATGTTTTGAAGGCCAGTGTAGTTTAATGTTTAAAAAAACTTAAAATACCAACAAAATCAAACCTTATTGGTTTGATATGGCAAGTTGAAATTGGCGATTTATATCGCCAATAACAACTTTACGCGAGAAATGTACATTTGGCCTTAGACCTAGCATACACCATAGTGAATAGAGGAGATTCAGATACACACTTCACTGATCTGACCAGCATTCTAAGAGATATAATAGTAAGAGGTATAACAACCTTTAGCTAAATTAATTTCCAAATAAGATAACCTAAGATGAATTTAGAAACATACCTTATGATCTATGACTTTAGGTTTGATTTCCACTGGTTCGGGGACATCACGCGTCTCAGGTGTAGATTTCTCAGCAGATACTTTTGCCGCACTCACCGTTTCTTGTACAGCATCCTCTTTCTCCTGCTTAATATGAATATTATTCCCGACAAAGTCATTCTGTAACTCTTTAACGTTAATAATCTCTCTGTCTTTAGTCTTATTCTTCTGTCTTCTAGGAGAGAAGTCATTCATTTGTCGATTGTTCTCGTCATCAGACAATCTCTCAGTCTTTATATTCTTTAAAATATTGACGTCAAACAAATCCTCACTGTGAGTAGAATCGGTGGATTCTTTCCGTTTCTTCTTCTTATCTTTCTTCTTCTTCTTCAACAATAATTCCTTCTTTTTAATCTTCTTTCTTCGCACTTCTGCTTCTGAATCGGAACTGCTGTAGCTACTGCTGCTAGAACTACTTGATACCGGTCTTGCTTTTTTCTTCTTTGGCGTTTTCTTTGCCTTCATTTGGGTTTTCTTTTTCAACTTATTTTCTTTCTTCTTATCTGTAATTGAAAACAATATTTTTATTTTTCATTTATTTAATAAAGACTTACGCAAAATAGCTAGTCTTGAAGCAACAAAACAAGAAACGCTTTAACAAAACAAGAAGTTTGTTAAACATATCGGTTATTTAAGTTTAATACACAACTTAAAAAGTTCAAGTGTAGGCATATTGCGGCAAGTAAGAAATTTGTAATATTGAATTTAAATTTGACTCTAACGCGTCTCGTCCTAATTGGCTACAATCGTACGATCAAACGATGCATTTTCGTTGCACGACGAGATTAAACACACACATTTTTTTGACTCTAAACTTTTCCTCTAAACTCTAAGTTTAGAGCAGTCTTTCCCAACGTGGGCGATAACGCCCCCTTGTGGGCGCTGCAGGCCTAAAGGGGGGCGGTAAGAGACCCAGAAAAAAAGGGGGCATTATTGAACAGCATCAGATTCAACCTTCACATTAGTTTTTATATAAGAATTGATTATGTTTGTTTTATTTTCAATAAAAGATACTCTGTCCGAATACTATAAATTTGCGTTTCAATAATCAGTTATAAGTACTTAGCGGTTTTTAAGTATGTTTAAAAAGGGGGGGGCGTTAAAAAATAATTTATTCGGGCAGTAGACAAAAAAAGGTTGGGAACCCCTGGTTTAGAGTATCTTAATTGGACATCGCGCGACAGTATAGAAATGTGTCATACGACGAAAACGCATCGTTTGTTCATACGATCGAAGCCGCCTAAGTTATACTGCAATGTGAATGAGGTAACAAAATTAAATGTAACCTTTTTCCTCCTTATCAGAGTCGACGGAAATCTTTTCAATTTTAATTTTCCTCTTTATCTTCTTTTTCACTTTTAACTTTTTCTTTATTTTCTTGCTGACGCGGCGTTTTTTACCCATTTTCGCCTTCGACTTCAAATTCTACAAGAAATAAAATCTTAATAACGCAATAATATTTTTTATAAGAACAATGATATTTATCACAATCAGCTCTTACGAAAATACAACTTTTACTAATTGTGCTAAGTTATTATTCTATTGTTTTTATGGGTTCGGTACTGAAATGAATGAGAGTTCACCTTCTTTTTAATTTTCTTTTTTTTCTTCGAGTCCTTAGTGCTGTCCGAATCAGATGACGATGTAGAATGCTTGCGCTTACGTGTTTTCACTTTCTCCGTCTTTATTTTCTTGCTAAAACAAATTCCAAATTTATTACTAGTGGCTCTGTAGAGCTGAAAAACATTTTTAAAAATGGCTGAAATATGATTATTCCCCATATCTCCGCCTTTTTCACTCTACAAAAAAAGCCATAGAATTACATATAGAAAATTTCGCGAGAATCGGACGGACGGAAGACGGACAGCCGGACGGACATACGAAAGCCTTTATGCCAAAGCTGAAACGGAGACGCTTCGCTCGCACTTCAAGCTCGCTCGGTCAAAAGACTTTTACATAAGCACGTAAAGGTATCTTAAAATTAAGACTGTCTTAATAATTTCGAACGCTGACTGATTTCTTAATTCAAAGTGAGCGCTTTATATTTATCTTTTAGTGTCCGGGCACGAAAACTGCGACGGCGGAGCGGCAGCGGGGCGGCGCGACAGCGGAGCGGCGGCGATGCATTCAACAGTATGGCACAGTATGGAGACGCGCACGAAACGGGCGGTGGCAGAGCGGGGCGACGAGCGATGCACGGGCGGGAGGAGAGCGACGAAAACAAATGAACAAACTAGTTGGATTTGGTAGCCCGCGATTACAGTAGTGTTGTGTTGAATAATATAATAGTGTCTGTTTGATTACTAGGTAGTACCTATTTATTCAGTATGGATGTCGGCATCTTGGACATCATTTAAAAAACACAAGATGAGCAAAGAATCCGGTTTTGTAACTAGTTAACGCCTATACTTAGACCATTTTTTCGAACTAAATAAAATTTTTAGACATAGGATATATTTCGTGCTTTGAATATTTTTCGGTATTGATTTAACAAGAAATTGTTTCCATAGCAACATCACATTTGACACATCAATAGAAATAAAAAAAAATAAGAAGTTACTTTAGTGGTATACCGTGGTCCTACCAGTAGGTCAAATCGGTAGGTCCACGGGCCCTTAATGATATTTAGCCCATCTGTCACAACACTACTAGCGCGGCTGACCGACCGCTAAGTTTCGTGCCCACGTTCTCATCGCCCCGCCCCGCCGCCGCTCCGCTGCCGCGCCGCCCCGCCACCGCTCGGCCGCCGCCACTTTCGTGTCCGGACACTTACGAATAACACTTTGAATTTATATTTATCTTTCAAGTTTTAGTTAATAGTTTGTAACTTTAAATAAATAGTGCAATAAAAAATAAGTGAATAAATTATTGTTGAACATAATAAGGTAATTAAACTTATATCGATAGAAGACACTTTACTAAAACAATTCAAACAACTGTATGTACACTTATCAATGGGAAATGTTTTGCTTTTGGTGAATCGACTATTGATGGAAAAGTAACTTTTGCATGCACACTTAAACCAATATTAGTCACAGGTCTTGTCTCAAAAAACACAATCTATTTTTGTTTAAAAGTACCGTTTCGCCGTAGTGTCGAGTGGTGGGCTGAATCGAAACATTTCGTCTGAATCTGTGCTCTGTGGTTCAAGATCAACCTCCGTCCTTGGGTGCAGCGTGAAAGAAAACCTTATGTACAAAACAAAACCTGTGTGGTTTTAAATACATACAAAATATGAGTCTCTGTGTTTTCATTTCTTATATAAAATTATAAATAGTGAGTAAAATTTCGCTACGGAATAACGCAAGGTGCAAGTGACCCCAACGACGCAAAAACTAAACATACCCTGATCATTTTTGCAGTTTTCGCATAGGTATAAGTTGTTATTCTTATATATTTTTTTATTTATCTTTCTTACTAACACTAGCTTTTAAGTTTATAATGTTACTAGCTCAATATATGGATGTTTGTTGTCAGAAATAAATGTTCTTTTATTATTATTCTATTCTTATACCTGTACTAGTTCTTATACCTACTAAGTTTCTCGAATTAATTGACACTGAAAATATATTAAATGCTAATCAAAGGAACTATTCTTTAAAATAGAAACTATTACAATCACCGATTTTTTAAAAGGAACGTGCACGTGCACGTTTTAACGCGTACGTACTACGCATCCAATGAGTTTCGGTATTTAGTTTACACAAAAAATTTAAACCAAATTCTTATTTTTTTAAATCTCTTTTATATTTTTTATGAGACAGCTCTTTTAAAACTAAAAACTCTAGACAAAAACTCACGTCTTTTCCACCTCCTCTTCAACATCAGACTCCTGGCTCCAGCCTTCGCTGCTAAGCTTCATCTTCTTTGCCTTCTTCGTATCTTCTGTATGCTTCTCTCCATCTTCTGCCTTCTTCTTCTTTCTGCTTTCCTGTCTACGTCCTTTCTCCGACCTATCAGGTGTGGTACTCCGTGTAGTCTCAGATTTAGGTTCTGCTACATCTGGCCACACTGATTCTATGAACCTGTTTGAATAAATAGGTGTTGAGTTTACCCCTCTCAGTATGGACCAAATTATTGCGGCACTAAAGGAGATTAATGAAAATATAGCTGTATGCAGTAGCCTTTAGTGGATAACGCTAATTCTAAGCGCCTAAAGTTTGGCGGTGCACGGACTGCTATTGCACGAGTTTTACCATTGAAAATGTTTATCAGATGCAAATCGCCTGAGACGTATTTTTGGCCATATCTCCGAGGATTTTGGGAGGATCGAGATGGGAATAGAGTCTGTCTAAAAAGTCTGTTTACATGGGTAATTTCAAATGTTATTTTATTACCGTCTGCCGTGTATGTGCCGGCCTAGAATAGCACTACCCCCTATCATCCCGTGGGTGTCGTAAAAGGTGACTAAGGGAGCATAGCCTTCAAGAGACGGGCAGCAGCGTCTCCAAAAAACCTCGGCCTACTGCGATCGCCAACCCGCCTGCCAAGCGTGGCGATTATGGCAAACCCCCCCCCCCCCCCCTCATGCACAATGGATCAAAAAATTGGCCCCCAGTCCCCGGCAGCCCCGCTATTCCTAGCTACGGTAGCGGCTACTGTAACGGCGGGGCAGGGTGCTAAGAAGGTGCTAAGAATCCCCGGGTGCGGCTCGGCTACCAAAAACGACGACAACCCTGGCAACCTATAACACGCGCACACTAAGGACCGACGCGAAGTTAACCGAGTTGGAAGAAGTTATCAGCAAGGTACACTGGGACATTATCGGGTTATCTGAAGTCCGAAGAGCGGGAGAGGACTCGATAATCCTCAAATCCGGTAACTTGCTTTACTACCGGGAGGGCGACCAACAGTCCCAAGGTGGTGTCGGGTTAATCGTCTACAAGTCCCTTGTCAACAACGTGATTACCATCGGAAGTGTGTCGACCAGGGTGGCGTACCTTATACTCAGAATATCCAAACGGTGTTCGCTGAATGTTATACAGGTTTACGCACCGACCTCGACACACCAAGATGACGAAGTGGAGGCTATGTATGAGGAGATCTCTAAAGCCACGCATAGCTACAAAACCCACTACACTGTTGTGATGGGGGACTTCAATGCAAAGTTGGGGAAACGATGCGGTGATGAGCTGAGAGTGGGGCAATTTGGAGTTGGGCAACGGAATGACAGAGGCCAGATGCTGGCTGACTTTATGGAGAAGGAGAACCTCTTTATGATGAACTCCTTCTTCAGAAAACCGGAAAGCCGGAAGTGGACCTGGGTCAGTCCGGACGGTAAAGTCAGAAATGAGATAGATTTTATCATGTCGACGAAAAAGCAAATATTCAATGATGTCACTGTGATCAACGCTGTTAAGACGGGGAGCGATCACCGATTGGTACGTGGCACATTGAATATCAACCCAAAGCTGGAAAGATCTCGACTGATAAAATCAACAATTCGACCATTGCCGGCCCATATTCAAAACCCCGAGAGCTTTCAACTCGAACTCCAAAACCGCTTCGAAGCCCTTGAGAACAGCATAGATGTGGACGATCTGAACAACATGGTGGTGGATACTGTCCGTACGGTAGGGTCCAAGCTCTTTAAGACCCGCCGTCCCAAGATAAAGAAACTCTCCGACCACACACTCCTACTCATGGATCAGAGACGTAAAATGAGGCTCCAGAGTTCAGTAGATGCTAATCGTTATCGGCAGCTTAATAGACAGATATCTAAGTCTTTGACGAGCGACCTTCGCCAATTTAATACGAATCGTATTAAAGAGGCCATCGAGCGGAATAAAGGCTCCAAAGTGTTCGCAAGAGATCTGTCTTTTGGGCAAAGCCAGATGACGAAGCTGAAAACTGACGACGGACGCATCATTTTATCAAAGCCTGAAATCCTGAGGGAGATCGAGAGCTTCTATGGGCAGTTATATTCCACGCAGACACCTGTTGAAAGCAAGGCTAAAGACCCCAGAGCCAATCTTACCCGACACTATACCGAAGATATCCCGGACGTCAGCCTGTTCGAGATTAGTATGGCTCTCAAACAGCTGAAAAACAACAAGGCGGCGGGTGACGATGGAATCACTACAGAACTTCTGAGAGCGGGCGGTAAGCCGATACTCAAAGTCCTCCAGAAGCTCTTTAATTCCGTCATCGTCCAGGGCAGAACGCTAAAGACATGGAACATAAGTGAGGTGATCTTGTTCTTTAAAAAGGGTGACAAGTCCCTCTTAAAGAACTATAGACCCATCTCGCTTCCGAGTCATGTCTATAAGTTGTTTTCGAGAGTCCTTACGAATCGTTTCGCTCGCAAGTTCGACGACTTCCAACCTCCCGAACAAGCCGGGTTCCGAAAAGGCTTTAGCACCATAGACCACATCCATACGCTGCGGCAGGTTATACAGAAGACTGAGGAGTATAATGAGCCACTTTGCTTGGCGTTCGTGGACTATGAGAAAGCCTTTGATTCGATTGAAACCTGGGCGGTGCTGCAGTCTCTCCAAAGGTGCCAAGTGGACTATAGGTATATCGAGGTGTTGAGGTACTTATACCAAAATGCCACCATGACGATCCGAGTACAGAACCAGAACACAAATCCTATCCAACTGCAGCGTGGTGTGAGACAGGGAGACGTTATTTCTCCGAAACTGTTCACAGCTGCGTTGGAGGACATCTTTAAGCTCTTGGACTGGAAAGGACTCGGCATCAACATTAATGGCGAGTACCTAACACACCTTCGTTTTGCCGATGATATAGTCCTTATGGCTGAGACCATGGAAGACCTGAACACAATGCTCGAAGATCTCCGTAGTGCTTCCCAAAGAGTGGGTCTTAGGATGAACATGGATAAGACGAAAATTATGTCAAATGCCCATGTTGTACCCTCTCCAGTTCATGTTGGGAACACTACACTTGAAGTTGTTGACACTACGTATACCTAGGACAGGCAGTCCAGTTAGGTAGGTCCAACTTCGAGAAAGAGATCTCTCGTCGAATCCAACTCGGGTGGGCAGCATTCGGGAAGCTTCGAAAAATCTTCGCGTCCGACTTACCTCAGTGTCTCAAGACTAAAGTCTATGACCAGTGTGTGTTGCCAGTGATGACTTACGGCAGTGAAACGTGGCCGCTAACTATGGGTCTCATAAGGAGGCTCAAGGTCACTCAGCGTGCAATGGAGAGAGCCATGCTCGGAGTTTCTCTACGTGATCAAATCAGAAACGAGGAGATCCGCAAGAGAACTAAAGTAACCGACATCGCTCGAAGGATTGCTCAGCTGAAGTGGCAATGGGCGGGACACATAGCGAGAAGAACCGATGGCCGTTGGGGCAGAAAGGTTCTGGAATGGCGACCGCGCACCGGACGACGCTCCGTGGGTAGGCCCCCGACAAGGTGGACCGACGATCTGGTGGAGGTCGCGGAAAGCCAGTGGATGCAGGTAGCGCAGGACCGATCGTCGTGGAGATCCTTAGGGGAGGCCTATACCCAGCAGTGGGTGTCGTGTGGCTGATATGATGATTTTATTACCCACCTAAATCCCCAACCACCCCACCAATACCCATCTAAATAAATAAATAAATAAATATGTTTACAATTAGAATTGTGACAGCACCAACATGGTTACCAGTATAAGTTTTTATAAACAATTTAATAATTTCTCATGTAAACAGACTTTTTAGACAGAATGTAGTACCAAAAGTTGAGGAATTTATCGAGACACGTGTGAACGTTTGAATTTTGAAAATCTACTGGTAACTTTTTTTGGAATTTTGCTAAATTCGGGTTTTTGGGGGGTGTTTGTTGACTGAATTTTAAATATTACGGAAAAAAACCGACTTAAGAAAAAAATAAAAAAAGGTCTTAGGGTATTAGTTTAGCTACAAAATAGGTAAAAAAATTAAAAATCGGTTAATAATTAAGACCTGTCTTTACGTGGTCCCTTTAGATTTGGCGCTCACAATCGTAAAAATAAACAGGTGCTACCTACCTAGGCAACTTTAAAAATATAATAGGATTTTGCATTTGATTTGATTTTGGTTTTTGTATTCATTTTCAATGCTTTGATTCTTGCGGGGACTGCAAAATCTGGGTTTTTTTTTGTTGTGCGGTAGAAGACCGACGATGTGCTAAAGGCAAATGTAAAATGAATGGGTTGAATTAGTAAATAAAAGTTTAAAAGTGGCTCTGGTTACGGAAAACTTAACCTCTAGAATACAAAACAGAATTTCTAATAACTCTATTGATAGTATGAGATAAATAATAAAAAAGTAAAGTTTAGTCTTTATAAATGAACACAATACAATATAAATAATCTGACAGAGTAATGTTACATGTACCCTACCTCTAGTACTCCTGGTCGAGCCCCCCGGCCTGCAGCGGCGTGGTGGAGCGCGGCGGCTCGTCGCTCTCCCAGTCCGTGCTCGAGTGCTAGTTACTATACAGACACAACCAGTAAATGCCCTACCTCTGGTACTCCTGGTCGAGCCCCCCGGCCTGCAGCGGCGTGGTGGAGCGCGGCGGCTCGTCGCTCTCCCAGTCCGTGCTCGAGTGCTAGTTACTATACAGACACAACCAGTAAATGCCCTACCTCTGGTACTCCTGGTCGAGCCCCCCGGCCTGCAGCGGCGTGGTGGAGCGCGGCGGCTCGTCGCTCTCCCAGTCCGTGCTCGAGTGCTAGTTACTATACAGACACAACCAGTAAATGCCCTACCTCTGGTACTCCTGGTCGAGCCCCCCGGCCTGCAGCGGCGTGGTGGAGCGCGGCGGCTCGTCGCTCTCCCAGTCCGTGCTCGAGTGCTAGTTACTATACAGACACAACCAGTAAATGCCCTACCTCTGGTACTCCTGGTCGAGCCCCCCGGCCTGCAGCGGCGTGGTGGAGCGCGGCGGCTCGTCGCTCTCCCAGTCCGTGCTCGAGTGCTAGTTACTATACAGACACAACCAGTAAATGCCCTACCTCTGGTACTCCTGGTCGAGCCCCCCGGCCTGCAGCGGCGTGGTGGAGCGCGGCGGCTCGTCGCTCTCCCAGTCCGTGCTCGAGTGCTAGTTACTATACAGACACAACCAGTAAATGCCCTACCTCTGGTACTCCTGGTCGAGCCCCCCGGCCTGCAGCGGCGTGGTGGAGCGCGGCGGCTCGTCGCTCTCCCAGTCCGTGCTCGAGTGCTAGTTACTATACAGACACAACCAGTAAATGCCCTACCTTTGGTACTCCTGGTCGAGCCCCCCGGCCTGCAGCGGCGTGGTGGAGCGCGGCGGCTCGTCGCTCTCCCAGTCCGTGCTCGAGTGCTAGTTACTATACAGACACAACCAGTAAATGCCCTACCTCTGGTACTCCTGGTCGAGCCCCCCGGCCTGCAGCGGCGTGGTGGAGCGCGGCGGCTCGTCGCTCTCCCAGTCCGTGCTCGAGTGCTAGTTACTATACAGACACAACCAGTAAATGCCCTACCTCTGGTACTCCTGGTCGAGCCCCCCGGCCTGCAGCGGCGTGGTGGAGCGCGGCGGCTCGTCGCTCTCCCAGTCCGTGCTCGAGTGCTAGTTACTATACTGACACAACCAGTAAATGCCCTACCTCTGGTACTCCTGGTCGAGCCCCCCGGCCTGCAGCGGCGTGGTGGAGCGCGGCGGCTCGTCGCTCTCCCAGTCCGTGCTCGAGTGCTAGTTACTATACAGACACAACCAGTAAATGCCCTACCTCTGGTACTCCTGGTCGAGCCCCCCGGCCTGCAGCGGCGTGGTGGAGCGCGGCGGCTCGTCGCTCTCCCAGTCCGTGCTCGAGTGCTAGTTACTATACAGACACAACCAGTAAATGCCCTACCTCTGGTACTCCTGGTCGAGCCCCCCGGCCTGCAGCGGCGTGGTGGAGCGCGGCGGCTCGTCGCTCTCCCAGTCCGTGCTCGAGTGCTAGTTACTATACAGACACAACCAGTAAATGCCCTACCTCTGGTACTCCTGGTCGAGCCCCCCGGCCTGCAGCGGCGTGGTGGAGCGCGGCGGCTCGTCGCTCTCCCAGTCCGTGCTCGAGTGCTAGTTACTATACAGACACAACCAGTAAATGCCCTACCTCTGGTACTCCTGGTCGAGCCCCCCGGCCTGCAGCGGCGTGGTGGAGCGCGGCGGCTCGTCGCTCTCCCAGTCCGTGCTCGAGTGCTAGTTACTATACAGACACAACCAGTAAATGCCCTACCTCTGGTACTCCTGGTCGAGCCCCCCGGCCTGCAGCGGCGTGGTGGAGCGCGGCGGCTCGTCGCTCTCCCAGTCCGTGCTCGAGTGCTAGTTACTATACAGACACAACCAGTAAATGCCCTACCTCTGGTACTCCTGGTCGAGCCCCCCGGCCTGCAGCGGCGTGGTGGAGCGCGGCGGCTCGTCGCTCTCCCAGTCCGTGCTCGAGTGCTAGTTACTATACAGACACAACCAGTAAATGCCCTACCTCTGGTACTCCTGGTCGAGCCCCCCGGCCTGCAGCGGCGTGGTGGAGCGCGGCGGCTCGTCGCTCTCCCAGTCCGTGCTCGAGTGCTAGTTACTATACAGACACAACCAGTAAATGCCCTACCTCTGGTACTCCTGGTCGAGCCCCCCGGCCTGCAGCGGCGTGGTGGAGCGCGGCGGCTCGTCGCTCTCCCAGTCCGTGCTCGAGTGCTAGTTACTATACAGACACAACCAGTAAATGCCCTACCTCTGGTACTCCTGGTCGAGCCCCCCGGCCTGCAGCGGCGTGGTGGAGCGCGGCGGCTCGTCGCTCTCCCAGTCCGTGCTCGAGTGCTAGTTACTATACAGACACAACCAGTAAATGCCCTACCTCTGGTACTCCTGGTCGAGCCCCCCGGCCTGCAGCGGCGTGGTGGAGCGCGGCGGCTCGTCGCTCTCCCAGTCCGTGCTCGAGTGCTAGTTACTATACAGACACAACCAGTAAATGCCCTACCTCTGGTACTCCTGGTCGAGCCCCCCGGCCTGCAGCGGCGTGGTGGAGCGCGGCGGCTCGTCGCTCTCCCAGTCCGTGCAGGGGGGCGGCGCGGCGCCCTCGCCCGCGCAGCCCGCGCGCGGGTACCACGCCCGGGCCACGCCGCACGCGCCACCGTCGGGGATCCTAGACAAGTAACTTGCTTTAAAAACCGCGTTTTAAATCCCTGCTTTATAAACAAGCCAGCCCGCCCGCCACATCTCTGCTAATATGTTCCAAGATAGTTACAACCTTAGTTTCTTCAAGGCAAGAGTGAATACAGACATTTCCTGGGCAAGCGTGCTTTAGACCACATCCTGTTTACCAAGCAAGATGGTGGTCAAATGCCTGCCCAATTTCCAATAAAAAATAAACTTCGTCTACGTGGACAGATGTTTTCCTAATAATCTTTTGAAAATAGTTCTATTTTTTATAATCTAAAGGGTTATTTAGTACCTTCCATCTAAAATTTAGATGAAAGGTACTATTTGACTCTTTCTGTACCTATTACAACGTGTACCTATACAAAATTTCATGATGATCGATTGAGTAGTTAAGACGTGAAAGCGTAAAAACAAAAAACTTACTCTCGCCCGTAATTATTATTACATAGTTTTTATGATATTAGCACAAAGTATATACTAGTACAAGTACAGAAGAGACACTCCACAATATAATTTATAGATATAATAATAGATGTTTGTTAAATATACTATGATATATTTAACAAACATCTATTACGAATACAACACAATTGTTTATATATACTATGAAAATAAAAATAAAAACTTTTATTTACACACTTAAATAACTACATAAATATATTTTCCTACAAATTGGGTAGGTATAATAAATATTTTTTTTAATAAGTTTTTGGTTTATAACATTACACATGGTGTGTGCATATCATAATATAAATAAATAAATAATATATTTACATATTAATACCTATACAAAGTATATAAAACAAACTTATGAACATTTAAAAAGAAAATAATATAAATAATGGTATAAAGTTGACACATTATGCGTATAAACTTATGTTGGCTACTAGTAGACGACGATACTACTCTGCCGCAACACAGTTTTTTAACTAGTGCGGAGGGTAGTTGTCATTATCTGCTACCTCTGTTATTATACTACCTTCATTGTTAATGACAATATCTTTGTGAATAGACAAATAGTTAAAAAAAAATATATACATGCGAGAAACGTACGACACACGCGACATAAATACTTTTTTTTTCCTTTTTGATAGAAAAGGCAGCATGTTTGCATACGCAACACAACTTTGCATAACTGGTTAACCTATTATCACAAAATATACTACATGTAACAAACAGAATTAATGGCTAAACCAGGACAACCCTCCTACACTGGCTCGACTGAGTCAGCCGCGAGCAGTAGGCTAATTTAAAAGATTAAGCGCAGAGTAAGACCCCTGCTAATATGAAAAAAAAAATACTCACTGATCACATCCATAGACGCGGTCGACGAGCGTCATCTTACACATTTCCAACTCTTCATACACCACCGAGCGGCCCTTCACGCAGTCGCACCACTTAGGGTTCGTGGTGTACCAGAGCTTGGGGGGTGAGTGGGTCTCCCTGTTGCCAGAGATTAGGCGTGTTACATTTGCAAAAAATTGGAAGCAAAAATCCACTCATTGTCCCTACCATGAGTTGATGCAAATTGTTTTATTATCGCTTTCTCTCTTTTACTCGCATTGACTGTGAGCAGTATCTCCGATAGATTTCGGTAGCGAAAACGGTTTGCATCAACTCATAATAGAGCTGCAGATCAACAATACAGTAATATCCAGTCAGTCTCAAAAATGGCATAGAAAATAACGCATCACTTCAAACTGGGGTATTATTTAACACAAACAAAACTACGCTTTAAACTTAACAAATAAGGCATAAATTAGATACAAATTACTAAAACTTTAGGTCGTTTTGTTTTTATTTACAAGCATTGTCGTCGCTGCTATATTTGCATTCAGTTTTAATTCGTGAGGCGTTATCTCCTGATATTGTTGATCGAAGCCAATCTTAACTTAGGTTTTTAGTGCGAGTCTCGAGTGGCAGCGTATCGCGTACACGGACTGCGGAGGAACACGCGGATGGCTGTTAACTAATATATGAAATAAAATAATCAAATATTTAAACAAAAAATGTATTCATACAGCTGTCATTTTAATAACCTGATGATGACATTAAGCATATTCTATTTTCAAATAATTGTTTTCTTTTTTTGGAGACCAAATGATTTTAAAGTTCTTGTTTAAAGACATTAGGTGCATTCCAGCAGACTAATTGCTGAGTGTGGTGATCGATGATTGATCTGCTACTAGAATGCACCCTTTGATATCGGGCAGTGTTTTTGTCTATGGATTGATCAGAATAATAGACGTAGGAAAATATTTGTGGCGTACGTACAAACACGTACTTTAGCGTTATTGTTACTTCATTCTTACGTCTATAAATAATGAAAGTTATTGACGTTCAATAAGTCTTACAATATTTTAGCTAAAGTTTTGCTATTATGTGTATTGATTATTAATTCTGGTCATATGACTCTTAGGATTTAAAAAAAATAACACTCTACATTTTTACATAATATACTTACTTGAAACATTTATTTTTGTCATGTCTGAAGAGCAGGGGCTGGCATATCTTCAGCACGAAGCTCCAAGTCTCCAGAGAATCCACCGTACTCCGTGTCATCCTCCGGTCTATCGCATTATCCGGTTCCTTCTCCACAGACAACCGGAAGTCGTCTGACTGGCGACTATCAGCCCTATGTCTACTCCCCTTAGGTTTATAATCCGATTTGTAGCTCTCCGTGGACTTGTAACCACTTTCCGTAGATTTGTAGCTTTCTGTAGACCTGTACCCGTCAGAATAGTGACTTTGCTGACTGGACTGCAAGTCTCTCATTCTGTCATCCAACTCCGGAGTAACAGATCCTTGACTCGTGTCCAATTTGAAATCCTCATCGTTAGGAGAATCATATTCCACTAAACCGGTCCTGTTCATATTGTCCTGACTGGTATCGTCACTCATGTTCTCCTGCTTTATCTCATTAATAACGGACTCTAAGAAATTATCATCGTTAGCATCTATTATATCCTTAGACAGATCCTGATCGTAGTCAAACAGCTTCAAGTCTATCGGTGAGTCATATACGTCATCTTCCTTCGGTTGCTTTTTAGCAAACTTTTCTATCTGACAATCATCATGAAACGACGTAAAAGCATCATCTTCTTCGTTCGGATCAATATCAAATTTAAAGGCATCGATTACAGGTTTAAGTCTCTCTATCTTTCGTTTGTTAGGGGGACTATCAGCAGACTTGTTATCTTTCTTTTTGACATTATCTAACAATATTTCCATCGGTTCTTTAGGTTTTTCTTTTTCTGGAAGATTAATGGCTTTCACAACTTTCGGACTGGGGACAGATCTGTCTTCGGTGTCCAAAGACCAGCTGTCACAGACTACATACTCGCTCAAGTTGACATCAGTTTCTTTATGGGGTTTTTTAACTTCATCTTTCAACGGTTTTTCTCTTTCTCTAGATTTATGTTTCTCCTTTTCTTCTCTTTGTTTATCTTTCTCTTTTTCTTCTATCTTTTCATGTTTGTCATAATCAGGGTATTTATCATTATCTGAGTGTTTATCATACCATTTGCCACTAATCCTCCTTTCTGCTCTTTCTAATTCTTCTTTTCTCTCTCTGTGATATTCTTCTTCTCTCTTGTCCTTTTCATGCACATTGAGATCATCTTTTTTACGTTGAAAAGGATTGTCGTAATCCGGTAAGAGCTTTTGGTAATCAAATTTGAATTCCTTTCCAGCGGCTCTTGCTTTTTTCGCTTCACGAATTAACTCATCTACTTTCGAATGATCTGTAATTTTTAAAAACTTGCCATATTATTACTTTCTTACACATACTACCTACCCAAAACAAACTCATACTCTTACTTACAAATACCTGTATATACTATACTAGGCTAGAGATTAGTTCGGTAGGGAATGGAGGTAAGGACATCTATTAAAATATATTTATAAAAATAAATAAATTTACCCTATTTAATTATGTTTAAAATAAATAAATATATGTGATAATCAGTAATTCCTGTAAAACGTTACTTATTATTATTAAACTACATTAAAACTACACTTCCCACAATAACAGCCGTATTCACAAACATTACTATGAGGTCTCACAGTGCCCGCGGACGCACAGTGTCCCACGAACCAATCACACGTAATACGTAAAACAAACGAACCAATCGCAGGGCTCTATTTCAAAGCAATGCGTTCGCGCAGTCACGAGTGTTGTTTGTGAATACAGATGTAAGCCACCGACAAGTTTTTTAACTAAACTATATGCTACTGTTATGTAGTAAAAAATTAAAAACGTCATCTTTGGATGTTGCGTAAAGCGCATTCGCTTAGATAGTGTCGCCCTTTCATCGCGCCGCCTTTGCACGTGCCGCTTCTTGTCAAAGGATGCCGCCGCATAAACAAAGGATACCGCGTGCGGCGTACACCCGCAAGTCAATTTGGATTTTGGCAGTTTACATCGAAGCGCCGCGCCGTAGTGAAAAGTTGTGTTTGTTGACTCTGCTACGTATACTAAAAATGTTTTTCATCCTTGGGAGGACAGTGAAGTGCCTCAAGATGAAACTTCAAGTGAACCAACAAAAAAAAGACGGGTGTTTTGTAAAACATGTAAACACAAAAAAGTGTAGATAACGTAATTAAAAAAGAAAATCGATATTTTGGTATGGATTTGGAACGTGATGAAGTTGATAATGACTCCGACACTTCAAGTGATGAAATATCGTAGGTAGTCTTATTTTTTTTATTTAATTTTTCATTAAAATTCTCTTTCCACCTCGCTTGTGTGTATTATTTGTATTCGTATTTTTTTTTCAATAAACGCAAGTAGGGACTGACACCGTAATCTTAAAAAAAACACGACGCTCGCCCCCCCTCCCCCCACCCGCACACTATGGTACAATGGTACAACTTAAATAATTATCGAAACCGATAACGATATTGTTTACCGTTATCAGTAACATTACCAAAAACTTGCCGGTATGCCTGTCTCTGAACACATTTGCTTGCGGGTGTACCGACACTATCTAAACGAACGAGCTTTAGTCAAATATCGGATGAGACCTATGTAATGTACCCGATACCAATACTAACATTAACCTAAAATAACCATTACTGCTAATTATTATACGAGCGGGTTTCACCATATCTTTAAAACATTAAAGACCCTGGGGGCGTAAAATCGACGAGATCGAGTTCGAATCAAATAAACGTCAAAACAGTACAATGGAAACTATGATAACCATTTACAAAGTACCAAAATAACAGATTTTTTACGTTAATTCGATCCTGATGTGAACTCGATGCTCGAGTGGGGGCAATTCAAAAAGTATGTTGATTTCAAACTAAGCTGTTTGACAGATCCGATAGGCTCATGTAAACTTATGATGAAATCAGCGCTAATATATTACATACTTATTTATAAAGAAGTTGATTTTAATATTACTAGCTAAGCTAGTAAAAAAACTCTTACAATTACAATACTATTACAATCTATCTACTAAGCAGTTTAGTATGATTACGACTAATCTTAGAATAATGTTCTCATTGATATACTATTTGGATTTTCTATATATAATTCTAAAACTATACCTTTTATATACCTAAAAGCATGTCATTTGCCAAATATATGCAGTCAGTTTTATAAAAGAATAGTACCTAATCTCGTGTTTTAACAGGAAATTAAAGCAAATGTCTTTTACATAGAGACCTCACTCACAAGAGTATAGACAATTCACTAAAAATACGCTACAAATATGATTAATATACTACTAAAATAAGCTGCTGAAAAAAGCTTTTGTAACTACCATGGCCATCTTACCACCATTGACTTTCACCAACCTCCCACCGACAATTGAAGTCTTCGCTCGATTTTTCATTTTTGGTGTTTTGCGCACCTCTTTTGCGCTTTTCCTACTAGTTCTTGGGACTCGCGCCTTCGCTTCTGAGCGGTACACGCGAAAACTGCGTGCTTTACATACAAGCAATTGAAGCGAAACAATTTTGCAAATAAAAGTAAAATGTTAAGACTAGATTATCTAATAATATGAAATAAGTATTGCTTATTATTATAACATAGCTTAAATTAAATTATGTTTAAAACTAAAAAGCAAAAGAGAAATGAAATGAAGGATCCTTTATTATTTATTATATCATTAAATTAACTCATTCATTCTTTTAAAAATTATGTACAGTCACCAACACATATAGTTATACAAAACTGTAAAAAACTCAAAATCACATTGATCCTAAATTAAATAATGCTGTCCCCAGCGTGCTGATGACTGTACTACCCTTTCTATTGCAATCTGTTGTATAAACTATTATTTTCTGAAATTATTTCGTATAGTTTGCACTGACAAATAAAAAAACTATAAGATCAAGAAATCTTTTTAATAAGGGCTTATTTTAGACGTACCTAAAAACGTCTTGATAGGCGGCATCGCCTTCGTGGGCATCGCCTGCTCACTGGTGGGGCTGGGGCAGATGAGCCCCAGCGGGATGCCCAATTCAACCAGCTCCATTTTACGCTTCATGTCCTCGATCTCACATAATGTGCGTTTCTGCAGGGCGCTGTATGATGCTGAAACAATATCATTGTCGTGGCAACAACAACAACAATAGCAAGGTGGGAATTTGAAGGTTCAAACCCCCCCGAAATAAAGACTCACTAAGTAAAATCCTTTTTTCTGTAAAGCATTTTTTTAACGATATCTCTTAAACTTCAGAAGTTATAAGAGGTAAAACACTGATTTTTTTGGGGGTCCTTATGATTTCATCGCGACGGACGCGAACCTTATGTCGTACGTGATAAAGCACATATTGCATTGAGCTTGGCATTTCCTTTAAACCCGTTTAACTCAACCATTTCTAAACGGATTTCAAAAATTCTTTCACTAGGTTTCATAGATATCAATATGTGTTTATATTATATCAATAAAACTATAGGATTCAAACCTATTACTGATCCTCATTCTACATCAAAATATTCTTTAACGTACTGTGCAGTTACTCCAATATCTTTTTTTCAAGAGAGATAGTTGTGCTAAAGATAATGATGAAAAAACAAAGAAAAACATCGAAAAAGTGCAGAAGAGAAGTTATTTTCCATACTCTTTACACATAAAGAAAAGACAGAGACAGATAATTTCGCGTAACGGAGCCTTAAAGTTCCAAATCCTTATTTATAAGGATTTCCGTTTATTACGAATTGTTTTGGAACAAACCTTCTAATCTTCGGCGTGCATCTCCCGGTTTAGGCGGCTTGGGCGGCTTCTTCTCAGCATCTACATCCTTGTCGGGTTTGGGCGTTGTCTTCACACTGCTCAGCTTGCCAATGAGCACTGTTGCACCTGGACAGAAAGCACAGCATATAAGGCAACAACGAAAAAAGGAGAACTGGCCATTTCTATAGAAAAAATGCTCACTTGTATACAATTGAATTTGGTTTAAGAATATAGGTATAGCTAATAATATTTGCTACATGGATCAAGTTCTTTCTTATTTTTAGCACATGTAGAAAACATATATTTAATTATGTAACAAAGTACATAAACTAGCAAGTTATGTGTTACATCATTTCCATGCCTTGAATTGTGATTTACTCTCCACAAGATCATTTTCTCAGGCGGGAATGTAACCCACGATCTTTGGAGGTCCAGGACAATGCTCTTCTAACTGAGTTACCGAGTCACTAGAGAGATCTATTGAATTATTTTATTTGGGAAATAAACAATATTTTATTATGGGTTAAAAACAACAACTACTACACAATTCAATCCACCAAAACTGTATATGTTAGGCTCAAAGACCGAAATTTTATAACTAATACTAGTTTTTATATTCTTTAGAATTTACTTAAACATAGTTATTTCGTTGTTATGATTTTTTCTTGATTGGCGGCGCTATTGGAGGCTCGGTGCACCTTAAGGCCTTTTTCACGAAGACACAGAATACATAATAGTACAAGACGTGGCTAAGATTAGCAAAATGAAAGCTGTATAGGACAACATTTGTTAGCAAAGTTAGCTATCTATCACTTTTACAAATGTCCCAAAGCCACATTTGTGTACTGGCCTTGTCCTGGGTCTGGAAGAGAAATTATGATATTGGCGTAGACTCAGCACAGAATACATAATAGTACCACAGCCTCTAGATAGAGTGACGGCCTTAGTTGATTAAATGATAAACATAAATACCTCCAATAAGTTCTCCAGAGCACCCAGGCAAGCCAGCAGTAAAAACGATTATAATACTTTTAAAAACACTAATAAACAAGTTGACAATGACATAAACAAATTGACAAGCAAGCAGTTATTAATTATTAATTAGATATTTAAAAATCTACATATTGTAAGAGACAAAATAAAGCTAAATAAATAAAAATCACATTTAAATAATGCATCTATACTGACTATTTATCTATATTACAAAATGGTGTATTTTGTAATTTAGTTTGATAGATTATTGCACTTAATATTCAAAACTAGTTACAAAAATCAATAGTGGTACCTATTAAAAGAAAATTTAGCACAAGCCTAAAATGAGATAACACAAAAAACTAAAAAAAATAAGGAAACCGCAGAGCCGATGTTGAATTTAAAAAGAAAATATCATAAAGAGTTGTTCTCTTTTGACGTTTGGTTTGTTTTCGTGGTGATTCTGTTGGCAACGATTAACTAAATTGACAGGACTAAACAAATTTAGTCTTCCATCTTTTCTTTCTCTATCGATTCTGTCAGTATAATAGTTTAGTTTGAAATTAAAATGAAAATGTTAAATAAACTTTAAGTTAGGTTTGTTATACATACTGCCAGTATTCACAGGTTTTGGGACAGATACTGGTGTGATTGCTTTCTTCTTCTGAATGGAGAATGCTCGGAGTTTCTTCTTAGCATTCTGGACGCCTTTTGTGTTGGACCGAGGGCTGGAAGTTGGAGTTGAGACTAAACTCTGCTTCTGCATGGCGATAAGGGACTGTAAACATAAATACAAACATAACAAAAACTGGCACATGAAAAAGTGCAAGTCGGACTCGCGCATGAAGGGTTCCATACCAGAAAATGAAAAAAAAAACACATTTGTTGTATGGGAGCCCCACTTAAATATTAATTATATTATGTTTCTAGTATTTGTTGTTACAGCCACAACAGAAATACATCATCTGTGAAAATTTTCACGAGACAGCTTGGTGACAGACGGACAGTGGAGTCTTAGTAATAGAGTGCCGTTTTTACCATTTGGTTGGGTACGGAACCCTAAAACAATTATGATTTGATAACTATGGTCAATAATCATAAAATAATTATTTTCTTAGCTCGGTGAATCTTATTATGATACTAGCGGCCACCCACGACTTTGTCTGGGTGGAAAGGTTTTTGCTATCCCTCGGGAACAATACTTTGTAAAAGGTACCCTATGTCCTTCCGTGTATCCCTGAAAACGTGTATGCAAAATTTCATGATTATCGGTTCAGTAGTTAAGACGGGAAGGCGTAACAAAGAAACGGACTTTCGCATTAATAATATTAGTAAGGATAGCTGTTTGTGGCTCAAAGAAGCACAGTCGCTTTGTGGCAATATAAAGCTGAGTTTGTCAGCCTAGTTTACTGTAATATAAGCTAAAGCTGTCATTTAATACCATAATTTTATAACACTACAAGAGTGACAGTGGCGCATTTTATTTACGACCGATGTTTATGAGTATTTCATAAACAACGTGTTACCATGAAATGCAGCAGTTGTAATTGAAAGACTGTTTTATTACGTAAATGATCTTACTTTATCATATTCTGAAGGAGGAATACCAGGCGGGACAAGATCGTCAGAGTCTTGCGAATCAGTTCCTAGAGACGCTTCCATGCTTGGAATTACTAATTCAGTTTCACCTCTTCGTTAAATGAATTTTATAAATCCTCTCATCATCCTCTATTGAAAGAAATCCATAAAAATATCTAAAAATCTACAAAAAAGAAGAGCAAGCAAGCAAACAAGTTATGTTTGACATTTGACAGACAGATTGACCACCATTTGACAGTATTTTTTTGTTCTCACAGATTATAGTTTTTCCAGAGACAAAGGCCGCGTTCCGAATCACGCCGATCGATAGCACCTTCTAGCGCGAATCCAACCAAATATAATCACAAAATATTACTCAAATGGGTGCCCGAAGATTTCACTAAGATTAAAAACGAGATGCGCGGAGCGGGGCGAGGGGAGATTCACATACCATTGTGGTCGACAGCGTCGCTTGCGTCTGGCTGGGAATAGTTTTGTTTGTTAGTTTAATCATTATACCTAGAATATAACGCTATTTGTATTAAACTCGTGTGAGCATTATAAAATCAGTCATAATTAAATCACACATCGCACGCACCACCAAAAGTGTTTAGTTAAACAGGTGTTGAACTGTCTTTTGTAATAACTTAAACTTAAATAGTTTTTTTTGTCTTTGATTTATTTTTTATAGGTATTATGATTGGCTGTATAGACATAGACTCCCTTGCCCGCTACGTAACGTTGTTGTGCAATCAAGTCTTGACAGAAATCGCAGTTACATTGCTGCTTTAGTAAGAACCAATGTGACAACAGCTATCCTACTAATATTATAAATGTGAAAGTTTGTGGGTTTGGATGTTTGTTCCTCAATCACACAAAAACTACAGAACGGATTTGGTTGAAATTTGGCACACAGATAGTAAATAGCCTAGATTAAAACATAGGATACTTTTTACCTCGATATTCCCACGGGAACGGGAACCACGCGGGTGAAACCGCGGGCAGCCGCTAGTCTTACTTAAAGCAGCAATGTAACTACGCTTTCAATCGATTTCAATCGAAAATTGTTAGCAACAGACATACGTAATCTACGTACGGGTCCATAGCGCGTGTTTTGCCCTACACAATCAACAAAACATTGTTTCGCGAAACAAAATCCTCATACATTTTTCTTTTTTTATGTTGAATGTTGAGATGTTTTTGTTGATTGTGTAGGGCTTAGAGCAGTTTAAATGCCTCTACACAATCAACAAAAACATCAACACAAAACATTGTTTCCGAAACATGTTTCTCTACACACGCCGTGGCTTGTGTAGACAAAACTTCAGTGTTGCCAATTTAGCATTTTATGTTGCACTTTATAAAAAAATTGACATTTTTTTCAGCACGTTTCGTATACTCGTATATCTAGTTAGCAACACTGCAAAATGTTTTCTAGTTTAAATATCTTTCTCTGTTTCTCAAGCAAAAAACGTAGTGATCACTTATTTGCTTAGAGCTAGCATTTCAAACAAAATGAGTTTGGATGAGGAGGACGTAGTTTAAATTTTAGTGATTTTAGAGTTGTGAAGAAGAAGAAAACCGGCCAAGTGCGAGTCGAACTCGCGCACGAAGGGTTTCGTACCGAAAAACGGCAAAAAAAATCACGTTGTTGTATGGGAACCCCCCTTAAATATTTATTTTATTCTGTTTTTAGTATTTGTTGTTTAAGCAGCTACAGAAATACATAATCTGTGAAAATTTCATCTGTCTACCTGTTTTCGTTATTAATACCGAGCAAAAAATGACAAAAAAATCGCGTTTGTTGTATGGGAGCCCCCCTCAAATATTTATTTTATTCTGTTTTTAGTATTTGTTGTTGTAGCGGCAAGAGAAATACACCATCTGTGAAAATTTCAGCAGTCTAGCTATCACGGTTCATGAGATACAGCCTGGGGCCCTATTTTTGAATCACTCGGCTGGCGTCGAGCGCTCGTTTCTACTGATTTCCGTTCGACTGCTCATACATTTGAGTTGATTTGTCGAACGAAAATCAGTAGAAACGAGCGCTCGACGCGTCGAGCGCTCGTTTCTACTGATTTTCGTTCGACAAATGTATGAGCTGTCGAACGAAAATCAGTAGAAACGAGCGCTCGACGCCAGCCGAGCGATTCAAAACCTCGTATGACATTGTGTTGTCGCATGCGACTTAAGTCACACTCGTCTTCCAAGTCGCATGACACCGATTTTCCCTATTTTTGAATCGTTCGTTTCCGTGCTGCCAACATAATACGAAATGTTGGATTTTATCCGTTCCATACAAAATTTAGAGAAAACTGGTAACTACCACAACGAAAACGGAACGTAATATCCATGTTTCTATTGGCTGTTAAACAAAAATCTTTGCTTTAAGTAGAAAAGAATATCGCTCGCCGTGCCGTATCGCTCGACTGTAAACGAGTGGGTAGGGGCACTCGTTGCGGTCGAGCGATTCAAAAATATGGTGAGTGGCAGAGTGATGTGATCACATGAAATGCGTCTTCTTGGTACAACATTGAAAAAAAAACTTTTTATTTTCTCGGAAATTAAAAATATTCCTAGTAAGGGCATGAGTAAGATTTAAATCGATATTTTGATCATGACTGGTCACTTTTTGGGCTCCTTCGATAACAATGTTTGCGATTTTGGGCTAAATGAGTCAGAAATGGATTCACGGTCACGGGCTGATTTTTTGCGATTTACCGATTAAGACATCTGGCAACCCTGCCACAGACTATGATAATACCCTGCCCTCGACCCGCGCAAAATGTTTTGTGTACGTGTTTTCCAAAGCTAAAACATTGTTTCTCTACACAAAAATGTTTCGCGAAACAATGTTTTGTCACAGAATACATGTTTTGTGTAGATGTTTTTGTTGATTAAGTAGAGCAAACACGAGCTATGGACCTGCCTTAAGGTGTAGGGCAAAACACGCGGTATTACGTCTGTGATTGTGCCTCTATGTTTCATATTGAGGCGACGACGCCGACGCCTACACACCCTACACACACAGTAAATACTGAAATCCATCAGTATTTTATTTCACAAAAGATTAGTAAATTAGCTACAATAATTTACCATTGTTGTTATTGGGGTAGAATTACGTTTTAGAATTAATAAAAAACCTAATTCTATCTCAATTACAACAATGGTAAATTATTGTAGTTAATTTATGGTTAAAATTTAATCTATGGCGATCGATGAATCAAAGATTTGTCTGGCAGAATGCGCCCAATCTATCATCTCTTTCTTTCTCATTATCTTGTCTTTGTCGGTCGTCTTGTTTTGGCGAATGGCAGGGGGCGGAGTTCGGAAACATTCGGAAATCTTTTATCTCTTTCTTTTGCATTGAATTATCGAAGTAGGCAGGGGGTGGAGCTCGGGAGCCTTCGGGAATCGGAACCTAGAAAGTTCCTGATTGGTCGCTCCTTGGAACGTTGTGGAAAATTCTCGTATCAGTGGACAGCCCACTGAGCAAGTAATCACTACGTTTTAAGAGTAGGCACTTCACAATTATGAACGTAGTTTCTACCAACCTAATAAATAGAATCGTACTACCAACATAAACAGAGGAAGTGTCAAAAGAATAGTGAAGTACCTTACCAACTTGAAATGATATCGATATCGATAAAAAATGCTTCCAGGCGTCTATACTCATAAACCTCATATTTCATATTTTGGAAATAAAAGCAGGCGATAAATCCCAACACAACACGACAGCAAAATCCATAATAATATTATACTCGTAATAATTGTCCACATTAAATGATATGTATAGGTACATATTTGTCTAATAAAAATCTGGAATTTCTGTCTTGATGACATGCCGCGAATGGAATATCGCTTACCTACTTTCTTAAATAAAAGAAAGGTAAGAATCAAGTAATTTATTCAGCAGCGAGTTCATTTTTTTTTCTATTGTGACAAGAATGACTCGCTGTTAAAACTGCACTTTAGTTTGGCCTGAATTTCAGTCCTTTGCTGGAGGCTGCAACAAAAATTATATAACATTATTAACTACCCACTAGATAGTCATAAATACAGTACCTAGGTAGTATTCAACCCATAATCAACATCTAAAATAAAATAATATCGATAACTTTAGCACAGCACTATGATAATGTAATGATAACGTGATTTATCGCTAATTTCGTTGAAATGTCACTTAAAACCTATATATTTACCGATATTACTACTTATTAACAATATTTTTTACTCAAATTAACTTAAAACTTCTAAAACTTAGAAAAAGTTAATAAAATTACCTGCTCGGATCAAGCGGGAATTCTAGTCAAAATTATGTCCTTACTCGACCCTCTCACTCTTCGTACACCACAAATTTCACACTCTTTCAAAGATTTGCCACCCATTATGTCTTTTTAACACGTTTTTATTACAATTTTGTTTTATTAAAATGCGTAAATTAATTTTACTAAAACTTCTGCAAAAATTTAATTTTTGGCGGCGCGTCACATGCTGGTCAACATGACCACAACATAACTTGACGTATAATGCGGCTAAATTACCGAGTCATGGCAGGTACAATAAGACAAAACGATTAACTACCTTTTTTCATTGGTAGGATTGTTTCGTATTTTAATGTTGGCACAAAGTACGTTCATAATTCCATACTAATATTTTTTGTATGAAGTTGATAAAGTGTCGACCCACTGGGACAGCCTATAAAAGGGCTGTGCGTTGCGCGGGAATGAATTCAGTTTATTATCAGACACGAAGTGTAAACGAACGACAAACAATTGAAAAGTGGGTAACCACTTTTATCGCAATCGAAGTTTGAACAATATTGAAGTTTAAAAGTTTTGTAAAGTGAAAAATGCCTGCTATTGGAATTGATCTTGGAACAACTTATTCATGCGTCGGAGTGTGGCAGCATGGAAACGTGGAGATTATCGCCAATGACCAAGGGAACCGAACGACTCCTTCGTACGTCGCATTCACGGACACGGAGCGACTGATCGGCGATGCTGCCAAGAACCAGGTAGCTCTCAACCCGAGCAACACCGTGTTCGACGCCAAGCGACTCATCGGACGGAAGTTTGACGATCCGAAGATTCAGCAAGATATGAAGCATTGGCCTTTTAAGGTCATCAATGATTGTGGAAAACCGAAAATTCAAGTGGAGTATAAGGGTGAAACGAAGCGGTTCGCACCCGAGGAGATCAGCAGCATGGTGTTGACGAAAATGAAAGAGACGGCGGAGGCATATCTCGGGTCTAATGTACGCGACGCTGTGATAACTGTGCCGGCTTACTTCAACGACGCCCAGCGACAGGCGACTAAAGACGCGGGCGCTATAGCCGGTCTCACCGTGCTGCGTATCATCAACGAGCCGACTGCCGCTGCCCTCGCGTACGGCCTAGACAAGAACCTGAAAGGCGAGCGCAATGTGCTTATATTCGACTTAGGCGGCGGTACATTCGATGTCTCCGTACTTACAATCGACGAAGGCTCTCTATTTGAAGTTAAATCGACGGCCGGAGACACGCACCTCGGTGGCGAAGATTTCGATAACAGATTGGTGAATCACTTAGCCGACGAGTTTCAGCGCAAGTACAGAAAGGATTTGAGGAACAACCCTCGCGCCCTTCGCCGCCTGCGGACCGCTACCGAACGAGCCAAGCGCACTTTATCTTCCAGCACCGAAGCGACTATCGAAATAGATGCGCTGTATGAATGCATCGACTTGTACACGCGCGTTTCAAGAGCACGTTTCGAAGAACTTTGCTCTGACCTATTCAGATCCACGCTAGAACCTGTGGAGAAAGTGCTACGGGACGCGAAGTTGGACAAAAGTCAGATCCATGACGTCGTGCTCGTGGGCGGTTCCACGCGAATTCCTAAGATACAGAATTTACTTCAAACCCTGTTTTGTGGGAAGAAGCTGAATCTTTCGATCAATCCCGATGAAGCGGTTGCGTACGGAGCCGCCGTGCAAGCCGCCATACTGAGTGGATCGAGCGACACCCGCATACAGGATGTGCTACTTGTAGATGTTGCACCGTTATCACTTGGAATCGAGACCGCCGGTGGTGTCATGACGAAGATCGTGCCCCGTAACAGCAAGATTCCGTGCAAACAAGCACAAACTTTCACCACGTATTCTGATAACCAGCCAGCTGTTACGATAAAGGTTTTCGAAGGCGAGCGGGCTATGACCAAAGATAACAACTTATTGGGTACGTTTGACTTAACCGGAATTCCGCCAGCTCCTCGCGGTGTGCCAAAGATCGACGTTACCTTTGATTTAGATGCGAATGGCATTTTGAACGTGTCCGCCAAGGAAAACAGCACCGGGCGTAGTAGAAACATCGTGATCAAGAATGACCGCGGGCGCCTATCGCAGGCGGAGATCGAGCGCATGTTGGCGGATGCGGAACGCTACAAGGAAGAAGACGAGCGACAGCAAGAGCGTGTGAGTGCGCGGAATAAACTCGAGAGTTACGTGTACGGCGTGCGGCAGGCGCTGGACGATGCTGGTAGTCGGCTTCCCGAGCGAGACGTCGAAGAAGCACGATCTGCTTGCGACGACGCGCTGCGCTGGATCGAGAACAATTCACTCGCCGAGCGTGATGAGTACGAACACAAACTGCAAGAAGTACAGCGTACATGCGCGCCACTTATGTCTAAACTACATTCTGGCGGTGGCAATGATAATACTTCCGATGAAACACCAAGAGGGACAGCAAACGGCATGCCAAGAGGAATGTCGGGAGGAATGCCGGGAATGGCAGGTGGTATGCCAGGAGGTATGTCAGGAATGGCAGGCGGTATGCCAGGGATGGCAGGCGGTATGCCAGGAATGGCAGGCGGTATGCCAGGAATGGCAGGTGGTATGCCAGGAATGGCAGGCGGAATGCCAGGAATGGCAGGCGGAATGCCTGGAATGGCAGGCGGAATGCCAGGAATGGCAGGCGGAATGCCAGGGTTCATGTCTGGAGCAATGCCCGGCGGCATGTCGGGGAGAATGCCTGGTGGCTTCGACAACAGTGGATACGGCGGACCTACGGTGGAAGAAGTATAATAGTAGACCTTCAGACTGATTTAGTTATAATTATATCATACATAAATACTAATTATAATTAATTATTATTTTGTATGTAGGTAATGACAATTATGTATATAGATATTTAAATAAGTAGATAGTTAAATTTTAAGACTGATTTTGTTGTTAAAAATAAGACTGAATAAAAGACCTCTTTAATTATTAAATTATGTTTTATTGATTACCATAATAGACGGAGAATGCTATTTACATTAGGTACACATACATATATTAAACTTATCAAAAACGTTGAATAACATATTGTAAACTTGACCGAAATTGCAAATGTAATTTCTACACCGTTATTTTTAAACGTTTAGGCGCAGAACCTCAAAAGCGCAAAATGTCAAGCCATCGCAAAACGTCAAAAGAGCAGAATGTCAAAAGAGCAAAACGTCCAAAGCGCACAAGAAGCTTATACCCACAGGGAGGGAGGTATAAGCTTCTTGAAAGCGCATTATGTCCAAGGAGCAAAACGTCAAAATTCATCAAAATAAGTTTTGAATCATGGTGGTTTGCTAAATCTCATAGGGGAGAAAAAGCGCAATTTTATCCCGATAGATGGCGTCTGGTCTTTGGCACCCGGCCGCCTCAAAGAAAGTGTCAAAACATATGGGAATCTCTTGGAGTATTGCACTTTTTAATTTTATACTAAGAAAATGCCGCATTGTTATGCATGTAACTTGTAAAATATTGGAGTTCATCGATTTCCCAGTAACAAAAAAAATATTGGGCAAAAAAATATCAAAAAAAGATGCTTTTCTCTCGATTTTCTCCTTTGCTGAGCCTGAGAAACATTATAAATCAAAAGGAATGTTTCATGAATTTGATGAAGCTTCGCCAAAATAAAACAACATTTGAATTATAACAGCTTTGTTCTTTAATATTTCAACCTCAGCAGTTTCTAACATATTTATAACTTGGATGAATTTGATAGGTATATCAAATATGGAATAAGCCCAATATTGGGGTCAAACAGAGAATTAATAGAATTTTATATGCCAGAGTCATTCAAGAAACTTAGAATAATAAAATAAATATGATAAAACGGTTCGTGTAATTTTGTATGGTACAGAAATTCCAGTACAGATACCTGAAATTACTATTGCACAGAAGGCATCATGAGGCAACTATAAACACGGAAATTCACACTCAGTTGCTTTGTTAAAATTTAAATCATATGCTTCTAATCTGAAATAAAAAGATTACTTGTAAATCTTACACGAAATTTAAAGAAATGTAATGCTTGTTAGCAAATTTTTTGTAAGTTGCTATAAACTTTCTTGCCTGTTGTTTTGGCTTTTCTTTTCCGTAATTCTTCTTTTATCTGAGCTAAAGTTAGCATAGAATACATTGTTTGTCCGCAAAACCGAAAAAAATATAATCTAAGAAAGTAAAATCACGTAATACACAGTAGTAGGTGATTATTGGGCGTTCTGGAACACATTCACTCCAGGTCTCTCACGTCCGTTCGATCCCTGTCGTGAAGTGTTCCAAACTGCCCAATAATCAACTCGATCGCTGTAGTAAAAATTGTTTCAGGAAGCCCAGTAATCAGTTTTAAAAATCGTGTTAGCCAGTGAAGGCCTGTTCTATAATATTTCCATGCCACATCACCTAATTCCACGAGCTCTTATAAAAGATTAGTGAAACTGCACGATTGGCATCCTCTGTGAAATTAGATCGTCTGTTTATATAATATCTATGCATCATTATTTTAAACGCATTCAATTGCAAACCTCGTAGCTCTATAGTCTTGTAGAACTGTCAGCTGATAATGAAGTTTGTAAAACAAAAACAATCTTTAAAGTTAGAGTGCCTATGTTCTCCGTTACCGACTGACTCAAATCGACATGGTAGATTACTACCAAATACAATACGCTGTGTCGTTTGTGGTCCATCAAACTGTGGGAAAACAAATTTAGTCATAAGTTTATTGCTGCATAAAGAGGGTCTTCATTTTCGAAACCTGTATGTTTATTCAAAATCCTTGTACCAGACAAAATACTTATTTCTAGAAAAAGTTTTAGATAGGGTGCCCGAAATATCATATAATAAATATAATCATAATAGTGAAATATTGAGTCCGCATGAGGCTTTACCTGATTCTATTATCATTTTCGACGACGTTGCTTGTGAAAATCAAAGTAACATAAGGGATTATTTTGCAATGGGACGTCATAAGAACATTGATTGTTTTTATATAAATCAGACTTATACTAAAATACCTAAACAGCTTGTAAGGGACAATGCAAATCTTGTTATATTATTTAAACAAGATGATATTAATTTAAAACATGTTTATGATGAACATGTTGGTTCTGATATGTCCTGGGCCCAATTTCGAAAAATGTGCTCAGCTGTTTGGAATAAGCCTTACAATTATCTTGTGATAAATAAGGATTGTGAAAGAAACAACGGATGCTACAGATTGACATTTGATACATTTATAATACTGGACTAAAATACATAACAGGTTGTTACACTACGAATAAATCACTCTCATTCGTGATTTAGAACCAAGCAGTATCCTATCTAAAATGGAGAAAAATCTGAAGCAAAAAATCGTGAAATCTGCTGCGGCTGTAAAAAGAAAAGTTGAAATGATAAAGGAAGCAAAAAATTCGAATAATATTGCCCTGGAAACCATATTTAAGCCCATAGTCGAACCACTTAACTTGTTAGCAAATAAAAATGAAGAAAAGCATCAAGGGAATGAAAAACAGTTTATGCCTTCTGTGAAAAAAAATAAGAAAGATCATTTCGATAGTTCGTCCTCATCTAGTGAAGATTTTCATGAAGATTACAGTGAAGAAGATGAAATAGATTCTGATAACAACTTACACGAAAACAAAACGCTTACAGTATCGCCTTCTGAAACTCACAATATCAGCGAGGGGTCATTCAAGTCTTTGCAGTCATCGCCAAACGTTAAAGAACATACACTATCGTGGTCAACATCTTCGGATGTAATGGGTAATATACCTTTTGGAATCAGAAACGAACGCGGAAAATTGATGCTTGGTAAAACCCGCGTCTATGATGATGGCAACATCTTAAAAATAGGAACGTACACATTGAATAAAACAGATGGATTGAAAGAGCTTTTGTTTAAAAAGAAACCAAATTTAGATATAACTACTGAAGAAGATTTACATAACTATAAACTACTTTTATTAGAAACCAATGCACACAGACGCAATTATGATTCATCCAAACCAATAAACAGCAATAAAGGTTTTAAGTACATGAACGTCATAAAACCTCTATTTAAGTTTGCTAGAAATGCAACTACAAGTGTGGAAAGTCTTTCGCATGGAGAAGGTATTAAGGTACTAAAAAAAGTTAAAAAGAATACTGATTTGGTTTATTGGGATGATCCGAATGAGTTAGTAGAACGATTAAAAATATTACTCGCCTCACGAGATGCGGGTAACACTGGCTTAGACAATGAAATTGTCGCAATTATTGAAGAACTGTGGGAAGCAGGAATAATCAAGAATTTAAAATATAAAGAACGCTTGACAGGGAAATGGATCAGTATGAAAAAGTCATCAGAGCAGCAATGAACATTGACAAGTTTGGCCATCATGTTCATAAGCGTCTACGATTAGCAGAATATATTGATACCTTCAGCGATACATTAGTGAAGTCAGATACAGGACACTACGATTTAAAATCATCAAAATTGAAAGGTTTAACGTCTCCAGACGAAGACGACGAAGCAGTAAATAAAGCTTATTTAGATAAAACAGTTCATGAACTAAGAGACGAAATAAAAAAAGTATCTCTTGATGTTAAAAAATATCTCAATAACTTGGAAAAGGTGACTTCAAATCGTTTGGGTAATTTATATTATACTAAAACAGAGATAGATAATTTGATTAAACTAAAAAATAAAAATGAGTAAAAAAGACATCGTCAATGAACTTCACAAAGCAGCAAGAAGAAATTTCCCGCGGCGATGTACAATCATAAAAGGAATAGATGATTTATGGCAAGCTGACCTTATGGATTTCCAGAAATTTGCACATTCCAATAAAGGATTCAAATACATTTTGATAGTAATAGATACTTTATCAAAATATGTGTGGGTAAATCCTTTAAAATCAAAAGACAAACAATGTGTGACGCATGCGCTGCAAGAGATACTAACAAATTCATCACGAAAACCTAAATATTTACAAACTGACTTAGGCAAGGAATTTTATAATGATACTTTCAAAAAATTATTAGAAGAATATAATATAAATCATTATTCTACCTACTCTGTAAAAAAAGCTTCTATTGTAGAACGAGTAATACGTACTTTAAAACATAAAATTTACAAACTTTTTAGTTTGCACGGTCATTACCAATGGTTGGGGCAAAATTTAAATTCAGTTGTAGAAAACTATAATAATTCTACTCACCGTATAACTAAATTTAAACCTATTGAAGTCAACAAAGAAAACCAGATGGTTATAAAGTCTAACATTATTAAATCACAAAGACCTAAGATAGATCGCAAACCTAAGTTTCAACTTGGTGATCATGTTCGTATTAGTAAATATAAAGGAGATTTTTACAAGGGTTACACCCCTAACTGGTCCACCGAGATATTTGTAATAATTAAGGTAAATCATACGAATCCACCTACTTACCATTTAGAAGATAAACACAAACAGAGGATTTTAGGATCTTTCTACGAATATGAATTACAAAGAACTAAATTTCCTGATCTTTATCTCATCGAAAAAGTTATAAAAAGAAAAGGTAGAAAACTTTTTGTAAAATGGTTAGGTCTCAGCGATAAAGAGAATAGTTGGGTTGATAAAAATTCGCTAGTTTTGTAATATAAATGAAGCGATGTAATTAGATTGAACTCACTTTAAGAACATCAATGAAGAAAGGAAGTGGTATTATAAACGACTTAATAAATAACTTACCGTTTGAGTTACATATCCCTGGTTATCAGTTTTGTGGCCCCGGAACAAAACTTAAAAAACGGTTACTAAGAGGTGATCGAGGTATAAATAAATTAGATGAAGCTTGTATGTATCACGATATCGCCTATAATAACAGTGATTTGAGTGTTCGACATAAAGCTGATTTACAACTTTTGAATATGGCTAAGAAAAGATTGAAATCAAAGGATGCTGGGAAACGAGAAAAAGTAGCTTCATGGATTGTAAAAAATGCAATGAAAGCAAAACTTAAAGCTGGTGCTGGTGTTCGATCTTTTATGTCAATTGTAAAAAAAATACAAACACAAATAAAAAAATTAAAATCTAAAGACAATCGTACAGCTATAAAATACGCACATGCAGCCGCCAAAAAATTGTTTACAAATAAAAAAGGAATACGGTTGCCACGGTGTATTCCTATTCCAAAAAGTGGAGGTTTCTTACCTCTTATTCCAATCTTCGCTGGATTATCAGCTCTAGGTTCACTTGCTGGAGGTGCAGCAGGTATAGCAAAGGCTGTCAATGATTACAAGGCTGCTCAGAAAAATCTTCAAGAATCTGAACGGCATAACAAGATGATGGAAGCTGTAGCTTTAGGAAAAGGACTGTATATCAAGCCTCATAAAAAAGGAGCTGGTTTATATCTGAATCCTTCAAAAAACGAATGAAACGGCTACCCAGACGCCCTCTCACTAATTTAGATATATTAGAGCATGCTTCTGATATTCCACACTTTCGAGGAGTTTTCATGAGAGATGCACTACCTTTAAAACCACGAAAGATCGAGTGTGCTATAATAAATTTAGATAGTTCTGATAATCCCGGAACCCATTGGGTAGCCTACGTTAAGCATAATGACTACTGTGAATATTTTGATAGTTTTGGCAATCTTAAGCCACCGTTAGAATTGATAAATTATTTAAGGTACATGTCAAAGTCAAAGTCAAAGTCAAATAAGCTTTATTCAAATAAACTTAATTATTAAGTACTTTTGAATCGTCTATATTTTCCTACCACCCGTTCCAGACTTTTTTAGCTGACAAGAAGAACGGGCGCAAGAAACTTATCAGCTGTTACAGCCATAAGTAACGATATTTACAAACTTTAATATATCGTTACCAGAAAATTACAACAGGGTGACAGGATTATTGGCAACAACATAGACTTATTATATTACTTCAACAAAGTACTTATTAGCAAGTTATGTGTTACATCATTTCCACGCATTTAGATCTTTAAGATAATCATCTACTTTATAATGTCTATAAACTATAATTATGTACAGTATCAAAAGTTTGGAGCTGTAAACTGTGGTCATCTTTGTTTAAAATTTTTAAGAGACTATTGGAAATAACATTTAAATTGATAATGAAATTAAAAAACTTATCAGTACAAAAATGTCTTTCACTGTGTCAATAACTGGCAGAGGAGAATCTTTAATAACAAATTACTCGCCAACCTTGCAATTACGCGGAGAATATGAGTGTGGGCTCTTATATTTTTCAACTTTTAATTCTATCCCGAACATAGATGAAAGAAATAATAAATTTTATTACGGTAGTGATAAAGTTATCGAAATACCTGAAGGGTCCTATGAACTTCAAGATATTTGTGATTTTTTGAAAAGTAACATTAAAAATGCTGCGCTAAAATTAACTTGCAATAATAATACATTAAAAACTTGTATATACTGTTCCGAAAATGTGTACTTCGATAAAAATGATTCTCTTGGTAAAATTTTGGGCTTTGGTATGGATACAATAAAAGCTAATATAAGCACTGAGTCTCGGTATCCTGTCAGCATTTTATCAACAACTGTAGTGCGCATCGAATGTGATGTCATCAGCGGGTCATTTGTGAACGGGAAAGCAAGTCACATTATTTACGAATTTGTGCCTAACGTACCACCAGGTTATAGAATCATCGAAATACCTAAAAACTTAATTTATTTTCCCGTCAATCAGAGTTCAATCAACGCTATTAACATAAGGTTGTTAGACGCTGAAAATAAGCAGATCAACTTACGTGGTGAAGAAGTACAGCTGTATTTACACTTTAGAAAAAAATGATAAATTTTAATAAAACCCCATCCGCATCTACTGTTCAAGTCAGTTCTAAAAGATCCTCTCAGAAAAGAACACCGCTTCGTTTAAATAAGAAGCTAACCAAAAGCAATAAGGATTTTTTAAAACTACTGGGCTTGTTAAAATGAATATTTTAAATATTACTCAACCGGCATCGTACGATAACAGCATTGAAAGTTTCGAATATCATTCGTATAAACCATATGTAACGAGTTTTAACAAGAACGATGAAATACGAATACCTATTAATCAGCAAGATTTGTATGTGTTACCTGCACTCAGCAGTTTGTACATTGAGGGCGTAGTCAATGTGTATAAGTATAACAGTACTACTAAACAAAAAGAAAGAGTGACAAGTGTGCATTTTGTTAATAACCCAGCATTGTTTCTTTTTCAAGATATTCGTTATGAATTAAATGGTGTAGAAATAGATAAGGTAAAAAATGCAGGGATTTCTACAACTATAAAATCTTATCTTTCGTTGAATGAAAACGAATCGAAATGTGCAAAAGTTTGGGGCTGGTCACCTACAGGTACGACCAATGTCAACAATGGAGTATTCTCTGCATCAATACCTCTGAACAAAATATTAGGCTTTGCAGAAGATTATGAAAAAATTATAATTAACTGTAAACATGAGTTAGTACTATTGAGAAGCAATACAAATCTCAATGCTTTAAAACTAAATACCGATGAAGTTGTGGAGGATATAATAATAAATAAAATTGTCTGGCGAGTTCCGCACATTAAAGTATCAGACCGCGAAAGAATTAATTTATTAAAGCATTTAGAAAAAGATCGTCCCATTACAGTAGCATTTCGTAATTGGGACTTGTATGAGTATCCATTACTACCCAAAACACGTAAACACGCTTGGTCTATTAAAACCTCATCACAGGTTGAAAAACCACGATTTGTAGTTATTGCTTTTCAAACTAATCGTAAACATAATGCGAAAGAGTCTATGGCAGAGTTCGATCATTGCTTTATTCGTGATGTAAGAGTATTTTTAAATTCATCATATTACCCTTATGAAGGACTGAATATTAATTTTGCTGACAACAAGTTTTCGTTAATATACGAACAGTATGCAAGATTTCAGCAGTCTTATCATGGTCGTAGACCAGAGCCGTTGTTGAGTTTGAAAGAGTTCAAAGAAATTTCCCCCTTATTTGTTGTTGACTGTTCTCGCCAACACGAAACGCTAAAGGGATCAATTGACGTTCGTGTGGAAATAGAAGCAGATCAAGAGATACCTGATCAGACCGCCGCATATTGCCTTATACTGAACGACTGCATATTTGAATATAAGCCTCTAAGTAACATCGTTAAAAAACTATCATGAATAAAGATATTATAATAGTGGATGTGCAAGGTTTTAAAAATGATAAAAATGAATTCATATTAAAAGAATTAGTTATAGGCACATCTGAACACACTCAAATCTTTTTAATTAAACCTCCATATCCATTCTCTACACTGACTCTCGAAGAAAGGAAACATGTTTGGTGGATAGAAAGAAACAGAGGATACCGATGGAGTGAGGGATATATTGACTACAGAGAATTTAAAAGACTCATTAAACCTTACCTTAGAGAACGCAAAATCATAGTGAAAGGAGAAGAGAAAGTTAAATGGGTGCGTGAATTATGTGGTCATGAAAATGTTTTAGATATTAGTGTTAAGGGTATACCTAATCTAGAAACTCTAAGTAAACTTTACTGTAAAGATATGTTTGCATACAATTGTTTTAACCATATAAAATATTGTGCTTTGAAAAATGTAATTTGTATAAGAAAATGGATATTAGAAAATAAAATACCAATGTATGATTTTTTCAATAAATAAATAAGTGTACATTTAAAATCTTTTTTTCATTTACCTACCTAATTACGTTTTATATAGAAATAAAACGACATAATTCCTTTAAAGTTTAATTCATTAAAAGGTAATTTTATTACATTCTTATTTAATAAACCTTAATTACACAGTAAAAAATGTTTTTACATTTGTACAACTAAATCTAGCCTTCAAAAATTTTAAATGTAAGTAGGTATTATCTTTAAATGTATCTCTATAGGTTTATAAGTAACTAGAGATGTTACGCATAAAACCTACATGAGAACTTTAATTTACAAAAATAATTTGATTCAAAGCTTTAAAAACTATAGCTGTAACCACATATTTTTTTTGATATGTTGCTTATTAGACCTTCCGCCTGGTCCATAATCTGGTCCATGTCTTCCGACACCACATACTGCGCAGACAGTAGGGCATCCTCCGACGAGTCACCCAGCGCTTCTTGCTCTAGGTCTACTATCTCAATTTTAATTAGACGTCGTCCTTTCTTCGGCGGGCTCTTCACCACGAAGGACTGCTGCGTGTTGTGTGAGTGCTTGAGGAAGGACGATCTCTTCTTTCGCTTCCTCTTCTGCGTGTCATACGCCGCCTTCCGTATTTTGAGCACCAACGGCGTTTCTTCGTGTGGTGGCTCTACAACCCAAGGCGGGATCATCTGCGTCCATCCTTCTAGAGGGTCCTGCGCGTTTTGTAAGACCGGAGATGGTGAGCGCAGGTCTTCCACGAGAAGCTCGGTGTTCACTGACATGGCCTGAAACAAATAATATGAGTCATATATTTAAAAGCGAACAGATTCCTATATTTATTGTGTAAATACATTCAACTTATATTTAAAAAGCAACTTACCATCTTCGATGTTCTTATGAAAATAAATATACAATTGCAGTTAACACGAATATTTATACCTTTGATTTGTGATCGTGTGAGTTTGTATGTAAACCTATAGCTGACACAGCTCCTAAAATTGGACAAGTTAGAACTTGCTCCTGATGTCGATACCTTATTATGTTATGTAAGTGGAAACGTATTGCTGACAAAGCGGCAAACATGTGCCGCGATGCAATCAGAATTAGACAAGTTAGAACTTGTTTTTTGTCATTTATATTTTATAAATCCTCGCTGGCTATGAAGTAAAATGGTAAAAGGTAATTAGATTCAGAATAAAACAACAACTTACATACATACTATTTATTTAAAGTATTACTAACGTACCTATACTAAAATATATATTATAAAATTTGTATTCATTTATTTACTTATTACAAGGATACAGAACATATGTTTTAGACTGTAAAGTGATACAAAAATAAGCATAGATTTTGCTGAACACTGCTCTTTTAATTCTGAATTCACGATTTATAAACGAATCACACATATTGATAATTATACTTATAATATACTTAAATAACAGTATTAAAAAATTGACAATAAAGTGTTCACTAGGTACTCTATTATTTTTTCAACCAGTCCAAACAAAAAATCTCAGAAAAGGCTTGATTTATGTCCCCAGGACAATGTAGATATTTTATCTTTAAGTACAATGCGTTTATCGTCATTTGAAGATAGAGCAACTTTGTTAACGGCTTGCGTAAAAATCTCGTGTTTCAAAGACTTGAATAATACATTTTTCTTTTTAAGTGACTTATTAAGAAGTAGCACTTTATTATAATCTTTAAAATCCATTTTTTTTACTACAGATTTTTTTACCCCTTTTGCCTTTTTTATCTCTTTGTCTTGAGTTTTTACACAATATAACTTAGATCTCAAACCCACGAATTCAGTGATAAGTTGCCCTCCCATCTCGTCTTTAAATAATCCAGGGACCTTTTTGTTCCTCGGAACTATATTATACTGATTATTTTCCATGTAATTGCTTGTGTCAAAGTACTGTTGAAAATTGGATTTTATGTCTTCGTAAATGTCCGTTGCCTCGATAGAGTACAAAAAACTATCAGTATCGGTGTAACATAGTTTTAAATTGGAACCATAAAACGGTTTTGTAATAGAGTAGTGGAAATCATACATGTGATTTTTGGATATTTCGAGAACAGTGAATCCTATGTAAATAGGTTTATCTAAAATCACTGAATCAGGTTTCATTTGCACAGCTACAAAATTTTCTGCGAAAACCGTACAACTATGAAAATTTGGCCTTGAAATTAATTGCTCAGCTGTATAACATTTTTTCGTTTTATTTCTGGTGTCATTCCACTTATTGACTAAATATACGCTCAATCTTTTTTCAGTATCCTCTAAAGTTTTCCCAAAAATACTGTTATTTAATAATTTGAAAAAGTCCTGTTCAAATGTTGACTTAGCCTTTTGACGCAGTTCCGTATTCAAATCTATATATTGCTTAAGAAATGGGCTTTGTTTAAATTTAATTACTCTATGAATTTTTTTTAACAGTAAACCATGTTTGAGGCACGTTTTCAAATGCACGTAGTGAATTACGTAGTAAAATTTATCGTACAAATTTGGAATCAATTTAGGGTTTTTAGAACTGGGTGGTGTAAATTTTTGGGGACAAAAAGGTAAGTCATTGTGCAAGTCGTGTAGATGCTCTGGGTACTCTAAATCTACTTCTAAGATATAACCAAACTCTGAATCATTAGGTACATGAAGAATATTAAGTTCACTAATTTCCGTTTGGCTTATGAGTTCGAAATTTGAATAAGGCAAATAAGAACACATTGCATAACCATATAAGTTATTACAATCAATGTATAGTAAATAATTATCGGGCACAGACGGATCGTAATTTGATATGTACTTGTTATTTGCCTTAGCGTATCTAGTAGAGCACAAACACACACCACCACGGATTCCTTTTTGAATCATACGTAAAATTTCTAGATTTTCTATAAGTTCCAATTTTACTTTAGTTTTAAGTAACATTGCGTCAAAACTTAGGCCAGGTGCCGTCATGTAAAATGCAGGATCTAATCTGTAATTAATTTTACAAGTTTGACGAAAATTTTCAAAAACATCGGCAAGTAAAATGACATCCGTTTTAAGATATAAATCAGTATATTCGCCTAGATTTTTCAAATTGAACGTTGTCCAAACACATTGAGCATGACAATAATCTGACTCTGAAACAGTTTCACCGGTTAAACTACTGTAAAAACATTTTCGTGGTGGTAACCTGTCTTCATCAAAGCAATTCCAATTTGTCATATACTCATATGGATACACACCTTTACGTCTAAGTAAATCAAAATGTTCCATTTTAGGGAAAAAGTGATGTAAGTGAAAAAAATCATTTTTATTTAAATTTCCTGCAAGCTTTTCTAAACTAGTGCCTAAAAATTTAAATGAATCTACAAATCTAACTGGTATGTATTCCTCACGTCCTACACTAAAAAACTTTGTAAATGATATGTAGTTTTCTTTAGTTTTTGCTATAACTTTAATGTTACCCGGTGTCGCTCCCAACTGCCGAATAAATAAATGACTATCGTACCCGGATAAATTATGAAAAAATACTGGAATGAATTTTGGTACACAATATTGCAAGTTGCAGTAAGCATGAGATGCACCACGATACTTTCCTGTCAAATGACAATGATCTCTAACTTTATCGTCGAACAATAACTGATCACAAAGGAAGCAATATTTTGAATCATCAAAGCTCTTTTGCTCATCAGATGTTAGTGAAGTCATTGGAATTGATTGTTTTAAAACTTTGTGTATATTAGTTACATCTTCGCCAAGATATTCAAGAAACTTTTCAACACAATCCTGACCACGATATGACATGTATTTATTTTGAGAGCTATCATACGAACAAACAACGTAATATGCAAATGCGGCAGGCAAATGTTTTTGCAAAATGGATGTATTATTCGAGAGCAATCCATCACTACTTGATTCAGGCACTAATAAGGATTCGAAATCCGCATATATAACAAATGGCATATCTTGCATTCTATCGAAATGTTTGAATTGAATAACAGTGCCTGGATCAGGCAATACCGTCCGGACACCGCTACAAATATGAGTATTCAAATTTTGTTCGCTATTAAAAAATATCATACAATCGTCACAAAAGAAAATTTTTCCGTGATGTTTTGTTAACTGAGGTCTCAGTAATCTGCTCAAATTTTTTATTAAACAATAATGTTTAAATTCACCTTTTTCTAATAGTAATAAGTTGACATGATGTTTCTTTTTGCTCTGCGTTTTATAGAGAGGTCCAACAATGTTAGACTTGTTTGCGAGACCGTACACATTAACGCTGATTTGGTGATTATTTTTCTCGAAAATCTTAATATCTGAAAACCCAACTGGATACGTCATATTTTGAATATTCAGAACATTCTCAAAGTGAGGATATGAAGATGTTCGGTGTGCATTGTTCTTAGCTGGAAACAATGCGGCTACTATGCACCATAAAAAGCAGAAGGAGTCATTATTTTGTATGTTAATGCAAGCATGCTTTAGTTTTAAATTTCGCGGCAACTCAATAAACCGGGCGGCTCTCAATGGATTATACTTGTTGATATTAACTTCTAAGTATAAATTTCTTACAAAAGACCAACCGCTATCTTTTTCCTCAAATTCGTCAATACTTGTTACAATGGAGCTAACAACTTTTGAAAACAGATCATTAAAATCATAATTATGATGCAACACAACATTTTGACCAAAAGCAAATGATTTGATTTCACTAGCGCTAGTTTTCGGTAACTTAAACTCGGCGAAAAATTCAAAATTCACCTTAATAGAACTATAGGTTGCCTGTCTTGCAGATAACAAGTTATGCACGCGAGAGCGAAGCTGAGACAGGAACTCAGCCGGCGGACACACGCTGACGTCATCCGTGTCGTCACCGCTATCAGCCATCGTCGGCACTCGAACCCTGTACGATGCGATTCGACTTCGAAATGCACTGCTTATTTTTTCAATTCCGTCACTTATTTCGATGGAACTATTATTTTTATGGATATTACTTCTCAAATGGGCTGAGAATGCTTTACTTTTAACGGATAAGTCACAAACTGTGCAATACACTGTTTTGCTTGCCATATCGTTAAGTAGGTAGTAGGAAGAATATAATAAAAGCGAATTATTATCCTAAGCTGCCAAAATCAGTGATATTTTATCGAATGGACTGGTTGAATAGGTATAATAATTCCTACTTATGTACTTATGTATTTTATTTTTTAATATTATATGTATAAACCAAATATTATTTATTTTTAGGGAATAGAGTTTAACTCATAATAAGTAAATGTTTTTTTTAAAGTTTATCTATTTATTTTATTTATTTATTTAGTACTAGTACTACTAAGTTAAGTTTTTTAAGTATCTTAAATAATATATTATAAAATTAAAATACAAAAAAAATATCCTAAAAATATAGAAGTTAATAAAAAAAAAATATCTCCTATAACTAAGTTATTACTTTTTCTTAAAGCTAAAAAATTTTCCTTCCTCGGTGAAGTTTTTTTTGCAGAGCTTGAGCGCCTCCTTAAGTGGAATCAACTCTGGAGCATCGGAATCTGCTCGATATTTCAGGGAGATTACCGCCTGTTCCCAGCGATCTTTGGGCTCCACCTTCAATATGTCTTTGGTGTTGTACACCTTTACTTCAATGTAAGTATCACCGTCTCTCTGGGCGGTGCGGCGCAGGACCCCGTCGGCGACACGCCGCGACAAGCACGACTGCAAGGGCTGGCTCTCGCTGCCTCGTCGTCGAGCCACCGCCTCTTCCTCACTGTCTGAGTCAATTTGCCACCCAGTTGACTTTGTTGCAGCCGGTGCAGATGACTTTTTTGATGTTGGCGCCTTCCTTTTTACCGCTTTTGCAGGTATCGGCTCTTTCTTGGAACTAAAAAAAAAAACTGGATATAAATAAACGACCAAAGATACGCACACATCACATATCATATCATAACTCTTAAAATATAGTGTACGTCAAGATTACATGTTGAATAAACTTAGCCATAAAATAGTAAGTATGTAAAATGTAAAGGAAAAAATATAAGTACCTAAGTAATTGTTGTAAATGTAACTATAAAAGTGATATTTTAATAATAACAATCTAAGACTTAAATTTTAAAGTGTAAGTAAGTTTAATTAATACATACGTTACTTTGGAAGTCGTTTCCCCATCGGTGTCCGATTCGACGAAATCTTCCACGACCTGTTTTCTGGCGCCTTTGCTGCGCTTATTGTTGTAGTATTCGGAGTCCGACCTGCAAGTTATTATTACTAACATTAGATAATTAATAATTTACAGAATTTAAGATAAAATTTACTCCCGAATGAATTTAGATTTGATAAAAAAATATTTCCTTTTTATTTGTTACGTTTGAAACTCAAATTGAACAGAGGGCCGAGTGTAAGTTTGCAAATATGCAAACGTTACCATCGCGTTTGATATCATTGTGGTAAAGTAATAAGATCGAGATTTAAAACTTTTCACACAAACACGATAGTAACTTAAGCACGTTTACAAATTTACCTTATCGGATTAGTATTCATCACTAGAAAATCATTTAGTAAAATAACAACTTACGAACATTATGGCAATAGCACGGATCCTCGTTTTGCTCGTGTGAGTTGTACAGTGAGCTTGCGGTGATGGCAGAGCAGCTGGCTGATGGTCAGCGTGTGGGCGGGCGGGGCGCTGGCGCTGGGCAGGGGCTGGCAGAGTGCTCACGCAGAGAGAGGATGGAGCAGTCGGATGGATGACTGGCAAACCGCTGGTGACGTTGAGGCAGAGTGTCTTTGCTAATAGTGACGGAGCAGCACCACAATTTGTGACACTTATTGATCGGAAATCGTTTTAAATAGGTTGTTTTTGCTGAATCTTCAATAATTTCTTAATCAGGAGTGAAAAACATTTTATTATATTCGTGTGTTTATTATTTGAAAAATCTTCAGTTTAATGGAAAATTATATTGTAAGTAAAAAAAATGCGAAACTTTTTGTTGTTTTTTAATATTAAATATTTTATTTGACAGAGCACCACAAAAATTTATAAAATAAACTGGACCTGAAACTGAAACAGGTTCTTGTCACTCCTCATGTGATAATGATATACTTAAGTTAAACTTCAAACTAAATTTGTTCAGGATTATTTAGTTCCAAACTTTCTATTAAAATATAATGTATTAAATATAAATACGTGACGGTTTACAACCACTGGAAATCGTTATTACATATTTTACCAAAGTTAATTGTAATTATTAAGTATTTGCAAAATAAACATTTTATATTACGGAACGGAAGTAGTATCAGTTTAATGTCGCAAACTTGATATTCAAATAAGCCGACAATATGTAGTTAAGGCTATGTACATAATGGTTAAAATGGTAATGTCTTACTCTATTGATTTATTTTCACATTTGTGTATTTGAGGTATTTGAATAGTTTAAATGATTATTTTGTAATGATATCTAAATAAAGTTAAATTAAAAAAGTATGAATTTCTCGTAGTTCTTGAAGTAATGAAGTTTTGAATGATTAGGTAGGCATTTAAAAACTAAGAAGCTACTAAAACAACGTGAGCCATCCTTAAATAACTACCTATCTAAAAACAATGACTACTTAAAAAATGCAAAATTTTATCTTCATCACGAAATATCCACACAAACTCGAACCCACAGCATGCATTTAAGTCAGAGATAATAACCATGCGACTTATCGCAATCATCAAATAAAATCAAACACCAGAAGAATGTTTAATTTTATGAAACTATATAATAATATCCGTAAGCGCACTAATATTACAATAGGTTTGTAATTCAAAACAAAGCTGCATTGTGTACACACGGCTTTATCAGAGCTAAGGTCTAAATCTGCATCGTTGGTTATAATCGACTGGCTTAGCGGTGGTAGTAAATTAAACTTCAACGGGTTCGATTCCCTCAGATATAATATTACAATAATGGTTCAGAAAAGTTGAGATGTTTTATGAAACTATGTTTTATATATTTTATAATTATCATTAAGTTCGCTGCGCTTTTGTCATCGTTTGTTTTAGCTTATTGATATCAGAAAGCAAGTTTAAGTAAAAATATTTATTTCAGTAATTAGCACAGTTTACTAAGCTTTATGTACCTTAATGACAAAAACTTATGTTTTTCAAAAGTATTATGTAAAAAAAAAATGGATCAACGGATTAATTTATTGACTTTGTTTAACTTATTCTGATGTTTTGCATAAATATTTCATACTTATAACAAAAAGGTCATTGGGCATTTTGTTCGAACATTTGACCTACAGCGTACACAAACTAAATCGGGCTAGGTATGTAGATAAATGTGTCTGCTACTCAGTGGTATGGGTCACATTCTTGAAGGACACGTTTAATTTTTTATCATTATGTCACAGCACTTTAATTAAAAATAAAATAAATAAAGATAATAAAACGTTTATTATGCTTGTACCACACATTTTCACAATGCTTAAAGTAAAAACTTCTGTTTTATTAACAAAAGTTTAATAACATTAAACATACAATAAAACACTTAATGTAAAATAACTTTTTTTCTGCCGGTCGGTACATAAAAAAAATAATACATATTTTGAAAAGTGGGATTGAAACTTCAATTTGAAACTGGTTTGGTCTCTGTACGCAAACATTCATCAAGTGGGTCAAATATGCCCAATAACCTTTGTTATTTCGGTTTACAAGAGATCTAAAAGTCAATTTGTGCCCAAAAGAAAAAAATACACTTTTAACGAAACTGATTATTTTATTTATTATTAACTGGGCTTTTTGACGATATTCAGAGAATATGTGTTTATGAAATCAATGATTGTATTTCATGAAAAATTAAATCAAAAACCTTAAAAGATAATAAATATAAAAATAACGAGACAAACCGTGTGCTCTAACTAGTTTATGTTGCGAATTTATTCTCACGGTGGTAATGTGGCTTACCTATTTGCTTACCTTACAAAAGTCAATACCACTGCATAGATAAACGTGATAAGTGAATTATAATATTCAATTTAAACCATTCCTTAACTCAATGCATTATGTGCGATTTTTTTCAATCACACAGTTTGAACCATGACGCAATGCACTTGCATTCGAGTCATAGTCTTGTCGTCCGCGTAAGTGAACAGTGCAGTGCAGGTTATGAGAAAACCCGAAAACTGGATAGATGGGCGGTCACCCATCTCTCGATGGCAGCATAAAGTGGTAATCTTTTCGTTGTTTTAGGTGTCGCCAACCTAATTTGGTCACCGGCACCAGTTACCTGTTGAGTTCTTTGGAGGTATATTTGCCTTATCTTTTGAATTATCATATCTGGGTGCCAACAACCACTAGGTGAACGGCACGAGCAATCAGCCGAAGAATGATAATTTCCTCAGCTTTGGCATTGACTATTATCCGATGTTCTTAATCGTATCGTATCGTGATGGAAATTCATTTCTGAGGTGCCACCAGCCAATGGGCGATGGGCATGAGCAATCGGCCGAAGAATGATATTTTCCTAAGCGTTATGATCGAAATTCGTCTTCAGGTGCCATCGACCAAATTTGGCCACTGACACGAACAATCAGTCTAAAACAAAACGATAAGTTCCATAATGTCAGCCGCCGAGTGTGATCCATTATCGGTTTAAGCATCGTGCATAAATCAGTGTTACTATATTATAATGAGTGCAATACAAATGATTTGGTGTGCAGTGAGCTTAGCAGCATGTAAGTTTTACATAAAGTATATTTTATATTTATTCATCGCGAGTAGGTAGGAACTAGGGAGTTTAACCATATTTTCATACATTTAACTGGTCTTCCTGAAACAGTTTTTACTACAGCGATCGAGGTGATTATTGGGCTGTTTGGAACACTTCACGACAGGGATCGAACGGACGTGAGAGACCTGGAGTGAATGTGTTCCAGAACGCCCAATAATCACCTACTCACAGTCAAGACAATATAAGCTCAAACTGACAATGGGTCCAAAGACTGAGCGCCATCTGTAATTCACTTTGCCTTCGCCTCCCCATGACGTTTTGCTCCTTGGACATTATGCGCTTTGGACGTTTTGCTCTTTTGACAGTCTGCTCTTTTGACATTTTGCGATGACTTGACTTTCTGCGCCTTAACGTTTTTAAAGTATATCTAAAAATGAAAAGGGGTGTTCAGACCACGTTAATGAACAACTTTTACTATGTGGCCAACCACGAAATCGCGAAAAAAAAACAGCAGTTCCATACATTATAGTTGAGTCGTTGTTGTATACTTTTCTAAAAGTTGTTCATTAACGTGGTCTGAACACTCCTTTTCATTTTTTTAGATATACTTTAAAAATTTAAAAATAACGGTGTATAGTTACCAAGTACATAGCTGACTTGCATAATCTTAGATCACAGATCATATTGAAGTCAAAATAACCATACTCATGTCATATCCCTCAATCAGTATATTTATACACAGTTTTCTGGCCGTTCTGGGTCATCTCTATCATGAGTTCTGTTAGGTCATCACTCAGTTTCACGTGCATCATCGGCTGGGCGAATTCTGTAATACAAGGAACATTATACTTACAGGGAGAAGAAATGGAACTCTAATATACAAAAAAATGTGCCACTCTTTTATTCTAGTAGCGCCATGACGGTTGGTCAACGAACTAATTTTTAGTTTCGAAACAAAAAAGCAAAAATGTGATTTTTGCTAGGATCGAACTCGTGACGGCAGCGTCTTGTATATGTATGTTGGTTGTGTACAAGAAGCTTATATCCACAATGGAGGTTGCACGCCTAGTAAGTAAGTGAAGATTGAAAAAGACTCTTTAGTGACGTTACGGCGTATTGCTATCTCTTTCTTTTCGTTTTACAATACGTTTTCGTTTCTCACGAACAAACGAACGACGAACAACGAACACGTATTGTAACACTAAAGAAAGAGGTTGCAATAAGCCGTAAGGACCTTTTTTCAATCTTCACTATGACATATGGCCGTGCAATCTCCATTTGAGGGAGGTATAAGCTTCTTGGTTGTGTAGACTGTAGATATCCGCACGCTACTGAGACATTACCTACTTCAAGTGTCGAATTTACTAATTATATTGGTCTTCTTACTGTCTTTTTAATTCGTCGTTGGTCAACGCACACAAAAGCAATAACCCTTTCTTTGCAGTCGGGTAAAAAACAAGGAACTAATCACCCCTTATTGAGTTCACTAGGCTTGCTGTAATAGTTAAGAACATGTAAATACCTACTTATATAATGTTTTTTTGAAGAAAAATTTGAGGCGGAATACTATTACCAGCTACAAGTTACCGCCCCTATATAGCTCAAGTGGCGTCTCAGTAAATAATGTATCGAAAATTCACATATACAGATTGAAGCGTTTAGTTTATTTACAAACAATAACCTCAGTTCACTGTAGTAGTAGTTAGCAAAAGTGCCTAAAGGGGCCACTTTTTGCTCTTTTGCAGGGGCCGTAATCTTAGTACTGTCAACCTGGAAGCTTATTATTGTGGAAGTTGCGTAATTCTATCTCTAGGGGGCTCTTTACTTATAAAATAGTTCATTTAGTAATTGAATAGATGGCGCCACATCAACGTTGAGACGGTGAGATATTAGTATGGCTATGGTGCGAATCAATATAATGATAAAATTCGACATTAGAAATAATGACAAGTTAGCGTAATGGATACCAAATCACTGTATACTTGACACTACTACTGTGGAGATCTGAGTTCAATCCTATATGAGTGCAAAATGTTTTTGTGTTTTTTGTTTTGAATTATCCTTTTTTCATTCATATTTTGCTATTAATAAAGAATAAATAAGTCACCCATAAGTATAATAAAATAAAATTTTCTTATACGAAAAATACGAACATAAAGTTTCATACTTCAATCGACAGATGGCGCTAATGAGATACTTCCATAAAAATGTTCGAAGATTGGTCTCTATTTCCTATTATAAAAAAGTACTTTGTGCTCTTTTGCTAACTACTACTATACCTTGTTCGCCGAATGAAGCTAGTACGGAAAGGATGCGCTTGCACACGATTGGACGCAGAGGCTAAGACCGTGTTCACAATGCGAGTCACAATTAGTCTGTCGTTGCTCTCGGTACCATTCAGACGTCTACCGCGTACCTTGTTCGTTGCAATCATTTTGTTTATGATATATTTTTGTGTTATACTTAAACCTAATATTTTTTATTATAATTTTAATTAATGTCGTTACTTAATTATATTATTTTTACATCAAAGTAATGTTTAATTGAAAAAATCCCAATCTATTAACCACAGAACAAGAAAAAAGATCATCAAACCAAATACCAACTAATTACCAAAGTACTTTCAATAAAACCGCGCTAGTATCCGTTAAAAAGTCTTTTATTTCATGTCTAGTGAGCGCGTAAGCTTGAGAAGTGAATAAGAAAAAAGATATTGACCCTGTATCAGCAGTATGAACACGCCTTACGATTTTATACCTGTCGCGGGCGCTCGTGGGCGGCGCTTGGTCATTTCTTGTCCTTATCGTATGTATGCAAATGTGAGAAAGAGATAGCGATTTGCTAGCTTGATTCAGCGAACAGGGTATACAACAAACTATATTTTACAGAGGTTTATTGTTTTTTTTGTAAATAATCTAAAGAACCTTAGCCTCATTTTACATGTGAATTTTTGATACATTATGTACACTTAGCGAGCAATAAATTAAATTAAGATGAGAGCGCCACTTATTATTATTCATTTATTCAATAAACTTTAAATATATATTTTTTTAATCCGCACCACGAAAACCTCACAGGTCTTATCTGGGTGACGGCGAGTAGCTGATTTTACATATTTTGTTTGTTAGGTAAATAATACTGTTTAAGCTTAAGCCGAAATGCTTTGATATTTTCTTTGTACATAATCTGTAGTTCACAGGGCAACTTATTTAGATAGAAAGGTATTAAATATCTGGAAATTCTTTTCCCATACAAGTTGTTGTGTTTAGGTAGGTAGGTGGTACTTATTTAGGTAAGGCACTGCTCTCAAAAATACTTAGGTCTATTTTTTTAATCAGGATTGTAAGATTCAATTAGGATTTGGTATTCAATTTTTTCATATATGCTCATCTCTTCATTATTATATTAGGTTTTTTTTTTTAATAATATGAGGATGGTAGTCGCCTTAAGACAAGAGCGAAATGCTTTCGTATCGTCCAGCCGTTTGTTCTGAGGCCCCGTCCTCTCAATCAGAGAGACGAAAATCGACACCAATTTTCGATTCGAAAGTTCTCACCATCGATCCCGCTGGACAGCACGGGCACCTCAAACTTGACATCCGTGTCCACCAGCTGGTTGACGTCTGCGAAGGCCACCTCGGGCGCGGCGGGGGCGGGTGCCCCGGGGGCCAGGGGCTCCGTCCTCTCAATCAGAGAGACGAGAATCGACACCAATTTTCGATTCGAAAGTTCTCACCATCGATCCCGCTGGACAGCACGGGCACCTCGAACTTGACATCCGTGTCCACCAGCGGTTGACGTCTGCGAAGGCCACCTCGGGCGCGGCGAGGGCGGGGGCGGGGGCCGCGGGGGTCAGGGACTCCGTCCTCTCAATCAGAGGGACGAGAATCGACACCAATATCAGATTCGAAAATTCTCACCATCAATCCCACAGGACAGCACGGGCACCTCAACTTGACATCAGTGGGGTCCACCAGTTGGTTAACGTCTGCGAAGGCCACCTCGGGCGCTGCGGGGGCCAGGGACTCCGTCCTCTCAATCAGGGGGACGAGAATCGACACCAATATCAGATTCGAAAGTTCTCACCATCGATCCCGCTGGACAGCACGGGCACCTCAAACTTGACATCCGTGTCCACCAGCTGGTTGACGTCTGCGAAGGCCACCTCGGGCGCCGCGGGGGCGGGGGCGGGGGCCGCGGGGGTCAGGGACTCCGTCCTCTCAATCAGAGGGACGAGAATCTTCTGTTTCTTTACAGGCCACACTGGAAATATTAGGTTTGAACAATTAAAATTGCTGATTCTGATCTGAAGTAGTCATTTTGAATCAGCGTTTTCAATCGAGGCGCTTATGGCGGAACCTGACAGACTGATTGTCCTCAACGTATTTTAATCAGTAAAATTGTCTATCGTTTTCCGCTGAAACTTAACTAGAGAATGTATGGCTCAGGGATTGAAATACCGTTAAAAAAATAACGATAAAAAATAACGTTAAAAATACCGTTAAAACATTTTATCGATAAATTTACCGGTAAAAATAACGTTAAGAATATTTTACCGGTAAAATTAGCGTTAAATATAGCGTTAAACTTTACCGGTACAATAGTACTGGTAAAATTACCGATAACAAATAACGTTATTAATTGGAATAACGTTAATTTTAAAGTTTAACGGTAAAAACTAAAAAGTAAGAAATAACGTTAAAATTAACGTTATTTACTGAGTTAATTTCAATGTGACGTTAATTTTAAACTGTTTAGATTTTTGCATTCACAATGCTATTTTTAAGATGATTAATAAATGAAAAATATTAGAAAAAATCGACTCACCCGTAGCAACTCAGACGGGATTCGAACCCGCACCCTTAGAGCGTTTTCACATTATCCGATACGATATCGGTATCGGACAACGATACGATAAAGGAGGAAGTAAAATGTATGAAATTTGTGGCTCCGAAATCCGATATCGTGCCGGACAATGTGAAAGACAGATACATATTTCATACATTTTACTTACCTCCGATATCGTATCGTTGTCCGATACCGATATCGTATCGGATAATGTGAAAACGCTCTTAGGATTCCGGCCCAATGTACTACCAATTATGCTACCGAGCCGCTTAATGGGATTGGCGAAATTTTCTAATACTTTTCTTACGTTTATGCTGTAGACCAGCGCCATCTCACCAATGTGAAGAGAATCAACTTCGACATTCGAAAGCAGCCCCTTTGCAGATGTTGCTTTCGAATGTCGAAGTTGATTTTCTTTTTCGAATATTCGAAGAAAATTTCGCCAATCCCATTAAGCGGCTCGGTAGCATAATTGGTAGTGCATTGGGCCGGAATCCTACGGGTGCGGGTTCGAATCCCGGCTGAGTTGCTACGACGGGTGAGTCGATTTTTTCTAATATTTTTCATTTATTAATCATCTTCAATGTAACGTTATCTAAATGAACGTTATTTATTGACATAACGTTAACCCATCTGCGCCGGCCGTATACCCGCCTAAAAAATATTAGCACCAGAGAAGATAAGAGAACAATAGAAGAAAACGTAAACAAAGTGCTGGCCTCATGCGGCCGGCTCGGCGTTGACGGAATGGCTTAAATTATTTTAGCTGGCCTCATGCGGCCGGGTTGGCGTCAAGGAATGTTAAAATTAACGTAAAAAAAGAAAGAAATAACGTTACATTTAAAAATAACGTTATCATTCCCTGGTATGGCTACTCTAGTGAAGTTTAAAAAGCAAGTGAAGTAAGTTAGAAGCGCTCATGGCGGAGCTTGAGACTGATCGTACTCGATCATGTTTGTTAAGCAACGTTCGGTCCGGCCAGGTGTCAGATGGGTTACCATTAAGTGGCATTACAATACAACTGAACGCTTCCGTGCTTTGGAGGGCACGTTAAAACGTCTAAACGATAAACTCTAACACCAGAGGTAGCCATTTATCCTCATACGATAAGAGAAGACAGGTTTTTGCTTTTGCGTAAGTCTTGTTTCCAACCAATGGTAGTGTTTTATTTCTTGGGTAACTGTAACTTAGAAGTATCTGTTTTTTTTTGTAAAACTTCATTTAAACTCCTAAGAACAGTGTCTAAAAAGCTTCATACCAGTCTCAGATCCACTTCGTTTGGCTGCAAAACTTTTCTCCTTTAGTTTACTTGGTTTTTTGTCTTTATCACTGAATTTAAGGCTCAAAACTCTCGCAACCTCCAGCCGTAAGGTTTCCTTCACATCATCAGAAAGGTCGACCCCACTGTCATACTGTTTAGAGTATTTAGTGATCGGCTCATCATCACTGGTGTCATCATCATCACTTGATAGCGTGCAGTCCGGCTGTATGTGTTCGGACTTGAAGAATACCTGCCACTTCTTTATCATGTCATCAGCTATTTTCTGGGGAAGAGTTATTTTCAAAACATGAAGATGAAGACTTTTAATCTCTAATAAAAAAAATGGGAATTAATTAATTGGGTGACTGGAAATAATTAAAGGCCACTGTTAATGGGATACTTAATTACTAAACCTGACAGCGGTTTATTTTTTTGGGCAACCAAACAACTAAGCGGGCGACTAACTGTGGATAACAGAAAATACGTAAAACGGGCGACTACATGTGGGAGACAAATAATTTAAGTTAGCAGTAAAAATTCTAAATGAGTGACAAAAATACTGAGTGGGCAAATATTATACTAAGTAGGAACTATACTAACTGATTTAAGCTGCCCGACATGGCACCTTTTTTAAATAAAATCAATGCCAAATTTTAAATATTTTGTGACCCCCTAAGGTTGTCGCCCAAATAGTAATTTGGTCGCCCGTTCTGAATAACTGGTTACTCAATTTTTATTTTAAAGTCACCCATTTTCAATATCTGTAGTCAATCTTAGTCCGTCGCCCACTTAGTATATCAGTGCGCTATGTTCAGTATTTTTGATACCTAAAGAGAAGAGGAGAGGAGGGCACACATCACAATCAAAATACTTAGATATGATTTAAATTATAACAATTTAACTGTAAAGTCTGAATAAAGGCTATAAATCCATACTAATACTATAAAATGAGAAAGTAACTCTAGTCCATTACGTTTTCACACCAAGACCGCTGGACCGATTTTATAAAAATTTGGTGCGGACATAGATGGGACCTTGGGGAAGGACGTATGCTACTTTTTATCCAACTGCTGGACACGGGTCTCCGCCCGTACGATATAACCTATAGTTCACGCGGGCGGGTGGAAAGCTAGTATAAAATAAATATAGTTGTGCTTACAAATTTCAAAGGCCTGGGTATCCTGAGCATGTAGTGTTGAGGATGGGTCTCCAGCATCTCACACTTTGGGCAGAGATCGTAGTCGATGCAGGTGACGCACTTGTAGCGGAAACCGAGGATTGCATTGTTACAACTGTTGCACACTATGTCTTGGTGTTGAACAGGTTCATCATTGGTATCTGAAAAAAGGTTTTTTTTTACTATTCACAACATTTCCATTTGAGCTAGACAGAATAGAAGATCTATTGTTTGCTAAAGTCTGTTTACAACTTATTTGGTAAGCAATCTCCACCCAACTCTTTAATCAATTTTAAATACAACAAATTATTTCCCACACAGGGGCCGTACCGGCTAACGAATCGATTATCGAAAAGTCTGCTGGGTTTCAAATTAAAACAGATAAATCGAGCCCCAATTGGGCTAAAATGGCAAACCCCAATTCATGATGTCACACGGACATCGATATCTTCCAAATTACGTCAACAGAAAGTACAAGACGAAATTCCTTACTTTGTTTTTTCTGTTTTAAGTTGAAACTCGATAGACTTTTCGATAATCGATTCGTTAGCCGGTACGGCCCCAGATTACGAAAAAATAATACTAATGATCAGAGTCTAGGCAGAGTTGACTCAGAGGTAATGGATAAATACACAAGGTAGCATCAAGGGTACATAGGACAATTTTTACTTAAGGCAGGGAGCCTTAAGTAAAAATTGTCCTATGTATATTTACTTATGTAATGATCCCCCCCCCCTATTTAAATACTGATACAAATGATAACTACTATCTTGATTTCCTAATGATACCTGGTGATTGTATTTTATTGGATTCTAGTTTTTACTGTTTTACTATATGGATTGGTGATATTCTAACCCTAGCATAGTTAACCTAACGCATACCTAACTACAAATCCCATTCATGTTGATTAGCCGCTAAACGGCTTCTGAACTAACTATCCCTACTTGTGATTCCATTAAATGTTTTATCTATGTTTTGCCTAGTTTATTTTCCCTAACCCTATTTTATTGCATGATAGAATAATCTAATATTAATGCTTTTGTAAGTGTGAAATGGGCGCATGATGTCTAGTGATATTTCCCAGGTTGTAATCCATAATTACCCTAAGTTCTCGAATATTGCTGGGTGGATATAAATATTAACTTTACATGACTAACTTTAATTATTTATGCTTCGATAGATAATGAACTAAGAACCTATTACTAAAAGAAGGAAATTACTTTGCCTGTTTTTCCTACAGAATAGAAATTAAGATATTAATTGCTCATTCCAAATTGACCCACTTCATACTAATCTGTTACTTTGTTTAATGCTTAGAAATAACTATGTTTATCAAATAAGATACCGGTCTATTTTATTACGGAGGACCCTAATCCATTAGATTTCTACCTTATGATGTCATGGTCATGCTATATCAACTTTATTGATCAATTTATTACTAATTAGTTATAACTTCAACAATGAATTACTAGTGTCCGCCTGCTGTGTTAATGAAAAATTGAGAATTTACCTATTTTACTACTACACTATCAGTTATAAAGAATCTATTATCTATGTCAACAATGTTTTAATTCATATCTTTGAATGTACTACCAAATTTTTAATAATCATAGCCGGCCCGACTGCGGCTTTTAGAAAATCTCTAGAATTTGTTAATTTTCTAACTTTAAAAGGAATAATATTATATAAATATCTTGGAAAGTATCTTAGGGTTGCCTCTCACCTAGTTTTCTATGTTAATGCCAGAACTAATACTGAAATTATATTATGAAAATCTGAATGTTTTGCTTTTATGATTTATTTCTTATTTCTATTCGTCTAATTTGATGTATAGATGTCCTAGCTCTGAACAAAGGATATGGAACCAACGCTTTGACTACAAGATGAGTTTAGTAAGTATGTTTTGTAACATTAAGTATGTGCTTAAACAAATGGGCTTCGCTCATCGCTATTGGGTTGCATAGTTGGTCGTTGCCTATCTTCAGTTTAATGTGTTTATACCCAAAGAAGAATGTAATCAGACGGTTTCCTAGTTAATGATATTGATTCCTCATCTTACAACAAAAGTATTCGCTTTTATTACTAGGTCTCAATTATTCCTGTTATTACAACTATTACTTATTAAAATTACTACTAAATGGATATTATTACTCTTTTGATATAACCAGGGAAATAGAATTTAAGTTTGTAATTTTCCTAAATAAGCTTACTTTAATCTCATACTAATTCTTAATATTTGTTACTATACCATGGAGATTCTAATAGTCCTCTAGCGATTAGAAATGGAGATACTATAGGAAAGAGATAAGCGTTTCCTCCTACATTCCGCTGAATGAAGCAAGTACGAACAATGTTGATAGAAATTGGTCAAAGTGAATTCATGAGTTAATTGGAGTATTGTTATAAATTAGTAGGGTATAAGAGGGTATATCGAGCCATAATAGACAATAGGGTAAAAAGAGGTAACTCAAGCTATAAAGAAAGTTAAGTTTGGGTAATTCTACTCCGCTACCAAATATTAGTTTATTTGTCATATACAACGTTATTCTAAGTAATGTAAATTATCCAATGTCGACTTAGTTTATCAAGATAAGAGAGGTAATTTGAAGCAAGTTAAAGAGTTATAGTCGCCTAAAATCAAGGTATGGATAAACCCGTCTTCGTCACTGATTTAGAATTTATTTGCTATCTTTAGTGTTACTCAAAATATACAATGTGGCTTTCCTGGCTAGATAAAGAGCCCCTCCTCCGCTCAATATGGTAAGCCTCGTCATCCGAACTGGGCAACTTTCCCCCAGGAATCCAGCCAATTACAATCATTCTTTAAATTAAGTACTATAAAGTATATGATCAATAGTCTATGTTTGTCTGTAGTCTTTCCAACAACAAGAGGACAAGCAAAATGCTCCAAGCGATTTCCCAGTTTTTCACAACTGAAATATTCTTATTTCAGTGTGATGGCTGAATTCAAAATTAAAAGTAAATTTTTTTTTCTTTTTTTTCTAAATTATGATTTATCTTATATCAACATAAATTCAATCTTACAATTTATGAACTTAAAAAAAGGGAATAAGTACTGGAAAATCTAGGGATTTCAGAAGGAAAGTTTATTAAATTTAGGGACATATAATAAATAAATATTTGCGTTAAACCTTTCCTACTTTTGAACAATAGCTTGGATTGCATTGTCAAAATGGCATTGAATAAATCTTCTTATGATTATTGTGTGATAAACTTGATATTGATTTCCTTTAAATTGAGTCGACTGTTAAAATTGATTTAGAATATTTAACTCAGAGAATACTTTGATTCCAGTAATCGTGAACTTAACATATTCACCAATGTATTTGATACTTTCATAGTATATAAATGTAGGTCAAAGTATTGTTTAGTGCTACATACCGAGCATTATTTTGTTAATTTGTGGAAGCTTACTCAAAATTGTGTCTTGTGATATTAATGAGTTGGAATTGACATGGCTCAAATAATATCACGGGTCAACATTACACCCAGACTTTTATTTAGCATTCATCCACATTTATTACCAAAATATTTTATTTTATTTATAGTCAACAGATTGAAACATGGTCAAAATTAGTAAAGTCAGCCCAATTCAAAGATATTACTTCTATTATGATTTGATAATCTATTAGTTAATTAGATTGTGCGTCCAGCTAGCTTTAGCACAATGGTAGGTAGATATTTTTCATTCACTGAAATTTATTTACAATGCCACTTCACAACACCCATAGATGCCACTGAGAATTTAAGATAACAAATTCACTATCACGTTCCCATTTAACCCTCCAACTTGCTCGCATTTACCTGCCTATGACACAACCTAAAAATTATCATACATTTTAATTTACTTTTGTCATGATCCGCCATGTTGTTTATCAAAATTAGCTTGGATGAAATGCATCACTTAGTGAACCAATAGCGGCCATTTTGTAATGCACCTTTGCAATTTTCCTATCGATAAATAATAATTCGGCCATTTTGTTGAATTATGCCTAACTTATCCTACAACAATTTCGAGTCTAGAGCGCTAATTTTACAATGTGACGACCTACCTAACTAGATTTTCGCTCGTTCCACATGCCTGCCTAGCAGATTATGTGCCTATTCCGCTCTATTGACGATCATTCAAAACACCAGTATCACAAGCCCCCCCCGGTTTTGTGATACTCTACCTAATTTTCGCGCGATTATCCTTACAATTGACCTATGATTTTACCTGCCTAATTCAGACTACATGAGAATTTCCTATGCCAAATTTTGTGGTTCTTACCAGCGCCACACGTCGCCCCATTCCTGTACAGTTTTGAGCGGCACTCACCTAGCATAACCTATCAACCTTTACGTGCCAGAATCGGAGGGGAAGGAGCCGATTCCGGGGCCCTAGCTCAAGGAATAATGAAAACCTGCCCTCGGGGCTTAAACGGAAAACAGAACTACGTTCTAACGGCAGCACTTGATGAAGCCTTTTTCCATATTAAGTCACGCAGGCTTACATTATGTGACTAACTAGGCAGACCAACGAATTGGCCGCCCGTTTATGACGCCACAATCATAAACTTCAATTTTACCTAGTACCCCCCTCGAAAGTCCATAGCGAATCGCCCCAGTACGACACAATCCTATTTTTAATTATTCAAGATAAAAACCTCCCTTTCCCACATTTCATTTCATATGAAATTAGTTTTAGAAAATCTATTTTCACTAATTCTTGAATTTACTTGATACAGCTACGTTAATTTGATGTAAACTTCACAACCAAACTATATATTTCAGTCAGGCTTTAATTTTACCATTTAAAGCTCATCTGAAACATTTCCCCAAAGGTTAGAAACTTGCCCGTGCAAGACCTATACACATAGACTTTCGTTTCTTTCACTTATTTGCTGACTATTTCGGTCTTGAGTTAAAGAAAAACTTGTTCAGCAGCCATCTTACAGAGGGAAGTGTGCTTGCGTCTTCTTCGGTGAGCGTCAGTAAAGGAAAGAGGACCGGCTCCCCCGCGCCCGGCCTTATATACATGCGGAAAAGTTACCTCTGCGAAAATCTTGATGACGCTTAATCTTATTGGTTCTTAATTTTTTAGAGAGCCCTGTCACTAATTTTTCTAATTTACCCAATAATGGGGTAATTTCTCCCTGAACTAATCTACCTATCTCGCGAATATAATAATAGGAACCCGTAATTACTTCGATACTCACGATAGTTATAATTATAAATATAATTAGTTTTGCTTATTCTAGAATTTACAAAACTCCTCACATACGCAAATATTGTTCTAACTTCCTAATGACACAATCGATTTAACCTTCCCTGTACGTTTGAAACATCTTTTGGTCTATCGCTATTCTAACCTCCCAAGAAAAATCTTATAATCAATAAATATGTTATCTGACCGCTTTTATTATTTCCAATCGACGCATAGCTTTATTTAATAATAGCAACGAATTGATAACAAGAACCCAATGATATTATGCTTAACCAACCAAACTTGGGGTATAATAACGCTAACAACGAAAATTACTCACATACGTAACCTACTGTTGTATGTGCCCTATTTTGTCGCCTCATCTTACAATTTGCCTCTTCAGTCACTGAATGAGTTTATCTACATACTATGGTATTTTAAAAATATTTCAAACCCTCTCTGTCTCTAACTTTTCTTTCTTGTGCAAAAGTAATGGCATCATTTTTATTTCTTCATCTATTCGCCGTTTCTATCGTTATTTTACTGAAAGAGTCACTTTTACTGAAAGGTAACCGTTGAATATCCTTCCACATAACATTTAACCTATTCATATACCTATTATTGTGGGTAAATGATTTGTAATCTCCAAGTATTATTCAGAAAATATAAAATCAATTAAAGTTTTTATTGTATTTGCAGGTTTACTATACTGAATATATGGATATCATATTTCTTACTGTAAGATAATCAACGTCGTTTATAAAATCTAAGCATATATTTTCATCTATTCAAAACAAAAGCACATTTGATCGCTTATTGATGAATCGAAAATACACCAAATCTCACAATTTCGAATATACTAGCCTTAAGATGAATCCCGGCCTTAACACCCTCGACTCATACATACATACATACGCGACCTCTTTTGCCGTTCCCCTGGCACGGAACCTTGCTCTCGAGTCCGACTTGCACTTGGCCGGTTTTTTTCCCATATTATATTACTAAGGGTACTTTATAGACTCTAACTGGTAACATTTAATTTTACACGTCACTATTGCGAATTATGATTGGTTACTTTAAAATCTGGCGCCATGTAGCTTAATCTTAGGAAAATCCACGCCCACACAGATTCCGAGCTCTCGATTGGCTACCACAACATTTTCCCTTCGTGTTTTGTTTATGAACAAAGGAAAGCCACGATCCATTCTACGGTAGATTGTTTTTATGTCTAGTTCCTTTTACAACTTTTTACTAGTTATCGTTTCTATTTAATGTTTATTTATTACAAATATAATCATTCGTATTCTTCCTTTACTTTTAATATTAAATGATTTTACTTTATTCATAATCCCAAGCTTAATTTACAAATAATGTTTTTTGATTTTTGCTGAAAACGAAACGCGATATGTGTTTACAAAGCATGTCACGTCACCAAACCTAAACATTATTTTACACATTTAGAATAACTAAATTATTATTTGTTTATTTTAATATTTTATAATCATTCGACTTCCTTTTACCTTATAAATTTTAAATGATATAATTTTACCAAGGATTATTTCGTTCTCTTTTTTTTTCTCTTTAAAATATAGAGTGATTTTTCTCTATGGATTATCACTTTAGTTCCAAAAACGGCCACCAAATGTCAAATGCATTTGTCTATGTAAATGTCAACCTATTGTTTATTATTGTCGAACCATATTTTCAGGTTAAAGAAATCCCGCAAAAGTATCCGTTTTTTATATAGAAATATGATATTTCGTGTATGTTGTATTTGCAAATCGCAGTCATAGCCTACAATTATCTGTGATCAAAGAGTTTGTGCTACGAGAATACTTTTGTAATTGCAGTAAATATCGTAAAGCCAGACAACATTTAAAGACATCCCAAATTGCATAAACAACCCCTTTTTTATTAAAATGAGAATAAACATCCCTTCAGGTAAGTTATTCAACGAGTTTATTTATTGATTCAATCACATAACTTTATTTATTTATTGTTTACAACTATTTTTTCCAACCCTGGACTTCTTTGTACCTCGCAGATTTACAAATTATCACTAAAATAGAAGTTAATTGAAAGAAATGGAGTCTCCAAGGCGATAGAAAAAGGTAATACATTGGAGGCGATGGGATTATTAAGGAGCAACAAAATATCTTTCCCAGTGCCGGTTCATAGGTCAGTAACCCCTCTTATTTTTATTTTTATTAAATATTTGAGACAAAGATAACATGTTCAATTTTGAACTGTTACAGCTCGACCCCAAAATTTATACATAGGTGACAAAACTACGTATTGGATCCGAAGTAAAATTTTCTTCTCAAATCTCAAATATTTATATTACCCCTTCTACTGTTGTTTCTTTAATATATATATATATATTCGAATCTTCCCCCCTCTTTCTATAATCCTAATCATTATTATTTCTCCAAGATCAAAGAATTGTTGGGTGAGCCCTAGTGTAAGTGAAATTTAAGATTGTAGAGTGTATTTAAACCAAGACCATATCAAAAATTATTAAGCGAGTTTTAAGTGTCTGTTGCTTTTGCCAATTCCGTCGTATGCATATTCAACACCAGAGTCGTACAAAATCACGGTAAGGTGTGGGTTGTGAATCCACAGCTCCTAGTAAGCCTACATGGACAAATAAGACCTTTCCTAACCTTATGAAAAAGTACGCGCAATGCGCTTCATATTTGTGCATTGTACCCCTCCGCAATCAAATATTACTCCTTCCAAACCAAAGGTTTAGCGGCGAGCATATACAATGACCATATATTTCCAAAAGCTTACTTAAGACTCTGGAACAACCCTAATACAGCCTTGGAGAGTGTGCAGTTGCCGAATATCAATTTAGCTCTTAGCTTCTTGTGTAGTATGAATTTTGGACAGCTGTTTACACCAGGACAATAACAAACTTCAACTGTGTTTGTTTCTCTTTTTTTTTTTTATTAACCTAACACCAAATAGTCCTACTGTACAAAATTCAAGTTTGTCAACTCTAGACGCCGGCCTGGCCGCAAGCACAGCCCTAGCGCTAAAGCAGTGTGATGGTCCTATCTCTTGGAAAGATAATAAGCCTGCATTCAGGTTTCACATATGTTATAATCCAAAGCCCTCCTATAGAATCTATATTTTAACTAACGTTCCTTTCTCTCAACAACTTTCATTCTTTCATTCTCTTCGCTCATCACTCTATTCATACTTCTATCCTATTTTAGATTCTCATTTTGTTCATCTTTTCTCATCACGCGGCACCCACTATCATCATTCACTAGCCTACATTTACGCCACCCAAGATTATATCATAGCTACAGACTGAATACAAAATTTATACAACTAACGATGAATGATTTTGAATTATATTTGCAATGATAAGATTAAATACGTCGTCTGTCACCATATGGAATTCTACGCAGATTGCATTAAAATATCTGTTAATTAGATTGCAAATAAATTACGCAATAGTAATTACGCAATAGTAACGTCTGTACGCTTTAGATTCGCTTATCCCTAAACATTCCCCCAGTACGCATCTCTACTTTACGCAACTCTCCTATTTCACAACTATACACCGCTCCTTTCGTTAATAAATATCCCTGTTCAAACTAAATGTATTTCCTTTTATTTCAGTAATCCTGCTTTTGTCGATTATTAAATTTTGAATACCATTAGCAGTAATACCTCATAATTCATTTTATCTGTTTAGTCATTTATATTTATATATATTTATACATGTATATCTAATTGCATATATTTTAATGATTCATAAATTGAAGAAATCTCGTACATTTTCGATTCCACAAGCGTCTTTCCCTTATTAAGATACCTTTTTTCTTTCCAGTATCCCTTAATAATCTAAGATTATGTTAGTAGTAAATCGTAAAAGTTAATTCTCTTGAATATATCTACTTACTTATGAGAAAAAAAAATTCCCCCCCGAAGAAAGAAAAATGTGTGTCGGCGGCTTTTCTTTTTTTTTATATACCTAAGTCTTAACCTATCTCACTATTTGGTTCGACCCCACTATTCAGATTTTTAATTATTTCGCCTATTTCTGTATCATCCTGTTGTAATTTTGCCAAATTCTTTAATTTGTCGCGTAATTCTTTATTATCTCTAATTTCAGTATAAAATATCCTCGGTGAATTAGTTTTATCCTCTTGTAATAAATCTCCTTCAGGCTGATATCTAGATAACACGTCAGCTACCACATTATCCCTACCTTTTACGTGTTGAACCTCATATTGAAACTGCTCTAAATAATTTATCCATCTAGTTACCCGTGCATTATATAACTTACAATTCTTTACAAATGTTAACGCTTTATGATCTGTTCGAATTATCACTTTCGCTCCTCTCAAATAAGTTTCAAATTTTCTAAACAACAAATTATTGAATAAAATTCCTGTTCCGTTACCGTCCAATTTAATTGAGCCCCCCTTAATAATTTACTGTGAAACCCTAAAATTTTTATGTCCCCTTGACTATCCATCTGGTATAAGAACCCAGCTAACCCTATTCCTGAACTGTCGGTTTGTAAGTAATAAGGTTTAGTAAAATCCGGATGATTCAACTCTACGGACCTAATAAAAAGTGATTTTATTTTCTCAAAAGCTTCTTGCTCTGTTTGTCCCCAATTCCATTTCTTGTCCTTTTTCAACAACTCACATAAAGATCTAGTATGAAAACTATAATTTGGTATAAATTTACGATAAAAGTTACAAAGCCCTAAGAATGCCCTAACTTGCTTTAGCTTCTTTGGTACAGGGAATAATTGTATGGACTTAACCTTTTCCGGATCAGTGCTAATTCCATTAGTTGAAATGATATAACCTAACATCTTTACTTCGGTACTTAAAAATTTGCATTTTTCTAAATTACAAGTTAACCCTGCCTCAGATAACTTCCCTAGCACAATGTTTAAATGTTCTAAATGTTGAGATAGCGTTCCTGTCGTTATAATTCCCAAGTCGTCAAGATAATTAACGCAAAATTCCCTAACCTCATGACCTAGGATGATACTAATCAAACGGCTAAACGAACCGACAGAGGTCTTCAAACCCTGTGGAAGTACATTATAAACGTAGGACTTCCCATTAAATGAAAACCCTGTATATTTTTTACTAGCTTCTGTTAACCCTACTTGATAATAAGCATTTTTCAAATCTACCTTACTAATGTATTTTGCCCCTTGAAAAGAATTTAAAACATCTAATTGTAATGGCGGTTTTTCGGTTTCTGCTATCATGTACTTATTTATTTCCCTGGCATCCAATAACACACGAATTGACCCGTCTCTTTTTAAAGTGAACGTCAATGGACTACAATATGGCGTGGACGAACGACTAATGATCCCTTGCTCTTCCATTTCCATTAACTTGGCTTCTACTTTGTCTCTATACGCATAAGGTATTGGATATGTTCTTTTTACTACAGGTGAGTGAGGCTCCATAATAATTTCGTGTTCATAACAGTTTGCTCTCCCTAATTTGGATGTAAATAGATTTTTATGTTTCATTAAAACTTCCTCTAAAGCTCCACGTTTATTTTTATCTAGATTTGACTGGTGTATCATATCTCGAATATTTTTTTCTACGTTCTCTTCAACTACTGTTTCAATAATAAAATTCGTTAACGGATTACAACTACTGAAAGCATTCTCGCCTTTATAAAATTTAAATAATTTTTTCTCATTCCCTATGATAATTTCTACCCCTTCTTCCTCTTTATTAAGTTTTATTGACGCTTGATTTTCTTTCATCCAATCAAATCCCAATATCAAATCAGCACTAAGACCCGGTACAATTAAAACTGTTAAATCACATTCAAAAGCCCCTATTCCTAACGTGACCAAAGCAATTTTTTTTATTTCTACACTTTTCTGACCTACTGCAGTTTTAATAAGAAGTGGTTTAATAGGCATAGTGGGTATCGTCGGCCTTTTCTCTTTTAACCTATTTCAAAACTCTTCTGATACACATGTTATATCACTACCTGTATCCAGCAAAGCTACTAGATTTTCATCAAATATTTGAACTAATAATTCAGACTTGAATGCTGGAGTATCTACCCTATTTGTGACTTCCTCATCAAAAATTGCGTGTACGCTATTGTCAGTATCGACCAAAAGTTGCTCTATTTTTAATTTTAAAATCTCTACTATTTGGCTAGGAATGTTTTGAACTAAACCCTCTGGCTCACTATATCCTAAACCCAGTTTTAAATTATTTTCTTTCGGATACGTACAAATAGGTATCTTAATTCCGGTATTATTTCGCCCTAAAGATTCACCCGGACACCAATTCATTTTAACCATCATATTATAATTTAGGTCCCCTGTAGTTGAAGCTGACCTGGAGACTAAAGCATCAGCTTCCACTAGTTTAACATTTCGCTACCATCTACATTAACGTTATTATTATTTAAGCTAACCGCTTGTATTTGATTTTCTCTCGGTTTCTGCCATTGCCTATAGTTTTGCTGAAGGCCCCTCTTCTTCTGTTCCCAATCCTTAGAATTCTTAGCTGCCGAAGTGCTCGGTGCTTCTTGCTTCTGTATGTTGTCCATACTTCTTAAAAATTCCGCCGCTTCTATTATATTTTCTATCTTGTTTGTCACGAACGCTTGTTGAATAAATTTCGGATAATGCCGAATGATATCGCTAATTAATTGTTTTTCAGGAATGTTGTAGCTTAACATCTGCGCCTTGACTGTCAGCTTCAAGAAATGTTCTACCATGGTGGGCGTCTCCGTCCTATTCCATACGCCTTGCACTATCTTCCTTCTCAACTCATTTTGTTCATTTTCTCCCCAGTATGCTTTTAAGAAATCTACTTTAAAATCAGCCAATCCTGTCCATCTTCCTTTATATACTCTAAACCAGTCCTTCGAACTCGAAGTTAAGCAGTCTTGTATTAGGCTTAATTCGTTTTCAGCCTTTCCCGCCTTTTTTAAGTAAATTTCTAAATCTTCAATGAAATCGACTGGATGTATCGACGAATCCCCAAATTTAGGTCTATCTAAATTTATATTTTTGACGTTACAAATGACGTACTTCTGAATATCTTCCATCGCATTAGGCTCCTTAGTCTCATTCCTATTTTCTATTTCCACATCGTTCATCGGCGTTACTTCGACTACCGGCGATTTTTCGACTTCGCTAGTATCCTGATTAGAACCTTGAGTCCTTTTGACTTCTTCGCTTAGGTCATCTATCCTCTTAGTTAACACGCCTACCGTGCGATTCAACATTCTTTGTATTGTCATCAATTCGCGCGATCGCGTTACCTTCGGTTTCACTATCGTCTTTACTAGCCGCTGTCGCACCTCTACCGGTTGAGGCCCTCTATTTTCTATAACCTCGGATTCCGACTGTCGGGAACTATGTGGAACCTCTACTATTTCCGCCGGCTCCTCGGATGATTCATACCGCTTTGGCGCGCGACGAACTCGGACCGGTTTCCCCATGGCGAGTTTTAATTGTTCGTTGCCTTCAGTGTAATGTCAGATCTATATAAAATATTAGCACACATCCTTTTTTAGCTTGGTTTTATAATATCCAAAGATTGGATACAAAAAACCATGCTTTCAAATTTTTATTTGTCCGCTATAAAGTTTTTTTTGTTTGGGGTATTTATTTTGGTTTTAACATTGCAGCTAATTCTACTTTTCTCCCGAATTATCTATTTGGTTAGTTTTAATTTAATTGTTTGTATTTTTTTTTCCAAATTCTTTTTTTTTCTGTTTCGTTCCGTTAATTTTCCTTGCCTACGCCTTCCCCATAAAATAAATTATAATGTAAATAGTTATAGCCACATACGGATAAGTTATTTTTATTCTTTTTTTTTTTATAACAAAATAAAACTCTACGCTAACTCTCAAAAACTCCTTCCTCATATACCTCGAGTCCATAATTAAAAGTTAAATTTGGACCAATGCATACAATAGTTCCCAAATAAATCTAACATCTAGTCCATGTCTAGTCGTAGACGGACACATCAAAAGGCGCCATAAATCTAATCGTATTAGTCTATCTACTTATATTTTTTTAGTACAAAACAATACGAGCATACTTGAATGATTTAAAACCGTACGCTAAACAAAACCTTAATAGCAGGACTTTTCCTCAGACGTGCCGTTTGCAATGTCATCACCACGGGAAACAAATGTCTAAAGTAATTTTGTAACGTACATCCAAACTTGATACTTAAATATGTCTCTATAACTGTCAACGATAGCCTAAACAATTCACTAAGAGATTATTCCTCCGTAACTCTAGTTAAAAAAAGTCGCGGACTGCTAATAGTCGCTGTTTAAAGTTTACCTGAATCTTCATTGTTACTGCACAATTTTTTTGAATTTTGAATTTTGCCTTTTATAACTAAACATTACCTACTCAATATATACATACTTTGGCAACCTGACTATTTCACTAAGTAGGTAACTACTATAGATTTTTTTATTTATATTATTTATATTGAAGAACCAATTTTTAAGCCCTTGGCTCTTAGACTAATTCTTCTATTCCACAATAACAGCTAGGCTACCCCGTTAGCCAGATATCCACATCTACAATAATAATCTCAAGATATGTGTCAACGCTCCGTCCGCTAAAATTATTTTGTAAAGAATTTTTATTTAACTAGCGGCTGTCTTTTAATACTAAGGTAGCGTATAAAGCATCTGTAAGCAATTAGCTATGTTCATTTGTCTGCTTTAAAAATGCTATACAACCTCTTCTTGACTTAACTTCAACTTTATTCCGTTAGCGCAAATCAAAATGTTTAAAAATCACCCTTTCTAAAAATCACAATTAAACCGTCTCACTTTATATGATAATTGCAATACTCTTTTATCAACATTCTCTTAAGTATTCACTTCTCTTAACTGTACTAGTTGACACTTAACCAGCTGAGTTCTAGTCGACTAGACATGCTTCGCTCACTTAATTTCTGCTTTTAAATTTACATAGTTAATTCGCGACCCCCCGTTGTCAATACATCACTTTTAAATCTGTCTGTTTTAAGGTATTCTCAGTAAATCTCACTTTGATATTTAAGTACAGTTATCTGATATTTTTCTTCAATTGACATTACAGTCAAGTTAAAGATTATGTTCATTGTAAACCATTTTATATTTCCTAGGCAACTTTATCAGAAGTTTCCCTATAGCTCTAGTCAAATCAATAAGTATTTTAGGCATAAGAAATTACTCACAATCAGTTATTTTCTCAATTGCATACCGGCTCCAATCTCATTATTATTGTTTGCACCTTTAAATTTTTATCACATAATCACAATGCAACATTTATTCCACATTGACCCACATAACCTTTATATCATCATCACAGTCAAACTTTCACTAAACTTGTTTATTTAACCATTGTTTTTCAATAACTAACTTTATTATAACCTCTTTTTCTGTTTGTTGACATCAGACTAGTGTGGCCAGCTTCTGAACGCAAAACAGACTAAATTGCAGAAAAAAAAATGAAAATTTACCAGTCTCATATGAGAAAAATTACACCGGTGAAAAACTAACTCTCGCAACATGTTTTTTTTTCGCAATTGTCATTTCGACAAACGTTAAAGTCGTACTACAATATTTTAATTGAAACCAACCTAAAGGTAATTGTTAGCTACGCTTAGCAAATGCCGATAATTTTATTACTATGGAAACTCTAATGAAGCTAAAAGAGCAATTTTACTTAATTGTCTTAACATGACATCGACACCGTTAGCAATAATTACTTATATCCGCCAACTTAATTACCAAATCTCTATGTCCGAACGGTCGCGAAATTAGACGGAATTTGTGTTAAGCACACTGAATCTGACCACACTATAGAGTGACTTTTGCCGTCAGGTTGACGTTGACAATTGAATGAAGTTCTTAGTTGAATGACAATGAAACAAAACCCCGTCCGTCTGCTCATCCGGCATTCGTTCTTCTATCTGACATTCGTTCTTTATTTTCTAATTTCTTTGAAATGAATGAATGAAACCGCCTTAAATGTCTTTTTATCGTAACCCAGACGATCCCTTATCCTTACTAAATTCTTTATATTTATTCAACCCATAAAATCTATTATTTATCAATGTAACAATTTTTTTTATTTCCATGACTACAAGTCTTAGTTTTCACTAACGCCATCTATGATATTTTTCCGTAGGCCTATTTCATACTAAGGCTACGTTCACGCTTGTCGTATCTCAGAAATAAGAACAGACAGTGCAACTGACATCATAACCTGAGCCATTTCGAAGAATATTAGCTTATTATATTTTACCCTATTCATTATTCAGTTTTCTTAATTCAACCGACCCCAATTCCTTTCAAGACATGAGCTCAGTGTTCATCATGCTATCAATATCATAATCGAAATCCGGCGGTAATAAAACGTTCGACAAAACCCGTCTATTCTAATAATTCCCGAAATAGCATAAAGAAAATAACAATAACGTTTACGCTAATAAAATATTTCTAGATAAGTACATTTCCTGTTTCTTTTATCGATTGCTAGTAAAATTTTAATTCTAGATTTTATTTATGAAGTCAACTTTATAAAACTGAATTCTAACCATTTGCAATCAAGAAAACGTTCATTTAAACGGCCCAACAGGACTGCTTAAGCCGTAGTACGAAGGTAAGGCAGTTCAATATAAATCCCGCTATAAAACTCGTCAAGGCCCATAAACAATCACACACCCGTTTCGATACTCAACATTTGATTTTAAAATCGCTATATGGGCCGCCGTGGGCCAACGTGCTAACATGTTTTAACTGTCAGATTTTTTTTCTAGTCTGTTTATTTGACAGAACCCCTCTTTCTATCAGAATCCTAAGTAATCTTTGTCACGACGTGATTTTCTTATGTTTTTAACCTAAAATTCACGATGTTTTTACTCAAGAATAAATTTGTACTTGTTGTATTTGTACACAATAACCAAAGGAGAATGAAAATAGCGCTTTTTAGTGGTGAATTTCATTCCTACTACAAAACTTCTTGTAAGTATAAAATTTTCGGTTGGCATTTTTTTTGATAAAATTTTCTGTTTTCATTGTGAAACCTTTATGGAGTAAAAATGTCCATAAAATCAATGCCCCTCTACCAGCTCAATGTTACTTTACCTCAATCAATAAGAAACCCTTTCTCAAACGCTAAAATATAACTCTATAAACATTAATGTGAACTACATAACCTATTTTGATATTTTTCTTTAATTTCAGCTATAACCAAAAGGATTACATAACAGATCGCACGCAAAAGATCAACCGGATGCTACACTACAAAACAAGGAATTTTCAATCCACAACCAGCGATATCGTTCCTATTTTCTCAGCAGCAAAATGTGACCAAAATCATCTTATCTGTATTTTGATCACTGCATTTCACATTACAAAAGCCTGGAATTCGTTGAAGTGGAATCTATGCTAAAAGTATGTAAAAACTACTAATTCTGGTCACGGCATCTCACGATGTAATGATCCCCCCCCCCCTATTTAAATACTGATACAAATGATAACTACTATCTTGATTTCCTAATGATACCTGGTGATTGTATTTTATTGGATTCTAGTTTTTACTGTTTTACTATATGGATTGGTGATATTCTAACCCTAGCATAGTTAACCTAACGCATACCTAACTACAAATCCCATTCATGTTGATTAGCCGCTAAACGGCTTCTGAACTAACTATCCCTACTTGTGATTCCATTAAATGTTTTATCTATGTTTTGCCTAGTTTATTTTCCCTAACCCTATTTTATTGCATGATAGAATAATCTAATATTAATGCTTTTGTAAGTGTGAAATGGGCGCATGATGTCTAGTGATATTTCCCAGGTTGTAATCCATAATTACCCTAAGTTCTCGAATATTGCTGGGTGGATATAAATATTAACTTTACATGACTAACTTTAATTATTTATGCTTCGATAGATAATGAACTAAGAACCTATTACTAAAAGAAGGAAATTACTTTGCCTGTTTTTCCTACAGAATAGAAATTAAGATATTAATTGCTCATTCCAAATTGACCCACTTCATACTAATCTGTTACTTTGTTTAATGCTTAGAAATAACTATGTTTATCAAATAAGATACCGGTCTATTTTATTACGGAGGACCCTAATCCATTAGATTTCTACCTTATGATGTCATGGTCATGCTATATCAACTTTATTGATCAATTTATTACTAATTAGTTATAACTTCAACAATGAATTACTAGTGTCCGCCTGCTGTGTTAATGAAAAATTGAGAATTTACCTATTTTACTACTACACTATCAGTTATAAAGAATCTATTATCTATGTCAACAATGTTTTAATTCATATCTTTGAATGTACTACCAAATTTTTAATAATCATAGCCGGCCCGACTGCGGCTTTTAGAAAATCTCTAGAATTTGTTAATTTTCTAACTTTAAAAGGAATAATATTATATAAATATCTTGGAAAGTATCTTAGGGTTGCCTCTCACCTAGTTTTCTATGTTAATGCCAGAACTAATACTGAAATTATATTATGAAAATCTGAATGTTTTGCTTTTATGATTTATTTCTTATTTCTATTCGTCTAATTTGATGTATAGATGTCCTAGCTCTGAACAAAGGATATGGAACCAACGCTTTGACTACAAGATGAGTTTAGTAAGTATGTTTTGTAACATTAAGTATGTGCTTAAACAAATGGGCTTCGCTCATCGCTATTGGGTTGCATAGTTGGTCGTTGCCTATCTTCAGTTTAATGTGTTTATACCCAAAGAAGAATGTAATCAGACGGTTTCCTAGTTAATGATATTGATTCCTCATCTTACAACAAAAGTATTCGCTTTTATTACTAGGTCTCAATTATTCCTGTTATTACAACTATTACTTATTAAAATTACTACTAAATGGATATTATTACTCTTTTGATATAACCAGGGAAATAGAATTTAAGTTTGTAATTTTCCTAAATAAGCTTACTTTAATCTCATACTAATTCTTAATATTTGTTACTATACCATGGAGATTCTAATAGTCCTCTAGCGATTAGAAATGGAGATACTATAGGAAAGAGATAAGCGTTTCCTCCTACATTCCGCTGAATGAAGCAAGTACGAACAATGTTGATAGAAATTGGTCAAAGTGAATTCATGAGTTAATTGGAGTATTGTTATAAATTAGTAGGGTATAAGAGGGTATATCGAGCCATAATAGACAATAGGGTAAAAAGAGGTAACTCAAGCTATAAAGAAAGTTAAGTTTGGGTAATTCTACTCCGCTACCAAATATTAGTTTATTTGTCATATACAACGTTATTCTAAGTAATGTAAATTATCCAATGTCGACTTAGTTTATCAAGATAAGAGAGGTAATTTGAAGCAAGTTAAAGAGTTATAGTCGCCTAAAATCAAGGTATGGATAAACCCGTCTTCGTCACTGATTTAGAATTTATTTGCTATCTTTAGTGTTACTCAAAATATACAATGTGGCTTTCCTGGCTAGATAAAGAGCCCCTCCTCCGCTCAATATGGTAAGCCTCGTCATCCGAACTGGGCAACTTTCCCCCAGGAATCCAGCCAATTACAATCATTCTTTAAATTAAGTACTATAAAGTATATGATCAATAGTCTATGTTTGTCTGTAGTCTTTCCAACAACAAGAGGACAAGCAAAATGCTCCAAGCGATTTCCCAGTTTTTCACAACTGAAATATTCTTATTTCAGTGTGATGGCTGAATTCAAAATTAAAAGTAAATTTTTTTTTCTTTTTTTTCTAAATTATGATTTATCTTATATCAACATAAATTCAATCTTACAATTTATGAACTTAAAAAAAGGGAATAAGTACTGGAAAATCTAGGGATTTCAGAAGGAAAGTTTATTAAATTTAGGGACATATAATAAATAAATATTTGCGTTAAACCTTTCCTACTTTTGAACAATAGCTTGGATTGCATTGTCAAAATGGCATTGAATAAATCTTCTTATGATTATTGTGTGATAAACTTGATATTGATTTCCTTTAAATTGAGTCGACTGTTAAAATTGATTTAGAATATTTAACTCAGAGAATACTTTGATTCCAGTAATCGTGAACTTAACATATTCACCAATGTATTTGATACTTTCATAGTATATAAATGTAGGTCAAAGTATTGTTTAGTGCTACATACCGAGCATTATTTTGTTAATTTGTGGAAGCTTACTCAAAATTGTGTCTTGTGATATTAATGAGTTGGAATTGACATGGCTCAAATAATATCACGGGTCAACATTACACCCAGACTTTTATTTAGCATTCATCCACATTTATTACCAAAATATTTTATTTTATTTATAGTCAACAGATTGAAACATGGTCAAAATTAGTAAAGTCAGCCCAATTCAAAGATATTACTTCTATTATGATTTGATAATCTATTAGTTAATTAGATTGTGCGTCCAGCTAGCTTTAGCACAATGGTAGGTAGATATTTTTCATTCACTGAAATTTATTTACAATGCCACTTCACAACACCCATAGATGCCACTGAGAATTTAAGATAACAAATTCACTATCACGTTCCCATTTAACCCTCCAACTTGCTCGCATTTACCTGCCTATGACACAACCTAAAAATTATCATACATTTTAATTTACTTTTGTCATGATCCGCCATGTTGTTTATCAAAATTAGCTTGGATGAAATGCATCACTTAGTGAACCAATAGCGGCCATTTTGTAATGCACCTTTGCAATTTTCCTATCGATAAATAATAATTCGGCCATTTTGTTGAATTATGCCTAACTTATCCTACAACAATTTCGAGTCTAGAGCGCTAATTTTACAATGTGACGACCTACCTAACTAGATTTTCGCTCGTTCCACATGCCTGCCTAGCAGATTATGTGCCTATTCCGCTCTATTGACGATCATTCAAAACACCAGTATCACAAGCCCCCCCCGGTTTTGTGATACTCTACCTAATTTTCGCGCGATTATCCTTACAATTGACCTATGATTTTACCTGCCTAATTCAGACTACATGAGAATTTCCTATGCCAAATTTTGTGGTTCTTACCAGCGCCACACGTCGCCCCATTCCTGTACAGTTTTGAGCGGCACTCACCTAGCATAACCTATCAACCTTTACGTGCCAGAATCGGAGGGGAAGGAGCCGATTCCGGGGCCCTAGCTCAAGGAATAATGAAAACCTGCCCTCGGGGCTTAAACGGAAAACAGAACTACGTTCTAACGGCAGCACTTGATGAAGCCTTTTTCCATATTAAGTCACGCAGGCTTACATTATGTGACTAACTAGGCAGACCAACGAATTGGCCGCCCGTTTATGACGCCACAATCATAAACTTCAATTTTACCTAGTACCCCCCTCGAAAGTCCATAGCGAATCGCCCCAGTACGACACAATCCTATTTTTAATTATTCAAGATAAAAACCTCCCTTTCCCACATTTCATTTCATATGAAATTAGTTTTAGAAAATCTATTTTCACTAATTCTTGAATTTACTTGATACAGCTACGTTAATTTGATGTAAACTTCACAACCAAACTATATATTTCAGTCAGGCTTTAATTTTACCATTTAAAGCTCATCTGAAACATTTCCCCAAAGGTTAGAAACTTGCCCGTGCAAGACCTATACACATAGACTTTCGTTTCTTTCACTTATTTGCTGACTATTTCGGTCTTGAGTTAAAGAAAAACTTGTTCAGCAGCCATCTTACAGAGGGAAGTGTGCTTGCGTCTTCTTCGGTGAGCGTCAGTAAAGGAAAGAGGACCGGCTCCCCCGCGCCCGGCCTTATATACATGCGGAAAAGTTACCTCTGCGAAAATCTTGATGACGCTTAATCTTATTGGTTCTTAATTTTTTAGAGAGCCCTGTCACTAATTTTTCTAATTTACCCAATAATGGGGTAATTTCTCCCTGAACTAATCTACCTATCTCGCGAATATAATAATAGGAACCCGTAATTACTTCGATACTCACGATAGTTATAATTATAAATATAATTAGTTTTGCTTATTCTAGAATTTACAAAACTCCTCACATACGCAAATATTGTTCTAACTTCCTAATGACACAATCGATTTAACCTTCCCTGTACGTTTGAAACATCTTTTGGTCTATCGCTATTCTAACCTCCCAAGAAAAATCTTATAATCAATAAATATGTTATCTGACCGCTTTTATTATTTCCAATCGACGCATAGCTTTATTTAATAATAGCAACGAATTGATAACAAGAACCCAATGATATTATGCTTAACCAACCAAACTTGGGGTATAATAACGCTAACAACGAAAATTACTCACATACGTAACCTACTGTTGTATGTGCCCTATTTTGTCGCCTCATCTTACAATTTGCCTCTTCAGTCACTGAATGAGTTTATCTACATACTATGGTATTTTAAAAATATTTCAAACCCTCTCTGTCTCTAACTTTTCTTTCTTGTGCAAAAGTAATGGCATCATTTTTATTTCTTCATCTATTCGCCGTTTCTATCGTTATTTTACTGAAAGAGTCACTTTTACTGAAAGGTAACCGTTGAATATCCTTCCACATAACATTTAACCTATTCATATACCTATTATTGTGGGTAAATGATTTGTAATCTCCAAGTATTATTCAGAAAATATAAAATCAATTAAAGTTTTTATTGTATTTGCAGGTTTACTATACTGAATATATGGATATCATATTTCTTACTGTAAGATAATCAACGTCGTTTATAAAATCTAAGCATATATTTTCATCTATTCAAAACAAAAGCACATTTGATCGCTTATTGATGAATCGAAAATACACCAAATCTCACAATTTCGAATATACTAGCCTTAAGATGAATCCCGGCCTTAACACCCTCGACTCATACATACATACATACGCGACCTCTTTTGCCGTTCCCCTGGCACGGAACCTTGCTCTCGAGTCCGACTTGCACTTGGCCGGTTTTTTTCCCATATTATATTACTAAGGGTACTTTATAGACTCTAACTGGTAACATTTAATTTTACACGTCACTATTGCGAATTATGATTGGTTACTTTAAAATCTGGCGCCATGTAGCTTAATCTTAGGAAAATCCACGCCCACACAGATTCCGAGCTCTCGATTGGCTACCACAACATTTTCCCTTCGTGTTTTGTTTATGAACAAAGGAAAGCCACGATCCATTCTACGGTAGATTGTTTTTATGTCTAGTTCCTTTTACAACTTTTTACTAGTTATCGTTTCTATTTAATGTTTATTTATTACAAATATAATCATTCGTATTCTTCCTTTACTTTTAATATTAAATGATTTTACTTTATTCATAATCCCAAGCTTAATTTACAAATAATGTTTTTTGATTTTTGCTGAAAACGAAACGCGATATGTGTTTACAAAGCATGTCACGTCACCAAACCTAAACATTATTTTACACATTTAGAATAACTAAATTATTATTTGTTTATTTTAATATTTTATAATCATTCGACTTCCTTTTACCTTATAAATTTTAAATGATATAATTTTACCAAGGATTATTTCGTTCTCTTTTTTTTTCTCTTTAAAATATAGAGTGATTTTTCTCTATGGATTATCACTTTAGTTCCAAAAACGGCCACCAAATGTCAAATGCATTTGTCTATGTAAATGTCAACCTATTGTTTATTATTGTCGAACCATATTTTCAGGTTAAAGAAATCCCACAAAAGTATCCGTTTTTTATATAGAAATATGATATTTCGTGTATGTTGTATTTGCAAATCGCAGTCATAGCCTACAATTATCTGTGATCAAAGAGTTTGTGCTACGAGAATACTTTTGTAATTGCAGTAAATATCGTAAAGCCAGACAACATTTAAAGACATCCCAAATTGCATAAACAACCCCTTTTTTATTAAAATGAGAATAAACATCCCTTCAGGTAAGTTATTCAACGAGTTTATTTATTGATTCAATCACATAACTTTATTTATTTATTGTTTACAACTATTTTTTCCAACCCTGGACTTCTTTGTACCTCGCAGATTTACAAATTATCACTAAAATAGAAGTTAATTGAAAGAAATGGAGTCTCCAAGGCGATAGAAAAAGGTAATACATTGGAGGCGATGGGATTATTAAGGAGCAACAAAATATCTTTCCCAGTGCCGGTTCATAGGTCAGTAACCCCTCTTATTTTTATTTTTATTAAATATTTGAGACAAAGATAACATGTTCAATTTTGAACTGTTACACTTAGCAGTAAGCATATTTACTTAAGCAGTAAGTATATTTACTTATAAACTGATGTAGGATTATAACCCTATACAGAAGTTTTAAAACTAAAAACGTGGGGCGCATTTTGTATTAGAGAGAGAAAGCATAATAGTTCATGTCATTTGCATTATTTTTTTTAACTTGATGATGAATTCATGCATTAAATTATCTTTTGCATGCCTGCGCCCCACGTTTTTTCGTTTTAAAACTTCTGTATAGGGTTATATATAATCCTACATCAGTTTATAAGTAAATATACTTACTGCTGAAAAGAACGTTCGTGTTTTAGGCTGGCCCCAGACCTACCGTTCCGTTCCGTTTCTTTGCTTTGCTGTGCTACCTTGCTTGAAAGACCGCCGGCCAACCAGGGTAATTTTCAGTCTATCGCATTTTGGGACTAGACCAAATTGGCATGATAGCCATTAGCTTGGTTTTATCAAATATCATCGCCTGGATTGCGAAGTAGGAAGCTTTTAGGAGATATGCCACCCTGAACATGGACTCCGATCGTTAAAAATAACTCGATCGCTTATTTATACAAGATGTTTGGTAAAGCCTTTTAAAACTGAATATGGTAGATAGGGACCATAATAAAACTGAACAACTTTTACTATGGGACCAAATCTGAAATCGCGAAAAAAATGAACTGTTTCATACATTTTGATAATTTCGTTATTAATTTTTGTATAAAACAGCAGTTTTTTTAAATCCGAAAACTAAAACTTCTCATCGCACCCCAGACGACGATATTTGATAACACCAAACTAATGGCTATCTTGCCAATGTGGTCAGGTCAAAATATGCGATAGATTGAAAATGAGCCTCTTGGCCGGCGGTCCATGGTAGAACAGCAAAGCAAAGAAATGAAACCGGTAGGTCTGGGGCCAGCCTTAGATAATTGTAAAACGAATCGTCCTTGGACAAATCTCTGTGAAGTTCGTAAAAAGAATGTTCGTGTAGTAAAAATAATATTTTTTTAAAACTTTTTTATACTTTTTTATTTATATATTTTTTTTATTTTATACTTTTTTATTTATATTTTTTTTTTATTAATTTTTTATATTTTTTATACATACACATACAAAATAGGGCATGAGGGGGGCTCGAGGGGGCCTCGAGGGGAGGGCTCGAGGGGGGGCTCGAGGTGGCTCGGGGGTGCTTGAGGGGGGCTCGGGGGGGCTCCCCCCTCGAGACCCCTCGAGCCCCCCCCCGAGCCACCCTCGAGCCCCCCCGAGCCACTCTCGAGCCCCGCTTCGAGTCCCCCCGAGCCCCCCTCAAGCACCCCCGAGCCACCTCGAGCCCCCCTCAAGCCCCCCCGAGCCCCTGACCCTGGACCTCGTCTCCCGTCAGAGTACTCGTCAAGACGGTTGTAACGAGCCCAAACACGATAGGGTTGTATGGTGACATCCTAGAGATCCTGTGGCCTTCTTCCTGATCCATCATCAGATCAGCTCAATGACACCATAATATTGCATTGCCTTCCAGTTCTGACCTATGTTCAAAGTTTCAAGTTTCTAGCTCATCGGGAAGCTAGTATAAAATCGTTCACAAACTTTGTGGAGAAACAAACACACAAACAAACAAACGCGAAAGCAACCTAATAAAAACGTGGTAAAATGCACCGAGTTTAGTGTTTGTAGCTGCTGGCTGCATATCTTTTGTCTCATCTTTCTCTTGCCAAGTTATATGCCAATATCTGTATGCAAGTTTGAGGTCTTTCTTGTAGGGGCACATGCGCAAGATGGTTCCCTATGTATTTGCATAAATTTTTAAGGCATAATATGTCATAGCATAATATGATTTCGCCGAATGATGTTTACGCATAATATTACTTAGTCATAACAGCTTATGCATAATTTTTTTAGGCATAACTAATTTAGGTATAATCATGTTTAACGCATATTTTTATTAACTTTCGGGATTTCGAACTATCGGTCATTTAAGTTACGGTCTATCAAATATCGATATTTAGGATATTCGGTATTTTTAAAATAGGTGTTTTATACGTGGATATTTCGGTCGTATGTGTTATGAATTTTCGGCATTTTAATACATACCTCTTTTGCAAGAAAATGATTAAGTACCTACGGAAAAATATTTATTCTGATTGTTTTTCATTTTTATGTCTGAATAATATTAGGCGAATGGACAATATGCCTAATAACATTATGCTAAAACAAATTAGTGTAAATGATTATTATGCTTAAATAAATACTATGCCAAAGTATTATTATGGCAAAAAAAAATGCCAAATCCGTTATGCCAAATCAAATTAGGTATAAAACTATTATGCAAAAACGAGGGATCCCGCGCATAATGATCCCCACTCCATCAAAAGAGCGTCAAGATGTTTGCCGGGGCTATAGCACAGACTCACACGACATATTTATACAACAAAAAAAATGTATACGTATACTAAATTTGTAAATATTCATTAGCCGGAATCTTGCAAACCTCATTTCATTAAACTAAATATTTTAACTTTCCCGTGCATATATCCTTGAAATAGTATTATTTGTGAGAAAACATCTTAACTACTTTCAATTTAATACCAATACCAATTAAAAACGCCCGACATCAGCATGATATTGTTCCTCCTGAACCAAAAATTGAAATGTATAGGTGCAGCCCTTACTATAGATGTATACAAATTATAATAAACTACCGAAATATTAAAAAATATAGTAAAAGACTTTCTAGTTAAAAAGTGTTATTACTCAGTAGGAGAATATATGTGCGATAAGCTCAAATGATTATATTAATCCTCAGGAAGCTCTCTAAATATCAATCTATAATAATTATTTTTCTCTGATGCTTGATGTTTTAATTTAATATTAAGGCTCGTATTACAGAATCAAACTCAAACTCAAATCTCTGCTTGAGAACAGTTAGATAGGGATGGCGCTATATGCGATGAATAGCACCATCCCTTTCTAACTGTACTCAAGCAGCAAGCAGTGCTTGAGTCTCGTTCTATAATACGGACCTAAGTCATAATATGCCGTGTATGTGCCGGCCTAGAATAGCACTACCCCCTATCATCCCGTGGGTGTCGTAAAAGGCGACTAAGGGAGCATAGCCTTCAAGAGACGGGCAGCAGCGTCTCCAAAAAAAAACCTTGGCCTACTGCGATCGCCAACCCGCCTGCCAAGCGTGGCGATTATGGCAAACCCCCCCCCCTCATGCACAATGGATCAAAAAATTGGCCCCCAGTCCCCGGCAGCCCCGCTATTCCTAGCTACGGTAGCGGCTACGGTAACGGCGGGGCAGGGGGTGCTAAGAATCCCCGGGTGCGGCTCGGCTACCAAAAACGACGACAACTGCACCTGGCAACCTATAACACGCGCACACTAAGGACCGACGCGAAGTTAACCGAGTTGGAAGAAGTTATCAGCAAGGTACACTGGGACATTATCGGCTTATCTGAAGTCCGAAGAGCGGGAGAGGACTCGATAATCCTCAACTCCGGTAACTTGCTTTACTACCGTGAGGGCGACCAACAGTCCCAAGGTGGTATCGGGTTTATCGTCCACAAGTCCCTTGTCAACAACGTGATTACCATCGGAAGTGTGTCGACCAGGGTGGCGTACCTTATACTCAGAATTTCCAAACGGTGTTCGCTGAATGTTATACAGGTTTACGCACCGACCTCGACACACCAAGATGACGAAGTGGAGGCTATGTATGAGGAGATCTCTAAAGCCATGCATAGCTTCAAAACCCACTACACTGTTGTGATGGGGGACTTCAATGCAAAGTTGGGGAAACGATGCGGTGATGAGCTGAGAGTGGGGCAATTTGGAGTTGGGCAACGGAATGACAGAGGCCAGATGCTGGCTGACTTTATGGAGAAGGAGAACCTCTTTATGATGAACTCCTTCTTCAGAAAGCCGGAATGCCGGAAGTGGACCTGGGTCAGTCCGGACGGTAAAGTCAGAAATGAGATAGATTTTATCATGTCGACAAAAAAGCAAATATTCAATGATGTCACTGTGATCAACGCTGTTAAGACGGGGAGCGATCACCGATTGGTACGTGGCACATTGAATATCAACCCAAAGCTGGAAAGATCTCGACTGATAAAATCAACAATTCGACCATTGCCGGCCCATATTCAAAACCCCGAGAGCTTTCAACTCGAACTCCAAAACCGCTTCGAAGCCCTAGAGAACAGCATAGATGTGGACGATCTAAACAACATGGTGGTGGATGCTGTCCGTACGGTAGGGTCCAAGCTCTTTAAGACCCGCCGTCCCAAGAAAAAGAAACTCTCCGACCACACACTCCTACTCATGGATCAGAGACGTGAAATGAGGCTCCAGAGTTCAGTAGATGCTAATCGTTATCGACAGCTTAATAGACAGATATCTAAGTCTTTGACGCGCGACCTTCGCCAATTTAATACGAATCGTATTAAAGAGGCCATCGAGCGGAATAAAGGCTCCAAAGTGTTCGCGAGAGATCTGTCTATTGGGCAAAGCCAGATGACGAAGCTGAAAACTGACGACGGACGCATCATTTCATCAAAGCCTGAAATCCTGAGGGAGATCGAGAGCTTCTATGGGCAGTTATATTCCTCGCAGACACCTGTTGAAAGCAAGGCTAAAGACCCCAGAGCCAAGCTTACCCGACACTATACCGAAGATATCCCGGACGTCAGCCTGTGCGAGATTAGTATGGCTCTCAAACAGCTAAAAAACAACAAGGCGGCGGGTGACGATGGAATCACTACAGAACTTCTGAGAGCGGGCGGTGAGCCGATACTCAAAGTCCTCCAGAAGCTCTTTAATTCCGTCATCGTCCAGGGCAGAACGCCAAAGACATGGAACATAGGTGAGGTGATCTTGTTCTTTAAAAAGGGTGACAAGTCCCTCTTGAAGAACTATAGACCCATCTCGCTTCTGAGTCATGTCTATAAGTTGTTTTCGAGAGTCCTTACGAATCGTCTCGCTCGCAAGTTCGACGACTTCCAACCTCCCGAACAAGCCGGGTTCCGAAAAGGCTTTAGCACCATAGACCACATCCATACGCTGCGGCAGGTTATACAGAAGACTGAGGAGTATAATGAGCCACTTTGCTTGGCGTTCGTGGACTATGAGAAAGCCTTTGATTCGATTGAAACCTGGGCGGTGCTGCAGTCTCTCCAAAGGTGCCAAGTGGACTATAGGTATATCGAGGTGTTGAGGTACTTATACCAAAATGCCACCATGACGATCCGAGTACAGAACCAGAGCACAAATCCTATCCAACTGCAGCGTGGTGTGAGACAGGGAGACGTTATTTCTCCGAAACTGTTCACAGCTGCGTTGGAGGACATCTTTAAGCTCTTGGACTGGAAAGGACTCGGCATCAACATTAATGGCCAGTACCTAACACACCTTCGTTTTGCCGATGATATAGTCCTTATGGCTGAGACCATGGAAGACCTGAACACAATGCTCGAAGATCTCCGTAGTGCTTCCCAAAGAGTGGGTCTTAGGATGAACATGGATAAGACGAAAATTATGTCAAATGCCCATGTTGTACCCTCTCCAGTTCATGTTGGGAACACTACACTTGAAGTTGTTGACCATTACGTATACCTAGGACAGGCAGTCCAGTTAGGTAGGTCCAACTTCGAGAAAGAGATCTCTCGTCGAATCCAACTCGGGTGGGCAGCATTCGGGAAGCTTCGAAAAATCTTCGCGTCCGACTTACCTCAGTGTCTCAAGACGAAAGTCTATGAACAGTGTGTGTTGCCAGTGATGACTTACGGCAGTGAAACGTGGCCGCTAACTATGGGTCTCATAAGGAGGCTCAAGGTCACTCAGCGTGCAATGGAGAGAGCCATGCTCGGCGTTTCCCTACGTGATCAAATCAGAAACGAGGAGATCCGCAGGAGAACTAAAGTAACCGACATCGCTCGAAGGATTGCTCAGCTGAAGTGGCAATGGGCGGGACACATAGCGAGAAGAACCGATGGCCGTTGGGGCAGAAGGGTTCTGGAATGGCGACCGCGCACCGGACGACGCTCCGTGGGTAGGCCCCCGACAAGGTGGACCGACGATCTGGTGGAGGTCGCGGAAAGCCAGTGGATGCAGGCAGCGCAGGACCGATCGTTGTGGAGATCCTTGGGGGAGGCCTATACCCAGCAGTGGGTGTCGTGTGGCTGATATGATGATGATGATGATGAAGTCATAATAAGCAACACCCTAGCAGGGTATGTGTTTTCAGGCCATCACACATTGTTTAATATCTCAATTATTGATGTGAAAGTGATACTGTAACATGTGCTTTTATATAAATAAATAAATCTATCAGTAATTTATTGTGATACTAACTTTTTTTCTTTGAACCAGGTAAGCATAGACTGGGTACTGCATCCGGTAACAAATGTTTATTTTTAATGCAGGACGGAGCAAAATGCCTTGAACAGAACCTGTACGTCAGCTTGTACTGGGACTTCTCAAGGAGGTCCTCCCTGCCTGCAGCTAACAGCCATTGCTTTTGGCTAGAAATAATTAGAAAATTAAGTGAAGAAATTTTAAATTCTACCATCAGGAACTTGGTTGTATACAAATAGAGTTTTTTTTAATAAATAGGGGAATTCACTAAACATTTTTATTTATATAAATTTTAATCTGTGAGGGATTTTAATTAACAACTCATATAATGTAAAACATGTGCACTTATTAAATCATTGTTCGCTTACCGATCTCGCTCCTTGGGCAAACTATAATAATTCAAATGACTGCTTAATTTACTATTTCTACCACAGTTTTGGACACAGCAGTAATTCACCATTTTTTTATGTTTTCTCTTCGCATCGCAAACGAAACGAGACAAACAAAACAAAACAAAAGAAAGAGCTGCAGAAAAGTAATCGATTGACAGTTGATTGACATGCAGTTGACAGTAGCTGCATTCCATCAGTCAGACCAATCGCTAGGTCGTCGATCACCACAGTATACATTTTACCTATGGAAAGTAATTTGTTTTATCTACACTCACAACGTAATGTTCCAAATATGAATTCAAAAAAGGTAATATAAATACGTACTTTATTTTCGTGGATAGGTAAAATTAAAAAATAAACTCATTACGATGCAGATATACTATATCTATGAGTCAACTGCATCATAAAATAACTTTTTTTCTCATTACGATACAGGGCAAATCCAAAAAGAAGGCAGTGCCGTAACATAAAAAAAAACAACGATATTTTCCCTCATATTTTCATTGATTAAAATGCACTCTATGGTAATCGATGACTTACTGCGATTAAATTGTTGGAATGCACTCATCTTTTTTTTTCTAATGGAATGCGCGCCATTTCTAAAGCATTTCAAATAAAGTTTTGATTTCAATTTTTACATTTTGTTATACTTACTGAATTTTGTAGGTTTTTTTAATTCTTGCTTTAAAATGTGAAAAAAATGGACTCTGCCCGATATTTTAGATGCAGCTAAGGAAATGACTTATTACAAGGTAATACAAACTAATACAAACAAAGTCTCTCTCTCTCTTTTCTAACGTTGATCTTTTATTTAGTAGGTTCAATCCCAAATGTATGAGTGTAGATAAAGTAGTGTATGAAACTGCTCATAACTAGGTATTAAAACACTCGTGTGATACTATTAAAAACCTCGCCTGCGGCTCGGTTTTTAAACACACACTCGTGTTTTAATACCCCTCTTTATGTGTCAGTTTCATAAACTACTATTATTACAACTTTCTATGGTTAAAATGTACTCTATTTTGGTTTAATCGATGACTCAGCAATAACATAGTCTGTTGGAATGCGCCATTAACTGACATTTTCTTTTTTTGTTCCATTTCTAAAGGCAGTCTTTATTCTAGCTCCATACAGCCATGCATGACTTCGGGGTATTTTCTTGCACAGAGTGTTTTCAAAAGATTTACAGCAAAGGTTCTCTATTTTTTGTGCTTCAATCTACATTCTACAAAATTGTTTAGAAGATTTATTTTCATTTTACTGTACCGTACAGTAAGCACGTTCCATTTTTCCTTCACTTCATTCACAAAGTTGTACAACTTGTCGCTCTCTCTATATACTAGATGGCGATAGCTGACACACGACCCTAGATAGCTTTATTACGCCATCTAGTGCCGAGTAGCATGCATGACTTTTTATCAACCTAGAAATTACTCGAAACGACACGAAAGCTCCCGAAAAACGAAATGAAGGCCGACTTTTCTTTTCTTCTATCAGAGTTCTATTGTTAATATTGTTATGAATGAATGGTATGAATGTAGGTAGGTATAGATACTTTTTTGCAGCAACAGCACAGCACAGCTGCTGTTATCTTCTGTTTGTCACATAAAGTTAATATACCTGTAATATTAACTTTATGGTTTGTCAGCTGTTTACTTGTTGAATAATCAAATCAATGCTACTTGTGGTAGGGTGAATATGCCAAATACCAGCCCCCCCAATGATTTTTTGACTTTGAATCTCTGTTGCTGCCACAATGGGGAATGTCTGAAAAATTCAAATTGGCTAAATATTTTTTATAGGTAGGAGGAATAAGCTCCCACAGTTATAGAAAAATGTTTCAGAATTTTCGGTTGCGTTAAAAATAAAATAAACCTATTACTTACAATCCTGTAGTATTGTATTCAAAAAACATAAGTAGGTAGGTAACTAGGTACCTAACTTGCCTATCTACCTAGAATTAGTACCTATATTATTATACTTAGGTACAACATGTTACAAAAACCCATTGCCAAATATGGTAAGGATATGGGTCCATCAAACTGAAATAGTGATCATCAAAATGATTTATATTCTATATAGGTAGTATATACAATAGGTACCCACAAAAAAGTTATGCAAATATTTGTGATGATAAAATTAAACCGTTTTTTGTCTCTCCTGAAAAATGTATAGCAATTCAGTTTATGGAGTTTTTGTAAAAAAACCATTCAATTGAGTAGGTACTTCCGATTACCTTACTATAGGTACCTGTCTACTATCCTCGCAAATTAAATTAATTACTTACCTATTAGAATTTTATTTTAATGTAGGTTTTAATGTACCTACATGTAGGGTTACCATCCGTCCGGATTAGTCCGGACATGTCCGGACTTTTGGGCTATTGTCCTGACTTTGTCCGGCTTTGTGATTTGTCCGGCTTTTTAAGATTAGGCGGTGTAATACGAGAAAAACCTACGTAGCAGTAGTGTTCGAAAGAGAAGTCCCAAAATGTATGGAGTCTGGATCTGTCTGTGAAAATGTCCGGACTATTATTGAAATGTCCGGCTTTTTGTCAGGACTTTTCAAATTTTGCAATGGTAACCCTACCTACATGTCATTTTTAGTTGCGGATGACGTCAAAGGTTCCATCGTATTAGCAATTTGCGGTAATTGTAATGTAATTGTAAGTGCCTAGGTAGGTATATAAATATATCGTTATGATTTGTGTTTAATGTAAGTAGTGTACTTAAGCCCACCTACATGATTAAAGATACTTACACTAAAAAATAACTTTGGATTTCAATAAAATAATATGTAGGTAACGTAATACTTAATTTTCATACAACCTAAAAAAGCAAATACGAAATTCGTTTCGTAAAAATATTTTTTTTATAAATATCATGACGACTTACGGAAACTCCACACACTTAGAGGTACCTACTTACAATACCTAATAATAACCCTAATAAAATATTAGACATTATCATTGATCTTATTCCAAAGTAAGTAGCTAAAGCACTTGTGTTATAAATCAGAGACAACGGTAAAACTAAAACACCCAGACCTGAGCCAATACAGTCATATAGAAAAGTAGAGAAGTTTGTTTACTAAATTGACCCAGCCGAGGATCGAAACCAGCGTAAAGAGCACTCCACCACAGAGGTCATGTACCTATGTATTTGTATTTAGTGATTTGATATACCTACCAAGTAGGTAGGTGCCTATCCAACGAATTTTAATCAACATTTTATAAATATTTACATCGGGATATTCCTGAATAATTATGTAAAAATTTTGCACCTATCTATCATGAATATCATGAACTATTGAATGAATGAATGGTATTAATTCATTCATTATCCCATTACATGAATATTATGCCTGACTCAACACAGAATAGAAACTCAAACATCAAGTTATCCTCCTTAGTCGTTCACTCTTGACAGAGTGGTCGTGGTTGATGACGATGCATTTTCATTGTTATACAAACTCTCAAAATTGACTGCTTAGTTAGGACATTTTGTAATTAACTGCCTAGGTACAATACATTTAAACCTCTTACATTGAGCGTATTGACTGCAATACGCTCAATGTAAGAGGTTTAAATGTACCACAATTTTGTGGTGATTGATACTGATCAATCACCACAAAATTGTGGTATCACTGACGATATTGCATAGATGACTTACACTATTTTTCTATCAATCGAGCACTTCATGAAACTTGCACCCAATAAAAAGTAAATAAGTTTCTATTTTAAGCAACATCTACCTAGCTACAGATACTATTATTATCTTGCTTATCGTAATACAGGCAGCCTACCTAGGTACCTATACAAATACAATCGATTTCAGGAGCAGTGCATTGAACTGCAAATTGGAATGTTATGTATGACTTACTTATATCTATGGTGCTATGGTGGTGGTGGTTAGCGATGCACGATTATGAATGATCATTCGATTATCTCAATCATTCGAATTCGAATGACCATTAACATGTATTACTAATTAGTAGTAATAAGATATTTTATTTTATTGATTTGATAATTGCGCCACGTCGATACTGCGGTACGTTAGTGTGCCTTTTTAATTTTTATTTTTGTGTAAACTTACATTACAACATATATCTTTGATCAATAATAATGAGTTACTCATTTGGTTTAGTAACTTTCGCGACCGCCAAGCGATAATGAACTTTATGCTTGTATATTAAGGCATAGTTTTGCGTAAAGCCACTTCTCAAGTGTATTACTGATAAGCAAAGAATAAATATATAATAAGTAATACTTATTCGATTATTGAAATTAGTATATTACTAATCTGACATTCGATTATTGAAATAAGTAGTTAGTAGTTAATTCGATTATTGTAATTAGTAATAATCGCGCATCACTAGGTACTGCAATGCAAGCTGCAATCTAAATATAGATTGGAAGCCGCCAGACTGGGTGTGGTTCGATCGCCCGAGTCTAGACCGATCCAGAATTCCAGACTTCATGACTACGAAGTGCGAATTATAAATGAAAAACTTCACTACAAAGTTGACGGTAAATTTTTATTAAATATCAAATTAATGAATAATTTGATTAATTTTATATTTAACTAGCGGCCGCCCGCGACTTCGTCTGCGTGGAAAAGTTTTTTGTGATCCCTTGGGAACTATACTTTTTTTCGGGATTAAAGGTACCCTATGTCCTTTTCTGTACCCCTGACAATGTGTATGCAAAATTTCATGATTATCGGATTCAGTAGTTAGGACGTGAAGACGTAACAAACAAACGGACTTTCGCATTTATAATATTAGTGTAAGGATTTAAACAGTAACTCGAACCTGGTTTAAAAATTCAATAGGTAGATAGGTATATAAAAAGTATTGCTCAAAATATACATACATAGGTACTTACTTAATCACAATGTAATGAAGTGCCTAAAAATACTGGGTTTTTATAAATGAAAATACTTAACAATAGCCAGGTATTCAAACTAAGTAGCAAATGTGAAATTAGATAATGAAAAATAGTAGATTATACAACAAGTGAATAAAAAGTGAATTTAGTTCGAGGGACTAAGTTGGATCCCGAGAGTAGCGAAGGATTCTAGAGTTGAATCCCGAGCGTAGCGAGGGATTCAAAAGTAGAATCCTGAGCGAAGCGAGGGATACAAAGGACCGAGATTAATTTTTTTTTTCACGAGTTGTGTACTCTACTTTTTACCATCGACTGTGAGAAAACAAATACCTAGCAGTACTTATAGTATGTATTTATAGTTGACCATCAGCCATTTTTGATGTCCCCACTGCTGGGGCACAGGCCTTTCTTATGGGTGAGAGGATGGGCCATAACCCACCACGCGGGCCCAATGCGGATTGATGGGTGTTAACGACTGCAAAATGCAGCCGGGACCAACGGCTTAACTTGCCTTCCGAAGCACGGAGGAGCTCGAGTTAATACATTTTTGGTCACCCATCCCATGACCGACCCCTGCGAAAATTGCTTTACTTCCATAATTGCTGAGCCAGGCGCTAAACCACTGTGCCATCGAGCGCCTCTTTATAGTATCACATTTTATTATTTAGGTAATCGCTAATATTTAAAAATAGAAAATAGTGAAATTAGTAGTTTTCCAATGACATAAAACAACCACGCTAAGAGAGAGATTACATGATCAGTCTGGCATCAGTCCATTCCATCAGTCTGTCTGTATAGACTTTGAATTTTTGCACATTGAATATCGTAAGAAACTGATGGAATGGACTGATGCAAGACTGAACATATCTCCCCCTAATAGATAGAAAAGAACCCAAAGATAAGACACTAAAAAGAACCTAGTTAAATTTGGCGGGATATTTTTTTCGTTTATTTTTTTTCTCTATGGAATAGCTCCATAGCAGCCAGTACTATCAGCACTTTTTTGTACTAATCAAGAATCTTCTTGTTCCAAATTCAAATTATTTTTATTCACTCGGTGAATAAAATCGCTTATTAGTTATTATTCACTCTTTTCGTTGAATTAAACGCACTTTTTTGAGTGGTGATGGTAAAAAATATTTTTTCACACCACATGCTCGACAATGCCGAATTATATGTCATGTAAACCTTACCGAAAGCAAGACATTATATCTCTTGGCTTTAGCCGGGTTATAATGTTCTATTATAACCCGCTGGTCAATAATGTGATTTTCACTTTCATAATTCTTATTGCTATGTCCATAAAGTCTAATTTCACTAAACAGAATGTGTCCTCAGCGGGCGCGGCCAACTCGATTTACGAAGACCCGAGGCCGTGGCCCACTAGATTCGCACTGAGACGAACTTCATTTGTTTGTCAAATCGAGTAGGCCACGCCAGCTGAAAGAAGTTGCTATAGGCGTAGCTAGTAGTACTACAAGCTAAGCCTGGTTTTTTATTGTCTCGCATAAAGTGAGAAAAGCAGAGTATACACCACCGGGATAAAAGTGTTTTTTTCTTGGGCGCTTGAATCCCTCACTGCACTCAGGACTCAATCCTAATTCCCTCGCTTTGCTCGGGAATTAACTTATAACACCCTCGCTGCGCTCGGGAGTTAAATTTGGAGTCCTTCGTTACGTTCAGGATTCAATGTAGCGCCCGTGACATAAAACAGTGCTTTATCCCCTTGGTGTATAATCTACTATTACCATAAAATGATTAGTGATTAACCTATGATAATACCGTTATAGAGGTACCCACTTGCTTACTATTTATAATTTAGTGTAGATCAAATAAAAAAAATAAAAAGCCAAGGCCACTAATTCATTCACATTTAAATCCAGAGTCCTACTTTAACTGTATCGTTGTGATCGTTCCATCTTTGAAAAGTATGCAGCAAAAGTTTTATTTAAAACAAGAACATCCCAGAAATATATAAGTAATTATCCGGCGTCTTTTATAACAAACATTGGCTTTGTTGTTTTTTTAAAACGTACCTATGTATGATAAGTAGGTAGGCAGTAAGATTACCGTAGATTCTAGCATCGTCGCGGCTATTCGAGAAAGGACTAGAAAATTCACCTGCTCAATACAACAGCTGTGAGCTGACAATACCCAAACAAACACACGCATACACATGCATCACACAACGAACGACCTTTTCGTTTGGGTCGTCGTACGTACTCGACACTTCGAGAATGCGCCACCCAACACTAGATGTCGTATCAGCGCGCGCGTATATAAACGTGCCGGCCGGCTAACCGGCATGATATTTCGAAACAAGCACTACAAGCGAAAGCAACTCTACTCTTCAACTGCGAACGCGGCGATATTTCGACGACTTCATCAATCAAGCGACAAATACAAAAGGAAAATGTCTCTGCTACCTTTCATCATGGGTTATGACCATCCTCACCGCCTGCTCGACCAAGATTTCGGGTTAGCGCTGACTCCGGATGACCTGCTGACGGCTGCTGTGTCCCCGATGCTGTCCCGCGACTATTACAGGCCGTGGCGCCAGCTGGCCGCTGCTGCGAGGGACATCGGCTCCACCATCAAGTCCGACAAAGACAAATTCCAAGTCAACTTGGACGTCCAGCACTTTGCACCGGAGGAAATATCTGTCAAGACGGCTGATGGCTACGTTGTTATTGAAGGAAAACACGAGGAGAAGAAAGACGAGCATGGCTACATTACTCGGCAGTTCACACGTCGCTACGCACTTCCTGAAGGCTGCAACCCCGAAGCTGTGGAATCTCGATTGTCATCTGACGGCGTGCTGACTGTCGTTGCTCCCAGAGTAGCTCCTGCTTTGAAGAACGAGAGAAGTATCCCGATTGCACAAACTGGACCCGTCAGGAAGGAGATCAAGGACCAGACTTCGCAAGCCAATGGTACCCAACAATAAACAACTAACTTTGCGTGCCTGTGATACCTAGTGAGAATGTCATGTTCTGCTTGTTTCTCTGTGTGCTTTATTAAACATTAATAGTTTATTGTATAAATTTTATTTTTTGTAATATAAGACTGAAATAAGTTTAAATAAATTGTAATCTTGCTATATTTAAGCATTTTTTTTTCAATAACTACCTACCCTGTCCACTTTTAAAATTTTCATTCAAGAGAACCTACCTAATTTTTATTCTTTTTCTCGAAAACGGATAAGTAGTATCGTGCCCAATCAGCTGCACAAAAGATATACGTAGTAGTTTTTATCACTCTATTTTATATACCTCAAAGACTGTGCCTCAAACGTTGTTGCAGTATTTTTTAGGCTATATAGTTCTCGGCTATAATGTATAAATAAGATTTTTATGAATATTTTGGAACTTATGATAAATTTCTAGGATCGAAACTATTTTTTTTAAACAATCTCTTCTCGGCTATAATGTATAAATAAGATTTTTATGAATATTTTTTTGCTTTCGTGTTAGGTAGGTATTGATTGTTTAAAAAAAATCAATCCAAAAATTATTTTCGTACTAGGTATTAATTGGTTGAAAAAATAGAAATTATCCAAAAGTTCAAAAATTCCGAATACAACAACATCATTAATTGTGTGCGTTACCCCAGCAAAAAGTTGTGCTTTAGAGAGATGAGACCTTATCAGATAATTAGTGTGTCATGAGGAGAAATTTGTTTACTAATAGCAAAATTTGTGTGAGTTGTAGTTTTTAAGATATATGAGAAAAACGGATTTTGCTGGGGTCACGTTTTAAACATTACCCTGGCAAAAAAAGTTGTTTCAGCCTGGAACCAAATACATGAATAGATAGCTTTTGTTGCATAGTAAATGTTAGCAAATAGCAAAAATTGTGTGTGTTATGGTTCTCGAGTTATTTAAGTTTTTGCTGGGGTAACGTTTTGGGTTTTCCCAGATCTCGAAAACGGTTCAACGCAGAAGTTTGAAAAAAATACCACTAAGAGACCTTAATTTGTTTAAATTTGTTTAATTGTTAGTTTTTGATTTGGTTGTCGCAAACCAACGTAATTAAATGGTTTCGAAAAACAGAAAAAACGAATTTACAAGTAAACTAGTACACTTATAATCAAATAAACAGCTGTTAAAAATAGCCGTGGTAGACACTTATTACATCAAGAATTTTAGGCTTTGTAACTTTACACTACACAGGTTGGTCAAAAGTTCTGTTACTGAGTTTCTTTATCGATTACTGGCCATTAAAACAAATGAAAAGAAAAAATAAAAATGACATATTATTGACAGTTTTATAAGCTATAATTCCATACCACACGTATATCATATTTTGTTTATTTCACCATGGAATGGGGGTTGAAGGAGAATCGTGTCGCTGTAATTGCTCTGCACAAATGTGGGCAGCCACCGAATATGATTTTCAAGTTGCTACAAAAGTTGAAAATCAACAAGCAATTTATTTATCGCACTATCCATAGGTACAGTAATACCTTGACCGTCGATGACCGAAAAAGATCAGGAAGACCACGCACCGTTCGGACACCAGCTGTGATCAAGGCAGTGAAGGCGAGAATCACGAGAAATCCCGTCCGGAAGCAAAAGTTATTGGCAATACAGATGACTGTGAAGAGAAGTTCCCTTAAAAAATTACCAATGATGACCTTGGGCTTCACGCTTACCGTAGACGAAAGGGCCATCTGCTAAACGCACGATTGAAGGCTATGAGGTTAGCACGAAGTCGCGCTCTACTAAAGCAGTACGCACAAAACGGCCATCGAAAAATCTTGTTTACTGATGAAAAAATCTTCACAGTCGAAGAAAATTTTAACCGTCAAAATGATAGAGTATACGCTAAGAATAGTAAAGAAGCCAGCATGATTGCTCCGAGGGTCCAACGAGGTCACCACCCCTCATCAGTGATGATTTGGCTGGGGGTGTCCTATTCAGGGCTAAGTAAGGTTCATTTCTGTGAAAAAGGTGTGAAAACTGGCGCTAGAGTCTATCAAGATACCGTTCTGGAACCTGTTGTCAAACCCTTAAGCCACATTTTATTTCAAAACCAGCCATGGGTCTTCCAGCAGGACTCTGCCCCTGCGCACAAAGCAAAATCTACACAAGCATGGTTTCGGGCTAACAAAATTGATTTTATCGCGCAGGAAGAATGGCCATCCTCCAGCCCAGACTTAAATCCTCTGGATTATGCCATATGGCAACTTATTGAGGAGAAAGCATGTGCTAAGCCCCACATGAATCTCGACTCTCTTAAGCGCGCTATTCTCAAGGCAGTCGCAGAATTGGATATGGTGGTAGTTCGTGCTGCCATCGATGACTGGCCTCGTCGTCTAAAGGCGTGTATTCATGCCAGAGGCGGTCATTTCGAATAATTTTAATACATGATAATCTTATATATTTGTGCTTTCATTTGGTATATAATTCATTGTAGCATTATTTGTAAATTTAGTATTATTCATGTTTTCCATAGTTACAGAACTTAGTAACCAACTAGGTATATAAAGATATAAACAAATTTAATAAATTTTAGACCGGTCGTACTTTAGCGATCGAATACACAGTTTCCATAACATTAAGACACATGGCATACATTAAACAAATTTAAGTAATTCATTAACATTACTTCCTGTTAATTTCAGCTTTCAATTACGCCTATCATGAAAGTTTTAACAAAAACAAGATTACGACAGCAATTCTTGAATAAGCCGACCAAATTGTAAAGGTCACTAAAAAGCGACCGCGCCATACATAAGCGTAACCATCTTAAATGAACGGGATGTTATGGATCTTTTGTTAGTACAGTTGCGTACAAAACTTTGCTGGTCAGATTATCTTTAAATATATAATGTACGTTAGTCTTGCGAAAACTCAAGATTGGCTTGGCCGATTTTGGTTTTAAAATGTTTGTCGTATTCCAGGGGAAGGTTTTAATGGTGAGAAATATATATGGAAAAAATGCGAGGTAGTTTCCGTAAAAACTGTTCCTAGGTAGGAACAGTTTTTATGGGTAAATGTTTTTACCTGTCAAACATAGTGGTCACTGGATTGACATGAGTAGGTTTTATTAAAATAAAATATTTGGTTTGATCAAACAGAAGCAACAAAGAAGACCGGCGAACTTCTATGTAATTTCAGACCTCTACTTATGGGTCCCGTTCATGAAAAGAATTGACTGATATTTATAGACCTACACTAGACTAACAAAAAAGTCAATCGTTTTAACTATTTCAAAGCTGGGATAAAAAAGATATTAAATACGCACGATGATACGAAAACGAACACAGAAATTCAAACGTGCGTGAGTTTTGGCTTGCCAGTAGTCGTTTCCAAAAAAGGTACGCCCAGACTCCTAGAATAGTACGAAAATGGCAAAAAGGGCACGCAAACCAATAAATCAAGGTACAAAATTAAGTTTTTTTACTGTGTTTTGGGAAACATACGCCTATTTTTACATTTTGGGGTTCAATCGTTAAAAAGTATTAAATAACCATAGTACGACACACGCTCAAATAATACGCAAATCGTACCAAAAGGTACGATCTGGCAACCCCGAACGTCAATGTCAGTGATGGATTTGACATTGACACTGCACACTTTATTAATGGGATATGGCAATGAAGTCTATGTTCATACAGCCATATTCTTCAGTATTTTTTTTCTCTTTGTAGTAGAATACATTCAAAATACAGGTGTATCTTTTTTCTAATGTCTCTTAGAGTATTGCTTGATGTTTAATAGATCAAAACATTTTGAATATACCTTAAAATTATGCATTTTGAAAATGGAATTGATTACTTTGGTATTAAAACTTCTGTGTTAATTGAAACATACTCGTACAAGAAAAAATCGTTTAGTTTTTGCATTATAGAAACGTTTTGTTATAATATAATTGAAAGTTATTTATCTTTTGACTCCCTTCTTTAAAAATCATGATTTTATGGAATTAAATTCTATGAATTTAACCCTATTTATTTAACATGTTTCCGATTGTGAACGTCCTTGTAAAATATGAAGTCGAGTTTCGCCGGTCTTCTTACGATAAATGTATATATTGATACTGACAAATAAATCACACTATAAATTGCTTAGCGAGATTATTTCCTACTTAGGTTTAGATTATTATTTACCTTTATTTATCTAATGTTGAGTGCCTTCAAACTTTTAACTTTCGTGAATCATTTCATTTTTTTTAAATACTATTAATCGCGTAAGTGTATTATTTGATATTAATAAAAACGATATTAATTTATAAAATAGAAAACTAGTAGAATCTTAAGCTATATGAATAACATTTTTCTTCATAACTGTACAAAACATCGGATACTAAGCTGCTAATTTGCGAAGATAACCCGTACGTATAGTGCGGTCGCTTTTTAGTGACCTTTACAATTTGGTCGGCTTATTCAAGAATTGCTGTCGTAATCTTGTTTTTGTTAAAACTTTCATGATAGGCGTAATTGAAAGCTGAAATTAACAGGAAGTAATGTTAATGAATTACTTAAATTTGTTTAATGTATGCCATGTGTCTTAATGTTATGGAAACTGTGTATTCGATCGCTAAAGTACGACCGGCCTAAAATTTATTAAATTTGTTTATATCTTTATATCGTGTAAAGTTACAAAGCCTAAAATTCTTGATGTAATAAGTGTCTACCACGGCTATTTTTAACAGCTGTTTATTTGATTATAAGTGTACTAGTTTACTTGTAAATTCGTTTTTTCTGTTTTTCGAAACCATTTAATTACGTTGGTTTGCGACAACCAAATCAAAAACTAACAATTAAACAAATTTAAACAAATTAAGGTCTCTTAGTGGTATTTTTTTCAAACTTCTGCGTTGAACCGTTTTCGAGATCTGGGAAAACCCAAAACGTTACCCCAGCAAAAACTTAAATAACTCGAGAACCATAACACACACAATTTTTGCTATTTGCTAACATTTACTATGCAACAAAAGCTATCTATTCATGTATTTGGTTCCAGGCTGAAACAACTTTTTTTGCCAGGGTAATGTTTAAAACGTGACCCCAGCAAAATCTGTTTTTCTCATATATCTTAAAAACTACAACTCACACAAATTTTGCTATTAGTAAACAAATTTCTCCTCATGACACACTAATTATCTGATAAGGTCTCATCTCTCTAAAGCACAACTTTTTGCTGGGGTAACGCACACCATTAATTTGTATTGTAAATACTTAGAATAATAACACCTTGTTATTATTCTAACTGCCTTACTAATAAACATTGTAAACTAAAATATTGGTTACTGACCTATGGTAAGGTGTAAATTACAAGTTTAAATAAATTAAAAATTATGTCCCGTGACTAAACTATTGTACCTATATGAGCGTTATTAATTAGATACTTAAAGTTTATTGCCGTATTGGAGTATATATTCTGTGGTATTGTCTTCTCCACATTGTACACCTTACCTTATAAATGATGAAACAATTTTTATTGACTTAATTATGGAATTACAAACGTACAAGTCCAATGTACAAGTGTCTACAATAAAACGTTAATTTTTATCTTAATTAAGAAGTAGGTAACTAACTTTCTAAGTTAGTTATTATAGGTAGGTAAAGTACCTAACTGAAATATTATTAAATTTACGTACTTACTACTTACATATTGTAAAACGTATTGTTTGACAACATTTTTCCTTTTGAAATAATCATTCGTTCACCCATTCGTTCTTTCGGATTTTTTTACGGTTTTATGGTGTTTGTATGTACCTATTTGTTTGAAAATCTTTTGTCTTCCTTTTCGTCTTTCGAAAGTAAGTTGCAGACCCAGACCGCGTTAGTTTCATACATAAAGTTAGGTACCTAGAACAAATGGTGGATTAAATCCTAAAAGCATTCTATACCAGTCAACCAGCAGCAAACAGATACCTAAATAGTCACGAATGCGGTACATAAGTACTTACATACAAACAAAGGAAAATAAACACTTACATGCATATATAATATTAATTAATATATTACTAGCTTCCCGCCCCGGCTTCACATGGGATATAATATTAGTTAAATTGCGATTTAAAATGACGGAAAAGAGAAAATTTGTTTTTTTACGTCTTTCTGAAAAATTTTTTGAAGATTATCTTTTATACAAACCTTGTCCTGATAATAACAAACACAACAATTATGTAATTGGGTGCAGTCGTTTGTAAAATGTAAAAAATTCTGATGCGTGAGACGCGCAGACTAAGCGCTCCTACGAACTACTGCAACTAAAGGGTTGCGGCTGTCCGTCCGGTGTACCGCAATCAAAAATATCGGGACATTTTGAACTTACCTTCCAAATTTCAAGGATGTGTCCAGTCCATGAAACTAAATAACATGACATGTGTCGAATTTCGCCACAAAAGTTTGGTCATCCCATACTAAATTGATCACGTGATCTCTTTGATTTGTATGGATAGTCGTTTTTTTTTTACATATTTGGCCATAATATGTTCCTTAAGGCCCCCGTAAACGCAGGGCTTCAAATACCGTTAAAAATTTAGCAACGTTAAAAAAATAACGTTAAAAATGGAAACTAATAACGGTAAAATTAATAACAGTAAAACAGAATTTAACGTTATTTTTTTCGTTCCTTGATAACGTTATTATGTTACTGTATAAAAATATTTAAAAGCAATGTGTAATTGACGTGACATGATCAGTCTCTGCGGTAGGTACTAGGTGGTAGAGGTACCTACCTACAATACGCAATATTTATAAAATTACCGTTAAAAATAACGTTATTTTTTAACGTTATCGACATTAATATAACGTTAAATTAAGGTTATGTTATTAGGTATCGTTAAAAAAAATAACGTTATCAAGGTATCATATTGAAAATAACGTTACGTAACGTTATTTTTACTGTTAATTGTTAACGTTATAAAGCCCTGCGTAAACGTTTAAACACGTTTGTCAAATTTTACGTTTTTGACAAGAGTGATTACGTTCTCTATGGTTTTGTTTGTACGTTTTCTCAGCACACACGTTCAAACGTTGTTTGGCAAACGCGTTTGACAAACAAAGCATAGACAAAAAAACGTAGTTTTGTTTATGGTTTGTTTGTCAAACACGTAGTTTTTGCTCGCAGACGATCAAACTGCTTGACAAACACTTACGTGTTTGACAAACACGTTTGAACGTTTACGGGGGCCTTTAGAGAAAGTTGTTCAGTTTCATAGGCACCCATTACACACACAATCTGATCACGCCAGACCGCGCCAGACTGACAAAGATTGACAGAGATTGATTGTGTAACGTTGTTCGCGATCTGTTTCAATCTGGCGCGGTCTGGCGCGATCTGGCGTGATCAGATTGTGCTGGATTGTCAATCTACGTCAATCTGGCTTGGTCTGGCTTAGGGTTGGCACCTTTTTTTCGGGGTAATAGTATTATTTTCAAAACATTTAAACATTATAGTACTTACTTTTGGGATATTTATAAAAATGTAGTACACATTTATTTTTAACTAGCTTCCGCCCGCGACTACATCCGCGTGGGTGGACATTCGAAAAATCATTAAAAAACAAACATACAAACGAACAGAGAACTTGCAGTAGTCTGCTCATCGCAATCTACTGCTATCCGATACATGTTTTTATAAGGCTGAACTGATTTAGATGAAATTTAAGGCACAGTTTATTAGCCTAGATTAAAACATAGGATACTTTTTATCTCGGTCAAAGGTATCCTAGGTATTTTTTTAAACATTGTAATTAATATGTAGTAAGTACTTACTTTCAGGAAATTTATAAGAAAATTAGCGGCCGCCCCCGACTTTGTCTGCGTGGAAAGGTTTTTTGCTATCCCTCGGGAACAATACTTTTTTTCGGGATAAAAGTTACCCTATGTCCTTCTCTGTACCTCTGACAACGTGTATGCAAAATTTCATGATGATCGGTTCAGTAGTTAAGACGTCAAGGCGTAACAAACAAACAAACAAATGGACTTTCGCATTTATAAAAATACCCTAAAAAAAAACATACAGATGAACAGAAAAACAACCTCCTGCTTTTTTGAAGTCGGTTAAAATATCGGATCGCAGTAGATCTTGGTAGATTGTCAATCTACCACAATCTACCGCGATCCGATGCAAGTAGATTGTGGTAGATTGTCAATCTACCATGGTAGACTGACAATCTAGCACAATCTACTGCGATCCAATGTTTTTAACCGACTTCAAAAAAGGAGGAGGTTCTCTGTTCGTATGTATATTTGTTTTTTATGAAGGGTGCACTGATTTGGATAAAATTTGGCAAACAGTTTATAGTCTGGATTAAAACTTATGATATTTTTGATGTCGGTCAAAGGTACCTTAGGGATTTTTATTTTTTTAAACATTGAAATTAATTTGTAGTACTTTTGGGAAATTTATAAAAATATAGCCCATAATAATTTTTAACTAGCTTCCGCCCGCGACTACATCCGGGTGGACATTTGAAAAATACCCTAAAAAAACATAGGTACAGACGAACAGAAAAACAACCTCCTGCTTTTTTGAAGTCGGTTAAAATATCGGATCGGTAGATTGTCAATCTACCACAATCTACCGCGATCCGATGCAAGCAGTTTGTGGTAGATTGTCAATCTACCATGGTAGACTGACAATCTAGCACAATCTACTGCGATCCAATGTTTTTAACCGACTTCAAAAAAGGAGGAGGTTCTCTGTTCGTATGTATATTTGCTTTTTATGAAGGCTGCACTGATTTGGATAAAATTTGGCAAACAGTTTATAGTCTGGATTAAAACTTATGATATTTTTGATCTCGGTCAAAGGTACCTTAGGGATTTTTATTTTTTTAAACATTGAGATTAATTTGTAGTACTTTTGAGAAATTTATAAAAAAATATAGCCCATATTTATTTTTAACTTTCTTTCCGGCCGTGACTACATGCGCGTCGGCATTTGAAGAATTCCTTAAAAAATATACAGATGAAAAGAGAACCTCCTCCTTTTTTTAAGTCGGTTAAAAATATTGGATTGCAGTAAAAGATGATGAAATTTGGCACACAGTTAGTTTGGTACCCTAGGAAGTACCTACTCTATGTACCCTATTTTTAATTTTTAAAGGAAGCTAGTTAAAAATAAATTTGGACTATATTTTTTCATAAATTTCCCATAAACCTACCTACTATATTTTTGGCAATGTTTTGAAAAATACTATTTTACCTTGATGTTATTACTATACCAGGCTATAAAGTATACAAGGTGTTAGGTAAAAGCCTTATAAAGCCGAATATGGTAGATAGGGACCATCAAACTGAACAACTTTTACTATGGGACCAATTCTGAAATCGCGAAAAAAAAATCTGCTGTTTCATACAAAAATTAATAACGAAAATATCAAAATGTATGGAACAGCAGATTTTTTTTCGCGATTTCAGAGTTAGTCCCATAGTAAAAGTTGTTCAGTTTACGTGCTGGACTACAGCTGGGCCACAAAAAAAAAAGTTGGAAATCTGACTTTTTGACTATGCCATGATGAAGTCGATAATTTGTCGGAATTTGTCGCCAAAAACCAGATTTTGTCGGTCTTCCGTTTAGGAGATACGTGTGGCTCAGCTGTAGAGACGTCTCTACAGCTGGGCCACACAGATCTCAAAAACGGAAGGTCGTAGCGAAAATCTGATTACTCGTATGTGTAGCCGGTATTTTGTCGGATTTTGTCGCCAAAAACCAGAGTTTGTCGGTCTTCCGTTTAGGAGATACGTGTGGCTCAGCTGTAGAGACGTCTCTACGGCTGGGCCACACAGATCTCGAAAACGGAAGGTCGTAGCGAAAATCTGATTACTTGTATGTGTAGCCGGTATTTTGTCGGATTTTGTCACCAAGAACCAGATTTTGTCGGTCTTCCGTTTAGGAGATACGTGTGGCTCAGCTGTAGAGACGTCTCTACAGCTGGGCCACACAGATCTCGAAAACGGAAGGTCGTAGCGAAAATCTGATTACTCGTATGTGTAGCCGGTATTTTGTCGGATTTTGTCGCCAAAAACCAGAGTTTGTCGGTCTTCCGTTTAGGAGATACGTGTGGCTCAGCTGTAGAGACGTCTCTACAGCTGGGCCACACAGATCTCGAAAACGGAAGGTCGTAGCGAAAATCTGATTACTTGTATGTGTAGCCGGTATTTTGTCGGATTTTGTCACCAAGAACCAGATTTTGTCGGTCTTGCGTTTAGGAGATACGTGAGGATACGCTGTGGAGACCTTTCTACCTGGATCTTGAGAAAGGAAGGTCGTAGCGAAAATCTGATAACTCGAGTGTGTAGCCGTTAGTTTGTCGGAGTTTGTCACCAATAATCAGAGTTTGTCGATCTCGCGTTTAGAAGATGTGTGAGGATATGCTGTAGAGACCTTTCTACCTGGATCTCGAGAACGAAAGGTCGTAGCGAAAATCTGATAACTCCTATGTGTAGTCGGTAGTTCGAGCGAGTTTGTCCTTAAGTTACAGACTTGGTCGACACCCCTTTCCAGAGAAATAAGGGGTTTGTTTTTTATGATTATAGTCTTATGGCCGAATACTCAAACGCTACTTAACTTTAAGCGGCTCTCAAACAGCATGCTGTCTTTGTCATATCTTTGACATTTAATGCGACAGGACGACGTTTGAGAGCCCCTCAAAGTTAATTAGCGTTTGAGTATTCGGCCATTAGAGCCGAATCCAAAATGCGTAAGCAGTGTAGTTGTTTTGTATTATTTTATGTACATAGTTAATATTAAATCCAAAATTTATATGATTAAAAGAATTTAGTGAGGAAATATGAAAGATTTCAATTAATTTCTCGAATAGTAATTGATGTATTCAACGTTTTTGTATCGACAACGTTTGGTATCTGGTCTCCTACTCTATATACGTGGTGTATCGTACAGTCGCGTACATCTGTCTTAAAAATGTAAGTAGTAATTTAATGAGTACGTCATGCTAAGTGAGTTTCATGAGGTTTTATTTGGTTATTTATCGATGTACCTTTAGGAAAATGGTCAATAAAATAAAACGAGTGAAAACAACGTAAAGTATGGTATGATTGATGTGCGATTTATTTATAAAATATAATATTTTCTCTTTTTTGATGAATAGTTTTTAAAACTTTTCTTGTGATTAACTTTACTAAAGTGAACTGTCACTACTAAGTACTTACCTACTAACCCTTTGGACTGTAGGTTCCACTACATGGTTCCACTAGTGAGTCAAATAACTGCTAAATATCGGTGGGGGCCCACCGATATTTAGCAGTGGGAACACGAGGACTTGGAAATCCTATTGGTCCCACTGATGGAATCATGTAGTGGAACCCACAGTCTGAAGGGACCTGCTTAACTGTTGGCATCACGTTGGCATATAGGTAGGTAACGGCGAGATTAGACTTGACTTTACGCTGACCTGAGCTTTATTGTAATATTGAGGTTTTATTTGTTATATCGATGCATAATATTATGTTCAATGGAATAAAACAAAAAACAATGTGTAACATAATATTTTTATTTCTATGAATTAAGTTTGTACTTGCAGATTCAAACCACAAGAAAGCAATTTTGTAATAATATAAAAAATACGTTTAGTTCGTGCAAGGGCGATACACGCGGACGCGAATTTTGTTGCAAACTGATTAAGCGACGCTGTTGCCCATAGTACATCGATTTGCCTTTATTTTGCCATTTTATAGTAACTTTAAAAAAAATCAAAAATCTCGGTCTCGGTCTCGGCCGAGACTATTTTTTAATCTCGGTCTCGGTTCTCGGTGAAAAGTGGGTTCGGTCGGTCCCTAGTTGCTGGTAACGTTTTATAAGCAACACTCGGTCCGGTCAGGTGTCGGATGGGTGACCGTTAAAGCTAATTCAGGGCGGCCGCATATTGTAAGAAATAAAACATCATGAAGCTCAGATAGCATGCATGCATGCATTCGTTAAAGTAGTATAATTATTTCAAACACAGTTGTACGCGAATGTACATTCGCGAAGGTACACTCAAATCACATTTATCTCATAAATGTAAGGCGATCAAGCTCTGGTATTTGGCTACAAACTCACTTGAACTACCGACTACACATAGGAGTTATCAGATTTTCGCTACGACCTTTCGTTCTCGAGATCCAGGTAGAAAGGTCTCTACAGCATATCCTCACACATCTTCTAAACGCAAGATCGACAAACTCTGATTCTTGGTGACAGACTCCGACAAACTAACGGCTACATACTCGAGTTATCAGATTTTCGCTACGACCTTCCTTTCTCAAGATCCAGGTAGAAAGGTCTCCACAGCGTATCCTCACGTATCTCCTAAACGCAAGACCGACAAAATCTGGTTCTTGGTGACAAAATCCGACAAAATACCGGCTACACATACAAGTAATCAGATTTTCGCTACGACCTTCCGTTTTCGAGATCTGTGTGGCCCAGCTGTAGAGACGTCTCTACAGCTGAGCCACACGTATCTCCTAAACGGAAGACCGACAAACTCTGGTTTTTGGCGACAAAATCCGACAAAATACCGGCTACACATACGAGTAATCAGATTTTCGCTACGACCTTCCATTTTCGAGATCTGTGTGGCCCAGCTGTAGAGACGTCTCTACAGCTGAGCCACACGTATCTCCTAAACGGAAGACCGACAAAATCTGGTTCTTGGTGACAAAATCCGACAAAATACCGGCTACACATACAAGTAATCAGATTTTCGCTACGACCTTCCGTTTTCGAGATCTGTGTGGCCCAGCCGTAGAGACGTCTCTACAGCTGAGCCACACGTATCTCCTAAACGGAAGACCGATAAACTCTGGTTTTTGGCGACAAAATCCGACAAAATACCGGCTACACATACGAGTAATCAGATTTTCGCTACGACCTTCCGTTTTCGAGATCTGTGTGGCCCAGCTGTAGAGACGTCTCTACAGCTGAGCCACACGTATCTCCTAAACGGAAGACCGACAAAATCTGGTTTTTGGCGACAAATTCCGACAAATTATCGACTTCATCATGGCAAAGTCAAAAAGTCAGATTTCCAACTTTTTTTTTTGTGGCCCAGCTGTAGTCCAGCACGTGTTCAGTTTGATGGTCCCTATTTACCATATTCGGCTTTATAAGGCTTTTACCAAACACCTTGTATATGATGTGTGTAAAATTTCATCAAAATCAGTTCAGTCTTCTGAAGCTGAACTGATTAGGATGAAATTTGGCACTCAATTCATAGCTTGGTAATATCGTATTAAAATTTATAAAAAATCGTATTAAAATTTATATTACGATATTACCAAGCTATGAACTGAGTGGCAAATTTCATCCAAATCAGTTCAGCTTCAGAAGGCTGAACTGATTTTGATGAAATTTTACACACCTGTGTGTGTAAAATTAAATATCGATATTCATCTAACCCTAACTAATCAAGGCATAAAATGGGTGCTAGACAACAGATTTTACTAGGTACTTACTTACTTTTCGAAATAGTTAGGTACTTATTATACGCAGACCGTCACAGAAATTAAAATTCATCATTTCAATTACGTCCGGGAATCGAACCCGGGATCTCTTGCGTGGTAGACTGGCATGTTGAATACTGCACCACTCAGGTCATCGATCGATATCACGCGAAAATTAATGCAATAAGTTGGCAACCCTGCCAAAGACCACCGTGGATCGTGGTAGATTGTCAATCTACCAAGATCTACTGCGATCCAGATCTCGCTGGATTGACCGTGTAACGTCGCAAACCAACCGCATCAAATTCCATCAATCTGCGGTTTTGATCAGATTGCACCAGATTGACGTGTGTAATGGCCGCCATAGACTGCTGAAAACATCCTCAAAATTTGAATGGTAAGTTTAAAATGACCCGATATGTACGAAAAATAGTTTTTATTCGCACTGTGATACGGCTGCCGCCCAACCGCACCGGTCGCTCGCAGCGCTGCGGCCCGACTCAAGCCCCACTGATGGCTATCCGGATCCGGACGGTCGCTGTATGCACTACGCGGATGCACTGTAGTTTGCTAGTTTGCGGTTGCTCGCCAGTGAATGCGCACATACCTACACTTGCGACAGATAACATAATTGTCAGCCATGGATATCGATGTAGAACGGAATTCTGAAATATATCTCATGTAAATCCAATTGCAACTTCTTCAGCGTCCATCGTGGAAATGGTTACGTGCCGGACTACAGCTGGGCCACAAAAAAAAAAAGTTGGAAATCTGACTTTTTCACTATGCCATGATGAAGTCGATAATTTGTCGGAATTTGTCGCCAAAAACCAGAATTTGTCGGTCTTGCGTTTAGGAGATACGTGTGGCTCAGCTGTAGAGACGTCTCTACAGCTGGGCCACACAGATCTCGAAAACGGAAGGTCGTAGCGAAAATCTGATTACTCGTATGTGTAGCCGCTAATTTGTCGGATTTTGTCGCCAAAAACCAGAGTTGGTCGGTCTTGCATTTAGGAGATACGTGTGGCTCAGCTGTAGAGACGTCTCTACAGCTGGGCCACACAGATCTCGAAAACGGAAGGTCGTAGCGAAAATCTGGTTACTCGTATGTGTAGCCGGTAGTTTGTCGGATTTTGTCGCCAAGAACCAGATTTTGTCGATCTTGCGTTTAGGAGATATGTGAGGATACGCTGTGGAGACTTTTCTACCTGGATCTTGAGAAAGGAAGGTCATAGCGAAAATCTGATAACTCGAGTGTGTAGCCGTTAGTTTGTCGGAATTTGTCACCAAGAATCAGATTTTGTCGATCTTGCGTTTAGGAGATATGTGAGGATGCGCTGTGGAGACTTTTTTACCTGGATCTCGAGAACGAAAGGTCGTAAGCGTATCCTCACATATCTCCTAAACGCAAGATCGAAAAAATCTGATTCTTTGTGACAAATTCTGACAAACTAACGGCTACACACTCGAGTTATCAGATTTTCGCTATGACCTTCCTTTCTCAAGATCCAGGTAGAAAAGTCTCCACAGCGTATCCTCACATATCTCCTAAACGCAAGATCGACAAAATCTGGTTCTTGGTGACAAAATCCGACAAACTACCGGCTACACATACGAGTAATCAGATTTTCGCTACGACCTTCCGTTATCGAGATCTGTGTGGCCCAGCTGTAGAGACGTCTCTACAGCTGAGCCACACGTATCTCCTAAACGCAAGACCGACAAACTCTGGTTTTTGGCGACAAAATCCGACAAATTAGCGGCTACACATACGAGTAATCAGATTTTCGCTACGACCTTCCGTTTTCGAGATCTGTGTGGCCCAGCTGTAGAGACGTCTCTACAGCTGAGCCACACGTATCTCCTAAACGCAAGACCGACAAATTCTGGTTTTTGGCGACAAATTCCGACAAATTATCGACTTCATCATGGCATAGTCAAAAAGTCAGATTTCCAACTTTTTTTTTTGTGGCCCAGCTGTAGTCCGGCACGTGAAATGGTTCGATGAAACCGTAACGTTATCCTATCCGCACTTTCCGGTTGCGGTTACGGCTAGCCGTTGGCCGGTTAACCGCAACTGCAAACGCATCCTGCGGCCAGCCGGTGCCAGACTAACAGCCGCAACGCGGCTAACCGGATACTCAGTGCGTACGAGGCCTTTACACGCCTTCTTATTATTTTTCCTAAACTTTTCCTATCCACATAAATAAAAAAAGAGAGCTTTCAGATAAAATTGTTTTCAGGGGTAATTTTATTCAACTACCTACCTACGATATAAATAAATGATACAACAAAATAATATTAATAAATGCTGTTTATTGGTCTCAGTCTTATTTTTATGACTTGACTAGGAACTTAATAAATAAAATTAATGTTGAATGTATTAACCGGTGCACTTTTCAGATTTAGTCGTACAAGATCCATGTTCGTCGGTTTTTTCCGCGGGCTCTTTGCGAACGGGGCCGGTTTTCGTGATGGGTACCACTCTCACTCCCTTATCATCCACAACTTTTCTCGGAGCAGTAATCGTGAGGATACCATCACTGGATAGTTCTGATACGATGTTCTCCGTCTCAGCACCTTTCGGCAAAGCGTATCTCCTCAAAAACTGTCTTGAGATATACCCATGTTCGTCTTCCTTCTCTTCGTGCTTCGCTTCCACCACCACGTACCCATCAGCAGTCTTCACAGTTATTTCTTCAGGTCCAAAGTGCTGTACATCCAAGTTGATCTGGAATTTATCTTTATCCATTTTAATCGTGGAGCCGAGGTCCTTCGCCAGTGCAGCCATATGCCTCCAGGGTCGGAAATAGTCGTGGATCATCCAAGGCGTCATCATGGAAGTCAGAAAATCGTCGGGTGTCAACGCCATCCCAAAAGCCTGGTCTGCAAGCTTATTATCCTGTTTTCCAGGGCACGAATCTTCACCAGTAGCTCGTCTCGTGCCAATACCGAAGAAAATTATTGCCAGGGTTAGGCAATACGAGAATCCTCCGAAAGCCTTCATTTTCGCGTGTGTCGAAACTTCAAAACAATTCACTCTGTAGCGCTTGTTGTGTATTGAATTGATGTGCGCGCGTTTCTCCTGTTTATATACCCGGGCCGACATCTAGCGGCGAGTAGAATATTCTCGAGTGCAACGCGCAGCGTCGAACGAATGACGTGTACCCAACGTGTACCATTGCAACGAAGTCCCGTTGTAAGGTAGGGTCGCCTAAGATCGGATGTGTCGTAAGATTGAATGCATAAAGTTTACGGCAAACGAGGATATAATTTTCGCAGATGGCAAAACATAGTTAAAAACACAATTATATTCTGCCCCTCCCAATATACCGCAGTCAGCAGTGTTGCGATTAGTAGGACGTGTGTTGTCGATGTTTAAAAAAATATACCATTTTGAGGTAAAATTGTGGAGATTTGGTCTTTTCTTCTTTCTTTTCCTCCAAAAGATTAATTTGTGGTCAGTGTTTGTCATTTTATTGTCTTTTAAGATAAAAATTAGGCGGAATCTGTAAATACTTTCTAGATTTGTTTGTAAAGGTACTTTGATTCTAGGACGTCTGTAATCAATGTCCAACCAAACTTCCCTCCCCTTGCTAAAGATCGGACTAATATTCAAATATTGCCAGATTTTAGACCTTCTTTTTCAAATATCGACGTTTCCGATTTTACCTCACTAACCTAATAATGCCTTTGCTGATAAAATAAAGTTTTGAAACATATTAAATGATATTTTGTATTATTATTGCAGCTATAGGAAAGAAGTTCGACATAGTCCGAACTTTGGTAACGCTAGTTTTCTTCTTTAAGCATAGCCGTAAGAAATATGTCGACACTTTGAACACATGTCGTACACAAACTGTTGCTTTTACGAAAAAAGTGACTTAATTATGTTTCATTGTAAACAATCCTTACTAATATTATAAATGCGAAAGTCCGTTTGTTTGTTTGTTACGCCTTCCCGTCTTAACTACTGAACCGATCATCATGAAATTTGCATACACATTGTCAGCTGTACAGAGAAGGACATAGGGTACCTTTCATCCCGAAAAAATTTATTGTTCCCGAGGGATAGCAAAATAACTTTCCACGCAGACGAAGTCGCGGGCGGCTGCTAGTTTAAAATAAAGTCCATGAAGATAATAGTGGTAGGAAAGAGAAAAAAATACCTACAGACATTGAAATGTAATTTCGATGCCTACAGATAAAACGTCCGATCTTAGGCAACTCTACCTTACTTATTGTGTATTCTTTATTTTGTATGTGGTTGTCATTATTGACGAACCTTATCACTAGTACATTTACGAAATAATACCTACTTATCCATTTTTATCACGTCCTTCCTGCGACCTTTTTATTTTAAAATTTTCTATAGGTAACTCAAAAGTTATCATCAACAAAAAATAAAATTATTTACCTAGTTATTTATTACTAGCCACATAATCTTGACATAAAAGCTGAGTTATTTTAGGTAAAGTGTAGATTTTTATTATAATTTTTCAAATCTACTATCACACCAATTTCGTAGATTTTGGAAGGTAGCGCCATCTATTGTCGGGTCGGCAAAAAATAATTATTTAAAAATATTTAGGAAGGTGGTTAGTAGAATTTTATTTTACTGGGGATTGAAATTCATTAGCTTTAGAGAATCCTGAAGGAACGAGAAGTTTCGAGAAATTACTGTACCTATGCTCTCTCCTATGAAATAAAAACAATATTCGCTATGGTTGGTAATAAAGCGATAAAGTGGCGATAATAAAACTATCTTAATTTACAAATTCTTACTTATAACATTGATAAAAATATACATTGTTTGTAGTCTTTCGTGATTAACGGGTAGTAGATTTCACAAGATACGAGAAATTACTGGAACATTCTGGTATAACCAACAGTGCCATGCCAGGTAATGCCAAAATTTTCTATAGACTTAAGGGCCCTATCACATTTTTACGACGAAATTTCGATTTTGACGGATTTTAGCAATACAACCTAGAGAAACCTTTGGGTCTACTAAATACATTTATGTGTCCGTGACAAAAAGTAATATGATGATTCACTGGAAAGTTAAAGGGTTAGAAAGGAAAATTAAAGTTAGTGAACGATTTCTTAGAGTCAACTTTGAACATACACAGAAAGACAAACAAGTACAAACAACAAATAAAAGTATAAAATTAGATTTTATTATGAAGTAAAGATTATTATTATATAATTTTTACGTAATAATAATAATGTATCTAGGAGAAATCCACAGTTTATTCTGAGCTTTTTTAGTAGTTTTATGGTTTTTGATTGGATTTTTTTATTCATATATTCTATACATAATTTCAAAATTCCGAGGCCGCTATGAACTATTCGACTATACAAGAGATAACATTCAATTTTTTTTATTTCAATTGTTTAGCACAGTTGTTCAATCCATGAGCTCAAAAAAGTGCCTTCGCGCATTTTATGAAAATCTTTCTCTGCAATTTCGGGTTTAATTAAAGTTAAGCAAATTTTTAAAAAAGCGAGGCCGCTATGAACTATTCCAATAGCTATTCTACACCATTCAATAAGTCAAAAGTGTTAATGTATTTTTGTTTCTGAGATCGATAACGCCAAAATTGGCCATTTTACGCAAAAATCACAGTCGAAATGTAATATGCCTCTTAACGGGCATTAACAATGGCATGAACCCCAAAATTCTTTGTCACCAACTAGTTAGTATGTGCACAAAAGAAAGAATCGAAGTATCTAAATACGCTAGTAATAATATTTCGATGTGGTATCCAATCATTTTTGTGACCGTTCGGATTTTTTTGTTGTCACGGCTATTTCGTGATTGTAGATAGTAAGTTATTCAGAGGGCCTAGCCAAAGTAACATTGGCAAATCTTTGACGTGCCGGACTACAGCTGGGCCACAAAAAAAAAGTTGGAAATCTGACTTCGCTTTCGAAACATGTATGGGATTGACATAAGGTTTCGTTAACAATGGAATTTTAAAACGTCAAATCCACATGTTTCGAAGCGAAGCGATAACGAAAATTTGCAAATGTTACTTTGGCTTGGGGGGCAGATTATTCATAAAATACGATAGGTAGGTAGGTATGAATGCACTTTTTTTTTATCGGAGACATCGAAATGTACATTTCGATGATCGGAGGCAGGCAGTTGATGCTCTTTTTTTCCTGTTATTTTTGTTTTGGTAGTGCTCTCATATCATGGTCCTAAAGGCTTTTTATAAGTAACCTGAAAAGTGGACGTTTTGGGAAATGGACATATTGAGAAGTGGACGATCTGGGAAGAGGTCGTTTTGGGAATAGTCATTATGGGAAGTGGACGATCTGGGAATGGTCATTCTGGGATGTGGTCCTTTTGGGAAGTGGTCATTTTGAGAAGTGGACATTATGGTCCTAAAGGTACAACGAAATAACTATATTTAAAGAATTAATAAAAACTAGTACTTATTAGTTATAAACTATTTTTGTACTTATACGTTTTTTTCTAGTTTAAATGTGTTTGTGTAGAGAAGATGTAATCTGGATTAACGCGTAAAGTGGTTTACATATATTTACTGTCTAGTTCACGATTATGAAAAAAAAACCCAGAAGTATTTTCTAAATAATGGTATATTTTCAAAAATATTGTATTACACGACCTGCATTATCTATTTACAAAGTAAAATAAAAACATAATAAAATTAAATTTTCAGTTTCACAACTGTCCAAGCGTACATACAGAAAAATTAAATAGAAACAGGGGGCCCGTATATAGGTGTGCTTACGAATAATATTTACAAAACAATTACAAAAGTAATCGAAATTAACTTTAATTTAAAAGTTCCCTTAAATTTTATCACGTTTTGGAAATTATAAATCTTGCGTAAACTAGAGTTTTTAATTTCATTTTGTAACATGCGCATAATCGTAACATTAAATATAATTATTGTTCAATTAACCTTCACATCGTACTTTGGGCAACAGCGTCAAAATTCGTGTTCGTTAGCAACAAACGTCGTGTGCGCGCGTATCGCCCCTGCACGAACTAAACATATGTAGTGACGGCGCGGCGTTCAAGCGAATTTTACCTTAGGAGTGGTTAAGAGCCCGTAGCGATTTTGCCGCTGACTGCAGCTCTCTCGCTCGCACATTTCATGTTTTCTCAAGATTTCTTAAATCTGAGTGCGTAATTGAAAAATGTGTCTCGGCCACTTTTCGCAATATAAGATTACAGACATTTTAAAATATATTTCAGTTTTTTGTTGCTAAAGTACAAAAAGTTATCGTTTCTAACAGTTATTTAAACTGACAAGTACGATTACTTTTTGTACTTCAGCAACTCGTTACTGAAATATATGTTGAAATGTCCGTAATCTTATATTGCGAAAAATGCCCGAGACACATTTTTCATTTACGCACTCAGATTTAAAAAATCTTGAGAAAACATGAAATGTGCGAGCGAGAGAGCGGCAGTCAGCGACAAAATCGAAACGGAGCCTAAGCGACGCGGTTGCCCATGATACATATAAGTTTGAAGTTTAAATTGCCTACAAAACTTATATTTGATCAAAATTCCATGCACACCTTCTCTCTTTGTGTTCGTGTCAAGCATTTAACCACATGTTACAAAACATAATTTATCTAAACACAATAATAAAAATACATGAGTACAATGAGATTTAGGTACTATTTCATTTGAAGTTTTATACTTACAAAAAGCGTAAACTCTATACTACATAATAAGCATTTGGAGTTACGTCGGTTAGGTTTCAAGTAGCACTTGACGATTTTTTTTTATAATAATTACTTTAGGCCTTTATTATTTAAAAAATAATGATATGGTCGATTAAAGACTGCTGGACCGAAAAATAATAACCACGCTTTAACTTTAAGGTTCAAGATGAAAGTTAAAAAATCTTCATATTTCTGAGAATTAAGTTAAATAAAAGAAATAAACGGTTATTACAAACGATTTTTAAACATCTGTTTAACTTAGACATTGTTTAAATGTGATGCTGTCACTTTTTTGACAGTATTGTTTGAAAGAGACAGCTTCAAACTTAAACAGTGTCTAAGTTAAACAAGCGTTTAAAAATCTTTTGTAATAACACTGAAATTGTTTAACTATCTTGAAATCTAACCGGCGTTTAAGCTGAGCTGTATCTCGGTTACGTCCCACATCTAAGCTCATACTAAGAAATGTTTGTTATGGAGCGTACAGACAAACCCAATCGCCATCGCAAATTTTCAACGATAAAAACCAAAACTTAGGCCCGTATTATAGAATCAAACTCAAATCTCTGCTTGAGTACAGTTAGAAAGGTATGGTGCTATTCATCGCATATAGCGCTATCCCTTTGTATCAGTGCTCAAGCAGAGATTTCAGTTTGGTTATACAAGGTTATTTTTAGTTAATACAAAACCTCTCGTGGGGTTGATCACACCATCAAATTGAACAACTTACATTATGGGACCAACCTCGAAATCACGAAAAAAAATCAGCTGTTCCATACAAAAGTACAATCGCGATTTCAAGGTTGGTCCCATAATGAAAGTTATTCCGTTTGATGGTCTGATCAACCCCACGAGAGGTTTTGTATTAACTAAAAATAACCTTGTATAATACGACACTAAGGCTCGTATTACAGAATCAAACTCAAACTCAAATCTCTGCTTGAGAACAGTTAGATAGGGATGGCGCTATATGCGATGAATAGCACCATCCCTTTCTAACTGTACTCAAGCAGCAAGCAGTGCTTGAGTCTCGTCCTATAATACGGACCTAAGTCGTCACCTTTTCAGTTTCGTTTACAAAGAAATATTCGCGTAAGTTTTGTTAAAATTGTAGAAACCTTTGCCTAAGGAGCATATGATGCTAATCTTGGACAAACCAAAGGTTTTAGGTAAGTGCGTAGCAGTTTTAGTTTTACCGTTCAAAACTACCGCGATCGGTCCCTGCAAAAATATAATTACATCCATAAACTCGCAAGTGTAATGGCTCCTACACACTATGCCGGCTGGCTGGCATTGGTTACATTTGTATGGTAAAAATGGATACCCGGGCATACCTAGCGGTAAAAGCCGCCGCGGTCATACCGTCGGCATGTGTGTAGGAGCCCTACGTAAGTCGCAAACATCCCTAGTACAGACTTGGGTGAGCTAAACTGTCTGGAACGGAACGAGTAGCTAGATTTTTGCACAGTAGGAAAATGGGGTGCTTACTTAGCTGCGATAGTATTGGTATTTCACTTCAAGAATGGCGTCTTACTTGCTTATTAATGGGGGAGTCACTTTCTTTGTCATTGTATGGCATGGCAACACTTTACTACTTCGTGTGTTCCGTTTCACGAGTTTCTTGACAGACTGTAACTTTTTTTTATTTCAACTAATTTTCGAATCATTAACAGTATTTGTTGTATAGGATAATTTGCCTGATTCACAAATCTTCCACCAGCATAGAGTGAGCAAATGAGTGAGCCTCACTTCCAAAGAGTAAAATAATATTCTTTGCTCCTAGTGTTGGTTTGAACACGGTGTCAATCACTTCTATATTTAAAAAAAACCACGAGAAAAGTGTCTTGTGCCTTTCATCTGTGCACCAATAATTCTAGGAATACAATGTTATTATAGCAAAATCGTGTAACATATCACGCGTAAGTATTTAGATTTCAATTATTATCGAAAGGACATGTCCCATCGCGCCTATGTCATTTGCCTCACCATTCTCAAAAAATGAAAGTCTATCGCGTCTAAGTCAAAGTAGTATCGCAGAGTAGATATTTTACTCTAGAATCAGATTAATAATTATTTTCTGCATTAAAAAGTGGGATTTTTAAGTTAAAGCGCTTTTAAATCACAATTTTTTATCATGATAGTACTATTTACTTACATTTTTTTCACAAAATACTTCAGAAAACAACTTAATGTTTTTGTAATTGTTTTTCTAAATATAAAACAATTCTTGACCGATACTATACCTAAATAAAATGTAATTAGCATTTTTTAATTATGAAAGTAATTAAATAAAATGAAACTGGGGCAACGCTGGGACATCTCCTTTATTTTCCTTCCGTTGTCAATTCCGATGGACGTAAACAACGAATCACACATGCGTGCGCCATTTTGACAGATTTGAAATAATCCTACAGATTTTCAGTACCAGGGCAGATCTAACGATCTAGATCTATGTCCACCAGTCAGTGCACTAAATCCAACTTGACGCTAGTATAGATGTAGACCTGCCATATTGTTGTTTGCTATCATTTATGTGTTTGCTATCAATTTTTGGATGTTGGATGCTAATTTTCGTAAATATTATTTTTTCTTCCAACACATTTTGGTATTCTTTTTTCAATTCGATCTTTCATTCGTTTACTGTCCAACTTCCATAATAATAATTTATTATCAACCATTTTTGGACATAAGAAAAATAACCCATATGCACACGTACAAAAGGTCTCTATTTACAGCAGCGCCACCAATCGGGATACATTTTATGTCATCCTGCCATTGAGTTATGGTAATTTATTTCCTTTTCTCTTTTACATTAGTTATGAAGCATTTACTTTGTATCACCACAACTAATACACTGATTCCCCCAAAACATAATAAGGTTTTTTTATACATCACAACTCTACTCGTTCCGTTTCGTACAAAAAAATATTTGTTCATAACCTAACTTATTATCTACATTTGTTTAATAAAAAAAGTCGTAACATCCCTACATATTATATCGTTACAAAAAAGCTAAATAAAAAACACATTTTCAGTCGCTCCCGTGACTTGCACGCGTCGCCAGTTTAAACTATGTTAAACTAAGTTGAACACAATACGACAGAGATCGAAGAGGCGGGCAATTTGTAATTTGTGCGCATTTCAAATAACTTTTAAAGTTTAATAATTTATTTTTATTTAAATCAATAAGTCTTTCTAGGAACGATATGAAACATCTTTGGTTTTACTCTTTTTATATGTGGTGTATATTTACCGCCACAAGTACAACCAGCCCATGAGAATGAAAATGGAGTTATAAGGTGAACATAGACTAAAAATTTTATAAGACGTAGAAGGGACTTAAATATAAGTCTGACTGGAAAAGAACCATAATCCCTAAACTTCAGAGATGATTGATGATATACAAAATGGCGGACTTAGTTCACTGCTTTATTAAATAAGTCATAGTCATTTGTATGATATGAACATAACTCATTTTTTTACAACTCAAAGGCAAAAAGTATTTCTAATTCTGATTCTAAGGATCCATTTTATATGATAAAAGAACTCGAACGTCAAAGCATGTGATGTGACTATATATATATATGTATACTAACACGGGCACATTGTACTAAAAAAACATGGGATCGTCGTGCAAGTCCGTTTAACCACGCCACTTTCGTGGCCTCTCATAACTACAACAGCACAATATAGAGAGTACAGTAGTTAAGCTTAGCACCCGCTCGCTCGAGCAACACACATAGGCACCTCTCACCGACTCTGTAAGACCGGAATCTCAAACGAGTTCGAGTGCGTGACGCGACGCAGTGTCGTCGGGCGGTGAGAGCTGTCTGTGTGTGTGCGTTGCTCGAGCGCACGTAGTAAGCTTAGCTTCTGTAGTCACTCTATTTTGTGACCACAGTTCAGTTTCTGTGGTACTCACTATGTGATGTTCGTTTTGATAGACGGACCTTAATTAAGTATCTGGTACCTAAAAACTTGTTTTTATTTTTGTTAGTCTTAGCAATTAGTATGTTTACTCCATTAAAGCAAATAGTTTATGATCTAATTGTAGTTTAAAAAAATCATTAATACTACAAGATTCATTTAAAATGTAATCAAAACGAACACCATAATACCAACATTATTTGTCATAATCATCATGCGCTCTCGCTCATTATCAATCAACAAAGTGTATATTTTGTTAGCTCATACAAAATCTAGTTACATAGCTTACCACCTAAATACATACACGGTAGACAGTCGTATATAGGCAAGACAATATCTTGCGATACATTAATACGAAAGAAATACAATTATATTAGTAAATACATCAAAAATGACGCCATATGGGCCGGTGCACACTGAGACTCCAATTTCAGTTTTTCATTCTTTTAATATAAAAGGCTTATTTACAAAGTACAAAATAATTCTAGTTTAATATTACACAACGCAGTATGCACGCACCTTTGTTAAAAATTGTGCTAAATATTGGGGTATTTTTTTTTGTTTTGGCCTTAACTTTTTAAAAAGGTCTTTTTTAAAAACCTTTAATTGTTTAATACCGAAACGTTTGACTTGATATAACATAACCTAAGTTGAATACAAATGCACAATCATATGGCCTCTTTCGTTATCAAAATAAATATTGTGTAGAATATTTCAAATTTTAATTAACTTTTATCTCATGATATTTTTATTTTTATCATCTCACCCTCTCTTTGGACACGATTTCATTTTGGTATATAATAATACCAAAAACTAATTATACTATAGATTAATATTATCATAGATTAACGGCAGATTTCAATAACCTATCCTCAGTAAGAAATAGGCTTACTAAAGATTTGTTGCCTAGATATTTTTGTTAAATGTCGGGAAATAACAAGTTTCCTAGTAACAGATCCATAGTAGGCCTATCTCTTACTGAAGATAGATTACTGATACAGATCTATCCTATGGTAAAATGTCATAATTTTCTTGAAGACTGGTATAAAACTAGACAAATGCCGACCGTTCTGCTAAACAGAGTTCTAAGTCCACAATTTAATTAAAAAAATGCCTTGTATATGTTTGTAAAGCTATAGCGATTTCTGGCATATAAATAGCCAAAAACTATGTAACGTATATAAGCAACGCGGATTTTATTAACCTATCTAGATTCTAGACACTAGCGTTAGAAAAACCTGTGTTTCAAACGCACTTATTTGTACAGGTACATACAAAAACATAATTAACAATACATAAGAATAGGATTTGAAAATATAAAAATAAAAAATTGCGAGAAAGGCAAAACATATCGAAAATATAAAAGCACCTAAGAATGTATATTTTATAGAATTTGTATGGAGTTTAAAATCTATGTGATTCTCTATCGAAATTAGTCTCAGAGTATTTACTACTGTGCAGTGCAGTGAGCATGGGTCAAGTCAAAAGCATCTTTATGTAAAACACCTATTTATGGCAAGCCTTACAACTGTATGAACTTACATATACTGATATAGTTATGTAAACGTTGATATTACTTAAATGTAACTCGGTTTCAGTTCAATATCATGTTGTTAATGTGGTCTTACATAATACTTCTGCATGATTAACAGAATAAAGTGCCATATGAAAATAATTTAACAATAATTATATTGATTTATAATTGCTTAAGAAAATGTCGATACTACGAGTATGTAATTAAGAAAAGGTCTGATATTTATTTATTTTTGGCAGCCCTACTATTCTTGCAACTGCGTTAAAATATTTCGACTTTTACTTAATTTGTAATATGGCTGTTATGCTACCACTAAAACCAAGATGCATAGAATTACACTTTCATTGACACAACTCTGATATTTGCCACCTTATTGCATTAACGAAAAAATAAATTTTTGTTAAATCATTTCGTTCTTATTTCGCCAAACATCTTTGAGCAGAGCGTTTATACGCTGAAAGCAGTTTAAACTACTGTATTTTTTTTTATTTCCGTTAAGACACATCAATCTACACATCAAAATACTTGTAAACACAGACAAACGGTACTGTTATATATGTGATTGCTTTATTATTCTTACATCTATGTAAGTTTGATATATTTTTCAAAATCATGATTCATATTGTATCACTTAACAAGGACTATTTTGAAGTATTTTCAAGACAAAATACAACCGATGATTTAATATTATTTGTTCAAGATTCATATTCAATAACGTTATTTTCTATGTACTTATTTCAATCAATTCTTTTCATTTATACCGTTTTAAAACAAAAAGAACATACATACCAAACAATCATTGAGACTCTTCGAACACGCCATAAACTTCATAAGACTAAATAATGACTTTCCAAAGTCCCGATATTTTTTTTTCTTATTCCGTGACGGTTTGGGGACATATTGTCCATGTGATGGCCAAGTGTGAGAGCTACACGCACGTGTACAGTTTAACTGTCCTCGAGTAAATTGTGAAGCTCCGCATAGTTCAAAATGGCACGATGTAGAAATTCGTATTGTAACTGCAAACAAAAATGTTCAGTTAGAAAAAAGTAAACAATTTTTGAGGAGGCGCAGTGTTTTAACGCCTGGCCCTACAATGAGGATCAGTTACGATTTTTGTTTAGTGGCTTATCATTATCAGAAAGCATATGCCACCACATGATTAACTGTGAATAAATATTTACGATATCTCTTAAACCTGAGAAGATATACGAGCTAAAACGTGCTAAAACACTGTTATTTTGGGGGTCCTTATGACGTCATCGAGACGTACGCGAACCTTATGTCGTACGTGATAAAGCACATATTGCATTGAGTTTGGCATTTCCTTCAAAACCCTTTTAACTTAACCATTTCAAAAAATCTTTCACTAAGTTTATCTGACTATGAATATTAAGATGAATAAATAATGAATAGCATTGTGAATGCAAAAATCTAAAAGTTTGACTATGAATATGTTTTTATATTATACCAATAAAACTATAGGATTCAAACCTGTTACTGATCCGCATTGTAAGTAACTTTCAAAAATGTATTATCTCGAGTACCACCGTGCTTCGGAAGGCACGTTAAGCCGTTGGTCCCGGCTGCATTTGCAGTCGTTAACACCCACCAATCCACATTGGGCCCGCGTGGTGGGTTATAGCCTATCCTCCTATAAGGAAGGCCTGTGTCCCATCATTGGGGGGGGGGGGGGGGCATTACCAATCACAACGTTCTAAATCTCTTACTTCCAGTTGAACGAAGTCTTAGGGTGTATCTATTCCCGTAGAGTACTCACGAATGTGTCTATGGTGCGCGCCCGCTGCGAGCGCACCTTTCGGGCGACGCTGTTGACGTCCACGCGCCGCTCCACGCGCAGCTGGCAGATCAGAATACACAGCGCCACGAACAACGCCGATCGTTCCGTGCCCAAGCTGAAAGTATAACGATTTATTAGTATTATTAAGTAGGGAGGGGCGCCTTAAAAAAAAATTGTGATAATAATTTTAAATAGTGGTGTCGGACCTACCTATCTTAACGTATATTGGATTGTATGCATATTATTTTTTTGTAACCGCCGAGACTGAATAATGACTTTGAGCCGCGTCGGCCAGCTCCGCCAGCCCTCGGGTCACCTCGGGCAGTGGCCCTCCTGTACTGTACGTGCGGTACTCACTGGCAGTGCACGAGCATGGGCGGCGCGGGCGCGTTGTGCGCGCGCGCGGCGTCGGCCAGCTCCGCCAGCCCTCGGGTCACCTCGGGCAGTGGCCCTCCTGTACTGTACGTGCGGTACTCACTGGCAGTGCACGAGCATGGGCGGCGCGGGCGCGTTGTGCGCGCGGGCGGCGTCGGCCAGCTCCGCCAGCCCTCGGGTCACCTCGGGCAGTGGCCCTCCTGTACTGTACGTGCGGTACTCACTGGCAGTGCACGAGCATGGGCGGCGCGGGCGCGTTGTGCGCGCGGGCGGCGTCGGCCAGCTCCGCCAGCCCTCGGGTCACCTCGGGCAGTGGCCCTCCTGTACTGTACGTGCGGTACTCACTGGCAGTGCACGAGCATGGGCGGCGCGGGCGCGTTGTGCGCGCGGGCGGCGTCGGCCAGCTCCGCCAGCCCTCGGGTCACCTCGGGCAGTGGCCCTCCTGTACTGTACGTGCGGTACTCACTGGCAGTGCACGAGCATGGGCGGCGCGGGCGCGTTGTGCGCGCGGGCGGCGTCGGCCAGCTCCGCCAGCCCTCGGGTCACCTCGGGCAGTGGCCCTCCTGTACTGTACGTGCGGTACTCACTGGCAGTGCACGAGCATGGGCGGCGCGGGCGCGTTGTGCGCGCGGGCGGCGTCGGCCAGCTCCGCCAGCCCTCGGGTCACCTCGGGCAGTGGCCCTCCTGTACTGTACGTGCGGTACTCACTGGCAGTGCACGAGCATGGGCGGCGCGGGCGCGTTGTGCGCGCGGGCGGCGTCGGCCAGCTCCGCCAGCCCTCGGGTCACCTCGGGCAGTGGCCCTCCTGTACTGTACGTGCGGTACTCACTGGCAGTGCACGAGCATGGGCGGCGCGGGCGCGGCGTCGGCCAGCTCCGCCAGCCCTCGGGTCACCTCGGGCAGTGGCCCTCCTGTACTGTACGTGCGGTACTCACTGGCAGTGCACGAGCATGGGCGGCGCGGGCGCGTTGTGCGCGCGGGCGGCGTCGGCCAGCTCCGCCAGCCCTCGGGTCACCTCGGGCAGTGGCCCTCCTGTACTGTACGTGCGGTACTCACTGGCAGTGCACGAGCATGGGCGGCGCGGGCGCGTTGTGCGCGCGGGCGGCGTCGGCCAGCTCCGCCAGCCCTCGGGTCACCTCGGGCAGTGGCCCTCCTGTACTGTACGTGCGGTACTCACTGGCAGTGCACGAGCATGGGCGGCGCGGGCGCGTTGTGCGCGCGGGCGGCGTCGGCCAGCTCCGCCAGCCCTCGGGTCACCTCGGGCAGTGGCCCTCCTGTACTGTACGTGCGGTACTCACTGGCAGTGCACGAGCATGGGCGGCGCGGGCGCGTTGTGCGCGCGGGCGGCGTCGGCCAGCTCCGCCAGCCCTCGGGTCACCTCGGGCAGTGGCCCTCCTGTACTGTACGTGCGGTACTCACTGGCAGTGCACGAGCATGGGCGGCGCGGGCGCGGCGTCGGCCAGCTCCGCCAGCCCTCGGGTCACCTCGGGCAGTGGCCCTCCTGTACTGTACGTGCGGTACTCACTGGCAGTGCACGAGCATGGGCGGCGCGGGCGCGTTGTGCGCGCGGGCGGCGTCGGCCAGCTCCGCCAGCCCTCGGGTCACCTCGGGCAGTGGCCCTCCTGTACTGTACGTGCGGTACTCACTGGCAGTGCACGAGCATGGGCGGCGCGGGCGCGTTGTGCGCGCGGGCGGCGTCGGCCAGCTCCGCCAGCCCTCGGGTCACCTCGGGCAGTGGCCCTCCTGTACTGTACGTGCGGTACTCACTGGCAGTGCACGAGCATGGGCGGCGCGGGCGCGTTGTGCGCGCGGGCGGCGTCGGCCAGCTCCGCCAGCCCTCGGGTCACCTCGGGCAGTGGCCCTCCTGTACTGTACGTGCGGTACTCACTGGCAGTGCACGAGCATGGGCGGCGCGGGCGCGTTGTGCGCGCGGGCGGCGTCGGCCAGCTCCGCCAGCCCTCGGGTCACCTCGGGCACGTGGCCCGGCGCCGTTGGCCAGCCCTGGTACTGCAGCTGTCGCACTGATATCGTGTCGCCGTTCTACACAAGTCATAAGAAAGAGGATTAGATTGAATTAAATGGTGTTATAGTGACTATTCTCGAATAAGCAAAGTACTCTGAGAATTAGTGCGTGGTAAAACGTTTTTTCGATTTGTACCTAGTCTTTAATCTAAGAATAACATTTATACTCGCTTCAAATCCGCCCTAAGAAATAGAACAGATATGTAATGCGTTAGTAATAATTACTATTGTATATTTACGTAAGGGATTTTCAGGTATCCAAAAGGTAACAAAGCTATTTTAGACTAAGTTCTTGCAAAAAAGTAAGCCTTTCACATTGTGAACTTTATTTTGCTAGCACAAAATTTTACACACTTTTACGACGAGAATAAAGTAAGACAGTACAACAGTTTTTTGTGAAATGTAAGCTACATTAAAATTTTACATTGGAGCCCAATATAAAGGTGACCTCCCACACTACCTTGTTGTTGGTGACGCGGAACTGCCGGCGCGTGTAGTAGGGGCACGAGTCGCTCTCCTCGTACTGCACGTTCATGTGCTCGTACTGCGCCGTGCCGTCGTCCCAGTACCGTGGACACTTGCCCTCGCCCAGCTATACGAAAATATTTTATTTCAATACTAGCGACTACTATTACTACTATGCAACGAATACAAATTTCGCCGAATACCGAGTATTCGGCGGAGCTCATGGCCGAATAACCGAATATTCGGCCACCGTATATTCAGCTGTTGCCAAGCGGCAGGTCCGTGTATTTCTACGCATACAGAAGTCGCCTACTGCCATTTTGCTGACATATGGGATGGAAAAAAGTGCAATCGCCAACGAGATTGATTTTCATTTCAAAAGTGCTAGTCTCGATCGCAAGGCAGACCCTTACAAGTGGTGATCTGCAAACTCTAAACAGTATCCCAAGTTAATAGTCTTCACCTTGCAGTAGTGTCTACAGTGAAATACTATTTTCGGAGGCAGGTCTTTTGTACGAAAATAAACGAAATCTGCTTTTACCATTAAATGCAGATAAATTGGTAATTATTCCCCACAATCTGTCATTAATTTTAAATATTAAAGTTACTACAATTTATCTTTCTGAATAAATACTATTTTTATTGAAATACGTCATTATTTTTATATTTTTTTAGTATTCGGTATTCGGCCGAATATCTAATAAAATGTCCGAATATCGAATAGTTGCCGAATATTCGTTGCATCTTTACTAGCGACCCATGGAAACATGGCTTAGACATGAAATAAGAAGCTTGAGAAGTGAACATGGCTTAGATTTTAAGTTGGATTAAGGTCCAACTGTAAAAATCCCATCAAAATTCAGCGGTTGAAGCGTGATGCAGGCACAAACAAACAGTAAAAAAATCCAAAATTTCAGTTTTATAATAGTTGATAATCTATTCGCGAAGAGTTAGTAAAAAAATAAAATAAACATGGTTACAAAACTAATTACAAATTGCAAGACGCTGACGACGTCGAAGCCCAATAAAAAGACAAGCAAGTTATGGGCTGTTTAATTATTGCTAATTCAGTGTACATTTTATACTGTTTTATGTTTTACTAGCGGCCTGCAACTTCGTCCACGTGGTCCCTAGGAAACCTTTGACCAGGATAAAAACTATCCTATGTTTCAAGATAGGTTCTTAACAAGAGGTAACAAACACACGAACACACACAAACTTTCGCATTTATAATATTTGGAGGATTGTAAAGTAAGCTTTCTGCAGTTCTGGTTAGACATTGATTTTACATATTTTGTTTTGCTTTAAAAACGTTCTGCAAGTTAGGCTTTCTGATCATAACTGCTGGTAATCTGTAAAGCTCCGTACAAACTGAGGCGAATTCCGCGGGAAATTCGTGATTTTGATCACGTAACTCAAAGCGATAGCCATAGCCATTGTCTAAGAAATTGCTAGAGAATTGCTATGGCAATGGCTATGGCTATTGCTTTGAGTTAAGTGATTAAAATCTTTCAAAATGCCCCAATCACGCGATTCACTCGCGTCAGTTTGTACGAAGCTTAAATCGGATAGCAAATAATATGTAAACATAGTTGAATTGTATTTTTCTTAGACATTATGTAGTGTTTGCTTACATACATATAACACACACGCATCCCTCATATATAAGCTATAATAAATGAGTTATGATCGCAGTTAGTCTATTATTTATACACACCCGAACCGCCAACACTGCATGGCAACCCTGCCAGGGTCCCGGCAGGGTCGCCATATCGGGAGACGCCCAGTGAGACAACCGTTTTAAGATGTGATTACTTTATTACTAACTGACTTAATACATAAGTACAACGCTTTATATATGTTCATATACGACACTTACCTCGCTCAGCATAACGATTGTAGAGACATTGTGTTCAGATATCATCCGCCAGAAGTCCGCTATCGTATTGGGCAGTGGGTCTTGTGTGATTATGAACCCTTCAGAGTTGTCGTACGCTGTAACAAATTATAATCAAAAAGTGACTTCATAGTTAGAGATGATTTTATTCGAAAGCGACGCGGTAACGCCTAGAGAAAAACGTTCTGTCAATGTAACTTCAAGGGGGGTTGTGTTCCCCCCTGTCTTTAATTTGCTATACACCGAGAAAGAGACGCATTGATAGCCATGCAGAAAACTGTCAAGTTTTAAGAGGTTGCAATACCCTCTTAGGCATGTATTTTATATAAAACAAATTTAACTTTTTAACAGTAATAAACAGATGGACACATGTTTATGTGAGCAATAAGCATAGTTTTTGCTTAAGAGGCATATTACATTTCGCCTGTGATTTTTGCGTAAAATGGCCAATTTTGGCGTTATCGATCTCAGAAACAAAAATACATTAACACTTTTGACTTATTGAATGGTGCAGAATAGCTATACTTATTATAGCTATAATTTGCTTAACTTTATAATTAAACCCGATATTGCAGAGAAAGATTTTCATAAAATGCGCGAAGGCACTTTTTTGAGCTCATGGATTGAACAACTGTGTTAAACAATTGAAATAAAAAAAAAATGAATGCTATCTCTTATATAGTCGAATAGTTCATAGCGGCCTCGGAATTTTGAAATTATGTATAGAATATGAGAAAAAAATCCCAATCAAAAACCATAAAACTACTAAAAAAGCTCAGAATTAACTGTGGATTTCTCCTAGATATATTATTATTATTACGTAAAAATTATATCATAATAATCTTTAGTTCATAAGAAAATCAAATTGCATACTTTTATTTGTTGTTTGTACTTGTGTGGCTTTCTGTGTATGTTCAAAGTTGACTTTAAAAAAACGTTCACCAACTTTAATTTTCCTTTCTAACCCTTTAACTTTGCAGTGAGTCATCATATTACTTTTTCTCGCGGACACATATAAATGTATTTAGTAGACCCAAAGGTTTCTCTAGGTTGTATCGCTAAAATCCGTCAAAATCGAAATTTCGACGAAAAAATGTGATAGGGCCCTTAAGTAGTGTTTCTAATTCGGCTAAGAATTTGGTTTTTCTTTTGGAAAAGATAGTAAAATCAGTAACAAGGTTTTTGCATTCAAATCAATGAGTAGTGCGCGCAGAAGAATAAGAAAGACGCGCTATACACTCCTTTAGGGTCCATAATAGGAAAACATGGTTTGCGGGGGTTACATTTTTATATAGAAAACGTAAAGTTGTAGCCACAAAAAAAAACATACGACGAGGTTAAGAGATTCTCTAGTAGTGGACAAGTATTAAATTTCGTATAAACCTCACAGATTATTTAAAAAAAATCATAATATCATCAAAAGCGCTTGCGTAGGTTCATATATAATTACGCCAAAAATATGAACCTACGCATATACCCTGCTATTATTAGCAGAAACGTATTAAATTCTACATCAAAATACACTTCAACGTACCTGTGAAGTAGCTTTAAATAACTTTTATTCAAAAAAGATAATTGTGCTAAAGATAATGATGAAAAACGAAAAACATCGAAAAAGTGCAGAAGTGAGGTTATTTTCCAAACTCTTTACACGTAAAGAAAAAGACAGAGAAAAATGTTTTCGCATAACCGAGCCTTAAATGAAAAAAAAAAACTGTTTTACCTTCAATGAAAGACGCGTTGATATAAGTAGAGAAGTCCTTCCCCGGTAGCGGAGTGAGTATGACCCTGTTCCGGTCGTAAGGCAGGCAGTCGTTGCTTCGATTCTTGACGCGCACCTCTTCGCTCGCGCCGGCCGCGCAAGATTTCACGGGCTCCGCTACCGGGCTGTTTATCATTTTCTATACAAATAAATAGAAATATTAAACAATTTAATAAAATCAACGATTTAAAGCAATAACTTACACAAACAGAAATATCCCCGCAAATTGATAATGGACCTGACCATTTTTTTTAACTTAAAAACGAAAAACAATTGGGATGTTGACAACTTTTTTTATTTTATATTACATAAATAACCTCTCAAAAAAAGAAACATTGGTAAAATAATTATTTCGCTAGCTTGAAAACTGCCCGAGATATCACAGTGTGAAATGCACACAAATGGACTCGCCCAAAAACGCTCCATACTAACGGCTACTGAGGTATGACGTCACGCCTCGCTAGTTAGTATGCAACGCGTAGGAAATTTGTTCGGCAGCTATATTAAATATTGTGTTTATCAAAATGGTTTCTTAGACAAATTTGCTATACATTTTACGAACTAATTAAAGGTATCAATTATTTTAATAAATTTTATACTTTTTAAATGGACTTGTCCACCCAACTTTGAAGGTTCATAAAACAAATAATATGCAATATATAAAACCAAGAGGTATACAAGCTACTCTAAAAGTTTAATATGTTTACGATTTTTATTAGTATTTCGTTATTTTATTCATTAGTCAACATCCCAATTGTAGTTATTTTATATACCTAGACTCTATTTTATCGAAAATAATAATTCAATAATTAATATTACATTACCTATTAGAATTTTATTGTTATATCATTTTTGTTGCGGATGACGTCAACGTGTATGTTTATGTGCCAAGGTTCTATCGTATTACCAATTTATGGGGATGGTAAAATGAAGAGTGAAGACCAAATTCAATTTGAGGGTAGAGCGGTTGGAGTCCCGTCACAATGTGAACTTCAATTCATTTGTGGTGAGAGCACCGACCGAACATCTGTCGACCTTCTTCTTCTTCTTATTTTAGTGTGGCAATCTACTCTTCTCTTGGAAGTAATTTTTGCCAGTGTCAAGTCTTGAATATTTCAGTGGTAGCTGTTTTGTTTCAGTTTAGGTACATTAGAATGCGGGTGCATCGCATTCCAATGCTTCTTGGAGCATTTGGCACCAAGTATATCAAGACAGTTGTTCAGGGTAAGTTCTGCCGAAGTAGCCCCCACTACAATAAAAGTCTCAGCTTCACACAACCAAGATCGCGCCTATTTCAATTATCCCACATATTGTTCAGTTGCGTAGACACTTGTACCACAAAACTGCACCAATTTTAAGACACTTCCACTATGAGTCAATTTGCAAATAATTAAAATAGACACCAAACTGAACAAGACAAAATGGCGCCAAAAACTCATCTGTCGACCTTCATGAAAGAAGATTTTTGGCCGAAGGGCGTTTTGTTCCGACGGTTTCGCGGTCAAATACCGGACACTGCGTTGCTCAACACGTCGCCGCCAGCAATGCGTGTAAAATAGTTGTGAAAATGTAATTAAATATTATGTATGTTAGGTATACAAGGTGTTTGGTAAAAGCCTTATAAAGCCGAATATGGTAGATAGAGACCATCAAATTGAACAACTTTTACTATGGGACCAACTCCGAAATCGCGAAAAAAAAATCAGCTGTTTCATACAAAAAATAATAACGAAAATATCAAAATGTATGGAACAGCTGATTTTTTTTTCGCGATTTCAGAGTTGGTCCCATAGTAAAAGTTGTTCAATTTGATGGTCCCTATCTACCATATTCGGCTTTATAAGGCTTTTACCAAACACCTTGTATATTGTATGGGCATATTTTCCTGATTTTTTTTATTTTAAATAAAAATAAAATAAATAATAGAGTAGTATTTACCTCAAACTCGTGCTCCATGAGACACTTGTCGCCGCCCTCCGGGGTGTTCCGTAGCCGGTCTATGGACGCCTTGAGGCGGGACGCGGGGATCTCCGTGTCGCCGTAGTGGGCGTATTCCACGAGCGCTCGGTATACGAACACGTATTGTTTCTGTTTAGAAAGTTTACTTTTATAGCTCCTATACACACACACGCGCGCTCGGCAGTTTTTAGCCGCGCCGGCATGTTTTAAGGGCACTGCAGCGGAGCGGCGCGGCCTCTCCTAAACGCACTATCGCGGCAGCGGAGCGGCACGGCCACGGCGCGGCTCAAATTGCCAGACTTGGCAAGATTTCATTGAAGTTGGACGCACGAACGAAAAGGGAACGCTCGGTCACGCGTTCCCTAGAACGAATTTCCAAGGAACGATTTAGCAAACATCCTCATATTTTTTATTTATTTATTTGTGATGAATTATGATTATGATGATCTATGAAATTATCACGTAAAATTCCACTTTGTAAAATGATCAAAATTTGTACACTGAAATATCAGTAGAAATATATATTTCCAAATAACCTCTGTAGACTGAAGCTCGATTATGAAGAATATTTGGCCGCGCCGCGCCGCGAGATATACCGCACTAGCGGCAGCGGAGCGGCGCGGGCGGCGCGGCGCGGCGCGGTGCGACAAAATATTCTTTCGCACCCAAATCTGCCGCGCCGCGCCTCTCCGCTGTAGTGCGGTTTGCATCAGTGCAATCAATAGAAATAATATTTGGCCGCGCCGCGCCGCTCCGCTGTAGTGCGGTTTGACCTTAACTTTAAGGTTTACTCGTTTTGTCTTAAGGGTCCATAATAGGAAAACATGGTTTGCGCGGGCCATATTTTTATATAGAAAACGTAAAGTTGTAGCCATAAAAAAACATGCGACAAGCTAAAGAGATTATCTAGTAGCTACAAGTATAAAATTGCGTATATACCTCACAGATGATTGTAAAAAAAAAACAGAATATCATCAAAAGCTCTTGTCGCGGGTCATATTTTTGGCGTAAATAATAGCGGAAACGTATTGAATTCTACATCAAAATACACTTTAATTTAATGTACTGTGCAGTTGCTTTAATAACTTTTTTCAAGAAAGATAATTGTGCTAAAGATAATTATGAAAAATCAACAAAAAACATCGAAAAAGTGCAGAAGAGAGGTTATTTTCCATACTCTTTACACGTAAAGAAAAAGACAAAAAAATGTTTTCGCATAAGCGAGCCTTAAAAGTTTTCCCAACTCAATAACAATTTATCTATAATTTTGAGACATCACCTACAGAAATTGTTTTAAACACTAGATAGAATATAATCACAAAACGTCTAATCTGTCTATTTGTAAAAATGCATTACAAATGATGATGACATTCATGTGTTTTGGTATAAAGACCTTATGATCCGGAGGGATATTTAGTTATGTTTCAATTCAAAGACACTAAGAGCCAAATTCACCATTGATTTTAAACGCGATTAAGATCACGTTTTACGTAATGAAGTTTAAGTGTCGAGTTTGATACCCCGTTCCCCGCTTATTCCAAAAATAAATTTCACCAGGTCATTAAAAAAATTGAATCAAGATTTAACAAGGCATTGTTTATAACATAATTGTAAATTTTTGTAACAAATTTAACTTTGTTGTTATGACAGTGACAGCCTTAAACTTGTTTTTTGACAAAGCGCGTTTAAAATCAATGGTGAAATTGGCTCTTAGGGTGAGTACCAAAACGCTGTCAAAGTTAAAGTTATCGTCAATTAATGATAATGCTACCCATTTGTCACGTCAAACTTGTCAAAGGACATCATGCTGGCTGGCAACCTCTTTTTTTTGATAACTTGTGCTTAACCGGTACTTTAACAAGTTTGTTATTGTTAAAGTAAGCTGGTGAAACTGAGCTTTAATTGTTAAGTTTATTTAAATCAATACAAGGATTTTTCAATTTTTATATGTTTTGTAACATTGCCATTTCATTTGAATACATTTTTTGAATTATTGAATATATTTTTTTTGCATTTGAATTTTAAAGGCCTAAGATATACAGTACATGCACAGATCTTTCCTTACTGACAAAACGAACACCTAAATCTTCTTTTAACAGCGTTTATACAGCACAGGAAACCGTGAATAGTGTTGTGTGCCTGTCGTTTAGTTTTATCCAGTTTTTTTGCTAAAACTGGACTTTTAGTTTAATGGAGTTTATTTTGCTAAAATTCAATTTCAATTCGTCTTTATTTGAGCACTATGATTTTTTTGCAATGGCAGCGCTAGTGTGCTGTATAAACTCTCTGAATAAGTCATAATTTCATGATTATGGGTACTAGCCTAAAATAAATGATTTTCATTTTATTTTATTTTTTATACTAACTCACCAGCGACTGCACCAAGAAGTTCCTCTGCCGCCTGAGCTCGGCGACCGTGTTGAACACTGCGGCGTGTCCCGTGGCCTTGAGCTGCTCCAGCAGGCAGTCGAGCGCCACCAGCGTGCCCGTGCGGCCCACGCCCGCCGAGCAGTGGACCACCACTGGGCCCGCCACGTGGGACCATCAATAACTCACCAGCGACTGCACCAAGAAGTTCCTCTGCCTCCTGAGCTCGGCGACCGTGTTGAACACTGCGGCGTGTCCCGTGGCCTTGAGCTGCTCCAGCAGGCAGTCGAGCGCCACCAGCGTGCCCGTGCGGCCCACGCCCGCCGAGCAGTGGACCACCACTGGGCCCGCCACGTGGGACCATCAATAACTCACCAGCGACTGCACCAAGAAGTTCCTCTGCCTCCTGAGCTCGGCGACCGTGTTGAACACTGCGGCGTGTCCCGTGGCCTTGAGCTGCTCCAGCAGGCAGTCGAGCGCCACCAGCGTGCCCGTGCGGCCCACGCCCGCCGAGCAGTGGACCACCACTGGGCCCGCCACGTGGGACCATCAATAACTCACCAGCGACTGCACCAAGAAGTTCCTCTGCCTCCTGAGCTCGGCGACCGTGTTGAACACTGCGGCGTGTCCCGTGGCCTTGAGCTGCTCCAGCAGGCAGTCGAGCGCCACCAGCGTGCCCGTGCGGCCCACGCCCGCCGAGCAGTGGACCACCACTGGGCCCGCCACGTGGGAACATCAATAACTCACCAGCGACTGCACCAAGAAGTTCCTCTGCCTCCTGAGCTCGGCGACCGTGTTGAACACTGCGGCGTGTCCCGTGGCCTTGAGCTGCTCCAGCAGGCAGTCGAGCGCCACCAGCGTGCCCGTGCGGCCCACGCCCGCCGAGCAGTGGACCACCACTGGGCCAACCACGTTGGACCACGCCTCGTTCACGCGCTATTGAAACATAAGGACTTGAAGTATGAAATGCCGTTTTCGTCAACGCCCTTAAGGGGCCGTACAACGCTGAAAACAATTTTCGTAGTAAAAATTATCGAAATTATTGTCAATTTTATCGTTTTTAATTAATAACTACTATTTCTTATTCTAGTAAACTGTCAATCACAAAACTAGAGAGCTAGTTTAGATTTATTTTTATTATAGTCTGAAGATTATAGGTTTATTATTGATTGGCACATCAGAAAAAATCTTCAACATTGGAGGTCACTTTACGATTTTTTTCTATCGAGTAAAGTTTTAGCTATCAAGTTTTCTGTCAATAACAAAACTGAGGACTGTTATCTGCTTTCTACATTATAACGTGTCTAACAAGACACTCAACGAAGCCAAAGTCCACGCATTTCGCCCATCATCAGAATCATTTTTGTCTTTTAGATTATACCTAGGAAACCAATAGCTACGAAGTTATTGAAAAAACAAAAAAAAACTGCGCTAAAAAATATAAATAATGAAAAAGAATTTATTAAAAAATTAAAAGATTTCCTTATATCAAAAAGTTATTATACAATACAAGAATACTTAAATGAAAAGATAGATTGATATATTAAATAATTATTTAAAAAAAATACTTTTTAAATAAATATCTTTAGTTAGGTAAATAGGAGAAGATTATATTATAAATAATTATATGATCATAAGATTAACAATTAAAATGACATAATACCAAATTAATATTAACTTCATTTTTATTTGTGTTTATTCGCTTATTATTATTGATTTCCGATTTAAAATACATAAACTAATTACAAATAATATTATGTAAAATATAATATATATAAGACTGAACAAATTACGTAAAATATAATATTAGTTACACCTATTTTATTACCTACCTAGAAAAAAAAAAAAAAGTCGTCCTCTCTACATAATTGCTGTGCCCTTTTTCAGGGTCTACAATGTACTTTGTTATTCTATGTATACCTACCATCTTGATAACATTGTGGAATGCAATAAATTGAAATTAAAAAAGAAAAATTGAAGGTCAAAGACATATATTTTTTTCATATTTTTTTATGAAATCTTATTTTATTCATTATTTCCTAATTTTTGTCTACAGAAACATTATCAAAATTTTATGTATTTTGTAACAAACAATGACTTCAAAACGTCATCACTCAATGTATTTCATGAGGACGCACATAAACGTTGCCTTTCAACTCGGCCGCACGCAGATGTGTAGCGTGCACTCGCAGGCGCGGTCTTTTGTACGTGTTACATTGCGTGGTAATGTATGCAATGCTTTTAAACATCAAAAATTAAAATCGTTTCCCATCAATAATATTGAACAGAAATGGTCCTGATGATGGGCAGAATACGTAGACCTCGGCTTCGTGAGTGTCTTGTGGTATTTTTCGGGACCAATAAATCAAGTAACACTGTGTGAAATCTTTGTTAAATAATGCGTATTGGCGTTGTACGGCCCCTTAAGGGTCCATTATAGCATTATAGGAAAACATGGTTTGCGGGGGTCATATATTTTTATATAGAATACATAAAGTTGTATTGTAGCTACAAAAAACATACAAGCTAAAGAGATTCTCTAGTAGCTACAAGTATCAAATTGCGCACAAACCTCACAGATGATTGAAAATGAAACAGAATATCATTAAAAGCGCTTGCGTAGGTTCATATTTTTGACGTAAATAATAGCGGAAACGTATTGAATTCTACATCAAAATACACTTTAACGTACTGTGAAGTAGCTCCAATAACTTTAATCAAGAAAGATAATTTTGCTAAAGATACTGAAAACCAACGAAAAACATCGAAAAAGTGCAGAAGTGAAGTTATTTTCCATACTCTTTACACGTAAAGAAAAAGACAGAGACAAATGTTACCGCATAACCGAGCCTTAAGGTCCTTACTATAAACTTACCTTGATAAACTTGAGTATTGAGTGCGGATGCTCGGGCGCCGCGAAGTCCTTCCACATTAAGAAGTGGTACTGCCTCACTATGCGGCCTTCGGTGCTGTCTTTGGTCTCGCGGGGCGACGTGGGAGCGCTCGACTCTGACGGCTCTTTGCAATCTGGACCCAATCGGGAAAAGTTAAAGTCCTAATTTGAATTAATTTTAATGTTATTCAAAGGTAAAAAAAATATCAGCTTTTATAGGCCGACCGGTTAAATGAGTCCTCTCCTGCGGGGTACAGGGGCGCGGGGGGCAGGCGACAACGGGAGCGCGAGGGGTGCGGGCGGCGGGCGATACACAAGAGGCGAAATGTGCACTGGTCAGTTCTTAATATATGTGACGTCGCAATGGTTAACGGTGAACAAGTGGTGATTTTTTTATTCGAAAATTAATTGATGACTACAAAATTTGAATGAAACCAACTATGACTGTGTAGATAACATAATAAAATATTGGGTAATAAACTTATGTACAATTTATTATATGCAAGATTAATCAAATATATAAGTCAATCATTTCATTTCATTTCAGGAGGATTTGCATCGTTTTTTTTTTCTAAAATATTCGCATACGTTGAAATCCATTTGCTATCACTGACTATTCATTTAATGTCCGAAAATATTTCGAGGCATCTTGAGAATGTAATCTCATGTGTAATCTCACAAAGCGTCCGCAACTTTCAACACGTGCGATCACTAGCCGCGTTGCCAGCGAACTGAGTTTAGGCAAAAATGCGCCTGCCGCCCGCACCTCTCGCGCTCCCTGTTCTCGTCTTCCCCCCGCGCCCCAGTGCCTCGCAGGCGAGGACTCATTTAACCGGTCCACCTATAGTAGTTAATAATTCGGTTCAATTATGTAATGAAAAAGCATCAAGGGCATGAATTTATGCATCTTCAAATCCATATTGGGCCTGCGTGATGGTTGATGGCCCATCCTCCTTGTCCACCCATAAGAAAGGCCTGTGCCCCAGCAGTGGTTTTCCACATATAGATTACGAAAGAAATTACTTATTTACTAGTCACAATTCGATTTAACCAGGGTACTTATTGTCTAATTTCAAAATCTATCGCAATCGCTTTCAAGATGTGATACATTGATGCTTCTTTTTGGCACAAATAAAAACTTACCAAAGGAATGCAGCAATGTGTCACATCCATCTGTCAAATGAAAGCGATTGCGATAGATTTTCGAAACTAGACAATAAGCCCCCTGACAACATATTTTTAAAAAAGATTTAAATTCAAAAGACTTATGACAACTGTCAAAAGCTGTTTACTAAATAGGACAAATAAGGATAAACAGACTTCATTACGTTTTTTTTTTAATCTTACCTCCATTTCTTTTGGCGACGCCGTTATTTTCTACAATAGGTTGTCCTTCAGAATTAGTTGGCTGTTTAGTTATCCTCAGTTCTCTTACGATGTAATCAGAATACCTGAAACAAAGTTCAATCTTCAACGATTGGCGTGTTACAAAAACCCTTTGAAGCCGAATATGGTAGATAGGGACCACCAAACTGAATAACTTTTACTATGGGACCAACTGTGAAATCGCAAAAAAAAAAGACAGCTGTTTTTATGAAAATTTATTTATACTTAATAAGTCCTACAAAGGAGTAAAATGAATAATATCGAAATTGCTGGTATTGTAAATGTCAACAACTGTTCGAAAACCACTGCATTATTTATACTGAAGATGTGGAATAAAAGTTGCATAGATCTAATGCTTATCTCACCTCTTCTCAGACACATGATGTACAGTAACCGCCCCAAATGCTCTCGACCCTCTCACTTCATCAGGCCAGTACTTGCTGCACTTGACCTTGGAGTACTCCTCCAAGTTGGTGAGCATCACGATCAGCTCCAGCCCATGTTCCCAGATCATGCGCCAGAAGTCGTTCACTGTCGTATCCGTGGGTCCTTGCGCGCATATGAATTGTTTTCGTTCCTGTCACAAAAAAGTTATACTTTTAAAACAGTATAAGGTGTAAATTACCTATTTATACACAAACAAGAAAGTAATCCATGTCTATACGCGCCTTCCATCACGGTATCCCATTCTATCGCATATAATTCTGTTTCTAGAAAGAGACAAATTGCTAAATACGTACGTAGCCGATCAGTATGCGGGAGTTCTTTTGCTTTATTACGACCCTTCTGTACGATAAAGAATACAGTGAAGGCTGGAGGGCATGTATAAATGTGATTACCTCTAGCGAAATAGTATATAATTATTATAATATAAGGCAAGTCTGTACGAACGAATAGTAAACCATAACATACAACCATCGACAACACACCGACTAATAGTCTGACCGCAAAAGCAATGTCGTGTCTTGGGTGAGTGCGCGGTGAGGGCGGGGGCCTAGCAACTTCTTCTTTCTCTCTCCAGCACGTACCTTAGGCAACAGCGTCGCCAGTTTAAAATCGCTTGCACGCCGCACTGTCACAACATACTATGCGTGCCAAATAAGAATAGTATCGACAACTTCACGTCACTGGTCAATTTTGTACTGCTAGCAAAAAATCTAATGATCGTTTACCATGCTGATCGATGCCAGCAAGAATAAAAATCATATTTTTATCTATTTTGTTTCTTTTTATACACATCCTGTACATTATGAAGTTATTAATTCTACCAAGCAGTAATAAAATTGTCCAGTGCCATGAAGTTGTCGATACTATTCTTATTTGGCGCGCATAGTACGTTTAGTTGGCGCAGGGGCGTTACACGCGCACAAGAATCTTGTTGCTAACTGATTAAGGCTCGGGTATGCGGAAACATTTGTCTCTGTCTTTACGTGTAAAGAATATGGAAAATAACCTCACTTCTGCACTTTTTCGATGTTTTTCGTTGTTTTTTCATCATTATCTTTGGCACAATTATCTTTCTTGATAAAAGTTATTGGAGCAATTTCACAGTACGTTAAAGTGTATTTTGATGTAGAATTCAATACGTTTCCGCTATTATTTGCGCCATAAATATGGGCCGCGACAAGCGCTTTTGATGATATTCTGTTTTTTTTTACAATCATTAAACGCAATTTAATACTTGTAGCTAGTTATTAGATAATCTCTTTAGCTTGTCATTATGTTTTTTTTTGTGGCTACAAGTTTACGTTTTCTATATAAAAATAATGGCCCGCGCAAACCATGTTGTACTATAATGGACCCTTAAGCGACACTGTTGCCTATAGTACATAAGTCTCTCCCCCGCCAAGTCATTCCCACCTAAGGCGCTGTATAGCGCTTGCGGTCAAACTATAGACACAGACTACCGGCGCAAAATATAAAGTAGACAAGTCAATCGGAACCAATCGCCGTTTTCCGTGCACACGTAGACAATATCAGGCCAATCTAGATTACAGTCAGTATCATAACCTATTTTTTTGAGTATTTGTACAATATTTAAGCAGAAATATTGGATGGAACTATGTTATTACTATAAAACATATGAACATAATATATAAATATGATTTATTTATTTATGGACAATTAACAAGACATAAAAGATAGAAAAATACACACAACAGAAACGCAATATGAAGCGACATGCAATACCTGATTAGGCTCCAAAGGGTCCTTAGTAAGCACAGGACAGAGACACACAGTTAGACATAAATACACAAGAGGGAAAGAGAAAGAAAGCGACACAGATATATTTTACATATTTACAGAAATAAGGTGGGTATTCACCAAAAGATTTGGCGTCGATATAATCCGACCCGATATAATGCTGTCGATTTGCGACAACTTCACTCTAGTCTGGTCATTATACCACACTTAAGTTTCATATCTCTGTTTGACTCACCCGATATCCCATGACGTAGTTAACGTTGATATAATCCGACCCGGTAGTGCTGTAGGTCTGCGACAACTTCACTCTATTCTGGTCATTATACTACACTTAAGTTACATATCTCTATTTGACTCACCCGTAATCCCGTGACGTAGTTCGCGTTGATATAATGTGTGATACTTCCCAGCAACGCCACCATGGCGTAGAGATTTCTGAATACCCTCAAATGAAAGACCATAAAATGTACCTAATTGTACCCTAACTCAAAAAATTGTACCTCTGATAGTTTCAGAGAAAAACGCACTTGATTGTGGCGTTGCCAGGAAGTATGCTTCCTGGCAACGCCACGCTGTACCTGATTGAAAATGATCTCGTAGTAATGGCCAGAAATTGTACTTAATTTGTACCCCATTGTTGAATTGAAACATGTTGAGTTTCGATAAAAAAAAAAAAAAAACTTGCTTGATCTGCAATACATGCAACGCACGTTGTTATTCATGTAAACTGATGTTTGGCTAAGGAATTACTATACATTATGCAGTAGTAGGACCACATAGGCAACCGCCTCTGTGGTTTTGGTACCAAATAGTATTTGGTACCATTTATTTGGTACCAAATAGTACAATTTATTTGGTACTTTTTAGTGCAATTTATTTGGTACCTACTGTTAAGTACAATTAATTTGGTATTATATAGTACCATTTATTACGTACCTACCATTAAGTACAATTAATTTGGTACCAAATAGTACAAATTAGTTGGTACTATTTAGCACATATATTTGGTACCATATATTACAATTTACATGGTACCATATATATTACGATTTATTTGGAACTATTTAGTGCCATTTAATTGGTACTATTAAGTACAATTAATTTGGTACCATATAGTACCATTTATTACGTACCTACCATTAAGTACAATTTATTTGGATTTATATAGTACTATTTATTAGGTTCTATTTCGTACCACTTATTTGGTACCAAATAGTACAATCAATTAGGTACTTTTTAGTGCCATTCATTACTACTAAGTACAATTAATTACTATTAAGTACAATTAATTTGGTAACGTAAAGTACATTTTATTAGGTACTCTTTAGTACAATTAATTTGGTACCATATAGTACTATTTATTTGGTACTATTTAGTACCATAAATTTGGTACCATACAGTACAATGTATTTGGTACCATATAATACAATTAGTTTGATACTATTTAGTACAATTTATTTGGTACCATATATTACAATTTATTTAGTACTATTTAGAGCCATTTATTTGGTACTATTAAGTACAATTTATTTGGTACTATATAGTACCATTTATTAGGTACTATTGTGTACGATTTATTTGAAACCATAAAGTTCAATTTATTTGGTACCATATAATACAATTTATTTAGTACTATTTAGAGCCATTTTTAGGACTATTAAGTACAATTAATTTGGCACTATAAAGTACCATTTATAAGGTACTTTTTAGTACAATTTATTTGAAACCATACAGTATAATTTATTTGGCACCATATAATACAATTTATTTAGTACTATTTAGATTCATTTATTTGGTACTATTAAGTACAATTAATTTGGTACTATATAGTACCATTTATTAGGTACTTTTTAGTACAATTAATTTGGTACCATATAGTACAATTTATACGGTACTATTTAGTAACATTCGTTTGGTACCATATAGTACTATTTATTAGGTACTATTTATTAGGTACTATTTAGTACAATTTATTTGGTACTTTTTAGTGCAAATAATTTGGTACTATTTAGTACCATTTCCTTGGTACTATTTAGTACAATTTATTTGGTACTTGTTAGTGCCATTAATTTGTTACTATTAAGTACAATTTATTTGGTACCATATAAGTAGTACAATTTATTTGATACTATTTATTTTATTTATTTATTTTCATTTTTTGTACAAATACATCAAGTAAGGTACAAATGGCGGACTTAATGCTAAGAGCATTCTCTATCAGTCAACCAACAAAAATATTTACATGCAAGTACAAAATACATTAATACAAACCAATAAATTCATGTCTACATAATCATATAATATTAATATACTTACATATAAATAAATAAAAATATTTATTAATGCGACTTATTTATTGTACAATAAGTTTATAAGTTTCAAAGTGTCTTGTAAAGTGGCGCCACCATTTACTTACTGACATGATAATCAAGTTCCAAAAGAGCCTTATCGCACTATATGTGTAGCATAAGAATTGTGTAGCTCAATCTTTATTCTGTTTGAAGAGCTCAATAAATAATTTAATAAAACCAAAGACACAAATTAAAATGTTGTTTTATTAGTTTACAAAATTATTAAGTACATTTTATTACAATGAGCGCTTTTTTAAGAAAAAAGAAATAGATAGAAAGAAATAGTTCTAATTTCCTCACTAGATGGCGCTATCAAAAAGTATGTCGTCAAAAAACTAGCGCAAAATTCTAAGGCCGCGTTCCGAATCACACTTACAGCACTATGAACGCGCTGCCGCCCGGTCCGATTCATACTTACAACGCTCACGTAAGTTGAAGTTTTGGTTATTATTTGTGATTTTTAGAAAAGATGGCTGAACTTATTGATCTGCAGGTGTTTTGTGAAGCAGTAGTATTATTTCTTCTGACGAGATAGATAGATATTTTTGGACATGTCAGGGTTGACAAGTTGACATTGACATCATACTTTTGCACAACGCCATCTACTCACAGTTTCCTTTGTTTTTTAAATCTGTCATTGAAAACCGCTCATTATCAGCATTTTATGGGACAGAAAGATCAATTTTATTAAAAAAAACAATTACTGACCGCGATACTTATATAATTTTTTGGTCAGTTTTTCAAAATTGCGGAGATATGTAAAAAAAACATATTTCGGCCGTTTTGAAAAATGTTAAAAAATAACACAAACCTCTTTTATTAGCGGTGCAAAGCAAATTTTGGATTATGTTTTTAGAAGACTCAAAACTTCATACTTAAAAATCATCATGGCCAATATTCAAAATTTGAAAATAATAATGTTGAGACAGAACCAAAAAGCTTATACTCACAATGGAGATTGCACACCTAGTATCATAGTGAAGATTGAAAAAATACTCTTAAGTGACGTCACGGCTTATTGCTATCTCTTTCTTTTCGTTTTACAATACGTTTTCGTTTCTCACGAACGAACGAACGACGAACAACGAACACGTATTGTAACACTAAAGAAAGAGGTTGCAATAAGCCGTCACGTCACTCAAGGACATTTTTTCGATCTTCACTATGACACTGGCCGTGCAATATCCATTGGAGGGAGGTATAAGCTTCTTGGACAGAACTTATGACTGCGTATATTTTTTTTTAAACAAATTACAATACATCTACTCTACTATATTTATTTATACACTAATAATCTTGAAAATACTATATTTGATGCAAATAAAGTTGGCAACCCTAAGTGTTATCTAAATGAGAGTTGTGCTCGAATTGACTAGGGAAAGATACGAGGAAAATGTACGCGTCCACATTCATGACACGCTTTGTTGACACGCCTACAAGATACAGCATCCTAAGTGTGGACGTGGTTATTAAGACCATTTTGGGCTAATGGAGCTAGTGATACGATGCAGTCGAAATGAGCGTCCACACTTAGAATACGAATTACTCGATACGATAGGTACGGATGATCTTGATCGTCAAGATTATACAAGTCTGGACAAGGCTTAATACAGCCACCTTAAGGCTTCGTTATGCGGAGTCACTTATCTCTGTCTTTTTCTTTACGTGTAAAGAGTATGGAAAATAACCTCACTTCTGCACTTTTGCGATGTTTTTCGTTGTTTTTTCATCATTATCTTTAGCACAATTATCTTTCTTACACATACAGTGCGACAAGGCTCTTTTGGCACTTGGTTGCCATGTCAGTAAGTAAATGGTGGCGCCACCTGCGGTTTACGATTATCGGCATTCGTATCGTTGCATCCCTAGTTTGTATTAATGTATTTTGAATGCATGCAAATATATATTTTTGTTGGTAACTGGTAGAGAATGCTCTTAGCATTAAGTCCGCCATTTGTACCTTACTTGATGTATTTGTACAAAAAAGATTTATAAATAAATAAAATAAATATGTAGTACCAAAATATAAATTGTACTATATGGTACCAAATTAATTGTACTTAATAGTACCAAATTAAGGGCACTAAAAAGTAATAAATTGTAATAAATAGTACCAAATAAATGGTACTAAATAGTACCAAATTAATGGCACTAAAAAGTACGAAATAAGTTTGTACTAAATAGTACCTAATAAATAGTACTATATGGTATCAAACTAATTGTACTATATGGTACCAAATGAAATGTACTTAATAGTACCTAATAAATTTTTGAAATTTTAGATTTTAGGCATTCACAATGCTTTTTTCTATTAAGATAAATATTTTAATAGCAAAAACACTGGAAAAAATCAACTCACCTGTAGCAGCTCAGAAAGGATTTGAACCCGCACCCTTGGGATTCCGGCCCAATGCACTAACCAATTATGGCATAATTGGGTCTTGGAGGCAACTCGGTAGCATAATTGGTTGGTGTTAAAATATTTATCTTAATACCTAATGAATTGTACTTTATGGTACCAAACAAATTGTACTAAAGAGTATCAAATAAATTGTAATGTATGGTTTCAAATAAATTGTACTACTAAAAAAATGTTTAAAAACAAAAAACCGACTTCAAAAAACCTGCCTTTAAAAAGCAAGAAATAATATTCAAATCATTAGATATACATTATCATTGTTAATAAAAACACGTCTATTGAAGTCGGGTGGGGCTGGAGTACAACTTTTTCTTTTTATTCTCAAAGCCCCACCCGACTTCAATAGACGTGTTTTTATTATAATGCATATCTAATGATTTGAATATTATTTCTTGCTTTTTATAGGCAGGTTTTTTGAAGTCGGTTATTTGGTTTTATTAAAAAAAATGTATTTTTTATTTTTAATTAACCTTTTGTATTAGGTATATTATTTAGGTAAAAAAATAAACTCAGCCAAACGTTAGATAATCGCGGAGAAACATACATACATACGGGTCAAACTGAGAACCTCCTTTATTTGAAGTCGGTTAAAAAAGACTACACTAAGGTTCTAACAAAAAATATCATCTAATTCGGTTCATAAATAAAAAAGTCGTCAAGGTAGTTGATGCAAAATGATAGTATTTTCAGAATATTTTCAGAATTACTTGAAAACTACTTGACCGATTTGAAAAAAATAGGACCATCTCGCAAGCAAACTCAATCGAACAAAAAAATAATCATCAAAATCGGTCCATAAATGTCGAAGATACGCGCGAACAACGATAAAAAAAAACATACAATCGAATTGAGAACCTCCTCCTTTTGATGAAGTCGGTTAAAAAGTACCTAATAAATGGTAATATATAGTACCAAATTAATTGTACTTAATAGTACCAAATAAATGGCTCTAAATAGTACTAAATAAATTGTATTATATGGTACCAAATTAATTGTACTGTATGGTTTCAAATAAATTGTACTGAATAGTACTAAATAAATTGTAATATATGGTAAAAAATAAATTGTACTAAATAGTATCAAACTAATTATTTTATATGGTACCAAATACATTGTACTGTATGGTACAAAATTTATGGTACTAAATAGTACCAAATAAATAGTACTATATGGTATCAAATTAATTGTACTAAAGAGTACCTAATAAAATGTACTTTACGTTACCAAATTAATTGTACTTAATAGTACCAAATGAATGGCACTAAAAAGTACCTAATTAATTGTACTATTTGGTACCAAATAAGTGGTACGAAATAGTACCTAATAAATAGTACTATATAAATCCAAATAAATTGTACTTAATGGTAGGTACGTAATAAATGGTACTATATGGTACCAAATTAATTGTACTTAATAGTACCAATTAAATGGCACTAAATAGTTCCAAATAAATCGTAATATATATGGTACCATGTAAATTGTAATATATGGTACCAAATATATGTGCTAAATAGTACCAACTAATTTGTACTATTTGGTACCAAATTAATTGTACTTAATGGTAGGTACGTAATAAATGGTACTATATAATACCAAATTAATTGTACTTAATAGTAGGTACCAAATAAATTGCACTAAAAAGTACCAAATAAATTGTACTATTTGGTACCAAATAAATGGTACCAAATACTATTTGGTACCAAAACCACAGAGGCGGTTGCCTATGTGTCCTACTACTGCATAATGCATAGTAATTCCTTAGCCAAACATCAGTTTACATGAATAACAACGTGCGTTGCATGTATTGCAGATCAAGCAAGTTTTTTTTTTTTTTTATCGAAACTCAACATGTTTCAATTCAATAATGGGGTACAAATTAAGTACAATTTCTGGCCATTACTACGAGATCATTTTCAATGAGGTACAGCGTGGCGTTGCCAGGAAGTATGCTTCCTGGCAACGCCACAATCAGGTGCGTTTTTCTCTGAAACTATCAGAGGTACAATTTTTTGAGTTAGGGTACAATTAGGTACATTTTATGGTCTTTCATTTGAGGGTATTCAGAAATCTCTACGCCATGGTGGCGTTGCTGGGAAGTATCACACGATATAATCCGAACCAGTAATGCTGTTTATCTGCGACAACTTCACTCTAGTCTGGTCATAATACTAGTCCAGTCATTATACTACACTTAAGTTTCATATCTCTATTTGACTCACCCGATATCCCGTGACGTAGTTAGCGTTGATATAATCCAACCCAGTAATGCTGTTTATCTGTGACAACTTTACTCTATTCTGGTCATTATACTACACTTAAGTTTCATATCTCTATTTGACTCACCCGATATCCCGTGACGTAGTTCGCGTCGATACAATCCGACCCGGTAGTGCTCTCGATCTGCGACAACTTCACTCTATTCTGGTCATTACACTACACTTAAGTTTCAAATCTCTATCTGACTCACCCGATATCCGGTGACCTAGTTCGCGTTGATATAATCCGACCCAGCAATGCTGTTTATCTGCGACAACTTCACTCTAGTCTGGTCATAATACTAGTACAGTCATTATACTACACTTAAGTTTCATATCTCTATTTGACTCACCCGATATCCCGTGACGTAGTTAGCGTTGATATAATCCAACCCAGTAATGCTCTTTATCTGCGACAACTTCACTCTATTCTGGTCATTATACTACACTTAAGTTTCATATCTCTATTTGACTCACCCGATATCCCGTGACGTAGTTAGCGTTGATATAATCCGACCCAGTAATGCTGTTTATCTGCGACAACTTCACTCGTAGTCTGGTCATAATACTAGTCCAGTCATTATACTACACTTAAGTTTCATATCTCTATCTGACTCACCCGATATCCGGTGACGTAGTTCGCGTTGATATAATCCGACCCGGGAATGCTGTAGGTCTGCGACAACTTCACTCTATTCTGGTCATTATACTACACTTAAGTTTCATATCTCTTTTTGACTCACCCGATATCCTGTGACGTAGTTCGCGTTGATATAATCCGACCCGGGAATGCTGTAGGTCTGCGACAACTTCACTCTATTCTGGTCATTATACTACATTTAAGTTTCATATCTCTTTTTGACTCACCCGATATCCCGTGACGTAGTTCGCGTTGATATAATCCGACCCGGTAATGCTGTCGATCTGCGACAACTTCACTCTAGTCTGGTCGTACGCCTTGATATCCGGGTAGCGGTTCTTGGGCTGGTTCACGCTCGCTTCGGAAGCGTGTGTGGTGCGGTCGGTGAAGCATTCGGGCAGCTTCTGTAACAACTTGGTTAATTTTGGCTACCGTTTAAATTTGCGATTCAATGGACTTACAAGTATACATGAAAATGGTTTCGACAATACGATTATTGTTTCACGTGTGGCGTCATGTGGGTATCGTTATTAGACAAAACTGGTCTAATACTAAAAATAATAAATTCAAGCAAAATACGAAATAAAAGACAGTTCGTGCGCTAACAACTGAATAATTTTTATACTGACATTAAAAACAGCATTAAAAAAAGTAAAATATAATAGATTAAATAAAATTGTGTGAATCCTCCTTTGTCGATAACAAGGTCAGAATGCGAAGCAAACTTAAGTGTTTTGATACCAAAGGAACGGCGATATTTTGCCGTTATAGCACTTGTGTTATGGAAATCAGAAACAACGGTGGTATGACAAACACCCAGACCTGAGACAATATTGAAAAGTTCATTTTCTACATTGACCCAGCCGGGGATCGAACCCGGGACCTCAAGGGATGGTGACGCCTTGAAAACCGGCGTGCAAACCACTCGACCACGGAGGTCGTAAAAAAAGATTAAGTTTACACCCTTTAACCAAAAAGTTTGCTTAGGAATATGACGCTTTGAGACTGCAAACTTAGAGTAAAAGAACATTGGGAAAAAGCGTCCCCACCCCTTTAGCACTTTTTTATCATATGTCATATGAAAGAGCGTAAAAAATACAATTTTATTGTATGGCAGTAAATATGTGAATAATAAGGGAAAAGAAAAAGTAATCATCCTTAAAGATAAAGAAACAATACATTTTTTATAAAGAAATATTTTTAAGCACACCGTACGGGCGGAAGAGAGGTAGTGTTTGACTGGACGATGATGTCGCTCAACATGGCCTCTCTTCTACGTTACTATCAGTCCAAATGGTAACGTGGCATTAGGTTCTAGGAGAGAGCGCAGGTCGTGAAGATCCCTAGAACAAGCCTGATTGTTAACCTGCCCGAGGTGCCGCCTGCTTTTGATCTGGTTCCCTATGAAACAGATGCAACCAATCAACAATCAGACGTAATCCCATCTTTTACCTATTACTCATATCCTTACCTCTCCCAATATCCCATCTATCCTGTCGGCTGACTCCTTCTCAGCCACCTTCTTCACCGGCATGGAGGGGAGCGAACCGGTGGAGTAACAGCTCCTCCTGCACTACGGCCTGTGCAGTTGATCGCCGTCAGGGGGGATGAAGGAATCCTGGAGGGTTGAGTGAAACGGGGTCGGCGGTAGTACCCTTGTTTACACAACACGCCCTCTTTGGTCTGGATTTCACCCGAAACGGTAGCCTTTCTGGGTAGCGCCAGGGAGGAAACGGTCTCGTGTCCCGTTAGAGGGCCGCGGCGAGGTGCGGGGAGATCCAGCTTGCTGGATGGTTAGGGCCATGCTGACGAGGTAAGAATAGGTGGAGCAACTGGGAAGCCGCTTGAACTGCAACCCAGCCACCCGCTTCGAGTCTCCGATGTCGCGCCTGAGCACCAACTCCCTACACCTATATCCGGTCAGTAGTCCTAGTGCACCTTGTTTTTGATACAGGGCACTCCCAAATGTGCGGGCTCCATGGAGGGTGGGAAGCCGACCGGATGAATTTTTACATCTTTTTCTAACAATGGACCAATTAAAGTTCAAGATACCGACATCACCCGGCAATGCTGGGTCACTCTCCCGCGGGACGGTCGAGCAATCGAAAGCCCCGCGCGAGAATACCACTCCCGAAGGGAAACCTGAGGGAACACACCAGGGGGAAGCTGAGAAATCGGCGCCCTCTGGACCAACTACACCTGCTCCGCAGGCCACCATTCAATCGGTGATCGACGACCGGTGGACGATGGCTGGCAAGCACGGGCAGCAGCGCAAATCCTCTGAAAAGAGGGTAGGCGCTGTTCTGGCGCGTGATGGGCAGCCACCGGCCGACCGGACTGGGGGCAAGCGCAAGAGGCGGAGAAAGGTTAAGACCAAGAGTCGTAACCAGTCCACGCCGATCGGCGCCGACCCCGGTAACTCGAACACCGACAAGTCGTCGGAAACGCAGGCTGCGGCTCAGGACGGTCGGGGAAACCTGACCAGACCTCTGCCGCTCCCGGCTAGTACCGACGCACACTCGGGGGGAGGGTCAGGATCGCAGGATGACGCTGGGAAAGGACGGGGAAACCCGGCTGGAACCATGCCGTCTCCTGCCAGTACAGACCCGAACCCCACCACAGGGTTGGGAGCGCCAGGGCGGATGGAAGGTGGGAGGCGGGGTAACTCGCGCCCATCCAAGTCAGCCCGACGTGCTCAAAACCCCCCGCAAGGGCGCAGGGCCACCATGGCCCCCCTCAACACCCCGGTCGCAGAAGCTGCTGCGCGGCCTAAACCTAAAGCCAAAAGGGCCCGCCTGGATGAGACGATCTCTCCTCGAGGCGAGTCCAAAAAGCTGAAGGCAGAGCTGCCGAGCGGTTCCTCGACTGGAGCGCGGACCTACGCTGCAGTCGCGGCCAAATCTAACGAGGTCAGGTTTGTGATCACATCGCCTTCGGGATACATCTCTAGGGCGGTGGCGGAGCAGATCGAGACTGAGATGGAGGAGGCTATGGTGCAGCAAATACTCCTGGGCACCTACGAAGCAGGTAAAGTCGCCTTTTGTGGGAAGCCAGTATATAAGGACGGGTGCTTACACCTGGCGAGCACCAACAGCACAACCCTGGAGTGGGCGACAGAGTGGGCGGAAGGTCACCACATAAAGGACGTGGGAAGACTCAGTGTTTTGAGAACTGAGCAGGTCCCGAAGAAGGTCCAATGTGGTCTCGTTCTGCCCAAGCTCTGGAACCGGGAGCAAGGAATGGTGGGTAAGGTCCTGCACTTCTCGAACCCGGAACTTCAGGTCGAACGGTGGCTCGTGAATGGGTTTCAGACCCATGAATCCACCAACCGGACATTTATCGTTGTGTCGGTGCCGGTGGACATCGTGCCGGTGATCCTGGCTAAAGGTCGCCGAGTCAGTTTCTTGACCGGCTCGGTGTACCTGAAGTTCAGGAACGCCAAGGGCAAGTTTGTCGATACTCCACCTACCGACAACCCCCACGAGTCCCCCGGCGGCGACACGACGACCACACCAGCCGCTCCAGCGGCTACCACCGACACCGCCGAGCCGGCCACAGCGGAGATGACAATCGACGCTGCTGCTGCTGGTCCCTCCGGCAGTGAGGCTTCGCCGGCGAGCGAGGAACTCCTGCTGGGGCTCGACGAGTTGGCCTTGGAGGACGTTGTCTGCAAAGATGGCGTCCCTATCTAAGGCCCAACTCATACAAGTAAACCTCCAGCACAGCACAACCGCAACGGCTCAACTCCGACGCTGGCTGGAGACCAACAAAACGACGGTCGCTCTGATCCAGGAGCCGTGGATCAGGGGCGGCACTGTGCGAGGACTCTCCGGTATGGGAGGTAAGCTCATACATGCCGCCGTTGGCGATGTAAGATCGTGTATATACACATCAAAAGATATCGAGACACAGCCTTTACTAAATTTCTGTTTCAGAGATTTAAGCACTATTAAGCTGACAATTAACAATGAAAATAACAGTCAGGAGTTGGTCCTGGCTTCAGCATACATGCCTGATGGGGAGCGAGCGCCACCTGAAGAGGTAGCGTCGCTCGCTCGATACTGCAGGGAGAACAACACTGAGCTAATCATTGCAACAGACTCCAATGCCCACCACCCGCTGTGGGGAGAGGAGAAAAGCAACACTAGAGGTAATGAACTTGTAGAATTTCTACTAACAACCAATCTAGAAATAATTAACATAGGTAACAAACCGACTTTCGTCGCGAGGAGGTGCAGAGGGACGATTGTCGACCTAACACTGGCAACACCACTAGCGGCATCTATGATAGCAGACTGGCACGTCTCAGACGAGGCCTCATGCTCAGATCATAGATGGCTACGCTTCAACATACAGGTACCTACTGTCACCATTGGACCCAAAAGGTATCCAAGGAAAACAAACAAACAACAATACAGAACACTCTTAGCAGAGAAACTTGACACAAGCTGCGACAGGAGGGATTTCTCGACTGCTGCACAGCTAGAGGAACAGGTAGTAAAATTTACCAATACTATAAGACAATGCTTCGAAGAGGCCTGTCCCCTGAAAGCTCCCGGCTCGGAGGGCCCCGGCAAGCACCAATGGTGGGGACCGGAGCTTGAAAGGCAACGTGAGATTGTCAGGAAAAGGCTAAATAGGGCAATGAACACCTGCGATGACTATGACTGGGACCGATACAAAGATGCTAAGGCTGAATATAAACGTAAAATAAGGTACTGGAGGACCTCATCCTGGAGAAGGTTCAGTAATGAGATAAGCTCCACCAAACAGGCAAATCGGGTAAGGAAAGTATTGTCTAACCAGGGTCCTGGTCCACTAGGTAACCTGAAGAAACCCGACGGCACGATGTCCCGCTGCCCGGAGGAGACAAACGCTATCCTAATACAGACCCATTTTCCAGACTGCCAACTTGTACAACAGGTAAGCTGGCAAGACAAACCTGTGCAACCCACTGAAGACTGTTGGCGTTACGCCGAACAGGTAATAACACCTGAAAAGGTAAGAAGTGCTATTAAGAGCTTCTCCCCTTTCAAGGCGGCTGGAACGGACAACATCTTTCCCGCACTACTACAATGGGGAGAGGAGCAATTAGTTCCAGTCCTCACCAATCTACTACAAGCCTGTCTGGCGCATCGCTACACCCCGCATCTTTGGAGGGAAGTCAAGGTAGTGTTTATACCTAAACCAGGTAAACCCGACTACACTAATCCGAAGGCCTTCAGACCGATCAGCCTCACAACCTTCCTGTTGAAAACTATGGAAAGAGTCTGTGAGTGGTACCTACGAAGTGGCGCATTGGCGAAACTCCCACTACATAAACATCAGCATGCTTACAGCGCTGGCAAATCCACTGAATCAGCCCTTCATCAATTAGTCGGTAAGATAGAGGAGGCTATCCAAAACAAACTTATCTGTTTAGGCACCTTCATCGATATAGAGGGCGCCTTCGACAAAACTACATTCACCAGTATTGAGGCAGCACTAGTGAGACACGGTGTTGATAAACAACTCGTAGACTGGATTGTGAATATGCTACGCAACAGAACGGTACAGGTGTCAGAGGACGTCGGCCAAAGGGCGCTGGTGGCGAGAGGATGCCCCCAAGGAGGTGTGCTCTCTCCACTTCTGTGGAACCTGGTGGTAAACGACCTGATCTCCCATCTTAACTCTAACTATTTTTACACTATAGGATATGCGGACGACATTACTATACTAAGTATAGGTAACCAGGCTGGCATAACCTGTAACACCATGCAAGCAGCCCTGATGAAGGTTGAAGAGTGGTGCCAAAAACACGACCTGACCGTCAATCCTACGAAGACGGAAATGGTAATGTTCACAAACAAACGTCGGGTGGGCGACTTCTGTCTGCCGAAACTGTTTGGAACTACACTACAACTCTCTGACGAGGTAAAGTACCTAGGCATAATCCTAGACAGCAAACTTAATTGGAACAGCCACTTGGAGTACAAAACGCAGTCCGCCAGCGTCATTTTATGGCAGTGCCGAAAGATGATTGGTAAACGTTGGGGCCTAGCACCCAAACTATTCCTCTGGCTCTACAACACGATCATAAAACCCCTGGTAAGCTATGGATCTGTAGTATGGTGGCCAAAAGCCGCCCAAATCACTGGAGCCAAAAAGCTACAGGGACTACAACGTCAGGCCTGCTGCGCCCTCACTGGATGCATGAGCACAGCTCCCACAGCTGCTCTAGAGGTAATGCTAAACCTAACACCATTGCACTTGCACATTCAACAGGAGGCAGCCAAAACAGCGTTAAGACTAAAACAACTGGGATCTCTAAAATTCGAGAGGGTAAAACATCTCAGTGGACTACTGGAGGGCTGGCTGAACACCCCTCTTATTGAAGCACCATGCGACAAAGTTAAGCCAACCCTCATTTTTGACAAAAAATACAGAATACACCTGATAGACGACATCAGCTCTAAGAAAAGACACAAGGCTCTCCTGATATACACCGACGGCTCCAAGACCTCATCGGGCACAGGGTCGGGTGTTTTCTCAGAGGACCTAAACATACAAATTGCATCCCCCTTAAGCTCATACAACACGGTCTTTCAGGCCGAGTGCGTGGGCATAATAATGGCGGCTCGAGCAATCGAAACAAGGGAGGTAAAAGACCGCGACATCTTAATTCTCTCCGACAGCAAATCCGTTCTACAGGCTCTCCAGGGCAATCGCATCACATCGAGCCTTTTACTTGAATGTCATCACGCCCTAAATACAGTAGGTGCACTTAATACTATTACTATCCAATGGATCAAAGGTCACAGTGGATCACGGGGAAACGACGCAGCCGACGAACTGGCTAGACGCGCATCTGGTTCGATGCCCGTTGGCCCAGAGCCGATCGCGCCTATCCCGACCAGCTGGTTTGCAAGTAAAATCCGTGAACGCACTATAGAACTACACCAACAGAACTGGAGCTCTCTGGACTCGTGCAGACAGGCGAAACTCGCACTACCGCGCGTGGACGCTCGTCTATCCAGGGCCCTGATACAACTGTGCAGACCGCAACTTCGCCTGGTAACAGGTGCTATTACTGGTCATGGACAATTTAACAAACATCTTTTTAACTTAGGTGTCACGGACAGTCCCCTATGCAGAGGATGCATGGAGGAAGAAGAAACAGCCGCCCACGTTCTGCTGGAATGCAGAGGGGTGGCCCCTTACCGGGCGAGATACCTCGGCTCGCCGGGCAGTGTCCAGGAAGCGATCACGAACGTGAAAGCCCTTGGAGCATTCCTGGCTGAGCTGGGATGGCTGGAGTGATCCGGCCGCACATTCTACGACGCAAAATAGGCGCAATAGACGTCGAGTTGCGGAAACCGCCTGCACCGACAAGAAGAAGAAGAAGCACACCGTACAATAATTACGACAGAGAATCGCGCCAGTGTACACTAAATTCTTTCAGTAATTTGTTATTCAGAATAACATCTTTATTTTTACGCATGAGCCCATAGTGCTACACTGCTGGGGACGGGGTCCATACAAAATATTCACATTGTTCTTTATTGGTTAAACCAGGTGTAAACTTACTCTTCGTTTATCAATAAGACCGATAATGTAGACGTACCTCGAACTCTTGTTGGAACCCGTAGTCGGAATCCGCTTGTCGCTCCGCGTAGGCAGCCGCGAGCTGGTCGCGCGGTATGGGCGGCATGTCGGGCGGGGTCAGGCGCCCGCCCCACTGGCCCACGAAGTACCTGCCATACCAATATTAATAGTAGTAAAAGCACAGAGTCAATAGAAACTTTCTGTGGTAAGGGGCCATCCATAAATCACGTCACACGAATTTCATGGTTTTTGACCCCCTACCCCGTCCTTGTCAGAGCTGGGGCCGTACCGGCTAACGAATCGATTATCGAAAAGTCTGCTGGGTTTCAACTTAAAACAGAAAAATCAAAGTAAGGAATTTCGTCTTGTACTTTCTGTTGACGTAATTTGGAAGATAACGATGTTTGTGTGACATCATGAATTGGGGTTCGCCATTTTGCCCTAATTGGGGCTCGATTTATCTGTTTTAATTTGAAACCCAGCAGACTTTTTGATAATCGATTCGTTAGCCGGTAAGGCCCCTGGTCACATTTGTGAGACCCCCTCCTTCCCTACTGTGACGTCACATATTTCACAATTTTGCATCTAGAAATAATTATGGAATTAAAAAGCAGCTCAGAAATTTGTTTTATTTCAATTTAAATGATTTTTTATGTGACGTCACGAAATTAAGAACCCCCTCCCACCCCCTTGTCACACATTGCCACATTTCGTCGACCCCCTCCCTCCCCCTTAACGTCTGACGTAATTTATGAATGGTCTCTGACCAGTCATCGTCGTCATAAAATAATTAAAGTCGTCATAAAATAATGAAAATGAATAAAATAAAATTTTCTTCCAACTAAGCTTTAATTTCATCACAATCACACTAAAAACTCAGTACAAAGCGAGTCTTTAATGCTCTAGAGCAATAAAAATGTATGAAATTTCATTATTGCACAGTTTTTTTTAATCGCACCAAAAGGTGCCAATCTCAATGGATTAGCTCTATTCAGCCAGCCGATATCAATACTTTTTTTACGTACGTATTATTCGTTTCTATCTTACTTGTTCCAAATTTAAAAAAGATTGCTGCTAACTCTGATTTAAAAATGAAAGAAATTTAAAAAGTGATTTGGCGGGAACTCTGTTAATTTTGCTTGACAATATTTTTGGAAACGATAAAGTGTGATACTATCTGATTTTGAGTGCTTCGGCTTCGAATTAAAATGGAATCATCTAGCGACACATTAACTCCGGAAAACATTCTAAATGAAGCTTCTTTTAATTTCAATAATTAAACTTCTATTTTAACTGTTTGATATGAGTTTCTTTTATCTACTATTCCTATAGGTAATAGTTGAAAGAAAAGCAGATTATGCACCTCGCCTTAAGTAATTTATATTGCCCTCGTGCCTGTTAGATTAGAGCCCTCGCTAACAATTACTTTGTGATCGATGCAATAATCTACTATTATTCACTTTCTTATGAGTTAAATAACAATAATTACTAAAGCCCCCTTTAAGCAAAAAGATGCCTGTGCCAGGAGACTCCGCTCTTCTTACTTATTTTCTATACACAGTCAATAATATTTCTTTATCTAAATATCGTACTTAATTAATTGAAAAAAAAAAACTTAATTTTATGGTGCTTTAGGTTTAGAATAGATTATCATCTGGTCATCTCCTCATCCACACCCATCACATTCATATCATTCGGCACACAGTCCATCCATCTTTTCTGCAGTCTTCCTCTTACTTACCAGTAACTTCCATTACTTTCATAGACTGTTCCAAACATCATAATAAAATAACAGAGACAAAGGATTCTTACTATATGAAAAAATAATATTTTTACACTATACTAATAGTGCGTCAGTTTCATTAATAAAAAAAGGGTTTGAACCTCTTAGTATGAGAGGCTGGCATAGCAGTAACCATAATTTTTGATATTTGACGGAGATTTCGGAAATATAACGGCGCACGATGAAAACTGTGTTTATCGATAGAGGATCTATAGACGATCAAAAAATGTCTAATGATATAAAGTAGTAAAGAGCAATGTTTTCGTGATAATCTGGGGAATAACTTTGGATTTTTATCTATACCTAATGGATTATCTTGAAAACGTTGCCCTTTAGGACTTTATATCACATGCCATTTTTTGTTCGTCTATAGACCCCTAAAGGATATCGATATACATCGTGTTATAGTTACGACTATGCCAAAATGTTCAAAACCCTTTTGCTTATTTTATAGTGCTTACTGTCCCCGTCAATTGGTAATGCGCCTGGCGGCCATGATTTTATCCTCAAAAACGAATAACAATTATATTTTTTTTATATACCTAGACCCTATCTTATTGAAAATAATAATTCAATAATAATGTATTAGATTACCTATTAGAATTTTCTTGTTTCATGACATTTTTAGTTGCGGATCACTTCAACGTGGATGTTAATGTGACAAGGTTCCATCGCATTAGTCCAATCAATGTGCATATTTGTTGTATGAAGACTTCCGAATAATTCTCCCGTCTATGAAATTTGGCATGTGATGAAGTTAGTTAGATAATACAGATTACAGATGAACAATAAGCCAATAAATTTTGTTACGAGAAGTTAGGTATTTTTACCTAAACATGAAAATCGTATATGTCTCTGTGAATATTTCCTCGGGCTAAAATACTTTCTGTATACGTACTTATGTACTAGTTAGAATAAGTATGTAAAGGAATTCAATCTTTTTTCAATTTTAGAGATACCCCAAATTTAACTTTTAATATTTTTCAATATATCTAAATTATCAAAATTTTACGAAATACATAAAATTTTGATAATGTTTCTATAGACAAAAATAAAATAAGATTTCATAAAAAATTGAAAAAAATGTTGGACTCTGACCTTCAATAACTTTGTAGCAATTGGTTTCCCAGGTATAGTCTAAAAGACAAAAATGATCCTCATGATAGGCGGAATGCGTGGACTTCGGCTTCGTTGAGTGTCTTGTTACACCCAATATAAAACCTACCTATAAACCGCCTGTATGCGGTTCATCTCTAGCGGCGCGCTTGGAACGCGCAGAACGCTATCATTATAAGGAGCACTACCGCTGCCAAGGCGCATGTCACCTAAAGCTAGTGTATAATACCTACCTATAAACCGCCTGTATGCGGTTCATCTCTAGCGGCGCGCTTGGAACGCGCAGAACGCTATCATTATAAGGAGCACTACCGCTGCCAAGGCGCATGTCACCTAAAGCTAGTGTATAATACCTACCTATAAACCGCCTGTATGCGGTTCATCTCTAGCGGCGCGCTTGGAACGCGCAGAACGCTATCATTATAAGGAGCACTACCGCTGCCAAGGCGCATGTCACCTAAAGCTAGTGTATAATACCTACCTATAAACCGCCTGTATGCGGTTCATCTCTAGCGGCGCGCTTGGAACGCGCAGAACGCTATCATTATAAGGAGCACTACCGCTGCCAAGGCGCATGTCACCTAAAGCTAGTGTATAATACCTACCTATAAACCGCCTGTATGCGGTTCATCTCTAGCGGCGCGCTTGGAACGCGCAGAACGCTATCATTATAAGGAGCACTACCGCTGCCAAGGCGCATGTCACCTAAAGCTAGTGTATAATACCTACCTATAAACCGCCTGTATGCGGTTCATCTCTAGCGGCGCGCTTGGAACGCGCAGAACGCTATCATTATAAGGAGCACTACCGCTGCCAAGGCGCATGTCACCTAAAGCTAGTGTATAATACCTACCTATAAACCGCCTGTATGCGGTTCATCTCTAGCGGCGCGCTTGGAACGCGCAGAACGCTATCATTATAAGGAGCACTACCGCTGCCAAGGCGCATGTCACCTAAAGCTAGTGTATAATACCTACCTATAAACCGCCTGTATGCGGTTCATCTCTAGCGGCGCGCTTGGAACGCGCAGAACGCTATCATTATAAGGAGCACTACCGCTGCCAAGGCGCATGTCACCTAAAGCTAGTGTATAATACCTACCTATAAACCGCCTGTATGCGGTTCATCTCTAGCGGCGCGCTTGGAACGCGCAGAACGCTATCATTATAAGGAGCACTACCGCTGCCAAGGCGCATGTCACCTAAAGCTAGTGTATAATACCTACCTATAAACCGCCTGTATGCGGTTCATCTCTAGCGGCGCGCTTGGAACGCGCAGAACGCTATCATTATAAGGAGCACTACCGCTGCCAAGGCGCATGTCACCTAAAGCTAGTGTATAATACCTACCTATAAACCGCCTGTATGCGGTTCATCTCTAGCGGCGCGTGCGGCGGCATCTTCCTGGAGCGGCGCGCTTGGAACGCGCAGAACGCTATCATTATTAGCAGTACTACCGCTGCCACGGCGCATGTCACCTAAACACGACATGAGAACAATTAAGACTCATTCCAATATGAAAGCATCGTTAAATAAGCTAAGGGACTCATGTTTTGATTAGAAATTACAAATATATTACAGTCATGATAAAATAGTAGTTTATGATACAAGGTTGGTAAGGAGGTTTTAAAAAACCTTAACAACCGTGTGCCATACTACTTTTTTCAATACATTTGCGGGAAAGCATTATAGGTACTACTGAAATTGTAATCTATACATATAATAAAACTGTAAATACTAAATATTTGTGCGCGAATCACGCAAAAACCGCTAAACGAATTTTTATGGTTTTTTTCACAATTTAGTAGATTAAGGTCCAACTTATAATTTAACTTATAATTTTATTTAATTAAGCTATGTTCCATCAAATTCAGGTGGGTGAAACCAGGGAAACAGCTTGAAATCTCCGTAGTACTAGCTTTCATACACTAAAGGGGTCATTTTAAACTGGTTGCAATATGTTTCTACTGTCTACGCGGATGAAGTCGCGGGCGGAAGCTAGTAGAAATAAAAAAAAAAACGTTTGTAAACAAAAATGCACGGCGCCGGCGTGCGGTAAAATCAACTTTCCACACGCTGTACTAATCCGTAAACAAAAACGTACGACGTGCGGTAAAATCAACTTACCGCACGCTCGACTGTCATCGTAAACTTACATTTTCGAGCAACTGTATTGAAAAAAAAGTTTTAAAAACATTATCATATCGGAACTTTTAGCATAACCATTAAAACGCGATATTTTATAGCGATTTATCAACTTTCAAAAGAGTTAACTGTCAAAAGAGAATCAATTTTGACAGTTGAGTGTTGTTAAAACGCTGTATCACACGATATACAACGTGTAACAGAATGCTAAACCAGAATATGGTATATTAGATAGAGACCATCAATCTGAACAACTTTTATTATAGGACCAACTTTGAAATCGCGAAAAAATCAGCTTTATCATACAAAAAATAATAACGAAAATGTATGAAACAAACAGCTCATTTTTCCCGCGATTTCATAGTTGGTCCCATAGTAAAAGTTGGTCTGTTTGATCGATCATCTCTATCTACCATATTCTGGTTTAGCCATTAATTATGTTACACGTTGTATTCGTGTTTCCCCGGGCAGGAATATCTGTGATGGCAACAACGAAATCTTTATACTTACGGTAAGTATCTAAACAACTTTTTTTATTCGTACTAACCATAGACATATAAAAAATAGACCAACAAAGCGTGGAAAAGAGAAGTTAAAATCATACGGACACGGTCTATGTAAAAAAGAAACAGAGGATCAAGTGACATGTGCCAACATTTTTTACAGTAAGAGCCCCTAGCGTCCCGCCTAGCAAATGAGCAATCACAGTTTGTTTAAAATATTTGTTAATCTTAATTAGAATATAAAATAAAGGTATCGTGGAGCCATGGTGTCTTGTGCTCTAAGTAATTGTGATGTGACAAAAAGAAACAATCCAAGTAATCACACTTTTCACAAGTAAATAAGATATTGCCACACATTTCTTTAAAACCAAATTTTGCTACATTTATTCGTTTATCGACGAAGAAAACAGTGTAGAACATAGTTTATTAATTTCCTTTGCCATATTTTACAGTGATATTTTATGAATCTAAGTCATATTTTACGTATCTCATATAAAATGTATGCAATCGTTTTCGGATCACCTGTTTATTGACATTGTTGTTCTTTGACATTCTATTTCTATGGTACTAACAGTCGTTAACTCGCATTGGGCCTGCAAAGCTAAGCTAGGGTGTTCAATTTCATGATTCTTACATTAAAGAGATGGGTGAAGATTGTTAACTAAACTGGGTAAAGAATAAAAAAACATACGAAAACCCTATCAACAGTGACTAAAAGGTGAATAAAAGGGTGGACTGACCTGTAGCGCGATCTCTAATACGGAAGAAGGCACGTGTGCGGGCGGACTGGGGGCAGGCATTAAGGCGTTCACATACTCGCTGTATATCGAATCCAGCTCCGGCTGACCCGCTGGAAGAAACATTATAGCTCATATGAAAACTTAACCTATTTTAAAACACTGAAAAAACTAAAATTTGTTGATAGTAATTTTATTTTGATTTATAGTATCGAAACAAAATAGCAGTTAATCCCACAAAAAACATGCCCAACAAACTTTTTTTTCTTTAAACAGTGTAGATAAAAGTTACAAAGAACTTATTATATTACACGAGAGCTTTTGACGCAAGAGCTTGTGTCGCAAACACATAGGTAGCTTATTTTTGAACAGCAAGTATAGTATGTGAATAGTTAGTATCGCAGGTTAGTATCTGATTTGGTATTTACATAGGTCGACTTGGCAAGCGACTTGCTGGTCGATTTTAGTCAACTGGGTTGGTAAACTTTTTCGAAGATAATTGTTTTATATTTTTTGTTGATAGCACAAGTTTGAAGAATAAAGAAAATAATATTATGATTTTTTTATTTCACCTTGTTAATCAAATATATTTTTTTATATTATTATCGCGATAAAATATCAAACGTACGGCTGAACACGAAGTTCCCTTGCATTTACAGATAAAAAACTGATTGACAGGACAGATTTGACAGAAAGTGACAAAGAGTAATCCAATTATTTTACTCTTTGGTAATCATTAATAACGACGTAATGTTGTTGTTTGTTTTTCAGCTTATTTATTGTGATTTTCTAGTGTTTTTATTGTTCAGTTATGGGAAATGGATCAGCTTGAAGAAATCCATTATCCAGCTTATTACGCCGATGAAGTACCTACACTGCTTTGTTCCGTTTAGTTTGAAAATATAGATGTGACCAGCCGCAGAAAAAATTTTGTACAATTCCCATACCTTTGAAAAAGACGTGGGGTGCAGAGGATTAAACAGGAATGGACAACATTTCATTTCGAGAAAGTACTAAAATTAGAAAACCATTTCGAGATTTTAGTGTTCTAAGCTCATATTTTTCTTTTCAGAATTTTTAGTTCAGTATTTTTTACGTTATTTAAAAAAAACTAAAACCTAGTCCAAGTTGGGAATGTCAGGAAGTTTGAGTTGAGTCTATTTGTCTTGTATTTATATTATCTGTGCATTCATTAAAAAATAAAATCCATTGTCATAATAAATCATAGTGACAGAATGTCATTCAAGCGTATTTCTGATCAGACTAGTAAAATGTAGAAATTTATAAAATATTCTTGTAAAAAACTTAAAAGAAAGTCATAGCATTGTTTGGGATACTTATGCGTTACCAGTGAAATTATGTCTTTTGTGATTAAAGGCTATAAATCTCGCACAGGAAGAAATGAAAATAATCGATAAACATTATGATTTCATCGGTAAGTTTATATTGTTTTAGATGTTTTTATGTAGTGTAAATAGCTTGAAACTATTATAATATACTAATAATTTGTGCAAATAGTCGTTTGTGTCCAGTTCTTTGCTGATTTTGCAAATATCTGATTTTTTATTACATGTCGTAGAGGTTATATTATTTCGCCTAGTGATGTGCATTCTATATCGATATTTGTTTTATTGTACTTTCTTACTTCTGGGAATATCTGATGGGAACAAAAAGTTGAAAACCATCACATGGCTTGGCACATCTTTCTTTTATGTAAATAAATAATAATCACGTAATTTACATTTAAAAACTCAAATCAGTTGCAACACAATGTTTTGTATGTAGGTACTACTACAAGCTCAATTTCTTTGTTTTTCGCAATTGAAAAAATTGCGCAATTGGTTATCCTGACTCCAAAGCCAAAAGCTACCAGAAAATATATAATTCACAACAATTTTGAAAAAGTTTACCAACCCAATTAGCGCTTTTTATTGACAACCGCTTGTAAAATCTAATCGCACATCTAATTTCAATGAGGTGACAATTCGATTTTACAAGCGATTGTACATGAAAAGCGCTAAATGGCTAAAATCGACCAGTAAGTCGCCTGCCAAGTCGCCCCGTGTAAATACCACATAAGTTACAACAAAACATCATATTCTTGGGCCACACCAAGAATACCACCAAAATACCACCAAGTCCAAACTAATCATAAAACGTAAACCACGTTAATATTTCCATGTACAGATTTTTTATGTGAGATGAAGGCTCAGCATTAAACCATTAAGGTAAAAAAAGAACATAAAATATAGTTGTTGAAAACTTACGTATAACTTCAACGAACAATGTGTAGTTAGACATAGAATCGAGTTGTCCGTCCTTTGTGGTGATTTCATTGTCCTTCATTCTGTCTTCTTCGCTGGTGTTGTTTCGCATCATCGGGTTGCTATAGTAATCCCTAAAATAACCACATCATTTAACTTCTATTGCGCAACACTTCGATCAAACACAACACAAAAACTAATATACCAAGACGTTTTAAAAAATAATATCCTAGATAACGCTATTGTATGTATAGACCATAAACTTAATATTCACTGAAATAGACGAACAGAGTTCACTTGGCTGCGAAACCAAAAGTGAGATGAGCCAGTGTTTGTAAATATGTAAACGTGTGCGTGAATTTAGAGATGCACTGAAGTCCATTTTAGGTTGTAGATAACCATAATGTATTATTGCTCTAATAAATAAAACACAAACAAAATTTTGAACAATTTTATTTAAATAATTTCTTAAGGTCCCCTTTGAGGCTCCCTGCTTATTTATTTATGACATTTATCCAGTTTAATTTAATCACTGGATTTACAGAAAACCTGGAAATAATTGTTAAATTAGTACTTAAGTTGGTATAATTTACCATTTGAAAACTGTCGGTTACAAGCAGCTTTAAATAAAATTATCAGTGTTCACAAAGACAAACAAAGTTATATTGGAAATCATCGACATGAGAATCGATATCGATAATTTTTTATCAATATCTACGCTTTATTTTCTCAAGTTCACGGACATAATATCTTTTTGTCTAACACATAATGTTTAGAAATCAGCCTTTATTTAGGAAATAGGCGTTTAATAGCATCATATTAGTATATAACTTAGTGTGTTTGGGAATATATTTAACTAAAATATGAATTATGAAAATGGTAATAGTACAATCATATTTACCTGTGAAATGAGTGTTTATTTGGGTTATTGACGTAAGTAACATTACAATCCAGTACAGAACACGACACCATTATTGATTTATATAGCTTTGAGAGCCAAACCGACCCGATCGCGATCAAAATTACAAAATAATCTTGTTGACGCTTTTCACCAAGGTGATAAACGATGATAAATGAAGTCAAACCAGGTTCAGCTGTCAGTTTGTTTTTACTCTTTTTCGCACATCGCATAAGCCGTAAGAATCGGTTTCTCACTCGCACCTTTGTCCGTCTACTTGAGCATAGCGAAAAATTTTCTAAGTCTATGGTATAGACATACATAATGGGTTTTTACTGGGTTTAGTCTGGTTTCAATATACAAGGTGTATTTTTATTTTTTATTTTATAGGTACACCAACAAAATGCATACAGTATTATTACGCAATATTTCACTCGCTAAGCCATGCTGTATTTGTAACCACTCTCCAAAGGATTATGCCGATTTTTCTATACAAGCTAGGCCATGATGCGCTTTGATGAAATTACCAATATACTATAGTAATTTTATACTAATTGCGTGGGAAGAATGTCATTAAAATATAATGCGGGAGAAAAGAGAAATCTCAATCTCAAGGAGCTGTTTACAGTTATAATAGACAATTTGACAACATTGAAAATATACTATAAATTGTGGTCATCCTAACAGATCATGGTGTAAAAAAACATATTCAACTATTATAAGGACTAGATTAAGTCTATTAATTGATTAATTTCCTACCTAGAAAAATGCAATAATTTTTGATTTTTTTTCTGTGGCGAAAACACTCTAAGCTGACTGATGACGTCACTTGCCTGTAATTAAATATGGCTTCAGGCGTTTGACACGACCATAGACTTAGGATCCGCGATTGATGACTGTCAAATGGCTAAGGATATTACAATCCCCGCGTTCCGAATCACGCTCACAGCGCTGTTAGCGCGTATCCGACCAAATTAAATAGTCACAAAATATTCCTCAAATAGGGTATTTGTGTACCTTCTTAATTTAATGGATTATACGCTAACAGTGCTGTTGGCGTGATTTGGAACTAGGCAAATGTTTACAGGCTTGTGACGTCAACAAGTCTCGTGTCCAGCGCCATAGCGTTTTTGGCGCGGATTTAAAATTTTAAACTTTAACATTGATTTTTTAATGAAATACATGTATTTTTCCTGAAATATCAATGTAGTGCGCTTATTACGCAATAAGGAATAATTAAAAATTGTTTTCCAAAATTAGTCAAATAGTCTATTGTTTGTCATTTTCCTATTATATGACATTTCAAAGTCAAAGTCAATGAGATATGTATGGTTAATGCGCATCATGGCCCAGAATCCGGCATGATCCTTTTAAGGTTGTGTTCAGTCCATGAAACTAAACAACTTTCTCTAAGAAACATAGGGTCAAATATGTAAAAAAAAAATACTATTCATACAAAACAAAGAGATCACGTGATCAGTTTACTATGGGTGACCAAAATTTTTTGGCGCATTTCGACACATGTTTCATGGAGAAAATTGTGCAGTTTCATGGACTGGACACGTCCTTAAAATTTGGAGAGTGGTTACAAATACACCTTGTATATTATAACTTTTTAATATAACAGATTTTATTTTTCTATTGATATGTCAAATGTGACGTTGCTATGGAAACAATTTCTTGTTAAATTTATACAGAAAAAAATATTCAAAGGACAAAACATTACAATTATTCATAAAGATTTTATTTAGATCAACAAAATGGTCTATGGGATTTTACTGGGTTTAAACCCAATTTGGCCATCTCTAATAGGCTAGTTGACAAATTTTGGAAAATAGTTTAAAAATAAAGTTTGGTATCTATTTTACCCCAAAAATATATTATTTTAAGAAAAATAAGTCATTTTACCTATGAATTTTGCGTTTTAATAAATGAATTCAAAATGACATCGAAAAAGGCCAAAACTGTCATGGCGTCTTGAATGACGTCACGCCTCGCGAAACATTCGTATTTGACACCTACACACATACACCTCTGTGTGTTTGTGTGTGTGTGAAAATGACAGCAACAACAAAGGTTTCGCGAGGCGTGACGTCACGCGTCTCTGATTGGTGTTCAATGTCACGTGATTAGATGGCCAATTTTGCCGATTTTATTTTCCGTAAATATTGGTAATCTTTATTTATTTTAATGAAAAAAGTGTTTTTTTGGTTACTATTCAACACGATTAATCATTAGAAACCTTATGCTAGCCGATTTATTCTTAGTGGAAACAAGCCTATTAAAACTCACCTATCCACAGCTCTTCGACTCCTCTCTGGCTCTACAGGTTCCGCCGTAGTATCGTCCTCGAAAAAAGCATCTTCAGTAGTAGTTGGCACAGACATCGTAGTGCTAGTGGTGGATGTGGTGAGGATGAATTCTGGGGGGTTGTTCCTGGGCTTGAGGAGGCAACGGCGGCATTCCTTGCTGTTTAGAGTGGGGTCTTTGCGGTCGAAGATTGAGGTGTTATCGCCCATTATCAGTTCTGAGTCGGATGGGAATCTGTCACTGGAAGAAAACACAATCATATTGAGGGCTTTTCAAAGTGACATTTAAAAATAAAAATAGTAACCATTTGCCTCACTAGATGGCGTTGATGGAAAGAGAAGTGCCACAATTTTGGCACTTTTTTGGCTTTTATAAATAATCGACCTGTACCAAAGAGAAAAGTAAGCGCTCACTGGCTGAGATCTGCCCAAAGAGAAACATAGGGTTACATCTGCCCGCATACCTGAGTACTCTTCTTAGCTTGTAAAAAAAAATACATTGACACAATTTTTTATCAACTCCGTCTATATATCCTACAGTTTTTTTGTCATTTTGATATGCCCTCTTTACAGAGCGCGCGCGATTGTTTCATTTTGACCAAAAATGCTTTTATATATCCGTCCGGCTGTCCGTTTGTTCTCCCCTGCAGGTCACATTTCTCAACCGATTCTCGTGAAACTTTGTGAGTAGGTTCTATAGTTATATGAAAGTTTTTTTTTCGATCATACAGCTTTCCCTCCCTAAATCATAAAAATATAAGTGTAAAGGCTTTCTAATGCAGAACTCAGATTTTGTTCTTAGTCTTTTGATTTCGCATTAGAGTATGATTTTTTTTAAAACATTTTTTTAAATATTAGAATCTTAGTTACGGACAAGAAAATACAGAAGTAGAGAAGCGAGAAGATCAAATCAATTTAAAAAATACTAGTAATTAATCAACCACATATTGAGTAGGTTTTTGCTTTATTACAAAGGTACTAAGGTTCAAAATAGTATGTCTTACTTTGAAAATATGTCCGTAATATACGCCCCTAAGGTCGGTTGCACGGCGTGCGCCTCTCCGTAGTCTATGACGCTCATATCTTTGGGTGTTGGTAGGTTCTTCCAGTCGATGTTCGGTAACATTCTAACCATATGTACTCTGTAAAAGAAAGCTCATTTTGAGTCCAATAGAATAAGAATTCGTTGAAATCGGCTACATATTACGATCAATGTTGCTAGGCTAATTTCAGATGTATGGCACTGGCTATAAAAGCGATTTTTAATTGTTAAAGATTAGCATTACATCATATATATTTAAATTTTTGTAACCATGTAAAGCCTGATAAAACTAATAGTTACATTATAATAGTTTAAGATAGATATGTTATTTTTTACCTGTAGCAACAAATAGGACCGTTCCTCTCTGTTATTCTCGGCAAATACATTTTGAACATGTATCTATTATTTTCTAGAATCTGTAAAAAAATACATAAAAGCACTCATTTGAATCGTGATGGAAAACAATCAAATATAGCGTTAAATCGTTCATGCCAGTTACAGAAGTGAAGCGATATCGGAGATATAGAAACGAGGAAATATTAACCAATAGGATTGCATAAAATCTCCGCTCCGCAATCCTATTGGTTGACATGTAGTCTTGACTCATTATAATATCCACCATGAAATTCGCTTCCATTCCACTGCAGTGTCAATCGAGTCTAAGTTGCCTCACTTATATTTGACTTACTTACGGCCAAAAATAAACGATTCTTACAGCCGTTTGCACTAAACTCAAGTTAAGCGTGTCCTAGTTAAGATATTTCTTAGCTTAGGAACAGCCTAAAAATGCCGAATTGAAATTTTTGTTTGCACTAAGGCACCCATCACACGGTAGGTTTTGCTGTCAGTTTAACCACAGTCACGGGCTGTGACTGACGATTAACCTACCGTGTAATGTAGTGACTGATGGTTGCATGATGCGATTTGTTCTTTCCATCAGTCAATCAGTCAAACGTAATTCATGACCAGACCCCGGATTTGCGGTAGCACGAATAAAATGACGTTTAATAGTGCGTGGACAACTTGATTATCTATTTGTGTAATTAATCGATAAAAACATTATAATTATGTAACGTGATAATATAGACGTACTGTCGGAAATAGTAGAAATAACCTACATACATTAAGAAAAGTGAAAATCGTGAAATGTATAAATAATAAAATTCACTGCAGTTTTTTTTTGATGCAAAGATAGCAAAGTCAAAGTGAGTGAAGTAGAATGTCATTTTTTTAAGAAATACATCCTCCTTGGTAAAATACGAAATATAAATATAGACGCGATCAAAGAAGTTCCACTTCAAAAATATTTTCACATACATACATACATTCACGCCTGTTTCCCATGGGGGTAGGCAGAGACTACGGATCGCCACCTGCTACGATCCTTGCACACTTCTTTCGCTTCATTCACATCCATCAATCTTTTCATACATGCCCTGCGGTTTTTGTCACTGCGTACACCAGCCTTTTTTATAATAACCCCTATTTGGTCCGCGTAGGTTTTTCTGGGACGCCCTTGTGCAATCGTTCCTTCCACATTCGCACAATATATCTCTTTTGTGATTCGCCTTTCATTCATCCTCTCTAAGTGACCAAACCACCGGAGCATTCCTTTCTCAATTCTTGTCACTATATCGACTTTCAGACCACACCTTTTACGAATCACCTCATTGCTCTTAATAATATCTTGTAAATATTTTCAAAACATCGATATCTAAAAACATTTACGATAATTTGGTAATCACTAGCAAGTTTGTATTCCTGCCACCGCAAATCCGGCCTTTATTCATGACTAATGGAATTTGATTGACGCTTGCATGACCATGTAATGGCTGCCTAACAGACTACGTCGTAACTTGGGCATCGCCTTGCTAAGAGAAAGAATGAACGAATGTAAATTTTAATAGTTTATGGATTTTTAAACCGGCGAAGTAATATAGGTCATATAATACTTTTTTGGTTATAACATCACATGGATTCATTTGTGAGTTAAAAGGAGACGAAAGATAAGGCGTTGGTTTATTTTATTTGGTAGGGTGACCGAAAAAGTTAAGTCATCAACTGTCAATTTAGAAAATGGAAATCAAATCGCGGCAGTGTTGCCAATGTACGGTAATTGCCGTATTATACGGTAATTGGGGTCAAAAATTAACCTTGACACGGTAGCCTATGCCAGAAGTTTACATACAAGTACGGTTATTTCATACGTTCTTATTCTTTTATAAGTGCAGCAATTGTATTGAAATACGGCAATTTTTGCGATTTTCCACCGAGTCGTTTAGTAATTCAATTATTGCAATGAATGTTCCATGAATCTTCCATTTTTCATCAAATATTTCTGTTTTTGTCACAATTGACAGCCACAGGATATAACCACAGATTTACAATTCATAACATAGGAATTTCTTAAGCCTTGGGCGCTTGATATTGGGCCCGTAAGTTAAGAATAGCCTAAAGTGGATTTAAGAACGTCTTAAGGTTGGTGCAATGCAATTTTTTGCTATAAAATGTCTTAAGTTAGTTAAGAAAAGACTTATGCGATTCTTAAGTTTAGTGCAAATGGGTGTTTAAGATAAGGCCATCTCAAATTTAAAAAAGTTGGCAGATTTTACAGAAACTCTATGAAACTGAGACCTTCCTTAAGGAGACCTTAAATAGTAGTTTATGATACAAGGTTGGTAAGGAGGTTTTAAAAACAACCGTGTGCCATACTACGTTTTTCAATACATTTGCGAGAAAACATTATAGGTACTACTGAGGTAGGTATACATATAATAAAACTGTAAATTCTAAATATTTGTGCGCGAATTACGCAAAAACCGCTAAACGAATTTTGATGGATTTTCACAATTTAGTAGATTGAGGTTCAACTTAAAATCTAAGCTATGTTTCATCAAATTCAGGTGGGTGGAACCAGGGAAACAGTTTGAACTCTCCGTAGTACTAGCTTTCATACACTAAAGGGGTCATTTTAAACTGGTTGCAATATGTTTCTACTGTCTACGCGAATGAAGTCGCGGGCGGAAGCTAGTAGAAATTAAAGAAAACGTTCGTAAACAAAAACGCACGGCGCCGGCGTGCGCTAAAATCAACTTTCCGCACGATGTACTAATCCGTAAACAAAAACGCACGGCGTGCGGTAAAATCAACTTACCGCACGCTCGACTGTCATCGTAAACTTACATTTTCGAGCAACTGTGTTGAAAAAAGATTTTATCTAAGAACCTTTGAGTATTCGGCCGTTACTTGTAAGCTATACAATGCTGTCAACCTATAATCTACCTATGCGAGAGCAGGGACCGGAAAACCCCTTTTTTGGTTAAGCTAATTTTAAGGGAAACCCTATTATAAGACTTACCAAATGATAGGGTTTCCTTTTCGGTAGGTTTAGTCGACGATATGCTTACTGGTATTGACAGGGTTTTTGAAAACAAGTCTATGAATTATCCAATCAAAAACCCCTTTAACGGTAAGCGGTTCCGGTCCTTGCGCGAGAGTGAGGGAAAGAGAGAAAATGTATTTTTCACCTCTCCAGCACGAAAAGGGTGCTTTTGGCGCGTAAAAACTCACGCTCGCAGCAAAAATCGATTTTGCTGCGAGCGTGAGACAAAGTGCTTTTTTAATTTCTAACACCAACTTTTAAAATAATAAATAAAAAAAAATAAAGTGACAAGGATGACACTTGTAAAATTGATATGTGAGAAAAGGATAGATAGAGTGCTTTATGGTGTCATACACGGATTAAAAAGTAAAAAAAATAAAATGCACGGTAATACCAAGGAGTTTTAAATAAGGATTGTTAAAAAAGAAGGTTGATCTTTCGAAATAAAGAGTATGTAGGTAATGAGGTCACATGTATGAAACAAATATGAAATAAGAAAAATTAATGAAATTTATTAACAAATTATATGTTTTATGATTATAAATAAATAAATAAGACGAAATATTTATGAATAAGAGAAAAACACAACGCAATGTAATCAAAACGACGGGAATCTACTTTACTGACTCTATGAATAAAATTTTTCAGCATAGGTTTGATTGAATAATTTTTGTGATAAATTACAAAAATGAATGCGTCCAACAATGAATATAGTTGTCTAACTCCAAAAGGGTTAAGTGAACAAGTTTCTAGGTAATGCTGAATTAAGCTTTTTTACCAGGAAAGTCACGTGAAAATTTTCTCGCTGGTCGAGGTGAAAAGTTGTATGTTTTACACGAGACCAAAATGTTGTTCTGCCTCGTGCCTTTAAATCACTCACTGTGCTCAGTAGTCTATATTAGAATCACTCGCTACGCTCGTGATTCAATTCTAGATTACTTCGCTAGTTCGTGATTTAAAGTCGCCACTCGCAGCACAATTTGATTTTGGCCACTTGTATAACAAATAACTATTCTTATGAATAGATCCGGTACCTTCCTCCACCTTGGGCGCGGCGGCGCGTCGGGCGCCCTCGGCTTGGTTCGGCAGTGCCTCGCCTCCTCGTCGCCGCGGCGCCGCGTGCGCGTCATAGCACTAAGACGCACTGTGTAGTTGCTGTTAGGACGTAACTCGTCGAACCTGAGCGAATAACCGAATGTTTTTCTTATTGCTTTTATAGCGAGTACCATTAGAGTCCCCGCCAACTACAGATTTTCGGCCGATAGTTGGGTCGGATCGTTTTTAATATGAAGAATCGGCTAATACCAAATCGCTGTAATGTGAGCACTTGCATACTTCTTCATACAGATCAAAGGCCCGACCAAACTATCAACCGATAATTTGGTCGGTTAGGTAGTTTGCGGGGCCTGTTAAACAATAAAAACAAAAATACTAAAACGTGTTATAAACTTGTAAGTCAGAAGAAAAAACGATGGCTCCTAAAGAAACGTATGGCTGATTTACATTCACTGAAACTACTATTTATAGTATCTCATTTAAAAGATATATGAGAAAACTAATAATTCCTTGATAAATAATATCTCAAAAACTTCGCACATCATACATAAGGTTTACAAAAGAAGTTTAAAAGCTAAAACCCGACTACAGAAAAATCGTGCTCTAAAAAGTATGAAGTAAAGAAAATATTCGACTAAAATTCAATAAAAAGGATAAACATAGTTGCATGCTAGGTACTTTGTCCTAGACACGGTCCTTACGTTTGACGTCCGAATCGTCATAATCATAAGCAAACTTTTTGTGTAAACTAGGTGTAAAGTTAATCTTCCTTTCTTAATAAGAGGGTAAAGTGTTACCTTGCGCTTCTAGTGTCATTGGTAGTGAACCTAGACAGTGGACCCCACATTTCTTCCTTCAACGTTCCGTATCGGTCCCTAAACGTTGCGTTGCCTGTCAGCTCCATCTGTGAGTTGGAATAGTAGATTGTTATACAAGGGTCGTAAGTAATCTATTACACCCGAGATATTAACCATCCTCTCAAATCTGTATCTATAGACAAGTAATAAGTAAAAACTCTCTTACTGTTATATTCAAGCGAAATTTATAGTATAATTCATCTTAAATTAAGTTTTAGTACAGTTTTGATGCATATAAATTAAAGGCCTACTCAAACCTGATCGGTACCCTGTACCGGTGGCGGTAAATGGTATACCCGACCCATATCCCGACCGGTATTTTACCCATCGGAATATCATTACCGCCACCGGTACATTGAGATCGGATACCGGTCAGAATTTGTTAGGCCTTAATTTACACTAAATTGCATGTGAATATAATATTAGAAACATTTGAAAATTGTAAGTATTACTCAAGTCATTACTCACTCGTCTATTGGCTCCGTGCACGCTTTTAGCGCCACCTAGCTTTTTGCAACTTTGTTAGCTCTGACCTGACCGTTTTGATATGCAATGGCGGCATTGTGACTAAATATTAAAAAATACTATACATATTGTGTTATTAATGTAAATTTCAAAATTACTGTTATTTGGGTGGACAAAGAGTTGTGAAATCATTTCTGGTCATTTAAATTAAATATGGCAAGTAAGATCTATTAAAAACGAGTGTTTTATTTAGGTTATATCAGGGTTTGTTTACTTCTTTTTTAGTTGTAAATTTTGTAAAACAAGAGGATAAAGCTACTTTAATAATTTTATTAAGTGATAATAAACATATATGATTGTTCCTATATCGCTAGTAATAAATTAAATATCGTTTTCAAACAGATTACAGAGCCTACATTATTTCTACTTTTTGCCACCATGAGCGCTGCGATCGATTATTATACCTACGCACCCAGCGAATAGACACGAGGGTTAGACGCACGAGGGAGTCAAATGACGACTTACAGTGTACCCCTTAATTTCAGCGTTAGGCTTCTCAGGGGGGTCCCAAGTAATGTTCATGTACCCCTCGTCGCAACTGACGTGGACGTTGCTCGGTTTGCCGGGGATCCCGTCGAGGGTCGCTGCCATCATCTCCTCCGACCAGGGACCACATATTTTGGTGTAGTCGGAGCAAGCACGCACCTATTAAAGATTTAGGAAAATTGTACTCAAAATGGCAGCCCCCCCTAACATTACCACCGAACACGATATGTATCGCGTGATATAACGTTTTATCGACACTCAACTGTCAAATTACAGTATTTATCAGTCTTTTGACAGTTCACGCGATACATATCACGCGATACATATCGTGTTCGGTGGTAATGTTAGGCATTACCACCGAACACGATATGTATCGAGTGATATAACGTTTTATCGACACTCAACTGTCAAATTACAGTATTTATAAATTACAGTATTTATCAGTCTTTTGACAGTTCACGCGATACATATCACGCGATACATATCGTGTTCGGTGGTAATATTAGGCATTACCACCGAACACGATATGTATCGAGTGATATAGCGTTTTATCGACACTCAACTGTCAAATTACAGTATTTATCAGTCTTTTGACAGTTAAACGTGATAAATCTCTATATCATATCGCGTTTCGGTAGTCATGCTAGGGAGGCAGGACTTAAATGGAAACCAAATTCATTGATCTAATGACTACTTTTCAATCACAATAGGGAATATGCATAAGTCACCGATTTTGATGAATTTGAGCTTGATCGCTGCGGACACTTATAAAAACATGATGGAACAGGAAAAAAAATAAAAAAAATGTATAATCCTAGTTTTATCACACGATAAAATCAGGGGAAAATAACGATTTATTTTTTTCATTTTCGGATATAATACACTTTACAGTCAGATAGAATATCGAATAAGAAACAATATTTTGTATGACACATACGTACTTAAACGCAAAATTTAGGGAGATAATTGAAGATTATTGGCTAACTCCATATTAAACGCGCCGAAACACACCTGAAACGTGATGTGTGACGTCACCGTTTTGTATGGAGCGTTTTCGGCGGGTGCTGCTGCGCGCTAACTTCAAGTAACTATATCACGAGAAAAAAACGCAAGAGAAAAGTTTTATTATTACAGTTAACTTTCTCACGCATTATACTTTTGATTAAGATTTAAAAAAAAAATGATGCATATTCCCTATTTCGAGAAGTCAAAATTTATTGCTTTACAGACAGTCCCCAAATGAAAAAACTGTATTACATGAACAATGCAACATACACGTCATATAATAGTGATAACTTTTAGCAATCAGTTTTCGCGAAATAGTAAAAACACTAATAAGTACAAAGAGCACTCTGTGTGGGCTAGACAGTAGGCTATTTCGGACTTCAAAAAAATAAATAAACACATCTTACCCTAAAAACGTAAGTGCTATGAGGATCCAAATGTCCAAACATATACGGCAAGTTTCTGCTGTCCCTAGGATGGTACGCATCACGAGAATTATTCTCGCCATCCTTCCGGGCCTCCAGTATGTAGTGGTCAATCAAATTTGCTATATTTTCAGGCGGGGGAGGCCAGCCAATAGTCACAGATGTAGCAGAAAACCCCTTTATGGTTATATCCGGTACAAACACCGGTTCGTTTTCCAAAGTTTTCACAACATTCGTGTCTACCCACAAACCAGTTGCGTACCAACCCTTCGTTTTAACCTCCAACTTCAACTGGTATTCCGTAGACTTATTTAAGCCATTAATAACGTGAGACGTGTTTTTAGTTGGTATCCTATCTTTGGTATGCTGACTGTAACTCGAGTTGCTACTCGCTGGACCTTCACGGATAAATAAAGAGTACATTTCGATGGGTGAATTGTATGTGTTGACCGTCCAGTTTATGTAGATTTGCGTAGTGTTGACAGGTATAGCGTTGAAGCTGACGATCTTGGGCTTATCGTAGACAAATATGTCAATTTCCCCTTGTATATACTTGTTGGTGACTTTATCGTCTATCTCACAGACATACGTGCCATTGTCTTCAGCAGTTATATGCAGGTCGTAAGTGCTGTTTATCTGTTTGAGTCCTACTAGTTTGTGCAGTCGATTTTGTGATTTGTCTTTCTCGCCTTTTTTATACCATCTCACCTCTTCTGGTTTTTTGTAAACTGGAGTAAACATGAAAATATTTTAAGGCTTGTATTTATAAACCGCTCTCAACGTTGAGAGCTAACTTGAGATCATACCTGAAATGCTGTTCCTATAAGAAGAACATCTCAAGCATAGACATAGAAAAATGTTCACTGCGCTCAAGATGACCAACAAAGCGTGGAAAAGAGAAGTTAACATCATACGGACACGGTCTATGTAAAAAAGAGACAAAGGATCCAGTGACATGTGCCAACATTTTTAACAGTAAGAGCCCCTAGCGACCCGCCTAGCAAATGAGCAATCACAGTTTGTTTAAAATATTTGTTAATCTTAATTAGAATTTAAAATAAAGGTATCGTGGAGTCATGGTGTCTTGTGCTATAAGTAATTGTGATGTGACAAAAAGAAATAATCCAAGTAATCACACTTTTCACAGGTAAATAAGATATTGCCTCACATTTCCCTAAAACCAAATTTCGCTACATTTATTCGTTTATCGACGAAGAAAACAGTATGGAAAATAGTTTATTAATTTCCTTTGCCATAATATAGTATTACCATATTATTAGGACCAAATAGAGGTTATTATAAAAAAGGCTGGTGTACGCAGTGACAAAAACCGCAGGGCATGTATGAAAAGATTGATGGATATGAATGAAGCGAAAGAAGTGTGCAAGGATCGTAGCAGGTGGCGATCCATAGTCTCTGCCTACCCCCATGGGAAACAGGCGTGAGTGTATGTATGTATGTATGTATGCATAATATAGTCATATTTTATGAATCTAAGTCATATTTTACGTATCTCATATAAAATGTATGCATTCGTTTTCGGATCACCTGTTTATTGACATTGTTGTTCTTTGACATTCTATTTCTATGATCTCAAGTATGATCTCAAGATAAATCTCAACGTTGAGAGCTGTTTATAAATACGGGCCTTAGTGTTTTTGAAATTATGCAAAGAAATTTGATCCGTCACTAAAGGAAATCAACACCACAAGGAATCCTACTCACCTTCAAAGAGACAGTACATCATGACGTGGATGTCATGCGGTTCCGAAGCGTTCAACCTCAAGGGCCCGGTAGTTTTATTCACTAAACGTCCCTCGAAACTTAAATCCAAAAGGACACTTTTGTTTTCCACCTATAAAAAACAATTTCTGATTAAAAGTACAAGTTTTAAATCTTCTATTCAAGACGAAGGAACACGTGCGTGCAGCGTAGTCACAAAATATAAAGAAGGCAGAAGAGACACTCGATACAAAAGGGGTCTTCTGTGTGCATGCACTACAGTACTGTCCCTATATTACTAGTGGCTCCGTGAGCTGTAGACCTCGCGTTAAAAAGTAGCTCAAATTGTATGTTGTTTAAAAAATTATCTAAAAGATGTCGCCACCCCTTTTTAACCGACTTCAAAAAAAGGAGGAGGTTCTCAAGTCGACGGTATTTTTTTTTTATTTTTTTTTTTTATGTATGTTTTAACATAGCTTCGTCAGTTGTTACCCGATTTGTACAATTCTTTTTTTAACTCAAAGAACATAGTTCGTGTGTGGTCCCATAATTTTTTTACAGAGATCTGGCCAGTAGTTTTTTCATAATCCTGAAAAATATCAATTATTTAGCTCGCCATCGCACGAGTTTTTATGGAATTTTGGACATCACTTCTTTGTTTATGAACCGATTTAGATGATTCTTTTTTTATTTGAAAGGGTATACTTCAAGAGTGGTCACAATTTAATTTCATTGTTATTGGACTTCGAACTTCGAAGATACATAAAGGAACTCTTCAAAATCAAATAGTATAAGTAAAGTGATTTAGGTTTTGGTAAGTTTATGGCAATCCAAAACAAACCAAATCATGGTTTGCGATGCAACGTTCTGGACTAGACTTGGACTATGATGACACAACGGAACTCCTCAAAAACAAACAGCGTAAATTTGGAAATTGAGTTCTGGGCATTTTACCATTGAAAATATTATAATATAAAGTAAAAAAATATTTACACGCTGCGCTTACATACCTACCACTAAAAAGTTGAAAATAAAAAGCTTTTTAAAAAAAAGAAAAACCGCCTTCAAAAAACTGAAAACGAAAACAGCTTAAAAATTAAATACCTCTAAAAAGCAAGAAATAATATTCGAATCATTCGTTACACATATCAATATTAATAAAACACGTCTAATGAAGTCGGGTGGGGCTTTAAGAAAAAAATGAAGTTGTCCTCCAGCCCCACCCGACTTCAATAGACGTGTTTTATTAATATTGATATGTGTAACGAATGATTCGAATATTATTTCTTGCTTTTTAGAGGTATTTAATTTTTAAGCTGTTTTCGTTTTCAGTTTTTTGAAGGCGGTTTTTTCCCACACTGTTCACGAACTTTTCAAAGCACGTAGTAGGTACGTGCTGTTTGGTATTATTTGGCAGGTATGTTCGCAGCTAGATGGCGCTTCTAATTTTAAACATTTTTCGAAATGGTGATTTTTGGTAAATTTAGAAAAACTGGCTAAATTAAAAAAATCGATATAATTATCGAACCTGCTCACAAAATTTCACGAGAATCTGTTGAGAAATGCGACCTGTAGAGGAAAATGGACAGCTGGAAAGTCGGACTGAAATATGTTTTTTTACATTTCTCCGTCATTATGAAAAATTTAAAAAAACTGGCGTGACAAAAAATTCTATGTAATTTTCGAACCTGCTCACAAAATTTGACGAGAATCGGTTGAGAAATGCGACCTGTAGAGGAGAACATCCAGCGCCAAAAAGCCGGACTGAAATACATTTTTCTTACATATCTCCGCCATTACGAAAAATTTGGAAAAACTGTCTCAACTTAAAAAAAATCTATATGATTTTCAAACCTGCCCACAAAATTTCACGAAATTCGGTTAAGAAATGCGACCTTTAGAGGAGAAAAGACAGAGCCGGGAAGCTGGACTGCAATTTGTTTTTTTTACATATCTCCGCCATTTTGAAAAAAATCGAAAAAGTGGCGTGACCAAAAAAATCTATATTATTTTCAAACCTGCTCACAAAATTTCACGAGAATCGGTTGAGAAATGCGACCTGTAGAGGAGAACATCCAGCGCCAAAAAGCCGGACTGAAATACATTTTTCTTACATATCTCCGCCATTATGAAAAATTTGGAAAAACTGTCTCAACTTAAAAAAATCTATATGATTTTCGAACCTGCCCACAAAATTTCACGAAATTCGGTTGAGAAATGCGACCCGTAGAGGAGAAAAGACAGAGCCGGGAAGCTGGACTGCAATATTGTTTTTTTACATATCTCCGCCATTTTGAAAAAAATCGAAAAAGTGGCGTGACAAAAAAAACTATATTATTTTCAAACCTGCTCACAAAATTTCACGAGAATCGGTTGAGAAATGCGACCTGTAGAGGAGAACAGACAGCGCTGGAAAGCCGTAAAACCTGTTTTTTTAACATATCTCCGCCATTATGAAAAATTAAAAAAATCTGGTTCGACAAAAAAATTCTATATAATTTTCGAACCTGCTCACAAATTTTCACGGGAATCGGTTGAGAAATGCGACCTGTAGAAGAGAACATACAGACATACGAAAGAATTTTTGCCCAAGCTGAAGCAGAGACGCTTCGCTCGCACTTCGCCGTGCTCGCTCGGTCAACAAGCTCTACGCCTAGGTCCCTTTTATTATATAGCGTGTCGCTGGTCCTGATTCTTGCGTTTCGGCAACTACTGCGCGCTGTCTCAATGTCGGCCTCTCAGCTCATCATCGCGTCCGCGCAGTGGTTACTAAAACGCGAGACACAGAACCGGTAACACGCTGCGGAATGAAAGGGTCTTAAAACTCGCCAGTTTTCTGGATGGCTAGGTATCAATGCGTCTCTTTTATTTGCTATAGCGACACGCCCTCGCTTCGCTTCGGTGTAGTGTGGAATTTGACACCTTGTTTTATACATATAAACCATCCTCTTGAATCACTCTATCCATTAAAAAAAACCGCATCAAAATCCATTGCGTAGTTTTAAAGATTTAAGCATATAGGGATATAGGGACAGAGAAAGCGACTTTGTTTTATACTATGTAGTGATACAGCGAGAAAGTTATTTAGCTATAGCAATTCATAAACCTGGCATGTTCTAAGACTTGTAATCCCCCTCCTGTACTAGGAATAGCCCCTTTCTCAAATTGCACCTTTCTCAAAAACGCACCATTCTCATAATGCACCTTTCTCAAAACGCACCATTCTCATAATGTACCTTTTTTCTACTAACTCTTTAACAGTGACATAGGTAATTAAAAGCCAAAAAAAAATTTTTTTTCTGTTCAAATCACACACAGCACCATCTATTACACATAATGAAAACCAACCATACAAATATGTGTCTGAGATTTAATTGTATTTTCGTTATCAAATAAAAAATAAAATAAAAAGTAATTTATGTAGCAAAGGACGGACTTGACGTCATGATTAAGTTCCACTTTATTATATTTAAATTAATGATTTGATCATAAACATACAATTTATCAATCCACATCTTGCATTTTCATTACCCGTGCACAATAAAGGAGTCAATGTAGAAAAAAGGTACGTTTTGCGAAAGGTACGTTATGAGAAAGGTGCATTATGAGAAAGGTACATTATGAGAAAGGTGCATTATGAGAAAGGTGCATTGTGAGAAAGGTGCACTGTGGGAAAGGTGCATTGTGAGAAAGGTACGTTTTGCGAAGGGGGTGCATTTTGCGAAAGGTACATTATGCGACTGAACGACTTCGTAAAGTAGCTCTACTATGAGTTGATGCAAACTGTTTCCGCTACCATAAACTACCGGATATACTGCGAGTGAAAGAGAGAAAACGATAGTTTACGAAACATTTTGCACCAACTCATGGTACAGTAGCCAGCAAACATCTTCAAATCGGGTGGGGATTGCGCAGAACGCGTATTTTGGGTACGCGTAGCGGTGAGGTACGCGGGCGGCTGGAGAGGGGCGCGCGCTATTGGTCGCTCACAAGTGCACATGCGCTAACTTATCCCCACTCCGTCAAAAGAGTATTAAGATGTTTGCCGGAATCTGTAGGGCCACAGAGGCCGTATTACAAGCTCTTAAATCCTGCCAGGTTTATAAATTGCTGTAGTGACATCTCTTTCTCGTCATATAGCAAATAAAAGAGATAGATTGATAGCCAGTCAGAAAACTGCCTGGAAATAAGAGGTCATAGTACGGCCCCTGGTAGGGTTTCTGATTTCTCGACCTTTCATTTTTTTCGAGTTTCGGGAATTCTCGAGGCCAAATTCTCGAGTCTCGAGTCTTTTAATTGAAACTGTTGAAATCTGTTGAAATTTAATAAAGAAATACAGGATTTTTTAAAATCTTATTGCACCACAATCAATTAGAATTTGGTACCTCTTATTAGGGTAAGGAAAGAAACAAAAATTAAAATCTTTTTACTACGTATTAACTAATATTCAAATCTTAGCTATTAACTAATAAAGACTAAAGTTGACTTTTCCTAGACTAAATCAGCCTAGAAGCAACGTTAAAAATAATATTAGAAAACTTACGTTTGTCTTAGAAAATAGGCTTTCAAGAATATTAGAAGAAAGAGTGAACAAATTAACGAATGAGCACGGAGTGCGGGCGGTGTAAGGCGCTTATAGCCGTCCACTAGGGCTACCAATATATATATTTTTATTACTCGTAAACCAAGTCAATATAAAAATTAAACAACCATGCCCCGATGAGCTCCAATGCCAAATACCAAAGGCGCCACCAATAGAAATAAATCAGTTACGTTTTATCAAGGACTTAGATTAAAAGTTTTAATAATTTTGCGTAATAAAAGATTAAAATGCATTTTATAAATATAGTTTCAGGAACTCAAACTTAAGCAATAATTCGTGCATCTCAATAGTGCCAAAAGTGGCCACATTTAGTAATAATATCGAGATTCATAACTTATTGCTTATATTCGAGGCCATGAAAAATATTTCATAAAAATTGCACTTAATTTTCAATTTGCGCAAAATAACCAAAACTTTTATTCTAAGCCTTTGATAAAACGTAAATGATTTATTTCCATTGGTTGCGCTACTGAGCTCAAACCACCCTAAAATTTTTTTAATAACTCTAAAATACCTCGTTTACGTAAGTATAATAATAAATAATTGAATTGGCGGTGCTAGTGGACGGCTATAAGCGCTTTTACGGCGGTAAATAGTCGCGGGTGGCGTCTGCCACGATTCACATTCGAAACTCGAGAATTCTCGAGCTCCGGTAATTTTTTTCTCGTCTCGAATGAAGCCGAATTTCTCGAGTTTTCTCGAGTTCGAGAAAGCTCGAGCAGAAACCCTAGCCACAGGTCATCAGAAAGTGCTCAAGCTGACCTTGTCTCCGAGTTTAGCGATGCAGACGTAGTTCCCAGCGTCCACATCAGTGACATTGCTGACTATCATTCGGAGCCACTTCTTTTTCTTTATGTTACCATCGGGATCCTTGTCTTTGAGATCGATATTTTTAGTAACGAGTTTTGTCCTGTCAAATTGAATACATGCATATTTAATAAAGTTTTGGATAAGTTTTATTTATGTAAATGAGAAATGGTCTAAAGCTCGCGCAACATAACTTGAACCAAACCATAGACAATGAAGCTTGCGCAGTAGCAATTTTCAGTACAAAAATTGTAGTGCGCAGGTCACGTGGTACTAAAAATTGGGTGAAGTTATGTTGTGCGAGCTGTACTAAGATTTTATTAGGTACTTTTAATTAAAGCCAGGTACATTGTGTTGTATAACCTTAGTATAAGTTTATTATGTAAATGAACTATTATTCGAAAACAAACTATCAGATAATATGCTGCTATCGTCGGTAAGGGTGAGTTTCCACTGACGCCTGTAGCACACCTCTCCGTCGCGAAACATTACCAGCAAAATCACAGTAGGTTCCGCTTCCGCCATGACTGGTCTTCTATCACTACGATATATGACGATCACATCTACGTAGCGGTTTCGCGTCATTATTTTCGCGGCGAACATGTGCCAAAACGGTTCCAGCTGATCGGGCGGAATCGTGCGTGAAAGATACAGAATCATAGTTAAATCTATGCATTAGAACAGGCTGTTTCGCATCTATTTCGCTTTTCGTACAACTGACAAGTCATGGTGGAACCTAGATCGAGACAGAGGGAGGAGATGCGCGGTTTTCGAATGCGCGCCGAAGCCCGGGGCAAACTATGCGATTTTAACGCCTGGAGCACACCTCCGCCGCGAAACAGTACCAGCGATTCCGCGGTAGTTCCGCCATAAATTGTCTTCTATCGACTATAATGACAGCGGGTTCGCGTCATTACTTTCGCGTGTTCCAACTGTCGGAGCCGATCGGGTGGAATTGCGCGTGAAAAATCCATGCATTAGAACAGGCTGTCCACATTAGTTTCGCTTGTCGAAGTCATGGCGGAACCTACAGCGGTGTTTCGGGGTGGAGGTGTGCTATTTGCGTAACCTTCGTAATGGTTAGGCGCCCGTGTCCTATGATAGAACCTACCTATTTTCATTGATCGTTTGTTCGTTGAAAATCCACTGAAGGTCGGCAGTCTCCGGAGAGACAGTGCAGTTGAAATCGGCATCGCTGCCAATCTCGCCTTTTGCTGCCACTTCTATCTCCAAACCTTGCTCAGCTGAAAAAGAGAAAATCTAGTTTAGCGAACGACGTATTCAGTGTGATATTAGTGTGACAGCAACTACGACAATTGCGACACAAATGCCCGACATTAGTGTTCAGTATACCCAGCGCAGACAATGGCGTTTGTTTACACACAGTCACTCGAGTGTCTGACTGATTATATGACACCAAAGTGTCGTATTGTAGTCTATTCGGGCAATAAGGCAAAGATATTTAAATCTTTGCAATAAGGCTGATAGACGACGATTGATTAAGAGTCCGTGATAGGAAAACATGGTTTGCGGGGTCATATTTTTATATAGGTAGAAAACGTAAAGTTGTAACCATAAAAAAACATACGACAAGCTAAAGACATTATCTAGTATGTACAAGTATTAAATTGCGTATAAACCTCACAGATGATTGTAAAAAAAATCAGAATATCATCAAAAGTGCTTGCTCATATTTTTGGAGTAAATAATAGTGGAAACGTATTGAATTCAATGATTCAATGGGGAAGGCAACTGTCAAAATGGCGCTGCGTACGCTTATTCCACGAGGACTATGAAAACAAAGGACTTTTACTTAAAAAATCGTTTTTTTAAATGATTAAATTCTGTGTAATAGGCTTTTAAAATGTTAGCACTTACAAATTTCCGAAAAATCTGTATATAGAAAAAACTTATAAATTCCGTAAGAATAAAAACGTCCTAATTTGATTTTAAATTCCTGCATTTGCATTGTAGAATAGTCTTCTATATCAATTTTGGGTCAATGGGTCTTTTCCGATTAAAAAAACCACATAATAAATAAATATTTTCCCATACAGTTTGTTCGCCTTAGCACGAACAGCTATCGAAAAAAATAACGTGCGTAAAATCATTCGATAGTGCAATTTTGTATGAAAAATTAGTACAGCGCCATCTACCGCCGAATAGCAAAATTAAATTTTCCATAGAGAATTCTCTATCGAGTAATTTTACGCGCGTTATTTTTCTCGATAGCTGTTCGTGCTAAGGGTACTGAACGTCTACCGTCTTAGGAACAAGCGTACGCAGCGACATCTACAATAGGGAATATGCATAAGTCACCGATTTTGATGAATTTGAGCTTGATCGCTGCGGACACTTATAAAAACATGATGGAACAGGAAAAAAAATAAAAAAATGTATTATTTTAGTTTTATCACATGATGAAATCTGGGAAAATAACGATATTTTTTTTTCATTTTCGGATATAATGCACTTTACAGTCAGATAGCATATCGAATAAGAAACAATATTTTGTATGACACATATGTACTTAAACGCAAAATTTAGGGAGATAATTGAAGATTATTGGCTAACTCCATATTAAACGCGCCGAAACACACCTGAAATGTGATGTGTGACGTCACCGTTTTGTATGGAGCGTTTTCGGCGGGTGCTGCTGCGCGCTAACTTCAAGTAACTATATCACGAGAAAAAAACGCAAGAGAAAAGTTTTAATAATACAGTTAATTTTCTTACGCATTATACTTTTGATTAAGATTTAAAAAAAAATTGATGCATATTCCCTATTAGCTTTGCGTTGCCAACCCCATTGAAGTAGCTCCAATAACTTTATTTAAGAAAGATAATTGTGCTCAAGATAATGATGAAAAAACCACGAAAAACATCGAAAAAGTACAGAAGTTACGTTATTATCCATACTCTTTACACATAAAGAAAAAAAAGACAGAGACATGTTTCCGCATTATCAGGCGCATGATACAGACATTGTTTGTTCACATAATATTACATTCGCAATAATTACATTCCCAAAATCTAACAATGTGTATTGTCTTAGACTAATTATTTCATTGTATGTGATTATATTGACTGTTCCCCGTGCAGGAATCATTCGGTTAACTGATGATTAATCTTCCAACTATCTATCTATTTCTGACCGTTATTTAGTTATTTACCATAATACATGCTTTGCTTAGTTTATTTAGCTATTATGTTATCTGTGGTTTGGGACTAAATAATTACTGCAAAAAAATGCGATTATCGATGTCGGTCGGTACATTTTTTCGGCGATCGATCTCATTCACAACAATATCTCGATTTACTAGGTAAGGTACTTTAATCAGAAACAAAAATATTGAAAGTATTTTTTTCTGTTTTTTAAAACGTTTTTGGTGCCGCCATTCTTTCTGATATCATGATCATTCATTGTCTTGGAATAATAGCAATAATGTAGGTAAATAGTTTACTATCATCGTTTGTTAGTCAGCGATCGCCCGCGGCTTAAACTTTCTGGCGTCGTTCCCACTATGCCAGAGCAGCTGTTTCACCGAGCTGGTAAAAAAAACTGTTAGAAAAAACATTGATAATGTTCACTTTACTGCCCGCCGGGCCACGTGAAGAAGCGAACGGCGAAGCGACGAGCAAAGTCTCTCTTCATATTGCGATTGGGACAATGAAGCGACGCGCGAACGGCTGAACGGATTTGCGTGAAAAGCACACAGATATTTCATAACTTGGATTAAAACATAGGATACTTTTTTTCTCGTACAGCTGATATTTTTTCCGCGATTTCAGAGTTGATCCCTATTTGGTCCCAGTTGTCGCCCTGCGGGTCAGGGGTCAGTTCTAGTCGTCTTGATAGCCTCTTTTTCCAGTTCAGCACCAGTTCTGTCTTTTAGTCGATAGTCATCTGTCCCTCTGTCCGGTACGTCATCCCTGTCACCCTTTGTCGGTCAGTCATTAAGTCAAAAGAGACTGGACGCCGCGACAATCCCATATTAAAAGTTGTTCAGTTTGATGGTCACTATCTACCATAGTCGGCTTTCTATGGCTATTACCAAACACAGTATTTATTACATCATGATCAGCCCTTGGTCATGATGTACAACTGACATTTTCCTGGTCTAATTATATAACAGGATAATGAAAATGAGTTAACTTTAACAAACCACTTACATAGAATCAGGAGTTTACATCGTCCTTACTTAATATTATAAATGTGAAAGTCCGTTTGTTCGTTTGTTTGTTACGCCTTCACGTCTTAACTACTCAACCGATCATCATGAAATTTTGCATACACGTTGTCAGGGGTACAGACAAGGATATAGGGTACCTTTCATTCCGAAAAAAGTATTGTTCTCGAGGGATAGACAAAATACTATCCACGCAGACGAAGTCGCGGACGGAAGCTAGTCACATGTAAACAGGTGTCTAAGATAAACAGTGTTTAAAAATCTTTTGTAATAACATGGATAGACTTTATCAGAAGTAAAAACATTAAAATATGCTGTTATGAAAATATCCTTGTGTCACTCAACTCTCTGCTCAAAAATTTAATCCAATAAGAAAAATATCTTCCTCTTGCATCATAGCAACAACTAACAAATAGTCGGGTTAAGATATCTGGAAATCAATAATTGCATAATATACTTAATTTTTTCTTACTCGTCAAATTCAGTTAACAGTGTCTGACAAGTCTCACAAGTTGTTTAAAAACATATTTATGTGATCCTGGTACTTTAAAATATGTATCCAATCCGTTATTTGCCCGTGGTCCCCTAGTCTAAGTTCCCCTTGGGGTATCATGAGCAAACATATTTGCCCGTGGAACCCCCTGAATCACAATCTTCTTTTTATGTACAGGGTGTCCCAAAACTTTGCCACACGGAGGGAAAGTACCTTAAATATTAAAGATGGGTAATTTTACTGAAAGAAGACTTTATTTTGTTTTTAAAAAGAAAGGGAACTGCATTCAAAGATTTTTGACTCCGTGTGGCAAAGTTTTGGGACACCCTGTATATATTTTTATTGTCCATGGTACCCCATCTCAAACATTTCAATCTGACATAAAAAAGATGAGGGGTACCAATAGGAGGGCCATATAATTTTTCAATGGTATCCCTTTGTCCTCCTTGGGTGTTCTTTGAGCTAAAATATATGCTCTTGGTACCCCAAGGGAAACTTAGACTGGGGGATCACAGGTAAGTAACAATCTAATCAGTTATTCCTATATATTCTAAGAGTGTACATTTAGGAAAAGATACATTTTGAGAAACATACATTATGGGAAAGATGCATTTTGGGAAAGGTAGGGCTTTTTGGGTAGTGGACATTTCGGGAAATGTAGTTTTTGAGACTGGTGTACATTATGGGAAGTGTTACCCAATGGCAGTGTATATTTACAACAAGTTGCCGTATGACATAAAAAAACATCCCTTGAATGCTTTTAAATATAAATTAAGAAATCTTCTTATGATAAGTGTTATTATACAGTGCATGAATATCTTTCTGACAAAACCTTAAAGTAAAGGATTCTATCTTAAATCTGACATGCATGAATTAATTTTAAACTGACATTATTATTATATATATTTTAATTGTTGACATTTTTTATTTGTGATTGATAGAAATTGATGGAGAATAATAAATAAGAATGAATTTGAATGAATTGAAATGAAATTTAATGTAATGTAATGAAATTTAATGTAATGTAATGAAATGTATCGTAATGTAATGAAATGTATTGTAATAAAATGAAATGAATTATAAATGAAATGAATTGTAGTGAAATGAAATGTAATGTTTATTTTCAATATTTGTATGTCTGCAAAGACTAATTGTGAGATACCAATATATTATATTTTAACCTTTGTACCACTTTTAAAGCAAATAAATGAATCTGAATCTGTACATAGAAATCCAACCCTACCGATTCACTATGCAGACCGAAACATTTTTGTAGAACGGCTTACCTTCTCCATAATTTCACCTCTCAACACTGAGGTAAGTATATGGAATCTGGGGGCTTATTGTCTAATTTCAAAATCAATTGCAATCGCTTTCATTTGACAGATGGATTGGACATTGCTGCATTTCTTTGGTAAGTTTATTTGTGCCAAAAAGGAGCATCAATGTTTTACATCCTGAAAGCGATTGCGATAGATTTTGAAATTAGACAATAGATAGGCAGTTAATACCCAACCCTAGCTAGAAACAAAATAACTTGACTTAATAGGTACTCAATACTTTTATTGCAAACCTACCTTATTGGTATAGCTAACCTCTGTTTTACTATCTATTAGCTGAAATATTCATTAATTCTAAGAAAACGATACATAAGTACTGTATATAGAATATTCCTTTCTAAATAATCAATCAATAAATGAGAAAATATTCAATGTTTATTTACAAAGCGATTAATGTAACAATGTACAACAGAAGTGACCAACTTCAGAGCACTGCTGTATGAAACTACGTATTTTATTCTTTATAAGTGACCCTTTGCCATATTCTACATTCTTGAGTGAAGTTGCAGCGGTCCACTGTCTATCTATTGTGAATTGCATTGTAGATACATAGTATTCAAACTTCATATAAAAAAACTATCTATGTATGTTGTACTACAGTGTGAACAAGGAATAATATTATGATATTACAGAAATAGGAAGACTTTATCAAACAAACTTTCATGTGAAAGTAGGCATGTTAATTTATAATCCCTGGGATAGAACTAAAACTTGCTTCGTGATGTTAGTTTTAGTATCAATCAATTAATAATCTACTTCCGAAATCCTACAGGAAACGATAATTGGGAAAACACTATGCAAAAAATATACTGTAAACTCGTCTCCTAAAGGTTCTCTAGGACACTGTACAAACATGTTATTGGATAGAACGATTATAAACAATATACCGGGCATTGTTACTCACCGAAAACTGGGTAACATATCGCAATAAACGCAAAATATATACCAAATGTCGCCGAACACTTCCAGACGGAGTGGCCCATTGTCATGGCGGAAATATCAACTCTTTACAAAGTATACATGTGACAATGCTAAAACAAACACATCACACAATTCTTAATCCATTTTTCAATTCAGTTACACTGGGATATTGATGATTATTATCTAAAATTAAAACAAAGCTAAAAGATTGACGCCCGACAGAAGCCGAACAAACAATTTCTTTTCTACTGAAGATGAGTGAGTGCTGCCACAGTAGAAAATGAAATATTCTATTTTGATAAATAATCGCATCCATGGATTATCGGTAAGTAAACTGGGGTGATTAGCAACTGCGTGGTGAATTTGGCTAGCCTTGGGCCGCACACACGCAATATTATTGGCAAACTAAAATTGATAATATTATTGATTAATATAAGGCCCCACATACTGCAAAATATTATTGTCAATATTTACTAACAAAAACAGGCTCAATCCCGTATAGATCTTTGACTCGCGTGGAAGTGTTGTGAGAAATGTACAAAAAAGAAAAAAGCTGGAATATTGTTTATTAATCGATTTATCGTAATAAGTTTGTAAGGCTAGCCGCTTACAGGCAATAATATTGTAAATGCAAAATTAACAATAATGTTAGTCAATATTATGTTATGGTCCTGCACACAACACAATATTTTTGTACATTTTTTTGGTAGAATCTGATCAATCTGACTCAGTCGCGCAGTTTTACCCGACTCGTGTACGTACACGCTTTTAAACAATGTGTAACAGAATTAATAGATAAACCAGAATATGGAAGGGGACCATCAAACTGAACAACTTTTACAATGGGATCAACTGAAATCGCGAAAAAATCTGCTGTTTCATAGATTTTCATTATTGATATTTGTATAAACAACTGATTTTTTTCCCTATAGTAATCCTATAGTAAAAGTTGTTCAGTTTGATGGTCCTAATCTACCGCATTCTGCTGGGCTACTCAAATGGCCACTTTTCTATTCGTTCGCTAACTTAAAAATTAAAAATAAGCCATAAACTCCAAAATTACGTGTCGTAGGCTTGTCAATTCCGTACAATACAACAATGTCTGTGATTTACATAAACTTGTGACGTGTGACTTGATCGTTTAATTGCTTATTTTTAAGCTTTAAGTTAGCGAACGAATAGAAAAGTGGCCATTTGAGTAGCCCCCCTGTAGGGCTATTCACGATTGTCGGAAATATAGTCGAAAGCATTCGATTCGAATCCGTTTCCGTACCGATAGATTCGAAAACTGCTATTCACAAATACATTCGACTAGCATTCGACTAACTTTCCGACAGGAAAGCGCAGTGCATTTACAAAGTTTGTTAGCGTAAGATAGAAAATAAAATCGATAAGCTGGAATTGATATTTCGCGATAAATTACTAAAATTTACATTGATACTTCACAAGTTTCATCCTATTATCTAAAAAAATAACATTCGTCATTAAATCTGCGACATTTAATAAATTATAAAAATACTGAATTTAACATAACATACATAACATTCTTTGTAAACGTGAACATTTACTTCTTTCCTACAATAAAAAAATCGCAGGTACCGCAGTTTTGATAAATTTTGGTTTTTTTTCTTGGAAAATAAGGTTACTTAATAAAAGCAAAAGTATTGTTTGTTCAATATAATATTTTTTTTATACTTAGTAGAAATATTAACCTATAATCTTTATAGCACAAAAAATGAGATTACTTACTACCTACGTGGCCTTAATTTTGGGGTTTTAAATAAGCTTTTCGAATGTACTTAGGTGAATTTCATGTTTTTTTTTCATTAATTCCAATCTTCTTAGTGTACGGATCTCTTTCCGATAGAAAAATGCTCTCGGATAGTAAATCGAATTCAATCGACAAAGTAATGTCAAAAATATTCGATCCGATGATCGTGAATCGCGTTTTTCGGCAGACTTTCCGATTCGACTCGGAAAGTTGGTTTCCGACAATACGGCAATATTTTAGTTGAGAAAAAGATTTCAAGGCATGCGAACGTTCGTAAGTCGTAGTTTATTTTTAGATTGAATGATTTCACCCCACGTATTTTCCTCATCCAGTCTTTAATCAATTGTTTCTCTCTTGTTTTCCTTTTTTGTTCTATAAAATAAGCGCAATAACGAATGCAACTTCTTTTTTCTTTCGGTCCACATTATACAACGTGTAAGTGTAACAGAATTAAAAGCCAAACCAGAATATGATAAATTAGGACCATCAAACTGAACAACTGACAAAAAAATCAGCTTTTTTATACAAATATTAATAACGAAAATATGAAAATGTATGAAACAGCAGATTTTTTTCGCGATTTCAGAGTGGTCCTATAGTAAAAGTTGTTCAGTTTGATGGTCCCCTTCCATATTCTAGTTTAGCTATTAATTATGTTACACATTGTTTAAAGCGTGTACACGAGTCGGGTAAAACAGCGCGACTGAGTCAAATTCTACCAAAAAAGAAAATACCTACAAAAATATTGTGTGGTGTGCGGGACCATTATATTGACTCTTAACATTATTGTTAATATTCACAATATTATTGCGTGTGAGCGGCTAGAATATTATATATTTAGTAGATAATAGAATAATATATTTAATAGACTTAATATATAATAGCACAATAGCTACAATATTACTGCACTGCCTTGCGATAAATAATCAAAATTCCATCATTTTTTTTTATTCCATTTCTCACAACACTTCCACGCGAGTCGAGGGTCTAAGGCCCTTCGCTGCCTTGAGCGGGACACGCGCGCGGGGCGACATAGATTTGAGCTTACTCATGCACGGCGCAAGCATCTGTCCGTCAAAAACCAGCAATCTATATTCCCGCGCCGTGTACCCGTGGCGGGATCCCGCTCAAGGCAGCGGACGGCCTCATACGGGATTGAGCTTGTTTTAGTTAGTATTTATTTATTGACAATAATATTTTGCAGTATGTGGGGCCTTATATTGATCAATAATATTGTCTTTTTTTTGAAAAAATAAATATATGTAGCTTACTTCCGCAAACAATATATGCAAGATGCACCGCCCGCCCGCCCGCAAAAATATGCACATGCACACCACAAAATATCAGTGCACAATACCTGCATTTAGCAAGACAGCAACACACCTTGCACCTTCACCAATGGGGAGGCGAAGGCAAAGTGAATTACAGATGGCGCTTCAGTCTTTGGAACCATTGTCAGTTTTAGCTTATATTGTCTTGACTGTGTATTACGTGATTTTACTTTCTTAGATTGTATTTTTTTCGGTTTTGCGGACAAACAATGTATTCTATGCTAACTTTAGCCTGAGCTAAAGTTAGCATAGAATACATTGTTTGTCCGCTTATCTGAATAAAAGAAGAATTACGGAAAAGAAAAGCCAAAACAACAGGCAAGAAAGTTTATAGCAACTTACAAAAAATTGATAACAAGCATTACATTTCTTTAAATTTCGTGTAAGATTTACAAGTAATCTTTTTATTTCAGATTAGAAGCATATGATTTAAATTTTAACAAAGCAACTGAGTGTGAATTTCCGTGTTTATAGTTGCCTCATGATGCCTTCTGTGCAATAGTAATTTCAGGTTTCTGTACTGGAATTTCTGTACCATCCAAAATTACACGAACCGTTTTATCATATTTATTTTATTATTCTAAGTTTCTTGAATGACTCTGGCATATAAAATTCTATTAATTCTCTGTTTGGCCCCAATATTAGGCTTATTCCATATTTGATATACCTATCAAATTCATCCAAGTTATAAATATTATGTTAGAAACTGCTGAGGTTGAAATATTAAAGAACAAAGCTGTTATAATTCAAATGTTGTTTTATTTTGGCGACGCTTCATCAAATTCATGAAACATTCCTTTTGATTTATAATGTTTCTCAGGCTCAGCAAAGGAGAAAATCGAGGGAAAAGCATCTTTTTTTTTGATATTTTTTTGTCCACAATTTTTTTTGTTACTGGGAAATCGATGAACTCCAATATTTTACAAGTTACATGCATAACAATGCGGCATTTTCTCAGTATAAAATTAAAAAGTGTAATACTCCAAGAGATTCCTATATGTTTTGACACTTTCTTTGAGGCGGTCGGGGTCGGGTACCAAAGACCAGACGCCACCTATCGGGATAAAATTGCGCTTTTCCTCCCCATTAGGCTACTCTACACGTGTTTCGCCCCAACCCGGGGCATTCTCAGGAGTTAGATCGTGCGTAAACCAACACCGAATGAGCAACTTAAGCTTATGTTGGAGATGTAGTTTTTTGAGCGCAATGCTTGTTCCATAGATTTTAGTTCGCTAAAATTAGTAATATAACCGTTTATAATAATTGTTTGAACTGAATGGTTTCTTATTTGCTGATGGTAAAAAAAAATAAGGCAGTTCAATATAAGTCCTGCTTTAGGAAAGGCCTGAGGTTGCTCGAATCGTCTCAATATTAAGCTTAATATAATATAATAATATAAACAGAAACAATACATGGCTGATTCTTTGAAAAATGTTATTTTTGATAGAAAATTGTATTTTTTTTATACTCGTGTCAGTAGGTTGTACTTCTATTTTATGCTAAAAATATATCTAGGGCAATGATATCCTATTTAATGTTAAACGCACTCGAAATAATTGAGTATTTTTGTAAATATTGTTGCCAATAATGACGATTTGTGACAATAATGACGTAATTGTCTTAAATTATGTCATAATGGTTGTTGAAATTATGTATAATTGAGATTAGAATAGAGATAGGTCATCATTATATTATAAATTAATGGTATTACTTATTATTATAAGTGAAGCAATAATATACTAGGTAGGTAGTTTTTTATATTACTTTTGGCTTTTCGACTTTTACTGTTCGAAGTACCAGGGTCATCTACGAGGAGGAGCGTTGCTTAGCCGCTAAATGTCATTCATTTCAACTGTGTTTCGTTTTACTATCCCCGTCAATTGGTAATGCGCTGGAACCTTGTCAAATTAACATACACATCATCGTCATCCGCAACTAAAAATGACAAAAAACAGTAAAATTCTAATGGGTAATATAATATATTAATTATTGAATTCTTATTTTCAATAAGAAAGGGTCTAGGTATATGAGAAAATTACAATTGTTTTTCGTTTTTGAGGTTAAAATCATGGCCGCCAGGCGCATTACCAATTGACGCAGATAGTACCACAATGTTAAACACAAACTTGGTTGCCGCCAATGATGATTATTATTTGAAAATTTTTTGACACAGAATTTGAGTAACTTCCATTTGAGTTATTTTTTTTATAAATAACAAGGTATATTACCCAACAAAAACATATATGCACACAATTAACTTTAACGCGCAAAATAAACCTTGATAGTATTTTATTTTACACCATAACGTTAAAAAAAAAACATGCATGACATAAAATAGGTACCAAATAACCATAAAGTTAATATTACCTAGCGGAACAGGTATATTAACTTTATGCAAATAACTTGATTTTTCGGATCATTTTTCCAATAAATAAAGAATGCGTGATTTACAGTTTGACCATAAAGAGTTGAAATTAAATAAAATGGAACTAAAATTTTTCAGTACAAAATTTAGTAAGTGTTGCCAATTTATTCGTGATTTTGACGTGTTTACATAGAAAGTGGCGCCCTCAATTTTTGTCAACTCTTTATGGTCAAGGTGTAACTGCAAATCTATTTCCATTGCTTTTTCCTTATTAATTTAGTTAGTAGAATCAATATATCTCGTTCTAAAATTCCTTTACGTTTAGGAGTATTATGGCTAGACATCAATTTTGGGCGTCTCAAATATTCACCCACCTACCAGGGGCCTTACTATGAGCTCTTATAGCAGGACTTATATTGGACTGCCTTACTTTTTCATACTATGACCTCAAAGGTTAGTATGAAAGCAGGCCCTAAGCAGTCCTGCATAAGGCCCGCTTTGGAACTGAATGGTTTCTTATTTGCTGATGGTAATCCCCCAGTACCAGTCTACCACTGAACTTTTCAACACTTGACCCTGGCCAAAATTACTTCCAAGAGGAAAGTAGATTGCGAAACGAAAAATAAAAAGAAGAAGAAATAAATGGTAGCTGGAATATTTTCTATGCGGCAACATTAGTTGTTTATTGACAAGTATGACAGACGGCGGGGTCTCTTTCATCAATGGCTCACGAAACAATTTGTTCTAATTATTTGACTCGTTAGAGAGATTATTTCCGCTTTTGTCGTAGAACCAAGTGAAAATGTGGTCAAAGAACAGTGTTTAGAACATTTATGCATGTTTCAATTGCGTGTATCACGATTAAAAATGTATATTCAATACTCAGTAGGAGCCATTTTTATTGTATTTATTTTACGCGTTCATTGTGTAAATGCAGCTAACGACAACGAAATCAAGGAAATTTACGGTGAGTTACATTCAATACTGTCTTTCTTTTGTTATAATGGGCAGACCTATGCAAATTTAGCATACTATGGTCTATAGTCGGTCTCAGTGCTCACGCCTTATAGCTATGCCCATGCTATGCCTATAGGTTTATCTGTCAAGCTCGTGGTCAGGTCAGTATAAGGCGTTTTCCAAAAATCTGGAACTTTGCTTGCTAATAAAACAGTTCCATGCATGTTCTATGTCTTATCTACATGATAGATGAGCGTTTATTTGTATTAGCATTATCCCAACTAATGCATCTTAAATACCTACTGAACAGTCTGACCTGACCTGAGATCAGTCAGTATGACCAAAAGCTTAAGATTGTCCTATTATATGTACTGATTCATTTGTTCAAAATTAGTCCGTAGTTTATTTTTTTCTTATTTGCATATTTCTTTGCTTATTTGAGTTATGTTGATTATTTACATAAAGTTGAATGAATATGAACTAAGGTAAACCGGTTATTTTTTTTATTTCCATTAATGAGTCAACGACTTTATTATCTATACTATAAAAATTATTCTCCATTTCTGTTGGTTGCTACATATCTTGAGAATGACTTAACTGATTTCATTCATCTTTTTTTGGTTTTCTAATACTTAAGAAGGTTCTTACTGAATAAAAAATTAAAAAAATCGCTAGCCAACATACTGCATGTTTCATTGAAGTCGTCCATTATCAGATAACTAGCGGCCGCCCGCGACTGCGTCTGCGTGGAAAGTTTTTTTGCTATCCCTCGGGAACAATACTGTTTTTCGGGATGAAAAGTCCTATGTCCTTCTCTGTACCCTTGAGAACGTTTATGCAAAATTTCATGATGATCGCTTCAGTAGTTAAGACGTAAAGGCGTAACAAACAAACGGACTTTTGCATTTATAATATAAGTAAGGATAGCTAAGACAGGACAACATCTGTAGAGTCAGCTAGTAGGCAATTCAATAAATGGTTGTGAAGCAAGCATAATAATATTATGTAGGACTCTGCCATGTCAAACTCAAAATCATTGGTGGGCCAAATGCATACTGACCGTAAAATCAGAAAGCCGCAAAACCCAACTTTAAAGAAAAATTAAACTCATTGCATAGGTAAAGTATTACTTTTGAATTGAAATAGTATTGAGACCTGTTTGGGGGCTGCATTAGGAGGATGTTTTTAAAATTGGACCGGGCTACAGTTAAAGGGCTGCATGTTTGACATGCCTGATGTAGGTAAATAATATAAAAAAGCTTCATTGTTGTAACCATATTTTCGATTAGTTAAATCAGAATTAGATTATTATAGTTACTGATTGTTATAAATCCCATAAAGTTTGACACATCGAGCATAATGGTCCTATCTATGAAATAAAAACAACAAACATTTTGTTGCATTGCTCCAATGTTTGAAGACTAATTTCTTTGTCTGTTTATGCAAACAAACAAATAGTCAATTCAATTTAGATTAACAACAAAGTTGTTTGTTGAATGTAAAATAGCAATACAGAGTAATTGTTGTGAGAACCTATTTTTTATAATTTATGTTGGCCTTCTAATATTTTTAAAGGTTTTTAGGTGGAGTCTTAGTTAAAACAGGATCCTGTTATTAAGATTTCACTATCCGTCTGTCTGTCTGTCTGTCACCAGGGGCCGTACCGGCTAACGAATCGATTTTCATAAAAGTCTGCTGGGTTTCAAATTAAAACAGATAAATCGAGCCCCAATTGGGCCAAAATGACGAACCCAAATTCATGATGTCACACGAACATCGATATCTTCCGAATCACGTCAACAAAAAGTACAAAACGAAATTGCTTACTTTGATTTCTCTGTTTTAAGTTGAAACCCAGCAGACTTTTATGAAAATCGATTCGTTAGCCGGTACGGCCCCAGGCTGTATTTCATGAACCGTGATAGCTAGACAGTTAAAATTTTCACAGACGGTGTATTTCTGTTGCCGCAAATACTGAAAACAAAATTTAAGTGGGGCTCCCATACAAAAGAAGTGATTTTATTATGTACTAGCTGATGCCCGCGACTTCGTACGCGTGGACTTTATGACTTCGGCGTATGCATATAAATGAACTAATGTAGTTACATAAGAAAATACTTGTACCAGTGTTATGGTTCTGCATCAGGTGTTCCAGATCTTCGATTTTTATACCTCAACAAAAATGCTCATCAGGCTGAACAACTTTTGCAAAGATGTCATTTTTCTATTTTGTATAGTTTAGCTGGATCATTATGGTTCTGCAACAGGGGTTCCAGAACTTCCAGATCTTCGATTTTTATACCTCAACAAAAAATGCTCATCAGGCTAAACAACTTTTGCTAAGGTGTCATTTTTATATTCCTTATAGTTAAGTTGGACCATTATGGTTCTGCATCAGGTGTTCCATTTTCCAAAATCAATTGTACCCTAAGTTATGCCCAGGCTTAACAGCTATATAACAAAAAAGTTTCATTCGAATTGGTTCAGTATTTCCAGAGATTAGCGTGTTCAAACAGAAAAACAAACAGACACACTTTTTTTTCAAATTCTTGCTCTATTACTATGTCTCCATCGCCCCAGATATTTTTTTTTGAAATATATGTAATGTACAGACACACTTTTTTTACTGTTTTATTATATGTAAGGTAAGGATTTTTGTATGGAACCCTTTTTTGTGTGAGTCCAAATCGCACTTGGCCAGTTTTTTTTACCATAATTACAAGTATTGCAACACACTAACAATATTTTATTTTGAAATGTGGTAATTATTATTCTATGAATACTTGCAGTATGTACTCTGGGGCTACCACAACAGGGTAAACAGTTTCAATCAATTTTAAACTTAAATGTAAACAAATTAATCATCATCATCATCATATTCAGCCCACTGCTGGGTATAGGCGTCTTCTCTATAGCGCCATTCCTCACGGTCCTGTGCCAGCTTCATCCAGTGAGATCCCGTCAACTTGACGATATCGTCTGACCATCGGGCCGGTGGTCTGCCCACTGGCCTTGTTGCTCTTGGCCACCACTCTGTAACTGCCTTGGTCCACCGTCCGTCATCCCGTCTAGCCAAGTGTCCTGCCCATCTCCACCTTAACCTCGTTATCGGCTTACCCACGTCTTCGACCTTCGTTTTTTGTCGTATTTCGACGTTTGGTATACGGTCAACAAGAGAGATACCTAACATAGAACGCTCCATTGCTCTTTGTGCTACCTTAATTTTGTGGATCTTCTGCTTAGTGAGCGTCCAAGTTTCAGCACCGTAGGTGAGGATAGGCAAGACACATTGGTTGTACACCTTGGACTTAAGGCACTGTGGGCGTTTAGACTTAAAGACGTAAAACAAATTAAGGTTCAAAATAATTGAAAATTGTCAACAGTTTGGTATAACCTGGTGCTGCTGACTGTACTATGAACAATTTTGTGAACTGAATGATATAAAAAACGGATTCAGTCAAAAATATGTACGTACATACATACATTAAAAAATAATGCATATGTTGTTTCTGAGATTGGCTGTTGAGTTCAATCAAATCTGTTTGCTTTTCATAATGTTTTTAATTTTACAAATATGCTTCATTTAATAATTTTTCTTCTACATAAACTGCACAATAAAACACCTTATATAGTATACTAGACTTTAGTGACTCAGTAAATAAATGAAAATGGCCTTCGAACCCTCACCACTCTCGTCTTTGCCATATAAGTGGAGTTGTACACAATATGCACATATAAACATAAATAAAGATGGCTTACTTTAAATGGCAAATGAAATTCAGATTTCAGTACTACTTCATTGAGAAGTTTGGTAAAGATATTCCCGAAATTACTTGAAAAAATGTTGCAAACAAAGATTATAGCTTAGTCTTTGATTAAAAATGACATACTTTACAAAAGTGATACTATGAATTTTGTCTGGCAGCTTAAAAAAATATTCGTTAATTATTTCATTAATGTATGCATTGATATAAATTAGATAAATACAAAACTATATTTGGTTTTATATCACATTATAAACTTAGGGTTACCAAGTTAGGCATACCTACTTGCTTGTCAGGGCAATAAGAGTCGACACGATTCACATCGTAAATCGAGATTCACGAAGATTGAGGCCTACTCCTAATTTCCGATTGCGGCGCAACATAGCTGCCTTGCCGCCGCCTTGCCGCCGCGCGGGTTGAGTTAAGCGTTTTTTTTCCCTTTTTTTCGAGTAGGGAGAATGCTTTTTACGCATACCCCGTGCTTAGCAAGCAAAGGGTTGAATGGGGTCCGCCCTGATTGGAGCCATACCACTAAACTCCATACTATGCCCTCGGAGGCTACCCTGGATGAGCGGTATCCGGATCGGACGCTCACGTTAGGCCTGCCCGGCTTATCCGGGCATACCTCGCGATTGGGAGATGGCACATCACATCTGGCCAAGTCCATCCATCCGCCATCTAGAAATTGTACAATGCGGGCAATAGGTTGCCAGCCTGCTACCCGCTTGTCTCACTACGAAGCAAGAAGACGCAGATACCGCGCTCTCCCAGCTGACCTGACTCCGTTTCGTCTGAGTTGGCTCGCATTAGCGGCCTTCTCGCGGATGCGCTCAGCAGCCTCCTGTAAGATGACATCTTTGCAGAAGGTGGCCGCCGTTCGCCACGCTCCGTCATCCTCATGCCCGAGAGAGACAGGTCTGCTCCCTCATTTTATCAAAGCGGCGCCATACTCATGACAAATTGGCGTCTCCTCCTTTTGGCAACTTTGTACAGGTACTTGCCAAAACAGCCGCAGCTGTGTTCGGAGAGCATCTTCACAAGTAGGACATCGTACAGAGCGTGATCATCGCGTCTTACTTGTACAATTTGGGACTTGTTTTTAATGAATGGCACAGATAGTCACTCCTTCCTGCAAAACATGTTTGATTCATACTTTAAAAAAAAGTAATAAAAAGTTGAGCGTTGTTTATTTTTTTCCAACAGAGCTTCACGTCATCAATAAAAGTCGTGACTTAGTTTGGCGGCCACTGACCCCAAAGCAGTATTGTACTTGTTGCGTAACTTATTGTTTTAGCGCCAATTACGTTTGCGGTCGTAATTACAACCACGCTTTCGACAATGGCCCCCTTAGCACAATAGCAGTAAGTAGCCTCTGTGCCTCTGTTACATTTTCATTCGGTTTCAGCTGATTTGCCAAGCGATTTTAGACTGTATATCTTGGTTATAGGTGTGATATGTCGGAAAATGATGTTGGTAGTGTTAATTTCTAATTTGTGACCTAGGCAGGCACCTTTGTTTATTTGTAGTTGGACTAAGAGCTGGCCCCGGAAATAAGTGTGTAATTTACTCTTGTTAGTTTGCCTTACTATCATTTTTTGTGGTCACAGTTTCGGGCACCTGGCAGATTTTCGGTGGTGGGGGTGGGAGTGGTTGGGCAACAAAGGGGCTGAAAAGCCGATTGAAGGTATACAATACAATTAACAGAGCTCTGGACTTGGTGTGGTATAATAGGAAGCCAATAATGTATCTAAATCCTTACTAATATTATAAATGCGAAAGTCCGTTTGTTTGTTTGTTACGCCTTCACGTCTTAACTACTGAACCGATCATCATGAAATTATACATACACATAATCAGGGGTTCAGCAAAGGACATAAGGTACCTTTCATCATGAAAAAATGTATTGTTCCCCCGGGATAGTAAAAACTTTCCACGCAGACGAAGTCGCGGGCGGCCCCTAGTCTAATATAACATTACGAGGCATTTTGGCTGGTGGCAAAGTTGTGCTAGGCGGCATCAAAGGTGCGCAAAAAAGTGGGAATGTTTGATGCCTCTTGGCACTACTTTTCCACCAGCCAAAATGCCTGGCAATGTCATATTCGATTTAGATACATGATTGGCTTGCTATAACACCACACCAAATCCAGAGTTCTGTAAATGGTATACCTTCAATCGCTTTTTTAGCCCTTTTGTTGCCCAACCACTCCCACCCCCACCACTGAAAATCTGCCAATCAAGGCAAACTAACTAGCGGGATTTCGTCGCTCTGTAAATTTCATACCTATTTCTACCTATATTAGTATAATATAATATATTACACGATATAAGAGCCAAACCGCACTGTCGACTAGTCGACGAGCGACTCGGTCTCCCAGCGACTGCAACTCAAAACGCACTTGCCGACGACTAAGCCAGCGACTCGATACAGTTTTACAATCCATACAGTTGTTAAGCGCCTTTGATATGGGGACGATGGTGCCTAAAGTCTATCTATCCTTACTTGTCTTATTAAGTACCTATGTAAACAGTTTTTGACAGTTTGTCATACGTCTTTTATACTTACTTAAATCGTTAATTAAAAATATGTTAATAACTTTATGAAATTATCATTTATTATTAACAGTTTATTTTGTAATCTATGTGTGAAAAACCATTTGTTGTATTTTATAGACTTTACTTGCAAATTTGCAAGGGTTTTAATTAAATTTAAACCTTAAATGGTTTTCTAGTTTATTAGAGTAATCAATAAAATCAGCAAGAGGTATACAGGGTGTCCGGGAAGTCATGGATAACCTTTTATCTGCCGATAAGCCACATTGAGATCTACAAATAAAAAACATATAACTTTAGTAAAAGTCTTATGGTTTCCGAGTTTTTTGATGTTTTATGCAATTTTGGAAAATTTCTACCTTTGATCGGTTTTTTTCATGTCATTTCTATAATTGATTTTTTTTTCGATAACGGTTTTTTTTTTTTTAATTTTGGATCATACTGCTATTCATTGGATACAAGAAAGTTACAGATATCCTCTATTAAAGACCTAAAATTTAGGTCGAGACTTAAAATTTTCACCTACAATTTTTTTTACCTTACTTTTGATCGGCCCTGGTGAAAAAAAAATTACTAAATAGAGTGTGCAAATTATTTTAAAAACTACTTCATTTCACAAGGATTTTAAAATGGTATAATATTTAATAACTTTTTCTTTTAAACTCTTGTTTTTACAATTTTAAGCCAAAAGGGTAATTTTTGGCAAGTGTTTGAAGTAAAGTTGTAATAGCAAAACATGTTTATTTTTAGGTGTGTGGACGTAAATAACCAAAATAACATGTAAATAAAATTATTATCAGAAGGTGCCGAATGTGCATTAGCACCTGCTGTAATGAAAAACAAAGAAATAATGCACGTTGGCGTTTTACACAGGGTTGCCACTTTTTTGTTTTAAATAAAGTATTGGTTGCTATAATTAGGCTTTTGGTAATATTTAATAAATAGTTGATTTCGTTCAAGTATCTGGCCGAGTTCAACAGGCTTTTGTAGTCTCGCTTTTTCAAAAACGTTAGCCTAATAACCTGTTGATTTCGGTCCGGTAGGTACTTGGCCGAAATCAACAGGCTTTTGTAATCTTGCCTCTGCACAAGTACATTCGTTTAACAACTGTATGGATTGTTAAACTGTGCCTGTAGTGTTTTTGGTACAGTCGTACAGAATCAACTAACTTTGCAATAAATAATCAATTTAAAAATAACCACATTTAAAATTATGAACACTCAAAAACTAAAACTTAACAACGAATACTTTTCGTCTAAGTACTTAAAATATGATTTTTTACGTCATTGAAACAATAAAAAGTATTAATTTATTAGGTAGGTTTATCTACAAGTTCGCTGATCTACAATGTGTTATCGTAAGCGGTGTGGGCGTTTTAGCAAAATATGTCAGGACCTTTTAGTAGAAATCAGGCTCTTTGTCAGGATTTTTAGATATACGTGGTATATCATACAGTGATATGATGATGACTATACATATACCTATGTTTGCTGATTATTTTAGCACTGAGAATTGACCCAATTGCCATAGCAGATAGCATGGGCAGAATTCATAAATAATAATAAAATAAAAAAAAACCCGACCCAAAAGAACTAACTCTTGTTAATCCTTCACCTTCAAATAATTCCACTATTTCCTCCTACTGTTGTTTATAATATAAAATCTTTAGTATCGAAAGTCATTTTGTGCGCGATGATGCCCGGTCGACGCGACAGTCGCTCGCAGTGCGTGCGCTTCCATATGAACCCGTGTATCTCTCGGTCGCCGAACGACTCGGGGGCGTGGCTAGTCTCCCGACGACTCAGAGTCGTCCAGCGACCGGGCGACCAAGTGCGTACGCGTCCATATAAACTAGTAGAAATTACAGTCGCTGTCGACAGTCGTTCGGCGACTAGTCGACAGTGCGGTTTGGCTCTTATATAGTATAATTTTTAGATTAGTTTGTTTTCCTGATTCGACGTAAAAAAGACTATCTATCTGCCATCCTATCGATCTTCATCTCATGAAAATCGAATGTTAACAAATCAAAAAGGTTTTTTTTATCTAAATTTATAAAATCGGAAAGGAAGTCTGACTTCTACTTGAGACTTCAATGCCTGGCACAATAAAAAAATCTTGTGTCCTGTCTTTACAGTACAATAAGACAAGAAAGTCCTATCCTGGCACATTCGTCAAACACATGTCACTTACTATCTGTTCTTTATTTAGATACTTGTTACCATTTACAGGGTGAAAACGAAAACAGTCGATAAATTTTGTGGTGTGGCTTAGTTAGGCACCCATTACACGGTAGGTTTTGCTGTCAGTTTAACCACAGTCACGGGCTGTGACTGACGATTAACCTACCGTGTAATGTAGTGACTGATGGTTGCATGATGTGATTTGTTCTTTCCATAAGTCAATCAGTCAAACGTAATTCATGACTGATGGAATTTGACTGATTCTTGCATGACCATGTAATGGCTGCCTTAGACACCTTACCTTAACATAATCAGAGCAAAAAAAACATCAGCTGTTCCATACATTTTGGTCGAGTAGATATTGACATTTTCTATAGAAAAGCTGATTATTTTTTTTGCTCTAATTAAGTTGGTTCAGTTTGACGGTATACACACGGCCACAAAATTTGTCGACTTTACAAATAATCAGCCTGTAGTCTGTACTATGGGCAATTCGTGTGCGCGCGTATCGCCCCTGCACGAACTAAACGTATGTGACAGCGGGCGCGGCGTGCAAGCGATTTTAACCTTAGCAGTGGTTAAGCGACGCTGTTGCCCATGAAAGTGAAAGTGAAATATATTTTATTTAAATAAGCTCACATAATAAGCATTTTTAAATCGTCAATTCTTTTACCCTACCACCCATTATGACGTCTTTTAACTGACAAGAAAAATGGGCGCAAAAAACTTGTCAGCTTTATCAGATGGAACGATATTTACAAATATGTATATCGTTTCCAGACTTTATATTAACAAAGATTAACAAATAAATAACATTATTGAATTAGCTCATTTCTTAATGAATTTCAAATTTCTTAAAGGCTGTTACAATAAATAAAAATAAAAGAAAAACATACAATTCAATATGCGTTAAGATAGGTAGTCAGAAGCAGACCCATTCCCACTGGCAGCACCAGTTCACGAGCATGACGCATGAACCAGCCATCTCTTCGCTCAACCATATTTGAGGGAACGTAACGACCCGCCTCATACGACACCACCGCAGAAATGATTAAAGAGAGCATGACATACTAAGACTACCCATGTTAAGGCATCGAATTGAAAATTTATATCCAAAAGCTTTTCATAGGTCTTTTACTAAACTACAAAGTAAAAATATTGCAATTAAATAAATCAAAACAAGGTAAGCTATTAAGAATAATATTTTTTGAGTAAGAAGTGCCATACATACAGACAATATAAAACAGATCTTTTATATACGAGTTATACGACGCCCTTAATACAAGCAGACAGAAGCAGACCCATTCCCACTGGCAGCACCCGTTCACGAGCATGACGCATGAACCAGCCATCGCTTCGCTCAACCATATTTGAGGGAACGTAACGACCCGCCTCACACGACACCACCGCAGAAATGTTTGAAGTGAGCATGACATACTAAAGTTAACCCATATTAAATCGTCGAGTCAAGAAGTGGTACATAAGTATACAGGGTGCATTTGTAACCATTCTCCAAATTTTAAGGATGTGTTAAGTCCATGAAATTGAACAACTTTCTCCATGAAACATGTGTCGAAATACGCCAAAAAATTTTGGTCATCCCATACTAAACTGATCACGTGATCTCTTTGATTTGTATGAAAAGTCATTTTTTGTTTTACATATTTGACCCTATGTTTCTTAGAGAATGTTGTACAGTTTCATGGACTGAACACATCCTTATGGAGAGTGGTTACAAATACACCCTGTATGTTTAATGCCAAAGAGAATGTATTTTATGTAATGGGGCGTTTGAGGATATTGAGTTAAATCTTTCGATCATCTCGTCCGAGTGGTGAGGGACCCGCACCGCTCGCAGATGAATTCTCTCATGGCACGTCTACAGAGGCGTCTAGTCCGGTCGTGGGACATTAAATTTCATAAAGAAGTTTTGATAATACTAAAAGTTTTCGTTTTTGCTGAGTGTATAGATTATGTGCATTGTGAGCTATTGTTGAAAAGTTAGAAGTTTTGTGCCGGTGCTTTAGGTATAGTTTAGGTATTTCGTAATATTTCGTTTAACGTAATATATATAGAATTAAAGTTTGAAATGTTGATTGTTTCATAATAAGAACTATGTTATCTTCATGTTGTAAAATATTTAGAAAGTTATTATGTGTGGAAGTGCGTAAATCACAAAATCACTCTTTTGTATTCGAATAAAATTTTAAAATTTCTGAAATCTTATTTTAAGACTTTCAGTGGTTAGATATACCAGTTCAACAAAGTTTAGAAAGTTAAGTGGTGTGCTTCTTTGATATTTTCATTTTTTCTTTATAACATACGGAATAATGAATTAAAAATTGATAAGATCGCTCTTACAATACCTTTTCAATGCGCTTATATACTACACAAAAAATTAGAAAAATACATACAGTGGCTTTTGTTTAATTACGGATAAAATATGTAGTAGGTATTGTCGCTACAGGCCGCCCGCGCCGGTCCGGTGCCGCTGGCGGCGCGCGGCGGCGCGGCGCGGCGGCCGGCCGCCAGTCCAGGAGCCCTATTTTTGAATCGCTCGACTGGTGTCGAGCGCTCGTTTCTACTGATTTTCGTTCGACATCCCATACATTTGAGTCATGTCAAACGAAAATCAATAGAAAAGAGCGCTCGGCGCCAGTCGAGTGATTCAAAAAAAAAAATAAGGCCCCAGGCCCACTCGCGCCATAAATAAGAATAAATTATTATTAAGGTGGCGACGGTGGCGACTGATCTGTAACATTTCGTCGTAACGTAACGTTACGTTATGATGAAATGTTACAGGTCAGTCGCCACCTTTATGCTCGCGCGCGAAGTGTATGAAGGTACCTACACTACCTACAGCTACCTACTTACTTACAAGCTTAGATTAATAAGACCCAGATACCTAGTCCGCGTCCGTATGGTGAGGCAACTCAAACTGAGCCAGAATGGCTAAGTATGACTATTCGGCCCGCCATTTCTCAAGTGATATTCGTGTCGAACACAACTCCCGAAAATTTCAATAAAAATGAGGGTTTGCGCAATGAACGGATGTCACAATCAGGTCACATTACACTAGAAAGATTGTAGATAACATTTCATGTCTAATTAACGTGTTTTCACTTACATTTTTACGTAAATCATTCATCAAAAATAACTATTTTTGTCACTTCATATTTTATGAAAATGTTGCCAGTACGGGGAAAAAATATCCCCCGCATTTACTTAGTTGATCAATTAAAAGTTAAACACATCTCAATTACATAATTAAGATTCCACGCAATTCGACAACTACTTATCTACTAAAAGGGTTGCTAGCATTGAAAAAACGCAATGTTCTCATTTGAAAAAAATTATATGATAAAAAATATAAGATGGTGGCCAACTTTTTTGTTTGTGGGCCGATTTCGATGAAACTCGGTTCAGGGTACTATTTTGACAAGAAAACAGCAACGCAATGTTAAAAATATAAAAATCCAAGATGGCGGCCAACTTTTTTGTTTGTGGGCCGATTTCGATGAAACTCGGTTCGGAGTAGTATTTTAACAAGGAAACAGCAACGCAATGTTAAAAATATAAAAATCTAAGATGGCAGCCAACTTTGTTGTTTGAGGGCCGATTTAAATGAAACTTGGTTCGGGGTACTATTTTGGCAAAAAAACAGCAACGCAATGTTAAAAATATAAAAAAATCCAAGATGGCGGCCTACTTTTTTGTTTGAGGGCCGATTTCGATGAAACTGGGTTCGGGGTACTATTTTGAGAACAAAATAGCAAGGTAATGTTAAAAATATAAAAAATCCAAGATGGCGGCCAACTTTGTTGTTTGTGGGCCGATTTCGATGAAACTCGGTTTGGGGTACTATTTTGACAAGAAAACAGCAACGCAATGTTAAAAATATAAAAAATCTAAGATGGCGTCCAACTTTTTTGTTTGTGGGCCGATTTCGATGAAACTCGGTTCGGAATATTATTTTAACAAGGAAACAGCAACGCAATGTTAAAAATATAAAAAATCCAGATGGCGGCCAACTTTGTTGTTTGAGGGCCGATTTCGATGAAACTTGGTTCGGCGTACTATTTTGACAACAAAACAGCAACGCAATGTTAAAAATATAAAAATTCCAAGATGGTGGCCTACTTTGTTGTTTGTCGGTCGATTTCGATGAAACTCGGTTCGGGGTACTATTTTGATAAGAAAATAGCAACGCAATGTTAAAAATATAAAAAATCCAAGATGACAGCCAACTTTTTTGGTTGTGGGCCGATTTCGATGAAACTCGGTTCAGAGTACTATTTTAACAAGAAAAGAGCAACGCAATGCTAAACATATAAAAAATCCAAGATGGCGGCCAACTTTTTTGTTTGTGGGCCGCTTTCGCTGAAACTCGGTTCGGGATACTATTTTGATAAGAAAACAGCAACCCAATGTTAAAAATATAAAAAAATCCAAGATAACATCTTACTATTTGTTTGTGGGTCGATTTTGATTAAACTTGGTTCAGGGTACTATTTTGATAAGAAAACAGCAATCCTACTAATATTATAAATGTGAAAGTTTGTGGGTTTGGATGTTTGGATGTTTAGATGTTTGGATATTTGGATGTTTGTTCCTCAATCAAGCAAAAACTACTGAACGGATTTGGTTGAAATTTGGCACACAGTTAGTAGATAGCCTAGATTAAAACATAGAATACTTTTTATCCCGATATTCCCACGGGAACGGGAACCACGCGGGTGAAACCGCGGGCGGCCGCTAGTATCAATATAAATAAAAATGTTAAAAGTTGGCCAAGTACGAGTCGGACTCGCGCATGAAGGGTTTTGTACCAAAAACAGCAAAAAATACTGTTTGCTGTATGGGAGCAGCCCTTAAACATATATTTTATTATTTTTTTAGTATTTGTTCTTGTAGCAGCAACAGAAATACATTATCTGTAAAAAAATCAACTGTCTAGCTATCACGGATCATGAGATACAGCCTTGTGACAGACAGACAGACGGACAGCGGAGTCTTACTAATAGGGTTCCGTTTTTACCCTTTGGGTACGGAACCCTAAAAATGACAAAGGGTTGGTAGCGGTGAACTATGTTTTTGGGTTTATTTCGATGTAACTCGGTTGAAAAAAAAGAAAAACAAATAAGAAAGTTAGCCACCAGGTTCTGTACCCAAAGGGTAAAAACGGAACCCTATTACTAAGACTCCGCTGTCCATCTGTCTATCTGTCTGTCATCAGGATCAGTATCTCATGAACCGTGATAGAAAGACAGGAGAAATTTTCACAGATGTTGTATTTCTGTTGCCGCTATAACAACAAATACTAAAAACAGAAAAAAATATTAAAGAGGGTTCTCATACAACAAACGTGATTGAAGGCTCCCATACCACAAAAGTGACTATTTAGACCGAGTTTCATCAAAATCTGCTCACAAACAAAATAGTTGGCCGCCATATTGGATGTTTTATATTTTTAACATTGCGTTGCTGTTATCTTATTAAAATAGAACCTCGAACCGAGTTTCATCAAAATCGGCCCACAAACAAAAAAGTTGACCACCGTCTTGGATTTTTATATATTTTTAACATTGCATAGCTGTTTTTTGTTAAAACATTGCCCCAAATCGAGTTTCATAGAAATCGGCTTAAAAACAAAAAAGTTGGCCGCCATCTTGGATTTTTTATATTTTTAACATTGAGTTGCTGTTATCTTGCTAAAATAGTACCTCGAACCGAGTTCCATCGAAATCGGCCCACAAACAAAAAATTTAGCCGCCATCTTGAATTTTGTATATATTTAACATTGCGTTGCTGTTTTTTTGTGAAAATAGTGCCCTGAACCGAGTTTCATCGAAATCGACCCACAAACAAAAAAGTTGGCCGCCATCTTGATTTTTTTTATATATTTAACATTGCGTTGCTGTTTTTTTTGCGAAAATAGTACCCCGAACCGAGTTTCATCAAAATCAGCCCACAAACAAAAAAGTTGGCCGCTATCTTGGATGTTTTACATTTTTAACATAGTGTTGCTGTTATCTTGCTAAAATAGTACCTCGAACCGAGTTCCATCTAAATCGGCCCACAAACAAAAAATTTAGCCGCCATCTTGAATTTTGTATATATTAAACATTGCGTTGCTGTTTTTTTGTGAAAATAGTGCCCTGAACCGAGTTTCATCAAAATCGGCCCACAAACAAAAAAGTTGGCCGCCATCTTGGATTTTTTATATATTTAATATTGCGTTGCTGTTTTTTTGTTAAAATAGTACCCCGAACCAAGTTTCATCAAAATCAGCCCACAAACAAAAAAGTTAGCCGCCATCTTGGATGTTTTATATTTTTAACATTGCGTTGCTGTTATCTTATTAAAATAGTACCTCAAACCGAGTTTCATCGAAATCGGCCCACAAACACAAAAGTTGGCCGCCATCTTGAATTTTTCATATATTTAACATTGCGTTGCTGTTTTTTTGTGAAAATAGTGCCCTGAACCGAGTTTCATCGAAATCGACCCACAAACAAAAAAGTTGGCCGCCATCTTGATTTTTTTTATATATTTAACATTGCGTTGCTGTTTTTTTGCGAAAATAGTACCCCGAACCGAGTTTCATCAAAATCGGCCCACAAACAAAAAAGTTGGCCGCCATCTTGAATTTTTTATGTATTTAACATTGCGTTGCTGTTTTTTTGTGAAAATAGTGCCCTGAACCGAGTTTCATCGAAATCGACCCACAAACAAAAAAGTTGGCCGCCATCTTGATTTTTTTTATATATTTAACATTGCGTTGCTGTTTTTTTTGCGAAAATAGTACCCCGAACCGAGTTTCATCAAAATCAGCCCACAAACAAAAAAGTTGGCCGCTATCTTGGATGTTTTACATTTTTAACATAGCGTTGCTGTTATCTTGTTAAAATACTACTACAAAGTTACAGAGTGGAGTTAAAATCATGTAAATCTTAGAAACTATTACTATAAACATAGATACATTATTTTGATAGGATACTTTCTTGTTGTATTAAATACTAAATGTAAGTACCGTAAACTGCTGCAAGATTGCCTAATCTAGTAAAACTAACATTACTTCATAACCGCCATCCATTTTTTACTTTTGATAATGAGAGAAATACCTTCGTTTTATTGGCAACCCATTTCATTATTATTCAAAGTGGCAACACCGTTACTTTTTTGTCTGTCAGCTGTCAACGGTCGCAAACTTCTAGTTTTTCCTTGGAAAAATCGAGAATTTCAGCTCTCTTAGTATTTATAGGGTAAGCAAATATGCTCTTTCTCCTGTTTATAAGGGTTTTTCTTGTTAATGTCAATCATTTACGGCTAGAACCACGGTAGGCAATGTTGTAAAAGGCTTCTCGAGCATTAGTGACTCAAGTTTGTCTAGGGTTGCCACTACTTACTCAACGACAGTAAAGCGGTTTGGAGGGCAGTCTATGTTTACTTTGTTTAGTTATTAAATAAAAAGATATACAGCTATAAAATAAAAATAGAAAACAATCTTACAAAAGTAATTATAAATGTTTAAAGGTTTAATAGTTATATAAAAATAAATTCAAAATAAAATAATAAATTCAAAATAAAGAAATTAAAACAGATGAAATGAAATTAGTTTAGTCCTGTGACTTTAGTTGGTTTACGTCCGGATTTACCCATTTTTATTGAAATTATAGTAAGTCTTTTAAATTTTGTGTTTTTCTATTTGTGGCAACCCGTAGTATGCTCCAAATTTACTATGGAAATATTTACTGAGACTGCTCAAAGTTTGCCTGCTTGTGCCCAACTTCGCCTGCTTGCCAGAAAAAAATTTTGATGCTTATTGTGGTAATCCATGCACATCTCGATGGTAACGCAATTTGTATGGCTCTATAATTAAGACCAGTTTTTAAATGCGGCTCGTATTTTTGCTTATAATCTTCTAGGCAAAGTTGGGATATTTTATCACAACTTTGCCTACGACTTTGACGGTTTCTGGAGATCAATCTAACAGCCGTTTCGGCGTTATGAACCTTAAGATATATGACATACATCTCCAATTCGCACGCTAATGTAAAAATGGACACAGGTAGTAAATACTTGAAGAGATATTAAAAAAAACCTTAAATTTCGTGCAAAGTTGCAGCAGTTTACGGTATCTGATTTTCTTAAAGTAACACACACAAAAAAAAACACAAAATAGGTAACAGAGGGGAAATTTTTAAGACGATCTTTTGTTATTCTCAAAAATCTCAAAAAGAGGAGCTCGGTGGCGCAGTGGTTTAGCGCCTGGCCCAGCGATTGCGGAAGTTAAGCAACGTTCGCAAGGGTCGGTCATGGGATGGGTGACCAAAAGTTTATTATCTCGAGCTCCTCCGTGCTTCGGAAGGCACGTTAAGCCGTTGGTCCCGGCTGCATTTGCAGTCGTTAACACCCACCAATCCGCATTGGGCCCGCGTGGTGGGTTATGGCCCATCCTCCTTACCACCCATAAGGAAGGCCTGTGCCCCAGCAGTGGGGACATCAAAAATGGCTGATGGAGGTTGGTTCTGGCACTTCGCCGGCCACTGCCGTGGCACGCTCGCTTTGCTCGCTCGGCTCGTGCATTGTAGGTCGCAATGAAACTTAACCTCCTCCTCGCTCGCTACGCTCGCTCGTCGTCGCACCTAACAGACCTAAACAGACTTTCGGGATTTTGAATTATCGGCATTTTAACTTTCGGGATTTCGAACTATCGGTCATTTAATAATCGACCTTTTTAGTTACGGTCTATTTATCGGATATCGATATTTAGGATTTTCGTTATTTTGAAAATTATACTATATATAGCTCGATTACCACTCACTGACTGATTGACATGATTGTTCTCCCAGAAGGAGGTGGAAAAGGGTATAATGATGTTTGGGGAAAATGTGCAATACCCCAATCGAACTGGGGAAAAATTATGACATTTGGGAAAAACAAGATGGCGGCTGTGGCCAAGTTTGTAACTTTTTTGTTTTCCAACCGATTTTGTTCAAACTTGCAAGAGTGGTAGATTTTGACATTTAAAATGGAGAAGAATATTAAAAAAATGCAAAAACAAAATGGCGGCCGTGCTTGAGAGTTTTGAAAATTTTGATTTTTGGACCCCAAACCGCGGGGCCACAACTCTAAAGTGTTATTTGATTTAAGAAAAAAAACTTTATTGTTTCACCACAATTACCCTCAAATTTTACCAATCGGGGAAACTTTTTAAAAATTCAAGATGGCGCCTGTCGTAGAGGCCATTTTGTTTGGGGTACGAAAACACGCCATTTTTAAAGTCGATTTTCTTCCAGATGGCAACACCGGAGTGCTTTGAGGTTCATTAAACGGCTATAGCTATAAGTACAAGGTATTCATTAGTAAAATATTTTTACCCCATTTCGGGGTAACTTTTGAGATTTACCCCAAAATGCAAAAAAGTGAAATAACCACTTTTTGACAATTTCGAGTATGAGGACTTGTGTATAGTTTGTATACAAATGACTTAATGGTATTTTGGTTGGAAACGTCTGGCAACCCTAGAAACTGCTAAGGAAAAAGACATTTTCGAGATACCCTTTTTTCAAGTCCTATTGCGGCGACTGGGTGCAAGTGAGAAAAAAAATCAAAACGTCATTGCACGTAGTTTATGTTGCTTAATATAGGAAAAATATGAAATATAAAAAAAACAATATGGCGGACGCGGTGGCGGCCATTTTGTAAATTTTATACATTTTTTTAAAATATTATGGCTATTTTGAGGCAGTTTACGACAATTGAGAAAGTTGGCATGTACCGACAAATTATGCATATTATGAAGAAGTTTTGCCTTGTAAAAAAAAATTACCCATTTTTAGGGTACTTTTTGAGATTTACCCCAAAAAATTGAAAAATAGAAAAAGCGGCATTTTTAAATATTTTTTATTAAAAACCATTAGATTTTGCCAATACTAATGACATTTAACTATTTACATATCGAAAAGATGGCAACACTTGAATTTAAAGTAAGGGTAATTTCCAAGTACCTTACATTTTTATTACCCAAAAGGAGCATTTAAAGATGGGTACAATGTACGGAAAAAGTATTTAGAATTTAGATAACAATTAGAAAAAAAAATTTAAAGTGGAAGTCCAGGTCAAGATCCTCATGACGGAGAACTGCCCGCCAAAATGGTACTATATAGGTAGATGGTGCTCAAACTAAAGTTGTAGAGGACTCTAAGTAGATCCTGAAGCGAGAAAAAAAATTCAAAATGGTCGAAAAACAAAATCGCCGCCATACAAATTTACAGAAAACCTATTTGGTCGCAGCTGGCTGATTACTTATATACCTCGATAGTAACTACTCTATTTAGTATTGTTTAATAACTACTCACTCACTGACTGATGGAAAAGAGTATAATGATGTTTGGGGGAAATGTGCAAAATCTTAATCGAACTAGGTAAAAATTATTACTTTTGGGAAAAACAAGATGGCGGCTGTGGCGAGGTTTGTAACTTTTTGTTTTCCAACCGATTTTGTTCAAACCAAGAATCTTATATTCATATTCTCAAACTTACAACAGTGGTAGATTTTGACATTTCAAATTTAGAAAAATAAGAAAAAAACTCAAAACAAAATGGAGGCCACGCTGGAGAGTTTTGAAAATTCGATTTTTGGACCCCAAACCGCGGGGCCACAACTCTGAAGTGCTGTAGAGTTTAAGATAAAAACCTTTTTGTTTCACCACAATTACTCTCAAATTTTTTCTTCAAAGACTATTATTTTCAATTAAACAATCATTATCTTAAAAACCATTAGATATTGCCAATACTAATGACATTTGACTATTTTTATATCGAAAAGATGGCACTGGAATTTGAAAGTAAAGTTATTTTCCAAGTACCGCCACATTGTTAGTACCAAATTGCTTGCTAATAATAAAACGATCGTTTCATCCCGCCTGCAATAATGAATCAATGAGCACCGCTTGCGGACTCGGAAGGGCGGCATAGAACCACCACCACCAAAGTCTTCTAAATCAGTTACATACAAACGACCGATCTCACCCAATAAGGTAGATTTGACGAACAAAACGAAGAAAAAACCCGAGCTACAAGCTAAATGCATTTTTGTGATGACACGGGCCATCAGATTACCTACTGCCTGTGACAAGTTCAAAAGTGAAGACTTTATCCAACGCTGGAAGTGGATCTGCAAGCGCAAAATAAGCTTATTAAAAGTCTGGTGCTCAACTTGCAAAGGCAGTCACCATAAGTTACTTCACCCTGATGTGATGTGAAGTGACGTGATGTAAAGCTGAAAAATCAACATAATACTCTACTATCCTTCTGTTTTTCACTTTGGACAGCGCACATCTGAAGACGGGGAAGTTATCTGTGAAATGTTTAGCGATTAATTTCACTCCACTTTTTCACACAATACTCAGTCCGTTAATATTTTGGATGACGTAGTGGACATGGACTCTTCCTGTGAAGATTGAAGTTGACACATTAGAAGTTTCCAAACTATTAGCATCACTCGACTTAAATAAGTCTGCCGGCCCCGACAATATCCCAGCAATTATAATTATTGCGAGTTGTTCCGAGTTCCTCTTAGTATCCTGTTTAGGCGTTCACTGGGTGAAGGCATTATGCCTGATATTTAGAAATCTGCCTTTATTACGCCAATTCACAAAAAAGGGCTTAAAAATGTAGTCGACAATTATAGACCGATTTCCAACCTTAGTTTGTTTGCAAAATATTTGGAAAAAATTGTCTACAAACAAGTCTACGCATCCGTTACGCAATCTTTATGTCCAGAGCAGCACGGCTTCGTTAAGGGCAGATCGAAGACGTCTAACCTTATCTTATGTAGCGACTTCCTGACAAAACATTTGACTGTACCGTCTCAGGTTGATGTAGTTTACACGGACTATAATAAATGTTTTGATCGTATTGATCACACAACACTTTTACGTAAACTGCAAGCTATAGGTATTAAGGGTAATTTATTTAAATGGTTCTCCTCTTACGTTAAAGAAAAATTCCAGACTGTTGTTCTTAATGGCCACACTTCTTCTCCCATGTTAATACCATCGGGCGTTCCTCAAGGCTCTTTGCTCGTCATGCTCGTGAACGGGTGCTGCCAGTGGGAATGGGTCTGCTTCTGTCTGCTTGTATTAAGGGCGTCGTATAACTCGTATATAAAAGATCTGTTTTATATTGTCTGTATGTATGGCACTTCTTACTCAAAAAATATAATTCTTAATAGCTTACCTTGTTTTGATTTATTTAATTGCAATATTTTTACTTTCTATAGTCAGTAGTTTAGTGGAAGACCTATAAAAGCTTTTGGATATAAATTTTCAATTCGATGCCTTAACATAGGTAGTCTTAGTATGTCATGCTATCTTTAATCATTTCTGCGGTGGTGTCGTATGAGGCGGGTCGTTACGTTCCCTCAAATATGGTTGAGCGAAGAGATGGCTGGTTCATGCGTCATGTTCGGGAACTGGTGCTGCCAGTGGGAATGGGTCTGCTTCTGACTGCCTATCTTAATGCATATTGAATTGTATGTTTTTCTTTTATTTTTATTTATTGTAACAGCCTAGACTGAATAACAAGTTCAAACTTTGAATTTAGCTTAAAATCTGTAAATTGATTAAGAAATTTGAAACTCATTAAGAAATGAGCTAATTCAATAATGTTATTTATTTGTTAATCTTTGTTAATATAAAGTCTGGAAACGATATACATATTTGTAAATATCGTTCCATCTGATTGATAAAGCTGACAAGTTTTTTGCGCCCATTTTTCTTGTCAGTTAAAAGACGTCATAATGGGTGGTAGGGTAAAAGAATTGACGATTTAAAAATGCTTATTATGTGAGCTTATTTAAATAAAATATATTTCACTTTCACTTTCACTTTCACTTTACTAGGACCATTGCTCTTCAACATCTTCATAAACGATATCTCGTCATGTTTTACTCATGCCAAAATCATTATGTACGCTGATGACATGAAGGTATTGATGCCGATCAACTCAACTCAAGACGCTCAGCATCTGAAGGAGGGTCTCACTAGATTTGAGCATTACTGCCATGTTAACAAACTTGACATTAATGTCTCCAAATGCTATGTCTGTATTTATACCCGAAAATCTAAACCCATGTTATCATCTTACAAACTATTAGGCACTGATGTTACCAGAGTTACTACCATACGTGACCTAGGAGTAACCTTTGATAGCTAATTTGCTTTTTGGTGAACACATAGACAACATTGTGGCTAAGGCATCTAAAGCTCTCGGCTTCGTTATGATGATGTTACACGATTCAACTCTATAAAAGCTCTAAAAACACTTTACTGTGCTTACGTACGTAGTCATTTAGAATATGCCTCTCAAGTATGGAGCCCCTGTCACAAACTATATGAAACGCGAATTGAAAGGATTCAGAAACGGTTTCTGCGGTATTTACAGTTTAAAACGAATAAATATACTCGTGATTACGATCAGCGATGTCGTAAGTTTCATTTTTACCACTTGTAGAAAGAAGACGCATTGCAGATCTATCGCACCTTCTCAGCATAGCAGGTGGCTCTGTTGATTGTCCTGAGCTTTTGAGTGGCATTAGTTTACGTTTAGTAGCTTCCTTCCGTAAACCTAACGTACTTCACGTTCCCTGGTGCAAAACGAAGTATCGGCGAAATTATTTATTTATCAGAACAAGCAGGTGTTTCAATAGTGTTGCAAAACAATTTGAAATAGTCATTTTCAACACTTCTTCAAGTAAATTTAGGCGAATGTTAGGTAATAGTTATTTTTCTAACAAATATTTTTGAAAACTACTTCCTACTTATTTATACTTTAATTACTGGGTGTAATATAGGTACTTACCTTAAATTTTTAACATAATGTAGGCCAACACTGTTCTTATTAATGATTTTCACCTATATGTGGAAGCTTGTAATTGGCCCTTGATATTTATTTAAGTTAACCACTTTATTCTTAACCTAGCTGTAAGCTTCCCGAAGATTGTTAAAATAAAATAAAATAAAATGTCTGAACGCAGACGAAAAACGCATAGAAGAAAGACCCAAAGACTACCGCGACTACCGCAAACATCTGGTCGGCATCAGCAAGTTTCAAAAATGAGTCTTTTTGAAGGTGCTTCCCGTGACCGTCCAGGGAACTGAAGGCAACTTTAACACGTGTGCTCTGCTTGATGAAGGGTCCACCGTGTCACTCGTGGAGAGCAGTGTAGCCAACGTCGCAGGAGCCGGAAGGTGGAGCATTGAGTTGGCGTTTCAGGATGCGGTGGGCGGCTGTAACAACCTGGCAAGATCGTCTCTTTCACGCTTATTATGACAGATACAGTATCCTTCAGCCTTGAATGAGTTCGTACGAAGAACTTCACGTTTCCAAGACACTCAACAGGGAATATGCATAAGTCACCGATTTTGATAAAAAAAATAGAGATTGATCGCTGCGGATACGTATTAAAAACATGATGGAACAGAAAAACAATGTATTATTTTAGTTTTATCACACGATGAAATCAGGGGAACATAACGATTTTTTTTTCATTTTTGGATATAATGCACTTTACAGTCAGATAGAATATTGAATGAGAAATAATATTTTGTATGACACATGTGTTGGCATGTTACCCAACACTATTTTTATTGTAATTCACTGCTTCAATTGGAGGTTCGCTTCCCACTCTCTCTTCGTTTCCGGGCACCATTGCGTGTGGTTCGTGTTCCATACTTTTATAAGTAATTTGAGTTAAAATATACAAGTTTGTATGTGTCTTTTGCTTCCAAAAATAAACCCTGCCTTCAGTCAAGCTACCAGTGAGTTTCAATCATCTACAGTCCTACATCTACGTGCCATTCCACAACATGTATGTTGGTACTTAGACGCAAAATTTAGGGATATCATTTTTTTGGCTAACTTCGACCTTTTGACCAACTGGGTTGGTGAAGTCACAAAACATGACCATTTTGTACAGAGTGTTTTCGGCGGGTGCTGATGCGTGCTAACTTCAAGTACCTAACTATATCACGAAAAAAAGGAAGGGAAAGGTTTTAATATTACAGTTGATTTTCTCACGCATTATACTTTTGATTAGATACAAAAAAAAATGCTGCATATTCCCTATTGATGGCAATATGATTTCTTAATACGACCATCTCGATCGACAGATAATCCTCAATTCCTCATAGGCCAAGGTTATTGTCATTTGAATATAAGCCGAGAAATAAAAGAAGGCAGGAAGGATGAGCCTGTTGCCTCTCTCACTGAACTTAGTTGGATTTTGCATGAAGTTTCGTCGTCAATTTCGAGGAAGGTTATGCCCGAGTTTGCTTGTCACTACAGTCCGAAAAAGAGGATGAACTTCACTTCTTATTAGAAAATTTCTTTAGACTTGATAGCATAGGCATCAGGAATTCTAAGCTACCTAGATATTCTCGAGAAGAATGACGAGCACTTCACATTATCGATACTAAGTCAAGGAAAATCGACGGCTCTGGGAGTCTGCTTTGCTGTGAAGAAACGATGACATCAAGCTTCCCAACCCAACAACAAGAGAAACGCCGAAAGTAGATTACGTTTGATTGAGAAGATAATGGATTTTGATCCGAGCTTCGCAGTAGACTTCACGAAGCAGACGCATAACATGTTGAAAAAAGATTATGCCAAGAAAACTGCTCAGGCACCAGTTGCTCGAGTTTGGCATCTCCTACATTTTGGCGTTAGAAATATCAAAAAACTTGGAAAACTTAGACTTGTTTTTGATGCGAAAGCCGAAACTCAAGAAGTGTCTCTGAATAGCGAATTACTGACTGACCCAGATATTTAGAATTCATTAGATCATGTCCTGGTTAGGTTCCGAAAAAGAAAAGTAGCCGTTACTACAGATATCAGGGAATTGTTCCTGCAGTTTAAGTAAATGATCAGGATCAAAATGCCCAGTGCTTCCTTTGGAGGGTTATGGAAAGAAAGAAGCTCTCAGAAACTTATAAGTTCACCTCGATGACCTTTGGTGCCACATCATCTCCATGCACAGCTACTTGTATTATTCGTCGTAATGCTGATGATTTTGTTTCATGTCATCATCCACAAGCAGTGGAAACCATTAAGGAAAGGCACTACGTTGATGACTATCTCGACTCCGTGGATAATTAACGAAAAGGGGATGAAGCGACTGATTGTGATTCATAAGGCAGGAGGTTTTGACTTAAAGTTGGGCCTCTAATAGGCCCTGCAATTGGAAACCAGCCACAGATACTTTAGGGTTTGATCTCAGCTTTAAGTAGGTGGACAAAGAGATCAACGAAGGTTTGCGACCGCCAACAAATCGCGAGTTGCTAAAAATTTTAATGTCACTGGGTATGTTTATGTCCCTTCCTGATTTATTGAAAGATATTGCTGCAGGAAATTTGGCGGTCTACGATCAAATGGGATGATCAAATCGTCGAGAAGATGAACAAAGATTGGTATTGGTTCAGAAGCTTGAGACTTGCAAATTATTTTCAGTACCCAGATGTTATGGTTTCTCACAGATGACTAAGTTAAGATTACACATTTCTATTGACGCCTCTGAGCAAGCATTATGCCACTTTCGCTTACTGAGTAGAGATGACGATGTGGCCTTTGTAGCTGGGAAATATAAAGTTGCACCTGAAAACTGCAACGATTCCTAAGCTAGAGCTGCAGGTTGCTTTAATGGGATCCCGTTTAGGTCACACCATGAATGGTAAAAGCAAGAACAGAAACTCGAAACAGCAAAACGATTATTCTGGACAAATTCACAAATAGTTGGAAATGGATTAATAGAAAGCCACGAAAACAGAATTTCTTATTAGTTTCTCTATGGTTTTAATGCTTATACTGCAAAACCGCTTTGAAGCCCTTGAAAACATCATATGCAATGAAGTTTCAGAGCTCAGCGGATGCTCATGCTATATAAGCAGCGCAAGACCGATCGTCGTGGAGATCTTTGGGGGAGGCCTTTACCCAGCAGTGGATGTCGGGGGGCCAATATGATGATGATTTTAATATAAGCCAGCAAAGTTTTAGAAAAAAAACAGTATTAATTTTCACCATGCATCACCGTCACCACACCGCACTGCAACTTGCAGACAAATTCCAATGTGATTTTATCGGATGGCATGGCAATAAATACCGCATTCCACAATTCGCAGTCAGACTGTCCAAAGGCCGCTGTTTACAGTCCAACAGGGCGATGCCCGCGGGCTGCTTCAGCAGCCCGCGCACCAGGGCGAAACACTAGTTATATTATATATAGCTCGATTACCACTGACTCACTGATTGACACAATTGTTCTCCCAGAAGGAGGTGGAAAAAGGTATAATAATGTTTGGGGAAAATGTACAATACCCCAATCGAACTGGGGAAAAATTATGACATTTGGGAAAAACAAGATGGCGGCTGTGGCGAAGTTTGTAACTTTTTTGTTTTCTAACCGATTTTATTCAAACTTGCAGGAGTGGTAGATTTTGACATTTAAAATTAAGAAAAATATTTAAAAAATGCAAAAACAAAATGGCGGCCGCGCCGGGGAGTTTTGAAAAATTCGATTTTTGGACCCCGAACAGTGTGGCCACAACTCTAAAGTGTTATTTGATTTAAGAAAAAAAACTTTATTGTTTCACCACAATTACCCTCAAATTTTACCCATCGGGGAAACTTTTTAAAAATTCAAGATGGCGCCTGTCGTAGAGGCCATTTTGTTTGGGGTACGAAAACACGCCATTTTTTAAGTCGATTTTCTTCCAGACGGCAACACCGGGGCGCTTTGAAGTTCATAGAACGGCTATAGCTATAGGTACAAGGTATTCATTAGTAAAATATTTTTACCCCATTTCGGGGTAACTTTTGAGATTTACCCCAAAATGCAAAAAAGTGAAATAAGCACTTTTTGACAATTTCGAGTATGAGGACTTGTGTATAGTCTGTATACAAATGACTTTATGGTATTTTGGTTGGCAACGTCTGGCAACCCTAGAAACTGCCAAGGAAAAAGACATTTTCGAGATACCCTTTTTTCAAGTCCTATTGCGGCGACTGGGTGCAAGTGAGAAAAAAAAACAAAACGTCATTGCACGCAGTTTATGTTGCTTAGTATAGGAAAAATATGAAATATAAAAAAAAACAACATGGCGGACGCGGTGGCGGCCATTTTGTAAATTTTATACATTTTTTAAATATGTCAAGGCTATTTTGAGGCAGTTTACGACAATTGAGAAAGTTGGCATGTACTGACAAATTACGCAAATTATAGAGAAGTATTGCCCTGTGAAAAAAAATACCCATTTTTAGGGTACTTTTTGAGATTTACCCCAAAAAAGTTAAAAATAGAAAAAGCGGCATTTTTAAATATTTTTTATCAAAAACCATTAAATTTTGCAAATACTAATGGAATTTGACTATTTTTATATCGAAAAGATGGCAACACTGAAATTGAAAGAAGGATGAGTTTCCAAGAACCTTACATTTTTATTACCTAAAAGGAGCATTTGTAGATGTGTACAATGTACGGAAAAAGTGTTTAGAATTTAGATAACAATTAGAAAAAATAAATTAAAGTGGAAGTCCAGGTCAAGATCCTCATGACGGAGAACTGCCCGCCAAAATGGTACTACATAGGTAGATGGTGCTCAAACTAAAGTTGTAAAGGACTCTAAGCAGATCTTGAAGCGAGAAAAAAAAATTCAAAATGGTCGAAAAACAAAATGGCCGCCATACAAATTTACAGAAAATTACTCACTTACTGACTGACTCACTGATTAAAATAATTGTTCTCCCAGAAGGAGGTGAAAAATGGTATAATGATATTTAAGGAAAATGTGCAAAACCCCAATTTAACTGGGGAAAAATTATGATATTTGGGAAAAACAAGATGGCGGCTGTGGCGAAGTTTGTAACTTTTTTGTTTTCTTACCGATTTTGTTTAAACTTACAAGAGTGGTAGATTTTAATATTTAAAATTGAGAAAATTAAGAAAAAACCTCAAAAACAAAATGGCGGCCACGCTGGAGAGTTTTGAAAAATTCGATTTTTGGGCCCCAAACCGCGGGGCCACTACTCTGAAGTGTTGTTTGGTTTAAGAAAAAAAACCTTATTGTTTCACCATAATTACCCTTAAATTCTACCAATTGGGGAAACTTTTTAAAAATTCAAGATGGCGCCTGTCGTAGAGGCCATTTTGTTGGGGTACGGAAACACGCCATTTTTAAAGTCGATTTTCTTCCAGATGGCAGCACCGGAGCGCTTTGATGTTCATAGAACGGCTGTAGATATAGATACAATGTATTGATTAATAGAGTATTTTTACCCCATTTCGGGGTAACTTTTGAGATTTACCCCAAAATTCAAAAAAAGTAAAATAACCACTTTTTGACAATTTCACGTATGAGAAATTGAGTTTGAAAACGAAAAGGGTTCCGTACCCAAAGGGTAAAAACGGGACCCTATTACTAAGACTTCGCTGTCCGTCTGTCTGTCTGTCTGTCCGTCTGTCTGTCTGTCTGTCACCAGGCTGTATCTCATGAACCGTGATAGCTAGACAGTTGAAATTTTCACAGATGATGTATTTCTTTTGCCGCTATAACAACAAATACAAAAAACAGAATAAAATAAATATTTAAGGGGGGCTCCCATACAACAAACGTGTTATTTTTGTTTTTTGGTATGGAACCCATCGTGCGTGAGTCCCACTCGCACTTGGCAGGTTTTTTCAAGTTCTATTGCGGCAACTGGGTGCAAGTAAGAAAGAAAATCAAAATGTCATTGGACGCACTATATGCTTTAAAATATAGGAAAAATATCAAATATAGAAAAATCAATATGGCGGACGCGGTAGCGGCCATTATGTAAATTTTATACGTTTTTTAAATATTTCAAGGCTATTTTGAGGCAGTTTCCGACAATTGAGAAAGTTGGCATGTATTAAAATATAGAAAAAAATGGCATTTTTTATCAAAAACCATTCGATTTTGCCAATACTAATGACATTTGAATAAGTTTATTTTATTACCTTACATTTTTATAACCAAAAAGGAGCATTTGTATATGGATACAATGTACAGAAAAAGTATTCAGAATTTAGAAAACTATTAGAAAAAAAAGTGAAAGTCTAGGTCAAGATCCTCATGACAGGGCACTGCCCGCCAAAATGAAACTAAATAGGTAGATGGTGCTTAAACTAAAGTTGTAGAGGACTCTAAGCAGATCCTGAAGCGAGAAAAAAAAATCAAAATGGTGGAAAAACAAAATGGCCGCCATACAAAATTACAGAAAACCCAGCATATGGTACAGCTTGATTACTCACTTACTGACTGACTGACTCACTGATTAAAATAATTATTCTCCCAGAAGGAGGTGAAAAATGGTATAATGATATTTGGGGAAAATGTGCGAAACCCCAATCGAACTAATTCGGGGTAACTTTCGATATTTACCCCAAAATGCAAAAAAGTGAAATAACAACTTTTTGAAAATTTCGAGTATGAGAGTTTTGGCCGAATACTCAAACGCTACTTAACTTTGAGCGGCTCTCAAACAGCATGCTGTCTTTGTCATATCTATGACATTTAATGCGACAAGACGACATTTGAGAGCCCCTCAAAGTTAATTAGCGTTTGAGTATTCGGCCATTTATATTTTATTTAAATACTAATGATGACTTTTTGGTATTTTGGTTGATAAAGTCTGACAACCCTGGAAACTGTTGAGGAAAATGTCACTTTGAAATGAAATGAAATATATTTATTTGCGTTAATTGTGGTTACATTACAAGATGTTCTGTAGATCAGTTGGAATCGCACAATTAGCTGTTTCCAGCATGCAAAATTATGTTACAATACAAATACATTACATACAAACAGTTTAATAATATTCAATTACCTACTATTAAAATATCCATCAAGGCAATAGGAATTTTATTATAAATAGCAATCGACATTACATAACAATTTTTCCTATACAAAGCACTATTTGATTTAGGGATTTTAAGTCTATGTAAATCTCGAGGACGCAGCCTCGGATTTTGGTAGTTTAACTTTTCAAAAAATTGTGGATGGTGCCGTATAAAGCTTGCTACTTCCATGACATATAAACCTGTTAAAGTCAATAATTTTAGTTGACTAAACAAAGGGCGACAACTCTCCATAGGACCTGCGCTACAGATAGCTCTTAGACACTTTTTCTGTAAAATGAATCTTAGTCTCCTTAAAGCGAAAACGAATTTGTTTAATTTTCGAGATATCTTTTTTGAAGTTCTATTGCGGCGGCTGGGTGCAAGTGAGAAAAAAGACCAAAACGTGGTAGCACGTAATATATGCTGCAAAATATAGGAAAAATATGAACAATAAAAAAAACAATATGGCGGACGCGCTGGTGGCCATTTCGTAAATTTTATATTTTTTAAGAATACTTTAAGGCTATTTTGAGGCAGTTTACGATACTTGAAAAAGTTGGCATGTATTGACGAATGAAACTACATAATTAAAGAGAGAAAAAAAAAATACCCATTTTCAGGGTACTTTTCGAGATTTACCCTAAAATTGTGAAAAATAGAAATAGCAGCATTTTTTAAATATTTTTTATCAAAAACCATTAGATTTTGCCAATACTAATGACATTTGACTATTTTTATATCGAAAAGAGGGCAACACTGAAATTGAAAGTAAGATTTATTTTCCAAGTACCTCACATTTTTATCACCAAATCGTCGGCGAAGAGTGAAAACCTCGTAAATCCTCTTTCTCGTCTTAAACACTTTTGCCGAGTTTTTCGTCACTCATGACCAGCTTCTATCATTGACGAGGTTTTCATAAAATGCAAAAGATGGCGTTGTACGCATTAGAATGGAATATGAGTGAGATAGAGTCGTGAGATAAGAAGTTTTCTGACAAGAACTGCAAAAAAAATTCTAGATAAAAAGGAGATTTACGAGGTTTTCACTCTTCGCCGACGAAATAGGAGCATTTGTAGAGGGGTACATTGTATGGAAAAAGTATTCAAAATGTAGAAAACTATTAGAAAAAAAATAATGTGGAAGTTCAGGTCAAGATCCTCATGACAGGGTACTTCCCGCCAAAATGGTACTACACATATAGATGATGCTCAAACTAAAGTTGTAGAGGATTCTAAGCAGATCCTAAAGCAAGAAAAAAAAATCAAAATGGCGGAAAAACAAAATGGCCGCAATATTAAATCACAGAAAACCCAGCATATACATATAGCTCGATTACCACTCACTCACTTCTTCTTCTTTTCGAGTCGACGGTGACCTCAAACACGGGCAGCCCAAAAAGCCGCAACCGCGATAGCTCGCTCGGAAGCCTTGTGCAGCTCCTCGTCCGTGCAGGTGCTGCAAGACACCCAGTCATGTGCGCAATGGTCTGTCTGGGATGACCACAGATGCACTCCGTATCGTGTTCGGAGATATATCCCCACTCCGCAAGATTTGCTTTAGACCTTCCCAGCCCAGCCCTGAGACGGTTTAGCGACCTCCAGATGGGCCAGCTGAGATTGTGTCCTTCGGCCAGTCTCTCTTTCACGCCGATGTTCGGGTTTGCGATGTTTGGGCGCGACCGCCACATAGAGAGGCGTGCAGCTTCGGCAGGTTGGTTGAGAGGCTGCACAGAAGCTAGGAAACTTTTCCTCACTCACTGACTGACTCACTCACTGATTGAAATAATTCTTCCGGAAGGAGGTAAAAATGGTATAATGATGTTTTGGGAAAATAATTGCAAAACCTTAATCGAACTGGGGTAAAATTAAATACCACTGACTCATTGACATAATTGTTCTCCCAGAAGGAGGTGGAAAAGGGTATAATGATGTTTGGAGGAAAGTGCAAAACCTCAATCGAACTGGGGAAAAAATATGACATTTGGAAAAAACAAGATGGTGGTTGTGGCGATGTTTGCAATTTTTTTGTTTTCCAACCGATTTTGTTCAAACTTACAAGAGTAGTAGATTTTGAAATATAAAATATGAAATTTGAAAAAAAAACAATAACAAAGTGGCGGACGCTCTGGAGAGTCTGAACCGAAAAAAATATTCAGAATGGCGGAATAACAAAATGGCCGCCATAAAAAATTACAGAAAACCCATCATATCCTGATTGATACTCTCACTCACTGATTGATTGACATCATTGTTCCTCCAGAAGGAGGTGGAAAAAGATAAAGATGTTTGGGTAAAATGTGCAAAACCCCAATCGAACTGGGGAAAAATTATGACATTTGGGAAAACAAGATGCGCGGCTGTGGGGAGATTTGTATTTTTTTGTTTTCCAACCGATTTTGATCAAACATACAAGAGTGGTTGATTTTGACATTAAATATTAAAAAAGTGAGAAAAAATGACAAAACCGAATGGCGCGCGCGCTGGAGAGTTCTGAAAAAACATAGATATTTAGACCGCAAACCGCGGGGCCACAACTCTAAAGTGTTGTTTGGTTGTTAGAGAAAAATATTTTTCCGTTTCACTACAAGAACCCTCATTTATATTATGATTATGACCAATCTTGGAAAAAAAAAATCAAGATGTTCACTTTTGTAGTGGCCATTTCTTTTGAGGTACGAAATCATGCCAATTTAAATGTCGATTTTCTTCGAAATTTACTCCAAAATGCAAAAAAGTATATCAACTACATTATGGAAATTTCGAGTGAGAGGATTTATTAAACAACAAAACGTCTATATAGAAATGACATTTTGGTGTTACGGTTGACAATGTCTGGATACCCTGCAAACTGCAGAGGAAAAATTCATTTTTGAGATATTCCTTTCTTTTTTCAAGTCCTATTGCGACGGCTGGGTGCAAGAGAGAAAGTAAATCGAAACTTAATTGCTTGCAGTATATGTTGCAAAATATAGGAAAGTTATGTCAAATAGAAAAATCAATACAAAGTACGCGGTGGCGGCAATTTTTTAAATTTTATGAATTTTTTAAAATATTTTAAGGCTAATATTTTGAGGCCGTTTACGACACTTGAAAAAGTTGGCATGTATCGACAATTTATGCAACATAACAATGAGTTTTGCCTTGTAGAAAAATACCCAATTTAAAGGTAGTTTTCGAGATTTACAAAACAAATTGAAAAATATAAATAACTTCAGTTTTTAATATTTTTTTATCTAAAACCATTAGATTTTGCCAATACTTATAGCAATACTGGAATTGAAAGTAAGGTTTATATTGCAGGTACCGCCACATTCTAAAATGGCATAAAAAAACCGGCCAAGTGCGAGTCGGACTCACGCACGAAGGGTTCCGTACCAAAAAACGGGAAAAAAATCACGTTTGTTGTATGGGAGCCCCCCTTAAATATTTATTTTATTCATTTTTTAGTAATTATTGTTATAGCGGCAACAAAGATACATCATCTGTGAAAATTTCAACTGTCTACCTGTTGTCGTTATTAATATAAAGCAAAAAACGGCAAAAAAATTAAGTTTGTTGTATGGGAGCCCCTCTTAAATATTTATTTTATTATATTTTTAGTATTTATTGTTATAGCGGCAACAGAAATACATCATCTGTGAAAATTTCATTTGTCTAGCTATCACGGTTCATGAGATACAGACAGACAGACAGACAAATGGACGGGCAGCGGAGGCTTAGTAATAGCACAGTACTTCTTTATACTGTGGTAATAGGGTCCCGTTTTTACCCTTTGGGTACGGAACCCTAAAAACACGTTCTTTGTATGGAAGCCTCATGTAAATATTTATTTTATTCTGTTTTTAGTGTTTGTTGTTATAGCGGACACAGAAATACATCATCTGTGAAAATTTCAACCGTCTAGCTATCACGGTTCATGAGATACAGCCTGGTGACAGACAGACAGACGGACAGCGAAGTCTTAGTAATAGGGTCTCTTTCACCCGTTTTACCCTTTGGGTACGGAACCCTAAAAATGAGCAATTGAAGAGGGGTATAATAATATGAAAAAGTATTAGGATCAACGAAACTCTCAGAAATAAATATTATAAGTGGAAGTCTAGGTTAAAATCCGTCAAAAGCGTGGAGGTTCCCGATCCTAAGTGGGTGCACACCCTTGCGCCCCGTTTGCTAGAAAAAAAACGGCGCTCAAATCATTACATCTCGTGTCTCTTGTAATGACGAATCAATGCCCTCCACCTGCGGGATCGGAAAGGCAGCATAGAACCACACCCACCGAAGTCCTTTAAATCAGTTACATGCAAACGACCGAACTAGACGTTTAGCTCGGAGGTGCCCGATGAGGTAATTTTATTGAACAGCACAAAGGTACCTAAGCAACAAGCTAGGTATGTTTCTTGCGATGACACGGGCCATCAAATTACTGCCTGTGACAAGTTCAAAAGAGAAGACGTTAACTAACGCTGGGAATGGATTTTCAAGCGCCGACTATGCTTCTGATGCCTGAGCTTGCAATGGTATTCGCCATAAGTTATTTCACCGTGATGACTGAACGAAGGCGGAGACCAAGAGGAAGAAAGACCAAAGATTACCGTGGCTACTGCAAACATCCATTTCGGCAAGTGCCAAACAGGTCCTTTTTGAAGGTGCTTCCAGTGACCGTCCAGGGGCCTGAAGATAGCTTTAACAGGTGTGCTCTGCTTGATGAAGGGTTCACCGTCCCACTCGTAGAGAGCAGTGTAGCCAACGAGGTAGGAGCCGGCAATCGGAACGTCGACTTGGAGTTTCAGAGGGCAGTGGGCGGCTATAACAACCTGGAAAGCAAGATCGTCTCTCTAACGCTTGTGACAGATACAGGATCCTTCAACCTTGAACGAGTTTATACATTCATACATTACGCTTCCAAGACATTTAATTGATGGCAACTTGATTTCTTAGTACGACCACCTCGGTCGACCGACAGTGAACTTGACAGGCCAAGATTATTGGCATTAGATTATACGCCGAGAAATAAAAGAGGGTATAGAGGATGATCCTGTCGCCTCTCTCATTGAACTCGATTGGATCCTGCATGGAGTTTTGTCGTCAATGTCGAGGAAGATTATGTTTGAGTTTGCTTATCACCTTGAGTATGAGAAAGAGGATGAACTACACCTCTTAGTAGAGAAATACTTCAGATTTGATAGCATTGGCATTAGGAATTCTAAGCTACCTAGATATTCTCCAGATGAACGACGAACGCTTCGCATTCTCACTCGATATTAAGTCGAAGAAAATCCACGACCACTGGGAGTATGATTTACTATGGCATTAAGCTTTCCAACAACAAAATAAAAATCGATCACGCTTGATTGAGAAGATGTTGGATAGACCACTCAATGCATAAAATGTTGTAAAAATAATTATGCCAAGAAAATTGAACTGCTCAGTACGGTATCCCCCACATTTTGGGGATCGGAATATTAACAAACCTGGAAAACTTAGACATGTTCTTGGCGCGAAAGCTGAAACTCAAGGAGTGTCACTGAAAACTGAATTACTGACTGGCCCAGATCTACTGAATTCATTAGTTCCAGTCCTGCTTAGTTTCCGAGAGAGAGAATTAGCCATTTTTGCAGAGATCAGGGAAATGTTCCTGCAGGTGAGGTAAATGATCAGAATCAAAACGCTCAGTGCTTCCTTTGGAGGGTAATGAAAAGAAAGAAGCCCCCAGAAACTTATAAGATAAACTCGATGACCTTTGCTGTCACTTTTGATTCATAAGGCAGGACGTTGTGACATAAGAAGTTGGGCCCTTAATCGACCGAACGATTGGAAACCAGCCACAGATATTTAAGGGTTTGGTTTAAACTTTAAGAAGGCAAAGAGATCACCGAAGGTTTGCGACCACCAACAAATCGCGAGATTTCAGTTTTTGACCCACTGGGTTTATTTATACCCCTTTTTGATTAAAGGAAAGATATTGCTACAGTAAGTTTGGCGATCTACGATCAAATGGGAGAGTGGAGATGGCTGTCAGGCAGTCTGAACTTAACTGAAGAAGCACAGAGTCACAAAAGTCATAGGAGTATCATTATTATAACAATATACAATATTATCATTACATCGTACGGGTCCTACGGATCTCCTCATTTCTGATGCAATCACGTAGGGAAACGCCAAGCATAGCTCTCTCCATTGCACGCTGGGTGATCTTGAGCCTCCTTATGTGACCTATAGTTAGCCACCACTTTTCACTGCCGCAAGTCATCCTTGGCAACACACACTGGTATAATTTCGTCTTGAGTAACGGATCAGGCACAAAATGGGCATTCAACATGATTTTCGTCTTATCCATGTTCATACTGAGACCTACTCTTTGGGAAGAACTACGGATATCTTCGAGCATGGTGTTCAGGTCTTCTAAGGTCTCAGCCATAAGAACTATACCATCGCCAAAACGAAGGTGTGTTGTCTTGGCCAGTACTGTTGATGCCGAGTCCTTTCCAGTCTAAGAGTTTAAAGATCTCCGTAGTTCTGTAGTAATTTTGTCATAACCCGCAGCCTTCTTTTTTCAGCTGCTTGAGAGCCATACTAATCTCGTACAGGCTGACGTCTGGGATATCTTCGGTGTAGTGTCGGATAAGCTTGGCTCTATGGTCTTTAGCCTTGCTTTCAACAGGTGTCTGCGTGGAATATAACTGCCTATAGAAACTATCGATCTCCCTCAGAATTTCAGGCTTCGATGAAATGATGCGTTCGTTATCAGTTTTCAGTTTTCAGCTTTATCATCTTTGCACTTTAAACGGATCTCTCGCGAAACTTTTGGAAACTTTATTCCTCTTGATAGTCTCTTACGATTCCTATTAAATTGAAGAAGGTCACTCGTCAAATACTTAGTATCTGCCTATTAAGCTGCCGATAACGATGATCATCCGCTGAGCTCTAGAGCCTCATTTCACGACTCTGATCCATAAGTACTAGAGTTTGGTTGGAGAGTTTCTTTAGCTTGGGACGGCGGGTCTTAAAGATATAGAACCCTACCGTACGGACAGTATCCATCACCATGTTGTTTAGATTGTCCACATGTATGTTGTTCTCAAGGGTTTCGAAGCGGTTCTGAAGATATAGTTGAAAGCTTTCGGGGTTTTAGATATGAGCCGGTAATGGTCGGAGCGTGGGTTGTATCAGTTGAGGTCTTTCCAGTTTTACGTTGATATTCAATGTGCCACGTACCAATCGGTGATCGCAGTGACATAATTGAAAATTTGCTTTTTCGCCGATATGATAAAATCTCCGTCTGGACTGATCCAGGTCCACTTCCGGCTTTCAGGATTCCTGGAGAAGGACTTCATCATAAAGAGTTTCTCCTTCTCCATAAAGTCGGCCAGCATCTGGCCTCTGGCATTCCGTTGCCCAACTCCAAATTGCCCCACTCTCAGCTCATCACCGCATCGTTTTCCCAACTTTGCAGTAAACTACCCGATCATAACGGTGTACTGGGGTTTACCGTTTGGATATTCTGAGTATAAGGTACGCTACCCTGGTCGAAACCCTTCCGATTGTAATCACGTTGTTGACAAGGGACTTGTGGACGATGACCCGACACCACCTAGGGACTGTTGGTCGCCCTCCCGGTAGTATAGCAAGTTGCCGGATTTGAAGATTATCCCTCTGTTCGGACTTCAGATAACCCTATGATGTCCCAGTGTAACTTGCTAATAATCGGTTGACTTCGTGTCTAATCTCAGTTTGCGCGTGTTGTAAGTTGCCAGGTGCAGTTTTTGTGGTTGATGGCAGCCGAGCCGCACCCGGGGATTCTTAGCTTTAATTAGATCTTTCACGCAGTAACTATATTAGTTTCTCAATGATTTTCACATCGGCCAGCAAAGTTTTTAGAAAAAAGAATAGAGCATTTAGTTTTCACAGTGCATCACCACTGCAAATTGCAGAGAAATTGCAATGTGATTTGACAGGACGGAAATATGCCTATTCCACAATTCGCAGTCCGACTCTCCAAAGTTACTAACAGCCCAACAGGGCGATGCCCGCGGGCTGCTTCAGCAGCCCGCGCACCAGGGCGAAACACTAGTTATACTATATATAGCTCGATTACCACTCACTGACTGATTGACATGATTGTTCTCCCAGAAGGAGGTGGAAAAGGGTATAATGATGTTTGGGGAAAATGTACAATACCCCAATCGAACTGGGGAAAAATTATGACATTTGGGAAAAACAAGATGGCGGCTGTGGCGAAGTTTGTAACTTTTTTGTTTTCTAACCGATTTTATTCAAACTTGCAAGAGTGGTAGATTTTGACTTTTTAAATTGAGAAAAATATTAAAAAAATGCAAAAACAAAATGGCGGCCGTGCTGGAGAGTTTTTAAAATTTTGATTTTTGGACCCCAAACCGCGGGGCCACAACTCTAAAGTGTTATTTGATTTAAGAAAAAAAACTTTATTGTTTCACCACAATTACCCTCAAATTTTACCAATCGGGGAAACTTTTAAAAAATTCAAGATGGCGCCTGTCGTAGAGGCCATTTTGTTTGGGGTACGAAAACACGCCATTTTCAAAGTCGATTTTCTTCCAGATGGCAACACCGGAGCGCTTTGGGGTTCATAGAACGGCTGTAGGTATAGATACAATATATTGAAAAATAGAGTATTTTTACCCCATTTCGGGGTAACTTTTGAGATTTACCCCAAAATGCAAAAAAGTGAAATAACCACTTTTTGACAATTTCAAGTATGAGAACTTGTGTATAGTCTGTATACAAATGACTTTATGGTATTTTGGTTGGCAACGTCTGGCAACCCTAGAAACTGCTAAGGAAAAAGACATTTTCGAGATACCCTTTTTTCAAGTCCTATTGCGGCGACTGGGTGCAAGTGAGAAAAAAAATCGAAACGTCATTGCACGCAGTTTATGTTGCTTAGTATAGGAAAAATATGAAATATAAAAAAAACAACATGGCGGACGCGGTGGCGGCCATTTTGTAAATTTTATAAATTTTTTAAATATGTCAAGGCTATTTTGAGGCAGTTGCCGACAATTGAGAAAGTTGACATGTATTGACAAATTACGCAAATTATAGAGAAGTATTGCCTTGTAAAAAAAAAATACCCATTTTTATGGTACTTTTTGAGATTTACCTCGAAAAATTGAAAAATAGAAAAAGCGGCATTTTTAAATATTTTTTATTAAAAACCATTAGATTTTGCCAATACTAATGACATTTAACTATTTACATATCGAAAAGATGGCAACACTTGAATTTAAAGTAAGGGTAATTTCCAAGTACCTTACATTTTTATTACCCAAAAGGAGCATTTGTAGATGGGTACAATGTACAGAAAAAGTATTTAGAATTTAGATAACAATTAGAAAAAAATAATTAAAGTGGAAGTCCAGGTCAAGATCCTCATGACGGAGAACTGCCCGCCAAAATGGCACTACATAGGTAGATGGTGCTCAAACTAAAGTTGTAGAGGACTCTAAGTAGATCCTGAAGCGAGAAAAAAAAATCAAAATGGTCGAAAAACAAAATGGCCGCCATACAAATTTACAGAAAACCCAGCATATACAGCTCGATTACTCACTTACTGACTGACTCACTCACTGGTTGACATGGTTGTTCTCCCAGAAGGAGGTGGAAAAGGGTATAATGATGTTTGGGGAAAATGTGCAATACCCCAATCGAACTGGAGATAAATTATGACATTTGGGAAAAACAAGATTGCGGCTGTGGCGAAATTTGTAACTTTTTTGTTTTCTAACCGATTTTGTTCAAACTTGCAAGAGTGGTAGATTTTGACATTTAAAATTGAGAAAAATAATAAAAAAACGTCAAAAACAAAATGGCGGCCACGCTGGACAGTTTTGAACAATTCGCTTTTTGGACCCCAAGCCGCGGGGCCACAACTCTAAAGTGTTATTTGATTTAAAAAAAAAAAAACTTTACTGTTTCACCACAATGGGGAGGCGAAGGCAAAGTGAATTACAGATGGCGCTCAGTCTTTGGAACAATTGTCAGTTTGAGCTTATATTGTCTTGACTGTGTATTACGTGATTTTACTTTCTTAGATTGTATTTTTTTCGGTTTTGCGGACAAACAATGTATTCTATGCTAACTTTAGCTCATATAAAAGAAGAATTACGGAAAAGAAAAGCCAAAACAACAGGCAAGAAAGTTTATAGCAACTTACAAAAAATTGCTAACAAGCATTACATTTCTTTAAATTTCGTGTAAGATTTACAAGTAATCTTTTTATTTCAGATTAGAAGCATATGATTTAAATTTTAACAAAGCAACTGAGTGTGAATTTCCGTGTTTATAGTTGGCTGATGATGCCTTCTGTGCAATAGTAATTTCAGGTTTCTGTACTGGAATTTCTGTACCATCCAAAATTACACGAACCGTTTTATCATATTTATTTTATTATTCTAAGTTTCTTGAATGACTCTGGCATATAAAATTCTATTAATTCTCTGTTTGGCCCCAATATTGGGCTTATTCCATATTTGATATACCTATCAAATTAATCCAAGTTATAAATATGTTAGAAACTGCTGAGGTTGAAATATTAAAGAACAAAGCTGTTATAATTCAAATGTTGTTTTAATTTGGCGAAGCTTCATCTAATTCATGAAACATTCCTTTTGATTTATAATGTTTCTCAGGCTCAGCAAAGGAGAAAATCGAGGAAAAAGCATAGTTTTTTTGATATTTTTTTGCTCACTACTTTTTTTGTTACTGGGAAATCGATAAACTCCAATATTTTACAAGTTACATGCATAACAATGCGGCATTTTCTCAGTATAAAATTAAAAAGTGCAATACTCCAAGAGATACCCATATGTTTTGACAGTTTCTTTGAGGCGGCTCGGTACCAACGACAAGACGCCACCTATCGGGATAAAATTGCGCTTTTCCTCCCCATTACCCTCAAATTTTACCAATTGGGGAAACTTTTCAAAAATTCAAGATGGCGCCTGTCGTAGAGGCCATTTTGTTTGGGGTACGAAATAACGCTATTTTTAAAGTCGATTTTCTTTCAGATGACAACACCGGAGCGCTTTGAGGTTCATAGAACAGCTGTAGGTATATATAAACTGTATTGATTGGTAAAATAATTTAACCCTGTTTCGGGGTAACTTTTGAGATTTACCCCAAAATGCAAAAATGTGTAATAACCACTTTTTGACAATTTCGAGTATGAGGACTTGTGAACAGTCTGTATACAAATGACTTTATGGTATTTTGGTTGGCAACGTCTGGCAACCCTAGAAACTGCTAAGGAAAAAGACATTTTTGAGATACCCTTTTTTCAAGTCCTATTGCGGCGGCTGAGTGCAAGTGAGAAAAAAATCAAAACGTCATTGCACGAGATTTTTTTTTTAAATTTAAGAATATTTTGAATCAGTTTACGACAATTGAGAAAGTTGGCATGTATTGACAAATTATGCATATTATGAAGAAGTATTGCCTTGTAAAAAAAATTTACCCATTTTTAGGGTACTTTAAGAGATTTACCCCAAAAAAGTGAAAAATAGAAAAAGCGGCATTTTTAAATATTTTTTATCAAAAGCCATTAGATTTTGCCATAACTAATGACATTTGACTATTTATATATCGAAAAGATGGCAACACTTGAATTTAAAGTAAGGGTAATTTCCAAGTACCTTACATTTTTATTACCAAAAAGAAGCATTTGTAAATAGGTACAATGTACAGAAAAAGTATTAAGAATTTACAAAACTGTTGGAAAAAAATATTAATAGTGGAAGTCCAGGTCAAGATCCTCATGATGGAGAACTGCCCGCCAAAATGGTACTACATAGGTAGATAGTGCTCAAACTAAAGTTGTATAGGACTCTAAGCAGATCCTGAAGCGAGAAAAAAAATCAAAATGGTCAAAAAACAAAATGGCTGCCATACAAATTTACAGAAAACCCAGCATATACAGCTCGATTACTCACTTACTGACTGACTCACTGATTAAAATAATTGTTCTCCCAGAAGGAGGTGAAAAATGGTATAATGATATTTAAGGAAAATGTGCAAATCATTGAAAGATCAAGATGGCGGCTATGGCGAGTTTTGTAATTTTTTTGTTTTCAACCGAACCGATTTTGATCAAACTCTTTTTGGGAATTTCGGTTGACAATATCTGGAAACCCTGCAAACTGCTGAGGAAAAAGTAATTTTTGAGATAGCCTTTTTTAAGAATTATTGGGACGGCTGGGTGCAAGTGAAAAAGAAAATCGAAACGTGGTTGCTTGCAAGATATGCTGCAAAATATATGAAAATTACGTTAAATAGAAAAGTAAATCTGGCGGACGCGGTGTAGGCAATTTGGAAAATTTTATATATATATTTTTAGTATTTTAAGGCTATTTTGAGGCAGTTTATTGTTGAGGCTAAGTTGGCATGTATCGACGATTTATGCAACATAACAATGTGTTTTGCCTTGTAGAAAAATACCCATTTCAAGGTGCTTTTCGAGATTCCAAAAATTAGAAAAATAGAAGCGGCATTTTTAAACATGTTTTATCTAAAGCCATGCATAGCTACAAAACCCACTACACCGTTGGGATGGGGGACTTCAATGCAAAGTTGGGTAACGATGCGGTGATGAGCTGAGAGTGGGGATATTTGGAGTTGGGCAACGGAATGACAGAGGCCAGATGCTAGCCAACTTTTTTTTTTTTTACATTAATTGGGCTTACTCTTGGCCACATTCGAGAACCATAAGGCTAATGCCTCGATTACATACGCCAATTTAGCTTCCTAGCTAGGAACCAAATTCGGGTTGCCGCAATAAAATATTGTAGAATAAGTTCGATTTTAAAATCGAATCTACACTATAACGGAAAAGTAAACATTGTTTAAGATTAGAGATGAGAATTGAAAATAAAAAATCATAAAAAATGTTGACCTTTCCGTCATTTGTGCAAATTCGCTGTTAAAATTTAACTTATTTATACGAGTGGCAACTCTAAATTGGTTCCTTAAATCGGCGTATGTAATCGAGGCTTAAGAAGAGGCCGAAGATGAAGCGAGCTTGCCCAGAAGAAGCCTATTCACTCGGGCTTTAAATATCGCTGGGTTATATGCTTGCGGGAATACAGACGCAGGCAGGGGACTTTATAGAGAAGGAGAATCTCTTTATGATGAACTCCTTCTTCAGAAAGCCGGAAAGCCGGAAGTGCACCTGGGTCAGTCCGGACCATAGAAATAGAATGTCAAAGAACAACAAAGTCAATAAACAGGTGATCCGAAAACGAATACATACATTTTATATGAGATACGTAAAATATGACTTAGATTCATAAAATATGACTATACAGGGTGATCCAGATAGTGACGTCCAAGATTTTTTTTTAGATTGCTCACACCTGGGTGCATCTGAAAATACCCTATGTATGTTCCGCGATTTTTCGTAGTTTAGAAGTTATGATTTTTTAAATGTGTTTTTGCTAATTTTGTACCGGACGAACCACAAAAATTCATAACTCCTTTCATATTAAGAATTTTTTGGGTTTTCTTTTTGCAACATAATTGTCTTGAAACACCCTTCCATACATAAAATAATCAACTACACAACATCCAGATAAGTTTCTGAAAAAAGGGTCGAAAGTGAAAATTTTAGGTTTTGCTTCGACGAAGTAACATTTTAACAATTCTTTTAAAAATACAAAATGGATATTTCATCAATTCAAACTGATTTCAAAAACTTACGTGGCTTCTTAGCTTTGCAAATAAAAAAAACTCTTAATAGGGCATTTTATGCTGAAATTGGCTTTCAAAGTTTGTAGGGTGAAAAATCTCCTATTGTTTGAAAACACCCAATATTGAACATTTTTCTATTCCTAGCGTTAAAAATAGTAAAATATCGTCGAATACATTAAATAAAACTAAAATTCACACAGATAGTAAGAAAATAATGTAAGCTATTTATTAGTATACACGAGAATTTATGTACACCCATTTTTTATTTTATTTTTTATTTTATTTGGAAAACAAACAATATTTTAATACATATGGATTAAAAACACCCATGATATTTATCTACACCCATGATATGTATCCTCTAAGAGGATGTCGCACTACCCGCGCCCACGCCCGTTGAGTTACATTATGAAATTCAGTACAACATTATAACTGTTAGCGTAACCCGCTTAATTTGTATTTTATTTTCACAGATTATGTTTAAATTGGAAATTATTTACTTGAGTTATCAACCCGCGTATGGCAATACTGAGGCAGTGAACGAGAGGGTAGGACGACTAGCGGACGTGTTGCTGTCTGGCGAGTGAAAAACAAGATATGAAATTGGAAAGTGAATACTAGAACAGAAGGATCAAAACAGTATGTTATCGGATCATCTAATCAAAGTAAACAAATTGTATTTTCTTCAAAAGTGAGTATGTCAATATAACCATCACCGTTCGGATGATATAATGACGAGGAGGGCGAGGAAAGTCAATATCAAAGTTAATTTAAAGTCACATTCAAGATTAAAGTCAAAACCGTTATAAAGGGTTTTGAATATGTAGAATAGAATAAGTAACGATATTTACAATTTCAACCTAATCTTACCTACCTTTTTGTGATATTTTATAGTTTTATCATTGACCATTTGAGTTTAATTTAATGCTTTCAATGATATCTTACTAATTTTAGCGATAAGAATGAATAAAATTGTTAAAATAAATTTTCAAACAATTTCATTATGTTAACGGATTTTTCACCTTACAAACTTTGAAAGCTGATTTCAGCATAAAATGCCCTATCAAGGGTAATTTTTTTTTTGTTTTATTTACTAAGCTAAGAAGCCACGTAAGTTTTTAAAATTAGTTTAAATTGATGAAATATCCATTTTGTATTTTTAAAAGAATTGTTAAAATGTTACTTCGTCGAAGCAAAACCTAAAATTTTCACTTTCGACCCTTTTTTCAGGAACTTATCTGGATTTTGTGTAGTTGGTTATTTTATGTATGGAAGGGTGTTTCAAGACAATTATGTTGCAAAAAGAAAACCCAAAAAATTCTTAATATGAAAGGAGTTATGAATTTTTTTGGTCCGTCCGGTACAAAATTCGCAAAAACACATTTAAAAAATCATAACTTCTAAACTACGAAAAATCGCGGAACATACATAGGGTATTTTCAGATGCACCCAGGTGTGAGCAATCTAAAAAAAAATCTTGGACGTCACTATCTGGACCACCCTGTATATGGCAAAGGAAATTAATAAACTATGTTCCATACTGTTTTCTTCGTCGATAAACGAATAAATGTAGCGAAATTTTGTTTCAGAGAAATGTGTGGCAATATCTTATTTAGGTACCTGTGAAAAGTGTGATTACTTGATTATTTCTTTTTGTCACATCACAATTACTCAGAGCACAAGACACCATGGCTCCACGATACCTTTATTTTAAATTCTAATTAAGATTAACAAATATTTTAAACAAACTGTGATTGCTCATTTGCTAGGCGGGACGCTAGGGGCTCTTACTGTAAAAAATGTTGGCACATGTCACTTGATTCTTTGTCTCTTTTTTACATAGACATTGTCCGTATGATGTTAACTTCTCTTTTCCACGCTTTGTTGGTCTTCTTGAGCGCAGCGAAAATTTTTCTATGTCTATGGTCCGGACGGTTAGAAACGAGATAGATTTTATCATGTCGACGAAAAAGCAAATATTCAATGATGTCACTGTGATCAACGCCGTTAAGACGGGGAGCGATCACCGATTGGTACGTGGCACATTGAATATCAACATAAAGCTGGAAAGATCATTAACACTCCGACCATTGCCGGCCCATATTCAAAACTCCGAGAGCTTTCAACTCTAACTCCAAAACCGCTTTGAAACACTGGAGAACAGCATAGATGTGGACGATCTAAACAATATGGTGGTGGATACTGTCCGTACGGTAGGGTCCAAGCTCTTTAAGACCCGTCAAACTCTCCGACTCCTACTCATGGATCAGAGACGTGAAATTAGGTTTCAGAGTTCAGTAGATGCTAATCGTTATCGGCAGCTTAATAGACAGATATCTAAGTCTTTGACGAGCGATCTTCGCCAATTTAATACGAATCGTATTAAAGAGGCCATCGAGCGGAATAAAGGCTCCAAAGTGTTCGCGAGAGATCTGTCTATTGGGCAAAGCCAAATGACGAAGCTGAAAACTGACGAGGGACGCATCATCTCAGCCCCAACGGATTTTTCTTGCGTTTGTAATTTATGAATAGGTAGATAAAGTATGTATAGTACCTACATCACTTTTTTAAAGAACGAAAGCAGCTCACTTATGTTCCATGCCTTCGGCGTTCTGCCCTCGACGATGACGTTATTGAAAAGCTTCTTGAGGACTTTAAATATCGGCTTACCGCCCGCTCTCAGAAGTTCTGTATTAATTTCGTCGTCACCCGCCGCCTTCTTGTTTTTCAGCTGATGAGAGCCATACTTATCTCGTACAGGCTGACGTCCGGGATATCTTCGGTGTAGTGTCGGGTAAGCAGGCTCTATGGTCTTTAGCCTTGCTTTCAACAGGTGTCTGCGTCATCTGCGTGGTATATAACACCACATAGAAACTCTCGATTTCCCTCAGAATTTCAGGCTACGATGAAATGATGCGTCCGTTGTCAGTTTTCAGCTTTATCATCTGGCTTTGCACAATAAACTGATCTCTTGCGAACCTTTTGGAGCCTTTATTCCGCTCAACAGTCTATTGTATACTATGATTTTAATATCAGCCAGCAAAGCTTAAAAAATAAATAATAGAGCGATTAGTTTTCACCGTGCATCACCACACCGCACTGCAAATTGCAGAAAAATTGCAATGTTATTTGATAGGACGGCAATATGCCGATTCCACAATTCGTAGTCCGACTCTCCAAAGACGGCCACTTACAGCCCAACAGGGCGATGCCCGCGGGCTGCTTCAGCAGCCCGCGCACCAGGGCGAAACACTAGTTATATTATATATAGCTCGATTACCACTGACTCACTGATTGACACAATTGTTCTCCCAGAAGGAGGTGGAAAAGGGTATAATGATGTTTGGGGAAAATGTGCAATACCCCAATCGAACTGGGGAAAAATTATGACATTTGGGAAAAACAAGATGGCGGCTGTGGCGAAGTTTGTAACTTTTTTGTTTTCCAACCGATTTTGTTCAAACTTGCAAGAGTGGTAGATTTTGACATTTAAGATAAGGAAAAATATTTAAAAAATAAAAAAACAAAATGGCGGCCGCTTTGGAGAGTTTTGAAAATTTTGATTTTTGGACCCCAAACCGCGGAGCCACAACTCTAAAGTGTTATTTGATTTAAGAAAAAAAACTTTATTGTTTCACCACAATTACCCTCAAATTTTACCAATCGGGGAAACTTTTTAAAAATTCAAGATGGCGCCTGTCGTAGAGGCCATTTTGTTTGGGATACGAAAACACGCCACTTTTAAAGTCGATTTTCTTCCAGATGGCAACACTAGAGCGCTTTGAGGTTCATAAAACGGCTATAGCTATAGGTACAAGGTATTCATTAGTAAAATATTTTTACCCCATTTCGGGGTAACTTTTGAGATTTACCCCAAAATGCAAAAAAGTGAAATAACCACTTTTTGACAATTTCGAGTATGAGGACTTGTGTATAGTCTGTATACAAATGACTTTATGGTATTTTGGTTGGCAACGTCTGGCAACCCTAGAAACTGCTAAGGAAAAAGACATTTTCGAGATACCCTTTTTTCAAGTCCTATTGCGGTGATTGGGTGCAAGTGACAAAAAAAAACAAAACGTCATTGCACGCAGTTTATGTTGCTTAGTATAGGAAAAATATGAAATATAAAAAAAACAACATGGCGGACGCGGTGGCGGCCATTTTGTAAATTTTATACATTTTTTAAATATGTCAAAGCTATTTTGAGGCAGTTTGCGACAATTGAGAAAGTCGGCATGTACTGACAAATTACGCATATTATAGAGAAGTATTGCCTTGTGAAAAAAAAATACCCATTTTTAGGGTACTTTTTGAGATTTACCCCAAAAAAGTGAAAAATAGAAAAAGCGGCATTTTTTAATATTTTTTATCAAAAACCATTAAATTTTGCGAATACTAATGACATTTGACTATTTACATATCGAAAAGATGGCAACACTTGAATTTAAAGTAAGGGTAATTTCCAAGTACCTTACATTTTTATTACCAAAAAGAAGCATTTGTAGATAGGTACAATGTAAGGAAAAAGTATTAAGAATTTAGAAAACTGTTGGAAAAAAAAAAAAGTGGAAGTCCAGGTGAAGATCCTCATGACGGAGAACTGCCCGCCAAAATGGTACTACATAGGTAGATGGTGCTCGAACTAAAGTTGTAAAGGACTCTAAGCAGATCCTGAAGCGAGAAAAAAAATTCAAAATGGTCGAAAACAAAATGGCCGCCATACAAATTTACAGTAAACCCAGAATATACAGCTCGATTACTCACTTACTGACTGACTCACTCACTGAATAAAATAATTGTTCTCCCAGAAGGAGGTGAAAAATGGTATAATGATTTTTAAGGAAAATGTGCAAAAAAAAAACAATATGGCGGACGCGGTGGCGGCCATTTTGTAAATTTTATACATTTTTTAAAATATTTTAAGGCTATTTTGAGGCAGTTTACGACAATTGAGAAAGTTGGCATGTACTGAGAAATTATGCATATTATGAAGAAGTATTGAAAAAAAACCCATTTTTAGGGTGCTATTTGAGATTTACCCCAAAAAAGTGAAAAATAGAAAAAGCAGCATTTTTTAATATTTTTTATCAAAAACCGTTAGATTTTACCAATACTAATGACATTTGACTATTTTCGTAACGAAAAGATGGCAACACTGAAATTGAAAAAGGTTTATTTTCCAAGAACCTTACATTTTTATTACCAAAAAGGAGCATTTGTAGATGTTTACAATGTATGGAAAAAGTATTTAAAATTTATAAAACTATCAGAAAAAAATATTAAAAGTGGAAGCCCAAGTCAAGATCCTCATGACGAGGTACTGCCTGCCGAAATGGTACTACATAGGTAGATGGTGCTCAAGCTAAAGTTGTAGAAGACTCTAAGAAAATCCTGAAGCGAGAAAAAAAAATCAAAATGGTGGAAAAACAAAATGGACACCATACAAAATTACAGAAAACCAAATTAAACACCACTTACTCACATAATTGTTCTCCCAGAAGGAGGTGGAAAAAGGTATGTGCAAAACCCAGTCGAACTGGGGAAAAATTAAAAGTTGAAGTCCAGGTCAAGATCCTCATGACGGGGTACTGCCTGCGAAAATGGCACTACATAGGTAGATGGTGCTCAAACTAAAGTTGTAGAAGACTCTAAGCAGATCCTGAAGCGAGAAAAAAAAATCGAAATGGTGAAAAACAAAATGACCGCCACACAAAATTACAGAAAACCTATTTGGTCGCAGCTGGCTGATTACTTATATACCTGGATAATAACTACTCTATTAAGTATTGTTTAATAACTACTCACTCACTGACTGATGGAAAAGAGTATAATGATGTTTGGGGGAAATGTGCAAAATCTTAATCGAACTAGGTAGAAATTATTACTTTTGGGAAAAACAAGATGGCGGCTGTGACGAGGTTTGTAACTTTTTGTTTTCCAACCGATTTTGTTCAAACTTACAACAGTGGTAGATTTTGACATTTCAAATTTAGAAAAATAAGAAAAAAACTCAAAACAAAATGGCGGCCACGCTGGAGAGTTTTGAAAATTCGATTTTTGGACCACAACTCTGAAGTGCTGTAGAGTTTAAGACAAAAACCTTTTTGTTTCACCACAATTACTCTCAAATTTTTTCTTCAAAGACTATTATTTTCAATTAAACAATCATTATCTTAAAAACCATTAGATATTGCCAATACTAATGACATTTGACTATTTTTATATCGAAAAGATGGCACTGGAATTTGAAAGTAAAGTTATTTTCCAAGTACCGCCACATTGTTATTACCAAAACCCCTCTTGCTTGCTAAAAATAAAACGGATCGTTTCATCCCGCCTGCAATAATGAATCAATGAGCACCGCTTGCGGACTCGGAAGGGCGGCATAGAACCACCACCACCAAAGTCTTCTAAATCAGTTACATACAAACGACCGATCTCGCCCAATAAGGTAGATTTGACGAACAACACGAAGAAAAAACCCGAGCTACAAGCTAAATGCATTTTTGTGATGACACGGGCCATCAGATTACCTACTGCCTGTGACAAGTTCAAAAGTGAAGACGTTATCCAACGCTGGAAGTGGATCTGCAAGCGCAAAATAAGCTTATTAAAAGTCTGGTGCTCAACTTGCAAAGGCAGTCACCATAAGTTACTTCACCCTGATGTGATGTGAAGTGACGTGATATAAAGCTGAAAAATCAACATAATACTCTACTATCCTTCTGTTTTTCACTTTGGACAGCGCACATCTGAAGACGGGGAAGTTATCTGTGAAATGTTTAGCGATTAATTTCACTCCACTTTTTCACACAATACTCAGTCCGTTAATATTTTGGATGACGTAGTGGACATGGACTCTTCCTGTGAAGATTGAAGTTGACACATTAGAAGTTTCCAAACTATTAGCATCACTCGACTTAAATAAGTCTGCCGGCCCCGACAATATCCCAGCAATTATAATTATTGCGAGTTGTTCCGAGTTCCTCTTAGTATCCTGTTTAGGCGTTCACTGGGTGAAGGCATTATGCCTAATATCTGGAAATCTGCCTTTATTACGCCAATTCACAAAAAAGGGCTTAAAAATGTAGTCGACAATTATAGACCGATTTCCAACTTTAATTTGTTTGGAAAAAATTGTCTACAAACAAGTCTACGCATCCGTTACGCAATCTTTATGTCCAGAGCAGCACGGCTTCGTTAAGGGCAGATCGAAGACGTCTAACCTTATCTTATGTAGCGACTTCCTGACAAAACATTTGACTGTACCGTCTCAGGTTGATGTAGTTTACACGGACTATAATAAATGTTTTGATCGTATTGATCACACAACACTTTTACGTAAACTGCAAGCTATAGGTATTAAGGGTAATTTATTTAAATGGTTCTCCTCTTACGTTAAAGAAAAAATCCAGACTGTTGTTCTTAATGGCCACACTTCTTCTCCCATGTTAATACCATCGGGCGTTCCTCAAGGCTCTTTACTAGGACCATTGCTCTTCAACATCTTCATAAACGATATCTCGTCATGTTTTACTCATGCCAAAATCATTATGTACGCTGATGACATGAAGGTATTGATGCCGATCAACTCAACTCAAGACGCTCAGCATCTGAAGGAGGGTCTCAATAGATTTGAGCATTACTGCCATGTAAACAAACTTGACATTAATGTCTCCAAATGCTATGTCTGTATTTATACCCGAACATCTAAACCCATGTTATCATCTTACAAACTATTAGGCACTGATGTTACCAGAGTTACTACCATACGTGACCTAGGAGTAACCTTTGATAGCTAATTTGCTTTTTGATGAACACATAGACAACATTGTGGCTAAGGCATCTAAAGCTCTCGGCTTCGTTATGATATCATTTTTTTGGCTAACTCCATAAAAATCGCGCCTAAAATCATGGTTGGTGAAGTCACAAAACATGACCATTTTGTACAGAGTGTTTTCGGCGGGTGCTGATGCGTGCTAACTTCAAAAACCTAACTATATCACGAAAAAAAGGAAGGGAAAGGTTTTAATATTACAGTTGATTTTCTCACGCATTATACTTTTGATTTGATACAAAAAAAATGCTGCATATTCCCTATTGATGGCAATATGATTTCTTAATACGACCATCTCGATCGACAGACAATCCTCAATTCCTCATAGGCCAAGGTTATAGTCATTTGAATATAAGCCGAGAAATAAAATAAGGCAGGGAGGATGAGCCTGTTGCCTCTCTCACTGAACTTAGTTGGATTTTGCATGAAGTTTCGTCGTCAATTTCGAGGAAGATTATGCCCGAGTTTGCTTGTCACCACAGTCCGAAAAAGAGGATGAACTTCACTTCTTAATAGAGAATTTCTTTAGACTTGATAGCATAGGCATCAGGAATTCTAAGCTACCTAGATATTCTCGAGAAGAATGACGAGCACTTCACATTATCGATACTAAGTCGAAGAAAATCGACGGCTCTGGGAGTCTGCTTTGCTGTGAAGAAACGATGACATCAAGCTTCCCAACCCAACAACAAGAGAAACGCCGAAAGTAGATTACGTTTGATTGAGAAGATAATGGATTTTGATCCGAGCTTCGCAGTAGACTTCACGAAGCAGACGCATAACATGTCGGAAAAAGATTATGCCAAGAAAACTGCTCAGGCACCAGTTGCTCGAGTTTGGCATCTCCTACATTTTGGCGTTAGAAATATCAAAAAACTTGGAAAACTTAGACTTGTTTTTGATGCGAAAGCCGAAACTCAAGAAGTGTCTCTGAATAGCGAATTACTGACTGGCCCAGATATTTAGAATTCATTAGATGATGTCCTGGTTAGGTTCCGAAAAAGAAAAGTAGCCGTTACTACAGATATCAGGGAATTGTTCCTGCAGTTTAAGTAAATGATCAGGATCAAAATGCCCAGTGCTTCCTTTGGAGGGTTATGGAAAGAAAGAAGCTCTCAGAAACTTATAAGTTCACCTCGATGACCTTTGGTGCCACATCATCTCCATGCACAGCTACTTGTATTATTCGTCGTAATACTGATGATTTTGTTTCATGTCATCATCCACAAGCAGTGGAAATCATTAAGGAAAGGCACTACGTTGATGACTATCTCGACTCCACGGATAATTAACGAAAAGGGGATGAAGCGACTGATTGTGATTCATAAGGCAGGAGGTTTTGACTTAAAGTTGGGCCTCTAATAGACCCAGCAATTGGAAACCAGCCACAGATACTTTAGGGTTTGATCTCAGCTTTAAGTAGGTGGACAAAGAGATCAACGAAGGTTTGCGACCGCCAACAAATCGCGAGTTGCTAAAAATTTTAATGTCACTGGGTATGTTTATGTCCCTTCCTGATTTATTGAAAGATATTGCTGCAGGAAATTTGGCGGTCTACGATCAAATGGGATGATCAAATCGTCGAGAAGATGAACAAAGATTGGTATTGGTTCAGAAGCTTGAGACTTGCAAATTATTTTCAGTACCCAGATGTTATGGTTTCTCACAGATGACTAAGTTAAGATTACACATTTCTATTGACGCCTCTGAGCAAGCATTATGCCACTTTCGCTTACTGAGTAGAGATGACGATGTGGCCTTTGTAGCTGGGAAATATAAAGTTGCACCTGAAAACTGCAACGATCCCTAAGCTAGAGCTGCAGGTTGCTTTAATGGGATCCCGTTTAGGTCACACCATGAATGGTAAAAGCAAGAACAGAAACTCGAAATAGCAAAACGATTATTCTGGACAAATTCACAAATAGTTTGGAAATGGATTAATAGAAAGCCACGAAAACAGAATTTCTTATTAGTTTCTCTATGGTTTTAATGCTTAAACTGCAAAACCGCTTTGAAGCCCTTGAAAACAGCATATGCAATGAAGTTTCAGAGCTCAGCGGATGCTCATGCTATATAAGCAGCGCAAGACCGATCGTCGTGGAGATCTTTGGGGGAGGCCTATACCCAGCAGTGGATGTCGGGGGGCCGATATGATGATGATTTAATATAAGCCAGCAAAGTTTTAGAAAGAAAAACAGTATTAATTTTCACCATGCATCACCGTCACCACACCGCACTGCAACTTGCAGACAAATTCCAATGTGATTTTATCGGATGGCATGGCAATAAATACCGCATTCCACAATTCGCAGTCAGACTGTCCAAAGGCCGCTGTTTACAGTCCAACAGGGCAATGCCCGCGGGCTGCTTCAGCAGCCCGCGCACCAGGGCGAAACACTAGTAGGTGTTATATACGTCGATATTTCTGTCGTATGTGTTATGAATTTTCGGTATTTAAATACATACCCCAATTGCAAGAAAATAAATAAGTACGTAAAAATATTTATTCTGATTGTTTTTGCTTTTTATGTCTAAATAATATTAGGCGAATAGACAATATGCCTAATAACATTATGCGAAAACAAATTAGTCTAAATGATTATTATGCTTACATAAATAGTATGCCAAAAAACAATTATGCCAAAGTATTATTATGACAAAAAAAAGTATGCCAAATCTGTTATGCCAAATCAAATTAGGTATAAAAGCATTATGCGAAAACAAGGGATCCCATATCAGGCACGCAGCGCTGTGAAATTTGAAATTGTACTTTATTGCCATGCAACGAGAGTAGCTTATTGTTTGTGGCCCCGCGCCCGCCCGCGCGCCGCGTGGCAGTCAGCGGCCCCTGCATGCACCCGCTCGCGCGTCCCGTATAATTCGTATTTTAGCGCAATAATTTATCCGTAATTTAAACAAAACCCACATTATGTATGTTTCTATTTTTTTGTGTAGTATATTTAAAGTGCATTGAAAAGGTATTGTAAGAGCAATCTTATCAATTTTTAATTAATTATTCCGTATGTTATAAAGGAAAAATGAAAATATCAAAGAAGCACACCACTTAACTTTCTAAACTTTGTTGAACTGGTATATCTAACCACTGAAAGTCTTAAAATAAGATTTCAGAAATTTTAAAATTTTATTCGAACACAAAAGAGTGATTTTGTGATTTACGCACTTCCACACATAATAACTTTCTAAATATTTTACAACATGAAGATAACATAGTTCTTATTATGAAACAATCAACATTTCAAACTTTAATTCTATATATATTACGTTAAACGAAATATTACGAAATACCTAAACTATACCTAAAGCACCGGCACAAAACTTCTAACTTTTCAACAATAGCTCACAATGCACATAATCTATACACTCAGCAAAAACGAAAACTTTTAGTATTATCGAAGGTAATTTTTCTCTGGCTACGCGACTAGTCGGCCGTCGTCGATAGGTAGAAGATTAACGGCACACGCGATTTTGTAGAAGCATTTCGCTTGTAATCGGCGATCAAACTCATACTATTATTTTATTCATTGACCTCACTATAATATGCATTTCCAAATATTTTTTTTAACCCTTCCAACCACCTATTCAAGACGTCTTTTAGCTAACAAGAAGAATCTTTAGTAGTTCGATTTGCCGATTATAGACGACCTTCTGCATACCCTATAAGTACGGTTAACCAGATAGTGTATCTAAAAATCCTGACAAAAAGCCTGTTTTCTACTAAAAATCTTGACATTTTGCTAGGTTGATAATATGTATTGCAAAGTTAGTCGATTATTTTACTGAAATGTACTACCTAGTTGATTGTTACCAAAAAAGAAAGATAATCGCCAAAAATAAAACGCCATCGGCGATTGTGTGGATGCGTCCATGATAGAGGATTCAATCCCGAAATTTGGGATCCCAGGATCCCGACCGTTTTCAATCCCAAAGTTTTCTTAATCCCGAGTTCCCGACTTCGAATTAAAGTCGGAGAATTCTGTCATATCCGGGTTTTAGGTCAGAACTTAGTAATTCATCTTTTCCGGGTCTAACTAAAAACTTAATCATGATTAAAGAAATAACTTTGGGTTTAAAATGTGGATTTTAATGATAATTTTAAGGCGGTGGTGGTGATGACAGGTGTAGAGGTGAACTTAAGTTGTCCGAAAAAACATGCTCCGCCGACTAAACTAGGTACCTAAGTATCTAAAACTGTGATAAGGACATAATTATGAGCAGGAGGACGATGAGCTACTTACAAATCGGTTATTTTATTAGTTTTTAATGTCAGTGGAAATGGATATTTGTATGCCGACTTATTGAGTTTCTTTTCAGTTCCATGATCGATTAGTTATGTTATCGTAATTATGGTAATCACCGTTTCCTTTAAGGAAGTAGGTCATGAATAACGTATCGGATTTTACATTAAGTTGATTTTAATACAAATCATTCAATAGTATCTACCTACTATGTCGTCTTGTTATTTTTGTTAACGAGATAGTGAGTGTACCTACATTATATGCGTGCCCGCAGACTATAGACTTTCTATCGGCCGATAGTTGGTTTTTATATTAGGAATCGGCCGATACCAAATCATTGTAGTGTGCGCACTTGAATTCTTCTTCATACTGATTAAAGGGCCGATCCAACTACCTATCGGCCGACAGTTTGGTCTGTAGTTTGCGGGGACTCTAAATACACACTTACTCTATGTAACTGTGATCATTAACAGTACCTCTTGAAAAATATACATCTGGGTTCATTTTGTTGTTTTATATTGTCCTCATGGTCCATGAAAACAAGGTCTGGCATTCCGGGTGTATCACTTGCTTACGTCACTATCCAGTTGCGCGACTTATAGTAACAAGCAAAGAATGAAGGATTTTTTTCTGTGACACTCATTACAAAATTATTATTGTGCATTTTAATTGTGATTTGTTTCTCTTTAGCAAACGAAATAAACGTTATTTTCCATACCGATAGCGGAGATGACGTAAGCCTGTGTAGTTCCACGTCACTTCCTCTGTCTCTCGAGTACTATACCTGGCGCAGTCAGTACAGTATTTATTGTACCATCATTGTCCTCCTTTTGACAAAACCACAGTGAGACAGCTAATAGCCCCATAGTTACATATAGTCCGTGAGCGACACTATTGCCTACGTCATATGACATCACGATGAAATGCATGGCACACGGTCGGACAAGTTGTGCTGAGCGAGGATCAGAAGATTATCGCAAATAAAATTGGCCGGAAGTTTAAGAAAATCCTTCACTTCCGGTCATAATTTTAAGGTTATATTTACGCCATGTGACATCAGTACGAGACCCGTGGCATCATTTAGTTTTCAATCGTAGAGAGAGTAAACATAAGTCTGTAAGTTCTAGGGATTACACTTAGGCAATCCCGGGATCCCGGGATTATTTCGGGATTGAAGATTAAAAATTTTAATTTTCGATTTTTCAAAAGTGAATAAGATCTTCATTTAAACTTCAATAAATTTTAAAAAAATACTAACAAATATGCAAATAAAGATGATTGACAAAACTTCTCTTAACGTCGACCGAATAGACGGATTTCATGTAAAAACCTAGTTAGTATTTAGGTAGTAAAGTAGTTTCTTAGCAAAAACTGATTTAAAATAATATTCATGAGTCCCAAAATGTCTCATAACTAATCTTGAAGAATGTTCATACATTTTTGTTCAGTAGCAGTAACACTGAAGTGTATCACCACATAACCCAGTGAGAGTTGCTTGTCTATCATTTTAGTTCAAAATAAAAAAAGTTTTATTCCAAGAAACCATCGCAAGCCCGCTGGGTTAATTTGTGTTGCTTGCTTGGAATGCTGCTTGAATGAAATTATAGGTTTTCTTGTATTTTATATAATAAATGATAGGCGTGCATTTATATTAAGAGCACTGGCACTGAGCGTTTAGCATCACGCACTATATTTTGCAACTTTTTTTTAAATAATTAACCAATCCCGAAAATCCCGGGATTATGAAAACTCAATCCCGAAAATTTCGGGATTGAAAAACGGTCGGGATCCCGGGATCGAATCCTCTAGTCAGTTCTGAAATGGCCGGAATACCTTAAACTTAATTTTTTTGTTTTTTAGTCATTCCGATCGTTCCGATCCTCGCTCAGCACAACTTTTCTGACCGTGTGCCATGCATTTCATCGTGATGTCATATGGCGTAGGCAATAGTGTCGCGGGCTCACGGACTTATACGTTAAATGAAACTATAAAACTTTTCAATACAATTAGGAAGTTTTTACAAATACACGGAAATAATATAGAAAAGAGGAAACGAATTGTACAATAATTTATACTTCAATCATTCATTGTATAACGGAAATGTAAATTTTCAATAGTTACGCCATTACAATTCAAAACTAGTTTTATAAGTAGGGATGAAAACTGCCTTGATAAGGCGTTAGTTGAATTACACAGTATTTTTTATTATTTGAAGTTCTTATTCAAATCGGATCAATATCACTAAATAATTATGTGGGTGATATACTTATTTTCTTTTAGTTTAGCTGTCTTATTCAGCGATGTTTCACAAAACTGGGGTGCAAGACTGTTCTAACAAAACCTGGTTTAATGCTTGTAAACCAATCACAATGCACCTTTTAATCCTTAAACGGTGGGACTAAACGTTAAACTGTCACTCTGAATACGATTTGCGCTAAAATGGCGTTAGTCCGCAGTCTAACGCCATGTTAACTTTGGCCCTAGTTTAACGAACGCACTCTGAATAAGACAGCTAGTTAGGGTTCCGTACCCAAAGGGTAAAAACGGGACCCTATTACTAAGACTCCGCTGTCCGTCCGTCTGTCTGTCTGTCTGTCACCAGGCTGTATCTCATGAGCCGTGATAGCTAGACAGGTGAAAATTTCACAGATGATGTATTTTTGTTGCCGCTATTACAACAAATACTAAAAATATAATAAAGTAAATGTTTAAGGGGGGCTTCCATACAACCAACGAGATTTTTTTGCCGTTTTTTGCTTTATATTAATAACGACAACAAGTGGACAGTTGAAATTTTCACAGATGACGTATTTCTGTTGCCGCTTTAACAACAATTACTAAAAACCGAATAAAATAAATAATTAAAGGGGGCTCCCATACAACAAACGTGATTTTTTGCTGTTTTTTGGTAAAGCACCCTTCGTGCGCGAGTCCGACTCGCACTTGGCCGGTTTTTTTTAATACCACTTCGTTCTTAGATCGATCACGCACGTCACGACAATACCTGTGTCAAGTAATAAGTTTTTGCTATCTTCTTTTCCAGTTCCGTCCGCACCACAAAATCTCACAGCCAACTTCGTGGCAGCTAACGAGATCCATTTATCATGGGCCCCGCCTCTAACCTTCACCCTCCACATCAGCCGAGCTCCAGAGAAGAAAGCCCTGGAATACCCAGTCCTGCCCATAAAAAAAATCGAACACCAATCAGATGAGCCCGTCAATGACGTCATCGCTACCCCAGACTTAAACGCTGAGAAGCTAAAAGACTTGGAGTTCGCTACCTACAACTGGTATAAAAATGACAAGAAGTACAATGACGAATATTCGACATCAGATATGATGATGGACTCCTATAGAAATAAGAGAGAATCACGATCCCACCGGCACAGGAAAAGAAGGCAAGATAACAGTACAGAAAAGAGTATACATATGGATAATGGTGATGCCGAAACTCATCAGGCATACGAAATGGGTAACACGATAGAGGTCGTTAAAAAGTCTTTTAATTCTGCCCGACCACATAAAGATACCACGCAGGTTGCGTATGTGCTGTATTATGAGCAAGGAGTTCCAAGGTTTGATATGACGACGGTGTTCGGAGCACAGAACTCCTCAGAGGTTAAAAATAAGAATGTCTTTTCGAGCGATCTTGGCATGGAAGAGTACTCGAGGTCGACTAAGAATCTGACTTTGTTGAATACTTCTGGAAAGGTCACTAAGGTGGTTGGATTCCGTTTGAAAAACTTGAGTGAGTATCCTTTGCGCATTATACATAGATAATTTTTAGACAATACTGTATCTAAACAACTTAAAGTTTTGCTGATGATCTTTACTTACAGTTCCAACTCTCATTCGTTTCAAGACTTATCACAACTGTTCATTTAAATGAAAATCACATGAGCTTATTTGAATTTCTTGTTTTCAGTAATGAACTTATGAAAATTGCACATAGTAGCAAGCAGTTTATTAGGCATAATCTCTTTTATGGCTCGTTTCTGCCTTTGAGTAGTGCTTACAGGGATTGAAATACCGTTAAAAAAAATAACGTTAAAAATACCGTAAAAACATTTTATCGGTAAATTTACCGGTAAAAATAACGTTAAAAATATTTTACCGGTAAAATTAGCGTTAAATATAGCGTTAAACTTTACCGGTACAATATACCGGTAAAATTATCGCAAAAAAATAACGTTATTAATTGAAATAACGTTAATTTTAAAGTTTATCGGTAAAAACTATTTACTGAAATAACGTTAATTTCAGTGTACCGTTATCTAAATTACCGTTATTTATTGACATAACGTTATTTTAAAATTAACGGTAAAAAAGTAAGAAATAACGTTACATTTAAAAATAACGTTATCATGGTGCTCACTCAACTTCAATTTCCAATTCAGAAACTGTTAGTTTCCTACCTTTTTATTTATTTATAAATCTTTATTGTACAAATACATAGAGTAAGGTACAAATGGCGGACTTAATGCTAATAGCATTCTCTACCTACTGGATTATCTAGCCATAATCTAAACATTCCTGCTATAACCACAGAATAAATAATAGTACTAGAGTACAGAAGTTGCACTCCGCAAAAATGTTTAAACAAACTGCGACTCTTGCTCCGATACAATAAAGTGCAATTTAAGTCGCACAGTGATCCCTTCGCTTCAAAACATTCAATTAGTTGCTGCCTCTCTTTCTATCACGTAGGTCTTATCTTTTCTAACATATGAAATTTGTCTTCTCAGAGGACGCCGAGCGCTTCATATTCACGCGCGGAGTGACAGAGCCCCGGTATAACACATATTTTTCTTCCAGAACCCTTCACGCCGTATAAGATCTGGGTGCGCGCCTTCTACAACTTCTCGCTAGAGGGCGTCTCCTCCTCCGACCTCCTGGAGAGGCTCAGCAACAAGTCGGAGCCGGTGTACGTGCTCACCGACGTCATGCCGCCTTCTCCGCCCAAGATCCTCAACCTCACCTGCGACATGCCTAAACGTGAGTAACGGTATCATTTTATTTTGCGTATTAATTTTATGAGCTCTCAAAATTCATATACAAAAGCAAACAGGGTGGAAATAGGGCGGGGATTGCGCATTACGCGTATTTTGGGTATGCGTAGCGGTGAGGTACGCGGGCGGTGGGAGAGGGGCGCGCGCTATTGGTCGCTCGCAAGTGCACATGCGCGAACTTATCCCCACTCCGTCGAAAAAGTATCAAGTTGTTTGCCTCGTACTGTACACAAACTTGATTTCCTCAGAGTTGTTTCCTCAGCGATAAATGGCAAACCTAATTAGGCTAATTTTCAAATTGTGCGAAATTATTCTGCTATTATCAGTATGACACTAAGTCGTAAATTGAATTATTAATCACATAATTTAACAAACAGGAAAACGATTATTTTATATTATTGAAATGCGAAAAGTTACGGTCTATTGTCTGTCTACGGTCACCATTCAAAAACCTTTCCCCCAACGGCATTGGATTTCCTCCCCATAACTGTGACCTGGCTTCAGCTAAGCAATTCTTCGAGCGACATCGGTCTTTAAGCACAGAATAGATAATAAGTACTACGTACAGAAAGGACACTACCCGCCCCGCCCTAGAATCAATTGTACCTCACCCCACCCCGCGAGTTCATGTGCCGAATCGTGTGTCAAAGTATCAACTTTCGTGCACGGGTGGCGTGAATTAAGTTGCAAAAAGCAAAGTAATAGTACATTACTGACGCGGTCAATAATGACTGCATTGCTGGCAACGCGATCATGATGGCCGATAGCGTAGCTTAGCGCAGGTCCAGGCCGTCACAGCGCGGTCAGCATTGCAGCCCTTGATGGCCAAGCTGGAATAAAGGCCGAGACCGGAGGTCGAGGCCTTTATAGCGCGGACAGCAAGGGCTGCAATGATGACCAAGCTTGAAGGCCGAGAGCGTAGTTAAGCTCAGCTTGAGGCCATCATAGCGTGGCCAGCAGTGCAGTCATTGTGGACCAAGTCTTGTATAGTGCTTTACTCAAAAATGTCAAAAAAGTAAAAATGTCAAAAATGACAAAAATGACAAAAATTTCAAAAATGTCCAAAATTACCAAAATGATCATTTTTGATTTTTTTTATATTTTTGTCATTTTTGATATTTTTGCTATTTTTGATATTTTTGTCATTTTTGAAGTTTTTGACATTTTACACATTTTTGACATTTATGACATTTTTTACTTTTTTGTCATTTTTGAGTAAAGCACTATACAAGACTTGGTCCAAAATGACAAAAAAATAAAAAAGGCAAGAAAGTCAAAAATATCAAAAAGGAAAAATAGTAAAAAAGTAAAAAAAAATTACAAAAACATCATCTACAACAAGACAACACCCGAGCAAATAAAGAATGGGATTGAAAATGGCGGCTCACGGCGCTTACCACAACGAGTGTAATCCCATTCATTGACTGCACGGGTTGTACAATGTACTTTTTTCACGAACTATGTTTGAAACAAAACACGACAATAATGGATTCTCAAAGGAAATTGCTGGTGGCTAAAACTCGACAATAATGAAATCCCATACAACTTTGTTTCGTCACCGTCGGAGGAGCACGGCAACCTCAACTTTGTTCAAAGAAGGTTGTCAAAATAATAGCCATATTACAAGCATTTTTGAGTAAAATATTTAATATCACCCATGGAAACATTACATATCATATTTATTGTCAAAATGTTGAAAAACCAATGTTTATTTGTGTGTGAGAGGCAATATGATTTCCGTAGTAGGCCTAGCTTTACACACAGTTGCGCGTATACAAAACGTCAGCTGTGTAGTGTCTGTGTAATTTTATAATGGAGCGGTTGTGTGGAGTGTCCGGGTGGGCTTTAAGTTCTATGGATCTCATCTTTCCGATTCGATCAGGAAAATGATAATAGAACCCCCCTCCCAAAGGCTGCAAAAGACTTTCTAATATTCCTTTTTATTCAATCAGGTACATTATACCTCCAATGGCGGCAACCAGTTGAGTATAACAACTCGCTAGATCAATACGTTGTGACTTTGAGGAAAATACCGGAACAGCAGCCGCGTACTCGCCTCACGTTGCCGACCAACAAGAACGATATAGAAACCACTATCAGCGTGGTAAGTTATTACTTATTTAAGCAAATTATAAGGTTGCTTTTGGCATGCACTTGGGAAAAAATTGAATTATAATTAGTTAAATTAATCAGCAATAGCGTTGATTCAGTGTTCAATTAAACCTCCTTAATGCCAATGCTAAACTAAATCACTTCCACCGAAGTTTGTTAGTTTTAAAATTTTTCGTTTCGTAATAACATATTTATTGCCATTCGGAAAGTAAGCAATTTTTCTAATTTAAAATTGTCAACAAATAACTAACTAACTGGCAAGATTTGAATTTTGCGCCCCAAGACTTATTTTTAGGGTCATGAGCGCCCCTGGAAGAACTTGAAGTTTGCGCCCCATGACTTATCTTATTTTCTAGTTGTGGTTCAGCAAAGTGCGCCCCCCTAATGGTTGAGACCTAGCATCCGCCCCCCTTTCCAGCCCCTAGCTACGACGCTGACTATATACGTTTATTTAACTTAACAGGAGGTAGAGTTGTGGAACGACACTCAATACGAGGTGAAGATTTACGCTGTGACGCAGTCAGTCGCGCGGCCGAACGTGCTTATCAACGGTTCCGAGTCCCCACCAGAGGTAATAGTTTACAGTTAGTTACTAATGGCAGAATGAGGAGCTCGGTGGCGCAGTGGTGTAGCGCCTGGCCCAGCGATTGCGGAGGTTAAGCAACTTTCGCAAGGGTCGGTCATGGGATAGGTGACCAAAAATTTACTATCTCGAGTTCCTCCGTGCTTCGGAAGGCACGTTAAGCCGTTGGTCCCGGCTGCATTTGCAGTCGTTTGTACTCACCAATTCGCATTGGGCCCGCGTGGTGGGTAATGGCCCATCCTTCTTATCCATCCATAAAGAAGGCCTGTGCCCCAGCAGTGGGGACATTACAAATGGCTAATGGTCAAGTTACTAATGGGCTATTTACATGGGTCGATTTTAGTCATATGTGACGGTCGACTTTAGTCACCTAGCAAGTCGCTTCCAAAATTGAATCGCAGGTGATGGCGCCGCTGTCGTGTATGTGGTTGATGGCGTAACCTAGGTAACAATATGATAACATAGTGCCCACCAGTTTTGACCACCGGATCAGTTAATTTTGTTAAGTCACCTGCGGCCTAGGTCGAATTGCCATTAACACGGTCGATTTTCGCCGAAAGTTGTGCTGCTTTAGTCGCCCATGTATATACCCCATAACCCGATCTCTCTTAAGGGGCATTTGTACGGGTTGATTTTCCGGGTGACTTGCTAAGCGATTTAAGTCAAATAGGGCTTTTTAACGAAAATCGCTTGTACAATCGATTCGCAAACCTAATTTAAATGAAGTGGCTATTCGATTTTATCGATAAAAATACAACTCAAAACTTAGAGGTCGTCTATTAATCACGTGTTTTTTTTTTAGCAATTTTTTAACTTGTCCTCCCCCTTGGTGATACGTGGTGGTGGTAGGGTTTCCGGTTTTAGACTGACCCCCTCCACCAAAAGTCACGTGTATTTTCTTATAAAGTACTTACCTTAATAATGTCGGTTTAATAATCGCGCGTTCAACGTAAATATAAATACATGTGATATCTCACTACACCTCCCTCCTCGAGATATTTCGTGATTTTCGAGTGTCACGTGATTAATGGACGACCCCTTACCGCTGATACAAATGAGGTTTATTTTGTTATACAGAAAGTGTCAAGCGATTTGTGCGTGGCGCATTCGGAAGCGATGTCACCGAGTGATGATACGCCCGCAACCGCTGGGATACACACTGCAGCGCTGTTAGCGACCGCTACTATAGCGCTGCTAGCCGCTGTAGGGTTGATCATAGTCTACTGGAGGTATGTGTGTTATGATACGCCCGCGTCTGCTGGAATACACGCTGCAGCGCTGTTAGCGACCGCTACTATAGCGCTGCTAGCCGCTGTAGGGTTGATCATAGTCTACTGGAGGTATGTGTGTTATGATACGCCCGCGTCTGCTGGAATACACGCTGCAGCGCTGTTAGCGACCGCTACTATAGCGCTGCTAGCCGCTGTAGGGTTGATCATAGTCTACTGGAGGTATGTGTGTTATGATACGCCCGCGTCTGCTGGAATACACGCTGCAGCGCTGTTAGCGACCGCTACTATAGCGCTGCTAGCCGCTGTAGGGTTGATCATAGTCTACTGGAGGTATGTGTGTTATGATACGCCCGCGTCTGCTGGAATACACGCTGCAGCGCTGTTAGCGACCGCTACTATAGCGCTGCTAGCCGCTGTAGGGTTGATCATAGTCTACTGGAGGTATGTGTGTTATGATACGCCCGCGTCTGCTGGAATACACGCTGCAGCGCTGTTAGCGACCGCTACTATAGCGCTGCTAGCCGCTGTAGGGTTGATCATAGTCTACTGGAGGTATGTGTGTTATGATACGCCCGCGTCTGCTGGAATACACGCTGCAGCGCTGTTAGCGACCGCTACTATAGCGCTGCTAGCCGCTGTAGGGTTGATCATAGTCTACTGGAGGTATGTGTGTTATGATACGCCCGCGTCTGCTGGAATACACGCTGCAGCGCTGTTAGCGACCGCTACTATAGCGCTGCTAGCCGCTGTAGGGTTGATCATAGTCTACTGGAGGTATGTGTGTTATGATACGCCCGCGTCTGCTGGAATACACGCTGCAGCGCTGTTAGCGACCGCTACTATAGCGCTGCTAGCCGCTGTAGGGTTGATCATAGTCTACTGGAGGTATGTGTGTTATGATACGCCCGCGTCTGCTGAAATACACGCTGCAGCGCTATTAGCGACCGCTACTATAGCGCTGCTAGCCGCTGTAGGGTTGATCATAGTGTACTGGAGATATGTGTGTTATGATACGCCCGCGTCTGCTGGAATACACGCTGCAGCGCTATTAGCGACCGCTACTATAGCGCTGCTAGCCGCTGTAGGGTTGATCATAGTCTACTGGAGATATGTGTGTTATGATACGCCCGCGTCTGCTGGAATACACGCTGCAGCGCTATTAGCGACCGCTACTATAGCGCTGCTAGCCGCTGTAGGGTTGATCATAGTCTACTGGAGGTATGTGTGTTATGATACGCCCGCGTCTGCTGAAATACACGCTGCAGCGCTGTTAGCGACCGCTACTATAGCGCTGCTAGCCGCTGTAGGGTTGATCATAGTGTACTGGAGATATGTGTGTTATGATACGCCCGCGTCTGCTGGAATACACGCTGCAGCGCTGTTAGCGACCGCTACTATAGCGCTGCTAGCCGCTGTAGGGTTGATCATAGTCTACTGGAGATATGTGTGTTATGATACGCCCGCGTCTGCTGGAATACACGCTGCAGCGCTATTAGCGACCGCTACTATAGCGCTGCTAGCCGCTGTAGGGTTGATCATAGTCTACTGGAGGTATGTGTGTTATGATACGCCCGCGTCTGCTGGAATACACGCTGCAGCGCTATTAGCGACCGCTACTATAGCGCTGCTAGCCGCTGTAGGGTTGATCATAGTGTACTGGAGATATGTGTGTTATGATACGCCCGCGTCTGCTGGAATACACGCTGCAGCGCTATTAGCGACCGCTACTATAGCGCTGCTAGCCGCTGTAGGGTTGATCATAGTCTACTGGAGGTATGTGTGTTATGATACGCCCGCGTCTGCTGGAATACACGCTGCAGCGCTATTAGCGACCGCTACTATAGCGCTGCTAGCCGCTGTAGGGTTGATCATAGTGTACTGGAGATATGTGTGTTATGATACGCCCGCGTCTGCTGGAATACACGCTGCAGCGCTATTAGCGACCGCTACTATAGCGCTGCTAGCCGCTGTAGGGTTGATCATAGTCTACTGGAGGTATGTGTGTTATGATACGCCCGCGTCTGCTGAAATACACGCTGCAGCGCTATTAGCGACCGCTACTATAGCGCTGCTAGCCGCTGTAGGGTTGATCATAGTGTACTGGAGATATGTGTGTTATGATACGCCCGCGTCTGCTGGAATACACGCTGCAGCGCTATTAGCGACCGCTACTATAGCGCTGCTAGCCGCTGTAGGGTTGATCATAGTCTACTGGAGATATGTGTGTTATGATACGCCCGCGTCTGCTGGAATACACGCTGCAGCGCTATTAGCGACCGCTACTATAGCGCTGCTAGCCGCTGTAGGGTTGATCATAGTCTACTGGAGGTATGTGTGTTATGATACGCCCGCGTCTGCTGAAATACACGCTGCAGCGCTATTAGCGACCGCTACTATAGCGCTGCTAGCCGCTGTAGGGTTGATCATAGTGTACTGGAGATATGTGTGTTATGATACGCCCGCGTCTGCTGGAATACACGCTGCAGCGCTATTAGCGACCGCTACTATAGCGCTGCTAGCCGCTGTAGGGTTGATCATAGTCTACTGGAGGTATGTGTGTTTGTTTGGAGGTATGCAGTGGCGGATTTACAGTCTTGGCCGCCCTAGGCCAAATAGTACTAGCCGCCCCTTTCTCAGCTCCCATCATGAAGGGGGGGGAGCTCGAAGCCTCTATGTATGGGAGGATGCCTGTCCAGGATGCACAAAACTACAGCAAAAAAAACGAACACGCGGCGCGATTTTTAGTCAGTTTCATCCACTTATATCAAGAAATCTTGCCTGTCTAGCTATAGTTAAAAATCGGCCGCGCGGTGCATTTTTTAGTCAGTTTCATCCACTTCTATCTTGAAATTTTGCCTGTCTAGCTATAGCTAAAAAACGTCCGCGCAGCGCGATTTTTAATCAGTTTCACTTACTAATATTGTAATATGTGGTTTCATCCGAAAAATACAAAAATGCCTGTCTCACTCAGCTTAGTGTCGGCCGCACGCCAGTCTAAACCGTAACAAGCCTATCAAATGCGGGAAAAGCTTGTCAAACTGTAACTCAGACCACGTTTTAAGATTATAAAGAAAGGCAAAAAAACGGCCGCACATCGCGATTTTTAGTCAGTTTCAACCACGTATATTGTAATCTTGCCTGTCTTTTATAAAAAAAAAATTGCCACACCGCGCGATTTTTAGTCTGTTTCATCTTCTAATCTTGTAATCAGTGGTTTCATCCGCGAAATTTAAAAATGCCTGTCTCTGCTTTAGTGCCGGCCGCACGCCTCTAAAATACCTGTCAAATGCGGCAAAAGCTTTTCATCAGTCTATTTTTCGCCTCGCTTGGCCGCCCCTAATATCTGGCCGCTCTAGGCCCGGGCCTACTTGGCCTTAGGGTAAATCCGCCACTGGAGGTATGTATGCTTATTTGATTGAATCGGGCGTCACTTGGCGGAAGTCCCAAACCATTGTGAAAAAAGAAATATATATGTAGCTTTCTTCTGCTAAAAGTATATACAAGATGCACCGCCCGCCCGGCGCCCGCAAAAAATGCACATGCACCCCACAAAATATCAGTACACAATACCTGCATTTAGCAAGAGAGCAACACACCTTGTACCTTCACCAATTAGACTCCTTAAATGAAGGCTTTTCAAAGTGACATTTAAAATATAAAAATAGTAACTATATGCCTCACTAGATGGTGTTGATACTCTTCGAAGCTTAGTAAAAAAATCACATTTATCAACGCCATCTATTGAGCCTACAGTTTTTTGTCATTGTGAAAAGCCCTCATTGAAAAATGAAGGTTTAAGGTGTGTGTGGTTGTATGCTTTTGCTACATATTTTTGAAGCCAGAGATATCTAGTATATTTTGACATACCGAGTTGTATGTTTGTTGTTGTAAAGATAGGAGTACTTCAAGGATTTTTTCTTGGTCCTTTGTATTTCTAGTCTATTGTAAATCAACGTCAGATGAATTATTTATTAGCAAAAATAGATTTTGCTGCTTTTTTATGCACTCTATTCTTGCTGGAGAGGTGAAAAGTCTTTTGGTATTCTTATAAATAGTTCAAACAAAATTGTGTTTGTTGTCAACAGATGTCGCTCCCGCCTGAGCAAATGCGTAAGCGCAGTCTACAACTACTTGGAGGAAGGCGGTGAAAGAGCCGCCCGCGCTCCCCTCAACTCTTACAAGAAACCTGGTCAGTATAAATAATTGCTTACTGATTAATGTTGAGTATTTTTGTATAGATTACGTAAGAACGTGGATCTAGATCCACCGAAATCGCTCGCCAACAAGTTATAATTAAACTCGGTGTTATGACTAGTAGGGAACTGTATGGCATATGAAGTTTTTACAGCGTTTCAGAGCAGCCGAATGACCGATTTAAATAGAGCTGTCACTGTAACAAGATATTTACCTTTATTGAATCAGCGTCAAATATTCGGATTCTAATATTAGCTTTGTCAGAATTCATTACAAAAATTGCGTGTTGCCTCTCTTGGATGATGTCTTACATCCGTTTGCATTAACTAAACTTAGCTACAACTCGACCATGATAATTAGGCGTATGAAACCGTATTAATTTGGTCGAGTTGAAGTTAGGAAAAGATTTAGGTGACTTTAAGTTTTGTGCAAATGGGTGTTAGACTCTTATGGCGATGTTATTAAGGCAATCTGGTTGTCCAGTAGTGAACTGCTCGCCGCTGGTGTCGTGCGGGGGCGGGCAGGACGAGGAGAGGGGTGAGGGGGGCGCGGAGTCGCGGCGCGCCCCCCCACGGTGCCCGCCAACAAACTATAGTATACTGGATGTTATGACTAGTAGGGAACTGCACGGTTTATGAAGCTTCAGCGTTTCAGAGCAGCCGAATGACTGCCTTAGAATGACTGCTTACCGGATTGAAATAGGGCTGTTACTGTGATAAAAATAAGAGTCAGCAGAGTAGAGTTGCCTGTCTAGAGTCAGCGTCAAATATTCGGAGACAGTTGATTGTAAAAATACGTTACAAAAACCGCGTGTTGCCTCTTCTGTAGAATGTCTTAGTTAGACTCTTATGGCAATGTTATTGAGGCAATCTGGTTGTCCAGTAGTGAACTGCTCGCCGCTGGTGTCGTGCGGGGGCGGGCAGGACGAGGAGAGGGGTGAGGGGGGCGCGGAGTCGCGGCGCGCCCCTCCACGGTGCCCGCCAACAAACTATAGTATACTGGATGTTATGACTAGTAGGGAACTGCACGGTTTATGAAGCTTCAGCGTTTCAGAGCAGCCGAATGACTGCCTTAGAATGACTGCTTACCGGATTGAAATAGGGCTGTTACTGTGATAAAAATAAGAGTCAGCAGAGTAGAGTTGCCTGTCTAGAGTCAGCGTCAAATATTCGGAGACAGTTGATTGTAAAAATACGTTACAAAAACCGCGTGTTGCCTCTTCTGTAGAATGTCTTAGTTAGACTCTTATGGCAATGTTATTGAGGCAATCTGGTTGTCCAGTAGTGAACTGCTCGCCGCTGGTGTCGTGCGGGGGCGGGCAGGACGAGGAGAGGGGTGAGGGGGGCGCGGAGTCGCGGCGCGCCCCCCCACGGTGCCCGCCAACAAACTATAGTATACTGGATGTTATGACTAGTAGGGAACTGCACGGTTTATGAAGCTTCAGCGTTTCAGAGCAGCCGAATGACTGCCTTAGAATGACTGCTTACCGGATTGAAATAGGGCTGTTACTGTGATAAAAATAAGAGTCAGCAGAGTAGAGTTGCCTGTCTAGAGTCAGCGTCAAATATTCGGAGACAGTTGATTGTAAAAATACGTTACAAAAACCGCGTGTTGCCTCTTCTGTAGAATGTCTTAGTTAGACTCTTATGGCAATGTTATTGAGGCAATCTGGTTGTCCAGTAGTGAACTGCTCGCCGCTGGTGTCGTGCGGGGGCGGGCAGGACGAGGAGAGGGGTGAGGGGGGCGCGGAGTCGCGGCGCGCCCCCCCACGGTGCCCGCCAACAAACTATAGTATACTGGATGTTATGACTAGTAGGGAACTGCACGGTTTATGAAGCTTCAGCGTTTCAGAGCAGCCGAATGACTGCCTTAGAATGACTGCTTACCGGATTGAAATAGGGCTGTTACTGTGATAAAAATAAGAGTCAGCAGAGTAGAGTTGCCTGTCTAGAGTCAGCGTCAAATATTCGGAGACAGTTGATTGTAAAAATACGTTACAAAAACCGCGTGTTGCCTCTTCTGTAGAATGTCTTAGTTAGACTCTTATGGCAATGTTATTGAGGCAATCTGGTTGTCCAGTAGTGAACTGCTCGCCGCTGGTGTCGTGCGGGGGCGGGCAGGACGAGGAGAGGGGTGAGGGGGGCGCGGAGTCGCGGCGCGCCCCCCCACGGTGCCCGCCAACAAACTATAGTATACTGGATGTTATGACTAGTAGGGAACTGCACGGTTTATGAAGCTTCAGCGTTTCAGAGCAGCCGAATGACTGCCTTAGAATGACTGCTTACCGGATTGAAATAGGGCTGTTACTGTGATAAAAATAAGAGTCAGCAGAGTAGAGTTGCCTGTCTAGAGTCAGCGTCAAATATTCGGAGACAGTTGATTGTAAAAATACGTTACAAAAACCGCGTGTTGCCTCTTCTGTAGAATGTCTTAGTTAGACTCTTATGGCAATGTTATTGAGGCAATCTGGTTGTCCAGTAGTGAACTGCTCGCCGCTGGTGTCGTGCGGGGGCGGGCAGGACGAGGAGAGGGGTGAGGGGGGCGCGGAGTCGCGGCGCGCCCCCCCACGGTGCCCGCCAACAAACTAAAGTATACTGGATGTTATGACTAGTAGGGAACTGCACGGTTTATGAAGCTTCAGCGTTTCAGAGCAGCCGAATGACTGCCTTAGAATGACTGCTTACCGGATTGAAATAGGGCTGTTACTGTGATAAAAATAAGAGTCAGCAGAGTAGAGTTGCCTGTCTAGAGTCAGCGTCAAATATTCGGAGACAGTTGATTGTAAAAATACGTTACAAAAACCGCGTGTTGCCTCTTCTGTAGAATGTCTTAGTTAGACTCTTATGGCAATGTTATTGAGGCAATCTGGTTGTCCAGTAGTGAACTGCTCGCCGCTGGTGTCGTGCGGGGGTGGGCAGGACGGGGAGGGCGGCGAGGGGGGCGTGGAGTCGGCAGCGCGCCCCCCCCGCATGTGCGGCCCGCACCACCCCGCGGTGCCCGCCAACAAGTTCCCCGCGCACGTGGCCTCGTTGCACGCCGATGGGGATATTGGATTCAGGTATGATGAATCTATCTCTCTCTTGAATTGAAATCCAAAATCCTTACTAATATTATAAATGCGAAAGTCCGTTTGTTACGCCTTCACGTCTTAACTACTGAACCGTTCATCATGAAATTTAGCTTACACGTTCTCAGTGGTACAGAGAAAGACATAGGGAACTTTTCATCCCGAAAAGCAATGTATGAGTTACACCTTTAATGATAGTCCGAGAGAAGTAAAAGTCCTTGATAGAGATAAAATGATATATTGATAAAGGAGTTATTCTAAAATGATAAGAAAATGCATGTGGCGTAAAAGTGCTGAAATAACAAATGTGCGTGCGTTAGCCCGTACAAGCAATATTGTTCCTGACGGATAGCTAAAAACTTTCCACGCCGACGAAATCGCGGGCGGCCGCTAGTCTTTGATAAATAAACAAATTCATTGTCATAAAACTATTTGTGTTTAAAAAAATAACGTTATTGTGCATATTTTTTCAAATCAATATAGTAATGGACTAAGAGCTGGCCCCGGTAATAGGTATACAATTTACAGAGCGATGAAATCCCTCTAGTTGGTGTAACATTCTATCGTTATTAATAGATCCAGGCGCCTGGCAGCTTTTCAGTGGTGGGAGAGATTGGGCAATAATTTCCGGGGCCAGCTCTTAGTATATAAGAATAAATAACAGAAAATATGAATATATCGTTCTTATTGCAGCAAAGAATATGAAATAGTAGTCGCTAGATCGGCAGCACTGGGGCACACGAGTCACCACAGCCATCGACCGGAGAACAGACTGAAGAATCGCTACTTGAATATAACTGCATGTAAGTAGAATGGAGAAGGCCATGGGCCTATTAAATAACTTGATACTTTATGACTATGGTAGCTAAATTTCTAGCAATACACTTGTTTTTGTTTGATTAAATGAAGTCAGTAGATTTAAAGTTATAAGAGTGTGAAAAAAATACCAAGCGCACTGAATTACATGTTTTACATGACGTAAGGTCAACCTGAAAAATATATTGATTTCTAGACCTTTCTGTTTTAAAAGATATCGCGAAAATTTCAACACAGTTGCTTATGTGGTACTATCCAAACTATCGGATAAGCTGTGTTCTCAAGATCTTGAACCGCGCGGTGGCAAGCGGTTCAAGATCTACAAACCTGCATCGACCCGTTCAGTTAAGCCGCGCGGTTTGCGGAAATTGTTTCCTCCACGTCAATGTTGATGCCAGACGTGCCGCGCGTGCATACGCTATCATGTGAATGCTCCTACGCGATCATACGAACTTAGCCTTACTGTTGATTGTTTTCCGTCGTACAGACGACCACTCCCGCGTGTGCGTGTCGGCGGGGGGCCGGTGCGGGGCGGCGGGGTGCGTGGGCGCGGGGCGGGGCGCCTCCTGCGACTACGTCAACGCTAACTTCATCGACGGCATGCTGCCCGCGCTCGGCGCCTCCGCGCTGCGCCGCCTGCGCCGCAAGCTCGAGCGCTGCAAGCGCCCGCAGCGGTCAGTATACCTACTACAGTGTAGCGCCACTCATGGCGGCATGCTGCCCGCGCTCGGCGCCTCCGCGCTGCGCCGCCTGCGCCGCAAGCTCGAGCGCTGCAAGCGCCCGCAGCGGTCAGTATACCTACTACAGTGTAGCGCCACTCATGGCGGCATGCTGCCCGCGCTCGGCGCCTCCGCGCTGCGCCGCCTGCGCCGCAAGCTCGAGCGCTGCAAGCGCCCGCAGCGGTCAGTATACCTACTACAGTGTAGCGCCACTCATGGCGGCATGCTGCCCGCGCTCGGCGCCTCCGCGCTGCGCCGCCTGCGCCGCAAGCTCGAGCGCTGCAAGCGCCCGCAGCGGTCAGTATACCTACTACAGTGTAGCGCCACTCATGGCGGCATGCTGCCCGCGCTCGGCGCCTCCGCGCTGCGCCGCCTGCGCCGCAAGCTCGAGCGCTGCAAGCGCCCGCAGCGGTCAGTATACCTACTACAGTGTAGCGCCACTCATGGCGGCATGCTGCCCGCGCTCGGCGCCTCCGCGCTGCGCCGCCTGCGCCGCAAGCTCGAGCGCTGCAAGCGCCCGCAGCGGTCAGTATACCTACTACAGTGTAGCGCCACTCATGGCGGCATGCTGCCCGCGCTCGGCGCCTCCGCGCTGCGCCGCCTGCGCCGCAAGCTCGAGCGCTGCAAGCGCCCGCAGCGGTCAGTATACCTACTACAGTGTAGCGCCACTCATGGCGGCATGCTGCCCGCGCTCGGCGCCTCCGCGCTGCGCCGCCTGCGCCGCAAGCTCGAGCGCTGCAAGCGCCCGCAGCGGTCAGTATACCTACTACAGTGTAGCGCCACTCATGGCGGCATGCTGCCCGCGCTCGGCGCCTCCGCGCTGCGCCGCCTGCGCCGCAAGCTCGAGCGCTGCAAGCGCCCGCAGCGGTCAGTATACCTACTACAGTGTAGCGCCACTCATGGCGGCATGCTGCCCGCGCTCGGCGCCTCCGCGCTGCGCCGCCTGCGCCGCAAGCTCGAGCGCTGCAAGCGCCCGCAGCGGTCAGTATACCTACTACAGTGTAGCGCCACTCATGGCGGCATGCTGCCCGCGCTCGGCGCCTCCGCGCTGCGCCGCCTGCGCCGCAAGCTCGAGCGCTGCAAGCGCCCGCAGCGGTCAGTATACCTACTACAGTGTAGCGCCACTCATGGCGGCATGCTGCCCGCGCTCGGCGCCTCCGCGCTGCGCCGCCTGCGCCGCAAGCTCGAGCGCTGCAAGCGCCCGCAGCGGTCAGTATACCTACTACAGTGTAGCGCCACTCATGGCGGCATGCTGCCCGCGCTCGGCGCCTCCGCGCTGCGCCGCCTGCGCCGCAAGCTCGAGCGCTGCAAGCGCCCGCAGCGGTCAGTATACCTACTACAGTGTAGCGCCACTCATGGCGGCATGCTGCCCGCGCTCGGCGCCTCCGCGCTGCGCCGCCTGCGCCGCAAGCTCGAGCGCTGCAAGCGCCCGCAGCGGTCAGTATACCTACTACAGTGTAGCGCCACTCATGGCGGCATGCTGCCCGCGCTGGGTGCCCCCGCGCTGCGCCGCCTGCGCCGCAAGCTCGAGCGCTGCAAGCGCCCGCAGCGGTCAGTATACCTACTACAGTGTAGCGCCACTCATGGCGGCATGCTGCCCGCGCTGGGTGCCCCCGCGCTGCGCCGCCTGCGCCGCAAGCTCGAGCGCTGCAAGCGCCCGCAGCGGTCAGTATACCTACTACAGTGTAGCGCCACTCATGGCGGCATGCTGCCCGCGCTGGGTGCCCCCGCGCTGCGCCGCCTGCGCCGCAAGCTCGAGCGCTGCAAGCGCCCGCAGCGGTCAGTATACCTACTACAGTGTAGTATAGCCAGTTCCTCAGTGATGAGGATTCCGGGTGTAGTGCGCTTCCACGTGGTCAACATACCAAACGACGAAGAAAAGCCACGACGCGTTATGAGCATTAGTTGGTGCAAACATAACACGACGGACTGAATTCTCGGAACGCGTACAACGATGCATTAAAACAAAACATCGGTGAACTGGTTTATTAATTTCTTGTCCATTTCGGAGAGTTATAATTATAAAAATTCTTAAATTTCCTAATTATTTTAAGAAAGTAAGTTGTAGTTTCTGACGACTAATACTTTGTGTTCAACAATTAGCAACCTTATTACGAGTATGTTGATTTGAAAAATTCTAAACTATTTAAATTAAATTGTAGTTTCCAATCCATACTAATATTATAAATGCGAAAGTAACTATCTGTCTGTCTGTCTGTCTGTTACGCCTTCACGCCTAAACTACTGAAACGATTTGGATGAAATTTGGTACAGAGATAGAGTAGAGCTCGAGAAAGGACATAGGCTACCTTTTATTGCGAAATAAGGGTTCGAGGGGTTGAAATAGGGGATGAAAGTTTGATTGTACCACAGAATAGAGAGACTACAGATGTTATGCCACTATCATATTTATTAGGTACCCATTTACATACTTTTACACTACGAGATAATGTTGTTTTAACGATTACCATGAGGTAAATTGACAGAACGAAATTCAAAATCAATAATACAAAATCCATACTTAATCCATACTAATATTATCCATACTAATATTATAAATGCGAAAGTAATTCTGTCTATCTGTCTGTCTGTTACGCCTTCACGCCTAAACTACTGAACCGATTTGGACGAAATTTGGTACAAAGATAGAGTAGAGCTCGAGAAAGGACAAAGTCTACCTTTTATTGCGAAATAAGGGTTGGAGGAGTTGAAATAGGGGATGAAAGTTTGATTGTACCACAGAATAGACACTAATGAAGTTATGCCACTATCGTATTTATTAGGTACCCATTTACATACTTTTAAGCTACGAGTTAATGTTGTTTAATCGATTACCAAGAGTTAAATTGACAGGACGAAATTCAAAATCAATAAAACAAAATCCATACTTAATCCATACTAATATTATAACTGCGAAAGTAAGTCTGTCTGTCTTTTTGTTACGCCTTCACGCCTAAACTACTGAACCGATTTGGTTGAAATTTGGTACAGAGATAGAGTAGAGCTCGAGAAAGTACATAGGCTATCTTTTATTGCGAAATAAGGGTTGGAGGGGTTGAAATAGGGGATGAAATTTTGATTGTACCACATAATAGACACGGTGTCGATTCGGTTAGCACGACTTAACTAAATTGACAGGACTAAACTTAATTTTAGCATTCTGTTCTTGTCTTTTCGATACAGAAAGAAAAGGCTGGAAAACTAAATTTAGTTTAGTCCTGTCAATTTAGTTAAGTCGTTGCCAACAGAATCGACACCAATAATGAAGTTATGCCACTATCGTATTTATTAGGTACCCATTTACATACTTTTAAGCTACGAGTTAATGTTATTTAATCGATTACCAAGAGTTAAATTGACAGGACGAAATTCAAAATCAATAAAACAAAATCCATACTTAATCCATACTAATATTATAACTGCGAAAGTAACTCTGTCTTCACGCTTAAACTACTGAACCGATTTGGATGAAATTTGGTACAGAGATAGAGTAGAGCTCGAGAAAGGACATAGGCTACCTTTTATTGCGAAATAAGGGTTGGAGGGAGGGGTTGAAATAGGGGATGAAAGTTTGATTGTACCACAGAATAGAGAGACTACAGATGTTATGCCACTATCATATTTATTAGGTACCCATTTACATACTTTTACACTACGAGATAATGTTGTTTAAACGATTACCATGAGGTAAATTGACAGAACGAAATTCAAAATCAATAATACAAAATCCATACTTAATCCATACCTACTTATATTATGAAAGCGAAAGTAACTCTGTCTGTTCGTCTGTCTGTCTGTTAAGCTTTCACGCCTAAACTACCGTACCGATTTTAATGAAATTAGGCACAGAGATAAAGTAAAGCTAGAGAAAGTACACAGGCTACACTTTATTACGAAATAATGGTTGAAAGATTTAAAATAGGGAATGAAAGTTTGTATGAAAGTCTGAAGGGGTTAAAATAGGGGATGAAATTGTATGAGAGGAAAAAGAGGGGCAGCGCGCTTGGTGGGGATCCGTTTGATCATGGAAAAACAGCTGATCTGATTTTGATTAAATTAAAACATTGAATACTATTTGTCCTGGTTAAAGGTTCTCATAGGATTTTCTCAAATATCCACGCGGACGAAGTCGCGGGCAAAAGCTAGTTACTAATATTTTGTGTTCACCAATTAGTAGCCTTATTATGTTGATTTGAAAAAATCTATTGTAATAAAATACACATATTTCCAATGAATAATTAAATTTGTTACAATAAATAATAATTATTATAAGTTGATTTTTATTAAATAAAGTGCTTGTCAAAAATTAATTACCTAATTATGACTGATAATTTGTAGTCAACAATTTGTTTTTTTAATAAAGTAATTATTCCAAAAATTATGTCCTATTATTTAAATGACACGATTTATTCAATTTTTCCGTCTACCTACCTAAAGTACAAAAATATTTCTTAAAGATATCTATCAAAAGTTTTGAGACTTGTAGGACCCACGCACAGGTAGGCGTATTGCAAATCAGTGTGCGTCGTATTCTACCTTTATCATGGTTCCGAGAATTTACGACCTGTCTGTCGTGTTATGGTTGCACCACGGTAAAGAGAATTCTACCAGTATTATAACTCGGCCGTGTCCTTGAAATCATTAGCTTGAGCCGCGCGGTACATCAACACGCGATAGGGCCGCCCGGCTACAGTATTTTAAATTCATCTAAGTACTTTCGCACCTTTCTAGTTTTGTGATTATACCTAAGTAATATTTTACAATCCATATTATAGGGTCTGCCTTCGCCGAGAAATCAATTTCTAAGCAATAAAATACATATGTTAACAAAACGAATGGTGATAACAAAAAACTAAAAAAAGCGAAATACCTACAAAGGTAGAAATTAGTTTCAAATCCAGAACGGCCAGAAGGCCAAAGTTAGTAGGTAGATAATACCTATATAATAAAAAAATAAGTATACTTTATTCTTATTTTTCCGACTATCCAGGTATTTAAAAATATTGTGTGGATTAATTGGTTACTTAAATGTAATAAAAATAGCACAATAATCACTTTGCCACATTAAGTATTTGTATTTCCATCAATGCTATGTAAATCTTTCGTTCGTCACTGCGGCGCATTCGCGACTGTTGCATATCGAGCGCAGAACGAAATCGAGGCGCGTAGGAATGGCTTGCTTTTCCACTATTTGTAGGAAGTTAGAATACTGTAGATTTCTTTACCGTGGTTGCACCAACTAGTGCTCAGAACGCGTCATGGCTTTTCTTCATTTCTACAACGCGTTGTGGTCGTTTGGTATGTTGACCACGACGCGAAATTTCACTCTGTGGTATTCCTTTGATCACCACAACGCGTTCTGGACGTTTTTATAAGAGCCATGACACGAATTTCGCATTGTGACATTTTGACAGTGACCAGAACGCGTTGTGAGCTATTTTTTTCGCTCAAAGACCGATTTCCTTTACCGATTTACTAACATTAAAATTGAGTTATTTATTTCTGAATTGAGTTTTTTTTTTTTTCTGATATTGTTTTTTTATTTTCTGGTAACAGACAACCATCGATGAAACCCGCGAAGCCCCCGCCCAACCTGGCAGAGGGCATAGAGTCCGCGTTCCTCAACATAGAGTTTTCTGGTATCGTGGAGTCGGACGAACAGAACGAAGACTCGGATAGCGATCATAGCGACGACGACTGCGAATTGGATGATGTTTACGTCGATTTAGGTGAGTGCTTAGGTTAGTAACGCAAAGTTACCGAAGCGAATTTATTTAAGTTCCAAGTCTGAAAGAACTGCGCAGTTCTTTCGGTGTCCTTGTTGTGTCCATAATCCACGCTTTTAGCTCTGCAATGCACTACACGTCCTCACTCTGTCGGCCGCCATGACAGACTGTGTTTTGTCTGTACAGTACGAGGCAAACATCTTGCTTGATACTTTTTGGACGGAGTGGGGATAAGTTCGCGCATGTGCACTTCCGAGCGACCAATAGCGCGCGGCCCTCCCCCACCTTACCACTACGCATACCCAAAATACGCGTTCTGCGCAATCCCCACCCGATTTCTTCTTCTTCTTCTATTTTTATTTTGGCAATCTACTTTCCTCTTGGAAGTAATTTTTGCCAGTGTCAAGTGTTTAATAGTTCAGTGGTGCATTCTAATGTAAACTGCTGCTTGGAGCATTTTGCAACAAGTATATCAAGACAGTTTACTCGGAAAGTTCTGCCGAGGTAGCTACCACTACAATAAGAGTCTCAGCTTCACACAACCAAGATCGCGCCTATTTCAATTATCCCACATATTGTTCAGTTGCGTAGACACTTGTACCACAAAACTGCACCAATTTTAAGACACAATATCCACTATGAATAAATTTTCAAATAATTAAAATAGACACCAAACCGTACTAGACAAAATGGCGCCAAAAACTCACCCGATTTCAAGATGTTTGCCTCGTACTCGTACTGTACCATAGACGAGACAACCGACTGTGATGTATGCACTTGAGATAAAACCAGTACACACCACAGTCCTAGTTATTTATATACTTTATTGACCGAGCGAGCGCGAAGCGTCTCAGTTTCAGCTTGGGCATAAATGCTTTCGTTTGTCCGTCCGGCTGTCTGTCTGTTCTCCTCTACAGGTCGCATTTCTTAACTGATTCTCGTGAAATGTTTGTGAGCTGGTTCGATAATAACATAGGTTTTTTTTGTCCATTCAGTTTTTCGAAAGAAGTAGTTATGTATGATTATATTGGATTTTATTTACGATCATGTAACATTCACTGGCCTGCAAAACTAAGTACTACAGAGGTCTATTTTCATACAAACGAGGTAACTTTGAAGCATTGGTTCTCCGCCCAGGATTAAACGTGGTGTGATCTGATGATGGCCATCCAGGGAGTGAATGGAGAAGATTCAGATCCCCATACACACCCAATTGATCAGGGGCCGTACCGGCTAACGAATCGATTTTCATAAAAGTCTGCTGGGTTTCAACTTAAAACAGAGAAATCAAAGTAAGCAATTTCGTTTTGTACTTTTTGTTGACGTGATTCGGAAGATAGCGATGTTCGTGTGACATCATGAATTTGGGTTCGTCATTTTGGCCCAATTGGGGCTCGATTTATCTGTTTTAATTTGAAACCCAGCAGACTTTTATGAAAATCGATTCGTTAGCCGGTACGGCCCCTGATCAGCATTCTAAGAGCTGTTTGGATATGTTTGAAAAAACCACAAAAATAGCATTAAAATGTATGGAAATGCTGTAACTGATAACTCTAATCCTTACAGCTCTTAGAATGCTGATCAGATCAATTGGGTGTGTATGGAGATCTGAATCTTCTCCATTCACTCCCTGGATGGCCATCATCAGATCACATCCCGCTTAATCCTGGGCGGAGAACCAAAGTTTCAAAGTTACCTCGTTTGTATGAAAATAGACCTCTGTAGTACGTAGTTTTGCAGGCCAGCGTATTATCCTACTAATACTATGAATGTGAAAGTTTGTATATTTGTTCCGCAATCACGCAAAAACTACTGAACGGATTTGGTTGAAATTTGACACACAGATAGTAGATAGCCTAGATTAACACATAGGATTTATGACTTATTATATTAGGACTTTTTATCCCGATATTCCCACGGGAACGGAAACCACACGGGTGAAACCGCGGGCGGCCGCTAGTGAAGGATATAAATCTGAAAACTGAGCCATTATGGCTCATTTTAGTTGCCTTACTTTACACACGAGAACTCGCTTTGCCAATTCATTTTTTATGGGAACTGCTAAGGAATGGAATGCGCTGATGCGCTGCCTGCTCATGTGTTCCCCGATAGTTACAACCTTGGTCTCTTCAAGGCAAGAGTGAATAGGCATTTCCTGGGCGAGAGTACTACACCTTAGACCACATCCTGTTTACCGAACAAGATGATGGTCAAATGCCTGCCCAGTTACCTTTTTAAAAAAAACCTCTGCTTCTAAGTGTTATTATTCTAAAGCTGTATATTTTTTTTTATTTATTTTTTTTATTTATATTATAATGAAAAGTGTATCAATTGACAGAAGGTGTACCAACCAGAGTGAAGCTAGAATGGCTTGTCTGGCGTCGAAGGTATATCGCTACACAAGGCCCCACTCCGGCTACATTAGATGCCTTCTGGCGCATGATATGGCAACACAGAGTCCACACGATCGTTATGATCACCAACCTCGTCGAGAGGGGCAGGGTAAGCTGGATTTATTGTATGGAATATAAAGTTTCACTTTGTTTACTTTTATACATATGTGAAATTCTGAAGCGTTATTCAAAATTTTGTGATAAAAACTACATTGATATTAAAAGAAACTTGCAGTCAATTCAGTTGGATAATATTGTCAGGGTATTAGAAATCAAAGTAGTAAAAATACAAATTATTTTCCTTTTCGTTGCTTTTAAAGTGTGTTATGCTGCCAAATAAAGAGCTTTCCCAATAAAAAACAAATCAAAGTCAATTTAAAATTATTTTTCATTGAACGGTTAGTCTATTACTATAAACTATAGTTGAGTTTTCACATTGTGTTTTGTATTTTTTTGTTTCTTTCGTACAAAACAGACTTGGTTAAATCGTCCACATTGAGCTATTGTTGTATTGATGAACGTTTTCAGCGTAAATGCGACATGTACTGGCCCGGCGGAGGGCGCGGCAGTAGCACGCAGCACGGCGGTATACAGGTTCGATTACTGCACGAGGATGTCAGAGCCGCGTATACTGTACGGCACATGCGTGTACGACATACGAACCCACCGGAAAACGATAAGGTAATTGTTTTAGTTGTATGGATGAGTGAAATACTTTTTTTGTCTAATAGCGACCGGTCCCGGTTTCGCTCGGACTTTACTATTAATAAATATATATTATCCATGTATTATACACATAATCCTCTTGGAAGGAATTATCTTAATGATAGTGATAACTGTATCAAAATGTAAGTGAACAAGCAAACAGACAGAAGAGAATAGCAACTTCGTTTTGTACTATTTAGTGATACTAAATAATATACTAGAAAAAATATGACTCGCACCAGATCAATACTCAGATGGGAATCGAACCCGCGACCTTTGGATAACCGGTCCAATGCTCTGACCACTAGTGACATCGTCGAATTTCTTCTATCCTACTCTTACGCTGCAAGCTAGCGTTATTTCACCAATGTAAGGAATTACCTCGACATTCTATTAAAATATCTTTCCAGATATTTTGACCATTGATTAAGATGAAATAGCTATATAATTATATAATTTATTTCGAGAACGGGTTCGATTCCCGTCTGAGTATTGATCTGGTGCGAGTGGTATTTTCTAGTATATTATTTAGTATTGTTTGAAAATAGCATTGAGAATGCAAAAATCTCAAATTTAAAAACTATTTAGTGATTTTATTGTTGTGAATTTGATAATAAATAACGAATAATTAGTGAAAGGTGCAGTGTTTAGAGTGAATGCAGAGTTCGGGGTGACGATTGTGGTGTTTGGAATGACGACTTCTTGGAGTGAAAAGTGCTGAGTTGGAATAAAGTTTATGTGCAGAGTTTGATGAGCAGATTAATGAATTGTGTAGATTTTGGATTTAATGTTATTGGATTTTTATTTAGTGCCTTTGTTATCGTACAGGGTAGCGAATCCAGCAGCAATTCCAACGACACGGACAGCGAAGGTTGGCGTAGTGTAGCGCAGTACCACTACACGGTGTGGCCCGACCACGGCACGCCGCGGCACCCTTTGGCGGTGTTGCCGTTTGTGAACGCCGCGGCGGCCGATCCCGGGACTGTGCTAGTGCACTGCAGGTAATCTATACATATAAAACTCTAAATTGATTGATTGATTGATTCATTCATTGTTGGGATAAGCTTGGAGCCCTAACGGCTGAAGGTAGAGACACCATTTTTGGAGGGTAGAGACCTTTCATGATGTAGATGAGCACTAAGAATGGATTTTAGAAAATTCCCGTTAAACAGGGTGCTACAGGTTGTTTAAGTTTGTATGAGAATTTATATAGGGTTGAAGTAGAGACACCATTTTTGGAGGGTAGATACCTTTGATGGTGTAGGTGAGTACTAAGAAAGGATTTTAGAAAATTACCGTTATACAGGGTGCTACAGGTTGTTTAAGTTTGTATGAGAATTTGTATAGGGTTGAAGTAGAGACACCATTTTTGGAGGGTAGATACCTTTCATGATGTAGGTGAGCACTAAGAAAGCGTTTTGTAAAATTCCCGTTATACAGAGTGCAACAGGGTGTTCCAGTTTGAATAGGGATTTGTATAGGGCTGAAGGCAGAGACACAATTTTTGGAGGGTAGATTCCTTTCATTGTGTAGGTAAGCACTAAGACAGGGTTTTGGAAAATTCCAATTATACAGGGTGCTACAGAGTGTTCCAGTTTGTACATTATTTTTTTTTATGGGAAAATTTAAATGTGTGACATAAGGTTTACTGATAAATACCTAGGTATATTGGTAATCCGTGACTTTCAAAATAAATGCACAACTATTTTAATCACGCGAACTAAGTGGCGGGCAAAAGCTATTAGCATATAGATAGGTGACGAAAACAGTTAACAAATTTTGTGGTGTGGTTTAGACCGTCAAACTGAGCAACTTTGTCTATGGGACCAACTTAATCAGAGCAAAAAGATAATCAGCTGTTCCATACATTTTGGTCGACTAGACTAGATATTGACGAATTTCCCTACAACGGATGCTGCGTGCCACAAAGCTCAGTGCATGCGGCGATAAGCGACTCCTATCATCCCTTGGTATAGGCGTTAAGTATACTATCTATCTCCGAGTCAATAGCCGCTTTTACGTTCCTCCTGAGTGCGTAGGGTTTCTATTCTACTCTACCACACGCGGTTACATTGTAATTAACTATAGTAAGAGCAATGGCATTCGCTAGCCTATTGCCATTTGTAAACGCCGGAACTGTGCTAGTGCACTGCAGGTAATAATCCATTACAGAACCGCAGGATGAAGGCTTCATCTCCACCACAAAGTACGTAGCGGTGGAGCTCCGCAGACAGAGAACACACTACGAATAAAGCGCCATTTTGCACGCACACATTGACATTACGATTTTACATGGATTCTCGGGCAGTTTTAGACAGTTCAGCCGCGGCTGTTGCGAGTGCTAGCGCGGGTAGTGATGAAAAAGACTCGAGTCTTTTAAGTCTTTATAAAAAGATTCACACTTACTTTTTTGTTTTCGTTTTTGTTTCTAAAACAAAAACAAAACGGCAGTGCGCCAGTCAAGTTCGAGAAAAAACGCAAGTCATTAAAATACCAAATAACATTTTACTTACAGTAAAGTTTCTGTAACTGGACGCACTGTGGTAGAGCAATAATACCACAGAATAAATAATAGTACAAGTACAGAAGATGCACTCCACTGAACCATTTAAATAAATAGCAATTCTAATTTCCACATGATAAAGTGGAATTCAGCTTGTACGGCGCTAATTACGAACAGCTATATTCACCTAGACGCTGCATCTCTTTCTATCGCATATATCCTATCTTTTCGGACCTACGTTAGGGTTGTTCATTTTTATACACTTTTTTATTATTACCGTTTGTTTTTACTGTAAACAGACAAGAGTACAAGATTAATGGATAAAACTCGCTAAAAATCGCGCTACGCGGCTTTTTTTTGCTGTAGACAGGCAAAAAGTAGAAGATGAAATTGACTAAAAATCGCGCTGCGCGTCCGTTTTTTTTACAAAAGGCAAGCAAGATTACAAGATTAATGGATAAAACTGACTAAAAATTTTGGTCTCAGGTTGCCACTATTCACACTGAACCAAGGAAAAGACTTCTTGGCGATTTTCCGGGGTTTTGTGTTGTGTATGCATGGTATCTCATACATAATATTCGGCTTTATAAGGCTATTTATCGCCAGTATAAGAGAACCATTTAATGGCAGGTCGATTTTTTCTAGTTCTTTAGAAATATATATAAAATAATGTTGTGAATGTTAAAAATATCAATAAAAAAATTGACAACTATATCAAACTCTGTCTTAACCCCTATTTTATACTGTGTATGTATTTTTGAGTCTTACAGTCAGTAAAATCAGTATTTTTGACACTGCAAACAGTTTCGACCCCTGTAATTGACATAATATCAATTACCTTTATCAGAAGCTTTCATACTATCACTGCACAGCAACATATCGCATTGAGTTAGATAGTATCTGTAATGATAGTTATAAGTTTGTGTTTGTAAAATAAATAAAAAAAAACTGATAAATTAGGTTGCGATCGGCAATCATCGATATTTTAATTCTACCGAATCAACTACAAGTTTCAAGTTTTCCTTATTTAATAATATTGTTACAGCGCCGGCGTTGGCAGAACGGGCACCTACATAGTCCTAGACGCACAATTAAACCAACTAAAACTAACAGGCACTCTATCTCCCCTTGGTTTCCTTTGTCGAGCGCGTACTCAACGAAACCACCTCGTACAAACCGAAGAACAGTACGTCTTCGTTCACGACGCGTTACTAGAACACGTACGATCAGGTGACACAGAAGTAGAGTTCCCTAAAGCCAGAGACTATTTAGTAAAACTACTAGAACCGATCACGGATGACGAGCTAGCCGTTTTAGACCTTAACGCTAATAAACATAAGAGCGTTAATGATTTGACTAATGGTGTAGAAAATGAAACGTCGAGTATAAAGTCTAATTTGGCGGAGAGCAGTGAAAAGGAGGAGGTTATGGAGAATGGAAGCCAAGTTTCAATTAAAACTTGCGATTTGAATAGCGAGCAGAGTAAATCGGTATGTTCTGTGAGAGATACGACTGATAACTCTGAGACGAAGGAAGTTATGGTAAACGGGGAGGAGTCTGAAGGTGTTTACGACTTAGCGCCAAGGTCGACCGATACTTATAGTAAGAAGATGATGGCGTATAATAATATGAGCGAAGAGGAAAAGGAAGAAATGAGAAGGTGAGTCTATTTTTGGTTGCCAGTAATCGTTTCCCTTTCATCATCCCCCAACTCTTATCCCAATGTATTAGGGATCGGGGCAGTGCGTCCTTCTAATCCATTCATTCCTGTCACTCGTCATCTCCTCATCCACCCACTCCCTTCACATTCATAATTCCGCACACAATCTATCTCTTCTGCGGTCCTCTTACTTTCCAGCCCTCAACATCCACATCCATTACTTAACATGCTTTTCATCCCTTCTCATAACATGTCCAAACCAAGCCAGACGATTCCCTTTCAACTTCTCTGTTACTGGTGCTACTTTCAAACTTTCTCTGACATACTCGTTTCCCTCTAATTTTTAGTAAATTATTATTTTTTGGTTGATGTTTGTTTTGTTTAAAACCACACATACTCATCTCTGTAAAATATTTACTTATGCTATTAAAGTAGGTATTTTAATAGATCACATTTTGACATTTCATCAAAATTCAATAACGCAACCTTCTGATGGCAGGCTGGCACACATTATTTATTTTTTTAAAGACACAATTCATTACTTAAGTTTTTTTGTGTTAATAACACAATACATTTATTGTAATAATCTCAAAAGAAAGCAAATTTACGATTTACTTTGACAGATAACTCTATAGACTGACAGATGTCAAATGTGATCTATTAAATTGGCCCTACCTACATTAGAATAAGATTACGCAAAACCTGTGACTTCATCTTGTAAAACTAACCTGAACTCAGTCACAAAATAGAGAGACTAACAGAAGTTAAGCTTAGTACTACGGGCGCTCGAGCCCGTACACATACACAAAGACAGCTCCCGCCGCTGCGTCACGTACTCGTACTGTTTTGAGATTGGTTTGAGATTACGGTTATACAATGTCGGTGAAAGATGTCTATGTGTGCGTTGCTCGGGCGCGCGAGTGTTAAGCTTAACTACTGACTACTGTACGCTTATATTGTGTCTCAGTACTCTTTAATAATGTGTTTGTCTCTTTCTCTGCCGCAAGTCTGCAAAGAATTTCGCGAATGTTATACTAATGTTTTTTTAGGGTAAATCGTGCTGAAAACTACGCTTTACTCGAGCGCATGCGATCGTTGGCGAACAGACATCACACATATCAAGGACCGCCGCCGGTCAACCTGCTCGAGAAACAGTTCCTGGTATGTACTAATGTTATTTCCATTTTGTCTATATCTGTTCACTGATGCTCTTTAATATTCGTATATCGATCGACTCCTTAGTCGAATTTTCTAGTCACCTGATGAAGCGTTTCTGGTGCCAGATCAGCGGGTCTATCGGCTAAGTGAAAGTGAAAGTGAAATATATTTTATTTAAATAAGCTCACATAATAAGCATTTTTAAATCGTCAATTCTTTTACCCTACCACCCATTATGACGTCTTTTAACTGACAAGAAAAATGGGCGCAAAAAACTTGTCAGCTTTATCAATCAGATGGAACGATATTTACAAATATGTATATCGTTTCCAGACTTTATATTAACAAAGATTAACAAATAAATAACATTATTGAATTAGCTCATTTCTTAATGAGTTTCAAATTTCTTAATCAATTTACAGATTTTAAGCTAAATTCAAAGTTTGAACTTGTTATTCAGTCTAGGCTGTTACAATAAATAAAAATAAAAGAAAAACATACAATTCAATATGCATTAAGATAGGTAGTCAGAAGCAGACCCATTCCCACTGGCAGCACCAGTTCCCGAACATGACGCATGAACCAGCCATCTCTTCGCTCAACCATATTTGAGGGAACGTAACGACCCGCCTCATACGACACCACCGCAGAAATGATTAAAGATAGCATGACATACTAAGACTACCTATGTTAAGGCATCGAATTGAAAATTTATATCCAAAAGCTTTTCATAGGTCTTTCACTAAACTACTGACTATAGAAAGTAAAAATATTTCAATTAAATAAATCAAAACAAGGTAAGCTATTAAGAATTATATTTTTTGAGTAAGAAGTGCCATACATACAGACAATATAAAACAGATCTTTTATATACGAGTTATACGACGCCCTTAATACAAGCAGACAGAAGCAGACCCATTCCCACTGGCAGCACCCGTTCACGAGCATGACGCATGAACCAGCCATCGCTTCGCTCAACCATATTTGAGGGAACGTAACGACCCGCCTCACACGACACCACCGCAGAAATGTTTGAAGTGAGCATGACATACTAAAGCTACCCATATTAAGTCGTCGAGTCAGCTAAAAATAATGAACTTAATGTTAACTGTAATTTGACAGATGTATGTGATACATTGCTACTTCGTTTTAGCACAAATAAAAACTAACCTTTAAAAGAGTATTTCCTAACGACCAAATCAAATAACAAGCCGCAGATAGAAGAAGAAGAAGAAGAAGAAATAATATTTATTTGAGACAACATACAAAATGAACAAACAAAACAGCACATTGTCCCAAAACGGTCCCGACTCAGCATAATGCATGGTCTGCGACCAGCGCTGGTCTTCCGTCGGGACCGATTCGTTGACGCTGCGATGATTACACAAAAAGTAAATAACGCAAACATTTTTGCCAATCGTGATTGGTCAAAGCCATGCCAAAACATGAGAAATAAAAAAGAAAAAAAAAATTTGGCTAATCTGTGTTAATGGATACAAATGTGATCTGTGATTTACTTTGTCTATGGTTGGAAAATGGCAAGAAGAAAATGACGAAAATTGATAAAAAATCAATCGATAGGAATAGACCTGATCCAGATTAGTTGCTATAGACTAGTAGTTCATATTAAAAATTTCAATTTCAACGGCGTGGGATTGTGAGACATTTTGGCAACATGACTTTTCCGAAGTAAAAAAGCCTGCTGAATTCAGTTCTGAATGTTGCCAAGCCCAATTTTGGCTTCTTTGCCCAAAATTCAAGATGGCGGTCAAAATGGAGCCTTATCTTATTAGAACTCGATTCTGGTCGTGTGAGGTGGCATGGCATAGGTTTTGGAGGTCGCTGAACTCACTTTTGATAACCGGAAGTCCGTCCGGGGTACCGGAAGTATGAGATGTGGCTGGAGGAGAGAAAATTCCACCACGCGACACATTTTTTTTAACACAGTTACTAAACAAAAATGTTTAACAAGTTTATTATTCTGTATAGTGATATAACTGGGCTATTTACCAGTATTTTTTTCTGAGACCAATTTTAAACTGTAGAGGATTTTCGAAAAAATAATTTGAGAAAATTCCGCCGTGCGACACAATATTTTTTTTTTAACACAGTTACTAGACAAAAATGTTTAACAAATTTGTTATTCTATATAGTGTAATAACTGGGCTATTTACCAGTTTTTTTTTTGGGGGAAAATTTTAATAGTTTTAATTCTGTAGAGGATTTTTGAAAAAAAAAAAAAAATTGGCTGAGAAAATTCCGCCGTGCGACGCAAATATTTTTTTACTACAGTTACTAGACAAAAATGTTCGACAAGTTTATTACTCTATGTAGTGAAATAACTGGGCTATTTACCAGTGTTTTTTTCTTGACCAAAACCTCATAGTTTTAATTCTGTAGAAGAATATAGAGATATTTTCTTGAATCAAGTCGTTATAAGAGCAGAACACGCTTGAAAAAAGAAATTTAAAATTCGGCTTGGCAAGATTCAGAATCGAATATTCGAATTCAGCTGGCTTTTTTACATCGGAAAAGTAACGTTGCCCAAATGGCTCACAAAATGCCGTTGAAACTGTAAAGGAAGCGGATTTTTAGGATTTTCGACCAGTCTACTATGTAAAAAATTAACGACAATCACTTAGCAATTTTATTTATATCCCTATTTAGATTGGTTATTGAATCTGGCCATAAATAGTGATCTGTTTGACAGCTAATAACCCGTTCATGCGTGGAGCCAAGTGTGTGTGCGCGCGCACCTCACAATGTGGAGAAGAATCGCCCTGGAGGCATTCTACCTTCAGACTCCGCCAGGGTGATGCTCGTGCCCAAACCGGGAGTTGAGGGTGAGTTGGACACTGATTACTATATTATCATAGTTTTTATATACTTTTTAAAGAAATTTATTGTTTTTTAATTTTGAACAGACAAAAATGACTAGTTATAATGCGTTTCATCCTTGTTGGCGGCTGTGAAGTTAGCCACTATGCGCGTAGCCGTGCCCCACAACTCGCCTCTCCTATCCATTTACATCAAAATTGTGTCTGCGCATCATGTCGTGCGATGTTCCGAGCCGTCAAGCAGGAAGATTGAATCGTGCTAAAGTTATTTAGACCTAAGTGTTCTCTGTAGGTGTATTTATATTACATATGGGGGCTGGGGCTTATTTCAATTTGTAATTTATTACGGTAATTCGGATATATTGCGGTGTCTGTGAGTAGTTTCTAGTTTCAAATTGGCGACGAAATGAACACCAAACGCTCGTTGTAATTTACTACGGTAATGTTTATGAAACAGGGCCCAGGGAATTCGTGTGGATCTACTATAAAAACACATTGTATCGTCAGGCGTTTATAACATTAATTCAAGGATTATTCCGCATCAATAGGGTGTTTACATTCAGAAAGGTTTTATCGCGCCGTTTATTAACAGCAGGGAATGATAACGTTATTTTTAAGTATAACGTTATTTTTTACTTTTTTTAGCGTTAATTTTAAAATTAACGTTATGTCAATAAATAACGTAAATTTCGATAACGTTACATTGAAATTAACGTTATTTCAGTAAATAACGTTATTTTTAACGTTATTTCTTACTTTTTTTACCGTTAAACTTTAAAATTAACGTTATTCTAATTAATAACGTTATTTTTTAGCGATAATTTTACCGGTAAAATACTTTTAACGTTATTTTTACCGGTAAATTTACCGATAAAATGTTTTAACGGTATTTTTAACGTTATTTTTACCGGTAAATTTACCGATAAAATGTTTTAACGGTATTTTTAACGTTATTTTTTATTTATCGTTATATTTTTTAACGGTATTTCAATCCCTGATTAACAGGTAGTGAATACGTAAACGCGTCGTGGGTTTGCGGGCGCCGCCGCATGAGGGAGTACGCGGTGGCACAGCACCCGACGGGCTCCTCCGCGCCCGACCTGTGGCGCCTCCTGTGGGACCATACTGCACAACTGGTGCTGTCGCTGGGAGACACAGATCCGGTAAGTTTTTACATACAGTTTTACAATCCATTCGCCGTCGAGGCACATTCGTATCCGTACACAGGACAAGTATACAACTTGTAATTGGCTTTCAATGACTATTTAAATGACCTACTTTATTTTAACCTAGCTGTAAGTTTTCCGAAGATTTGTAAAATAAAATAAATTATAAATACACTAGCGGCCACCCGCGACTTCGTCTGCGTGAACAGTTTTTTTGCTATCCCTCGGGAACTATACGTTTTTTCTGGTTGAAAGGTACCCTATGTCCTTTTCTGCACCCCTGACAACGTGTATGCAAAATTTCATAATGATTGGTTCAGTAGTTACGACGAGAAGGCGTAACAAACAAAAAACAAACGGACTTTCGCATTTATAATATTAGTAAGGATGACCTAATAAACGATTCTTATAATAGTCGCTCGCAAAGATATTAAGAGTCGCTCGTGATTTACTCGATTGCGTCGGCCCTCAGTTTTCGAGTGTGCAAACTCAGCGAGTTTGAGGGCCGCGAGCCGCGAGATCCCCTCCGTTGCTCTGCGCAAGTACATTCGATTAACAACTGTATGGTTGTAAAACTGTGGTATAGAGAAGTACATCATTCTTACAAAATACCGCAGTTAAATAATTTTACTTTTAGGTGGTGTTTCGTATAGTATTTAGTTTATATTTCTTCTATATTAAATGTTTCTCATAGATTAAATATTTTAACAAAAAAAATTCAGGAAAAGTTTCGAAGCTGCCTTTTTCATGTGTTTCTATCATAATAACTCAATGTAATTAATAGTTTATTAATAATATTTTTTGTTAACAGGAGTGCGAATTATTCTGGCCAACGGAAGATGAAAAAGAACTATTTGTAGCGAACTTCAAAGCCAGTTTTGTTTCCAAAGACACGTATGTCGCTTACCGGAAAGCGGACCGGAAATCTCCGGTAAACTCCCCCGTCGAACCGGAGACGAACGGTTATAGGCGGCAAGAAAGCGACTGCGCCGATGACGAGCGGCTAATACCGGAAAATGGGTCGCCTGTCACAGAAAACGAACCGGCTTACCGGTTCGATAGAACAGAGCTTCGGCTCGAAAGACTCAGCACCGGAAACAGAGATTTATCAGCGAGAAAGTCGATAGCAAACGGCGACCTATTTTCATCCTTAGAAAGCAAGAAAAACGGCCCAAAATCACCGAGGAGTCCTTCAAAAATGTCGCTTAAAAACTTCAAATTAAGTTCCCCCACAAAATTCAAGTTCCCCGATTGGGGATCCCGAGCTGCGGGTTCCCCCCCTGACGTAGCCCCACCCCCTCCCCCCGTAGCACCTTCTTTGACCGTCGAAGAAGAAGCCGAACTACGAAGACCGTGTTACTACTTTGAAAAAACGGACTCGATACCTGATAGTATACCTTCAGATCGCATTATCGAAGTTACGAACGTTAGCGTGCATTCCTTACAAGACGACTACCAATTAAGTGTTAAATTCATAAAGTGCACAGGTTGGTTAGATGGTGAAACCACAGATTACACGGCTGGGAACCCTGACACGAACGATTTTATAAGGGGAGTGAAAGAGGCGAAGAACGAGAGTGAGCGAGAGGCCGCTATAGATAGACTTATAGAGCCGTATAGGGATTCTTTTGCGTTGGTCGAGTTTGTCGCTGGATGCCAAATGGAGTATAAGAATGGACCTGTCGTTGTTGTTGACAAGTAAGTGTACCTTTTTTCTTTTCTGTTTTTTTAAGGTTTAAGGCTCCAGCACACCGGATGCGTAAGCGTGCACGTAGACGTACAATGACGTTGTAATGTCTGAAATTTTATGAGACATGGCACACCGCTTGCGTAACGTACGGGTGCACGTAGACCGATGCGTAACCCTACGCATTGCAGCTCTCATGAGACAACCAGGCTGCGTACTTACGCAGAGCGGAACGCATTGATGACGTTGTACTCAATGGCATTCCCTATTGGACGTCACACCGAACAAATACAAACACGCACGTATCTTTCCTGCGCATCACTACGCGCGTAACCACGCGCGTGACTACGCATTCAGTTGTATTTGTTTACAAATAGTACCGGTACTACCGGTAGTAAGTGGTGTTTTATTTTGTTTTTAAGTAATGAATAATGATATTAAAGAAAAACTCATTAAATTAGTGCGAAAAAAATAGTCCATTTACTCAAGCTTCGTCTGACAAAGCGCACTAGAGTCGCAAACATGGCTGCCGCAGCGGCTGGGTACGCAAGGGACAGGTTGCGTTGCGTGCCGCGTAGACGTGTGCGTAACCCGGTGTGTCAGGGGGTTACGCGCGTCACTACGCGCGTGTCTACGCACGCGTGACCACGCGCGTGTCTACGCAGCCGGTGTGACCAGGCCTTTAACGTCTGCACTGGACTCGAAACTATAGGCCAAATAGCGTGCTTTACAGGATTTTAGCTTTTACACAATATTTTAGCGTGTCCGACAACTACAGTTCGGATCACGAAAGATGACCACAAATGGTGCCCATCTTCGCATCATAACTCTTGAAGATAAGACTTAAGACAAAATAATATTTTATATAATTTAAATAATATCGATATATCTATATGAATATGAAATATTATTTTGTCTAAAGTCTTTTCTTCATGAGTTATGACGCGATGGGCGCCATTTGTGGTCATCTTTCGTGATTCGAACTATACACCTATTTTTAACCGACTTCAAAAAAAGAGGAGGTTCTATGTCAGTCTGTATATTTGTTTTTTTTGTGTATGTTTACCGATTACTCCCAAACGGCTGGACCGATTGAAATGATTTAAACGTTACTTTATCAGGTTTGTTCCCAAGTTGGTCCCATTTTTCGAAAATTCGAAATCGGTTAAGTAGTTTTCGAGTAATCCTGAAAATACTGGTAAATATTGCTCGAGTTTTTACGGATCTATAGACATAACTTCTTTGTTTATGAACCGACTTAGATGATTCTTATTTTGTTGGAAAGGGAATACCTTAAGAGTGGTCTCATGTTAATTTCATTGGCATTGAACCTTGGACTTCGAAGATACACATGAGAACTCTTCAAATTAAATAGGATAGTGTACTAGTAATTACATTAAGGTATTGAAAGGTTTCGCATTAGCCATTTTTATTGGGATACAGGCTTTACTTACGGATTGATAAGGAGGATGGGCCATAACCCACTGCGCGGGCCCAATGCGGATTGATAAAAATGATATACCAATAAAATTGATAAAAAAGATCTAGCTTAGGTTAAGAACTTTATGTAGATTTTTCGTCTATAATAAAGTTGGGTAGTTTTATGAGCAATTTTTAAGGAGCTCGATGGCGTAGTGGTTAAGTGCCTGACCCAGCGATTACGGAGGTTAAGCAACTTTCGCAAGGGTCGGTCATGGAATTGGTGACCAAAAATTTATTATCTCGAGGTCCTCCGTGCTTCGAAAGGCATGTTAAGCCGTTGGTCCCGGCTGCATTTTCAGTCGTTAACACTCACCAATCCGCATTGGGCCCGCGTGGTGATTTATGGCCCATCCTCCTTATCCACCCATAAGGTAGGCCCGTATGCAAGCGCGGATGATAAGGAAGGCCTAGCAGGTGGGGGGAAATTAAAAATATCTGATTGTCAATGTTTTACCGTCTTTCTTTAGATACGGCGGTTGGAAATCAATGAGCTTCTGCACGCTATCCGCTGCGTGCGGCGGCGCGCGAGATCCCCACGCGAACGATCCGTACGCGGAATTCCGGCCGCCGTCAGACGACGCCGCGTCAGTGTACACGTGCGCCGCGCTCGCCGCGCACGCGCGCTGCGACGCGGGGCAACCGCCGCACACGCACAGCGCGCTGCTCGCGGCGTACTGCGCGCTGGCCGCGTACGGACCGCTGCTGAGGCATCGACACAGGTCACTGATACACTTTTGCCGCGTTCCGAATCACGCTTACAGCACTATGAGCGCGCTAACGCCCGGACCGATTCATGCTAACAACGCTCACGTAAGCTGCAGTGACGTCACTGATGACGTCATCGCATGTGCTAACGGCGCTCAGCGTATTCTACCAAAGCACTGTGAGCGTTGTCGGTGTAGCTGTCAAACTTCCTTGTCAAAGTTCATTCTTGTTAAAATTTGTGGTTATTATTTGTGATTTTTAGAAAAGATGGCTGAATTTATTGATCTGCAGGTGTTTTGTGAAGTTACGAACGAAATACTTATAATAAATTGATGTTGAGAGAGCTAGCAGTGGTAATAAGTATTTTGAATCTTTGATGGTTTATAAATTGGTAAGTAAATAAGTGGTCAGAGTGAAGGAACTTGATTCATATTTATTACTGCCTTTGTATTAATTTATCCCATAGAATTAATATTTACTTTATCGAGATAACCCCTTTTGGAGGTTACGTTGTTAAAAACAATCCACCGTTAGCGGTGTGAGCGCTCTCACGAGCGGTCCGAATCAATAGTATCGTGAGCGTGCTGACAGCGTGCTAATGATTTGGACCGGTGTACAATGACGTCACACGCTGTGAGCACTGTTGGCGTGATTCGGAACGCGGCCTTTATCGTCTTGCTTAATTTGTAACTCGCGAACTAAAATCTATGGCGAGACCAGACCTTCTTCACTCGCGCGATAAGCACCTACCTAGCCGTGCCTTAGAAGGCACAAGCGAGCAGAAGGCCGCCACACGCACGCCTGTGTAGTCGCGCGGCATCTTAATGCCCAAGTAGGTATTGTCTCTTTATTATAGTAACAATGTCGAATCGACATTACTGTGCCGTGTGTGTACGGATGTCGAAATAAAAAAAAACGTTTTTAACATTATGATATATACTACGCAGTTCATTTAAAAGAAGAAAACCCTAACGTTGCGTCGTCAAAAAAGGTAAGAGCACGCGACAGAGAGGCAACTACTAGGTGAATATAACTGTAGGCCATTAGCGCTGCGCAACCTGAATTGTATTTTATTGTGTCGAAGCAAAAGTCGCTATTTATTTAAATGACTTTGCGGAGTGCTGCTTCTGTACTTGTACTATTAATTATTCTATGGCGAGACCCCCAAGCGAACGATCCGTACGCGGAATTCCGGCCGTCTTCAGTCTACGCCGCGTCAGTACACGCACAAAGTTGTTTTTAACTTCAACTGTTTTTTTAGAAATAAAACACTTTTTACTGATTGCAGCGCGTATATTGGTTAATTCAGATTTTATTTAAAAATTATTTAGTTTGGATTTGTTGTTTTTTTGGGTTTCCCGACGTTTCGACACCTTTCCAGGGGCCGAGGTCACGGGACGACTGAAGCAAAAAAGCAACTAGATAATTGAACTCTATGACGTAAGCCAGCGTATGAAGTGTCATTCAGAATGCCAGGGTCCTAAATAATGAACGTGACAATTTGTCACCTGTCAGAGTCCGTGAGCCCGCGACAGTATTGCCTACGTCATATGACATCACGATGAAATGCATGGCACACGGTCGGAAAAGTTGTGCTTAGCGAGGATCAGAAGATTATCGCAAAAAAAAAAAAATGGCCGGAAGCTTGCGAAAATCTTCCACACCGGTCAAAATGGCCGGAATACCTTAAACTTATTTTTTTTGTTTTTTTGTGATTTCAGAACTGACAGACTTATGTTAACTCTCTCTACGATTGAAAACTAAATGATGACACGGGTCTCTTATACTGATGTCATATGACGTAAATAATATTTAAACTTTGACCGTAAGTGGAAGATTTTCTCAAGCTTCCGGCCAATTTTTTTGCGATAATCTTCTGATCCTCGCTAAGCACAACTTTTCCGACCGTGTGCCATGCATTTCATCGTGATGTCATATGACGTAGGCAATACTGTCGCGGGCTCACGATCAATCATGTCAATTTCATATACATTGCGTCAACCAATTACTTAGAAAATATAAGAAACTACTCATAGCTCACACACCGCAATCTAAGTCAAATTGTCATGATAATTGACAAATTGTCACGTTATTAAATAGGGCCCTGACTTTGTTTTCTTGAATCATGACATGCTACAACGTAATATTTTGTTTCAGGTATTCAAGTGCATCGCATCAAGTGTCACGGTAATACACTGATTGTTTTCATTGAATTTAATACTCAGTCTGCATCCACCGGTTGTAAATGATTCCTACACGTTGTGACGTCACGTAGATGGCGGCAGCGTCGCAGAAGGTTCACGTAGAAACTCACGAAATTGGGGCAAAAGTATGATAGCTTATAGTTATTATAGCACGAACATTCATACACCGAAAATGTATGAGTGCAACCTTAATACTGACGGGCTACAGTCCCATGTCTATTCTGCATGTATATTAAAACACTATGACATAATATCACTAATCTAAACTTGTGCGTCACCAATTTTTATTTATGACGTCACTAATATTTGACATGGCTACCAATGCTTGTACAATATTATATTATAGCATTTATTATTTCTTAGACATTTTTCATTATAGAATTACTTTAATCTCGAAGCAACTGTAATGCTCAAATGTATTAAAACAATAATTTAGCGGAAAATTATAAATTATTTTGATGTAAGGCTTTTTCTCTTATGAAATAAGATGTGGTTGTGTGCATTAAGAATATTTACGGTATATTACGGTGTAACAACAGCAGATGTGGATTTTTCTAGCATTTTTTTCGAAGGTAGAGATTCATTGAATAAGTTATGTTGTCACAGAAAAGTGACCACCTCTCACTGAATTCTCACTAGAAAAATATATTTAGCGAAAATTTAAAATTTAAAGAATGATTTCGTTCGCATAGAGTAAAAAGTTCACATCAATGATCACACATTTCTTTAGCTAAATCTGGCCTATTCATTCATATTACATATTCATGAGTAAATTGATCTTAGGCTGTATAATTGACTGATTAAACTATATCTTTTGATTAAAAATTAATAATTAAATCCGTGAATGATATATTGAAAGGTGAGAGTTACGCGAGTTATTTTATTATATTACTTTATGGAACCGTCGCAACGCTTCAAATATAGCGGTCTCACGCTAGAATTGACAACCGTTTGAAACATAAGGACCAACATACGACGGATTTTTTACGCTTCAGTCCCTAACGTCATCTTTATTTCTTAGAGAGAGTTAACTGTTTTTGCGTAATTTTTATATACCGTACAGGTTCAAATTTAACTGTCTCAGTAATAAAGATCATCTTGGATTGTATAGTTCTAGATCAGATAAATAATCCGTTGTATATGCAACAACTAATATTAATAAACGGTTTCAGAGCAGTGTATCGTAGAAAAATCATGCTTTCACATAGGAAAGACTAAATGCGTTTGTTAACCTGTTTTTAACTGAAATGTTCCCGCAGCGGTCGTTCCAAGCGGTTGCCGGATGACAATCCCTGTGTGAAGACACCTTTAGTGTAGCAAAAAGCCATATAACATAGCTAATATTCAATCGTACAACAGTAATAGAACTCAGTGCAATAGTTAGCGGATGAAACAAACACGCGATAAATAGATTATATTTTTAATATTTTTTCCGTAGCCACGTTGTCTCTGGTACGGATATAGTTATAACGTCGGTGACGACCTTTTCTTTGTAATTGAAATATACATGGATATCATGTATGATGTATCATACCGTCGAAAAGATGGATAGAAGTCTTTACAATGTTCAAAAATATTATTCACTGCTTTCACCTGACATAAAATATGTCTTTGTAAAGGGAATAAATTGTATTTTTGAACTTGGAGGCGTTATTTGTAATTCCTATTAAATCAAGTTTATGGTCCAGTATTTTTTATTGTAATAATGTAATTTAGTGTATTGTAATTAATATAATTAATGTGAAGACTGCTTATTAGTGGTTTGTCAATTAAGAGGAGACGGGTTATGTTTGAAAATTGGTGGTATAATTCTCGAGTAATTTAAGGTTTAATTACTACAAAGTGTTTGCTTATTCGTACATATCTAGATTTCTTTTCGTGATACTTGTTGAATATTCCCAAGTTATGAAAGTCTATTAAATTCTTAAGAATTATACCACAGTAAATAGTTGGCAGCTAAACTTTTGTTCTAAGGATTAAGTTTATAAACAAAATATAATTCCATTGACACCTATTATTGTCAGTTAGCCTTAGAATAAAAGTTGTTTGCCAACAGCGTTAAGAAGACTTGATTGAGACTCGAAAACCATTACCTATGATTCTAGAGGAATAAAGAAGAAACGAACTTTTATACATTTATTTTTGTCGGAACAAAGTATTTTATTTGAACAAATATACCTTAATATAGTAGCGAACCATGTCTTATTATTAATATTTCGAGTTTCAATCAATGATATAGAGAGTTATAGTTGAATTTAGGGCGGAGATTCACGGCGGCGGGTGTGATTTGCGTAAGAGTGCCATTATAGCTTAAAAATAATACCGTTAGATAGATTTGAATTGAATACTTTATGCTAGCGTATTTTAATCTAGCTCTTTTAAGACATAGTGTGTTTTTTTTTGTAATGTGATACGCTGTTTTTCATATTTTCGGTTTATGCAATCAGACAGTTCATCTACAGGAGTAAACCGTTAAACAGAGGTAAAGGACAAAGGTTTATTTCTTCAGACAAAAAGTGGAAAACTGATATAATAAATGTCTCAAAAGGTTCAAATTGAATAAACTGTTCAGCATTTGTGTTGTCTTATTAAAAAATAAAACTTTGAAATATAAACATGCGTTTGTGGACACACGTTATTTTTGCCTAAGCCTGTAGCTCTGTTCGACTTTTCGCACCTGTTTTTCGTCCCCTTTTTTTTGTAAAAGCACGCAAACTACCCGCCGCTTCGGTAACCAAAGATGCGATGTATATTGTGGTCGTAGCATGCTGGAGTCGGGTGTCGCAGCTATAGTGTATTGTAGGCTAAGGAATTCCTGTGCAACTTGTAATACGTGTATTTAAAGTTCCCTTGTCTGTCGGAAAAAAAATTTGGTTCTACGCAAAGATTTTAAAAAGTTTTTTTTATTAGTTTGTGAAACTGCTGTAGAAAGATAAGTTATTGATCGTCGTGCCCTAAATTAATGAAAATCGTTTAACACTATATTTGTTTTATATTAATACATGTGATGTGTATGCAAGCATGGGATCTCGCTCCGCGCTTAAACTTTTATATTAGCCTACTGCTCGCGGCTGACTCAGTCGAGCCAGCGCACGAGGGATGTCATGTGTCAGTTAAGACAGAGCTACGCGATAGAAAGAGAAGCGCTTCGGAGGCGCTTATAATAATAGGCACGCAGCGCTGTGCAATTTGAAATTGTACTTTATTGCTGCGCTGCGATAGTAGATTATTATTTGACTGTCTTCGCGCGGATGGGCTTCTCTACTGTTAGTACTATTTTTATTATATTCTGTGATGCTAGTCTACTATTTTTCAGTATATTGTGTTGTGTACTACACGCACATAAATGCACAATTACTCTGTAGTATACGTGCACTGATAATCACGCACATCATTCGCATTCGTTATCGATTACGTGAAATTACATTTGTTCTTTTGGAAAAAGAGTGATTCCCCTGGAATAGCGAATGATTATAAACTACGGATCATTCACGTGGGTTACTTGTTTTTTGTACTATTGAATGTAGTAAAGGAGAATGCCACAAAAAAACCCAGAGTCGATTAAAATAATTTATGTATGGTGAGGTAGACCAGACCTAGTATGACCCAAATATGTAATTTGATTTCACCTAAACAATCCCCAACATAAAAAAAAAACTTGTGAGAACGCGGGGTTCAGTCACTATGTATGTACGTACTATGTCATAGTGCGTTTGTTAACGTGGCTTAACGACTGTTATCAGATGACAACAGCCGGGACCGACGGTTTAACGTGCCCTCCGAAGCACGGAAGCGCTTAGTTGTAGTGCCACTTAACGGTCACCCATCCGACACCTGGCCGGACCGAGCGTTGGTTAACAAACGTGATCATCTGTCAAGCTCCGCCATGAGCGCTTTTGAGTCTGAGCGGCACTGTAACAAAACTACTTACATGTTATACACAAACGCACTATGACATAGTACGTACATAGTGACTATGTAATACCCCGCGTTTTCACACGTTTTTTTTTAATGTTGGGGATTGTTTAAGCGAAATCAAATTGCATATTTGGGGCATACTAGGTCTGGTCTACCTCACCAAACATAAATTATTTTAATCGACTCTGGGTTTTTTTCTATGAGATCGTAGCATTGTCTTTGACAGATTTTTTCATTTATTTAGGCTCACGAGTCGATCAAAGTAACCAGTCAGTCACTCAGTTTATAAAGTTAATATCTGATATATCCTCTGTAAAGTCATTTACTTATCGACAGACTTTAAATTATATATCTGAATTGATGTAAAAAATACGTTGTATCTATACTAGTATATTTTTTGTTTTATATTCGTTATCAGTTTTTTTAATGTATTTGTTTTATTTAGGTATATTAATATTTATTTTTCTTTAGATTACTTATCTGCAATTTAACAAGTCAGTTCATTAATAAAATCAGGGTATGTCATGCAATCATGGAATATAAAGTTGTGGCCTCATTGATTGAAATCATTAGGTATCTATTTATGACTTGTTTTGTTTAAAAAAGAGAATCATATAAACATTTTATAATTCACAATGAAATAAATTACTTTTCAATGACTTGTAATAGCAGTAATTAAAAGAATATATATGTATTGAGTTAAAGCCATAACCTTAAAGGCCTGCTCCCACATTTTTTACAGATTTAAATGTACTAATGATGCCACAACTTCATACTTTATTTTCACATAAAAAGGACTGTTCATCATACATAACGCATTGATCGTTTGTATTAAAAGTAAATTAGATAAGTAAAATATTCAACACATTTGTTGCTAAATAAATTTTAAGGTCGTGGCAAATAACTTGATGTAAAACATAACGCTCGCGCATCTTAAGCCAAACCAGCCTATAACAGGGCTCTGTCACTCCGCGCGCGAATATAAAGCGTTCGGCGTCCTCTGAGAGGACAAATTTCATACATCAGAAAAGATAATACCTACGCGATAGAAAGAGAGGCAACTACTAAGTGAATGTTTTGTAGCGAAGGGAGCGCCTGTGCGATTTATTGGAGCAAGAGTCGCAATTTATTTAAACTATTTTGCGGAGTGCAACTTCTGTACCCTAGTACTATTATTATCTATTCTGTGGCCATTGTCAGTATTTAAACAGAACAAAATAAAAGACGCAAGCGCTTTAAAATACTACCCGGAGACGCATTTTTTAATCATTCGAAGTGAACCTTAAATTCATGCACGAAAGCAAAACGTAGGTATACGAAATTAATTTCGATTGCTCCCAATTTTACGTATTTTTGAAACATTAGAAATGAGCGGTGCCCTAAAATTCGCATCTTATTACATTATTCATTTCACGCAGAAAAAACCGGAAAGCCATAAAACACTTTGATTTTAAAAGCCGGCAATGAGTTAGGGGGCAACGGGACGTAAATTAAAAAGTTGTAATGTCATTGTCTGTCAGTCATTTGATTTTGACAGTCAGTGTCTTTCTCCACTTTCTCACGTCTTTTCTACTGAATATATCAAAAATGTGGGTCGGACCTTGGTCGGATCACTAGTTGCAAAATTCACGAGAATGCATATTCAAAAATGCGTTTTTAAGGATTCGCATACGAATCTTGCGATTTCATACACGATACTCTTAATGATTAAAAAATGTGTCTCCGCGCTTCTGTCTAGATAGAACGCAGTCTACAGTGGTCTACAGGGTGTATAGGGAATGCTTCCAAATGAGCTTCGCGTGTCGGTAACCGCAGTTTTGATACATTAGTGTAGTTAAACAAAAATAATTATTTTTATAAAAGTCGTAACAAGTTTATTTCACATCATTGCAGTTGAAAAAAGCGCTATAAAAATAAATTAATAAAAATATTTTTAATTCAAAATTAGTAACACCTGCATAGACTTATTGTATTACCAACACCTGCCTTATTTTCATCCCCGACGCCAAAAGGAGTGTTATTTTCGGAAGCGTTACCCTTGTGACGTTCAAGTTATCTGTCAGGATCTATGCCTATGTATTAGGGGCTTATTAAAAGTTTGTAATGAATAGAAAATACGAAAGCTGAAGTTTAAAAGCGGTTTCTGATTTCAGAGAAAGTTTTTAATGAATGAGTCTCAAAGCGATTTTGTCAGAATGAATGCACAAAAAATATTGGACAAAATGTTCGCATGAATTACCTTACTTGTACTGAATAGTCTCGCGATTTCATTTCGAGGAGTTTTATCTTTTGTGTAGCCTTAAAAGTGTTTTCTTTTCGTTTATTCCCATCTGCCCCCTTCAAGCTCTGCCACTGGGGTGGTGGTTGGCACTAATAAGTGGCGTTCACCACCCCGGTGGTCGATGGCACCTATTTATTCCCATCTGCCACCTTCGATAGTGCCTTGGGGGTGGTGATTGGCACAAATAGGTGGCGTTTACCACCCCGGTGGGCGATAGCACCTATTTATTCCCATCTGCTATTCGGGCCAATGTATTTTATCCCTTAATTGAATAAATTGTTTTGTTATTTGCTGATTTTTCTGCTTCACAGCCACTCCAATGTTACATCTCGCGTTTTAACCCAGCCCTAAAACATAGTTACACTTTTAAAGTCAATCGAGCGTAGCATTTGCGACCTTATGGCGTTATGAGAAGTGCCATATTAGTAATGCTGATGTTACGCTTGCTGTTGATTACACGTAGTTGTGTGTGTTAGTCCGTACGTTTGTAAATTACACTCTACTGTAGTAAATTAAGCCAATATACTGCGTGAAATTTTAATCATTTGGTTCCTGCAGTGGTGTGGTTCCACTCATGATTACAAGCAACTTTTACTATGGAGCCAACTCTGATTTCGCGGAAAAAATAAACCCATACATTAAGGTCGAGTAGGTATTGCTGTTTTGTATGGAACAGCTGTTTATTTCGCGATATCAGAGTTGGTCCCATAGTAAAAGTTGCTTGTAATCATGAGTGGAACCACCCCACTAAGGGAACCAAATGATTAAAATTTCAGCGTCTAGTATTTATACGAGTCAAACGGATGCTAGTAATAGTAAATGTTCCATGTTGTATGTACGCCTGAGAGAGTGTTGCTGTAGCTTGTAAGGTGTAAAAATGTTGCCAGGTTTTTAATAACGATATTAAATAAAAAATATATTGTGTACCTATTATACCGCCTTACGTATATTATTGTGCCAATTTTTTAATACTTCCCTACCGATAACGCATTCCATGATTTTTGGAAAAACAAAATGTCGCCTACTGACAATATTCACATAAAATGTATTACAAACTTTTATTTTCCTACCATTAATGTAGAAAAAGTGTAACATTATAATTCGAATCTCTTAGTTACGGCATAATTCCATTCCGTAACCATAATGAAATAAAAAGGCGATATAAGTATATTTTTTTCATATTGGTATTTAGCAGTTTTGTTATAATTGCAAGGAGCTGTTTTATTTTTACTCAGTGACGATTGTTATTCAAAGTATTTTATGAGATAACAATGACTTTTTACTTCTTTTTTATATATTTTTATAGCCACTAAACACATTGTAATAATGTTTCTGCTTATTTTTTGTATTGACTAACGACTTATTTTTTTATATGACATGATTTATTTTAACAGCTAACAATAATTATGATATAAGTCGGCACATCGCACAACAGATTGTTATTATGTTTACCATCACAACGTAGTTATAGTTTTTGTTATCCGCCATTTTTACACTGATAGAAATGTAGTATATAACTCTGCAAACAAGTGTAAGACTGCCTGAAGTTGTTACAAGCGTTTTCTGTAATGCATAGTATACACTTGACTAGAATAATGTTGCGCGACACTTGTTGATAGAGATGTCTGGCGATATTGAGCGAGGTCGCCCGACATGGCTCGACACAAATATATAGTTAAAGTGCCTACACACTATTCTGTCGTGTTGTGTTGTGTCGCGACTAGAGATGGCAAAAGACCCGGATTAAACCCGACTACTGGGGTTAAACCCAATAAAAACCCACATGGTATGTTATAGAAACTTTTTACAGTTTTTTATTTCTATTCATATTTCAAATGAGACATTGCTATGGAAACAATTTCTTGCTAAATCAAACATATCTTATTTCTAAAGATTTTATTTAGTTCAACAAAATGGTCTATGGGCGATAACTGGGTTTAAACCCAGCAGTCGGGTCTAAATCGGGTCCTTTGCCCATTTTTAGTCGCGACAGAAGCGTATCGGTTTCATACATTTAGTATAGCTAGAAACGCATTATTACAGTGTGTTGTCGACACAACAGACTGTAATAATGTGGCGATACGTTTCTGTCGCGACACAAACTACACGACAAAATAAGTATGTTTCCGTCTTTATTATAAAACTCGTAATGAAGAATACTTACTTCTGCGAATGACATGATTGAATCGATTTACTAATGGACGAAAAAGTCGCGAGAAACCATTATTTGCTAAAAGCAAACTTCTCAAAAAGGCAAATTGTTATATGGGCAAATTCGTTTCGTATACGACTTTGGTTGACATCGACCAACGTCGCCAGACGTCAGACGATACGTGTCGCGGGACATTATTCGCCTAGTGAGTACGAGGCTAAAATATATAAGACAAAATTCTACGAAAAATAATGAAATCGAAATTAGTACGTTATTTGGACAAACTTTTATATTAATGTGTACTAACTTTGTGTTATTTTTTTTACAAATTGATGCTGGAAAGTTATGAACACTTCTAATAATACGTTAGTTTGGGATATTTTCTTTTATGTCAAAACTGTATTTATTCTTTTATGCTACGGCTCCTCCTGCGTCTTAACGCATAGCTTAAAGCGATAATCTAGGCGTTACGCAGATGTGACTACACCTTATCGTGTTAATTCACAAACGACAGTACTAAATATACAGGGTGGAATTTTTTAAAGCCACATGGAGGGAAAGTACTCTAAACAATGGAGATAGCAAATTTCACTCAAAGGAAACATTCCTTTATTTTTGAAAAGAAACAAAACTGCATTCAAAGATTTTTTAAATACGCTTCCCACACCCTGGAATCGAACTGGCTAACATTCGAAAAAACAACACCCTCTAGTTTTATGATATCAATCGTTAGGGTCAAACATAAGGATCAAATCTCTCTAACAAACATGGTAAATTAAATGAAAGGAAAACCATTACATCTAAACTTATTTTAATTGAACGAGAAAAAAGATCACTTAAGCTAACTAATTAGTTGTTCGAAATGAGCCCCATGTTTGCTGGATACATAAATTTATTATTTTATGGAGCTCATTTGCATGCAATGGATGCATAATAATCTGCATTACGAACATCTTATCGAAATAGTTCTACGTCAAAGATAATTTATTGTGAACTACTAACATAATGGATCCTTCAGTAAAAGTGCTGTATCTTGTCTTTCATGGTTTTCCTTTCATTTAATTTACCATGTTTGTTATAGAGATTTGATCCTTATGTTTGACCCTAACGATTGATGTCATAAAAGTACAGGGTGTTATTTTTTCAAATTTTAGCCGGTTCGATTACTGGGTGCGGGAAGCGAATTTTTAAAAATCGACGAATGTTTGTTTGTTTTCTTTCAAAAATAAAGGAATGTTTCCTTTGAGTGAAATTTGCTATCTCCATTATTTAGAGTACTTTCCCTCCAGGTGGCATTAAAAATTTCCACCCTGTATATAATGTCTTAGCTAACGAGTAATTGGACATTACCATTAACGTTAACGTTAACGCAGGTGGAGCCGTAGCATAAACATACCCTGTTAAAACTTTTTATGTGACAGACTATTTACGCATTTTTGTTGTCTATGATATACTGTGTAGTTCTTTCTAAAAAATTAACCCTGACTATTCATAAAAAAGTAATTAAGAAATAGAAAAAAGACTGTTAAAACTATTTGTCGAGAGTTGAAATTAGTTTGAAATTTTTGAAAACGTTATTAAACGGTATTCAATGGAATGTAGTGAGCATGTAGATAGAGATCTTGAATTTCATTTGTACATCACATTGACTATGTAAATCTTACGAAACTTATTTATTTTTATGTAACCGCCTGTATAATTTCAAATGTAAAAATATACTTGTAAGAAATCTAACTACTGTTTTATTTAATTCAATGTCAAATTTTATCTACCTCCATTCTAGGAAATACTGTTCATCTATATTTTGTCACACGTTCATGATTTGCAGATAGTTGAATGACCGGCGAAACTTAATGTTTTTATCATTGAAAATGGTTATCAGATGCAAATCGCCTAAGATGGTCATAGTACCGACCAAGAGTTAAAAAATTTATCGAGACACGTGTGAGCGTTTGAGTTTTGAAAATCGCCTGGTATCTTTTTGGAATTTTGAAAAATGTAAAAAAGACGGGTTGGGGAGTGTTTGTTTACTAAATTGTAAAAATTTCGAAAACCTAGGGTATTAGTTTACGTGCCGGACTACAGCTGGGCCACAAAAAAAAAAGTTGGAAATCAGACTTTTTGACTATGCCATGATGAAGTCGATAATTTGTCGGAATTTGTCGCCAAAAACCAGAATTTGTCGGTCTTGCGTTTAGGAGATACGTGTGGCTCAGCTGTAGAGACGTCTCTACAGCTGGGCCACACAGATCTCGAAAACGGAAGGTCGTAGCGAAAATCTGATTACTCGTATGTGTAGCCGGTAGTTAGTCGGATTTTGTCACCAAGAACCAGATTTTGTCGATCTTGCGTTTAGGAGATATGTGAGGATACGCTGTGGAGACTTTTCTACCTGGATCTTGAGAAAGGAAGGTCATAGCGAAAATCTGATAACTCGAGTGTGTAGCCGTTAGTTTGTCGGAATTTGTCACCAAGAATCAGACTTTGTCGATCTTGCGTTTAGGAGATATGTGAGGATACGCTTACGACCTTTCGTTCTCGAGATCCAGGTAAAAAGTCTCCACAGCGCATCCTCACATATCTCCTAAACGCAAGATCGACAAAATTTGATTCTTGGTGACAAATTCCGACAAACTAACGGCTACACACTCGAGTTATCAGATTTTCGCTATGACCTTCCTTTCTCAAGATCCAGGCAGAAAAGTCTCCACAGCGTATCCTCACATATCTCCTAAACGCAAGATCGACAAAATCTGGTTCTTGGTGACAAAATCCGACAAACTACCGGCTACACATACGAGTAATCAGATTTTCGCTACGACCTTCCGTTTTCGAGATCTGTGTGGCCCAGCTGTAGAGACGTCTCTACAGCTGAGCCACACGTATCTCCTAAACGCAAGACCGACAAGCTCTGGTTTTTGGCGACAAAATCCGACAAATTACCGGCTACACATACGAGTAATCAGATTATCGCTACGACCTTCCGTTTTCGAGATCTGTGTGGCCCAGCTGTAGAGACGTCTCTACAGCTGAGCCACACGTATCTCCTAAACGCAAGCCCGACAAATTCTGGTTTTTGGCGACAAAATCCGACAAATTATCGACTTCATCATGGCATAGTCAAAAAGTCAGATTTCCAACTTTTTTTTTGTGGCCCAGCTGTAGTCTGGCACGTTATTAGTTTGGCTACAAAATAGGGTGGTACCTTTAGATTTGGAATTGTAGATTTAATGTGAAAGTAATGTAGCTTCTATGATTATTGACCGATTGTCATGGTAATGGTGTTAAAAGATGCGGATGCAGACGAGAAATGCATTCGTTGGAATTTAATTTTTCTCAGCCACGTCGAGGCAGTTTGGCGGGTGCTTTCAATCGTAAAAATAAAAAACCGGCCAAGTGCGAGTTAGACTCGCGCACGAAGGGTTCCGTGCCAAAAACGGCAAAAAAATCACGTTTGTTGTATGGGAGCCCCCTTAAATATTTTTTTTTTTCTGTTTTAAGTATTTGTTGATTTAGCAGCAATAGAAATACATCATCTGTAAAAAATTCAACTGTCTACCTACAGTCGTTATTAATATCGAGCAGAAAACTGCAAAAAAAACAAGTTTGTTGTATGGGAGCCCCCCTTCAAAATTTATTTTATTCTGTTCTTATTTGTTGTTATAGCGGCGACAGAAATACATCATCTGTGAAAATTTCAACTGTCTAGCTATCACGGTTCATGAGATACAGCCTGGTGACAGACAGACAGACAGACGGACAGCGGAGTCTTAGTAATAGGGTCCCGTTTTTACCCTTTGGGTACGGAACCCTAAAAAGGTAGTACCTTAGAAAAAATATAGGATTTTGTATTTGATTTGATTTTGTTGAATCGTAAATATTTGTTTTCATTTTCAATGCTCCGATTCTTGCGGTGACTGCAAAATCTGTGATTTCTTTAAAAAACAAGAAGGTGCCAATTGAAAATCAGCGTCGGGTCTTACAAACACGACACATGCTGAATTGGCTTCCTAATATGATGCAGCCGTGAGATTTATTTCTTTTCTATAATTTTTTATTTTTAGTTTACATAAAAAACCTGTTTTTTTCATTAATGTAGATAAACTATAGCATGTAATTCTCGTCTCATGTCTGTGTCTAATAAATATATTTTCTTTCTTTCTTTCTTTCTTTCTTTCTTCTTTTTCTTTATGCAGCAGTTGGTGCCCTCGTTCTGCTTGTGTCACAAAAAACTGTTCATAGATCATCTTCGACAGATATAGTTTCGGTTTTTACCACCAGATTAGTTTAATATTTTTATACTCGCATCACTTGTATTGATTGACGGAAAGGAATGGACCATACGGTCTACGCCCAGACGTCACGGCAAGGGATTTTCATGAAACAGAACTTAACCACTAGCCATTTTTGATGTCCCCACTGCTGGGGCGCAGGCCTTCCTTATGGGTGGATAAGGAGGATGGGCCATAACCCACCACGCGGGCCCAATGTTAACGACTGCAAATACACTCGGGACCAACGGCTTAACGTGCTTCCGAAGCACGGAAAAGCTCGAGATAATAAATTTTTGGTCACCCATCCCATGACCGACCCTTGCGAAACTTGCTTAACCTCCGCAATCGCTTTGCCAGGCGCTAAACCACTGCGCCATCGAGCTCCTATTATTTGTATAACTTAATAAAACTGTATCACTTATTATAAGATTCATAGGCATGGCCAGAGTAGGTATACCGCAGCCGGATTCAAAGTTTAAATGTGAAATGTAAATCCAGCCTTGTGCAAATCCGACCAAATGGTAAACAAGAAAATTTCTTTATGACTGTTTTCCGGCGAAATGAGAATCCGACCAAGTGCTAAATTGCACCTACGAAAACTAATCGTAATATAATTATGTTTGAGGGACCCTATTTTTGAAAGGCGTCAAGCGCTTTTTACTACTTAAGCTAGGGTTTCCTAGGATGACGGTGCCGTGATATTACGGCCGTAATATAGCGGCGTTGAATGTTGTCTATGTAAACAATATGGCGAAACTGTAGCGCACTGTAACGTCAGAAACCGCGCCAAATTGTTTACTTGTTGTTTACATAGACAACGGTCTACGCCGCTAAATAACGGCCGTAATATAACGGCACCGTCATCCTAGGAAACCCTAGCTTTACTCATTTTCATTCGACAGCCATGGCTGTTCGTTTGCTGAACAGTTTATTGTTGTGTCGTCAGTGGGCGCAGGCCCTACCTGTCCCCGAGCATAAAGGAAAATATTTAAGTAATGTTCTCATTAGAAGGAAAAAAACTTTAAAGAACCGCGCAGTACAATAATTAACAAGAATGTGTTTTTATATAATGTAGTGGGTGGTTCTGTCGCCAAAAGTGCCATTATAAAAGAACGAGATAAACGACTTGGCGGAGTGCCAACGGCCTCCTAATATTTTACTAAATAAAAGCTCAATTTTAGCGCAAAATTGTGTAGGAAGAACTTAATAAAGTTCAGAGAATCCAAGCAAAGAATATTAAACTTTTAGATTTTTGCATTCACAATGCTACTTTTATATTAAGATGAATAAATAATGAAAAATATTAGAAAAAATCGGCTCACCCGTATCCCGTCTAAGTTGCTACGGGTGAGCCGATTTTTTCTTCTAATATTTTTCATTATTTATTCATCAAAGAATATTAAACAATTTCCATTTTAGAAATCGACTAGCAGACGTTTTTAATACAAAAAAAATGATTCTATGTGCAGAGGCTCGCCTATTTGGCATCGAGGCGTGGGTGTCGCAATGAAAAGACAACCGAATTGTACCGTGAACTGAACCTATGAAATTACATCTTCAATATGCTACAATAGAGGCAACGAATTATATAGGTGTATTATATTAAATTCTCGAGTTGTCATGGGGAAAAATCGTATATGAAATTATGTGGTAGGTCAGGTAAAGGACCATTACTTCGTGATAGTACTTACATTATTTCGTGAGTTTTGTTTGTGGCGCGAAAAACAAGGAATCTATATATTATCACTACATAGTATAAAACAAAGTCGCTTTCTTTGCCCCTATATCCCTATGTATGCTTAAATCTTTAAAACTACTCAACGGATTTTGATGCGGTTTTTTAATAGATAGAGTGATTCAAGAGGAAGGTTTAAGTAGATGGTGTTAAATTCCACACTACACCGAAGCGAAGCGAGGGCGGGTCGCTAGTTTATTTATATTATACATCAGTAAAAAATCTTTATCATTTAAACTGTAGAAAAAATCAAACACCAACATTTTGGCGACTAAACTAGTTTAGTTTAGTCGCCAAAATGTGAGAGCAATGTGACGTTTGAAACTGCGTTCGGCCACGGACAGTTGTGCGACGACGTGTATTTCTTGTCACCACCCCGTAAGATTAGCGCTCGTACTTCTTAAGCTCATAGAAAGGCAAAGGTAAGTCCATTTGAATAAAACTTTAAATTTTGCTTTCTTGCGTTCCTTAACAATTGATTAGATTTAGAGACATGAGCTCACGAATTAAGAAGCAGAGCCAAATTTTTATCACGAAACGAAACAGGGTTCAATCAAGAGGTCCACAAATAAATTAATATAAAAATAAAATCAAGCTAAACTACATAATTTATGCGTTAAATTACTGTCAAAATACCAATATTCATGACACAAAAGATTTCAAACTATCATAACTAACTAACATATCATGTTTAGTAAAATTTATAAAAAAATCACAAAGTCGTAAGAGTCTTAACATGCTCAAATACGGGACATTTACCTTACCTACCCAAATTCTTTTAATACACTCGGCATCAGAAAAATCGAACTTTAACAAAAATTTCTTCAAAGATAATTTTATCCTATCTAATTTAATGGTAAGTGTTGTTAGGGGACGTCCTTAAATAATAATTACGTGAGGTGATTTTGGCGATTTTATTTGAGATTAGGCTCGACCCCCTCCCCCCCCCCCCTAAATGCCTCACGTAATTAATGGACGCCCCCTTATATACTTTTTCCCCTTCGGACATAGCCAACAGTCTCTAGAAACCGTTGGAATACTCGTCAAACGGAATTAATTACTGAGATTCAGTTTCCGAGCAACATTACATTGCCTCATTTTTTGCAATATTTGAGCAACTTCATGGGCAATAGTATCCATATTGGGTATTCCTTTTTTTAATTGAACTGTTGAAGTGTATTTTCTCCATCATCTCGATAGTGAATTTACCCGCATTTCCTGAAGTGACCCCTTTTATTTCCCTTTTATGGCGGCGCAAGCAATAACGCTTTAAGCGCTTAATTTTGGTAACTGTTATGTTAATTAAATCAAATAATTATTAATTGAAAGCTCATTAAGTGTTATTTCAATAGATATCAACATTTACACAATAAAACGTTAGCTAGCAATAGCAGGTGGCGAAGTCTAAACTTATTTTTGAAAAGGTGCGATTTTTCTGACGTCTAGTATATATTTGTTACTACGGATGATGATGATGACATATTTTAGAAATGAATTCAATAATGCAGAAAGTAGGATTATAGTATGTACTCAGTTATGTGATGGACATCCAATTTTGTTGTTTTCACTGATGTACCAACCAACAATGAACCTATAATCTTGAAACTATAATTAAAAAATCCTTAGCTCTCTAGTTTCGTGATTGACAGTTTTCCAAATATTGTTAATAATTTCGATATTTTTTACTATGACTTCCAGCGTTTTACGGCCTCTTAATACCGCTTACTCTTACCTATTCAATGACCAATAAATACATTATTATTTACCTATAAATAAATTAAATAAAAAATATTTTATCAACTAAATGTATTTCGTATTTTTGCGGGAAACGGAACAAGTTTACACACTTTTTATTTGTGGTTACCTCAGAAGTTCTTTTTATATGATACTGCTTGGCCTTCACTTTACCTGATGTTAAGTGACGATAAGATGTGGAAACGCACTACACCCGAATCCTCATCACTGAGGAACTGCGGCTTTCTTACCTCTAACTGCCAGAACACAACAATTTTTAAAATGTTGTTATGGCGTCGGACTTAGGCAAGATAGGCGGGCTTGAAATAAGTCCTACCACCAACCAAACCGAGTACGAATTTGTACCCCCCTGGTGGGAATCGAACCCGGGACCTCTGTGTCTTAGACGGGTGGGCGAACCTCTAGACCACATAAGCGGTTAAATTATTTTAAGTTATGTGTATATGTTACAGTCAAAACTCATAATCGGTAAAAACAGTGGTTTGCGGCAAGTTAAGACGGCAAGTGTGCCGTTTTGCCTTGCCGTGCCAGCACCTCATCATCTTTGCCCGGTCAACACGGCCGGGCTTCGGCCGATATACCTCGCTATAGTATTGTAGTAAATCATTACGTCATTAGGTACCTTGATTATTCAGTGATAGTTTACAAAATGTATCTGAATTCTTATGTGAGAAAAAAATAACCTTTTTTAAATACAAGGCCATGATACTGGAATATTTATTCCTTATGTTAGAGCATGTAGGAAGCAAAATAAATCTTCAATTAGGACAGATAATTGAAGTTGTATTTATTTATTCAGTTACCAAGATGAAATAAAGTTTTAGTATTGTCCTTGATTTTTTGTTTTATTAAAATATAACTTCATACATCCCAATAACACCTATTATAGATGGTTGGATAATAGTGCCAATCACTGCGATGCGAAGCTATAAAACACTGCTCCCTAGTAGTTACTTTCAATTAAGTTAAAACTATGATATTTACCGAGTGAAGATCACTTTGATTGATGACCATCGACACATCGACGCTTACAAAATACGAAATAACAATTATCGATACGGGATCAATTAAAGAGTTAAGTGAAGAACACTCAACTTGACGTTTCATAGTTGCTCATTAGGCGGATTTGACAGCTAGCAGTTCAGCACTTGATATGTGCCGGACTACAGCTGGATGCGCTTTGGAGACCTTTTTACCTGGATCTCGAGAACGAAAGGTCGTAAGCGTATCCTCACTTATCTCCTAAACGCAAGATCGACAAACTCTGATTCTTGGTGACAAATTCCGACAAACTAACGGCTACACACTCGAGTTATCAGATTTTCGCTATGACCTTCCTCTCTCAAGATCCAGGTAGAAAAGTCTCCACAGCGTATCCTCACATATCTCCTAAACGCAAGACCGATAAACTCTGGTTTTTGTGCGACAAATTCCGACAAATTAACGGCTGCACACATGAGTAATCAGATTTTCGCTACGACCTTCCGTTTTCGAGATCTGTGTGGCTCAGCTGTAGAGACGTCTCTACAGCTGCGCCACACGTATCTCCTAAACGCAAGCCCGACAAATTCTGGTTTTTGGCGACAAATTCCGACAAACTATCGTCTTCATCATGACATAGTGATGATAGTTGTAAGCTTTCAGTTAAGTTACAAAATAGGCCTGCTGGTTTTCCCATTATCAACCAATATTCGAAAAAAATATGTTTTTCCTTTAGCTTTCACTTTGAATATTAAATTCCTAAGAAAACTATCACAGAGACAACAAAATGTTACCTATTAGCTTTTGCGGTACTATAACACTCAAAAACGTGGCGCACCAATTAAAAAAAAATGGCATATTAAAAAAACGAATAAATAATGCAATAATAAAATGTACTGTATCACATAGCCAAGTTTTAAACTCCGTCAGGGCTGCTGTGTAAAAAGAGAAAAATTTAAGAGGCGTTAACAAACACTGCGTTTATTTCAATCAGTCGTTTATTCCATACAAATAAATAGTCGTCTACGCCATTTTTTTCGGCGAAGTCGCCCTCCCTTACCCGCCGAACTTTTTTTACGCCAATATTTTTTTTCCAAACATACCCTACTTTTTGTGCCTACCCTTGAGTGCCGCCCACGATGTTCGAATTAGGGAGGCATCCCTTTAGTACGTGATATTTTTTAGATATGCTTTTGCCGCGACTCTGTTTACTTTGACTCGAATATAGATCGGTTTTACCATTTTAGAAAAACATAACTGTTTCGACAAATATTGGCGTTAACTAAGTCTCAGCCAAAAAACCTGAAAATAAAAACAAAATTAGCTTCAAAATTAAATACCCCTAAAAAGCAAGAAATAATTTTCAAATCATTAGATACGCATATCATTGTAATTAAACACGTATAATGAAGTCGGGTGGGGCTTCTAGAATAAAAAAAGAAGTTGTTCTCCAGCCCCACCCGACTTCATTATACGTGTTTAATTACAATGATATGCGTATCTAATGATTTGAAAATTATTTCTTGCTTTTTAGGGGTATTTAATTTTGAAGCTAATTTTGTTTTTATTTTCAGGTTTTTTGAAGTCGGTTTTTTTGTTTTTAAACAATTTTTTATTTTTTTCTTTTCAGTGTAAGTACCTTCTGTATTAGGTAGTTTTACCTTTTATCCAAAGTATGTATATTATGTAAATGTAAGCGATGATGTTATGTATTTTTTTATATTTCACACTTTTGCGTGGTGTAATACCACTAAAAACTCAATTTCCACTGTTCGTGCTGTTTGTTGTTAAGGAGTTCCGTTGTTCCTTCACAGTTCAAGTCTAGTCCAAAACGTCCTTGACCATAGTTAGATACCTAATTTGTTTAAGATTATCATAATCCTAGCAATATTTCAATCACTACACAGTTTCTATTTGATTTTGAAGAGTTCCCTTGTGTATCTTTAAAATCCAAGGTCCAATAACAATGAAATCAAAATGATATCATCACTAAAGTGTCCTCTTTCAAACAAAAAAAGAATCATCTAAATCGGTACATAAACAGAGAAGATATGGTCGATCATCCGTATAAATTCATAAAATGGTAACAAAAACGACAGTATTTTCAAGTTTTCCTGAAAAATACTGAACCGATTTCAAAATTTCAAAAAATGGGACCAACTTGGGAACAAACCTGATCTAATAACGTTTGAATTATTTCAATCGGTTCAGCTGTCTTCGAGTAATCGGTGGACATACATAAAAAAAAAAAAAAAAAAACATACATACAGCCGAACAGAGAACCTCCTCCTTTTTGGAAGTCGGTTAAAAAAGCATAGAAATTCGAGAATTAAATAAAGGAATTTTCACCTCTCCAGCACGAAAAGGACTCTTTTGGCGCGTAAAAACTCGCAGCAAAATCGATTTCTGATAACAAATAAGTATTTTACCATAGTACATATTATACGCTGCCTAAATAAAAATAACTCTATGAACTGAACCCGTCTGGGATTCGAAATTCGAAATATCTGCCTAGCCGCTTATCGAGGTCATAAAATACTAAGAAAGACACAAACTGACTATTTTTGTGCCGAGGTGGCCAAAGGTTGGTTGGTAAGTTGATTGATAACATTATAATTATATATATTATAATAGTCAAGCTTTTGATGGCTTTCGATTCGATGTAATGGATGGCTCATATAAACAATCGATCTCATAAACTTTCGATGTGTGTTTGATCTCATGAGTTTTGACGTAGTTCGATGTAGCGTCACGTCACGTCACGGATCCGACGAAATAGAATTTCTTTATTAACTGAAATGTGTGTTTTCAGTCAAAATTCAGTTTTTTTTTATAAATATCTCCTTGGTTTATTTAATAAAAAATAACACTTTAAAAAAATACAGAATTAGAGAGTTGTATTTTTATATAGTGAAAGGTTTGCAAACAACTAAATATGGAGTCACGCATGTCTTCAGAACTTTTTAGTTTCAGGACAAGATGTTTCGGTGAGAGTTATGATAAAACTTAAAACTTCACCATCTTTATTACCTTTATTATTACAGAAAAGTTTCGGGTCAAATATTCGTAGGCATTTTATCAACCTTATGCTGTTGACTTAAGAACTATATTAGCATTAAAGCTTAGTAAATTTTCAAACATTTTGGGGTTTTGGTAACGGCTGTTGCTTGCCTCATTTGAAGCAGTTGGGATAATATGTAAATTTTACTATAGAATATTTAAGTATTTAATTCTTTGGTTAGATGCTATTCATCGTTTAAATTGTTGTTTTGGTGCGAAAGAAAACTAGCGGACTGTAGGTATTATGCTGGATGTAATAGTTATAAGTTTCAATGGCAAAAACAAGGGACGTTAATAATTTAGATGTGTATGCGGCCGTTCGAATGCGAAGAGTGATTCTGGTTGGCGGACCCGCCGCCGCCCCCGCTCCCCGCTCCGCTAGGGTTGGGATGGCTGTTCTCGCATTTGCGCGTGAACATTGTTGTTACCCAAATAAAAAGTTGCATAATCGCCGCACATATAATTTGTACACAGTACTATCACAGTTTAATAATGTATAAGTAGGTATTAGTTTTTCAATAAAGTTTGAACATATTTCATCATCATCATCATCATTTACTCTATGAAATTTGGAACACGCATTCGTATGGTGAAAAAAGAGGCCGTAATCGTAACTCTAAGCTAAGCTTACTTTATTTAAGATAGTTCATATAATGGAGAATGTTACTGGGTCTGTTAAATCACATAATCCAATAGCTTATGGGACCACATGAACAACTGTAAAGAATTTTTTGCGATATCTCTTAAAACAGAAAAGTTATATGGTCTAGAATACTGTTATTTTGTGTGACTAATGACGTAATTGGTCATTCATACAGGTGAACCTTACGTCGTACGCAATAAAGCACATATTTCAGTGCGCTTGGCATTTCCTTCAAGCCCTTAAAACTTCGAAACTACTAGCTTGATTTAAATGAAACAAAAACACGTGTATTGCTATACATTTAGCTACATGATCATAAAGTTTCAAGTGATTTAACAGAAGTAACATTCGCCATTGAAAAAAATACTAGAAAATAACTACCCGTAGCAGTACAAACGGGTACGGGTCGATTTTTTTGCAGTATTTTTCAATTATATCAATTATCTTAATTTAAAATAGGACTGCGAATGCATAAAATCTAAAAGTTCAATAATTACTTTATAGTTTCCTTAATAATAATTTGAACAAATATCGTCTTGGCATATCAGTGGCTCAATATTATGAAAGATACCTATCGCTCCATATTCATAAGTGTTTTATTCACTTCATGTACTTATGTGTAACTGTATCTACTTATGTACAAAACTGTTATTGCCTTAAATTGTCTTAATATCCTGGGGCCCAATCACGCAAATTCTGAACGATAAAACCAAAACCGTTACGATGTCATTAAGGTTATATTTACGCAAAAATCTTTGGTTTAGCTTTAGAATTCTCATTTAAACTGTCCAAAATTGGCATCTTGGGCTCCCTAGGCATAGCTTTCAACAATTTTAACAAAACTAAAGACAGTATTTTTAACGAAAATGAAACGATAACGATTTAGCATTGGTTTTATTGTTGAAAATAAGCGAGATTGGACCGGTCCCTTACCACACGACAAAGTTTAATATTTCATTAGTGTTTTGAAGCACTCAAGTTTTGAAAGTAAATTATGAGCTACTAAAGTTATATTTAGACGGTAAGACTGTTTCGGACTTATGAGTTTCAGGTTCTGTTGTACTTAGCTACGAATATTTGTGTAACCAAGCATATTGCATTACTCACTAAGCTAAGACTTAAATGGGAAGACAACTTCATACTTTAAATTTAGGTACTATACCTCAACTGCCTCTGTGGTCTAATGGTTCGCCCAGCCGTGTAAGACGCAGGGGTCCCGTGTTCGATTGCCAGAGGGGGTACAATTTGTACTCGGTTTGGTTGATGGTATAGGGTTATACAGATTGGAATACGTAGTTTTGTACCGCTCTGAAGTTGGGCACTTCTGTTGTACACTGTTAAATTAATCACATAGTATCTAAATATTTTTTTTCTGAGTAATAGGTGAATAAGCACCTTCTGGGAAAGCTCGCTCCATCGTAGACCCTGTCTTTGCTTTTGGGCTAGACTGGAGTCAAGAGCAAACCCATTAACTAAAATAAATATAAGTAGTAAATAAAGACTTTCAACTTTACAAGTAAAAAAAAATAGAGTGTTGTTTAGAAAAATATTTTACGTTATGTGGTAGGTATGTTCGTTTGTTGTCGTCTGTACATACATAAACGTAGGTTTGTCAATATTGATGTATGCTTTTAAGAGTGAATTGTTGTATGTTTCCAAATATCTTTCTCCATAGATTTAATACTAGTGGCTCCGTGAGCTGTAGACCTCGCGATAAAAAGTGGTTCAAATTGTACAAAAATAAAATGTATTTATGAAGTTTTCAAAGTTCAAAGCACACAGTACGGTATATTATTTGGAGCATTCGCAGCTAGATGGTGCTTCTAATTTAGATAATTTTTCGAAATGGGTGATTTTTTTTTAATAAATTTAGAAAAACTGGCTCATATAAACAATTCTAGATAATTATCGAATCTGCTGACGAAATTTCAACAGAATCGGTTGAGAAATGTGACCTGTAGAGGAAAAAAAACAGCTGGAAAGCCGGACTGTGAAATATTTTTTCTCACATATCTCCATCATTTAAATAAATTTCGAAAAACTGTCTCGACAAAAAGTTCTGTATATTTATCAAACCTACTTACAAAATTTCACCGGGATCGGTTGCGACCTGTAGAGGAGAACAGACAGCGCTGGAAAGCCGTGTAATCTGTTTTTTTAACATATCTCCGCCATTTTGAATTTTTTTTTAAAATCTGTTCGACAAAAAAATTCTATATAATTTTCAAACCTGCTCACAAAATTTCACGTCAATCGGTTGAGAAATGCGACCTGTAGAGGAGAACAGACAGCGCTAGAAAGCCGAACTGAAATCAGTTTTTTTACATATCTACGCTATTTTGAAAAATTTCAAAAAACTGGCTTAACAAAAATTTTTCTATCATTTTCGAACCTGCTTACAAAATTTCACGAGAATCGATTGAGAAATGCGACCTGTAGAGAAGAACAGGCATAGCTGGAAAGCCGGACTGGAATATGTTATTTTAACATATCTCTACCAATTAGAAAAAATTAAAAAAACTGGCTTGACAAAAAAATAATATGTCATTTTCAAACCTGTTTACAAAATTTCACGATAATCGGTTGAGAAATGCGACCAGTAGCGAAGAACAGGCAAAGCTGGAAGGAGGACTGAACTCTGTTTTTTTAACAAATCTCCGCCATTTTGAAAAATTTAAAAAAACTGGCTTGACCTAAAAATTCTGTATAATTTTCGAACCTGCTCAAAAAATTTTACAAGAATCGATTGAGAAATGCGACCTGTAGGTTGGAACAGACAGCCGGACATACGAAAGAATTTTTGCCCAAGCTGAAGCAGAGACGCTTCGCTCGCACTTCGTGCTCGCTCGGTCAATAAGTATTCATCTTACTACGATGCTACGAGCCAGCCGTTACGGCACTACGGCTACATAACAAGATGTATTTTTAGATTTTCGTATGACATGGCATTATTGATATTAAGAAATCAATTTAAAAACGTATTCTGTTCCGGCAGTTAGAAGTAAGATAGAGTTCCTCAGTGGTGAGGATTTCGGGTGTAGTGCGCTTCCACCGCATTCGGCATTATCGTCACTCAACATCGGGTGAGGAAAAGGCCAAGCACTATCCCGTTTTGCATGGAAAATATAAGTATTTGTACGTAGATTTTGCATATTCTTACTACGTCGCTACGAGCCAGTGACTACGGTGCTACGTAGCTACGACGCTACGGCTCTACGGGCTACGGTTTGAGAGCTTCGACTGATTTAATTGTGTTTTTTTGTTGAAAACTGGTAACTGAAATGAGGGCCCATTTCAGACACCATCTTTTGGCTTGATGAAAATCTTTGCCGGCCAAGACATTTATTTATTCATGTTTGGTAGGAGAAAAAATCTCAGTGGGTTGAATCAGGAAGGATTCGCATCTTCAATCGATGAGTTTTGATGTCATGAGTGCCGGCAAGAGGGTCGACAGGGTCATTAAGAAAAGTTAGAAGTCGCTTGAGCTTTTTGTTTCCAAAAGTTTATTCTTTTGCCGAATTGGAAAAAATGTAGTGTAAATGAAAAAAAGTATTTCTTCTTTTCAAAAGTCATGCACTTTTCAATCCATCCTCGTACATGAATAGTCGGAAAAATCTGAAGTAAATTGCACCCGACCCGTGCGTAAAAAAGGAGCAAGCTAGTTTGGATATTTTACACAGTAACGCAAAATTTTGATATTCAATATTTGAATCGCAAGGATTTGGATGAAATTTGGCACAAAGTTAATAGCCTGGATCAAAACAAAGGACAATTGTAATGCCGGTTAAAGGTTCTCTAGGGATTTACTAAATATCCACGCAGACGAAGTCGTGGACGGAAGCTAGTAAAATGTAATTGATCGAGCGAGCGCGAAGTGTTTTTGTTTCAGCTTGGGCAAAAATACTTTCGTATGTCCGTCCGGCTGTCCGTCTGTTCTCCTCTACAGTACCCTTGACACGAACATCTAGCGACGAAAAAAATACGCGACGTGATAGAGTAATTATCTATGGAAAATTTAAATTCTCTTTTCGGCGGTAGATGCTGTACAAATTTCCCATCCAAAATGACTCTATGGAATATTTGTATGCGCGTTATTTTTTTCGATAGCTGTTCGTGCTAAGAGTGTGTGTGAAAGGGTCGCGTTTCTCAACCGATTCTCGTGAAATTTTGCGAGAAAGTTCGATAATTATATATGTAAGTTTTTTGTTGGTTCAGTATTTCGAAAATTTTCAAAATGGCGGAGCTACTAGCCAGCTAGCTAGCTAGAGCCACTAGCTATGTTTTAATCATTTAAGTGTATGGTTTAAATAAGATTATTTTGATTTTTGTTTGACATGGCTGGAATTTTGTTCATTATTGACACTAGCGGCCGCCCGTAACTTTGTCTGCGAGCTGCGTGGCCAGCTTTATTTTTGTACTAGCTTTTGCCCACGACTTCGTCCGCGTGGACTTTCGGAAAAAGTATATATTTTTATCCAGGTCAAATATTAACCCAGGCTATAACTCTCTGTTTGCCATTCCAAATCTGTTCAGTCGTTTTTTACGTGATTGAATCACTAACATCCAAACATCTAAACATTAAACCGCGGTTACACCCGCCTGGTTCCCGTTTCCGTGGGAATATAGGGACAAAAAGTATCCTATGTTTTAATCTAAGCTATCTTCTATCGGTGGTTTTTGCGTGATTGAGAAACAAACATCTAAACATCCAAACCCACAAACTTTCACATTTATAATACGTTATTATTATTAGTAGGATTCCTCGGATACAGTACTTTTTTCTAGATGAAAGGTACCCTTTTCTCTTAATTTTTTATGCTTATTTTTGTGGTTAAATAGCGAATGAATAGAAAGTTGACCAGTACCTCTAACGCGAACATCTACCGAGAAAAAAAACGCACATAAAAAAACTTGATAGAGTAAATGGTTTATGAGAAATTTAATTACGCTTTCCAGTTATAGATGGCGCTGTATGAATTTTCCATACAAAATTACACCTTCGAATACTTTTACGCTTGTTTTTTTTTCTCGATATCAATTCGTGCTACGGGTACAGAAATAATTTGTTCAATTTAAAGTGGAAGTAAAGAAATTTATATATTTTTTTTATAAATTTCGTCACTTCCAGTGTAGCCGACATTGCATCGTCAATGGGCAGTGGGGTGGGCCCCGCGCCCCGCGCGCGATCGATGTCGCGCCTGCGCCCCGCGCGCCCCAGTATTGAATGGGCCCATTCATAGCGCAACTGGTGCTTACAGAATGAACCGTACTCTATACTAGCACATCTACATCTATATACTACTCACAGGCGTGGGCCGAACGTTCCAAATTCGAAATTGGTTTTTCGATTGGCTGGGCGGCGGTTTTTTTTTCCAAATATGATTGATAGACCCTTGATAGCGCCGTTGTGGCTTTCGAAATTTGATTTTGGAATATTGGCACCGTGAAATATGTTATTTGTACGGTTGTCCCAATTCTTTTGTTCTTTATTTAATTATTTCCGTTTAGATTGTCTTTGATTTCGTTATTGCGACTTCCAGTGTTGTAAATGGCGAATTTCCTTTGAGTTTCTTTTATGAAATGTCGGATATTTATTTAGGTTTAAAAATCAGATAAATAACTTATTTTTTTAAATGATTAACTGTTATTAACTACGATGGTCGTATCTTACAAAGTTTAGTCATTTATTAAATAATTTCTGTACCTACCCCCAGCACGAACACATCGCGAAGAAAAGTGCGTAATGTAAGTATTCGATAAAGTAATCATCTATGATTTTATGAGAAATTTCATTTCGCTTTTTGGCGATAGATGGCGTTGCACAAATTTACCATACATCGATTTTTTACGCGCGTCTTAACGACCAAAGGTAAGTGTTAAATCCATGGCCTTAATATATCTTAGCATTAATCCTTACTAATATTATAAATGCGAAAGTCCGTTTGTTTGTTTGTTACGCCCTCACGTATAAACTACTGAAACGATCATCATGAAATTTTGCAAACACGTTGTCAGGATTACAAAGAAGGACATAGGGTACCTTTAATTCCGAAAAAAGGATTGTTCCCGAGGGATAGCAAAAAAACTTCCCATGCAGACGAAGTTGCGGGCGGCCGCAAGTTAGGTACTAACTACTTGAGCCTTTTCACGAAAAACATCGTAACCATCAAAATTAGCAAAATAATGTTTTTTATAGTAACCGCCATATCCTCTGATTTTTGCACCTTATACCATTGACTTTGAAGTTCAAAATAGAATATAAGTAAATTTTGTCAAATTTTGAAGTTTTTATCGTAAATAACAGCCCATTCAGTTTTTTGTCGTAACTTCCATCAACTGATATATCGTAAGAAGAGTATCCGTCGCTTACGACAAAATACTACGTCGCTTACGATAAAATAGTTTACTTGGCTTTAGATAATATGTATAGAAAGCATTCTACTTGTCGCTTACGATAATAAATTATGCAACGTAAGTTAAATACTTGTCACTTGCGATAATTTTGAAAAATACTTAAAAAATCCTTATGCTGTAAAATATGCAAAATGGCGGTTACGATGTTCTTCCTGCAAAGGCTCGTACTGTTGTCTTAATATACCAATGATCGTGTTTATTTTAATGGATATTGATTAGGATCTGTCGAGCCATTTTGTCAATATTTTAGATTCTAACTAATACTTAAATAAGTGTGATTAATATATTTTCAGACACGGTAAATTTTATTTAACGAAGAAAAGATTAAGCTGTCTAGCTACGATTTTCACGATAATTGCGAGGGAAATATTTATATTTTAGATTATACATCCCTCTAATTAAACCTTATGTGACTATTAGTTCTTTATTCACAGTAAAATAATTTCTTATTTCAGTTTTTTTGTTAAGAGTTATTGTTTTTTGCCCTTCTGAAGTTGGTTTTCAGACATACCTACTAGGTATACGATAGGCACTTATAAAATAATAATTATATATATGTTTTAACCTTAGGAGTGGTTAAGCGATGCTGTTGCCCATGGTACTAACTGACTTATTGACTGATTCATCATCATTAATCTCAAACCACTGAATGGATCCTGCTAAAATTTGGCATGCAAAAGGTGTGTCTTGGACACAATCGCTTTCCCGTACCTCTCGCACTTTCAACAGAGCTAGAGGTATATTCTCAAAAAAACTTCAAATTGTATGGCAGAAAGTTGATTGGGAAAGCACATGGAATATTGCATGCGTCTGAAGCAAGTTGAATGGAAAGTTGAAGCGACTAGGTGGAGACAGAACGAGGTTATTATGACGTAGGCATTCACCAAGAAAGGAATTACCGAAATTCTCACCGAAAGTAGAATTCCACGCGGACGAAGTCGCGTAGATTAAAATAAAATACTTGAAATAGTTAGGACACACCATTTATTATCTTTGTGACTCTACAAAATTGTTTTAGAACAAACCGGACATGCTATTACATAGCTTATGTTTGACCGTTTTCAGTGGGCGTCATAGTTGACAAATTCTCCGGATTATAAGCATACGTTCTCGAATCTAAGTTTAGCGGATTTGATACGTATCATGTAGAATAGGTATTTGGATATGTAAAGTCACGTCTTCCCCCAGTGGGGTGGGTTGAGAGCAAGAGCTTCCACTTGTTAAGATCTTGACTAAATCTTCACATCCATATACAAGCACGTTTATTCCGTGTATTTGCTTTCAACCGTTCTTAAGTGCAGTACCGCTTGTATTATTGTATAGATCTATTTTTACCGTCTTATTTTACTCTGTATAAGAAATAAAACACTTTTTAACGGATACTAGCGGTTTTATTGAAAATACTTTGGTAATTTGTGAATAAAAAAAAACTTAAAAAAACACGTTTTTATTACAAAAAAGTCGGTTAATAAAAACGTGTTTTTACAAAAGTTTTTTTCAGTAAATTTTTATTTTCTGCTTTTTAGTGAACGAGCTAAGACTAAAAAAAATATACCATCGATGGGGTTGCATTGTTTTAATACAGAGTCCCAGTGGCCTTCTTCCGGCTCTATCATCAGACCCTGAAAACTTCCCAACAAAGTACTCGTCAAGACAATTCAAACGAGCCCAAACTCGATGGGGTTGCATGGTTTTATTATAGAGTTTCTATGGCTTTCCTCCGGCTCTATCAGCAGATCCTCGGACACTATTTCCCATTAAGGTACTCGGCATGATGATTCAAACGAGCCCAAACACGGTTTCTATATTGAGTTCCTATATGGCATGGCCTTTCGGCTTCATCATCAGACCCTAAACCACGTCTCCCATTAGAGTACTCGTCAAGATGATTCTAACGAGCCCATGCACGATGGGGTTGTATGGTTTCTTCATAGAGTTCCTGTGGCCTTCTTCCGGCTTCATCATCAGATCAGCTCAATGACACCATAATATTGCATTGCCTTCCAGTTCTCACCTATGATCAAAGTTTCAAGTCTCTAGCTCATCGGGAAACTAGTATGAAATCGTTCGCAAACTTTGTGGAGAAACAAACTCACAAACAAACCCATAAACAAACCCACAAACAAACACACAAACGAGAAAGCAACCTAATAAAAATGTGTTAAAATACACTTTATTACAAGAAAACATAAAGCTTAAAGTAATACAAAACAAAAAGCCTAAACTTATTAAGTTACTTTTTAAGATCTTGCTTGTGTCTTTTTGAGCCGCAACACAGATAATATCAGTAAATCAAGTCTTGAAATAATCCTCTTGTTAACTTACTGTTTTTTTATAGAAACTTGTACTCCTATCTGGGGAAATAATTTAGAGTTTAAATAAATTTACAATGTGAATAAAAAAAACCGCGCACCGGATGACGCTACGTGGGAAGACATTGCTCGAAGGATTGCTCAGCTGAAGTGGCAATGGGCGGGACACATAGGAAGAACCGAGGGCCGTTGGGGCGGAAAGGCTCTGAAATGGCGACCGCGCACCGGACGACGTTTCGTGGGTAGGCCTCCGACAAGGTGGACCGACGTGAGGGTAAAGGTCACAGGAAGCGGCAGGATGACCTATCGTCGTGTAGATCCTTGGGGAGGCCTATACCCAGCAGTGATATGATGGTGATGAAATATTAAATTAGACAGACAATTGCCTCAATAAGAATAGGACAAAAGGTCATAAAAACTGTTACTCAGCATAACAATAATGAGTAGGTTGTTGAGTGTTTGTTTCATGAATAATTAATCAAATCAGCCTGTTTCGAATTAAGCGTTCTAATTAATTTCATAAATAAAATAAAGCTTCACGCCTCCGTCCCATGATTTTAAGCTATTTTTATCTGAAGTGTAAATATTTGATTATGCCTACAGGATAATTAATAGCGAGACAGTGGTGTCGATTCGGATAGCACTAAAACGTAGTGATTATTTCCTCTATGGCTAGCACGACTTAACTAAAGTGACAGGACTAAACTTAATTTTAGCATTCTGTTCTTGTTCTTTCCATACAGAAAGAAAAGGATGGAAAACCTATGATTGTATGGGAATTTGTATAGAGTTGAAGGCAGAGACGCCATTTTTGGAGGGTAGATACCTTTCATGGTGTAGGTCAGTTCTAAGAAAGGGTTTTGGAAAATTCGCGTAATAAATGGGGCTCTACAGAGTGTTCCAGTTTGTAAATGATTTTTTATGGGAAAATTTAAATGTGTGAAATGAGGTCTACAGATAAATACCTGGGTATATTGGTAATCCGTGACTCTTAAAATAAATGCACGACTATCTTAATCACGCGAACGAAGTTGCGGGCAAAAACTAGTACATTATAAAAGGAATTTACCCTCCAAAATGGTGCATCTATTTTCAGCCCTATACAAATTCCCATACAAACTGGAACACCCTGTAGCATCCTGTGCAACGGAAATTTTACAAAATCCTTTCTTAGTGCTCACCCACACCATGAAAGGTATCTACCCTCCAAAAATGGTGTCCCTACCTTCAACCCTATACAAATTCTCATACAAACTTGAACAACCTGTAGCACCATGTATAACGAGAATTTTCTAAAATCCTTTCTTAGTGCTCATCTACATCATAAAAGATATCTACCCTCCAAAAATGGTGTCCCTACCTTCAACCCTATACAAATTCTCATACAAACTTGAACAACCTGTAGCACCATGTATAACGAGAATTTTCTAAAATCCTTTCTTAGTGCTCATCTACATCATAAAAGATATCTACCCTCCAAAAATGGTGTCCCTACCTTCAACCCTATACAAATTCTCATACAAACTTGAACAACCTGTAGCACCATGTATAACGAGAATTTTCTAAAATCCATTCTTAGTGCTCATCTACATCATAAAAGATATCTACCCTCCAAAAATGGTGTCCCTACCTTCAACCCTATACAAATTCTCATACAAACTTGAACAACCTGTAGCACCATGTATAACGAGAATTTTCTAAAATCCATTCTTAGTGCTCATCTACATCATAAAAGATATCTACCCTCCAAAAATTATGTCTCTACCTAGGGCTCTACGCTTATCCCAACAATGAAAGTTTTATATGTATAGATTCTATACGAGATTTTCAATTCAATTTGCGATATCAATTAATGAGGGATAGTCGGTTTTGATTCTAGTACAAATTAGTGTTTCATAATATCGGCCCATTTGAAATTAAGCATTGAGCATTAAGCAAGAGGCTGACTATGAAAGTAACTCGTAAATACGAATCCAGATTAAATTAGACTTGGGATTAGTGAAAAACGTGTTCAATTAAGATTAAATCCTAGGACGGAATGAGTTCTATTAGTTAAATTAATGAAACTCTTTGGAGTATGACGAATCCGCTAGATTATTTTATCTTATAAGATGAAAGTGTTGCTATTGGTAAACTAGGTATCATAATCTAAAAAGAAAAATTTACTGTCATTTTTTGCACTAAATCGCTGCCATATCGAAAACACATGTTTTGGATGGATAGTTTAGTGAAGATAGTTAATCGTAGTATGAGACTATTGCTAGTCGAGAGAGTTCCTATTAGTACTATCCTTTGATTATTTATATGTCTAGCAGGAGTGCCCATACTTTTGCTTAAGGAGATCGACCTAGCAAAAATTAAGACTAAGAGATCGTCATTTTGACCAAAAGTACAAAACCCACCAAATTTTAATCAAAAAAACTACACTGGGTGCAAAGTGTCAAATTTGTTATTCGTGGCGATCGACCTTGAAATCTCGCGATCGACTGTTTGGGCACCTCAGAGGGCCTAGCCAAAGTAACATTCGCAAATCTTCGTTATCGCTTCGCTTTCGAAACATGTATGGGATTGACATAAAGTTTCGTTAACTATCGAATTTTAAAACGTCAAATCCATACATGTTTCGAAGCGAAGCGATAGCGATAATTTACAAATGTTACTTTGGCTAGGGGGGCTGGTCTGGATAGACAAACCCACCAACCACCCATGACCTGGCGAACATCTACGTTATGCAGGTCGAAGCAGCGGGAGTTGCACGCGGAATGGCCTCCACCGCGCGCACTTTCTTGACTCCCTACAAATCTTTTTTAAATCTGTCTCCTTTGTCCCTATGGTCCCTCTCCCCTTTCTGGGGCGGACGTACACGAAAACACCTCCGGTGCCTCCCAGGTCGCCTCGTGCCCACTACGGTCTGGATAGACAGTCGAAGCTACGAATGCGTCGAAAAAAATATCACCCAACAGTTGGGTGACCAAAACACGCACACAATGTAAGTTGTGTGACCCGGCCATAGTTTTATAACCGATTTCAAAAAAAGGAGGAGGTTCTCCATTCGATTGTATATATTTTTTTTATCGTTGTTCACATTGAATTCTATGACAAGCTTTTATAATAAAATTATATGATAATAATATCAGAAGTAATTTTATTGAAAGTTCAGGGTAATTTAGTACTTATACTTAGCCTGTTTTACAGTTTAATCTGGGTATTGTCTAATTTCGAAATCTATCGCAATAACTTTCATTTGATAGATCGATATGACACATTGATACACTTCTATTTGGCACAAATAAAAACTTGCCAAAGAAATGTAGCAAGTGTGCCACATCCATCTGTCAGATGAAAGCGATTGCGATAGATTTAGAAAATTAGACAAATAAGTATACCCAGCCTTTCTATTGTCTAATTTCAAAATCTATCGCAATCGCTTTCAAGATGTAACACATTGATGCTTCTTTTTGGCATAAATAAAAACTTACCAAAGAAATGCAGCAATGTTTTACATCCATCTGTCAAATGAAAGCGATTGCGATAGATTTTGAAAATAGACAATTAGCCCCCTGGATCAACTTATTCGACAGATAATTTCTTAGATATTTTTTTCTAAAAAAAATGCTTATAACTAGGACTACTAATATCACTCTTTACATGTTATGGAAAATGCTAATAAATAAAATTTTGAAAAAACCCACGACCGTTAAAATTGTTACTAATCCCCCGACTAAAAGTGATGTAGGTATTATACATATTTATCCACATAATTATAAATTACAAACCCAAGAAAAATCCGTGGGGAGCTGCCATTGCCATCTCTCTAAAGTAACTATTAATATAATTAATCACAACTACAAAATATTACTTCATTTCGGGGCAGGTAATGGCAGCCCCAACGGATTTTTCTTGCGTTTGTATTTTTAAAAATTAAACCTAGGAAATAGAGCCTACCCTGGAAAGAGGCTTCGAATATTGTTGGAATGAGTACTTACTGAAAGGCAAAACACTTCCACATACTTGTGCAAATAGTAGGGTGTCAATTTTATCGCCAACTGATTTTAGAGCTTAACTTTGTCGTAGTTAGGATCAAAATCGACCGTAGCAACGTGCTGTTGGTGTATTTACATACTTATGTAGCCAAATTCCGCTAGTGAGAGAGATGCCTTTGTGAACTATTTTGCACAAATTTTGGAACTGACGGAGAGAAATATAGATTACCGTAAAACTGATTCAAAGGCATTCTATCATTATCTACGCGGCGTTTTCGTTGATTCTTGAACTATTTATTTATTTATTTATATAAAAGCACATGTTACAGTATCACTTTCACATCAATAACTAAGATAGGTACGTAACTAGGTAGATAGGTACTTATTTAAAAATATTTCTTAATAATATACTTAACCTAACACTATAATATTCTTAGAATAATTACACCTAGAAGCCGTGTCCTTGTATGCAAAGTGAGGCAACTTATACTGAGCCAAAATGGCTCAGTTCTCAGATTTATACCCTTTATACGTTACCTAATCGTAACTAAAATCTAATAATATAATAATTAATCTCATTAAGGTAGGGAAATAGAAACTGTTTTGTACTTGTTAGGTATGATTATGTAATAATGGACAATAAAAATCTGAAAACGGCGCCATTTTGGTTGTTTTAGTTCCCTCACTTTTGACAGCGCGCTTTGTAGGGAATTATCGTTCTAGGTGTAATTATTCTAAGATAATATTATGTTATGATGCAAACAACTTTAATTTAAATAAAAATGCGTAGGTAACTCGCAATATTTGACGCAGGTCGTCATTTTCGGAAATGGTCATCGTGAAAAATTTGGTCACTTTCGCAGAATGTCATTTTTGCAAATGAACCATCTCGAATTCACTAGTGCAGCCGTTCTCAAACTTTTTTGGACCCTTTAGGAATATGAAATATTCGATGGATCTTTAAATAATAAAAAAAAACTGTTAACTTAGCTCCTGGATGAAATGTCGCGTGCTCATCTTCCCATGTTTTTTTTTCGTGTCTTTTTTCGTTGTTAGAAAAAGAACTGTTTTTTTACAACACTAGGCCTTTCTGGCCGTTTTAGTTTTGTTGTTTATTTGCTGGAGAAGTTACCTAGTCGATTATTACCAAGGAAAAGAAAAATAAATGTGAAAATAAAGGTGGGACCGTGGGACTTGTTCAGAATACACGACAAGAGGGTGAAAGCAATGAGGAATGTCCGAAAAAAATAAAATTGGCTGAATATTTTTTTATAGGTAGAAATAAGCTGCCTTAGTAATAAAAAAAGTTTCAGAATTTTCGGTTGCGTAAGAAAATTCAAAAAATTTAAGTCCCTTCGACTTCACAAATATACGAAAGTAACAGCAGAATGGAAATTATAGGTAGGCAGACCTTGGCTATTCGGTGATATATGGTAAATCGGTGATACTGGAAGTACATTTCATAAATTGTTTATTTCATTATTTACTTGTTTTTTAACAATGCCAATAGATGGCGCTAACAATGATCTTCAAAAATTGGTACACCACATTATTAAAAAATTAACAATCCCAAAATGTATTTTCTCTGTGACAGTATTCTTAGGAATTTAGTTTTCAAAGTGGAAGCTATCAGAAACACATATTTTTTTCGTATATTCGTTTACAATGGGAAAACCTGATCATACTAATAAAAAGGAAAAGATTTACTTGTTATTTTATAAAATGTTTATTGCAAAAGTTGTTATTTTGTTAGATGTAGGGCTTAAGTTCTGTGTTGAAAATTTTAATGTTTTGATGAAATTATTTCAAATGAGTATCACAGCATAACCAAGTGCAAGTGTTTTTTTGCCATAGTTTTAAGTTATAAATCGCTAATTATTCATAAACGGTGAGCTAAAGTAAAATATAGAACACCGTTAGTACAATAATAAATATAAAATAATAGGTCTTTACCCTTAGAGTAAGACGGGCTTCTACAGAAAGAGAAGCCATACGAAGCGTTTCCCCTCTGCCGAAGTACAAGCCCAAATGGGCATACGCGTTAGTAAAACCAGTTGCGCCCGGATTTCTTTCTAGACCGAGTCCAGTCGCGCATGTGAACGCTGCTCTGTTTAAAATGTCGAATTGATGAGTTTTTTGCTGTTAAAAGAGATCTTGAACATCAAGTATACAAAAAGACGGTTTTACATTTCACATAAAAGTAATTTTTTACCGTATTATTGCTATTTGTTTACATTTAAACATTAAATTCGTATATTTTATTCTTGATTAGTTGTCAAATTTGTTCAGTGACATCGGGTCTGCTAGTCCATGGCTCGTCCGTACAAATTTCAGATCTGTCGCTAGATAAATCCGAGTTCTCGCCGATGGGCAACTTAGTGATGTTACCGTTAAATAATGTTTGTCGATAAAGTGTTGGTCAATCTGGCTCTGATTCTGCGCCAAATTCAAATTCAAATACTTAAAACTTAACTTAACTCAACTTAACTCAACTCAACTTAAAATCGCTTATTATTCACTCTTATGGTTGAATTAAACGCACTTTTTAGAGTGGCGATGGTAAAATAGTAGATTATACAACAAGTGAAAAAAGAAGGAATTTAGTTCGAGGTACTATGTTGGATCCCGAGAGCAGCGAAGGATTCTAGAGTTGAATCCCGAGCGTAGCGAGGGATTCAAAAGTAGAATCCTGAGCGAAACGAGGGATACAAAGGACCGAGATGAATTTTTTTTTCACGAGTTGTGTACTCTACTTTTTACCATTGACTGCGAGAAAACATAATAGCAGTACTTACACCTATAGTACCTATTTATAGGTGAATAAAATCGCTTATTATTCACTCTTATCGTTGAATTAAACGCACTTTTTAGAGTGGCGATGGTAAAAAATCAATTATTCAATGATGTAACTGTGATCAACGTTAAGACGGGGAACGATCACCGATTGTTGTAAATTCAAATTGTTGGGTGTGCAGATGGCAGTACTGTCATGGAGCGATATTCAGTGTCAGCAGCCTGAGCCCAACTTCCCTGGGTACACATTAGTCCCAACCCAATCACCTACACTCTCGAGCTTTTTGTATAAAGCTCGAGCGTATAAAAATGACCTCTTTGTTGTTATTCACCCCATCGTAAAATGATTGAGTTTGTAACCTTTATTCCTTTTTCCGTATCGATATTGGTGCATCGACAGTTGAGCCCAGCCCTTTATGTCAAAAATGTGTCATATTTTGATGTGTGACTCATCCGTACACAAATTTTTGCTGTTTTGTTTTATTTTTTATGTGTGAGTGCCGTCATTACAGTGTAGTTTTTGTATGTGGGTATGCGGAACTGCACTTGTGTGCATTTTCCCCCCCCGCAAAAAATGCCAGAATAATTTGAATAGAGTAATATCGCTAAGGCTTCTCCCTTCGTGACAAACGAAGCCTTTTGTTGCTCGAAGTCTTTACCTATGAAATTGCCGTATTGCAGTACAGACTTTTTCAAACAAAAAAAAGTTTTGATTGGCTATGAATTCTAAATTCAAATTAATTTTGTTTTAAAAATATGATATTCTATTTACAAAATCAGTCTTTTGTTTATTGATTAGCGTTGTATTTTCATTACATTTCAACATTTTTCCTCATAATGGATACTTCGAAATTTCGTGTAATTATGGAATATGAGTTCCGTCGTGGCACCAACGCGGCACAAACGTCACGTAACATCAACGACGTTTACGGAGAGAACTGTACAAATGAACGTACAACCCGTTATTGGTTTGCTCGGTTCCGTTCTGGGAATTTTGACTTGAAAAATGAACCTCGTGGTCGTCCGGAAACTTTGGTCAACAATGATGAATTAAAGGCGATTGTGGAAGCAGATGAATCGCAATCTACAGCTGAGCTGGCAGCAGCTTTTGATGTTAGCATCAAAACAATATTGGTCCATTTGCGACAGATTGGCAAGATAAAAAAGCTTGATAGATGGGTGCCCCACTGCTACTTCACGACAACGCGCGACTCCATACTACACAACAGACCGTCTCTAAGCTGCATGAGTTGGGTTTGGAAGCTCTCCCTCATCCGCCATACTCACCAGATCTTGCGCCTACCGACTATTACTTTCTCCAAAATTTGGACAACTTTTTAGCGGGAAAAAAATTCAATTCCCGAGAGGCAGTACAAAACGCCTTTGAAGAGTTTGTTGTCTACCGTCCAGCTGATTTTTTCAAGAAGGGCATCCATAAACTGCCACAGCGTTGGCAAAGATGCATTGATTGCAGGGGTGATTACTTTGAATAAAAGAAATAAATAAGTTCGAAAAAAAAAAACTTTAACTTTTTTCAAACAAAACGGCAATTTCATAGGTAAAGACCTAATATAAAAATATTGATAATATACTTATATTAATAACAATATATTATTATCAATAGTGTAAGATAGATTTTGGATTAAAATTGTATTAATTAAATTGTAAGTGTATTAATATAACATTTATCGAGACTTTAACAAAAAAATGGTTCTACTTAAATGCCACTTTTTCATACAGATATTTGAATTAGTTGGAGTGCAGTTAACATTCCAATATTTAAAATCACAGCTTAAGCAGAATTATATCACATAATTAGTCGAGTATCACGGATTTACCCGATTTTTTGTTGTTTAATAAAATTGAGTCTATACACAATTTATAGAATGCTTCTAATGCTAACATGCTCTATCATAAGGAGTATATATTCCACTTTCACGTCCTTTTATTTAAAAATATAATTTTATCTCGCATAAAAATTCAGACAAAATTTTGTAAACTATCACCTAATACCCAAGTTTTGCTATACCTTTGCCACCACCTGCCACAACCACAACATGGTATTAAAAAAGTTTCAACACAAAATGTCAAAACTTTTTTTTAATACCATAGGTATAATATATCTCTACCAAATCTCTACTGTTACTGAAAATTTGTGAAGTCAGAGACTTTAATTTTTTTAATTTTTTTCACGTGACCGAATATTCTGAAACTTTTTTCTATTAGTTAGGGAGCTTATTCCTACCCATTAAAAAATATTCAGCCAATTTGATATTTTTCGGACATTCCCCATTATGCCGAAAACTTAATATCCGAAAGCTAAAAATAGACTTCAAAATTTCAACTCTCTCAGGGTTTCTTACCCTATTCATAATACGTTTCCGTCTTCCCAATCGATACATCACTAAGCAATATCGTCTCAGCCCACATAATAACCGGAAAAAGCCGGGAAACAATACTTTTCCTTGACAAAAGGCGGTAAGCCAACATCTAGCCGGGTGTGATTTATCAATACCGGTTAAACCGATTCAACCGTCGAGGCTAACCGATCCGGATACCCACGACTGAAACGTGGCCAGTGATTTATCGCATCACTATTCTTAGTTTATTTTTTGTCCATCAGCCATTTTTTTAATGTACCCACTGCTGGGGCACTGGCCTTTCCTTATGGGAGGTAAGAAGGATGGGCCATAACCACACCACGCGGGCCTAATGTGGGTTGGTTGGTGTTAACGACTGCAAATGCAGCCGGGACCAACGGCTTAACGTGCCTTCCGAAGCACGGAGGAGCTCGAGATGATAAATTTTTGATCATTCATCCCATGACCGACCCTTGCGAATGTTGCTTAACCTCCGGCCTCCGCAAACGCTGGGTCAGGCGCTTAACCACTGCGCCACCGAGCTCCTCCTCGTCTATTATTTTTAACAAAACTAAAGAGCGAATGAAAGTCCGTGACAATTTCTCAGGATTGTCACAAGCATTCAAGTTCATAAAAACTAATCTGTTTGGTAATCCTTACTTAATATAACAATATTTAATCCATACTAATATTATAAATACAAAAGCAACTTTGTCTGTCTGTCTGTTACGCTTTCACGCCTTAACTACTATACCGATTTTGATGAAAGTTTTTTGTTTTCATAATAGATAGAGTAGAGCTCGAGAAAGGACATAGGCTAACCATTTATTGCAAAATAAGGGTTGGAGGGGTTGAAATAGGAGATGAAATTGTATGAGAGGAAAAGGTGGGGCAGCGCGCTTGGTGGAGACTCGCTTAATTACGTAAAAACGGATGAACTGATTTTGATAAAATTAAAACATAGAATACTATTAATCCTGGTTAAAGATTTCCTAAGGATTTTCTCGAATATCCACGCGGACGAAGTCGGGGGTACCTATATTTTAATGCGAAAGTCAGTTTGTTTGTTTGTTTGTTAAGACGAGAACGTAACTACTAAACCGATCATCATGAAACTTTGCATACACGTTGTCAGGTGTACAGAAGGTAGAAAGGACATAAGGTACTTTTCATCCCGAAAAGAAGGATTGTTCCCTCGAGGATTAGCAAAAAATCTATTCACGCAGACGAAGTCGCGGGCGACGGCTAGTAGCCTTATAAAGCCGAATATGGTAGATAGGTAGGCTTGCCATAATATTTGAAAGGAAAGTCCGGACGGATAACGCGAAAAATTTTTTGGGTCTATCTTCTAAATGTGCGTTGAAATCATTAAAACACGAGAGAGCGAGCGAATCTACAATAGTTTTAGTCTCTACAGTTACTACTGTAGAGTAAGACTGATACCTACCTAACTGGTAGGTAAATGAATGACATTTTGAATGTTTGTGGATGTTTGTTATCAAAATACTTACAATCAAAATCAATGGAACAAACGGGCGGGTCAGCAAATTATGAGTAAAATAAAAAATGTGAATTTTTAATAATTAAGTATTTAATTAAATTAATGTTCAAGCTAATGCACTTAATACTTATTAATAATAATCAAAGTTATTAATATGACTACATATTACTTGCTCCTTCTCCATCCCCAGCTTCATAAACGCGACTTACTACTTATATCAATTAATAAGTGATTATCACCGGAAAATGGCCTATTCCTTTTTAACTAATGTCGAAACATACAATAGGAAGATATTTTGCTTAAACTTTTCAGTGATTATTCTTTAGATACGAGAAAACTTGTCGAGTCGCTGTCTATGTCACCTCATAAGTTGTGCTAGCCGTGCAGTTACCATAGCGCGCGCGATGATAAATATTAAAATCCGGACGTCATAACAAGCCCGGACGAAAGTCCGGACATGGTTGTCAAATCCGGACAATCCGGACTAAATCCGGACGTATGGCAAGCCTATAGATAGGGTACCATGCATACAACCCTGGAAAATTATTATAAACACTCAAAAGGCCTAACTGAGAAGTGTTTTTTTATTTGTATGGAAAAAATCAAAATGACAACCCTAGATACAAATACTAATGGGCAAATGTAAAAAACAAATTCGTTCTAGGATTGCCACTACACAGTTTATAATAAAAATATTTTTTTCCTAACAAGTGGTGGTGTTCAAATTTTGTACGCATTTCGATCTTCTTGTTCAACTTCTCTATAGAAGCTTGTTCAGTTTCTTGGACTGAAGACATCACGTGACTTTCAAATCATTCTGTATTTAACTTGGACGAATCAACGTATTTAAATATGACAGGCATGAATAACGAATATCATCTAAGAAGAGATCTTGCCAATGATGGGGATGATGACTAATGAATAAAATAACGAAATATTAATAAAAATCGCAAACATATTAAACTTTTATAGAGTAGCTTGTATACCTCTTGGTTTTATATATTGCGTATTATTTGTTTTATGACCCTTCAAAGTTGGGCGGACAAGTCCATTTAAAAAGTAATATATAAAATTTATTAAAATAAATAATACCTAAATAAATAATGTAGGTTGTGGCCGCCTTCAATAGAATTTTTCATTCTCTATGTTATTATAATGTAAATACCTACTGTGTAAGACTTAATGTAATTTTCTCTGGCGGTCCTAATAAAAATATAAATAAAAAATAACCTTTAATGAGTCTATAAAATTTATAGCAAAGTCTAAGAAACCATTTTATTAAACACAATATTTAATATAGCTGCCGAACAAACCTACGCGTTGCATACAAACTACTCAAGCGTGACGTCATAACTGAGTAGTCGTTAGTAATGGATCGTTTTCGGGTGAGTCCAATTTTGTGCATTTCGAACTGTGATATCTCGGGCAGTTTTCATGCTAGCGAATTAATTATTTTACCAATGTTTCTTTTTTGAGAGGTAAATTATGTAGGTGACATAAAATATAAAAAAAGTCATTATGCCCCTTCTCAAGTGTTCAATTTCAAACAAAGTTTATCGACTCTATAATTGTTTTGCAGTATAATATATTATTATTCTATAACATTTTCCAAGAATTCGTTCTTAGGAATCACTTCTAGTTTACCATACAACTTCTAATACAAGTTCCAAAGTACTCGGTTAGAATTCGGGGTGGAAATATTATTCGTATCTTTCGCCAGTACCGGACTAAGAAGATAGTAAAGCGATATTTAGCAGACACCCTCGACTACAGAACTGCGGCGCACCGCCGCCGCTACGTAATTGGCGGCTCGACAAAGATGGCGCATGACAGATAAGTTCATGACACGGTTTTGGTAATAATTCCTACCTAATTTGCTCGAGTTGTAGTTAGGAAAAGACTTGGAAGATTCAAAAGTTTAGTACCTACAAACAGGCGAATATTTGATTCACGGTCAAGGTTTTATAAATGTCAACGTATTTATAAAATAAATTAGATTAACTTTTTCTGCATTTTCCAGTAGACCTCTTTCTTTTTCTGCTGTTTGGAATCAGTGTTTGGTAGAGCGAGGATACCACTCGTTGACCTTTGGCTCACTGAGTGATGCCGAGTAGTTTTTTGCTATAGCGATCGATACAGAGATAAAGCTACGGAAAAATGCATTACCGGGTCAGTCTATCTTCCATGTGTAGCTTTAGAATTTGCATGAATTTTGAACTTTGAAGTTGGTTTTTATTAACAATCAGCAACTAGCAATTAATTACTTTCGCCTTCATGAAGTTCTACTCTTTTAGTCGAAGCGTCTTACAGTGATAATACCGAGCCCTACCCTAAATCCAGCCCTGCCTAAGGTCGTCTAAATATAGTACTAGTAGCGTGCAAATGAAGTAGGTACCTAACTCAAATTGAAAAAGTTTTCTACCAGTTCCGATTTACTCCGGGAAATAGATAACATTCGGTGGTGAAGATTGCGAGTGCTAAAAATGGATTTCGGGATTTTTAAAGTTAGAATGTCAGCCCTTGTACTAACAATAGGTATGACTATAGCGCATTGACATGGGTTGGTCGTGGTGGGATGAGTAACCAAAAAGAAGGATGCCCATTTCTGACGTCGTGTCAAAATGTTGAATTTATTTATTTATTCTCAAGGTACACCAACAGCGATACACATTAGATTTACATTATATCAACTTTAAGAGTTTTAGTAAAAACGTGCTCGCTATTTACAGGTATACACAGCATTTGTCATATAATGTGGTTATATACCTAATATTTACTATTTATTTATATAAGTATTTATACAAATAAAAAAGGAAGAAAAAATAAAATATAGTTATTTATAAATTGTCAACAAAAATAAAAATCGGTAATGCAGAAATAGAGAAAATAATTAATAAAGATTAGAATAATTGTAATATCAAAATCAACTAGAACAAGTTGTAATTATTACACCTTGTTCTAGTTGATTTTGATATTACATATTTTTCTGATTGCTAAATTAAAATTCAATAATTAATGGTGTTCTAGAGTCAACTGTTCAAATATGTATAATTTTATTATTATTATAGTTAAGGGGGGATGTTAGGCATAAACTAATTCGACCTCTGTAACTGCTACCATAGAGTGTTGTGTGTCAGGAAAAATATTGGTTGTCATCTTGTCAAAGGTGTAAGAAATATATGTTATATGAAAAGTGATTCGTTAATGTGTTGTTTCATTCAAGTTAAGGAAAATAACAAGTAATCAGCCTCCTAAGAGTGTAAGACATCCACTTTTAAAAAAAGTTATTTGAGAAGTGGCCATTGTTCTTTCCTATCTCGAGCTCCTTCGTGCTTGAAGGCACGTTAAGTCATTGGTCGTGGTGGATTTGCAGTGCTCAACACCCATCAATCCGCATTGGGCTTGCTTAGTGGGTTATGGGCCATCCTCTTTATCCACCCATAAGGAAGGCCTGTGCTTGGGCACAGGTGGGACACAGCTGGGGCTGTGGGCACATTTAAATGTGTGATAGGTATGCTAAGTGTATTTCAATGCTGTGCTACTCAACTTAACACATTTAGCTCGCAAACTTTTTGTAAGCAGGTTCGATAGTTATCTGCAATTCTTTAGTTGAGCCAGTTTTTCCAAAATCTAAAAAAATATCCACCCATTTCGAAAAATTATCTAAATTAGAAGCATCATCTAGCTGCTGCAAATAATATACCAAACAGCACGTACTGTGTGCTTTGGAAACCTCATGGCAACATTTTTGAGCCACTTTTTATCGCGAGGTCTACAGCTCACGGAAACGCTAGTATTAAAATATAGCTCCTGGCTAGTATGTATAAAATTTAAATATTTCCATTCATCCTAATTAGCAAGCGAGCAATAAGCTTAAACGAACTATAATGCGTGGAAGAGGTTGCTACATAACTATACAAACCCTATTTACGTCGTGTTTGATCAAACCACATTTTGATGCACGTTTGATGGCTCCGTTAAACGGTAAATACGCGCGCAGGTTTGGTTCGGTTCGGTACGATGTGATGTGACCTAATATGGCTACGATAAGGGTCAAGATTTTCCTGCATTTGTTGTTTATAATATACTTTATGATAAATAAAAACCTCATCTGCCATTTTAGACCGCAGCACACAACATCATACCACTAAATTCAGTCCAAAAGTGAAGCATTTGATCAAACCGGTTCAAATCTGTCAAACGCAAATAAAATAGAAATTCTCATCAAAAGATCGAGCTTCAAACACATAAATATTTCCTATCAAACCGTTGCGTACATGATCAAAATGGTGTCAGTCAAACCAAAATTTACGTATTTGACAAAACCGTTTTATCGTCTCTGAAGCAGATAAACCTACTCTCAAATCACCCTAAAACAAATTAGTTCTAAGTACTTCGCATGTTTCAACCCCAAAAAATGATAATATTGTAATATGATATAGGAAATATATAAATACCTCGTATCGCTTCCTTGGCGTTGTTTCCACTCGATATATTATGAAAAATGAGAGCGTTATGCCAAACACAAGCCTACTGTAAATCAATCTTAAGTATAGAAATATGGTTACACAGGGCTTGAAATAAAAATAAAGTACCTTACCTACAACTTACATACATACTTATATTAGAATAGAATAGAATAGAAAAACATTTATTCGAGACAAAACAAAATACACAAGAAATAAAAATAAAATAAAATTAAACAAAGGCTATAAGACAGTATCTTAGCTTTGTCCCAAATCGGTCCCGACTCAGCATAATGCTAGGCTTTTAACCCAACGCTGATCTTCCGTAGGAACCGGTTTGGTGATGTCACGGAACAATGACCAAAAAACACTTAAATCTAAGCATAACAATGAACACAAGAAACAATGAAAAGAAATATAAACAATAAATTAACGGTTGAATGGATAATCCCCTTGCTATTTACACGTTATGGGGCAAAGACATAAAAAAAGATAAAATAATTTTTCTCAACCTTACTTCTCTAAGATCGCAACTAACCTAATCTGTGATTTTTTTACTCTATCTATGGACGGCGGACGCTTCACTTTTTGACAAGACGCGAGGATTATATCAACAAAATAATTTGCTTTCTCTGTGAAAATAATAATTAGTGGAGAACAAAATATATTATTCTTAATATATTACTCTTATAAAATGTTGAAGTAATTCTGCGTGTCTGTTACCTTTTACACGCCTTAATCGCTGAACCAATATTAAATCAAATTATAAGGCAAAAAAAAATGAACTTAAACTCAGTGTGCCGTAGCCACTTGTGCAGTAGTAGATATGTAAACATGGAAAATCATAGTGTATTACCATCCACGAATTAAAATTCAAACTTTGTATCTAAAAGTAGAAATCTGCAGAAATCTAAAGTTAGAAGAAACAAATAGGTAGCATTCGAAATGTAATTCGTAATTGTAGTCTAACATCTTCGATCATCTATGATTGAAAGCCTACATCAGTAGAGTTACAAAACCTTTACTTATAAATAAGGTAGGTACCTACTTACATTCAATTCTAAAAACAATCTTTGGCAATAAATCTCACCCAATTCAAAACATTTGCATAAAAAAATCTCATTTCTTAAAGGAAGGTAAAGAGAAAATTTCCATTTGATCGGATGTAGCATCATCTCAAACCTATCAAAAATATATTATAAAAGCGACAAGGAAAGTTGACAAAAGTGGGGGGAGGCGCTCGCAGCTTTATTGCCGTCCGTCATTGATATTCAGGCATGGTCGAGATGAATAAACTAGCCAACGAGACGGCAGAATATGACTTTACTTTGAAGATTGAAGGTGATTATTAATAGCTCTAGATTAAACTTTAAAAAACCGCCTTCAAAAAACTGAAAACAAAAACAGCTTAAAAATTAAATACCTCTAAAAAGCAAGAAATAATATTCGAATCATTCGTTACACATATCAATATTAATAAAACACGTCTATTGAAGTCGGGTGGGGCTGGAGGACAACTTAATTTTTTTCTTAAAGCCCCACCCGACTTCATTAGACGTGTTTTATTAATATTGATATGTGTAACGAATGATTCGAATATTATTTCTTGCTTTTTAGAGGTATTTAATTTTTAAGCTGTTTTTGTTTTCAGTTTTTTGAAGGCGGTTTTTCTTTTTTTTAAAAAGCTTTTTTATTTTCATCTTTTTAGTGGTAGGTATGTAAGCGCAGCGTGTAAATATTTTTTAACTTTATATTATAATATTTTCAATGGTAAAATGCCCAGAACTCAATTTCCAAATTTACGCTGTTTGTTTTTGAGGAGTTCCGTTGTGTCATCGTAGTCCAAGTCTAGTCCAGAACGTTGCATCGCAAACCATGATTTGGTTTGTTTTGGATTGCCATAAACTTACCAAAACATCACTTTACTTATACTATTTGATTTTGAAGAGTTCCTTTATGTATCTTCGAAGTTCGAAGTCCAATAACAATGAAATTAAATTGTGACCACTCTTGAAGTATACCCTTTCAAATAAAAAAAGAATCATCTAAATCGGTTCATAAACAAAGAAGTTATGTCCGAAATTCCATAAAAACTCGTGCGATGGCGAGCTAAATAATTGATATTTTTCAGGATTATGAAAAAACTACTGGCCAGGGGGCCTACTCCCACCTTTTTTATAAGTAAGCTTATATCCAGCAAGCTTGTTACAAGCTCTAAATGATATCACTCAAATTCGTACCACGACATCAAATAACAATCTTGTTTTGTGCTGGGAATGAACGAATGATTAGGTACACATAAAAAGCAAAGAAATTATGCTTTGTAAATAGTATACCATTTTATAAGAAATATATGTACCTACCTAGAATAAAACTTTATGTATAACTAGCGGCCGCCCGCGGTTTCACCCGCATGGTTCCCGTTTCCGTGGGAATATCGGGGTAAAAAGTAATCTATGTTTTAATTTAAGCTATCTACTATCTGTGTGCCAAATTCCAACCAAAACCGTTCAGTACTTTTTACGTGATTGAGGAACAAACATCCAAACATCTAAACATCCAAACCCACAAACTTTCACATTTATAATATTAGTAGGACTAGTTTCCGCCCGCGACTTCGTCCGCGTGGATATTAGAGAAAATCATTTGGGAACCTTCAACCAGGATCAGACCAGCCGTTTTTACGCGATTAGGCGGGTCCACACCAAGCGCACTGCCTCATGAGGCAAGACGTTTGCCGCGTTTGGCAGACCTCGCACGAAGCTACTCGCTTGGTATTAGTTATTATGTGGCTTGGTGGGGTGCCTAACCACGTAAAAACGGCTGGTCGGGTCCTGGTTGAAGGTTCCCAAATGATTTTCTCTAATATCTACGCGGACGAAGTCGCGGGCGGAAGCTATAGTTTATCACAATAAACAGAAATGGGTCGAGAGATATAAAAATCCCGTTCCCGTTTCTTTACCCTTTCCCGTTCCCGTTTGGACCCGTCCCCGTTAGGTGCAGTGCAGTTCCCCTTTGTGCTCGTTCCCGTTCCCAATCCTGTTCAGAATTGAATCCACATATGTCTCCTCTCCCTCTCACTCTCCCTCTCCCATCCCCCATCCCGTCTATTTGGGCGACAATAAATTCCCATTTTGGGTATCAAAAATACTGAACATAGCGTACTGAAATACTAAGTGGGTGAAGGACCGAGGGCGACTACAGATATTGAAAATGGGTGACTTTAAAATACAAATTGGGTAACGGGCGACCAAATTACTATTTGGACGACAACCTTAGGGCACACAAAATATAAAAAATTTGGCATTTATTTTATTTAAAAAAGATGACTACTATCCTAACCGATATGACAAAAAACAAACAAACGAGAAAGCAGCCTAATAAAAACGTGTTAAAAATACCATGTTGGGCAGCTTAAATCAGTTATAATAGTTATCTGCTTGGTATAATATGCCCACTCAGTATTTTTGTCACCCATTTAGAGTTTCCTCTGCTAACTTAAATTATTTATCACCCATATGTAGTCGCCGGTTTTGAGTATTTTTGTAAGTTAGTCGCCCGTTTAGTTATTTTGTCGCCCAAAAAATAAACTGCTGTCCAGTTTAGTGTTTGAATATCCCATTTACAGTCGCCTTTAATTATTTCCAGTCACCCATTTAATTAATTCCCTTTTTCATGTCATCATTTCATAACTCGTTCACTCAATCCGTACCATAAATCCGTACCATGAGCTGCCTTTTTGACAACTAGCAATCTTGTTTTACGTCAATTATGTCAAATCTAGCGATCTTTCAGCGATCTTAAAAAAGGTGTTTTTGTGCGACACAATCAACATGATGTTCCAAAAGTAGATTGTTCATAGTGAACAATATATGCATAATTTACTCATATTTCTAGGCATATTGAGTGAACTTTCTTTAAAATATGACTAATAAATAAGTTATCTTTTACAATTATTTTTAGATGACAAAAAAATGGTACGAAATCACGAAGATTTACTGTGAAGAAAAAGGCGTCGTAGGTATTTAACCACGCCCAGAATGTGAATTTTTTTAACTTGATGATTATTTGTTCATCGGGTGATTTCATTTGTAGCAGAACCAGCTTGTTCATAACCTGTGCGACAATTGGAGGCTTGTGATGAAAAATCTTAAATTCTACTAGTATTTTCTTCGTGAGTTCTCTTTCTGTGAGTGAGCTTGTGCTCTTATAAATCTACAAAACTTCCTTTTAAAATAAAACAGTACATGTATTGTATTATTGCCTTTTTATTGATCATCTTCTAATGGGAACATATTACTAAGACAAGTTGTCCCTACTAAATAAACAAAATCAACATTAATTACAGCACGCCCACCTATGATAGTGCTAAGCTATATTAAGGTAGGTACCCAAGTTTTTTTTCGTAGAACATGCACAAAACCAAACTACAAATTTTACAAAACCTATTTATAAAAATAAAGTCACGGCCCCTTTGCTAAGCCTAGCTATAGCTAGCGCAATGGTACAAAATAAATAAGAGCAAAGAAAATGATTACTTTATTACTTGATATGGGTATTTATTTATGATATTCACTTTTCAAAATGAAACATCTTTTCTATAAGTATCTAATAAAATTGTCACAGTATTGTTGTACAAAATTATCCTTTTTAAGTCGGAAGCTTATGGCGTTTATGGGTTTATCACCGTATGATTCCCTGGCAAACCTGCAAATAACCAAAAATAATGTAGTAGGTAGTTAGATACTCTAACACAATTCAATCAAGCGGTTACGAGCACTTCAGTATAAAACGACTTATTTACACTAGGTACTTGCTCTTAAGACCATAAAACAATAAATATAATACACCAATATACTTACATGAACTTAAAAGACGTTGTGACGATATTCAGCTCTTTGAAGTAGAATCCTATCCTGTTTACTGCAAAAGTATTAAATTGTCCACTTTTAAGATATCATGTGTGTCGTTGATTTATCAATAAATTATTAATACTTGGTTATAAAGGATTATAGCTGTTTAGTGTTTAAGTAAATATTTTTTTGATCACGAGACGAGTGACATATTTACGCTACGCATGACATAAGTAGGTAGGTACCTCTTTGTTCATGTCTATTGTTGAAACCACAGAATAAATAATCACAACATAGCGTATTTTTTCCTATATCTAAGCAAGGTATAGACAAATTATTAGTAAAATTATTCGTTCTTTCCCAGTACTTTGCGGGAATAATATAAGGTTGTTATATTATCATAGTTTGTTTGACAGAAATGTCATGGTACGAATCTATGTAGAGCTCATATTAACATCGCTGGAAAAAAGATCGTTTTGAAAAAGGCTGGTTTAAACAAGCTGTTATTGCTTTATCATTATAACACATTACATTTTGCATTAATAATTTTTATCATCAAGACTTCCTCATCACGAGCACAAGTAAGTCTTTGTTATACAAACGAAAGGCCTCCACAGTGTGCGTCAAAAATCTTCTAAAATATTTTGTTGTTCAGTGTGAAAGTGTTGTATTTATAGTGTTCGTGTTCACTCTGATAATTTATTTAAAAATAATAATAATAAATTACGCTTTATTGCACACAAGTAGAAATATTACAGAAAAGGGGACAAAAATACAAAGAAGAAAGTATAGAAGAGGCGGTCTTATTGCCAATCAGCAATCTCTTCCAGGCAACCATTTGGTGTAAAAGGGAAGAACAAGTGTGTTATATGAATACAAACAATAGTTATACCTAAAGATACAATTAAAATAAAGGAGAAAATAAATAAATGGTCAATCAGAAGAAGAGGAAAGGAAATGCCTTCAAACTCTATCTCTAAAGGACTTGGGAGTCTGAGATTTGTGTTTACACGGACAGTCGCCATCAGTATATCGTAGCAGACAAGGTGACCAAATACTTCTGATCAATTTAAAATGTCAATAAGTTCCATGCTCTACAAGTTACCTTTACAAGTTCTGATGGTGACTGTGCGAACCAAATAAATATTCGTAAATGTTCGTGTTCATCATGCTCTTGTTCGTTCGTGTCTACACGCCTTAATAATTTTGATTCCATCCTGCCTGTCACTTTTATGATCGCCAAAGGATCGCTAGATTTGACGTATTAAAATGTATGCTTAGGGTTGCTAACAAGAATCTACTATGTTATTTTTCTTTTTCATGGGTAGTTACAAAATAAGTATCGAAAATACTTTATACTTAGATAGACTTACTTAGACGTATTAACGCTAACGATTATGGGAAGAATGTTAATGTTAAGAATGGGACGGATTTCTGTGAGCGTTAGAATGGCTGGTTGTCTGTATCGATTCACGTCAGGCTGGACACCAAAAGTTGCTCCCTATTTGCTACCATTTACGATTTACCTACATACAGTCAAATAATTGCTAAACTTTGAAACAAAATAAAGGGACTTCAAAATTACCAGCCATTCGTATATCAGGCATAAGAATAAATAAAACTTATTCTTATGTATCAGGATAGCCGGTCAAATCCCGGTTGTATAAACTATTCAAATTCTGGGCACTCGTTGTCTACACCATTAACTCTAAAAATTCATGTTATTATTTACTTGAGTAATTACTACCTGTATGCAGAACCTACCTGTATATAGAACTTGTAAAAGATAGTTACTTACTTAAACTTGCGTTAAGTTGGCAACCTTAGATATTTTTTGACAAAGAGTGAACAAGTTAAAGATGATCGCAACAAAATTGCTAAGAAATTTGAGGTAGAAACAACCTTCTTTATAGGACGTCGTGGTACGAAAAGTCAATGTAAGACCTAAAAGACATTGCTATAAGAGCTCGTTGTAGGCCCCAGATCTCTGTAAAAAATTTATGGGACCACACACGAACTATGTTCTTTGAGTTAAAAAAAGAATTGTACAAATCGGGTAACAACTGACGAAGCTATGTTAAAACATACATAAAAAAATAAAATAAAAAAAAATACCGTCGACTTGAGAACCTCCTCCTTTTTTTGAAGTCGGTTAAAAACAGGGTTTTTTCTAAAAAAAAATGGTTCTTAGGGGAAATGGTTTACAGATGTCGAGTAATCGACGGTCGCATGTTACTAATCATGTCAGCAGATGCCGATTGCTGCGTTTTCTAAGGCATCCGCTTCGTAAGCGGGACACGCGCGCGTGTAGATAGGTATAAGTAGTTTGCGGGTTTTCTGACGAACAAATTCTTGCAGTGCATGAGTAAGCTCTAATCTATGTCGACCCATGCGCGTGTCCCGCTTAACGCAATGGACGCCCTTAAGATTCCCCTAAAGATCTCCAGTCTACACGATGATCAGTTCTGCGCTGACCGCATTCGAGCGGGTTGCGACCATCGCCAGATCGTCGGTTTCGTATAGGGAGCTTACCTCAGGAGCGTCGTCCTTGAATGTACTCTACCTGTTATTCACGGATGTGATAGATTAGATAACCCAACCATCTATTTCTGGACTTCACTGGAGGTGTGTAAAAAAATACGAAAGTCGCCAACGCGCATTCGCCTAAAATTGCAAGTATTCAATGCACCAGAATTTCTAAAACTTTTTTTACAGATTGATTTCATTATTTTCTGAATTAATTCATCGTTAAAAGAACAAAAAGTTTATAAGTAACTGATTTTAAATGTATTGGATCTATCTCACAAAACCAACAACAAAGCGTGGAAAAGAGAAGATAACATCATACGGACATTGTCTATGTAAAAAAGAGACAAAGGATCAAGTGACATGTGCCAACATTTTTTACAGTAAGAGCCTCTAGCGTCATGAGCAATCACAGTTTGCTTAAAATATTTTTTAATCTTAATTAGAATTTAAAATAAAGGTATCGTGGAGCCATGGTGTCTTGTACTCTAAGTAATTGTGATGTGACAAAAAGAAACAATCCAAGTAATCACACTTTTCAAAGGTAAATAAGATATTGCCACACATTTCTCTAAAACCAAATTTCGCTACATTTATTCGTTTATCGACAAAGAAAACAGTATGGAACATGGTTTATTAATTTCCTTTGCCATAATATAGTCATATTTTATGTATTTAAGTCATATTTTACGTATCTCATATAAAATGTATTGATTCGTTTTCGGATCACCTGTTTATTGACTTTGTTGTTCTTTGACATTCTTTTTCTATGGTTTCAACTTTATAGCAATAGGCGATGGACTTTTTGAGATAAAACAACTATAGGATTAGTCACGTCTAAACTTTGTCACTTGTAGTTGTCATTTGTCATCATGATTTGGATCTATTACTTTTTGTAATAGATTTTAGAGTGACAAAGTTCTACTCTGTATGTATACATATTATAGACGTACATTTATTATAAAAGTACGTTCGTGATCCGTATATGCGTCGTGGGTGGTAAAAACAAGCCTTCATAAATGGACGCTTTTACTGGAATATTTTTAGATTGTTTTAACTTTGCTTTTTGATTACGGTATGAACTAAAACAGATAAGTCGTTACAATATAAAAACCCCCTCGTGGCAATGGCTTTGTTTCACCCGTTTTGCATGTGAATGGCCGTAGAAGTCACGTTAGAATACCTTTTTACATTATTTATCAAAATTTAGCGCAGATTGATTGATTTGAAAGATAATGTGGTTTATTAAGTAACTCTGTAAAATATAGTTTGCTGTATTTATAGAAAATATTACTCATATCATAACACAACATTGCGTAGGTAGTATCAAATAAAACGAGCGATGTCTGGTGTGCATAGGCCCTAAATATTTCAGTACTTATAAGCTGGTAGTTTTCGAAAAAATAGGGCACGTTTATGTATTTATTTATGATGAATATTTTGATTCTAAGTTTTTAAGTTTTTAAAATCTAGTACCACATTGGTACTGATATAAATAAAATAATAAAAATAAGGATAAATTTATCTTGTCATGCTAATTTGAGCGCAAAATGTTAAATGCAATATAGTTGTAATTTTGTAACTCTAAATGATATCATGCTGTGTACTGTCCCTAATAAGTAAAATAAAAAATAAGTTTTTTGAGATTGGCAAGACCAAATTTTGAGACAATCTTGAGACAAAATCTTCGACCACTCGAGACAGTGTTAATCTAGGTACTTAATTAATGGATTCAATTAACTTTTTTATAGTTCGTCGTTTCATAATGCCCATTATTCAAAAATTCATAGGAAATTCTATGACCCATTAAAATTACTGTGGAATAGGGAGGGAGCGTTATTGCGTTATTATAACAAATAATGGACCTTTTCATTACGTCTTTCAAAGCATTATAAATAAGTTTTCCTTTAGTTCTAAAATTAAAGAATACTTTTTACTTTTATGAATTTATGAATGAATGAATGAATTTAACCGCCTATGTGGTCTAGTGGTTCGCCCACCCGTATAAGACGCAGGGGTTCCGGGTTCGATGCCCAGTGGAGGTACAATTTGTACTAGGTTTGGTTGGTGGTAGGGCTTATTTCGCCTTTTCCTTTGGCTTTATTGTGGTAAAGGCCAAGCGCTACACTGTTAAATGCAAAAAAAGAAGAAAAATTATTACAAAAAAATCGGACTAAAAACATTAAAACGGACTAGTAAAAAAAACAGACTAAAAAGTAAAAAATATATTTTTCTGTAAATATTTATAACAAGAAATTTTAAATCTAAAAACGTAGGGCGCATTTTGTAAAATTTATCATCCATATTGTCTTTAGCATGCGCCCCACGTTTTTAGATTTAAAATTTCTGGTTATAAATATTTACAGAAAAAAATATTTTTACTTTTTAGTCTGTTTTTACTAGTCCGTTTTAATGTTTTTAGTCCGATTTTTTTGTATAAATTTAGTCCGTTTTAAAAACGTGTTTTTAAAAAAGTTTTTTTTTCAGTAAATTTTTATTTTCTGCTTTTTAGTTTTTAGTTTTTTTTAGACTAAAAATATACCATCTCCTATCGGAGCACTCGTCAAGACGATTCAAACGAGCCCAAACTCGATGGGGTTGCATGGTTTTATTAGAGAGTCCCAGTGGCCTTCTTCCGGCTCCATCATCAGACCCTGGAAACTATTTCCTAACAAAGTACTCGTCAATACGATTCAAACGAGCCCAAACTCGATGGGGTTGCATGGTTTCAATATTGAGTTCCTATGGCATGGACTTTCAGCTTCATCATCAGTCCCTGGACCTCATCTCACATTAGAGTACTCGTCAAGACGATGCTAACAAGCCCAAACACGATGGGGTTGTATGGTTTCATCATAGAGTTTCTATGGCCTTCCTCCGGCTCCATCATCAGATCCTCGGACACTATTTCCCAACAAAGTACTCGTCAAGACGATTCATACGAGCCCAATCTCGATGGGGTAGCGTGGTTTTATTAAATATTTCCTTTGTTCTTCCTCCGGCTCCATCATCAGACCCTGGAAACTATTTCCCAACAAAGAACTCGTCAAGACGATTCAAACGAGCCCAAATTTGATGGTGTTGCACGGTTTCAATATTGAGTTCCTATGGCATGGCCTTTCGGCTTCATCATCAGACCCTGGACCTCGTCTCCCATCAGAGTACTCGTCAATACGATGCTAACGAGCCCAAACACGATGGGGTTGTATGGTTTCATCATAGAGTTCCTGTGGCCTTCTTGCGGCTTCATCATCAGATCAGCTCAATGATACCATAATATTGCATTGCCTTCCAGTTCAGACCTATATTCAAAGTTTCAAGTCTCTAGCTCATCGGGAAGCTAGGATAAAATCGTTCGCAAACTTTGTGGAGAAACACACAAACAAACAAACGCGAAAGCAACCTAATAAAAACGTGTTAAAAAACTGACCAGTGCGAGTTGCATTCGCGCCAAAAAACGGCAAAAAAATCACGTTTAATGTATGGTAGCCCCCTTAAATATTTTTTGTTTTTAGTATTTGTTGTTATAGCAAAAACAGAAATACATCATTTGTGAAAATTTCAACTGTCTACCTGTTGGCGTTATTGAAATCGAGCATAAAACGACAAAAAATCACGTTTGTTGTATGGGAGCCCCCCTTAAATATTTATTTTATTCTGTTTTTAGTATTTGCTGTTATAGCGGCATCAAAAATACATCATCTATCTGTGAAAATTTCAACTGTCTAGCTATCACGGTTCATGAACAGCCTGGTGACAGACAGACAGACAGACAGACAAACGGACAGCGGAGTCTTTGTAATAGGGTCCTGTTTTTAACCTTTGTGTACGGAACCCTAAAAAAGAAAGCACTATGTAGAAATAGCTCTTTGTTAAGAGGGCTACACACGCACAGGCTCGCCCTGCAGGCCCGGATAGACGGCCAAATCCTTTCGGCCAAATCTCACGTGTAGTGAGTAACTGAGTAGCAAGAGGCGCTGACTGAAGGCGCGACCTACCTACCATCCGGATCTCACATCACACGTGTGTAGCATGAGGTGCGGACTAAAGGAATAAGTATACTAAATTCACCCAGGTGGAGTCTACGACGGGATCTTGATTCTTTACTCGTGCTAGTTTTTATTAAGTTGAAAAACGAGAATGACTTGTAAATACTAAATTAGGTTCTTTTACTGTCACTTGTCTTAACAATTTGTTGAAATCAAACCATGCGATTTTAGGTAGGTATTACTGAATGCTAAAATACACCAAATAATCAATTAAATTGGAGTCAAAAGCACAGATTTCCAAATCTTGAGTTATGGTATGCATTAGCATAAAAATATTTTGTTGTTAATTTTAGAATAAGTATCAAATATGGACATCAAACAAAACGAGAGAAAGGTCACGTTCCAAGTACACATTTGACATTTCTAATGGAAAGGTTATAAAACTGAACAATTTCATCATCATCATTGTGCGACGAAAATCCGCAATCTTTCACATTGTCCTGCCCACGGAAGCCACGTACTTCAGCTATTGTTTGAAAAAACGAAAAATTTTCATAAAGTCCTCGTAGACATAATCACTAAAAACGTATTAAAAAGACAAGGGTGTATGTTCCAAATTATTTCATTCCCCTGATCACAAAATGATTTTGTGAATCATAAAATTAACATCATATGAATTGATTGCAGTTGTTTGATAAATTTAAGATCAACCAGAAAAACAGCCTAATAAAAATGTATTTACTCAGCCTGTAATCGTAAAACAGCTGCCTTGCGGTTACGGAAAACACTAATATGTCGTATAATTGCGGTCATCCTGGCTATTTAGCAATTTTCACTAATTTGTGGTTTAGACAAGTTGAATAAACGTCGTTTCCAGTACTTACTATCATAAATTCGTAATGCACTCTTTTAAAAGATGATAATAAATAAAAATAAAAGTATAAGTTTACGTGACCAAATCACTTATAATCGATATCTTTGTTTTATAATAATCATATTATTATATTAGCTATAGAACAGCTAATTGGCTGAATAGAGTGCTTTTATACGCTATTACTCCACACTCTTCTATATTTTTTAAAACCCAACATAGTAGAAATAATGGAATTGCTATTTATTTAGCAACATTGTTGATGCCACTGCACGCTTATAATATGATATATCGAGTAATGGGTTTCATAATGATATTATAGCTCATGGATTATATTGAGTGCTCTTATTTGAATTTACACTACTTAGAGTACTTTTACGGAGTTTTCGAAAACATTTACACCACAAATCCGTTTAAAATGTCCGCTCCGTGTGCCGGTGAAAGTTTATACACAATTACTCGACTTGTAATCGAATAAAAGAGATGTAACAGAAACAAGTATACATATTTTCAATATATTTTCTTTATTTTAATTATTATTTGATTATTCAAATTAAATAAAATAGGCTGTTCATGAATCCTTACTAATTTTATAAATGCGAAAGTCCGTTTGTTTGTTTGTTTGTTACGCCTTCACGTCTTAACTACTAAACCGATCATCATAAAATTTTGCATACACGTTCTCAGGGGTACAGAGAAGGACTTTGGGTACTTTTCATCCCGAAAAACAATATTGTTCTCGAGGGATAGGAAAAAAACTTTACACACAGACGAAGTCGCGGGCGGCCACTAGTACAGTATAAATAAATACTTACCTTTGGTTTTATCATAGTTTTATCAATGAAGTTTTTTTCGCACGATGTTTTAGAATACAATAAAACTTGTAAGTACACATACTTGATGGTGAAAAAACTCTAGGTATAAAAGTCATTGACATAAGCAGTAAAACTTAACCTTGTTAAAAAATTACATTTCAAATAAATGACTGCTACTAAAATAATTCAGCTGATGTTAAAGTAAGCACATCTTCTGAGTATTAGCAATTAGGCTGCTTTTACACTTACCTACTAGCTGATTGATCTTGCTATTGTTTAAAAATCTTATCTGGTTAAATGCATTTCTTTTCTGTTGCTTTTAAATTATAATCGATGTTTTTTTGTCCATTTTTACTTAAACCTCACAGCATTGTTTTGTTTCTTTGTACCGCACTTACTCTACTTATAAAACAGCTATTTCTGAATAAACAGCGCCTATTTCGCGACAAGTAAAAAATAATTTAATTAAAAGTAAATTTAATTTATTGTACCTATATTTTATGTACCAAAGTTTATTAAGAAATAATATTTCTCAATAACTTTTTTAGTTAATTATCTCTTTTTATTTGAGAACTAATATTTCTTAATAAATTGCTTACTTAATAAACTTTATTATCTAGGTCTTGGACGAATTAACCACTTCGTCCAAGATCTAGGTATACATGATCGAAATCTATAATGACTTAAATTAAAATATTTCTATTCACATTCCTCAAGCTCGATTTATCGTAAACGAGTGTTGTTATTCATTCATCATCATCATCATCATATCAGCCGCACGACACCCACTGCTGGGTATAGGCCTCCCCTAAAGGATCTCCACGACGATCGGTCCCGCGCTGCCTGCATCCACTGGCTCCCGCGACCTTCACCAGATCGTCGGTTATATTAATTATGAACAAATAATTTTTAATAAAGCCTAAATAAAAAAACAAATCTCTGACTTGCTATTGGATTGGTACACAAAAGTAGACTTACGTATAGTTAAAGAAAGAAAAGAAAAACCATAGAAAGTTTAGAAAAAGTTTACTTTATTTCCGGTCGTCTTTGTGTAAAATGTCGCAGTTGTATTCAAATTTAATTCAATTTCTTTATTGCAGCATAATGTTTACAAAGATGTTATATCGACCAAGCGAGCGCGAAGCGTCTCCGTTCAGCTTGGGCAAGATGATTTCGTAATCATAATCATTTATTTCCGAGAATATGGTAGTATACATTGATAACATAAAATAATCATTACCCATCATTATAAATATCTAATGTCATTACGTCATAATTTCATTCAATAATTTAAAAAGCAAAAAAAAAACATGTCTTCCTCTGTCCGTTTGTTCTCCTCTACAGGTCGCATTTCTCAACCGATTCTCGAGAAATTTTGTGAGCAGATTCTATTTAGGTATGATGATTTTTTTCAACTCAGTTTCTCGATTTTTTTCAAAATGGCAGAGATAATGGGGAAACATCATATATCAGCCGTTTCGTAAAATGTTAAAAAATGTTACAAACGTGGAACTACAGAGCCACTAGTTACTTAATTATATATGATCATTATACACTAAGAGCTGGCCCCGGAAATAGGTGGACAATTTACAGAGTGACGAAATCCCTCTAGTTAGTGTGCCATACTATCATTATTAACAGATCCAGGCACCCGGCAGATTTTCTGTGGTGGAGTGGTTGAGCAACATTGAAGGTATACAATTTACAGAGCTCTGGATTTGGTGTGGTATAATAGCAAGCCAATCATGTATCTACATCGAATATAACATTGCCAGGAATTTTGACTGGTAGAAAAGTAGTGCCCGGCGGCATCAAACTTTACCACTTTTTCACGCCCCTTTGATGCCACCTGGCACTACTTTTCCACCAGTCAAAATTCCTGGCAATGTTATATTCGATTTAGATACTGAAAATCTGCCAGGTGCCCGGATCTGTTAACATTAACAATAGGGATTTCGTCGCTCTGTAAATTGTCCACCTATTTCCGGGACTAGCTCTTAGTACATTAAGGACCCTGTCGGGCACAGCAAAAAGAACGTCAAGTGAAGTCGGTTGGGGCTTTTAGAATGAAGGGCTTATCATTTTCTTAAATTTTCTTAATTTTTTTTTGAAAAAAGAAATATATGTAGCTTACTTCCGCAAACAATATATGCAAGATGCACCGCCCGCCCGCCCGCAATAATATGCACATGCACACCACAAAATATCAGTGCACAATTTTTGTGGTGTGCATGTGCATATTATTGCGGGCGGGCGGGCGGTGCATCTTGCATATATTGTTTGCGGAAGTAAGCTACATATATTTCTTTTTTCAAAATGGTTTGGGACTTCCGCCAAGTGACGCCTGATTCAATCAATTATACTTCCTTTGCTTCGTTCTCGAGATTGGGATAACACTTGTAGTACCGCGTACCGGCTCGCCATTCATCCACTAATAGTTTAAATTATTTACATTATGTAGTTTGGTATTAAAAACAGTTAATAACAAACCTAAAAAAGAAAATAGTTGTTCTATTGGATCTTTTCCGCGGGACTCGTTTAGCCGCCAGAGGCGCTGTCTTCATTCGCGTTTCTAGTGCCGCGCCGTTCACCACGCGCTCCTAATATTTTTTTTCAGTTGTTATATTACGTGCATTTTCCAGTGTTTTGTTATCAGGATGCTTAAGCGAAAACACTCGGAAGATGAAGAAAGTGAGAAGTTGTGGAGAAAACTTCGACGTATTGAGAAAAAATAAAAAAAGCGAAAAAATCATTCTCGTCACAACTCAAGTTCAAGTGATTCATCAGCATCGAACGATAATGCAATCCCGTCGATAAATGAAGGTTGGTTAAACTTTTGCTAGTAACAATACGACAATATTATTGTCTTGCATTGTGCATAACCCCTTTCATATTATGTAATTATGATAATGTGGTTATTGCCTTGCATATCTAATATGTGTACATCTGACATGGATGTTTCCAAAAACTTATCGCTACAGTGTATAGTTCGAGTGACTATTACCGAGTAGTTTCGATTTACTTATTCACCCGCTAAGGCTAGTGTATAGTTTGTTTGACTATGCCGGCTTTTTATTGATTTTTTATTCAATTACTGTGTATAGTTCATGTGACTATTACCGAGTAATATTAGAACAACCCACATATAGACTTATATTTTTTTCCCTACCTGCGTTTGTTTTTTGCATATTCCAGACGTAGAAGGCCTACTACTACCAATGTAGGTATCAGTTTCACGGTGAAACCGAGGATCATACACCCGCAGTTTCCGATGAGTGCCCACCACCAGTGCCAGACGAGACGTACACTTACGTCTGCCGACCCCACGCCGCCGGCACCGGCGCCCGCGCCTTCCACACCGTCTGCGACTTCCTCCGAACCCGCTACTGGTGAGAACAAATTAACACCTGACGAGGTACCCCTTGATGAGGAAATTTTATTTTTTTGGGGGAGGCCGCCAAAAAAAAAAAAAAAAAAGAAAAAAAAATATATATGGGCCTAAACTCAAAAATGAAATAGCGTACAGATGAGAACATGTCGTCACGTCTGGGGTAACAAGGGACGTAAGAAAATACCTTTTGGGAAAATATTTGACACCAGAAAATTGTAAACTGGTTGACCCTCCGACTTTAAACCTAGAAGTGAAAGCTGCGCTTAACGATACCCTTCAGAAAAAAGATACCGCTATCCAACATTAGCAAAAGCAAATCGCAGCAGCGGTATCGTGTTTCGGTTTAGCTGTTCAACGAACACTTTCATCGAGTCATAAGGACCCTGAGATACTACTAAACTACTGATTGAGGCTGCTCGCATTATTGGTGAGGTGCAACACCCTGAATCAGTACTGAGACGGAGTTACCTATATGTGCTCCTTTATAAAGAAAGAGGTTAAAGAACATCTCGATGACACTCACATCGATAAGCATCTCTTTGGCGAAAAACTTGCAGACACACTGAAGGCTGCCAAGTCAATAAACAAATCGGGATCTGAAATTAGGGCTAGCACTTCAGCGACTAGACCATTGCAGAAAAATAAACCCACCGGTCGACCTTTAAACTCGAGGGCCCCCGCCACGACGATCAGGCTGTCGTCGGCGGGGAGACGCGCCGAGGAATCTGCGCCTGCGTACGCGCCTCAGGTTCCGGCGCCACATCCGCGCGCCGAGCGCCCCCGCCGCTGCCGCCTCCTGCGCCGCGCTCACAGCAGCGCCGCCTGAGAGCGCCCCGCCGCTAGTTACGGTATGCCGATCAGGTCGCCTTAAATTATATTTTAATCAATGGTGTAACATTACTGACGGACAACCCAATTATTATCTCGTGGATACAGGGTTACCAGATACCATTTACCCGACCTATACATCAAACACAGGTTCCGTTTGAACCTGTTTTCTCAAAATCCGAGCTCAGATTAGTTATTGATGCAATTAATGAGTTATGCTCATCTGGGGCTGTGACAGAGTGTCAACCCTGCGAGGGCCAGTATATTTCCTCTTATTTCCTTGTAAAAAAAAAAAAAAAAAGTATTGGAAAGAATAGATTCATTCTGAATTTAAAAACACTCAATAAATTCATAGATAACTACTCATACATTTTAAATTAGAGGATTTGAGGACTACTATAAAGCTCATTAGTAAAAACTGTTATATGACATCTATTGATTTGAAAGATTTTTTGTACCTATACATAACTACTCCAAAAAAATTTTACGTTTTAATTTTCAATCAAAAACCTACCAATTTAATGTTTAACCATTTGGGTTAAATACGGCACCTTTTGTGTTCACCAAGCTAATGAAACCGGCTATGTCTCACCTTAGACCATTAGGTTTTTCAGTCTACAATATACTTGGATGATATTTGTTGTATAGGAGATACATACCAAGAGTCCAAGAATGTTTAGAAAATACTATCCATACAAGGAACGTCTTGAAATCTTTAGCTTTTGCAATAAATGTAGAAAAAAGTTCACTTGTCCCAGGTCACATATGTCAATATCTCGGTTTCATAATCGATAGTAAAAAATTCCATGTGCGTCTCCCTGAACAAAAAAGGACTTTTAATAAAAAAGTTTTTTTTTTAAATATAACGAACTAGTTACTATTCGAAACTTTGCTCGTCTTGTAGGACTACTTACTTCCGCATGCCCTGCCATCCAATACGGATGGTCCAACACAAAAAAAAAAGAAAGGTATAAATACCTAGCCTTGTTAAAATATAAATATTATGACAGCTACTTTAACTTACCTTTAGATGAAGTTCGAAGTGATCTGCAGTGGTGGCTAGAAGCATGCTCCAATTCCTCTAATTCTATAAGAATGGATAATTACGTCATGGAAATTTTTACAGATTCGAGCAAAACTGGGTGGGGGGTAGTATGTGGCGTCGATACCGCCAGTGGTCGATGGAGCAATTCAGAGAGTAGTCTCCACATAAACTGTTTTTATTTGGGCTACAAATTTTTGCAAAAAATTTACGAAATGCTCATGTTTTGCTAAGAGTAGATAACACGACAGCTTTTGTATACGTAAACCGTATGGGCGGTATTAGGTTTCCCCACCTTAATTAAATAGCAAAACGTATATGGCAGTTTTGTGAAGAACGTAACCTCTTTGTGTTCGCTTCGTATATGGCATCCAAAGATAATTCTGTCGCTGACGCAGAACTCCGTTGGTGTCACCAGGACACGGAGTGGATAGGTACTAAGCGATGATGATGATTTGGTTCACCTGATTTTGATTTATTTACCTCAAGATTAAATAATAAATACAAACTTTACGCATCCTGGAATAAAGATCCAGGGGCATTTGTTATGAATGCATTCACAATATCTTGGAAAAATATTAGTTTCTATGCATTTCCCCCCTTTTCTATAATTCTAAAAATATTAAGAAAAACAATAACAGATAAAGCTGAAGGCATCGTTATCCCTCAGTGGCCTACTCAGCCTTGGTACCCACTGTATCAGCGACTTTTGATATCAGATGTTATAACATTCCATTCGGAAAGTAATGCCTTGATATTTCCTCTCCACAGCAACCAGCCACACCCCAAAATTTTCCTGATGGCAAGACAGTTGTCAGGTCGCCGTTCTTGAAAGGGAATGTACTTCCTCAGTCCATAGATGTTGTCTGTGCGTCCCTTTGTCCCGTTATCAGATAACACAATGCGTCAATATATTATTATTATTATTAGACAGGCGAGCAGTTGCTGCAACTGATAGTGCCTGTATCCTGCAATCTTTGCTTTATTTTACTTTATTTAAGTTGGTGTTTGTCTAATCTATTTTTAAATTGGTTTAAGTTGTTGGCTGAGACTATTTGTTCTGGCAAATTAGTCCACGCTTTGAATATGAATGCGCTTTTCGGAAACGGTTTGTTTTTTTGTAATAATCATAATATAGATCCATATAACTCCTCCATAGAATCGGTAATAGAATTCCTAACGGAAATTTATAATCGAGGTGCTCAATATGGCACATTAAACAGCTATCGTTCGGCGTTGACTTTGATCCTGGTCTCGGGTCAGCTCTAACGATATTGTGTCTAGATTGTTTAAAGGTTTTTATCGACTTCGTCCCCCAATGCCTAAGTATAACTCTACTTGGAATACATACATCTATCGTTCTGGACTATTTAGCAAATTTTTATCGCAACTCCGAAATTGATTTAGAAATACTAACCAAAAACCAAAAAGCATGTCACCCTACTGGCTTTAATCACTGCACAAAGAGTGCAAACATTACATCTTATCGTTATAAGTACTTAAATAATATAACTGTAAGAAGTAACGATGTTTCAATAAAAATCCTAAATACTTTAAAAACATTTAGATTGGGTTCAAAAAACAACCAGACTTAGTTATTCCTTTTTATACAATTAAACCAGAGATCTGCCCAGTCGACACATTGATTAAATATTTAGATAGAACGAAATCCTTGAGAAGTAACTCTAAAAATTTATTTATTAGTTTTAAAAAACCACCAGTCAAACGCTAAGCAGATGGATTAAAGATACGCTGTTTGAAAGTGGTATTGATACCTCGGTTTTTTCGGTTCATTCGACAGGACATGCGTCCACTTCAAATGCTAAAAAACTAGGCGTTCATATTGACCTTATTAAAAATACGGCTGGTTGGAGTGGAAATTCTAAAGTCTTTGCACAGTTTTATAATAAATATATAAATAACACTCGCTGTAACGATACTCGATAATAATTATCTACATTGAAAATATAGTTAATTTATTATGTCATTAATTTGTAACTAAACTTATAAAATCAAATACAGAAGAAGTGTCTTATTTTGATTTTGTTTCCTTTTTACTTTTCTGTTCTACTTTGGTCCACTTAAATAGTTCGTCGTTGCTTTCAAAATCTACAAGTGTTATCCCAATCTCGAGAACGAAGCAAAGGAAGTATAATTAATGATTAAACGAACTTACCTAAGTGACGTTCTATCATAATTATACGAGATGCTTCGTTCGAAGAGATTGGTTCCCACCCACCCCGTATCCCAGGACGAACTATTGTGAACTTTCTTTCAACTAAATGAAGACAGCGCCTCTGGCGGCTAAACGAGTCCCGCGGAAAAGATCCAATAGAACAACTATTTTCTTTTTTAGGTTTGTTATTAACTGTTTTTAATACCAAACTACATAATGTAAATAATTTAAACTATTAGTGGATGAATGGCGAGCCGGTACGCGGTACTACAAGTGTTATCCCAATCTCTTCGAACGAAGCATCTCGTATAATTATGATAGAACGTCACTTAGGTAAGTTCGTTTAATCATTAAATATTTTCTTAATTTATCTATGTCATGAAACACTAGCTAATTGTTACTAACACTAACACTTTATGGACCAAAATTCTGATAAAAAACTTTATTTAATTTATCAATATCATTCATAGTTTTGGGATGTTACATCGGACGTGGATTGTGACGCTTCTATAAGATTTTGGTGAATTTTCATATTTGATATTTTCTGGAAACCTACATATTTGTTAGCCTTTTTCGTACGAAAAAGGCAAAAAATATACTGAAAATCTATAATATTCAACGTTGCCATCAGTAAGCTTTGTTGTATGTAAGTATCTAATAAAACAAATATTCCGTCAATTTCCGTCACGCTTGTGGCACTGGTACAGTCAACAGCAAAAGCACATTCACATCTTTCGAAAAAACATTAAAATCTTTAGTAAAATCATATTAGTATTTGTAGAAAGTGTTTGTTGAAACGTCTAACCTAAGCACATAAGGTTGATTTTGTAAGCTTTTGCACATGCAACTAATAGATCAATATAAATGGGGCTTTACCATACTAAATACAAACTAATATAAGCCAACAGCACATAACACTTCCCTCTTCCTCCTCAGTCGGAACGACTAATTTATCTATGTCATGAAACACTAGCTAATTGTTACTAACACTAACACTTTATGGACCAAAATTCTGATAAAAAACTTTATTTAATTTATCAATATCATTCATAGTTTTGGGATGTTACATCGGACGTGGATTGTGACGCTTCTATAAGATTTTGGTGAATTTTTATATTTGATATTTCCTGGAAACCTACATATTTGTTAGCCTTTTTCGTACGAAAAAGGCAAAAAATATACTGAAAATCTATAATATTCAACGTTGCCATCAGTAAGCTTTGTTGAATGTAAGTATCTAATAAAACAAATATTCCGTCAATTTCCGTCACGCTTGTGGCACTGGTACAGTCAACAGCAAAAGCACATTCACATCTTTCGAAAAAACATTAAAATCTTTAGTAAAATCATATTAGTATTTGTAGAAAGTGTTTGTTGAAACGTCTAACCTAAGCACATAAGGTTGATTTTGTAAGCTTTTGCACATGCAACTAATAGATCAATATAAATGGGGCTTTACCGTACTAAATACAAACTAATATACCTAAGCCAACAGCACATAACACTTCCCTCTTCCTCCTCAGTCGTTCCCTCATGTTTGAGAATCGTGACTCCGTGCAAGGACGTCTCTCACTAGGTGTTTCCATCTGTTGCGGTCCTCTGCTTGTTGCAAAGCGACGTTCACTGGCATATCCAGATTTTTGGACACCTGGTCTGACCAACGTTGTGGGCTTCTGCCTCTCGGTCTTTTTCCTACTATCTTGCATGTTACGATGAGCCGTTTTATGTTATCGGTATCTCTACGCGCGATGTGTTCAAAATAGCGTAGGATTCGTTGCAGGCAGATAGAGGAAAGGCGGTTTTGATTCTCGAGCTTCAATTGTTTCAGGACAGATTCATTGGTTCTTCGTGCTGTCCACGGGATTCGGAGAAGACGGCGCCAGCACCACATTTCGAAGGCATCGATTCTCTGCCTGTCTTAAATACCTATAATATAAGTGACAATTTAAATAAGTTTCATAAGTAAATAAATGAATTGTCGTAGTCAGATGAAATTTTGGCTCCGTATTTAAACTACACAGTAAGTAATATTGATATTTATAGTGTGTAAATACGGAACCTTTCATCTGACTACGATTTGGAAATTATTTAGTTATGAAACTTATTTAAATTGTCACCTTCGCAGGTAGATTGCCGAAGATGGTCACTTTAAATATTATAGGTATCTTAAGGGTCCATGATAGAAAAACAAGATGTGCGCGGACCATATTTTATATGGTTACGTATCACAAGGTCTAAATTTGAAAGGCCTACGGTCATAACACCTATGGACGAAAGGCCTAATTTTAAAACTCCTAATCGTCGTAAAACCTAATCGTTGTTAGACCTAAGTTTAAAATGTCTACGTTTTATAATGCCTTATGCACGAAAGGTCTAATTTTTAAAACGCCTAATCGTCGTTAAACCTATACATTGTTAGACCTAAGTTTAAAATGCCTAAGTTTAAATAACCTAACGATGGAACAGCACTTCAATTGAGTCATAGATAACATAGGTTCTAATCTAAATTTTTACTTATTACTAGCTGATGCCCGCGATTTCGTGCGCGTGGATTTTATGACTCCGGTGTATTAATATAAATAAGAACTAATGTTGTTACATAAGAAAATACTTATAGCAGTGTTATAAACACATCAACTTTGTATAGGGATACAGGTGTTATTTTCATACAAACGAGGTAACTTTGAAGCCTTGGTTTCCTGCCAGGTATGTACTGTGCTGTGATCTGATGATGGCTATCTAGGGAGTTGATGGAGGAGATGGCCATCATCAGAAGACACACAACAGCTCGGTACATCCCTGGCAGAAACCCAAGGCTTCAAATTTACCTCGTTTGTATGAAAATAACACTTGTATCTCTAGACAAAGTTGATGAGTATATAGGTATGTTAAAAGTCAATATATTATTTTTCTTTATTTTTTATATTTAAAATAGTAGTTTTAGCCAGTTTAAGCAAGTCGATATAAAAAATTAGGCCCAAACTGTTATCGCTTTCACCACGTGGAGGTACTCCCAGCTTATGTTATTATATTATGCTGTTATTATACCCTAAGGCCTTAACTATGCTTAGGCTTAACAGTTAACTAACAAAAAATAAGTTTCATTCGAATCCGTTCAGTATTTCCGGAGATAAGCGTACATGTAGAAATAGACAAACATACAAATAGACAAACAAACTTTTTTTATTCTTACTCTATTACTTCTATGTTTTATTAAAAACCTTTTCTATTAACAACTTATTAAATAATAAGGCGCCTCTTTCGGTCAGAGAATCGCCTTAATCCTAAGTGATAGATTGAGCGAAATACTTCTTCATAAAATGGGTTCTTAGTTATTATGAACTTAGAACAAACGACCGTTAGGTGTTTTGAAATTAGATATTTTGTTTATAGATGTATTGTTCTTAGGTGAATCGACTTTAGGCCAAACGTCCATTATGTGTTTCAACCATTATATATTATGAACTTAGGTATTTTGTCCATTAGGTGTTTTTCAATTTAGGCCTTTCGTCCATAGGTGTTATGACCGTAGGCCTTTCAAATTTAGACCTTGTGATACATAACCTTTTATATAGATAACGTAAAGTTGTAGCAACATAAAAAAACATACGACAAGCTAAAGAGATTATCTAGCTACAAGTATTAAATTGCGTATAAACCTCTCAGATGATTGTAAAAAAAAACAACTATATAATTTAATTCTACATCAAAATACACTTTAACGTACTGTGAAGTTGCTCCAATAACTTTTTTCAAGAAATATAATCATGCTAAATATAATGATGAAAAAACACCGAAAAACATCGAAAAAGTGTAGAAGTGAGGTTATTTTCCATACTCTTTACACGTAAAGAAAAAGACAGAGACAAATGTTTTCGCATAACCGAGCCTTACTTAAGAGTAATGTGCTGTTGGCTTTCCATGTATTATTTTTTATTTTAGACTAGCGGCTGCCCGCGGTTTCACCCGCGTGGTTTCCGTTCCCGTGGGAATATCGGGATAAAAAGTATTCTATGTTTTAAATCAGGCTATCTACTATCTGTGTGCCAAATTTCAACCAAATCCGTTTAGTAGTTTTTGCGTGATTGAGGAACAAACATCCAAACATCCAAACCCACAAACTTTCACATTGATAATATTAGTAGGATTTACATTTCAGCATTACGCGGGGCGGCCGCTAGTTCTCGTATAAAATTGTGCATCCTAATGCTTTTGGTGTCGACTATACATGAATTCTCGAAGCGTGTGGCGCGCGCTGCGAATAGGCAATATCATAGCGTCAGGGTTGTCACTCACTAAGATTTCCCTTACCTATTGTTTCCGTAGTAAGAATGTCAGTTCCTGAGTCGCCAGGAAAGATCGTTACAATTTGTCTGATCGGAATGACTGGCAAAGTTATTATTTGACAGAACCAAATGTGAGAGCCATACTAAGAGCCAATTTCACCATTGATTTTGAACGCGATTAAGATCACGTTTTACTTAATGTAGTTTAAGTGTCGAATTTGATACCCCGTTCCCCGTTTATCCCAAAAATCAATTTCACCAGGTCATTAAAAAAATTGAATCAAGATTTAACAAGGCATTGTTTATAACATAATTGTACATTTTTGTAACAAATTTTACTTTGTTGTTATAACAGTGACAGCCTTAAACTTGTTTTTTGACAAAGCGCGTTTAAAATCAATGGTGAAATTGGCTCTTAATTTTAACTCTTCCCGTAACACGTTGCGAAGCGGTAGTTAGGTAGTAGGCAAGTTTGCATCACAGGAATAATCTCAAAAAAAATTTTTACTCTCTGCTTGCATTTAGTTAGACAATCGCTTGTAAAATTGAATCGCCACCTCATTGAAATTAGGTTTGCGATTCGATTTTACAAGCGATTGTCGATAAAAAGCGCTAAGTAGTTGACTAAATCGACCAGCAAATCGCTATTTAAAATGCAAAAAAAAAAAATTAATGTCTATTTCTGTGCGGCTGTCCGTTTGTTTTCCTCTACAGGTCGCAATTCTCAACCGATTCACGAGAAATTTTGTGAGCAGGTTCTATTTATATGATGTTTTTCAACTAATTTTTTAGATTTTTTCAAAATGGCAGAGATAATGGGGAAATATCATATTTCAGCCGTTTCGTAAAATGTAAAAAATTGTTACAAACGCGAGGTCTACATGTCTACAGAGCCACTAGTTATTTTATTATACAGATCATTATATACTAAGAGCTGGCCCCGGAAATAGGTGGACAATTTACAGAGTGACGAAATCCCTTAATTAGTTTGCAATACTATCATTATTAACAAGTAGACCCGTGTACCGTGACCCACATAAATGATCTAAAAAGTCAGTGTTTATTTATCTTACATTCAGCGAGAAATCAGTTATCGTGACATAAAAAAATAAGTAAATGTGAATAATAATACCTATAAATGCTCCGGCGGAAATAGAGCACAGAAAACAAAAGTAGTCAGGTCCATTATAGTTTATACCTAAATAGAACCAAAGTAATGTGCCCAACCAAAGTGCTCATTCGTATTGCGACGTTGCGCTCCATTCCAAGCTATAAAGACAAAATTTAATGGAAGCTATAATTAGCTTCATAATTGGCTTATTAGCTACGAGTGAGAGCTAATGGAATATTGCTAAATAAATTACAGCACTCAATGGGGTCAATGAATGGCTGGAAATATGCCGTCAACTCGTAGGGAAGGTACTTTGATTATTACTAAATGACGTGTAATTAATGTCTTCCAGTGCCCTTATACCGGGTGTAACAAGACCCTCGACGAAGCCGAGGTCTACGTATTCTGGCCATCATCAGGACCATTTCTGTTCAAAATTATTGCTGGGAAACATTTTTGATTTTTGGCGTTAAAAGCATTGCATACATTACCACGCAATGTAACGCGTACAACAGGCCGCGCCTGCGAGTGTATGCTACGCAGCTGCATGCGGCCGAGTTGAAAGGCAACATTAATGTGCGTGCTCATGAAATACATTGAGTGATGACGTTTTGAAGCCATTGTTTGTTCGGAAATACTTAAAATTTTGTTAATGTTTCTTTGGACAAAAATTAGGAAATAACGATTAGACAAAAATGATCCTGAAGATGAGCGGAATGCGTGGACTTCGGCTTCGTTGAGGGTCTTGTTTCAGCTGTTATTCGTGATATGAAAAAAAACGCGCGTAAAAAACTCGCCATATAGCCAAATCACTTTCTACAATTCTAACCATTGACAATCACGACGTTTCGAATTATGTCAATTTTATGGACTTAACGTCACTTCTATTGTATTCGAATTTAAAATAATAAACACAGTCCGAGTTTTAAAAAGTATTGGAGGATTTATTTTTAATTCCAATTTAGTAAACAAAAGTAAACGAATAAATGAAAGATTTCATTAAAAGTACAATGAGGGCTTTTCAAAATGACAAAAAACTGTAGGCCCTAAAGATGGCGTTGATAAAAATGTATGTGTCAATGTGTACTCAGGTAGGCAGGCAGATGTAACCCTAAAATATTTCTCTTTAGGCAGATGTCAGCCAGCGAGCGCTTACTTGCCTCTTTGGTGGCCATTTATTTTTAAAAGCCAATTTTGACACGTCTCTTTCCATCAACGCCATCTAGTGAGGCAAATAGTTACTATTTTTAATTTTTAAATGTCACTTTGAAAAGACCTCATTGAAAAAATATTAATAAATCGATAATAATGTGTAAATATGCTTGTTTCATTACGAATTACATCCCACGTAATATATTGGCTTAGAATAATTACTTAAGCTGTATTGTTGTGAGTCGGAAATGGAGTTGTGTGTTGTGTGTCAATCTCAGGAATAAGTAGTGACCTAAAGCTACTCACACACAGCAGTTATATGACGTCACATAACAAATGAACGTTATGGAACATTCTCTAACTTTTTTAACGAATATGTTGTGCTACATAATGTAATACTAGTGGCTCTGTGATCTGTAGATTTCGCGTTAAAAAGTAACTCAAATTGTATGTTGTTTAAAAAATATTCTAACAGTATCGCCAAAAGGATTTATTTAAAAACCCACACTGTTTGGTTTATTATTTGGTGTAGTTATTCAAAATTCAAATTAATTTATTCAGTCTAGGCTGTTACAAGCACTTGTGAATGTCATAGAAGCTACGCCATTAGTTCGCAAACCCTAAGCGGGAGACATTGTAACGAAAAGAACCGGCAAGAAATTCGCAAGGGCTGCTTTTTACCCGACTGCAAGAGGGTTATGTTTTTCGCGCGTATCTAAGTATGTAAGTATGTTTGTTTGTATGTAATATTCTTTATTACCTACAAACAAACATATATCGTTAGATTTGTCTTGCCAGCCCAAGTGTTTTTAAGAAAGTGGCGTTATAAAAAACCCAACATGGCGGCTGCACGGTGCTATTATAAGTAGTGGAAAAAATTTTTTTTTAGAATACTGCAATATGGGTGTCAAATAAAAGGATTTCAAAAAGGTATATCATGATTGTAATAAATAATATGTAACTAAAAAGAAATAAATAAAAAATAAATTAAAAAAATTAAAAACCCTCCTACAAGTCAACTGAAAAGATGGAAACAAGATTAAATATTAAAGGCAACATTATAACATGCAGTCGGAGGCATATAACTCAAATCATTCATAACGTCACTTTCTTTATGCATGCCTCCGACTGCATGTTACAATGTTGCCTTTAATATTTAATCTTGTTTACATCTTTTCAGAATTTTTTATTTTATTTTTTCTTCCTGTATATTTCATACAGAGTCGTCAACATTGAAAAATTACCTCCACATTTATTCGCAGCTAGATGACACTTCTAATTTTGAACATATTTCGAAATGTTTTCGGTGATTTTTTTATAAAATTCGAAGAACAGGCTCGACAAAACAAATCTATATAATTTTCAAACCTGCTCACAAAATTTCACGATAATCGGTTGAGAAATGCAATAGAGGAGAAGAGTTTTTGATTGAATCAGGCGTCACTTGGCAGAAGTCCCAAACCATTTTGAAAAAGAAATATATGTAGCTTACTTCCGCAAACAATATATGTAGCTTACTTCCACAAACAAATTGTTTGCGGAAGTAAGCTACATATATTTATTTTTTCAGAGGAGAAGAGCGCCGGAAAACTGGGCTGAAATATGGTTTTTTACATACCTATCTCCACCACCAACTGGTTTGACAAGAAAATTCTAAGTATATAATTCTCAAACATGCTCACAAAATTTCACGACAATCGGTTGAGAAATGCGACCTGTAGAGGAGAACAAACGGACAACCGGAAGGACATACCAAATAATGTTTGCCCAAACTGAAGCAGAGACGTTTCGATCGCGCTTCGCGCTCACTCGGTCAATAATATAACGTTACATACCTACTGTGTGGGAGCACCTTTAGTATATAAATATAAGCGTGGGTAGTCTACTAAACCAGTCAGACGAAACTACGTAACCTCAAATATATATAATATGTATACAGTGACGTAACGCAACGCTTTTGTGCCACAACTGTTAGGAGCTGAAGTTATTTCTGATCCCTTCTCAGAAAGACATCGAATGAAATAAAATTAAAGAGGTTTTTAAGACTCGTTTGTAAACATTTTTAAGGTGGGTATTCACTGTTTACGCGCACCAACTGCGCTCTGAGGAGCTAAAGTGGAGACGATGATATAACAGCGCATAACGAAACATTGAACCATTTTACAAGTGGTTATTCTTTGTTGTAAAGATCTAGTGAGTGTGTCCTGATTCGTCGTATTCCTGATTCGTCGGATTTTTAATATCAAATGAAACTATGGAATTACCGTGACTCCACTTCGCCGCACAGACACTGGTAAAATTTATTTTATCTACACTCATGCTTTAAATCCTCTATAAAAGGTTCTAAAATAGCTTACTGCCAACATTATAATAACCAGTAACCACCACAATATCCCAGCGAGAGCACGACGCACTCCTCCCCGCACCCATGCACGACGAGTTACATTATGAAATTCAGTACAACATTATAACACTCGTTCGGATGATTTTATGACGAGGGGAGGAGTGAAAACAAGTCTTCGCTCGGATATTACGGCTACCATGACACACTGGTTGTTTCATATGTTGCCAATAAGCCATTGTTTCAAAACCATTTATAGAGGATACATACTTCGTATCAAGGGCGTGGATAATAGGTATTTATTATACAAGTGACCAAACCAAAGTCAATTTGTGCTATGAGTGCCGACTTTAAATCACGAACTAGCGAAGTAGTCTAGAATTGAACTACTGAGCACAGTGAATGATTTAAAGGCACAAGGCAGACCAAAATATCGGTCTCTTTTCACTCCACCAGCGAGAGAAATTTGTTATAGGGAAGAACAATTATTTTCACTTGACTTTCCTGGTAAAAAGCTCAAACTCTTTTGGAGTTAGACAAATATTTTATCGCTAAAATATAGTTCGATCAAACCACAGACCAAACAACATACACTGTGGAACGAACCTATGCCAAAAATACTTAATTCATAGAGTAAATTTTGTTTTACATTGTGCTTTCTGTTATTTTTTAACATCTCATCTTAATATTCAATATGTGGAACTTGAAATCGCATATTTTCATTAAAATTGTGCACATTGTGATAAAAGCGTGCTTCTTTTACCATTCGTAGGTGACACTACAGTGATCATTTTGAGATGTGGAGGCAAGTTGGATTTGACCCCTAATAGATTCTAGAGGTCAAATTGTTCATCTCGGACCTATCGGTTCGCCACGCATGATGTTTGTCGTAATAATTGCAAATTTATAGCTACTATGGCAAGTGTGGTATCATTTTCGGATAAATAAAAGATGGCCAATCATTTTCTAAAATAAAAAACACACCTTTACATACTAGAAAATAAATTACCGTAATTCCGAAACCTAAAAATCTAAAAATTTATAAACAAAAAAATATTTTCCAGTGACGATAAATTTCGAACGAGTACAGATATTGGCTTTAAAAAATAGTGATTAGAAAGACATATTAATGCAGATTAAAAAATATATGTTTAATTGGAACAGTTTCGTAAAAAAGGCGTTTAAAAAATATTATACACAGCGCGGTAATTACAAAAAAAAAAACTAAAAAATGCGTTCTGTTAAAGGCCGGTACAGTTATCTCTGTGATACCAGCACCAATTTTTTTTATGTTGTTCAACATTTTATTTTCTCTTAAAAACCGTCGGGAGACCACCTGTGAAGTGCCTTGTTCCGGAGATATGACGTCATCAAAATGGCGACGGACGTATTTTGAAAAAAAAACTGATAATTATGATTCTATGAATACTATATACATGTATGGGGTGTCGAATTAAAGAGAATTAAGTGTTCTATCTATACATATAAAACTCTAAATTGATTGATTGTTGGGATAGGCGTGGAGCCCTAACAGCTGAAGGTAGAGACACCATTTTTGGACGGTAGATACCTTTCATGATGTAGATGAGCACTAAGAAAGGATTTTAGAAAACTCCCGTTATACAGGGTGCTACAGTTTGTTCAAGTTTGTATGAGAATTTGTATAGGGTTGAAGGTAGAGACACCATTTTTGGAGGGTAGATTTGTATCTTCGAATATACGGCGTTTGGTGATCGAGGGAATCTTTTAGCAGGGTGAACCATCTGAACCCTTAGATCATTTTAAAAAGGTGAGCCATCTTGGATCTTTGTATGGCAGGGAGTTATAACACAAACTTATTTTTAGTATAGATTTTTTTCTAAAACTCATCGTGTGGGTTTATGAATGGTCTTCCTGAGTTGATTCCAAATATATACAATATCATTACATTGCAGCTAGTTACTGGTTTTTTAATAAACAGAGAAATATTTTTCAAACATTCTAATTTTTGGCCTATTGCAGGTAGAAAATGGGTAAATGTTTTTTTTATGAAACATAAAGCCGAATAACTCTTAATATATTAATATCTAATCATCTGGAATTATGAAAATATTGACATTAATATTTTTTTTTTGGAAACTCAATTTTTTTTGTAGTATTTTTCAAAACTTACTAGTAATAGGTGATTGCTAAGTGTCATACAGTTGCAGAGGACATTCCACAAGATTTAATTATAGTACATTATGTTATGAGACAAGTTAGCTTAGAGTAGATCCACACTTGTATCATTTTGGCGTATCAGATCACCGTATCTTTGACATACATCGTCTCTTTGATACAGTATTACTCCAACGTACCACCAACCAAACTAGCGATGTATGCTAAAGATACGTTGATCTGATACGCCAAAATGATACAAGTGGGGACAAGGCTTTAGGTTGTTCATTGCACACGAGGCCGTGGTTGCAGCCCGAGCCGTATGCGAGGGCGTAACTCAGCCAAGTGTGCAATAAGCAAGAGCTCACGAGTTTCATACGACGTTTTTCATCACATTTGCGAGGAAAAAACAAAGTAATTTACCACACAGCAACAAATACTTACGACAAAAACAAAATAAGAAAATTATGGGAAAAGGCTTAGAGCAAGGGAAAAGGCGCGCAGGTTTTTTAAAGGGGTGAGTGAGCGTACAGTACTTCAAAATTATAATTTTAAGTGATAAAATGCAAATATTTAATATTTTATAACAAAATATTGTGAATTATGAATAAATTAATAATAATAATAATAATTTGTAAATATTTGTTTGACTTAATTAAGGACACATTTATTTATTCAAAAATGTATGTCAATTTTCAGCGACATAAAACCTCTGTGTTGTTACTAAAAAAAATAACTGTTTTACCCGGTTAAATTGGCAACTGTTTTCTCGCATAGAACTTGCAGTAAGGTTCTAATTTTACTTTTAAACTTAAAAAAACATTATTAATTTAGTAATCTGTAGATTTATTTTTAACACAAAGAACTGCTGGGATTCTTGAATGATTGGGGAAGGGGGGAGGAGGGTGCAAGAAGTTGACATATTTGCACCCTGTTTAGAACGAAACCCAATACATTGTATAAAATGAAAAGAAGCGAGCATCGACCGCACACCCACGGATTTTTAATACCCTACGAGCGGTGTTTGTCAATAAAAATATTTTATAGCAACTTTTTTATTTGCAATCGCCACAAAGTCGAACTCCTAACGTTGAATGAACGTTGCGTCTGCTTCAAGTTATAAACAAACAAGCAATAAATCAAACATGGCATGGCAATCTTGTAGGATGCCATGTTTTTGACGAATAAATATTTTTTCATTTATCTACTTGTGGGTGCGAAACGCGCACGGAGCCGGACACGCATGCGGGTAAAAATCCGCACGGCAGGAAAATTATATAACAGTTATCTACAAATTGTGTCATGTAGATGATAAAAGCGAGTGTATAAAAAAAGCTAGATTGTATTTGAAACATTTATTGATTTCTAAACTCTGATGGTAACCTCATCTGCAATTAAACGGATGAGGGATGGAACAGTATTTTTTTTATTTATTATTATTTTTCATCAAATATCGAAAATTATGCGGCCTAAAAAATAAATTAATGTATAAGAATGTGCTAACAGTAGCGCTCGTTCATATGATAACTCACATGCCCTAGTAGACCACTTCGAATTTTTAATAACCCCTATAAGTCCTAGTTGAAAAAATCTTTCATATTTGCAAAATAGTTAGGCATACGTCATCTAAAATTATTCAAGTTAATAGCATTTAGTAGTTCTTGAGATATCCGGCTGTGACAGATAGACAGACTGAGTCGCACCATAAGGGTTCATTTTTACCATTTTGGCATGGAACCCTAAAAAGAGAGTGTAGTTACTAACAACATTCTTCTGTACTTGTTGATTCAATTAAATTCTGCCGCATTTAGTAGATATAAACTGTCATAAGGGTCACATGTGAACGTGGCTAAGGTCCATTTCAGTTCCATTCACATAACCGGATGTCGTGAATAAATTGTATCGAGTTTTAGTAAAAAGGTTTATTTATATTCGAGAAGTAAGGAACTCTATACGAACATACTTACTAGTGCATATTATACTCAGATCGGACTCAGGGTTGTTACCAATGCTATTTTTGGTATTAGCAAACGAAAATTCGAAATGCGAATAATGAGAAAGTCGATGACAAGAAATATCAAGTAGAAAGAGGCGCCCCGCGGTGAATTTTGTTTAATATTATAATTCTAATACACAATTTTAACGTGGAATTTTTAGGGCCCAGTATTTTTAGATGGTATCGTTACATTCCCTCGTAGTCACTGCTAGAAGTAGATAGCGAAACTGCTAAAAGTGGCCGTTTTTGACACATTTGCTATCTACTTCTACGAATGACTACGAGGGCATGTAGTGTGATACCTTCTAAAAATACTAGACCATGGGCCCTAAAAACTCCACGTAAAACATTATTAATATCTTTTTCTATTAACAACTTCTTGAATAAAAACCTCTGAGGGTGCCACTTTCGGTCATACAGCCGCCTGTCAAACGTTACAAACTAATATGTATGTTTTCATCAACGACTTGAAATCACTTTTTTAAATGCAGACAATTTACACCCAAACACGTTTGTGCAAATACTTCAGTTAATTGCTTTGCTCCACTTTATTATTTAACTAAGTTATACTTCTACCACGCTCTTTATAATATTAAACAATAGTTCTAGTATAGTTAAATAGTTATAGCAATAGATAATTGAATCTAGGTGTTTCCTTAATCTATATATATAAAATTCAAAGTCCTGACTGAGTGAGATATCAACGCACAGCCCAAACCGTTGAACCTAGAGACTTGAAATTTTGCACATAGATACCTTATATAGTGTAGGTATCCACTAAGAAAGGATTTTTGAAAATTATATCCCTAAGGGGATGAAATAAGGGATGAAAGTTTGTATGAAAGTCCCTCAGTTTTAAATCAAGGACCTTCAAATTTTGTGTTTAGGCTGATGATTGAAAATTAATAAATACGTGTCTCAGCGTTTTTCAAAATTCTACCCCCGAAGAGGTGAAAAGGGGTATGAAGTTGTGTATAAAAGAAAATCCTTAATTTTCGAAGTAAAATCGCTAAATTTATATTTTAGGCTTACAGATGGAAATATAACGCAAAGTTTATTGTTATTGTTAGTATTTCAACCCCTATGGGGATGAAATGGGGTAACTAAACCTAAAATAGATATGGATGTCGTTATTGGGGTTTTCAGGGATGATGATTGCGAAAATGACATTTATTTTGAAGTCCAACATGGTTGCAGTCGACATGATTTAACCCCTAAAGGGGTGAAAATGGTGTTTAAATTTGGTATGGAAAATAATATAAAATAGACATTACAACTTTAAACTTCGTAGGAGCATGTCTAAAAATAAATAGGCAAACATAGATTTTGTGATTTTGAAAATCAACCCCTTAGGTAGGGGTAAATGGGGTAAGTAAACATAAAAATCGATATGGATGTCGTTCTTGAGGTTTTATGGGATTGTGATTGCGAAAATGACATTTATTTTGAAGTCCAACACAGGGACATGATTTAACCAGTAAAGGGGTGAAAATGGGGTTCTAATTATGTATGGAAAAAGAATATAAAATAGACATTACAACTTTAAAATTCGTGGGAGCATGTCTAAAAATAAGTAGGCAAACACATATTTTGTTATTTTGAAAATCATCCTTTAGAAAGTAAAAGGGGTGAGTAAACATAAAAATCGATGAGGATATCGTTCTTGAGGTTTTATTGGATGAGGAATGCGAAAATCACATTTATTTTGTAGTCCAACACGGTGGACATGATTCAGCCCCAGGGGACGGGAACGGGAACGGGATCGCGAAAGCTAAAGCGAACGCGAACGGGAACGGAATCTGGGAACAGGAATGGGACCAAACGGGAATGGGAACGGGAAAGTATAAAGAAACGGGAACGGGATACTACTAATATCTCTGGACTCAATTCTGATAATTGTAATAAACTAGCTTCCGCCCGCGACTTCGTCCGCGTGGATATTAGAGAAAATCCTTAGGGAACCTTCAACCAGGATCCGACCAGCCGTTTTTACGCGATTAGGCGGGTCCGGACCAAGCGCGCAGCCTCGTGCGAGGCCTGCCACACGATCCAAACGATTTGCCTCGCGAGGTAGCGCGCTTGGTGGGGACCCGCCTAATTGCGTAAAAACGGCTGGTCGGATCCTGTTTGAAGGTTCCCTAAGGATTTTCTCTAATATCCACGCGGACGAAGTCGCGGGCGGAAGCTAGTAAATATGTATTCAGATTTCTTACTTTCTTCAAAATAATTTTAAATTAATAGCATTTTTAAACAGTTATTATCTTAATCTAATTGTTTATCCAAATGGCTTGTACACAATATTTTAAAGAAAATTTTAGAGGAGAAAGATTTTTTCTACTTTTTGCAAAGTCGTTATATGTGAATGCGAAAAGTAACACCCCTGCTCCGTTTGTGCGAAAAGCGAATTTCTGTTATATCCCTCGAAGGTAAGAAGGGAAAAGGGACTATTTTATCGGATTTTATTTCCATTAGCGTGAGAAAGAAATAATTCAACTATTTTACTTCTGAACAATTCAAGAAGAGTCAAATCTATTCGTTTATTCCGGGAAGTTATTGCATAAGGTATAACAAAAATTGTAGGATCTGGAGATATGAAAAGGCAATTGTATAAAACAAATATAAATGAAATATAATTATAAGAAATAAGTAAATATCGGACAACATCAGTTAAATTCAATTCAATTCAATTCACCTCAATCCAATTGAATTCAAATTCAAAATAATTTATTTAGTCTAGGCTGTTACAAGCACTTGTGAATGTCATAAAAGCTACGTCATCGGTTCGCAAATCCTAAGCGGGAGACCTTGTAACATCAATACATTCTCGCTTCAATTCCAATGTAGGTGGTACCACAAATGCCCAGACATTGGACAATAGAGGAAAGTTAGTTGTCTAAATTGACCCAACCGGGGATCGAACAAGTCGATCTATCATCGAGGTTCTGTTTCAAATCAATAATTATTTTAAAATTCCCAAACAGTGGCATTGATAAAACATCTGCAATTCATTTCATATTGGAATCATTTGAGATCGAGAATTAAGTTTGATGTTTCATTTTTTTTTGATTTTTCAAATCAAATCAATGAAATCAAAATATGTTTATTGCGAATACAGGTGTTATGAGATTTCACATAGGTAGCAAATTAGTTCAGCCATATTCTGCCTTTCTGACATGCAATAATTAAAATATTAGTAAGTAATTGAAGTAGGTACAATGCAAAGTCTTTTAGGTACTTATCAAATATTATCAAAGCTCATTATTACATAAAAAAAAATATTATAGCAACATGTCAAAGTACAATTTTAAATTACAAAATAATGTCAATAAGGGGGCGTCCATTAATTACGTGAGGTGATTTTGGCGATTTTTCGACCCCCTCTCCCCCCTTGGTGAGATGTCGTGAGATTTGGCTCGACCCCCTCCCCCCTATAAATGTCACATGAGATGTTTCAAAACGTGTATTTTTAGTGTGATTACGTTAATCTGTGCTTGCTAGCTTTGCATTTATTTAAATAAACATTATTGTTTAGGATTTAGCCATATTTTGGTAAGAAAAATGTTTAACTGAAATTAACCTAGTTTTTTCGCGATACTGTTCCTGCAGAAAAAAAATATGTGATATTTGAGGAGACCCCCCCCCTCTTCCCCACGTGAGATTTGGTGAGATTAGGCTCGACCCCCTCCCCCCCCCTAAATGCCTCACGTAATTTATGGACGCCCCCTAAGATAAATGTCAAAAACACAATAAAATACAAAATTATATATAATGTCAAACAAGAAACCAATTACCTAAGTCACAAAACAAAATCTAATCTAATTAGAAATTGTTTAGTCTTTTTATTTATAATGTTCTCATGTAAGTGATGTTATGTCTTTATGAGAATAAAGTTCTATAAACCTAATAGATAGTAATAGGAAAACCCATGTCCTCTGAGTGACCAAATCAAGAGGGGTTTCCGTTCATAGATCTAGATCGTTAGATGTGCCCCTAACATAGTATGAGCTCACTGAAATGTGTCAACATTCAAATGAGTGAGCCTCACTTCTTTGCTCTTAGTGTTGGTTTGAACACGGTGTCAATCACTTCTATATTTTTTAAGAAAAAACCACGACAAAACTGTCTTGTGCCTTTCATCTGTGCACCAATAATTCTAGGAATACAATTATAGCAAAATGTGTAACATATCACGCGTAAGTTTTTAGATTTCAATTATTATCGAAATTTATTTTCCTTCCGTTGTCAATTCCGATGGACGTAAACAACGCATCACGCATGCGTGCGCTATTTTGACAGATTTGAAATAATCCTACAGATTTTCAGTACCAGGGCAGATCTAACGATCTAGATCTATGTTTCCGTTCACTTCATTGCTAGAAAATCTTGTTCAGTTCGTTATGAATCGTGAATTCCTAAAATGTATTGTGACGACTTAGTGAATGCCGTAAAACTTAATAATTCATCAATATTGAGAGATAAGTTTCGAAGCGATTAATGTTTGTCTTAGAAGTCTATAACAGAAGTGACCAAATTCAGAGCGCTTGCGCCACAAAACGATATAGGTATTTTAAATTGTTTGATATACATTCTCGAGTGAAGTTGCCGCTTCTTACTACATAGTTAAATATCGTATTATTTGATCTAATTTATGATTCAAGTTTATTAAAATACTTTTAAATTATTCACTTCTCAAGTTTACGCGCTCACTAGACATGAAATAAAAATCAAACCAAATACCAAGTAATTACCAAAGTACCTACTTTCAATAAAACCGCGCTAGTATCCGTTAAAAGTGTGTAACTTATAAGTTATTTAAAAAAAACCATTCATTCTCGTGGAGTTTGGTGAATAATAAGTAGCCTTTTCCACGGTTTAATCTATCTTTAAGTCAAAATTTATCGATATTAATTTACCGATGTAAGTGCTATAGGATGAAAATTTAAACAGACATTCATACACAGTTTGTTTCGTATTTTATAATATTGGTACACTACTTAATGTATAATAATAAAAGTCTGATCTAGGACCAGACACAGGTCTTAATATTATTAGGAATATAGTACGGTAAGTCATGGTAAGGCAAGCTTCGTTATTTCTGTGTGTTTTACAGAAACGTTATTAAGCTCTCAAAGGCATGTGTATTCCGGTGAATTAACAACGTCACCTAAGACAGATGCTTATTAAATTCGGAAAACCCCAATCAAAGGTACAATTACGTACGCCTACAAATTCTTCCTGACATCGAGAGCTCGGAGTACGTGAGAAATGCTCCCCCTTTTGCCTTTATAACTTTCCCTTTCACTCACGTAAAAAAGGAGATACTTCCGTCTCCTTCTGAAAACGAGTGGGCCTTGGTACACCTACGTCGCTACAGCCCCTGATTTCAGCCCGTTTTAGGGATGTTCGATCCGGGTGCCTTGTATCGATATTCCGGATCGCAATGGATCGTTATCCATTGTATCGATCCATGGATCGATCCTAATAAATTGATACGATTTTTTGGATCGATCCAGTATCGAATCAAATATTTTCGAAAAATCGGATTTTTAATCACTTTAATAGAAACATGACCATAAGTGACTAATATACACTACTACTAAGATGTTTGGTAAAAGCCTTATGAAGCCGAATATGGTAGATAGAGACCATCAAATTGAACAATTTTTACTGTGGGACCAACTCTGAAATCGCGAAAAAAAATAAGCTGTTTCATACAAAAATTAATAACGAAAATATCAAAATGTATGAAACAGCTGTTTTTTTTCGCGATCTCGTGGTTGGCCCCATAATTAAAGTTGTTCATTAACGTGGTCTGAACACCCCTTTTCATTTTTAGATATTTTTTAAAAATAACCGTGTATATGGTAAATTAAAAAATAATGGCAATATATTACAGTGTGTTTTTTTAACAGTCATCAAATTTTGTGGTATAGCTTAGTTAGACCATCAAACTGAACAACTTTGTTTAGGGACCAACTTAATCAGATCAAAAAATATTCCGCTGTTCCATAGAAAACATCAATAGGTATCTACTCGACCAAAATGTATGGAACAACTAATAATTTTTTGCTCCAATTAAGTTGGTCCTTTAGACAAAGTTGGCCAGTTTGATGGTCTAAGCCACACCACGAAATTTGATCACTGTTAAAAAACACACTGTATTTTAAAGTACCCAATTAAAGCACAAAATTAAAAGTTGCGTTTAATTATTATTATTATTAGTGGTCCAAGCAAACAAAACGTACTTATCTTAACGAAATAAAAATTGTTCTCTTCTCAAACTAAACAATATATTGGTTACGACGAAGTTGACAGTACATTGAAATATGATATGGCATCGTAATATGGATTTGGACTAAATATTCCGTTGAACTTCAAATATTCTCTAAGTAATTACTTTATTTATACCATATACATAATACGATTCTTTCGATCCGATCCTATATGCATGTGTATCGATCCACCCAAGGATCGAATGCTATTGTATCGATACAAAAATCGAATGGATCGTATCCCATTGTATCGATCCACGCAAGTATCGGATCGGATCGAACATCCCTAGCCCGTTTCAGTCTTACCCTCGGCGCCGTAGAACGCACACGCTTTCGACAAACGAGCGAATTGAAAAAACCCCCGACAATAAATATTTCATCTCGCCTAACCAGCCAGCACGCAAAAAGCGCGCGGCTGCGATGACTTTTTGACGTTTACAGATAATAAAATTAAAAACTTAAGAGAAGGCGAAGGGGTTTTAAGTTATTCTTCCAGTTTAATGACTATAATTTTGAACTGAGCGGCATTGATGGTGACATTCTGATATATAACTCTGTATACATCTTTCCATTTTGGGGGTGTTTTTTTGTGTAATCAGGTGGCCGGAGCGAACAACAGGTGAGTGAAAAAGCTTTGTTTTATTACTGCCTTGTTTTTTTATGCGGAATTTTCTTCTCTAACTTTTTAAACTTAATTGTGGGTGAATAACGACGTCGAGTCGCGCGGTAAAGTTTTTACGGTAATTTTTATTTATTTATAAATTCTATGGGCTTAAAACAAAATAAAAGGTAATAGATTATTTTGTATATGTTTGTGAAACAATTGTTATATAGCCTTGATATGTCACATAAATCTAATTATAAAATAATAACACTAGAATAGGTATATAAGTTAGTAAAACTGTTATTGTATGAGTAATTATTATTAATTGGCAATTTTATTATTATTACCAGATTTCATAAAGTATGAATCTAATAAAAACGTCTAATGATGAATCTAATAAAATTAACCGTCTCTGTGATCAAGTGGTTCGCCTACCCGTGTAAGACGCAGGGGTCCCGGGTTCCCAGGGGGAGTACAATTTGTACTCGGTTTAGTTGGTGGTAGGGCTTATTTCAAGTCCGCCTAGCTAGTTACCACCACCTTACCTAAGTCTGACGCCATAATAACCATTTAAAAATTGACGTGTTCCGGCAGTTAAAGGTAAGATAACCAGTTCCTCAGTGATGAGGATTCCGGGTGTTGTGTGCTTCCACCTTCGGCCTTATCGTCACTTAACATCAGATGAAGTAAAGGCTAGCACTACCCCGTTCAGCATAAAAAATAAAATAAAAACAAAACCTTTTACAAATAATTTCTAGATTTTTTCTTGTTTAACTAGACCGTTTTTTATATAAGGAGCAAAAATCAGCTTTATTTTGAAAATATAAGTACAATGTATTTACACAAAGACATAAAAAGCTGGTATTGGTATCTAAGAATGTAGCGAAAAAAATTTATTTATGTTTTGCGAGATCGAACAAAGGACGCACTCAGAAGATCTTGACAGTACCTAAGCTACCTATCATTGTATTTTTAATAGTTAATTGTTTATATTTTTCTTATTTTCACGTAAAAGATCTTTATTTCACGTAAAAGATCTTTATTTTCACGTAAAAGATCTTGCTGAATTGGCTTGTTTCGTGATTTTTTGAAAATAATTAATTATTTTGAGATACGTAAGTTGGATAAGTGAATTGTGTAGCGTTTACGAAGAAAAATAAAAAACTAAAATTCTTTACCAATAGGTAAACTATTAGTGTTATAAAGTACTGTTTTGCCTTTTTTGGGAAAAAAGTCAAAACTAAATAGGTTTATCATCTACGAGTATGTGTTATAAAGTAGGTATTTTGCCTTCTTTGGGAAAAAAGTAAAAACTAAATTGGTTTATCATGGGTGTTTTTTTAAATGAATAACACGGTATTTATGATAGATAGGCAATAGGCAAGCTCTTGACCACCTCCTGAATCGCCTGACGAAACGCGCTAGGTACCTACTATCTAGAGATGTTTCTAGGAAAGCGCGTTTCACAAAGAAGGCAAAATACTTTATAACTCAAATAGTTTATAGGTTAAATATTTTAGTTTTTTAATTTTTTCTTCGTAAAATCTACACAATCCAGTGAGTATCCAACATCTAACTTTTTCACTCGCGACTTGAAGACCCCCAGATTGTACTTATCGGGAAACAGACTAGGCAAGGAGTTCCACTCTCTAGCGGTACAGTGCAAATGATAAAATTTGGAGCAAAGCGCTTAGCGCGAGTTTTTGAGTCTTGGGTTAAACTACACATTGATCTTTATAAATACAAATCAATTATATTCACAAAACACAATAAATATATATAAATAGCGATATACTTACGTGTGTTTAGCCTGCTCGCAGGCATGCAAACGTTTATTCAATAAAATTTTGAACGGAGCAAAGAAACAAAAATTTAAACTTTACAAAACTTGCCATTCTAAATTTTGGTTAGCTTACTTTTGAATGAGGTCTCATTTTTTAGATATTCCGGTTATTATTACATTTCTTTTATATACTCATCAACTTTGTCTAGGGTTTAAAGGTGTTATTTTTATACAAATGAGGTAACTTTGAAGCCTTGGTTTTCTGCCAGGGATATACCGTGCTGTGATCTGATGATAGCCATCCAGGGAGTGAATGGAGGAGATTCAGATCGCTATACAAACCCAACTGATCTGGTGGTCAAGTCTGCTAATGTTTTCGTCAAAATCGTAGTTCAATGGTGTTCTAATGGTAATGCATTTTGACATAGTTCTTGTTTCTTAAACCCAAAACCAAGACACAATATGTTTCCGTTTTGGGTTTAAGAATCACAATGTGTTTCGGTTTTTCAGTTTAAGAAACAAGAACTGTGTCAAAAAGCATTACCATTGAAACACCATTGAACTACGATTTTGACGAAAACATTAGCAGACTTGACCCCCAGATCAGCATTCTATAAGATTAATGGGTCAGAGTTCTTAGTTTCCGGATTTCCATACATTTTCATGCTATTTTCGCAGTTTAAACATGTCGTTTAATCTTTTAGAATGCTGATCAGATCAGTTGGGTGTGTATAGCGATCTGAATCTCCTCCATTTACTCCCTGGATAGCCATCATAAGGTCACAGCACCAGTGGCGGATTTACCCTAAGGCCAAGTAGGCCCGGGCCTAGAGCGGCCAGATATTAGGGGCGGCCAAGCGAGGTGGAAAATAGACTGATGATAGGAGAGTCTTTCATCAGACTCTTGCCGCATTTGACAGGCATTTTACAGGCGTGCGAGCGGCACTAAAACAGAGACAGACATTTTTAAATTTCGCGGATTAAACCATTGATTACAACATTAGAGGATGAAACAGACTAAAAATCGCGTGGCGCGGCAATTTTTTTTGTAAAAGGCAGACAAGATTACAAGATAAGTAGTTAGAACTGACTAAAAATTGCGATGCGCAGCCGGTTTTTTGCCTTTTTAATAATCTTAAAACGTGGTCCTAGATACAATCTGATAAGCTTTTGCCGCATTTGATAGGCTTTACTTGTTACGGTTTAGACTGGCGTGCGGCCGACATTAAGCTGAATGAGATAGGCATTTTTTGTATTTCACAGATGAAACCACATAGGTATTACAATATTAGTGAATGGAACTGATTAAAAATCGCGCTGAGCGGCCGTTTTTTAACTATAGCTAAACAGGCAAAATTTCAAGATAGAAGTGGATGAAACTGACTAAAAATCGCACCGCGCGGCCGACTTTTAACTATAGCTAGACAGGCAAGATTTCAAGTTATAAGTGGATGTAACTGACTAAAAATCGCGCCCGCGCGTTCGTTTTTTTGCTGTAGTTTTGTGCATCCTAGACAGGTATCCTCCCATACATAGAGGCTCCGAGCTCCCCCCCCCCCAAGATGGGAGCTGAGAAAGGGTCGGCTGGTACTATTCGGCCTAGGGCGGATAAGACTGTAAATCCGCCACTGCACAGCACAGTACATCCCTGGCAGGAAACCAAGGCTTCCAAGTTACCTCGTTTGTATGAAAATAACATCTGTATCCCTAGACAAAGTTGATGTGTGTATATAAATCCTTAAGAATACAAGCTTCTCTAATATAAAGACAGTGTAACCTGGAATAACATAATACTTTTAGTAGGAAACTTATTTTTTTACTTATTTCTTATCAGCTAAAAAGTCAGGAACAGGTGGTAGGAAAATATAGACGGTTCAAAAGCTTTTTAATCGCTTCTGTGGTCTAGTGGTTCGCCCACGGGGTCCGAGTTTTGATTCCCAGGGGGGCTACAATTTGTACTCGGTTTGGTTGGTGGTAGGGCTTATTTCAAGTCCGCCTGGCTAACTACCACCATCTTACCTAAGTCTGACGCCATAAAAACAATTTGAAACATTGTTGTGTTCCTGCAGTTAGTGGTTAGATAGCCAGTTCCTCAATCATGAGGATTCCGGGTGTAGAGCGCTTCCACCTTCGGCCTTATCCAATATAATTTTACATACACCACACACCCACACCCATGCGCACTCAGACACACACACACACACACACACACACACATACAAAAGCACATTTTAGAGTTCTAGAGTTAATATTTTGGTTATAATTTTATTTTTTATTTCTTAAAAAAAAACACGAATAACTGATGTTGTTATGAGAGAGCGATTTTCTCCTGGTACAGGTGTTTTTACACTTAAAAGGGGGAATCAACCATACCCTGTATTACCCACTTGTTTTTTATGAAATATTTTTTTTTTCATTTTTCATTTTTCATTACCGTCACTTAACATCAGGTCAGGTGAAGGCCAAGCACTACTCATTGTGCATAAAAACAATTTATTTTTGAAATAAAGACATATTGACTGTGACTTTACTGTTTTCCAAAATCCATGCGGACGAAGTCGTTGGCAGAAGCTAGTCAACGATAAAACCTTACAAAATTAGTGAACTTATTAAGTGCAACTTGTTATCGCCGCTTGCAATGCTTGGCTTACTTAACGTTAAGTAAACAATAACAGCCAGTAAAGCTGTTTGCGTCACGTTACCGGCTTAAAGTTTCAGTTGTGAAAACGTAATCTTCTCTAACACTTCGTTGTTAATTAAACAAATAATTTAAAAATATAATACCTCTACAATAGTGTAATAATTTATTTTGCTACTAGCTGATGCCCGCGACTTCGTACGCGTGGACTTTACCACGACTCCGACGTATTCATATATAAGGTCTTCCAGGTATTCCAGATCTTCGATTTTTTTTGTACCTCAACAAAAAATGCTCATCAGGCTGAACAACTTTTGCTAAGGTGTCATTTTCATATTTTGTTTAGTTTAGCTGGACCATTAGTTCTGCATCAGGTGTTCCAGATCTTCAATTTTTATACCTCAACAAAAAATGCTCATCAGGCTGAACAGCTTTTGTTAAGGTGTCATTTTTATATTTTTAATTCTTTCGCTGGACCATTATGGTTCTGCATCAGGTGTTCAATTTTCTAAAATCAGTTATACCCTAAGTTATGCCCAGGCTTAACAGCTATATAACAAAAAAAGTTTCATTTGAATCCGTTCAGCATTTTCGGAGATTAGCGTGTTCAAACAGACAAACAAACAGACAAACAGACACACTTTTTTTTCAAATTCTTACACTATTACTATGTCTCCATCGCTTTTTGAAATATGTGTAACTAGCTGATGCCCGCGACTTCGTACGCGTGGACTTTATGACTTCGGCGTATGCATATAAATGAACTAATGTAGTTACATAAGAAAATACTTGAAGCAGTGTTATGGTTCTGCATCAGGTGTTCCAAATCTTAGATTTTTATACCCAACAAAAAATGCTCATCAGGCTGAACAACTTTTGCAAAGATGTCATTTTTATATTTTGTATAGTTTAGCTGGATCATTATGGTTCTGCATCGGGTGTTCCAGATCTTTGGTTTTTATACCTCAACAAAAATGCTCATCAGGCTGAACAACTTTTGCAAAGATGTAATTTTTATGTTTTGTTTAGTTTAGCTGGACCATTATGGTTCTGAATCAGGTGTTCCAGATCTTCGATTTTTGTACCTCAACAAAAAATGCTCATCAGGCTGAACAACTTTGCCAAGGTGTCATTTTTATATTTTGTATAGTTTAGCTGAACCATTATGGTTCTGCATCAGGTGGTCCAGATCTTCGATTTTTATACCTCAACAAAAAATGCCCATCAGGCTGAACAACTTTTGCAAAGGTGTCATTTTTATATTCCTTATAGTTAAGTTGTACCATTATGGTTCTGCATCAGGTGTTCCATTTTCCAAAATCAATTATACCCTAAGTTACGCCCAGGCTTAACAGCTATATAACAAAAAAGTTTCATTTGAATCCGTTCAGTATTTCCGGAGATTAGCGTGTTCAAACAGACAAACAAACAGACACACAAACAGACAAACAAACAGACAAACAGACACACTTTTTTTTTCAAATTCTTACTCTATTACTATGTCTCCATCGCCCCAGATATTTTTTTTGAAACATATGTAATGTACAGACACACTTTTTTTACTGTTTTATTATATGTAAGGATGTACAGACACACTTTTTTATGTATTATTTATATATGTATATTTATTATATATTGGATAATACCTCTACAATAGTGTAATAATTTATTTTCCTACTAGCTTCTGCCCGCGACTTCGTCCGCGTGGATATTAGACGAAATCCTTTTAAGGAACCTTCAACCAGGATCCGGCCAGCCATTTTTACGCGATTAGGCGAGTCCCCATCAAGCGCGCTGCCTCGCGAGGCAAGACATTTGCCGCGTGTGGCGGGCCTCGCACAAAGCTTCCAGTTCCCGTTCCCGCTCCCGCTCCCGCTCCCGTTCCCCGTTCCCATCCCGTAACCGTCCCGTACCCCTTCCGTTTCCGTTCCCGTTCCCATCCAGTTCCTGTCCCGTTCCCATCCTGTTCTCGTTCCCGTTCCCGTCCCGTTATATTCCCGTTCCGTTCACGTTTCGTTCCCGTTCCCATTCTCGTTCCGTTCCCGCTGCGTTCCCGTCCCGTAAACGTCCCCTAACCGTCCCGTACGCCTTACGTTCCCGTTCTTGTTCCCGTTCCGTTCCCGTCCGGTTCTTGTTCCCGTTCCCATTCCCATCCTGTTCTATTCCCGTTCCGTTCCCGTTTCATTCCAGTTTCGTTCCTGTTTCGTTCCCGTTCCGTTCCCGTTACGTTCCTGTTTCATTCCTGTTTCGTTCCGTTCCCGTTCCGTTCCCGTCCTATCCCGTCCGTACTCGTCCCGTACCCCTTCCGTTCCAGTTCCCGTACCCGTCCCGTTCTAGTTCCCGTTACCGTCTCGTTCCCGTTCCGTTCCAGTCCGGTTCGGTCTGGTCCGGTCCGGTCCGGTCCGGTCCGGTCCGGTCCGGTCCGGTCCGGTCCGGTCCGGTCCGTTCCATTCCGTTCCCGTTCCCGTTCCCGTTCCCTGGATGTGCATGTCCAGGTCCAGGTCCATATGTGTCATGTCCACCGCGTTGGACTTCAAAATAAATCTCATTTTCGCAATCACCATCCCATAAAACCTCAAGAACGACATCCATATCGATTTTTATGTTACTCACCCCACTTACCCTCTAAGGGGTTGATTTTCAAAATCCCAAAATATATATTTAGACGTGCTCCTACGAATTTTAAAGTTGTAATTTTGATCTTGTATTCTTTTTCCATACAAAATTTGAACCCCATTTTTACCCCTTTAGGGGTTAAATCATGTCCACCGTGTTGGACTTCAAAATAAATGTCATTTTTGCAATCGTCATCCCAGAAAACTCCAATAACGACATCTATATCGATTTTTATGTTTACTCGCCCCATTTACCCCCTAAGGGGTTGATTTTCAAAATAACGAAATATATATTTGCCTATTTATTTATAGATGTGCTTGTACGAAGTTTAAAGTTGTAATGTCTATTTTATATTATTTTTCCATACAAAATTTGGACCCCATTTTCACCCCGTTAGGGGTTAAATCATGTCCACCGTGTTGGACTTCAAAATAAATGTCATTTTTGCAATCGTCATCCCAGAAAACCCCAATAACGACATCTATATCTATTTTTATATTTACTCACCCCATTTACCCCCTAAGGGGTTGATTTTCAAAATAACAATATATATATTTGCCTATTTATTTTTAGATGTGCTCCTACGAAGTTTAAAGTTGTAATGTCTATTTTATATTATTTTTCCATACAAAATTTGGACCCCATTTTCACCCCTTTAGGGGTTAAATCATGTCCACCGTGGTTGGACTTCAAAATAAATGTCATTTTTGCAATCGTCATCCCACAAAACCCCGATAACGACATCCATATCAATTTTTAGGTTTTTTTTAACCCTTTTCACCCCCATTTCATCCCCTTTGGAGTTGAAATCCTAACAAAAACAATATACGTTGCTTTATATTTCTATCCATAAGCCTAAATTATAAATTTAGCGATTTTTACTTCGAAAATGAAGGATTTTCTTTAATACACAACTTTATCCCCCTATTGACCCCTTCGGGGGTAGAATTTTGAAAAACGCTGAGACCCGTATTTATTAATTTTCAATCGTCAGCCTAAACACAAAATTTGAAGATTCTAGCTTCAAAACTGAGGGACTTTCATACAAACTTTCATCCCTTATTTCATCCCCTTAGAGATGGAATTTTCAAAAATCCTTCCTTAGTGGATGCCTACACTGTATAAAGTACCTGTGTGCAAAATTTCAAGTCTCTAGGTCCAGCGGTTTGGGCTGTGCGTTGATAGATCAGTCAGTCAGTCAGTCAGTCAGTCAGTCAGTCAGTCAGTCAGTCAGTCATTCAGTTTACGATTTTATATATTAAGATAGTCACCGAATAGATATAAGTACTAGTGAGGTAGCTCCGTTATCTCGGCGATGAATGCAGACACACTTTTAGAATACCTACTTAAGTACGGACGTCATCAAGAAGACATAGGTACAATTTTCATTTGAAAACTTTTTAGTTATCATCTCATGCTTTGTAGGCTTAGGTAAAGTACACCGTCAATATATAAATATCGACGGTTTAAAAGTAAAATATCCCGTAAATTATACCAAAAGCTTTTGAATAAATCATAAGATTCACTAATTTCGGCCATACACCATCAAGGGTTAATGCCCCCTGTTAATTATACCAAAAGCTTTTAAATCCTACTAATACTAGTGGCTCCGTGAGCTGTAGACCTCACGAAAAAATAAAATAAAATGTCGCCATGAAGTTTTCAAAGCACACAGTAGGTACGTGAGTATTGCAGCTAGATGGTGCTTCTAATTTTGATCATTTTTCAAAATGGGTGAGTATTTTTTTTATAAATTTGGAAAAATTGGCTTGACTGAACAGTTATATATAATTATCGAACCTACTCACAAAATTTCACCAGAATCTGTTGAGAAATACGACTTGCAGAGGAGATCAAACAGCCGGAAAGCTGGAATGAAATATGGTTTTTTACATATCTCCGTCATTTTCACAAATTTCGAAAAACTGTCTCGACAAAATATTTTATATATTTATCAAACCTGCTCACAAAATTTCACCGAGATCGGTTGAGAAATGCGACCTGTAGAGGAGAACAGCCAGCGCTGGAAATACGGACTGAAATTTGTTTTATTTACATTGTCTCCGCCATTTAGAAAAAAAATGAAAAACTGACTTGACATAAGAAATCTATACAATTTTCAAACCTGCTTACAAAATTTTACGAGAATCGGTTGAGAAATGCTACCTGTAGAGGAAAACAGACAGCCCTGGAAAGCCGGACTGAAATATGTATTTTTAACATTTCTCCGTCATTTTGAAAAATTTCCAAAAACTGGCGTGACAAAAAAACTATATTATTTTCGAACCGGCTCACAAAATTTCACGAGAATCGGTTGAGAAATGCGACCTGTAGAGGAGAACATCCAGCGTCAGAAAGCCGGACTGAAATATATTTTTCTTACATATCTCCGCCGTTACGAAAAATTTAGAAAAACTGTCTCAACTTGAAAAAATCTTTATGATTTTCTTACCTGCCCACAAAATTTCACGAAATTCGGTTAAGAGATGCGACCTGTAGAGGAGAAAAGACAGAGCCGGAAAGCTGGACTGCAATAGGTTTTTTTTACATATCTCCGCCATTTCGAAAAAAAATCGAAAAAGTGGCGTTTAAAAAAAATTCTTTATCATTTTCAAACCTGCTCACAAAATTTCACGAGAATCGCTTGAGAAATGCGACCTGTAGAGGAGAACAGACAGCGCTGGAAAGCCGAAAAACCTGTTTTTTTTAAATATCTGCGCCATTTTGAAAAATTAAAAAAATATGGCTCGACAAAAAAAATCCATATAATTTTCAAACCTGCTCACAAATTTTCACGAGAATCGGTTGAGAAATGCGACCTGTAGAAGAGAACATACAGACATACGAAAGAATTTTTGCCCAAGCTGAAGCAGAGACGCTTCGCTCGCACTTCGTGCTCGCTCGGTCAATTATAAATGTGAAAGTTTGTGGGTTTGGATGTTTGGATGTTTGTTCCTCAATCACGCAAAAACTACTGAACGGATTTGGTTGAAATTTGGCACAAAGATAGTAGATAGCCTAGATTAAAACATAGAATACTTTTTATCCCGATATTCCCACGGGAACGGGAACCACGCGGGTGAAACCGCGGGCGGCCGCTAGTAAATTATAAGATTCACAAATTTCGGCCTGATATTTTTTTACAAATATTTCGACCGAAACTTCCGAAGACACTGGTTCTCAACAAAATTAATTAGAAAATGTTCTAGTCAAACCTTTACAGGTGAGGTACCTACCCACTTCCGTTGTGATCAACGGTCTTGAAAGCTAATGAAGTTCGCATTCAATTTCCGGGCCAGGTGGGGTCGGAAATTATAAATATTGGGGAAAATTTCATAATTATTTTGGAGCTTTAAAATTTTTCATTAATGCCGTGTAATTTTATTTAGTTGTTTTTGCTAAACGAAAAATAGGAAGTGGTGCCTGTTTTTCTCAGGATTTGATAAAATCACTTTAATATGTCAGTCAAAATGACATATTACAGAAACGCATTGGCTCTTAATCCACTAAAATCTAAATACATGATACTGGGTTCTAAGGGGCAGCTTTCGAAAATTGATCGCACCTGCTTGAATGTGTCTATTCGAGATGAACCGATTGAACGTGTCAATGAAGCAAGGGACCTTGGTATAATAGTTGATAGCAATCTACGCTTTGAGACGCACGTAGCTAATTTGGTGCGATCTTGCTTCTATCGCTTAAAATTGCTTTATAAGATTCGTCATCTACTTAGTGAACAGGTTCGTATAGCTTTGTGCGAGTCATTAATACTCTCCAAACTCAATTATGGAGATCTTGTATATGGACCACGATTGTTATCTAGTACTCAGAGGCAGTTGCAGCGAGTGCAAAACGCTTGTTGCCGTTTCTGTTTCAACATACCGCCGCGTAGTCACGTTACTCCCTACTTAAATAGGCATTCCATTCTTAAAATTAGTTTTCGTCGACATATACATCTTGCTGGGTTATTATTTGACATTATAAAATATAATGAGCCCAAGTATCTTTTCTCTAAGTTGAATTTTATGCAGGGTCGTGGTGGTAGCAGTATGAGACCGAGGCGCATAGTGTTGTCCACCCAACATCACCGTACGGTAGCTTTTACTGGCAGTTTTCGATACCAAGCCACAAAATGTTGGAACACCATTCCACCCCCTATAAGACGTATGTGTAAGACCTCTCTTATAAAATACCTTAAACTAGAATTTTTAGAAAAACAAAAATTTGGATTAGTGAATGTTTATTAGCTTGGTATTGAAACTAATTGATTTATTTATATTTGCCCCTTGGTATGTTGTACATAGCTGCGAGTATGCCGAAATTGATATTATTGCTTAAGCTTGTCACTTATATAATAATACCTGAACGTGCTTTTAAATTACTCTAAATATTATCTTGTTGTACCTGCTGCTTATTTATTATTCACTGTGACACATTATTACCCACTACGTATCTAAATTATATATGTATATTTATATAATTAACAATAAGTATAATTATTATATATTTTTAATGTATTGAAGTACACTCTTTTGTTTTGTGTTATTGCTTGCGACCAAACGATGACAGGGACTTGGCTGAAAATCAGTGTCTGGTTCCTCGGAACTATCAACACTGAGCTGAGTTCCTTTTCAGACTGCCACTGCTGCACACTCCGGTACGGTACTATCATGGGACACTGTGTTAGTTTTAAGTTATCTCTGAATTGTTCCTGTTATTGTTGTTTTGTGTTGTAGTGGTTTATGAATAAATAATTATCTTATCTTATCTTATCTTATCAAAATGGCGGAAAATAATTGAGTGTATATTGTCTATTCGTGAATGAAATTCTTTGATAAATAATAACACTAGCTATTAGATTGTCGTCTCACGTACGCAAATAGAAAAAAACGCAAAAATGGTAAAAAAATACCAACAGTTTTCATACTTAATATTAATTTACTATTGCCTTATCTGGTAAGCAGCTAAGCTTGCGTATTTTTATAAACATTTATTAACAATCTTACTACATGAACAAGAAAAAACGATTCAAAATTTTTAATTCTCACCAGCATTTTTCTTGGAAGTAATGAAAATCAGACGACAAACGGACGAGAAAAAGGTAAAAAGGTGATATACTGTTTTGTTTTCTCCGGTTTATACATTGGACGATTGATTCGTCCAAAGTTTATACACATAAATAACAATATATATCAGTTGTGGACTAGACTATAAATATTACAAAAAAAATACTAATTACTTATTAGTGACAAAACATATTTTTAAACAACGATTTAAATTAGAAAGACGTATGACAACTTACCGTTAAAAGCTGTTTTTAATATAGGACAATTAAGGTTAAACATACTTTAACAGTGTTCAATGAAGATACTGGAAATATAGATAGACTAATTTGACTTAGGCTTGAAGCTCTTAGCCTCAATGCGAGATAACTTTTGTGATTAACCCAAATAAAATGGGGGTCACGTTCTAAACTTTGGGAGTCACTGTCAAACTGAAACGTTTATTACGTGGGTCGCAATTAATGTATTCTCCACCCGCGCTGAAATGTTTAGTATCGGTAGAATATAACCTTATTTACCGATTAGAGCAAAATCCCAGGGGCCCAAGACGTTACTTATTTTCTCAGAGATAAAATGTGTGGGATTAAGTAGTGTAGTGTGCTCTTTTAACATATCTACCTACACCTACGCATAACTATCTTGGGCTGGTGGCCAATTTTCAGATAGCAGGTACATAGTATGTACCTTAAGCACGAGCAATAAAATTGTACATAATGTATCGAAAATTCACAATATACAAATTGAAGCTAAGGTTCCATAGTTTATTTAGAAACAATAACCTCATAAAAATATGGGTGTCGTATGTGACATCGAACGTTGGCTTGTCGAGTGTTGCGATATCGATAACGATTAATCGACTGTACGCTATATCTACCACAGTGTTTGATTTGACTCAAAAAAATTCCCTGTGCCGTTTATTGCATAAATCGATATATAAATGCATTTTAAACGGCTGACTCGAGTACCCACGTGTCTATTTCCAATACTTTTTTTTATAAAAAATATTTTACATTTCGTGACCTTAACCTAGAAAAAACATTAAATAAATTCTCTGAGCGTACCTAAACAACATATGATTTTTTGGTTAATATAGTTTAATAAAACATCTTTAGGCGCATATTTGCCAGTTTTTATTTTTGGAGTATCACCTCTGGTTATCGTGTTATTTTTTTTCAGATTTTTGTTTTTATTTTTTTTCTCCCAAAAGACTCAAAACTGCGACTTGTGACTAGTACTGAAAGATTGCTCTTAACTAGGTCTATAATTGATAAAAAAATCACGCTGCATTATTGCGGCGTTTACGAGTTATCCAAAATAAACTTGACCTTGACGTTTACGAGTCAAAAAAACTTGACCTTTAATTTTTGTTATAATAATTCAAGTTTTTCCCCTAAATTACAAAACTGTATATTATTTACACATAAATATATCTTATACAAGTAATATACCATAATATTACCTCTAGGTGCATACATAAAAAAAAATAGATACTGAAATTTTTTGGAGGTGGATAAAGTAAATGAATTTTAGATTAATTGTGACTAAAAATAAAGGTCAATTTATTTTGAACTTCAATAATTCATAAACATCAAGGTCAAGTTTATTTTGAAATTCAAAAACTCGTAAACGCCGCAATAAAGCAACGTGATTTTTGTATCAATTATAGACCTAATTAAGAGCAATCTTTCAGTACTGGTCACAAGTCGCACTTTTGAGTCTTTTGGGAGAAAAAAAAATAAAAACAAAAATCTGAAAAAAAATAACACGATAACCAGAGGATATACTCCGAAAATAAAAACTGGCAAATATGCGCCTAAAGATGCTTTATCAAATTATATTAACCAAAAAACCATATGTTGTTTATGTTTAGATACTCTCAGAGAATTTATTTAATGATTTTTCTAGGCTAAGGTCACGAAATGTAAAATATTTTTTATAAAAAAAAGTATTTGAAATAGACACGTGGGTATTTTAGTCGGCCGTTTAAAATGCATTTCTTGATCGATTTATGCAATAAACGGCATAGGGTTTTTTTTTTGAGTCAAATCAAACACTGTACGGTACGGCACATCGACAAATACGGCATATCGAAACTTGCAGCATCGAGGGACACGGTCTTCAGTGTCATCATATCAATAATTTGGGGCTTAATATATCAAAAATTCATATTAATCTCGTATAAATTTTCCATTCCATCAGCCATTTTTAATGTCCCCACTGCTGGGGCACAGGCCTTCCTAGGTAAGGAGGATGGGCCATAACCCACCACGCGGGCCCAATGCGGATTGGTGGGTGTTAACGACTGCAAATGCAGCCGGGACCAACGGCTTAACGTGCCTTCCGAAGCACGGAGGAGTTCGAGGTAATAAATTTTTGTCACCCATCCCATGACCGACCCTTGCGAACGTTGCTTAACCGCCGCAATCGTTGGGCCAGGCGCTAAACCACTGCGCCACCGAGCTCCTCATATAAATATAACCTACAAAATTATTTACGAGTATTTAAATCCTATAATTAAATAAAAAGCTACTGTAATAATTATATCACTGTGCGATTGTAGTATGATATGGAAGGAACGCACAAAAGTTTAACTACCCACATGTTTTGTATAAGTTTGATAAATCTTTACCAAACAACGAAATAGGTTTTATTTATATGAGATTAATACGAATTTTCGATAAATTAAGTCCCAAATTATTGATGTGATGATGTGCCCCTCGATGCTGCTATTTTCGGTATGACGTATTTGTAGATGTGGCGTACCGTAGATATATCGTACAGTCGATGCACCGTTGTCGATATCGCGACACTCGATAAGCCAATGTTCGATGTCACATACGACACCACCTAAAGGGTTGATCACTTTTGCTCTTTTATCTACTGCTACTACAACGAACTATATTTTCCGGGTGTCGTATGTGACATCGAACGTTAAGTTAAGTAACTTTAGTCAATTAGAGCAGGGGTGTCAATCTGATTTTTCTAAAGGGCCATTTCATAAGTAAAGAACGTGTTAGCAGACTCAAAGTTAAAAACTCAAAGACATACTTATTTTCGTACAAAGGTAATCAAACTGAGTTATCTTGAGCTTGAGGATCCAGATATCTGAGGTCTCATATTTTATTATCTTACAATAAGTAGTGGCATCGAATGCTGTCTAAAATCCTCACTGGATAGATTCTGGTCGCGGGCCGTACCTTTGACACCCCTGAATTAGCATCCAAAACCGCTAATTGACTAAAGTCGCCTACCAAATCGCTCCGTGTAAATACCCCCTAACACTCTATTTAATGTCTATTGTTTGCCTGTTAAAATTTCTATTTGAAATAACCAAAACCCTATTAATAAGTTTGCTCCTTAATGCAAACTAAAATAATAAATACTGACCCTTCCTCTTGAATGAATGGGATCCCTGAAAGTGTAGCCTAACCATTTATGACTCAGCATTACACATAACAATGAGATGCAAATTCTTAAGGCGTAAAAAAGCCATGAATTTCCCTTCAAACATGGTGTTGGAATCTGAGGGCCTATTACTAAAATGCCCTGGTATATAGTCATAGGCGTAGCCAGGCCAGTTTAAGGCTGGCCCCAGACCTACCGGTTTCATTTCTTTGCTTTGCTGTTCTACCTTGCTTGAAAGACCGCCGGCCAACCAGGGTAATTTTCAATCTATCGCATTTTGGGACTAGACCAAATTAGCAAGATAGCCATTAGCTTGGTGTTATCAAATATCATCGCCTGGATTGCGAAGTAGAAACTTTTAGGAGATATGCCACCCTGAACATGGACTCCGATCGTTAAAAATAAATGAATAGTTATGCAAGATGTTTGGTAAAGACTTATAGAGCTGAATATGGTAGATAGGGACCATAAAACTGAACAACTTTTACTATGGGGCCAAATCTGAAATCGCGAAAACAAAATGAGCTGTTTCATACATTTTGATAATTTCGTTATTATTTTTTGTATGAAACAGCAGTTTTTTTTAAACTAAAATTAAAACTTCGCGTTGCATTGCAACCCAGACGATGATATTTGATAACACCAAACTAATGGCTATCTTGCCAATGTGGTTTGGTCAAAATATGCGATAGATTGAAAATGAGCCTCTTGGCCGGCGGTCCATGGTAGAACAGCAAAGCAAAGAAATGAAACCGGTAGGTCTAGGGCCAGCCTTAACATTGAACATGTTTATGTTTTCGTGATAAAGTATAGTGCCCCGATTTATGAAATTGTTACATTTGCCTGTAGTTTCGCAGATATAAGAGATACGCGGATGAACTATATTCAAAATGTGCGTATTTTGCAGGGCTTCAAAGTGCAATTTGAATTCTTAAAATCGGCTGGTAACTTTTAGAGATTTTCCAAAATTTGTCAGAATTTCAATTTTCTTTCGTTTGAATTAATATTTAAAATTAACCTTTCAGAAATGAGCTCTTATGTAATAACCTTTCAAAAATTAGCTCTTTTGTATGGAAAACTATATAGAGACCCCCTTTTTATACTTTGAGCAATATTTTTATATATTTTCAGTGGTACAATCTTAAAGCTTTCAACTTGGTTGAATGCTCTAAGGGTACAATGGTCGTAACTCAATTTTTCAAATACACGATGTTTGTTTTTAAGGCGGAATAGTGGTGTCGCTGTGAATTTTATTTAATTTTGTAATTCTAATATACAATTTTCTAAAATAAAGCTCGTGAGATTTTTAGACGGTATCATTACATTCCCTCGTAGTCAAGTCACTGCTAGAAGTAGCAAAACTGCTAAAAGTATAGTGATACCTTCTAAAAATACTAGATTATATTAATATTTATAATAATAAATAAAAAAAATATGCCCTAAAAAACAAAAAGTTTTATTAAAATCCTTTTCTATTAAATAAAAACCTCTGAGGGCGACACTTTCGGTCAGGGAATCGCCTTAAGGAGTTCCGTTGTGCCTTCGTAGTCCAAGTCTGGTCCAGAATGTCGTAAATCATAGCTCAGTTTGTTTTGGATTGTTATAAACCTACAATATTTCAATCGCTATACATATCCTATTTTAGTTTGAGGGGTTCCCAGCGTATCTTCGAAGTCCAATATCCAATGTCAATAGCCGCGTCCAGACCAACCGAGCACGGCAGAAATTGGCTCGCGAGGCAGCCTCGTGAGCCAATGCTTCGGCCTGTGTGGACGCGGCTTGGGTTGCCTCGGCCGAGCGCCGCTCGACCGCGAGCCATAATTTGTCGGTTTTTGCCGATGCTCAAAGGTGCCTCAGACTGAGCAGATCGCGCGGTGTGGACGGACGTAACGACTCTCGCGAGCCAGAGAATTAAAAATAGAAAAAGAAGACAGTATTCGCTTAATACAAATGGTTCCTACCATATTGGTTTCGGATTTGGTACAATTTTTTAATCCAGAGTTTTCGTTTCTGTTTTCTTTTTTTTACTATATAATATCCAGACAACATAAGCGCCGTAGCAGCTAATAACACAAGGTTTCCCATCGTTATACGGGGAGAAACTGAATGTTCAACCCAGCTCACTTTAGCTCGCGAGGCACGCTCGCAACTTTTCAAATTTGCCTCGGTTGTCACGGCTCGCGAGCAGGAAGCCCGAGCGTGGCTCGCGAACCGTGCTCGGTTGGTCTGGACCCGGCTAATGAAATTGAAAGGACTACACTACATGACTACACACAATATAATCATCTAAATCAGTTCATAAACAAAGAAGTTATACGACCATTATCATCAACGTAACTACCGAAATGGTAGTATTTTCAGGATTTCATGAAAACTACTGAACCGATTTGAAAAATTCAAAAAATGAGATCAACTTGGGAACAATCCGGATGTAACGACGTTTGAATTATTTTAATAGGTGAAGCCGTCTTCAACATAAAAAAATATACGCGACGTAGATGACTAACCTCCTGTTTTTGATATCGGTTAAGAATATACGCGACGAATAGATAACCTACTCCTTGTTTTGAGATCGGTTAAAAATATACGCGACGTATAGATAACCTCCTCCTTGTTTTTGAGATCGGTTAAAAATATACGCGACGAATAGATAACCTCCTAATTATTGTTTTTGAAATCGGTTAAAAAGCACAATTATTATAAACACAAATAGACGCTCAAAACGAGGGTTTGAGTTATAATATCCATTTATTACACTTTACGAAGTAAATATAAAGGTTTGTACCCAAGTTTTTGCTTATTTGGGATAATGAGTTCTAATAACGTTGTTTATTTGTTGTTTTCGAAATAACTTTCTTTGTTTATTACAAAACGTATTTTTAGAACATGGGGAGTCATACATACTGAAAATGACTTTTTTTAACACAATACGATTTTGATTTTGATAATCACATAAATTTTTAAAACTATGTATCGACCTACCTATGTGCTTTATCACTTTGAAATAGTATTTAAACTAAATATGTACCTACCTAGCAATTTATGTTGTGGTAAAAATATAAAACGTAATAATTATTAATTTTCGCTGCCCACACAGCATTCGAATCGAGCTTCAATACCAGTCACATAAGCACTTAATTAATTATTGAACAGCTGTGCGATCGTATTGAAATTTAATTAAGGATCGTGTGGTCACGACAGGGCTGTCACCCTCCGAATAGGTATTGGTGTATTTTAGCAACAAAATAAATAGGTGCTTTGACAAGAAGACATTTTGTAACACTTTGTAGGCTTGGAAAGGTAAACTTCTTCATTGAAAGATATTTTTACACTTAATTCTAGAGGAAAATATTATTATTTTATTAACATTTGTATGTCAATTCCAAAATTCGTCCTGTACTGTGTCAAATAAAAAAAGAAACGTAAAATAATATGTTAATATTATTAATGCTAATAATAAAACGCATATAGAAATACAAGTTTAATAAATGCGTTTGTTGCACACCTCTTTACTGTACTGGCTTGTTTAGTTTATTCTTTACTATTTTAAATAAAAATACTTTGTTTTTTGCCATCCCTGTCCTTATCAGTGTTGTTTATTTATTTTCTCTAATGGTCCACGTTATCGTAGTGTCACTACATTATTTAACTCTCCCCGTCCAAAAATAAAAAAAATATCCACGAAAATATTACAAGTACTGATGAAACCCTTTTCAGACCACTTGCCCCTAAATCGTCCCGCCCCAGCAATACACATTTATGACGTCATAACCTTGTAGAGCGCCATTTTTAAGCAACTCCGGTATAAGATAAGCTACGCCGCCGCGCCGGGTGGCTTAATCTCGCCGTTTCCTCGAATAGCCTATGTTTAAATGTGCGGCAATGAGGGGTTTAAATTTTGTTTAGCTTTACTGTTTTTTAGTATCTGAAACGTTTAAGGGGTTAATCTTTTGATGTTGAATAAAGATTAGGATTAGATTATATTTTAACATTGACAATGTTTTTTCGATCGCTTCAGTAAGGTACCCAATTTCAGCCAGAGTGAGACATCGCCCTGGTCCCGTGAGTTTTGGGTCTACGTGAATGTGATAAGTGTCAAAAGATGCGTCTCAGAAAGGGCTACAATATGGTGAAATTTTTTTTTTAAAAAGACCAAAACTTTTTTTAAAATCGCATAAATGTAGAAAAATGACACACTTTTTCGGGGTCTTTTCTCACTAAATCTACAATTTCTCAAAAACGAAAAGCGATATCGAAAAAATGAAAAAAAACCCCTAGAGATATTGAGTTGGGCTACATTTTGAAAATATTATATAATAGAAAATAAAATATAAAAAATATGGAAATGGGTTTGGATGTTTGTTTCTCAATCACGCAAAAACGGCTGATGAAACACGATGATGAAACAGATTTGGATAAAATTTGACACACAGATATTTTATACCCTGGATTAAAATATAGGATACTTACTTTTTATCCCGGTGAAAGTTTCTCTAGGGATTTTCCGAATGTCCACGAAGACGAAGTCGCGGGCGGAACCTAGTGATCAGATAATAGTGAAATCCCTTTGCGTGCGTCAGATTACAAATAAATGGTAACCTTATGGTAACTAATAGGTGTATTAACTTAGGGCAGTTTTAGTATGAATGAATAAATGAATGAATTATTTATTTATTTGCATTAATTTTGAGTACAAGATTTGGTGTTCTTAAATAATAGAGTCCGTCAAAATCTACTTATAATTAAGCATGCAAAAATTTTAAATTACATATACACTACATATAATTTCATTATCTTCCTACATGTCAAAACCAAAGAATTATACCCATAATATCAACAATTTTTTATTTAAATATTCTTGAACAGAGTAAAAGCAATTTTCGATGAGATATTCATGCAGCTTTCTTTTGAAAATTGGTCCATCTGGCTGTCTTAAGTGATCAGAAGGATCATTAAATAGTTTAACGGCCATCGAATAAGCATTACGTTACGATGTGCCAAACTAAGATTATATTTAGGCCATTCAAGATTATGACTTGGTCTTTGGCGAAAGGCCTTATGCCGCGTACACATAGCTGCAATGTATCATGCAATGTAACGCTTTGCCTTTCATTGCATGCTCGTTGCAAGCGTGGACGCATCGCGCGCCCGAACTGAGCACTTACACAACTTACTCAGTCTTCGACCAACTACATTGCAAAAAGCTTAAATCCTTAACAATGCCGAATCGTAAGAAAATTTTTAGAAACCCCAGAAAATACAATAGATTCCTAATTATAGCCTCTTTGTCTTGACCCGCGGTCCCACAAATGCTTAAATACCAAAAATTGAGAAAAACAAAATAAGTTTACAATAATAATAATAAACGTTTATTTTGAGGCCAAAATAACCAATATTACATATTACAAAATTAACCCAAATACAATATTAAGTACCTACTTATTTAAAATGAAAGAGAAAATAATACTATCATGCACATATCAACTCTTAGCATATCATGCACATGTAGCGTCGGTACTACAGTATGGCATTATGATATGGGGAAATTGCTCAGAGATAAAGACTTTAAATCAGAAGCCAAAAAATGTGTATTAGGTCTTTATTTGGTGCGTATCGTCTAGATTCGTTCAGGCCTCTGTTTAAACAATAACTTCTCACACTTACGGGTCTCTATATTAAACAAATGTGCACATTCGTCAAAGATAACATAGAGCAGTTTTCTCACAAACAAGTTTCTGATAGGGAACATGCATCAATTTTTTACCATTGAAAATGGTTATCAAATGCAAATCGTCTGGGACATAATTTTGGTCATAGTTCCGAGGATTTCAGGAGGATCGAGATGTGAATAGTACCAAAAGTTGAGGAATTTATTGAGACACGTGTGAACGTTTGAATTTTGAAAATCGGCTGGTAACTTTTTTTGAAATTTCGAAAAATTCGGGGTTTTTGGGGGGTGTTTGTTTACTAAATTGTAAAAATTTCGAGAAAAAAACCGACTTAAGAAAAAATGAAAAAAAAGAGTCCTAGGGTATTAGTTTAGCTACAACATAGCGATTTTTTTTTGAAAACGGTTTATAATTGTGACCTGTAGGTAGGTGGTCCCTTTAGATTTGGAATTGTAGAAAAACGGGTATTTCGGTATATAAAAAGTGATGTAGTTTCTATGATTATTGACCGATCGTCATGGTAAAGGTATTGAAAGATGCGGAAGCAGACGAGAAGTGCATTAGTTGATTTTTGTGAATCGGTTAATAATATTTCAGCCGCGTCGAAGCAGTCAGGGGCACTTTTGTGACACGAGGCGCAGCCGAGTGTCACAATCGATCCTAAAAATAAAAAGGTTTAAGGTAAATTTTTCTAAGGTATACTGGGTAGTATACCTTAGAAAAATTATAGGAGTTTGCTTTTGATTTGATTTAGTTTTTTCGTAAATTTTTGTATTCATTTTCAATGCTCCGATTCTTGCGGGAACTGCGAAATCTGTGATTTTTTTTGTATCAGAATCAAAAGTATAATGCGTGAGAAAATCAACTGTAATATTAACACTTTTCTCTTGGTTTTTTTTCTCGTGATATAGGTACTTGGAGTTAGCACGCAGCAGCACCCGCCGAAAACGCTCTTACAAAATGGTCAACATTTGTGACGTCACTTATGTCACGTTTAAGGCGCATTATTATGGAGTTAGTTTTTAGTCACTTATGGACTTTCTTGCAATTGGACGTGAGATATGTAAAAAAATATATATTTCAGTCCGGCTTTCCAGGCGCTGTCTGTTTTCGTCTAGAGGTCGCATTTCTCAACTGATCCCGATGAAATTTTGTGAGCAGGTTTGATTAATATATGAAAAAAAAAACGGTCGAGACAGTTTTTTTTTTAATTTATTAAAATGACGGAGATATGTAAAAAAACACATTTCTGCCCGGCTTTCCGGGTGTTTGTTCTCCTCTACATGTCGTATGTCTCAATCGATTCCTGTGAAATTTTGTGAGCAGGTTCGATAATTATATTTAACCGCTTAGGCAAGCCAGTTTTTCCAAATATAGGTACTAAAAAAAATATTCACCAGTTTCGAAAAATGATCAAAATTAGAAGCACCATCTAGCTGCGAATAACTCACGTACTGTGTACTTTGAAAACTTCATGGCGACATTTTATTTTTGTACAATTTTATCGCGAGGTCTATAGCCGCATTGTATGTGACCAATTTTTAGAAGATTAAATAGGTATAAGCTATTCTTAAAAGATAGATTTAATGCCATTGCGGACTTTTTAGTAGACCTATTGAAAAGGAACATTTCAAAAGGAAAGAACAAATCAACTTCATTTAACCATCCATCAGTCACTACATTACACGGTAGGTTATTTGTCAGACACAGTCACAGTAAACGTAATTAGCCGCGTACTGACTGGACGAGCAGCCTCGCGAGGCAGCCGCGCGAGGCAAATCCTCGGTCAGTCAGGACGTGCCTCGCCCGAGGCAAACGCATGCGTTGCCTCGCCCGAGCGTGCCGCGACCCGAGCTAAATGGGGGCGGTTTTTAACGATGCTCAAAGGCGCCTCAGAAGGTTTGCCTCGCGCACTCAAGACGGCTATTTTGCCTCGCCTACCTTGATCGTTCATGCGTCATGGATAAATAACAGTGTCTTAAATTAATACAATTACACGGCGAATATCCACTACTTTGGGATGCGCAATGTTCTGATTATACTAATAGAGGACTAAGAAGATGCATGGAAAAACCTAAACCGATAAATTTAGGTTTTCGTTTCTTTTTTGTACAAGTATATATAATACAGTGATGGCGAATTTCCGAAAGCACTACGGTCTCATGATACGCGCGGTCTTTGTGTGACTTCATGTTAAACTGAGCGCTTGATGCTGGCTCAGCCTCACCGTGGCTCGGTCTTGCCGCGCGCGGCACCCTCTTGCAACTAAATCTTCAGAGCGAGGCTGCCTCGCGCGGCAAATGTTGCGCGGCAAACGTCCGAGGCTGCTCGCCCAGTCAGTACGCGGCTATTCATGACTGATGGAATTGCATGATGCTTGCATTAGCGTGTAATGGCTGCCTTTTCAATGTGAAAAAAATATTGTTTCTTTCAATTATTAAAATATGGGCATCAAATGAAAGGCCTTAATGAGCACATTTCAAAACTATATATTTTTTTACTAAAATGTGTGAAATAAAAATAAAATATTAAAAACACGACTGCCCTGGCAAAAACGAACTAAAAAGTTAAATAACAAGTGTCATTTTTAATTTAATTTTTATTTTAAAATCAAATGATTTGGCACCCAGTTACTTCACTTTATCAATTATTTTAACACGGTTTTATTAGGTCGCTCTCTCGTTTGTGTTTCGCCACAAAGCTTGCGAACGATTTTAAACTAGCTTCCCGATGAGCTAGAGCCTTGAAACTTGGAACATAGGTCTGAACTAGTATAGAAGGCAATGCAATATTATGGTGTTTTTGAGCTGAAAGTCAAAAGTAAAAGTCAAATAAGCTTTATTAAAATAAACTAAATTATTAAGTACTTTTGAATCGTCCATATGTCTGATTTGATGATGGAGCCGGAAGAAGGCCCCAGGAACTCTATAATAAAACCAAGCAACCCCATCGAGTTTAATCTCCTTTGAATCGTCTTGACGAGTGCTCCGACAGGAGATAGTATATTTTTTAGTTTAAGCTCATTAACTTAAAAGCAGAAAATAATAATTTACTGATAAAAATCTTTTTTTAAAAACACGTTTTTAAAAAAACCGACTTCAAATAACAGGCAGGTTTTTTGAAGTCGGTTTTTTTGTTTTTAATTTTTATTTTAGTGTAAGTTCCTTCTGTATTAAGTAGTGTAGTTATATTATATAGGAAAAATCGGTTCACCCAAACGTGAGATTATCGCGGACGTACATACATACGGGTAAAACTGAGAACCTCCTTTTTTGAAGTCGGTTACAGTACCAAAGCCTTCTCCTAAATGTAACAAATACTATTCTGAAAACCGCATCAAAATCGGTTCAGCCAAACGCGAGATTATCGCGGAGATACATAAATACTTCTTTTTTTTGAAGCCGGTTAAAAAGACTACACTAAAGGTGTGTAGGTAACTTTCCAACAAAAAAATCATCTAATTCGGTTCTTAAATAACAAAGTCGTCAAGGTAGTTGATGCAAAATCATAGTATTTTCAGCATTACAGGAAAACTAATGAACCGATTTAAAAAAAATAATGGGACCAACTCCCAAGAAAACCCAATCGAACAAAAAAGAATTATCAAAATCGGTCCATAAATGTCGAAGATACGCGCGAACAACGATAAAAAAAAACATACAATCGAATTGAGAACCTCCTCGTTTTTGTGAAGTCGCTTAAAAACTGACTAAAAAGTATGAAAATCGGACTAAAAACGTTAAAACGTACTAAAAACAGACTAAAAAGTATAAAATAAATTCTTCTGTAAATATATTTTATAACCCTATAATTACAGAAGGTATAAATTTAAAAACGTGTGGCGTATTTTGTAAAATTTATCATCAATATTGTCTTGAGCATGCGCCCCACGTTTTTAAGTTTAAAACTTTGTAGGTATAGGGCTTAGAATAATTACACCTAGAACGATAATTCCCTACAAAGCGCGCTGTCAAAAGTGAGGCAACTAAAACAGCCAAAATGGCGCCGTTTTCGGATTTTTATTATCCATTATTGAATAATCATGCCTTAACAGTTTCAATTTCCCTACCTTAAAGAGATTAATTATTGGATTTTAGTTACGATTAGGTAACGTATGAAGGATATAAATCTCAGAACTGAACCATTTTGGCTCAGTATAAGTTGCCTCACTTTGCATACAAGGACACCGCTTCTAGGTGTAATTATTCATAGTGTTATAAATATTTACAGAAGAATTTATTTTATACTTTTCAGTCTGTTTTTACTCCGTTTTAATGTTTTTGTGAACTTGTTTCATATGAAAGCGTATATTTGTTTTGTAGTTTTTAGGTCGTAACAGTGATGTCACGTGTTATGGATAATGCTTCATTGACATACTGGCTAAGCCGGGTTAAGAGTATTAAGTGAGTGCCTATATAAATAGATGATCACGTAACTGTGACGTATCGAACAAGAATCTCATATTCATAGTATAGACCATTCAGGTTTTGGACGACCTTGAGTCACGATAACATGACATATAGTACTTATATAAAAGAATTTCCCACTAGTCCATTCAATCAGTTGGAAGTAATCGGAAAGATATTAACACAACTTTTTTAAGATCGTCGTTATCGGAAGCTGAAATAAATGGAACATTTTTAATGTTCAACTGGTTGAACTTCAAGATGAACCTATGGAATAAAAGAGGTACTCAGGAGTCCGGAGATTGAAAGATACAACCAAGACTGAAAGAGGTGATGAACGTTGTCGTTTACGACAACGTTCATCACCATTATAGCTCACCAATACCCCATTGATGTCAGGCTTCACTCTTAGGAATATATTGCTTTACTTTCTATGGTTTCGGCTGGAAATCAGTGATTGGCTTTAAAAGCATACATCGCTGAGCTGTAACATTTTTGCTCTACTACAGTACACACTTAATAAATAAAGTACACAATAAAAATAAACAAAACTTTTATAAAAACACCTTTTTAAAATGGAATAAATTATTACAAAAAAAATTTGGACTACAACAATAAAACTGACTGGGAAAAACAGACTAAAAACTGTCAAATAAAATTTTCTGTAAATATTTATAACCCTATACCTACAGAAATTTTAAACCTAAAAATGTGGGGCGCATTTTGTAAAATTTATCATCCATAATGTCTTTAGCATGCGCCCCACGTTTTTAGGTTTAAAATTTCTGTAGGTATAGGGTTATAAATATTTACAGAAAATTTTATTTGATAGTTTTTAGTCTGTTTTTCCCAGTCAGTTTTATTGTTTTAGTCCGATTTTTTTTTGTAATAATTTGTTCCGTTTTAAAAACGTGTTTTTATAAAAGTTTTTTTTAGTAAATTTTTATTTTCTGCTTTTTAGTTAACGAGCTAAGACTAAAAAATTATACCATCTCCTATCGGAGCACTCGTCAAGACGATTCAAACGAGCCCAAACTCGATGGGGTTGCATGGTTTTATTACAGAGACCCAGTGGCCTTCTTCGGGCTCCATCATCAGACCCTGGAAACTATTTCCCAACAAAGTACTCGTCAAGACAATTCAAAAAAGCCCAAACTCGATGGGGTTGCATGGTTTTATTATAGAGTTTATATGGGCTTCCTCCGGCTCTATCATCAGATCCTTTGACACTATTTCCCATTAAAGTACTCGTCAAGATGATTCAAACGAGCCCAAACTCGATGGGATTACATGGTTTTATTACCGAGTTCCAGTGGCCTTCTTCCGGCTCCATCATCAGACCCTGGACACTATTTCCCAACAAAGTACTCGTCAAGACGATTCAAACGAGCCTAATCTAGATGGGATTGCATAGTTTTATTACCGAGTTCCAGTGGCCTTCTTCCGGTTTCATCATCAGACCCTGGAAATTATTTCCCAACAAAGAACTCGTCAAGACGATTCAAACGAGCCCAAATTTGATGGGGTTGCTCGGTTTCAATATTGAGTTCCTATGGCATGGTCTTTCGGCTTCATCATCAGACCCTGGACTTCGTCTCTCGTTAGAGTACTCGTCAAGACGATGCTAACGAGTCCAAACACGATGGGGTTGTATGGTTTCATCATAGAGTTCCTGTGGTCTTCTTCCGGCTTCATCATCAGATCAGCTCAATGACACAATAATATTGCATTGCCTTCCAGTTCTGACCTATGTTCAAAGTTTCAAGTCTCTAGCTCATCGGGAAGCTAGGATAAAATCGTTCGCAAACTTTGTGGAGAAACACACACAAACGCGAAAGCAACCTAATAAAAACGTGTTAATAAATAAATAAAGTACCTACAATCTTAGTGTAGGATAGGATGCATGATTTTATCAGTTCTTTTGTGTGTTGTCGAATAAAGATGTGATCTATCTTGCATTGCAGTGTGGCTTTGTTTGGGCCGTTTTTCATTCGAAAGTGCTGTGGCCCATTCTTTGGTCCACGAAAGTGTTAGATGCACTATGCTAGTGCATAGTGCATCTATCATCTATATTTAGAGGTAGTCCTCTAAAGACATTTTTCGTATTTTACGCCCAGTGATTCAATGATCCTTTTTTCACAAATACGCAGATAAAGCGAACGCCACATGCCCTATTTGGTCATTCTAATAGGTATATTATCTGATTCTGAACAGATGTTTCTTTATTATAATTCTGACGGTTTGTATCTAAAATTGTGATTGGTATTAACGTTCTCACAAAAAATATATTTTAAAGCTCTATATTTTATCTGTAGTTTTCTTAGTAAAAACTACTTTGACTTTACTAGAAACTGTACTTGGCTAAGTGCTCGCACCCACTTAGCCTTCACTATATTATGTTTAACTATTAAACTAAGCAGCTTTGTATTTTCGCACTCGATTTTTCCATTATGCGGGCTTACAGATCTCTAACTATAATTGAATTGAATACCTACTAAAGAAAATAGCTTTTAAATATGAACACTATTTTTGGTTTCTTTTGTTTACATAAAAACTGATTACACACCTAAACATTTCTAAGGAATCACTCGATTCCTGACAAAGGTGTAAGTCAAAGTCAAAGTCAAAGTCAAATAAGCTTTATTCAAATAAACTTAATTATTAAGTACTTTTGAATCGTCTATATTTTCCTACCACCCGTTCCAGACTTTTTTAGCTGACAAGAAGAACGGGCGCAAGAAACTTATCAGCTGTAACAGCCATAAGTAACGATATTTACAAACTTGAATTGTAAATATCGCAGTACGAATAATATTGTAGGTGAATAAGTTGAGGTTTCATGTAAATTGGTAGAAATATTATGACAAAAAATTGATCTTAAGGCATAAGAATAAATAAAACTGACTTTATTCTTATGCTTAAGGCTCGGTTATGCTGGAACATTTGTCTCTGTCCTTTTTTTACATACAAAGAGTAAGGAAAATAACTTCATTACTGCACTTTTTCGATGTTTTTCGTTGTTTTTTCATCATTATCATTGTTAAAATTTTATTATCTTTCTTGAATAAAAGTAATTGAAGCAACTTCACAGTACGTTAAAGAATATTTTGATGAAGAATTCAATACAATTCCGCTATTATTTACGCCAAAAATATGAGCCTACGCAAGCGCTTTTGGTGATGTTCAGATTTTTTCTCCAGTCATCTGTGAGGTTTATTCGCAATTTAATATTTGTATCAACTAGATAATCTTTTTAGCTTGTCGTATTTTTTTGTAGCTACAAGTTTACGTTTTCTATATAAAAATGACCCCGCCAAACCATGTTTTAAGAGTCCATAAAGACCAAGTATCGTCTAACGCCCAGCCGTGGGTGTTGTGTGGCTGATGTGATGACATTTTCTTTAGTGATCGAAGGAAATCTAAGGAAGGCTCAAGGCTGATTGGTTGATCATTTGAATCGTCGTTTATTTTAAACAACCTATTTATCACGTTAATATTTGCACTAACTGCTAATTATTAAATCTGCGCTGAAGCTAACAAAAGTCCATTTAACGCGAACAATGCATGAATGGCAGATTTAATTCCCGTCTGGCAATTCTGAAGCGTGGCCAGTGGGACAATTGCGCTGGGTGGAACGGAACGTGAGGAATTAAGTGATCATTCACACCAAGCGGATGTACTCGTAATGAGGCGAAAGCAAACATACGTTTTTTAAATTTCCTATTTGAATAAAATCAGCCCCCTATTTCGTAGTCGCATGCCACCTACAGCCCGTGTCGTGCGTGTCTAGGACAAAGTGGCAAGCGACTACGGTTATCCTTTTTATTGAATTTTGGACTCGAATATTTTCTTGTTTAGAACTTTTTAGAGCACGATTTTGGGCACTGTAGCTATCTATGTCTATCTATTAAGTCAAGAGTCGCACTATAATTACGTATAACCATAGAAATAGAATGTCAAAGAACAACAAAGTCAATAAACAGGTGATCCTAAAACGAATCAATACATTTTATATGAGATACGTAAAATATGACTTAAATACATAAAATATGACTATATTATGGCAAAGGAAATTAATAAACTATGTTCCATACTGTTTTCTTTGTCGATAAACGAATAAATGTAGCGAAATTTGGTTTTAGAGAAATGTGTGGCAATATCTTATTTACCTTTGAAAAGTGTGATTACTTGGATTGTTTCTTTTTGTCACATCACAATTACTTAGAGTACAAGACACCATAGCTCCACGATACCTTTATTTTAAATTCTAATTAAGATTAAACAATATTTTAAGCAAACTGTGATTGCTCATGACGCTAGAGGCTCTTACTGTAAAAAATGTTGGCACATGTCACTTGATCCTTTGTCTCTTTTTTACATAGACAATGTCCGTATGATGTTAACTTCTCTTTTCCACGCTTTGTTGGTCTTCTTGAGCGCAGCGAAAATTTTTCTATGTCTATGCGTATAACAGTGTCTTGTTCCGAAAATGAATGATATGTTTACCTTCAGAGCTGCGATCATCAATCAATCAATTTTCCAGTCACCTATATTCGCAAAGCCATTCCCATCCATTCGTAACATTTTACGATTAAGGTCAGCAGAAAAAGCGACTAAGAAAAAGAAATCTGACATGTGAAGTTTGGAATCAAGAACTATTCCCACTTCGAGTGGCTCTGGCGCTAATGACAATTTTGATGATGAACTGTTGGCATGAATATTGTGATAAATAATTTCAATTTATAAAATTTAAGGTCCTTCAACTACTTAAAATGAAAATTATGATCAATTTGGTTGGTCAGACCAAATAACAACGTAAGTATTTTAACGCTACCTTATACCACTGAAAGTGGCGCCCTCAGAGGTTTTTATTTAATAAGTTGTTAATAGAAAATGATTTTTATAAAACTTTACGTGGAATTTTAGGGCCCATGGTCTGGTAATTCTATATTGTAGAGAATGTATTACTATATTACCTCGTAGTCTTCGAGCAACTTTGACCCCAGAGGGAGAAGCCTTAGCGATTATTACTCTATTCAAATTATTCTGGCATTTTTTGCGCGGGGGGGGGGGGGGGGAATGCAAGTGCTGTTCCGCATACCCACATACAAAAACAACACTGTAATAGCAATAATGCGATAAAAATTTACTTTTATGTGAAATGTAACACCGTCTTTTTGTATACTTGATGTTCAAGACCACTTTTAACACCAAAAAACTCATCAATTCGACATTTTAAACACAGCAGCGTTCACATGCGCGACTGGACTCGGTCTAGAAAGAAATCCGGGCGCAACTGGTTTTACTAACGCGTATGCCCATTTGGGCTTGTACTTCAGCAGAGGGGAACGCTTCGTATGGCTTCTCTTTCTGTAGGAGCCCGTCTTACTCTAAGCTCGTAGTCATTCGTACAAGTACTCGTAGATAGCAAATGTGTCAAAAACGGCCACTTTTAGTAGTTTGCTATCTACTTCTAGCAGTGACTACGAAGGAATGTAATGATACCGTCTTAAAATACTAGACTATGGGCCCTAAATGTCCAAGAAAAGTTTTAATAAAATTTACAAAATAAAATAAAATTCATCGCAGCCCCACTTTCGGTCAGGGTGCCACAGTAAGTAACTAACTAAACTAGATATTTCATATCGTCCTCCGTGCTTCGGAAGGCACGTTAGGTCCCGGCTGCATTTCCAGTAATTAACACCCACCAACCCGCATTAGGCCTGCGTGGTGGGTTATTATGGCTCATCCTCTTTATCCACCCATTAGGAAGGCCTGTGCCCCAGCATTAGGGACATTTAAAATGACTGATGTCGGTATTTTATATACCGAAAATGGTGAAACAAGACCTATCTTAGTCCTAACTAAACATTATTTGTTGTACACATGTACGTACATACTATGTTAATGTATTAATTACTGTTCATAAATGCTACAATTAAATTTGGCAATTACTCAATTTTTTTTTACAAAAAATGAGACAACATAACAACCATTGTTAAATTTCGGACTAAATAAAAGCATACAAAAACTTTGTTAACTTCTTCGGAACTCAAAGAATTATTATTGCAGGTTTCCAGGTACGACTGGAGACAATACAAAAACTTCGTAACATTGTTATGTTCAACAAACTCGTTTCTTAAGAAAAAGCTGCGATTCTTCACGGATTTTTTTATTTAAAAATACTGGACGTTTCCAACTGTACTTCTGAAGGGAAAACGTTGAAAGCACAAGAAAGTTTTTCATTTGTCGTTTTTTTGCTAAATGAATCCTTTCGTGAATTTGAAGTACGTTTAGCCTTGTGAACACGCATAATGTTTTATTGTTTAATAACTTTGAAAAGGCTATTCAATAAAAACATACAATTAAAAAAAAGGAATCGTAATCTAAGTACTTATAATTCTTGCATAATACACGATACAACGAAAATGCTTAGGTGTCAAGGCAAACCGAGTCGCTGGTTTTCAGTGAAACTAGTCGGTTTATAACTAACTAAACTAATAAGTAATGTATTTACTATTTCAAAATCTATGATTAGACCCTAACTTCTTGTTTAATTTAAAAATGGCTCAGAATTTAGATGACTCAACTCATCAAGTATATTTTATTTGAAACAGACCAAAAGTATCACTCATTCTGCAGACAAACAGTGTGAAGGGTTTTGCGAGTCTATGTAAAAATAAGATATAAGTTAAGTAAATTGTAATTATTTAAATTTAATAAAAAATACATTAACATATAATATGGAATAGGTGGTAAGGAAAATTGACAAGCGCTTTTAAAACATAAGCTTAATAGAAATAAAACACTTTTTACAGATTACAGTGAGCGCGTATATCGATCTTAATTTAGGTGTTATTTTAGAATTATTTATTAGTATAGATTTATTGTTTTTTTGGTTTCCCGACGTTTCGACACCTTTCCAGGGGCCGTGGTCACGGGAGGACTAGAGCAAAAAGGATACTCATATTTTTATTTGCTCATATGTACTTACCTATATAATTGAAGTGACATTAACGGGTACCTATAGTTCGCTAGTTTGGACGCAAAATGATACTTACGCGGTCGTATCATTTTGATTTGATTTTAATGATACCATTTTCGACGCCATTTGACAGATATCTGATGACACTAACTGTCTTATTCAGAGTGCGTTCGTTAAACTAGGGCCAAAGTTAACATGGCGTTAGACTGCGGACTAACGCCATTTTAGCGCAAATCCTATTCAGAGTGACAGTTTAACGTTTGGTCCCACCGTTTATGGATTAAAAGGTGCATTGTGATTGGTTTACAAGCATTAAACCAGGTTTTGTTAGTACCATGGGCAACAGCGTCGCTTAACCACTTCTAAGGTTAAAATCGCTTGCACTCCGCGCCGTCACTACATACGTTTAGTTCGTGCAGGAGCGATACGCGCGCACACGAATTTTGTCGTTAACTGGTTAAGCGTCGCTGTTGCCCATAGTACAGTCTTGCACCCCAGTTTTGTAAAACATCTCTGAATAAGACAGTTAAAGTATACAAGTGTGGACCCGACTTTAGTGAGGTAGGTTAAAAACGTAGGTATCAAGTGTTGCGAAGAACCGATTAGTAATAGCCCCAGGCAACAAGGAGTTTATAAATTTACAACACCTTTTTTCTTTAGTCCCTTGGAAACCAACTAAAACCGACTGGGTTATGTTTTTTTTACTTCACACCTTCTTTACTTCTTTGCGTAGTTTGCAAGTTTCCCGCCACCTTTTGTTGTCTGAAAATACTTTTTACATTTATTTTCTTTATTAAAAAAAACTTTTGCTTAGTCCTACGTAAATCCGAGGTGGGACATGAAACTTTACTGGAATTGACGTGGTTGCTTAATGTGGCTGACTAGTTAAGTCACTATAATTGGGATATTGACTAATGAATAAAATAACGAATTACTAATAAAAATCGTAAATATATTAAACTTTTAGAGTATCTTGTATACCTCTTGGTTTTATATATTGCATATTATTTGTTTTATAACCCTCAAAGTTGGGTGGACAATTCCATTTAAAAAGTATAAAATTTATTAAAATAAATGACACCTTTAATTAGTTCGTAAAATGTATAGCAAATTAGTCTAAGAAACCATTTTGATAAACACAATATTTAATATAGCTGCCGAACAAATTTCCTACGCGTTGCATACAAACTACTGAGGCGTGACGTCATAATTCAGTAGCCGTTAGTATGGAGCGTTTTTGGGCGAGTCCATTTATGTGCATTTCACACTGTGATATCTCGGGCAGTTTTCAAACTAGCGAAATAATTATTTTACCAATGTTTCTTTTTTTGAGAGGTTATTTATGTAATATAAAATAAAAAAAAGTTGTCAACATCCCAATTATATTTTTATTTGCTTATAAACTTTGATGTCAGGTAGGGTAGTGTTTTCTCTTTAAAAATTAAATGTGACTGCAAATCCGTTTGACTGTTTGTTATAATATAACGTTTACACGCATTAATTGCTGAACCAATTATTGAGGCACTACTGCGATTTTTTTTCAGAGGTTCCATTAGAGAAACTACCTTTTTTCTAGTGAAGCTTAAATAAGAGCAATAGACGATTAAATCACATGGCTAAGTAAATCACAGACTTTGATGTATTGTATGAAATTGATAAGCTTACGGCAACGGCACCTAATCTTTAACTGACTTCAAAAAAAAGGAGGTTCTCAGTTCAGTTGGTTTAAAAAAAAATCACAGATTTTGCAGTCCCGGCAAGAATCGGAGCATTGAAAATGAATACAAAAATTTACGAAAAATCAAATCAAATGCAAAATCTTATTATATTTTTAAAATTACCTAGGTACCCTTAGGATTCCGGCCCAATGCACTACCAATTATGCTACCAAGCCGCTGATGGATGTGGCGAAATTTTCTAATACTTTTTACGTTTCCGCTGAAGATCAGCGCCATCTCACCAATGTGAAGAGAAACACTTCGACACTCGACCGTAGCACCCATTGCGGCTGCCAGACAATCAATTAAGGTGAAACAGTACAATTTTAAACTTTTAGATTTTTGCATTCACAATGCTATTTTTATATTAAGATGAATAAATAATGAAAAATAAAATTTCGCCACATCCATCAGCGGCTTGGTAGCATAATTGGTGCATTGGGCCGGAATCCTAAGGGTGCAGGTTCGAATCCCGTCTAAGTTGCTACGGGTGAGCCGATTTTTTCTAATATTTTTCATTATTTATTCATCTTAATATAAAAATAGCATTGTGAATGCAAAAATCTAAAAGTTTAAAATTGTACTGTTTCACCTTCATTGATTGTCTGGCAGCCGCAATGGGTGCTACGGTCGAGTGTCGAAGTGTTTCTCTTCACATTGGTGAGATGGCGCTGATCTTCAGCGGAAACGTAAAAAGTATTAGAAAAAATTTCGCCACATCCATCAGCGGCTTGGTAGCATAATTGGTAGTGCATTGGGCCGGAATCCTAAGGGTGCGGGTTCGAATCCCGTCTAAGTTGCTACGGGTGAGCCGATTTTTTCTAATATTTTTCATTATTTATTCATCTTAATATAAAAATAGCATTGTGAATGCAAAAATCTAAAAGTTTATTACCTAGGTAGTTATTTTTACGATTGTGACACTCGGCTCCGCCTCGTGTCACAAAAGCGCCCGCTGACTGCCTCGACGCAGCCGAAATAATATTAACAGATTTTCAAAATTACAACGAATGCACTTCTCGTCTGCTTCTGCATCTTTTAACACTATTACCATGACGATCGGTCAATAATCATAGAAGCTACATAACTTTTTATGTACGGAAACACCCGTTTTTCTAGAATTCCAAATCTAAAGGGACCATCTACAGGTCACAATTATTTACCGATTTTCATAACTATTTCGCCATTTGGTAGCTAAACTAATACCCTAGGACCCTTTTTAAATTTTTTCTTAAGTCAGTTTTTTTCCGAAATATTTACAATTTAGTAAACAAACACCCCCCAAAAAAACCCGGAATTTTTGGAATTTTGCAAAATTTCAAAAAAAGTTATTAGTAGATTTTCAAAACTCAAACGTTCACACGTGTCTCGATAAATTCCTCAACTTTTGGTACTATTTTCTTCTCGATCCTCTCAAAATCCTCGGAGATATGGTCAAAAATACGTCTCAGGCGATTTGCATCTGATAACCATTTTCAATGGTAAAAATATGTTTGTTACCTCCTCATATCATAAATTTGTTAATTATAAACCGATTATAGAAATTATTTTTATAGGCTTATATTAAAGTGTAGCGTTCAGACGCATTTCATGTTGGCTATTTGAGTAGGGGGCATGCAAAGGAGCGACTGTGTTTCGTCCTTTGATTATTAGGTAGGGGGGAAACCTACCTGGGGGGAATTTTTTTTTCTTTATTCTGTGATCTATAAAAATCATTTCTTTGTTCTGAGATCTTTACCGTCTCGTTACATGTGAGCTAGCTAGCATCTGCATCGCGCGACCAGCGACATTCTGAAATGAAAAATAAGTTTAAAAATTAAGTGCTTTTGAATTGCTTATATTTTATTACGACTATATATTAAGTGAAAGTGAAAGTGAAAGTGAAATATATTTTATTTAAATAAGCTCACATAATAAGCATTTTTAAATCGTCAATTCTTTTACCCTGCCACCCATTATGACGTCTTTTAACTGACAAGAAAAATGGGCGCAAAAAACTTGTCAGCTTTATCAATCAGATGGAACGATATTTACAAATATGTATATCGTTTCCAGACTTTATATTAACAAAGATTAACAAATAAATAACATTATTGAATTAGCTCATTTCTTAATGAGTTTCAAATTTCTTAATCAATTTACAGATTTTAAGCTAAATTCAAAGTTTGAACTTGTTATTCAGTCTAGGCTGTTACAATAAATAAAAATAAAAGAAAAACATACAATTCAATATGCATTAAGATAGGTAGTCAGAAGCAGACCCATTCCCACTGGCAGCACCAGTTCCCGAACATGACGCATGAACCAGCCATCTCTTCGCTCAACCATATTTGAGCCTCATACGACACCACCGCAGAAATGATTAAAGAGAGCATGACATACTAAGACTACCTATGTTAAGGCATCGAATTGAAAATTTATATCCAAAAGCTTTTCATAGGTCTTTCACTAAACTACTGACTATAGAAAGTAAAAATATTGCAATTAAATAAATCAAAACAAGGTAAGCTATTTTTGAGTAAGAAGTGCCGTACATACAGACAATATAAAACAGATCTTTTATATACGAGTTATACGACGCCCTTAATACAAGCAGACAGAAGCAGACCCATTCCCACTGGCAGCACCCGTTCACGAGCATGACGCATGAACCAGCCATCGCTTCGCTCAACCATATTTGAGGGAACGTAACGACCCGCCTCACACGACACCACCGCAGAAATGTTTGAAGTGAGCATGACATACTAAAGCTACCCATATCAAGTCGTCGAATCAAGAAGCCAGAAGTACGTTTTTAAGTAGGTAGGATACTTCTCACAATTTTATACTTAGAAAAGAAAATCACGATTCGAGTTTAATTAAAGGACTTTTATCTAGACCTATGAAAGAACCCCGGACTTTTTCTAATCAATACTGAGGTATTAGAGTAATAATTAACAATACAAAAGCTATGCCCATGCCTTTTTATCCTTCAAATAATCGTCAACAGTGTAATAACCTTTACTCATTAAATTGGATTTAACAGTATTTTTAAATTTTTCCAAGGGCAGTTCTGTGACTTGTTCTGGTATCTTATTATAAAAGGTAATACATCTACACAAAAAAGAGCTTCCGGTTTTATGCAGTCTGCGCCTTGGAACAGCAAGTTTGTTCTTGTTTCTTGTATTGAGTTTATGAACATTACTATTTTTTACAAAGCTATCTAAATTTTTCTTTACATACATTATATTTTCATAGATGTATTGGGAAGCTACTGTTAATATTTTAATTTCTTTAAATAGGTCACGAAGAGTATCTCTAGACCGTAAGTTGTATATAGCGCGCACTGCCCTTTTTTGTAAGATGAATATGTTATTAATATTAGCAGCTGAGCCCCACAACAACAAACCGTAGGTCATAATACTATGAAAATAACTGAAGTAAACCAATCTTGCTGTTTCAATGTCGGTCAGAAGCCTTATTTTCTTAACTGCAAAGGCAGCAGAGCTAAGTCTGCTTGACAGGATATCGATATGAGGGTCCCATTGCAACCGCGAGTCTATAGTAATACCTAAAAATTTTGTTGAGTCAACAAATTCGACTGCTTCACCATTTACATGTATAGTCATATGAACCTGCCTCACATTAGGAAGTGAAAATTTTACACATTTAGTTTTACTAGAGTTAAGCTTCAGATTATTAATAGTAAACCAATGCATCACCTTGGAAAGAGTGCTGTTTACATCGTCACTGCAGTTACATCCTCTATCAACTTTAAAAATTAAAGAAGTATCATCAGCAAACAGTACTATTTCACATAAGTTTTTAGTATAGTAAGGAAGGTCATTAATATAAATAAGAAAAAGCAATGGACCCAATATCGATCCCTGCGGCACGCCCATGGTAATGGGTGCTTCATAGGATTCTGTTTTATTTACAACAACTTTTTGGGTTCTCGCCGATAGATATGATTGCATAAGGCCTATTGCATTTTTTGATACACCATAATGTTCCAATTTATCTAATAAAGTACTGTGACTGACACAATCAAATGCTTTAGAGAGATCACAAAATATACCAATTGCATCTTGTTTACTCTCCCATGCTTCAAAGACGTGTTTGAGAAGTGCAATTCCAGCATCAGTTGTGCATCTACCACGAGTAAAACCAAATTGTTTCTCGTGAAGTAGTTTGTTGATAAGAAAATGTGCTAATAATTGATCATAAATGATCTTTTCAAAAATTTTGCTTAGTGCTGGCAAAATGGAAATGGGTCTAAAGTTAGCGGGATCGCTTTTGTCCCCAGATTTAAAAAGAGGGATGATTTTACTATATTTCATTAAGTCTGGAAATATCCCTTCATCAACACACTTATTGAAAATAAAAGCAAGATGGGGAGCAATGGTCGTTATTATAGACTTAATTATGTGAGTTGAAATGCCCCAGAGATCTTCAGTCTTTTTTATATTTATTGAATTAAATGTTTTAAGAATGGTATCACTATTGATATGTCTAAATTTAAATACATTATTGCACTTATCAACACATGATTCCAAGAGGGAGACAGCAATTTTTGGAGATGAATTTAAATTACTGGTAGTTGCAATAGGTATTTTAGAAAAGAAATCTTGAAAAATTGTTGCCACTCCTTCATCTGACTCAATAATTTTATTGTCTGATACTAATGAGTATTCACGGTCATTATTTTTAGTTTTCCCAGTCTCTTTATTTATAATATTCCAAGTGGCTCTTATTTTATTATCTGACTGATGAATTATTGTAGATATACATTTTGCTTTTGCTAAAGTACATACTTTATTAAACATTTTTGAATAGTTTCTTACATATTCATGAAATTCGGGATCATTTGAAATTGTTTTCTGACCATATAATTCAAACAACTTATTTCTGCTAACATATATGCCTGGTGTTGCCCAATCACTAAATTTCTTTTTAAAGTCTTTGGATGAGAGGGGGTGGATAAACATTTAAGTGCCAGTATATATTCCCCTATCTCTTTTTTGGAACGGTCATAATTTTGGGTCATCCTGGATAATGACTCCTGTAATGAGTAAATTTTAGTATTTAACATAGCAATGTTATTTTCATATGTCAGTCTATTCTCATTGATTATAATTTGACATGTATCCAGCTTTTCAATTAGTTGTCTACGCTCTCTAATGTGACTAATATTTTTGAAAAAGTGTTTCTGCTTATTTAGTAACTTTTTTGTTTTTGAAATATACTTGTTAATTTTTACATATTTCTTTAGCTTGTTTCTACTACAACCAACCATTGCCTGACTCATAGTGCAATTAATTGAGTCTTCAGAAGTTAAATCAATTGTGATTGTTGGCTTATGGTTAAGTGAGGGAGAAACAAGTTTTGGGTCACAGCCGACTAACTCATCGTAAAGACTCAAGTTCTGAGTGACTACCGCTTGGTTTTGTTCTGACTCTAACTTATAAATACGGTTATTAGCGTCATGTAGCTGCTTTTCCAGTCCAGAGATGAGTCTGAGGGCCTTCTCATACTCATCTCTGCACTGGTCGAACCCATCGGTTAAAGTTTGTAACCTATTACGTTCCTCAAACATATTCTGTTGTGACAAATGTAACTCAGACATTTCCTTTTTGAGTTGTGTATTGCTTTGAAGCACATCTAACAATTCCTTTTCATTCTCATCTCTTTCCAAATGCAGTTGCTTAACCAACTCCTTGGTGGCCTTTAGTTCCTGTAGGGTTTGATGGAGTTTAGCCTCCTCCTGGCGAGATGCGGCCTTACGGGTCAACATTGTGAAAATAAAAAGGTGTTTGTTAAATCTAAGTAATTCCAAGGGGTTGTTTAATCAACTATAGTGAGGTTATCCAAATGATAACACTACACTATCGGCTTTAAATGTAGCCTTACTAGTTATAAACTGAACAGATTAGACTAAAAGCACATACAAAAATTACTACTTTGAAAGAGATAACAATGATTTACAGATAAAAATGCAATGTCATGTCATACCGGTAAGTGAAAGTGACCGTAGTTCGACGTCACAAAACACACAAAATACACAAACAACTCACTGTTGGTGTTCACTACACTTAATTTTATACGTAAATGTTACGTGATTCAATGGAATTAGCCACAATTATTATGCTAATAATTAAAATATTTCAAATTTAAATACGGGAGCAAAATTTGACAACTGGTGCCGTCGGTGTTGCCACAGGAAAAAAAAAAATATTATGTTCTTCAATTGATGGCAGAATATAAGTAGGCATAATAATAATACTCTAGGTAGGGTAACGGATGCCACTGTTGTCATCAATAGTCTTCAATTTTTACCTTGTAAAAATGGATATTCAAGTAGGTGAACATAATATTATATATATATATATATTACCTATTAAGGATTTGCCAAGCTTTGAGGAAATATTTCAAATATTTGAGATGCTCTCGAGCGTAAATTCGTTCCTTTGATAATTCACCGTTCTCCCAATCATTAGATAGTATGCTTCCTATTAACATTTTAGTACACCCTCTAATGTTGTACTTTTAATCGTTTTATTTTAATGCGTTAACTAGTGTACGTAAACTCTATACAACAACAAAATCATAATTACCAAAAAGTACTTTACAAGGTTATTTTTAGTTAATACAAAACTTCTCGTGGGGTTGATCAGACCATCAAACTGAGCAACTTTCATTATGGGACCAACCTTGAAATCGCGTAAAAAAATCAGCTGTTTCATACATTTCAATGGAGTAGGATTGTACTTTTGTATGGAACAGCTGATTTTTTTCGTGATTTCGAGGTTGGTCCCATAATTGTTGTTGTTGTTGTAAAAGTTCAGTTTGATAGTCTGATCAACCGCACGAGAGGTTTCGTATTAACTAAAAATAGCATTGTATATTATATAAGTTGTGGTACTGCGGTCTACGATAAAGTAAACTTTCTTAAGCCCTCGGCACGATTCACACTTAAGCCACTTAAGCACGCAGAGTCAGCATCTTAAAAGGTTGGATGGCTTTCGCTGACACGGCACAAAACTGTCCTAAATATAGAACGTGCAAATCCGCAAATATAGTTAATTCAATAACGTCGCAATTGCATTTGCGTCGTTATTGCCCTAATTGAAGGACGCACGAAGGATAATTAATATTTGATTAATAAGGAAGGTCATTTTTACTTCGTTAGGAAATTGCATGAGCTTCGCCCACACAAACTCAGTAAGTATAATTTGGGTGTGATAGATTAATAAACAATTTATCTATCCATTTAATCCTTCAAGCCCCGGAAAATGAGACACAATAGATTTTCCATTGTTGTGCGGCCCGATAAGGCCGTTCGGGCGTTGATTAATTGAACTAACGTCATAATTACTACTAATGTTTTCTATTTACTACACTACATTTATTGCCCAATAAATGTTCCTAAACATGAGGTGCGATGTTGCATAACATCAGGCAAGGAATTGGCGAATCAGGAATTGGCGAAAAAGGAAGTTGGCGAAGGTGGAAACAGGGAACAACACTCCTTACTGTAAAATTTACAAAAAAATATTTGAGTAACTTGTTGCGTATATAACTAAGCAGGTTCTGGAATGGCGACCGCGCACCGGACGACGCTCCGTGGGTAGGCCCCCGACAAGGTGGACCGACGATCTGGTGAAGGTCGCGGGAAGCCAGTGGATGCAGGCAGCGCAGGACCGATCGTCGTGGAGATCCTTAGGGGAGGCCTATACCTAGCAGTGGGTGTCGTGCGGCTGATAGGATGATGATGATGTTGCGTGTCATGTTACATAACAAATGATGCTTAGTGAATGCAAGGTTTGCAGTGGTTTTAATTCTTCACTTGAAGCCGAGTGTTAAAAACGGCCGAAGTGTTATTAAAAAAGAATGAATTCGTGGAAATCTAAGAACTCATATTCGTACATCAGTCAATCAGCTAATATGTCACGTTCATGTCTCTATCATCAAGGTACGGGACATTCATGGATGGATTCACGTTTTCATATATGTATTTTTGCTACTTTTATGCACAACCAGATAGTGCTTGGCCTTCACCTGACCTGATGTTAAGTGACGATAAGGCCGAAAGTGGAAGCGCACTATACCCGGAATCCTCATCACTGAGTAACTGGCTATACACCGTCATTTTGTAGTCGTTTTAATTAACTTAAGGGTGTGTTGTACCAATGAAAATAAACATTTTTGCCCAAGAAACATGGGTCGAAAAAATTTGGGTCTCCCATACTAAGTAGACAGCTAAAACATTTTATTAGTATGGGAAAGTCAATTTTTTTTGTCGTTTTTCGACCCATGTTTCTTTGGCAAAAATGTTTAGTTCTGTTAGTAGAACACTCCCTTAAGTTAATTAAAACGACTACAAAATGACGGTGTATAACCCCTAACTGCCGGAACACAACAATTTTTTAAATTGTTGTTATTTCGTCAGACTTAGGTGATATGGTGGTAGCTAGCCAGGCGGACTAGAAATAAGCCCTACCAACCAAACCAAGTACAAATTGTACCCCCCAAGAACTTAAAAACACTTATTACCTAATACCTAGTTATTATGAAAAGTGACATCTATAAACTTAATAGGACACAAAGAAAACAATAATAGTACAAATGTGACATCCTAGTCAGATAACAAGGAAACAATGTTATTGTTGTACTTCCATAGTGAGTTGTGTCACTATTAACTGGAGCGACCCTTTTAATGATATTATGACATAATGCGAGCGTATCGTTGAATATCGGAATAAGCGTTTTAATGGCTTCGGGAAATCAATTTCACTGAACTGTATTGGAGGATTAATAATATTTTTCTCCAATACAGTTCAGTGAAATTGATAACAGCTAGTAGTTAATCGAGAAACTGGCTTACTGACGATATTAATCACTAGTCTATTTTTTATTTTATCTCTTATTCCCATACTGAAAAAAACTTTAAGTTACAGTTACAGTTAAAAAGTACCAAACATTTTTTTTTCCTAAATAAGATAGTTTTTTAATATTTATAATATCTGTAAATCTGATACAATATATAAGAAAATATAATTTTTGAAATACTTAATTTTTAACAATTAATATGAACAAAATGTTATATTATATTTAATTCAAATGATATATTATTTTAAATATATTAATTGAAGCCAAATATCAGCCCCAGACGCTTGAATCCATTGAGCGGAGGGCCAGGGGGTATCACAACCTCTTCAAACTTGCCAGGTTTATGAATTGCTTATAGTTACATGTCTTTCTCGCTGTATAGCAAATAAAAGAGACGCATTGATAGCCATACAGAAAACTGACAAGTTTTAAGAGGTTGTAATACGGGGGCTACAAGCTCATCGGCAAAGATATTCTTTTCACTCCTCTTGCTCTAACAGTCCGTCATTGTAAGGTACAAGAGCCAGGATAAAATAGCAAAATTAACCCTAGGGGATAAAGTTTTTCTTTTTTAATGTTTGTCTATTACCAATGAGCCTACTAAAACGAAATAGTATATTGTTATACAAGACGCTAAAATGACCCATTCCATACGAGGTAGTTTTATTCCCGAGCTTTAGCGAGGGAATAAATAGAAACCGAGTTACAATGGGTTTTAGCGTCGTGTGTTACACTCTACTTTTCACTACGATTGCGAGAAAATAAAATACAATATTGAATACCTAGTTTATACTTCCGTAAACGAATCCACTCGTTTTTCTATCCTCCACTTCATAAACTTTTCATACAGTATTTAAATAAATGATTTGTGCTTGACGGCAAAAGATTAAAATTATTTCTTTCCTATTACTTACAGTCACACAATTCAATCAGTTTGGTATTAGAGAAAAATTCTAAAGATTTCACGCCTTTTTATTTAATTTCTACTGTAGTAGCTAAGAAACACAATGCACGCATTCTACGATCAAACTTAAAGTCACAGAGTATAAATAAGTCTATGATTTCACCGAAGAGATCGCTGCTTTTAGTTACATTTACATAAATAAAAATTAGAAACAGTATAAGTCGAGCGAGTCTTTAAGCCTCGATTACATACGCCGATTTAAGGAACCAATTTAGAGTTGCCACTCGTATAAATTAGTTAAATTTTAACAGTGAATTTGCACAAATGACGGAAAGGGTCAACATTTTTTATGATTTTTTATTTTCAATTCTCACCTCTAATCTTAAACAATGTTTACTTTTCCGTTAAAGTGTAGATTCGATTTTAAAATCGAACTTATTCTACAATATTTTATTGTGGCAACCCGAAATTGGTTCCTAGCTAGGAAGCTAAATTGGTGTATGTAATCGAGGCATTATTCGTGATTATGAATAAAGACTTTTTCGTTTTAGTAGGCTCATTGGTAATAGACAAACATTAAAAAAGAAAAAACTTTATCCCCTAGGGGTAATTTTGCTATTTTTTCCTGGCTCTTGTACCTTAAAATGACGTACTTTTTGAGCAAGAGGAGTGAAAAAGTCTTTATTCATAATCACGAATAAAGACTCGCTCGACTTAATACTGTTTCTCATTTTTATTTTTGAAAATGGAACTAAAAGAAGCGATCTCTTCGGTGAAATCATAGACTTATTTATATTCTGTGACTTTAAGTTTGATCGTAGAATGCGTGCATTGTGTTTCTTAGCTGCTACAGTAGAAATTAAAAAAGGCGCGAAATCTTTAGAATTTTTCTCTAATACCAAACTAATTGAATAGTGTGACTGTAAGTAAGTAATAGGAAAGAAATAACTTTAATCTTTTACCGTCAAGCACAAACCATTTATTTAAATACTGTATGAAAAGTTTATGAAGTGGAGGATAGAAAAATGAGTGGCTTCGTTTACGTAAGTATAAACTAGTATTTAATATTGTATTTTATTTTCTCGCCTTCGTAGTGAAAAGTAGAGTGTAACACACGACGCTAAAACCCATTGTAACTCGGTTTCTATTTATTCCCTCGCTAAAGCTCGGAAATAAAACTACCTCGTATGCAATGGGTCATTTTAGCGTCTTGTATAACAATCTATTATTTTAACACGTTTTTATTAGGTTGCTTTCTCGTTTGTGTGTTTGTTTGTTTGTTTCTCCACAAAGTTTGCGAACGATTTTATACTAGCTTTCCGATGAGCTAGAGACTTGAAACTTTGAACATAGGTCAGAAGTGGAAGGCAATGTAATATTATGGTGTCATTGAGCTGATCTGATGATGAAACCGGATCAAGGCCACAGGAACTCTATGATGAAACCATACAACCCCATCGTGTTTGGGCTCGTTAGAATCGTCTTGACAAGTGCTCTAATGGGAGACGAGGTCCAGGGCCTGATGATGAAGCCGAAAGGCCATGCCATAGGAACTCAATATTGAAACCGTGCAACCCCATCAAATTTGGGCTTGTTTGAATCGTCTTGACGAGTTCTTTGTTGGGAAATAGTTTCCAGGGTCTGATGATGGAGCCGGAAGAAGGCCACTGGAACTTGGTAGTAAAACCACGCTACCCCATCGAGATTGGGCTCGTTTGGATCGTCTTGACGAGTACTTTGTTGGGAAATAGTGTCCAGGGTCTGATGATGGAGCCGGAAGAAGGCCACTGGAACTTGGTAATAAAACCATGCAACCCCATCGAGTTTGGGCTCGTTTGAATCACCTTGACGAGTACTTTAATGGGAAATAAAGTCCGAGGATCTGATGATGGAGCCGGAGGAAGGCCATAGAAACTCTATAACAAAACCATGCAACCCCATCGAGTTTGGGCTCGTTTGAATCGTCTTGACGAGTACTTTGTTGGGAAATAGTTTCCAGGGTCTGATGATGGAGCCGGATGAATGCCACTGGGACTCTGTAATAAAACCATGCATCCCCATCGAGTTTGGGCTCGTTTGAATCGTCTTGACGAGTGCTCCGATAGAAGATGGTATATTTTTAGTCTTAGCTCGTTAACTAAAAAGCAGAAAATAATAATTTACTAAAAAAAAAAAACTTTTTTAAAAACACGTTTTTATAATGGACTAAATTAATACAAAAAAAAATCTCTTAAAATTTCTGTATGTAGGTATAGGATTATAAATATTTACAGAAGAATTTATTTTTTACTTTTTAGTCTGTTTTTACTAGTCCGCTTTAATGTTTTTAGTCCGATTTTTTTTTGTATTAATTTAGTCCATTATAAAAACGTGTTTTTAAAAAAGTTTTTTTTTGTAGTAAGACTCAAGCATGATGCAAGGTTGCAAGCTTAACTGTTTTTTATCGGATAAATTTCGGCAAATGTGCAGTGGAATTGCACAACATAATTCCGCCGTCTCCCTTCTTCCATCGGACAACCAGACGTACAATTCGGCGCTACCGTATTTTCACAATTTTTTTTAGATTTAGCGTTTGGTTTTTCTATATTATAAAATAATTACACTCATCTTTCCCATTGTATCATCCACGTACCGGACTACAGCTGGGCCACAAAAAAAAAGTTGGAAATCTGACTTTTTGACTATGCCATGATGAAGTCGATAATTTGTCGGAATTTGTCGCCAAAAACCAGAATTTGTCGGTCTTGCGTTTAGGAGATACGTGTGGCTCAGCTGTAGAGACGTCTCTACAGCTGGGCCACACAGATCTCGAAAACGGAAGGTCGTAGCGAAAATCTGATTACTTGTATGTGTAGCCGCTAATTTGTCGGATTTTGTCGCCAAAAACCAGAGTTGGTCGGTCTTGCGTTTAGGAGATACGTGTGGCTCAGCTGTAGAGACGTCTCTACAGCTGGGCCACACAGATCTCGAAAACGGAAGGTCGTAGCGAAAATCTGATTACTCGTATGTGTAGCCGGTAGTTTGTCGGATTTTGTCGCCAAGAACCAGATTTTGTCGATCTTGCGTTTAGGAGATATGTGAGGATACGCTGTAGAGACTTTTCTACCTGGATCTTGAGAAAGGAAGGTCATAGCGAAAATCTGATAACTCGAGTGTGTAGCCGTTAGTTTGTCGGAATTTGTCACCAAGAATCAGATTTTGTCGATCTTGCGTTTAGGAGATATGTGAGGATGCGCTGTGGAGACTTTTTTACCTGGATCTCGAGAACGAAAGGTCGTAAGCGTATCCTCACATATCTCCTAAACGCAAGATCGAAAAAATCTGATTCTTGGTGACAAATTCTGACAAACTAACGGCTACACACTCGAGTTATCAGATTTTCGCTTTGACCTTCCTTTCTCAATATCCAGGTAGAAAAGTCTCCACAGCGTATCCTCACATATCTCCTAAACGCAAGATCGACAAAATCTGGTTCTTGGTGACAAAATCCGACAAACTACCGGCTACACATACGAGTAATCAGATTTTCGCTACGACCTTCCGTTTTTGAAATCTGTGTGGCCCAGCTGTAGAGACGTCTCTACAGCTGAGCCACACGTATCTCCTAAACGCAAGACCGACAAACTCTGGTTTTTGGCGACAAAATCCGACAAATTAGCGGCTACACATACGAGTAATCAGATTTTCGCTACGACCTTCCGTTTTCGAGATCTGTGTGGCCCAGCTGTAGAGACGTCTCTACAGCTGAGCCACACGTATCTCCTAAACGCAAGACCGACAAACTCTGGTTTTTGGCGACAAAATCCGACAAATTAGCGGCTACACATACAAGTAATCAGATTTTCGCTACGACCTTCCGTTTTCGAGATCTGTGTGGCCCAGCTGTAGAGACGTCTCTACAGCTGAGCCACACGTATCTCCTAAACGCAAGACCGACAAATTCTGGTTTTTGGCGACAAATTCCGACAAATTATCGACTTCATCATGGCATAGTCAAAAAGTCAGATTTCCAACTTTTTTTTTTGTGGCCCAGCTGTAGTCCGGCACGTGTATCATCCGTACCGCTAGAGAGTGGAACTCTTTGCCTGAGTCTGTGTTTCCCGATATGTACAATCTGGGAGCCTTCAAGTCACGGTGAATAGGTATCTTCTAGGCGTTTCATCCTAGATCGGATCATCGCTTACCATTAGGCGTGATAGCGGGCAAGCGCTTGCCTATCCTACTCATCATCCTACTGTCCTTATCCCAATTTATTTATAGTGTTCTACACAAAATAAAATTTTGCGCTCGTAGAACGACCACTATTGGGGTCAGCGCAGCATGTAATACATACTGCATTAGGTTTTGGCAAAGTTTTACGATCGGCCGCCTGCCTGACACCAACCCTCCTTGGGAATGCTGTTGTTGACAGTTTCCCCGCTGCCATTCGAGTGACCCTTTGTGCGATGGTCTGCACCGGGTCCGTAAAACTTCCCTCTATCGCCTTCTACTATACCCACGGGATGAGATGGGACAGTCCTATTCTTAAGCGGAACTGTACGGCGATCCTACCTATCCTAGCGCTTGCCTATCCTACTATGGATGGATGTGGTGGGTTTGGATGTTTGTTCCTGAATCACGCAAAAACTACTGAACGGATTTGGTTGAAATTTGGCACACAGATAGAAGATAGCCTAGATTAAAATATAGAATAATTTTTATCCCGATATTCCCACGGGGACGAGAACCACGCGGGTGAAACCGCGGGCGGCCGCTAGTCTATCATAAAATGGTATTTACAGTATGTACTATAGAGGGTGTACTAAAATGCGTAAACTCACGTAGGTTGATTATACTTTTCAAAGGGTAGTGGATCACGGGGAACAGATACGACCTTTTTAATGGGTTTTTAACTTTTCTGTACTGTCTCAGGTCTGGGTATTTGTAATACCATCGTTCCTGATTTCCATCAAATTTGATTCGGAGCAACATGATGTCGTTCATTTATGTTAACACCTCCATTAGACAGCTAAAAAAATATGGTTTGATGGTAACGGATGAAAATGGCAATGAAACAACTATAAACGTTTGCGTAATGTTTTTTTAAGCGCAACATTCAATCCGTGTAAAATAACGTTATAAAAACCTTTTTATTCATCTCTTTCACCAATTTATTTCGTGTTTTTGTACTCAAATATTCATTTACGACGTTATTGAATTAAACCGAGGAGAGTGGGCGTTCTCAGATCTATTTTTAGGAACAAACTGTCGATTTTCACATGAAAGAACCCAGCTACGTTTCGATAACCAAATCATTCAGAGAAGACTAATTCGCAATACGACTCTTTGCCAGATAAAAAGCCTTTTGTTTGAAATGACGTATTTCATGCAATGTTCAATGAACGTACCTACATTGAGTTTTACCATTGAAAATGGTTATCAGATGCAAATCGCCTGAGACGTATTTTTGACCATATCTCCGAGGATTTTAAGAGGGTCGTGATGGAAATAGTACCAAAAGTTGAGGAATTTATCGAGACACGTGTGAACGTTTGAATTTTGAAAATCTACGGGTAACTTTTTATGAAATTTTGCAAAATTCTAAAAATTCCGGGTTTTTTCAGGGGTGTTTGTTTACTAAATTGTAAATATTTCGGAAAAAAAACTGACTTAAGAAAAAATTAAAATAAAAGGTCCTAGGGTATTAGTTTAGCTACCAAATGCCGAAATAATTTTGAAAATCGGTAAATAATTGTGACCTGTAGGTGGTCCCTTTAGATTTGGAATTCTAGAAAAACGGGTGTTTCCGTACATAAAAAGTTATGTAGCTTCTATGATTATTGACCGATCGTCATGGTAATAGTGTTAAAAGATGCAGAAGCAGACGAGAAGTGCTTTCGTTGGAATTTTGAAAATCGGTTAATAATATTTCGGCTGCGTCGAGGCAGTCAGCGGGCGCTTTTGTGACCCGAGGCGGAGCCGAGTGTCACAATCGTATAAATAAATAGGTACTACCTAGGTAACTTTAAAAATATAATAGGACTTTGCATTTGATTTGATTTTGGTTTTTCGTAAATTTTTGTGTTCATTTTCAATGCTCCGATTCTTGCGGGGACTGTAAAATCTGTGAATTTTTTGTTTTGCCCTTGAAAGGATTATTTTGAGCCCACTTTGAAAAATGAGGATCGTCTAAATGCCTTATTCATTAAAAGTTAAAGAGGCCTTTAGCCTCTTGAACACTCTATAAATATTCCATATTTAAGGAAGTTTTGGCAAACATGTTCGGATTATCATAAGTTTATTTAGAAAACATAAAGCAAACGTAATGAAAAAAAAAACATATGGCAAACATTAAGCTACACTGTTTGGCTAGTTACTAATAAAATCGATTTGAAGATAAAACTTGTAGGTAGATAAAGTAAAAAAAGCGCAAAAAAACATTTTTGTATTGTCATAACTTTGGCGTAAATAAGAACAATCACCTAATGAATTTTATTTATTTATAAACTACAAAAACCAATAAAGTCGATGATAAATTCTGTTTTCTATGTAACAATACTTTTCGCGTAAAAAAATTGGCAAACGTGCTGATTTTATTGAAGTTAGAAGATTGCGAATATTTTACACAAAACAGAAGAAAAACATAAACATTCAGTAAGATCTTAGTTTTTTATGTCCATACAATCAAATAAAATTTATTCATTTACAAAAAAATATATTTCCAACTTATGTAAAAGTCATACAACCCAGACATCTCAGACAATATAATTTCAAACACTTTGTCCTAAATGTTACTTAATTTTATTATTTTTTCACTGACATTTTGTACATTTTTATAGTTAAAGTATTTTCGTAAAGTCGGAAAGTCAGAGAAAAATGCTTTTACTTCAAAAGTGTCTGAAATGTCAGTGAAAAAATAATAAAATTAAAAAGTGTTATTTCGGCACAGAATGGATTTGTACGTATACCGGGTCATTTTGAACATACCATCCAAATTTTGAGGACGTGTTCAGTCCATGAAACTGAACAACTTTCTCTAAGGAACACATTCTTCAACAATGAAACTTGTGACTTCAGGCCCATACGCAATGACCATAAAAATATACAACCATATACCAAATAACATAAAAGAAATTGAAGAAACAACGCAATTTGTAACAACACTAAAAAAATTTCTTATCGATAAAAGTTATTACAACATAAACGAGTTCTTTGACGAAAAATCTACAACATTTCCCTTGTTTTAATTTAATTTAATTTACTTAAAATTTTAAAAAATATTTATAAAATTATTCCTTTAACCTGTGTGTAAAGAATGGTGCATTGTATCCTAATTAAGATCGTAATGAAAAGCGTCTACATAATATTATTGTATTGAATGTTACTGCATGAAGTTGAATATTTACACTTTCTTTTTTATATTATTATCATTATTGTGGATTTTGAATTGAATTTTTTTAATTTATTTTATTTAGTTATACTTGAATTGTTTTGATTTTAATTGTTTGATTTTATTTGCATGGATTTTAAATTATTTTATTTTATTTGTATGGATTTAGTAATTTTTACAATGTTTTTTACTGTATTTTAATTATTTAGATCTATCAATTAATTTATTTAATGAATTTTATAATTACATTTCAAATTTCTCTCTCGCATTGCAACGCCCTTACAGGGCGTCACAGAAACTGTAAACTGTAAACCTATGTACCACCTTCTAACTATGTGACAAGCAATAAATGAATTATGAATTATGGTCAAACATGTAAAATAAAAATCGTCTTTCCATACAAATCAAAGAGATCACGTGATCAATTTAGTATGGGATGATAAACATTTTGTGGCGAAATTAGACACATGTTTCTTAGAGAAAGTTGTTTACTTTCATGGACTGGACACATCCTTAAAATTTGGATGGTAAATTCAAAATGACCCGATATAAAGGACACTCCCCGCCCCGCCCTAAAATTTGCATTGTTATCTGCTTCTTTCGCAAGATTTTCTCAAAATCCACATCAACAGTTTGATCGAAAAAGTTTGTTAATGTTTGCGTCGAATAAAAAACTAACAATTTTTTTATATCTCCTTATATTCTAGTAAATAAAAGAGAAACATTTAAACATTGCATTGATATTTTTTATATTAAAGATTTTGTCTTATTTCATTCAGAATAAATATTTTGTCGTAGTCCTTATGTTTTTTTATTAGTAAAAGAAAGAAGAATCTTCTATCCTTGATATTAGCACGCAGACAATGATTCATAAGCTGCCATTAATTAACCACATTGATCACGAGCGTAAACACATTTTTAAAAGCAAACTTTCAAAGCTCTCTTCCCACGCTCCCGAAATTCGCTTCCAGAAAATTATTCTGAACACTGAGTACGAACTAATGTATGCTACGTACACAAGTGTGACAACCAATTAGCATAACGCCGGCCATCCTGGGGGCTTAAACCGCTTAATCAACTTACTGTGTAGGATCACCATCATTTAGGTTAATGACGGACACTTTTTTGAGGTTTTATTAGGGTTTTTAAATGAAAAAGGGGACCATTATTTATACACATGTCTGCTTGTCAAAATCCTTTTTCTCACCAAATGATTTCTTGAAGTAATTTTCACCAGTCTTTTCACTTGTTGTAGCAGTAAAATATCAAAATAATCTTTAATCAGATGAACTTACAAAATGAAGCACTTTTGAATCGTATATATTTGCCTGCTTACCACTGAATAGGAGCAAGAATTTTTTCTTAAAACTAATACTTAAAACATGAAAAAATTGATCTTACCATTTTAACTACTTTGTTTCAGGTATGTATCGCAGAAATGGTTTTAAGTGAAGAGTGTAATCAAGGTAACTAGAAAATAGATTTTAATATACAAATACAGAAAACTTTATTTTCAGTTCCACAATTTTGAGTAGGTAAAGGATAAGACAATCACGCTAATTTTTTAGAATTATTTTGGTTTTGGGCTTATCGTTTACGATGCGTTGTCATTTCGATTATATTAACCTAAAAATCTTTGGTTTTTCTTTAGAATTCTTGTTTAAATTGTCCAAGATTGGCATCCTAAGCTCCCTAAGCTTTTAATAATTTTAACAAAACTAAAGTGAGTATTTTTCTGAAAACGAAACCGAAAAGGAAACGATTTAGTTTTGGTTTTATCGCTGAAAATAAGCGTAAATGGGCCCCTGGATAATGTGGCAAAGCTTGTGCTATACATATTATGACACCGAAAAGTTTATTACTCAGCATTAAGTTGCAGGTGCAGCATGAATATCATCTGCATCGCTGATATTCTGTGGAACCTTAAGTTGTACGTCTACATATGCCGAGTAAAAGAATAAATAGGAATAAATAGGAATAAATAGGTTAATAGATATTTTTCCTCCAGCTTAAATGTTAAAAACATTTTGGTAATAATTTAAGGCATTTCTTAAACTGCCACTAATAAAATTGTACTAAAAGTGCTATATTTTTAAAGCAATCATGTAAGCCGCAAAAAATCAAATTAATTATCCCTTAAAGTCCCAACGTGAGTGTACTCCAGTGGTTAAAAAAATGTCAAGCATTTTAAAACTCATCCATTTTAATTTAAAAGTGTTTAATGGAATAAAGATTAATAAATGTAAGAGGTTTTTTAAACAACATAATGTGTCCACTTTTTAATGTTCTTTGTTTAACTTTAATTGTTTTTATATAGGTAACTGCATCTACTCTTAGATTTGATTTAACTCGTTAACGCCTGGAAAACGAGACACAATAGATTTTCTATTGTTATCCGGTCGCCGGAGACCGCTCGGGCGTTGATGAATGGTAAGACGTAGAGTTAAAAGTAACCTCTTCAGGCTCTTCTCTTTTTTTTACATTATTGAAAGCATTATATTATATTTGTCTGTACATTAAAAACAGTAATCATTTTTGAAATTATTTTCAGTACACGGCTAGTAAAAAAAGTTACTGCCTCGCAAAGATAATTTTAAAGCATTCAAGTGGCTTGGAAAAATAAACTTCATATTTTATTCAGTAAATTGAATCCATTTTGTAAGAGCACGTATTGGATTTCTATGCTCTCACAGAGGGTAAAAGTATCTAGTATATTCTTTAACAAATGGTGTTAGTAATTTTGTTGTAGAAAATCTTTATAAGATTTGTATTTTTGTTATAAAGAACGTTGCTTGCTACGCGCACTTTGACGTTAATGAGGCAGTTACAAGGGTCGAATTTCCGAGCGACTTAACTCGACTAGGGTTTTTTTAGTGAAAATCGTTTGTAAAATCAAATCATTACCTCATTGAAATTAGGTTTACGACAATTTTACAAGCGATTGTTGATAAAAAGCCCTATTCGACTAAAGTTGCCTGGAAAATCAACTCGTGTAAATGCCTCATTAGATTTTCACAGGTAGCTTAAAGGTAAATTTAGCACACTCTCGTCGCAGATCATTGTACGATGGCTCCAGCCAGCTTTTGCTGTCAGCTAACTTTGAAGCGGGCGGCAGCTATACAGCTGTTAGCGGGCAGCTACAATGGCAGGATAATTTTGCTGATTCACAAATCATCCACCAATTTGGCGCTAGTGTCTATACAAAATGACAGCAAACAACGAAATGACAGGTCTACATCTATGTAGACCTGTCATTTTGTTGTTTGCTGTCATTTTGTTGTTTGCTGTCATTTTTGGATGCTGGAACCGAATTTTCGTAAATATCAATTTTTATTCTAACATATTTTAGTTTTCTTCAATCTAATTCGTTTACTGTTCAACTTCCATAATTAATCATTATTATCAATGATTTTTAGACATAATTGAAAATAACTGGGAATCCCATATGCACCACGTACAAAAGGTTACCATCTACAGCAGTGCCACTAAAGCTAGGGTTTCCTAGGATATCGGTGCTGTCATATTAGGGCCGTAATATAGCGGCAATGAATGTTGTCTATGTTAACAATACGGTGACACCGTAACGTCAGAAAATCCTAGGAAACCCGCTAGGGTTTAAGCTATTAAGCGGGATAAATTTTCTGTCATCCTGCCATTCTACACACGCACTAAGGTCTCCAGGATTTCCTAGAATGACGGTGCCATAATATGACGGCACCGGTATCCTAGGAAACCCTAGCTTTATACAACTGTAGTTGTCGTCATAGGTGGGCAGCGGCTGTCGCCAGCTGCGCTACGCTGATGCTAGCACCGACCAATGTCGGTGGCTACAGTTGGCTTTATCGACAGAAAAGCTGCTAGTGTGTCTGAGGCTTAACAAAAACATTAAATTAGACAATAATGTAACGCGCCATTAGGTTAAGGCGGAAGGCGGATTCTGCCGTGTTGTGTTGTGTCGCAAAAGAATTAATCGTATAGGTTTTAAACATTTAGTATAGAAATATAGAAACACATATAGTAACACATTATTACACTGTGTTTTGTCGACACAACACACAACACAACACGACAGAATAGTATGTCGGCTCCTTTATTGTAGCAATTTCTCGTAGCGTTTTGAGGCAACTAAAGAGTATTAGATTTTTTTACAAAAGAAAATTATTAATACATATTTGAATTTATATGATACAAAATTATTATGTTTCCTTTGAACTCTTTATGAGATGATATTTTTCTCAATATTCCCTGTGATTTGTACTTATCTGGAAATATCTGTAAAATCTATTTATATTACGCTTAATATAAATAGATTTTCCTCCTATAAAAACGTGTTTTTTAATTAAATAAAAATATAGGAGTATTTATCTGGTTCAATAAAATCGTGTGAACTTTCAAAACTCCTACTTTACCGATGTACAGAGAAAACTAATTTTAAACCGACTTCAGAATGGCTTTCAATAAGTTCCCCTCTTAGCTAACTTCATTAAATTAGTTCTCAGAAAACCTCTAGCAGCTTTTATGTGAGTCTAACAAGAGTATTAATATATAAGAGATATCATTATGCAACAGTTAAAGCCGCTTCGGCTTTTGTGTGATTTTCTGTACCAATGTTTACAATAAATTAATAAAATATGTTTTTCCCGTACAAAAATAGATGATTTGACTATAAAAATAAACATAACGATCAATAACTACTTGACTTATGATAAATAGGTGGTAAAAAAAAAAGTTTCACCTGTAGCATCTCAGACGGGACTCGAATCCACACCGTTGGGATTTCATCCGTAGCAACTCAGACGGGACAAAAACCCTCACCTTTGGGATTTCACCCGTAGCATCTCAAACGGGCCAAGAACCCGCACTCTTGGGATTTCACCCGTAGCATCTCAAACGGGACAAGAACTCGTAAGAACTCGTACTCTTGGGATTTCACCCGTAGCATCTCATACGGGACAAGGACCCGCAATAAATAAATGTCATTTTCGCAATCATCACCCCATAAAACCCCAATAACGACATCCCTCTCGAATTTTAGGTTTATATACCCCATTTCATCCCCATAGGGATTGAAATACCTACTAACAATACCGATTTACGTTACGTTTGATTTTCATCCATTAGCTTAAATAATAAATTTAGCGATTTTCATTTCGAAAATGAAAGATTTTCGGAATTTTCGGGGGAAGAATTTTCAAAAACGCTGAACAACGTATATATTAGTTTTCAATCTTCAACCTAAACACAAAAATTGAAGATCCTAGCTTCAAAACTGAGGGACTTTCATGCACATAACTTTGGACCCACGTTTCACCCTCTTAGTGGGTGAGTTTGGAAAAATCCTTTCTTAGTAGACCTTATAAGGAACCTATGTGCCAAATTTAGAGTCTCTACAACCAGCGGTTTGGGTTGTGCGTTGGTAATGTCTGTCACCAATCAGTTTCTTCTTTTAAATATTTAGATTTTTATGCATGAAATTGTGTCTCTTGTCACGTTTGAATTATCAAAAATAATTAGTGCAGTGATTTAAATTAATTCATATAGAAATATTTATCAAATTAATTCCAACGTCCATTATTATGTTTTTGATGCAAATTTGTTTCAGTGATCCGCTTTAATACGTATATAATTTGTTAATTTGAAACGGTTTGCAGGTGATTAAAATAATTGTTTATTAATGAAGTGAAGTTGTAAATGGCATCAAAAATAGCTGAATACTTTAGTACATTTTCATACTAATTGCCCTTTTTAGTGAGATGGAATCATGGGTGCTATAACCCCTAGTATCTAATACCATCGAAGTGCTCCAGAAAATAGGAGTTTAGATAGCCGTAGATGATTCCAGGGAAGTGTGCTTCGTGAGAAAATAACGGAAAGCCTGACCTTTCACATTTAAAATTGGACAATTTTGACAATACAAATTATAACCACAGTACATATATAAGTTTTTCAAATAGTAGAATAGCTAACGTCACTTAGGCCCTTTTGTCATTGCACTCCGTCGGATCGCTAGGGTTGGCATTTTCTGGCCGTCTCGTGGAATGCTACGCGCGAACGCTATGGAAACAACTGCGACGCGATGTCAAAACCCTGACCTAAGTCCTGCGAACTTTGCTTAGAGCTCTTAGAGTGACGTCAGCCGTCAAATTCGAACGTTTCCATGGAGCTCCTATACTGTTTGAAAAAACTTATATATATACTGTGTTATACTGATACCCCACTAGCGAATTCTTTTTTTATGCCCAACAACAGGTTAGTGATTGGCCTTCACCTCACCTGATATTAAGTAACGATAAGGCTGAAAGTGGAAGCGCACTACACCCAAAATCCTCATCACTGAGGAACTGGCCTTATCTCTAACTGCTGGAACACAACAAGTTTTAAAATGTTAAAATGGCATGGCATCAGACTTAGGTAAGATAGTGGTAGCTAGCCAGGCGGACTTGAAATAAGTCCTACCACTAACCAAACCGAGTACAAATTGTACCCCTCCCTGGGAATCGAACCTGGGTGGACCCCTACGTCTTACACGGGTGGGCGAACCACTAATCCACAGAAGCGATTTTCTTCGTCTGCTGTTTCTCGGGAACAATACTATTTTCGGGATAAAACGTACCTGTCCTTCTCTGTACCCCTGACAACGTGTATGCAAAATTTCATGATGATCGGTTCAGTAGTTAAGACGTGAAGGCGTAACAAACAAACAGACTTTCGCATTTATAAGATTACTAGCTTCCGCCCGCGACTTCGTCTGCGTGGAAAAGTTTTTTGCTATCCCTCGGGAACAATACTATTTTCGGGATAAAAGGTATCTTATGTCCTTTTCTGTACCCCTGACAACGTGTATGCAAAATTTCATAACGATCGGTTCAGTAGTTACGACGTGAAGGCGTAACAAACAAACAAACAAACGGACTTTCGCATTTATAATATTAGTAAGGACTAGTATATTAGTAGGGAAATAAGGATGAACAATAGAAATATCTGGTACATATCCCCTAACGTTTGCACCAAACATTCTCAAAGGTATTTCGTATACAATTTTCTTTCAACCCGTAAGTACTCCCATCCCTGCGACAAGGCGAAAATCCCAGATAACTCGATCAGTGCGGACCCGGATTATCCCCGATATTCTGGGCTCCGCTGCGGTTGCTTGCTAAGCGATACCCGCCTTTGAGTCGTCAAATTTCATTAGTGATAGATAGTTAAAGCCCAGTTAAGCTTGGCGCAGAAATTGGTTAAGAAATTACATACTGTTTAGTTATTGGGACAATCAATCTAACTCAGATGATTAAATCAATTAGAAACAGTACTTCTATTTTTAATTAAAAATATTAAAAAAAAAAACAATTTATATTAATATAATGAAAACTAAAATAAACACACCGACACAAATCTTATCTTGGGTAATATTAATACTTATGTATTAGTTCTTTTTGTCGGAAGACTGTAGGAAAATTGAATAGTCTATCTATTCAAAAGCGCTTAATTACTAAGTTTATTTGAATAAAGATATTTTGACTTTGACTGTAATAAGATAAACAAAATCTGATCAGAGTTATTCAAACTTTAAATGTATATAACATTTCAAGATTTCTTTTTTCTTACTTATTTTTTTTAAGTAAATATAGAATGTAAAAAGCCACATTTGAGTAAAACAACACTCCATTTTAAAGAGGGCTTAGATTTTAATTACATAAGAATGTTCCCCTTCGTCGCATAATGTACAATACGCAAAATGTGCACTAGTTGCAAAATGTACAAAACGCAAAACGTACATACGCAAAATGTACAATACGCAAAATGTACATACGCGAAATGTACAATACGCAAAATGTACAATACGCAAAATGTACAATACGCAAAACGTACATACTCAAAATGTACAAAACGCAAAACGTACATACGCAATATGTACATTCGAGAAATGTACAGTACGAAACTGAGATTACGATTTACGATTACCTACGAGATTACGAGAGTACGATTACGCAGTTGAAACTTGGCAGGTTGATGATGATGATGTATTCTATGAATCTCTTTACGAATTTTATGTAAGACTAGCTTCCGCCCGCGACTTCGTCCGCGTGGATATTAGAGAGAATCCTTAGGTAACCTTCAACCAGGATCAGACCGGACCAGTCGTTTTTATGCGATTAGGTGGGTCCCCACCAAGCGCGCTGCCTGGCAAGACGTTTGCCGCATGTGACGGGCCTCGCACGAGGCTGCTCGCTTGGTGGGGACCCACCTCATCGCATAAATCGTTCACGTTCCCGTTTCCGTTCCCGTTCCTGTTCCCGTCCCCTGGGGCTGAATCATGTCCACCGTATTGGACTTCAAAATAAATGTCATTTTCGCAATCACCATCCCATAAAACCTCAAGAACGACATCCATATCGATTTTTATGTTTACTTACCCCATTTACCGCCTAAGGGGTTGATTTTCAAAATCACAAAATACCTATATGTTTGTCTATTTATTTTTAGTCGTGCTCCTTCGAAGTTTAAAGTTGTACTGTCTATTTAATATTCTTTTTCCATACAAAATTTGAGCCCCATTTTCACCCCTTTAGGAATAAAATCATGTCCGCCGTGTTGGACTTCAAAATAAATGTAATTTTCGCAATCGTCATTCCAGAAAACCTCAATAACGACATCCATATCTATTTTTAGGTTTATTTACCCCATTGCTCCCCCATTTCAACCCCATAGGGGTTGAAAATCTACCAATAATAATTTACGTTGCGTTAGATCCATCCGTAAGCTTAAATTACAAATTTAGCGATTTTTACTTCCAAAATAAAGGATTATCTTCTAAGTAGTTGTACTTTATTTTGGATCATCCCCCTTTTCACACCTTCGGGGGTAGAATTTTGAAAAACGCTGAGACACGTATTTATTTATTTTCAATCATTAGCCTAAATATAAAATTTGAAGATCCTAGCTTCAAAACTGAGGGACTTTCATACAAACTTTCATCCCTTATTTCATCCCCTTAAGGTGCGTCCAGATATGTTCTTTTGCCCGTACCGTACCTCCGTTCCGATCGGCGTCGCGATCAAAGAACGCTAGTCTGGACGCATGTTCGGAACGGTGCGGAGGTACGCCGTTCCGTTCGCCGAACAGGTACGCCCCGATCCACCTCGAATCTCTCGCTCTTTTGCCCGTACCGATATCTCTCGCTCTTTAGGGTCGCGAACAAAGAACACTAGTCTGGACTCATGTTCGGAACGGTGCGGAGGTACGCCGTCTCGATCGCCTACAGGTACGCTCCGATCCATCGCGAGTCGGTTTTTTCGCCCCGTTCAAAGGAAAAACGGAACGGAGGAACGGTACGGCGCTAGTCTGGACGTGATCGCGGCGACGCCGACGTTCGGAGGTTGTAGTATAGTAGCCCGTAGTACATTTAAATTACGAAAAAGGTTAGGTACCGTTTGCCGTTGTGATATAGTTATTTATTATGAAATTATAGATACTTTAACCCAAGTTTTACAGATCGCAACTCGCCGTAACCTATATTTGTATATCTCCAAAAATGAGATTTTTTATTTTTCGAGGTTAATCACATGGTTTAGCTATTGTCGTGTTCTACAGCGCTATGTTTGATTGCCACTGATAATAGTTAGACTGTGAAAAGTAGCCATACACAGATTTAAGACCAGATGAAATGGATGGACTTTATTACTTTGGAGATAAACAAATATAGGTTACGGCGGGTTGCGATCTGTTAAAGTATCTATAATTTTGTAATAAACTAGCTTCTGCCCGCGACTTCGTCCGCGTGGATATTAGACGAAATCCTTTTAAGGAACCTTCAACCAGGATCCGGCCAGCCATTTTTACGCGATTAGGCGAGTCCCCATCAAGCGCGCTGCCTCGCGAGGCAAGACATTTGCCGCGTGTGGTGGGCCTCGCACAAGGCTTCCAGTTCCCATTCCCGCTCCCGTTCCCCGTTCCCGTTCCGTTTCCGTCCCGTTTGCGTTCCCGTCGCGTAAACGTCCCGTAACCGTCCCGTACCCCTTCGGTTTCCGTTCCCGTTCCCATCCCGTTCCTGTCCCGTTCCCATCCTGTTCTCGTTCCCGTTCCCGTCCCGTTATATTCCCGTTCCGTAACCGTTCTGTTCACGTTTCGTTCCCGTTCACATTCCCGTTCCGTTCCCGCTGCGTTCCCGTCCCGTAAACGTCCCCTAACCATCCCGTACGCCTTACGTTCCCGTTCTTGTTCCCGTTCCGTTCCCGTCCGGTTCTTGTTCCCGTTCCCGTTCCCATCCTGTTCTATTCCCGTTCCGTTCTCGTTTCATTCCAGTTTCGTTCCTGTTTCGTTCCCGATTCAGTCCCCTTTACGTTCCTGTTTCATTCCCGTTTCGTTCCGTTCCCGTCCGATCCCGTCCCGTACTCGTCCCGTACCCCTTCCGTTCCCGTTCCCGTACCCGTCCCGTTCTAGTTCCCGTTACCGTCTCGTTACCGTTCCGTTCCATTCCGTTCCGTTCCGTTCCGTTCAGCTCCACTCCACTCCGTTCCGGTCCGGTCCGGTCCGGTCCGTTCCGTTCCGTTCCGTTCCGTTCCGTTCCGTCCCGTTCCGTTCCGTTCCGTTCCCATGCCCGTGCCCGTTCCGGTTCCCGTTCCCGTTCCCTGGATGTGCATGTCCAGGTCCAGGTCCATATGTGTCATGTCCACCGCGTTGGACTTCAAAATAAATCTCATTTTCGCAATCACCATCCCATAAAACCTCGAAAACGACATCCATATCGATTTTTATGTTACTCACCCCACTTACCCTCTAAGGGGTTGATTTTCAAAATCCCAAAATATATATTTGCCTATTTATTTTTAGATGTGCTCTTACAAAGTTAAAAGTTGTAATGTCTATTTTATATTATTTTTCCATACAAAATTTGAACCCCATTTTCACCCCTTTAGGGGTTAAATCATGTCCACCGTGGTTGGACTTCAAAATAAATGTCATTTTTGCAATCGTCATCCCACAAAACTCCGATAACGACATCCATATCTATTTTTAGGTTTTTTTTAAGCCTTTTCACCCCCATTTCATCCCCTTTGGAGTTGAAATCATAACAAAAACAATATACGTTGCTTTAGGATTCTATCCATAAGCCTAAATTATAAATTTAGCGATTTTTACTTCGAAAATGAAGGATTTTCTTTAATACACAACTTCATCCTCCTTTTGACCCCTTCGGGGGTAGAATTTTGAAAAACGCTGAGACCCGTATTTATTAATTTTCAATCGTCAGCCTAAACACAAAATTTGAAGATTCTAGCTTCAAAACTGAGGGACTTTTATACAAACTTTCATCCCTTATTTCATCCCCTTAGGGATGGAATTTTCAAAAATCCTTCCTTAGTGGATGCCTACACTGTATAAAGTATCTGTGTGCAAAATTTCAAGTCTCTAGGTCCAGCGGTTTGGGCTGTGCGTTGATAGATCAGTCAGTCATTCAGTTTACGATTTTATATATTAAGATAACTATATCAAAACGGCAAACGGTAACCTTTTTCGTAATTTAAATTTACTACGGGCTGCTGTACTATTGGATCGGAACGTTGATACGGAACGGAGGTACGGTACGGCGCTAGTCTGGACGTGATCGCGGCGACGTTCGGCGGTTTGATCGGAACGGTGGTACGGAACGGAGGTACGGAACGGGCAAAAGTAGCGTCCAGACTTATTTGATCGGAACGCTGGTACGGAACGGAGGTACGGTACGATCAAAAGAACATATCTGGACGCACCTTTAGGGAAGGAATTTTCAAAAATCCTTCCTTAGTGGATGCCTAGACTGTATAAGGTATGTGTGTGCAAAATTTCAAGTCTCTAGGTTCAGCGGATTGGGCTGTGCGTTGATATCTCACTCAGTCAGTCAGTCAGTCAGGACTTTGAATTTTATATATATAGATTATCTATATAGGCATCTCTATACAACATATTTTTTGTATGCCTATATACAAAAGCCGAAAAACGGGTCACATATTTTCATTTTCAGAATCAGTAATTAAGTATAAAAAAATGATAATGAATAATAATACTTTAAAAACTCACGAAGTTACAAGCATTATGGTTTTGTAAATATTATTTAGTCAAAATATAACATGATAGAAAAAAAAAATAGTAGTCTAGTCTGGAATTAGTGTAGAATTTGGGTATATATTGGAATGCCTAATATCTTTGGCACACTAATTATTGGCCTTAATTAATTATGTTTTTGTTAGGCCTAAGGAGTTTAGGCCAAAGAAATTCGGCCAAATGAAATTAGGACCAATGACTTTAGGCGAGTCAAGGGACACCCGTTTAATTTTTAAAGAAAAATTATGTCAATTAATAAAATTATTTACCTTAATAAAATTATTTTGCGTATTGTACATTTTGCGTTTTGTACATTTCGCGTATGTACGTTTTGCATATTGTACATTTCACGTATGTACATTTTGCGTATGTACATTTTGAGTATTGTACATTTTGCGTATTGTACATTTCGCGTATGTACGTTTTGCGTATTGTACATTTTGCAACAGTTGCACATTTTGCGTATTGTACATTATGCGACGAAGGGGAATGTTCGAGGCACTTTCATCTCATTAAAATTTAATGAAAAGCGTTTCACTTGAGTATTTTTAATTAGAAGCACTAATTTGATCACAAACAATGACACAAAGGGAGCGGTTGCCTGTCTATATCGGTCTGTTGTGTATAGACACATATCGAAATGAAAAAAGAAAATGTATCGAAAAAGACATTTTTTCCCGACTTTTACATTGCTCCTAAGTCATGAATGATTATATTTTTATTTTTGTAAGTATTCTAATAAGTTATTAGGTCGCGATAGGAAAGCTCTGCTAAGTTTTGGGACTGCATAGTTGGTGTGGGTATAAATTCCATTAACTTTTGCTTCTCAGTTATACAAGTCCATATAAACCAATGACCCAATCTGTGCTTATTTTGGGCCTAATTCAATGGCGTCATTAACTTTTTAAACAAAAGCTCTTTTCTTCTCTGAACCCTTTCAGCGTGTTCAGGAAATTCGTCATATTGTTTTCGCCATAATTTTTCCTCGCCAACGTGGCTGCCCCACCCACGCGTGGATTGTGACGTCACATCGTGATGTAAGTCCGCTCGTTTTCTCATTCTCGGCGGTTTGCTTGAGAAATTTGACAGATGTGCCTCTCTCGAGATAGGGAGGGTATTTTTAAACCAGCCTTCGTTACACGGAGTGCTACGCCTCGCCGTTTTCACGGGCTGTTGCGTTTTGTGGCACATGTAATAAGCGTTAACGATTTCGGAATATGTAATGATAAGGCCGCCTACGCACCGATAGGTGCCCTTGATAAGTACATCTAGGATACACGGTGAACGCACTGGAAGGTGGGTTGCTAGGACAGCCTTGGTTCCATTTCATTTCATTTTTATGACCGATGTGTCTTTGGTTGTAAGCAGGCACGTATCCAGACTTTTAATTCGGAGGGGGACAACTGCATCCCGCAAACTGGAGAGTGTCACGCCCACTAAATTTTAATTTAGTCCTGTTCTGTGTGTTCTGGATTTCGGGGGGGGGATAAATCCCAACTATCGCCCCCTTGAATGCCTTGAATAAGCCTTGCCTACGATACATTCTAGTCTAGACAGTCGCCTGCGTGTATCGAGGCGCCTAGCGCACAGTGCGGCTGGTTGCAAACTTTCGTGAACATAGAAAAATAATGCCAAACAAAGAACAACAATGTCAATAAACAGGTGATCCGAAAAACGAATGTATACATTATATATGAGATACGTAAGATATGACTTACATACATAAAATATGACTATATTATGGCAAAGGAAATTAATAAACTATGTTTCATACTGTTTTCTTTATCGATAAACATGTGAAACATACGAAATGTGTGGCAAAATCTTATTTACCTTTGAAAAGTGTGATAACTTGGATTGTTTCTTTTTATCACATCAGATTACTTAGACTTAGAGCATAAGACACCATGGCTCCACGATACCTTTATTTGAAATTCTAAGGATTTACAAATATTTTAAACAAACTGTGATTGTTCATTTGCAAGGCAGGACGCTAGGTGCACTTAATGAAAAAATGTTGGCACATTGTCACTTGATTCTTTGTCTCTTTTTTTCACAGACCGTGTCCGTATAATGTTAATTTATCTTTTCCACGCTTTGTTGGTCTTCTTGAGCGCAGTGAAAATTTTTCTGTCTATGTTCGTGAACGTTCGTTTTACTTCGATACATATCTTGATCTAGGCGCTAATCTAGGCACCTGTCAGTGCGTTCGCACTAAGGGTGTGTAATGTATGACCTAAATTTACATGCACTAACGATCAGAGGATATAATAACATTTCCTATAATTTCATTTGACATACCGATCGAATAATATAACATACGGTTAATATAATTTCACTTGACCTAAATACATGTGATATAAAAATTATTTGACATAATAATCATTTGATCTAATTAACAGATGATATAAAGCACATTTCATATAACATTCATTTACTCTATTCAACATTTAAAATAATTTTATTTGACCTATGATTTAAATGCTATAAAAACAAGCATAGCCAAAAAATATGATTTCATTACTTATATTATATTGTATATCTACACCCACGCTTTAAATCCTCTATAAAGGGTTCTGAAACAGCTTACTGCCAACATTACAGTATAGCTCCCCTGCGAGTGGTCAAAACACTAACCTAACCTACCTGGTGCATTTAGTTTTTATTTATAGTGGAGGGCCTAGGGCCAGCCCCCTGCACCCCCTAGCAAGCATGCAGCATGCAAGCAAGCATGCAGCATGCAACCAAGCATGCAGCATGCAAGCAAGCATGCAGCATGCACGCAAGCATGCAGCATCAAACAAGCATGCAACATGCATGCAAGCATTGTGGAGCTCCGCTCGCTTCGCTCGCTCCGCTGCGATTGGTCAAAACACTAACCTAACCTAACCTACTGGTAGGTGCATTAAAAGTTTTTCTTTATAGCGGGGGGCCTCAGGCCCCCCGACCCCCCCGAGCAGGGGGGCCAGCCCCCCTGCACCCCCCGGCAAGCATTTTGCAAGCAAGCAAGCATACAGCATGCAAGCAAGGATGCAGCATGCAAGCAAGCATGCAGCATGCAAGCAAGCATGCAGCATGCAAGCAAGCATGCAGCATGCAAGCAAGCATGCAGCATGCAAGCAAGCATGCAGCATGCAAGCAAGCATGCAGCGTGCAAGTAAGGATGCAGCATGCATGCAAGCATTGTTATGTTACAATATATGTATGCTATTGATGTTATTACATTAAAAATTAGTGGATTTGAAAATTAAGCAAGCATCATAATAACAAAAGCTAGTTATTTCTATTTTATAATAAAAGTTGATTATAACATGTAAAATTAGATCAAATGATATGTTTAAGAAATGTAAGTTAGATAAAAAAGCAATATATCAAATGATACTTATGGGATATAAACGTTAGAGCAAATGTAAATATGGCAAATAATAATGATGACAAATGAATAATAGGTTAAATAAAAATTATGTCATTTATTTTTAGGTCAAATAAAAATTAGATGAAGTCAACGTTAGTGGCATTGAAATTAGATTAACTGTTTTTATGGCAACCGAATCGCACCCGTTGTAATACTGTACGGATGGAACATACGCATAGAGAACAAAACTACATAAAGCATTTTTTTTAGCGCACGAACCTTCGTAGGCGAACACAAAACCATCACTAAAGTTGCATCACGATTGGATAGGAAAACATAGAGAGCAAACATACAAACTTATTTTTTATAAAGAAGACGATATGTATAGATAGATAACGGAAAAGAAAATTATACATCACGCACGCCTGTTAGCACACCTCCGCTGCAAACAATACAAGCGAAACCGCAGTAGTGCCTCCCTGCGTCTGTATTCCCCGAACAATACAACTTGGGCGTCTTTAAAGCCAGAGTAAATAGGCATTTACTGACTGTGCGTGCTCCATCTTAGTCCTCCTTGACACTTCCCATCAGGTGAAAGTGAGGTCAAACGCGCAGACAGTCCACACATAAAAAAAAGTAGTTGCGTCCTTATTTTCGCGGCGGAGAAGTGACAGTCGGAGCCGATCGAGCGGAAGCGCGAGAAACAGATAGTTTCAACGAAACTATTCATTGAATTATACTATATTTTAAAGAAAACACCTTTTTCTAGTAGCGTTATTTAATATCTTTTTTATGACAGTGTTTTTATGACAATAAGAAACAAAAACGTATCAGAATCGACACAATACTATAAAAAAACAAATATATGCTAAAAAAGGCGGTATTCGGCCACATTCTCTCCCTTTTTACAAGAGCACCAACTTTTTAAGTGGTCTTCGGAGAGTGCCCGCTTGAGTGCGGACCTCTACCACCCTGGTCACCCCATCACGGCCCGGGTATAACGCCTCCACCACGCCGCGGGGCCAGGTGCCTCTCGGCAAGTCCCCATCACCGATGAGCACCAGGTCCCCGACCTTGATAGAAACGGGTGAGCCCGGCACGCGACGGGGGGCCAAAGAGGGCAAGTATTCTCGCACCCAACGACGCCAGAAATGGTCTGCGAGACGCAAGGCCTTGCGCCAATTACTCCTGCCACACATGTCAGCATCGACAAGCTCTACGTTGTCTAGTACGCTTCTTCGTGATGATTCTCCGAGCAGAAAATGGTTTGGGGTTAATGCTTCAGGGTGATCTGGGTCCGGGGAGACATGGGTCAGTGGCCGCGTGTTGACGATCGCCTCTGCTTCTGCCAGGATTGTGTTCAGAATTTCGTCCGAGGGAGTCCTCTGTCGCAGCGTCACGTTTAAAGCCGTCTTAATCGATTTCACGAGGCGCTCCCATGCCCCGCCCATGAAGGGGGCTGATGGCGGTATAAAGTGCCACCTTATCTGATTAACGGCTGCAAAGTCGTAGACATCTTTGCCGTAGAGCGCACGCAATTGTCGACTGGCTCCCTTAAAAGCAGTTCCATTGTCCGAAAAAACGGTATTTGAAGTTCCTCGGCGTGCAGCAAATCTCCGCAGGCACATGATCGCCGAGTCAGTCGAGAGGGTGTGCGCAACTTCTAAGTGTACCGCTCTCGTCACTAAGCAGGTAAAGAGCGCTACCCATCTTTTCTCCCGTCTGCGGCCAATAGAAACAAGGACAGGGCCAAAATAGTCTAAACCCGTATTGGTAAACGGTTTTTTATGGTGTTCCAGTCTATTTACCGGCAGGTCACCCATTGGTGGCTGCATAGTGGGAGCCCGTAGCAACTTACACATCTGACAACGACGTACAATTACTCTGGTTGCGCTTCTAACACCAAGGATCCAGTAGCGTTGTCTGAGCTCATTTAGAACGGTTTCCGTGTTAGCATGAGCGAATTTGGCGTGATAGTGCTGGATCAGTAGCCTAACCGCAGGGTCTTTACTATCAAGGATAACTGGCCGTTTCAATTCCTCCTCAATGCCTGGTGCTGCTGTAATTCGTCCAGAGAGGCAGAGTAGTCCCCTACTATCGAATTGTGGAGATAAAGTGGCCAAGCGACTTTTCTTAGGCAGGGATTGGCGGCGAATCATGTGAAGCATCTCCTCCTTAAACGAGGCCAGCTGGCTTTTCAAAAGCACATGACACTCTGCCCGTTGTATCGCTGCCGCATCGACGTGGTTCAGTGTGGCAGGAGGACTTGGCGATTGCGCGCTAAAAAAGTTATGTACGATGTCACCAATAAGAGGGTTTTGAAAGCAACGGTGACTTTTATTGCGGAAAAATTTTGCTAAAAACATATGAACATGCGCGGTTGCTTTCAAGAGCTTAGTCCATGAGCTGAGGTTGGTGGCTTCAACTGCTACGGGTGATGGTAACTGATGAGTGTGACTGCAAAGTATGGTTTCTACGTTGGGTGATGATGTCGATGACAAAGATGTTGGGGTTGGATGATGAGCTGCGACATGAAGGTTTTAGTTCTTCCACCCCTGAAAGGTTTGATAAGTTCTGCGGTTCAACAGGCCAATCAGAGGGGGGAGACAACAAAAAACTAGGCCCTGTTATCCAACGCGACTCAATGTTCAGTGCTTTGCACTTCCCCCTTGTAGCGTCATCGGCTACATTGAGCTCCGTCGGTACCCAATGCCACTCATCAATATTAGTTGTTTCTATAATTTCGCCAACGCGGTGTGAAACGAAAGGTTTAAAATTCCTGGCGTCACTTCGTAACCACCCGAGCACAGTCATAGAGTCGGACCAGAAATATCTTCGGTGGGGCTTGTACCGGTGGGCTTTGCATATGGTATCAGCCAGCCGAGAGGCTATCAGGGCAGCTTGCAGTTCCAATCGTGGGATTGAAGTAGGTTTGAGTGGAGAGACACGTGCTTTACTGGCTATCAGAGAAAGACTTACTTGAGAATTTTCGAAAACAAAACGCCAGTAAGCAACAGCGGCGTGAGCAAGCTCACTAGCGTCGCAAAACAGATGAAGCTCAAGTTCTATCACTTGTCTCTCCAATAGGTAGTACCGTCTAGGGATCTGTAGATTCACGGAAGATTTTAAACCCTCAGACCACTCAACCCAACTGCCTAGTTCAGCCTCTGATAGTTTCTCGTCCCACGTGAGGCCCTTGCGCCATAAATTTTGGAAAAGTATGCGACCTTTTACTACTAGGGGGCCAAGAATGCCTAAAGGGTCGTAGATGCGCATGACATGTGCCAACACATCACGTTTGGTAGCTTGATTTGACAGATTCTTAAAATCAATATTAAACCCGACAACGTCTGAGTGAGGCTGCCAAATCAAGCCTAAGGTTCTAGTGAAGGCAGGAGCTCCCAGGTTTACATCATCTTTGCCCAACGTGACCTCAGATAGCAGCTCCTTTGGCAAAAGGCTTAGTGCAGAAGGATTGTTTGAAATCCAGCCACGCATAGTGAATCCGCCGCGTTTGTGGACTTCCACAATCTCTGACGCCAAGCGAGCTGCTTTCTGGGGTTCATCAACGCTCCCAATATAGTCGTCCATATAGGTATCTCTGTTAATAGCTTGGGTAGCCTCTGGAAACTCGTCTTGGTACTCCGATGCGTTTAGGTTCGTTATAAAAATGGCTGTGGAAGGGCTAGAACATGCTCCAAATATCATAGAGGACATTCTATAAGTCTCGATTGGAGATGAAGGGTTGTCGCGCCAAAGGAAGCGTTGCGCATCCCTATCTTGTTCCCAGATTTTAATTTGTGGAAACATTTCTTTGATATCCGCGGTCAGTGCTATTTTACCTTCCCTAAAACGCATCAGAATACCAAGTAATGGCTGCAGGAGGTCAGGTCCCGTCAGCAAGAGAGAATTAAGAGAAACGCCACGTGTCTTTGCAGCAGCGTCGTGCACAACTCTGAGCTTGCCCGGCTTGTTGGGGTTTACCACGCCAAAATGTGGGAGATACCAAGAAACCGAGTTCGACTTCAAGGTTGTGCACTTTTCCGCGTAACCCTTGTTTAAGGTGTCATGAATGTTATCCCGATACCGTGCCGCGTATTGAGGATCGCGGGCCATTTGTTTTTCGAGACTTTCAAATCTTGCCAATGCCAATGGGAAACTATTCGGAACCACAGGATCATCGTCTTTCCATAACAGTCGTACTTCAAAACGCCCACTCGGTAATCGACGCGCAGTTTCAGACAGAATCTTAAGTGCCCGTTGATCCTCGGTGCCTCGAGTCTCATGCTTAACGATACCAATCGCGTCTAATTTATATTGCTCTTTCACTAAAAGCTCTAATTCACTTCGAGGGTCAGGAGTATCGTGATGGCTAACATGGAACGCAAAATCAACAAGTTTTGTTTTACTAGACGAAAACCCAAATACTACCCATCCTAACCGTGTTCTAATGGCAACGGGTTGAGTCTTCGTACCTTGTCGTAGTTCTAAAGCTAAAATCAACTCCCAATGGTCAACGCCTATCACTAAAGAAGGTTTCGCATCAACATAACATAATTCCTCTTTTAGATCAGTTAAGTGAGAATACGCGCTAAGATTAGCCCGGGTTACCGTTTGCCCAAACTCCAGTCCTAAATTATCAATGGCTCTTGCCTTTCGGATCTCGTAGGTGTCAGGTGAGAATTTGCCTTTAATTTTGAAGTCCACATAACGTACGACGCTGTTCCGAGACAAGCCCCCCACGCAGTCGAGGTGGACTTGTCCTTCTGGACCCTCTACGCCTATCTTTTGAGCAATATCCAAGTCGAGGAACGTTGCTGTGGATCCATCATCCAACAGAGCGAAAATGTCAGCGTGTCCAGCTGGGCCGAAAACAGTAACCGGAATTACCTTAAGAAGAGGCCGAAGTAAAGATTCTGTATGCTCGGCTGTGGTACTGATGGTTACTCGTTCAGCTGAGGACGTAAACGGTTCAACACGTTGATTTTGCTCAGATGTGGCTCGGCTAAAGTTGGGATTATGTAAAAGCGTATTATGTTTACGATTGCAATTTTTTATTTCACATTTTTTATTTTTGTTGCAATATTTAAAACTATGAGCACCTGGTATAAGGCATCGGTAACATATTTTACTCTCTTTAATAAAAAGCCACCTGTCATCTATGGTCATACGTTTGAATTTGTCACAATTTGACAATGTCAAATCATGATTTATTTGACAACAGGGGCACAATGAAATTTTATTTTCTTGTTTGGTACCGGAACTTTTTTTCAGTTTAGCAGTAGCTAATCGAGATTCTGACACAGCATGTGCCTGATGACCGGGAACGGGCTCCATCTGCGCGTGATGCATGTTTGTAGGTTCGGCCTCCGGGTCCGCACCCGACTCCGTCACAGTATGCGATCGCTCACGATGTACACCTGTAGTTTCAGCGACGGCACCAAACTGTAAAACTAAATCGACTTCTCGAGACAGGAAATCAGAAAACAACTCTACTTTAGCCTGGCCTTCCCAATTGAGCTTCGCATAATCGAGCCATCGTGCGCGTGACAACTGTGGAAGTTTGTTTATCAAGGCCGCGAATAATTCGGGTGATCTTAAATAATCATGGTGATCTAATAATTTCGCGACTTCCACACAGTTACGCACGCGGGTAGCGAAGAGGCTTAAATCTTTGAAGTCGTTTCCTAACTTCGGGAACGAGCGTATAGAATTTACCTCTTGTACAATAATAAGTTCGGGACGACCAAAACGACGGCTTAGCACGTCCATTATTTGAGTAGCATGCGAAGCGGTTGCCAGCAATGTGCCAACAGCTTCACGCGCTGCTCCCTTCAAACAGTGGCTCAAGCGAGCTATATTATCCATCGTACTAAAGGATGCTTGAGTACTATCGAACGCACGTTTGAATGTTAGATAGTCTAAGGCAGATTTACCATCAAAACTGGGAAGATTTGTCGGCACTTGTGGCCGATGTTTGCCCGCCAAAGCTTCAATGGCTCCGGCAATGCGAGCTATAGAGTTATCCTCGCAAACGGGCTGGGAGGACTGTATAGGTGTGGCATTCTTGTCTTCAAAGATGGGCTGGTTTATAGGCGGGCACTCGGCCGTCTTGTTTTGACAGTCGGTGTCTCTCAACCAGTTCTCCACGCTCTCCTTACTTCTACTGCAGGTTGAACGGCTACCTCTGGATTTTACGTCGAGAGTGGCCAGCTCCGCACGCAGCTCAATTTCCGCTGTCTTGCGCTTAAACTCTAACTCAATTTGTGCGAGATGACGAGCATGTGCGGCTTCCGCCGCTATTCTTGCCACCGTGGTCGCTGAGGTAGAGCTTGTTGTGCGCGAACTGGTACATCGGGCAGAGGCAGGACGCTCCGATTGCTCCGGTGCCTGTGGGCTGGTGGAAGTGACCTGGAGTGCCGTTTGGGATCGTGTTTTCACCATCATATTAATTATGCACAAGGATGAACACTATGCACAAGAATACACACAAACAAGTATGCACAATAATAAATACACACAAGCACTGATTATTTTGTCAGAAGGACCACTATTTCAACGAAACTATTCATTGAATTATACTATATTTTAAAGAAAACACCTTTTTCTAGTAGCGTTATTTAATATCTTTTTTATGACAGTGTTTTTATGACAATAAGAAACAAAAACGTATCAGAATCGACACAATACTATAAAAAAACAAATATATGCTAAAAAAGGCGGTATTCGGCCACAGATAGCTTGCATCATGGTTAGGTTACTAATGTTACTATGCATTAGAACAGGCTGTTTCGCATTTACTTCATTTGTCGTACAACTGATAAGTCCTGGCGGAACCTACTGCGGTGTTTCGCGGCGGTGGTGTGCTACAGGCGTTATCGTGGACTCTGCAATAAATTCGTAACTGAAGCGGAACACAATCGCTGTTTTCTTTAACTTGGACAGTGGTGATCTTTTTACACGACACTTTGCCTCGAAAGTTCAGTCGTATAATAAAAAAATAAGAATAAGAACTACACGCTGGCTTTAAAAGGATTTTATATGTCCACCAGTGGTTGCTTTTAAATGTGAGAAAACATGAATTTAAAGAAAGGTTATTTTTATTTCGGATACCAAAAATAACGTTTTCATAAAATACTGGCATAAAAATATTATTTCTTTATTTATGACTTCAATACTATTCTGTTGCTTTCATTCATATTTTTTTTCTTTATTAATTTTTTTTTCAAAACGCTCGGTAATGTTTTTTTTTGTTACCAAAAAATATACAAAGAAATACAATTCAAAAATCACACGCCAAACTTTAAAGTTTGATGGCGAGATGCGCTCTTTCTTAAACTATCTTCACCTACCCTTCTCCACAGTTCTTTTACAAGGAATTTGTAACAATAAATAATAATGTTAATCTAATCTATCGAGAAACACACCCTTCAATCTTGTCTTTAACATATTTTTACGTAATTTATGATCCTGTCTCAGTAAATCTATCTTATTAAATAATTTTGGTACTAAAAATTTTTACAATCTTTTTCCATAATAGTTATTAACCCTAGGAATAACGTATTTCTTCTGTCGTACACTTCTTGTATTATATTTATTTTCAACATTCACTTTATATTGGTCACAGTAGTAGTATTCTAATCCTATCAAAAATTCAACCTTATTCAGTGACGTCATTGGTTTTTTAATTCTTTGTGATACCGGCCGAAATGCTATTGAATCTAATAAAATTTATTGAAAAAAAACTTTTTTAAAACACGTTTTTATCACAAAAAAATTTATTTTATACTTTTTAGGCTGTTTTTACTAGTCCGTTTTAATGTTTTTAGTCCGATTTTTTTGTGATAAAAACGTGTTTTTAAAAAAGTTTTTTTCAGTAAATTTTTATTTTCTGCTTTTTAGTTAACGAGCTAAGACTAAAAAAAATATACCATCTCCTATCGGAGCACTCGTCAAGACGATTCAAATAAGCCCAAACTCGATAGGATTGCATGGTTTTATTACCCTGTTCCAGTGGCCTTCTTCCGGCTCCATCATCAGACCCTGGACACTGTTTCCCAACAAAGTACTCGTCAAGACGATTCTAACGAGCCCAAACACGATGGGGTTGTATGGTTTCTTCATAGAGTTCCTGTGGCCTTCTTCCGGCTTCATCATCAGATCAGCTCAATGACACCATAATATTGCATTGTCTTCCAGTTCTGGCCTATGTTCAAAGTTTCAAGTCTCTAGCTCATCGGGAAGTTAGGATAAAATCGTTCGCAAACTTTGTGGAGAAACACACAAACAAACAAACAAACAAACAATCAAACAAACAAACAAACGCGAAAGCAACCTAATAAAAACGTGTTAATAAAATAGCTAGGTAGTAAATTATTGGTCACCTATCTCATGACCGACACTAATAAAATTGCTTAACCGCCGCAACCGCGCTATCGAGCTTCTCCTTTCATAGATTTTCAAAAGATTACCTGATAGGAAATATTGTAATTTTTAATTATAAGTTTTTTTGTAGCTTTCACGTTCTAACTATTCAACCGATCATCATGAAATTTTGCATACACGTTGTCTGGGGTACAGAAAAGGACATAGGGTAAGTTTCATAAAAAAAGTACTTTACCCATGGGATATTAAAATAACTGTACACGCAGACGGAGTCACGGGCGGCCGCTAGTTTCAGATGAATATTCGCACTTAGGGAACGTTCCAATATTAGGCAGTATTTTATTTCAGTAAACCCAAGTACGGTCTGATGTCATTTTTTCAAGAGCAAAATGGACTAATTGCGTTAAATTATTTGCAGAAACGACTTTAGCTTTAATATTCAAGTTTACCAAAGCAATTTGGAGGGAAAAAGGCGATAGAAAATTGGATTTCCCTATAAAGTGATTTAGTTAAATCGAATCACACGCCTATTGAATTGTAAATCAATTTACTAGCATTTTCTTTTTCTTTGTCAAAAGGTTTTGAAGACGATTTTTTATGATAAAGATTGAATAATTTTTTTCTCCAAAGTGACAGATGCTGAGTTTTTAAATTCGATGTAACATATATATTATTTCCTTTGAACATTTTAAGTAGATCAACAAAATACTAGGAGGTCAGCAAAAATAAATCAATTACGATTTTTTTGAATTTTTGGAGTTATGATTAAAAGCAATCCCAAACAATCTTGACAAGAATGAATGAATATACTGTGAAGAACCGTTCGTAAAGATTAAGACAATTTTAACTCCGCGGGTTTGGCGGGGCTGGCCAAGCTACTTAATAACTCATATGTTTCATCACCGATGGCCGTAATCAAGGTTGGCAGCCACAGATCCTTCTCCACTTTGTTCACCTGAAGAAACATCTCCAGTCGCTCAATATATAAAGCCCAGTTCCCGGAACGCACGTTAAATTCAGAGACTTTTCTGACCGACATCGTGAAACTTTTCCTCGTTGCCAATGAACTAACTATCGCAAACGGGCAGCAGAAATAATAAATATAACAGCATAATCTTGATATCTGTATTCGTTATAAAATCCGACATATTGGTCACACACCACAGAGTAGCCAGAGCAAGCGAACACTACTGCTTACCACAGAATAGGTACATACAAAGTGAACTACAAGGGCAGACTATTATACTACATATACATAAGTAGTTTCCGCCCGTGATTTCAACCACGGAGAAGTATACTTCCTGTAGGAATCCATGTTACTCATATTTCTTAGCGGATGGATGCCTGCGACATAATATCGACTATCTAACTAACGCTCAAAAGAAAATAGGGCCACTGAATAGATTTTCATGCAAACAAGCTAACTTCGGAAAGATTTTTTTAAATGCAATATAAGTAATTTTATTTTTTGATAGGTATTGTTCGGAAGCTGTAATAGTTAATTTGCGGATTGTACTGACAAACTTACTGTATAATTTCTCTTATTTGCCGTGTGTCAGTTCGTCGTTCTAATGTGAAGTTTAGGCTGATGACAAATGTTGAGTTTATGTTCCATGTAAAAAAACCAATACAACCTACACATAATTACACATAAAATGTAATTAACTAATTAGTAAACCAAAGGTTAGCATACGCTTTTATTCGCTACATGGCTATCAACATAAAGAGATGTGCGTATAATGTTAATTTTAACTTTGTGAAATATATTTTTCTCTCAAAAAAGCTGTAATTTTCTCAAGATTACCACATAAAAAGCGCAATTAGTAGACCTCTCAGTCAACGCCATCTGGTAGCTGATTGTTATTTGATTGTAGTTTGCAACTAACTTAATTTTTTGCGTTAAAATTAAATTAGTCGTCAGTAATTCACAGTTTTTCCATTTGATATATTTTACACTTTATTGTTCATGGAGTTTTGAACTACAGACATTTAGTTTTCAATTAATTTTATAGGTATGTCAACAAACTTATGATCTTAACAGTTTGAAAACCAATTCACTTGCAAGGATGGCACTAAAAGTTCGTCTTTTATCTGCTTCTATTGTTTTTATACAAAAGATGCTTTTTAACCAATTTCAACAAAAGGTGGAGGTTTTCAATTCGATTGTATGTTTTTTTTATCGTTGTTCGCACGTATTTTCTTCGACTGGACCGATTTTGATGATTCTTTTTTAGTTTGCTTGCGAGATGGTCCCATTTAACTTTTTTTTCATATCGGTCGAGTAGTTTTCAAGTAATCTTGAAAATACTATGATTTTGCATCAATTACCTTGACGACTTTCTTATTTATGAACCGAATTAGATGATTTTTTTTGTTGGAAAAGGGATACTTTAGGGACAGTCTTTTTAACCGACTTCTATAAACCTGTGCGGCTGGAGTACAACTTCCTTTTTTTATTTTATAACCCCACCCGACTTCAATAGACGTGTTTTATTATAACAATGATAATGCATATCTAATGATTTGAATATTATTTCTTGCTTTTTATAGGCAGGCTTTTTGAAGTCAGTTTTTTTGTTTTTTAATCAATTTTTGTTATCTCAATTTTATGGGTAAGTGCAAGACAACGCAGACCACTCAATCTTAAAATTAACTTTAAGGTGTTCAACTCATAACCACAAAATAAATAATAGTGTCATAACTTTGCTGACATAGGTACACCTATGGATCTAAAATTTTAGCGTTTAAAAATTGAGTGCCTACTTTGACCGTCGAGAAAATGTGTTTCTGACAGATTTTATCAAGGCCAAAAGCCGCGTTGCTCTAAGAGGCCAACTTACTAAGAAGATAATTGAAAATAAATTTAATTCAGTCTGCCACACCGTAAAACTTTATTTTTTATATTTTCTGCAAAGTTTTAATTACTAAACAGGCATCATCCCTTTAATATTTGCTTACTAACTATAGAATTATAGGGTGTATTCCTTACTTAAGCTTTAAAACAATATCAAAGTTTTGCCTGTGTTCAATTCAAGTTTCAATTAAGCTTCAAGCGATATCAATTTCCATTATGAAATTAAATCTGATATAATATGACTGTCAGTTAAATTATCTTTTATTATAACAATTATATAAAACCTACCATAAAATTAAAACATTTTGCAATTGAACGTGTTTTCTCTAATGGAATTCTTGGCAAATTACTGGACCGTGGACTCAGTCCAGCCTTGAAAGACCTGTAGAAATTATTATCGGGTGCGTTTTTACGCACCTGATAACAATTTAGTAAAAATTCACAGATCTCGTGCCTTTCACGACCTTCTGGTACATTGAAAATGAATTTAATAATTGAATTTTATAAAAAATATATTCCTTTGTTTGAATTAGTACTAACAATACTTTGAAATCACATCGCCATGAACAATTTTGGATTTAGGTACTTTTCTGTGATTCGTGTGTATGAAATTCATATAAAAATATTTCATTGTTACAAACATTACTATTTTATTGAAAGGTAGCAACTATAACCTTAAATATATTAAAAAATCTAAGAATTTTATTATTTTGAACAACAATTATTTTCAACTACGTCAACTCAGCGACGCGGTGCGCATCTAAGGAGCGCGCTTCCCGAAATTACGCCTACACGCTACATATTGTAGCCCTCGCGTCTTTTGATTTGAGGCTTCAACCATTCATGTAGCCTAAAAACTTACGACACCAAGGCGATGTCGCACACTGAGCGAAAATGGGGGCTATAATGAAGCGATCGTAAAAACATTTTCAATGTTAAAGGTTAAGCTACAGGGCAAACCCTTAACCTGATCGTCTTTGTTTTAGGCTCAAATTGTAGCTGACTAAATTGTTCAGAGGAATTTTTCTCAAAATTTTGATATCATTCTTCGTTTCCAAAATATCGAGCGCCAAAATCAAAAAATCTGAAAAAATGTGATTTTTTTCCACTATGTCGGCCATACTTTTTTACGTTTTTTATTTTCTCGAAAAATTCTTTTGCACCTTGTTGCTCTCGTAAATACGCGTCTTTTGAGTCTTTTTGAATATCATATCTTCACAACCTTCTGTGATATAAGAGGATCGCACTTTTTCGTGAAATCGGAGCCTATACTGGAGCGAACGAAAAGACATTTTCAATGTCAAAACTAGAAGATTTTTCAAGGGCCTTGCGATCAAATACTCAACGATAAAGCTTTAAGGTCATCTTATTTTCAAATACTGAAGATTATGAAATTGACAAATTCCTTAAGGGCCCCTTACAAATTGCCTTCAAAGTAGCAGTAGACTACTACGACCAAGGAACATTATACTCACACTACGACTCTTTTGCATACTAATGCAAAAGAGCAAAAAGTGGCCACTTTAGGCACTTTTGCCAACTACTACTACAACGAACTATGTTTTACTGAGGTTATTATTTCTAAATAATCTATAGAACCTTAGCTTTAATCTGTGCATGTGAATTTTTGATACATTATTATTAGTACTTAGCGAACAATCAGTTTTTGTAAGAGCCATAACTCGATTTTTGCATCGTGGATTTTTGGCCGCTGCCAAAAAATACCCACAACGCGTTGTGAGCGTTTCTTTCGCTCAATGAGCAATTTCGGTCTTTGAGCCTAATATATATAAGTTTTAACAGAGCAATCAGTTGGACAACACGGTCCCCTGAGCGCAGACATCTATGTCTACAGAAGTACCTAATTCCCTTTTTGGATTTAACCTGCCTTAACAAGCTAGTGGGATGATGTGAAACAAAAATGTTTAGCGATTTAAAGGATGAAATACCCTGTCCGTAAAAATAGCTCGTCACTTAGATCACGAAAGATGCTCATACTCTCTTCGCAGTAGGTGTCCATCATAAATGAATGAATTAATGAAACGTTTTTGTTACTTAATAAAAATAACAATGTAGTATTTACATTTACCTGTGACTTGCAATAAATCTTGAGATCTTGAAATCGTATATCGCATAATTATGTTAAATACGGGTCGTGTTGCGCATCAAATGTTGCGAAGTGAATAGAAGGCTTTAAAGGGAGGGTGGGTGGAGGTCAGATTACAGTGGTCGGTGTGGAGTTTGCGTAATCGACCGCAACAAGTGGCAACCGTCATTCTTAATCAGATAAAACGAAGTTGCTTGATGAAGATCCTTCAAGTTATAAAACGGATTTGCTGGTTTTATTTTATATGTTTGAAGCAACAGTGTGCGGATTGAGAGAGTGAGAATTTCATTCAAACATTTACTTATCATTATCAATTTGTTTTTTTTATTAACATGGTTAATTTTGCTTTTGGATTATGGTACGCAAGCGTTTGTGGTATGCTAGAAGTAAGTATTTATCTTTTCGCAAGATCAATAGCAAGTGTATCATTAAGTGTCTAGACACACTATGCCGAAGTTACGCGACCTAAGTTCGGATGAAAAAAACGCACCGTAATTTCGGCATAATGTGTCGTCAGTATTGCAGGCGTAATCATGCCGAACTTCGGTCGCGTAATTTCAGCATAGTGTATCTAGTCACTAAGACATCAATTTATTTTTACGGTGGCAGTTTTCTTTTAGTATTACACTTATCTTAACCAATCACAGTTGTCGCTTATCTAAGTGTGTTCCAATTTACATTCTGAAAATTGGAGGAAAACACTTCAGAGCGTGCAAATACAAGCAAATCATTTGACTGAACTGTTTTGTATTTGCCTATTTATTTTAAGATCGCAGAACAAAACGTACTCTTATTTTCCAAATGATCTGTTAAACCTATAACCGATGAATATGCAAGAACGGCACGCCAGAAAGAAACGTAGCCTATTTGTGAAGTCAGTTAAGCATGCCAACCTCTTGGTAAGAAATGGTCCAATAGATAACCAATTATCCGACCCTTATTCTGCCCACGCGAAGGGTTAATACACTTCTTCCATTTCTACTCGACAGTGATAAATATTCACTTGAATAATTCTTACCACGGAGACGGTAGAGTAGAGACGATACAACGGACGTCCAGAATTTATGGCTTGGTTTTTTTTAACTAGTTTTATGTCATTGGATACAAGACCTTTAAGCCAGTATAGGTTACAGATGAAATGAAATACTTTTATGAGCGAGCTTTTAGGAATGGCCTTTCTATTGTCTAACTTTTTTTATTCTTACGAAAGATCATATATTACATTCGGGTAGGTATCAGAATGTCTAAAGTTAGAATGTCTAAGCTTAAAATGGCAAAGTTCAAAATGTCAAAAATTTGAATGTCTAACGATTAAAATGTCGAAAGTTCAAAATGTCAAAAACGAAAAGGTCAAACAGTCAGATAGTCCTAAATAAAAATGTCTAAGTTCAAATGATCAAAACTTAAAATGTCTAATAGTCCAAATACCTATAATAACGTATAGAATTTACTTATGCCTTTCTTTCATTTAGGTATTTAATTAATTAGGTTATATAATTGCGTGTTAACCTCTGGGCCTCCGCCGCACATCACCATAGCCGCGCCGCTCCCTAATTCGGTAGCCGGTGTCAGTCACTGATTCAGAAGCAGGCGAACAAAATCTACCAATTGAGTTTGAAATTTTCTGGCACTTCGCCGGCCTCTAGAGCACTAACATGCTCGTCGCTACGCTCCTCGCACCTATCTCGTGACCTACGGTCTATGGTTTTTAAGTCCCGGTAGACTAGTTTAGACTCATTTACGGGAGCTAAAGTTGCAATAAAGCATTTCAGGCGAAGCCCAAAGACACCTCCACAGACTCAATTAACCTCAAGGCGATTCGTTTTAAGATCCAAAACAAATCAAATAAATCATTGTGAACTTAGACTTAATGACCATTGATATTTTAACTCGTCAAGTATTTGATACGTTTGATACTTTGAATTTTGCTATTTTGAAGTTAGACATAATGATTTTCGACATTTTAAACCATTTGAATTTGAATTTTTGACATTTTGAACTTTGCCATTTTAAGTTTAGACATTCTAACTTTAGACATTCAGATACGTACCCATTCCATTCACAAAAATTTCATACACGCTTCATATTCTACTAATCCAACGTGATAAAAGCGTAAAATTCATATCGTTTTTCTGTAACTCTCGGAAAACTATGGAAAACTCTCAATACACAATTGTGATTTGTTTTTTGACATTTCAGTTTTATTGTTGCCATTGTCTACATACATGTGTTTGCAGACATTAACCTACATTTAAACATTATTTATTATTCTTATATCTACACGAAATAACAAAAATTTACTTGTTGTAAATAAAGTTTGGGCGTCTTTTTAGAAAATATTATGTATAGTTTTTTAGAATAACTAATAATAATTGTTCTGTCTGACTTATCGCACAGCTCACACCTTTTCGCTGAACGGATCGGGCTGAAATTGGATTGTTATATAGGTAGTTATCAAGACGTAGGCTAAGAAAGGAATTATCGAAATTCTCACTGGAGACTAAGTGGAATTCCAAGCGGACGAAAGTACGAACGGAAGCTTAGCTAACTAGTCTTTCGATCTTTTAGCTGTCCTATCTACAGGTTGTTTGGATGGACTTTTAAAGGATATTATCCTTTAAAAGTCGATTATGGTAGATAGGGTACCAACACTGACGTCCATTATACAAAGTACGCTGGACAGGCTATTGTCATGAAATGACAGCAATTTTTTGTGCTGATTTGAAAATCGCCATATTGGCGCTGAGAGCAGTAGATTCTGCTCGCATTCTGCTGCTATAGTAGAATCTACTGCTCTCAGCGCCAATATGGCGATTTTCAAATCATTTTCAAATCGGCACAAACGATTGGTGACGTTCGCCAGTCCAGCGTACTTGTATAATGGACGTCAGTGGGTACCATGCATTATTATGTATGCATGAATTTTGCGGTGCGAATTGGGTGGTGGTTTTCAAGGATCCGGAGTTGTCTCCGGAACCTTGAAAAACTACTGCGTAGCGCTGATAAATTTTGTTTTTTAGTGTGGCAACACTAGACGAAGATAGATTTTTGTTTTCGTTTATCAATAGCCGGGTCCAGACCAACCGAGCACGGCTCGCGAGCCACGCTCGGGCTTCCTGCTCGCGAGCCGTGACACCCGAGGCAAATTTGAAAAGTTGCGAGCGTGCCTCGCGAGCCAAGGTGAGCCGGTTTGAGCATTCAGTATCTCTCCGTATAACGATGAAAAACCACGTGTTATTAGCTGCTACGGTTGAACGGAACAAAAAAAGAAAACAGAAACAATTTACCCTGGATTAAAAAAATGTACCAAAACCGAAACCAATACGGTAGGTAACTATTTCTATTAATCGAATACTGTCTTCTTTATCCATTTTTAATTCACTGGCTCGCGAGCGTCGTTACGTCCGTCCACACCGCGCGATCTGCTCAGCCTGAGGCACCTTTGAGCATCGGCAAAAACCGACAAATTATGGCTCACGGTCAAGCGGCGCTCGGCCGAGCCAACGTGTGCCCGAGGCAGCCCGAGCCGCGTCCACATAGGCCGAGGCATTGGCTCGCGAGCCTGCCTCGCGAGCCAATTCTTGCCGTGCTCGGTCGGTCTGGACGCGGCTAATTACAGACAAAACCCAATTTCGGTTTGCCTTTGCCACAAAAACAAACAAACAATTTACTTTTAGTGATTTAAAAGCGGGGTGCCCACTATCGCACATAGCCGAATTTGTAAACTCAAGTGGTAGTTTTTAGGATTTATAATAATTTTCTGGGGTTGTATGAATTGAACATTACCTACCACATTCGGCTTTATAGAGGAGGGGATCACCATAACACCCTATTCAATTTGGATTTTAGATGTAGTGCAAAGCGATGGAGAAACACTGAACTTCACCCAGAATAGACAATTTGACAACATTGAAAATATACTACAAATTATGGTCATCCTAATAGATAATGGCGTAAAAAAACATATTCAACTATTAAATGGACTAAATTAAGTATATTAATTGATTAATTTCACCTAGACAAATGCAATAATTTTTGAATTTATTTCTGTGGCGAAAACGCTCTAAGATGACTGATGACGTCACATGCCTGTAAATAAATCAGGCGTTTGACACGACCATAGACTAAGATCCGCGATTGATGGCTGTCAAATGGCTATGGATATTACAATGTTTACAGGCATGTGACGTCAACAAGTCACGTGTCCAGCGCCATAGCGTTTTTGGCGCGGTTTCAAAATTTTAAACTTCAACATTGATTTTTTAATGAAATACATTGATTTTTCCTGAAATATCAATGTGGTGCGCTTATTACGTAATAAGGAATAATTTAAAATGGTTTTCCAAAATTAGTCAAATAGTCTATTACACCATCTTTAGCAATCAATGTTTCATTCTGTAGGGAATTAAGATGGAATTATCGTAATTGCAGCTGAGTGCAACCTTGGAAGAGCAAGATACGATAACAACAACAGATTGATTAGGAGAGTATTTAATCCATTAGTTTGTGACAACCTTCTAAAGGTCTGCTGGGGTTGCTATCCTTGCTAACTTTATAAATGCGAAGGTCCGTTTGTTTGTTACGCCTTTACGTCTTAACTCCTGAACCGATCATCAGGAAATTAGTTTGCATACACGTTGTCTGGGTAACAGTAAAGGACAAAGGGCATTTTTTTTTTCATTCCGAAAAAAAAGGATTGCTCCTGAAGGATAGCAAAAAAACTTTGCACACAGACCAAGTTGCGGGTGGCCGCTAGTGTAAAATATAAAAAATACAACAATCAATTTAGTCTCAAACCGAGGTAAAGGCGCTGAAACGCAAAACCAAGCTATATAACACAAAATATTTTATAAAAAAACCTGCGTTTAAACCTACCTTCTCACATATTTTAACTTATAACAAATTTAGGTATAAGTACCAAAAATCTAAGAATGGCAAATCTTACATTATTACATGAGGCCGGCATAGATACGGCATCGATTAACCGCAATTTTTTCATAGATATCGGCTTTTCCTGTATGGGCAACTTTATTTTATTGACAAGCCTAATAAATTTGTAATACTCTGTGACTGATTGCGAAACTATCGGGTTTTTCGTGACAAACTGCATAAGTCTGATATTTTTGTTAAAGTAGCAGATAATTGAACATAACCTAATTAATCTGTAATACAACCTCTCTTAACGAACCTAAATAAATTATGCTATTATATTTAAAGTACGTACTCAATTTGTTAACGTAGTGTATGAATAGGGAATATGCATAAGTCACCGATTTTGATGAATTTGAGCTTGATCGCTGCGGACACTTATAAAAACATGATGGAACAGGAAAAAAAATGTATTATTTTAGTTTTATCACACGAAGAAATCAGGGGAAAATAACGATTTTTTTTTCATTTTCGGATATAATAATAATAATATGGGGATAGTCTCTGAGTATATTAAACTGATGTAGTCAGAGATTAGATCCAGCAGGTGTACCACACGCATATTAGATTAAAGTCGCTAAAAATGGCCTCTACGTGTTGGATCCATATCCCCACGCAAGCCTTAAAAGGACCGGGTCACTTTTGGCCCGTGAATTCCTAAGCGTACAATAATAATAATAAAAATGTTTTATTGTTCCAAAAAAATATTACATAGCTTAAAATAATTGACACTTAAGTACCTAAACTAGGTCGAACCTGTTCTTATAGGCACTTATGCTCTTTATTAAAAAAATTTGAGTGCGCTATGTATGTTGCATGTATGCTTGTGTGTGTGTTTGTGTGTGTGTGTGTGTGTGTGTGTGTGCGTGTGTGTGTGTGTGCGCGCGCGTGCGCGTGTGTGTGTGTGTGTGTGTGTGTGTGTGTAAAAGTTACTTTCTTTAATAAATAAAATTAATTAAATAATTTTAAATAAGGTAAACATTAATAGACACAAATCCATTCGGCTCACTAAGATTTTAAAGAACACCCAGCTTCCTTAGATCAAATAAAATAAATTATTTAATCTAAGCCAGCCTTATAAAATATTACTTTACTATGGACAGTAGTTCTTCCGTTAATTGATAGTCCAGTGTCAACAACCACTCTTTCAAAATTTTCTTACATGTGTGTTGAGATTGGCCATAGATGTTAATTTTTTCAATAATTTTGTTATACAATATTGGTCCTGCAACATATGAAAACCGATGGGCGAAACAAGTATTACAAGTTGCTCTAATAATACGAGGTCTGCGCCTTGTACTAGTATCACAATTATTTTGATATTGTATTGCGTGCTGCTTTAAAACTATTTCAAAGAAGTACAACTGGCGAACCGTAAGTACCTCAAAATCACTGTACAGTTTTTGCGATGCATCAGGAACAGAAACAAGCTGCAAAAGAAACTTCGATGTAGTCCACACGACGAAATCCTTAAGATTACCTATAGAAGGTATCGGAATTTTTGCAACAATTTAGTCAAGAAATTGAAGCGAAATTACGAAAGACAGCTGTTGCAAAGTTCCACTGGTAGCCCTAAACATCTATGGAAAAACATTCGCGCAATTACACATATAAAACAGCGACAATCTGACAATACAAAATTATTAAATATTAGGTCTTCTCCAAAGGAATCCGTTGACTATGTTAATGGTTTTTTCGGTGACATAGGGAAAAATTTAGCGGACGCCATTGATCCGCCTACTTCTAATCTTAACGCACATGATCTACTCAGACCATCTCCGCTCGGTTCATTTGCTCTATTAGATACTGACCAAGATGAAGTACATACGATACTCATGAATTTGAAATCCGACAGTGCTCCGGGATGGGACAATATCTCTCCAAGCTTCCTTAAGCGTGCAAAAAATGAGGTAGTCCCGATAATTACCCATCTAGCTAACCTTTGCTTTAGTAAAGGTATATTCCCGTCACTTCTGAAAGAGTCTATCATAACACCGATACATAAGGGTGGAGATGGAGACGATGTCAATAATTACAGGCCAATTTCAGTGCTATCCACGCTAACGAAAATCATAGAAAAACTAATTAACAAAAGGCTACTATGCTACCTTGATAAAAATAACATCTTATCATCCTCTCAAAACGGATTCCGTGCGGGTAAAAGTACTGAAGATGCTGTTAGTGCTTTATCATCAGTGATAACTGATACGCTGGATAGTAAGAAAAAATGTCTTACTGTGTTTTTGGACCTTAAAAAAGCGTTTGACACCGTCTCCATCTCCATTCTGCTTAAGAAACTGGAAAATATCGGTGTCAGGGGAATCCCGCTTAACTTATTTAAAAGCTATCTGGAGGGTAGAAAACAAAGGGTAAAAATAAATCAAACATTCAGTGAAAAGACCCAAGTGGAATATGGCGTCCCACAAGGAAGTGTTTTAGGCCCGTCATTATTCCTGATTTATATCAACGACTTGTGCAACATGCAGATAAAAAATTGCCAAATTTTGTCTTACGCTGACGACACTGCCGCCATTTTTACTGGTAACTCGTGGAATGACGTAAAATCAGAAGCCGAGTTTGGTCTTAGTAAAATCAGTGAATGGTTGAAGGTAAATCTACTGACACTGAACACCCTTAAAACAAATTATATGTGTTTCTCTATTTGTGATGGGACACAGCCAGATGACACCTTTGACATTAAAATACACTCCTGCAGTCGAACGCTAGAGACTTGTTGCTGCCCGGTGATAAACAGGGTTAGCACCACTAAATATCTGGGGGTAATGTTAGACCAACGTCTCTCATGGCAGGCGCACATTGATCTGGTGGCTAGTCGAATAAGAAAGATAATGTGGATTTTTAAATCACTTAGACACGTAACCACCAAAAAAGTGCTTAATCTTATTTATGTTGCGTTAGTACAGTCAATCACAATTTATTGCATAACTGTTTGGGGAGGAGCACTGAAAACAAAATTTTTAGACGTGGAACGAGCACAAAGAGCTCTACTAAAAGTAATGTTTTTCAAAAAACGCAGGTTTTCTACTCATTTACTGTACAGCTTAGCGGATCTACTTTCTATTAGGAAATTGTACATCCTCCACGTTATTTTAAGGAAACACAGGACTCTAGTATATAGACCTAATGTTACCCAAAAAAGAAGGAAGCATATTATGGTAATCGAAACACAATACACACGAACTAGCTTTGCTCGAAATCAGTTTCAACATTTATCAGCATATTTATATAATAAAATAAACAAAATTTTAGAAATATATCCAATGACTTATCGGGAATGTAAATCTAATCTTACCAAATGGTTAAAGACATTAGATTATGACGAAACCGAAAATTTACTTAAACATGATATAACATAGCACACACACACGCACACACACACACACGCACACACACACACACACACACACACACACACACACACACACACGAAAAACAAGCTCAATTTTTTACTTATATTTTTAATTAGTTAAGTCTTAAGTTTTAGTAACTTTATTGTTTCTTTGATTATAACTGTACTGGTTTATAATTCTGTACATGTATGCTTTGTTAAGGAAGAGTGACTCCTTCTGGCACAGGTGCCTTGGCACTTAAAAGTGGGAGCCCACCCTTAAATCTCTGTTAAACTAATTTGTTACAGAAATAAACATTTTTCATTTTCATTTTTCATTTTCAGTTTAGCTGTGGGGTACCTATATGGTAACATATTAATAACTTTTATCACAGCGCGTTGTGCTCTTTGATAAAAGTTATTAATATGTTACTTAATGCACTTTACAGTCAGATAGAATATCGAAAAAAAAAATATTTTGTATGACACATAAAATATGTACTTAAACGCAAAACTTAGGCAGATAATTGAAGATTATTGGCTAACTCCATATTAAACGCGCCGAAACACACATGAAACATGATGTGTGACGTCACCGTTTTGTATGGAGCGTTTTCGGCGGGTGCTGCTGCGCGCTAACTTCAAGTAACTATATCACGTGAAAAAAACGCAAGAGAAAAGTTTTAATATTACAGTTAATTTTCTCACGCATTATACTTTTGATTATGATTAAAAAAAATTGATAAATATTCCCTATTGTGTTGTACTTAGCTTAATATCTGTGTAAGATCTTTTATCATTTTGTATTGCTTTCAATCCTGTTAAGAAAAACATAAAATAGGCTTTAATTTACAGTTAACCTAAAAATAGTCTCCCAAACTGGAAAAGAAAACCCTTTAATACTATTTTACATTTAGCATTCCCATATTTTACCGCACACGTCTCGCGAGGATCCCAAGAAGGTATTTTATTTTCGCACGAACAATATTGGATTGAGGACGGCGAAGCCCTAAATCTTTAAGGACCCTTAAAATTTTACTACAAGTCCTGAATTACGATAGGACAATCTTGTATGAAATATTTATGGTATTCTCAAAGATTTGAAAAATACAATGATTTATATTTTAAAGCAGATCAACCCATTCTGGGAAATATTTTTTGTAGTTAACTTATGGTTACATTATTGTTTGGTAACGATTTTTTATTTTCGCTTAATCTATAAATTATGTATTATACACTACTGCCCAAAAAATAGAGTGAAATGTGTTTAGGGTTCATGTTTTATATACTACTGCCCAAAAAACAGGTGAAATGTGTTCACTGTTCGGGGTTCATGTATTATACACTACTGCCCAAAAAACTGAGTGAAATATGTTCAGGGTTCATGTATTATACACTACTGCCCAAAAAACAGAGTGAAATGTGTTCAGGGTTCATCTTCTATATATATAAAATTCAAAGTCCTGACTGACTGAGTGGGATATCAACGCACAGCCCAAACCGCTGAACCTAGAGACTTGAAATTTTGCACACAGATACTTTATACAGTGTAGGCATCCACTAAGGAAGGATTTTTGAAAATTCCATCCCTAAGGGGATGAAATAAGGGATGAAAGTTTGTATGAAAGTCCCTCAGTTTTGAAGCTAGGATCTTCAAATTTTGTGTTTAGGCTGATGATTGAAAATAAATAAATACGTGTCTCAGCGTTTTTCAAAATTCTACCCCCAAAGGGGTGAAAAGGGGGATGAAGTTGTGTTTAGAAGATAATCCTTCATTTTTGAAGTAGAAATCGCTAAATTTGTAATTTAGGCTTATGGATGGAAATCTAACGCAACGCATATTGTATTGGTATAATTTCAACCCCCATGGGGTGCAATGAGGTAAATAAACCTAAAAATCGATATGGATGTCGTTATTGGGGTTTTCTGGGATGAAGATTGCGAAAATGACATTTATTTTGAAGTCCAACACGGTCGACATGATTTAACCCCTAAAGGGGTGAAAATTGGATTTAAATTTGGTATTGAAAACAATATAAAATAGACATTACAACTTAAAACTTCGTAGGAGCATGTCTTAAAATAAATAGGCAAACATATATTTTGTGGTTTTGAAAATCAACCCCTTAGGGGGTAAATGGGCTAAGTAAACGTAGAAATCGATATGGATGTCGTTCTTGAGGTTTTATGGGATGGTGATTGCGAAAATGACATTAATTTTGAAGTCCAATTTAACCGCTAAAGGGGTGAAAATGGGGTTCAAATTATATATGGAAAAATAATATAAAATAGACATTACATAGTTTACAGCTTAAAAATTCGTAGGAGCATGTCTAAAAATAAATAGGCAAACACATATTTTCTTATTTTGAAAATCATCCGTTAGGGGGTAAATGGGGTAAGTAAACATGAAAACCGATGTGGATGTCGTTCTTGAGGTTTTATGGGATGAGGAATGCGAAAATGACATTTGTTTTGAAGTCCAACACGGTGAGTAAAGAAAACGCGCAGCCTCGTGCGAGGCCTGTCACACGTCGCAAATGTTTTGCCTCGCGAGGCAGCGCGCTTGGTGGGGACCGGCCTAATCGCATAAAATCGGCTGGTCGGATTCTGGTTGAAGGTTCCCTAAGGATTTTCTCTAATATCCACGCGGACGAAGTCGCGGGCGGAAGCTAGTAATATATAAAATCGTAAACTGAATGACTGACTGACTGACTGACTGACTGATCTATCAACGCACAGCCCAAACCGCTGAACCTAGAGACTTGAAATTTTGCACACAGATACTTTATACAGTGTAGGCATCCACTAAGGAAGGATTTTTGAAAATTCCATCCTTAAGGGGATGAAATAAGGGATGAAAGTTTGTATGAAAGTCCCTCAGTTTTGAAGCTAGAATCTTCAAATTCTGTGTTTAGGCTGACGATTGAAAATTAATAAATACGGGTCTCAGCGTTTTTCAAAATTCTACCCCCGAAGGGGTTAAAAGGGGGATGAAGTTGTGTATTAAAGAAAATCCTTCATTTTCGAAGTAAAAATCGCTAAATTTATAATTTAGGCTTATGGATAGAAATCTAAAGCAACGTATATTGTTTTTGTTAGGATTTTAACTCCAAAGGGGATGAAATGGGGGTGAAAAGGGTTAAAAAAAACCTAAAAATAGATATGGATGTCGTTATCGGGGTTTTCTGGGATGACGATTGCAAAAATGACATTTATTTTGAAGTCCAACACGGTGGACATGATTTAACCCCTAAAGGGGTGAAAATGGGGTCCAAATTTTGTGTGGAAAAATAATATAAAATAGACATTACAATTTTAAACTTCGTAGGAGCACATGTAAAAATAAATAGGCCAATATATATTTTGTTATTTTGAAAATCAACCCCTTAGGGGGTAAATGGGGTGAGTAAACATAAAAATCGATATAGATGTCGTTATTGGGGTTTTCTGGGATGACGATTGCTAAAATGACATTTATTTTGAAGTCCAACACGGTGGACATGATTAAACCCCTAAAGGGGTAAAAATGGGGTTCAAATTTTGTATGGAAAAAGAATATAAAACCGAAATTACAACTTTAAAATTCGTAGGAGCACGTCTAAATATATATTTTGGGATATTGAAAATCAACCCCTTAGAGGGTAAGTGGGGTGAGTAACATAAAAATCGATATGGATGTCGTTCTTGAGGTTTTATGGGATGGTGATTGCGAAAATGAGATTTATTTTGAAGTCCAACGCGATGGACATGACACATATGGACCTGGACCTGGACATGCACATCCAGGGAACGGGAACGGGCACCGGAACGGGCACGGGACGGTAACGGTAACGGTAACGGTAACGGTAACGGTAACGGTAACGGTAACGGTAACGGTAACGGAACTGAACGGAACGGAACGGAACGGAAAGGAACGGAACGGAACGGAACGGAACGGAACGGAACGGAACGGAACGGAAAGCAACGGAACGGAACGAGACGGTAACGGCAAATAGAACGGGACGGGTACGGGAACGGGAATAGAAGAGGTACGGGACGAGTACGGGACGGGATCGGACGGGAACGGAACGGGAACGGAACGAAACGGGAATGAAACAGGAACGTAACGGGAACGGAACGGGAAAGAAACAGGAACGAAACTGGAATGAAACGGGAATGGAACGGGAATAGAACAAGATGGGAACGGGAACGGGAACAAGAACCGGACGGGAACGGAACGGGAACAAGAACGGGAACGTAAGGCGTACGGGACGGTTAGGGGACGTTTACGGGACGGGAACGCAGCGGGAACGGAACGGGAATGGGAACGGGAACGAAACGTGAACGGAACGGGAATATAACGGGACGGGAACGGGAACGAGAACAGTTATATACCTACTACTGCCCAAAAAACAGGTGAAATGTGTTCAGGGTTCATGTATTATACACTACTGCCCAAAAAACAGAGAGTGAAATGTGTTCAGGGTTCATGTATGTTTATGTGAATGTTTTTATTTCACCATAACTTTTAAATGCTTTAACTGGTTTGGATGTATGGGGTATTGTTAGAATCTTACATCATAAAAAAAATGGCTACTGTACGACGCCACTTGCAATAGTTTTTTTTTTTCAAGTTATTTTTTACCTACTAATTGCTGAATAGGCTGAACCGCTAATTCAGTGATATGTACCATGCACCACTCACACGAAATTAAAATAATTTCATTTTACATGTCATACTTACAAGAATTAATAAAATTGCGTCTAAATAGCGTCTCTGCTTCAGCTTGGGCAAAAATTCTTTCGTATGTCTGTATGTTCTCTTCTACAGGTCGCATTTCTCAACCGATTCTCGTGAAAATTTGTGAGCAGGTTCGAAAATTACATAGATTTTTTTTGTCACGCCAGTTTTTTGAAATTTTTCATAATGACGGAGAAATGTTAAAAAAACACATTTCAGTCCGACTATCCAGCTGTCCATTTTCCTCTACAGGTCGCATTTCTCAACAGATTCTCGTGAAATTTTGTGAGCAGTTTCGATAATTATATAGATTTTTTAAGTTTGGCCAGTTTTTCTAAACTTACCAAAAATCACCATTTCGAAAAATGTTTAAAATTGGAATCTACATCTAGCTGCGAATATACTATACCAAATAATACCAAACAGCACGTACCAACTACGTTTGAAAAGCTCGTGAACAGTGTGGGAAAAAGGGGTGGCGACATCTTTTAGATATTTTTTAAACAACATACAAGCTACTTTTTATCGCGACGTCTACAGCTCACGGAGCCACTAGTCTATAGTAAAGTAAATCTATAGTTAATATACCTATATTATGCTCAAAAGCTTTGGTTAGTGTACAGACCGGCGTCTTACGTAGGATTACGGTACAATTCAACTTAATATCATGTTACCGCATATAATTATTAAGTCTGTTGATAATAATAGCTTTCGCTTCACAGGCAGTTAATATTAAATTACATACAATTTGGGTTATTTCATTGACAAAATAACTTCGTAGATTGTTCGGTTATATTTGGCTCCAATCAATATTGTCTGAAGTATGTTAACTTTGTAAAACGACTATTTGTAGGTTTTCTTATTTATTGATGATTTAATTGAATGTGGGTGTCAAGGAAATAAAGTTGACATTGAAATAAATATACCTGAATCACAAAATTTAAATATACACTTAACCTTCAAACAACATCTAAATTTATAAAATACTCTGTTGTAAGTGATTTTATTAGGTAATGAATAGCGCGAAAATTTCGTTTAGGTAGCCTCCTATTTATACAAGTATTTTTTTATTTAGTTCCGGTGTTTGTTTCTGTCTGTATTCAAATCTTGTGCATCCGTGGTTTAGCTCAGTGGCCGTTAGTCATAGTAAGCTGTAATAGGGAATATGCATAAGTCACCGATTTTGATAAATTTGAGCTTGATCGTTTCGGACGCGTATAAAAACATGATGGAACCGGAAAATAAAAAAATGTGTAATTTTAGTTTTATCACACGATGAAATCAGGGAAAAATAACGATTTTTTTTTCACTTTCGAATATAATGAACTTAACAGTCTGATAGAATAAGATTTTTTTTTGTATGACACATATGTACTTAAGCGCAACATTTAGGGAGATAATTGAAAATAATCGAAAATTCTTGGCTAACTCCATAGTAAACGCGCACCTGAAACGTGATATGTGACGTCATATATCATGTCCGTTTTGTATGGAGCTTTTTCGGCGGTTGCTGCTGCGTGCTAACTCCAAGTAACTATATCACGAGAAAAAAAATTTAATATCACAGTTGATTTTCACGCGCATTATTTATGGCATCAATATGTAATATATTAATCACGTCAAACATAAAGTAAATTTTTAATTTGTCTTTTGTTTTGCTGTAGCTAGCATTATTTATTTTTTAAGTGAATTTCTTGAGTGGGGCCTAGTTACTTGCAGCTTTGGGTCCTCTGGAACCTTTTGCGGAGACTAGTCTCTTCCACTAAGTTATAAAAAGTATATCCTAAGACGTTTATTGTAAAAAAAAAAGTTTATTATTATTATAGTAAATTAAATTTTTTATCAATATATTTTGTTAGTGTACTCCCCTACACGTAAAGTGAGGACGTCAATCTCTTAACGTATGCATAGGTCTTTGTAAAAAATTGTAGGCTTGTGAAGACCCCTTTAGATTCAGGGATCCGTTTGCGAAATATTAAAGCTTTAAAGTGCCAAATTTTGTTTGAGTCAAGTGTGTCCTTCCCCCTCCTAGGTAAACGTTTGCTTTTGGATACGTGAGAAAATTCAGGACAGTAGTACATCTTATAATGAAGCTATAAGGAAAACTATCACTGCTGGGTAGGCTTTACAACACGTATTTCTTCTTTGTTATGTTATCATTATTAGATATCGACTCACAAGCTTACTTAATCGTTGCTATATGTAAAAAGCATTAATATATCCGGACTAATCGACTTGCGTGACCGGAAGTTGCTGACGACCGGCTACCGGATATTGCCATAGAGTTGATAAAGGCATTGTTACAAAAAGAGCGATGCGATATGAATTCTTTGAGTACAAGTAGTGATCAAAATAATGAGTCTAAAAAAATGCGAATTTTTTTAAAAGTACAAAAAGTGAGTTCCTTATTTTTTCGAAATTTATGTCAACATTATAGAAAACCGATTTTATAAAGTATGATTCGTCATTAAAACAGATACACGAAATCATGATTTATTTATAAATTCTGAGATTACTCAGCATAGGCATCAGCCTATCTAGGTTAATTTTTAACCGACTTCAAAAATTTAAAAGGAGGAGGTTATCTATTCGTCGCGTATATTTTTTTTTTATATGTATGTACACCGATTACTCGAAGACAGCTGAACCGATTGAAATGATTCAAACGTTATAACATGAGGTTTGTTCCCAAGTTGGTCCCTTTTTTTGAAATTTTGAAATCGATTTAGTAGTTTTCAAGTAATCTTGAAAATACTGTCGTTTTCGTTACCATTTTATATGAATTCAGACGGATTTTCAACCATTACTTTTTTGTTTATGAACCGATTTAGATGATTCTCTTTTTGTTTGAAGAAAACACCTTAAGGATGATACCATATTAATTTCATTGGTATTGGACTTCGGATTTTGAAGATACACGAGGGAAATCTTTAAAATCAAATAGGAACTGTACAGTGATTGAATATTGGTAGGTTTATGACAATCAAAAACAAGTTCAGAACGTCAAGGACGTTCTGGACATCAGTTGAAATGCGAAGGCCCAACGGAACTCTTGTGCAAATTGAGTTACTCGGGGTATAACATTGAAAAATGTGAAACATTATAACGTTTTATTTTATTAAATCATCGCTAAGATACCTACCACAAAAAAGTTTAAAATAAAAAAGCTTTTTAAAAAAAGCACAATCTCCTTCAAAAACCTTAAAAAACAGCTCTATAAAAAGCAAGAAATAATGTTTAAATCGATTAATTAAAACACGTCTATTGAAGTCGGGTGGGGCTTTTAGAATATAAACAATACAATATGTAAAAAAAATACTTCCAGCTCCACCTGACTTCAATAGATGTGTTTTAATTAATCGATTTGAACATTATTTTTTGCTTTTTATAGAGCTGTTTTTTTTTGTTTTTGAAGGAGGTTGTGCTTTTTTTAAAAAGCTTTTTTTGCTATTATGTGCTGAGTATACTCATGTAGGTATACTCATGTAGGTATACCTACTATTTCATCTAATGTGTCGCATGCAAACGCAATGAAATATTTGTGTGTACGAGCCTTATCATGAGGATGCGGCCCGGCATTCATTTCTTCAGCTATTTCACGACCTTTTGTTCAGCTGAAATATGGTGGGAAATCAATTAGATTAGTAAGATTTAGAAGCTTCAAATATTTGCTATTGTTGGAGCTATTTCGGGTGGAATCTCTGGAATGCCATTTATCTTTAATAAATATTTACTAGGGTGTTTACACGTGTTTAAATAAAGATTAGACTCGACTCATCGAATATAGTGGGCAGAAGCCTTTAACCTTTCAAGGTTAAATAAAGACTTCTGCCCACCTTAACCATGACTGATTTATACCGGGTGTAACAAGACCCTCAACAAAGCCGAGGTCTACGTATTCTGCTCATCATCAGGACCATTTCTGTTCAAAATTATTGCTGGGAAACGATTTTAACTTTTGGTGTTAAAAGAGCATTGCACACATTACCACACAAAGTAACACGTACAACAGATCACGCCTCCTGCGAGTGAATGCTACACAGCTGCGTGCGGCCGAGTTGAAAGGCAACGTTTATGTGCGTGCTCATGATCATGAGATACATTGAGTGATGACGTTTTGAAGCCATTGTTTGTTACGAAATACATACAATTTCCTTGATAATGTTTCATTAGACAAAAATTAGGAAATAACGAATAAAATAAGATTACATAAAAAATTAAAAAAAAAATACTTTCATCTTCAATAACATCGTAACTAATGGTTTCCCAGGTATAGTCTAAAAGACAAAAATGGTCCTGATGATAGGCGGAATGAGTGGACTTCCGCTTCGTTAAGGGTCTTGTTACACCCGTTATATCCTATTTAAAGTTTCGCGTTGCATTTTAATACTCACAAATGTATTAAATGCGTTTTGTAAAGTAAACATAACACCTACCTTTTCCCGACGGACGTTTCGATTGAGTTGCATCGGCCGTGGGTGGCCACGGGCTGACTGAAAATCTATGTTCAGTTTAAAAAACCGGTCAAGCGCGATTCGGACTCACGAAGGAAGGGTTCCGCACCAAAAAAACGGCAAAAAAACACGTTTGTTGTATGGGAGCCCCCTTTAAATATTGTTATTTTATTCTGTTTTTAGTATATGATCTTTTATCATTAACAGAAATACATCATCTGTGAAAATTTCAAGTGTCTACCTGTAGTCGTTATTAATATCGAGCAAAAAACGGCAAAAAACACTTTTGTTGTATGGGAGCCCCCCTTAAATATTTATTTTATTCTGTCTAGCTATCACGGTTCATGAGATACAGCCAGACAGACAGACGGACAGCGGAGTCTTAGTAATAGTGTCCCGTTTTTATCCTTTGTGTACGCAACCCTAAAAACGTGTTTAATAGCTGTGATTTTATTCTAATAATTATATATCATTAAGAACGATCACAAAGCGTTCCATCACAGGACAAAATTTATTAATCGAAAAAGTTTTTTTAGAGAATCATCCTCAGTTCTGCGATCCCAAGTATAACCTTTGCGTAAGGATCTAATATCTACCATGACGTCTTTGAATTTCATATTTCAAACTTATTAACACTTCAATAAATTGCCTGAGGAGTTCGATTGGAGCTTGGGTGAAAAATAAATATAGAAGATGGGGAAGTAAAATGATAAAAAATATATATTAAAAGCACGACTGCCCTGCCAAAAACGAACTAAAAAGTTAATTAATACACTTGTTATTAAATTTTTAGTTCGGTTTTGGCAGGGTAGTCGTGTCTTTTTTTTTACACATTTTAGTCTCAAATCATATAGTTTTGGAGTGTGCTCATGAAGGCCTTTCACTTGATGCCTATATATAACGTGAAAATAGAAGAAACAATTTTTTTTTCACATTAAAAAAATATGTCTTTTTTCCAAAAAATATAGTTAAGTGTCACTCGAGATGATGTAAGGTTTGTAGCGATACCCCATATATCGTAATCCGTTAAGGAATTTAGAGGTTATGGTGGAAAAAGACCTTTTTTCGCTAAATGGCAGATTCTGCAAACGGCAGATTCTTTTAACGACAGATATTTGTACAGTCAGACAGCAAAAAGAAAAGTTTTTTGAAATGTGTTTTTTTTTTGTAAACATTGGTTTTGACCAGAATTTATTTCAATATTAATAACGTTTTGATGTTTATATTGGTGGTGGTTAACCTTCTCTATATTTATGAGATCCTGGTACTTAATTGAAGTATTGTTTTATGAAAAAAAATACGAAAAATACGTAGTCACACTTGTGTGGTAAGTTGATATAACCACGGCCGGCCGCCGGGTCGGTCGGGATTATCGTGTGACATTATTTCCGTTGTCATTTTTCTTGATAGAGCCTAATAATAATATAAAATATCTTTAGAATTAGAATGTTGTTTGGGACTGTACTTCTGCCATTTACAGAATCTGCCGTTTGCAGAATCTGCCATTTAGGGAAAAAAGGGAAAAAGAAACTCACAGACCCACAAACATACCTATATGAACCCTGAACACATTACACTCTCTGTTTTTTGGGCAGTCGTGTAATTAAAATATTAAATACATAATATAATTTTCTAATGCTACGGCTCCACCTGCGTCTTAACGCGGTGCTTATAACGTTAATCTAGGCGTAAACGACAGTACTAAATATTTATAATGCCTTAGCTAACGAGTAGTTGGACATCACCATTAACGTTAACGTTAACGCAGGTGGGTGGAGCCGTAGCATTAGATAATAAAATAAAAACCGGCCAAATGCGAGTCGGACTCGCGCATTAAGGGTTCCGTACCAAACGGCAAAAAAACAAGTTTGTTGTATGGGAGCCCCCTTAAATATTTATTTTATTCTGTTTTTAGTATTTGTTGTTATAGCGGCAACAGAAATACATCATATGTGAAAATTTCAACTGTCTAGCTATCACGGTTCATGAAATACAGCCTTGTGACAGACAGACAGACAGACAGACAGACGGACAGCGGAGTCTTAGTAATAGGGTCCCGTTTTTACCCTTTGGGTACGGAACCCTAAAAAAGAAATTAAATGACAGATAAACAAATCGCATGTTATCACTGGCACTTACTGCTAAACGGCCCTTCATTAAAAGCCCAGTGACATTTGCAGATGCGCTCCAAAACTCCAATATATCGTGAACTCTGCGTCGTCGGTGAGTGCCGGGTAAACTTTGCCCAATGTTTACCGGGCGCATGTTTACCCGGACGCTGCTTCTATCCGGCGCGTTCGCCCGGTTAGATTTACAGCGCCACAAATGGGGGCGAGACAATGGACGATTCAGTATGCAGGCATCAGGGGCGGATCCAGGATTTAAATGGCGGGGGGGGCGGGGGGGGGGGGGGTCTTGGAGCTTCGGGCCACGATAAAAATAAAACATTACCTAAAAAAAGAGGAACTCGATGGCGCAGTAACTTAGCGCCTGGTCCAGCGATTGCGGACGTTAAGCAACTTTTAGGACGGTTATGGTATGGGTGACCAAAAATGTATTATCTCGCGCTTCTCCGTGCTTCGGAAGCCGTGGTGCATTTGCAGTCTTTAACACCGACCAATCCGCATTGGGCCCGCGTGGAGGGTTACGGCTGATGGTCAACCTAAAACTAAAATACCTAATTTGAAAAATATTTTTTAACCGCAAAGGTAATCGTGCTTGTAGGGGGATCATGGCCCCCTGCCTCCCCTCCTGGATCCGCCCTTGGCAGGCACCTCCTAAACAAACTGAATTAAAGATGAAGTACTATACTTCATTTATAATGGTCAGTACTACCTTCAAGTAGATGGAGTGGCTATGGGCAGTCCAGTAGCTCCAGTGGTAGCCAACCTTAGGATGAAACATTTTGAATTAAAGATGTTTATTGGTTCATGTAATGCAGTTTATTGTGTTCTGAAATAAATTTTTCTTTCCTAAATAGACCCATTGAGGGCAAATAATGCGTAACAGCAGTAGTTCATGTCCTGTCACACAAACCTATCGGGAATCGAACCCGGGACGCTGCAGCGGTTGTGACTGTTAACATTGACGATGACTCTGCGAGCTATAAATAATTATCTCCTTAATTTGTTTTTTAACCTCAGTGCAGTAAAGTTGAAAGGTCAACTACTTATCACTTAATAATACACGTAATATCAAAAATCTACAGATCTCACACTACGCGCAACTATCAAAGGCATTGAAAATGTAATTAAGGCACAAAAGCATACTATAAGACAAAAGCCTGTATCCCAATAAAAATGGCTAATGCGAAACCTTTCAATCCCTTAATGTTATCACTAGTACACTATCCTATTTGATTTCTCATGTGTATCTTCGAACTCGAAGGTTCAATGCCAATGAAATTAACATGAGACCACCCTTAAGGTATTCCGTTTCCAACAAAACAAGAATCATCTAAATCGGTTCATAAACAAAGAAGTTATGTCTGTAGATCTGTAAAAACTCAAGCGATTTTTAGCAGTATTTTCAGAATTACTCGAAAACGACTGAACCAATTTCAAATTTTCAAAAAATGGGACCAACTTGGGAACAAACCTGATAAAGTAACGTTTAAATAATTTCAATCGGTACAGCCGTTTTCGAGTAATCGGTGGACATATTAAAAAAAAAACAAATATCTACAGACGAACATAGAACCTCCTCCTTTTTTGAAGTCGGTTAAAAAATAGGAATTCATTCTTTATCGTACCACTATATAGTATAAAACAAAGTCGCTTTCTCTGCTTAAATCTTTAAAACTACGCAACGGATTTTGATTCGGTTTTTTTTATGTAGATAGAGTGATTTAAGAGGAAGGTTTATATGTATAATACATGGTGTCAAATTCCACACTATAAAACACCGAAGCGATGCGAGGGCGGGTCGCTAGTTGACGATAAAGTGAACGGAGCGCAGACTGACCTCGCGCGTAGGGGATCCGTTACAGCCTATTACAGTTTTTGTCCGCCCGTCTCCTAAGATGGCTCAAACTGTAGCTTAAATCAATCCCAAGATCCATTTTTTAATAGTGCGCTAAAACAAGTTATTGAGATGATCCAAGACAGCGAAAAAATTTTGAATTTTGTCATAGAAAATCTCGAAAGGTTTCCGACCGATTTTGGGAGTTCAAATTGCACTTTGAAGCCCTCTGACAGGCGCGTGCACATTTTGACATAATATTATGGCCCATTCACGTACCTTTCATACTTAGAGCAAAGCCGGCGTTGCTCTAAGCTTTCATATCTCCGAAACTCATAGACTTAAATTTTCGCTACGCTCAATTTTTATGGCGAAACTGCAGACAAATGTCACAATTTCATAAATCGGGGCACTAAGTTTACTCAATCACGAAAACAAAAATATTTTCAATGTTAAAACGTCGAAATATTTAGATTACCTACAAAAAAACACTATCCAGCTTCATAAAATCACCATGCACGGCAATAAAAAGAACCAGCAGCCGTGAAAGCAATTTCCAACGACCTTTCGCTTAGTGGCGTTTTGTTTTATTTCTATTTTCCCATGTTTGCTGCACGGTTGTTTGTTCAACAGAGGGCGTGGACTGCGGGCGGTCAACCGATGTTAACTGAGAGCATACACAATATGTCCAAAGGTTGAAAGGTACGGAAAGCCAGTATAATAAAACCTGCAACGTTGTTGCCTTTTAGTGGACAGATGGTTTTAGTGTGATTATGTTTGTACAAACGGCGTGTGTGAAAGGTCAGTATTGCAAAGAAAACTTGCAACCGGTTAGCCTCTGTAGACGATCTACGAGTACTTCTACAGTATAGGTACTTTCGATCGCAAATAACGTCGTCGATACAATGTGCTTTTGCTTTCGATCAAGATACCCACTCTATGACAGTGAACTTAAATACCTCATATTTAAATTTCTTTCTTCCTTTTCTCCTTCTTAAAAGCACGGGCACTTTTATTTCATGTTTTTAAATTTATTTGTTTATTTTTTTACGTCGTAATCGTCACCACCTTGCCTAGGGAGCTGTCTGAAAACCAGCGCTTCTGTGGCAAAAGCACAGCTGAGACAGCGTTACTTACCCCTATTTCTCTTTAAAATTGTTTCTTCCTTTCTTTTCCTTTTTACTGATTGTTTATTATTTTGAGTGTTAGTTTATGTTGTCTCTGTTTGTACAAGACGCTGAGGTCAATAAATGTTTTTGTTTCATTTCTTCTACTATACTTTTCAACTGGCGTGCATCGCACCGCAACGGTATTTCGTACTTCGAGATTCAGTGGCGGGGGCGTCTGTAGGTAGTTCCATTTGTAGTTTTTTCCCGTTTCGTTTATTAATATAATTTATGATAAAATGAATCCACTGCATGCAACATTCATGACAATCTCATATCAAAGTTTTCTCATGCATTTCCTATAAAAGCAAACAAGGCTGTCGACTCAGTACACATAACTCCGTGACAAGTGTCAATATGTTGAACATGTTTAATAAAGTTGAACAAGTTGCAATATGTTGAACAAGTCTGACACTAGCATAAAGCGGGCTGGTGTGTTAGTATGAGTTCTAGAATATACCAGGATAACGCTACTTATTATTAATCTGATGTTAAGTATCTGCGGCGAAAAAAACTTCGTTGTTTTTTTTTTAATTAACAGTGCAATTGGGTCAAACAACTTTTAATTTTCCTTCCGAGTTTTTCTGTCCCCAAACATAAAAGTAAATTTTCTTATAAATAATAAATGTAGTTTTTGATCAAAATTATGTACAGTCAACGGCACGCTGGGCTACCACGACAGGATAATAAAATTCAACCAATTTTATACTTCAGTGCAAGGAAATCAAGATTTAAAATAAATTGCAGATTTTTGACAGTTTTGTATAACCAGCGGGGCTACTCAAATGGCAACTTTTCTATTCGTTCGCTAACTTAAAAATTCAAAATAAGCCATAAACTCCAAAATTACGTGTCGCAAGCTTGCCAATTCCATACAATACAACAATGTCTGTGATTTACATAAACTTGCGACGTGTGACTTGATCGTTTATTTGCTTATTTTTAAGCTTTAAGTTAGCGAACGAATAGAAAAGTGGCCATTTGAGTAGCCCCGCTGACGTGCTGCTGAGCATACAATTAATAAGACAAAATAGTATTTTCTCAAAAGTTCAGCCATCTTTGCATTTGATTAACTATCTAGTTATTTAATTTTTCAATTTTTACCGACTTCAAAAGGATCCCTCTTTCCTCTCTCAATTCGACCCGTTTTTTTTTTGTTTTTGTATGTACACCGATTACTCGAAGACGGCTGAACCGATTGAAATGATTCAAACGTTATTAGATCTGGTTTGATCCCAAGATGGTCCCATTTTTTAAAATTTTGAAATCGGTTCAGTACTTTTCAGGAAAACCTGCAAATATTGTCGTTTTCGTTACCATTTTGTGAACTTATACGGATGATCGACCATATCTTCTTTGTTTATATACCGATTTAGATGATTCTTTTTTTGTTTGAAAGAAGATACTTTAGAGATAATACCATTTTGATTTCATTGTTATTGGACTTTGGATTTCAAAGATACAAAAGGGAACTCCTCAAAATCAAATATGAACTGTATAGTACAGCCGCGATTACACTAAAAAGAATAAAAAAAAAATGTTTAAAAACAAAAAAACCGACTTCAAAAAACCTGAAAATAAAAACAAAAACAGCTTCAAAATTAAAAACCTCTAAAAAGCAAGAAATAAATTTCAAATAACTAGATACCTACGCATATCACTGTAATAAAACACGTCTAATGAAATCGGGTGGGGCTCTTAGAATAAAAAAAGAAGTTGTCCTCCAGCCCCACCCGACTTCATTAGACGTGTTTTATTACAGTGATATGCGTAGGTTTCTAGTTATTTGAAATTTATTTCTTGCTTTTTAGATGTTTTTAATTTTGAAGCTGTTTATGTTTATTTTCAGGTTTTTTGAAGTCGGTTTTTTTGTTTTTAAACAATTTTTTTCCATAATCTAACCTTTTTGTAATGCCATATTTGGAGGTAAGGTTGTTGTTGAGCTTCTTCTTCTTCAACACCTACAACTAGAAACCTCAGGAATACCTCGAAGATTGAGTTATTGCTATAGGTGGCAGTAACATAATTAAGAAAGCCAGTCGATTTTCATACAAACGAGGAAACTTTGGAGCATTGGTTCTCCGTCAGAGATTTAATCGAATTGTGATCTGATGATGGCTATCTAGGACCCGAATGGAAGAAAACCAGATCGCTATACTCACCCAACTGGGGCCGTACCGGCTAACGAATCGATTTTCATAAAAGTCTGCTGGGTTTCAACTTAAAACAGAGAAATCAAAGTAAGCAATTTCGTTTTGTACTTTTTGTTGACGTGATTCGGAAGATATCGATGTTCGTGTGACATCATGACTTTGGGTTCGTCATTTTGGCCCAATTGGGGCTCGATTTATCTGTTTTAATTTGAAACCCAGCAGACTTTTATGAAAATCGATTCGTTAGCCGGTACGGCCCCTGGTTGATCAACATTCTAATAGCTGTAAAGATCAGAGATTTCAGTTTCAGGAGTGTGTACATTTATCTCAAACCCACACGAATCTAGTATTCGCTGATAAAAACGAGTTTTGTCATAACAATATCACCGTCATTTATAAAAGTTGTGGAAGGCCTTGTTATAAGAAATTTCTTGAAAATCATAATCGCTCGATAGCGATGAACGCCCTATAAACTTTTGTTAAAGTTATAGAATAGTGCTGCCTATTTTTTTATATCTCTATTTTTAACTAGCGGCAGCCCGCGGTTTCACCCGCGTGGTTCCCGTCTCCGTGGGAATATCGGAATAAAAAGTATTCTATGTTTTAATCTAGGCTATCTACTATCTGTGTGCCAAATTTCAACCAAATCCGTTCTGTAGTTTTTGCGTGATTGAGGAACAAACATCCAAACATTCAAACATCTAAACATCCAAACATCCAAACCCACAAACTTTCACATTTATAATATTAGTAGGAAGTAGGATGAATAACATAGCCGACCACTTAAGTGGTTGTTATCAGCTGATATAAGTGTCAGTTTTCACGTTATTTTACAACATTTTAACATTTATTGACAGATAATTGTTTTATTTTTTCAGAATATGTGGATATCAGGCCTGGCCTTGTACTATTATGTATTCTGTGATCAGTCACTGTATTTGCCTGTTTTGTCTATGGATTCGTCAGAACGGCAACATAATTCCTACTTAACGCCTTCTTAAATGCGTTTATGAAAATTTAAGTTATATGACGTTTAGTAATCCATATATCAGCATTATATACTTAAAATTTTGTTTATGAATAAGGCGGTAAGCATATTACGTGATAATATTACGTATATACATTGTGATAAAAATAGAAACGGACTTGGATTATCTCCGTAAATATATTAGCGATGACCGAATACGTAACATGTATATTATTATCCTATTATTCTGGGGGTTGATGTTTCGAGTCGTTTAACTCGTCCAACATTCTTAATACGGCCTATATTTTTTCGGCTTATAGGCTTATGTATTTAACTACTTTCTTCCTTTTTTTACGCAGGACTTACGTTCGGAACTATTTTGGTTAAAAATACATAGAAAAAGTTTAGAAACCGTGATTTTCTTTATATCTTAGCAACTTTGATGGATTTTTTCAAATAATGTTTCAAACTTTGAGACATCGGTCAGAAAAGTTGCTTTGCCAAAATAGATAGGTATAGCGCGCACGACCAACTTTTGGCTTCGCAATGATTTAAATCTTTGTCCACAACTAATTTGGCTCTCACATCAAGTCCACGGGTTTGTATGAAAGTGCGCGCACGTAACGCGGCGTCCCCACTAGGGTAGCTCGGCTCCGTGAGGCATAACCGCGCGGCTGACCCTAGCGAGTGTGTACTATGGGCAACAGCGTCACTTAACCAGTTAGCAACAAAATTCGCGTGCGCGCGTATCGCCCTTGCACGAACTAAACGTATGTAGTGACGGCGCAGCGTGCAAGTGATTTTAACCTTAGCAGTGGTTAAGCGACGCTGTTGCCTATGGTACGTGAGCGAGGCCTAAGCCGCGCGGTTCACCCAAGTCGCGCGACCGGCGGCGGCGGCGCCGGCCTCGCTCAACCCGACGATTGTCAGTCTATTCAAAGAAAGCCGCGCGGCTCTGCGTATAGCAGTGGCGAGGGGTGAAATTATGGCGAAGGTAAGCCGATCTAGAAAAACTGAAAACAAAAACAGCTTAAAAATTAAATACCTCTAAAAAGCAAGAAATAATATTCGAATCATTCGTTACACATATCAATATTAATAAAACACGTCTATTGAAGTCGGGTGGGGCTGGAGGACAACTTCATTTTTTTCTTAAAGCCCCACCCGACTTCATTAGACGTGTTTTATTAATATTGATATGTGTAACGAATGATTCGAATATTATTTCTTGCTTTTTAGAGGTATTTAATTTTTAAGCTGTTTTTGTTTTCAGTTTTTTGAAGGCGGTTTTTCTTTTTTTTTTAAAAAGCTTTTTTATTTTCAACTTTTTAGTGGTAGGTATGTAAGCGCAGCGTGTAAATATTTTTTTACTTTATATTATAATATTTTCAATGGTAAAATGCCCAGAACTCAATTTCCAAATTTACGCTGTTTGTTTTTGAGGAGTTCCGTTGTGTCATCGTAGTCCAAGTCTAGTCCAGAACGTTGCATCGCAAACCATGATTTGGTTTGTTTTGGATTGCCATAAACTTACCAAAACCTAAATCACTTATACTATTTGATTTTGAAGAGTTCCTTTATGTATCTTCGAAGTTCGAAGTCCAATAACAATGAAATTAAATTGTGACTACTCTTGAAGTATACCCTTTCAAATAAAAAAAGAATCATCTAAATCGGTTCACAAACAAAGAAGTTATGTCCGAAATTCCATAAAAACTCGTGCGATGGCGAGCTAAATAATTGATATTTTTCAGGATTATGAAAAAACTACTGGCCAGATCTCTGTAAAAAAATTATGGGACCACACACGAACTATGTTCTTTGAGTTAAAAAAAGAATTGTACAAATCGGGTAACAACTGACGAAGCTATGTTAAAACATACATAAAAAAAAAATACCGTTGACTTGAGAACCTCCTCCTTTTTTTGAAGTCGGTTAAAAATGCTATGATCTGCGTAGTCGATCGATGGGGTGGGATTTCTAAAAGGTAAGCCGATGAGAATCGGCTTGTATGGACCCTTCGCCACTGGCGTATAGTGTGGATGGGCCGCGCGGCCGGCCCCGCATCAAAAACGCCGTCGCCGCGGGTGCTTTCTCATGTGTCTCTTTCTTATAACTATAAAAGCCGCTGAAGCTAAAAGCAAGCAGGTTCTCCTCTTCGTAAATTTCAAATGTGTACGCAAGGCGGGCCGTGCGGCTGTTATATGGGGATGTGTACAGGCCTCGCGGCTGCTACGGTCGCGCGGCTCGAAGTGGGAAAGCCGGCAGACTTTCATACAAACCATTGTGAGAGACAAATTAGTTGCGGAGACAAAAGTTGCTCGTGGGCGCTGGCTTTAGCAACTTTTTTTGCTGACTATTATACCTATGTGATGTTGTCCAAAAACCATAAAAATTATAAGTAGTCTGTCCTTATAAAATATGAATCAAATCAGGGTTTTCAAACTTATTTACACATTGCAGCCCGCTAATAATGCTACACTGCAGTTTTATACGACACTATTACTTTTAACAAAACTAATATCTATAGGTACTTTGTTTATACCTAGCGCACTCTGAAATTTGCGTATCTGGCAACTCGCAAATAATTTTGAATATAGAATGTTGTTTTTTTTTAACTTAAGAACTCATTCATGAAATTAAAACAAAAATTGACCGGAAGTCGCGAGTAATTTTTTTTTTATCACAATGCAAAGTTCGTCGCAAGCTTCGGTTCTGAAAAGTTGGAGTTCGTGATCCATTCCACATTAAGTTAAGACCTTACATCTTGAAACTTCTTTATTATCCTAGAAATTAAAGATACGATAAGAAATTTCTCTTCTATGGAGCCCATGAGCCCACGTACTATTTTTAGGGTTCCGTACTCAAAGGATAAAAACAGGACCCAAATATTTAAGGGGGGCTCCCATACAACAAACGTGTTTTTTTCAGCTGTGTTTTGGTACGGAACCTTTCGTGCACAAGTCCGACTTGCACTTGGCCGGTTTTTTTTATTTTATGTTACTCCTTGTTCGTAGGGATGTGGTCGCTGTGGCGCGCGTGGAGCGTGGTGGCGTGCGCGTGCGCCGTGGTCGCGCAGCGCATAGACCAGGAGCCGCTGTTGTCGCCGCGGCCTGCACGCGTGAGAGACCGGGAGCTGCCTAAGCCTGATGAGCCAAGCTGCGACCAGCTGAAGGCTATGTGGAGGTGAGGAGTTAGGTAAAATTTTTCTTTTCAGAGGAGAAGCTCAGTGGCGCAGTGATTTAACGCCTGGCATATTGTGGAGGTTAAGGAACTATCGCAAAGGTCGGTCATGGGATGGGAGACCAAAATTTATTGTTTCGAGCTCCTCCGTGCTTCGGAAGGCACGTTAAGCCGTTGGTCCCGGCTGCATTTGCAGCCGTTGATACCCACCGATCCGCGTTTGGCCCGCGTGGTGGTTTATGGCCCATCCTCCTTATTGACCCATAAGGAAGGCTTGTGCCCCAGCAGTGGGGACATTAAAAATAGCTGATGGTCAATTTCTTTTCACTCTGTATTTTAAAATGAAAATGCGCATTAGCTGATAGTTCAGCCCCCCTAGGTAAAGTCATATTTGACTAGCTAAATGAATTTCGTTATTAAAAACCAGACAAGTGCGAATTGGACTCGCCCACTGAGGGTTCTGTAAAAACTCGATCACTGATTACGTAGGTACTTTAAAGAAATATTATATTTTTAATTAATGATTTAATTACAAATGTAGCTTTCAGATTTTTCCTTGTACCTTAGCTTGTAGTATACCTAAGAAGATATTTTCGGCCAACAGAAAGTACCCTATTTGATTTTCTTGAGAGTGTTCAAATATTTGTTTATCTTTTTTTTACGTAAACTTAGAAGTTTGATTTTTCATAGTTTCAAGGGACTGTAGAATTGAGTGCATGATTTTAATTTCAAATTAATACATCTACGCGTTTCCGAGATAAAGGGTCTTGATAGACAGATGGACAGACAGACGGACAACAAAGTAATCCTATAACGGTTCCGTTTTTTTTCCTTTTGAGGTACGGAACCCTAAAAATAAGTTATATATGAACTTTTATCAAGATCGAATCAAATAGGTGTACCGCGTTCTATTCATTGAAAACATTTTGTTAATAAATGTAGAAAAAAATGCAAAGCTTTAGTTGCCTCCTTGCTTCAATTTTATGTATTAAATTTTAGTTAAAATGGCTAAAGAACCTATCTCACGATACCATAACATTAATTATGTAGTTAATGTTTGTTTTTACACAACAAACACATTTACCTGCGTAAAGTGAAATTACCAACAATATATTTTCTCGTAAACTGCGAAGTTAAGGTTAACCTTAAACATAAATTAAAATTATAAAACCTTTATTAAAATAATCAGCTTTCAGCATGATTAAACACGTCCTAAATATTTAAATCCTGACATTATTTAAAATATCACACGGTGTAACCGCAATTAAGGGCATAATGTAATCTGTGTTGATACGGTGGAATGTGTGAGTGAATGGTCTCAAAATACCGCAGAGTGACGAAACAAAATTATTGCACTGAAAAAATAAAATGACAAAGTTTTGGCGGGATACTTAAGCGTCCGTACTCATTTTGACGCTGACTGCCGCTCTCTCACTCGCACATTTCATATTTTCTCAAGATTTCTTAAATCTGAGTGCATAATTGAAAAAAATGTGTCGCGGCCACTTTTCGATTACGGACATTTCAACATATATTTCAGTTTCGAGTTGCTGAAGTACAAAAAGTGATAGTTTTTTAAGGTTCCGTACCGAATGGGTAAAAACGGGACCCTATTACTAAGACTCCGATGTCCGTCTGTCTGTCTGTCTGTCACCAGGCTGTATCTCATGAATCGTTATAGCTAGACAGTTGAAATTTTCACAGATGATGTATTTCTGTTGCCGCTATAACAACAAATACTAAAAGTAGAGTAAAATAAATATTTAAGGGGGGCTCCCATACAACAAACGTGTTTTTTTTTTTGCCGTTTTTTGCTTTATATTAATAACGACAACAGGTAGACAGTTGATATTTTCACAGATGATATATTTCTTTTGAGACTATAAAAAAAATACTAAAAACAATAAAAAAAAAATTAAAGGGGGGCTCCTATACAACAAACGTGATTTTTGGCCGTTTTTTGGTACGGAACCCTTCGTGCGCGAGTTCGACTCGCACTTGGCCAGTTTTTGCCAGTTTAAATAACTGTTAAAAACGACATAGTTTTGTATTTTAGCAACAAAAACTGAAATATATTTTAAAATGTCCGTAATACTATATTGCGAAAAGTGGCCGTATTAAGCTACCTATTTAATTACAGGTGCTTATATTATGTGAACAATCTGACACTAGAATCGAGGGTGGGACATGAAATTCCACTTCATACCTCAATGTTCACTTTAAATGTAAAGGGCTGCTTCCGAGCGTTGAGTACAACGTGTAGTGTGGCATTAAGCAAATGGCAGGTTCACATTACTATATCTAAACTAGCGGTTGCCGATTTTATTTTGCTGGTCACAGTTCTATCGCTTCTTGTTGGTGAGCTAAAATGGACTGTACGTGATTTTAAAGGATGATAATGATGGAAACATCCCAGTTTTTAAAGTTTAGCAATTTAATTAATACCATTAAATAAACAGGCAAAGATTTGACACTAAAGTATTGAGACAACTGACACAAAGGCAAGGAGACCATAAAGCTAATGTATCAAAAGGTGGCATCTCAGCCAGTCGCCAATACTTCTACTAACTTAATCAATTCTTCTTCGTTACGTACGTACTTCTTAGTTACCTACCTAATGGGTTGTCAGTAGGTATTATGAATTTGGTATCTTTAGGTTAAGCCGGTGACTAAAAAAATGAAGTCAAAACAGTGGCCGAGTTTTTGAAGATGCGGCCCAATTGCGATAATTCTTAACGATAAAACCAAAACGTTACCTTGTAATTTAGGTTATATTTACCTAAAAATCACATAATAATCAGATAATTCTAAAGTTAATTTAGCTTTAGAATTCTCATATAAATTGTCCAAGATTGGCATCCTAGGCTGTAGGCTTTCTAGGCATAACAATTTTAGAAAACTTAAAGTGACTATTTTTCTGTAAACGAAACTGAAACGATTTAGTTTGGTATGTAGGTACTTTTGACATAACGATGTATTTTTTTCTGGAGATTGGTACTATGTCCTTTTCTGCACTCCTAGTAACTTGTTTGCATTTCATGATGATCGGTCGACTAGTGAAGACTGAAAGCGTAACAAACAATTAACCAAACAATAGTAGTTTATGAAACTGACACATAAAGAGGGGTATTAAAACACGAGTGTGTGTTTAAAAACCGAGCCGTAGGCGAGGTTTTTAATAGTATCACACGAGTGTTTTAATACCTAGTTATGTGCAGTTTCATACACTACTTTATCTACACTCATACATTTGGGATTGAACCTACTAAATAAAAGATCAACGTTAGAAAAGAGAGAGAGAGACTTTTTTTGTACTACCTTGTAATAAGTCGTTTCCTTGGGCAGAGTCAATTTTTTCACATTTTAAAGCAAGAATAAAAAACCTACAAATTTCAGTAAGTATAACAAAATGTAAAAATTGAAATAAAAACTTTAATTGAAATGCTTTAGAAATGGCGCGCATTCTATTAGAAAAAAAAGAGATCAGTGCAATCGCACTAAGTCATCGATTACCATAGAGTGCATTTAAATCAATGAAAATATGTGGGAAAATATCGTTGTTTTTTTTTAATGTTACGGCACTGGCTTCTTTTTGGATTTGCCCTGTATCGTAATGAGAAAAAAAGTTATTTTATGATGCAGTTGACTGCATCGTAATGAGTTTATTTTTTAATTTTACCTATCCACGAAAATAAAGTGCGTATTTATATTACCTTTTTTGAATTCATATTTGGAACATTACGTTGTGAGTGTAGATAAAGTAATTTTTGCACTTTATATTACTCCCACGCACTCCTTTCATTAAAACACGCCACTTTATATACAAAACGGTTGGTAAAGTGAAAATTTTAGGGTTTCCTTTTGAGATGCGAAACCTTAAAAAATTGCGCAGTTTTCAGAGCAGTCCATCAGAAAAAAAGGTCCAACAACACCCAGATATTGTTGTACATCTAAACAATAGAGACGTGGCGGTTTTTTAGACAAAAGTTTAAAGCCGGGTCATCAGTGTAAAAGCCTTTTTTCATTACCGTGTTTTTTATGAATAGGTCACCTTAATTACGCTAAAAGAGTTTAGATAAGGTTTTGGTATATTTTCTATGGATGCTGCATTTCTATATTACTTTAAAGATAAACGAGTTAGGCTATTAAACCCGGCATTTAAAGTAAGAGAATTCAGTCATGTATACAGTTTAGAACTTTGTCACTCTAAAAGTTATTCTTTGTTAAATAGAAATCAATAACAAATGACAACTACACCAAAGTGACCAAGTTCTAAAAATTGGTGCATGTTTTATCTGATCATATTTAGGGGATCTACCTATATACTACGATTGTTTTTTTTTATTTAAGTAAATAAATGTAATATGTATTACGTGTTACTCTTTGTTTTTAAGTTTAAAAACATCATTATATTATTCGGCTCTTAAACATTTAACTAATTCAGAAATCGAGCCGTACGAAAAACGATTAACTTCTTAAAATTCAAGAATATAATTTAATAACACAAGAACTTAATTTTAAATATCTAATTATTGTAGTACAGTAACAAATAACAATAATACTGCAAAGGCTAATTCAATCAACATTAATTAATTCTTTTTGTGGTCTTTTTAAAGCTATTTCTTAAACCATTAGCTGTAACAAATTCACTTTACCATTATTCGTAAGCTTTTAAAAACTAGACACTTAATTTAGATTACGGACTTTTAGCATTAAGAAAACAATGCCAGCGCCATTTATCAAGTGACGAAAAAAAGGTTTCGTATTCTGGGACAGTACTGTCGAGTAATTATGTAAATATGTCGCTGACGGATGATATTTTATGGATATATTCAAAATAAAACAACCCTAATTCTCTGATGAAATTAGAAGAATCGTGACGGGCTTAAAAGGCATATTACATTTTGACTGTGATTTTTGCGTAAAATGGACGATTTTGGCGTTCTCGATCTCAGAAACAAAAATACATTAACACTTTTGACTTATTGAATGGTGCAGAATAGCTATTGGAATAGATCATAGCGGCCTCGCTTTTTTGAAAATTTGCTTAACTTTATAATTAAGCCCGAAATTGCAGAGAAAGATTTTCATAAAATGCGCGAAGGCACTTTTTTGAGTTCATGGATTGAACAACTGTGCTAAACAATTGAAATAAAAAAAATGAATGTTATCTCTTATATAGTCGAATAGTTCATAGCGGCGGCCTCGGAATTTCTAAATTATGTATGGAATATGTGAAAAAAAATCCCAATCAAAAACCATAAAACTACTAAAAAAGCTCAGAATTAACTGTGGATTTCTCCTAGATATATTGTTATTATTACGTAAAAATTATATCATAATAATCTTTACTTCATAAGAAAATCAAATTTCATACTTTTATTAGTTGTTTGTATATACTTGTTTGTCTTTCTGTGTATGTTCAAAGTTGACTCTAAGAAATCGTTCACCAACTTTCATTTTCCTTTCTTACCCTTTAACTTTCCAGTGAATCATCATATTACTTTTTGTCGCGGCCACATATAAATGTATTTAGTAGACCCAAAGGTTTCTCTAGGTTGTATCGCTAAAATCCGTCAAAATCGAAATTTCGACAAAAAAATGTGATAGGGCCCTTAAGGCCTTAACATGGGTCAATCCGAGCGGGTCGATCCATGATGGAGTGAAATCGAACGTAACTCTACTCACTTTGAGTTCAAATCAGTGCGCGTTCCAACGCGGCGGTTGCGTTGAAAACTAGCACCGAATTCTCAATTTTTACATGTTTTTATTAATTTTCTTCGCTTTCAAGTTAGTTCAAAAAATTTGTTCAATTAAGATTAAAGGTATTAACATCGCTGATTTCATGGTTGGTTTTAACATAAACGAATGTTTCCGAGAAATTTTGCAAATAAGACCAGAAACAGGGTCCACGGAATATTTTTTTACATCAAGGATGGTAACATTTTTAAAAACGCTTTCAATTAAATCTATTGTGTATTATTTCAAGTATCTACATTATATATTTTTTACATGATAGCTTCACGCGTGTAATCTTTCAATAATTTGAATTGAATATTGGGATTTGATCCACCTTTGAGAATGATTTAAACCTTAGCAGGTTTAGTTTAGGCTGCACCCAGTCTGTCAGTAGTTAGTACATTTATCTCTTCTGTCCATCTAACTAACCCCATGGCACAACCCAACGCTTACACCATGTAATTTTTTTTATTAATTAATCTTTATGTTATAAACGCTTTTCGTTGTTTATTTGGAATAATAATAATTAATTACATAATATTTGTGTTTTGTTTTAAGTGTATTTCCATTCAACGTGGTTCCGTCCAAAACACAATTGGGTTGGTAAACTTTTTGAAGATAATTGTTTCATATTTTTTTTGATAGCACAAGTTTGAAGAATAAAGAAAATAATATTATGATTTTTTTATTTTACCGTTTTGTTAATTTTTTTTTTTAATATCATTATCGCGATAAAAATTCAAACGAACGGCTGAACACGAAGTACCCTTGCATTTACTGATTAAAAAACTGATTGACAGGCAAGACAGATTTGACAGAGAGTGACAAAGAGTAATCCGGTTATTTTACTCTTTGGTAATCATTAATCACGACCTAATGTTGTTGTTCGTTTTTCAGCTTATTTATTGTGATTTTCTAGTGTTTTTCTTGTTCAGTTATGGGAAATGGATCAGCTTGAAGAAATCCATTATCCAGCTTATTACGCCGATGAAGTACCTACACTGCTTTGTTCCCTTTTGTATGAAATATAGATGTGACCATCGGCAGAACAAATTTTGTACAATTCCCATACATTTGAAAGAGACGTGGTGCAGAGGATTAAACAGGAATTGCCTTCAGAGAGCTTTATACGTTTGTGATGATCACGTAAATATATATAAATCTACAAATTTACTCACAAAAGAGTTATTTTATTTATTTTAGCTGACTGTGACTGACTGACATGAGAACTAGTTGACATTGCCAAGGCCAAACTTTTCATTTTTTTATTTGAGCAAAAGCAATACCTACACATACAGCCGTAATAGTGATTTATTGTACTATGTTAAAATTTTAATTTTAAATTATTATTTAAATTAAAATGAAGTATTATAAAAATTCCGCAATTGGTTATTCCTGACTCCAAAGCCAAAAGCTACCAGAAAATATATAATTCACAACAGTTTTGGAAAAGTTTACCAACCCAATTTAATCAGTACTTAGTCCAATGATGGGATTAGTCCAGTTTGGAATTTGTCCAATGTGGAATTCATCAGTAGATATACACAAAAAACATGTTCAGTTATCACAATGTATATTTTGTCCACAGGTTCTCAAAGAGGCAAGCGCGGGCACCAGAGATCATGAACGAAGTGAGCTCCTACCGCGACCCGCTGATGTACAACGAGTGGCCGGTATACACCGCACTACCGCGCGCCGCGCCCAGGTACCGTATATAAAAATTAGGCACACGTCTACATTATGTATACCGCGAGTAACAAGATCCTCAACGAAGCCGCCGTCTAATGTATTCTGCCCACTGACATGAATTTTTTTTTATTTAACTGGACTGGCTGTCTTTGTGATTTGACAGCAAAGTTTTTGTGCCTATTTGAAACGCCTCTAGCGTCTGTCTAAGGAACTATCTGACGTAACTACAATGAAAATGGTTGCCATGATGACACCAGACTTTAGTACCATGTCCCTCACGCTATGCTCACGCTACGTCCTACAGCGCCAAAATGGCGGAAATCAAATAGGCACAAAAACAGTTTGACAGCAGCCAGTCTATTGGAATATATAGAAGTCAATGATTCTGCCCATCATCAGGATCCAGGACCATTTCTGTTCAAAATTATTGCTGCAAAACGATTATAAGTTTTGGTGTTAAAAAGCATTGCATACCTTACCACGCAATGTAGCGCGTACAACAGACCGCGCAAGCGAGTGTATGCTACACAGCTGCGTGTGGCCGAGTAGAAAGGCAGCGTTTATGTGCGTGCTCATGTCATGAGATACAATGAGTGATGACGTTTTGAACTCATTGTTTGTTACTAAATACCTAAATTTGAAACGGACTAAATTATAAAAAAAAATCGGACTAAAACAGACTAAAAAGTAAAAAATAAATTCTTCTGTACATTTCTATAACCCTATTATAATCCATATTGTCTTTAGCATGTGCCCCACGTTTTTAGGTTTAAAATTTCTGTAGGTAGGGTTATAAATATGTACAGAAGAATTTATTTTTTACTTTTTAGTCCGTTTTAGTGTTTTTAGTCCGACTTTTTTTTATAATTTAGTCCGTCTCAAAAACTTAAAAAAAAAAAAAGATTTTTTTACAATAAATTATTATTTTCTGCTTTTTAGTTAACAAGCTAAGACTAAAAATATACCATCTCCTATCGGAGCACTTGTCAACACGATTCAAACGAGCCCAAAGTCGATGGGGTTGCATGGTTTTATTACAGAGTCCCAGTGGCCTTCTGCCGGCTCCATCAGCAGACCCTCGAAACTATTTCCCAACAAAGTACTCGTCAAGTCGATTCAAACGAGCCCAAACTCGATGGAGTTGCATGGTTTTAATATTGAGTTTCTATGGCTTTCCTCCGGCTCCATCATCAGATCCTCGGACACTATTTCCCATCAAAGTACTGGTCAAGATGATTCAAACGAGCCCAAACTCGATGGGTTCCATGGTTTTATTACCGAGTTCCAGTGTCCTTCTTCCGGCTCCATCATCAGACCCTGGACACTATTTCCCAACAAAGTACTCGTCAAGACGATTCAAACGAGCCCAATCTCGATGGGGTTGCATGGTTTTAATATTGAGTTCCTATGGCATGGCCTTTTGGCTTCATCATCAGACCCTGGATCTCGTCTCCTATTAGAGTACTCGTCAAGACGATTTTATCGAGCCCAAACACGATGGGCTTGTATGGTTTCATCATAGAGTTCCTGTGGCCTTCTTCCGGCTTCATCATCAGATCAGCTCGATGACACCATAATATCGCAATGCCTTCCAGTTCTGACCTATGTTCAAAGTTTCAAGTCTCTAGCTCATCGGGAAGCTAGTATAAAATCGTTCGCAAACTTTGTGGAGAAACAAACAAACAAACGAACGAACGAACGAATGAACGAACACACAAACGAGAAAGCAACCTAATAAATACGTGTTAATAAAAAGATAATAATTCATAAAAAAAAAATATTTTGACTATGGCCTTGAATAACTTCGTAGCTATTGGTTTCCCAGGTATAGCCTAAAGAACAAAATGATGGTTGAGATGGATGAGATGGTGATGAGCGGAATGCGTGGACTTCGGCTTCGTATAGGTTTTTTTTACATCCGTTATGTTTGGCTCAAAGATCAAAGGCGAAATCGCTCACAATCACAACGCGTTGTTTTGCTGTCACTGCCAAAAATCCACAAAGTCATTGGTCATCATACCAAACGACTACAACGCGGCAATGAAGAAAAGCCACGACGCGTTCTAAGCACTAGTTGGTGCAACCATATAACGACGAACAGGTAATTGTAGTTTCTAATGACTAATATTTTGTGATTACCACAACGCGTCATGAGCGTTTTTACGGGTTTCGCGTTGTGGATTTTTGGCAGTGACGACAAAGCGCTGTGACCGGTTTTTCGAAAAAAAAATCATATTTCAGCCATTTAGAAAAATGTTCTTAATGTCGCAGTATCTACAGTCCTCTCTATGATTGTTTGTTAACCCAAAACGCATAAATATTTTTATACAAGAAAAAAAAAGAAAAATCCGGCCAAGTGCGAGTCAGACTCGCGCATGAAGGGTTCCATACCAAAAAACGGCAAAAAAAAATACACGTTTGTTGTATGGGAGCCGCACTTAAATAATATATATTTAATTCGGTTTTTACTTCAACTGTCTAGCTAGCTATCACTGTTCATGAGATTACAGCCTGGTGACAGACAGAAAGATAGACAGACAGACAGACAGTGGAGTCTTAGTAACAGGGTACATGTTACTAAGACTCCTCTTCGTCCCGTAATAGGTTACCCTTTGGGTACGGAACCCTTCACTCCACCCTCTCCACACTCTCCACTCCACCCTAAAAAGGTGCACGAAAAGTGTAAGAGGTAACCCTACGTTGTAGTAACGTAGTTTAGAGTCATCGGGGTATTACAACCTCTTAAAACTTGCCAGGATTATGAATTGCTATAGCTACGTCTCTTTCTCGCTGCATAGCAAATAAAAGAGACGCACTGATAGCCATTCAGAAAACTGGCAGGTTTTAAAAGGTTGTAATACGGGGGCTGAATACTCGATTGAGGCTATTGTTGCTGCGGTCGGTACCGAAGTTCAAATGAAAGAGACCCGTACCGTGAAACAACCCTTTTATGGCTAAGGGTTGTTTCAGTAAATTCCATATTTATATACATACTTTTAACGTTGAATTTTATTTGTTATTTTTATTTTAATTTTATTCATTATTAGGGGGAAACAAACAGCTGCTTTTACACAGGATGACATGTGTGAATAACAATGCAATAGCCAATACAGTTTCCACAATTAGCATTAGCAGACATGCAACAGTATTGAACTATTATTCAACTTATTTATAGTTATACTTAACTTACTTGACGACCTCCGTGGTCGAGTGGTTCGCATGCCGGTTTTCAAGGCGTCACCATCTCTTGAGGTCCCGGGTTCGATCCCCGGCTGGGTCAATGTAGAAAATGAACTTTTCAATATTGTCTCAGGTCCGGGTGTGTGTCATACCACCGTTGTTTCTGATTTCCATAACACAAGTGCTATAGCTACTTACTTTGGGATTGGAGCAATGTATGTGATGTTGTCATATATTTATAATTATTACTATTTATTACTTAAAAAAAGAAAATACAATAAGTGATACAAATATTGATTAATTTAATATTATAATTCTAATACACAATTTTAATAATGTTTTACGTGGAATTATTAGGGCCCACAGTACGTTAGTACTATTATATATTCTGTGCCCACTGTCTAGTATTTTTAGACGGTATCATTACATTCCCTCGTAGTCACTGCGATGCGAAACTTTCGTTTTTTTTTTATATTTTACCGCTTTTAAGGTGTGTCTATCTACACTCCTTTATCTAAATAAGCGAAAGCGAACTGTTAACACAGAATATGCCTATATAATTGAATTATAGGTACAATAATAGACGGTTCGCTCGCGCGCTTTGTATGGCCAAGTGGGGGGCCGTCGGTCCAGGGTTCGAGTCCTATTAGCTGACCGTCGCCTAATGTCGGCTCTACACGTTGGCCTTAGTGCCATAGAATATGGATATAAGATTCTTGGCCTTAACCCAATGTATCGTTCGTTGATGCTTTTGAAAGAGCTTCTATGAAGCATTTCTTATAAAACGAGTGCGCTGCTCGTGCGCCAACAAGGAGGATGACACGATTACCGTGCTGATGATGAACGATCATTGGTCGTAGATATTTATAAGATAGGACAGAGATAGCTTTGTGCCCAGCAGTGGGCGTCGTGCGTGACTGACATCTCAAAGCCACAATAAAATGTGGGTAATTTTTTTTCATGATATTGTCTTTCTTTCAGATTTAGATACCAGTACCCAACGCTGCCTCGAGAAGCTTATGGCCGAGTGGTGACTAAAGCTCCGCCGAATGTCGTGCGCACGCCGGACTACGATGAGGTGAGCCTTAAGTAGGGTTATCAATCGTCCGGATTAGTCCGGACATGTCCGGACTTTTAGACTATTTGTCCGGACATTGAACGACTTGACATTGAACGTGGCCGTTAACTATGGGTCTCATAAGGAGGCTCAAGGTCGCTCAGCGTGCAATGGAGATAGCCATGCTCGGCGTTTCCCTACGTGATCAAATCAGAAACGAGGAGATCCGCAGGAGAACTAAAGTAACCGACATCGCTCGAAGGATTGCTCAGCTGAAGTGGCAATGGGCGGGACACATAGCGAGAAGAACCGATGGCCGTTGGGGCAGAAAGGTTCTGGAATGGCGACCGCGCACCGGACGACGCTCCGTGGGTAGGCCCCCGACAAGGTGGACCGACGATCTGGTGAAGGTCGCGGAAAGCCAGTGGATGCAGGCAGCGCAGGACCGATCGTCGTGGAGATCCTTAGGGGAGGCCTATACCCAGCAGTGGGTGTCGTGTGGCTGATATGATGATGATGATGATGATGATTGAACGACTTTGTAATTTGTCCGGCTTTTTAAAATTAGGCGGTGTAATACTAGTTAAAAACATACATAGCAGTAGTGTTCGAAAGAGATGTCCCAAAATTATGGAGTCTTGATCTGTTTGTGAAAATGTCCGGACTATTGAAATGTCCGGTTTTTTGTCAGTACTTTCCAAATTTTGCAATGGCAACCCTAGTTTTAAGGGCTTTATATAATAGTACCTAGTTGGAAAAGTTCGCGGCCTTTTTGAAGCATGAATTTTGCGTGTTATATTTCTGGCAAGACTTAACTTAGAATGTAGTAATATTTTTTGACAGCTGACTTTCTGGTGATAGCAGTAAAATATAAACAAATTGCTGATTGTCTTGCTTTTTCATATAATAATATTTTTTATTAGATAAGTACTTACGATTTGCATTTTTTTTTCGATAAGGGTTCAGACCGTTAACGAAAAAATAGTTGTCCTCCAAGCGTGTCCAAAATGATACATTTTATATAAAAAGACCGATTTTCTTTCCCCTCATTCCCCAAAATTGCGGAAAAAACCCCAATCTGGCAACCCTGGAATTCGCTTCGCATGGCCCCCAGAAGTCTTTGCGTGACCCCCAAGTTAGTATAAGGTGGGTGGTGCTATTCTTCACTGCCAGATGCTACACAATACTCAACAGTTACAACTTTAAGTTGTAAGTTACAAAGTTTAGAGTACTTATACCCACACAATACCCAAGTATTGTGCTAAGAACAAAATAATTGTACTAATACAATGTTATTTTGTTCTTAGAAAATGCCTACGCAGACTGCTAATAGACAGTTCACTCGCAATTATGTAATCAATATGAAATTGTATGAAAGTAAATGTTACAACATTTAAGCTGATAATAATAATACTGTTAATGGCTATTCCTATTGTCTAACTAACTAATGGATCAGTCACTAGAAAAAAAAAGATAAATATACATATTTTGTTTGATTCCGGGAGACACTAATTACATAAAATTTTGAGTAACCAAACACCTACAATATGGGGGAAAAGGCTTTATCCACATTTTTGGCGGTCATTAAAATTGTAACTTGTTACAAAATTTTTTATTGTGTTAAATCAGACCAGTCCCCCTACTAGGTAATCAAATATCCAACAATCTATCTATGCTTTTGAACGCGGTACACTTCCTACTAAAGATTTAAAGTAAACAGTAAGGGAAAGTACCCATACTACGTGACCCATTTTTTGCACTTTTTGAAGGGGGGAAGGGGGCTTCCCCCCTTGGTGACCGCCCGTAGCGTAGTAAAGTAGATGATGAACATCCATATTTTTTTTAAATTGCACCAGCACTTTTGCAGGACAAAATGCGATCCTTTTATTCGATCATAATGGTACAAAAGACCGTACGAGATAATATACGTGGGTGTGCGATATTTTAAAAAGGTTTGACGTAAAATATTTGCGTAGACGCTCATCCGGTATCCCCCCACCCCCCACCCTTTGTTATGCGATACGAGGATCTTATAACAAACCCCAATTAATGTCACGTAAGACAGATTTTCCAATTTGTAGGGGATTGAAACTTTTTGCCTATTTTGGGTTGTTATGAAACTGTACTTCCATGGTAATGGTATTGTTTGGCGCTTCATTTTTGCTTACTCATGGCTAGAGTTCTGAAGTGCAAAAAGTAAGAGCTAGTTCTTCCGTCTAAAAAAGTTTATATGATGAGATTTAGAAATGTTTATGTGGATGTCTCTTAATCACGCAAAAACGCCTAAACGCTTGCAAATATACTATTCGTCCATCTACTTAATATATTTTTGATCGGATGACCTCCGAAAATCAAAAAAGAAATATAATTATACTTTAAACAAAAAAGTGTTGATCAACACAAAATACAAACCACGTTCTAGACAGTCGGACCGACCCTACATACCTACCTACCTAATACATATTAGTACTAAACTATCAATGTCAGAAAAATAACTTAATTTACAAAAAACTTGTAATGATTGTTTATATAAGAAATAATGAAATAACAAAAGCTCACGTCATCAAATCCATTCCGTTCAGAAACTTTGTTCAAAGCAAATCGGAAACAATGGCCCCTCAAAGCGTTCGGCGGTATGGTCAGCAGCGATAGAGAATTAACTTCGTCTATTAATAGCGTCAGCTTAAAAAGTTCTTTCAACTTATTGGGCGGTTTCTGGCCGCGATGAGAAATATGTTTGCGAACTTGGTGTGTAGTTTGAATTAGTTTGCGGTACAGTCGGTGTAATCAATTAAGCCTTGTACTGTAGGTGTCAATAACTGAAATGGGAATAAATGTACTAGAAACACATCGTAACTTTATGTTAATTTGACAGAGCGAGCGAGAACGCGCTTCTCGCTCGCTCGGCATAACATGCTTTCGTGTGTCCGTTAGTCCGTTTGATCTTCTCTACAGGTCTCCTTACCTATTTTCGTGAAATTTTGTAGCGGGTTCGATAATCATATAGAATTTTGAAGTCGACTTCGTTATTCAATTTAAAAAAAAAACATTTATTTAAAAAAATGTTCAAAATTAGAAGCGTAACCTAGCTTCGAATAGATATAGTTAATAGAAGAATACCTACCAAACAGCACATAGTGTTTTGAAAACCTCGTGGCGACATCTATTAAATTAATTTTTAAACAACATACAATTTGAGCTATTTTTTACACTCAAATGCGAAGTCTACGCATTCAATGAGACATATTAATAGCTTTTACGCCTAAAATTGAGAGTTTTCAGAAGTATTTAATTTGACAGTACCTATTATTTTCAATTTACATGAAGTATAATGATAAGCTTATTTTTTTATATTTTCTTCTATAACCTAGATACGTCCGTCGTCGCATTACGTAACTTTTGATGGGGTCTTGTGATGCAAAATTCTAAAAAGGATCAAAATCAGCCCACCCTAGTCTACATGGATTAGTCTACCTATCTCATAATGGGGATAGATTTTGATGTATCACAACAGCCATCCAATGTATTTTTTTTAGCTTTTTATTATTTTGTTAGCTGTACCTCGATGTTATGTCATAATTTGCTAGGAAGGAATGTCTTGTAAAGCGTACTTAAATTAAATTTCTTCTTTGCCTCGAACTTTTTTAGGAAATTCCGTAAGCGAAAAGAAAATATTTTTTTGTACTTATTACACATTATGTATTCTGTGCGGTTTACTAATGTATAGCCAAAGAACTGTTCCAAAAATATCACATTGCAAACTATTTTACGCAAATTTTCATTTGGCAAAAAAACATTTGTCGAAACAACTTATTGCAATTTTACAGATAGGCAAAGAACACAAAATAAGAAGCCCATTTTGACAGTTAACGTGTTCAAAGAAAAATATTCTCTACCCCAATATAATTTTCGAACATAATTTTTCACTAAAATGGCGGAACGGTATTTTTCTTGAGCTTTATTCCTTTAGCATAAGTAACATTTTTTTACTTTGCATTTATATGCTGTCAAAACGGGCTTCTTATTTTGTGTTGACTAACAAATAATTATTTATTTTTATTTAACTTTATTTTTAATTACTTGGTCATGTTTTATTTTACCAAGTATTATTTAGCCAAATGTGTTAGAAGAATGTATCGTTTGGCATAACATACTCCGGCAATGTCTGTAATAGACGAGAGTAGGAGAGTTTCAGGTATGTATGTACAAAAACGTCATTTCTGGCGAGTCGCCTTAATAAATCTTGACAAGAAAAAGTAAAATGCTTAGAATAATTACACCTAGAAGCCGTGTCCTTGTATGCAAAGAGAGGCAACTTATACTTAGCCAAAATGGCTCAGTTCTCAGATTTATATCCTTCATAATTACGTTACCTAATCGTAACTAAAATCCAATAATATAATAATTAGGTACGCGTGAAAGCACTAAACTTAAGAATCGCCTAAGTCTTTTCTTATCTACAACTCGACCAAGTTAACTTAGCGAATGACAGCTACATGACGGCTAAGTTTATGACACCGTTTTAATTTGGTCATGTTGTAGTTAGGAAAAGACTTAGGCGATTCTTAATTTTAGTGCAATCGGCCATTAGTCTCTTTAAGGTAGGGAAATTGAAACTGTTTTGTACTTATTAGGCATGATTATTTAATAATGGACAATAAAAATCTGAAAACGGCGCCATTTTGGCTGTTTTTGTTGCCTCACTTTTGAGAGCGCGCTTTGTAGGGAATTATCGTTCTAGGTGTAATTATTCTAAGGTAAAACGATGCCAAATGATAATTAGACCAAAAGAATAAAACGCGAAATGTAGAAAATGAAAATGGGAAGTGAAACTTATGCGAGAAGTTTTTTGGGAAGTGAGACGAAAAATATTTTGCCCAAAGGGCAGAACCCCATTCTGTGCCTACATACACTATTTTTTTAAACCTTTTTTTGTTGTTATTATTTTATACTTACTGTTCAAATGAAAACAGGGACTATTATTGGTTTTCTATATAAAAGAGTTAACGTCTGAACGATATTTTCATGATAAATTCAATCTGATTTTATTTGAATTTGATATTGTTCAAAAGCTGTTATAGAATTTACGAATTTACTGTATAATTTATCCTATTCGATCAAATTCAAATAAAACAAGATTGACTTTTTTTAAATGTATCATAAATTAGCTGGTTTTTTATGGAAAACCGTAAAAGTAGCCCATATTTCCTTTCGACTAATATATACTTTGCCAAAACTTTGTCACACGGGGGGAAAGTATTAAATATTGAAAGTAGGAAATTTTATTGAAAAATCGTAATTTTAATTTTTAAATTGTAACGAATCGTACCTATGCGATTTAAAAAAAATCTTTGAATGCAGTTCTAATTATTTTTAAAATCAAAATGAAGTCTTCTTTCAGTATTCCTATCATACTTTTCCTCCATGTGGCAGTTTTGTGACACCCTTTATACTGCTAAAAAATATATGGGCTACTATACGGTTTCCTATCTCTCTTTTTTTACGAGCAAATTTTTGAAAGATTTTTTTTAAATAAATTCAATCTGATTTTATTTGAATTTGATATTGTTGATTTTAAATGTAGTTATCAAAATCCAAAAATAAATGTATTCTATAAAAATTTTTTGAGTATACATATTTTGTTTTCACTAAATCCTATTCTTAACTTTAAAAGTATCTAGGTATTAAATTCCCATTAGGTCTTTTACATACTTTTCTGTACATATATATAAAGATTGTTTTATCTGTCCTTCTATAAAGGTCGTATCATAAAAAAGCTCTTTTTTTAGACGTGGGCCTTGGCTGGGCGTGGGCGTGCGTCGTGCGTGCGACTGATATATGTTAATTTTCATATTTCGAGAAAAAAACACTTCTAAGAATTCTTTACACATTTATGACAGTCCACAGAGCTTTGAAATTAAACACTTTTTACGGATAATATTGCAATTTTATTTGAGTGTTTTTGATTTGGTTTTTGCATTTCCCGATTTTTTTAAAGGAAATACCAGATTTCACTAAAAAAATCTAGGTACTTACTAATAAAATTCAAGGTTACAATTCTACGTCTTACGACGTAATCGTAGTTATGTCGCACAACTTGTACGGTATTTTCGTGTCCGCCTCCATCGGCCCTGTGGCGCAACGGATAACGCGTCTGACTACGGATCAGAAGATTCCAGGTTCGAATCCTGGCAGGGTCGCGAAATTCCTTTTGCATTTTTTTTACTTTTTTTGGTGTTTTATACTATTGTTGCAATAATTTTGTTAATATAATTTGTACACATAAAAATTATTTTAACTGCAAGAAATTATTTTTAATTATCTTGTTGCTACAATGGTAGGTTCAATACAAAAGGTGGACTTAATCCAAATAGCAGTCTCTGCCAGTCAACCTAAATAAAAAAAAAAAATGGGTATGGGTTTTGATTTATTGGCGGTGTATAAGTATGTATATCTGACTTACGGCTTTAATTTTTAATTGACTTGGAAGAGGAGGAGTTTATAATGAAAACCTTAAAACATTGTGTAATACCTAAAACAATCTGAACATTGCCTTCTTTCCAGATGTTCGGTATGCTGAATGTCCCACACACGTCGGGCAAGATCCTCCGGTACCCTGGACCCTCAAGACCTCGAGGGGGACCCACTTTCATGGTGCCTCCACAGCGTGACAGGTGAGAAACCATCCATGAACAATAAAAAAAACAGAGGTCCAACTATAATCTTCGAGAAAATACAATAATTAATTTAATAGCACAGTTTCGAAAATTGTAGCTTTTGATTGATAAAATAAATTTTGAAATCAGCGTAGCTAGCACTCTGCGAGTTTGTGATTTTGTAACTTTGCGTGTGCTTACACGAAATAATGCTTACAAGAGCTTACAGAAATAATTCTCTCGAGTACTCTTTTTCTTTTTTGTACCTAAGTACATAAAAAAGAGTACTCGAGAGAATTATTTCTTTAGGAAGTTGACAAAATCAACGTTTCGTAGTTTTCCTCCTCCAATATAGATCGATTTTTAAACTTTTTTCATCAAAAAATCATCAATTTTTTTTTAATATAATTTCGCCGAATTTCAATTGCTCGGTGTCTAAGCAATGGCATTTTTTTAGGATTTTTGAAGGTTAATTAATTTATAAAAAAAGGAAAACATAGAAACACAACACAACCAAATCCTTTGTTGATTTTTAATGAAAAAAAAAAAATATTTAAATCGGTTGTTTTCGATGAGGAAAAAAAACATTGATATTGTCAACTTTCTATAGGAGTTTTTCAATTCGAGAGAATTGAAAAACATCTGATACACCCACACACTGGTGTTTCTTTTGAACATAAATTTAATACTTTTGAACATAACTTAATTTGATTTGTGTGTTGTCACAGGTTCGAAGCCCTGAAGAAGCTGATCAGACAGGAGCACGTGCGCGAGCTGCAGAGGAAGTACGAGACGGAGCAGAAACAGGAGCTGAAGGACATAGCGGCTGGTCGCGGGTAAATATATACCTACAGCCATTCATATTATACAGTCCCCCCCTACTCTCGACGGGAATGAACGAGATCGAGTTCACATCTGTACTTTGGGTTTTGAAGATACACAAGGGAACTCCTCAAAATCAAATAGGAACTGTATAGAGATTTAAATATTGGTAGATTTATGATAATCAAAAACAAGTTAAGTACCTAAATCCTGCGGAAATTGTGCTACTAGGGGTATACCATTGAAAAATGTGAAATATTAAAACGTTTAGTTTTATAATATTTCTACCACAAAAAAAGTTTAAAATAAAAAAAGCTTTTTTAAAAAGCGAAACCTTTTTAAAAAAACCTTAAAAAAGCAAGAAATAATGTTCAAATCGATTAATTGAAACACGTCTAATGAAGTCGGGTGGAGATTTTAGAATATAAACGATACATTAAGTAAAAAATTACTTCCAGCTCCCCCGACTTCAATAGACGTGATTTATAATAAATCGATTTGAACATTATTTCTTGCCTTTTTTAAGGATTTTGAAGGATGTTTTCCTTTTCTTAAAAACCGTTTGGTACATTCATAACAGTTTTCATGGTTTCCACTGTACCGTGTGGCACCGTTTTGAAAGGAGATTGTTCTACGCCCATACATTGTTCGCCCCAGAGCCAACAGCAGAGAAAAAAATATTTTCTAATCGTAAATGACTCTTATAAGCCCATAAGAACAATGCTTTCCCACGGACACTTCTGTGAACATTTTTATTTAAAGAAAATGAACAGATTTTGAGGTTATTTTTAGTAAACGCCATCTATGAAAAGCTCTTTGAAAAATATATAATTTATTTGAAAAAAATATCTTTCTTAAGACTACATACCAAAAAATGTCATTTAAGATCGGATTTAAACTGAAAAACTTATCATCCATCACTAAATTAACTGAACAGACAATGGGTGCATTCCGGCAGACGAATTGCTAAGTCATCGATCGTGAATGACTACATTTGAACCATGGAAAGTAATAAAATTAAACATTAAAACAAATTACTTTCCATGCTTAAAATGTAAACTGTGGTGATCGTTAACTCAGCGATTAGCTTGTGCTAGAATGCACCTCCATGGAAAGTATTTTTTTATATGTTTAATAATTTACTTCCCATGGTTGAAATGTACTCTATAGCGATCGATGACTCAGCGATTAGCCTGCTGGAATGTATCTAATGACAATCAATCATGCAAATGAGAATAAAGGTCCAAACAAATTATCGGACGCGGCTTATGGACGCGGCTTACTCCCGCGGCTGATAAGTGTGCACACTCTCATAACATCCTGCGTGCCAGATAGCTATCGGACGTCCGATGACGTCATATTAGTCTATGGTTACGTCCGCGACCTACTACATCCGATAGTTTGCACACCTCAGATCAGCCGCGGCAGTAAGCCGCGTCCGATAATTTGTTTGGACCTTAATTGTCTTAAAAGATGGCGGATTTCATGGTGTTAAAAATTAAAGTACTTTTAAAAGTGTATTAAATGTTTCGCAGTGTCCGCTTGTAATTATAATTCTCAAATCGTATATTAAAATATAATAAAAATTTAGGTACATTTCAAATGCTTGTTGGTTTTGGGGCGATTAAGAACAATCTCCTTTACTCGATTTATTCTCGATCTCAGACCCCCCAGATTGTTAAAGCCGAAGCCGATTATAAAGCCAAAATTAATGATCGTATAAAAGCAAATTTGAAAAGTAAAGTAATAAATTATCCTAATTTCTGCAAAAAGGAAAAATTACTCAATTCATATATCCTGATCTGAGTTGTTAAATACCGCTCAAAAGAAAATATGATTTTTCATACAAAAGAGCTAAGTTCTGAAAAGAAAATAGGGGCCACCGTATGATTTTCCATACAAAAGAGCGAGTTCTGAAAGGATTTTTTGTGATAAATTCAATCTGATTTTATTTGAATTTGATATTCAAAAGCCGCATAAAATAAAACCCCGGAAAATGATTAGGAAAGCTACTACAGTAACAATCGTGATAATCGGTCGATTTTTGTTAGTATTATGTCAAGAAGCGGAACGATTGTCTTCCGATTATAGACTTGGTCATTAGAGCAGTCTTGTTTTCCTTGTGAATCACTGAAAAAAAGAGTCTCGAACTTTCGATAGACAAACAGACGGACAAAGAAGTAAGCGATAGTTCCTTTTCACATTTTAAAGAACGGATGTCTATAAATTAGTAAAACTAGACGCAATCTGTATACTTCTGGGCAAGCTCGCTCCATTAGCGTCTTCCTAGCCTTATGGTTCACGAATGTGGTCAAGAGTAAGACCATTTAATGTAAAAAAAACCATGCCCCCGTTAGGTACTGTAGTTATATTAAAAGTTTAAAGATGAAGAAGAAGAAATATTCGATGGGAATACTAGGAAATTATTCTAGTAAATTAATGAGACTAATTATTCGTCCTGAATCTCACTGAGTACCTATTTAAGCACGTAACAAGACGTTTAATTTAAAAGCTCTCTGTAAACATTTCTACGTTTTTCAGAATCTGTACTTAAGTAGGAATCTTTTGTAAAGTTGTGTTTCAGTTGTAGCAGCTTTATACTTTGTTGGCGATTGATAAACATTTAAAAGTACTAAAATATCAGCAATATCTACAATAAATTTGTAATTTTACAACTATAAAATAGTTATGAAGGAAACACATAAACATACAATTATTGTTAATTTGAACTAAACAATATAATTTAAAGTAAACAATATAAACTACATTTCACGAAATCGTAAAACTTACCAATAAACGATAATTATCCTTGCTTATTATTCCTTATGGAAAAACAGGAAGTATTTGTCGACATACATCCTTATCTTTCCCCTGAGGCCATTAGGGGAAATTGAAAATTATTCAAGGGGACGGTAATCCACCTTTTAACCGGCGACATCAGGGATTTAATTTTTTTTTTCAGAAGATTCAGTCTGTTTTACTGAAGTTCTTATGAAAGTAGGTAAACGTTTAAATTTTACCTACTTTCATAAGAATAATTTAATAATATTTTTTTTTATGAAAAGCTTCTGTATAGAGCTTAATTTATTAGACTAACACTATCCTGGGCTATAATTATTATGCAGGAACTAAAAAACAATTCTTTTCAATAACTTCAATAAGTTATTTTGCATTCGTAAGTGATGAACGATAAAACAGGGTTGTTAAATACATTTGGGCAAATCCTTACTAATATTATAAATGCGAAAGTCCGTTTGTTTGTTTGTTTGTTACGCCTTCACGTCGTAACTACTGAACCAGTCATTATGAAATTTTGCATACACGTTGTCAGGGGTGCAGAAAAGGACATAGGGTACCCACCCAGGAAAAACGTATAGTTCCCGAGGGATAGCAAAAAAACTGTTCACGCAGACTAAGTCGCGGGCAGCCGCTAGTAAGTAATAAATAGAAATCCTGGAAAACCACGCTATGATTAAATATCCATCTATTTAGCCTATAGTTTCGGGTCTAGTGCTGATCGACCACCATAATTTTGTTACATTTAAATCAGTATTATGTAATTTTCTCCTGTCAAGAGGAAACACTACGGTCGGGAGAATTGGAAAATTCCTATGGAAAGAAGACAAAATCAACGTTTTGTAGTTTCCTTTTGTATGTCCAGTTTTTGAAGAGGAATCCTCAAAAACTGGACCGATATAGTTGTTATTTTCATTAAAATTTAAATAAAAGAATTTAGTTGTCTTCTTATCTTTTCCTTTTTTCATAAATTAATAGTTAAAAGAGATATTGATCTTTTAAAACCCAAAAAATGCATTGTTTAGTCATCTAGCAATCAAATTTAACAAAATTATATAAATAAATCAAAACGTTAGGAAATAGTCGTAAGTTTTTGTTTATTTTTTGATGAAAAAATAATTAAATTTTTCTAGTTTTGGAGGAGGTCTGCGAAACGTCGATTTTATCTACCTTCCATAGGAATTTTTCAATTCTCTGGATCGTGGTGTTTTCTCTTAATCTGAGGAATATCTGCTGTTCTAAAATAGACCGTATCTCTTTGCAGTGAAGACTACGTGTACGGAAACTTCGGTGAGCAGGAACCACGTGGCCTGCAGCCGCTGCAGGTGGAGTACGCGGCTGACGAACCTTCGGCCAGGCACGCTAAGTGAGCATCATAATAATATCGTCATCATCATCATCATCAAAAGCCCATTACATTCCACTATCTATAGGAGCTAAACCTCTCCCGTAATCGCCACGTTTGGCGTGTGTGTTGGCGACATTGAACCGTATTTTTATCCAAAATGCAATAATTTTATTTTTAACTCGTGAACCATTTAGGTTAAATTAAAGAGAGTTAAATAAGTTCCATCATTGGAATAAGAATTTAAATTTCTATTTACATCTATTAAGCATCTCCCAGATCCTGTGTTATTTAATCTACGTCCAATCATCTTCGCATTTATATATTTTTGGAGCCATGACATATACTGAACCTGGTTTCTCCTGGACGCTGTTCTTCATCAGGAAGTTTTATACTTTGCCCAATGTGTATTTGTTCCGGATCCGTCATGTACCTGATTTGTGTTATTCCAGATTCGTCGTGTTCCTGACTCGTGTTATTCCAGATTCGTCGTAACACTGTCGATGCCAATTGATAATCAATGAAGTATGTTTGAAATAAATGAAAAATCAAATAAAAAATGTCTCTTAATATGATGAACAAATTAAGTAAGACAATGGAACAAAAAAAATTGAAGTAAAAAAGATTGTCACTTAAACCAAAAATGAAAGAATAAAACAATAAATTCTTAGCGACAGACCGCATCCAAAAAATATATATTATTTATTTATACAACTTTCAATTCATAAGCCACAAAGAGTTGCTGGTATTTTTATAGAGTTGGTGAATTAAGCAGGGAATTTGTACGTATTACGACGAATCTGGAATATGACGAGTCAGTAACACGACGAATCCGGAACAAAACCAATGTGAGTGATTTTTTTTCTTAATTTCCAGGAAACCTCCATCTGGGAGCCGACAAGTATCTCAGTTCTCCCGCTACTCCGACGTGATGCTGCCCCCGTCCCGCCGCACGTTCTACCACCCCTACTCCTACGATTACGCAGCTCCCGAGTTCGTCCCCTACGTGTACTGAATTGCCAGCTCCAGGGACGGACCAAGGGGCACTCTACCAGGGCTTTAACAATATCACCAATAAGCATATCGACAGCATATCGCTTACGCTAGGACACATCAGTCCACTCGCGAGCTTCGCATCTCAACCGCAATATTTTTATATTTACAAAAGAACAGACTTTTCGATGTAGATATTTGATCTCTTATATCCCTATATTGAATAATCGCAATTTTTTCTATAGACTTTAAGGGTAGATCTTTATCCCACTAAGGGTGGCTTCGAAAATATCTTCCGTGAGGAGACAATAAAAAAAATATATATATTTAAAATGTATACAAAATCGAGCAATTAATACTGACATTGCCGTCAATTCAAAATAATTAACGAATTTGACAATAATGAGGGAGAAAGGTTTTGAGAAAAATGACTTGAGAAATTTTTTCGACAAATAAATTGAAATTAATTGGACAATAAAATCTTTATTGATGTTTAAATATACTTGGTGTTTAGCATAATTAAGGAAATGTAAAATTATATTACCTATTCCATTTACAAAATAGCTGTTTTAAATTTACGTAAATATCAAATTATTTATTTATCTTGAGTCAAGACATTAGTTTTAATTAAATTTTGTTACAAATGAAAATTCATTCCCCCTTATTAATAAACCAAGAGTAACTTTACACCTAGCTTAACCAAAAAGTTTGCATAGCAATATGACGCCTACGTCAAATGTAAGAAGTACGTATGCTGAGAAATTTTTTGGTTAAACCAGGTGTAAACATTCTTCGTTTATTAATAAATCCGATAGTGTGTGCTTCTCTTAAAAAAGAACGCACCAATTTCCAATTTAGATTCCTACTTTTTAGTAGGAATCCAAATTTTATAAAACATTACGTATTATTTTTTTTAAACATTGTTTTTTATTAAGTTGGAGGTGTTGTCTGAGCCCGACAACCTCTATTTAAAAATAAAATTCGAATAACTTAAAAAACTTTTTCCAAAATTTTATCTTAAAAAAGTTTGAAACTTTCTAGTCAATGTTTTCCAAGTAGATATTTAAGTTATTAAGTTTAAGCATCATTAAGTTTTGTGTAAGAGTGTGTGTGATGTGAACTTATTTTGCCATATACCTCTATCTCAGTTTATGCTTTGCGATAAATAAATAATAATTTGGAAATGTGAAATAGAAAGACAATAAAAATCCTTGCCTATAAATTGTAGTGTTTCATCATATACATAATATTGTTGTGATTAGAGCTAAGCATATAGTTACTATGACTGTAATATACCCCAAAAGCCTACAAGACGGCTAAGTCGGATCCGGCTGTGCTAGGCGAGAGATTATGAAACGTGTTGCTATTGTGTTAGGGTGCAGAATGGGTTGCGCAACCGGTATCCGACAGAAAAATGCTTTAACTATGTTTAAATGTTTCATGTTTATTGTAATAGATTAATTACGTAATTTAATGGCGCGCCGCGCTTCTATATTCATCTATTGGATCATAGGTGTAGGACGCAGCCCGATCGGAGAGAAATAGTGTTGCCACGTTTGAAAAAATAAAACTACCAATAAAATTAAAACATGTCGTTCTGAATCTGCGAATTCCCAAATATTTTGAGAAATAAAAAAATCAAAGGTTGTAACAACAGTTGACAAGTTGATTACTTTCATGAAAAGGTTGGCATCAAAACACGAGGGCTGTAATTCTAAGAAAGTTGTTACTATTTGTGTACTATATTTATTATTATATCTAATCAACTATCGACTTAATAAGTATCGACGAAATAAGTCGACATAACCTTACAGACTATAAAATTTGGCTTTAAAATTATATTACACATGTATTTTGGCTTTAAGCAAGTCAATAAACTCATTAAACTTCTATTTATTGTAAAGGACAATAATGTCCCATCCTACATGTTACGATTAGCGAGATATCTATACATATTTTTATTTATATATAATTTTCTAACAATATTCGGTAGAGTTTTACAAATTATTTTATTGTCTTTTAAAGATCATTAATAGTTAGGTAGTTAGTGGATAAAACATTGAGTAGTAATTATTGGAAGCGTATTGCAACTAAAAATAGGTGTTCGATGAATGAAAAAAATCATTAAGTGTAGTTTTGCCGTAACATATCTTTGTGATTGGACAGAGAAAAGTATTAATCATATCAGTATTACGTAAAACAATGTGTTATTAGAACTATTCAACTATCGAATGTAGCAGACAGAAATAAAAAAACTACTATACACGAAGTAATATTTTCATCTTGCAACTTTGCAATGTTTCGGGTTGACCGAAAGTCAGTTTCTATGCAGTCTTTGAAAAAACATTCGATGGTTAGAGGAAAAAAATATCAATTTAACGATAACTCAATAAGAAATATGTATGTACGCGGTGCGATATACAGACGTTGACAATAATAAGACAATAAAAGCACTATGTAAATTGAATCTTAACTTAACCTTAGGGTTCATAAGGATCAAACCGCGTCGGTACTTTTAGGTATACAATAACCTATCCATGATAATTAATGTTTTAAAATGTGTATTAATTGGTGTTTTTTTTTGAGAAATAAAGATAGTTACCTACTCCTGATCAGAATGATCTATCATTTGTTGGTGTTTGCCAACATTAACCTTCCTTTTTAGCCAAAACGGGAAAATATATTTATGTACTTTTACACGATATAGCGGTCAAGTAACACAAATTCTCATATCAGCCCTCCGAAACGCGATTATGATTCACGTTTAACTGTCAAAAGACAATGGATTTCGACAGTTGAGTGTCGATAAATAAAACGCTATATCACGCGATAATATATCGTTTTTCGGTTCTCATTGCTATTATGCCATAATATATGCTATCAATGCTAATTCAGAAAACTATTATAGAGGTAAAAATTAAAGGGATTCGGGCACTTTGGTCCTTATTGCCAATAGACTTGAGTCGTACATCGATGGATAGGTCTTTTCAAGAGTAAAAAAAGTTATTATGGGGTTACATTTGGATTTGTTGTCCGATTCGAGATATTGTGGGTTCTCAGTATCTCGGCTGGTACAGTCAGCAATGAAAGTCGCTTAACGGCGGCGGGTCCATAGAATATCAGGACAACATTTCAGGACAAGCGCCATACCTATTCGTGCTCTATGAGAATATACCTTTCTAACGATATACTATTTATATATATTAGGTCCAGGACCAGAGTCCATTTGTTCCCTTTCATGACTGCCTATTTAGTTTCAAAAAAAACCTTAATGATAGAAATGACATAGTACTCGGATGCAAAATAATAATTAATTTAGATAAGTTGGGAGTTTCAAATAAAAATACAGTAATTATCGGATATTGTCGTTTATTCCTAGAAATCATGAGGTAAACAATGCTAAATTATTTTTCCATATTTACCAATTGGTTCACAATCACAAAAAAGTCCTAAACGAAAATTTATCTGCAATCAAACTACTTACGACAACCTATTCTCGCTGTCCCCCACCCTTGGCCACCACCGGGGGATTTTAGGAAAAAAGTTTTTTTACATTCATTTCTTCCCCGATATCTCCAAGTAGTGGACAACGGGAATTGACTGTCCATGCTTTATTTCCCGTTATCCATCAGTGGGGGCCAAACAGTGAAAAGGCCCTTACGATGGACGATACATTTCTTAAAGACACACTTCATTTCCCTATTGGAATTAATAAAATTGTTCAAAACACTCCCATTTAATGTGATAATCACGTGGAAAATACTGTATTTACTCAAGGAGAAGTCAATTTTAATGATTACTAATATTAAAGCTAGGTACGTACACTAAAATACATATAAATACGCGATTAAATTATTTATAATAATAAGTTTGTGAAGTGGGAAAACGTAAAAGATAGAAAATAAAATAAAAAACGTTGTACGTAAAATTAGATAACAAAACAAGATGAATAACAACCAATAATGTAAGATTTTTTTATTGCAGATGAATTAAATAAAGAATGAACCAATTTTCATGAATCTACAATTGAATAACTTATTGATAGAGCAATAAAAAGGATTGAAAGTACTGAACTAAAAAAAGAATTGTGACTACTTTTATGGCACGGACTATTTTAAAAGCTTTTCATAAACAGATTGAAGAAAATATATCAAATACAATTTAAATACAGATTCAAACAAAAAAATCAAAAGGAGACATTAATCTAAATGTAATTAAATTAAATTTAAATGAAATAAAAACAAGAGTCGATAGATTGACAATAGGAACAACGGGACAGTTGCTTATACTACAAAAATACTGATATAGATTATGAATAGGATACAAAATGGTTTTGGTCATGAAACAAATATAATCGATGAACACGAACATAAACATGAACATGAACAACCCATATCTAAAACTAAATGGCTTCAAACGGTTGCCAGGAATATAACAGGAATGCAAAAGGTTCTTTTAGAAGGACATATTATTGTGACTAATACTGCGCAGCTAAGGAGGAATTCAGCAAATTAAAAATTACACTTACACATGTTTATGGCATATTTATGGCTACCTCATGAATCACAAACGTTAGCACTCAATTTTCTGTACATTATAATCCAATTGTATTTTTTATACAATCGTCCCTTTATTGGTAAAACCGATTATCTACCGAAAACTAAACTTGTGGCAATGATGATTTAAAAGTTTGACAGAAAAATTATGTAATTAAATTACATATATTTTACCTGCAATCATGTAATTATAATGAAAAATTTTATAAAGTATGTTTGTAAATCATAAAAAAAGAAGTACTTCAGTGATAATGCTTGAAAAATTGCCAAAAAATATCTTCAGGGAGGTCATTTAGTTGGTTTTTCCTGAATAACGACATAAGCATATATATCATTAATTAAATCACTTGGGAGCTTATCTTATAGTTTCACCGTAACCTTTCGAAGAAAGTAATAAGGTACCAAAAACAGCTGTAAAAATAACACTATGAAACATGCTTTAATTGAAATTTAAAAAATATATAATTGGTTTTGCTTGAGTTAAATTAATAATTGTGGTAGACTATCTGCAAAATGTTCATACAACGAACTACAGCAAGCGGTCATTGTTATTTTTATACTTACAAAATACCAAAAAATCATTACTTACATGAAAGTAAAACTGAATAAAGTAGGAAAACAATAAGAAAAATATACCTATTAGGAAATAATCAACTTTATTAGTAATGTTTTATTTTTTTATAAGTATATAAAACAATTTGCGAAACCATGAAATTAATTCATGTTTTCACAAATTGTTTAGTATACTTAGATCATCATCATCATCATCATATCAGCCACACGACACCCACTGCTGGGTATAGGCCTCCCCTAAGGATCTCCACGACGATCGGTCCTGCGCTGCCTGCATCCACTGGCTTTCCGCGACCTTCACCAGATCGTCGGTCCACCTTGTCGGGGGCCTACCCACGGAGCGTCGTCCGGTGCGCGGTCGCCATTCCAGAACCTTTCTGCCCCAACGGCCATCGGTTCTTCTCGCTATGTGTCCCGCCCATTGCCACTTCAGCTGAGCAATCCTTCGAGCGATGTCGGTTACTTTAGTTCTCCTGCGGATCTCCTCGTTTCTGTTTTGATCACGTAGGGAAACGCCGAGCATGGCTCTCTCCATTGCACGCTGAGTGACCTTGAGCCTCCTTATGAGACCCATAGTTAGCGGCCACGTTTCACTGCCGTAAGTCATCACTGGCAACACACACTGTTCATAGACTTTCGTCTTGAGACACTGAGGTAAGTCGGACGCGAAGATTCCCGAATGCTGCCCACCCGAGTTGGATTCGACGAGAGATCTCTTTTTCGAAGTTGGACCTACCTAACTGGACTGCCTGTCCTAGGTATACGTAATGGTCAACAACTTCAAGTGTAGTGTTCCCAACATGAACTGGAGAGGGTACAACATGGGCATTTGACATAATTTTCGTCTTATCCATGTTGATCCTAAGACCCACACTTTGGGAAGCACTACGGAGATCTTCGAGCATTGTGTTCAGGTCTTCCATAGTCTCAGCCATAAAGACTATATCATCGGCAAAACGAAGGTGTGTTAGGTACTGGCCATTAATGTTGATGCCGAGTCCTTTCCAGTCCAAGAGCTTAAAGATGTCCTCCAACGCAGCTGTGAACAGTTTCGGAGAAATAACGTCTCCCTGTCTCACACCACGCTGCAGTTGGATAGGATTTGTGTTCTGGTTCTGTATTCGGATCGTCATGGTGGCATTTTGGTATAAGTACCTCAACACCTCGATATACCTATAGTCCACTTGGCACCTTTGGAGAGACTGCAGCACCGCCCAGGTTTCAATCGAATCAAAGGCTTTCTCATAGTCCACGAACGCCAAGCAAAGTGGCTCATTATACTCCTCAGTCTACTGTATAACCTGCCGCAGCGTATTGATGTGGTATATGGTGCTAAAGCCTTTTCGGAACCTGGCTTGTTCGGGAGGTTGGAAGTCGTCGAACTTGCGAGCGAGACGATTCGTAAGGACTCTCAAAAACAACTTATAGACATGACTCAGAAGCGAGATGGGTCTATAGTTCTTTAAGAGGGACTTCTCACCCTTTTTAAATAACAAAATCACCTCACTTATGTTCCATGTCTTCGGCGTTCTGCCCTCGACGATGACGGAATTGAATAGCTTCTGGAGGCCTTTAAGTATAGGCTTACCGCCCGCTCTCAGAAGTTCTGTAGTGATTCCGTCGTCACCCGCCGCCTTGTTGTTTTTCAGCTGTTTGAGAGCTATACTAATCTCGTACAGGCTGACGTCCGGGATATCTTGGGTATAGTGTCGGGTAAGCTTGGCTCTGGGGTCTTTAGCCTTGCTTTCAACAGGTGTCTGCGTGGAATATAACTGCCCATAGAAACTCTCGATCTCCCTCAGGATTTCAGGCTTATACTTCCGTCGTCAGTTTTCAGCTTCGTCATCTGGCTTTGCTCAATAGACAGATCTCTCGCGAACACTTTGGAGCCTTTATTCCGCTCGATGGCCTCTTTAATACGATTTGTATTAAATTGGCGAAGGTCGCTTGCCAAATACTTTATTATTATTATTATTATTTAGAAGGGGGGACACCAGCGAAGCCGGACGGGTGATCAGTCACCTTGATTGGAACCATTTCACCCATTTCCCCAAATCCCCACAGGGGGATTGTCAAAGACTTAGATATCTGTCTATTAAGCTGCCGATAACGATTAGCATCTACTGAACTCTGGAGCCTCATTTCACGTCTCTGATCCATGAGTAGGAGTGTGTGTTCGGAGAGTTTCTTTAGCTTGGAACGACGGGTCTTAAAGAACTTGGACCCTACCGTACGGACAGTATCCACCACCATATTGTTTAGATCGTCCACATCTATGCTGTTCTCAAGGGCTTCGAAGCGGTTTTGGAGTTTGAGTTGAAAGCTCTCGGGGTTTTGAATTTGGGCCGGCAATGGTTTCACAATTATTACCGGCCGGCGCACGATTCGTCCATTAAAGATGACGACAGTCAGAGATGTGCGCGCGGAGTGCGAGTGAAACAAAAGATCAAGCGTCGATAATTGGTTTTAGCTGAAAATATTTATGTAGAAATATCACCATACGCTTCGGTGAAAAACAACTATTTAAGCATAGTTGATATTACTTGTATTTAAACTTAACTATACGATCTCTGATGTTGTGGAAAAAACAAATAAAGCAGCTTAATCTTTTTTACTTGAATTAAAATCGGCACAAATGCGAAAGATTATGTTCTGTTAAAAGCAAGTAGAACTACTTACTTTCTTTTTCTTGTGTTAGATTCTAAGTTCTTTCCAATAATTCAGCAATACCAGAACCGTTTAAAGTATTTTAATTTATATTAGTACAATGCTACAGTATGTTCAGAGTGTAAGCAAATTGCAACTAAAATAAGATATGAAACGGAACGTGTTTTTGATTGCAAGGCTTCCAAAAAATCGTATAGGTATAAGACTTTAGCTGCTATTAAATGCAGGTTTACTTAAAAGCTTGTAATTATAATTGTTTTTTTGCGAATCTATCTCGGAAACTATGCATCGTATCGAAAAATCGGTTTTACCTGTAGATAGAGCTCAAAAAGTACAGCAGCTTGGTGTAAATAACTCATTTTTTGAAAAAAGTGCATATAATCGGTTTTACTAGTAAAGGGACGACATTATACTTTACCAATATCAGTTTAACAATTATAATTTTACTAACATACTGTTTTATATATAATAATCTAATCTTATTTACATTGTATTTTTGTTTATAGAATTGACATTTTATTAAATACGTTTTTTAATTTAATATTAAATATATATGATTTTGTAACCCTAGTGAATGTTTGCACTATTTTCTGATATTTAGACTTATTTTATCAGAAAACGCTACACTTAATAGCAGTGTAAAATATTGTCACAAGATTTATCCTCAGGCACAAAGTGGTATACGAATCCCAAACATTATTGCCTTGTTTTAAATTTCCTTGAAATCTAAATTAATAATACTATTCGTAAAAATGTCTTTTCTCACGGGGAAGTAATAAATATAAATATTTCTTAACTAACATCTAATATTGGTCAGGATTTAGGAAATACAAACACTTTTTTATATAATTAACATGCACTTTCATATATTATAGGTATACCGTAATTTTAAATTCACTTTGTTCTGAAAATAACTACTTTAAAACTCTCTCTACACATTTTTTGAAACTTTACACAAGTTATTAAGTTTACAAATTCAACAATAATTTGGCACTCAGATATATTATTTGCCACTTCAAAGTATTTGAGGAATAAACGGATAAGCAAGCATCGCCAAAATATTATTTTTCTCCAAATGCTTCCTATAAATCTATTTATTATATCAATTTGATTACATTAATTTCAACAATGTTTCTAAACTTTGCTCATACCACTAAAAGATATTTGGACAAATCTTTCTCAGTTACAGGAACAGTAATATTTTTATTTTGATCACTGGTTTCTATAAAACGTGTTGGATCATTACAAGCATTAAGGCACACTTGAGGGACACAAATTACAAATTGTCATGGTATTTTTGAGCGTTTCGATCAAGTAAGCAACAGCACCGCATAGTACGAAACAATCATCCATTGAATTTAGATACATGGGTAAGAGAAATATTTCTAAAACATTTTTTTACTCATTTGGTGAAAGTATAAGACCATTTTGCACCAAGTCAATAAGGTCTGAAATCGCTCATCATGTGTTCACTTAAGTTATGTCGTTTATATCGTTACACTTGAATTTGATAATATGCATCATCAATGTCTTTAGTGCAACACATTATTATCCAATAAACACAGTCATATTTTCCGTAGTTCATAGTTATTATATACAAGTTTTCTCGTCAGTTAGTGGCACTAGTTGAAGGCCCATGATTGGCTTCCTGGTGTTTGTACTTATGTGAGGTCATTTGAGAGAGACCTAGGACAGCAAACCCACACTGTAAGCAGTGGTAATGGGTTTGTTTCTTGCTGTGAATGCATTGAGGTTCGTAGCCACAACCTGTGAATAAAACATTTTTACATTACATTACAAACACCCAGATTTGAGTCAATATAGAAAATCTCGTTTTCTAAATTGACCCAGCCGGGGTTCGAACCCGCGACCTCAGAGATGGCGACACCTTGAAAACTGGTGTATAATCTACTCGACCAGTTCGTCATCAAAAATATGTACTACATATTTTTGATAACGACCTGACGACTGGTGGTACAGCCGAGAACGGAAAGTTGGTATTTACATTGTTGAGGATGGTTTGACGTCCGAGCCTTAGGCGAGGGCTTATAAATCATTTAAGGCAATGTAAAAAGCTTCCCGTATTAGGCTTGTAATAGTGCTTTTCTTAAGGAATGCGAGGAAATAAAATTTTATTAGTAAAAATGCCAATTTTAAATTGGTTCGTGTGGCCATGCAAGAATCAGAAAGTGTACAGGAAGTAAGTATCGAAATTTATTTCCGCACTATTCACCACACCGCCACGTAAATGTGGAACCTCCAGCATTCTTTATTTAAATGTAATGCAAATATTTCAGAGCATATTTGAGAAAATTTACATACCTTTGCTTGGTGGGAACTTTTCAAAGCCAGCGGCTTGAATAGAGTCAAGTTTTTGGTGTTGGCGTCGATGCGCGACCACCTTGTTGGTGTCGGTGCACACGAACTCGCACTTCAGGCAGTGGAAATGTGAAGCTTTGTTCTGGCCTGTACCTGGAATTGTGAGAGAAATATCAAAATCACGGCATAATTTTGTAAGGGGATTGTTCACTAATGCCTGATTCCAGGTAAATTATTGGCAATTAACACGACAGCTAAGATCTCCAATGCCTACTCAAACGGCGATTCTACTCAAATTAACGCTAGTAGAATATAATGACAATGTATGGGATTGACAGGAGCTAAGCATCGGCTTATGTCATTCCAATACATTGTGATTCTATTCTACTGAATGGCCATTTGAGTAGGGAGTCTGATTAGTAACTTAGAGATTTGAAACCAAACTTTTTTTTTATAGAGTAGGTACGTAAGAAAAACCTCGAGGTTTGAATAAATGTATGTTCAAGAATGTACATTTTTTGTGATCAATCCCCTTAAATGTTTTGAGTAATTATTAAAGCTTTTACTAACCAAAAGTGGAAGCGTGGGGACAATCAGGTCTTTGGCAATAGACGTTAGCTCGGTACTGCTGGAAATCTCCTCCCATCAATGTGTCTAACCTGTAAAAACATACAACGTGTTACAAAAGCTCCTAAAGGCGAATGTGGTAGATAGGGTACCGTGTATTAATTAATATAAAACCTTAATACCGAAACTTTCTCGAAAAAGGTTTTTTTAATGAAAATCAGCCCTAGACTCAAATTGTATTTTGCATTTGCGCATCGAATGGGGTTGATTATCGAAAACAATAGTATATTTACGTCTAGGGTTGTCACTATGCAGTTCTTCATACAACTAATTTATGAAACAAGTTATTATGAAACAGGGTATAGACAAAATTAGATAAATAATAATACCGCAAAAATATTAAATTCACAATCTGTTTTTACCTTTCATGTCTAGCAGTGTGTTGGACAAATCTTGTCTTGTCACAGAATGAATAACCACAGTCTTTTCTCGTACAGTGGAAATGGGTTTGGTGTTCCCTGAAAACAAGAAAAAATTACTTTATACCATATTCACAAAAATACACAAAATTCAAATAAGAAAAGAGTGCTTAAATTCACAAAGGATTATAATAATAAACAAATAGGTTACCTATATCCACAATGTTGATAAGCGCAATCCTCATTGAATCTGAACCTCAAATAACCTTCAGGAATCGGTTCATCCTTCAGGACCCGCATATGAGGCCCTCGAGTACTATGCGTGCGCCTGCTAACAAAATATAATAAGCAATTAGATTTAAAAAGAAATTTATTAAAACTGAAGTCAAGAAGGAAGGAACAGACGCAAATATGAAAGACAATATTGGTAAAAGAATAAAAAAATCAACTCACGATTTAGCTATCATTTCTGCTTCTTTGTCCATCCCTGGAGGAAGACCGTGGCCTTGCAATAGACTTTGTTCTAGAAGCAACTCTGGTGGGTACAGCATCGTTGGATATAGAGGGAAGGGTGACCCACTGAAATAAAATAAAGCAAAGATGATGTTAATCTATACATATTTTAATTTAAGGTACAAAAATAAAAATATGGCATATGTAATCGATATTTGTATTTTTAAGAATAAAAAAAAAATAGAATTAAACATCACTTACCCCTGTGAAAAAATAGCAACTTGCGCAAGACTGGGTAGTCCAGCTAATGATGCTGTGTATTGTTGCTGCATCTTTAACTGATCTTGAAGAGACCCCTTGCGGCCACCAGCCAGATATTGTTGAAGAAGCAGGCTTTGCACAGCTTGCACCTGGAGAGAGATAGAATAACGTTGTAGTTAACATAGCTTTACATTTTTTTGTAGACAGAAAGTAGAAAGGACAGGTGATTGTTTAAAATGGTTAAGTTAAACTTACTTGTTCTGCAGGGTTAGGAGGTCTTTGTCCTGGTGAAGGAGCTTGGCTAGTCGAAGCTGAAGACGCTGTCGATGGCAAAATAGAAATTTCAGGATATTCTCTTTCGAGGGTTTCTTTCGTCGCAGCCAACCCCACCGGTCCAGGATCCATAGCGTTGCTATGTTTTTTCACCATGTGGCTGAACAGCAACTTCAAATCGACGTAAGCTTGACTGCAATGAGGGCAGTGGTAATGAAGATTCATTCCTCCAGCATTTTTGTTTAAAGGACAGGCTTGGTCGTGGCACGAGGGTGGGATAGTTGGTCCACACATTTTTTGAGCTTCGTACTGCTTCTTCTGGTCGTACTCCATACGAAGTTTCATATCTTTTGATGGGGATGCGTCGTAAATGCTTCTCGGGGAAGGAGACGAGTTGTTGCTTCTTAGATGAGATGACGGATAAAATGTACCGGCAGCTTTTACTACTAGAAAAAAAGGAATTAATATAAGTCAATTGCAAAACAAAACTTCTTTTTGATGGAGCTTCAGAGTTTAACAAAAAATAGCAGTGTAGAATGTAAAGCAATATGTTTATATCAAAAAAAAAGAAAACTACACGAAATAATACCCACCGGAAACGTTATCCTGTTCTCGATCAAACTCACTTTTAATCGAGAAATTTGTTGGTGTGTATGATTCTATCGGTTCTTTCATAGAGCTCACGCTGTCTACAGAACTACGTTCCTTCAAGGAATAGTCTTTGGCTTCTTCGAATGACTTCTCTTGTTCTTCACTTTTGATCACGGGGGTACCTCTGCCATGTTTGTGAGTTGCCAATGCCGAATACTGCGTCAATATAGCTGGGCAATTGTTCCCTTGAGCGCAATGAAAGTGAGACCTGAGCTGATTTTTGAAACAACTCTTCCCACCGCAATGCTCAAACGACGTAAAATAATCAAATCCTTCCAGTAACGGACTGACTGAGTGAGATTCTCTCATGTGTGTCTCCATTATGATGTGGGATTCTCCCGTAAAGCTGCAGTTGAAGCAATGTAGGTGAAGACGAGTCATTCTCAACTGACAATTGGAGTACGACTGACTGCAGGTGTCAGGACTCGTGAACACTTCAAAGTGCTGGAATTTGATGCGCTGAAGATTAAAACAATAAAAAAATATATTAAAAACTTCATAATAATCTAAATAAAATAACACCAGTTTCTTTCCACTTACTGGGAACTCTTCAACTGTCGTAATAACTGAAGACTGAGAAACGGGTGGAAGCTGGTTGCTCTTGGGTAGTTTGAAAGACGTGAAAATTGCTTGAGGTGTTACCTAAAACATATTATTGTAATAATGGTGAGTGACTTATTCAGCATATAAGTTGGTTGAAATGAAATAACAAAAGCTATTTTATTTATTTGACTAACATTTACGATAATGGTAAGTGACTTATTTAGCGTATAGGTAAGTTGGTTGAGATGTAATAAAAGTAGCTAGTTTACATACATTTATGTTATCAGTCCAAACTTCAACGACCCTGTTCTTCGGTGGTCTACCACGTTTTCTACTAAACATTTCATCCAAAGAACTCGAAGGGTTGACGTGTTGAGGCACAACTCCTGGATTGGGTCCCAAATTCAACTGCGCTTGAAGATTGGGTGTCAATTGGGAGCTGAGACTTGGCGTCATTTGGGCTAGTTGGGCCAAGTTCGGTGGGAGGTTGGCTAAACTTGGCACTTGACCGAGTTGAGCTGCCATGTTAGGGTGTAGTTGAGCAGATAGTTGAGGAGTAAAGTTGGGGGCAAATCTCGCCGCTAAGTTCGGTGACATAGGGCTTAGGATCGCATGCTGTCTGTGATGTTCCAGTCTTCTAAAAGGATGTTCTTCTGAAGAGAGAATAACAGCTCCACAGTTTTCCTGTAAAGTTTAAATAATCCAATAAAGAAATCGATTAGTAATAAATTATCTCATAATTTGTGATTTTGCTACTTACCCAAGTGCAATGGTAGTGAGTGATATCCCGAATATGCTGACAAGCAGAGTTACCACAAGGAGTGTTTCTGGTGTACGCCACAAAATAGGCTTCTGTCACCTGGTTTTGTTGCTCATGCTCCATCACATGTTTCACCATTGTAGTGTGGCAACTGAAAAGAAACCCAGAAAATTAATATATATTTAAAAATAAGAAGCAATTGACTTTTATTGTTGTCTCTATCTTCTTATATACCTGTGCGCCATTTTGCATGATTCTGCCAAACAATGGTAGTGTTTGTTCAAAGCGCTGCATTTTCCACATTTGTCATCGGCGTTGTTGCCACCGTTGTAAGTTTCCATGTACTTCTGAGTAACTTCTTCGACCAATGCTGAGTTCTGTAAAATCAAAATAATAATTGGAATCTAAAGATATGATTGGTACAAACGCAATACAGACGGCAATATTCAAAATGTGCAATGTATTAAAATTGTTGCCCTCATAACATTTGGAAGACTATCACTACAAAGTCAATTAATAACAACTATTATTATAACTATTTGGTAAAGACAAAGTCTTTTGAGAGTCACAAATTTGTTCCATGTATATGATTCATTTTAAAAATTTGAGCAAATGCATGTTTTATCTGCTTTTAATTGAGACCCAATAACTCTTTGTCAGGACCTTATTTATAAGGTAGTCTTTTTAAGTTGTTACCTGATTAATTAATAATTAATTTTATAGTAGGGGGAATGCGTTTATGCATCCCGAAGTTATGTGGGACTACCCTCTACTGCTTCCTACACTAACTACCAGGACCTACGGGACCGTGATATCACAACGAAAGAGGTAAGTAGGTCAAAGATTAATGAAATACTTACAAATGGATGAGAATAATCAGGGTCCAACATAGAGTTGGACATGTCATCATCAATGTGCAGGTTCCCGCCCGGCGAGTACATGCTGAGGTCAGCGCCTTGCTGGAGAAGGGCGCTCTGAATCACCGAAGTGGGGAGGCTGGAAAATAAAATAAAATATGTTACTAGAAGAGTATTTTGATGAGAGGATGTTGATGGCTGAAATGTAACAAGAAGACCTCAGAAAAGAGGAATGATTTGTGTGCGGAATGATATGAATGTGAAGGCAGTGGATAAGGAGTGACAGGAAGGAATAGAAAGAGAAGGACGCACTGCACCGACCTCAAATAAATTGGGGTATGAACCCAATTTTTTGTGCTAAATGAATTGAGTCGACGTAGATTGTTGATTAAAAAAATAACATCCACATTAATCATATCACTAAAGTACTTTGAACGTTTGGAAGATAAATCGTAACGGAACAGTGTGAAAAATTGTCTAATTTCAAAATCCATCGCAATCGCTTTCAGGATGTGATACATTGATGCTTCTTTTTGACACAATAAAAAGTTACCAAAGAAATGCAGCAATGTGTCACATCCATCTATCAAATGAAAGCGATTGCGATAGATTTTGAAAATTAGACAATAAGTAGTCAGTTTCGTCAGATACTCATGATCTGGCTGTAATAGCTAAGCACCTTTGCCTGTTCCAAAGACAAATATACAGGGTGTCGCAATAGTTTGCCACACGGAGGGAAAGTACCTTAAATATTGAAGATGGGAAATTTTACTGCAAGAAAACTTCATTTTGATTTTTAAAATAATTGGAACAGCATTCAAAATTTTCGAAAAATCGTATGCCTTAACCTGGAATCGAACTCACTAAATTAGAAAAAAAAAGAATCTTTTATTTTTACAATACCGATCGAAAGGGTTACTCATTAGGATTATTTTTTGTTAAGTAACACAGCATCTTAACAAAAGCCAGACCATGAAATTTCGCATTTAAATTTTAATTATTACGTATTGTATCAATTTGTATAGGAATGAATGCAATTTAAAAAAAATCTTTGAATGCAGTTCGCATTATTTTTTAAAACAAAACGAAGTCTTCTTTCAGTAAAATTTCCTATCTTCAATATTTAAGGTACTTTCCCTCCATGTGGCAAAGTTTTGGGACACCCTGTATACTACAGTTTCATAATTTCAGTGAAGGTCGTTAGTATTTCCGTGATTCTGTCAAACGCATTAGTTTGGCTTGCGCATCATTCTATTAAAATAATGATTTTTGTGTTGAGGTATCATGTTATTGGGATTAGTAAGATGTATCATGAAAAATAAACTTTACATAAAAAGTGGTTTATGCAACAAGAGCTACGTGATCGGCGATAGCACAGTACATATATAAGTTTTTCAAAATAAGTTTTTCAAACAGTATGAGAGCTCCATGGAAACGTTCAAATTTGACGGCTGACGTCACTCTAAGAGCTCTAAGCAAAGTTCGCAGTACTTTAGTCAGGGTTGTGACATCGCGTCGCAGTTGTTTCCATAGCCACAGAATACATAATAGTACAAGTACAGAAGATCCACTCCGCACAGTCATTTAAATATATAGCGACTCTATCCCAGACACTATAAAGTGCAATTCAGGTCGCACACCGGTCCCTTGCCTACAGTTATATTCACCTAGAAGTTGCCTCTCTTTCTATCGCGTAGCTCTTATCTTTTCTAACGACTTCAGGGTTTCTACTTTTTAAATAATAATGAAATAATAGGTACTTAATTTATTACAAGTTATGTGTTTGTGAAATAAAATGTATACTTAAATACGTTTCAAAAAACCCTAGGCTAGGTAGACACAGTCAACGCCACATCAGACTATACATGCTGACTTTGAGGCAATTTGCTTTCTTACGAAATCAAATGCCATTAATAATTAACTTTATTTCGAAAGTAGATAAGTAAGTATTTCGAAAGTAGATCTATAGTAATAAGTAACCTAATCTATAAATTCTTATTTCAATAAATAACTAGTTGGGTGAAGATAGTTTAGCAAATAAAACAAGTAAATATCTAAGAATAAACGGATACTAGGTAAATACTAACAAAAGTAGATAAGCTCTTCCTACGTTTCGATGTCGTTTGGAACTTTTGTAAGTGTGAAAAAGTTCGGATCCTTTTTATTTTGCCCATTGGGATGCAATATGCCTTCATTTTGGTTAAATATCATAAATGTGCGAACGAATGACGCAACAATACGCGAATGCGTGCGTGAGTGAGTATCGTAAACGAACTTCTAACGTGTGACCCAGCGGCACGCGGCAGGCAAACCCTCTGAAATTAGTCCGTCCGGACGGACCCGCCGGCTACTTGTAGCTTCGTACCTAAAGCGCGGAGTGCGCCTAGCCTGCCATAGCGTTCACACGTAGCATTCCACGAGACGGCCGGATGCAAACCCTGGCGATCCGACGGAGTGCAATGACAAAAGGGCCTAAGTGACGTTAGCTCCTCTACTGTTTGAATAAACTTATATATGTACTGTGGCGATAGTATCAAGAGAAGCCTGCCATACGACACGGAACTTAGGTTTTATGATAATTAATTTTATTTTAGTATGAATATTTACCGCGACTAATATTTCATAAAATGCATGTTGGTGTCTCTTTTATTTATTGCAAATGAACTGTCAAGCATTGCAAACGAATGTGATGGGATTAAATTGTCAATAGTTAGTGATCCACTGCAATTTCACACAAGAAAGTATGGCAAAGAGAAAATCTTACAGATTAAAATATGTCGTTTTGTACCGCAAGCCCTCTGAAGTTGGTCACTTCTGTTCTACATTGTTAAATAAATTGCATTGTAGGTGAGTATACAAATATGCAAATTGCCCGGATTATTATTTCATCTTCACAGTTTAGAAATGTCGTAAAATCTATATAACATTTAAAAACAAAGGAAGTAATTCTTTCTTTGGTTACAATACGACACAATAGTAATAGATTACAGAAAATTACTATTGTGGGTAGTACTGTATCCAAATAAGCAGACGGAAAGAAATCTTATTTTGATTGTAAAAAAAGTTCCTTGTAGTAAAGTGGAAGATGTGCAACACTTGTTGACAGAATAGGTCAAAAACCAAAGGGAGAGACAGCGACTAACTCAACATTTAGACCCGATGGCATCTGATGTGGGAGCTTTCATAGTATTTTGGTAGATCCAGTATCGGATGCAGTCAGGCTTGTCTGTGACAATCACGTTCTTAATTTGTTGTAGAGAAATTGGGGTATAATGAGACTGACGTACACTGTGTAAAAGTTCCTAAATTAAATAAAGATACAAAACGTTCCTTACCCAAAACTCATTTCCTGCTCCTTCCTTTCATGCTTCCTCTTATGAGTAAAGATCTGGCTGCTGGAGTGCAGCACGTAGTTGCAGTGAGGTCTGATGCAGTGGATGTGGTTGCAGGTCTTGCTGAACCGGCAGTCGCGGTAGGGGCAGGCCTCGTTCTTCATGTATTTCTTGAAGCCGTCTTTGGAGAGAGCCTCGTCTTTGATATGGTAAGTCTTGTGTTTTTCTGTGGAGATGGCATATTTTAAAATAATGTTGTGATAATAATTATAAGTTGCCTCGGCACTTGTTAGTCTTATAATGGCCGTTTACACTAAACTTAAGGATCGCCTAAGTCTTTTCCTAACTACAACATGACCAAATTAAAACGGTGTCATAAACTTAGCCGTCATGTAGCTGTCATTCACTAAGTTAACTTGGTCGAGTTGTAGATAAGAAAAGACTTAGGCGATTCTTAAGTTTAGTGCTTTCACGCGTAAAACTTTCGGTGTAGCTATCTCTATGTTTGTGACAAGATTTTAGAATATTGTGCTAAATCTATATGTTTCTGTTAATTTAAATGAGTGGCTAAGTGCTGGAATATTGTTACAAATTAACAAATAAAAGGTTGCGCTCCAAAGTAGTCAGTGGTAGATAGGATATACAAACACTGAGCCGACGTATAGGAATGATTTTTTAAAACCACTGACTTCATGACAAAAATATCTCAATGGAGGAAACAAGTAGTGGTTTCCAAAAATAAAGTTGTTGTATATCGGTCGTACCTCATTAAATATATTTTTTCTCAGAATAATCAATATCCATATTTCTATATGGAAAAAACATTTGGTAATTTCTGAGAAAAACTGACATTTACCTCAAGACTCAAATAAAAACCTGTTTCCAACAAATCCGATTAAAATATCTTACCCATGTCAGCTTTGTTTTTGAACGTATAAGTGCATCCAGGCCTCCTACAGTGGAAATGGGTGGTCCTCTGCCCTGCAAAGATGCAGTGGGGGGCTGCACAGCTTTCGGTGGCTCTGAACCTTTGAAAACCTTCTTGGAGTATGGCACTGTCCTTCCTGTGATAGTTTGCGTGCATTTGCACATCTGATGTGGAAATATAGACCTGAAATATAAGATGGAAAATGTTTAAATAATTAAAAACTTGTCGGGATCACATTAGGTGCTTTACCCGAAATCGGGTGTACCTTAAAAGTAAATGAGCAAAGTCGAATTTGGCATCTTTCATTACAATTCAACTGGCTTCATGCTCGTTACTTTGAAACCCAAAACAGTCGGCTTCTCAAATCCGGCTTACCCCTTTCCTCTACTCAAATTTGAGTATGCAACCATAATGTAAGTTGTTTATTATCCGGGAAGTAAGATTTAAGAGGTCAATATCTTTAATAGTGATTCACCATTCACAAATCGTAATTTTCTAGCGAATCATCTACGATGAGGTAACTTGACATTTCGTGATTCCTTAAAAGAACTAACAATGGTTGAATCATTTTTATATTGCAATGTTATGTTACAATACAATACAATACGTGGTCATAACGTGTGTGCCCTTGAATATGTAATAATAGATTTTAATAATCAACTTGATACTCGTCTCAAGAGAAATTAATCAACATTTGAAACGGTAGATGTATCAATTAACATTATCTCATCGACTACATACATCTGCCTTAATTAAAGAACACCCAGTTAGGATAAGTGGTTAAATAGGTTATTTTAAGTATAGTAGTTACCTTATCGCAACCATCTTGAATGCAGTGATAGTGTGTTTGACTCCTATTATGTGGGCAATCACTAAACCTTTCTGAGCAATCGTCCAAAGGAGAATATCTCATAAAACCATGTGCTAATGACTCATCTCGTTTCTTATGCCACTGTAAAAAAAGAACATTAGTTATAACACCAGATTTTTCAAGAATGCAACAAAACCTCTTTGGATTAGCTATTAAAATTAAGGCACTAACCTTGAAATGCCTGATCATTTCCTCCTTCTTGCAAAAAACTCTTGCGGTGCAATCCATACAGTGAAAATGCTCCCGGTAACCGAGATCTTTGCAATATGATGAACCACATTCCAAAGTTGAGCTGTACCTAATAACGCAAAAAAAAGTTGAAGAACTTATTTCAAATAAATAATCGTATGCTTTTTCTTAAATTCGCTAAGTATTCTCAAGTGTTGCAAAACGCTTCCCCTTCAACAATCACATACCTGCTAAATGTGCGTATTTAATGTACGTGTAATCATCTAGTTTTTCACAAAGAACTAAGTGAGACAATTAAGGTTAATGATTACAAAGTCAAATGAGAAAATAGGTCTCTTAATCCATAAATTAAAGACTTCAATTAAAAGCTGTTTTTGTCATGTCCACCCTTTATTAGCAAACGGAATTTTAGGTATTCGCACTTTAATTAAACACGTCTTAATGGCAATATAATCACCATTTTAATACTACGAAACTAAGAAAAAAGAAACACCAGTTAGCCAACTCAATACTAAGCATTCGATCACCATCGTTAAAATTGCAAAAGTATTGAACCGGATGATGTTAAAATATTACAATGAAAAATTGTCTTGCTCATATTTTTTTGCTCTCAATTATTAAAATAGTTTGAATAAGAAATACATTATAGGTACATTTGCCAACATGCTAGAGATCTTTTAAGATAAAATAGTGCTTTAACTTTATTGAAAAAAGTCTTGGTTGCAACATTTACCTTTTGACATATCTAGAGTAATCAACTGTGGTCTGTAGAGAATTCTTCCGAGCTTGATCCAAATGATTCAGCGCAGACAGTAGACCTACAAAAAACAGAAATAAGTTAATACAAAAAACAGTATTATGCTAATAGCCGAAACAATCACAGCTAACGATACATTCAGCCATTCCTTTTCCGTCAAAGTTATTCTTTTGTTTGGAACAGCCAAATCACTTCCATGCATCATATTCTTCGAACAATATACTGTTTTCATCGCGTCGAAAATGGTTGAAACCCGTGAGTCTGTATCAACAATAGAGGTTGCGTTTACGTTACCAACTCCGTCTTCAAGTGTTTCTGCTTCGTAAAGAACTTTAACGTCTCGCGGGTTGAGTAACCGGCCCCTCCCCGTATCAAGTTTTGGAGTATCAAATAAATTATTATGGTAATTAATCAATGTTTTCTCCTAGTCACTGCGGCGCTCCATTGTGAGTGATCGTTGACTCTGCATCTGGTACATGGAGTCACGAAAGTGCTTTTGTGCTTAGAATCCTTTTTGTTTTAGTTTAAGACTACGTAGGTTAAGTAATAAAAATTATACACGTATTTTTTTGTTTAGTATGGATTTACAAACTCTTACTTCAATGTGTATTTAATTACTTGTGGTATAATATTATGTTAAGGATAATGTATTTTTCATTAAACCTTCTTCGTCAGTCAAAAGAAAGAGGTCGATCAGTGTCAAATTTAAATACTTATGTAACTGTACAAAATGTGTTACTGTTAAAAGACTTGTGTGCACGCCATTACTTGTAGATAAAAACAGACATACAAAACACGCTACATCTTATTGTATTGAAAATTTAGATTATCCGTACGTACAGTCCTCAGAATAAACTGTATTTGTCAGACAGCATTTCGAAACACCACCTCTGCGTTTTTTTACAAAATCGCTTTTGAAAGACGAATTAATACCTATACTTATGTAGATTAGCGTTCACGGCACAATAGATGTTAACATACGTCTTGATAATTTGGTATTACATAAGTCGTGCATGAATACTCGTGATTGTAATAATAGGAGAGGTTTAGAGAGTTATTATTAATGAACTAGCGAGATCACTTGTTTCACTCGCATGTTCAAAACGCGTTAATGGCTCACGATTTTTTAAGCGATTGTGCGAAATCGATACCAAAATTAGTATTGTTAGACATCGATAAATCGGTATGATCGGGTTTATTACCTCTAATTTATGGAGATCGGAGATAAGGAATGAGAGCACTTGACGAAACGTGAAACCAGTTTGTTGGTACGGGTCTATTTCTCACGAAGTTTTATTTACAACCAAAGATTGCTTGCTACTTCTTTCACTAGTATCATTGTTAGATACCAAAATGATTCTTTCTTTGTTTCCATTAAGGATATAATATTCGAAATTTGAAATTACACGTTCCAAAAAAACGGTTGAGCAACTTTCGCATTAAACTTATTATTTAGAATTAGAACGTCCCGAAAGGAGATACGGAATTCATTGGTGTAGAAAAAGAAAAAGACAATGGATGTGAGGTTCGGACCGAATCAGATAATGTTCAACATAATATGCATTTATAATGCGATGGTGGTTTTTTAGGAAATTTCGTAAGATATTGTGCCGGTTCATTCAGCCGAGACAATGGGGTCCTCATAATGGGTTTTTGAACTCGTTCAATGGAACCTTGTGATCGACGAAAGTTCCTTACGTATGGGGATTTATGATTCAGAGAAACAGGGTGTGTGACTTCCTCTCTTAGATGTTTAGTAAACAATACGGTACTTAGGCTAATGTTGAGCAATCCAAAATTTATTGATACTGGTTTTGATTAAACAACTACTTTATTTAATTCAAACCCGCCTCAAAGAGTAATGAATGAGTTAACAACATCCGCATAAAAAGTTACTTTCTTGCTTTTAAAATCAATTTCCTCTGTTTTATTGATAGTTTCAACTAATCAAGCAAACGCTCTAAAATTGTTTTGACGGTTGTAATTAATCGTTAAATTTAAAGATAATTACGTTCCGCCAGTAAAAAGGTGGGTTTGTAAATAATTTCGACCATAGTACGTGAACTAGAATACGACAAGTGAGTCTATAAAATTCACACGGCCAAATTGGGGAGTCCGCAATGACCATTAAATTTCTTGAGAACATTATAATCCTTGTCTGGCATTTACTTCGTTGTAAAATGTCAGTTAGATTGTAATACTTTTTTTGGTACGTACTCTTTACAGTTGTCACTCCAGATTTAGATAGCCTGATTAAATTGGTTTAAAATGTGCTACTGTTTACAGTTAATCGTAGAAAATTATGTTACTTTTTGGTATTGGTTTACCATTCTCTGTAAAAGCTAAAGCGTGATCAGTGTTGTAGTCAATAGAGTTCAAAATGGGTTATACTTTATCTCCTGTAATGTCTATACTATCCATCAAAATCAGAGCAAGAAGCAACTAAGAGTTCAATAACTGCATCAATCCCGGGCTTCAACACTCGTCTTCCATCTAAATTGACATTTACTCAATGCAAGTATCTCTAAAATGTAAATGCGGTTACTACACACACCAATTCACGTGCATGTTTTCGATTTGCTGTTGCTCCACATTCCTCAAGCAATTGTAGCTCTTATATGTATGAAATAAGGAAAAAAGGCATTTTGACAACAGCAAACATTAGTGGCCACTAGACATGTATGCCCAATGTAACTTGATATGTAATGCTGATTGCTTTATTAATGGTTTTTATTGAAATGAGGGCTCTGATCTCACTGGCTGGGTCTATAGGAGGCTGTGTTTCGTATTGAGGAGGTAATGAGGCGGGGCGATGGGTGTATGTACGGACAAAGATCTAGCTATTGACACACAACTTATAAGTATCTACTTAGAATTCTTAAGCTTATTAACAATCTGTAGACTCGTTGAAGAGTGTTTTGTTATCGAAATAATGATTCGTCATCATCGAAAACCAACCAAATGTGTACAAATGTACAACATGTGTTACTTATTCTTATAAAAAACTACTGAATACCATTACAGATATGGAAGTTCCTGCATATCTAATTGAGTTAAAATTGAATCTCATTCCTCATTTGTACGGACACCGAACGAGATGAATCATATTTCTCCCATTCCATATTCATTGCGTCAATGTATGTGATGTCCAATATAATTTTACTGTTGAAAATCATATTTTTAGTTTCAAAAAGTCTCTATGACGAGGCGTTAAGACTGTGAATGAAACGAAAAATATTATAGATGAAGACAATTTTTCGGTTGTAGATCTGTACGTACTTTTTATTACAATATTTCGTTTTAAGATATACCGATAAGGAGCTACGTGTCTAGTTTTATTTTTCCATCGATCGATTAGGCATTGTTGCTATGAGATTGGGAATATGTTTTTAACGTTTTCCTGTATAGATAGGAACGTATTAGATATTGTTATTTCCATGCTTGGCGTGGGATCTTTTTGTTGTGTTGATTTTTACCATCAGATATTGAATTGTTTGAATTTTTCCTTAACTTTTGTATGGCTTTTCACAGAACGTCTCAAAATTATCATAAGTGGTATTTAAATTCGACAGCATAATTTTGAAGTTCCACAAGGTTGCGATAAGGCCGATGCTGTTCTTCAACTATATTAATTATTGTATCGGTAACGGTAAAATATTCTGTAAGGCGATCTCCGAATTGCCTTTGGATATGTTTGCGGTGTAATAATACAATGTGTACAATGCTGTATGTGCATTAATTAATCGGCAATATGATTTGAGACGTTTACACGGCGCACGGGCGGCCGTTCCTCAGTCGGCGGATGAAAGAGCGCAGATAATTATGAACGTACGCATGCGTAGATCAAATCGGGATCCATCGATCGATAAGGGATCTAGATATGTTGCCGATCGTTCGTTAGTTACGTGTGATGGCGACTGCATGTTGTTCCTATTGGGTTCATTATTAACAGCGAAGCAATGTCGACTTTATTTACGAATGCGATTAATATTTCATTGTCAAATTAATTTATTCCATTGGCGGTCTAATATGATTTATTTCTAATCTAATAATCTAATAATAAAATTATCTAAACGAGTCTTTTACGGGACATAAAAAATATTGGTGTTACTTTCAAATGTCAACGTAAAAAATGTATTTTACTCATAGTTCAATGGTTAACAAATACACTAGACTTAAAGACATTAGTCCCATTAAATCTAAGACGATACAAAAGCCATAGCAATTATGTTCGACGTATAATAGGAGCGGTGCCTGTAAATCTTCGTCTTTGTTCGGACATCTCCGGCTGTCCCCTCCCCTGCGCTTGCGCCGATTGGAGTAAATGATTCCGCATGATCTTGTTTAGTTTTTGCTCTGTTTACTCTGTCTCACTTGATAGACGCGTTTTGTTCTCTTTTGTTGGTACACTTGGTACGGTCGGTAGTCAATTAGGGATTCAGACGAATGACAAAAAGAATTTAAATTGTGACGGTTATGGCTGCACGGAATAACTCCTTTGCATAATATTTATACTTAGGAATGTGGAGATTGATTATTCGTTTTTTAGAGGTCGTATGATTATGAGCATACGTGTAGGTTTTTTTATTTGATTGATTATCTTGGTTGCGAATTGTGAAATATTTTATAACTTATTTAAATTAGCATATGGATAGAGAAGGAGGTTAGTATTTAGAATATACCTTAAAAGTAGACGAACTTAATTTTTTTCATGTGTATAAATGAAAACTATTACCCACAAATTCAAGAAAAAAGGGCAAAGCTTAATGATTGATAAGCCCGCGGCTACCTCGGCATCGGCTGCGTATCGATTATCGATTAATGTGGCGATAATCGATACTTTTGTTCGTCTCGAGACCAATGTTTTTTTACTCTTTGCGGGCAGGTGATCTCAATACTTTCCATTACTTAAGTTAATTCATTGCCATAATACATTTTAAAAACAATTACCTATAGTTGACTATAAATGCTGACTGAAAAGGTTACATAAGTGAATAGATATTTACATATCCTATCCTACCAATATGGTAAATGCGAAAGTGTATGTGTGTGTGTTTGTTACCTCTTCACGCCTAAACAGCTGGATGGATTTGGATGAAATTTGGCACACAGATAGTTTATAAGCTGGATTACAACATTATAAGGGTCCCAAGGGTCCACGCGGACGAAGTCGCTTGCGGCCGTTAGTATAAAATAAGTAGAAGTGTAGAATAGTTTTGCAAGTGTTCTGTTGTCTTCTTGACTTTATTAATAATATTAATATTAAATCGCACATAAATCGATGCCTCGAAATTTAGATGTTTAGATAAAGTTCATATTTACCCTAATCAGTTTTTCACTTTTGACTAAATAGGGAAGTTTCCAAAGTCTGAAAAAACAACAATGGAAAGATAAATGAAATACATCAATAATAGTGAAAGAATTATTCCGATATGGTGAAAAGTCATTTTCAGAGATATTTGAAAAAAAAAATACTGGATTTCATCGCAAACTCATGTGGTGTTTTGTAATGACCATTAAAAAAACTAGAAACTTCCCTATTCTGATATTTGTAGAAAAATGTGTTATTTATATGGAAATCATCACTGGTCATAAACTACAAAAAGCGTTACACAGTAGCGAACCAAAAAGAAATAAAATAAGACAATTGAATAGTATCAAATAGAACGTGAATACGTAAACACGCGCTAGAGAATCCTGTCACGCTCCTAATATAAAATCTACATAAACGATTAGGATGCAAGCGGCTACATAAAAAAGGTGCGAATACCACGTGTAGGTTTTATATCAAAAAAGTACTTAAAACCTCTTTTTTAAGTACACCTTCTCCGTCTTTCCCATTTACGATTATCAATTGTTTTTGGTCTTAAGCATTCGAAATACAAATAAGACACTCGAAATCCATAGACTGTTTTTGTCGCAACCCTTAAACGCCCATTGCTTTTACGAAAGTACTACCTTTTTTCCTTTCTATTTTGCGAAATTCACAGTAACCATAATGCGCACTAAATTCCCAAAAGATTGGTGTCCTGTTTTTAAAATTAATATTTAGATTAATTCCCATATCAAAGGTTAACCTTTCTGTCAAGTTTTATTACTCAAACGAATCTTTTAACCCTTGCATCCGTGCTTTTCAACCATTAACATTAATTAGTTAACAACCGATAACAAAGGATAAAGAATGAAAAGAAAAAGTGCATCTTCATATTACTTTTACGTTTTATAAAGCAAAAACGGACGGGGTCACATAATGCATTATAATTTTATACAAAGATACGAACTGCTACAGTCAAATGAATATGCAAAGGGTGTGCGTGTGTAAAGATTGAGTTATTGTGGACGCATACGTGTGCGTTTTGTACGCGAATCGCGCGCACAGACTACGTTTGGTAAGCTTTTAAGTTAAATGAAGTACACCCATTTTTTTTACAAATATTCAATGCTAAGTAACGGGCTACCAGATGATAAAAAAAATCCTGACACGTCAGGAATTTTCGGCATCCGTCAGGAAAACAGGGAAAACTATAGTTGTCAGGGATTTTTGAAATCCCAAAAAGTGTAAGTACCTACTTAATGAAAACACATAATTAGTTAATCATTTTAGTGAGAAAAAAATACCAAACGTCAACTAAACGAAGAATGTAGATGTACTACAAAATGTCATACAGGAAATTCACTGAAATGTCAGGAAAAAGTCAGACAATCTCATTACTTAGATCTGGTAACCCAAAAATACTCTATTTTTAAATTTGTTATTTTAGCATTCATTGTGCTATTTTTATACAATACAAAATAATATTCTAGAAAAAATTCGACTCGCATCAGTTCATTTCTCAGGCAGGAATCGAACCCGCGACCTCTGGAAGTCCGGTCCAATGGTCTTCCTTAAGATACTCTAACTAAGTATTTTAGGTTCCATAATTTTATCAGTTTTTCTCTGTACATAATAAAAAAAAAACTTTTGTAACGCCATCTCAAAGTCATATACATAATATTAATAAAGAACTAGTTGCTCCTGGTGCTAGCGTAAATACTACAAGAGTTTGTTTTACTTTGACTTCTTCGAAAAATATTTTTTTTTCTAAGCTAATAAATATTTTTTCAAGTAGTAACAAAAATATATTAAACCTGTAAGTACGTACTTAGCTATACTTAACTCAAGCAATAAATTAACTCTTGGTCTCGTGAGATGCAATGGTGGTACTGCAATCGCTTAGGCTACGTCGCTTCTCGTCTCAGTGTGCGTTTCGCACAAACATCTGAAGAAATGCATATTTTATGACGTCTGCGCATTCTGCGCGGTACCACAAAGAAATTATACGCGCATTAAATCCGTGGAGGTGTGATTTTTTTATTCTATTTTTTTAGTCTGTGTAGTATTATAGATAGGTAAACTGATGGGTTTCGCCTGTCTTTAGTTTCTTTACTTTATTTTTGTTTATTGATCAATTTACGTTGTGGCGCTGATTAACATTACACAAGTATTTCTAAGAAAATAATTTTATTATGCATGATTAGTAGATATTTTACAATACAATGAGTAGTTTGTTCTATTTTCAATTGGTTGGCGCATTGGATAATGAAATTGTCACGACAAGTGATTTGATCACGTATAATTGAGGTCCCAGATAATTTTCTATGGCGAGACGTGAAGGAAGCGGGTACATGTCCCGCCTGGAAAAAAGGCCCTAGATTGTATGTGACAATTTGTCACCTGTCATGACAATTTCATATCCATTGCGTCAACCAATTAGAAAGTAGAACAATCTACTCATAGCTCGAAATAAATGAATTATTATAAAAAAAAAAATTATAGTTACACCGCAATGTAAACCAAATTATCTTGACGATTGACAAATTGTCACGTTATAAAATAGAGCCCTGGTGGTGAGTCGATTTTTTTAGTATATCTATTAAAATTTAAATCAAAATAGAGTTTTATAACTAATAATAGCTAAAACCTTAAATTATAACCTACCTATATTTACTTGCAAATAAAATTGACATAATATTGCCCTTATTTTTATCGCTGAATACATTTAAGCGCAACTAGATTCGACCAATGATTAAATATCAAAATCGTTAAAACCCTGTTCATTCGATTCAATAACAATTAATGTCGATATCGATAAAATCCACCTCTAGATAACTGTCGACTCCACGGAAGTCTCTGTCCGCGAGAGGATGCGCGAAGCCCCAGGTTAATTAACAAAAGACTGTTCGCCGGTTCGATTCCTGTCCGATACAGTGTTTAGATTGCGCCGGATGTTCCGATGAAATTAAAAAGGTTATTAAAATTGTTTGTAAAACGCCGATATTGATAGGAAGAGGATGTGTGAGTGAAGGGAGGACTTAATGCTTTGTAGTTGTAGTAAGTATGTAATGGGCCCTCAACATACACAGGCCCGGACTGCAGAATCGTACTGAGAGCCAAATCTCAGCGTGTGTAGGGAGAGGCGCGGCCTCTTCACTTCAGTCCTGAGAAGGCCGCGCCTTTTTTATGAACAACGGAATACTACTTGGCCTTCACCTCCTCTTGATGTAAAGTGACGATAAGGCCGAAGGTGGAAGCGCACTACGCCCGGAATCCTCATCACTGAGGAACTGGCTATCTTACCTCTAACTGCCGGAACACAGCATTTTTAAATTGTTGTTATGGCGTCAGATAAGATGGTGGTAGCTAGTCAGGCGGACTTGAAATAAACCCTACCACCAACCTGGGAATCGAACCCGGGACCCATGCGTCTCACACGGGTGGCTGAGATAATACATTTTTGGTCACCCATCCCATGACTGACCCTTGCGAAAGTTGCTTAACTTCCGCAATCGCTGGGCCAGGCACTAAACCACTGCGCCACCGAGGTTCTCGCACTTGTATTACTTGATTTATCTGTTCCAAAAGTGTTATTTCACAGTACATATATAAGTTTTTCAAACAGTAGAGGAGCTAACGTCACTTAGGCCCCTTTGTCATTGCACTCCGTTGGATCGCTAGGGTTGGCATTTTCCGGCCGTCTCGTGGAATGCTACGCGCGAACGCTATCGAAACAACTGCGACGCGATGTCACATCCCTGACCAAAGTACTGCGAACTTTGCTTAGAGCTCTTAGAGTGACGTTAGCCGTCAAATTCGAATGTTTCCATGGAGCTCTCATACTGTTTGAAAAAACTTATATATGTACTGTGGTTATGTGATTGACAGAAACAGGATAGCTAAAACCATAGAAATATATAATACCAAAGAACAACAATGTCAATAAACAGGTGATCCGCAAAACGAATGTACATTATATAATATGAGATACGTAAAATATGACTTACATACATCAAATATGACTATATTATGGAAAAGGAATTTAATAAACTATGTTCCATACTGTTTTCTTCGTCGATAAATGAATAAATGTAGCGAAATTTGGTTTTAGAGAAATATTGTGGCAATATCTTATCTGTGAAAAGTGTGATTACTTGGATTGTTTCTTTTTGTCACATCACAATCACTAACAGAACAAGACAACATGGCTCCACGATACCTTTGTTTAAAATTCTAATCAACATTAGCAAATATTTAAAAGAAATTATGATTGCTATTTTATTTAGTTATTTCGACACACAAACTTAATGACAGATAATTTATTGTGGGTTTTTCTCGACGAAAACAAAACGACGGCTGTTTTTAGCTTTTTTCTCCACCTAAACCACAAACAATTATTTGTCTCAGAGTTTGTGTGTATCACAATTTATATTTTGCTAGGGGACCATAAGCTTGGATTTTTAATAAATTGTATATTTACACGGTAATTATTTTTTTGCGGGAGTGGCTCTAGTGTTGCACATAAAATATACGAAATATTGCAAAATTCTATTGCCTTTTGATTTATGACATAATATTTAGATACAGGTTATCAATAACCCATAATTTCTTAAAAGTTTAAAATTTCTTGCTTAAAATATTACTTTATTACATATCATACAAGTTTCAAATTGAGTGGTAAACACATAAAGATCTCTTAACGAAATCTAATTAGATTTGAATCGATTCGATAGATTGTTAATCGATTACTCGAATAGCGTCTACCAAATTATAACATTCACTGCGAATGGAGATTTCGGGTAGAGTCAAGCGTGACCGGCTTTTTATTAGAAGGTTCTGTACATTAATTAATAAACAATGGCTTTAATTAATTTTACAAATCGTTTATTGCATTTAATATTGTGATAAAAGCAGGACGTTACGAAATGGATTTATCTTCAACAAGCGGCCGCCCGCGACTTCGTCTACGTGGAAAGTTTTTTTTCAATCACAATGCTTTTTTCGGCAATAAAGATACCCTATGTCCTTCTTTATACCCCTGACAACGTGTATGCAAAATTTCATGATAATTGGTTCAATAGTTAAGTCGTGAAGGCGTAACAAACAAACAAACGGACTTTCACATTTATAATATTAATAAGGATTCATTATTAATATTATTAATTTTATAGTAAGGTTTTTCATAAAAACAAAAAAATACATGGATCATCAGCACTTGTGCTTTTTCACGAATATTCTTATGATATTAAAAATTATCAAATCTACAGTTGTTTTGTTCATCTTAAACTCTTCAACCTGAATTCAAACAATACATTTATTATAATTTCATTTACAATACATCATCATAAAAATTCATAGCTCTCTTAATGAATTTATAAAATACTCAAAATGTTAGCAACTTAATGGAGAAATTCTTCACCGATCCCTAAAAATAACTTCATGTATACGTAATCAGATATAATATTGATAAATATTCACAAAACACGTCATAAAGAACGAAAACATCGAAGGAGCTGATTTTTAATTGCTATAATTAAGAGATTTTTGAATAAATTACGTCTCTATTGCCGCGGGCGAGCGACATAATAAAAATTATTAGAAAGAGACAACTACACACTTTTACTTAATGAAAAGCAGGACAAAAGATCTTATTCGGTTTAAGATAATCGATGATTTTTATCTAACAATCGTTGTGTCACTTGATATTAATTTATATGTTGCGTTGTAATAGCATGGATATAACTCTTTTTTTATTTTTTTTTACCTTTAAGTTTGTAATTGAACTTAGCATTCACCGTTACAATTGTTTATCTTTTAATGATCTAGCTGCAATAAAAGTGATAGCAAAGATTATCTCTGGTAATTAAAAATATTACAGTCGTGTTTCTAAATGAATGTGACAATCCGCAGTGGTTTTAGTAACTTGTTAATACATATTGCAATAAGTACAGAACTATAGTAATAGCGGAAATAATTTTTTTTAAAGAAATCACTAATTAAATATTTTATTATTAGGAAAAATCATAGCAAATAGGTAACATATTTCTTATCACAAGTAGATGTAAAACCATTTAAAAAATAAAAGATTAAGATCCACTTTAATGCAATTATGGCTTCAAAAGATATCATATTTCGTCTTGAATTAACATAAAAATGCTTACGCTCAAATGCAGTTGTGACAGTTCAATGATAAGGCGTATCCATATTAGTCTTGCCTAAGGTTCGTTTCCTCTAAATTAGTTTTTTTCGATAGCGTTGAAATTAATTCGGACAGGATACATACATTCTCACACTATATTAAAAGCTGAACTTTTATGTTCATATTTTAAGTGATATTCTAAGATTTTTGTGGGAAAATGGATTAAAACCCTTTTCCAAATTGCCATCATAACTCAAACTACTTATTTTCATAATAAACAACTTAGGTACTTTTAAATATAGTGGTCACACTTTTTTTTCACGCTACATTTTAACTTAAAACCGCTGCTGTGGCGATAGCATTTAAGTCGCAGATTTTTTTAATTCTTTATGGATTTCTATATTATTTTTATTGCTTATTAGGTCTTTCTTTTAAGTACGTATATGTAAATTTAATATTGCTTATTAAATCTAAAGGTAAAACCCCATCAACAGTGCCATTATGGGAGACAACGGACAAAGTTGTGCTGTAGCATAAATACCCAACAACTATCTTGCGATGAACTTTAATGCAAATTATATTACTTTGGCCCTTCGTAAGACCAAAGACAATGAACGGTTTACGCTTGACCGTTTCCTTGAAGAAGGTTAATGTTTTGTCTATGTCCATATGAAATATAGCGAAAAATTTTCTAAGTCTATGATGAAATATCATAAACTTAATATCCACTGAAATAGACGAACAGAGTTCACTTGGCTGCGAAACCAAAAGTGAGATGAGCCAGTGTTTGTAAATATGTAAACGTGTGCGTGAATTTAGAGATGCACTGAAGTCCATTTTAGGTTGTAGATAACCATAATGTATTATTGCTCTAATAAATAAAACACAAACAAGATTTTGAACAATTTTATTTAAATAATTTCTTAAGGTCTCCTTTGAGGCTCCCTGCTTATTTATTTATGACATTGAACCAGTTTAATTTAATCACTGGATTTACAGAAAACCTGGAAATAATTTTTAAATTAGTACTTAACTTGGTATAATTTACCATTTGAAAACTGTCGGTTACAAGCAGCTTTAAATAAAACTATCAGTGTTCACAAAGACAAACAAAGTTATATTAGAAATCATCGACATGAGTATCGATATCGATAATTTTTGATCAATATCTACGCCTTATTTTCTCAAGTTCACGGACATAATATCTTTTTATCTAACACATAATGTTTAGAAATCAGCCTTTATTTAGGAAATAGGCGTTTAATAGCATCATATTAGTATATAACTTAGTGTGTTTGGGAATATATTCAACTAAAATATGAATTATGAAAATGGTAATAGTTCAATCATATTTACCTGTGAAATGAGTGTTTATTTGGGTTATTGTCGTAAGTAACATTACAATCCAGTACAGAACACGACACCATTATCTATATATATAAAATTCAAAGTCCTGACTGAGTGAGATATCAACGCACAGCCCAAACCGCTGAACCTAGAGACTTGAAATTTTGCACACAGATACCTTATACAGTGTAGGCATCCACTAAGGAAGGATTTTTGAAAATTCCATCCCTAAGGGGATTAAATAAGGGATGAAAGTTTGTATGAAAGTCCCTCAGTTTTGAAGCTAGGATCTTCAAATTTTGTGTTTAGGCTGATGATTAAAAATAAATAAATACGTGTCTCAGCGTTTTTCAAAATTCTACCCCCGAAGGGGTGAAAAGGGGGATGAAGTTGTGTTTAGAAGATAATCCTTTATTTTTGACGTAAAAATCGCTAAATTTGTAATTTAGGCTTATGGATGGAAATCTAACGCAACGCATATTGTATTGGTATAATTTCAACCCCCATGGTGATGAAATGGGGGTGCAATGGGGTAAATAAACCTAAAAATCGATATAGATGTCGTTATTGGGGTTTTCTGAGTTGACGATTGCGAAAATAACATTTATTTTGAAGTCCAACACGGTGGACATGATTTAACCCCTAAAGGGGTGAAATCGGGGTTCAAATTTTGTATGGAAAAATAATATTAAATAGACATTACAACTTTAAAATTCGTAGGAACACATCTAAAAATAAAAAGGCAATTATATATTTTGTTATTTTGAAAAATTAAATATTTAAAATCATCCCTTAGGGGTAAATGGGATAAGTTAACATGAAAATCGATGTGGATGTCGTTTTTGAGGTTTTATGGGATGGTGATTGCGAAAATGACATTAATTTATAGTCCAACAAGGTGGACATGATTTTAACCCCTACAGGGGTTAAAATGGTGTTCAAATTTTGCATGGAAAAAGAATATGAAATAGACATTACAATTTTTAAATTCGTAGGAGCACGTCTAGAAATAAATAGGCAATTACATACTTATTTTGTTATTTTGAAAATCATCCCTTAGGGGTACCTAAATGGGGTAAGTTAAGTAAACATGAAAATCGATGTGGATGTCGTTTTTGAGCTTTTATGGGGAGAGGGACAGGGACGAGATACCTACTAATATCTCTGGACCAATTCTGATTATTGTAAAAAACTAGCTTCCGCCCGCGACTTCGTCCGCGTGGATATTAGAGAAAATCCTTAGGGAACCTTCAACCAGGATCCGACCAGCCGTTTTTACGCAATTAGGCGGGTCCCCACCAAGCGAGCAGCCTCGTGCGAGGCCCGCCTCACGAGGCAAACGTCTTGCCTCGCGAGGCAGCGCGCTTGGTGGGGACCCGCCTAATTGCGTAAAAACGGCTGGTCGGATCCTGGTTGAAGGTTCCCTAAGGATTTTCTCTAATATCCACGCGGACGAAGTCGCGGGCGGAAGCTAGTTAATTTATATAGCTTTAGGAGCCAAACCGACCCGATCGCGATCAAAATTACAAAATAATCTTGTTGACGCTTTTCACCAAGGTGATAAACGATGATAAATGAAGTCAAACCAGGTTCAGCTATCAGTTTTTTTACTCTTTCTCGCACATCGCATAAGCCGTAAGAATCGGTTTCTCACTCGCACCTTTGTCCGTCTACTTGAGCATAGCGAAAAATTTTCTAAGTCTATGATGAAATATGTAGTACCTACCTCTCTACTCTTGCAAAAACAATAAAAAAAGTAATACTAGAAAATAATAAAGTAGGTAGGTAATCTATGTGAAGAAACATTTCTTTGTTGTTACTGCTTTTTGGGTTTTTTTGCTATTTTCGTATTATTATTTTTATTAACAAGGTGAAATCGAAACTAAATAAACAACTCAATAGGTATTATGCGACGAATAGCACCATCCCTTTCTAACTGTACCCAAGCAGAGACTTGAGTTTGATATTATAATACGAGCCCAACGGCCAAATACTCAAACAAATCTTAAAGTTAAGGCCACCTTAAACTTAAAAAAGTTGTCGTTGTCAGTTTTGACAGAAGTGACTGTCAGCTTCCTTGTATTTAAGGAGACCTTAACAGGTTTTAGCTAAGAAGCCTTTGAGTATTCGATTGAAACCCCCGTAACTATAGACGAATAGGTAATGACTTGAGTAAAACTTGCAATTTTCAAAGCTTCTAATATTATATTCGTGTGAATATAATATTGGAACGGTGATTAGATAATGATGAATTATATGCGTGTGCATTTTATAGTATAAATTAACCTTAAATGGACCAAATCTGCACTAAGAAGTCATTCAAGATGAATTTTACTATAAATTGCATGTGAATATTATATGAGAAGAATTAGAAAATTACAAGTTTTACTCAAGTCATTACTTACTCGTCTATGCAGGGTGTTTGGTAAAAGCCTTATAAAGCCGAATATGGTAGATAGGGACCAACTCTGAAATCGCGAAAAAAAATTTACTGTTTCATTTAGATATTTTCGTTATAAATTTTTGTATGAAACTTTTTTTCGTGATTTCAGAGTTTGTCCCTTAGTAAAAGTTATGCAGTTTGATGGTCCCTATCTACCATATTCGGCTTTATAAGGCTATTACCAAACACCTTGTAGATACGGGGATTAGTGTTTGTATAAAAAAACTTCGTTGTACTACGAAATGAATCGTCTGATTTATAACAAGTCCGTATCCGAAATCACAGTTACCTCCTATCGTAGCGGATACTCGCGGCTGCGCAATCCCAGTCGCACGACAATTCCCGACAAATAGACCACCGGATGACTAAAACTACACCATTATACAGTAAACGGTCCACATTTGCCTAGTCCCCCCTCCAATCGGGAATACAGGATTAGAGGACTTTTTATTTTTAATTTAAAAAATATATATTTTGTAACTTTTTTTGTTAGAAATCACAAACAATAACCCCCTCAGCTTAGGTTTAAAGAACTTCATTATCATAAATACATAACTTACACGAGAACATTATAAAATAAATAAAAACAGTCGCGATCGCAAAAGCAATACAAATTATTTGTAAGTTATAAGCTGATTTATCTACTTTAAAATATTTAATACACAACACAGAACCGTTCAACGCACTATTTCCATTACTTTTGAGTAGTAATATTGTTTGATCAACTTACTAACTACTTCTACACTAAAATAAGCTTTTGCTGTTCTAAAGCGAGCTTTTCCGAAATCGTTGTTTTTTTACAATATACAATCTTAAAAATGCAAAACTGTTTTTGTTTCTTCTAGTCACCATAATAATAAGAATCTATGCCACAAATATAATACGTGCTAAAATGGCCCAATAAAAAACGAAACGACAAACAAGCAAATTAATGTTGAGTTTAATCCCACATTCTTTATATTGTTAATGTAAGTTGTGCCATAATGCAAGTGTAACTAGTATGTTAACGTTGCTTAAATCTCGAAAAATAGGTGAGCTCATTAATTTTAATGAGGTTTTGTATTATTGATAAATACAAACAATGTTTTGGTTCCTCTATATTTTCTGAAATTTCTTAATTTCGAAATTATTTTATGTTACAATGCGATTAATTTGACAATATACCTATACTACTGAAGTGACCAACTTCAGAGCACTTGCGGTACAAAAAGACGTATTTTATTCAATTTATATAATGTTTTTCTTTGCCATACATTCTCGAGTGAAGTTGCAGAGGATCATATTGTTTAAATTATCAATAGTATTAATTTGCCATCAAAGGAGTCTGTTAGACGAAGTCTTTACGTGCTTTTATCTTAAAATAAGGCAAAAGAACGCCTCTATCTTTCTTTGATAAACTAGAGAAATAGACTCTCAAATTTAAAAAAAGTCGTAAAAGTGTACAGTTTTCCCTTTCTCTCTCTGTAGTTTTGTTTTCCATTCTTCTAATTAAACAATTTTCAAAAAAACAAGGAGAGAGCGGAATCTAAAAACTATGCAACTTGAAACACAGACATAAATAATTTACTCGACTTGAATTCGATTCGGATGTTCCAATTTCAAATAGTAAATCGGAAGCTCACACAGAATAGCGACTACTGATACGATTGCACTATTCCCGCGGCAGTACGGCGGTGGCTCCCAGCGCCCGTCGCTCAATTGAGTAAATTTGCCCCTATTGAGCCAGATTAGAGTCGCCGAGGTTTCTACAATTACCGGCAGGGGCCGCAGGAAACAGGGAACGCGATGTTACCTAAAACTGTTCAACTGATGCGTGGAAAAGTTTTCATGAAAAAAAAAACACTTTTACGCATTAAAACGAGTGGGTAATTATTAAAACACTTTTTTTCAATACAGTTGCTCAAAAATGGAAGTTTACGATGACAGTCGAGCGTGCGGTAAGTTGATTTTACCGCACGCCGTGCGTTTCTGTTTACGGATTGGTACAGCGTGCGGAAAGTTGATTTTACCGCACGCCGGCGCCGTGCGATTTTGTTTACGAACTTTTTTTTTTTAATTTCTACTAGCTTCTATGTATGAAAGCTAGTACTACGGAGAGTTCAAGCTGTTTCCCTGGTTTCACCCACCTGAATTTGATGAAACATAGCTTAGATTTTAAGTTGGACCTTTATCTACTAAATTGTGAAAAATCCATCAAAATTCGTTTAGCGGTTTTTGCGTAATTCGCGCACAAATATTTCAAATTTACAGATTTATTATATTTCATGACTAGTGAGCGCGTAAGCTTGAGAAGTGAATAGGTGATTATTAATTCAGGTGTTGTTTTGAAATTATTTGGTTTAGTTGTTTTATTTTTATTTTACTGACGTTTCGGCACCTTTTCAGCGGCCGTGGATACTAAATGACACAAAGACATGAATACTATTCGTGGAAATCTTAAAAAGTTAAATCGATACTTTTTTGAGTTCATTATATTTAAAGGTAAGAGCTTTCGAATTCATATTTTATAGGAAAATATTGAATTAGAGAAACTAGTTATAGGTTTTTTAAGAAAATTTGCCCGTCGCCGAGATTCTCGATGTTACCTAAAACTTTTCAACTGTTAGCAGAATTTTTTTTTCATTGTGATCGGGGGCCGTACCGGCTAACGCATCGATTATCGAAAAGTCTGCAGAGTTTCAAATTAAAACAGATAATTCGAGCCACAATTGGACCAAAATGGCGAACCCCAATTCATGATGTCACACGAAATCGATATCTTCCAAATTACGTCAACAGAAAGTACATAATTCCTTACCTACTTTGACTTTTCTGTTTTAAGTTGAAACTCGGCAGACTTTTCGATAAATCGATGCGTTAGCCGGTATGGCCCCAGATCATGCAATGAAAAAACATAATGAAATTCAATTTTCTACTTCGAAACTTTAATACTTCTTCAAGCTCATAGTACTTATAGCTTTGATGAGCTTTCAAATGTTTTTTTTTTATATTGACTGACACACACTGTAATTGCTCTGAGTCTTAGAGCAACGCCGGCTTCGTCCCGAATGCTCTAAGCTCTGAGTAGGCTTTGATAAGGTTTCAAGTTTATATTTTTTGCCAAAAAATATTGAATAAGACGTACAATTAGATTAATTTAACAATATACAACATTAGTGACCAACTTCAGAGTTCTTCTCCGGTACAAAATGACGTATTTTAATCTGTAAAATTTTCTCTTTGCCATACTTACATTCTTGAGTGAAGTTGCCGCAGATTCAGTCTATTGTAAATTTAATTGCATTTTAGGTAGTTACTAGCCAAATTCATTAGTAAGAACTCTTCAACGGTAACTGTGACAAGCATCAATTTATTGATGTGATAAGTTGGTACTATGAGATTTTAAGTTATTTTTAGCTAACAGCATCATGAGTTAAACATTTGAAATTAAACTACTTTAACTAAAATAATTATACTACTATAATTAAAGTCAATGATTTCATAATTTTTATTGGCAAAAACTTCCTTACACTAATTATATACTGTGGTAGGCCAACGTTATTTTAATCAATTCTAAATTCAAATTTTATTCAAAACGTCGTGTTTAATCAACATTGCATATTTGAATAACCTTCTAATGCATTTAAAATTCGAACGCGTAAAAAGGTGACAAACTATTTCTAGATTGGTCAGAGGCGAGTAACTATTTCTACTACTAGATCGGTCAGTATTTTGTAATGAGCTGAATGTCAATTACAAAATACCTAAGCTGGTATGGTATGGGCCATGTCAAATTTCTCACTCAAATTATTCCCAACCGGGCAAGTTCAACGTACAACAAACTAATATTTGTGTAGAATTGATAATTAAAATAACCGATCACAGAATAAATTAGTACTGTGTCAGTTTTCTCGCGCACTCGTTAAGAATCCACTGTTTTGTGGAGAAATCTCCTGCTCTGTGGTTTGTTAGTGTTATTCAAATTATGTTTGTGTTGTACGCATATCATTATTGTTACAGTTAGAAGTTTTTTTCTTGTTGACAGATGTATGCGGCAGTTTCCAAAGGTCTCTTTCTTTTTGTATTTATTGCTTTCTTGTCACAGCTTCTGTGTTGAAGCATATTGGAGACAAAATACGTTTCAATAATATTTTTGTAATGAGAATAACTAACACGTTTTTAACAAGGCCTACACTACAACACAATAAGAGATAATCGAAATATTGAAATGCACTTCATCATATCAGCCGCACGACACCCACTGCTGGGTATAGGCCTCCCCTAAGGATCTCCACGACAATCGGTCCCGCGCTGCCTGCATCCACTGGCTTCCCGCGACCTTCACCAGATCGTCGGTCCACCTTGTCGGAAGCCTACCCACGGAGCGTCGTCCGGTGCGCGGTCGCCATTCCAGAACCTTTCCGCCCCAACGGCCATCGGTTCTTCTCGCTATGTGTCCCGCCCATTGCCACTTCAGCTGAGCAATCCTTCGAGTGAAATGCACTTAGATAGAAAATTTTCAGATGTTTATACAGGGTTATTTGTAAAACACCAACAACTTTGCTGGATTGGTTTACTGACATCATAAACAACAACGTTTGTTCTACAACTTTCCGAAAAAGAAAAAAACATGTATTTTCATACAAAACTCGATCAGCTGTTCGGACGTATGGGACAAAATCTGTTCATGTCGTTAAAGTCCTCGATGCTAGAGACAGGGCGATAGTTTTTGATGACGTACAGTAGTACAAGGTTGTAGTATCACAGAATACATAATAGTAGTATGATAATATTAACAGTATTATCATTGTCTATGTGTCTATAAAAATTGTTTGCTTTCTTTGTCCATAAAAAGTGTATTGACTATAAACTTATTCCACAATTCTACTAGGATAATGTTTTATTATTTATTTTCCTATCTTGGTTTTTAACTTAGTATTAATTTTGATTTCTAAACTGTTTGTTATATATTACATTTTTAATGATAATTAATTACTTTCAGTAGCTTTCTCCCGCGTCTTCTTTTGAAAAACCTCTAGGAAAACTTTGACCGGGATATTTTTGAATCCAAATCTGTTTAGCCGTTTTGCGTGATTTCTTAACAAATAAACTTTCAAATTTTAGATTTTCTAGCGGCTGCCCGCGACTTCATCTGCGTGGAAATTTTTTTGCTATCCCTCGGAAACAATACTTTTTTCGGAAAGAAATGTAACCTATGTCCTTCTCGGTACCCCTGTCAACAATGTAAGTAAAATTTCATGATGATCGGTTCAGTAGTTAAGACGTAAAGGCGTAACAAAAAAACAAACAAACAAACCGACTTTCACATCCTAACTAACATTATAAACTAACTAATATTATAAATGCGAAAGTCCGTTTGTTTGTTTATTTGTTTATTTGTTTGTTACGCCTTCACGTCTTAACTACTGAACCAATCATCATGAAATTTTGCATAGACGTTGTTAGGGGTACAAAAAAGGACATAGGGTACCTTTCATCTAGAAAAAACGTAAAGTTCCCGAGGGATAGCAAAAAACTGTCCACGCAGACGAAGTCGCGGGCGGCCGCTTGTTTATAATATTAGTAAGGAAGTACGATTTATATTATTTTACAGTTGATTGATAAACTATAACTAGCGAATAACAGTCACTATTGACACATAAACATTACGCCGTTACCCGAAAATAAGACCGACCGCACACGACACAGCGTTTACAACACCTCAAGTAATTCGGAACAATTTGTACATCAACACATAACGGGCTATAATGACTGTTATAAATCAAAAAATGGTTAGATGAAAATTTTCGGTATCGATACCGGTGAAATTACTAAAATACTTTTCGAATCGTGTACCGATTTTTATAAAATTTATAAGTAGGTTAAAAATTGTAACCTTTAGATATCGTAGTGTTTGATCTGTGAGCTTTGACGGTGGAACTGGTTTTTGCAAAACTTTGTACCGAAATGTTAAATCAAGTCATTATTTATTTGGCATTACGTGGCTTTCTTAGTCTAGATACAATTTATTACGCTCTTTATAAATTTAATTTTTTTTTTTCGATAAATTGATTTAATTTGATTATTTTAACAGTTTCTGTAGTCTAGTGGTTCGCCCACCAGTGTAAGATGCAGGGGTCCCGGGTTCGATTCCCGGGAGGGGGGTACATTTTGTACTCGGTTTAGTTGGTGGTAGGGCTTATTTCAAGTCCACCTGGCAAGCTACCACCATCTTACCTAAGTCTGACGCCATAACAACAATTTAAAAATTGTCGGGTTCCGGCAGTTAGAGGTAAGATAGCCAGTTTCTCAGTGATGAAGATTCAGGGTGTAGTGCGCTTACACTTTCGGGCTTATCGTCATTTAATATCAGATGAGGTATAGGCCAAGCACTATGCCGTTGTAAACTTACAAATATTATAAATAGGAAAATCAGTCTTAACTACTGAACCGATCATCATGAAATTTTACATACATTTTGTCAGGGTTAGAGAGAAGGAGATATAGGACCTTAAATCCCGTAAAAAGGATTGTTCCCGAGGGATAGCAAGAAACTTTCCACGCACACGAAGTCGCGGGAGACCGCTAGTAAAAAATAAAAACAAATTGATTCTCTGATTTCGTATTTTTATAACACAGTGTTGCTCGTTAAATAAAAGTTAATGTAACTCTCCATTCAATACGATGTTTTCTCGCAATTCGTCATCGTGTGTGTCTCCCTTATCGGCTGTAAGGGACACTAACTGCGTTAATTAGTGTTGCACCGAGAAGCGTCCCGTTTAGCAGATGGAAACCTTGCTAAATACACATATTATGTCCCAGTTTTGTTTACACGACACTTACTTTGACGATGAACTATAGATTTTTTCAAGATTTTTTTAGCATTAAATTATGCAATTTCATATTATACACATTCGTGTGATAATCTTGCAATTACATTATTTTCAAAACTCATATTCAATAATAATAAATAGATAATTCTTTATTTGACAAAGTATAATAGTACATAAAGCAAAAGCTGATGTTAGTTACTTATAAATAAATGCATACATACCTATCTATGAAAACTTATGTGATTCAGTGTACTTTATCACGAATAATAATAATTGTTTTATTTTACGCAAGCAGTTATAATAAGGGTTTTTATGTGTTAGAGAAGCAAGTAGATTGATAAGAAATTTGAATCATTCCAATTTCGAATTCCTTCCAATTTCAAAAAGCACGAGACTTGTTTTTGAAAAAAGAACTTGTAAGATTGCCAGTTTAAAATCAATGTTAATTAAGTTATGTGTCGAATGTTTTCAATGTGGGAAAGATGGCTTTTTAAGTTGCCCACTTATGGGCATAATATGACATACGGTTCTTACGTCTTAGATGGTATGGGGTCTTTATAAAAGGTATGGGGGATAAAAACTTGCACAATTCCGTATTCCGAAGTTGCTTCGCTTAGCTGATTTATCTGTAGGTAGGTACTTGTGTTATTAAAACAAGAGAGTAACAATGCTCTGCTAAAATAACCCTTAACTTTATCAAAATAAGGTTGTTCGGTCTGGAGTTGGTTTCAAATTGTGGAGTACGAAATAGCTTTATCGAAATTTTTGAAACGTTGATTTCTGTTAAAAAGAGCAATTTGACGGATTTTCGTTCTCATGAAACGAAATGTGTATGGAAAACGAAATTTGTTTTTTTTTTTACTTTGTTTTATTTATTACTAGCGGTCGCCCGCGGTTTTACCCGCGTGGTTCCCGTTCCCATGAGAATATCGGGATAAAAGTATTCTATGTTTTAATCCAGGCTTTCTACTATCTGTGTGCCAAATTTCAACCAAATCCGTTCAGTAGATTTTGCGTGATTGAGGAACAAACATCCAAACCCACAAACTTTCACATTTATAATATTAGTAGGATTTTATTAGGTAGCTTAAGTAAGTATAATATGGTTTAAAACTGATAGGTTATAAAATACTCTTCCAGTGTATTTATATTACAATTCAAAGCTATTTTTTCGTCGAAATTCACTATCAATAACGATTGTTCTTAATTTTTACGTGCTTTCTTTGAATATGATGCATGTAAGTTAATCAAAAGTTTATCATTTTGTTAAATTACTTAAACTTAAGCTTACCACTAGCTTGTAACTTTCTTTCTTGGGAATCTTCCGCGTCCATTGAAGACTGTTTTTGAAAAAAACCCTGTAACGAAAAAAATAATTTAATTACTTATTTTTTTAATTCTAGACTACAATTTTTTTATTTCAAACTACAAGCTTGTACTACAACGAGAAAACATGTTTTTCGCTACCTACTACATTATTAAACATGAATATTTACCTGCATTTGTAAATTGGCTAAATCTTCTAAATTTTTTCGCATTAGTAGATTTTGTTGTTCAAATTCTGATACGCTGTTACCAGCACTAGATGTTGTGGATTGTTCCTGTGTAAAAACAGAGAAAATTCAATCTATTATTATAATATGATAGACTAGACTAGACTAGAATATGATAGACTATAGACTCAAATCTCAGCCTTCCTGAAAATCGAATCAGACACTGACCGCTCTGCTACTAGTTAAGTATAATTTGCCATTATTGTGACACTTTTTTATAATACTAAATAATATACTTGAAAAAATTCGACTCGACATTCATCATTCAGATCATTTTTTCAGACAGGTTTCAAACCCTTTAAGGTCGCCTTTAGAAGTCTGGTCCAATGCTCTTCCAACCGAGTTAAGAATGGCGTGGTCGAAATTTTTATAGTATTTTTTTTTATAAAAAAACTACACATTTTGTTTATCCTCATATTAAACACAAAAAAGTGCTAACGCATTATGTTACAAGACTTTATTTTTATTTTTAAATACTTTAACGATGTTAATTCATTTCCTTGTCTTACTGCACTTGCCTGGCCATCAGTATCTCTAGAGACACTCAAGTCCAATGTCTGTTCACCATCCTCGGATCCACTCATATCATCCTCCTGACCCTGGGATCTGCCAAACAGCCTCATGTTTTGTTGGTTGATTATTTGCAATGCCCTTTGCCTAAAAGAAAATTAAAACAATACACGTTATTAAAGGAAATCCGAAAAGAGGATTAATATCTAATTAATAATAAAAGTCTCATGACATTTAAAAAAAGAAAAAAAAAATACGATGCACGACTTCTATGTGTTTTGAAAATTGAACACCAATGGTTTTAAGAATACTAAAATTTTATGAACTTTGGGAATTCCAAAACACACCCAAAGTGAAGAAACTAGCCTCAGTTTCTTTTAAGTGATGACTTAAGTGATTGTGCCAGTCAGTGGTATAGTCAAATCTAAGAAAATTAATATGTGGAAGCATGAATTGACCTTCAATATTTAACGATTTTCCTCTCGAAGATCGGTAAATAAAAATACCTCACCGTTGAGCTTCGATATCATTGTCTGGAGTTTTAGGCGGAGTAATGTTGGTGGAGCCTTCGTCCTCAGTCGCCGATGACGACCTTCGCAGGCTCCTGTCGGTCCCGTCTTCCAGTCCTGAGTCATGTCGTCTCTTCAAGCTTAGAGGCAGTTGGGTGAACGGTTTACCTGGGAAAAGATCAGGCTGAAAACGGCATCTTATAGTCTCAGGCGTGAAGAATGAAACTATTGAAATCTATATCAAATATTTCCGTCTGACTACTATCGGAAAACGGTATTAATACTTAAAAAATATTGTTTTAAAAAACAAAAAACCGACTTCAAAAGCCTACGCTACCTCTAAAAAGCAAGAAATAATATTCAAATCACTGGATACGCATTATATTTGTAAATAAAACACGTCTATTGAAGTCGGGTGGGGCAGGAGGCCAACTTTTTTTATTCTAAAAGCCCCACCCGACTTCGTGTTTTATTTACAATGATAATGCGTATCTAGTGATTTGAATATTATTTCTTGCTTTTTAGAGGCAGAGTAGGCTTTTGAAGTCGGTTTTTTGTTTTTTAAAACAATTTTTTATTTCTTTCTTTTGAGACCTTCTGTATTAGATATGTTATCTAGGTAGAAAAATCGGTTTAACCAAACGTGAGATAATCGCGGATATACATGCATATGGGTCAAACTGAGAATCTCCTTTTTTTTAAGTCAGTTAAAAACCCTCTAAAATGTCAAAAATACTTCTCTGAAAACCGCATCAAAATCAATTCAGCCATACACGAGATAATCGCGGACAAACATTCATGACATAAGGTCAAGTGAAGTCAGAACCTTCTTTTTTGAAATCGGTTTAAACACCAAAACCTTCTCCTAAATCTAACAAATACTTTTCTGAAAACCGCAACAAAATCGGTTTAGCCGAACGCGAGATAATCGCGGACAAATATACATACATACTGGTCAAACTGAGAACCTCCTTTTTTGAAGTCGATTAAAATACCAAAACCTTCTCTTCAATGTAAGAAATACTTTTCTGAAAACCGCATCAAAATCGGTTCAGCCAAACGCGAGATAATCGCGGACAAACATACAAACATACATACATACAGGTCAAACTGAGAACCTCCTTTTTTTTTTGAAGTCGGTTAAAAACAAAGACAAACTATCACTTTATGTAACCGCCTTTGTGGTTTAGTGGTTCGCCCACCCGTGTAAGACGCGGGGTCCCGGGTTCGATTCCCAGGGGGGAAACAATTTGTACTCTGGTTGGTGGTAGGACTTATTAAAAGTCCGCCTGGCTAGCTACCACCATCTAACCCAAGTCTGATGCCATAACAACAATTTAAAAATTGTTGTGTTCCGGCAGTTAGAGATAAGATAGCCAGTTCCTGTGATTAGGATTCCGGGTATAGTGCGCTTCCACCTTCGGCCTTATCGTCACTTAACCACAGGTGAGGTCAAAGGCCAAGCACTATCCCGTTAGACATAAAAAAATTAAAAGAACTGACCTTGAAGCGCTTCCAAAGCTCTGATCTGCCCACTGATAGCATCAGCGACCTCATTCGACGATAAACCATAGATCCCAAGCAGTTCCTTCATAGTGTTCATGGCGTAATCCCTCAATATCCTATTCGTCGTGTTAGAAGCATCACCATTTGGCTGAGATTCAACAGACTCTACAGGCTCTTGAGTTTCTCCTAACCTGTCATTAGCATTTATATCCTGCCCTTTATTCTCCTCATCAGATTCCGACTCCCTTCTTCTAGGAGGTGAATTAGTCTTAATCAACTGCGATATAGCAAAAGGATTTTTGGCACAGAAAGTTTTATTTTGTAAACTACTAAAGTTCAACAAGGTCCTATCCCTCTCAGCCTCTTGGTTAATTTGTAAACTACGGATGTATGAGCGTTGGTACGAGTCGAGTTTCTTGTCTTCGGGTAACCTATTTTGGTAATTTGCGTCTATGTTTTCATTTGAGTCCGTGCTGAGCCTTCTGCTGAGGTCGACGGCGCCTCCTTTTAAAAGGCTAAAGTTTTTGACTCCTATTTTAGCGTAGTTTCCTTCATCTTCTGCGTTTTCTGGTGTAATTCTATCATCTCCGTTTAAAGGGCTTGCTTCGCCGTTCCCTCCGTTGGATTCGTCGGAGAATGTCGTTGCGTTGGGGGCACAGCGTGGTTTGAAGTTCTTTCTTTTGTTTCTTTTGGGCATGTTGTAGTAGGCCATGTCTGGGCTGTGGTCCTCCTGGTCCCCCTGCTCGGGCCACGCGGCCCCGTGATGGAGGTACAGCGGCTCTTCCGCAGCCGGCTGCAGACGCTCGTGGATCGATTCCTGGTGCGCAGCCATTGCCGAAGTCATCGCACTGCTTGGACTCTTTCGACAATCGCCAGAAACGAGCCCGACCTGCGAAAACAATAACAGTTTTAAGCAATCAAATTTTTATTCAATACAATTTAGTCTCCGATTCATAACAACAGTGATTCATTTTCGATTTAAACGTAACACAATGTATTGACGGGAGACAATAGTCTTTTGTTGACAGTAAGATTAGCTGAATACTGTGGAATGTTTTGAATTTAAATTTTCTCTTCATTGTTTGGAAATATTTAAATTGTTTTGTTATTAATTTGTGCATCGGGTCTTACCGAGGTTGAAACTTCATGGGTCGATCATTTCCTATTTGGTTATATAAATATTATAATCAGTCTTTGAAGTCAGCCATTTACTGTTGATCATCTGAAACAAAAAAAAAAGGATGTTAAGTTTAATGAAACTTCAAAAACGTTATAATTTTATCGTATAATCGGAAATCTAGCGATGTAATCTTTCGAAGTTAATAATTTGTTATATTCGTACCACGTTATTATGTCGAAATTACTCAATACAAAGTAATGTCTAAAAAACTAGCCGCAACAAACATCAAACATCGAAAATGATCCGAACATGCGATTTTCGCGTAAAGTAATTTTAAGCAAAAACCACGTTCCGTTTTCTAGCCGAATTGACGTAATACACTATAATTTAAAAATAATGATACAAAAAATCAACGTCAAGTAACACGCATCGATCAAGTGAGTCGGTATAAAATTAATTATATTCAACATATTAGATCTATTTTCGAGAAAACGAGATTGCTCGGAGCGAGGCGAGAGAGAAAAAAATAACATGTATTCATGTCGAAATTGGTAACGTGGTTTGGTGTACAATTACTTATTAAAGCTAATACAAAGATACGGCCTTCGCGCTTGGGTCACAAAGAGTAGGTATCGATCTCACAATTGGAACGTCTCAAAATTGGCCGTTTACCCTACATAAGTTTTGAAATTCGAACAGCTTTCTGTTCTTTTTTTAAACTTTTGTCACGATAAACGAAAATGTGCATTCAAAAAGATTCTATTTAAAAGACAATGGAATTAGTTTTTATAAAACATTTGGATTGTGTTTTGTATGTTTTAAAATCGAATTGATTTAATAACAAAGTAAGCCTTTTTGGTTCTACGTCTAAGTTCTTATTTTAAAATTTTACAACTCAAAAAACATTTACAATTCCTATAATGACTAAGCTATTAAATTACTTATCCAACAAAAAACTAACAGAAGCATTACTTAAAATAACGATTAGAAAGTGCTTTTAAAAATCACACAAAACAAGTAGAGCTTAATTCGGCGAATAATTTTGGAGGTTCGCCATCCGGCTTCGGTGTAGAGTGATCTAATAAGTAATAAGAGCATGATCTGCTGCGTCCGACGGAGTAAACTCTATAAAAACATGCGCTAGCGCACAGTTGAATATTACCAGCTACAAATCATTAGAATAAATAATAATAAGGAAAAATAGGTAGGTGTGAAAATACCTACCGCAGTTTGTACGCGTTTAATTACTGTCATTTTAATTAAGTACAAAGCAACGCGAAAGTTTAAAAGTGTAATTATTAGAATTACCAATTTTGTCAATGGTAGGATAATTTTGCTGATTCACAAATCGTCCACTAGTTGGCGTACTACCACTAATTTGGCGCTAGTGTATATGTAGACCTGTCATTTTGTTGTTTTCTATGTGTTTGCTATATTTTTTTGATGCTGGAAGCGATTTTTCGTAAATATTTTTTTTCTTTTAACACATTTTGTTTTCTTCAATCTGTAATTCGTTTACTGTCCGACTTCCATAATAAACCGTTTTTTTGGATATAATTTTAAAAAAGGAAAATCAGGGATAAATGCCCGTACATAGGTCTCCAGCAGCAGTAGCGCCACCAAGCGGGCCATTGAAAAAAATAAGGCTTAATTTTCACTCATCCTATTTATTTACGAGATTTTTAAACAATTACTGTAATTCGTTTCAAAGTTACTAAATAGTTGGTTAGGTTTTTAAATTGTTAATAATTATTTTGTATGTAAATTGTAAGTATTTAATGAGTGACATATTGAGTGAATGGAGTATTGTTAAAACTAATATTAACATTACATAGTACTTTATCCTACTAATATTATAAATGTGAAAGTTTGTGGGTTTGGATGTTCAGATGTTTGGATGTTTGTTCCTCAATCACGCAAAAACTACTGAACGGATTTGGTTGAAATTTGGCACACAGATAGTATATAGCCTAGATTAAAACATAGAATACTTTTTATCTCGATATTCCCACGGGAACGGGAACCACGCGGGTGAAACCGCGGGCGGCCGCTAGTTGCTTATAAGATTAACATTAATTTTCGGTGTAATGTGGCTGAAATAGTCTTTTAGCTCATGTAATTATCAAAATGTAAAAAAGCTCTTCATATATCCTTTACTGTTTGCGTCTTAACTGCGGCTTTCGTCTGTTCCTCTCATTACGTGTGGGCCGTTGCAGAGATATAAAATACCAACGGAATTTGACATGAGAAAACGGTTTAATCTATGTCAACAAAGAGTATGATATTCAAACATTACTTTTAAAAACCCGTTCCTAATTCAAAAAATGGAAAAAACAAGAATGGATAATGTATTTTTTTTCGAAATTGAACTAGTTCTTTCTTCAAAATCTAAAGAGTTTGAATATGAATTTGTAAATTTAAATCAGTACAGTTAAACTATTTATGACACGGTCCACTAATTATTGACCAATCACACAATACCATGAGTGAGCACCGAATTCCTGTCGCTATCACACAACCTTGAACAAATCTAAAGAATTTAGTTCAATGAAAACAGCCATTGTTATTTGGACACAAATAAAAACACTTATTGTTTCATTATTAGACACATAATTGGAGTTTCAAATTTCATTTTCACGATGTTAAAGGTCAGAGTTGGTAATTAAGTATTAGAATCCATGCTTGAGTAACTTTTAGATCCAATTTGAGATAAAAATTATCTCGAGATATTGAAAGCTTAAGATATGAGCGGCCTAAAACGACTGACTTAGATGTAATTATAAAATAAACGTTTAAAGCTAAGCTTCGAAGACAATTGATCTGGTTTTTTTGTTGCACAACTAAAATAATGGTCGGTTACGCATTAAACTTGATTTTGTGGATATATTTCGGTGTAGGTAGTTGACGGTAGATAGTGGGCAACGATTTATCTTCTTTGCCTAATTAAAATGAGATATAAAATGCCAATCTTGCATCATTTTTGTTTTGCGTTATTATTTATTGCTTACGTAATTTAAGTTGAACGAACCCCTTTTTTGTCTGACTTCAAATTCTCCTATGCTTGAGAAGGCAAAGGAAGCTGTGTCTATTTACAGCCAAATCTTCAGTAATATTATTTTCCACGGATTGCATAACTTCTGCTTATTGTATTGCATGAGTATTTGGCACCAAGTAGTAGATATATGAAGTCAGCAATTCTCAGTAAGATTTGCTGAGGTACTCACTACCAGGGTTTGAAATTATCAAGATAAATATGCTTCTTGATAATTATCGCGATAATTATCATGATAATTATCCGATAATTATCAAACAGATATTAGCCTCGCAATCCTTGTTTAATTGATATTAAATATCACTAGCGGATCCAGGGGGGGGGGGGGCCCTGGATCCGCTAGTGATATTTAATATCACTAGGGTCCGCTAAGGGGCTCAACCCCCCCCCCCCCCCCCAAAACCATTTGGGTCCACCCAACAAATCTGTTGATTACCTTGGTAAAAGCCTGCCCTCACCTACGTGAAGCCCCTCCCAAACCAAAATCCTGGATCCACCACTGTTAAATATCATTATTTACGTTTGAAGCATGTAGTTTAGTAAATAAATTATACCATTTTACAATAAAGGTAATTTTTAATTTTTGGTTATAATTTCGTGAGTTAAAATTTTCAGACCAAAACAGTTACAATTAAATTTGAGTGGCATGTGCATATTATCCTCATCCACCTCGACTACATTAACTGGATGAGGATAGTCTACCTATATCTGAAGAATGAAGAAACATTTGTGATTAAACTTATCAAAGATAATTATCAACCCATATTTATCTTGATAATTATCATGATAATTATCAAAGATAATTATCAATGATAATTATCACTTCAAACCCTGCTCACTACTACAATAAAACTCTTAGCTCTAATCTGTCTCTACATACAGTGATGGCAAGATAATTAAGAACATCAGTCGATTTTCATAGAAATGAGGTAACTTGGAAACCTTGGTTCTCCGCCAAGGTTTGACCTAACTGTGATCTGATGATCTAATGGAGGAGATTCAGATCATTATACACACCCAACTGATCTGATCAACATTCTAAGAGATATAAGGATATGTTAAAAAAACCGCGAAAGAAGCATATATTTTTCTTTTTTCAATGAATCCAAATATTTCCAGTTGGGTAAAGAGAAACAGAACTACCTACCTACATCAAATTTAAGTCAAAATAGCTTGACTAATATTATAAATAAGAAAATGAGTTTGTTTGTTACGCTTTCACGTCTTAACTACTCAACCAAATTAATGCATAAACATTGTCAGGGGTACAGAAAACGACAGGGTACTTTCATCCAGAAACAGAGGGATAATTTCCTTTCCGTTTTGAACACGAGCATTTTAACTTAGTCTTAATAAAAAACAAAAGTCATGTCAATGATAAAAAGTTCGATTGAGATAATCGTAATTATGATTAATTAAAAAATCACTTCCGTCGTCCTTCGGGCGGCCATCTTGGCGGCCATGTTGGGCCCCGATTAATATTAATAATGCGCTGGCGCATGTAATTGTGTTCGTTTTATTGTTATTACATATTATTGGATATTGTTCCGCCGATGGTCGGTACTTATAAGGGAAGTGTTTTGTTTATGGATCACGTTGGAACTTAAGGTTGGACATATGGAATCTAAGTTATGCTTTGATTAAGTTATGATTAAGTAGTATTTGGATATCATTAATTATTAAACTGATTTAAGTTTATAAATTCTGTTCCATCTCTAAATAGTTAGTGCCCAATCGTTCTAAAGTTGTTAGAATTTTATTTACCGCAGTTGTCAGCACCTACCAATCCACATTGGGTCCGCATAATGGCCCCTCCTTATTCTCCTGTATGAAAGACTTGTGCCCCATCAGTAGAAACAATTGTTGATGTGCTATGTACTATCAGGTTCATGGGAGGCGTAACTCAGTAAAACTACGATATGTAAGTTATTTTAATAATATTTCCGGATTTCCAATTTAATTAAACACTATTTGTGTGGCTACATACAGACGGAATCACGATAATGTCTGAAAATTCAGAACGGAAAAAAGTAACGCATGTATGTGGTAGATCAATAGATTTGTATGGATTTGCAGCGTTCGGAGTCATTTCGATTAGAGATTCCATATGTTATGAATGGATGGTCAGGCTTAAGATAGAACCCATTTTTCTAGACATCTCTAATGACAGCAAAAACTTTCCATTCGTTACCTATTCAATTATTTGATTCAAAAATAGGACCCCTGCCCCCCTATAATGACTGTCAAAAGTAATATCGAAGCGATGTTGGATAGAGATGTATAGCTCTGTCTCTATAACAATATTACTTTGAGCTTATAGAGCTATAAGAGCTCAGAGTACGGCCTCTGGTCGGCAATCAAACTCGATATCAGCAATGCAAGCAGCAATGGCGACACCATGGAAATTGGTGTGCAAGTCACTCGACCATGGAGGTTGTTAAATTATAATTCATACTTCTTTATTATTTTATTAATATATAGACAGTCGAAGCTACGAACCCCTTATTTTTTTTCTTACTCTATGCTACGAACGCGTTTAATAAAAAAAAATCAACTGTTGCAAGACCTCACACATAATGCAAGTAGTGTAATGCAGACATAGTTTTATTATTACAACATAAAAAAATTAAAAATGCACACCAACCTAAAAAAGTTGGCCTGTTTGGTTTGGTACGTCAAAAGCGTAAAACTCTATCAAGACATTATATAATCTAAGGCTTACTTATTTCAACGATTATTATCCTTTTAAATATTACAGTTATTCTAACTTTCTCAAGTAAAAAGTTACTACATACAAACAAATAAGTTAAATCCAGTAATTTCACATAATCCATAAAATTATAACACAAAATTGTTACATCTACGTACAGTTTTTACGATAACAACTTTTTGTTACTTCCTACACGAAAGCCAGTTATTAAAATGTTGAGTTAAAATAAAAAACGGCCGGAGGCCAATAATAAATTTAAGAAAACTCGGTTTTAAGATTACCAGTAAAATGATAACTTCACCTACGCAAATTACTCGCTCTAATTTGATTATTTTATCGGAAATCTATTAGAAACTGGTTTTTTAACAACTTGTTTTTTATAGTGACAAACAATAAGGCGGTATTATCAGAGAAAATAATTATGAAATATTTGAATTTATATCGATATCAGTAATTTTAATGTCTCCACTGTTAGGGCACAGGCCTTCCTTATGGGTGGATAAGGAGATGGACCATAACCCACCACGCGGGCTTAATGCGGATTGGTGGGTCTTAACGACTATACGTACCAACGGCTGCACGTACCTTGCGAAGTACGGAGGAGCTCGAGACAACATTTTTTTTTCACCCATCCCATGACCGACCCTTGTGAAAGTTGCTTAACCTCCGTAATCGATGGGCCAGGCACTAAACCACTGCGCCACTGATCTGAATTTAAGTTTGATTGAATGTTATAATGAGTAGTGGTGTAGCAGTTAGCACTTTCAAAAAAATATAATGAAGTTACGATGTAAAAGTAAGTAACTATGATAAATACTTATACTTAAGCATTTTTGCTAACTCAAGGTAATACAACTTATTACCAAAAGATAAGTAACTATTATAATAAGTAATTAAGTATTTATAGCATAGAGTACAAGTAATGGTTAACTTTGTTTTTTTTGTTGTTAAAGTAATAACAATACTACAAAAAAACCGTATGTCATTTGTAAGAGAGACGTTTTATCATTCGAACATGTAACACTAAAAACAGACATAGAATAAATAAATTCATACTAACTATCTTGTCATAATGAGCTAGATTATAACCCAAAAAGGTCCCAATCCACAAAATTCGGAAGTCAGAAAATATAACTCACGGTTAACGTATTCGAATCGGACATTATAGGCCGTAAACTCACCAATAAAAACGATTAGCGCCATATTTAAATATTCAAATATCGAACGCTTCCAAAATTCTCAATGCAGAGTCGTTAGTTTGGATTTAGAGATCGTAGAGAGAAGACGTTTCTAGCCATTTATTTTACTTACGAGGCTTTTTTAAAACCACTTTACACTGTTTATTTTATACAAAATAATCCAAATAAAACTATTATGACTAAAATATGTCAAATAACAACTTCCTTCCGATCATTACAGTCAAGCAACATTAATTGCTAATTAATTAACAGACTACTAATTAATTAATAGTAAATGCTACGAAACTCGTTTTTGTTACATTTAGCTACGGTTTCTCGTAGCCGTCTACGCGATTCGTAGCGACAAAAGCGGAACTGCACGCACGCAAGCTTTCTCGGTTATTAGTTACCATGAAGTTACTGCGTTTTTTATGTTCAAATTTTTATTATAACTATTTGAACAAAGGTAGCCTGAGATGTCTTATTTATAAAAGCCTAGCGTCGTCTGCGTGGATAGTTTTTAAAGTTTTTTTCACTCCTCTTGCTCTAAAAGTCCGTCATTGTAAAGTACAAGAGCCAGGATAAAATAGCAAAATTACCCCTAGGGGATAAAGTTTTTTCTTTTTTAATGTTTGTCTATTACCAATGAGCCTACTAAAACGAAAAAGTATTTATTCATAATCACGAATAAAGACTCGCTCGACTTAATACTGTTTCTAATTTATTATATATTTCTAAATTATTTATTTTTGAAAAAGGAACTAAAAGCAGCGATCTCTTCGGTGAAATCATAGACTTATTTATACTCTGTGACTTTAAGTTTGATCGTAGAATGCGTGCATTGTGTTTCTTAGCTGCTACAGTAGAAATTAAAACAGGCGCGAAATCTTTAGAATTTTTCTCTAATACCAAACTGATTGAATTGTGTGACTGTAAGTAATAGGAAAGAAATAATTTTAATCTTTTGCCGTCAAGCACAAATCATTTATTTAAATACTGTATGAAAAGTTTATGAAGTGGAGGATAGAAAAACGAGTGGATTCGTTTACGGAAGTATAAACTAGGTATTCAATATTGTATTTTATTTTCTCGCAATCGTAGTGAAAAGTAGAGTGTAACACACGACGCTAAAACCCATTATAACTCGGTTTCTATTTATTCCCTCGCTAAAGCTCGGGAATAAAACTACCTCGTATGGAATGGGTCATTTTAGCGTCTTGTATAACAATCTACGATTGCTATACCTCGGGCACAATACTTTTTTCGGCATGAAAGGTACCCTATGCCCTTCTCTGTACCCCTGACGACGCGTATGCAAAATTTCATGATACTTAACTAATTTATTTATTTTTAAGCACTTTATTTGTCTTTATCTTATCTTAGCTTTGGCATTATGTTATACTAACTTTCTCTCAGTAGCATGCATGTTATTTATTATTTAAGTTGATATTACTCTGCGGACAATGTTGTTGGTTACATAATTAGTACTATTTTCTAATATCTGTCACATTGGTAAGCAATTGATTTTTGTGTCAAATAAAAAAAAATAGCAAGGAAGGTAGAGGTAATACAATATTGCAGTGTAACTTTCTTTAAAAATTGTTTTGCATAAATTGCGCAAAAGCAACTGCCATTTAAAAGACATACGTAAGTAATTTAACGTTTATCTCATTTAAACATTCCAAATGGCAATAAAATGTTTAAAAACAATAAATTAAAGATTAGGCAACGGTTAAACTCTAAAACACAACATTCTTTCTTAATTTCCGTAAGGTCAACAAATTTAACCCAACTTATACAAACTATTAAAAACATCTTAATGCCCCGCAATTAACGTTCGAACGTAATAACGGCCATTAGAATCTTTCATCTACATCTAATTGGCTAACTGTACGGAGAGAAATTAATCTTAAAAAGTTTAACAAAATTATAATGTGCCAAAAGTTGCGGCGCCACTGTCTATGCAAAATAAACAAAGTAGTATGAACAGTTTACAGTATGTTATCATTTAAACTGCTCCATTAAATTTGTTCAACGTAAACCAAGAAGGTTGAAATTCGGAAACCAGTAGTTGCCTGTATTTGTTATCGCGCGTAAAAAACCTTTCTAGTTAAAAAAAGTTGACGTTCTAAATTCAAAACGGGCGTTCGAATTATGATTTAAAACGTGTTCCGGAGAAACTGGATGTTTCTAAAAACGTAGCTACATCTAGCGACCGGCGTCATTATACATACGGGTAATGAGGGTCTGACACAGGACCAATGCGGACGCTAACATTTTATCTCACGTTTGGTTTGATATTGTACTCCTCAACAAGTTTCTAAACTTTACAAAATGTTTTTATCTTATTAGAATAGCTTGATGAAATTTAATTTTTGTAACAGACATAAAATACAAATACTTTTTTTAAAATAAACGTAATAACTATGATAATTATGCAAATAATGCTGATTACAAACGAAACTAAAGAAGGAAATAAAAATATAAATGACTTAATATTACAATACTCTTGCAATGTACCAAAAATTCAATGTCCGTTTTTCTCACTAGCACAACGAAGATAGTGTACTTTATAATAATATAATGTTTCAAATATTTCAAGGCTAACCGTTCTCAGCTGTCAATCATAATAAGCTATCTATCTTTGTCTGATTTACATGTACAATAGTATGTTTGTCTCACTCGAACATACGCGCCCAATCGGCCGCCTCGAGTTCTTTATTTGAAAATTTGATTTTAAATGTGGAATGAATAAGCATTATCTTAAGGAATCCGTTCTTTTATTTGAATTTTAATTTCTTTTTTAGTGTTGACTACCGGCGTCACTCATTTTGTTTTAATCATTTTCGGTCAAGATTTTTGTTTCACTTAAGATTTATTAGATGTAAATTTTTGGTACGGCAGTCGTTTTTTCCTCGCGTCGATTCTAAGAGCTTTTGTGGAATTCCGTCGGTTTCAAAAGTGTTATTTTTCAAGTCTATATTTTATTTGTTACGTTGCGGTTATAAAGTGAGAGACCGTTTCTTTTGTTTATGTTATTTGATATTCGTGTTGGTTAATGCATATGGAATTTGTGTAAGAATTCGCAGAGTTTGTTATTGTAAGACAACGCTCTGCATTTCTAGACGCACGTATATGCAGAATCAGCGTCTGGACTCGCCCACGTTATAATTTATTAATTTTAATAACCTAACGACTTACGACAATGTTAAATTGCCATAGGAAAAAAAACTGCATAAGTCTAAGTAATTACTGCAACTTTAGACTCCAAATACATTTTTAAGATCCTGTGCAATATACATTACGATTTATTTAGCTATGTACAACAGAAGCGGCAATTTCACTCGAGAATGTATGGCACAGGGTAATTTTATAAAAAATAGGTACATAGTTTTGTGTTTTGTTCTGAATTTGGTCACATCTATTGTTCACACGACGGCACCTCAGACTATACATGTTGACCTTAAAACCGCCTTTATGCCTAACGTAATAAAAGTCTTTTTTTTTTTGCGCGCTTTTCGCTGTTTTACTGTATAACCTGACATGCTGTCCTGTGTACATTGTAATTTAATCGCATCGTACTCAATAGTAGTGGCAAAAGGTAATTTTATTGATAAAAAAATACATCGATTTGTAGGTACTGCAAGCGCTCTGGATTTGGTTTGATCTGTTGATAAAAATACTGTTTTCGCGTGGTTTTCACCGTTTACCTTGATGTACTGTCGTGTATTCAGTTTTGTTTGAGAATTTATTTTAATTTATTTTCATTTACGCTTAAACCCCAATTAAAGACCACCTCCCACGGCCCACCAGCATTCGTAACAGCAAGCGTTACGCACAAATCCGCGAATCGACATCACTCAGTAACTCAACACGCTTAAGATCGCAAAAAGCGTTATTAAACAATATACACGACGCTTTAGGACCTTAGTTTCTTCTCAGAATCATTCCCCATATCAAAACATAACCTACCAACTTAATAACGCAGCTGTAACAACTTAAATTCAACCTTAATTTCCTTGTAATAGAGTCCAAACGACCAATACTAAAACCCTTAATACACAAAGTCATATAAACATTTGAATAAATGGAAACATTTGAAATCGGAACGGGTGCGTTGCAAGAATGTTACTGCGGTTCAAATATTATCGTTACTTTTAATTACTTATAGCGTAAGGTTCAAATTGTAATGACACTTTTTGTCAGTTGTTATTGATAAGGTCGCGAATGCGTGTTGCTAAGTTATTTTTTATGGTTCATCTGAAAGATTTGAACCTTGAGGTTGACTTTTCTGAATTGAACTTAACGCTGGCGACAATTAAGAAGACTTTTTGATAGTAACAGTACATTAGAGTAAAATATTGGTATATTATAAATCATTTTACCACTAGCGGCTCAGTGAGCTGTAGACCTCGCACAAATTACTCAAATTATACATACGTTGTTTATAAATTAATCTAATAGATTTTGCCACGTGGTTAACACTGCTTTTTAAAAGCAGTGTGATGTTTGGTAGGTTAGGTATTATTATCTAATCTAAACTAAATGAAAAAAAAATGATTTATTTCGTTACCAAAAATACATATTTTACAAAAACGGTATTTGGGACCAACCCAGTAGGCATTAGAGACGCCTGTGGCAGGTAGCCCTGCTCTTCCATATCTTAATTTTGAATATTTTTGGATTGGGTGAATTTCTTTTTCGCAAAATTTCGAAAAACTGTCTCGAAAAAAAACCTATATAATTATCAAACCTGCACACAAAATTTCACGAGAATCGGTTGAGAAATGCGACATGTAGAGAAGAACAAACCGACATACGAATGAAATTTTGGCAAAGCTTAAGCAGAGACGCTTCGCGCTCGCTTGGTCAATAATAACTATTATACCTATGTAAGAAGATTAAAAAGCAATTATAACATAATTATTAAGGAAAACTACTTAATTAAATAAGTCTATAATAATGTGCACTTATGGATGAAAGATAATAAAATGAAACAATTGTCAACCAATTGAAATTTTCCACTTTGTCTACCATTTTCCTGTCAACGAAGGACAGGACATGTTAAATTGCGTTTGTCTATTGAATACTACGTGCGGAATATCTAATGAAATAACTGATATATTGTTCTATGACAATATTTATCATCAAAGTTTGTGATTAATTCTAATAACGTATTGCAAGTGTTAATCAGTTTGTACGACGGGTAATTGCATCAACTAGCTGACATATTTTGTCTGCAATTATCAAGTGATTATTGTTTATTGTTTTTACAAATTGGAAAGTTTGAGTTTAAGTATTTGTTGGTGATAGATAAAGATAAATAACAAATCCTGTCTACCTTTCTAATTTAGAAGCGATACCTATAAGTATTTGAAATTCGAATTGCGTGAACAATAATCATTACCATAAACTAAAATACTTTAAAAACTAGGACAATAGCAGCGCTCGCCTCGCCAACCCACGGTAATTGAAAATAATAATTGAATTCGAATTAAGAATACGAAATCAGAATATAATGCGTTCCATATTTGAAATTCGCGCGGCGGCGGCGGCGAGCCTACGCGCTGTGTTCTTTTTTTAAATTGAAATTTGAATTTGGAATCGTGTGTGCTCTATTGTGTAGCAAATGGAATTCATTGTAAATACGTTACGTATACATTGTTACTTGTAAAACACAACCAATTTACGTAGAACCTCCACGTTATAGGCCCATAACACAAACGCACGTCTTTACGTTTTGGTAGTTTTTAGGAACATTGCTGCTGCAAAATGATAGTTCGTTTTGCAAAATATTGAATAGAGATCTTTTTAGATAAATTCTGTTTGCCATGTCGACTTAAATTACGTAAATATATCAGTAACTGTTACTCAATTATGACCTAGAAAACGGTCACAGTATGCAACAAGTAAGCTGTAAAAGTTGTAAAAGACAATTATTATTCATTAGAAACAAAATGTCGTATATCCGGTTCCGCTTTTAAAAAATTATAAAAGTTCATTGCACTCGAATCTTTCGGATTAAAAACTTTTTTGTGGCGAATGTAGGTAAGTACCTATTCTTCGGTAAGGCCGGTTGTATCCGATCACAGATCGAGTTAAAAGTTTACCAAACAACAGATGAAGAAATTCCAAGCCAGTTCCGAGATTACAATTTGGACCGGCTAGATAATTCGCTATTAGCATACAAAGGCGTATTACCGTCTTGCTGTGCGTCCGTGTGTCATACAACTTATATTATAGGCCACGCCTTGTAGCTGTCATGTGTACCCTAATTAAGTATGAGGCAATTGCTTTCGTTGTGTTTTTGTGATTTCTTTTTACTTTTTTCTTTAAAATTTTTGAAAATCTATGAAAATTAAATGAGATAATTTGACAATAGACAATGAATACTTGTAACTTCACTCGAGAATGTATGGCAAAGAGAAAATTTTACAGTATAAAAAAGTCGTTTTGTACCGCAAGTGCTCTGAAGTTAAACACATCAGTTGTAGTATGTATATTGTTAAATTAATCAGTGTGTACTCTTAATAAAAGTTTTAATATATGATTAGTAGATGAAATAGATAAAACTGTTTATTGATCACACATTAAAAGAGGAATAAAATACAAAATCAAAACTTAAAATGACTTTGGGCAAAGGCGGCCTTATAGCTTAGAGCAATCTCTTCCCGGCAACCTTCATAATTTTCTTAATATTAAGTATACTATTTATAATTTACTTATCTTTCCAATAAGTATTCTTATATTTACTTAAGTAATTTTTATCTGTACATTAAAACGCAACTTAGTAATTAAAAGTCTGATAAAATGAGGCCTTAAAAAGTCAACTTAAACCAACTCTAATTTGGGTTAATGCCAAAACTCAACTAGTTATTTAATATTGAAACAAGTGTGTTTAAGGAAATAAATAAAAAAGTTCAATATTGATGCACCCGTTATCCATAGACTACTGAATATTAATGCAACAAATCACCAGGAAGACATGGACGGCTTTACGCAGAAGTAAGCCATTAAATTCCTAACACTTTCTCATTTAGATTCATAAATTTCCGGTGTAAGTGACTTGTTTGTCACAACGGTCACGTTTGACCGATTGCACGCACACACGGACAGACATACATTCATTCATACACATACGTTCATTCTTGAATATTGTGTACTTCATACGCAGGAGTTTCTATGCGACTATATTTTGTAGCACATACGACGTGCGCGCTCTTTGTTTTATTTGATACTTTTCAATCTGTATTTCTCTGTATTATAATAAAGAAGAAAAATCTTTACATAGATAAGTAAACTGGAAAATTCATACATGTAAGACTTGGACGAATTAAACACTACACTCTCTGTTTTTTGGGCAGTCGTGTAATTAAAATATTAAATTCATAATATAATTTTCTAATGCTACGGCTCCACCTGCCTCCTTGGACGAATTAACCACCGTCCAAGATGTAAGATCATGAATGAGAAGATCATGAATTTAAACTGGAAAATTCATGCATGTAATATCTTTTCTATCCGGCCTCTAAAAAAGGAGGAATCTCAAAAAGGAGGTTCTCAGTTCGGTTGATTTTTTTTTTATTTTTAACAATAGAGTACTTTTAATTTTTTCATATCTCAAAAATATGCAGGATTTAATTGAAATCATTGACAATCTTTTAAACTAAGAAATACTAAGAATATAACTGCGATATTGATAACTGTCGCTTGGAAAATCGACCCGTGGGTGCATTTACACGAGTCGATTTTCCGGGAGATTTGCTAGGCGACTTAAGTCAACTAGGTCTTTTATCGACAATCGTTTAAAAAATCTAATCGCAAGCCTATTTTCAGGGAGGTGGTGATGTGATTTTACAAGCGATTGTCGATAAAAAGCCAGTCTACTAAAGTCGCCTAGCAAGTCGCCCGTAAAGTTGACAATGTAAATGCCCCATGGGTCGATTTTCTGGGCGACAGATATCAATATCGCAGTTAAATTCTAAGTTAAAAAAAGATGCACTAATGACTTCGTATTCACCCTGTAGGTAGTTTACCTCCACTTTTCTTGAATACAAAAGTTTTATAGAATCTCGTAAGTTTACTTTTTTTAATTAATAAGTTTAAAAAGTACTTTATCTACACTCACAACGTAATGTTCCCAATATGAATTCAAAAAAGGTAATATAAATACGTACTTTATTTTCGTGGATAGGTAAAATAAAAAAATAAACTCATTACGATGCAGTCAACTGCATCATAAAATAACTTTTTTTCTCATTACGATACAGGGCAAATCCAAAAAGAAGGCAGTGCCGTAACATTTAAAAAAAAACGACGATATTTTCCCACATATTTTCCATGATTAAAATGCACTCTATGGTAATCGATGACTTAGTGCGATTAGTTTGTTGGAATGCACTGATCTAATTTTTTTTTCTAATGGAATGCGCGCCAAGCATTACAGATAAAGTTTTGATTTTAATTTTTACATTTTGTTATACTTACTGAATTTTGTAGGTTTTTTTTATTCTTGCTTTAAAATGTGAAAAAAAAATTACTCTGCCCGATATTTTAGTTTAGATGCAGCTAAGGAATTGACTTATTACAAGGTAGGTAATAACAAACAAAGTCTCTGTCTCTTTTCTAACCTTGATCTTTTATTTAGTAGGTTCAATCCCAAATGTATGAGTGGAGTGTAGATAAAGTAGTGTATGAAACTGCACATAACTAGGTATTAAAACACTCGTGTGATACTATTAAAAACCTCGCCTACGGTTTGGTTTTTAAACACACACTCGTGTTTTAATACCCCTCTTTATGTGTCAGTTTCATAAACTACTATTCATTGGACTATCCAACGTGTTACATAGGAATTTGGAAATAGCTGTTTATTGAGCGGATATGACGACCGACCAATAATCTGATTTTGACGTGACAGCGCGCGTGCCGGCCGCATTAAAATTAAATTGTCTATGGATTTAAAAAAGGTGATAAAGAATAATAAAAAAACTAAGCATCAATAAAATATTAACCTAGTACTTACATATTTTTTTGTAGATTGTGCCGAAACAATCAAGTCCTGTAGATTGTGCCGAAACAATCAAGTTTAGTTAAGGGGCGGTAATACCTTGGAAAACATGGTTTGCGCGGGCCATTTTTTTATATAGAAAACGTAAACTTGTAGCCACCAAAAAAATCATATGACAAGCTAAAGAGTTTCTCTAGTTGCTACAACCATAAGTAAGATGGTGTATAAACCTTACAGATGATTGTAGAAAAAAAAAAGAATATCTTCAAAAGCGCCTGTCGCGGGCCACATTTTTGGCGTAAGTAATAGCGGGAACGTATTGAATTCTAATATCAAAATACACTTTAACGTACTGTGCAGTAATTACTCTAATAACTTTATTTCAAGGAAAGGCAAAGTATTCATTCAAACACAGGCTCTTTATACGAATTCAAATATCGAATCGACTCCAAAATGTTATTATGCTACGTATAAAAAGTTCCAGTGACTAAATATGGAAAGCGTATTCCATTTTTAAAACCTTTTTCAATCACTTATTACTGTTGTATTAACATCAAGAAGGTTAAACGCCATAAGTCGTTTGTGACGTCATCACTGTCTAGTCAATTTTTCAAAGTGGACAGTTTCGGATCAGCGTAAGATTAACGAGTTTACTAACTGTACCGCAATAGGTATCGCAATTCACACAAATCGCCGTTTTAAAACGTTTCGGTAATAAACAATTTGTCTTTTTACTTTTTAAGAACATGTTAAAGAACAAGCAAATGAATAATGAACAGCCAGAGATAAGGTTTTTACATTGAAATCCGTTTAAGTCATTACTTTTTTGGTTGCACGTTTCTAAGTTCAACATTCTTTAAAGAAATATGACGGATACATTCAAGTGGAAATATGATAAAAAAATATGTAGGCTGAAGGAGAATAATTCCTTTGTTAAAAAATCAAAGACCATAGACAAAATTAAAAAAGAAACAATTCACGGTTCCGAGAAGGCGATCAAATAAAACAAGCTTCCGGCTGCAAGTTCATAGAGACGATTTTCTAGAATTTAACGAAAAGGAATATCAATAACAGACGCGTCTTGGTAAACAGAGCTGTTATAATAACACAAGAAAGAAATAAAGATTATTATCAAGCGTGACTTGTCGGACAGATATGGGTTCAGTATGTTTAATAAAACATACTAATGCTTGCCCTTTTGTGTTAGTAAACTGTAACTAAAAAATTTAATCATTAATTATTTAAACACTTGATTAATTAAAACTTTCAATTCTGGATCAAAGTTTTCTGTTTCAGGATTTCCATACATTTTTATGAAAATTTCGCGGGTTTTTTAAACATATCCTTATATCTCTTGGAATGCTGATCAGATCAGTTGGGTGTGTATGGCAATCTGATTTCCTTCATTCACACTCCCTGCATAGCCATCATCAGATCACTTACAACCCTTGGCGGTGAACCAAGGATTCAAAGTTACCTCGTTTGTATGAATTTGACTGTTGTCTTTAATTATGTGACCGCTACTGTATATGAATTGAACTACAAGATGATTTTTTTAACAGCTGTTCCATAGAAAACGTCATTATCTACTCGACCAAAATGTATGGAACAGCTGATTTTATTTTTTGCTCTCATTAAGTTGGTACTATAGACAAAGTTGTTCAGTTTGACGGTTCTAAAAAAATTGTCGACTGTTTTCGATTTCATCCTGTAAGTTATTGCATCTTTAGTTTCTATTTCCATACTTTAAATTATGAATTAGTTTAGAAACATGTCTTTAACCAAAGAAACTTCACACTTATCTTTTCTTCCCAAGTAACTTAGAAAAAAATCCATCAAATTGATCCCCAAACTTCACAAAGGTCATTGCCCCACGAGTGTTCCCAGCCACTCGAGTTTATAGAGAAAACACTTCAAAACGTATATTACTATTTCCATACATTAATAACCGCACCCACACACGCAGAACCGAGTAATTAAAAGATAAACATATGGCTTTTTGAACAGTTGTTTAGGGCGATGTACTTAAATATTGGGTTACTTCTTGTCTTTAAACCCTCTGAGCAAAGAAAATTTGAAAGCAATTCAAAAAATGTACTGTAATATTCTAGAAGCTTACGCGATCACTAGACATGAAATAAAACACTTTTTAACCGACTTCAAAAAAAGGAGGAGGTTCTCAAGTCGACGGTATTTTATTTTTATTTTTTTTTATGTATGTTTTAACATAGCTTCGTCAGTTGTTACCCGATTTGTACAATTCTTTTTTATCTCAAAGAACATAGTTTGTGTGTGGTCCCATAAAATTTTTTCAGAGATCTGGCCAGTAGTTTTCTCATAATCCTGAAAAATATCAATTAATTAGCTCGCCATCGCACGAGTTTTTAAGGAATTTCGGACATAACATCTTTGTTTATGAACCGATTTAGATGATTCTTTTTTTATTTGAAAGGGTATACTTCAAGAATGGTCACAATTTAATTTCATCGTTATTGGACTTCGAACTTCGAAGATACACAAGGGAACTCCTCAAAGTTAAATAGTATATGTAAAGTGATTTAGGTTTTGGTAAGTTTATGGCAATCCAAAACAAACCAAATCATGGTTTGCAATGCAACGTTCTGGACTAGACTTGGACTACGAAGACACAACGGAACTCCTCAAAAACAAACAGCGTAAATTTGGAAATTGAGTTTTGGGCATTTTACCATTGAAAATGTTATAATATAAAGTTTAAAAATATTTACACGCTGCGATTACATACCTACCACTAAAAAGTTGAAAATAAAAAAGCTTTAAAAAAAAAAGAAAAACCGCCTTAAAAAAACCTGAAAACAAAAACAGCTTAAAAATTAAATACCTCTAAAAAGCAAGAAATAATATTCGAATCATTCGTTACACATATCAATATTAATAAAACACGTCTAATGAAGTCGGGTGGGGCTTTTAGAAAAAAATTAAGTTGTCCTCCAGCCCCACCCGACTTCAATAGACGTGTTTTATTAATATTGATATGTGTAACGAATGATTCGAATATTATTTCTTGCTTTTTAGAGGTATTTAATTTTTAAGCTGTTTTTGTTTTCAGGTTTTTTTAACGGATACTATCGTGTTGTTTTATTGAATGTACTTTGTTTTTTGTTAAATATAATTTTATTAACGTCTTTATGAAATTGTTGCATGAGGGTAGGCTCATGAGCAGCTTGAGTCCCTCGTGACCACGGCAGCTGCAAAGGTGCCGAAACGTTGGCAAAATCGAAAATAAAACAAAATACCAACTAATTACCAAAGTATACTTTAAACAAAACTTCGTTAGTATCCGTAAAAATGTTTTATTTCAATGTACTCTTGCGATGCTATAATTACTATAGGGCAAAAGTTCAATAATTTTGAATAGAAACTTTTCAGTTGTAAAACCAGGCGTACTTAGTTGTCAAAATTGCAGATATAAAATGTACTGAAAGAGTTTGATAAAAAATTCTGTAGGTATTTTAAGTTCTGTAGGTTCTTTAGTTTCTGTAGTAATTACAAGCGTACATTTAATAAGTTTAACAACAAAGTAAAGCATAGTAAAAATATCAAACTAACTCCGATGCAAGAATATATTTTGAAACAGGTTTATCATACTTAGATAATTTGTATGTAAAAACACCGTACCGACCAGAAATACTTACATCTAAAATACAAAAATCATTGAACTTTCAAAAAGAGTAAAAAATAAAAACTAGTTGACACGTTAGAAAAAAAGTTTGTCGCACACAGATTCCAGACTCAACTGATTGAAATCAAACGTCACGAGCCGTTCGAAATTCGAAAATTGTAATGATTGATTGTCAGCCAATGACAATCGCGTACATATTCAAATTCGAAATTTGAATGTGGAACGGGTTTTTTTCCTGCTACGCGACGCGTGCTGCCAGTAACATTTCCATAGACTATGATACAATAAGCAATTATATTTTTAAAATGGCTTTTCGTTCGAAACTCCTTATTGGTGCTGCTTTGTTATTCGATAAAGGTTAGTGTCTATTCGTTGCCTTTAATAGATTTTGAAACATACTTTGTATTTTATACGTCTTACGTATCTACCGTCTAGAATCAATGACATGCCTTAAGTAGAAATGTACAACCGACCTAATAAGTAACATGACACTGGCACTTTACTCCTGTATATCTCGGAGTTTCAGGAACTGTAAGTAAGTAATGAAAAGTGTGAATATAGTTATTTTTCTTATACGTTAAATACAATAAAAAGTTGGTCATATTTCTGTAAACTCTAAAGTCCTTATTTTTTGATGCCTCTTTATTGTAAAAAGCTCTTTTGCGACTTAACAAGTCGCGCTAGTAAAGAACATAAACATAATAAATACAACATATCAAACATACCAGCTCGGTCGTGGGATGGGTGACCGACAATTTATTATCTCGAGTTCCTCCGTGTTCTCCGTGTTCCTCCGGAAAATACGTAAAGCCGTTAGTCAAGGCTGCATTTGCATTGGGCCCACGTGGTGGGTTATGGGCTTATGGCCCATCCTCCTTATCCACTCATAAGGAAGGCCTATGTCCCAGCAGTGGGGACATTAAAAACGGCTGATGTTGAAACATACCAGTAGCTCGGAGTTAAGTCATCAACCGACCATAGATATTGAGAAACACAAATAAGTTACTGTTTCAAGTATACAAATCGTACGAGCCAGGAAAAAAAAAAAAAAAAAAAAAAAAAACTCTATGGTGTTGTTCTTTAATTCAAATTTCGAATATTTATTTCCGTTTTCGAGTGCGGCAACAATGGACAAACACTCGAACGGTGAAAAATTTACATTCCTACACTATTTCGAGTATTGACATTTGGATTTAAGATTTATGATTCACGTGGAGATGTAATTGACATGACTTATGTTTGTATAGTTCTGTTATGCCATTGAATAACTACCTAAGTACCTATATTTAATACTTAACAGAACTTACTTAACTCAAACAACATCTGTTTCTTTTCATCTGTAATTGAATCGTTATATTATGCTGATAGATAAGACATATTATAATACATTTCTCTTACATGGATGGAAGAAATCTTATTTCCCAAAATTTAAAAGACCAAAACTTGCCGCATTTATTTTAAATAAATCTTTAAATTAAATACATACCTATTTAAAATTATTAGTCTACCAGAAAACTTAATAAGTTTTTTTTATTTAATGTAACATTAACTTAAGCTTTGGGATGAGTGACCTCATGTATTGCCACAAATATAAAAAAAAACTACAAAAAAGTTAGTAGGTAAGTACTAACTATATCTACCAAAAACCGCAATAAAAAACCTAACGACCAGTAGTAACTGTTTTCCGTCAAATCTCATTTTCTAATGGAAATCTGTCAGTCCACGTATTCGGACCGTCATACCGTTAACCCCTCGGGCGCCGCAGACAAAATAATGCGATATAAGCTGGCCAATTTTGCCAATGATTATTATTAAAGAAGCGAAACGTGAAACGGATTTAGGTAATGAGTGCCTCTGAGAGGCTGTGGCGTATAAACTGTGTTATTAAGTGACGTGTTAAAGTTTTTTTTAATGGACTTTTTTTGCTTTTAATGAATTTAAGTACTTGGCTTTGAGTAAACAATTTTAACAAACGAAATAATGGCAGTCTGAACTGATCAAAATGAAAATTGGATAAAGGATTGAAATATAGGATAGGAGCAACAAGTAGTCATCAAAAACACATGGAATGGACAGCGGAAGGACTTTCGCGGTATTTTGCGGTCACAATTTTTAAAATATCGTGTTTTATAAGTGGAAACGTATAGATTGCCATTACTAGATCAATTCGTGCTAAAAAGCTTTATCGTAAGCTAAATCAAAATATGAAAACCGCCAAAAATCGACTTGTTATATAAACGACGATATTAGATTTCAAAAAAAGAAATTATTCGAGTAACTTTGACTCAAGTTTGGAAATACATTTTAATAACTGATACTTATTATAAGGAGTTGTAAATCCATAAAGTTTTATTGTGTAGTTATTAAAGTAATGGTAACAGCCTAATAAATGAGTTTATATTTTTATTAGTCTATTAATTAAAATTTCAATACCGACTCTTGATTATTAATTATTATAAATTCTTTGGAAATTAAACTAATACTATCTTCTATACATATCACTCACACAGCTCGAGCCACTGAACGGGAAGTATTCCATGTAATGAACGAATAGTTAAGTACTTAATTAAGTATTCAATTTAGAGCAACTTTCAATAAAAATATATATTAAACAACATCACAAACATTACTTTGATTCCAAAAAAAGTTAGATAAAGCAAGTGTTATGGAAATCAGAGACAACGGTGAAACTACAAACATCCAGACCTCAAACAATATAGAAAAGTTCGTTCTCCAAATTGACCCAGCCGGGGATCGAACCCGGGACCTCAGAGATGGAGACACCTTGAAAAACGGCGTACAAGCCACTCTACCACGTGGGTTTGTTCACAGGTCGTCAACGCAAATCTATCTAATCTATCTGGTTTTAAGTTAATTTTATTACTTTAATTCAGATAATGTAACCTTTGATGAAGTTAAACCTCCGTTAGACCTTAGAAACCTGGGGTTAAAGAAATTTCCTCGGTATGCGCCCGCATCCGTCCGGATAAAGCCGGGCAGTGATAGGCTTTTTGACCTCTTGTCCGGCCAAATTTGACTGCATCCGGCTCGTCCGGCTTTTGTTAGGCTTTCTTCCTATACGAACTGCACAAAACTCACACTACGCGTGCGGTGCGGGGCGGGCGGCAGCGGCGAGCGCATGGGCGGGCGTTCCATCATGAAAATCCCTTAGCGTCCGGCCTTCGGTTTCAAAAGTCCGGCTTTTATATGTGTTTTATTTGATGTTTTTGTCATCTATTTATCTTTTATCCTTTGTTTCTTAGCGTCCGGCTTGGGGCCTAAAGTCCGGATTTTTGACGAGTTAGTCCGGCTTCTTCATTTTTAAAGATAGCCACGCTACCCGCATCCAGCGGCTTCCACCGACCAGCCTGTCTATAGTCTAATTTAAAAATCTATCGCAATCACTTTCAGGATGTAATCAATGTTTGTATCAACGTATTGATACTTAATTTTGACACAAATAAAAACTTACCAAAGAAATGTAGCAATGTCTCAAATCCATCTGTCAAATGAAAGCGATTACGATAGATTTTACCGGCTAACTTTCTGAACTTCGGTAAATCTGCCGGGCTCCATCTTAAAATAGATAAATCGAAATAAAGAATTTCTTAGTGTACTATTTGCCAAAGTAATTTGGAAGATATCGATGTTCGTGTGACATCATGAATCGGGGTTCGCCATCTTGACCAGATTGGGGCTCGATTTATCTGAATTATTTGAAGCCCGGCAGACTTACCGAAGCGTTAGCCTGGACGGCCCCAGATTATCAGTCCCAATATCCATGTAAACCATATATTAACATTATGATGTAAACCGGTAAACTTATAGTTAATAACCAACTAATATAGCAAATCTTAATAACCGAGTATCGAATATGTAAATAGATTTCCGTGTCGGTTGCATTAATTTATCGATCGATTCTGTATAGATCGGCGTTGACAAAAATCTTAGTATTTGCGCCTAATGGCTGTTAGGTTAGTAGCACGTGAGGCAGTACGGTTGGCAAAATAATTTCCTTGAAGTTTAACTATTATCATTACTACTGAGGTGTGTGTTGGTAGTAACTACCCACACTGTTGTTAACACCCACCAATCGCACAGTCACCACCATTCGTAAACAAGTGACTTATAAAAAAATATTTTTAAAAACCAGCTTTTATTAACACGTTAATAAAAAAAGAACTAAAAAGTTAGTGAAATAGAACCAAAAAATTTAAAACAGCTTAAAGCTTAGGTGACATCTAGTCAAAATTTTGATACTAATTTAAATGTGGTGTGGTACTATGACATCTACGCTTTTATTTTGAAAACTTTTGACTGACATTTATTCATGAAAAGATTTGAACAGACGGAGAAACACCGGACAGGTGAAACTAAATAAAAGCTTGTAAAATGCTAGAATTTTTCTTACCTGACAAAACTTTTGAAAGTTTAAGAAATTTTTGGATTTTCAGAAATGTATTATTTTCATTTCAAAATAAGAGTTTTGGTTAAAAACTAGTGTGTGAATAAATTGGTTTCATGATAATAGAACAGAAAATAATGTGTAATATTTTCATTATACGGTGCGGTGTGTATAAACGTGTGGCGTGACTAAGAGGGAGATTACACGATCATTCAGACTGACACCAGACTGATGCAGGGCTGCTTTTTTTTTAATTCAATGAAAAAAATAGTGCAGTTGGCATGGCAGCCCTGCATCAGTCTGGTGTCGGTCTTGATCGTGTAATCTCTGTCTTAGAAATGGCAGCCCAAAAACACAATCATTAATAAAACATAATTAAATCAATATATTATTTATTAATAAAACAATACATGATTACACCAAAAGTCGTGATGATCAATTCGAGATTAGATCAGGCAGTATGTGTGGTGTCGCAAACACCTAAACATGTATTTTAAGACCTGACAAAATTGATACCATTAATCATACTGCCCGTTCTGGCAGTTATGTCACAGTTGTCAGCAGTCAGTTGCGTCATATACTATACAGATGTATATGTCAAGTCAACAAACAAAGATCATTTGATCTACAGCCGCAAATCCCATGTGATTGATCCGGTATGGAATAAAATTAATTAAATGATGCAATTGGTTAAGGAGCTTTCACATGTGAAAAAACTGACTAAGAATTTTTACTCTAAAGAAAAGTTAGAAAATTCTTGCAAGCGAGTTACTGAGTTCTTATTCACTGTGGGCGGAAAGGAGCTTTTTTACAATTTGAGAGTAGATTTTTTATTTTGAATGGAAAGAAAAGTCGGAAAATTGTTGTGAAGGAATGCTGGTTTATTGGCTTTTTATTATACTAGTAGCAGAAGCTGTAGAAAAGAAAATTTTCTCTTAAAAAGATAAAACACTAAAAAGCAAAAAGCTAAAAAACTTTAACAAAACAGTTAATAATATCTTATGCCATTTATTTAGCCACTTCCAAATAAACAGATTCAAGTGGAACTCATCTTGTATTCAAGCAAGGGATAAAAAAATTATACCCATTCTTAAAGCTGTTTCAAGTTTATATACTTACGGTTTATTTGTAGTTGATGAAAACTTAGTCGAGGTCAAAAAACAACACTTTAGAATCTATATTTTCTGTTAGATTAGTTACCTTAGTAAAAAATCTTTTGATTGTTATGTTTGTCCGCAACTCAACTTAAATCCTATAATTTTATATAAACTTTATATTTTTGGACCTACTCTACACATCACAGACTCCTTCAGTTCATGACATAATAATATTATTATATCAGTAAGAAAATAATTTGCGTTTTGAGACAGCTTAAGCATGTTAGATCCAATCCAACATCATGGCATTTTTCAGCTCTAGTGCGTGAATTTAAATAGCTTAACTTTTGTGCCTCGAATTTTACAAAATTGTCTCTACAAATAACCTAATCAAACCAAATCCCTACAAATTCAGTCGCACTACATTTTTAAGTACTTTGTCTAACTGACTTTCAAAGAATTACTGTATGATAATTTGTATCAGGGCTGCTGTAAAACACTAAGGGCTGATTTTTCAGTCCTCAGATAACAGAATGTCAGTCAGTTTAAATATTAACCAAATATAATAAAAGCCATTCTAAAAATGTGGCAGACAAATGAATTAAATTTTTTTTCAATTTGGTGGTTTAATACACAATCAAACGGTTAAAGCTTTAGCTAGGCATTGAAAAGTCAGCCCTAAAACGATGATATCTACGCACGTTACTAAAATCACCTAGTGTGCACCTCCTCTAACAGACTTAGGATCAGCACATCGGCAACATTGACAGTAAGGTATGTGCGATTCGATCTTGTAATTAACTCGTTTCGGTACCTTCTTACGCTTCGCCTACTGGTTTTGACTGCTCTGTGACAAAAGCTCCGGTTAATTCGTATACTGGTAGCTATGCTGACTCTACCCGTCCTTATCACGGTCGTGCATCTAAGTTAGCATTATTTTGAGAAGTAATTATTAATGTTAAGGCGGTTACCGAATTTCAGGTCATTGCAGCACAGTCGTCCGCGACGCAACAATGAACTAATGAATAATAGAAAACTGGACTGGCCAGGTAGCCGATATCGTTGCCAGATAAATGATGAATGCGTTTTCGGGTTGATATTTTTTTTCTTCGGTTTAATTAACCGCACGACGGCGACGCTCCGTATTTTTAAGACGGATTTGATTTTATTGTTTCGACGTCCGTGAGAATTTTAGGCCATCTGTTTATTACGTCGTTATCGGAAAGCGAGAAATATTTTTAGCGTCCTTACGAACATAATAACTGGCAGAAAAAGCGAGTAGACGATGATTTCGGTAAAGAATCCGCCGGTGTTCTCTCGTCCACTTTATACGGGACTCCGAAGTAAATTTGACAAAAGAATTTTATGAACGTATAAATTCGAGATGTTTGTGCCGTCATCGGTTCGGTACACTTTAGTACTCCGGCCGGATTCGGAGAAACATGGGCGTTTTTGCGCGGCCATCAGTTCGCGACTCCTTCAATTACAGGCGAAATTAACGATTGAACACATTTAAAAATGCGCGTTTACAAACACTGGGGGCTGCGAGCGGGCCTTACAATAGGATAACTTGGCCATAAATGGTTCTCAATAACCAGTTATGACCGCTTATGATTCCTTTATAGTGCTGCTTCACATTTTTATAACTTTTGTTTCGAATAGAACTGTGTTCGTGCATTTTAATTCTGGATTACGAGCCATGAGTCATTTATTTTAATTCCATATTTAAATTCAAGGGATCGGGTATCATTGCTACAGACACGTGTTGGGGCAATTCATCATTCCTCTAGATTTTATTAATCTTGCGTTATTGTTTTTACGTCGAATCTAATTACTTGAGTGTCCTAATTTGGCTTAATGTTTGAGATATCATGACAAATTTAACGCTCTTAAAGCTGTAAAGGATTTAACCATTTTGAAGTGAATAAGCAAACACTTCAAATAGATCGTCTCGGTGAGTTGTTGATTTTAGTTAAAATTTTACTTAAAATATCTGTTTACGTCATTCAGCTTAAATTAAATCCAACAGTAGCACTTAGGTAGCGCAATAAGTTCTTCCTAAGAAACTTCCATCCTTCTCTACTGTGATATTAAAGGAGTCCTTACATATCAAGCTTTTAAGCTGCATCAATGTAAAAAGTACACTTTTTGTACTTAAATCGCTATCTCAGACATCCCGCAATTGCCATTATCAATCTTTGTAAAGACATAAAATCTACTAACGATGTTTCACCTCCATTTATTTTTCTTTTATGGATTACTCGAGCTATTAAACAGCATCAAACGGAAGCTCGGGAACAGCTCAAATATTACACATAAATTTTAATGAACCGAGTGAATTGAAAAAATATAAAAAAATAGTATCGTGCCCGAATCGAACGAGTCAATATTTCAAATTAGGAACAATTCAAATCAAATCTTTGAATTCTCGTTAGAGCAGGACGCCCGTAGGGTTGATGACCCGTTGAAATGTCAGCACATATCTATCTCATTCACTCATAACGCTTCTATAATTCCCCGTCCCGTTCACTCTATGAGATGTTGATCTTGATACGTCACATTTTTAATAAACGAACTTCGTATGACATGGCGCACGGAAATTCGTTCGAATGATTAATATGGCCGCCTCGTCCGTATAAGAAACTAATATACTTTGTTTTTAAACGTTATTAGAAATATTGATAGTTTCATGTCATTGCTCGTGTCTGTGATCACCCGATAAACCTTTCGGAGATAGAAAGTTTGACAGGGAGTAAAATTGAATGCACGAGAGAACAAACGATATGTAGGCAGAATACGCAAAAAAACGTAAGCAGTTGACTGTCTGATTCAATTTTTGTTACTCGTGTTCGTAACGTGTCGAGCCGTTTTTTGTTTTTCATGTTTGCCAGATTTTAAGAGCTTAAATATAATTAGAGATGATATATTTCGCGTCATTGACTATTAATTAGGTCGGCGTGTAGTTGAACGACTCTTAATAACGTAATAATCTTGTCGCTGAAGGCGTTTCTGACAATTGCTACGATTCTTATTTTAATTTTGACATTAATAAGTATGGCGGAGTAGATTGTACAAAACAAATGAAAAACGACTCGCACGATCCGACAAAAAACCTCAAAGATGTGTACTAGACATCATACTGAGCGGCATTTCATTACAACGGAAATAAAAAAGTTTATATTTGACGTTTAACAAATTGTTCCTTTTTGAAATCGACCAATGAGACTATTGTGTTCGTTCCTAATGGCGTGTTCTATTTTCAAATCTCATTCTCTTTTCAAATCTCGCTCGCCTTTCAGATTCATTCGAATTTGGAATGCGTCGGTCGGATACGTGTAGGTTTTCCCACACGTCTTTTTTTAAGTTGTTTGTCTTTGAAATGAGTTGATTAATAGGATGTTGTGTTGATTGTTGCACTTTATGGCCGTGTACAGAGCCACAGACATCGACGAGCGGTGTTGCCCGTCTAAAGATATGGATACCCTTCGTATAATTACCGAGTTATGATAGAGTGTGCCATATTTTAAAGGCGATATGCTAATGATTTATTGTCATCGTCGGAATTGGCAACGCGAAGCGGGTGGGCAGTGATGACATTAAAGTTTTAATCTAAAATATGCATCTGTGAAATCCTCCAAATGGACAAATGTTGGATGGGATCTATCGAGGCGGGAGATATTGCCGAAATGCATAAACATCAAAGGGGTTTTTGTTCGAAAAAGATTTAAAATTGGAGGGCGAGGGGCTAGCCAAAATGGCGTCCGAGATTATAATAACGATTTTAAAAGTCCCCTCCGTTTTTTATTTTTAGTTTTTTTTGGAAGGGTTGTGTAAGTGGACGCGGGGACGATGGAAAATTTGACACTATAGTGTATACTTTTGAAAAATGGGGTGAAATTTTTGCATGCTTGCGAAGCGCGACGCCACTGTTTCGATCATCAAAAATTTCGAGAAATAATCAAACAGAGCTATAAATTATAAGAATTATCGTTAAGGCAGAAGTGAAGTACAGGAAAAAGGAAAGTGTACCTACGCTATTTTCGGAAAGCATTGGGGTAAATACTATTCTTATCAGTAAAAGGGAATTTTAACACTTAAACATATCTACCAAAAAAAAACTTTTTGTTCTCCAAAATTAGTAAATGCTTAACCGCCCAAGAAGATTTGATGAGCATTTACTAATTCTGGTATAAGTTAGGTTAGTATGGTGATCATTTAAACATAAACCTTAGTAAAATGTGAAAAGTTAATTTGCAATAAGTATGAAAAACATGAAGGCTGCTCATTTTAATCGTATTTTTTTTAAGTCATAATTCAATTTCTATTGTCTCTTCTCTACATCAATATTGTAAAGAAAAACACACTTTACGTCAGTAAATTGTCAGAATAGGCCCTTGTAAATTCAGCCAGTCGCTTAATTCGGCCAATTCAATTCTAAATCTTTACCAATTGCTGTCGTTGCTTTTATCAATAAAAATAAAAATCCTTGAGGAAGTAACCACTTGGAGTTGTTACTAACTGAAATATGGGTGTATATGAATATGGGTTTTATAACCTAAGGATAAAGTTTAATATGCTATGTGCTTGCAGTTGGATTGTGAAATCAATTAGTCTTTGGTATAAAGATTTGCTTGTTGCGACGGTGAACTTTAGTTGGTTATTTTTTATTTTAATATTTCAGTAGCTATTTCTAGATGTTTTGTTCTATTTCTGACTACAAAAGATGTATTTTATTTATTTTCTACTAGTTTCCTCCCGCAACTTCACCCGCATGGACTACAGGTTAGTGATGGTACTCGAATCACAATTGATTCGAATAATTCGAATCACGTTAATCCAAGCTTGATTCGAATGAGTATTTATGCTGATTCGAATCGGTTAGCTGATGTGATGATTCGAATCATCGTCAAATTCGAATCGACGATTCGAACCAATTACGGGTGATTCAAATCGATTCGAATACATTTTTTTGATTCGAGTCTCATCACTACTACAGGTATATCGAACCCAGTAGTGGAATAAAAAGTACCTAGCCTATGTCTTTCCCCAAGATCCCATACTATATCCGTACCAAATTTCATCAAAATCGGTTCAGCGGTCAAGGCATGAAAATGTAACAGACAGACACAGTTACTTTCGCATTGATAATAGTATATAATGGATGATTAAAGGCATGTAAGTTTTATTGGAATTAGTATAACACAAGTGCTATTAGCTAGGCATTTCCTTTGGAATCGGACAAATGTGTGATCTTATTTGGATAAGATCACACATTTGTCTGAAGTCGTTGCGTATCGGATCAACACCATTATTAATTACTTTTGTTATCTTGTTAAGAAGGATTCAGTGGTTCCTCCACTGGTTTTTTCTAATTATAAGCCGTACGGGCAGCCTTACGTAATACGTATTTACAGTACTATTAAGTGGTGTACGTACTACAGTATGGCCACAGAATAGATATAAGTACTACCGTACAGAAAGGAAACTGTCCGCCCCGCCCCACAATCAATTACCTCACCCCACCAGCGCCCACCATGCGAGTTCGTAGGCCAGTTTGTAGGCTCATTATCACAGTTGCGCGTGTGCAAAAACGTTACTTTGTAGCGTCTGTGTAATAGGAGTTGAAATACGGCGCTTCCATGGAGTGCCTAGGGTGTAGTAGGGTCTCGATAATCAGTACATGCGCTAATCCAAACACCTCTATAATCCGTACGGCAGACCCCCTAGTCTTTGCCGTGCCCTATCCCCGCGCATCGGCTCTTTCAGTACCTAGGCACACCTAGGTATGTAAATGCCACGCTTTCAATGTCAGTTATGGGCCCTGCATATGCACAGGCCCGGCTTGCAAGATCGTACGGAGAGGCGCGGGCCTTCCGACAAATTTCTACGTTGTAGGAAGAGACGCAGCCTCCTCAGGATTGAAGAGCGCGCCTGTACACACCTGATTTAGCCGACAGGCCGCGGGAGGCCGTGCCACTCTGTACGATCCTGCAGGCCGGGCTCGTGTATGTGGAGGGCCCATTAGAGTTTAGTACTATTATATATTCTGAGGTTAGTCTGTTTGATGAAAGCTGTCACATGGACGAAAAAAGCAAAATTAAAAATTTTGAAAATACCCACGATTGTTAAAAATGTTACTTTTAATTTAAAAAGAGTAAAATATGTTTTATTAAAATCCCCCGACTAAAGTGATAACTGCAGCGCCTCCTGGAGGTCTACCAACATGAAACATGTCTAAGAACCTGAAATGAAACCTTTTGAATGCAAAAAAAAGACGCATCGAAATCGGCCCAACAAACTTAATGATAAGGCATTCTAATAAATTTAAAGTTTATGAAGAAAACCCACAATAAGATGCATTTTATCAAAAAAATTAGATTTTTAATCATTCGAATTTTCAAAAAAAAAATTACTGTGAAGTTTTTTTTTATATTTTTCCCATCATTAACTGTATAAGTATCAATAAAAAGTGAAAATATAGAAGTAACTTCTCCATCGACTGTACATTATTTCTGTCTTATAGCGAATCTGTCGTAAAGCGAAACTGTCTTAAAGAAGCAAACAAGGGCACCAGTGGGAATGCTTGGTGGGGCAACAAAACAAAATTCGATTCAGTTTCAGCGCTGACTTCCTCGTCGTAGCCAAATTTCTTCCCGGCTAATGTGTTTTTGAGGTTTGACCATCAGCCATTTTATTAACACGTTTTTATTGGGTTGCTTTCTAGTTTGTGTGTTTGTTTGTGGGTTTGTTGGTTTCTCCACAAAGTTTGCGAACGATTTTATACTAGCTTCCCGATGAGCTAGAGACTTGAAACTTTGAACATAGGTCAGAACTAGAAGGCAATGCAATATTATGGTGTCAATGAGCTGATCTGACATGAAGTCGGAAGAAGGCCACAGGAACTCTATGATGAAACCATACAACCCCATTGTGTTTGGACTCGTTAGAATCGTCTTAGCTAGTTAACTAAAAAGCTGAAAATAATAATTTACAGAAAAAATAACTTTTTTTAAAACACGTTTTTAAAACGGACTAAATTATTATAAAAAAATCGGACTAAAAACATTAAAACGGACTAAAAAGTAAAAAATAAGTTCTTCTGTATGCTAAATGCTGCTACAGACAATAGGGCTGATAAATTTTACAAAATGCGCCCCACGTTTTTAGGTTTAAAATTTCTGTAGGTATAAATATTTATGTTATAAATATTTAGGTTATAAATATTTACAGATTTTTTTTTGTAATAATTTAGTCCGTTTTAAAAACGTGTTTTTTAATAAGTTATTTTTTCTGTAAATTATTTTAATATCTCCACTGCTGGGGCACAGCCATTACCCACCACGCGGGCCCAATGCGGATTGCTGGGTATCAACGACTACAAATGCAGCCACGACCAACGGCTTAACGTGCCTTCCGAAGCACGGAGGAGTACGAGATAGTAAATTTTTGGTCACCCATTCCATGACCGACCCTTGCAAAAGTTGCTTAACCTCCGCAATCGCTGGGCCAGGCGTTATACCACTGCGCCACCGAGCTCCTCAACCAACCTTTTGAGGTTTGCGAACATGTGATAGTCGCTGGGGGCGAAATCTGAAGCGTAGGGAGGATGTGGAAGTAATTCAAAGTGCATTTCTTCTAATTTTGTCGGGTAGTTCTCCGAGGTCCTTTTTTTGGCGGTCACACGCTTGTTATTCCTAACCTATTGTAAATATAGCTTTAAGAAAAAAACTAAATGATCCTTCATTTACAGTTCTATTCCATTTTAATAAAAAATACGTGGTATTTATTAAAATAAAATTTAAAATAATTTTCAAAGATCGAAATCGGGAGTAAAAATGCTGTTCTTCGGGTGTCACACTCTATTCGCACTTAGGACGACCTTTAATAACTTCTTTGTCTTTTAAGTAATATGTATGTTTTATACATCAAAATAATTGTATTTAACTCATGTTTAATAGTGCCAAAAACTAAATTTTTATCGTGAATAAAAAAGAAGTTGTAGGGCATTTTCTCTCTGTCACACGATTTGGCAATTTTTCGAGCGCGCAGCAAAAAAAATCATAAATATAAAACTTATCGCCTTATAACTAAATTTAATAGCCGCGCTGCTGCTCTGTTGATCATACTAGCACTTGATGATACACATATTGTTCATTGCTATGCTAAAAAACAAATATCGGTCCGTAACTCTCCAATAAATGTTTGATGCCCTTAGTCAAACAACTTTCATGGACAGATTATAATAGATGTATGCATACGGTATCGATTTTTGCTATATATTTTAGAATAGGATAGGTCCTCGAGATTATATAAAAGTATTTACTTTCATAATTTGTCCATAACATAACTTTGAAATTTAAAAAAAAGTAAATTATCGTAATTTGCGTGGCATAATTTTCGTGGCAATTTGTCCACGAAAATTACAGACCATGCTATGAAATTTAAGTTTCTTCTCAAATTGATAAGAATTCTGTCTGCTAGTTTGAATATACATGTTATATATACATATACTAACCTATTCTCACACAGAGAAGGAGAGAGGGTGGTGATATTTACTTCGTCACGACATTGCACTAAAATATCGTTTTTTTTACTTATACACCAAATAAAGGTACGAAGCTTTCAATATTAGGTTTTCAGTGCCCTCACTGGCTGTATAAGCATAAGCAGTACTTTGTAGTAAATCGTTTAGTAATGTTTGTGAAGTGCATCGTAACTTTCGTGGCTTTCAAATTTTCAAAATTTAATATCTCAGTGATTTATGTACCGATTAGCATCTTTCGAGTATACTATTTATTTATTTCTTGGATTCTTTAATATACTAATTTTATTTATTCGAATAACTCAAAGTGAAATTTCGCCACGAAAATTGCGCGAAGAACGCTTTTCAAATAATGACCCCATTGTAGCGATCAATTAACACGCGAAATTCAGATTTTTCATTTTCTTAAAGGTAATAAAAGTACCTTTTTTTAAATTAGAAGTAAGTTAAAAATTGTAGGCTGAAAATTAATGAAATTTTGTCAGATAGGGTTGTAAGGTTGGTACTAAATATTAAAAAAAATGTTCAGCCCGCGATTTTTATCCTACAGACTTATTGAGTACACCGTACAGTAAAGTCGAAGGTACTTACTTACTGATGTCGCAATAAACCCATGAAGATAAACGTGCCTTCATTTTATAGCGACTAAATAAACACATAATCATTTGTTTGTATTCAATACCCGTTCATTTTGTCATTAAACCTAAATTGGCGCCAAAAATGGCCGCGACATAACCTCAAAAAATATTAATTGCTTGTAACGCTAAAGTTGGTTAGAAAGTTTTTTTATTATAATATTTGAAGCGCCATTTTCACCCAAAGGCACGAAGGAAGCGAACCCGGGACCTGCATACTGATTGGTTATTGCTACTTTTCCGCGTATCGTCGCATTCTGCGGTACAATTTCTTGTGAATCGTAACGTTTTGATGGGTGGAATATTTGCATGTCCCCATTATTCGTGCGATGGTGGGAAAAATATGACTAAAAACATTAAATTTTTTTACTTCAAATTTTTAACTCATTTGATGGTCCAATCTGTTTTCTTTGGTCTTTTATTTAATATAATGTTTACGTTTACAAAATAATTTACATCCTTAGCTAAAAATTAGGTAGGTACCAACCTAACTTCTGTAATTGCTATGTTTTGATGTTCGTTTTTATCCATACATAAGCATCGAGATACATAAGTATGTATGAATATAAGTAGTCCAAGTGGACTATTTATCTATGGCACATTAGCTGTAGTAGGTTAAATACTTTAGACATCGAAACTCACGTAAAGTTAAACAAAGGAAATTGGTATATCAATTTCTGCAAGTGCCTACTCTAAAGATATTTTGACATGCAATGAAATTAATATCATTATCATCCTGTAAACTGTACTAAAAATAGTCTTAAGTAGATTCCAGACGGTAAGTGTTCCTTTCTAGTCCACATAACACTACTTAAGTGTAAAAATCAATAAAATAGAAACTTACAACAATATGGACAGCAGTTCTGGCGGCCATATTGCTACTTGATTCCATTGTGAAACTCCAATAACGCATGCGTAACCCGCATATTAAAAACCATCGCTCGAACTAAACTAACTACTAGCGAAAACGGGAAACAATCGGTGCGCCATATTTGAAAACCGATATTTGAATATGGAACTATTTAAAATTTCGAATCCGTTGCGTTATCGCTTATACGTGTTGGCGTTTCCCGATTGTTCTTTTCAAATTTCGAACGGGGTCTCTATACGATATCCGTTTATCGGGCTACACCATAGACTCTAACCGTTGCCGCTTTAAAGGAATCGTCAGTATGCCATAATTTTATGCTCAACTACATCCGTCCTACTTCTGTCCCAATTAATTTAAATTCATTTGAAAGTTTTCGTCGTCAATAATCTTTGCTAATAATTTAATTGATCTGGAAATTCCTTCGATTGAATTACAAACTTGAAATACCCAGGTACAACTTACAAATGTGTTGCAAAGTTATGTAAATTGTGTTTTGAAATGGCATATTCACATTGTTACAAAGTATCTCACGGTACATACATCGAACTCTTCAGTTCTTTTCTTTTTCGAAAACTAAATATGGTATTCATAAAATCGCGCGCTTTTTCGTAAAACATCCGTCGAGACTGGAACGTGGAGCGACTGGACGATCCGTTTTTGAATATGGATTCGAATTTTGAATTTTCTTGTTATTATTATTTTATTGTCATCGACTTACTTATTTTGAGACAAATGAGGAATTTATAGGATCAACCGACGGGTTCTTAAACGACGGACGTCTTTGTTTTAGTTTTTTTTAATATACTAACAACTTGGTTGTTCGAGTTGGGAGTTCGAGAATTATAGCTAACTTTCGGTTTTTAACACTTAAGCATTTCTCGGTAAGTGTCAAGATTTTATAAAGACCAACGACGACGGATCATATTTTGCAGTAGGCCTTGCGTGGACTCTCGGGTCTGACATAAATAATGTTAATGCTATATAAAAGGCGTTTTTCGATGAATTTATTCCCAAAAACGTCCGCTTTTGTGGCGAAATGGCCCGGGAAGTATAAAGATGTTCATAAATTATTCATTTGTGTACACTTTTGGGACTTAGTCACTGTTGCAGTCCTGATAAAATGCTCTTTTCGTTCTTAGCCGTCACGAGGCGTTCTCACTTTTTTAATTTTTCAACAGTTACCTTAAAAGGGAGTCATTAATCGCCTGCATCAAATTGCTGAAAGTAACGAAAACAAAACTCATTGGATGAAGCGAGAAAAAAAAAAGAATAGTAAAAATATTTTTAAATTAAAACTCTTTAATGCATTGTTGCCGGCACAATCGACATCCAATCTCACCAAGCACAATCATTAACGACAATTATCTTAGGAAACAGTATAGAAAAAAATATTACATCGTTTTGTGAATAAAGACGAACAGACAAAAGAGGCCAAAACGCAAGTCATTTCATACGAATTACAAGCGCTTTGTTTCAACATTCAACTGACAAAAACACGATTTTTTAATATCGATGCCTTTGGAATCGATTCTCGGTTGTAATTATACATATTGTGGGTTCATAGTTCTAATTAAGGCGTCACTGTAATGGTTCAATTAGAATGTTCATTGGCATTAGATTGATATCCTGTTCTCGTCATTGCTAAGACCAGTATTTCTTCCAACTTTCGTGTAAATTAACAGTTAGTTAATTACTTTTTACATTCATTCGTTTAAATGCAAAAAGTGACAAGCTTTCTTCTTTCAAACAAAACTTCTAATACCTAGGTACGAGTATATCCATTATCGTATGCGTTGCTTTATGAAACAATTGACTTTTGACACTCATTTTTCAAAATGCCGTAGCTTGTAATAAAATACATAAGTCAACCAAATACCTACCAATAAAGAAATATAAATCTATCCAAAAACATGGGGTCTCTAAACCGTGATATGCAATATCGTGTAGATAGATTTATTTTTTACTTTGTGTGAGTCAGATCCCCCGAGCAGGGCAACCAGATTACGAAAGGGTGAGTCCAGTGCCATCAAATATTTCTGTGATCACTCCGCTTTCCATTTTTAAAATAAACTTATGCTTTATAGGCAGGGGCTCCTAATAAAATTATGTATGGGGCGATACGGGGCTAAATCTCGAATATGAACAGCGTTGCCAACTTTTTTAAATCCTCTTTCGTGACTTGCATAGTTTGTTGCGTACTTCATTATTCCTGTTTAAAACCTCCTTGTATTGTACCTGAAAAAGAAATAAATTAATTTCAAAATACATTCAAACTTATTTGACAGTACACAGTATTAACGAGCTCAATCACCACAAACGAGCTACCACAATTAAATATCAAATTTAAATTTCGAACCCTATAAGAATCTCGAATCGGTCACTTCCAAATTTAAAATCTGATAGCGACTCAGCAGCCGTATTGGTATATCGATCGATACAAAGGAATAGAACGAGCATGACGGTTCAAATATTTTCGAAAATGGAATATTAAGTGAAGCCATTATACGGCCGAGCGATTACTATTCGAGACGTGTTATTAAAAAGTATATTTAGATCTTCACTCCCTGTTACGTAATTACGAAATCTTTTTGGAACTATTATTCTCGGTGCATGCATAGTGATGTGATGTAACATGAAAAAAAACTTTGTTTTTTTTCACAATATTGAAAAAAAAACATGAAAAAAATCAAAACGCCCCACTGTTTTTTCTAAATTTGTTATTTTTTTAGGAATAAAATCTTACGAAGACGAAGAATTAATAATTATAATATTTTTTTATTCTTCGTCAGCGTCTCCAGATATGAATTTCAATTTTTCCCCCAAATACTTATCATTTTATTTTTTTCCAAAACGATACAGAGATATTCAAAATTTTTCCTCAAACGCGACTTTTTGTTACCCAAAAGCCCAAAATGTTACGTTTTGTACGAAGAACAGATTTTATTTTTTTCCCCAATAATTAACATTTTCCACACAATGGGGCAAATACCCCCAGTCTGGAGACACACTTCGTTCTAACAAAGTTCACAGGTACTTCAAAAAACATAAACCGAATGATGATTTCACCGTGCGCGTCTTTATATGCTGCCAACTGTTGAAAACTTGGTACTATTCAACTAAAAAAGGAATGTAGGTTTGTTTTATTTCTGTACTCTTGAAAAAAACCATGCTTCAGAAGAAACACGTTTTTCTTTATGTTTTTTTCACGTTAGAAAAAATAACTGTTTTTTACAACACTATCGGTGCATCATTTCACGATAAATATCAATTATAAGTATCATCATAAGAAGTCCCAGTTTGCGTATTGAGGTCAACGACTTGCGTATGCTGGGTGCGTGTGATGCTATGCGTCAAGTGACCTCTTAATGCGACTTATTGGTTACTCATTTAAAGTGCATGGGCTGCCACAGCCTAACTAAACTACCCAATGAAGGCATTATTGACGCCATATTCAGTTGTTATTTAGTAGAACCACTACTTACACTGCGGTCGAGATGTCTTATTGGATTCACATATGAGGGCTCACTGTGGGTTGCCTTAAGCAATATAAGATTGCTTGATGATAAAATAAGAGATTGTTAAAAAAATGCTCCATTGTAATTGTAGCTTATTGAGGTCGATAGGTATATAATAATAGTGAATATAGAACCATCAGTCGTAGAGTATCGGTAAATAATGCATGCTTAATCTTAGATGTAGAAATATGGTGTCATTGAATCCATCTATAGATACGACGCCCACGCACCTCGAAACAAAAACAGATCGTGGAGAGTTCCACAAAACATCATTAAATTCAATATTTCGTTTAAAAAGCATTCCACATATCTGAACCATTAATCACTAAAACTACCGACCTTCAAGGAGAACATCGGAATAAAATCGGCAATCGAAATAAAGCACTTAAAGCGAAACGTCATTATCGCACAACATAAATAAAAAACACTGGAATCGAACGCAAAAATTGAATATCGAACTCGATTTAAAACAGAATACGAATTTTAAAAATACGAGCACGGCCGAGCGGCATTAATTAAAAATTCTCGGTAGAATATTCAAAAATAGAATTCGCATTCGAACGCTCCTCCTTGTACGGATCTGAAGTTTGAATTTGGAAGGAACAAAAGGAGGAGAACGCGGGAGCAACCCTTTTAGCGCTGATAATCTGTTCTTTGGCCGTGTTGTGTTTTGTTTTTTATTTGTTGTCACTTTTTTGACCGAACCGAGATTGTACACAACATTCTTTACTCCGAAACGAAGCTTTTTAAACTCGCCTCGAGATTTATTCCTTTTGTATTTCCTTTAATAACGAGCCCTCGCGTCCTTTTTAATTGATGAATGGTCACGAACGAACTGCACAAATAATTTTAGGGGTCAAATTTAAAATTGACACTTTAAGAACCGACTTATGAATCTTTTAAGTAATATGAGAAAAGTTGCAATGAATTACGGTCTCACAATAACTTCACTTCGGAATTGAAATCTAAAAAGGAGTAAAATGAAATATAAACAACAAAGAGACTGGTTATTCCACGGTTAAATTGCTTCGAAATATAAAATTTTAAAAATAGAACGCAATCCTTCCGCCCTCGGTCGGGCGGTTAGTGCTTTACATGAAATATTATTTTATGGAATCAACATCTGCGGCTGTGGTGATGTGTGTGTGTGGGTATTATTCGAAGTGAGCGGGTGCGAGCGAGGGGCTTATGTACACAAGTGAAATTACTTAAAAAGTTATAATACAGTTTCAAGTGGATGGGAACAGTACACTCAACTCTTCTGTGTTTAATTTTATTCATGAATCTCTGTTTATCGTAAGACCAAACTTAGAAGTGCACTTAAATGTTTTAATTATACACATATTAAAATGTAGAACTAAAATATTTTCAACAAACAAAAATAATATTTCAGTAATATTGAACAGTATATTTAAATATTATCTCATATTTCACAAATTTGATGATTTTCTTAAAAAATATATTTTACTGAATAGTTCACTTACGCATGACATATTCCACTTTACAATCCGTCCGAATCGTCAAATCACTCGTCGCGGGTTCATTTTTTAAAATTGGACCGAAAAGCGAAACCCTTCCATTTTTAAATTGCTTTCGTCATGGCGCTCCCTTTGCCACTATTTGAGTCCTCGGAACAACAGAACGTGTTTAAAATCTTTGTTATTTAAAACTATAAATTTGAATTTGGAACTTTCAATGTTCTATTCAGTTTTTTTTTTCAAAAGCGATATAGATCTTCATTTATTTTTCAAAGGTGTATACTTTTTGCAATGCACAGTGGCACGGGCGTAGCCAGGGGGGGGGGGGGGGGGTTTGGGGGTTCAAACCCCCCCCGAAATATACAATTTTAAAACTTACAGAAAGAATGAAAACTGTTGAAGAGTTATTCAAAAAATATTAGAGACAATTTAAGAGACGTCAGCATGATATTGTTCCTCCTGAACCAAAAATTGAAATGTATAGATGCAGCCCTTACTATAGATGTATACAATTATATAATAAACTACCAAAATACATAAAATAGAAAAAAATGAAAATAAATTTAAAAATATAGTAAAAGACTTTCTAGTTAAAAAGTGTTATTACTCAGTAGAAGAATATATGTGCGATAAGCTCAAATGATTATATTAATCCTCGGGAAGCTCTCTAAATATCAATCTATGTTAATTAATTTGCTCTATACTTGATGTTTTAATTTAATATTAAGTCATAATAAGCAACACCCTAGCAGGGTATGTTTTTTTCAGGCCATCACACATTGTTTAATATCTCAATTATTGATGTGAAAGTGATACTGTAACATGTGCTTTTATATAAATATAAATAGATTATTACTTATGCTTTTTTTAAATATTGACTTGGTTTATGAGTAATAAAAATAAATGTAGTGGCGGCGCCACTTTCACTACCATCTCGCCTTAAGAAAAAAAACAAAAGACAGATCCTCTAATAATGCCCATGGGTTCATTTCATAAGAATATAAATGTGTTTTCATTTACATTATTGTAGTTTTATTTTCTTAAAACCCCCCCCGATACAGAATTCTGGCTACGCCCGTGCACAGTGGGCTTTTGATTTCAAAGAGATTATTGGACGCGAAAACAACTTGTAACATTTTATGTACTTACAACATTTTTAGCTTACTTTTTGCATTATAATTAAATTTCAACATAACATTTTGCGACTTAACGAAGTTTTCTAAATCTTTACACGGTTCGAATCCCCCAAAACTAGTTATTGTGTGAGTCGCTCAGCTGTGTTAGTTTTGGGATTACATTTTTTACATCCCTCCATTTTAAATTTAACTCTTTTGACTATTTTAATATTTTTGGAACTATTCTGGCTTAGGGCGAGGGTTGTGTGGGTGTTTTTTTCTACACAAAGGGTTATATTTTTGTTCGTTAGTAGTATGCGGGCGGCTGTATAAATTTTTTGAATTGATTGAATTGAATGGACCTTTTTCTTTAGATGTGGTGTTTAAAGCTGTTATTTAAATTTATCTGTTGATTGAAATCTCTTTAATTTTTATTTTTTTACTTCTATATTGTTTAAGATCTGTTTGACATTTGGAGCTTCTGTGATCTATTGTTTATCTCATATTGAGATGAAATTGGTAGGTACAGTCGAGTTCATAAATATGTACTTAAGCACTTTTGATAGATGTTGACTTTCATTACAAAAGAATATAGATGATGATATTATTGAAGTTGACTGTACATTTAATATCTACGAGTTTTGATAAAAAGTGTATCTACCTAGTTTATTTGTTATTTTTATTTAAAAAGTTCAGTTTACTTTTTTGTAATACCTAAAGATTTAGGTTTTCTCGACTGAAATCTAAATACGAACAGTTTTTCTTTGCATTGTGACTTACAATAAAAAAAAATGTTACGTTTTAGAGGAAATGATTCAACATCCCTATTATTCCAATAAGAACAAAAATCTATGAAACAGGAATGCATCCACAAAAGATTTCGGACAAATTCGATCTGACGTATTTCTTGAACTAACACAATTAAATATAATGACTTGTCAGGACCGCGAAAGTAACCCTATACAATTAAAACCGTATAAAAAGCCGAAACGAAAAAAAAAGGATAACTTCGTTTCAAAGAAAAAAACCGGGTGAATGTCCTTGTTGATGGGAAGAAACATGTGGTAGAAAGGATAGCGGCCGTATCGTTATGTTTGTATACAATGACGGCATTGTTTTAATACCCGAAACATGGCCTTATATTAAACGAGAGATGTATAGTAAATCAATAAATAATGTAAGACAGGAAGTTTGGAGTTCTTCGCCCGCATTTGTCATAATAATTATGTATTAGCTGTTTCTTCGGAAAGTAAAATTTAATGTTACAGATGTTGACGTTTAATTAATATTTCCATTATCATTCTTTTTCCGGTTTTTCGGTACCTAATATGTATTAAGAATTATTCGTTTTATATTGATTTACATCATAAGAAGTTGGTTTGAAAGATCTTTTAATTAAACTCATGAAAACTGGTTTTGAAATGAAGAATGTGTTTATTTATCTGTTCTTCTGCTGAAAACTTCTATCTAAATAGATCTTACAAATTATGAAAAATATCTAAACACTTTTATTTAAGTTAAGTACTTACTTAAAAACTTTTTATTTTAATATAAAAATCTAGTACTTAAAGTTCTAGCCCTATTGTATTCTAATCACCTAAAAAACAAATGAATCCACAACCTAAAGTTGTTAGATTTTTTTTCCTATTCTCTTAAGTTTTCTCTACGTAAAAAATATGAAGCTACAGAGATCCACAGCCTAAAATTAACCAGTACCTATATAGATCGTTTTTATTATTTTATAATGAAAGTTTCCATTACTTAATACTTGTAACTCTTTAAGACAATTCACGAAACGAGTCGTCAAATCGTTAGGTTTTACGCTCAACACGATAGTTTACGAGTTGTTACGTTATAAAAGCCGAGTTAGCGTGCCATAATGGCCGCTTAAGAATATAAACGCGCGCATTCATACTCTGTTAACTTAATTTTACTACATGCTACTATTTGGTATTGATAGTCATGGTAAGAACAAACCAATTCTTAAGAAAATCAAACGTAAACAAACTTATTTTAGATAAGAAATGTTTGTCTTTTTCTTTCGTATTATTAGTTCTTATGAATTGATAAAAAAAATAGGTTTAACCTAACATTTATTAGCTTGACCACATATAGACGGAAGTCCGTACATACGTAATTCCGAACGCAGCTAATCCATACAAATCTATGGACCTACCACACACATGCGGGATTTATCCGTACGTAATTTTCATACATTATCGATATTCCATTAGGAATTCCGGATCTGGATTCCGTCTGTCTGTATGTGGCCGGCTTTAAGCATTTTAGATTTTATGAAAATTAGGGAATTTATTTGAATCAAAAAAAAATACGATCGCTGTTAGGAAAATAAGCTGTTCTTTAAAATGTTCCAAATTTCAAATTTAGGATTCAGATAAAGGTTCCATAATTGAAAATTGCTTTTAAACATGTAATAATGTAATAACTATTTTTTTAATGTGGCAAATGGAAAATTGAAAATTTATCAGCCAATTGTTACCTATATTTTGCCATTTTGCCAATATTTGTCAGTGATCGAAAAGGTTCTAAGATCTAACTTACATTTCATTTACTCAGTTTCTCAATTCAGCTTTATGTTTTAAAATGTTGGATAGTAGGTATGTTGTACCAAATAGGTAACATTACACAAGCAGAGGGGTTACTCCCGAACGTGGTCGGGAATCTGAGAATTGGTATCGAATAAACGTCAAAACGGTACAGTGTAAACCATGGAAACGGTCTTCTATGTACCAAAATAACAGATCTTTGACGTACCTATATTCGATCTTGATGTGAACTCGATCCCATCAATTCCCGTCGAGAGTAGGGAGGCTGTTCTAAATTCAAAATGTTCTTTCTAATAATCGGCATTAATATTTATTTTTGCGATAGTAATGCAGTAGACGTCTGGCTATTTGCGGAGTTGCGTTTTGTTGTTCCAAACTTATCTGTATCACAATTCGCGAACGTATTACGTGTAGCCGGTCACACAGTTAATGATGCGTCGCGTGAAACGAAACGCTTACATTATAACGAACTTTATTATGACTCAAATAAGATTTATAATGGGTTGTCGGTGAGTTATGCCAAAATAGCGACCACTAATGTCTTTTTGTCTGTACAGTAACTAACATTGTCTTTGGTTCTTTGGAGTTGACATTTTTATTTTATAACTTTTAGAAGCTATTATTCAACAAGGGATGCTTTGAAGATTAATATTAATTGAACTCGTTGAATATAAATCAAAGGCAAAGTTATTTGTTCTTCTAGGCTAGTTACAATATATAATATCTGAGCCAATTTATAACGACCTCCGCGATGAAATAACTGAATTTATCAGAATGTTAATATAGGAATTACAAATAGTATCGTGTAAAATCTTTGACAAATGCGAACAACGTACGGGAAACATATGAAACTAAATCAAATGTACGTTTACGACAAAACGTAAAATCAGAAACGCCAGACGCATAAATAATAACAATATTTCGTCAGTCTGGTTGAAATAGTGTATAATATTAATTAACCTGGGCGCGACGCGTATTTCATTTTAATCGGCGTTTCTCGTTTTCGCACAACGCGCGGGAATGCGCGTGCACCTGTCCCGCACTCTGTTACGCGCGTTTCGTATGCGTGCGTCGTGGAGTGGACGTATTGTCATGACATGAGATGTAGGTACCGCGGTTATGAATTTGTTCCATTTTTGAGTTTGGAATCGAACGGTAGCTGACTTTTTAAAAAGAGGTCGGATATATTTATGAATGATTAATCCTACTAATATTATAAATGTGAAAGTTTTGTGGGTTTGGATGTTTGTTCCTCAATCACGCAAAAACTACTGAACGGATTAAGTTGAAATTTGGCACACAGATAGTAGATAGCCTGGATTAAAACATGGGATACATTTTATCCTGATATTCCTACGGGAACGGGAACCACGCGGGTGAAACCGCGGGCGGCTGCTAGTCAATTCATAAGTGCGTAAATCATAATATTAATGATCGAAGGTTAACGACACTTATAGTTATTTATTTGAGGTTTTTTTTCTCTTATTTTTTTTAATCAAAATGCTTTAATTATATGTAATGAATTTTTATAGGCCAACAATAACAGTTGAATTTTTCGGGCATGCGGCTTAAGTATTTATCTGATCAAGCAATCCACACGCTACTTTGACCTAAATAAAAATATTTCAAAATAAAACACACAATCAGTTAAAATTCAAACGAAAACAGTGCGTCAAAAATTCGCGCGGTCTACAGTTGAACGTATTGAATTTTCCTTCGGAAAAACAAAGTTATAATTCTATACATTTTTCCCAAACGCATAAAATCCAAACGCACCTATTATTGAATACTGATAATGCAGAGAAAACTGAGGTCGTCTCGCTCTGCACGAATACGTTTGTCCCGCTCTACCGGTGCACGCGCCGCTATTGTGTCTGGCGCGACTCCGCAAATATTCTCCGTCTCTCTCACTTCGTATAGCACCGTCCCTCTTAGGCGCATGTCAATGCAGTTTATTGTAGACGTTAATGGCTCTTATTACAAATGTAAATTTTCAGCGCGCGACGGCGTTGGTCGGCGTTTTTCTATTCGATTGCTCTGTATGGTATTAAATTGTTGCAGAAATTTTAACAAAACCTACATGGCTGTTAACTTTTTTTATAAACGACTTCTATTGTTTCACTTTAATATGCCCATAACAAATTCAAACTTTGAACATAACAAAAATTCAATTCAAAATGTAGGGAACTTACTTACCCATTTTTCAGCAAGTTTAAAAATAGTGCTTTAGCGCATCTTGGTAATAACAATATTAAATTGATGTATATATTTAATCATGTCCTCAATTATAATAATGCTTAAATAATGGGTGATAAACCCAATCAAATAATCAAATCTGGCAAACAAAGAGATTGTGCCAATGCAAGTTAGACGAAAATAAAATAGCTAAGAGTGCATACGCACATCGAACGCACTGACGGACAGACTTACCTATTATTCGCATATCAGGGCACTTTATTTATAAAACCCGCCCAGTTTTAATTGGCACATCCCGCTGGCTTTGTGTCTCTTGTAGTGAGTGTAGTCGGGGGCGCATCGTGGGTCATGTTGTATTGGTCGTCGGTACAACGGTTTCCCAACTGAATACCGTTCGCAAAAGATCTCACACGGCTGCCAATTTTCAGAAAGACAGAGCTAAAATAATTGCTGCAAACGCGCCCTATTTCGAGTCGGCGCACTACAGTTTAGATAGATTTAATTCTAGAACATTATTATTCAACTGGCTGTTATGCACGTCTATTATTGGCGGGAAAGGGGGAAATCGGAAACGTGACTGTGTGCTTCTAATTTTGAAATTATGACACGTATTGACAATCGATTGTTTGTTCGATTCGACAGCTCTATGTTTCATTTTTGAAATTATTTTTCTCCACACTTTTTCAATTACGGTTATAATATTCAGTTGTTTTCTACTTTTTGTTATTTGATAAGTTCGAATTTTGAATAAGTGACAATACTTTTTATCAAACTAAAATACTGTTCCATTTTAAAATTATCTGAGTTAGGTATTTTCTCAATTTTTTCATTTACAGTCGTGATAGTCGATTGTTTTCATTTTATGCTTTCATTTTATGATCGAATTTTGAAATTGTTTTTATGAAACTAATACTTGTGGAATTCCAAATACTACAAAATAGTAATCTTCGCGTGTGTACACAGTATTTAGTAAACCCACTTAAGGCAGTGTGCTGACTCCGAATGCCTGGAAAGGCAATCACTCGTTAGAATATTACTAGGAACTTAATGTTTATTTAAGCAGAGATGATTATAGACCGTCTGCACTCGCGTTAACACATCAGATAATTTACTGTATTATGATATTGTTTATTTATTGGTGTTATACTTTTTGGTACGTATTGACAGTTAAACAAATACATGCGTATGAAGGAAACAGTGACATAAATAAAACACGCAGATAATCTTAAGTAGATTTCTTAATATCGTTGGGAATTTACTAAGTTTTGTATTGCTTTTATTTTCATGGATTATTAACAAAATAATAAGGACTTGACACGACAAGAAATTCATTTCACCAGTAGATTTTAATCTAAACTCCGTTATTGTCTGAATACTTTTAGCATTAATTTTAAAAGAAAGAAAGAAAGAAAGAAAAATGTTTATTTGGTACAATTACATTAAAATGAAACTTTGAAAAAAATTGTCTAGGTACCAAATAGGCCTCTACTCAATATAAGCCTTAGCAACTTATGTCACCACGACACTGGTTTTCTGCAGATGCCTGTAGGTAGAGGGTAAGGCGCAAGGCACTAGGCAAACAACTCTTAAAAATTATTTACATTAACAAAATTCAAAAAATAAATAAAATTCAATCAAAATAAGACAATAAATAGTAATAATAATTGAAAAGAACATCAGATAAAGAAATCAAGTAGGTACATAATAACAAATACATCATTCAAATATATTTCAAAAGAGTCTTCTTTTGCGGTTTTTATAATAAATAAATAAAATGTAAGTATCGTTGATAAGTGAAATTGTCCATAACTCATAATTTAGTTTAGTCGTAAACTTTTGACATATAGTCGCAATAAATTAAGTGGCAAATCTAATATCATGCGAATACATTTTAAGCGCCGGTTGAGAAATATCTTCACAACAATCCAACGGTTGATCGCTAACGTTATTTACTTCATTTAATCATCAACCATTTAATATGCCCACTGCTGGGGCAGAGGCCTTCCTTATGGATGGTAAAGAGCCAGAACCTATAACTCGGGCCCAATACGGATCGGTGGGTGTTAGTTAACTACTGCAAATGCAGTCGAGACCAACGGCTCAACGTGCTTTCTGAAGCTCGGAGGAGCTCAAGATAATTTGGTCACCCATCCCATGACTGACCCTTGCGAAAGTTGCTTAACCTCCGCAATCGCAGAGTCAAGCGCTAAATCACTGCGCCATCAAGCTCCTCAACACAGATCGCTAACGTAAATTACTTCATTTAATCATCATCATCATCAACCAATTAATGTGTCCACTGCTGGGGCACAGGCCTTCCTTATGGATGGATAAAAGGAATGGGCCATAATAATGAGAGCCTCCACGTGGTCCCAAATGCTTTGGCACAAAATTGCAAAAATTAAGCTGGTATCAACGGGTTGACTTGCCTTCCAAAGAACGGAGGAGCTCGATATAGATAAATAATCCTTACTAATATCCAAAAGTCCGTTTGTTTGTTGTTTGTTTGTTTGTTACGTCTACACGTCTTATGGCCGAATACTCAAACGCTACTTAACTTTGAGGGGCTCTCAAATAGCATGCTGTCTTTGTCATATCTTTGACATTTGATGCGACAGGACGACGTTTGAGAGCCCCTCAAAGTTAATTAGCGTTTGAGTATTCGGCTACTCAACCGACCATTATTAAATTTTGCATGTACACGTTGTCAGGGGCACAGAATCTTTCATCCAAAAAAAGTACTTACTTTTCCCGAGAGATAGCAAAAAAATCTTTCCACGCAAACGAAGTCGCGGGTGGCCGCCAGGCCTCCACTCCTGGGGCACCACTCAGGTCATCAGGTCATAATACATTTTTGGTTTCGCATCCAATGACCGCTAATTGGAGCATTCTATACCACAGAATAGCTCCATCGAATTCAAAACCCACTGCACTTCATCCATTTTAATGTCCCCATACTGCCTGCTGGGGCACAAGCCCTCCTTATGGATGGATGAGGAGGATGGGCCATACTACACGGGCCCAATATTGATTGCTGCGTGTTTACTTTAAATGCAGCTGGTATCAACGGGTTAACCTTGCCTTCTGAAGCACGGTGGAGCTCTAGATAACAAATACCTGACTTCTTAACCACACATGAGACATCCACTGACCGAGTGTAGCGATGGCTATTAGGGGTGCTTTTATCATCATCTGACCGAAGATGCGCTGCGGATCATCATAGCACAAGTCGCGTAATGCCAAGACAAACGTACACCTGTGCTTATACTCCAAATGATACATACGCCCCACGTATACAGACGGAATTCCCGATTCGGAATTCCAAAACGAAATTTTGATAATGTATGAATATTCTCGAATTTGCGTGGTAGGTCCATAGATTTGTATGGATTATCTGCGTTTGGAATGATTCCGTTTTGGAATTCCGAATCGAAATTCCGTCTGTATGGGGCTTTCATGTCTAAAAGTGGCCATATACAGACGGAATCCCGATTCGGAATTCCAAAACGAAATTTTGATAATGTATGAATATTCTCGCATTTGTGTGGTAGGTCCATAGATTTGTATGGATTAGTTGCGTTTGGAATGATTCCTTTTTGGATTTCCGAATCGAAATTCCGTCTGTATATGTAATATGGCTACTTTTAGACATGAAAGCCCCCTAACTGTCGAAATCGCAGCCGAATCCCTTAGTCAGGCCAATATTTTCCAATTATTGATTGTACCCCAGAGGTACAATATTTAACTACGATATCTATCATACATCTGATTTTATTTTTTAATTTATCGTTCCTGCTATAACGGGTAGTTTAAGGTCTTTCTTGGAGTGATACATAGAAAGAAAAATAAATGGGACCACTGCGCTAGACCACTGTGAGCCATCAAGCTGTTCTGTTGTAATAGCTCCATCAAAACCCGCCAAATAAACAAAGTAATAGTCACATTTACATCAAACATAGATTGACAATAAATCTGTGAGACGACGCGAAATTTGGCAGTACGTTACTTGGCAATGTTACAATGCATTATACGGAATACAATTTCTGTTTACTTGCATTCTTATTTATCTCAATGTTACTGGGGATGTTGATGGCACCCACATCAATTCTAGTAAGTATATACCTACTTAATGACGTGATCTCGATAATATACATACGTTACGTTATTTTAATACCGACCACCCGGCCCAACCCAATACCTCTGATATTTTTATAATATGGTAAAAATATTGTGATTTCAATAGACCCCTATCTCTGACACTTTAACTGAATAGTTTTAAGATAAAAATAAAGTTAACATTTGATATTAGAACTCCATTAAATATTGAAAAGATAGCGATCGAAAATGGCATTTAACATACATAAAGTGTAAAAATGTCAAGTGCCAACTCTAATAAACTTCACACAAACGACGTACGTCATCACGAGGCGGCATTCAACGGTGCTATCTTTATGGGGTCCCGATCCCGACAGGCACGTCGCGAACTATCCATCCTCTCATATTTACAACAATAACCAGCCGCGCAACAATTACATTTGCACACAATATAACCACAGAAAAGAAAGCAAAATAATCAGCTTTTCTAAATTCGAATACAAAGAGCTGTTCGAAATACGAAAAGGTAAGCCAATCGCGCTAGAGCGTATGCCAAAATGCCAACGCGCGACACAAACAATGGGGAGGAAAAGCGCAATTTCATCCCGATAGGTGGCGTCTGGTCTTGGTACCGGGCCGCCTCAAAGAAAGTGTCAAAACATATGGGAATCTCTTGGAGTATTGCACTTTTTAATTTTATACTGAGAAAATTCCGCATTGTTATGCATGTAACTTGTAAATTATTGGAGTTCATCGATTTCCCAGTAACAAAAAAAATATTGGGCAAAAAAATATCAAAAAAAAGATGCTTTTCCCTCGATTTTCTCCTTTGCTGAGCCTGAGAAACATTATAAATCAAAAGGAATGTTTCATGAATTTGATGAAGCTTCGCCAAAATAAAACAACATTTGAATTATAACAGCTTTGTTCTTTAATATTTCAACCTCAGCAGTTTCTAGTTATATTTATAACTTGGATGAATTTGATAGGTATATCAAATATGGAATAAGCCCAATATTGGGGCCAAACAGAGAATTAATAGAATTTTATATGCCAGAGTCATTGAAGAAACTTAGAATAATAAAATAAATATGATAAAACGGTTCGTGTAATTTTGGATGGTACAGAAATTCCAGTACAGAAACCTGAAATTACTATTGCACAGAAGGCATCATCAGGCAACTATAAACACGGAAATTCACACTCAGTTGCTTTGTTAAAATTTAAATCATATGCTTCTAATCTGAAATAAAAAGATTACTTGTAAATCTTACACGAAATTTAAAGAAATGTAATGCTTGTTAGCAATTTTTTGTAAGTTGCTATAAACTTTCTTGCCTGTTGTTTTGGCTTTTCTTTTCCGTAATTCTTCTTTTATATGAGCTAAAGTTAGCATATAATACATTGTTTGTCCGCAAAACCGAAAAAAATACAATCTAAGAAAGTAAAATCACGTAATACACAGTCAAGACAATATAAGCTCAAACTGACAATTGTTCCAAAGAATGAAGCGCCATCTGTAATTCACTTTGCCTTCGCCTCCCCATTAGGAATGTGTTCTATTCCAAATTCAAACACGAATACAGCAATTTGAACTTAGAATAATTAATACTACTCTGACAAACGACGTTATCTGTTTGATATTCGATCCGTTCCAATTTCGAAATCACATTAACTTATGCATAGGTGTGCATTAATTTAATTTATAAATAGGTGATAGAATTTGTTCGGCGGCGTATTTATACGTTCGTCTAAATGTCACGGGAACAATGGAGTGGCCGTGTCTATTTAAGATTGATGAGTAACAAATAATCCTCCGTTGTTGGAAGGCGGAAAGTCACTTGCGTAACCTCGTATGAGAATGTCAGATTACGGTCCGGTATTATTTTCGGTAAACGATACGTATCTCTGTCTATTCGAAACCGACGTTGCGTTTAATAGTTTAAGCACAGTAAGTATTTGTCGGTCTAATCTTGACTGGCAACCGACTCTCACATCGCGTTTTTTAGTAACGTAGGTATAATGTATAAATGAAAATCGTGATTAAGTTTCTTAGCCGCAATCTCCGGCTGTTAAAGTCTTGAATTCGTCGGAGGCATTCATCAAAAATAAGAAAATAATTAATACTCGCTGCGGAATGAGAGGCGAAACATTTAGAACGGACATAACAATAAAACAATACGGCGCTCGCAAACCGAAACAAAACACAGAAAAATATGAATTCCGATCGGAACGGCCGCGGAAACAAAAGATGGCGGATTTAATGAAATGAAATAAAATATAAATTCCTTTCGCGAGCGAGAATTCTTACATTTTTAATTTGGCACCGCGGAATGGAGCTAAAAACGGTCAAATTCCAGATTCATAAGTCTCGGTGATTGAGCGGCAGGGGACTTCGTGAAAAACGACAATATATCTATTTTTACCGAAAATAGATTCTTCTAATTAGGGTTGTCATACGTCCGGAATATATGAAACATATCCGGAAATTTTTGTCGTGTCCTGAATGCGGAGAGAATCTTAAGCCGTCCGGAATTCCTACAATTTAAGTTAAGAGTGAAATAGAAAAAAACAAATATTTTTAATACAAATCAAGATAACAATCAGCATTATTATTAATTTTGATTATTTTACTAATATTTAATGCTCCCAAAAATATACACTTCACATTCTTCTAATGGGCCCATGCGCGAGCGAGAGAATTTGAGACTTTGCTTCGTTCATTTAGTTGCACGATGTGTAACGTCAATAGAAGAGTCAGGAATTTTCAATAAGATTCCGGAATTTACTCCGGAAATTTGATTTTTTTAATTTGGAACCTACTTCTAAGGTTTCGGCGTCGCATCTCTTAGTTGGTTAGTGTTGTGACTTGTTCACGAGGTTTCCGTTGTTATATTTTTGTTGTTATTGTTTTGTACTGCATGTCACATCACGTATTATGTAGGTAGAAGTATGATCTGTCTTCACTATTCCCAGAAATACTTGAAATACTTTCTTGAAAATCATTATAATCCTACTAATCCTACTAATATTATAAATGTGAAAGTTTGTGGGTTTGGATGTTTGGATGTTTGTTCCTCAATCACGCAAAAACTACAGAACGGATTTGGTTAAAATTTGGCACACAGATAGAAGATAGCCTGTTTTAAAGCATAGAATACTTTTTATCCCGATATTCCCACGGGAACGGGAACCACGCGGGTGAAACCGCGGGCGGCCGCTAGTATTATAAAAATGTGAAAGTTTGTGGGTTTGGACGTTTAGATGTTTGGATGTTTGTTCTTCAATCACGGAAAAACATTGAATGGATTTGGTTGGAATTTGGCACACAGATAGTAGATAGCCTAGATTAAAGCATAGAATATTTTTTATCCCGATATTCCCACGGGAACGGGAACCACGCGGGTGAAACCGCGGGCGGCCGCTAGTAACGTATAAATGAAATTGATATATATTAAGTAAGCAAGTAGGTAGATTATAATATTTTTTAGCAAGTTTACTGAGTCCCTTTATCAAAATAAAAAAAGTCTATTTAATACAAATTAAATCGTTTTTATTTGTTTGAGATTTATTTTTTTCGAATTCATCCATCCATTTCAGATTCATCCATTCATTTTTTTTTCAATTAAAACCATAAAAAAATTTTTCTTCGAAAAACATCACTTGAAAAGTATTTTGATTAGTATCTTTGTAACAAGTAAACAGATTTATGATAAAATTAAGTTAATAGGTATCTTATTGGGAACATGAAAATCTTCCAGACTCCCTAATAGTTGATGGTAAACAGACATGTAAAGCCGTGCTTCACAGACAAGCGTAGTGGTCGGTCACAACGAGATTTATATTACCTCAGTACTAAATAACAAACAGAACCATGACAAAAACTATAACATTAGATTCCCTTTTTCCATTCCGATCAACTGAACCGATCAACTGGAAACTGAACAACTATTTTACTTCTCAACAGCTCAACTATTTGGTTGATCGGTTGGGAAGTAAACGAATTAACTATTTTTTTACTTCTCAACAGCTCAACTATTTGGGTTGATCGGTTTTGAATTCAAGGCCAATTATTGTACAAGAAAATAAAATATGAAAATCCAAAATATGCGGCTAAGGCTTATGAAAACCAAAAACAACATTTTATTAAACTACATGAGACAATAACCTAACTTATTATTCATTCCTCTTGAGGAGTAGAAAGTATTTAACCCTTAAATGCTTTCTTATCCTTGTAGGCTTTTTTGTATTTTCTTTTCGTAGTTACTAGTTAGTATTTAAAGTCACTGTCTTTAAAAAATATATATTATAACAATACTTTGGACCCAATCGCGCTAATTCTGAACGATAAATCCAAAACCGTTACGTTGTTATTTACGTTATATTTACCTAAAAATCACTGGTTTAGCTCTGGATTGTCTAAGATTGGCATCCCAGGCTCCCTAGGCAGCTTTGAATAATTTTAACGAAACTAAAGCGATTATTTTTCTGTAAACGAAACTGTAACGGTAGTGATTAAATTTTTATATTGTCGTTGAAAATTACCTCTCTGAAGACTACGAAACTTTAATAACTTATTTTTTGTTGTTACAGGAGGGATTACGAAGACGATCTTATAAGATAGTCGAGCATTCCATCGCTAACGACATCGCCGCAACATCTCCGCTCGCAGGGTGACCCCAGCCTTACGCGGTGAGTAATCTTTTAAGAACACTGTTTATTTTCTTAGCTTTTATGAGCGAACGCTGTCAATGGACGCAGGTCTTAATTGAAGCTGTAATTGGAAAGTTGTTCGGATTCCTTGACTCTTAACTGTTTATAATGTGATTGATTTGGAAATACTTTAATTCGAGTTTGTTTATTAGATGTTACTTTATTTTTTTATTTCTTTAAGTAAATGACGCTTAAGGGCCGTACAACGTCAAATAATAGGGGTTAAAGTATGTAATTGCCGATTTTTTTTCTCACACACAGAGGCTCTCATCTTCTATGATGATAAAGATGCTTCAGTTTCTTTTTATAATTTTTAATTATGATCACGATGGCCCACTATCGGCAATAAAAATATTTCTAATTTTCTAGCCTTAACGTTAAAAAAGGTAAAGTGACTCCTTTTTTCGATAACAGAAATGACCATCAACCATGAACGCAAATTTAAAACATTGGCGTTCTTAGTTCTTAAATAAATTAAGACAATTTTAGTATGGAAAATCCAAATTCATTAAAATTCTCCATACAAAATGGCAATTTCAAACTTTCACACAGTGTTACTTGATTTATCGTTCCCAAAAAATAATGTAGAAAGTAGATTATAGACTCAGTTATGTGATTGACAGAAACATAATGTAGCTAAAACTTATCTCAATAGAAAAAATCTTAAAGTGACCTCCAATTTTGTAATTTTTAAAATCTCTACCAAAAACTGTTTTCAAAGTTATAAACTTGAAAATGAAGATCTTTTTTCAATATTTTGCCTACCCGTTATAATTTAGAAGAACAATATTAGAAATAAGATCAAAATAATACACTAAAGTTAGACGAAAACTGATAAAATTTCTCAAAATAAACTTGATATAATTTCGTTTAAAAATTTAACGCGTTATTGCATTGCACATCACGCAGGTTTCACTCAAAAAAAATAAAAACATTAAATTAAAAAACCGGATTCCCACGAAAACCGAATTCCGAAAATCGAACGCGCCTTTTTTGTAGGAAAAACATAACTGACAGACAGAACGCCAGAACGTAAGTATTTTAAAACATCAATCCAGAAACTCGTGGCAATAAAATCAATCATTTTGTACGTAACGACTTTGGTAGATATGAAATTTTTACATTTGCCCTCGCGTCCGTTTAACCGCTTCAGTTTTAGCTTAAAAATAGACATTTTGAGTGCTCCGAGATAAGTTAGATGGATGCTATGTTTTTAAACAGACGAATGGTTTATAATTTTTAGGGTAGGTACTTTATATTCTGTAATTACAAACTAAGCCTGTCTATTTTTGTGGTGGAGAGTTCTTGGGTGTGAGATGAAACATCTCAAGATGAACTTTCTGAACATGTATAGGTTTTTCAAGTTAAAATAAGGATGCGTTTAGTGTTTTTCTTGATTTCGGTCGGTAGTAAGAATGACTGCCAAAAAAAATACCGCTCGTAAAATATTGGAGATAATAATTTTGTATGGGAAATTTTACAGATTTAAAATACGTCGTATTGTATCGCGAGCGCTTTAAGTTGGTCACTCACACACAGTTGTACTGTACATTGTTAAATTAATATGCATCAAATTTTTTTTAATCAAAATTAATAGTATAATGCGTGAGAAAATCAACTGTAATATTGAAACTTTTCTCTTGCGTTCTTTTCTCGTAATATAGTTACTTGAAGTTAGCACGCATCAGCTCCCGCCGAAAACCCTCTATACAAATATGTGACGTCACTTATCACGTTTCAGGTGTGTTTCAGGCACGTTTAATATGGAGTTAGCCAAGAATCTTCAATTATCTCCTTAAATTTTGCGTTTTAGTACATATGTGTCATACAATAGTTATTTGTTATACAAGTGACCAAAATCCAATTGTGCTGCGAGTGGCGACTTTAAATCACGAACTAGCGAAGTAGTCTAGAATTGAATCACGAGCGTAGCGAGTGATTCTAATATAGACTACTGAGCACAGTGAGTGATTTAAAGGCACGAGGCAGAACAACATTTTGGTCTCGTGTAAAACATACAACTTTTCACCTCGACCAGCGAGAAAATTTTCACGTGACTTTCCTGGTAAAAAAGCTTAATTCAGCATTAGAAACTTGTTTACTTAACTCTTTTGGAGTTAGGAAACTATCTTCATCGTTGGACGCATTCATTTTTGTAATTTATCACAAAAATAATTCAATTAAACCTATTTTATGAAAAGTAAAGCAAAGTAGATTCCCGTCGTTTTGATTACATTAAGTTGTGTTTTTCTCTTATTCATTAATATTCCGTCTTATTTATTTATTTATAATCATAAAACATAAATTTCATTAATTTTTCTTATTTCATATTTGTTTCATACATGTGACCTCATTATCTCAATACTCTTTATTTCGAATTATCAACCTTCTTTTTTAACAATCCTTATTTAAAACTCCTTGGTATACCCGTGCATTTTATTTTTTTACTTTTGAATCCGTGTATGACACCATAAAGCACGCCTTGTCACTTTATTTGTTTTTTCTTTATCATTTTAAAAGTTGGTGTTAGAAATTAAAAAAGCACTTTGTCTCACGCTCGCAGCAAAAATCGATTTTGCTGCGAGTTTCTACGCGCCAAAAACACCCTTTTCGTGCTGGAGAGGTGAAAAATATTATTTCTCATTGGATATTCTATCTGACTGTTAAATGCATTATATCCGAAAATGAAAAAAAAATCGTTATTTTCCCCTGATTTCATCGTGTGACAGAACTAAAATAATTCATTTTTTTATTTTATTTTTCTGTTCCATCATATTTTTACAAGTGTCCGCAACGATCAAGCTCAATTTTATGAAAATCGGTGACTTATGCATATTCCCTATTGCCTTTTCGGTGCTATTTTTTTTTAACGTTGGTGTATGTATTTTAAAGTTTTGTATTGAATCTTTTATGTCACCGAATAAGTTATTCATTGATTAATTCAACTAATTTCCTCTTTCTTTTCCCTTTTTAACCGACTTAAAAAATCGAGAAGGTTCTCAGTTCGTCGAAATGTTTGTTTTTTAAGGAAGCTAATTTTGTACTTGACCAATTTTAAAATTAATTAGGAAATATTGCAATCATTTCGATAGAGGTCTACATAGTCATATCGATACTTGAGGAGCTCGGTGATGCAGTGTTTTAGAGCCTGGCCCTGCGATTGTGGAGGTTAAGCAACTTTGGGAAGGGTCGGTCATGGGATGGGTGACCATAAAATGTATTATCTCGAGCTCCTCCGTGCTTCGGAAGGCATTGGTTCCTGCTGCATTTTCAGTCGTTAACACCCACCAATCCGTATTGGGCCCGCGTGGTGGGTTATGGCCCATCCTCCTTATCCACCCATGACGAAGGCTTGTGCCCCAGCAATGGGGACACTTAAAAAATGGCTGATGGTCTACTTACATACATAGATTCATCTAAATGAATCGATAAAACAAACAACTTAAAATTCCAAATCGATTGACAAACCGATTTAATTGGAACATAAACAGACCCGTTAATTGGAAGGAAACGTAAACAATCGAATAACAATTCTGTTTATGTTTATTAGCATTTTGTGACAACGTTTTATTGAACAGTTTATTTGCAATTGAAATATATTATGTTTATTGTTAGTGACGGAAAGTTGGCATGTTCCTAAACATAGTAAGTATTCCTAGATTTAGATACATCAAGTTATTGCATATTAAAATGGATTTCTACAATTTTACACTTATTACTAAATCTCAACCTAAATCTCAAAAATTCGAGAATATAACACGTTGATTTTTTTTTGCTGGCAATCAGGCAACTTGTTAATAAAAAATCTTAGTCGACTAAAGTAAGGTATTTTCTTATAAGAAAATGATTTTTAATAAGAAAATGCTTATTATAATAAATAAAAAACGAGCCAAAAAATGTGTACAATATGAATATATGTCATCTAAAAACAAAACTCTACATTTAGAAATTTTTACTCGACTGCAAGAAGATTATAGTAATAATTTTCGGGCGTATTCTTTGTATGTAAGTTGGTAATAAGTATTCCTTTACCTCGTATCATCTAAACGGTAGATTTTACAAACTGTATATATATTTTTTTACATTTTATTATTTTTTATCAATAAAAAACCACATTCGTTTATTCCATCCGTTTAATAATTCCAATTGAATTTGACATTGACTGAGCGTTGCGCGAGCGCTATATACGTCCATTCGTTCACATTCCATTAGACAACTGTAGTAGGACCACGTGATTAATTATTCGGAGAAATCTGACCAGTGATTATGTTTTATAAACTTTTTGCTTTGACTTTTTTGAGCGTCGAAAAGTAGCCGAAAAGTTGAGAGTTTCTTTTTGATGCCTTTTTTATTGGCAGATCACGATATGCTGAACTTTTTGATGGATTTGTTTTGTTTTCAATGATAAAAAAGGCATGAAAGCTTACGACTTGTTTAATAGTGAACGGTCACAAAAATCATACAAATGAATCGTCTGAATGAATCATATAGCCTAGAAACCTATCCTGACAAATATTTTCTTCTTTATTAGAATGCAATTGGAACGCATTCTTTATTGCATTTTGGTTACTACTACAGCTACAATAAAAGTCATAATTTTTTAGTATCTATCGGTTTTGATGGATGGTTCCATACGAGCATCATACGAGTAACATACGGATTGCTTGCAGGCATCATACCATACGGGATGTATTTGGGCATCAGAACGCCGTCTCGATCCGTTTCAGTGGGCATAGTAGAGCGTATCGTTTTGCTTTTTGTGTCTGATACGTTCCTAGCACGGTCATGGTATAGTTCGGTATAGTAGGCAGAAACCTTAAGTTAGGTGAGGCGCATGGGGTAAAAGATCAAGCAAGAACTCCTGCTCTTAACCTTAACCAACAAGCAATTTTCGGTATGTTGTCGAAATGCCTAAGAGTTAGACTGTACGTATTGTTAGGGCCGTAAGTGCCTAACCAAAGCACTAAGTATTACATTGCCAGTATCATAAGTCCATCACTTGACATAGTGCCTCGTACGTGTCAACAGCACGTGAGAGAAGCCTTTGATCTGATGTCATAAGTGTCCAATAAGCGGAACGTAAGACATTTTGTCATCCTCTATAGTTTTTGTGACTTGTAACAGGAATCTGTAAATCGTTTTCTTGAAAAAATTACATAGTAAAAGCTTTATTGAGCTTCTTAATTCGGCCTGTAAGTAATATTACTTGCACTAAAATATAAAGATCAATTGAATTGCATATTGCAGAAAGGGCAAAGGTCCAACAATATCAAAACAAACATTGATAAACGGAATCTTCTATACTTCCATACTTATAGCCGAAACAAATTATGCAAAAACCGGCCAAGTGCAAGTCGGACTCGCGCACGAAGGGTTCCGTACCAAAAAACGAAACAACACGTTTCTTGTATGGGAGCCCCCCTAAAATATTTATTTTATTCTGGTTTTAGTATTTGTTGTTATAGCGACAACAGAAATACATCATCTGTGAAAATTTTAACTGACTAGCTATCACGGTTCATGAGATACAGCCTGGTGACAGACAGACAGACAGACGGACAGCGGAGTCTTAGTAATAGGGTCCCGTTTTTACCCTTTGGGTACGGAACCCTAAAAACGGCATTAGTCTGAACACTCCGGTACAATCTCTTGGACATCAAACTATTACTATAGGTACAATTTGTTCAGAAAGGGCACACATTAAATTATAAAATAAAAACGTTTTTATGGTCTAAGGCCCTTTCTGTAACATGCGATTCAATTGAGAACTCAGAATTGGTACTCTATACATATAGTACCTATCAAACAACACTGCCGATCAACCCTTATTAATTGTTTTCTTAATTATACTAAGAGCAAAAATAAAATATTAATCTAATTTGGTTTATCATTTTAAAAGTGAAATAAGCATACCTAAGCAAAATTTTCACCATCAAAAACATTTTTCAACAATACAAAACCTGTACCCGAAGGCCAAAACACAAGAAAATCAATTCACTTATCCTCAGAATTCCGATAGTTCATGTCAACGATACTATAAGCCCATATTTAGTGGGACAATGGCAGGCGTGGTTCTCGAGCTAGCGTCGAATAATTATACCATGCCCCCTTACCCCCCCTTATCCCCCCCTCCAAGCGCGTGCCTTCATTGAGCATTGTCTTGGAGATGTGACCCTTGACGCGTCTCGCAAATGATGTTAGTACTAATTTATACCGTCTTCCGCCTGCTTTCTCTGTTAGTTCAGATTCTAAATTTGAAAAAGCTTCGATTTTCAATTGTCTTATTTGAATTTCGAATTGTCACTATAACTCCTGTAATTTTCCTGCAGTGATAAACAGCCTTAAAAGTACACATGCGTTTAGAAAATTAGCGCGACAATTAATGGTGTCAGGCCAAGTGTAGCTTGGCATTGCTATATTACTTGATACTTTATCTTCATAAAAGGCTACATAAACAGGATAGTAGCATCCCATCATTTTATGTACAGTTTCTATTTACTTATCATAGTGTTAAGGAATGTGATGACAACCTACTGGCCACCCCGGGCGCGTTATTGCGAATATGCCGCAGCGCACGTGCCCTCCGCATACCTACACACCACCTTACGTAACGCCATACGCGCACTGAATTTCTGAATTGCGATTTCTCTATCACCTTTCATACCAACGCCATGAATTTGCCAGCACAATACAATTGCTAGATAAATTTATTGCCCACTAAAACTCGTCTAGACAAAAAAACGCGGGCTCCATTTTAAATTTCGAACGTCACAAAAATTCTTATCTCAAAACCGTCGGTCTAAATTCAAAAATATGAGTGAAGCAATTGAAAAACGAAACGAAGCAAGTTCGTATTACGAGCGCGTTCCAAATTCGAGAGTATTCAAATATCGAACCGAGATGGATTATGACGGGCGTGGGGCGAACGCTGGAATACATCTTGATACGCTTCAAATCGTGTTTTCCTTTTTTTTACTCTCACAAAGATAGACTTCACCTTTTTAATATCAGAGTTACTCTATTATTCGATATTTAAATTGCAAATTAATTTGGACAGCAAACTAATTTATAATACACACAGCTTGTATTTCTCAAAGCTGAATTCTCTCGTCTAACCAAACATTCAATCAACCAAAAATTTGAATAAAATATTACTCAAACTTATAAAACCATAATCTCGAACGGAGCGAGTTTCGTTTCGGCGGCGATATGATCCCATTGATTGATGGGTGACCACGCTGTGTATGGATTCATAAGTTTAGATTAGTTTGAGCTCCGCCGTTATTGATTTAGAAGTACGTTAGTGGATCAGTGTAGTTTGGTCATGTTATATTCTAAGTGTGTTGACCCCGGGCATGTACTAGACCGATGTTTTGAACTTAATTAAAAATGTATAAAGTATTTATTGCGTGTCAAGAAACGCCCACCGGGTTTGTCGAGCAGAATTTAATAAGAGCGGCCTGCTAGTTACTATTATTCGACTCAAATCTCCGTTACTCGGTACAAAATTGTTTTTAAACTTTAGGAGAACGGCGAGTGGAGATTTCGTGGTATTCGCCTAATTTCCTGCTAGTGTCAAATTCTATGACGCAACCCGTCAAAAGTTTCGTGAGTCAGGTTTCTGGACATAATAAAGCTCTAGATTGATTCTAATTTGGAATCCAATGTTCTATTTTCAAAACAGAAATTTGAATATGAACTGTAACCGTTGGGAGATGGAATGCTCCCTGTGTTTGTGATTCGTTTGAAAATGGAACGTCTTGTTCTTATTATGAATGCGTTAAGGATGCGCAAGAGCATGCGTCTGACGGTTTAGTAACTGATGCATTAATGCTTCGAATGTTTTTTTTTGTTCGACGCCCGGAGATTGGTCATTACACATCTGAATATGTGCTCCTCAAAAAAAGTCGGATCACGATTCGGTAAAAAGTCGAAACGAGTCTTGTGATGTAAGTGGATAGCAAACGTGCTCTTTATGTTATTAGAATTTGAAGTTTCCGGATTGATTTGAAAGTTTTCGAGACGCGGAGATTCATGGGCGATCGGTAAATTGATTATGTACTTGTTACGATTTACAGTGGGCTTAAAGCTGCATAAACAAAATCAAATGCTCACGTAATAACATTGATTATCTGTAATCACGAAGTTGTAAATCAGAAAGTAAATTACGTTATCCTACTTTGACTTTTATCTCATAAAAATCGTTAAAACTTACAATCAGACAGGCAGTAAATTCAAGATGTCTAACAAGCAACGTTGTAGTTTAGTAATGATGTACGCAGTATTTTATTTCATCATCATCAGCTTTTACTACAAAGTCAATGAGGTTTTATTCCACTTTTTTAACTATAAAAACAAAACAGTCTGAATTGCGTCAACACATTGAAATCGATACGAAACAACGTCGAGCATCGTCGTCCTCATAATTAAGCTCCATATTCCTCAAACTGGGGAATTAACCCCAATTGAGGGATCGTACTATTTAAATGACTTGTAACTATTCAGCTTTCTGGAAGCGTGTGACACGTCACTTTAATCTATTCCACTCCTGCTGGGGAATTAGACGTTCCAAATTCAAATATTACACGGATCGTGAGCTTGTTCGAAGTTTAAAATTTATTTTTCATGGTCATTTTTCTTTTTTCAAATGTTACTAATCAAATTAGGTTGGTTCAGGGGCATCGAAACTTTTTTGCTCGATTTTCAAAATAATCTATTTTCTTTATTTCTGTAGGTAAGACAGAATCACATTTCAAACAAAAATTGTGATGTTCCGTTACGCAGCATCACGTCTTCTACACAATATTAAGAGAAAAACATTTTCAAACAAGTTTCATCTTACAAAAGAATACCGTTTGTTTAAAAATAATAGCTTTATTAATTTTAACACTCTCTAGTAAACCGGAGAAAGAAGTCTAACACCTCATTTCCGCCTTTTTGAACACTCGTTATAATGTTATATTATTTTCTTGTTATTAGAACCGGAATATCAAGATGTATTTCCGACATATGAACAACAGTTTTGCATGGATATAAACGCACTTTTGTACCAGACAAGGCTATAAAATTATCATAAACCAGACGCACAAGTAATAATCTCATATTTGAGCCTGTCCCGGCCGCCATCTTTAAAAACAATGAACGTTATTGTCTCTTCTTAATTCCATTTTTGAAAAAATAATCCATTTCGCATTTCATCGAGAGAGGTTCATTGATTGTTCACTTTTAAGCGAATATGTGGCTAAAAGCTTTGTACATAAAGCTTACAATGGGTTGAATGAGTCAAGCGCAGCTGTACTTTCAAAGCATTATTTGCTTAACCTAAAAAGGATCTTATCTCTTTGAGTGAAGAGTGGGAATTGTATACTAATTGGTTTACAGCGATTGAATGCGAGTACGAGAAGGACGGCGTTACGATGAAAAGAGATGGATTTAATGCACGATCCTGCAATGTTATTATGATAATTATGTGAGGACAAAATTGAAACATATCGATTTAATATTTGTAACTTCTTTGTGTAAGTCTGATATTTGAAAGATACACTTACAAAGGCTCAAAGTTTCTTAGCCGACTTAAAAAAATATAACTTTGCCTAAATATAATGATTTTGGTTCCTTGAGACATCAATCAACAAAACTTGTTAATTCTTTGCTCTGACATAAGCTAAATAAAGTATAGTATGTATACTAAATCAGTTTTGTATAGCTATTCTAAATATAAAGATCAACATTATAAAGAAAATACGCCATATTATTATAGTGAATTGTTGAACGTCTCATTAGAGTCACTGGCAAAATGTCAAAAATAATTATTCCGAGAATTAAATTCGCAATAAAATAAATTGCCTATTTACAATTTTAAATAAGACTTAATATAAGCCATACAAGGTATTGCTACGAAGATGTGACAGACAGACAGGCGGCCGATGGAAAGGACGGACAGAATTATAAGGATGAACTTTGATTATTTTTATAGTAGGAATCTATGATCAGCTAAAGAAATATCTAGGCCTTTAAGACTTACATGAACAGCCTAAGAATTATGGTACAATCAATTTGTAGGTAATAATCCCCTTTCCAACATGTTACTAATAACATAATAAACATAAAATCGTAAACATTAATATTTATAGCGCGGGTTGTTCACATCTGCGCCAATTGTAAACAAACGCAACACTTATTAGAAAACTAAACGCAACTCAATTACGGAAACAATTTGTGATAAAAATGAAAATGGAACAGCGAAAGCGTACAAAGGAGGTTTCTCACAAAAAATGGAATATTCAAATTCCAACCAAAACAATGAACAATTTAAAAAATGAAACGCTCCGTTCGAAAATGGAACGCGGCGCATTTTTTAATTTGTTTTGAAAATAACGCGCGGGAAAAATTGATTTCGGATTTATAGTCGTGTGCAAATCATTTGATTGGTGTTTTCGAGAATCGGAAATCAGTAAACGATTTTGAAAATCGAATGCGCACTATCGATATGGCTTAACCATTGAAATGAATCACGTCATGTGAGTCAATTCCATTGTTCATACACAATATGCGTTGCTTACGTCGGTATGGGTAAATTAGGAAATGTCTTTTTTATTGGTAAGGCATTTGGAATAACAAATGGGGTGTGTACCGCGTCCGTGCATGTTATACACGTACTCAATTCCAGTTACTTAAAGTCGTTAGATTTAAATATCGATAAACTTTATGAATCGAGTGTTTTATAATTTCGATTATATTAAATTTTGTAGTCATAAAATGGTGTTCTAAGGAAGTGCTTCTGTTTATTTCTAACACGTAACACTTTTCGAGGTACAGATAGGTGGATAACTGAGTACCATATTTATTAAATTTTGGTCCTTCGAGTGGATGCAAGTAACTTCTACTCTGTTGCGGGATTAGGAAATTTAATACCTCTTCAATACTAAGGATGTAGATTCTAAACTTAGACGTTAAAATAATAATTGTGAGAGTAAAACTTAGTTTCAGATTTGCTTTTATAAGTTTAAGTTTCTTGCGCCCGTTCTTCTTGTCAGTTGAAAAAAGTCTGGAACGGGTGGTAGGAAAATATAGACGATTCAAAAGTGCTTGATTTTAAAGTTTATTTGAGTACAGCCATTTTTTACTTTGACTTTGATTCATTTAGGACTGATTTTACAATCCTTAGACAACAAATATCAATCAGTAAAATTATTAACCAAATAAAATAAAGGCTTTTTAAACATTTGACAGACAAGCGAATGACAAATATTTACAAATTGACGGCTTAATACGGTATCAAGCGAAAAAAATGTATCTAGGCATTGAAAAATCAGCCCTTATTAAAATTTCAAAGATTTAACCAACCTCAGTATTTCGTTGATAAAATCTGATATTTTTAGTTCTGGAAAACAATTTTTTTACTCAGAATTGGGTAAAGTCTGTGAAAATAATAAAATCTCAACAATGTCGTCTTAATAACATAGCAATTATTTAATCACATCCTTCCATTATCGAAAACTCGAATTATAACATTTCCCATGTTTTCGTTTTGAGGTCGTTCTTGTGAAAAAAATATTAAATTAAAATTTATTATTTACACGGCGATCACGTGCGCGGTAGCTGGCATTGTGACGTCACGTCCGGTGCCTGATAAGGCCGTGTCCGGTCGGGATCCGGGTGAATGGTTGACCGAATGGTGACCGAATGAACGGGGACCTTATTCGTTTGAGGACGAATTTTCCTGATTGTTATCGTTACGTCCCGTTTGCGGTGTTTGGGCGTAGTGGAATATGATTTATACAGCAAACAAAACACCATCGATTCCAAATTTAAATTAAAAAAGATCTTAATTACGCTAAGGTTTCGGAGTGGCTGATTTTGAATTTGGAACTGATTGTGTTTTCTTTAAGCCGTGATTACATACGCCGATTTTAGGAACCAATTTCGGGTTGCCACCCGTACTTGACAATAAAATATTGTATAATAAGTTAGATTTTAAAAATGAATTTACACTATCACATTCATAAAAATGTTGACTTTTCCGTTATTTGTGCAAATTTACTGTTAAAATTTTACTTATTTATACAGGTGGCAACTCTAAATTGGTTGCTAAGTAGGATGCTAAATCGGGATATGTAATCGAGGCTTTAGTCTTTCCTTTTCAAGCCGTGTACAGCGGCGGCCGTGTAGGCTGTAAGGCGCGATTCGGAATATCAATAATGTATGAAAACTTCAAACGATCTACCACATACATGCGGCAGTTTTACCGCATGTATGTGGTAGGTCCGTAGATTTGTATGGATTTTCTGCGTTCGGAATCATTCCGTTTCGGAATTCTGAATCAAAATTCCGTCTGTATGTCACGGGTCTTATGTTTTGAACACTTGTGATTCGCTATCAAGGGAGCTGTCAGTTTCATAGAGTTTATGTCAAATTTGCCAATTTTTCTAAATTTAAAGTGGCCTAAGGCCATCTTAAAATTCAAGAGCTTTAAGATTAGTTTGAGTGTTTAGCTGTTAGTTTAAGATACTTATGAAGAAAAAAAATTTGCCATTATGAAGAAAAAAACAAAACGTTGCGTTTTACTAATCACTCCCTGTTCAAAAAGAGTGATAGTAATAAGGTAAATTAATTGACCGAGCGAACACGAAGTGCGAGCGAAGCGTCTCTGCTTCAGCTTGGGCAAAAATTCTTTCGTATGTCCGGCTGTCTGTTCCAGCCTACAGGTCTCATTTCGCAACCGATTCACGTGAAATTTTGTGAGCAGGTTTGAAAATTATATAGAATGTTTTCGTCGAGCCAGTTTTTTGAAATTTTTCAAAATGGCGGAGATATGTTAAAAAAACAGATTTCATTCCGCTTTCCAGCTCTGCCTGTTTTCTTCTACAGGTCGTATTTTTCAACCGATGCTCGTAAAATTTTGTAAGCAGGTTCAAAAATGGTGTAGAATTTTTTATCAGACCAGATGTTTGAAATTTTTCAAAATAGCGGAGATATGTTAAAAAAAACCTATTTTAGTCCGGTTTTCCAGCGCTGTCTGTTCTTCTCTACAGGTCGCATTTCTCAACCGATTCTCGTGAAATTTTATGAGCAGGTTCGAAAATAATATAGTTTTTTTTTGTCATGCCAGTTTTTTGAAATTTTTCAAAATGACGGAGAAATGTTAAAAATACATATTTCAGTCTGGCTTTCCAGTGCTGTCTGTTTTCCTCTACAGGTCGCATTTCTTAACAGATTTTCGCGAAATTTTGTAAGCAGGTTTGAAAATTGTATAGATTTATTTTTTTCAAGCCTATTTTTTTTTAAATGACGCAGATAATGTAAAAATATCATATTTCAGTCCGGATTTCCGGTGCTGTCTGTTCTCCTCTACAGGTCGCATTTCTCAACCGATCCCGGTGAAATTTTGTGAGCAGGTTTGATAAATATATAGAACTTTATAGTTTAGACAGTTTTTCGAAATTTATTCAAATGACGGACACATGTAAAAAACCATATTTCAGTCCAGCTTTACGGCTGTTTGATCTCCTCTACAGGTCGCATTTCTCAACCGATTCTGGTGAAATTTTCTGAGTAGGTTCAATAATTATATTACTGTTTAGTCAAGCCAATTTTTCCAAATTTAAAAAAAAAATCACCCACTTTGAAAAATCATCAAAATTAGAAGCACCACCAGCTGCGACGTACCTACTGTGAGCTTTGAAAACTTCATGGAGACATTTTATTTTATTTTATCGCGAGGTCTACAGCTCACGGAGCTACCAATAATAGTTAGAATTCTAAACAATCAGTTCAATCTACGTATTCTAACTTAGATTTATTCAGTCAATCTTGCTGCAATTTTTTTTTACATAAAATAAAAACTCTTTCATGGATATTGATAATCGTAGTTTTTATAAACATTCACCAATTATTCTGATAAGAATCTAAAAACTTTTGGCGTGATTGTTGAAGTTAATGTTAAGTTATATTAAATAAAACGTTATAGAATTTTATCTGAAATGCAAGTTTACACATAATCTAAAATTAATAAGTAGATAGTATAAATATGTTAGTAGCTAAAAAAATAACGTTTAAAATGCAACGTAGATTTGGGTAAAAAAAATAAAGACGAGAACGTTGGAACTTTGCTTTGTTAACAAATTATTGAGATATATTGGTGTAAGGAAGTATTATGCTCTATTGTTTTGCTCCTGGATATAATTCCATGTCTCAAGAAGCGAAACTCGCTGGCTTCAGATGTTTATTTTTACCCCAAATGTCAATCTCTGCCATTATGTGACGTCACACTTCCACGGTCTATTTGAGTGGGGGGGGGGGGGCAGGCAATTTTTCACTATTCTTTTCGGCCAGGATTCTACAAGTTGCACACAAATATTTAATCAAAGTACACAATCATTCCAAATTTGAAAACCCATTAAAAAATTAAGCGATTTTATACTGAGTAGGGGGCAGGTAGTTTTTCACTATTCTTTTCAGCCAGGATTCTGCAACTAGTACACAGACATTTTAAAATCAAACTACGCTTTCCAAATTTAAAACTTCATTAAAAAATTAAGCGGAATTAAACTGTTGACACGTCTTTATCTTTTACCTTTCAACATAATTCGAGTTTGGGTGTGTCATTCGTTTTTTTTAATGTTATCTTTTTACGCGCAGTTGTCGTACATTGCCGGCCAAATTGTCGAGCATACATCATGCGAATGTTTAATATTAAACAAAGGTTAAACAGACAGTATGAAACGTTATTGAAATAAACAAGCGACAATGTTTAGTTTTGGGCGTTCATAATTTTTAAGCGTTCATACAAGTCGTAATCTTTAAGTATTTTTTAGCTTTTTGTAACTTTGTTGCTATTATTTTGTACACATCGAAGTGTAATGTAAAGTTAAGGTTGAGATTAATACACTTTAAGTAAAATTTTATTCCCGTGTTCTGATAGAACCTTATTACAAATTCGTCTGATACTTTTCTTGTTTCTATCAACTTAATACGTTAAGGTATTTTTTGTAAATCTTAACGCTCTCATTTTAATCAAACTAAGAAAACAATAAGACATGTTGAGTTCCTAAAATATTGAATAGTTATCAGATCTGTATCATATCTCATATTTATTTTCGTAGAGTTTCGCTTCTTCACTAACTAATGCATTGAGAATTTGAGAGGAAAAAGCTTTTCTCCTCTTATTTCGTGAGATTTCTTCAAGATATACTTACTTACAATTTTCTTCTATATTTTACTATTTGAACCAATCCTTACTAATATTATAAATGCGAAAGTCCGTTTGTTTGTTTATTTGTTTGTTTGTTTGTTACGCCTTCACGTCTTAACCACTCTACCGATCATCATGAAATTTTGCATACACGTTGCCAGGGGTACAGAGAGGGACATAGGATACCTTTCATCCCGAAAAAAATTTTCGTTCCCGAGGGATAGCAAAAAAACTTTCTACGCAGACAAAGTCGCGGGCGGCCGCTAGTAGGTATTATAAATGTGAAAGTCCGTTTGTTTGTTGGTTACGCCTTCACGTCTTAACTACTGAACCGATCATCATGAAATTTTGCATAGACGTTGTTAGGGGTACAGGAAAGGACATAGGATACCTTTCATCCAGAAAAAACGTACAGTCCCGAGGGATAGCAAAAAACTGTCCACGCAGACGAAGTCGCGGGTGGCCGCTAGTAAAATCATAAAGTAGCTGTGAAGGTTCATTAATATTTTATTAAAAATACAAAATATGATGAAAAGTTATGAAAACCCCCTATTAAATAGGGGTTTTTAATAGGGGTTATTTTCTTCTATACGTATTTAAATTAATCTTTATCTACTAAAACATTGCTTTTTTCATTCATTCTTTAAATATTTTTACTTTTTAAAGGGCGAAGGTGACTGAGTGATCTTTCAACGCACAGCTCAAACTATTAGACAGATTGTGCTGAAATTTGACACACTAATAGTTATTAAGACGTAGACGTTTGCTAAGAAAGAACTTTGATAAATTCCACCCCTAAGGGGTGAAACATAGTGATGTACAAAATTCGAGTCGTCGAGTTCTACTTTTGAAGACTCGACTCGGATTGGCAGGACTCGGTGAGCTCGGTAGGCTTGTTAGCCCGAGCCTAGCCGAAAAACGAGCTCTCTGAGCCACGCCTCGAGGCTTCAAAAGAGTTTCAAGCCTTCAAAAGAGCTCAAACCTATTAAAAGAGCTCGTGCCTTCAAAAAAGCTCGAGTCTTAAAATGAACGCGAGCCTCAAAAAAGAGTTTATGTTTCTGACTTTAATATCTCCGTTAATAATAGTATTTACAATATTATTATTTACGGAGATATTAAAGCCGAGATCGAGCTCACAGAGCCCTGAAAATCTGACTCTAGTCTTCAAAATTAGAACTCAAAAAGATGAATGTCTTATGTTATAAAGAGCACCGTAGATGCTTAATCTATTGTGCTTTAGCTCTACTCATCCTCATTCATCAGCAGCCCATCACAACTAGTGCGCCGAAAAAGACTCGAGCCGTGAAAAAGCCTCGAGATTGACTGAGCTCTCAAAAAGGCTCGGGCCGTGAAAATGGCTCGAAGTCGGCCGAGCTCTGAAAAAGACTCGAGCTCTGAAAAAGACTCCCGAGTCGTCGAGCTTTATACAAACGAGGCGAGCCCTGTAAAACGACTCCGAGCTCTGGACAAAAGGATTCGGAGGACTCGAGTCTTGTACATCACTAGTGAAACAGGGGTTTTAAGTTTGTATAAAAATCTGTCGGTTTTGATGTTATAATTATGAATTATAATATGATACTAGCGGCTGCCCGCGACTTCATCTGCGTGGGAAGTTTTGACATTGAAAATATCTTTTCGTTCGCTATATAGTATAGGGTCCGATTTCACAAAAAAGTGCGATCCCCTTATATCTCAGAAGGTTGTGAAGATATGATATTCAAAAAATACTCAATAGACGCGTATTTACGAGAGCTACAAGGTGCAAAAAGAATTATTCGCGAAAATAAAAAACGAAAAAAATTATGGCCGAAGTAGTGGAAAAAATCTAATTTTTAATTTTTTTTTACTTGGCGCTCGATCTTTTGGAAACGAAGAATAATATCAAATTTTGAGAAAAATTCCTCTGAACAATTTAGTCAGCTACAATTTGAGCCTAAAACAAAGACGATCGGGTTAAGGGTTTGCCCTGTAGCTTAACCTTTAACAAAACAAATTTTATAGTTTTAGAATGTGCTCATCAAGGCCTTTCATTTGATGCCCATATTATAAAAATAGAAAAAAAAACACATTTAAAAGTGGTGTCGTACATTTGCCATATTGAATTTTTTTTTAAAAATATAGCCAGTGCCACTCGGGATACTGCAAGAATTCTAACGATACCCCATACATCCAAATCAGTTCAGGCATTTAGAAGTAATGGTGGAATAAAAAAACTCACATACCCACAAACATACATGAACCCTAAACACATATACACTCCTTTTTGGGCAGTCGTGTAAAAAAATCATGATGACCGGTTCAGTAGTTAAGACGTGAAGGCGTAACAAACAAACAAACAAACGGTTTTCACATTTATAATACCTATTAAACAAGGATTACTCGAAGACGTGTATGTATTTAGATTGGGAACGGGAACGTGAGCGGGAACAGAAATCTTTTAAATGTTTAATAGGTAAATGTGACTGATCTACCAACGCACAGCTCAAACTACTGGACAGATTAGGCTGAAATTTGACATTCTGATAGAACGAATAGAACGTAGTCGCCCACTAAGAAAGGATTTTAGAAATTTTAACATTTTCAACCCCAAGGGTTGAAATAGAGGTTTGACATTTTTATAAAAATATGTTAGTTTTGATTGATATTATAAATAGGAGACGTCAGTATGCATTTAGGTACCATATTTATTTTGGTAACATGAGCGGGAACGGTAGCGGGAGCGGAAATGGAAACGAGACCGGGAATGGATATGGGATGCTTAAATCTCTAGACCCCCTTTAATATTATAAACGTGAAATATAGGATGATTACCTATTACTCGAACAAGTAAAAACGGATGATCGGATTTTGAAAAATTATAAAACATAGAATACTTACTTTATATCTGGTTAAAGGTTCCGTCCAATCGAAAGTCACGGTCGAAAGCTAGTTTACCAATATGTTTTTCTGTCTCGCTTCACGGCATGAAAGTTGCATACTTCTAATAAAAAAGTAAAAAAAAAAGCCCAATCAGATAAAGGATGTCTTCCGCACTAGGTCAGAGGTTGTGTCCATCAGATGCCGGGTTCGAATCTAGGCAGCTCAATATGTCAGCTCAGAATGGGTAACAAATTGAATATTAGATTTTGTTGTATCAAAATATAATATTGTATAGCATTGAATTAAAATAACGGTCAGAAAACCAGAAAACTTGTGGTTGAATTTTTAAATGTCAAATTTTAAGGCAGCATATTTATTTAAAGTGAGAACTTATTTATTGTTGTAAGTTCAAGTCTAACGTATTGTTCTAATCTAAATTAAATTATATCTTGCCTATCGTTTATGAAAATGACTAAGATTATTAGTATTTTATATTTTTTACTATCATTTGGTTAAATCTGTACTTATGATAAAATTGTAACTTTTCGATGTCTGTACGTACATTAAAGATATTAAGAAAAAATAAAATACGGGGTCTAAGATAAAAGTAATAGAAGCCAAAATAATATTTTTTTATAATTTTCATCTGTTTGTGTGTATGTTTATATGCGCATCACGTAAAAACTACTGCACCAAATTAGATGTGGTTTTCACAATTGGTAATTTTGAAACTCTAACTCTAAATCTGGTGCATGTTTCATCTTGATGCGCCAACTAAAACAAAGTTCACGCGGACGAAGTCGCGAGCGGGCGCTAGTTTAGAAATAAGTAGTTTTCTTACATTATCTATTTAAAATAGTCATTTTAAACAGGAACCTGTAAAACAGGGGTGTTACTTACTCCCAACACGATCAAGAATATCGAAATGGAGTTGGAATCAAGTCGAGTAAACGACAAAAAAGTACCTACTATTGAAACCATGGAAACTGTTTTCAATGTACCAAAATACCAGATTTTTGACGTTTCAACTCAATCCCGTGGCTAACACTATTAAATGAATCTTCTGAAACGTCAAACTTAAAAGTAATATTGCTAAGCAATATTTTTGGTTAAACTAAGTATAAACTTATAGTTCGTTTATTTGTACGGCAGTTATACTTTTAAATTCCGTGCTTTTTGTTTAAATATTTCGACATTTGAATTTCGAATAACGAAAACATTAACGTTAAAGTAACACAAGTAGGTCCGATATTCGATCGCTTAGAAACGATGACGTGACGCATCAGTGGTCCTGGGGAGCAACGTATGAAATGACTCAATTTACTAAGCAATTATATACGCTATTAACTATTTTAATCTCAATAAGAAACAAAGGATAAGATGATGCATTAATTTACGTTCATAGTCTTATAATTTAAAAGTTACAATTGATTTTATTTTAGCTTTGACAAACTTTAAATATTGTAGAAAATATTTTATTAGTCTTAAAAATATCCTACTTTCCAATAGGAAATTAATGAATAGTAAAAAGAAAGTTAATGTTATTTAGATGTTTGGATGCTTGTTACTCAATTACGCAAAAACAATTAAACGTATTTGGATGAAATTTGGCACAGAAATGATACTGTTATTTTAATTCTCACATAGCTTTTGAAATCCTACTTACTTTTATTTTTCAAATATTTGCACGCCATTTGCATATGGTAGACATGTTACGGTACAGTTTGATTTTAAGACCATTGTTTTACCACATGTTTATGCAAATAAACAATTTGGTTTGATTTTATACAGATAGTTTATAGCTTAGATTAAATCATAAAATACTTTTTATCCTGGTCAAAGGTTCCCTTGGGATTTTCCGAATGTCTAGATGGACGAAATCGCGGGTGGAAGCTAGTCTAGGGATTTCCGAATGTCCAGGTGGACGAAGTCGCGGGTGGAAGTTATTTTGAAATCGGCTTCAAAATTTTAAATCGCCTTTATTTTTGCTACTTTTAATTAAATACATTTTTAGAGGCATTTCACCTTGAGTTGAGGGAATTGCAACTTGGAACAAATATCCCAAAATTTTAATTGTGGCACTATTATATATTCTGTGACTGTGGTGCGAAAGTGTAGGTACTTACTTACATTACTTACTCGTACATACATGTTACTTATTATTATGGTCTTTTAGATTACGAAAGATTGCTAATTATTAGTGAAAAAAATTATTTCATTAAACAACACATTTTTAAATAACGATTAAAAGGATTATGCCAATTTTACTATACAAGCTAGGCCATGATGCGCTTTGATGAAATTACCAAAATACTATATTAATTTTATAGTGATTGCGTGTGAAGAATATCATTAAAATATAATGCGGGAAAAAAGAGAAATCTCAATCTCAAGGAGCCGTTTGGGGTTATAATTGTTTGACAATTTCCTATTATATGACATTTTGTTATTTACACCTTTTTGACATGACAGTCTGTCACAAATATGTATGGTTAATGCGCATCATGGCCCAGAATGCGGCATGATCCGGGATAAACAGACTACAGTACATTTCATGGTATACATTTACACTAAAGCTTTTAGGTTTAATTATAACACGTTTTTGAGCTTTTCAATATTTTATTTATTTATTATTATTATTATTATACGCACCAACTGTTGAATGTGACATAAAATAAAATACTTTAAGTAGAAACATTAACAAATATTCTGATCCTCATTTTTCATCTACTAACATATTTAATTTCACGTCTACTATATTAAATTGTCATACTAATAGTAATATTGATAGCTAAGATTGACATATAACATCAAGGTCAAAGTAAAAAAATAAATAAATGAAAAACTCCTATAGCTCTACTTGCTAGAGCTTTTTTAAGCTTTTCCGTACGGTAAGCTGTTGGTAGATTTTGTAATAACTTTTTTATAAAAATAATCAATTTAATTATACCTTAAAATTACTGACACAAAACTGAGTAGGTAACCTAATTGTAAAACTAGGTTTAAAAAACATCGTAAAAGAAAAAAAAAATTAAAAAATTGCTGGATAGAAAAGACAACTTTTATAGATAATCAAATCAGATCAAAGCTTATTTGTTTAAATAAACGCACATATAAAGCCTTTTCAAATCGTCAATTTTTATATCCTACCACCCATTATGACGTCTTTACCTGACAAGAAATAAAAAGATAAATGAATGTACATTATAGTATATTAGTAATTAAAAAGTTATATTATTTTTCTCATAAGTGAGAAAAAGCTCTGAAATATTATCATTACAATTGGAAAAAGCCTGCGGGAGGCTCCACATTTACGTGGTGGTCTGGTTCATCACGTTCTAAATTTGAAATTCAGTGCGGAAACGAATAATTTCAGTACCTACTTTCCGCACTTGTGCTGGAAGTAGTATTCCTAAAACTGTAGAACTCATCAGCTAACATTATTTTCATAAAACTTTATAACAGCATGACTGGTCCACACGAACCATTTTAAAAATCATATTTTTATTAGGAACATTTTATTTTCTCGCATTTCTTGAAAAAAGCACTTTGTGAGTCTTGTGCGGGAAGCAATTTATATTACCTAGAATTATTGAAGACCTCGCCTTTGGCTCGAGCTTCAAACCATCCTCGACAATGTAAATGCTAACTTGATAACTTCCCGCGCTCGCCTGTAATCTACTATTACCTTCTAACAGAAAGTAATAAAATCACTTTAAGCTTAGGAAAAGTTCAAGGTGTTTTTTAAGGATATGAAACATTAATCATCTCTCTTGAAATACTTAAGTATTTAGAACAATATTTAAGAAACCGAGTGACTAAAACCCAATTAGGTTTGTTCAGTTAGTTAAACTTAAAAAAGGTAACACAGAGTTACTATTAAGAAATGTATTTCTAAAATTGAGAGAAAAAATTAGCTTTTATATAATGTTATACCTAGTAACCAAATTTTATTTCTATAAAAAATATACTTTGTTTAAACAAACACAGAAAGTAAAATTTGGTTTCTATAAATTGGTATCAAAGGTTATTTTTTCCCACAATTTTACAAATAGGTACATTTCTTTTGTAACTCTAGTGTTACCTATTTTAACTAACTGAACAAACCTAATTGGATTTTAGTCACTGAGGTTTCTTCTAAATGTTGGTCTACTAAGTATTATGTTTTACTTTGTATAAAATAAAAATATTGTTAAAGATTCTTGACTACTTAATGAAAAAGTTAATAAAGTCTATAGAGAAGCGGTAAGTACTTATTTTCAACATACATTTTGGTATAAAAATAATCAAAATAATATCTGAGCCGTCAATATTCAGAAAGATATAAACATATTTAATTATTTATTGTAATTATACATGTTATTAATGTTACAAATATTTATAACCTTCATTTTATTACTTTTATTAAATGTATTTTTAAGGATATGTACTTTATCTAATTACCTACTCTATATTACCTCAATATAAATATTGTTTTAGTTTTAGTATCATTTCAAGTGGTAAATTAATTGCAACTGACTAAACTGTAAAAAACAAATGATACTGATGATAACTTTGACTTTTATTTTTTTTAAGTATGTCTTATATTTTAATCATTAAAAAACAAAATAAAAACTTACCTTAGTCTAGAACATCCAAATTCTAAATAAATATGACAGAAAAAACACGCAGCTCACACACAGTGTCACTTGTGTTTATCACCAAATGTCACACACACTAACATAAAACACTTCAGTTTCAATAACACAGTTCTAAAAAAATGTTATTTGTACTAAACTTCTATTTACAGCCTGAAAAAAAGTTCTCAATAGTTAGAGCGCGCGGGAAAATTCGAAAAGTTTTTTGAAAAAGCGTCCGAATCACGAAAATGCGGTAGTCGCGCGCGCAATCCACACGCGACTGAAAAAAATCGCCACATCTGCGTAAGACTCGGAAACTAAATCAAAATACTGGCTAGGAGAGGGACGAGTCAAGCAAGGCCCCACCCAACCCCCACCCATTCGCCGATACGCAAAAACATTCATAAAAACTGCTCGACTCCTCCGCGAAATTCTAAATTGTTTATATCACGACAAAAATGTAAACCCAAACGCGTACATCTCGACAAAGCCCTAGATAAAGCAAAACATTAAACAATTAAAGAGTCACACAATAGAATTCCGACAATGTCGAAATATTAAAAACAATACACGGTTTAATTTGTACGAATCATAATAATAAACACGGGCGTTGCAGTTGTTATCGAAAATAAAATCGGTGGTGCATTCGATATTGGCGATTATGAATGTTTGGATTTTTCAAAAATGGAACCGGTCCGATTTCGGGTTTGGGGGATCGAGTTTTCCCGCGCTCCTGTGATTCGAACGTGGAACGAACGTTTGTCCGTGGGGCGACCGCTCGCCGCAGCCACTCGGCCACGAATACGGAGGATCGCTCGAGAGATCGACGCTCGCTTTTTTTCCGCCAAAAAACTCAGTAAAGAAAGGGTCCTTTGGGGTTAGAAGAAACGTGTAGTAAGTTTATGTAGAGCGTTTTCAATTTATTGCATTGAAAATAAGTTTGCGTTCACCTTTGGCCGATTGAACGGTACAGAGTTTTGGTTATAAGTCAGCTGTTTCATGATCGATTGTTGTGTTTTAAAATATTTACTAACATTTATTGGATTTGTTTTAATAACTTTATTGAAGTATTCGTTTCTTATGGGTACTACCAACATTTTATCAATGATTTTATATTTGTTTTACTCTTACTTCGCTTACTTTTACCATGACTGAATGTGATGAAAAGCTTTGCGAGAAAAGCTCATAGTTATCGCTATGTAGAGTCATAAAACATTCAATATTTATCAAATTTCTTTCTTTCTTTCAAATTTTATTTTGCCATGCTTAGAACTAAAGGATATAAAGGACTTAACTTCCTAAATATTTTAACATCTGAATTTACATATGGAAGATATAGATTAATATCTACTTATGCAAATCTGCCTTGAATTGACCTGTTTTCATTTTTTACAAGGTACCTTAAATCGAAAACCATTTCGAGGTTTTTCAATTTCTGACACCGTACATAATTTTTCGGGGCTTTTGATCAATAATTTAACGAAATATGTAGAAAAAACACTGTATCATCGAGATAAAGGAATATTAAATATTTAACTCCTTTGCGTGAAAAAGTTGTGTGATTTTATCTTAAAAAAATAATAATCATAAAAACTGTCGCTGTCAAGGTTACAATTTATGTCAAAGTCTGTGTCAAGAATCAAAATATTTTTCACTTTGAATTATTTTGTTTTGAATGTATTCATGATATTTTTAACTTGAATTAGTATTTTGGTTAAATTTAACATCTATCGAAATATAATATCAAGTTTTCTGAAGGATTTTTAATAGCAGACAGTCGCAACCTTACCAAAATGGACTTCATCATGCTGCAAAAGCTGAATTCTTCTGCGAAACATTTTATTTTTAGAAATAAAAAGATATTGTGTACGTTTGAATTTGTTTAATAAATACAGTTTGTTTTGAAGTGCATTAGTTTCAATTTCCATAAAACTTTAAAGCAACACACCACTTGTAAACGTGTAGACTTTGGTTTGGCACGTAAAACAGTGTTTGTTTGGGCATTCAATCACAGTATTTTTGCAGGCAGGAACTACACATGAGATTATGGAATCTAATTTACGAATATCTTTATTTATTATTGTTGAAAATAAGGTAAAAATAGCGACAATAAAAGAAAACAACCTCGAGCAAAAGATAAACAAACAAACGTCATTACCGTCCATAGATTAGATTGGCAGGTTGACGTCATTTTTTTTTTTTTATCCATATGGGCAAAGGAGATTGTCCGCCAAAAATCCTTTAAACGGCACTTACGCTCTTTTAGAATAGATAAGTTTTCAAATTAATATTACGTTGACTTAAAATAAAAATTTTGGAAAATAAAAAAATACGTGTCTCATTTTTTCACCAGTAATTTCAAAAAAAAACAGGATAAAAATTTTGATATGTTGTCAATTGCACCGTGCAGATTCTGTTATCTATAATCAATGACACTGATGATTTCGTGAGCTGTAGACTGCAGACCTCGCATTTGTAACATTTTTGATAATTTTTCGAAAAGGCTTAAATATGTTTTTTTACGTTTTGAAAAAATTAAAAAAAAAAATGTTTGCCCAGGCTGAAACGGGGATGCTTCGCTCGTGCTTCGCGCTCGCTTGGTCAATTTAGAATGTTTATTTTATTTAAAACACAATAAGAAATACTTAGAAATCGATCTGCTTTTATAAAATATTGAGTTTCATTGCGATAGAGACTTTATTTAAGTTATATTATAACAAAAAATATTTTAACTCAACCAAAATTTGTTAGTTTAACAAGTAAGTCATTGTGTTTACTTTTTTCTCGATAATTTCTTAAATAACTTCGACAAATGTCATTTAACGAATTTTTTAATCAGACTTTAAGACATTGTTCGCTTTAATTAAGCTCTTTAGTGATTATAACTGGCATATTTTGTTTCTTTACACTATATTAAATGAACACTTATAAGTCATAATTTCTCATACTTTGACACCTTTTGTATCACCTGCGTGGTGTTAGGAATTTCTCACATGTGTCTGAAATGCCATTTAAGGTAATAAAAATAATTAGCCGCATCTTATGAGCTATGAGAGAGGAAAAAAATAGTTTTAAAATTGGAGGAATTTTCCTTTAGAATTGGTAACATTTTCACCTTGCTGTATTTTGCAAATATTTGGGGTTCCGTTCCCAAAAAGAAAAATGTATACCTATATTATACGATCACTTTGTTTTTTAAAAAGTTCTCGACCAGGTATCAAATACTTACTTAGGTCTACGGTCCCTCGGTGCTTATGAAAATTCTGAAAATATTAGTCAACTCAAACAATCAAAAGATATGGAGCCCAATTTTAAAAATGATTCCTTTGATATAGTTCATGTGACTTAAGTCACATGCGACGTAATGTCACAATTGACACCCGAATTGTATACTATACTGACAACTACTGGCCAACGAGTGATTAAAAAATACGGATTTATAATGATGTCGACCGCGCACCGGACGATGCTCCGTGGATAGGCCCCCCACAAGGTGGACCGACGTGAGGGTGAAGGTCGTGGAAGTCGCTGGTTGCGGGCAGTGCAGGACCAATCGTCGTGGAGATCCTTGGGGAAAGCCTATACCCAGCAGTGTCGTGCGGCTGATATGATGAACGAAAATGAGTGTAAAGAGCGCTTGACGCCAGCCAAAGGATTCAAAAATATGACTCGTGGTCGGTTATGTCACATATTTTGAATCTGTATTAACCAAGGCATTTCTTGTTTATCCATAAATATGAAATTTGTCAGAAAACAAGGTTTCGTAGCACATGTAAAGGGAAAAATCCATACAAACTATTTTTTTAGTTTAAAAAAGTATTACGTAGTGCAGAAGTGTACGGATCAGACTCCTCGTCTGGTTTTTGAAACAATTGTTTTCCTGAACCAGTTGGAAAGAAAGAAAATGCTCATAATAATAAAAAAGAAATGAAGAAAACTAACATGAAAGATTTAATCAGAACTTGAGGTAAATTTTCTTTTTTTGTTTTTCATTTTCCATGTTTTTTTTTTACTCAATCTCTAGCTAGATTAATTAAGGCAGTTGTATGACCCAAAGTGGCGCCCTCAGAGGTTTTTATTTAATAAGTTATTAATAGAAAAAGATTTTAATAATGTTTTACGTGGAGTTTTTAGAGCCCATGGTCTAGAATTTTTAGAAGGTATCACTACATGCCCTCATAGTCATTCGTAGAAGTAGATAGCAAATGTGTCAAAAACGGCCACTTTTAGCAGTTTTGATATCTACTTCTAGCAGTGACTTCGAGGGAATGTAACGATACCGTCTAAAAATACTAGACTGTGGGCCCTAAAAATGCCACGCAAAATATTATTAAAATTGTGTATTTCAATTATAATATTCAATAAAATTCACCGCGGCGCCACTTTCGCTCACTTAAGTAAGACACTATCTGCTAACATGAAACAGGATTTATACTTGTCAAGTAAATTCATTGAAACTTAACCAGAACATCTGAAGATTTGAACACAATTTAATCAGACTGTACGTTTTTTCTGAAGCTGCCCCTTTTGTTTTTGAATTAGAACCATTAATTACGATACTATATTTTAATCGTAAGAAAGTACATTATGAACTCCAGCATCCACAATGACCGTTGCCAAACTATGCCGACAGCTATAAATCCGGCTGATTCCACTTTCCAGAAGCTCTAGAACAGAATATAGTGAACTATCCTACCACAGGAATAATAATCAACCAGAATAAAAGCTAGGGGGCGTCCATTATATATCCCCCCCCCCTTCTCCCTAGTGAGGTTTTGAACTAACCACCCCTCCAGCCCCCTAAAGTCAGGTGTATTTTTTCCAAGGTCTCTTAAAAATGTGCAGGTAAAAATTTGACGCAGATTATTTCGGTTTAAAAATTGCATCTTCAACGAAAAAAATAAATACACCTACCCCCCTCTCCTTTTATGATATTTCGTGATTTTTCCCGAACCCCCTCTTTCGTGCCTCACGTGATTAATGAACGACCCCTAGAACAAACGAAAAGCACAGGCACACTTATACGCACACAACTTTCATACGAATATTATGGGGTGCGAATTGACACGTTGGGGGTGGTTGGGGTGCTAGTTTTAAAATTTCGAACATCTTTGGAAAACTTTATAGAAGCTTTTTCTCTGGTCTTCACAGAATTTTTCTTTACTCTGTGGCACTATCGTACGTTCGATTCCCGCGCGAAATGTCACATGTTTATTTTTGTAAGATGCGGGCTTCATTTGTTTGAGCATTTTGTCTCATGTTGGCGGTAGTTGGCCAATGTTTGTCGCCGCCGGCCAATGCTGGTGGGCGTGGCTTGCACACTTTTCATTTTGAGCGCGGCGAATGAAAATAGACGGAAAGCCAGTTTACTCCACAATTTGATTTAGGTTTCGTACTATTTGTGTGTTGATTGATTAATAACTTATTTAGTGTGTTGCTTATTAAGATCTTCACTGCTGGGCCATAACATAACCCATCAAGTCGATCGAAAAAAAATATAGGTAAGTAAATAAAATAAGTTAATATTACGTCCCTCATTAGATACAAAACTAAGAAAAATATAGATGATAGGGAGGTAAGGGAATAAGTATAAATAAAATACTTAACCAAAGGGATTCCTCAAATTGCTGCGAAATAAAAAAAAATATTCCTTACCTTAATTTGTTTAACTCGTTTTTTAGGAAATAGGAAACGAGTTTTTCGTATGAACAAAACATACTTTTTTATAAAAATAGGTGGTTTAAGTAATTACTTAATTACTTTTTATGTTTTTATACGAGTAAACATATTTTTACAAGTTAAGCTAAAAATCTTAAATGAAGCTATTTTTAACCGACTTCCAAAAAGGAGGAGGTTCTCTGTTCGGCTGTATGTATGTTTTTTAATGTATGTCCACCGATTTCTCGAAGACAGCTGAACCGATTGAAATAATTCAAACGTTATTAGATCAGGTTTGTTTTCAAGTTGGTCCCGTTTTTTGAAATTTTGAAATCGGTTCAGTATTTTTCAGGAAAACTTGAAAATACTGTCTTTTTCGTTATCATTTTATGAACTTATACGGATGATCGACCATATCTTCTTTGTTTATGTACCGATTGAGATGATTCTTTTTATGTTTGAAAAAGGATACTTTAGTGATGATACCATTTTAATTTCATTGTTATTGGACCTTGGATTTTAAAGATACACAAGGGAACTTCTCAAAATCAAATAGAAACTGTATGGTGATTGAAATATTGCTAGGATTATGTATGACAATATTATAAACAAAATATATAACATCATCGGTTACATTTACATAATACACATACCCATAAAAAGGTAAAACTACCTAATACAGAAGGTACTTACACTAAAAAGAAAAAAAGAAAAATTGTTTAAAAACAAAAAAACATTTTTTTTTTTTAATTGAAAATTAAAACGGTTTTTTGAAGTCGGTTTTTTTGTTTTATTATAATGATAGTACAGTCTATATAAATAACCAATTTTTTACGCTGTGATAATAGTTTACTAGTCATAATGATAAATAGGTTCCCCACATAACCAGCTAGCTACCTATATAAGTATCAACACCACACGAAAAAATACACTATGACAATCAATAATATGAAATATCCAGTTTTTAGTAACTTTTATAACTTAACGAGTAGGTATATTAGATAGTAGTAAAACAGCAAAGGCAACAATATTACTATTCACACTGCACTGTACAGTCCTAATCCTATATTAGAAGCTAGACGTCTATTGTCAGCTCCTAGAAACTAGCTGCGTGTCAGACAGACGGACAGACGTGAGGACATTAGCACTTGCATACTGCATAATTAATACTGGCCTTCCGAGATTGCATTAAATTGCAGTCGGTGAAGCTAATACTTAATTAATAAAAAAAGGTTTAAATAAACCTGTAAAACCTATAAATAAAATGTTCAATAGCTTGGCGAATGGACGATGATAGCTGCAGAAAAAATCGGATTGGAATGATATGAATGTAAAGGGAGTGGATGAGGAGATGACGAGTGACGTGAAGAAATGGAAGAGAAGGACGCACTGCACCGACCCCATAGAAATGGGAATAAGGGCAAAGCTAGTAGGTACTATTATTTTAGGGTACGGAGATGATGATATAACTTGCCGACCGCCTAGCCTAGCGCCGGGTCTTAGGTTCAAATCCTTGTTGTGGCAAATGTTTGGAAGATGAGCATTTAATTTTATTCGGAGTGGTGGATAATTTATTGTTTATCTAATAAACTGCCTCTAAACGACAACCAAACTAGCAAAATCGTCATGTAGAGTCGAGTTCTATCATTATTTTTATACTTTTGAGAGACATGACATATCTTTTGTAACAATTGCTTGAATGATAAAAAGTGTAAAAATATTAATGAAGTCGACTGTACCATTGGCAACAGCGTCGCTTAACCACTCCTAAGGCTAAAATCGCTTGCACGCCACGCCGTCACAATATACGTTTAGTTCGTGCAGGGGCGATACGTGCGCACACGAATTTTGTTGCTAACTTGTTTAGGGACGCTTTTGCCCATAGTACATTTATTAGGTCTGCTGATCTGCATTAATTTTCCGAGTTATAATCGTAGAAGGCACTCCAAAATCCAAAGTACCGTAATAGAACGAAGTTAGAAGAAAATTATTAGCTCTGCTCCCCTAGCATAACCACCGAAACGGGATATGATGTAGACCGGGGGCCCTACCGCCTGACTCAAAGCGATAGCTTATACTCTATCCGTCCTTGTCATATCATAACACGATGACAAGGACGGACAGTGCACTGACGTCATAAACCAAAGCCAGAGTCAAAGCGATAGAGTTAGGCGGTCCGGGGGCAGGGGTGGCCAACAAGTCGATCGCGATCGACCAGTCGATCTCTGGAGACAGTGCAGTCGATCGCGAGAGATTTTACAAAAAGTGCTTTGCTTGTGGTAGCAAAGCAAGTAGCAACCGAACGGTGCGGGAGGCGGGTGCGGCGGTTTTGTAGTGAAAAATACCCCAACAATGAGAATGTTTTAAGTAGATCTCAATAGGCCAGGAAATTTTAAGTAGATCGCAGCCCTAGACAAGTTGGCCACCGCTGATATAGACCGATTTACCACGTATAACTGTCAAAAGACAACAGATTTCGACAGTTGAGTGTTGATAGAACGCTAGATCACGCGATATGTATCGTATTTCGGTGGCCATGCTAGGGGGCAGGACTATAAGAGAGAGCCTATTACAAAAAATAATCTCGATGGTGCGGACGATGTTCGTTGATCGATTTGACATTGAATGTCACGGAGTGGGACGAATAGTCCGTGAGCCTGCGACAGTATTGCCTACGTCATATGACAGACATCACGATGAAATGCATGGCACACGGTCGGAAAAGTTGTGCTGAGCGAGGATCAAAAGATTATCGCAAATAAAATTAGCCGGAAGCTTGAGAAAATCTTCCACTTCCGGTCAAAATTTTAAGATTATATTTACGTCATGTGACATCAGTAAGAGACCCGTGTCATCATTTAGTTTTCAATCGTAGAGAGAGTAAACATAAGTCTGTCAGTTCTGAAATGGCCGGAGTACCTTAAACTTAAAAATTTTGTTTTTTAGTCATTTCGTCGTGATGCTTTGTTGTAATGGGCCCTATGGTCCAAATTGTCAAAAATAAAATTAATCGAATGATCAAATTCGTTGTAGACCCCTTTAATCACGTTCCAGTTTCAATACTTTTTGCAAAATTCTTTTGTTTAATTAATAAAAAAAAGTTAATAACCCTAAAATGCCTTATGCCCAACAGTGGATGTTACTTAAGTGATAATGATGAATGTAAGTAACTAAATAAATTATTATTAAATACTAAATAAACCTACAAATACTTGGCTCATTCATAAACCCACACGTATGTACATTCGAGCTGTATATAGACAACACAACACAATGGATCCAGGAAGCCCGAATTGTGCTCATGAATCTGTTGAACTTTAAATTCATTAATTCTTTGAATAAATTATCGGATCGTTTTTAAAACAAAAGAAAAAAATATTAATGAAGAATTCGTAATTGTTTTTGGAAATAAAAATAATTATTTAAGCTCGCTTAGTTGCAATTTATAGTTTGTCTGATAAACTGATTAAATTAATTTATAATTTACTGAAAACTGAATCTCTCGAGCTGTATTTAAAAACTCCCATAGTGAAAAAAGGAATTTATATCGCTATTTCTAAAAGTATGGATCTTGGGCGAGCAAATGCAAAAAACTAATTTAAGTTTTTCTCGGATCTGTCAGCCTCAAACATATCTGAACACTAAGGCCCGTGTTTATAAACCACTCTCAACGTTGAGAGCTATCTTGAGATCGTACCGAGATGTTCTTCTTATAAGAACAGTATTTTAGGTATGATATCAAGATAGCTCTCAACGTTGAGGGCGTTGAGAGTGGTTAATAAACACAGGACTTAATTGGGCCGCCTAATAGTAGGTATTTTGACGCCCTGACCACTGAACTGAGAGCCCAGTCTTAATTTGATTCGCAATGACTAAAAAAATGGGCTCTCAGTTTAGATGCACGTACTATAACGTCCAGTAAGTTGCAGCTTGTGATGAAACTGACTTTCGAAACCTTTCTCTATTTTATTCCCTTAGTTAGTGACACTTATTTCTGCTGTTGTTATTCTTTTTTTTACGTCTCTGTATCTCTTACGGCCGATTTCAATAACTTACTAAAGATTTGTTGCCTAGATATTTCTGTTAAATTACAGGAAATAACAACAGATTCCTAGTAACAGATCCATTGTAGGCCTATCTCTCACTGAAGATAGATTATTGAAACATTAATCATCCCACCGATGATCTGCTTACCAATTTACAGTGGCTCTTTCTCACATCTTAAAACTGAAAAAAATAGACCTCGAATGAGTAGATTATAAAAGTCAATTATAGTGTTCCTATTTGCAAACCAACTCATTCCTAGCAATAGTCGCGAACAAAGCCGCGTGCCTGCGCGAGTGCACCAACATCACGTATACAACTGTCTGCATAATAACAGTTAGTGTGTGTGAGTGTTTGTCTGTGTGTGATACTATCCACACATGACTTGTTGCCAGTGTTGGAGATAAATCATACCAATGTATTTGTGATCGGGCTATGTAGGGTTGAGGGCAAGTATCGATGGGAGCAATTAATTAAACATAATATCGATAATATTATTTAATTTTAAACTTTTAGATTTTATGCATTCACAATGCTATTTTTATATTAATACTAGCGGCCGCCATAAGCTAAACTAAACTAGCGCCGCGGTTTCACCCGCGTGGTTCCCGTTCCCGTCGGAATATCGGGATAAAAAGTATCCTATGTTTTAATAATATCTGTGTGCCAAGTTTCAACCAAATCCGTTCAGTAGTTTTTGCGTGATTGAGGAACAAACATCCAAACATCTAAACATCCAAACCCACAAACTTTCACATTTATAATATTAGTAGGATTATCAATATAATTGAAAAATATTAGAAAAAATCGACTCACCCGTAGCAGCTCAGACGGGAAGGGACTGCTACGGGTGAGTCGATTTTTTCTAATATTTTTTTTTCATCTCTATTATTAGTTAATAACTTAATCAAGTCTCAAAATAGTACGACTGAAAAACATCCCTCTACTTTATAAACGTAACTAGAATTTACTTTATAGTACCATTTTTTTGTCATCACAATCACACACAATTTTACAGGAAACAGAATAGATTATGATTTCTTTATCAGAGTTCGACTCGAACCTATACAATGTGTAACAAAATTAATGGCTTAACCACAGACAAAAAAACAGCTTTTTCATAACATTTTTATATTTTCGTTGCAAATTTTTGTGTGAAACATATGATGTTTTTTCGCGATTTCAGAGTTGGTCCCATAGTAAAATGTGTTCAGTTTGATGTTACCTATTAACCATATTCTGGTTTAAGCTATTAATTCTGTTACACGTTGCGTTGTATATGATATAGCAATTTATCACTTTTAACTGTTAAAAGACAATAAATTTTGGCAGTCGAGTGTCGATAAAATGCTATATCACGCAATATGCAATTATCGTGTTTCGGTGGTAATACTAGGGGGGCGTATGGTAGGCCGGCAGATTTGACTCTCATTCATATTATTAGACTCAATATTCTATCGATATGACTTCAAACCTTCCGCCTCTTTTCCCATCCCTACCGACAATCGTGTGCCCTTATACAGACGCACACACACGTGTGTGGATGCATTTCTTTCTCGTATTGTAATTTATTGGACTGTAACGAAGTTAATTATTGCGATTTTTGTATTAAACGTTGAAATTATTTTTAGCCGCGCGCATATGCATTCGTATGGCTTTTTTACCGAGAAACGGCTTGTATCGACTCGTCGATATGTGATATTAAATGTACAATAAGTTTTCTCGATACACGGGAATAAAGAACGCTTCAATGTTGCCAGTTTTGTTTTTTCTGTTGTTTTAGGAATTTTCTTTGCGGATCTTGTTTCGTTAAGTCGGCTATAGATTTATGTAGGGTTAAAGTATAAATTACTATTTATTCTGTGATATTACTCTAAAGATGATTGGTAATAGCCTTATAGAGCCGAATATAGTAGATAGGGACCATCAAACTGAACTGAACTTTTACTATGGGATCAACTCTGAAATCGCCAAAAAATAAGGCTGTTTCATACATTTTGATTGTTTGATGTTGGTCCAATAGTAAAAGTTTGATGATCCCTATCTACCATATTTGGCTTTATAAGGCTTTTACCAAACACTCTGTATAGGCACTAATATTAAGTACTATTGCCATTGTATTAAAAAAAGTGTATTTGAAGTTAACATACATACACTGATATTTATTTTCCCAAGCAGTATCTTTAGGCCTTCGTCTCACAAGAAAAAGAATCAGCAGAAAAAATCTGTCGATTACTTTTCAGTCACAAAAATAAAAAATCAATACCCAAAAAAAATCCGTATCAAATTTCTAAAATCTATAGGGTTAACGCTCGGTTCACAAGTTCGAGACCTCATCACGCAATAGGGTCACTTTTTATTTTATTTTTTTGCAAAAAAAACACAAAAAGATAAAAGAACCACTTTTAAATGATTCACTTTTTAAAAGAGATAACCCCGAAATTGTCAAAATTGGGGTGAATCGTGGGAAATGGTACTGGTTTAAACATTATTATCTTTAATTCTTTGGGGTTAAGACGCGAATATTTCATAAATAATCTCACCAAGGTTAATCTGCCTTGGTTTTTTTTTAAACTTTTGTCGCGAAGATTTATGACAAGTAATTAATTTGGAGTTTTATATGTAACCACTTAATGAATAAACATGAAATTGTTCATTTGTACATGAATAAGATATAAATTATGTTTTACACTTTCAGTTTTTAACACAATGTTAAAGATTCCGATTATACTTATTAATATATATATATTCCTAGATATGAAAAGTAAGATTTATTTCGTTTATGTATAAATGGTTATTTTTATTTATGTGACTAACTAGCGGCCGCCCGCGACTTCGTATGCGTGGGCCGTTTTTTTGCTATCCCTCGGGAACTGTACGTTTTTTCTGGATGAAAATACCCAATGTCCTTTTCTGCACCCCTGACAACGTGTATGCAAAATTTCATGATGATCGGTTCAGTAGTTACGACGTAAAGGCGTAACAAACAAACAAACGGACTTTCGCATTTATAATATTAGTGAGGATTTTAATGCTTAAAATAATAAGTTAATCATAGCTATGCTTAATATTTGTAATAAACTTATTATTTTTACTTTATGAATAAAATTTATTTCTTTCAATATAAAAACTCTCATGGCTAAAAATTAGATTCTATTCAACGAATGTTCGAGCTATGAAAACCTATTCTACTTCGAATAATTCATTATCGATCTACAATAATTTAACCCTTTACTACAACCACGCCGGGTCCGATTGACCCCGGGTCACACAAATATCAAATTACTAAGAAACACACATTTCTGGAATTCAAAAATTCGCAACAACACAATGAATGCCGTGACCTCATTGTCCAAATAGACCTAAGAAATGACCCCCATGCATGGCTCGCGCTGAATAGCTTGACTTATGACCCTGGCGACCTTTTTCCTTTTTTATTGGTCAAAGAGGGGCATCTTGCCCACAATTTGTGGACAATGGCTTCTGATTGCGTGCGACGCAATAAAAAAATATAAAGAAACTGACGTAAGAATGAAATGAGATCGAATGTGATAGTTTTGTTGTCAAAAATTGTAAATTGATACTTTGATGATTAAAGTGAAGTTTTCCACAAAGTTTGTGGTTTGACTTACAATGTGATTAAATTGACAATAAACAGTGATCCGCTGAAACTTCACTCGAGAATGTATCGCAAAGAGAAAATTTTACAGAATAAAATACTTTGTTTTGTACTGCGAGTGCTCTGAAGTTGGTCACTTCTGTTGTACATTGTTAAATTAATTGCATTGTAACTTCAGTTAAAAATTTGCTTTAGCTGGGTGAAATAAAATTATTGATAAATAATTATAATATATAATCAACAATTCCAATAATTTTCAATAATGCAAGAAATACCTACAGAAATTCAATGGGTTATTTGAAATAAATATTATAAATATCACTCTATTAAAAAGTAACGGCACTATCAAATATCATAAGCTATTTCCCATATCATAAAAAAGTAACATTCCTTTTATCAAAAACCGTTATTAAATCCGTCTCAAAGTCTCCTACAACGGGAAGAATTTCTATAAAATTCTCAAATTACAGCAAACAGTTATAAATCAAGTTGCGAAAAATTAAGAAAAAAAACTATCTCACGCGTCTCGCATCATCTGTTGCTTCCTTAAAGGGGTGAATTCGTCGATTTTTTGAACCGAACATAATATTAAACGGTACCCTTGCTTAAAAAACACGGAAGATAGGAAAAAGGGAGTGTTCCAAACCGTATCTAACTCTTTCCCATGGGTCTTAACCTTGGCGAACTTTTTTTGTCAAAAAATGAGACACCTTTGCCATCTTTTGCGTTTTTTTGCGCGCGTCGTGTGTTTTTTTTCTGAGCAGCCGTCGAGCGAGTACGGGGTTCTATTGTGATTGCCCCGCGCTATTATGCCCGTGTTAAGATTAAGCAGGTGGGTCAGATGTACCCCTACGGTATTTTTGGGTTAAGATTGTTAAATTAATTTTATCGCTATCTTAGATAACGATTATTTAATTTGAATTTATTATTTTGATATATTTATTACATTCTTATAATTTTTAACTTCTGACAATTCAAACAAGCGTGTCTTTTTCCACGTTATAAGAAACTCGTACTCAAAGTATCCTGTCATTGTCTTTATTATTTTTAATCAAAAATAAGTTATGTTTAGCAATAATAACTAATCACTTTATTTTGAAACTGAGCCGAGATACAGCTTAAAACTTTATACGTCTTTTGATTCCGTTAAAAAACAAAAAATAAACTGTTTTCACCTTAAATCACCATTCCACATTCTACCTACAACAATGTTCATTTGCATTCGTTGAATATTAATTATCAAAAGTGTTTTAAAATAATGCATCTCTTAATTTTTTCCATTTTCATTTAAAATCGATGTAGTTATAAACCCTTTTTGCAACGGCAAAACCGTTTGCGTCGGAAACTGGGAAAGACGTTAATGAAACGATTGCCAATACCACTAACACTAAAAAACTCTTTCACTGGAATCGTTATTAAGCAAATATTCCTTAAAACTCAACATCAGTATCTGAAAACGAGTGAAGGCAGAAAAAGTGTTCTCACCTTTACAAAATACATCTAAGTATGGCAAACTTGACACGGAATTATAACCTTTATTACGTTTACAATAAGATCGTTTTCTTTATCAACTGATGTGCAATTACATTGTCATATCGAAAGTAAAAAGTCCGGTGATCGAAATAGGTGTAATTATCGTGGATAAACGGAGGCGCTCGTCAGAATTTTCCTAAAATTACACCGAACAAAAAGCACTGCGTTTTCGGAAATTCGTACGACGATGATTGACCGTTCGGAGTACGGATAGGACCATTAAGTATTTCAGGGTTAAATAATTTTAATTTACTTTTTTATTAGATGTTGTAAAATGACTATTGCACCCCCCCACTGAGAACTTCGTTTATTCAATTAAAAAGTTATATTGCGTAGTACCTAATGCGAAAAGAAAAATACCTATTATGTGCAGGATTTGTCGGTTTGCCAGTGAATCAAATGCTGTTATTAATAGCATTGTTTTTTTAATTTTATAATTTTATTTTAATTACATTAAAATAAAATTATAAAGTTTTTATTACAACTCAAATTCTTTGAAATTTTCAAAATACCGGCATTGTAAAGTGAACGTTTTTTGGTGGTTTTATTTATCACAAAATGTTGCTAGTGTATAGTCCGTTTTAGGCTCTTATTAAATTTTTTAATTATATACCGATCATTTTTGGGTAAATGGTTAAAAAACGGAATGCGAAAATTCGTAGCTCTCTCTCGAATAATCGAAATACTTTGGACGACAAAAATGCCAGATTTGTTTAAATATTTGAAAATTAATAAAGAGAATGGCATTCCGCTTTTTGTTGACGCGCGCCGGAGCAGGTTGAATTAGAAATATTTTGATTTTTTGGCGATGGTTGGTTTATTGCATGAGGATAAATTCAAACCATAAAAAGTTGAAAGATGAACCGCTCGAAACAAATTGTAGTTTTCGGTGCACGCGAACCGCGAACTTCACTACATATTACAAAATAAAGTCCCTCGCCGCGTCTGTCTGTCTGTCTGTTTGTTCACGATAAACTCAAAAACTACTGAACGGATTACCATGCAGTTTTCACCAAATGATAGAGTAATACCTGAGAAAGGACTATACGGATATGACTAACATCTGCGTGCAATTAAGTTTATGTAATAAAAGTAGAATTAGTATAAAGTAGTAAGTTGTAAAAACGCGCAGCTTACTGCGCCTTAGCTTAGTTCCGTAGTCACCATATAATACTTAATACCACTATCATAAAATTTAAATTACTCTGAAAATTGTTCTTTAAAAATATCTTAGAGCACAATTTTCGATAGTTTATTTCTCTTTAACCTATCAACTGTCACATTCAGCATTAGTTCGAAGGTTTAAAGACCAAATGTCAGTGACTCGTCACATTTCTTAAGACAACCCAAAAAACATATCAACAAAAGCCAAAAAACCCTTTTCTTAATTCGCGAAGATTTTTTTCCTACAACACCCGGCGGTAACGTGATTCTGCGATTTTGTCAAAATATTATACTGTTACATTTTTTTTAACCCTAAACCTTTCGACCTTCAATGAAGGGGTTGCGTTTCGATATCCGTTATTTTTTGCGATCGAGATAACGGTAATGACAAGTTTTAATGCAAACTTCGAAAAGTTTTTAGGTATGTCAAACTTTTTCGTAAAATATTGTAACGATCGTTACGTAACATAAACATTATATTAATGTAATATCTGGAAACGATATACATATTTGTAAATATCATTCCATCTGATAAAGCGCATAGCGCATAATTTTTCTAGTCAGATAAAAGACGTTATAATAATGGGTGGTATAGGGTAAAATAATTGACAATTTAAAAATGCGGGTGTCCCTTGACTCGCCTAAAGTCATTGGTCCTAATTTCATTTGGCCGAATTTCTTTGGCCTAAACTCCTTAGGTACAATTATTGTTTGGCCTAATAGATTTTTTCGCATCTTTGTCGTTTCGCCTAAACGTTAAATTCCCTAATTATCAAAACGACTAATGTTAATTGTCCTAAAATTTATTAGCATACATATCTTTTGACACAATAATGACTACGCCGAAGTATTGTTAACCCTAATATTGTCTTGCATACATAATTTTTGGCATAACAATATTGTATTGCATTCAAGTTGGTGACAGAAACAAATCGTCAAAAAACGGGCCTGAGGCCCCCCGTAAAGAAAAACTTTTAATGCGAACACCATTACGTTAGGTTAGGTTAGGGTTTTGAACACTTTTATAATGCTTGCATGGATGTTGCATGCTTGCATGCATGCATGCTGCATGCTTGCATGATTTTATGCATGCATGCTTTTTTTGCATGCTTGTTCACTTGCTCGCTTGCATGCCTGTATGCTTGCTTGCATGTTTGCTTGCAAAATGCTTGCCGGGGGGTGCAGGGGGGCTGGCCCCCCTGCTCGGGGGGGTCGGGGGGCCTGAGGCCCCCCGCTATAAAGAAAAACTCTTAATGCGAAGACCATTAGGTTAGGTTAGGTTAGTGTTTTGACCACTTGCAGCGGAGCGAGCGAAGCGAGCGGAGCTCCCTAATGCTTGCATGCATGCTGCACGCTTGCTTGCATGCTGCTTGCTTGCTTGCATGCTGCTTGCTTGCTTGCATGCTGCATGCTTGCTTAAATGCTGCATGCTTGCTTGCATGCTGCATGTTTGCTTGCATGCTGCATGATTACTTGCATGCTGCATGCTTGCTTGCATGCTGCATGCTTGCTTGCACGCTGCATTCTTGCTTGCACGCTGCATGCTTGCTTGCACGCTGCATGCTTGCTTGCATGCTGCATACTGCATGCTTGTTTGCATGCATGCATTCCTTGCTTTTGATTGCCTGCATGCATATTTGCTCTTGCTTGCATGCAAGTATGCATGGCCTTGTTTGCATGCATGTATGCGTGCCATGCAAGCATGCTATTTGATCTTGGTTTTACTTATGTTATCATGTTTGCTTGTGTGCATACTTGCTTGCTTGCTTGTATGCTTGCATTCTTGAGTGTGATAGGCAATTAAAAAGACAACGACAGGTTTATCTGCTCATTCTTTATTTTTAATTACTTACCAAAAACATAATTTTTCGTAATTTAAATCTTAAAAACGATTATTCCTATAATGATTAAGGGAAGTAAACATTCGGCGAAAAAAATATTAGGCGTTACACAATTGTGCAAATCGTTATTTAGTACTTTTAAACATTAGGGATTATGAATAGTTATGCTTAATGATGAATTTGGGAAGTAAACATGCGGCGAAAAATTTTTAGGCGAAGTGAAAATAGGCCAAACAAATTTAGGTCTAATGAAAATTGTGCAAAAAGTTTTTAGGCCAATAAGTAGTGTGCCAAAGACAGTTAGGACAAAAAAAATTAGGCATTCCAATATATACCCTTAAAAATGCTTATAATGTGAGCTTGTTTAAATAAATATTTTTTCACTTTTCATAATACAAGTTTGGCATAAAAACTATTAGTTTTAAATATTCAAGTTGTGTCGCTTACGTATTTACTGCGAGAATTAATTAACAGTTTTGTAAAATATGGATGTGTATAAGTACGCAAAGCTCATAAAGCCATTCAATATATTTTTCGAGTTTACTTGTTTTGACAAATAATTTTATATCCTTACAAACCTCCAACTTAAATTTAAAGTTAAGTTAACAAGTACGGATCGGTGAAACAATTTGAAAAATGTACAAACATCTCAAGTTATCCTAATCCGAGAACTTACAGATAGACAGAAAACTCATCATTGTTATTCAAAACAAAAAGTGAAATGACAAACAAAAGAACTCATACCAAAAACCGCTAAGACGCTTCACAAACCTATAACGTTTCTTTTATTCATAACCAGAAAATTTCGAACCAAATCCGAAAATGGAAGCAAAAATCTAAAAAAAAGTAACGTTGGTTTAATATTTCCAACTGTTTTTAAAACTCAAAAGAACTATATTCACATTCAGAACGCGGCGCGTTCTAAATATAAAATTTCTTTTTTGTCAAATAAGGAAGGGTTAAGTTAAAAACATTCTATTTTCGAATTGTTAAAAAGTCCACATTGTATGGAATACGTCAAAACTTCATAGTGAACGTAGTATATGGAAAATTATGAGATAAATAATATTTTTGATTTAACTTCGAGACGTTTAATCTCGAGGAAAGCACTACTTATAATTCACAGTAATTGCGGGTTATAGCAAAAATTTTCGAGTGCTGTTGGCGGCTTTAACGCAAAATAATTTTGGTTATTTTTAAGGGTAAGGTACCTACTTCTAAAATGATGTAAAATTAAGTAAAAAAATATAATAAAAGATTACCTTGAGGTTGGTTTAATGTCTTGCCTACTTTTGATGTGATGGTAGCTAGTACTATGTCCACGGGCACTGTGATACCTCCTACTGCCGCAACGAACAGTATCGAATCTGCAAAATCTCGATTTTCATATTATTGCATCAATTGATAGAGTAAATATGATACTATTAGGAAAATATTTCATTTGAAAAAAAGCTTTTTAAAAAAAGCACAACCTCCTTCAAAAATCTTAAACACAGCTCTATAAAAAGCAAGAAATAATGTTCAAATCAATTTCCTAATTAAAACACGTCTATTTTTTAAGATTTTTGAAGGAGGTTGTGCTTTTTTTAAAAAGCTTTTTTATTTTAAACTTTTTTGTGTTAGGTATCTATGTAAGAGATGATTTTATAAAATAAAACGTTATAATGTTTAAAATATTTCAATGGTATACCCCGAGTAACTCAATTTCCACGAGTTCCGTTGAGCCTTCGCAGTTCAACTCTAGTCCAGAACGTCCTTTACAATAGATAGGTACTTAACTTGTTTTTGATTTATAAACCTACCAATAATTCAATCACTGTACAGTTCCTATTTGATTTTGAGGAGTTCCCTCGTGTATCTTCAAAATCCATAGTCCAATAACAATGAAATTAATATGGTATCATCCTTAAGGTGTCTTCTTTCAAACAAGAAAGTAATGGTTGAAAATCCGTCTCAATTCATATTAAACGGTAACGAAAACGACAGTATTTTAAAGATTACTCAAAATCTACTGAACTGATTTCAAAATTTGAAAAAATGGGACCAACAAATCTCATGTTATAACGTTTGAATCATTTCAATCGGTTCAGCCGTCTTCGAGTAATCGGTGTACATACATATAAAAAAAAATATACGCGACGAATAGATAACCTCCTCCTTTTCAAATGTTTGAAGTCGGTTAATAACCTCCTCCTTTTCAAATTTTTGAAGTCGGTTAAAAAATATTATTTCATGAGATTTTGAATCGAACAATATCGAAACTTCACATTGTGAGCGACGAACATTATTGAATGAGGTAAATTCGATACTATTCTAGCACGACGATATGCAGGCGCAGGATCGAAACTGCCTGATTCGTTAGTGTTCTCCGGAATGTGAAAAAGGGAGGGCGCGTTGGCTTAGATTAGGTTAGTTCATTATTATTTAGTTGCTATTTGTTTTTTTTGCAATAAAATAACTTTAAGTAACGATTAACGAGTAAAACTATCGTAATTGGTACATTCAGTAGTGTACGTACAAGTTCGTATAACGAATCTGCCACTTTCGATTTAATTCCAGATTTTAAAAGCATTGAATACTAACGAATGTAAAATATCTCGGAAAAATAATATTTAAAACTAAATAATCGTTATTAAGCACAAAAAACGGAAAAAATTAGCTATCATTCAGTAAAGAAACTTTTATGACACAATTCAAAATTACGATTTTGTGTCCAATTTTGTGACAAAAAAACTTTAAACTGCTCTACTGTAAAGTACGTGATTTGCAGTTTCAATACTATTCGTTGCGGCAGTCGAATTAGTAATGTTTGTGAATACGGGTATTACATACAGTAACAAAGTAGTTAGTAAAATATTTGGAATTTTAGACTAGTTACGTACTTAGGTCTTAGAGTATTTATCTCAAAAGTCAACATATACTACGCTAGCATTATTCCTTTTTCAAATGATACCAAAGACACAGGAAGCATGAGTTTTTTGTCACTTCCACGTCTCGCCGAAGCCGATTATGTGCTCCCCTCTCTTTCTCTCCCTCGTATCTAACACAAGTACGACAGAGACAGCAACCTCGCCTTCGTTCTCAGGTGTGTTGACAATAACAGATGTTTGGAAGATGGCGGCGCAAACGCATATTATACAATTACAATTCTATTTAATTATTTTTTTCTGTATTCGTTTGTTGGCTCGCGTGGGCGAACTTAGTCAGCTCGTTAGACAATCGCAGTACATTTTCTACTTGTCATGTTTTTTTCTGGTGGTCCGTTAGTTTCACAATTCGTAAGATTTGAATTGTTAATATTTATTTCTTGGAATAAGCAGATAACTTGACATAAGTATAAGTATTATTGCTGTAAGTGACTAACTAACGTCTGGCAGTGGCAAGATTGCTTGCAATATTATTCTACTGACGCGTTTGTATGTCTAAGACTCGACATTTTGGTAGGTACCTAGTTTGAAACAGTTGTATTAGGGAAATCGCATGAAAAAACCGGCCAAGTGCGAGTCGGACTCGCGCACGAAGGGTTCCGTACCAAAAAACACCAAAAAAGTAATGTTTGTTGTATGGAAGCCCCCCTTAAATATTTTTTTTTCTCTGTTAAAATTTCAACTGTCTTCCTGCAGTCGTTATTAATAGCGAGCAAAAAACAGCAAAAAAATCACGTTTGTTGTATGGGAGCCCCCCTTTAATATTTATTTTATTCAGTTTTTAGTATTTGTTGTTATAGCGGCAACATAAATACATCGTCTGTAAAAATTTCACCTGTCTAGCTATCACAGTTCATGAGATACAGCCTGGTGACAGACAGGTGACAGAACCCTAAAAACATAATTAAAGACAAGTCTTCCCTTTATTTTCCCAGCCGTAAATCGAACTCGGAACCACAATACAGAAGTGGCTGCGAGTGAGTGCTCGGTCACTTTTGTCGTAAAAAAGGAGTTTATTTATTATTATTTCTTTTATTACTCCAACGTTTCGTACCTATTCGAACCATTAAATATTAAAAAGGACGTATGGGTATTAGTTTACTACTATTTAGAGGTAATAACGAAAAAAATCCTTATTGACTGCAAAAAGTAAGAAAATTATAGTACATACCATGTATTTTTATAACAGTTTTTAGTTCAATGTTATACATAACACTTTTTGATTAAAATCTGTTGTTAACATTTCCGCCAGTCAAATCGGGTGACAATAATTACTAAAGCACATCTGCACTATTTCCTCGCAGCACTAACGCACAGCCATCCATCAAACGACATCATTTAATCCCGCACGAATTCTAAACTTTAAAAACTCGACAAAGGCAACGAAATACAATATCTCATTATAAAGAAAAAAAACCCAATGAGAAAATACGAGATTTGACCCAAAAAAATCCACCCTTCATGAAAGGGTTAAAGAGAGAGAACGACTACATTAGTTCGAAAACAGAAAGGGACGGAAGTACTGCTCAACCCTTTCTCTGCACCTGGATAGTTTTTTTGTTCGTAAAGTTTTTGTGTTGAAATTTAAAAAAGTGCAAAATTTCATTTTGTTTGGGGTCAATATTGATTTTTGGTTTGCTATAAAAGTCGGGCACAATAGAAGTTCGTTATCTAACAGTTCAAATGAGGCCATTACTCTCTGACCTTGTGTCATAAAGGGTGACATTTATTAGCAGAAGCATCTAAAGTCTTTTATCTAGATCACCTATTAATACCATACTTTGCGAAAGGTGCAATATTTTTTACAAGCGTTCGAAATTAATAGGAATTATTGGATAGCTTTGAATTTTTTTTTATTTGTCAACCTATACTAATTTAAAATGCTCTGAAAAACATTCTCGCAATCAAATTCATTTAGAACGCCTGTTGAAACGAGTAACAGGAAAAATATGACCAATTGAAAAACAAAAGGGTTGACAATAAAAAGACTCACAGTCGATTAACGTCCAAATAACCCTTTAACAAAACCAAAAACGACTAATATCTCACAAAATAACCCCAATTGTTAAGGCAAAATGCTGAAATCATTTTATTTTAAGGCTATAAAAGTATAAATTAAAATGTCTTACATCGAATGAATCGATAGGCCTCAATGTAGAAAAAGGCCAAAAGCGACACAATCAAATGAAGGACGCACAAAAACCGGGATAAAAGGGACAAAAAACAAAATGGCGGATTGTTTTTAATTATCGAGTATCGGCATAAATCGATGTTACGTCGCTGTAGGCTGCGCGGCTCTGCGCACGCGCTTAAGTATAATATTTTTTCGATATACAAGCAGAAAAGTTGTTGTTTTGAGAATTATTTTATCGCATAATTTATAGTTGAATGGTAACGCCTGAAAAGGCGGAGAAATCCATTTATATAACGAATTTTGTTCTTCGGGCCTATTACTTAATAAAGTCGGTTAAAAAGGATTGCGATAATCGGATGCAATTCGTCGTTCAATTTACTTGATATTGAAACTGTGAGTTAATAGTGTCACTGAGTGGGACGAACATCGTCCGCTTATCGCAATTGTTTTTATGTAATAGGCCCCCTGAAAATAGCTTTAGGAAGAACGTTAATAAACTTTTTTTTAAATTATTCGTTATTTGAAAAATCTACTTCGAGAAAAGGTACCTAGGTAGTGCCCTGGCGCTTCGCTTGCTCGTCTTGGCGGGAGCACTACCGTGCTCTCAGATTTAAAACACACTGTTTGATTGATCAATACTTTTCAGTATCAAGTACTATCAACCAATAGAAGGAATTATAAGATGTCTTGTCTGTGTCTGTCACTGAAACGACAAGAAAAAAATCAGAATCACAAACGGATTATTGCAATAGGTAACATTGAGAAAAGAAAAGTAAAAACTGATACTTGTACATGACTACATTAGACAGGAAACAAGTTTTGTCATATACTTACAATATAGGTTTCAAATGTTTCAATAATAAATAAATTAATACCAACATTGAGATTTTTTATTATTATTGAATTGTTAAATGCAACTCCATGCCACTTTTACTCAAGATTTATAAAATCCACATGTATTGGTGTATCGATGTACCAACACACACTCTTTACTTATAAATAGTTTACGTTGTCTGTCCGTACGTGCCTTTGTCATTGCCCGAGTATTTATAGTGCATCTTAGCAAATCTAGATGCACTAATTTGTATTCTGAAATAAACCCGCCGCCGGTCGCGCGTATAGGTTACTATTACTATTATATCGCTGGTTATGTAACTATACAAAGTTTAGGATAATTAATATGATGATGATTTGACGTGGAGGGGAATAACCACAGATCAAAACCCTCTGGCCACGTGGTCCGACTGCCTTTGTCCTACCGATCGGACGACATGAACTTTTTTCCTGTTGGTTCGATTAATCGTTCTCCTCTGTTTTTAAGAGAATATCGCACTTGTAGGTACTTGTAAGATCCATGTAGGACCCTTTTCACTAGTTACAATAGCACAATCTTAAAGTTTAATTTGAAAATGGAACAAAATTACTTAAACTACATTACAATGCAATTAAATTGACAATAGACACAGTGATAGCGGAAGTTTCAGAGCACTTGCAGTATAAACTATATTTTAATCTGTAAAATATCCTCTTTCCCATACATTTTTGGGTAAATTTGCAGCGGATCACTGTCTATTGTCAATTTAATTCGCATTGTATGGTTATGTTTGTTTTACTTTATAAAATACGCTATATATAAATAAAACATTATTATATAATATAGAAATAAAACATTATTTCTTTAATACTTTTACGAAACCGATATTTATTAAAATTAACTGAAAAAGAGTTTCAGTTGTGAAATAAACCTGCATTTGAATTCAAATGATTTTGCTGTAAACAGAAATGACATTTAAAACTTGAGGAAACATAATAATCAAAGAGTTAACTACTTGTTATAACAATATTTTACTACTAAGGGGGTGAAAGTTTGTATGAAAGTCCGTCAGTTTTAAAGTGGGGATCTTCAAATTTAGTATTTAGGGTGACAATTAAAAAATAATTAAATCCGATCTGCTGTTTTTACGTGATAAGGGGGTTCTCACCAAGCGAGCCTGCAGCTGCACGCGGCGAACGTTCTGCCTCGCACGAGTAGGATTACCAGATCTAATAATGAGATTTCCTGATTTTTCATTAAATTTCCTGACATTTTGTCACCTACATCTACATTCTTCATTTAGTTGACGTTTGATATTTTTTTCTAACCAAAATGATTAACAAATCACACACTTTTTGGGATATCAAAAATTCCTGACAACTACACTTTTTCCCTGTTCTCCTAACAGATGCCTTAAATTCCTGACATGTCAGGAGAATTCCTGTCATCTGGTAACCCTACGCACGAGGGCTGTTCTCTTGGTGGGGATCCGCCTTATCACATCAAAACAGCTGATCGGATTTTGATGAAATTAAAACATAGAATATTACGAAGTCGCGGGCGGAAGCTAGTTTATTCTGTAAAATTTTCTTTTGGGTTTATGATATTCTCGAGTGAAGTTGCAGCGGATCACTGCAGTCTATTGTCAACTAGCTTCTGCCCGCGACTTCGTCTGCGTGGATAGTATTTTGTCTATCCCTCGGGAACAGTTCCTTTTTTCGGGATGAAAGGTACCTTATGTCCTTCTCTATACCCCTGACAACGTGTGTGTAAAATTTCATGATGATCGGTTCCATAGTTAAGACGTGAAGGCGTAACAAACAAACAAACAAACAAACGGACTTTCGCATTTATAATATTAGTAAGGATTTATCACATTGTAGATTTCTTCTTTAAACACACTCGTTTAATTATACCTCATTGGTTTGTGTTTTAATGAGAATACTCGAATGAACATACAAAATAAAGCAAATATTTAGATACATACCGATAAAGACGTTAAACCAGAAAAAGGCTTTATAGCTATCAATCTAAATGCCTTTAAACTCAATCAGGGGAACCAGATATTTGGAGAAAAACCCCGACATAAAGATACCTTCACACCACACAAGAAGATTGTGCCGACTATACACAGCGCAGGCTTTGACTCACATTCTGTACATATTATTCTTACTGCTACGGATTTGCGCGGACACAGATTTTTTCTGTAACACAATTCAGAAAACAGAAGGCTGGATTTGTTCTAAGTCAATGTTCTTTTAATCGCCTCTGTGGTCTAGTGGTTAATGGTAGCGGGGTACAGTGCGAGGCACGTATCTTGAAATCGGGTGGGGATTGCGCGAAACGCGTATTTTGGGTATGCGTAGCGGTGAGGGGCGCGGACGGCGGGAGAGGGGCGCGCGCTATTGGTCGCTCACAAGAGCACATGCGCGAACTTATCCCCACCCTGTCGAAAAAATTTCAAGATACGTGCCTCGCACTTGTGTAAGACGCAGGGGTCCCGTGTTTGATTCCCAGGGGGGTACAATTTGTACACGGTTTGGTTGGTGGTAGGGCTTATTTCAAGTCCGCCTAGGGAATATGCATAAGTCACCGATTTTGAGCTTGCAGCTTGATGGCTGTGGACACGTATAAAAACATGATGGAACAGAAAAATAAATAAAAAAATGTATTATTTTAGTTTTATCACACAGGGGAAAATAGCGATATTTTTTACATTTTCGGATATAATGCACTTAATAGTCGGATAGAATATCGAATAAGAAATAATATTTTGTATGACACATATGTACTTAAGCGCAATATTTAGGGAGATATTTGTAAATTCTTGGCTAACTCCATAACAATGCGCCTGAAACGTGGCATAAGTGACGTCACAAATGTTGACCGTTTTGTATAGAGCGTTTTCGGCGGGTGCTGCTGCGTGCTAACTTCAAGTAACTTTATCGCGAGAAAAAACGCAAGAGAAAAGTTTAAATATTACAGATGATTTTCTCACGCATTATACTTTTGATTTTGATACAAAAAATATTGATGCATGTTCCCTAGTTAGAGGTAAGATAGCCAGTTCCTCAGTGATGATTCCGGGTGCAGTGCGGTTCCACCTTCGGCCTTATAGTCACTTAACATCAGGTAAGGCCAAGCAAGCCTATGCCGTTTTGTGCATAAAAAAGTCTTAATAATCCATGTTCCATCCATGCGTTTATTATGGAAAATGTAGTTTTCTATTTATTAATCAAACATACAGATACACAAGCTAACATAATCGCAAATTCTAATGTTATTCAAGTAATTGCTGTTAAAATTAAGAGAAATTTTCAATAAGGAGACGTTCTGCGATTCTGCGTTTAACAACCGATGCGGTAAATACTCCAAAAAACGACGGTTTTTCGTTCAATAGTAGAGTCACCATTTGGTTTGATATTTTCCGGACTTTCTTATTTTAAGAGACATCATTAAAGTTTTAATAATATATTCGAGATGAGTTATCCAGTAAATATTTATACAATTTACATATTTTTGTTTATTTTTTTATACTATGTGGTCTTGAATTTTCAAATCAACAGCAAAATGTTTGTTAAAATATATCCGACGAATTTAACCTGCCTGCTCCTTTATTTTTTTTTAAGTAGGTAAGTAGGTAGTTAGTAGGTAGTAGGTAGGTTAAAAATGCTTCATAGGAATTGTTACTTATAGTAATCATATTCTTTGATTATTATTTATAATACTCAAAAATTACCAAGGAAAACTTTTTTTCTGCTTACCCATTTTGCTTCACCGAGAATTTATTTTTCATTTTTAATAATATTATCCGATGTTACGTCTTTATTATGCGCATCGTACCACGGCCCCACACGGTCGTACCTGGAAGCCGCCGCGGTACGGTCTGCAAGAACACGTAATTGAAACATTTACGGAATCCCCCGTAAAAGAAAACACTTTATTATTTCTAAGTACTTATCGACTTCTAAAGTAGGTACTACTGAATTCTATCGATAGGCATCTATTATAAGGTGTGGGGGCGTAGTTAAAATTAAGTTAATAATTAATGTTTATTTTTAACTTTTTATATTATTTCCAATACACAAATCAAAATCGGGCATACCGTCCATGTCCGCGCACCATTGTGTTCTTCTTTTTTTTTCAAAATGAATAAGTATTAGTTTTTTAAAAGTAAGTAAATAATTAACAAAAAACTTTAACGGCGAGCTAGCAATGCGGTGACATAGTCAAACACCACAGTACCGATTTTGTTAGTAAGGCAAATTAATATTATAAAAATGAGTTTCTTAAAAATATATTTAAGTATTTCAATCAAACATTAAAATTACCTAAGTAATTATGTCAAAAACAAACGAAATCAAATTCTTTTACCTACATAGGTATTTCACTAATTTGCTAGAATGTATTTTTTATTGTCCCAGCGTTGTCTGGTAGGTAGAGAATGTTTCAAATAAAAACCAATCTTACCTTAGAGCTGACAAATAAATAGCCTACTCAATCACATCTACTCAATGCTATACGTAAACAATTATTAGGTAGGCTTTACCGCGCCACAAGTTAACTACAAGCTTTATAAAAAAATCAGTTCAGAAAAAATGGCAAGTTAATAAACATTCATCCATAAAAACCAATTATTACAAAACAAAAAACAATACAACAAAAAGTTCCCCGGTATTTCAATTTAAACAAACGTGCTCCATTTGGAATAACTTTCGATCATTATTGAACAACCTAAATAAAGTTCGAACAGACTTAAACCAGTTCCATTATTCCAGAAATCATATCCTAATCTGACATTTCCAAGCCCGCCTTACATCGTCGTGAACAAAAAACTGGTGGGACCCCATCCTTTCAACCCAATACAAAAATTCGTAGTTTTTTGAAAAATGATCAATGACAGCCTTACAATGACGGAATATAGGTAGACTTTTTTAAAATAACCTCTTTGGTGGAAGACAGTCTTTTTTATTTTTCTTATTTTTTAAACCAGAGACAATAGTGTTGGAGGTCATCGAACGATTATGATTTGAAACCCCGCGGCCATCAGAGAGTTATGAACGCGCCGTTCGCTCGATTTATGGTAATTTTCACGGTGATACCTCGCGAATGCTCGATTCGAAATGGAGGTTCGATATTCGAATTCTAATCGGCGCTTTGTTCTTTTGCGTTTGGTTACTTCTTTTGTTTTGAGGCAATCTTTTGTTAACGTGTATTGGGAACTTTTTAGTTGCTAATGAAACGTTTTGTTATTACAAGGTGTTGCCAGAAAGGAATTTCAGGCGTACAATGATGCATTTTATTATAACTCGTTGACAAAAATTCATAGGCATATTACTTTATATTCTCTTATATTACATTAATTTTCTTTTTCTTAAAGATTAAGTTTTTTGATCACGATATTACTTTAACAACATTATACCTACAATACAAAGCTACTTTGGCTATATTTTTTGTGGTTTTCTCCTAGTTCTAACGGTTGCTGTATAAAGTAAATCAAATATCGTTGCTTCGTAAAATTACGTAGGAAAGTATAATCATCATCTCAATACCTGTAAAACTATTTTTAACAAGATCACAATCGGAAAAAGACATAAACACATGAATAACAATTTACATTAAAATCTATCTGCCTTTATTATAGACCTTAAATTGTTGTAATAAATACAAAGTTATCGCAAAAGTGTTTAATGCAAAAATGAACCTTATTTCCTTGTTTTAAGGTCTTTAAAAACTGTTTTACGATTTTGGTGGGTAGTGGAGATATCTAGGCGTGTGTGAGAGCACCCGGCCGGGAATCGAACCGAAGACACATGCGTTTTAAATCAGTACGAGCCGATCGCGCAAATAAACGACTCGAATGAACGACGTAATAAAGTATTGTAAGTGCCGGCACAGAGGCGGTCGTGGAGTGGCCGATGACTTAGTGTTTAAAAAAAAGAAAATTGACGACATGCCTATGATGTAACAATAGCGAAGGTTCCATACAAGCTGATTTCCATCGGCTTACCTTTGACAAATCCCCACCACCTGCCACCCCCACCCACTGATCCACTATGCAGATCATAACATTTTTGTAGAACGGCTTACATTCGCCATAATTTCACCCCTCGCTACTGTGTAAGTAAATAATCAGCAAGTTTTGAAAATGTACCTGGTAATGCCTGTTAAAATGTAATGAATTTAAATGTTAATATTATGTAACAATAGCTTAGATACAATAGAGCTATCCATAGTATTTAATACTATGGATAGCTCTATTGCTCTGGATGCTATGGACAGCTCTAGAGTCTTAAATTTTAAGACTCTATGTTTTTTCAAAACGTGTGCTAAAAATCCTTTGAACGTTTCTAGGTACCTATTCAATGTCCTGAAATATACTTTGTTTGATTTGCCAAATCAATAATTACTTCGTCCGTTCCCCTACTACTACTTTTTTATTTTTTATCACTCAAGGTTGCCTGGAAGACATTGCAATTCAGCAATAAGGCCGCCTTTTGTATGATTTCTTTTTGTCATTTTTGTTTCTTTCTGTTCTTTTTTGTCATGTGCAATAAAACTATTATTGTGATTATTATTTATTATTACGTCATAAAATTTGTTGAAAGGTAGACTTTATTTTCTATATTTTATGTTCAACATAAAATTCAGAATATGTTAGAAAATTCAAAACACAAAAACCTTTCATAGCTAATTGAGTAATTAACTTCGTTATTTATTACTCAAAAGTTGAGACTTATAACAATTCCAATAAGAATACACCCCATAAAAGATTTTTGAGAAAAATGACTCCATTCATCTTATATTCTCAGACCGAGAATCAAATAAGATATGGAAAAATTAACTACAAGGCGTGCTCTGATTCGAACCAACGCGGAGTTCCGTATATGGTGAATTTTAATTATTCGACTGAATTGTCACTCATAGTAACAATTAATTGATAAAAATAATATGAGAAAACTACTCCAATACCAGGATCTTGCTAAAAGACTTTGTGGTTTATTCATAAAATTGTGACTATTGTTTCGAAATAGGTTAGTTAATGTATTTCAGATGATGTCGCATTTTTATTTCGAAACTTGGTTTACAGACTTTTTGACTCATTTGTTTTAATTATATCGATAACATTTAATAACTCTCTTTACTGAGTTTGCTGTGAAATTCATTTTATTTAAAGAACTTAACTAAAATTGGCGAAACTACCTAGTTGAGTATATAAGTAGGGGAAGTACGTCCAAAATGACATACTATTTTTATTTGTCGCTATATCTTTCTAAATAAAGTCATTACAATCATTCTTTTATTTTTAAAATCATCTTTAGTTATTTTACTAACAGTAATTTAAACTTAAAAATGAATTAAAATAATAACATAGGAATTCTGGAGCTCAATAAACAAAAAGTCTAAAAACCATTTTGTCCATATAGTACGGACAAAATGACATATATATTTATGCACAAAATGACAAAATAAAAACAGTTGCACAAAGGTCACAAATACAATTTTTGGTCTTCCTAGAAACATCAGCACGTGAAGCATGAGCCCAATGAGCACATTACATGTATTTTAACCAGTCTTGTATAGGAAACGCAAAAAGTTAAATTTAGTTGTAATTACAATAAATACGAGCACAAACATCGTCGTTCGCTTTTTGCATAGATTCAGGACTACGTTTAACGTTCAGATTTCCTTTTTTAGTTCCGTAGCATATTATTTTAAATGAAAATTTAAATTTCCTAAAACTGTATGGACAAACTATATGTCATTTTGTCCGGAGTAAAAGTATGTCATTTTGTCCAATAATACGTGACATTTAAAAAGTTAAGAATTAATTGAGAACAATTATTATTGAATAATAATTTAATACACATCGCAACATAAAGCTACAACGCGTCGATGTAAGTTACAATATTGAAAGAAAACAACGTAAAACCTATCAAAAGTCTGAAAATAGTAATGAGAATAAAAAGTTGTAATAGGCATAAAACACATTTGTACCAGTCACTCTAGCGCGACTGACATGAGGGCGATAAAATTTTGAAAGGATTGCTTTAATGGCTAACTTTACGTGATACGATGTCAAAAATCTCGCTCCTGCCCGCCAGTTTTGAAAAAACCGCACTATGTCGTTTTGTCCATGTATGTCATTTTGTACGTACTTCCCCTACATCTAAATAGCTCAAAAAAAATACTTTAATTAATAACGAAAATAGTACCTCTACTTCTTACCTAATTGGTTTAGCTTCTCATTAAAACTATTATTTCCAATAAATACCTATTCAAAATAGGAGAGGAACCCTAAAGGGTTTGAGTTTTGATTCATATTGGGCAAAGAGCGAAATTTTTATATCTCATATAAAAATTTCGCTCTTTGCCCGTAGATCTAAACTTGCGTTAAATTAAAATATACTCAAATAAGTATCGTATAATATTTCGTTCAACTTCTCATGATAGAATCTTCATGATAGAATATCATAAAAACGACTAATAAGAAGAAAATCTCAAGTATGATCTCAAGATGCTCTACCACGTTAAGAGCGGTTTATAAATACGGGCCTTAAATCCTTACTAATATTATATAAATGCGAAAGTCCGTTTCTTTGTTTGTTTGTTACGCCTTCACGTCTTAACTACTGAACCGATCATCATGAAATTATACATATACTTTGTCAGGGGTACTAAAAAGGACATAGGGTACCTTTTATCCCGAAAAAAAGTATTATTCCCGAGGGGTAGCAAAAAACTTTCCACGCAGACGAAGTCGCGGGTGGCCGCTAGTAATATTATAAATGCGAAAGTCCGTTTGTTTGTTTGTTACGCGTTCACGTCCTAACTACTGAACCGATCTTCATGAAATTTTGCATACACATTGTCAGGTGTGCAGAAAAGGACATAGGATTTTTTTGGTCCATGACATAGGGTACATTTCATTCAGAATAAAACGCACAGTTCTCGAGGGATAGCAAAAAACTGTCCGCGCAGACGAAGTCGCAGGCGGCCGCTAGTTAAAACATAATATCCACCAGTTGTCGTTGATTATAAGTTCCGTTCTGGTAAAGATGTGACAAAAGTAATAAAAAACTCAATATTTAATTCCTATTAGATTATCTACGTAACTTGAAAGTCTCAAGGTAAGATAATGATTATAATAAATCCATTATAAACAAAAGGCTCGCTAAACGAAATCAAATAAACCAAGAAATGAAATTATTATTTTCAAAAGCGGCCGGTGCAAAGCGATCTCATTTATAATAACAGACACACAGACAGTGACGAACAAAAAAAAAGCTGGCATACCCTTTTCGGATTTTGTTCGAAAACGAACGATCTTGTGATAAATATTGAAATATGGAATGGAGATATGATACTTTTTGTTCTGACTGCTTCGCGGATGATTCGTTACCGATGGAGGACGCCACACGCATGCGACGAGATTAATAAAATTTTAAACCTGCATTAAACGTTCAATATAAGAGCTATTAATTAAAATAAATGTGTCTGAAAATACAAATAATCAGGAAATAAATAAAACGGTCTGTCAACCCCCCATCTTAATTTCACTTAAAGAAATTCTCTGGCTACATCGTCAACTGCCATAACAAAAAATATATTTCGCAAAGAATTTAATATTAATCTAGTTTAATTATACGTACATACGTAGCTATATACCTTACCATATACCTTTAGAAAATACTTATGAAATCAGTGTACACTTAATTCTGAGGTAAAAGATCGTAGTAACTTGCAATAAAAGTATGCCTTATTATTAGGATAGTAATATATGGAGAGGAGGCTCTCCAGCACTGCACAATGCAGATATTTAAGGTCATCTACGAGAAGAATCATCCTAGTAATATTATAAATGTGAAAGTTTGTGGGTTTGAATGTTTGTTCCTAAATCACGCAAAAACTACTGAACGGATTTGGTTGAAATTTGGCACACAGATAGTAGATAGCCTAGATTAAAACATAGAATACTTTTTATCCCGATATTCCCACGGGAACGGGAACCACGCAGGTGAAACCACGGGCGGCCGCTAGTACTTCATAAAAATAGTAAAGCTTGTCGCGTCGCACTCGCAACTCTGTGGCGTCCGCGTCGTGATTAGACCGCGTTTGTTTTTTATTTCTGGTTTCCTAATGGCGTTCTGAACACGGGTTAATGGCTGAATCCTGGAGTGTGCTACCGTTTTATGGACTATTAATTTCTGGCGCTCCGACTATTGGCCGAGTGTGAACGGCGTGGCAAGTTTTAGTTCCCGTAGCGATCGAGACCTAATTGGTGCTCCGTTTTATTTGATCGATACGATATGGAATCGGGTCATAAAGATAGAATCGATGTAGCTTCTACTTCGTAGTATTATTATTTTTATGACACACCAACTATTTAATAAGTAACTTCTTAATAACTGTTAAGGCTATGTATGTGGCAGGTATGTACTTAGATAGTTTTACGTTGAAGTAGGTTAGAATGAAACGAGCAGCTCTAGATAGCAGCCGTTGTTAATTTGGTGATAGCCGTTTATAAGGTTGAGTGGAGATTGTATGCAAGTAAACAATACGGTTTTAAACTTTTAGATTTTTGCATTCACAATGCTATTTTTTAAATTAAGATGAATAAATAATGAAAAATATTAGAAAAAATCGACTCACCCGTAGCAACTCAGACGGGATTCGAACCCGCACCCTTAGGATTCCGGCCCAATGCACCAATTATGCTACCGAGCCACTAATGGATTTGGCGAAATTTTCTAATACTTTTTACGTTTCCACTGAAGTTCAGCGCCATCTCACCAATGTGAAGAGAATTACTTCGACATTCGAAAGCAGCCCCATTACAGGTGCTAGACAATCAATTAAGGTGAAACAGTAATATAATTTTGAACTTTTAGATTTTTGCATTCATAATGCTATTTTTTATATTAAGATGAATAAATAATGAAAAATATTAGAAAAAATCGACTCACCCGTAGAGACGTCTCTACAGCTGCGTCACACGTATCTCCTAAACGCAAAACCGACAAACTCTGGTTTTTGGCGACAAACTATCGACTTCATCATGGCATAGTCAAAAAGTCTGATCACCAAAATTTTTTTTCACTCCTCTTGCTCAAAAAGTCCGTCATTGTAAGGTACAAGAGCCAGGATAAAATAGCATAATAACCCCTAGGGGATAATGTGTTTTTCTTTTTTAATGTTTTTCTATTACCAATGAGCCTACTAAAACGAAAAAGTCTTCATTCATAATCACGAATAAATCTCGCTCGACTTAATACTGTTTCTCATTTTTATTTTTGAAAATGGAACTAAAAGCAGCGACCTCTTCGGTGAAATCATAGACTTATTTATACTCTGTGACTTTAAGTTTAAATCGTAGAATGCGTGCATTGTGTTTTTTAGCTGCTACAGTAGAAATTAAATAAAAAAGGCACTGGCGCGCAATCTTTAGATTTTTTCTCTAATTCCAACTGTAAGTAAGTAATAGGAAATAAATAATTTTAATCTTTTGCCGTCAAGCACAAGTCATTTATTTAAATACTGTATGAAAAGTTTATGAAGTGGAGGATAGAAAAACGAGTGGATTCGTTTACGGAAGTATAGACTAGGTACCTATTTAATATCGTATTTAATTTTCTCGCAATCGTAGTGAAAAGTAGAGTGTAACACACGACGCTAAAACCCATTGTAACTCGGTTTCTATTTATTCCCTCGCTAAAGCTCGGGAATAAAACTACCTCGTATGCAATGGGTCACTTTAGCGTCTTGTATAACAATCTACTATTTTGTGACGCATCTATAGTCCGGCACGTGAAACAGTTGCACTAAAGATGACGAAAGGTACTGAGTCACAGAATATATACTCTAACGCGAAAAGAAACGACACTCGCGCATGTATGCTCGTAAAATCGCTCGCGGCTATGTGTGCGTGTCTGGAGGCACGCGGGGGCTGCGCGCGGCGCGCGGGGAGTGCAGCCGTTAGTCGCCGACTTACTCGGGCAAGGGTTCTTTCTACTTTCGCTCGCCGCTCGCTTGTCCCACCGCAATCCGTATTGTACTGCATTTCGCACGGACTGACTACGCGTTTAATTTACATTTTTTTATTAATTGTTAGATAATTAATCATGCCCGGCGGCGGGCGTTATTGTTGTGTTTATGGCTGTGGCAACAACCAAAAACAAAATCCTGATAAAAGTTTCTTGGTATTGCCCAGTGATCCAGAAAAGTAAGTAGGTACCTATAGAGTAAGCGATAAATTTATATCTTATTTTAAAATAACAAAAATATGTCAAAGTTGCCATAGTTGATGGGACCTACTATTGCAACTTTACCATATTTTGAATTTTAATAAAATAAATATTTATCGACTATTTTATAAGTTAAAATATACGAAATATTAGTCATGCCCTTACCGTTCCTTTAACCTGACTTTAATTATAACAAAAAGCTCTGAAAATAAGGATTTCAGACGATTAAACCTCGTAAACTCGCAAGTAGGTAAAATTGATAATAAATAAAAAAACCGGCCAAGTGCGAGCCGGACTCGCGCACAAAGGTTTCCGTACCAAAAAACGGCAAAAAAAAGGACTTTTCTTGTATGGGAGCCCCCCTTAAATATTTATTTTATTCTGTTTTTAGTATTTGCTGTTTTATCGGCAACAGAAATACATCATCTGTTAAAATTTCAACTGTCCAGCTAACACGGTTCATGCATGAGATACAGCCTGGTGACAGACAGACAGACAGCGGAGTCTTAGTAATAGGGTCCCGTTTTTTACCCTTTGGGTACGGAACCCTAATAAAAATGATTATAAATCAAACCTTTCCTTCATTAACACGTTAAGAGATTAAAAAAATGATTATATGATAAATAACAGAAAATAAAATATAGAGGTTGCAATTTATGATGTGTACTTACCTAATATAATTAAAAGATTACAAAAACTTATTATAAATCAAACCTATCTTTCATTAACATGTCCTTGCACAAGTTTATTTCCTAACATACCTACTATGTAATTTCCTTTGCCACAAGTCTAAATTCCATTTCGGTATCAACCCTAGCGCTTACACGCTCTGGCTCAAGGTCGCTGGCGCTCGAACTCTCATGTACAGAGTGTGTCACGGCTGTGACTGAGTGTATTCTAGAGATAGAGTTAGAACTTTGGGCAATACTTACGACCGACTATTCTAGAAAAGCAGCTTTCGGAGACTATTTTATGCTTCAAAAGATAGGTCGCCGTCTATAATTATTATTACTACAAATTACTTAGATTTCGTTCTTTGATGCATCGTTCAGCTTAATTAAATATTCCAATCCGAAATCTTCATTTGAGATATAAAAGTAGTGTGCATCTAAAAATAACAAAGGCATAGTCAACCAGTCATCGCGCGGTCGATCTCAATAAAAAAAGACAAAAACGCTATAACAACTCGTTCTCGGGATTTCATATTTTAAAATAAGTGTATTTTGAATAAGAGCGTAGTTTGTGCTGTGTCACGTACTTGTATGTAGCCAGTTTGATTATTACGACGTGGGATACGCTGGTCGCGATGGCTGAACTAATCAAAAACAACTTGGGGTTATTCGAGAATAAATGATTTTTGATGTCAGTTTCTTCATTTTAGTTCACATATAGATGGTACTGTGGAATAAAAAGAAGAAAGTTTTTAATTATTATTTTGAGTGACTTTTATCTGTTTTTCTTATACGTACTATTATTATATTCTTTCTGTTTTACTCAAGCGCATCGTGAAGACGACCATAAGAAGTAGCTTCTTACATGAGTACCAATCATGTTACACCAAGGAAATTATAAGTACTTATTATAGTACAACAAGTACTTATAATTACCTTGTGTTACACTTAAATCACAATTTACATAAAAAAATGTAACATACAAAGTAGTGTAGTAAAACATAATGGAAATAACAAATTCAACTTGCTCTACATATTTTCTTATTTTTTTTAATTTGTACACGCGGAATGTGATGTCAGGTTATTTTGTATTCTGCGGCTGAAGTCTTTCGTAATTGTTTTCTAAAAACTGTTCTTACTGACAAAAGCTTCGTTTGGGCCTGGTTATACCTATTTACTTATTTTTCAATTTACATGCAGGCTTTCTTCCAACACACCACACCAGTAAGTCGAACAAATTGTAAAACAAACTACTAAATATTTTAAATAAAATAAAACACGTGCCGGACTACAGCTGGGCCACAAAAAAAAAGTTGGAAATCTGACTTTTTGACTATGCCATGATGAAGTCGATAATTTGTCGGAATTTGTCGCCAAAAACCAGAATTTGTCGGGCTTGCGTTTAGGAGATACGTGTGGCTCAGCTGTAGAGACGTCTCTACAGCTGGGCCACACAGATCTCGAAAACGGAAGGTCGTAGCGAAAATCTGATTACTCGAATGTGTAGCCGGTAATTTGTCGGATTTTGTCGCCAAAAACCAGAGCTTGTCGGTCTTGCGTTTAGGAGATACGTGTGGCTCAGCTGTAGAGACGTCTCTACAGCTGGGCCACACAGATCTCGGAAACGGAAGGTCGTAGCGAAAATCTGATTACTCGTATGTGTAGCCGGTAGTTTGTCGGATTTTGTCACCAAGAACCAGATTTTGTCGATCTTGCATTTAGGAGATATGTGAGGATACGCTGTGGAGACTTTTCTACCTGGATCTTGAGAAAGGAAGGTCATAGCGAAAATCTGATAACTCGAGTGTGTAGCCGTTAGTTTGTCGGAATTTGTCACCAAGAATCAGATTTTGTGGATCTTGCGTTTAGGAGATATGTGAGGATGCGCTGTGGAGACCTTTTTACCTGGATCTCGAGAACGAAAGGTCGTAAGCGTATCCTCACATATCTCCTAAACGCAAGATCGACAAAATCTGATTCTTGGTGACAAATTCCGACAAACTAACGGCTACACACTCGAGTTATCAGATTTTCGCTATGACCTTCCTTTCTCAAGATCCAGGTAGAAAAGTCTCCACAGCGTATCCTCACATATCTCCTAAACGCAAGATCGACAAAATCTGGTTCTTGGTGACAAAATCCGACAAACTACCGGCTACACATACGAGTAATCAGATTTTCGCTACGACAGGTCGCGACCTTCCGTTTTCGAGATCTCTGTGGCCCAGCTGTAGAGACGTCTCTACAGCTGAGCCACACGTATCTCCTAAACGCAAGACCGACAAACTCTGGTTTTTGGCGACAAAATCCGACAAATTACCGGCTACACATACGAGTAATCAGATTTTCGCTACGACCTTCCGTTTTTGAGATCTGTGTGGCCCAGCTGTAGAGACGTCTCTACAGTTGAGCCACGTATCTACGTATCTCCTAAACGCAAGACCGACAAATTCTGGTTTTTGGCAACAAATTCCGACAAATTATCGACTTCATCATGGCATAGTCAAAAAGTCAGATTTCCAACTTTTTTTTTGTGGCCCAGCTGTAGTCCGGCACGTCCCTTTTAATACTAGGGCTGCAACTTGTTGAAGCAAAAACATTATTATGGGAGAATGTAATGTAACCTATGTTTTCATATCGTTAGACTATTCTAAAAGTTAGAAAGTCTATTCTAGACTATTCTAAAAAGCTGTAGTAATCAAAATAAGTAAGTAAAGTCAGTCAGCCGAATAAAGTTATTTTTTAAATCACAACAAATTATTGAAATTTCCAAATAGAGTTTCTCGTTTTTAATATTGGGCTAATTAAATAAAACACTGAATAATTTTTAAGGTATACATATTTATTTATAAATTACGCTGTCACATGATATAAATTTAATTATGTACAATTAAATAATACAGTTATACAAAAATAATTGTTAAGGATAATGATCGGGGATCTACGTCGATCGTCTAAGGAATATTTCAAGGTGGCGCTTAAATATTCGGTAGAGGGTCAACAAAACTCGACCAAAATCCGTCACAACATTGATTAAATTCAAGCTTAAACTTTTAGGAAGCTGCAATTAAAATCTGTTAAGCCAGGACGATATATAAAAATTAAGAAACGAAAAAGTAAAAATAATAACATTAGATAAATTCGACAATAAATAAATAACATTTAAACGTTAACAGTGACTAGAGAGCAAGGATTCCGTCCAAGCGACTTCTCATAGGCATTCGATAGGGTGTAACACTTAAAGATACTTAATAAATTAATAAATAATTTAAATACAAAAAGAAACTCCTTTACACACTTAGACTCCGAATTGTATAAAAATTGTTACGCTCAATATCGTTGATCATTCATCGGGGTGTGCCCCAAGGGGGTGTCTTGGGTCACATTTTGTTTATTTTGTATAGGTCAGTCCATGTTTTTCGTTTATGCGTCGCTGACGTTTAGGTAGAACGCTGCAAGGGAATCGCCCTTAGAACCTACGGCGCGGGCTTGATATTGTCCGGCGTCATCTGAGGTGGCCTTAGCGATCTCGAACCTGTACCGAGATGTGCCTTCCATTGTGAATCTGTACCGGGTCGATGTTTCGTCCACGGGCTTGCCGTCCTTCAACCATTGGAGCTGGAGTGGTGGCTGTGGAGGGAAAATTCAATAGATTAAAACCATAACCATTGGGTATGTTTTACAATTAAAACCAGTTGTGGCGCTTAAAATAAAGCAACTACCTAATTCTGGACTAAGGGTTATTATATTGGATTCGGAATCATAATATAGAAGAAAATTGTCTATAGTATGACGATGCGAGGGAAACTTTTTTATTTTGTATTAGTACTCATCTAAAGCGTGAAATTTTAATTTATTTGGTTCCCGCAGTCGGGTGGCTACCTCATGATTAAAAGCTACTCTTACTACAGGGCCAACCTTGATAGCGCGAAAACAAATAGCTGTTCCATACATTAAGGTCGTGTAGGTATTGCACATTTGTGTGAAACAGCTGATTTTTTCGCGATATCAGAGTTGGCCCCATTGTAAAAGTTGCTTGTAATCATGAGTCCACTGCGGGAACCAAATGACTAAAACGTGTAGTATTAGTCCTCATCCAAAATTAAAAGAAATATAGTATACCAAATATACTTGCACAGAAAATAAGGTCTTATCAACAGAACCAAAACAAACAAAGACCATTTCAAATAACAGGTAATCCTACTAATATTATAAATGTGAAAGTTTGTGGGTTTGGATGTTTGTTCCTCAATCACGTAAAAACTACTGCACGGATTTGGTTGAAATTTGGCAGACAGATAGTAGATAGCTTAGATTAAAACATAGAATACTTTTTATCCCGATATTCCTACGGGAACGGGCACCACGCGGGTGAAACCGCGGGCGGCCGCTAGTTATAAATAAATTCATTCGAATGTCCATCGGCGCGGGTCCATCAGTTTAAATACCTAGGGCACTTCCTTACTGACGACCTTAAAGACGATCTAGATATAGAGAGAGAGCGTAGGGCATTGGCGATACGTGGCAACATGCTGGCCCGCAGATTTGCTCGCTGCTCTGAGCAGGTAAAAATAGCTTTGTTTAAGGCGTACTGCCAGGGTCTGTACACGGGCGGTCTTTGGACCGAGTACACCAAAAAATCGCTTAACACCCTGCGCGTACAATATAATAACATTTTTAGGATGATGTTGGGACTCCCTCGCTTCTGCAGTGCATCTAGTATGTTTGCACAATGCCAAACAGACGGGATTCATGCCGTCATTCGGAAGAAAGTGGCGTCACTGCTGGGGAGGGTGCGAGGGAGTGGCAACAGCATTCTAAAAACCATAGCGGATGATCCATACGCGCCTATCTTGAGACACTTCGCGCGGACGATGACCGCAGTGGAGGATAACTCCTCTGGGTGTTGTCCGCGCAGGTGGCCTCTGAGGTTTTCTTAATTTACTGATTTAAATGTACCTAAATTTACTAACCCTTAATTTTAAGTATCTTTTATTTACTAACCCATGGATCTTTGTTGCTAAATAAACGAATTTGAATTGAATGTCGAGGGTATTTCCTTACATTGTTGGAATAACGCTGGCTTGCAGCGAAAAATAATAAGTACTAGAAAATTTCGTCACTCCCACTAGCGACTCGGTAGCATGAATTTGTTAATGCATAGGGCCGGAATCCCAAGGATTCGGGTTCGAGTCCCATCTGAGGTGCTACGGGTAAGTCGATTTTTTCTAATATTTATTTATCTTAATATTCAAATAGTATTGTGAAATGCAAAAAATCTATAATAATGATAATAAAGTATATTCTACCTTGTCCAGTTCCGCGGTGAAGACAGCGGGTTCAGATGGCGACCCCGTGGCGGAGCTGGGGAACTCCTTGTATTGCGGCGTGACGGGGGTTTCCCCTGGCACCAGTACCACGATTGAACATGATGAGAACGATTCCCCTGCGTCGTTGAACGCTTCGCATGTGTATACGCCTGGGGGTGGACAAATAGTATTTATTTTATTTATTTATAAATCTTTATTGTACAAATACATAAGGTAACGTACAAATGGCGGACTTAATGCTAAAAGCATTCTCTACCAGTCAGTACGTGTTTTAGTTTTTGTAGCGTCATGCTGTTTTGATACTGTGTCGGTGAGATATGTTTTTGCGTGTCTTTCTAGCTAGTCGTATTAGATTGAACTTTAGAGAATGAGCATAAGACTCATTATGCTACATAGTTCTGAAATTAGAAATAACTTAAGCTGGTTATGCCACTTAAAAGTTGTTCAGTTCAAATAATAGCTAAGTAATTAATATTGTTTGCCAAAGTTATGATTATGACATAGATAATTAAAGATTTTTTTAGCAATGTATGGTCGATATGCAAGTATTTTGAACTTTAAAAACATAGCAGTAAAGTAGTTAATTCACTAACCGGCGTCCTCTGGGAATATCTCGGCAATGGTGAGCTTGTGTATGTTGGCCTCGCTGGAGTACTGGAAGTCCTTGGACGGCTTGATCTCCTTGTTGTTGTGTAGCCATACCACGTCGAACCTTTCGGCGCCCACGATCCTTTAGAAAGACGGGTATTGTTAGATTTCAGTAGGTAATTTTGGGTATGTATTACAATGCCTAAGTTGAAAAGACCGAATTTTACAAGACCTATAGGTCTTGTAAAAAACGAAAGACCGAAAATCAAAAGGTCGAATGGTTGTTTGGCCGAACGTTTAAAATCACAAAAGGACATTTTACCTAAAAGACTAAATCCTGAAGCTTAAAAAACCGAAGGTTAATTGAGGGTTACACCACAATATAGAGAGAGTACAGTAGTTTAGCTTAGCCTCGCGCGCTCGGACAACGCACACATAGACATCTCTCACCGACATTGTAAAACCGGAATCTCAAAACAACCTCAAACCACTTCGAGTACGTGACGCATCGGTGAGAGCTGTCTTTGTGTGTGTGTGTGTGAGAGATGCTCGAGCGCCCGTAGTACTAAGCTCAACTTCTGTTAGTCTCTCTATTTTGTGGTTACACGCCAGCAGGTCGGTTCTGGCACTTCACTGGCCGCTCTCGCGGCACGCTCGCTCGGCTCGTGCATTGTTGGTTACAATGGAACCTAATCTTCGTCGCACCTAATAGACCTAACACCTAACGGACTTTCGGAAAATTCGAACTATCAGCATTTTAACTTTCGGAATTTCGAACTATCGGTCTTTTAAGTTTCGGTCAATCGGATATGGACATTTAGGATTTTCGGTATTTTAAAAATAAGTGTTATGTGCGTCGATATTTTTAGGTAGTATATTTTTGTGGTCGTATGGATAAAATACTAATAATACTCCTTGGAGAGCTTGACACACGTGTTTGGTCAGCAAAATAGTAGTTCCGAAGCGTAAAGATTTAACAATGTTTTGTTGAAACATTGAACAATCGAAATAATAGACGAACCAGACTTTACATTATGGCGAGAAAAACTGCAATATTTCAACGTACTAATCGTTTCCTTACTAATATTATATGTAAATGCAAGAGTGGGATTTCGTTTGTTTGTTACGCTTCTAAACTACGCAACCGATCATCATGCAATTTTAGATCAGGGGCAGGGGTACAGAAAAGGACATAGGGTACTTCCCTTTCATCCAGAAAAAAGTACTGTTTTCGAGGTATAACAAAATAACGGTTGCTAGTAAACTGTAGTGTTGTTTTTACCTGCACGCAAGCGTGACTGCGTCTCCGTCGGTGACGAGCTGCGATTTAGCGTGGTCCACGATCCGCGGCGGCTTGTCGGCCACCTTGGCCGCGGCGCTGCTGGCGGCCGCCGATACCATCGCTATACGAGACGGTACAATTAGGCTGAGTTCATATCAATGCGCGGTAGGAGCATTCACATGATAGCACAAGCTCGTGCGCAGTCTGGCATCAACATTAACGTGGAGAGGGCAAATAGTATCAAAATCCGCTAAGATAAATTTCGCAGACCATAAAAAATTGTTTAAACTTGATCAATAAATCCATAAATCAATAAATATAATAAAATCAATAAATCAAGAATCCCTTATTTTATCCAGATTTAATTATGCAGATTCAGTATATGGTCCAAGACTATTGGCTAGGTCAAAATCACTTATACAACGAGTTCAAAATGCATGTGCAAGATTTTGTTATAACATTCCGCCAAGGAGTCATGTATCACCATACATTAATAGAGCAAAGTCGTTGAACATGGCTTCTCGACGCTACGTTCATTTTGCCACTCTTCTTTTTGGCATAATAAAGACTCGCAAGCCCCCATATTTATTTCATAAACTTAATTGGTCCTCTCGAGCTCGTTTGAGTTGTCTTCTGTTTCAGGTGCATAAAACTGTTGCTTTCAAAGGTAGTTTTAAATATGCCGCTGTTAAGATATGGAACAACATCCCGCCTCCTATCCGTGATTCGATATCTGTTATTGGTTTCCGGTCTAAAATGAAAGAATATGCTTTGAAGTGCCAAATTGAAGGTAGAGATAGTCACCTGATCTAAAGGCTACTTAGGTCTTTCTTTTATATTTACATATATTTGCTTTAAATAAATATTTCCTGTGTGGGTAATATAATATGTTTTCTTATATTTAAATTTTGTTAAGTTCACCCAGTAGTCCTTTGTCAATACTATGTAGGTATAGGTACTGAACCCAAGATGCAAATCGTAGGGCTGGGTGGACAAGACAAGCTTATAATGTTATTTTCCATAATATGTATACAACAACAAAACATTAATTTATTTTGTATCATATGCAAGTAGTAGGTCCAATTCTGTTCACCCAGCAGTCCATTGTTATTACTATGTAGGTAGGTACTGAATCCAAGATGCAAATCGTAGGGCTGGGTGGACAAGACGAGCTTATAATGTTCACTACACGTATTTTCCATAATATTTTTATACGACAACAAAATATCAATTAATTCTGTATCACATGCAAGTAGTAGGTCCAGTCCAGTTCACCCAGCAGTCCATTGTTATTACTATGTAGGTACTGAACCCAAGATGCAAATCGTAGGGCTGGGTGGACAAGTCAATGTTTATCATGTTTACTTCATGTTTAATCCATAATATTAAAACAACAACATAACAACAATCTGTTCAGTATCATAAACAAGTACTAAGACCATAAACAGCAGAACTATGGCATATTGTTACAGCCGACTTTTTTTTTTTTTTTTCTTTTCTTTCTATATTTTATATTTTAAATATATTTATGGGTCCAGCTGAAAACCAGCGTTGTGGAATAGACTCCACAACACAAGCTGAGTCTGGTCAGCCCTTTCGGTTGTCTAATTCTATACTTTAATTAAGAATTGTATGTATTGCAAACGCCGAATAAATGCTTACTTTACTTTACTTTACTTTACAATATCGGGTCATTTTGAACTTACCATCCAAATTTTTAGGATGTGTCCAGTACATGAAACTAAACAACTTTCTCTAAGAAACATGTGTATATACATGTATAAAATTTCGCTACAAAATTTTGGTCATCATCAGCCTATCATCGTCCACTGCTGAACATAGGCCTCTCCGAGTGCACGCCACTGAGCACGATCCGCGGCTATACTCATCCAGTTTATGCCAGCCACCTTGCGAAGATCGTCGCTCCACCTTGTCTGAGGGCGTCCTACACTACGTTTGCCCATTCGGGGTCTCCACTCAAGAACTCGTCTGCCCCAGCGGCCATCGGTTCTACGGCTAATATGGCCGGCCCACTGCCACTTCAGCTTGCTAATCCGATGAGCTATGTCAATGACTTTAGTTCTCTGTCGGATCACCTCGTTCCGGACCCTATCTCTCAAAGAAACTCCGAGCATAGCCCTTTCCATAGCTCGCTGCGCGACTTTAAATTTGTGAACCAGCCCTCCAGTGAGTGTCCACGTTTCGGCTCCGTATGTCATGACAGGCAGGACGCACTGGTTGAAGACTTTCGTCTTTAGATTCTGTGGAATAGGCGACTCAAAGACTCGACGAAGTTTCCCATATTAAATTGATCACGTGATCTCTTTGATTTGTATGGAAAGTCGATTTTTATTTTACCTATTTGACTATGTGTTCCTCAGAGAAAGTTGTTCTTCATGGACTGAACACATCCTCAAAATTTGGATGGTGAATACAAAATGACCTCCAGGAATTTTTCAGTCTAACCAATTAAAGTCGCATTACTAATTTCCCAGCAAAAAGGTAAACAAAGGTGTTGCCAGAACAAAACAACACAAAAAGAAATAGTATAATGCTAAGTCAAGAAATAAACACACTTACATGGGTTTTCATCACAAACCTAATAAAAATAAATTAGATAAATATTCTGAATCATGAGTTTTGCGTCAAAAAGAGTAATATAATTTAATATTTCATAATAACAGTTTTGTAGTAGAAAACATTTTATGACGCTGTACACACATCAACTGCAAACCGTACACAGCAACCTTTGGTCTTTTTATAAAACTTCATTTAAATTAGTATTACGAGTAGTAGCTGTAGTAGTAACATTTGTCTTTTGGTATTGGGGGGGAACAGGCGGTGATGCTACATATTTTTGATAGTTTACATACAAGCAATATCTAAGTAAAGTTTTCTTATCAGTTCGTTTAAAGAACTTTTAACATCAAAAATTATGATAGGTTATAAGGATAAAATTTCTAATTACCATCCTACTTTAAAATAACCCTGGATGACATTATATTTATAATGACTCAAAATATAATATACAAATTAAAAAGTTTTAAAAGTGACCAAAGGTTTTCAATATCTGAAAATGTCACTATCAGGGTCAGTTTGTCAATTTGACAGTGACGTTTCTTTGTTTACATTTTTGCTGGGAAATTAGTAATGCGACTTTAGTTTATAACATGGCTCCACTAATTTAGCCGGACCAACAGATATTTGGTTATAGGGTTATGGGGTCTTTTGATCCTGTATCTGTTTTTTGTTGCCGTATCTGTTTTCTGTTTTTTGTTTATTTCTCTGTTTTAGTTGATTTTGCTACAAATTAGCCGGCCATTTTAAAACCTTTTTTTAAAAACTTTCTAACGATACTACTAACTCGAATTTAGTCACTAAGCATTATATAGCGGATTTTGATACTACACTACACCCCTTAATTTTATCCACAAACCACGCGGCTCAACTGAACGGGTCGATGCAGGTTTGTAGATCTTGAACCATGCAAAATCTTGCGCGCGGTGCACCGCACGGTAATATAGAATTGTAGACAATATATATAACACAGTTTAGTATAATCTTGTACCGCGCGGTACCCCGCGGTCATGTGAACTTAGCCTTATTTATATTATTTGTTTGCACTAAACTGGGGCTTCATTGTGTAACTTAATCATCTATCACGATCTTTTTCAATATTAACAAATTACTACTTTTAGCAATAAAACTCCATCAAACTAAACGACAGACTAAATTAGTTTTTAAGCTATAAAAAGTACCACAAAGCTTTTTCGGATTACACTACAAAGAGATAATTTACTATTTCGTCTTTATTTAAACACTATGATATTTTTAGGGTTCCGTACCCAAAGGGTAAAAACCGGACCCTATTACTAAGACTCCGCTGTCCGTCCGTCTGTCTGTCTATCTGTCTGTCTGTCACCAGGCTGTATCTCATGAACCGTGATAGCTAGATAGTTGAAATTTTCACAGATGATGTATTTCTGTTGCCGCTATAACAACAAATACTAAAAACAAAATAAAATAAATATTTAAGGGGGGCTCCCATACAACAAACGTGTTTTTTTTGCCGTTTTTGGTACGGAACCCTTCGTGCGTGAGTCCGACTCGCACTTAGCCGGTTTTTTCTATTGGCGGCGCTAGTGTGCAGACTACGCGTGTGCGCTCTTAACTAATCGAAAGTTTCGGATAAAATAATCCCACTTAGTAGTGTACTCACGTTTAACGGTGACTTTGCACTTAGTCTCGACCTCTCCTTGGCTGTTGATGGCCTTCAGCGAGTACTCGCCCTCGTCCTCGGGGAAGATCTCGCTGATCGCCAGCGACGCCACGCCGTGCTTGTACTTTAGGTCTACCACCTGTTTTATTTACAGTTGTAAATTAGAAAAGCCAGGGCCCTATTTTACCAAGTCGACATTTGTCAGTTAATTTTACAATAATTGTCGTTACTTTAATTACAAGTAGACGTTTTGTAGATTTGTTAGTAATTCTTGAGATGAGATCGGAGCTGAGTCAAGTTTACGTGACAATTGTCAACTTGTAAAAAATATTTCCTGTTTCACAACATAATTGTCTCTAAGGCGCCGGCTACACGTCGTGGTAAATACCGTGATCCATCACCCAGAGTACATTTTAAGCATGGAAAGTAAAATATTGAACATTCCATACAATTACTTTCCATGGTTAAAATTTACTCTATGGCGATGGATCACGATAAATACCACGCGTCTAGCCGGCGCCTTATTTAAGTAAGGAAACTGTAAAAATTGCCGACATGTCACTGTCAAATGTCAGTTCGAGTTGAAATATGGGTATGTTCTATTAATTCAATTAAGGGGTGGGGGGTAATGTGTAAAAAAAATATACTTTTTGATGTAATGCCATAAGTCGCTGAAAAATCCTACAGATATGAACAAGGATAATTATAATATTTCTTCATATCTTTCACCAGACACGTATTGAACCAAAAAAACGATTCGGTGATTTTACGTACATGAAAGTTTACATACACGTTGTCAGGGGTACTGAGGAGATAGGGTATAGTTCGAATCACGAAAGATGACCACAAATGGCGCCCGTCTTCGCGTCATAACTCTGAAGATAAGACTTTAGACAAAATAACATTTCATATATTTAAATAATGTCGATTTATCTATACGAATAAGTAATATTATTTATTAAAGTCTTTTCTTCATGAGTTATGACGCGAAGATGGGCGCCATTTGTGGTCATCTTTCGTGATTCGAACTGTACCTTTCATCCCGAAAAAAGATATTGATCCCGAGGGATAGCAAAAAAACTTTCCAGACGAAGTCGCGGGCGGTTGCTAGTTAATCTATAACTCCATAGCCGAGCCTTACCTCAGACGAGTGCAACGGTTTTCCATTCTTGTACCACTGCACGCGCGGGTCGGGGTCTCCCCTCACGGCACACGACAGTAGCAATGGCGCTCCGTCTTTGGCACTCATTACGTCGGGTAGAGCGCGCGCGAACGATGGCCCGCACATTGTCGAGTCTGACGCGGGTACTGTAATTAAGGGTTAACGTCAAATAATGCCATTTTGAATCTAAATATTTATAAAATTTGGGATAAGACAGAAAAATGGTACTCCATTCTTAGCTCTTAGTTAAAGGGCGCGCGCGAAAGATGGCCTGATGAAGTTGAGTCCGATGCTGGTACTGTTATAAAGGGTTAACGTCGAATAATGAAATTTTGACAGATATGTATCTGGGCTCAAAACTGAAATTTAGCTTATTGAACGAAAAAACCGCTCGCAACGCGTTGTGGTCACTGCCAAAAATCCACAACGCCAAATTCGTGTTGTGGCTCTTCTAAGAACGCCCATGACGCGTTGTGGTAATCACAGAAAGATCACAAAGCGAAATTCGTTCCGTGGTCATCATACCAAACGACCACAACGCGTTGTGGCTATGAAGAAAAGCCATGATGCGTTCTGAGCACTAGTTGGAGTGCAACCATAATGTCGGCTCCACACGTTGGCCGAAACCTTGGCCAATGTATCGTTCGTTGAAGCTTTTGCAAGAACCTCTGTGAAGCATTTGTAACAAAACCGGCAAGGTACAATGAATTTGCCAATATTGTGGCCAACGTGTGCAGTAATTGTAATTTCCAATGAACAATATTTTGTGTTCACTGCTCTCAATATTGCACTCACGTTACTGACAGTAAAAAGTTTTCTCGTTTTCAGCTTTAGCTGTATTCTTGCTGCATTCGGGAGCTATACTATATCAAAAGACAGTATATACTCACAGACAAGTTCCTTGGTGGCGCTCCTAGATCTGGAGGAGGCATCAGAGTCCAGTTTGGGCCCGTACTTCTTCTTGCTGGCTTCTACGGAACTCTGCGGCGAGTATTTGGGCCGCGGGCCCGCGTGTGACTTGGTGGGCGGGTCGATTGTAACCTGGGACGAGATAGGAAATTTAAAGCTTCATTACTATTCGGTTCGGTGCAGCGTTTTAAAGTTTGCGTAGAGATTTCACAATTAATTTAGAATTCGGGGTCATTGAGAAAAAGAGATTATCAGACTACGATTACGAATAACGTATCATCGAATCGTAAAATGGCAGTGTTAATGTAATTTTCTGGTTTTTGAATAAATATTTTTGTATTTGTATCGAAAGTTTTTTTTTATTTATTTTTTATTATTTGGTTCACAACTTGAAACATACATCATACATAGGTACACATAAGCAAGCTGTAAAATACATGGTTATGTAGTCTCTTAACTAGTGAACACAGCATGCATTTTGAACTGTAAACATAAATTTAGAAGAAAAGAACTTAAAAAAACATATTTTGAGCACATTTCTGAAATTAAACTTTAAGGTTTTAAAAAAGATCAATAGCTTTACGTATATTATTTTTTGCTGAGGCTAGAGAACCACAGAATATGTCAAAATTCCATCTAATTCCATTGTAACGAGAACAGGCTCTATATATAGGAGAATGGTGGCCGACATTTGTTCTGCAGTATGGCAGTCTGAAAGTTTTCCGGTTTATCAAACGACTACTCTGACGCGGCACTTCAAATTTAATGGAATTCAGGACTTCAGGACAATCCACAAGGCCGTGGATTACCTTATACAAGAATATTTTATATCAGATACTCCACGCCGAAAATTTAGAGATCTCATTCCATAAAAATTCAATCTTTTTTCATATGACTGCAGAGATTTGCACTTATTGTTGACGTAGGATAACTGATACAAAAATCTCTTCTGTATTCGTTCTATTCTATTGGAGTGCACAGCATAGCCCGGAGACCACACACAACTATTATATTCTAAAATGCTCCTTACAATGCAGTTATATACTGGTATCAAAACGCCTGGGTCCTTGAAGCATTTTATTTGTCTTGATACAAAACCAGATAGCTGTGCTGACTTCTTTATGATAGTGTTTATATGATCCTTGAAACTCACGGAACGATCCACTATGACCCCTAAATCTCTTATTTTGTCTACTTCAACTATCGGAACATTTTTAAAGTAGTATGTAGCTGACAGTGGCTTTTTCTTTTTGGTTATTTTAATGTGATAGCATTTGTCTATGTTTAATAACATTTTGTTTTGAGAGCACCACCCATCTATGCTATTTAAATCTTTTTGCAATGAAGCAATGTCATGATCATCATGTACCCGTTTGTATACTTTCAAATCATCTGCGTACATTTTAAAATCACACGTTAAAGTATTAGCTAAATCATTAAGGGTGCACCGAGCGTCCACTAGCGCCGCCAATCAAGAAAAAATCATTACAACGAAATAACTATGTTTAACAAAATTCTGAAACATATAAAAACTAGTATTAGTTATAAACTATTTTTGTATGCGTAAAATTCTAAGTTTAAATGCGTTCGTGTGGTAACGTGGCCTAAAGTGGCCACTTTAGGCGTTAATCCAGGTTTTAACTACACAAACACATTTAAACCAGGAAAAAAACGCATACAAAAATAGTTTATAACTATTACTAGTTTTTATATTTTTCAGAATTTTGTTAAACATAGTTATTTCGTTGTAATGATTTTTTCTTGATTGGCGGCGCTAGTGGACGCTCGGTGCACCCTTAATGAACATGACAAAAAATAACGGGCCCAGGTGGGATCCCTGAGGAACTCCTGATGGTATGAGCTTGGGTTGAGATGAATAGCCATGTGTCATAACAAGTTGTGTACGATTCTCGAGATATGATTTGCACCATCTGTATAAAGATCCGTGTACGCCCATTTCTGAAATTTTTTTAAGAAGCATTTTATGATCTGTTATGTCAAATGCTTTTTTAAAGTCAGTATATATGACATGTACTTCATCACCATCATCAATAGCACGGGAAACATTATCGATAAAACCCATTAAGTTTGTGGCAGTAGATTTCTTAGGCAAAAAGCCATGTTGCTCTGGATGCAGCTTTTGTTTAACAAGCCAGTATAGTATTAGTCGTACTAGAGATTCCAAGACCTTGCCTAATGCTGGAAGTATAGAGACTGGTCTAAAGTTGGATATAACATTCTTATCCCCACTTTTATGTATAGGAGTCAAGCGTGCTGCTTTCCATTGCCTGCAAGTTTGTTGTTGCTTCATAACAATGTTTTTTGTAGTCTGTTTGATTGCAGTATGTCTGTTGATCAATTCTAAGTTAGATTAATTACTCATTATAGCTTATGTGGAATGTTTTGCAAAAGATTTCAGATGAAATAATGTTTTGAGTAGATACTTTACTTAATATTTTATTAGTAATCACTATTTATGGAGCTTCTTGCAGTTAATTCGAAAAATTCCACGCGGCTACCGGTAGCAACAATGAAATATCTATTGTCCCATTTCCATTCAAAGATTACCGAATCGAATAAGTACTCTGTTTCATTCTGATATTTTTTATCGACTTGATTCTTTCCATTTTCAAATGTCTTCTTTATTACCAATTAATAATTCTAATCAAGCACACGAATACCATTATTTATTATGAATTTACCTTCGTCTTCGTAATGATAGGCGGCGGCGCGGGCTTGAGCGGTTTCTCTATGTAGCGGCGGTCGCCAGAATGTAGGAAGTTGTGCGCCAGCGCTGCCTGCTCCGCTGATATCACCTCGCCTACAACATGGTATGAGGTTAGCAAACTTTATATGTATCAGGGAAATTATTACATTTTACCCAGTGTGTTATCTGTGATAGACATAAATTTAGAGAAATTTTAAGTTTGAATCCTTATTATTGCTAGGTTTTTTCGTTTCAAGGATCCCATGTTGCATTTGAAATAGGAATCAACGTATTTTAGAGATATGCAATAAAGATAAAATATGAGATTCCATGTTATTCGTCTAATTATTGCACTGCAAACTTGGACAAAACTCTAAATGAATACCATTTAATTCATCAACGCCCGAGCGGTCTCCGGCGACCGGTCAACAATAGAAAATCTATTCTGTCTCGTCTTCCAGGCGTTGACGACTTAAAGAAAAAAATTACTTTGGTCATAGGTCTGATCCTGGCTTTGGCCCAAACTGGGAATAAGATAAATTTGGTTTGAACTGAACCAAACAGGTATAAAAGCACCTCAAGTATATTGAATTTATTGAATTGAACTGCACTTCTGTGGTTCAGTTTACTCTTTTTAAATGGTGTAACATTAAAATGTTTAAGTTTTTAAAATATTAGGTCTTTACCTATGAAATTGCCGTTTTGTTTGAAAAAAGTTAAAGTATTTTTTTTTTTAACTTATTTATTTCTTTTATTCAAAGTAATCACCCCTGCAATCAATGCATCTTTGCCAACGCTGTGGCAGTTTATGGATGCCCTTCTTGAAAAAATCAGCTGGACGGGAGACAACAAACTCTTCAAAGGCATTTTGTACTGCCTCTCGGGAATTGAATTTTTTTCCCGCTAAAAAGTTGTCCAAATTTTGGAAAAAGTAATAGTCGGTAGGCGCAAGATCTGGTGAGTATGGCGGATGAGGGAGAGCTTCCAAACCCAACTCATGCAGCTTAGAGACGGTCTGTTGTGCAGTATGGGGTCGCGCGTTGTCGTGAAGTAGCAGTGGGGCACCCATCTATCAAGCTTTTTTATCTTGCCAATCTGTCGCAAATGGACCAATATGCTGCCAGCTGCTGCCAGCTCAGCTGTAGATTGCGATTCATCTGCTTCCACAATCGCCTTTAATTCATCATTGTTGACCAAAGTTTCCGGACGACCACGAGGTTCATTTTTCAAGTCAAAATTCCCAGAACGGAACCGAGCAAACCAATAACGGGTTGTACGTTCGTTTGTACAGTTCTCTCCGTAAACGTCGTTGATGTTACGTGTCGTTTGTGCCGCGTTGGTGCCACGACGGAACTCATATTCCATAATTACACGAAATTTCGAAGTATCCATTATGAGGAAAAATGTTGAAATGTAATGAAAATACAACGCTAATCAATAAACAAAAGACTGATTTTGTAAATAGAATGTCATATTTTTAAAACAAAATTAATTTGAATTTAGAATTCATAGCCAATCAAAACTTTTTTTTGTTTGAAAAAGTCTGTACTGCAATACGGCAATTTCATAGGTGAAGACCTATTATTATTGTCAACACTTTTTATGTACAATGGGATAGTGCTTGGCCTTCATTTCACCTGATGTTGAATGACGATCAGGCCAGAGGTGGAAGCGCACTACACCCGGATTCACAACAATTTTTAAATTGTAATGGCCGCAGATTTAGGTAAGATGGTGGTAGCTAGCCAGGTGGACTTCAAATAAGCCCTACCACCAAACAAACCGAGTACAAATTGTATCTCCCCTGGGAATCGATCCACTGAACCACTAGACCACGATGGCAAGTTAAGTATTTTTATTAACTTCAATTAAATACAACTCACACAGTGCAGTACATACCTTCAACAATGACGACGCACGAGGTCTCATCGGTGCCGTGCACGTTGGTGGCGATGCACGTGTACTTGCCGCTGTCCTCAGGCCGGCAGTCCACGATCTCCATCGTGACCACGCCGTCCGAGTGCGACATCGAGTAGTCGTACTTCGACAACTCTTTCCTGTCCTTGTACCTGGGTGGGGGAACATTTATATTAGTTTATGAAAACATAACCATTAACGAAACCGACGATCCGCGCTCCGCGACGGCGCGCGGAGGCAGTGTGAGAATCGCCTAAGATAAGATGGTGGTAGCTACCTAGGCGGACTTAAAATAAGCCCTACAACCAACCACACCGAGTACAAATTGTCCATCTGCCTCCTTCGTGCTTTGCCACCGGGGTAGTGCCAACCACCACCCCAATGGCAAACTCGAAAGTGGCAGATGGGAATAAATAGGTGCCATTGACCATCAGGGTGGTAAACTTCACGTGTTAGTGCCAACCTCGGTGGCAAAACTCGAAGAAGGTAGATGGGAAAAAAGGGTTACGTAAAAAACGGCCTACGTTTGATGAGTTAGAACAACTTTGCAGGTGCACCTGTGTGTTCAGTAGTGTGCTGTGTAAGGCCTGTATTTCAGCAGTTAGGAGGTTAGTATTTACTATTTAATCGTTGGCCTGGACCTACCACTTCACACACACACACACCTGCCATTAAGACAGTATAATACATTGCAGATGTTGGGCGGTCGCAGCTGGAACGTGACGGCGGGCGCCATCTCGCTGGACTCCTGTGCATGTGTCTATGGGGCTAAGTTGTATGTGACTCCTACTTACCATTTGACAGTGGGCGTGGGTTGTCTGCTAAGGCAGCAGGTTCCGAGTTTGCTCCTCATCGCTGAATTATATACTATCATCATAATGTTTTGTTTTTCCTGGTCAGAAAAAAAACGAAATTCCGCGCAGACAACCAAGTTTTGACACATATCTATTTTCTTACCATTTGACGGTAGGCGTGGGCCTGCCGCTGAGGCAGCACTGCAGCTTGCAGGTGTCGCGCGCCTGCATGACGCGGGCCGCAGCTGGAGCGTGGCTATAGAGACACTCACCACTTGACGGTAGGCGTGGGCCTGCCGCTGAGGCAGCACTGCAGCTTGCAGGTGTCGCGCGCCTGCATGACGCGGGCCGCAGCTGGAGCGTGGCTATAGAGACACTCACCACTTGACGGTAGGCGTGGGCCTGCCGCTGAGGCAGCACTGCAGCTTGCAGGTGTCGCGCGCCTGCATGACGCGGGCCGCAGCTGGAGCGTGGCTATAGAGACACTCACCACTTGACGGTAGGCGTGGGCCTGCCGCTGAGGCAGCACTGCAGCTTGCAGGTGTCGCGCGCCTGCATGACGCGGGCCGCAGCTGGAGCGTGGCTATAGAGACACTCACCACTTGACGGTAGGCGTGGGCCTGCCGCTGAGGCAGCACAGCAGCTTGCAGGTGTCGCGCGCCTGCATGACGCGGGCCGCAGCTGGAGCGTGGCTATAGAGACACTCACCACTTGACGGTAGGCGTGGGCCTGCCGCTGAGGCAGCACAGCAGCTTGCAGGTGTCGCGCGCCTGCATGACGCGGGCCGCAGCTGGAGCGTGGCTATAGAGACACTCACCACTTGACGGTAGGCGTGGGCCTGCCGCTGAGGCAGCACAGCAGCTTGCAGGTGTCGCGCGCCTGCATGACGCGGGCCGCAGCTGGAGCGTGGCTATAGAGACACTCACCACTTGACGGTAGGCGTGGGCCTGCCGCTGAGGCAGCACAGCAGCTTGCAGGTGTCGCGCGCCTGCATGACGCGGGCCGCAGCTGGAGCGTGGCTATAGAGACACTCACCACTTGACGGTAGGCGTGGGCCTGCCGCTGAGGCAGCACAGCAGCTTGCAGGTGTCGCGCGCCTGCATGACGCGGGCCGCAGCTGGAGCGTGGCTATAGAGACACTCACCACTTGACGGTAGGCGTGGGCCTGCCGCTGAGGCAGCACAGCAGCTTGCAGGTGTCGCGCGCCTGCATGACGCGGGCCGCAGCTGGAGCGTGGCTATAGAGACACTCACCACTTGACGGTAGGCGTGGGCCTGCCGCTGAGGCAGCACAGCAGCTTGCAGGTGTCGCGCGCCTGCATGACGCGCGGCCGCAGCTGGAACGTGAAGGCGGGCGCCGTCTCGCTGGACTCCTGCCAGAATGTGTACGGGAGGGCTTCGCGCCTGCGAGGCGCTTCGGGCAAGTGTTGCCGTTGGACCTTCGGGACGGCTGTTGGGAAAAAACATATAATGTAACGAAAAGAACATAGACATCACCAAATTATAAATATTACGACTACGTCAAATGCGAGTAAATTGACAATAGACATGATAGTGATCCGTGGCAAGGCAACTTCACACTCGAAAATATTCATACATTCACGCACAAATTTGAACTGATTAAAATACATCGTTTTGTACCGCAAGCGCTATGAAGTTTCCGCGAATCACTATCTTATTGTCAGTAGTTAAAAACGGTGACGTAGTGGGGTAACTCGGCCGCGTTGATGAGGTGGGGTGCGGGATAGAGAACGTCTCCCCACCGATATTTCGCAAGCGAGCCGTACCTAAGTTTTCCCTACTGAAAGTACGGCCATTTGATCATCATTCATCGCCGAGACAAAGAAGTTACCTTACTATGAGAAAATATACTATTACACTATGACATGGACGACACACAAACACATAAGCTATGGATGTGACATGTTTGTCATGAGGTTCACAGTGACGTCTTACACCCACCGTCGAATACATACTCAAATTTGTCGTACCATATTCGAGTAAACAAAAGTGTCTAAACACCTAATGAAATCTGTCATTCCGTGATAGATGAATCAAATACTTGAGTATACTTAAGTATAGCAGAAATCAAATACTTAAGAATTGTTTGAACAATTATTCAATTTAAGTTCACTCGGCCGAGAATCACACTTCACACTAACCTTAATACCGTCACACTAATGCCAACTTTCACTTATTATAACAAAACCCACAACTTCTTCACAAGTAACCTATATTAGCCGTGTAACAAACACCTATTCTGGTTTAAGACTAATTTAATCAGGTATGTATCACAGTGAGATCAATTAAAATACACCTTCGACTGAACAGAAATAGAATTGCAATTTCTTGACCTAATTATGCCGAGTGAACTACTAACGATGTAGTTTGAATGCCAATTCTTATATTTCATCTGACATTTCATAATCATTACTGTGACTTTAGACATCAGGCTATTTGGCCTATTATCCTCCACTTTCTTCCCGATATCCGAGAATACGGACAAAATTGGGGGACAATGGAAATAGTCCGGCTACTATTACAATACGACCAAACGCGATACATTTTCTGCTGTAAGGTGGAAAGTAAAGGAACTAAATAGCGTTTTAAACTATTACGTTAGTCACATTAGCGAAATTCCCTTATAATTCTGAAACCATGAGTTTTTCATTTCACAGAAATATGACATTTTGATAATTCATTTTCAGATAAGTGCCTCTTTTGCAAAAAGGCTTGGAGATCAGTCATCAAAATTTTTTGAAATGCCTAAAAGATAAAGGTCTCAACTTTCTAGAATTGGTTCTCGGATGAGGGCATTAAAAATACGTCGTAATGGAGAACCTTCTTCAGAAACTTAATTTCAACAGTAAATCTAATGTTCGTCGTTATAAAGCGGTGTACTCACGTTGCACGTTGAGGAAGACCACCTCCTCCCTGAAGCCGTAGTGGTTCTCGGCGCGGATGATGTACTCGCCGCGGTCCTCTAACTTCGCGCGGTTGATTATGAAGTAGTAATCGTCGCCCGCGTATCTGTGCACAAGTTCATATAAGGTTAGTCATTCGCAACAATTTTAAAAATAGTAAATCACGCAATTAGTGAATAAAAGACGGATTTAATGCGAGGGCCATAAATACATCACGAGCAAGTGAAGGATTCTAATAATTGATTCATAATGATTAAATTACGAGCATAGCGAGTGATTCGAGTGCGATGTAAGAATCCTAAGGCGTGAAATACATAGAAGCGATGCGGCGGAGATAAGGCGCAGATACGGCGGCGATACGTGTATTTGATTGGCCGAAAGCATCCGAAAGTCTCACATCTGCACCGTTTCGCCGCCGTATCTGTGCCGCGTCGCTTTTGTGTATTTCACGCCTTAGCGACGCGAGTGATTTATGGCCTTCGATATTTTTTTTTATTCAAGAGTTGCATACTATACTTTATACCATGACTACGAGAAAAACAAATATAATTTGCACAATGAGTTTGTATACCGTGTATTCTTTGCACAAGAAAACTGAAATTTGATCCTAATATCTTTCAGAATGTTGATCTAATCAGTTGAGTGTGTATGGCGATCTGAATCTCCCTGGATTTACTCTCTGCATGGCCATCATCAGATCTTAGCTAGGTCAATCCTTGGCAGAGAACCAAGGCTTCCAAGTTGCCTCGTTTATATGAAAATCTATACGTAGGTATAATAAGTTTGAAAACTTTTTTCTTATCAATCATAAGTTGTTTTTGCTGTTGACTGCATACACTATACTGACCTCTTCATGAACTTGACCGACTGCCTCAGCTCCTGGTTGTTCCTGGACCAGGTGACGGTCGGGGCTGCGCACGCGATGATGCGGCAGTACAGTTTGACGGACTGGCCCTCGTAGCAGAAGGCCGACTGGGGCTTGATCACGAATCGTGGCGCCGCTTGTCTGCGGTCTAAGGAAAAGAAATGATGTGAATTAATAAATATCCCTTATTACGATGTTATTGGACGTTTGCTATTCTTAAACCACACCCCGGACACTCCATACAACCGCACCGTTATAACTACCCATTACACAGACCTACTCAGATGACGTTTTATAGGCCACCACGGGAATCGTGTCGCCTCACACACACAAGTAAAAATATGTATGTATTTACCGGTGATAAGAAATGTTTCCATGAGTGATATCAAATGTTTTGCTTTCCTTTTTGCAACTTAAATTCATGCCTCCGTACAGGAGAGTTGACAGCTGTTGACACACGTAAACGAACACATGATTCATGAACTCGCGGGGTGAAGTGAGGTAAATGATTCTAGGGCGGGGCGGGGAGTGTCCCTTCTGTACGTAGTACTTATATGTATCTATTCTGTGCTAAGAACATAAACTGTTGTTGATATTTTCATAGTCGTCTCTTGGATGGCGCAAATACTCATACAAAATCACAATAAAATATTGCCGCTCGTCACAATATTTTATAGCTCAATTTTTTTTAAATATGGTTTTCAGCATAATTAAAAATCAGTTTTATCAAAACTAGTATCGAGAATTTTTACACAAAACATTTTGATTTTTCTTTTCAGCACGCGATAAACTTTAAATCCATAATCGTGATAACTTACCGAACTGTCCATCGTATATCTTCCACTTTTCGACGAGAAGTTTGCGCAGCGAGCTGTACTCGCTTAGCCTGCCGATCGGCAGAGCGAACGATGACCAGTCCTGCACAAACATGCATAGTTATAAACGTCAAAAGTCAAAGCAACTAGATGGGGAACGGGATACTTATATCTCTGATGGACCCTATTCTAAAGGGACGGGGACGGGAACGCCATCTACAGTATTTTAATAATTCTAAAGATTTTCTAAAATGTCCACGCGAATGAAGTCGCGGGCAAAATTTAGTACATTATGTTAAAAAAAAGATTCAATTCAATTCAATTCACTTTATTGCATTCCACAATGATAACAAGATGGTAGGTAAAATAACAAAGTACATTGTAGGCCCTGAATAGGGCACAGCAAATTATTTGGAGAGGAGTTGAGTTGATATAGATAAAAAGGTCACGTTGAAAAGGTTGATCTACCAATAGTTAAAAGAAAGTTTATTATTACTAGTGGCTTAGTTTGTGACATTTTTCGAAATGGCTAAATAGTGTTTTAATTTTTCGAAAAAAATCCGAAAAACTAGCTTGACAAAAAAAATTACATAATTATAAAATCTGCCTACAAAATTTCATGAGAATTCGGTTGAGAAATGAGACCTGCAGATGAGAACAAACGGAGATGCATACGAAAACATTTTTGCCCAAGCTGAAGCAGGGATACTTCGCTCGTGGTTCACGTTTGCTCGGTCAATGAAAGTGATAATCTGTCTGGTCATGTTGCTGGACGTGCTAGGCGTTTCCCTGCGTGATCGAATCAGAAATGAGGAGACCCGTAGGAGAATTAAAGTAACCGACATCGCTCGAAGGATTGCTCACTTAAAGTGGCAGTGGGCTGGACACATAGCGAAAAGAACCGATGTTGGTTGGGGCGGAGCGGTTCTGGAATGGCTCGCGCGCACCGGACGACGCTCCGTGGGTAGGTCCCGACAAGGTGCGACCGGGAGTTTTACATTCATATTCCACAACGGAAGATGAATGTGCAGCTCTTGGCATTGGCTTGTCGGACCTGTGCAAGGCAGAGTCCTGAGCTCGCCGGACTGATTCCCGCCAGTCCGGAAGTCAATAAAAGACTACCCCTGCGATAACAAAAAAAGCCCCCGACAAGGTGGACCGACGTGAGGGTGCGTGGTTGCGGTGCGCTGCTGGATGTGGGCAGCGCAGGACCGATCGTCGTGGAGATCCTTAGGGGAGGCCTATACCACAGTACAGATATAAGTTTTTTCAAACAGTAGAGGAGCTAACGTCACGTAGGCCCTTTTGTCATTGCACTCCGTCGGATCGCTAGGGTTGGCATTTTCCGGCCGTCTCGTGGAATGCTACGCGCGAACGCAATGGAAACAACTGCGACGCGATGTCACAACCCTGACCAAAGTACTGCGAACTTTTAAGTAACGTCAGCCGTCAAATTCGAACGTTTCCATGGAGCTCTCATACTGTTTGAAAAAACTTATATAATGTACTGTGCCTATACCCAGCAGTGGGTGTCGTGCGGCTGGTATGATGATGAATACAAAAGTGATATAATACTGACCAGATATCTGGCTCGCAGACGATCGCGCATCGCTTCGTAGCGGCGCGCCTCGATGGTGGCAGTGCGGCCCGCGGCCGCGTCGCCAGCCAGCCACGGGTGCATCAGGCACTCGTGGGCGGTCAAACGCTTTCTGTTAATGAAAATATTGGTTAGAAAATGTCCACATCCAGCATATCCATTATATTATAACGGGTCTAACAAGACACTCAACGAAGCTGAGGTCTACGTATACTGCCCATTATCAGAACCATTTCTATTCAAAATGATTGCTGGGAGATGACTTTAATTTTTGGTGTTAAAAAAGCCTTACATACATTACCACGCAATGTAACGCGTACAAAGGATCGCGCCTACGAGCGAATGCTACACAGCTGCATGCAGCCGAGTTGAAAAGCAACGTTTATGTGCGTGCTCACGAAATACAATGATTGACTACGTTTTGAAGCCATTGCTTGTTACGAAATACATAAAATTTTGATAGTGTTTCTGTAGACAAAAATTAGGAAATAACGAATAAAATAAGATTTCACAAAAAAAATACTTTGACCTTCAATAACTTCGTAGCTATTGGTTTCCCAGGTATAGTCTAAAAGACAAAAATGATCCTGATGATGGGCGGAATGCGTGGACTTTGGCTTCGTTGAGTGTCTTTTTACACCCCTTATACTCATCAACTTTGTATAGGGATCAAAGAGTTTTTTCATATAAACGAGGTAACTTTTTGATGCCTTGGTTTCCTGCCAGGAATATACCGTGCTGTGATCTGATGATGGCTATCCAGGGAGAGGATGAAGGAGACTCAGAACACTATACACACCCGACTGATCTGATGAGCATTCTAAAAGATGGAAGGGTCAGAGTTTTCAGTTTCAAAATTTCTATATATTTCAATGCATTTTCGCGGTATTTTTTAACAGGTCCATCTATCTTCTAGAATACTGATCAGATCAGTTGGGTATGTATAGCGATCTAAATCTTCTCTATTCACCCCCTGGATATCCATCATCAGATCACAACACGATATATCCCTGGCAGGAAACCAACGCTTCAAGTTACCTCGTTTGTATGAAAAAATACCTTGATCCCTAGACAAAGTTGATGTGTGTAATAGGTAGTCGGAAAAGTTCACGGCCCTTTTGAAGCATGAATTTTGCGTGCAATATTTCTGGCAATACTAAACTTAGGCGGGAATATGATGTATTGTTTGAAAGCTGAGTTTCTGGTAACAGCGGTAAAATTGAAACAAATTGATAATTGTCTTGCTTTTTCATATTTTTTATAATTTTTATCGTTATTAAATTTTTTTTTCGATTAGTTTTCAGACCCTTTATAAAAAAAGAATACTGATAGTGCTCAAAGAAATATTTGAAATGTTAATGGAGAAGATGCTTTGTTGAATAGTACTGCAAAAAAATGGTTCATCAGCTTCAGGGGCCTTACTATGAGCTCTTATTGCAGGACTTATATTGAACTGCCTTACTTTTTCGTACTATGACCTCAAAGGTTAGTTCGACTGAACGGCTTCTTATTTGCTGATGGTAAGCCCCCAGGTCTGGTAATTTTGAGGATAAAGATGTTCCTCACTGATTTTTATTATTTTAGTACAAAAAGGCCGCGAACCTTTCCAACCACCTAATTTAATAACAACATGCTTTATAAATGACCACCTGTTGTACAAAATAAAATAATAATAAGGAAGAAATAAGTGACACAAAAGTAGGGAATAAATTAAATCAGTCATTAAATGACAAGTACTTACTCCTTGTTCTTGACCAGCAACCTCCTGATGAAGTCCTTGGCGTCATCAGACACGTGCAGGAACGAATCCTCGTCGAACTCCCAGTCGCAAGCTTTCACGTTCTTCAGCGTATCAATGTCGTTGTTGCCCGCGAACGGCGATAGGCCGGACAGACTGTGGGAGGAGGGCATAGTTAGAAAATGCTAGAATTCGGTAAGATAGTATACGTCTTCATTCAAACTTTTTTTTCAACAGCAAAATAAATAACCATCAATAGTCTAAACTTTGCATTGTTTTTATTTGATAACGACACTGCATACTGTTTCTTTAGCTTTTTTTAAAGGTATCAAAGTGTATTAATAGATAGTCCTTATCTGATTCTTAAAATATTATTTTCTTTAAGACAACCATATTGTACCATTATGAACTTTATAACTGCAAGCGAGAGCAACTTTTTTTCTCATGTCTTTGTTCCACTCCCTTAATTTTTTAACTTTGTTGCAATCAACTCTGACAGAAATCGCAGTTACATTGCTGCTTTAGTAAGAACCAATGTGACAACTATCTTACTTGGAGCAGCAATGTAACTGCGGTTTCAATCGATTTCAATCATGAATCGTTAGCAACAGAGTTACGTAATTACGAAATTAATAAACTTTAATTCCCTACGGTAACAGTCATTACTCTCATATTTATAGATAAGTATTGTCATACATTGTCCGGGACTCGAACCTAAAGTATACAAGTGTGTATACTCACAGCACGTATGAGAGCACGCCCACGGCCCACATGTCGGTGTAGAAGCCCACGGGCTCGCGCTCCACGATCTCCGGCGCCGCGAACTCCGCGGTGCCTGTAGAGATCTTCACTACTTCATTCGGGTCCAACTTGGTCGCTAGACCGAAGTCGATGATCTGCGAGAAATGGTAAAATATCAGTAAAAATACACTGTAGCTATCTATTGAAGCAAAGCCTCTTTGTATAACAGGATTTTAACTTTATAGCAAAAATGTGAAATATGAACAGTTCAACTTGATGTGATATCGGGAAAACAAATTAATAATTCAACGAGTTGTCGCAATAAATTGTTGTGTTTCGAATGAGAAAGAGAGTTTTCACCAGTAAACAAGTGCTTATTACATTTATAAAAAAATGCTTTTTCGAATCTTATTTTCACGAATTCGAACGAATTTTCACTGATCAAAAATTACTTGCACATCTTACTATTTTTTTTATTAGTAACTGGGCACGCATTTGACCACGATCTTGCTTCATAAACAGGATGTGGTCTAAGGTGTAGTATGCTTGACCAGGAAATGCTCTTGCCTTAAAGAGACCAAGGTTGTAACTATTCGGGAACACATAAGCAGGCAGTGAATTCCATTCTTTAGCAGTTCGCATAAGAAATACATTGGCAAAGCGTTTGGTACGGACTCTTGAAGTATCTACTATGTAAGGGTGATATGCTAGCCTGAGTCTGGTGTCTGATGGTGGAAAAGAGCTGGAGGAACAAGTTCGTGCAGTTCCTTCGCAGACTCTCCAAAGTGTATTCTAAAATATCTTATTGTGTGTATAAAATGGTTATTTTCCAGTAACTACTGACCTTGACATCGGTGCCTGTTCTGGTGCGGCACATGACGTTCTCGGGCTTCAGGTCGAGATGTATGATGTTCTGTTCGTGCATGTGTCTCACTCCCTCGCAGATCTGCCGCATGTAGTGCGCGGCTTCCGCCTCGCTCATGCTGTAGCCAGGTTCCGTGATGCGCTCGAATAGCTCGCCGCCCGATAAGCTAGGAGTAAGAAATCGATATCAATACCGCATTTGATGTTTGTGTTATATACCTAGTTTACTGATTTGATCCTAAGTACCATGGACAACGGCGTCGTTTAACCACTCCTAAGGTTAAAATCGCTTGCACGCCGCGCCGTCAGAACATACGTTTAGTTCGTGCAGGGGCGATACGTGCGCACACAATTTTTTTGCCAACTGATTAAGCGACGCTGTTGCCCATAGTATGTACCCAGATAAAGCACTTGGAATATTGCTCCGAGACACGATTGCAAAGAAAAATGCTTTCATTAGATGCTGAACTACACCATACATATTAAAAATCCAAAAGTATAATAGAATCCAATAAAAAAGTTATTTCATACACTTCATGAAAATCAGATTAAAGAAACTAGTTGAAACTTTGTTGTTTTTTTACATTGACCTAATATGAATAAAACAACAGAATCTCAGAAATAATTTCAGAGCTTTGATCAAGAGAATAACCTAGAAGTCCGGTCAGAATCCCAAAAACGGCACCTCGAAATAACCCCTTCGTCGCATAATGTACAATACGCAAAATGTGCAACTGTTGCAAAATGTACAATACGCAAAACGTACATACGCGAAATGTACAATACGCAAAATGTACAATACTCAAATAACACCCCACTTTCAAACTGGGAGTTTATTTTTTTCAAAGTATTTTCATAAGTCTTCTTTTTACCTTAGTATTCAAAGTTGAATTTGGAATAAATAGTAATTTGTACCCAGATATTCATGTGGGGATTCAAATTTCGTATCGCTTTGTGTTGTTTTGTTTGTCAGTGGATGCTATATTTGTGTACTGTTTTAGTTCGTAGCGTTATCTAAGATATTCTAGATCAAAGTTTCAGAGATAATAGACTTGGATGTTAGCAAATCGATAACGAAAGTAATTTTATTAACTAACCATGGAAAATTTAATCCAACAAAAAAAGTTAAAATACTCACAACTCGAATATTAGCACCATTTCATCATCATCTTCAAAGGCATCGTGCAGATTGATAAGTTTCCTGTGGTGTAGCTGGTTCATTATGTCTATCTCTTTCTTGATGAGCTCCTTCTCCATCGCACCCGAGACGGGGATGAACTTGGCCGCGAAGTAGTTGCCGGTGGCTCGCTCGCGACATCTATGGACGACTCCGAACGCGCCTGTGCCTACAACAGTGGATAGCTCATGCATCTGAGTTTTGTACTCTATCACTGGGAGATAGAGCATAGATTGGGAAGTTACCTATATTGTAATAAAATACTTTTTGATACTACTGACTTCTGAGGCAAACAATGATAAGTTATGTTAAGACAAATCAATCGCTTGTTTTCCAAAGAACACTAGTCCATAGAATCGATTATTGTTGTTGTTATAAGAGACGTAATGGTTTTGAAACTAAAACACACTACTAAGGTACTTATACTCTTTAGTTCGCAAAATGCGTTTCGTTCTCAAACCCCACTTTCCTGGACTATTATGCAGTTTTATATGAATATTGTATATTATCTTGTGTATATGTATCTTGCTATTGTTTACTTGTGTTCTTTGGAAAACAAGCGGTTCAATATCTAATAAGATTAGAGTAGATTAGATTTTAAGAGATCCAAAATCATGTTTTATGGAAAACTATATGACCTAGATTTTTCGCTAGTGTCATGTACGTGAAAATTAATTATTTCATCTTTATCATATTTTTTAATTTGATTGTGCTAGCTGTAATTTGTCGTACAGTTGTAAATCGTTGAACTTGGGAACTCATATGATTGAATAATTAAAAATAATAGGAACTTTTTAAACTTAAAAGTAGGAAGACGCACATTCCCGTTAAATAAAAAGTATACGTTGAATAAATATAATATCTAATAGAAGCTATATAAAACCGTGCATATACTACAGTAATCAGGTGTTATAATTACTTATCAAGTATAAAAATATTGTAACATAAATTGAATTTTCTACATTTAAGTTATCAAAACATTTTATCCAAATACAAATAAGTACATTATATAGTTTAAAATGCTTTCATTACATCATCTAAAAATTGATAGAGTTCAGTGCCGGAAAACTAATAAAATATAAAAAGTAGATATCAAATGCATGCTATTTGATATGATCTATTATAAATATATAAAGTATGCGTGTGAGACAGAGAGATGCAGAGAAAGAGATGCACTACATCGATCTATTCACACACAGACCTCCGGCGCGTTTCCTTTTCGCCGCTCTCACGAAGTCACCTGCGAAATTCATCTTTAAATATACCAGTCTTAAGGGTCAAGGTGCTATACAGTTAGTACGGCTATGTTAAGGAAAAACTCTACTTTGGTCCATTTCGTTGAAATATTAGGTTGGTTAGTCGAGTTGATAGGTTAGTATTTCATGCTTATTGGAATAGGATATCTCGCCGGGTGTCAAAGTTTGATAAATAGATTAGTAGACTAGAAAAAGGTATAAGATTTATTATTATTTTTCTTGATTCATTATTGAAATGGACCAATCAAATTTAGACTAAAATTGCATATCGATGCTTCCGTAAGTAACTTCGTGAGTCAATCTAAGTTCTAGGTTGAACAACATGCGTTCTCCAATAGTACTTTTCTTTTTTCTTTCTTTATATTGGTAGTCTCTTACAATACAAACATCGCATAAAGCACAAGTTTGCTTATCAAATAAGCTACAATCCTTCCATGCAAGTAATTAAAATTACAATTAGGAATTGAATCTTCATGCAAAATTTTAAGTGAGACATTTTATTTATAGTTCAGTAAAATTACGGGAGCTAGTATGACGAAATAGAAATAATTTGCAATAGCGGTCTTTCTTCTTTTGATCGTTAGATTAAATGGCTAGCTGTCATTTTGTAAATGAATCCAACTAATTTTTACTAAATTTTTTTTTACTTTACTGACCAAAATATTAATTTATTTAATTGCTTTAGCAAAATTGATAATTACATACTTTCTTTACTTTTTGCTTGATTTGGAACTATAATTTGATTGTGAATGTAAATCCAACAAAAAAAAGTTACAACTACGCTGTATTTTTTTGTACTCGTAAATTTAGTTGGATTCGTTTATATTAGTGTTTTATAATTACATCAAAGTCAGATTGCAAAATTACAGCTTATTACCATTTAATGTTTTGCGAACCCGTAATTTTACTGAACTATTAGAAAACAATGTTATTGTTTGCAACACAAAGGAATACTTTTTTTCACAGCATACCCAAAATTTAAAATTTCAATTTGAAATAAGAGCGATCCCCTAGGTATTTTCAACAAATTAATATAGTAGCTACACGGTTACAGAAATAGGATGACACCAGTCGATTTTCATACAAACGAGATAATTTTGAAGCCTTGGTTCTCCGCCAACGAATGACCTAGCTGTGTCTGATGATAGCTATCTAGGGAGTGAATGGAGAAGATTCAGATCGCTATACACCCAACTGATCTGACCAACATTCTAAAAGATATAAGGATCAGAGTTTTAAGTTTTAGGATTTCCAGACATTTTTATGTAAATTTCGCGATCTTTTTAAAGCATATCTTTATACCTCTTAGAATGCTGATCAGATCAGTTAGGTGTATAGCGATCTGAATCTCCTCCATTCACTCTCCAGACAGCCATCATCACATCACAGCTACGTCAATCCTTGGCGGAGAACCAAGGCTTTCTAAATTACTTCGCTTGTGTGAAAATCGACAGGTGTCTTTAATTATGTGACCGCCACTGTTTGTCGCCTTTGTTGAAGAAATTTAGACAATCAACACCAATAAAAAAGCAACCTTATCACCTAAAACATAAAGTGCACATGACACCGTGCAACCACTCACCAATCTCCTCGAGTATGTCGTATTTGTCGTAGACGGAGCAGGTGCGGATGTCGACGGGCTGCGGCACGAACTTGCTGTAGATGTCGAACACGTAGCTGTCGTAGTCCTTCACCGGCCCGTGGTCCGCGTTCGTGCGGATTCGTTTGCCTGTATCGTCCACTGGGGGGAGAATTTGGGATTAAAACTCTTTCTATACATTAATAAGCCGGACTTATGCTAGAACGGGCCGTGCCACATCCGGGGCCAAATAGCTACGTTGGTCCAGACAACGTTCTGCATGAGCCACTGGTGTTAATTGAGCTCAGGTTGCCGCTCGGCTTCTGAAGCCACGGGGCTCAAAATGCAGTGGTCTTTTGTAAATTTATAAAAAAAATAGTATTTCACGATAAGTAATACAAGTAATTTAAGTGAAGCATATGAGAGTCAGGCAAAAAAAATAGATAATAATGGGGGAGCCATTTCTTTGTCATTAGTGTTGTATGGCAACACTCGACAACTTTTGTTTGCAACCGCGTGTTGCTAGTAAAAATAATTTCAGTTCTGTTTCTATTTTTTTTGCCATATTGTAGGCATTGTTATAATTATTGACCGAGCGAGCTCAAAGCGCGAGCGTATCGTCTCCGTTTCAGTCCATTTCTCAACCGATTCTGCTGAAAATTTGTGAGCAGGTTTTATAATTATATGGATTTTTTTGTCAATTCAGTTTTCCGCAATTTTCAAAATGGCGGCATATATTTCAGCTATTTCGAAAAATGTTACAAACGTGAGGTCTTCAGCTCTACAGAGCCACTAGTAAGTATGTATAGGTCAGGTAACCTTTATGTATCAACGTGCCATTTTCTAAAGAAATGGTTAATGAAGTCATAGACGTGCCCATCAAATTAATAATGTTTACTTTGTGATTATTGGGAAAATAATAAATCAACTTAAGATATTTACTCAAAAAAATATATATAAATTTTGCAATATTTCAATCATACGCCTAGTATAATTTGATTAATTCGTATTTTTTTCGTAGTGCCAGATGAATTTTGTGATCAGTGACGTGCCTAAAATATTGTGCGTGCCACTAATAGCACGCGTGCGATTGGCCATCCCTGGTATATGTATTTACCTGGGTATTCCTTCTTCTTGAACTCCTGCTTGATAATAGCCTTGGTCTGTACCAAAGAGGTGGGTTCGCTTGGCTCCGATCGCCCGTAGATGTTCTCAGCGTACACGCGGAACTCGTATTGCTTGCCAGCTACTAAGCCAGTGATTGCCATTGTGGTGAATCTGGTGGGGAAAAGATGGGTTTCAATACAAGGATCAAATAGGAGCGTTTTACCTACCATTAAAACGCATATTGTGTCTGAAGCCTTATTCGAAGCCTTGGTAAACAGATTGAGAATAGCGAAGCCTTTCCGTTTCCCGTTCAGCATCATTATTATAGGTCTATCTTACCAAATTACGTCACATCCGTATCCGATCTCACCCCACTTTGTTCACCAGGCGGCCATTGCTGGTTTTCGCGCTCATTGCAGTCTCAAAATCTGAAAAATACTTTACAACTAATTAGCATTGAATGCATACCAGGCAGCCCTTGAAGGTAGGCTTCGAATAAGGCTTCAGACACAATATGCGTTTTAATGGTAGGTAAAACGCTCCTATTGTGTCCTATTCGCCGTTATTCGAAGCCTTGGTAAACAGATTGAGACATTGTTTGTTATCGCCTGGTGAACAGGGACAGGACGCCAATGTGACACTTTAAATCATAAATAGTTTATTACTCTTTAAAATTATTTTAATTTAGATCAAAAGAAATCTTTCTTTAAAATTAGTAAAGGGAAGAAAAAAATAATAATACAAAAACATAACAATTAAAACTGAAACAAAGTCCATTGACAAATCAGCTTTAAATATATTCTCATAAAATTTACTTAAGTAATTATTTAACATACATTATCTAACTCATAATATTTTAGTCATGTTATCGTTTAATATGACTGCTGGCTGACAGTGCATCTCTGCTTAAGTCGCGTCGATCGCCTACTTCAAAATTATCTTGGACAAGACAACGTTTTCTTCTCAGATTCTTTAATTACAACTGTGGTGTCAGTTGCTGCACAATTATTTCACTTAAAGATACAAACCTTACTAAAAAGATCTTTATAAAATCCCTAACTGGATTTAGATATCATAATAAAATAAACCTTTGTGAACGCGATCACAAAGTTATTACTTTTATATCAGATACTTGATTAAATTACTTTAACGTAAACTGCGAACTGAACTCAATAAATACCTACCCAAAAATAAACGTTATACGACTGACTTAAGCCAAAGGTAACTTTTTTAGATTTAACCTTTGGTGTTGATTAACTTAGGCCGACTAGCTAGCTAGAGAGCACACAGACATGTGTGCGCCACTGTCTGCGACATCTTGTTGTGTCACGTCTAACATAAATTTTATGTGTAGGTGGAACAAGCACTAGTATTACACGAAAGTGTCCGGGCACGAAAGTGGCGGCGGCCAAGCGGTGGCGGGGCGGCGCGGCAGCGGAGCGGTGGCGGGGCGGGGCGATGAGAACGTGGGCACGAAACATAGCGGTCGGTCAGCCGCGTTAGTAGTGTTGTGACAGATGGGCTAAATACCATTAAGGTCCCGTGGACCTACTGATTTGACCTACTGGTAGGACCACGGTATACCACTATGTACTCGTGGTCCTACTGGACTAGGGCTTTTTAGAATATCGTAGTGACTAACCTAAATTGTATGTTAAAGAAACTTCTTAAAGTTTTTTTATTTCTATTGATGTGTCAAATGTGATGTTGCTATGGAAACAATTTCTTGTTAAATCAATACCGAAAAATATTCAAAGGATGAAATATATAGTAATCTAATAAGTATAATATGATCCTATGTCTAAAAATGTTATTTAGTTCGAAAAAATGGTCTATAGGCGTTAACTAGTTTCAAAATCGGATCCTTTGCTCATCTTGTGTTTTTTAAATGATGTCCAAGATGCCGACATCCATACTGACCCTATTAGATATATTTATTTTAAAATATTTTTTATCTAACTAAATTGCCCAATGTGAATGTTTTGGTTTAGCTGTAAGTTCACATTGTAATAAATAAATAAAAAATAAACAATAATAAATAGGTACCTACCTACTTAGTAATCTAACAGACACTATTATATTTTCAACACAACACTACTGCAATCACGGGCTACCAAATCAAACTAGTTTGTTCATTTGTTTTCGTCGCTCTCTTCCCGCCCGTGCATCGCTCGTCGCCCCGCTCCGCCACCGCCTGTTTCGTGCGCGTCTCCATACTGTGCCATACTGTTGAATGCATCGCCGCCGCTCCGCTGTCGCGCCGCCCCGCTGCCGCCCCGCCGCCGCCGTTTTCGTGCCCGGACACTAAGTGTTATATAAATTGCTATCGAATATTAATTAACATTAACAAGTCCCTTTGAATTTTTACACTTAATAAAACATTTAGTATTCGATTGGTCAGCAGTAGTCAGCACACAGCAGCTGTGTTAGCCAAAAACAAAACAAAAAAAAAAAATAGTTAAGTAGGTACATACTTATTTAGCTAAGTACTCACTACACTTAACTGTAACATTTTTAATTATCATCGCAAAATTAAATGACATCTAAACATTGGGAATCAAATACTAGGTATAGACAAAATAATAAATGTAATAGATAAAATCAAAAGATGTATTAAAAGAACAAATATGACAGTACTGCATATCAAAGAAAGAAATATGACTTTAATTATTTCAACATGTCTTTACTTTCTGTAGACAAAGTTTCGTCTTTTGTAGGTAAAGGTAAGTAAATAAAATATTTTATTTTTATCAATCTATAAAATAAATATTTAAAAGAAAATTAAATCAATTAAGTTTCTAAATGTCATGGTTTCTATGGCCATCGGAAAAACTGCACGCAGCATAAATTTAATACTTATATAACATTCGTTTTGAACTTGAATTTCTAACAATATAGCAAAAATGTTGCATATCAACAATGATAGTAATAATAATTACAATTAATATACTTGCATTTAATTATTCAATTAAAATCACATAAATACTTTGGAATCGTCCACCAAGAAGATTACCTCTGTTATCTAACAAATCAAGTATTAGCACCCGGATAAATAAACAAGAGCCGGGTGCCAGTGCTGCCCCATGGTAATTAAGCTTTGATTAGGAAAGCATATTTAAGTAACTTAATCGCAGACACCAACCAATATAACATCAGATCGACAGTGTTTACAACAACTGACTTATGTCAAAGTGCAATTAGGGGTATTATTTTAAATATTAACCAGAATACCTATGGTACATGTATGGTAGCTAAATAGAAGTGCTTTCATATTCTACTGAAATATTCAACAAGTATTTAAGTAAGTATATAACAAAATGTTAACTTGATATCTACACCGTGCTAAGATTATAATCAAAATATAGAATGATTCAATCAAGGTCTGAGTAAAATCGAGATTCCCCAAGAATTAAATAGGGTTTATATCACAACAAAACATTTACAAGTTAAAGTGATTTTTAAAATTCCTATCTATTAATGTACACCACAACGTGGTCAAAGTACAATAAAAACTAGCACTTTATGTATTTATGTACATACACATTACACGCCCCCGGCAAATCGGATATCAATGCACTTTGTAATAAAACCAACATCATCAGACTATCTTCATAAAATTTAAAATGTAAAACAAGCACAACCCTTGCAGTGACCACTTAACTAAACCCACAGCTTTAAAACTAGCTAGGATATCTGATCTGTCCTCGGACTCATGAGACAATATTAGTCTTCAAAGCATACAAATGAATTTAAAATTTTCAAACAAAACATAATATCTGCTACACTTATTTTGGTTACAGTGTATCCAAAAGGGACATCACCAGTTAGGTTAGATTAAAACTGTGACCTTTTGGTCACAAAACGGCAAAATAAAGCGCGAGCCGAGCGAGCGCATCGAGTGTGCCACGGCAGCGACCAGTGAAGCACCAGAACGCAACTGTTGGTGAACCTCCTTTGCGACACCCGGACTTAGCTAGCACCCGGTTCGATATTTTTAATAAAGAAACATTTTAAATAACTGGAAAATATATTGATTGAAATATTCAATCGTAATAACTTGTTTTACCAGGTCCACGGCTATAAAAATAAATATTAATAAATAACTCACCAAAGAAAATTTCAAAATGTCATCTTCTGGTTGTTCTGTAAGCAGCAACTAGTGGTTGTTAGAAACATGGTGCCCACCAGAAGTACGGGAATATCTTGGATGATCCCCTTTTTAAGTTCCTCCCCCTCAGGGATTAAGGACAGTATTTACACAGAATAATTAAATAAAATAATAAGATAAAATAAGTTAAAATATATACGGTGCCTGGACGGTGCTCATCAAAAGCAACCGAAATAATTTTTATATCAAAACATCAACCGACGGTGCTCAGGAGCGACCGGCCGAATTTATGTTAAACCATAATAAATGTTTATCGAATGTAAATATATTTATTGATATTACATAACTATAATGACGGTGCCCATCAGAGGGTGACCGAATTTATGTTAAATAGTAAGATACTTAATCAACGGAATCCATCAGGAGTGACCGCCAGAGTTCAATCAACGGTGCTCAAAAGCGACCGAATAAATCCAAATTAAAAATATTGTTATAACTCACACAGCTCTTAACATGTGGGGCTTACTACCATAGAGGAAGTAAACAGCATGTTTTAATTACAAAATTATGTAAATACAACTTTCATAAACTTGTGTCAACGGTGCCAGGAGCAGCCGATAGACCTTCCCCGGTTCAGTTGCGGAACAAGCTGGAACCGAGGGGTATAATAATAATAATAGAAAATATCTAATTACTATGATAAACTTTTGAGTTGCCTGCAATTAAAAATAGATTTCAAATTATTTAAAACAGTTCCCACAATGAATTTTATTGATAAAGCTGTACCTGACAAGCATATATATCAGTATCACACATATATTCAATCAAAGGTTAATTTTTTTTGGGCCGGAACCTTCGGTGGTGTACGCAGATAAGGTCCTTCAAGTTTCATCACAATCAAATTAATGGTTTTGGAAAGCATACAAATAAAAAGCAGTCATTTTCATTTATACACAAGAAAAGATTAGTACGCTCATTTTACTGGGAATTGAACCTGGGCCATTTTGCGCATTGATAGCGTTTACTGCCGCTGCATCAAATACGCCATCAATTGTAATATTCCGCAATCAAGTCAATATCTGACTGTTTAAATGTTTTAATTAAACACCAATTTACAGGCAAGATTCTTTTGTAAAACCACTGACTACTTATTCTTGTTCAAAGTGCCTCGTTACGTATCACTAATCAGATTCAAAGCAGTGACTTAAAAAAAAAATATACTCGTTCAAACGACTACGGCTAAACAACATATCTCAATAAAATAGGGCACAATGGTTAATCTCAACACTGGTCAAGTAAAACTATGAGTCGAACGAAATGCCACGGCAATGGCCGGATAGTGCTAGGATTCAAGCAGCATACACTTTCTCATATTTTTAGAAACACAAGTATTTGTGCACTCAGCTCACATTCAACACAATATAGCTTTACCAAAAATGAATAAGAAGCGTACGAAACTTGTTTTCCGTAACATAAAAATTTTCATAAGCATTAAATTTGTCAAAATTATAACGTTTTTAGGAGATCGCATAGGCCAAAAGCGAATATCACTCATGAACGGCAATTTTACGAATGTAAGAATTAACAGAAATTATTTTTCAACATATCGTGGGTAGAATCATATCATTATTAAATAATGGAAAAATTTCACTGACCTTATGGCGAGGCGTTAGATTACCTCAATCCAATTCAAATCACGCGTCATATTTACTGTAGATCCATGCCCTCGCCCTCGTTCTCTGCTACTCCACGAACATGACGAAAACGGAGACGACACAAAGTCGGACCCAACTAACACTGATTTTACGTATGGTTTTTTGGAATTTCTACGCACACGCATTTTAAATAACCGAAAATAAATCGTAAGATGTTACTTTTCAACAAAAATATGTAATATAAAATCTAAATTCGAATTAAGAATTTTACGAACGCTAACAGCGTTTGACCTACTTTAGAAAACTTTAAAATTCGAATGCTAACAGCATTTGACCTACTTAGGCAAAAAATTTAAATTTCGAACGCCAACAGCGTTTGACTAGATGTGAACGGTTGCGAAAAAAGGACGCCAATGAGCGCGAAAACCAGCAATGGCCGCCTGGTGAACAAAGTGGGGTGAGATCGGATACGGATGTGACGTAATTTGGTAAGATAGACCTATAATAATGATGCTGAACGGGAAACGGAAAGGCTTCGCTATTCTCAATCTGTTTACCAAGGCTTCGAATAACGGCGAATAGGACACAATAGGTTTCTTCACTAAAGATAGGCTGAAATTGGTTTTGAGAATCAGAAATTTGGAAAATACTTTGCATTTTACAATTACACATAACTCATTTTTATTTCATTTTACTCAAAATTTTTGTTTCAAATTCCTTTTAAAATTCAATCATTTTATGCATACAAATCAGTTTTATCTTATCGAGTAAGAACTGTATTGAAAAATATACACTACACGCATCGAACAAACTGATTTAATACACCGCGAAAAATTTACGAGAATTAATATTCTAATTTGAATAAGGGCCTGTTTCAGGTGCCGATTAAGGCTATGTTTACCACTATATTTGCATGCAGTATTTACATGTATTTATTATAATTATTTGATTCAAATTTATACAAATAAAAAGTTGTTTTATGTAAGTAATAATTAGAGGCCGTTATCGGGCGTAAGTTTTGCGAGCAGCTAGTGTTTAGAGATGTGGTAAAATCTATTCGTTATTTTTAAGGATATCGATGTACTTTGTCGTCAATAGTTTTATACTTCCTTTTTATCGCCATTTCTTCTTGAAACGCTTTGTTGTGCTTTCTATATTCATAAAGCGTCAACATTTTGGACAACAACAACACACTACAAAAATCTTCTAAGTAGGTAGAAAATAATTAATTTCTATTTCATCATTTGTCAAGCGACAGTATGATTTTTAAATGTTTTTCATTAATTTTGTCTATCATCCGCTCGGTGACTTGAAATTGTTGCAAAAGGTAGGTACTGCGCCGACTCAGTGCTTTGCTTATTTTTGTACGGACTTGCGCTGCTTTGCAATTTTATCAAAAATGATTTTTTTAAACAGCATTCAGCACTGCATTTTTTTTTCGATATCTAAATAAAATTACCAATCGATTATACCACATTTCTAGAGATTTGCTGCTCGCAAAATGCACGTCCGATAACGGCCTCTAGTAATAATGTAAACAAGGTAAATCAATAAAGTAAAAAAAAAAACAAGTTACCTGGTGTTTCCGACCCGGATCCAGCTGGTCATGGGGTGTTCCCTCTTCTCGACCAGGTAGTTGGTAATGTCCGAACCACCGTCCCACACTGGCGCCTTCCAGCTGAGTGCCAGCGACTCCACGCCGATGTTGTCCACCGCTGGGAAGCGGGGTGGGTCTGGCCGGTCTGTTAACGAGAATAATGTTTTTAACAAGTTCATTGTTGTTGTGAATATTGATGGAAATGTCTGTAAGTGAAAACTATCTAAGGCCCTGTCCTAATTGGCATCGGTCGTGCGATCATACGTTGCGATTTCATCGTGCGATGAAACTGAACAATAGACAATTTGGTCGCATCGCATGATCGCGCGACCATCAATTAGGATATTCAATCGATATCACTAGGTTTGATCGCACGGTCGCACGACCAGTTTCATCGGACGGACGCACCATCGCACGACCGATGGCCAATTAGGACAGGGCCTAAGGCATGTTCGTACTAAAGTCTTGTTTTTATTATGCAGTATGTTTTCATCGATTAAACATTATGAGGTGGGTAGTCAGAAAAGTTCGCAGCCTTTTTGTGTTGTGCTTAAAACAAAAGTTTATTTTTCAAAGTCCACTTTAACACTTCACTTGTCTATCAACGCCATCTAGTGGTGCAAATAGTAACTTTTTTTTAAATGACACTTTGAAAAGCCCTCGTTCTCAACTTTTATATATTAAGATAATTAATTTAATAGAAAACAGAAAAAATACAAGAAAAAATCGACTAACTCGTAGTCACCCGCAATACAAGTCTCAATTCGGGACTCGACTTTTTGTCATATAAAACAACTAGCTTCTGCCCGCGACTTCGTCCGCGTGGATATTAGAACCAGGATCCGGCCAGCCATTTTTACGCGATTAGGCGAGTCCCCATCAAGCGCGCTGCCTCGCGAGGCAAGACATTTGCCGCGTGTGGCGGGCCTCGCACAAGGCTTCCAGTTCCCGTTCCCGCTCCCGCTCCCGTTCCCCGTTCCCATTCCGTTCCCGTCCCGTTTGCGTTCCCGTCCCGTAAACGTCCCGTAACCATCCCGTACCCCTTCCGTTTCCGTTCTCGTTCCCATCCCGTTCCTGTCCCGTTCCCCTCCTGTTCTCGTTCCCGTTCCCGTCCCGTTATATCCCCGTTCCGTTCCCGTTTCGTTCCCGTTCCGTTCACGTTTCGTTCCCGTTCCCATTCCCGTTCCGTTCCCGCTGCGTTCTCGTCCCCTAACCGTCCCGTACGCCTTACGTTCCCGTTCTTGTTCCCGTTCCGTTCCCGTCCGGTTCTTGTTCCCGTTCCCGTTCCCATCCTGTTCTATTCCCGTTCCGTTCCCATTTCATTTCAATTTCGTTCCTGTTTCGTTCCCGTTACGTTCCTGTTTCATTCCCGTTTCGTTCCGTTTCCGTCCGATCCCGTCCCGTACTCGTCCCGTACCCCTTCCGTTCCCGTTCCCGTACCCGTCCCGTTCTAGTTCCCGTTACCGTCTCGTTCCCATTCCGTTTCCGTTCCGTTCCGTTCCGTTCCGTTCCGTTCCGTTCCGGTCCGGTCCGATCCGGTCCCTTCCGCTCCGTTCCGTTCCGTTCCGTACCGTTCCGTTACGTTCCGTTCCGTTCCGTTCCGTTCCATTCCGCTCCGTTCCGTTCCGTTCCGTTCCCGTGCCCGTTCCCGTTCCCGTTCCCGTTCCCGTTCCCTGGATGTGCATGTCCAGGTCCATATGTGTCATGTCCACCCTGTTGGACTTCAAAATAAATGTAATTTTTGCAATCGTCATCCCAGAAAACCCCAATAACGACATCTATATCGATTTTTATGTTTACTCACCCCATTTACCCCCTGAGGGGTTGATTTTCAAAATAACAAAATATATATTTGCCTATTTATTTTTAGATGTGCTCCTACGAAGTTTAAAGTTGTAATGTCTATTGTGTCCTATTCGCCGTTATCCGAAGCCTTGGTAAACAGATTGAGAATAGCGAAGCCTTTCCGTTTCCCGTTCAGCATCATTATTATAGGTCTATCTTACCAAATTACGTCACATCCGTATCCGATCTCACCCCACTTTGTTCACCAGGCGGCCATTGCTGGTTTTCGCGCTCATTGGCGTCCTTTTTTCGCAACCGTTCACATCTAGTCAAACGCTGTTGGCGTTCGAAATTTAAATTTTTTGCCTAAGTAGGTCAAATGCTGTTAGCATTCGAATTTTAAAGTTTTCTAAAGTAGGTCAAACGCTGTTAGCGTTCGTAAAATTCTTAATTCGAATTTAGATTTTATATTACATATTTTTGTTGAAAAGTAACATCTTACGATTTATTTTCGGTTATTTAAAATGCGTGTGCGTAGAAATTCCAAAAAACCATACGTAAAATCAGTGTTAGTTGGGTCCGACTTTGTGTCGTCTCCGTTTTCGTCATGTTCGTGGAGTAGCAGAGAACGAGGGCGAGGGCATGGATCTACAGTAAATATGACGCGTGATTTGAATTGGATTGAGGTAATCTAACGCCTCGCCATAAGGTCAGTGAAATTTTTCCATTATTTAATAATGATATGATTCTACCCACGATATGTTGAAAAATAATTTCTGTTAATTCTTACATTCGTAAAATTGCCGTTCATGAGTGATATTCGCTTTTGGCCTATGCGATCTCCTAAAAACGTTATAATTTTGACAAATTTAATGCTTATGAAAATTTTTATGTTACGGAAAACAAGTTTCGTACGCTTCTTATTCATTTTTGGTAAAGCTATATTGTGTTGAATGTGAGCTGAGTGCACAAATACTTGTGTTTCTAAAAATATGAGAAAGTGTATGCTGCTTGAATCCTAGCACTATCCGGCCATTGCCGTGGCATTTCGTTCGACTCATAGTTTTACTTGACCAGTGTTGAGATTAACCATTGTGCCCTATTTTATTGAGATATGTTGTTTAGCCGTAGTCGTTTGAACGAGTATATTTTTTTTTTAAGTGACTGCTTTGAATCTGATTAGTGATACGTAACGAGGCACTTTGAACAAGAATAAGTAGTCAGTGGTTTTACAAAAGAATCTTGCCTGTAAATTGGTGTTTAATTAAAACATTTAAACAGTCAGATATTGACTTGATTGCGGAATATTACAATTGATGGCGTATTTGATGCAGCGGCAGTAAACGCTATCAATGCGCAAAATGGCCCAGGTTCAATTCCCAGTAAAATGAGCGTACTAATCTTTTCTTGTGTATAAATGAAAATGACTGCTTTTTATTTGTATGCTTTCCAAAACCATTAATTTGATTGTGATGAAACTTGAAGGACCTTATCTGCGTACACCACCGAAGGTTCCGGCCCAAAAAAAATTAACCTTTGATTGAATATATGTGTGATACTGATATATATGCTTGTCAGGTACAGCTTTATCAATAAAATTCATTGTGGGAACTGTTTTAAATAATTTGAAATCTATTTTTAATTGCAGGCAACTCAAAAGTTTATCATAGTAATTAGATATTTTCTATTATTATTATTATACCCCTCGGTTCCAGCTTGTTCCGCAACTGAACCGGGGAAGGTCTATCGGCTGCTCCTGGCACCGTTGACACAAGTTTATGAAAGTTGTATTTACATAATTTTGTAATTAAAACATGCTGTTTACTTCCTCTATGGTAGTAAGCCCCACATGTTAAGAGCTGTGTGAGTTATAACAATATTTTTAATTTGGATTTATTCGGTCGCTTTTGAGCACCGTTGATTGAACTCTGGCGGTCACTCCTGATGGATTCCGTTGATTAAGTATCTTACTATTTAACATAAATTCGGTCACCCTCTGATGGGCACCGTCATTATAGTTATGTAATATCAATAAATATATTTACATTCGATAAACATTTATTATGGTTTAACATAAATTCGGCCGGTCGCTCCTGAGCACCGTCGGTTGATGTTTTGATATAAAAATTATTTCGGTTGCTTTTGATGAGCACCGTCCAGGCACCGTATATATTTTAACTTATTTTATCTTATTATTTTATTTAATTATTCTGTGTAAATACTGTCCTTAATCCCTGAGGGGGAGGAACTTAAAAAGGGGATCATCCAAGATATTCCCGTACTTCTGGTGGGCACCATGTTTCTAACAACCACTAGTTGCTGCTTACAGAACAACCAGAAGATGACATTTTGAAATTTTCTTTGGTGAGTTATTTATTAATATTTATTTTTATAGCCGTGGACCTGGTAAAACAAGTTATTACGATTGAATATTTCAATCAATATATTTTCCAGTTATTTAAAATGTTTCTTTATTAAAAATATCGAACCGGGTGCTAGCTAAGTCCGGGTGTCGCAAAGGAGGTTCACCAACAGTTGCGTTCTGGTGCTTCACTGGTCGCTGCCGTGGCACACTCGATGCGCTCGCTCGGCTCGCGCTTTATTTTGCCGTTTTGTGACCAAAAGGTCACAGTTTTAATCTAACCTAACTGGTGATGTCCCTTTTGGATACACTGTAACCAAAATAAGTGTAGCAGATATTATGTTTTGTTTGAAAATTTTAAATTCATTTGTATGCTTTGAAGACTAATATTGTCTCATGAGTCCGAGGACAGATCAGATATCCTAGCTAGTTTTAAAGCTGTGGGTTTAGTTAAGTGGTCACTGCAAGGGTTGTGCTTGTTTTACATTTTAAATTTTATGAAGATAGTCTGATGATGTTGGTTTTATTACAAAGTGCATTGATATCCGATTTGCCGGGGGCGTGTAATGTGTATGTACATAAATACATAAAGTGCTAGTTTTTATTGTACTTTGACCACGTTGTGGTGTACATTAATAGATAGGAATTTTAAAAATCACTTTAACTTGTAAATGTTTTGTTGTGATATAAACCCTATTTAATTCTTGGGGAATCTCGATTTTACTCAGACCTTGATTGAATCATTCTATATTTTGATTATAATCTTAGCACGGTGTAGATATCAAGTTAACATTTTGTTATATACTTACTTAAATACTTGTTGAATATTTCAGTAGAATATGAAAGCACTTCTATTTAGCTACCATACATGTACCATAGGTATTCTGGTTAATATTTAAAATAATACCCCTAATTGCACTTTGACATAAGTCAGTTGTTGTAAACACTGTCGATCTGATGTTATATTGGTTGGTGTCTGCGATTAAGTTACTTAAATATGCTTTCCTAATCAAAGCTTAATTACCATGGGGCAGCACTGGCACCCGGCTCTTGTTTATTTATCCGGGTGCTAATACTTGATTTGTTAGATAACAGAGGTAATCTTCTTGGTGGACGATTCCAAAGTATTTATGTGATTTTAATTGAATAATTAAATGCAAGTATATTAATTGTAATTATTATTACTATCATTGTTGATATGCAACATTTTTGCTATATTGTTAGAAATTCAAGTTCAAAACGAATGTTATATAAGTATTAAATTTATGCTGCGTGCAGTTTTTCCGATGGCCATAGAAACCATGACATTTAGAAACTTAATTGATTTAATTTTCTTTTAAATATTTATTTTATAGATTGATAAAAATAAAATATTTTATTTACTTACCTTTACCTACAAAAGACGAAACTTTGTCTACAGAAAGTAAAGACATGTTGAAATAATTAAAGTCATATTTCTTTCTTTGATATGCAGTACTGTCATATTTGTTCTTTTAATACATCTTTTGATTTTATCTATTACATTTATTATTTTGTCTATACCTAGTATTTGATTCCCAATGTTTAGATGTCATTTAATTTTGCGATGATAATTAAAAATGTTACAGTTAAGTGTAGTGAGTACTTAGCTAAATAAGTATGTACCTACTTAACTATTTTTTTTTTTTGTTTTGTTTTTGGCTAACACAGCTGCTGTGTGCTGACTACTGCTGACCAATCGAATACTAAATGTTTTATTAAGTGTAAAAATTCAAAGGGACTTGTTAATGTTAATTAATATTCGATAGCAATTTATATAACACTTACGTGTAATACTAGTGCTTGTTCCACCTACACATAAAATTTATGTTAGACGTGACACAACAAGATGTCGCAGACAGTGGCGCACACATGTCTGTGTGCTCTCTAGCTAGCTAGTCGGCCTAAGTTAATCAACACCAAAGGTTAAATCTAAAAAAGTTACCTTTGGCTTAAGTCAGTCGTATAACGTTTATTTTTGGGTAGGTATTTATTGAGTTCAGTTCGCAGTTTACGTTAAAGTAATTTAATCAAGTATCTGATATAAAAGTAATAACTTTGTGATCGCGTTCACAAAGGTTTATTTTATTATGATATCTAAATCCAGTTAGGGATTTTATAAAGATCTTTTTAGTAAGGTTTGTATCTTTAAGTGAAATAATTGTGCAGCAACTGACACCACAGTTGTAATTAAAGAATCTGAGAAGAAAACGTTGTCTTGTCCAAGATAATTTTGAAGTAGGCGATCGACGCGACTTAAGCAGAGATGCACTGTCAGCCAGCAGTCATATTAAACGATAACATGACTAAAATATTATGAGTTAGATAATGTATGTTAAATAATTACTTAAGTAAATTTTATGAGAATATATTTAAAGCTGATTTGTCAATGGACTTTGTTTCAGTTTTAATTGTTATGTTTTTGTATTATTATTTTTTTCTTCCCTTTACTAATTTTAAAGAAAGATTTCTTTTGATCTAAATTAAAATAATTTTAAAGAGTAATAAACTATTTATGATTTAAAGTGTCACATTGGCGTCCTGTCCCTGTTCACCAGGCGATAACAAACAATGTCTCAATCTGTTTACCAAGGCTTCGAATAACGGCGAATAGGACACAATAGGAGCGTTTTACCTACCATTAAAACGCATATTGTGTCTGAAGCCTTATTCGAAGCCTACCTTCAAGGGCTGCCTGGTATGCATTCAATGCTAATTAGTTGTAAAGTATTTTTCAGATTTTGAGACTGCAATGAGCGCGAAAACCAGCAATGGCCGCCTGGTGAACAAAGTGGGGTGAGATCGGATACGGATGTGACGTAATTTGGTAAGATAGACCTATAATAATGATGCTGAACGGGAAACGGAAAGGCTTCGCTATTCTCAATCTGTTTACCAAGGCTTCGAATAAGGCTTCAGACACAATATGCGTTTTAATGGTAGGTAAAACGCTCCTATTTTATATTATTTTTCCATACAAAATTTGGACCCCATTTTCACCCCTTTAGGGGTTAAATCATGTCCACCGTGTTGGACTTCAAAATAAATATCATTTTTGCAATCGTCATCCCAGAAAACCCCAATAACGACATCTATATCGATTTTTATGTTTACTCACCCCATTTACCCCCTAAGGGGTTGATTTTCAAAATAACAAAATATATATTTGCCTATTTATTTTTAGATGTGTTCCTACGAAGTTTATAGTTGTAATGTCTATTTTATATTATTTTTCCATAAAAAATTTGGACCCCATTTTCACCCCTTTAGGGGTTAAATCATGACCACCGTGGTTGGACTTCAAAATAAATGTCATTTTTGCAATCGTCATCCCACAAAACCCCGATAACGACATCCATATCTATTTTTAGGTTTTTTTAACCCTTTTCACCCTATTTCATCCTCTTTGGAGTTGAAATCCTAACAAAAACAATATACCTACGTTGCTTTAGATTTCTATCCATAAGCCTAAATTATAAATTTAGCGATTTTTACTTCGAAAATGAAGGATTTTCTTCAATACAAAACTTCATCCCCCTTTTCACCCCTTTGGGGGTAGAATTTTGAAAAACGCTGAGACCCGTATTTATTAATTTTCAATCGTCAGCCTAAACACAAAATTTGAAGATTCTAGCTTCAAAACTGAGGGACTTTCATACAAACTTTCATCCCTTATTTCATCCCCTTAGGGATAGAATTTTCAAAAATCCTTCCTTAGTGGATGCCTACATTATATAAAGTATCTGTGTGCAAAATTTCAAGTCTCTAGGTCCAGCGGTTTGGGCTGTGCGTTGATAGATCAGTCAGTCAGTCAGTCAGTCAGTCAGTCAGTCAGTGTGTCAGTCAGTCATTCAGTTTACGATTTTATATATTAAGATAATACATACCGCTGATCTCGATGTTGATGATGGCCGAATCTTGGCCAAGTTCGTTCTCGGCCGTGATCCTGTACGGGCCGGAGTCCAACTTGCTAGCGTCGCGGATTGTCAAGATCGCGTGACGTTCTGTCAAACAGTTATTAGACATTAAAACGCTATAAACAGACATTATGTAAAAAGAGCATTAATATGTGCTTTTAAGTTACTTATAATTGTTTCGTGAGCGAAAATGTATCTTATGTTTTTAGAAAACAGTATAGATTCCCCTATCATTTGCTTGTTGTCCAGCGCTCTTTTTTACGTGACGTGATATGATAACCTTATGAGTTTACGTAAACTGTCAACACTATCGAAAACTGTAGGATGTACAGTCAGCGCCAAAATGATCTGAGCATTCAAACCTACCAAAATACATAGGAAATCATTTGACAAATATCAACCAAGACGTTAAGGTGCACTTTCGTTCGACCTCAGACAACAAATGAAACTGCACCTTAAAGTTTCGAGATAAGGTTGAGATCATTTTGGACTAATGTCGTGAAACAGACGATGCGACTAAAAGAGATAGCTAACAGTTCGCTAAACTTGTACTAGGTGTACTAATCAGTTGTGAACAGGTATTTTGTGTGTATTTAGTGTCCGGGCACGAAAATGGCGGCGGCGGGGCGGCAGCGGGGCGGCGCGACAGCGGAGCGGCGGCGATGCATTCAACAGTATGGAGACGCGCACGAAACGGGCGGTGGCGGAGCGGGGCGACGAGCGATGCACGGGCGGGAGGAGAGCGACGAAAACAAATGAACAAACTAGTTTGATTTGGTCGCCCGCGATGACAGTAGTGTTGTGTTGAAACATATAATAGGTAGTGTCTGTTTGATTACTGGGTACTTATTTATTATTATTTATTTATTTAAAAATATTTTACAATAAATATATCTAATAGGGTCAGTTATTCTACGGGACCTAATAACCTATAGAATTCAGCACTGTGATATATCTAATCAAATTTTATATTTTTCGGTATTCATTTAACAAGAAATTGTTTCCATAGCAACATCACATTTAAAACATCAATAGAAAAAAAAGAAGTTTCTTTAACATACAATTTAGGTTTGTCACTACGATATTCTAAAAAGCCCTAGTCCAGTAGGACCACGAGCACATAGTGGTATACCGTGGTCCTACCTGTAGGTCAAATCGGTAGGTCCACGGGCCCTTAATGGTATTTAGCCCATCTGTCACAACACTACTAGCGCGGCTGACCGGCCGCTAAGTTTCGTGCCCACGTTCTCATCGCCCCGCCCCGCCGCCGCTCCGCCGCCGCGCCGCCCCGCCACCGCTCGGCCGCCGCCAGTTTCGTGTCCGGACACTTACGACTAAGAATAACCAAGTAATTATGCTTTATCAATCATCCTGTAAATGGTAAACAGAATACATATTTAAGAGTTTTGAAAAGAAATCAGCTACACTATTAATATTATAGCTGATTTCTTTTCAAAATGTAAATATGGTTGTTAATAGTGATAAAGGAGGTGATATCGTTTACATTTTCAGCAGTTGCCCGAGATTTTTTTCTTACCTTTCCTCTCGACATGGTAGTGCAGTCCAGACTCGATGGTCTCTCCTTCTCTGACCCACGTGATCTTGGGCACCGGATGTCCGGTGAAAGGTATCTTCACTACCACGTTCTCGCCCTTGTCAAAGTACGCGGTCACTCGGAAACGAGGCGGCACGTTCAGTTTTGGTGCGGCTGTTGAGATAAATTATATAATTTATAAATATTAAACATTTATAAGGCATAGGATATTCGTACAAATCGGATCTATTCTCAATCAATCAAAATGTTTTTCTATTCTATTCTTTCTATTCTATCTTTGCGAAAACATTAGTGATTGTAAAAAACCGGATAATTAAAATCTGAGACAGGCTTTTGCAATCCTCTGAGTAATATTTAGGATTTTTACAAAAGTATAGGGCATCTTAGGTAAATCGCGAATGACCATCATTTTGCGGGCGCTGATTGGCTGACGTTATGGACTAAGGGATGCTCTGATTGACTAACGGCTACCTACAGTCTTTTATGAAGAGTCAGATTCTGACCAATCGGACTAAATCGATACTTAGATTATCCAATCAGCATTCAAGTTTCCAACTGTCCGAAATATACTAGGATTTTTACAAAGATCCTAAAAATTGCGGTTGGGAAAATCAATCTTAGATTCCAATATTTTACGATCGACCAAGGATTTTTGTAAAGACCCGTTTTACACGATTATCCTACGACATATAATCATAAAAGGTCTTCAAGGAGTTCCTGTCTCTACAAATACTTCAATAACGATTTCGTGTTTAAATACTCACTCATAATGAGCAGTTCGGCGCGCGTACTCTTGACTCCGGCGCGGTTTGCGGCGCGGCACACGTACTCGTCTGCGTCCTCGCCGAACACATCGACCACAGTCAGGAAATAGTTGTCTCCCTCACTCCAGATGCGGTGGCGAGGGCCGTTGGTTATTTCACGAGCACCTACGACACATTAATTATTGTATTAGAATTTTATTATTGTCTAATGCTACTCCTCCACCTGCGTTAACGTTAACGTTAATGGTAATGCCCAACTACGCTTTAGCTAAGGCGTTAAGTAAATTTAGTACTGTCGTTTGTAAATTAACACGTTAAAGCTCCGGACAAACTGACGCGAGCGAATCGAGCGATTGGAGCATTTTGACAGATTTTGATCACGTAACTCAAAGCAATAGCCATAGTCATTGCCATAGCAATTCTCTAGGAATTTCATTGACAATGGCTATGGCTATCGCTTTGAGTTACGTGATCGCAATCGCGAATTTCGCGCGGAATTCGCCTCAGTTTGTACGGAGCTTTAAGTCTTGACCTAATCTGCGTAACGCCTAGATTAGTGTTAGGCTACGCGTTAAGACGCAGATGGAGCCGTAGCATTAGAGTTATTGGAGTAGAATATTATCTCTGTTCAATAACATTCCAGTTCAATAACTGGAAGTCAAATATCTTGTGACTGTGAAATCATCGTCATTATGACTACTCATAGTCACTTATCTTAATAGGTTATCTCGGGTACTCTACAAATACACGAGGATGTTCCCGTGCAAGAGGAAAGGAAAACGTCATCGTTAAACTGGAAGTGAAACTGGAGTTGCTGTGAACATATTTAATATTATCTACTCTTGGGCTACTCAAAACTTTGTACAAATCTTAAAACGTTCAAATATGACGATTCGATTTTAAAACTAAGTACAATAAATTATCAAGAACAGAAAAACATCACATTAATCTGGTTCTATTTATTATACATGTCTATAAATAAGTACCCATTTTAATCTAGATGTTAATATGTAGTTTAAGGAAGATATATCATTTATAGTGACACTTACCCTTGTACCACGTGATGGTCGGCTTGGGCGATCCAGTGATGGTGCACTGGAACTTGGCGTTGTGGTTCTGGATGCAGTTGGCGTTCTTCAGCGGCTTCACGATCTCCGGCGGAGTGGCGGCTGTTGGAAAAGCGCCAGGGTTGTAAAAAAAACATGATTTTTGCAAAACATAAAAAATCACAGTTTATTTGGAAAAAGTAATAAAAAAAGTTATTTATTCGGTTTTTAGCTTGAGCCTTTAAAATCTACTTTAAACTAGTGCGTGAAATCACAACGCGCTTTTGTTTTACTTATTCGACACTTTAATTTGGATGAAACACAAGTTTTGTTCAATAAAATAAATAAAAATGCCTGGTGGAAGACAATGATTTCGCAGTTTTCAGAAATATTCTAAGACAAACTAACTTTTTACATTTGTATGCATCTATTCATTGTCTAAAAATTAGAATTTTACTTTTCATACAAATAGGAAAGAAAAAAGGCGATTTGATTTAATCAATGATTTTTATTGAAAAAACCACTTGATTTAAATCAAAGTAATTTCATCATGCCAATTCCGGGAAGCGTATGGTCAAGTATTTAAGAAGCTCGATGGCGCAGTGGTTTAACAGCGAGCCCAAAGATTGCGGAGGTTAAGAAACTTTCCCAAGCGTCGGTCATGGGATGGGTGACTAAAAATTTATTATTTCGACCTCCGTGCTTTGGAAGGCACGTTTCGAAGCTAAGAACCCTTTTTCAGTTGGTAATTTGTTCAACCGAAAGCCCTAAAAACTAACTCTCAAAAGACATACCCTTGACTAAGAACTCTAACCTCATAAAAACAAAGGTCAACGAACTCACCCTTAGGGTCGACGACCTTGACTTGTTGACTGGCGGAGCTGGGCGGCGATAAGCCCGCCTCGTTCTGCGCCGTCACCTGGAACTCGTACTGGCGGCCCTCGATCAGGTTGGAGCAGTTCAGTTGGTTCGGTAGGCAGAGTACCGCGTTTACTCGCTGCCAGGTGGAGGCACCTACTTCACGTTTGTCTATCCAGTAGCCTAGAAGCGAGTAAATTAATTAGACAAATTATCAATGATTGAACTATTTCGTTAAATTCCGCTTTCGTCAGAATAAATTAAAGGATCTTTTTTTAGGGTTCCGTACCCAAAGGGTAAAAACGGGACCCTATTACTCAAACTCCGCTGTCCGTCTGTCTGTCTGTCTGTCTGTCACCAGGCTGTATCTCATGAACCGTAATAGCTAGACAGTAGAAATTTTCACAGATGATGTATGTCTATTGCCGCTATAACAACAAATACTGAAAACAGAATAAAATAAATATTTAAGGGGGGCTACCATACAACAAATGTGATTTTTTGCCGTTTTTGGTACGGAACCCTTCATGCGCGAGTCCAACTCGCACTTGGCCGGTTTTTGTCTAACGAAAACGGACTTTCAGTAAGACTTTGTTGTGTCAGAAAAATTAAATTGAAAAATAACCAAAGTTTTTTTATGTCCGAAGAGGAATTCCGTTTTCGTCAGAAAAAAAACAATCTTTAATTTATTCTGACGAAAGTGGCCTACATTATTATAATGATTTAGGTTCATTAATTATTTTATTAAACTTAATTGTACACTCCCATGTTCGCGCATGCTTAACGTTATGCCACAAAATCGAGCAAGTTAAAATGTATGGACCTATAAATTAAGCTTCTTGCTACATACTTCATCCTACAGCTTATAAATAGCTACAGGATCGAATGAAATTGCGTAGAGAATCACCATAAAGGATTGCGAAGAAAAAACTTTAAACCGAAATAGGATTGATCAAGGTACTATCAAATAGACTTGTGATGAACTTGTTGAACTGTAATGTTGTTTTACTTCTGCATTTATAGGTCACATTTATACATCTCGTCATCACATTCTCGTGGAAAATCTTTGCTATGTGCATAGCTTTGAATTGAACTAGTTAAGTCATTCATTACACACTAACAAAACAATCCACATACCCTGTATCCTAGCGCCTCCATCGCTGTGTGGCTTCTCCCATTCCAAGTGGACGAAGTCTCCTCCGACCTCCAGGATCTTGGGGATGCCAGGAGCTGATGGTGGGTCGTATGGTGCTTTGGCCTGTTGTGATAGAATAAACATGAATTTTGAATACTTTCAGGTATTACATGCCGATAATAAATATGCCGATCTATTTTGTTCTATTTACCAAAGAAATAATTAAAAATCGCAGTTAATAGCTGTAGTAATAATAGTTACTTCGAAAATAGCTTGTATTTTTTAAAGAGCAAATTAAACAATAAGAAACTAATTCAAAAAGCTAACAATATAGGTTTTTTACTTCGTTTAATTTTCTGATATATAAAAAAAAAATTTTTGACCAATATAGTATTTTTCGTGGTTCACTGATTAGCAAGAATTATATGGCGTAAGCAACTTACAGAAGGAAACAAGGTATTATTTCAGGACTACCTACATGAGCTTTAGCTACTCTTTGAATGTCAAATTAATTTAAAGTTAGTTCTATAACAAATGCAGTAAAGCATCAATTCCCATTTCAACTAAATATCTCACCTTAATGGGGTTAACTCCCTCCAAAGCCGGTCCAATACCATTCTCATTTGCCGCATGCACCCTAAAGTTGTACTCCTGTCCTTCCACCAATCCCAGCACAGTATACTTAGTGTCCCTCACAGAGGACGCTATAGTGATCCATACTGTTCCAGAAACATCTATCCTCTCAACCACGTAGTGTGTTACTGGCATTCCACCGTCGTACGATGGTGGTTTCCAGGCGATAGTGCACGAGTGTCGGGAGATGTCTGTGGTCTCTAGTGGGCCTTGTGGTGGGCCAGGAAGGCCGGTTACTGTTATGGAGAATGAGTCGGAGGTTTCACCGCTGTTGTTCTTGATTGTGAGCTTGTAGGTGCCTGCGGAAAAGGGGAGGGATTATTTTTTTATAAGCATAGCAGAGTATTATTATAAGCATCTCAGAAGAGCTTCTCTTTCTGTCTCAACCGACACATAACATCCCTCGTGCGCTGGCTCGACTGAGTGAGCTGTGAGCAGTAGGCTAATATAAAAGTTTAAACGCGGAGTAAGACTCCCATCTGGTAGTGGTGAAAAATATGTCCAAGACTTTGAACTAAATTAGTGCTTATGAAGGTCATAATTAACACCCGTCAAGTTCAAGAACCTTACTCAAACGACATTCATGATGAAATAGAGCTCTGTGATTGGTTCGTTTGTTTTATGTGTGACGTGTGATTGGTAGTTGAGACACCGTGCATCCGAGGGCTCCGTGAGACCTCATAATAATGTTTGTGAATACGGGAGTCAGTTAAGCTTGAGTTCGACATAAACGAAACGTAATTAATTGAAAAAACATTTAATGTACTGTGAATTGTAAGATGTAACTAATAAACTGAATTTGTTTGTCTTTAATAAAGTTTGTGTTTCTATGACCAATACACTTTTTATGAGTTTTAAAAACTGTATCTGTTATCTTGTATCATTTCCGTGCCTAAACGAAAAATGGGATCATTCTAAGATCAACATAGTTTTTGTCTTCAACGGCCAAATACTCAAACGATTTTAAAGTTAAGGCTATCTTAAATTCAAAAATATCGACAGATTTGACAGAAACTCTATGAAACTGACAGTTTAAGGAGATCTCAAGAAATAATTTTAACTAAGGAGCCTTTGATTACTCTTCCGCTAGTTAAGTAGCCCCTTTTTCAAACCATTTGAATTCGCATTACTCACCCATATCATCCTTGCTGATGTCCTTAATGAATATAAGCATGTAGTCATCAAACACGGTGAATTTAAGTCTTGGCGACTCGGACACTTTATGACCGTCCTTAGTGAGCGTGACGTCGACGGGCTGGTCGCCCGTGTACAGGATCTTTATCTTGGTATTGTCGTGCTCGGGTAAGTGCATGTCACCTGGCATGCGCGTGATGCGTGGCGGGCCTTAGGAAAAAAGAAAGGAAATTAAGAAAATTCATTAGTTATACGTGTCGGCACATAACAAACAAAACAAAAGCAGGCTAGGCGCACTCCGCGCTTTAGGTACAAAGCTACAATTAGGTAGCGGGTCCGTCCGGACGGACTTATTTCAGAGGGCTACCGCGTGCCGGCTGGGTCGCACATTAGCAGTTCGATTTCGATAGTATGCCTCTATACGAATAAAAAGGATCCGAACCTCACGTTTTTCACTCTTCCAAAAGTTCCAAACGACATCAAAACGTAAGAAGTGCTTGTCTACTAGGTACCTAGTTAGTAACTAGTATCCGTTTATTCTTTGGTATTTACTTGTCTTATTTGCTAAACAATCTTCGCCCAACTATTTATTGAAATAATAATTTATAGATTAGGTAGGTACTTACTTACCTACCTACTTTCGAAATAAAATTAATTATAATTACAATTTCATTTAGTAATAAAGCTTATTGCTTTAAAGCCAGCATGTATAGTCTGATGTGGCGTTGAGTGTACCTAGCTTATGTTTTTTTTAAACGTATTTAACTACACATTATTTCACAAACACATAACTTGTAATAAATTAACTACCAGTTATTTAATTATTATTTAAAAGAAGAAACCCTGAAGTCGTTAGAAGAGATAAGAGCTACGCGATAGAAAGAGAGGCAACTTCTAGGTGAATATAACTGTAGGCAAGAGAGCGGCGTGCAACCTGAATTGCACTTTATTAGGTATGGAATAGAGTCGTTATTTATTTAAATGACTTTGCGGAGTGGATCTTCTGTACTTGTACTATTATGTATTCTGTGACAAAAGCTAAAACAAAGACGAGTCAAAAAATGCGCCAGATTTAGTGTTTGTAGCTGCTGCGAATCTTTTGTCTCATATTTGTCTTGTCAAGATATTTGTATGTGCCGGTATCTTTACATCTACTGTATTTGAGTATGAATATCACAACTAAGCGATCCTAATAAACGATTTTAATAATTTAGTTCGATTTTAGTTTCAGCGTAAAACTCTGATATAAACATTTTTACTCTATGGTCGGAGCATATTGTTGCCAACAGCAACAACTTTAGTCTGCATTAAATGCTTAGAAAGTTCCATTCTCTTTACTATTCCTAACCGTTTTGTACCTTGTCTCATTGACTTTTTATTATTTTGCCTTGTCTATAGTTTGTTTGCCGAGATTTGATAACAAAAGAAAATAAAAACAGTATTTCTGAACTCATTGAAAATTGTGGCCCGCAATGTTGTTCCCTACAACGAATGACCATGGGCCGGGCGCTCGCGGCTCTGCGCTTGACAAAATCTGCGTGCCTTGTAACCTTCGAACTATGTATTATGTAATTATGTAATCCGAGCCTTCGATCAAGAATATCCTACAATTCCTAGATACTAAAACAGTAAACGAACTAAAACAGTACGCAAATGAGGCATCGACTTACTGAACAAAAAGAGATTCGAAATTTCGCAATTCGAATCCTCACATTATTGTTGTGAGCACAAATTACTTTTTATTGCAAATTCAATATTAAATAATAAGGAACAAAGAAGAGAAAACTTTGTACAAAATAAGCTCCCAGTTTGAGACGCTCGTATCATAAAATCAACGCTCGTCATACAGATTACAATCAAAGCAAAAGTTGCTATTCCGAGACATTTATGATATATCAGCGAATAGACAATAAATAACAACTATAACTCACTTCCAATCTTGAGGTGTCCAGTGCTGTATATGAATCCGATGTTGTTGGACGCCTCGCACGTGTAGTCGCCCTCGTCGTCGTCTTTGGCTTCGAGGATGTTCAACTTCATGACGCCTTCGCGAGACTCCGCTATGAATCTGTTACATGAAAAATAATTAGTGGTAAGAACATTTATTTGCTACTTTTTAGATCGAAACATCGAATCAAAAACCGTGGTTTTCACATGATTTAGAATACTATTCGTGACATTACACTTCAAAAGAACTTTATATTATAGTCTGTCCAAGACAGCTTGGTAGCTTTGCTAATGATTTTTCTTTGTAAATAAATATTTATTTTAATCTAATCGGTCACTCAGCGTGCAATGGAGAGAGCCATGCTCGGCGTTTCCCTACGTGATCAAATCAGAAACGAGGAGATCCGCAGGAGAACTAAAGTAACCGACATCGCTCGAAGGATTGCTCAGCTGAACTGGCAATGGGCGGGACACATAGCGAGAAGAACCGATGGCCGTTGAGGCAGAAAGGTTCTGGAATGGCTCGCGCGCACCGGACGACGCTCCGTGGGTAGGCCCCCGACAAGGTGGACCGACGATCTGGTGGAGGTCGCGGGAAGCCAGTGGATGCAGGCAGCGCAGGACCGATGGTCGTGGAGATCCTTAGGGGAGGCCTATACCCAGCAGTGGGTGTCGTGTGGCTGATATGATGATGATGATGACGTGCTGATGTACGTAAAAGTGTTGTAGTACGTGCGAAAAGTAGATTGATACTGTAATTTTCTTTTGCCCACAGTCAACTTTACACAATTTAATATCCTTACTGATATTGAACTTAGTAAAATGACTCATCTGTTTCCTAAAACGACTTACATACCGTTCCTCAACCACCGTCCGGTGGGCACAAGGTTGCCAGTGGCCACACACTATGGTCTGCCTAATGGCGCCGCCATATGTGCGGGCACAGACTTCACACATTCGGGTTTGGTTGTAAATCAACTTACCTAGTTCCCAAGACGACTTCCCTGCCGTTCCTCAACCACCGTCTAGTGGGCACAGGGTTGCCAGTGGCCACACACTATGGTCTGCCTAATGGCGCCGCCATATGTGCGGGCACAGACTTCACACATTCGGGTTTGGTTGTAAATCAACTTACCTAGTTCCCAAGACGACTTCCCTGCCGTTCCTCAACCACCGTCCAGTGGGCACAGGGTTGCCAGTGGCCACACACTCGATAGTGTACGGCCTGCCTAATGGCGCGGCCATATGTGCGGGCACAGACTTCACCCATTCGGGTTTGGTGCCTCCGATCTCTTCGCCTGTTCGGACTGGGCTGGTGCATGAAGACGGCTCCGATTTGCCTGCAACAAGGGAGTTCATATTAAATCCTTAAAAAAAGTGTAAAATTCGTTAAAGAAATGCTTGATTGGGTTCGGTTTTAGGGTCAATAATTTTGTTCACTTTACAAAAGTTAAGGCCGTCCTAGTAAAACACATAGGGATGGGCTTAAACTCATTTAAAATAAAACCAGAATATTGTTACAAAATTGTTAGTGTGTCTTTTAGACAAAAGGCCCGCTTAGAAGATGTCGCGTTTTTTGTTGTAACTCGGGCTAACACATGTGCTGCGCGTGGCCAAGAAGTCAAATATGAAGTTGGAGGTTATAGTATAGTCAAATTAGCAAAAAGGTTGGAAGTAATTCCTGTAGTTGTAATTTTTTATGGAATCATTAGAAGACATGAATATAAGTTTCCTTCGAGTTTGCACCATTCCTGTTATATACGGAACATCGTTTAATGTTAGTTATAAACATTAAAGTCCCAATATTTTTTTTATATAATACGTACAGTAACAGTTTCTTCACATGTTTTGTTACAATTTTAATTATCTATCATTGCATACCTAGCTTGCTTAAATCAGATTAAAAGTTACCGAGATAATTGACAAAATCTAAGCCTAGGAGGCGCCACTTTTGTGACGTTGTAGGTACTTGTTCCGTACATAACAGGAATGGTGCAAACTCGGAGGAAACTTAGATTCATGTCTTCGAACGATTCCATAAAAAATTACAACTACACGAATTACTTCCGATCTTTTTGCAAATTCGACCTAATTTGACTACACTATTAAAAAATAACAAAATATCGAACCTAAAACGAAAGACTAATGATTTTCGATTTGGTCAAGCGGGCCTTCTGGGTACTTTTTATTAATACTCGGTGGGTAGGCCCACAGAGAAAGCAATAACTATGTAGGTCCCCGACAAGTTGGACTAGCAGAACCGATCGTTGTAGAAATCTTTGGGGCCTATTTACAGTAGTGGGTGTCATGTGTCTGATGTGATAATTATCTATACTTTACCGGCAGTATTGACGGCTATGATGCGGAACTCGTAGTCCTGTTTCTCGCCCAGGTTGAGAACTGTGAACGTGGTGTCTTGCACGTTGTAGTCGTTGCACTTCACCCATACTGAACCGCCGAGGTCGCGCCGCTCGATTATGTAGCCGGTCACGCGAGAACCTGGGAGCAAATTGTTGTAAATTACTTTCTACAGTCATACTAATCATATATTATGCGTAATGCCCCTGTACTTGTAATCTTCTTTTCACTTCATTTCTGTTAAAAAAAATTGTGCACATAAAGTCACCTGTCAGTTTTCGGTCTGGCTAACAATCTACCTCTTTTATTTGTTATACAGCGAGAAAAAGATGTCACTGTCACTACAGCAATTTTAAACTTGGGCCGTGTTATTACAAAAGATTTTTAAACACTGTTTAACTAAACACCTGTTTAAATGTGATGTGATCACTTTTTTGACAATATTGTTTGAAAGAGACAGCATCACATTTAAACAGGTTTTTAGTTAAACAGGTGTTTAAAAATCTAATCTAATATTTTGTAATAACACGGGGCGTATTTTAAGAGCTTGTAATACGGACTATTACGGACATTAAAACGCAATCTAATCCGAACTCTATTTTTTTGACACCAACTAGTCCACCCGAAGTACATAAGACTATATTATCTCTAAAAAACACAAATAGTGTGGGCTACGATGACATATCTACCGCAGCAATTAAATGTTGTGCCAGACATCTAGCTTGTCCATTAGCCCATATAATAAACTTGTCTCTAAGCCAAGGAACGTTTCCTGAGGCCTTTAAATTGTCTATAATTAAACCTATACATAAAAAGGGTGATACTAAAGATATAAAAAATTATAGACCTATCGCTCTTATAGTAATCCTATCAAAATTTTTTGAAAGAATTTTATATAACATAGTCTACTCATTTCTTGAAAAATTTAATATTTTTTCCTCCCAACAGTTTGGCTTTCGTCGAGGTAAATCCACAAACTTAGCTATTTTTAACTTGCTGAAATTAGTGACTGACTCTATCGACAAAAGGGAAAACATTTGCGCAATATTCATGGACATGTCAAAAGCTTTTGACTACGTTGACCATGGTATTCTCTTGCAAAAGCTCTACCATTATGGAATACGGGGTATTGCATTAAAGTTGTTTGAATCTTACCTTAGCAACAGAAAGCAACAAACTGCTATCAAAACTATCTGCAAACAAACTTTAATAGAAAAGGAACATATTTCAAAATGTAGAGATGTAGAGTATGGCGTTCCTCAAGGGACAATATTAGGACCTCTATTATTTTTAATATATATTAATGACATGCCAATATCCATTGAATATCCTATGACATTATTTGCCGATGATAGTACAATATTGATAAAATGTAAAAATAACTTGACGTATGAAAATGAAATCACAATGACATTAGCAAATATAATTAAATGGCTTGACATGAACAATTTGAATTTAAATATTGACAAAACAAAAATAATGCATTTTCGACAGTACACTCAGGCACCGAAAGTTACAGTTCGTCAAAATGGTACTACAATAGAACCTGTCGTCGAAACAAAATTCCTAGGTCTAAACATAGACTACCAAACCAACTGGCTCAGTCATACCAATGATTTGTGTACACGTATTAATAAATTTGTTTATGCACTAAGAGCTCTATCTAGAGTAGCTAATATAGAGACAGTTTTAACTGCTTATAATGGATATGTCGCTTCTATCTTGCGTTACGGAATTATGTTTTGGGGCAATTGTACAAACAAGGAAGTGATATTTAAAAGCCAAAAGAAATGTATCAGGGCTATCAAATCCTTAAAACGAAGGGATAGTTGCAAACAACATTTCATAGATTTAAAGATACTTACAGTACCATCCCTTTACATATATGAAACTGCAATGTTTGTCAGGGGGAATCCGCATCTTTTTCCAACAATATCCACTGGCCAATTGAAAGTAAGCAAACGTCATGGAAATACATTACGAGCACCGGATAGAAATACCGCGTTGAAGGGAAATAGCTTTTTCTGTATGGCACCTAAAATTTATAATAAAATACCAAAAAAACTGAAAGAGGCTAACTTAACAACTTTTCGCAGGGAATTGTTATCTTTATTAATTAGAAAAGCTTATTATACCCTGACAGAATTTTTGAATGATAAGATATAGTGCCTTTTTATGTTTATAACTACATTAATTTATATTGATTACTGACTTCTAATTGTTTTCTTTTTATAATTTTAATATTGTTGACATTTTTATTGATATCAATTTTTTTTGGTTAGTTTTTTGACATGTTTTTTTTTATATTTTACTGACATAACTGTTCTATTTTTTTAATGACAATTTCTAAAACTAAAATTTGTACGCCCATTGATGGCCGAACATAGTGGTACATTATAATTTTTCACACCAGCTGTTTAACTTTTACCTATGTTTACAAATAAATGATTTGATTTGATTTGATTTGACACAGGAGTATCAAAAAAGTTGACAATGATTTGTAGGCGTTGAATAAAAAAATAAAAAATGTTACCTCCGTCTGAAGCCGGTGGGTCCCACGACAAGTCCATATAAGTCTTGCCAACGCGCAGTACTCGCGGCGATCTAGGCGGCGCGGGCGGGCCACATTTTGGCCGCGCTCGGAACTTGTACCTAGTACACTACTATCTAGAAGTCTGTCCCATCATTATAACTACACATACCTCCGTCTGAAGCCGGTGGGTCCCAAGACAAGTCCACGTAAGTCTTGCCAACGCGCAGTACTCGCGGCGATCTAGGCGGCGCGGGCGGGCCACACTTGGGCCGCACTCGGAACTTCTGCGACGAGTTCGAGTATTTGCTGAGGCCGGCCGCGTTTTGCGCTCGGACTCGGAACTCGTATTCGTGGCCTGGTTCTAAGTTGTAAGCCTGGATAAAATAATAGAAAATCATTATTATTTATATCCTGACTCTTTGGGTCTTAAGAAACAAATCTTGACAACTATCATATGTCTTTTATGAACACTAGTTTATTTATCCAACTATCCCCTGGAGGTATTCAAAGTGTTTGTTTTAAAAGTTACATGAAGGACGGAAAAGTAACGAAAGCTTGAAAAATTTGTTTTCCAAACAAATAATAGTTATTTGTTATACAAGTGACCAAAATCAATTTGTGCTGCGAGTGTCGACTTTAAATCACGAACTAGCGAAGTAGTCTACTGAGCACAGTGAGTGATTTAAAGGCACGAGGCAGAACAAAATTTTGGTCTCGTGTTAAACATACAACTTTTCACCTCGACCAGCGAGAAAATTTTTACGTGAGTTTCCTGGTAAAAAGCTAAATTCAGCATTAGAAACTTGTTCACTCAACTCTTTTGGAGTTAGACAACTATCTTCATCGTTGGACGCACAAATTGTTTGTAATTTATCACATAAATAGTTCGATCAAACCTATGCTGAAAACTTTTATTCATAAAGTAGATTCCCGCCATTTTGTTTTACATTATTACGTTGTGCTTTTCTTTTATTCATTAATATCCCATCTTATTTATTTATTTATAATCATAAAACACTAATTGGTAATAAATTTCATATTTTTTTTCTTATTTTTTGTATTTATTTCATACATGCGATCTCATTTCGTCCATACTCTTTATTTCGAATTATCAACCTTCTTTTTTTAATAATCCTCATTTAAAATTCCTTGGTATATCCGTGCATTTTATTTTTTTACTTTTTAATTCATGTATGACAACATAAAGCACTCTATCTATCCTTTTCTCACATATCAATTTTACAAGTCTCATCCTTGTCACTTTATTTCTTTTTTCTTTATTATTTTAAAGGTTGGTGTTAAAAATTAAAAAAGCACTTTGCCTCACGCTTGCGAGTTTTTACGCTCCAAAAGTGCCCTTTTCGTGCTGGAGAGGTGAAAAATAAGTTATTTATTTTTACATGAGATTTTGCTGATGATCGATCCACCACGGCTTAGGAGGCTATGCTTCTCGATACAGTGAATCGCAAAATAACAAGACTACCATAAAGTAACTAGATGATCATAGAGTAGTACAGTAAATAAGAATAGAGTAATTTCATTGAGTTTTTTATTTGTGTCAATGGAGGAAGAATAAGACGACGACTGCTAGAGAAGAATGGAAGAAAACTAACCATATAAAATGAGACAAAAGCAAGAAGTCATTAATTTTTTTTTGTTTTTTTTTGCTTTATTTATTTGCTTACCTGGTAGTTGCAATCCTTGACCAGGTAATCGGCACTGGTCCACACTCCATCTTGCACGTCCCGGAACTCGACCTTGTATCCCTGGATACGCGCGCCGCCGTCGGACCTCGGTCTGTCCCATACCACTGTAGCGGTGGATCCGTCCCAGTCGGTCACGCGAGGGGTGCCCGGGGGATCGGGGACAGTGAATGAGAACTGGGACAGATAAAAAGAGCTTTCAGGAATAGTGTACGATGAAATGAGTCCTTTGTGTACAGTTCGTGACCTTTATTTTTGATTGGTGTGCGATCTATAATACTCGTAGGTTGCAAAATTATATCTATTGTGCCTATTGTTTATTTACAACAGCAGCAGGTTTCGTCACCAACGACTTAGATTGAATTGAGTATCGATTGCGCTAAGATTTGAAATTGCTTGTAGAAACTTGACAAGTATTTACAAAAAAATGTTTAAAATAATACTCAAAAAAATAGAGGACTTAGTGCCCAAAAGTCAGCTAAAAGACGTCATACATAATGTGTGGTAGTAAAAGAATTGACAATTATAAATGCTTATTATGTGAGCTCATTTAAATAAAGTATATTTCACTTTCAAAGCATTCCCTACCAGTCAACCGGTAAGTGTTGTTAAGAAAAATCGTAAGATCTCCTTACCAAAAATAATTTTTTTTTTATTAAAGAAACTACCTAAATATACTGATGAAAAGTTATTTATGACATTACCAACTTTGAGGCCGCCTTAAACGATCATTTGCGATTGTTTTTTATTTTTAAAGTAAATGACATTAATTGATGATGAGCATTTCAAGCGATTGTCAATTCTTTTATCTATGGTATTGACCGCTTTCTATCGCGTAGCTCTGTCTCAACCGACACATGACATCCCTCGTGCGCTGGCTCGACTGAGTCAGCCGCGAGCAGTAGGCTAATATAAAAGTTTAAGCGCGGAGTGAGCCCACTGCTATATCCTCACCTTGGCAGTGATGTAGTCGTCCATGGCGAGCGGATCAGACACTCCGTACTGGTTCTCAGCACGGACTCTGAACATAACCTTCTTGTTCGGTTCCAAGCCCATTACGTTGTAGTGGCAGTTGCGAACGAACGATGAAATCTTCGACCACACCTGATAGAAGAATATATTCATTAGATATGGTACAGAATCTGTTTTTTTTACTTTTTAATATAAATTGAGAACAGGTAAAACACATACTTTACAACTACGCGTGAGGTACATTTTGGTAAAACCTACATCCTATATTTGAGTACAATAAGCAGTATGTAAGGTTATAAGAAAATTTAATAAATTTACAATTTATTTTTCTTCTTCGAAAATGAGTTTAAAAATTGATTGAAACTGATTACCCTATTGTGGTTTCTAATGTTGAAATGACTCAAAATTATTTTCAAGATATTAACTTTTTTTACAATAAAACCATAAATGATTAGTTGCATCTTCGTGTACTACAGAGTTTATGGTGTTTATGGAATATTTTGAATGCCGGTTTGAAAAAAAAACTAAAAATCAAAACTACTTCGGCATCAAAAACAACAAAATTAACGAAATGAAGGCCAGAATCGTCACTCACCCCACTGCCGTCCATCTTCTCAACCACGTAGTTGGTGATGGGTGATCCTCCATCGTCCAGCGGCGGTCGCCAGCTGAGCGTGCAAGTGTCCGGAGTAATGTCTGTCGCTTCCAGCGGGCCTACTGGCGGGGACGGTTTGTCTACCACCAGCACCTGGGAAAGTGGCGAGGTATTAAGACTTATTATTACAAAACAGTCGCAAATTGTAGATTAAGGGCTGATTTTCAATCCTCAGATAACAGATATCAGTAAGTTACATTATTTAACAAATAAAGTAAATAGCATTCAAAACATTTGACAAAATTTTATCTAGGCATTGAAAAGTCAGCCCGTACTCAATATTATGTATTTATTGTGTCAATACTTTTATAGATCTCTTTGTCGTGCGTGATACAAAGCAACAATCAAAATGTTTGAAACATTGTTTAAAGGAAAGTAATGCAAGTGTCAGTGAGTCTGAATTACAATGTGTTTGAAGAACTTCGTTAGGTAGCAAACTTCCAAAGTAGTCGAAATTCAATAGGTATTTTATGTTGACTCTTAGGAAAAGAATTCTATTTTTTTTTATTATTTTATTTATTAATTTAGTTCAGGCGACTAGGCCCATACAATATTTACATATAGATGACATAGAGGATCAGACATAGGGATCAAAGCGAGTATTGGCCTCCTAAAACACTATTTTTCAATTCGATATTCAATCCTGAACCCAATCTACAGACTATAACAATCTAAAATATATAAATATTAATACCAGTACACAACTGGCGTAGTTTTGTTAAAAAAAATATAAATAAAAAATACAGTCGACTTGAGATCGTCCTCCTTTTTTTGAGTTGGTTAGTAAAATAACTCAAGAAAACATATCATTAATTTTTAACTTTCACAAAAAAAGGTTTCTCAGAACACTTTTTGCTGAATATACAAACATGCTGATTTATGATAAACGTCTTACCCTGCAAGTAGCGCTGTCGGATCCCTCGCTGTTAGTAAGCTGTATCGTGTAGGATCCAGTGTCCGACCTCTTCGCGCTCGAGTTGGCGAACACAGTGTTCAAGTCCGACGTCACGAACCGGACGCGGCTGTCCGGGAATACTTCTTCGTTGTTCACCATCCAGGATACCTGGTCGGGGAAGTGGATTAGTAATTGATTTGACTTAAGTTTGTTGTTTTTATAATGCAAGTGATATTTTGTATGCTGTTTTGGTTTAATAAGTTTGGACTAAGTGCTTTTTTTCTTTTACTAGGCCATTGTTTTTAAGTGAAATGTATTGTCGTAATTATCGAAAAATAAATATATTTGAATGTGCAGTACAAATTAAGAAATATCTCACACTGCTGCTGTCTTATGTGTGAGTTAAATAAATTGAAGGCATATTCTGCGCAAAAATAACTTGAAATTGTTAAGTTTTATCACTGCAAATGTATTTAGATAAAGATATTATAATATCATAAGTAAATTTCATAAAAAGTAAGACAATTTTCATAAAAAGTTTAGAAAATGATTAAAATCTCACCTTCGGCCTCGGGTTTCCAGTAAACGGCACGGTAATCTTGATCTCTTCACCAGCGATGACAGTGATGTCCCTAAGGCTAAGGTCACTGGTGATCCTCGGCGAGTTGGGTGGTGCACACGCCCTAATAGCATCCGAGCTCTGAGACCACGGCCCTTGCCCGGCAGCGTTGATAGCAGCCACTCTAAACTCGTACTCATGGTTTTCAATCAAACCAGTTACTTTGTAAGTCGTGTCAGGAATGTGAACGTGCGATGCCTTAGTCCATTTGTCTTCGGTTATCAAACGTTTCTCTACAACGTAACCAGTGATAGGAGAACCGCCATCGTGGCGAGGCTTCGTCCAAGTAATGGTGATAGAAGATTCCGTGGTTTCGACGGATTTAGGTGCTCCAGGCGCGCCAGGCGGGTCGAATGGATGTCTCGCCTTTATAGGCTCGGTGGTTTGAACCGGGTCTGATTGACCATATTGGTTCTCAGCCATGACTCTGAATTCGTAGTCGCGACCGACGGTTAAGTTCTTCACCCGCAAGAACGGAGTGGTAACGTATCCTGATACTTTAGTCCAGGTAGGCGTGCGAGCTTCGCGCTTCTCAACCACGTAGTTTGTGATTTCGCCACCGCCGTTGTCTTTGGGCGGGTTCCAGTATAACGTAAGCGCTTCGCCTTCGAATTCGTCCGCTCTGAGGTTCTCTGGTTTGCCAGGCCTGTCCAAAACGCGTACGTTGATGGTAGCCGTATCGTATCCTGATGGATTACGCAACTGTAAGCGATATTGTCCTCCATCAGATCGCTTGGCGTTCTTAACGACCAATGAGGCAGACTCTGGTGTAATCTTCTGGAATATTCTGGAGTCACCATCGACGTCAATCAAGTTGTCTTCAGCGAACCAAGAAGCTGTAGGTTGCGGGAAGCCAGTGTATGGCACGTGGATGGAGAAGTCTTCTCCAGCACGCACAGTGATATCCCTGACTCCTCCCAAGTCCATGCAAGGTTTGTTCGGCTGTTCAGCGATTATAATGTCAGATGTAGGCTTGCTAGGATCTGATCTTCCGACGTCGTTAACGGCGATAACCCTGAACTGGTATTCATCGCCTTCTTTGAGTTTAGGCACAGTATGTACAAGTCCAGGAATAGGCACGTCATTGACGTCTTTCCAGTCTTTGTCTCCTTTACCCTTCTGTTGGATGATGTAGCCCTTGATCTTGGCACCACCATCGCTCTTGGGAGGTCTCCAAGACAAAGTGACTGAGTCTTTGGTGACTCTGTCAGGTTTGGGAGCTTCAGGGGCGCTCGGCTTAAGTCTTTGCGTTTCAGCTGTGATCGGCTCTGTAGGCTTGCTTGGTTTACCAGGCCCGGCTTCATTAACAGCGATGACTCTAAATTCGTATTTGTTGCCTTCGCGAAGGTCTGGTACTGTGTAGCAAGTGTTGGGTGTCGGGTAGTTGTTAACCTTGACCCATTCACCTCCGCGTTCACGTTTTTCGACATAGTAACCAGTGACAGGTTTGCCTCCACAGTTCGCGGGAGGCTGCCATTCCAGAGAGCAGTTGTTCGAGCTGTATCCGGTAATCTTAGGCGTTTCCGGCGCATCTGGAGGATCGAACGGTGACTTCGCAACGATCGGTTTGCTCTCCAAAGGATCAGAGACTCCGTAAAGATTCTCAGCGCGTACTCTGAACACGTATTTCTTTCCTTCGGTAAGGTTCTTAACAGTGAAAGCACATTTAGGACAGAATCCAGCGACGGTTCGCCAATCGTTGACGCCGAATTCGGCGACTTCGACGACGTATCCGGTGATTTCGCTGCCGCCGTCGTCTGTGGGCGGGTGCCATATGAGACTGATTGCGTCATGAGTGACAGGAGTGCAAATAAGAGGTCCTTTAGGAACTCCGGGTTTGTCAACGACGATAACTTCAATATCAGCCGAGTCTTTTCCGTGCGCGTTGGAAGCTGAGATAGTGTATTTGCCGGCATCGTCTCTAGTAGACTTTTCAATGCTAAGTTTCGTTTCATCGTTCTTAGTCTCAGCGGATAGTCTGTGTGAAGGCACTAAAGGAATAGATCCCTTTGTCCATGAAATAGTTGGTGTCGGTGCGCCAGTGATTGGAATGTTAATGTTGATTGGTTCTCCTGCCCTGACCTTGATCTTGCGACCAATAAGGTGGTCGAGCCAGAGTTTAGGCTTCTCTTTCATCGGCTTAGCGATGATTACGTTAGACGGGTCTGAAGGCTGGCCAGGGCCGGCGGCGTTCACTGCCGAAACCCTGTACTCGTATTGGTGACCTTCTTGTACCCTGTCGTCTTCATAATCACTGCTCCTTACAGGGTCTTTGTTCAGTTTAATCCAGCGGCCAGTAGCCTTATCACGTCTTTCAACGTCGTAACCGATGATGTTTGATCCGCCGTTCGAAATAGGTGCTTGCCATTTGATCTTAATAAGGTCTTTGTCAGCGGAAACAAGCTCTGGTTTTCCTGGTTTACCAGGTACTGTGTATTGGTTCTTGGCAACGATCGCTCTGTCAGTAACCAGAGGTTCTGAACGTCCTTGCAAGTTTTCAGCGAACACTCTAAACTCGTATTTCGTGCCTTCTGTTAATCTCGGTACTGTCGCGTGGTTGAATTTAGGATTGATGTATGTAAGAGCCGGTACCCAACCACCTCCGTGAGTGAGATCACGTTTCTCAATAACGTAAGCGGTAAGTTCGCTTCCACCGTTATCTTTAGGCGGTTTCCATGACAACGTGACCGATTGGGCGGTGATCTCTTCGTAATCGAATGGAGGCTGTGGTGCTCCAGGAACGTCAAGGATAACCAGCTCGAAGCTGCCTTCATCAGTACCGGAATCGTTCTTCAGTTTCAAGTTGTATTTGCCGGCGTCAGATCGCTTGCAGTTAACAGTGTGTACAATAGTGTGGTGTCCGACAGATGTGACTGTTGTTCTTTCATTAGCGACAACGGGTTTTCCATCACAAGTCCATGTAACCTCGGGAGTAGGTTCTCCAATAAAGTCCACGTCCAAATGGAATATAAGTCCAGCCTTGATGCGGATTTCTTTGAGCGGTGTGATGATCTTCGGCGCGACGAACCTGTCCTTAGCTGTGATGATATCTGAAGGTTCGCTAGGCTCCGATTGGCCAGCCGGGTTGACCGCAATCACGCGGAATTCATAGTCCTGACCTTCAGTTAAATCAGGGACTGTCGCTTTAGTCTTGTTAGGCGGAACGTGAACAGCGTTCACCCAGTAAGGGCTTCCCTTTTCCTTCTTCTGGATAATATACCCAGAAATTGGCGCCCCACCATCAGACTTAGGCGCAGTCCATTGTAAATCAACGTGATCCTTACTCCAATCAGTGGCTTCTGGTTTGCCAGGAGCGGAAGGTTCATCGAACTCGTTTTTAGCTACGATAGCTCTGTCTAATTCTAACGGCTCTGATTGGCCGATAGCGTTTACTGCGCTCACTCTGAATAAGTATTCCTTCATGTGAATGAGTTTTGTGACTTGGTGGGACAAGAAAGTGCTCATGCCGGCATCAGACCAGGTACCACGGGTAAGATCCATCTTTTCAATAACATAATGGAGGATCGGTGAACCACCGTCGTCTAAAGGCATCTTCCAAGATAGAGAGCATGAGTCTTTGGTAACATCCGACACAATAAGAGGCTTTTCAGGTCTCGAAGGTTTATCTAATACGGTAACTTGGGCAGTTCCGGAGCAAATTCCAAGGTCATTGGTGAGGGTGAGTTTGTAAACGCCTCCGTCAGCACGGACGGAGAATGGAATGTCTAAGATCACCCTATTATGCAATACTTGAACGTCGATTCTGTCTGTTGAATGCACCACTTTCCCGTTGATCTGCCACTCGACTGTCGGCTTCGGAGACGCCTCGATCGGAATCTCGTATTGAATCCTCTGTCCTGCTTTAACTGTTTTGTCGGCGAGGAGCATTTTGTCGAAGTGTGGAACACAGAAGCGGGCTTTAGCGATCTGCGGTGTTGAGGCATCGCTCGGTTCGCCATTTCCTGCCTTATTGACAGCGATGACGCGAAATTCGTATTCCTCTCCCTCTTGCAAATTGTTGACTGTTCCTTTAGTTTGATTTCCTGGGATAGTAGCGGCGACTTCCCAAGGACCGTACTTCTTCTTAGCTTCGATGATGTATCCAGTGATAGGTGATCCACCATCCTTCTTCGGCGGCACCCATTCCAAGTCCATATGATCTTTATCCCAGTCTTTAACGACAGGCGTTCCCGGTTTATCCGGTGTTCCGTACGGGTCTTTAGCGGTGACTGGCTCATGTCCGATAAGTGGTTGAGATTCGCCCTGCTTGTTGACTGCTTTAACTCTGAAGTTGTAGTCGTGACCTTCGATGAGGTGGTCGATTCTGATGTTACAAGCTTGGACTTCGCCAGCGGGTATCCACCGCATGTTTTCTTGGTCCATTTTTTCGACGAGATAGTGTTGGATTTCGCTGCCACCGTCGTCTTTGGGCGGTCTCCAGCGAAGAGTGCATCCTGATTTGGTAATATCATCAGCTTTGAGCGGTCCTTCGGGTGGTGTGGGTACATCGAGTACGAGGACTTTAACTGTTGCTGAGTCTGTTCCGTTGATGTTTTTCGCTTTGAGAGTGTAAACTCCACTGTCAATGCGCTTAGCGTCAATAACCCTGAATTTGGTAGAATGGTCATCATTGACGATTTTAATCCTGTCTGTGTTGATAACAAGGTTGTCAGCATGCATCCATTCTTTAGTCGGGATTGGTTCACCAACGACTGGCACATCGAGCTCGAAGTTCTGGCCTGCCTTGACTTTGATGTTGAACATGAAGTTCCTGTCGATCTTGGGCGGCAGGTTCTTGGGCCTTGCGAGGTGGGGCGCAGTCCCATCGCTGGGCTCGCCCTTTCCGGCCTTGTTGACGGCGCGGACGCGGAATTCGTATGTGTTGCCTTCGATTAAGTCTGGGACTTTTCCGGTTGTTACGTCGCCTTCCACCTGCAGATAAATAAATAAATCAATATTGTATAACAACGCATACTTTGATAATAGGGTTTTGTAAAAGTTTTCAAGAAGATATAAAATGAAACTATTTATTCCGAAATATTATCCTTTTTTCACAATATATCGGATTTGAAAACGTCTATTAAGTTTTAAAACTGATTAATTCAGCTCGTAAAATTAGCTCAAACTCGCTGTTTAATGAATTTCGTCAACAACTGACCGAAATCAACATCAAAATAACAAAGAAACAACTCTTATTTATTGCGTTTCTAGTTTTCTTTTGTTAACATTGATCATTAATATGAGCACAAGGAAATGACAAATAAACAGCTACAGGTTGAACATAAAGACTTGAAAAAAATTGAGGGCGCCACTTTCTATGTAAACCTATATTGTGTACAGAAAAATGTTGTTCCTTTTTATTTTATTTCAACTCTTTATGGCCAAGTTGTACACACTTCATAAGTTTGTACAAACCTGAGCACATTCCTCCCAGTCGGGCGAGAATCGATCCTTCTTCTCAATGACGTAACCAGTGATGGGAGCTCCACCGTCTGTCTGTGGCCTAGTCCATTCGAGCTCGACGAAGTCTCGGTCGAAGTCCTTGATCTTGGGCGTGCCTGGTTTGGAGGCCACGTCGAACGGATTCTTGGCTTCCGTCGAGTGTGGTGTGGTGAGAGGCTCGGATTTGCCTTGCCTGGAGGAAGAGGATATTATTGATAGCTGTCTTTTGATTTTTTTCATTTAAGAAACATTACGTTGGAGGTGTTGTAAGCTTGAAATATTAGTGCCCTGTTTTTGTTTCTTCAACAGAGAAAAAAAAAACTGAAACGTATTTGAGTTTAGATTGTATGAGGACATACACATTACAGATCCTTCAGAAACCTTAGTAAAAAAATACCCAAATTGGTAGGAAATACATGTTTATGTTTTTTATTTTGGAAATCCTTTCGGTTCTATCTAAACAATTCTGGTCTGAAAAGTCAAGGTTGATTTTGAAAAAGAGTATGGTCAAAGGTCACCTATTCGCTCGTAGTCAATAATGCACTAAGATGAAAATTGTATTGCGCCTCACGCCAGTATTTTTTTTTACGATGATCCCTTTTCCAGTTTATGTGAATTTGGATTCTTTTGACATTGACTCACCTATTGACAGCCCTAACCCTGAACTTGTACTTGTGTCCAGGCGTCAACCCGTCAACTGCAAGGCTGGTCTGCGGCCCGTCGGTCTCGCCGGCGGTCACCCATCGCCCTGTGGCCTCGTCCATACGTTCTACAACGTATTTGTCGATGGGTTGTCCACCATCGTCGGCAGGAGGGTTCCATGAGAGCTTGGCACCGTTTGCGTGCACGTCGGAAACCTGGGAACAACATGAGAAATGGGTGTTTAAAAAGTAACAACATTGATAATCTACCCCCCTAGTATGACCACCATAACACGATGTACACGTTAATTTATGCACCCTTTTTATTAAATTTTGTCAGGTCATTCTATAACAGCAGTACAATCAATTAATGAAGTAAAAAAAATGAAGATTATACCTTTGCCACCACCTGCCACAACCATAACACGAATTAAAAAAAAAGTTTTGACATTTTGGGTTGAAACTTTTTTTAATACCATGTTGTAGTTGTGGCAGGTGGCGTCAAAGGTATAATTTCCATTCTGCTGTTACTTTTGTATATTTGTGAAGTCAAAGAGACTTTAATTTTTTCACGCAACCGACAATTCTGAAACTTTTTTCTATTACTAAGGGAGCTTATGTCTACCTCTTAAAAAAATATTCAGCCAAATTGATTTTTTCGGACATACCCCATTACTTCAACTTCGGCCACATCCTTTCCGTTGCAATTCTCAGCAGTAATAGTGTATCGTCCGCTATCATCACGCGATGCAGTCTCAGTTCTACTTATATTGTAGCTACTTAAGACTAGTTTGATTCAATAATCCTCACCTTTAGTGGTCCTCCAGGTGGGCTAGGCACACTCAGCACAATAACTTCAACTTCAGCCACATCCTTTCCGTTGCAATTTTCAGCTGTAATAGTGTATCTTCCGCTGTCGGCACGCGTTGCCGCCTTACAGTTCAACTTCGTGTTGTAGTCCGAATGTTGCACCTTCATCTCGCCGCCTGATTTCACCTCCTTCTTGGCGAGGTACCATTTTGTTTCGGGCATTGGTTCACCAGAGACCTGAGGGATGTAAGAATTTGTTATGTAAGTGCTTAGAAATCATTGGATTTGATAAATACACAATGATAACGAATTATAAATTCTTTCAAAAGTAAGCAATATAAGACAAAGATCTTCATCAACAAACAAAATAAGGTTGAATTTTTGAGCATTTACTTGCTCGAATACCTATTCATTTATTTTTTCATTCTCTTGCAATTTTATCGTCCCAGATCTTGGACTAAGGATATTCTGGAACTCCTTAACCTTTCGAGTGAATATTATAATGTTATAACATTCTGAGGAGTTATGTGGCGCAGTGGCTTAGAGCCTGGGGCCCTATTTTTGAATCGCTTGGCTGGCGTCGAGCGCTCGTTTCTACTGATTTTCGCCTGACATCTCATACATTTGAGTTGATTTGTCGAACGAAAATCAGTAGAAACGAGCGCTCGACGCCATTCGAGCGATTCAAAAATAGGGTCCCCGGCCCTGCGGTTGCGGAGGTTAAACAACTTTCACAAGGGTTTCGCAACTTTCAAAATATGTTATCTTGAGTTATTTTATAAATTTGTTAATAAAACGTGGTTCCGTGCTTCGCACGTTAAACCGTTGGTCCCGGCTGCATTTGCAGTCGTTAACACCCACCAATCCGCATCGGGTTCATGTAGTGGGTTATGGCCCATCCACCTTATTCTCCTATGAGAAAGGCCTATCAGACATAAAAAAATCTATAACAATAAAAATAGAATCACGCATTTCCAATAGACTTCAAGATGACTGATATTAAGATAAAGTCTGTCTGTCAGGTTTAGGAAAATGTTTTAAAATAAACTTGACAATGTTTTCCTAGCTTCGATATTAATTATATTTGCATGCTATTGTCAGTAGCTGAGTAGGTTTATAACCCTAATTCTACCCTATTTAAAACCAAAAAAATAAATAAATTAATTCATTCTTGTTTGGCTCACCTTGACGTCGAAGCCGAACTTCTGTCCGACCTTGATCTTGATGTCGATCAGGTTCATCCTGTCGATCTTGGGCGCGAGGTTGCGGGGCTTGGCCACTATCGGGTGCGTGCTCTCGCTCGGCTCGCCGGGGCCTGCCTTGTTCACGGCGCGGACCCTGAATTCCAAATAATTATACACGGTTAATTTTTAAGTATATCTAAAATGAAATGAGTGTATCGAGTATGTACAGTTAAAAGTTTCAATATTTAATAATTGGTCAAGATATTGAGGTTTGTTTATGTCCCAAAATTTTACTGATTTCTGGATTTAGAGCTCATTCATAGAATGACACGCGCGTAATTAAAATAAACTATCTTGTTTACCTACGTAAATAATGAAAAGATTAAATCTACGCACGCGTCTGGCTATTTTTGTGAGTTTGTCGATTAATCAAGATTTTTTTCGGCTTTTTTAAATATAGTTCAGGAAATGAACGCTCAAAACAGGGTATAGAGGGAAAGGTGTGGAACTAAATTTTTGACTTCGTAACTTTGTTTGGACCTGTTAGGAGGTGAACATATCAAAAGTCCCCGCCCGTAGCCCCTATGCTGGGGGAGGGGGAGTTTTGAAGGTCCCATTTTTCGGTTTTTCACATATATCTCGAAAACTATACATTCCAGCGACATAAGTTTTTTCACAAAATGAAAGCTGGTCAAATTTGCTACATGTTTAACTCAGTATTTTTTTTTGATATCTTGTATAGTTTTCGAGATATTCACTATTAAAATTCTGTAATTTTATCATCAATATATAAAAGAAGAAACTGATTGGTGACTGACATATTATCAACGCACAGCCCAAACCGCTGGGTCTAGAGACTCCAAATTTGGCACATAGCTTTCTAATGAGGTCTAGGGATGCATTAAGAAAGGATTTTTCAAAACTCACTTCACTTCTAAAGGGTGAAACGGGGGTCCAAAGTTTGTATAAAAATCCGTCAGTTTCGAAGCTAGGATCTTCAAATTTTGTGTTTAGGCTGACGATAAAAAAATAATATATACGTGTCCCAGCGTTTTTGAAAATTTTACTCCCGAAGGGGTGAAAAGGGGGATGAAGTTGTGTATAGAAAATCCTTCATTTTCGAAGTAAAAATAGCTAAATTTATAATTTCGGCATATGGATGCAAATCTAACTCGACGTATATCGTTATTGTTAGTATTTCAGCCATTATGGGGATGAAATGGGGGCGAATCATCATCAATAAAAAAATATTATTTAACCTAAATTACAGATATTCAGGAGCGGATATCTCAAAAACTATACAAGATTTCGAAAAAATTTCCATAATAAATCTTGTCTCAAATTTAATCAGCTTTTATTTTGTAAAAGAACTCATGTAGCTGGAATGCATAGTTTTCGAGATATATCTGAAAAAACCGAAAAAAGGGACCTTAAACCCCCCCCCCCGGGCATAGGGGCTACGGGCGGGGACTTTTGATATGTTCTCCTCCTAACTGGTCCAAACAAAGTTACGAAGTCGAAAATTGTGTTCCAATCATTTCCCTCTACACCTTTTCATTTACTGGGCTAATATTAATTTTTTACTTTTAACTGCACGTTTATATTCAGAAATGTGGTCTGATATCCCCGTTAAATTTTTAGATTTACTTAAAAATTAGCGGTGTATTACTAAAAATATACTAGAGTACTTAAATGTTAAATGACTCTATCCGCATTAAAAAAAAAGAATTATCTTACATAATATAAGAGATGAATCTAAAATCATAATCCAATAATCTCAAACTTTTGTAAGCCGGAGAATATGCATTTACGTTTTCACCACCCTGAAGTGCAATAAAGGGAGAAAGAGAGAGAGAGATAGAGAGAGAGAGAGAGGGAAAGAGATAGAGAAAGAGAGAGACACAGTTGTTTAGCACTAGCAGTAAGGTTCTCGCGGTTTTTATCCCAGCGCTTGATTATCTTATGAAATCTTCTGAGTTTTATAACCATGCAGACTAGGTACATTATATCAATGAGACAAACCTATTTTTCTCCAAATATCCTATTTTTGGATCAATTCACTCACCTGAACTCATAAGTCTGTCCCTCAATAAGGTCCGGCACAGTGGCCGTAGTCTGCCCCGCGGGCACTTCGACAGCCTTCTCCCAGTTGCCGAACTTGTCCTTCTTCTCGACGACGTATCCAGTAATGGGGGCGCCACCGTCTTCCCGGGGCGGGGCCCACTTGAGGTCCACGTGATCCTTGTCCCAGTCGGTAACGCTGGGGGTTCCTGGCGCGCCTGGTGTGGAAAATAATAGTTAAAGTAACTTCTTAGTTTCTACAGTCATCGCCAGACTAACAGCTAAACAAAAAAATAAGCGATCCTTAAAGTTACAGTCATCTTGTTTTCAAATAAGCTGTCAGATTTGACTGCAACTTTATAAATCTGATAGCTTCCTTAGTCTCTGCACACGGGCCACTAACCACAACCACAAACGCCGCCACTGCTCTCTTACCAGTAGTTTTCATACATTTTATACGAAACGCAAGTAATCGCCACACACTCATTCGCCTATATGAAAGGCGCGGTTTGTGGCTGTGGTTGGTGACCCGTGTAAGGAGACGGTTAAAATTGGGGAGACCTCGGGCTAAAGATTTTAGCCATGAAGTGTATGAGTATTCGGTCAACTGCCTATTTCACAGACTACGGTTAGCACATTTTTTTTGACGTAACATGACAAACCAAAAAAGATCTAGATCAAAATGTCACGTTTGACGACGGAAAAACAATAGACTACAACGACTGGTTTTCTTTAAACATGAATTTCTATGAAACAACTTCGAGTTGACAGCCACCTTAAAACGGGCAGCCCAAAAAGCAACCTCTATAGCTAGTTATATGTATAAATTACACATAAAACACACCAAAACACAATCTCCCATACAAATCTCACTCACCAGGCTCGTCAAACGGATTCTTGGCGATGATGCTCTGTTCAGACGTGAGAGGTTCCGATTCTCCCTCAGAGTTGACGGCGGACACGCGGAACTTGTACTCCTTGCCGGGCGTCAGGCCGGTGACGTCACATTCTGGAAATGGAGGGGATGGTGAAAAAATGGACACAGTCAAAAGTGAGTGATGGTTGATTATCGACCTGAAGGGTGCAGTGGTCAACAGCCGGTCTACCGCGCAATTTGGGATTCGATTCCCGGTCGAGCAAAAACGATTAATTTCGATTTCTGTAAGGAGTGGGTGTCACTTACTATGTATAAGTATATATTTAAAAAAAGTATATAATTAGTATGTCAGTTTTCTAGCATCCGTTTTATACAAGCTTTGCTTAGTTTGGGGCACAGATTACATAATAGTTTGGTGCTAGATGGCGGTGTGTAAAATTGTCCAAGTATTATTTATTTACTTATTAAGTTTAATTATAAAATCTGAATGAAGATGTCATAATTATTTACGTGTTAAAATTTAAAAAAATATGACAACCTATACAGGTTGGATTGTTGAGACGGGACATTAAGGGCAGGTACCTTAACCGTTATAGTTACAGGAAAACATTCCAGGGAGACCATCCATAACTTTTTGAGATATTCTGAACTGCATTTACAGATTTTGGAAAAATTTAACGTTAGCAAAAAAAATGCTAAAATACCAAAAAAAATGTTTTTATGCCAATCGATCCTATTTCATGTGGGGATTAAAAGACTCTATGGGACCACTTAAGGTATGAGTACTAGAAACGACAGAAATCGCCAAAAACTTTTCCCATACATTTTGTACGGAAAAACGAAAAATCTTCTCGAAATATTTTTTATTGCCAAATGTTCCTATTTGTTACTGTGAACAAAATATTTAAGGCCAACTAAAATTTGAGTACAGAAACTACGTAAGTCACACACAAAATCGTCTTCACACGCAGGCACAATCGTTTACATTACAGCATTACATCCAAAAAATAGTTTCAGTGTTCAAATTTCAGTTGACCTTAAAGAGTATTTTGATCACAGTAAGAAATAAGATCGTTTGGCACTAAAAAATATTTCGAGAAGATTTTTCGTTTTTCCGTACAAAATGTATAGGAAAAGTTTTTGGCGATTTCTGTCGATTCTAGTACTCATACCTTAAGTGGTCCCATAGAGTCTTTTAATCCCCACATGAAATAGGATCGATTGGCATAAAAAAATTTTTTTAGGAATTTTAGCATTTTTTTTGCTAACGGTAATTTTTTTCCAAAATCTGTAAATGCAGTTCAGAATATCTCAAAAAGTTATGGATGGTCTCCCTGGAATGTTTTCCTGTAACTATAACGGTTAAGGTACCTGCCCTTAATGTCCCGTCTCAACAATCCACCCGGTTACAAAATTAAATGATAATAGAGTCTATGGGAATTTCATCTTGAAAAGGTTTTATTTTTTTCAATCATCTGTTTCTTCTGTTGAATTTTAACATATTTTACTAAGTAACTAACGGTCGAATACTCAAAGACTTCTTAGCTAAAATCTTAAGGTCTCCTTAACATTTATGAAACTGTCAGTTTTATAGTTTCTGTCAAATCTGACATCTTTTATTTAAGGTGGCCTTAACTTTATGTTTCGTTTGAGTATTTGGCCGTTAGTAGATTAGAACAAAAAATTTAACGACGACGACGGAGATAAAAATCTAAGATAAAATTGTAACTGTGATATTTTCGAAAGAAGACAATAAATTGATATATAGTTTAGTAACTCACTAGGCTCCTCAGATCTGGCACAAGGCACCCAGCAGCCAGTGTCGGTGTCCAGCTTGTCCACCTGGTAGTACTCGATGGGGGCGCCACCGTCGTCCTTCGGCCGCTTCCACTTGAGGGTTGCGCCCTCTTTGTGCACGTCCGAGATCTACAGGAAATAACCAAAATTAAGTATTACATTTTATTTAAACAAAGCAAGTTGGCGGATGTTATGTTTGTATGAAGTTGATAAAGTGTCGACCCACTGGTACTATTCTTTATCCCATACCTGTAGCGGTCCTTCAGGTTTGGTCGGCTTGTCAGTGACAGTGACGTTGACAGTAACAACATCCTTGCCACTAGAGTTGACAGCTGTCACGGTGTACTCGCCCGAGTCGTCGCGACGAGTCGGTCGGATCACCAGCTTGGTGAAGTAATCGGGGCTATCGATGGTGACGGCCTTTGATGGGCGGAGCGGCATGTTTTGATACCTGGGGGGTGGTAATTTGAGTCAGATGCTATAGAAAATATAAAGTGTAGAAGAAGAAAAAATTAGACAACATCACAAACATTGCTCCGGTTTCAAAGTAAGTAGCTAATGTACTTGTGCTATGGAAATCAGAGACAACGGTGGAACTACAAACAGCCAGACATGAGCCAATATACAAAAGTTTGATTTCCAGGTTGACCCAGCCGAGGATCGAACTCGGGACCTCAGAAATGGTGATACCATAAAAACCGGTGTGTAAACCACTCGACCACTGAGTTAGTTAACGGGTGCATTCCAGCAGACCAATCGCTAAGTCATCGATCTCCAGAGTATATATTCTAACCATGCAAAGTAATTTATTTTAATGTTCAGTTTTATTACTTTCTATGGTAAAAATTTACTCTAGGGCGACCGATGACTCAGCAATTACTCAGTTGGAATACACCCATTGTTTTATAATATGTTACCTCCATTCGACAGCTGGAGCAGGTTCTCCAGTGATAGCAGCCTCCAGCTTGAGCGTGGAGCCAGCTGAGATGGTGACGTCACGAAGATGGCGGCGGTCGATCTTGGGCGCCAGGAAGCGCGGCTTGGCGACGAAGTTCTTGCTGGCTTCGGAAGGCTTGCTCTGGCCGGCCTTGTTGATGGCCACCACGCGGAATTGGTACTCGTTGCCTTCGATCAGGCTGTTGGGGAAAGGAAGTATGTTTAACAATGACGAAGGTAGCGTAACAGTAAGTGGTGTATTGTAAGAAAGCGCTCATGGCGGAACTTGGCAGACTGATCGTACTCGATCACGTTTGTTAAGCAACGCTCAGTCCGGCCAGGTGGAATGCCACCCACGGCCCCCCATACAGCCCCTTGGCTGGCGGCACTAGCGGCGAGAGGGTAGGTGCCGGAGGTTTTTAGTGGGTATTCCCTCCTCTCGAGATCCCACCGAACCGCCTGGTTGGGTGGGATCACGGGAGGCAGTCGTGGAGGGAGCAGCAACGTTGAATGTTGCGGTCCCCTCCTGGCGAGTCCCACATGCCCCCCTCTTGCTCACCTGCAGAAGGGGAAGCGCGTAAATGCGTTTTACTTCGGCATACAAAAAAAAAGGTGTCGGATGGGTGACCGTTAAGTGGCATTACAACTGAGCGCTTCCGTGCTTCTGAGGGCACGTTAAACCGTCGGTCCCGGCTGTTGTCATCTAATAATAACAGTTGTTAAGCAAAGTTAGAGGCCTTACAGACGGCGTAATAAGCTCTAACACACTATTCCTCATTCGATAAGAAGAAGAAGTGGTGTATTTAGCAGTGGTATTATAAATTAAGAAGTAAACACTAAATCACTAGTTGATTTACGGCCGATTTTAATAATCCATCTTCAGTAAGAGAGTCACCTAAAGTCAATGAGGGGTTTCCAAAATGACAAAAAACTGCAGGCTCGTTAGATGGGGCGTTGATAAACTTGCCAGTCAACTGTAGAAAATGTAGGAAAAAACACAATTCACTTTTATAAAGCCAATTTTGACAGTTCACTTGTCTATTAACTCCATCTAGTGAGGAGAATAGTTACTTTTTTTAATTACACTTGGAAAATCCCTCATTGTTTGCTGCCATATTATAGAAGCGGCTTCTTAAATTATTTGAAATGTCTATATCCGCGTGAGGTTTAATAGGCCTTGTAACAACGTTACTTATAAGATTGTATTTGCTTCTTCAAAAATCACTGACAATAAAAGTAGGGAAAAGCATCCAATTACGTTAACAGGCCAACTAGAAATTGTGCCAAATCGAGTTTATTTATTACATCTCACGTAGTATTGTTCGAATAACCAATTTTTTTTTAATTGTCATTTTAGATAGCAACTTTGAAGGTGTTTTTTCACCGCTTGCAACACTGTCCAAATCCTGTTCTTCTACGGAAATTTAAGTACGTGCGTCCCAAGATCCTTTCTTTTATTTCACCAGCCACATAATTAAGAGTTTACAGTCCGCTTAAAATTTTTATCAGTATACCTATACACTAAAATTGGTTTATCCTGGAAATCATTGGATCTATTCTAAATCCTTGGATTTTTTCGATGAAAAAGTGCATTCCAAACATCTGAACTGTAGGTAAAAATGCAACCGAATATCCTATCTCCAATTATAATTCCAACTTACCCATTGACAGTAGCACTGGGAGTTGGCGTGTGAGTTTCCACAGCCTTCTCCCACAGAGGGCTGTATTTATCCTTCTTCTCGACGATGTATCCGATAATGGGTGATCCTCCGTCGGATATAGGTGGTTCCCATTTGAGGTCCACGTGGTTGGCCGACCAATCGTCGGGCACGGGGGCTGATGGGGCGTCTGGAACCGCTGTTAGGGAAGGCATAAATTGAATAGATAATACCTTGAAGGTATTGTATGAAATATTAATGTTTAAATTTTGAAAATATCTATGAGTATACCGATTATGGTCGCTATTATGCAACCAGTTTTCAGTCGGTTTGTGCTGCATAACGAAATGGCAGCATTTTCAGCCCCGCCCACTTGGTTGTAATTTTTGTATGGTTCTATTTTCTGAACTGAATGCTTGTTCTATAGATTTTAGTTTGCTGTATGATACACTTTTTTACATCGATGGGAACTTAAGCAAATATAATTCAAACAATGGTTATTGCTCCAAATTGTTGTTAAAAGACGCTCGCCTTCTTTGACTAACGGATTATTTATGATATCCGTTTGTTAGAAATGACAGCTATTTCCTCTTTTACGTGTTCACTAGACAAAATTATTATTTATCCTACTAATATTGTACATGCGAAAGTTTGTGTGTGTATGATTATTACCTCTTCACGCTTAAACGGCTGGACGGATTTGGATATCATTTTGCACATGGATAGTTTATAACTTGGTTTAAAACATAGGATACTTTTTATCCTGGTCATAGGTTCCCTATGGTCTACGCGGACGAAGTCACGGCTAGCTAGTATGTTAATAGTAGCTAGTGGGTTACTTATTAATTACTTACTGAACGGATCCTTGGCGACGATGGCGCCGAAAGTCTCGAGCGGCTCCGACTCGCCCTCCTTGTTAAGTGCCTTCACGCGGAACTTGTACTCGTGTCCGGGGATAAGGCCGTCAACCTGACAAACACACAGATTCAAGTTACTACTGTCACAAAATAGACTCTTACAGAAATTAACTTACACAAAGTCAGCTCTCACCGCTGCGTCACGTATTCGAACTGGTTTGAGATTGATTTGATATGCTGGTTTTAAAAGTGACGGTGAGAGGTGACTATGTGTGCGTTACTGGAGCGCGCGAGTGCTAAGCTTAACTACTGTACTCTCTCTATATTGTGATACTGTACTATGGGCAACAGCGTCGTTTAACCAGTTAGCAATAAAATAGTGCACACGTATCGCCCCTGCACGAACAGAATAAATGTTGTGCGGGCGGCGTGCAAGCGATTTTAACCTTAAGAGTGGTTAAGCTACGCTGTTGCTCATGTTACTTGGCAAAAATATACAGCTTTGAGTATGGTTTATAAAAACTTTTAATAAGAGCTTTCGCAAATGACGGTCTTTTTTTGTGAAGGGCATAATATTTAACTAATTTGCCGATAAAAACGCTTAAAAATTTCAACCATATTTTTTTGAAATTAAAAATCATGCGCTGACTCGATCGAATTCATAAGTCAGTTTATGACTTTATTTAAAATGGCTTAAAAATTGTTTAGTATTCATGGATAAATATTGGCATATGTTGGCGTGTATTGACGTAAGTATGTTAGCATAATATGGGCGTATGTTGGCACATGTTGGCGTATACTAACCTCCATCTCAGGCACGTTGCCCAGCGTCTTGCCCACAGGCAGCCAGGTGCCAGTCTCGGTGTCGTACTTCTCCACGAGGTACGCCTCGATCGGCTCCCCGCCATCGTCCTTGGGCCGCTTCCACGCCAACTTGCATCCGTCTTTGTGGATGTCTGACACTTCTAGCGGGCCTTCGGGCTTTTCGGGTTTGGCTGTGAGGAAGGATTTTATGGTTATTTTTGGTATTCTCAACATATAATAAATCATCCGAGCCAGGCTAAAAGAGTAAAGTTTGATACAATACTTTGTGTTTTTACCGCTTTATTTCAAATATTTCATTAATTCGAGATCAAACTCAGAAATGACTTTAGTATTGCAAGGTGAGGGGGGTTTTGTTACTTACATCTTTTAGCTTTTATTACAAACGTGGAACGAACTTGATTTTTATAAAAAAAAGCTTGCAAATTTGTGTCATGCTCCAGTAGGCTTACTACAATTAATTGGTGATGTAACTTTTAAATAGAATTGGTATTTTTATTGCAACTATTTCGAACAGATTAACAAACTTTATACTGCCTGTTTACACTAAACTTTAAGAATTGCCTATGTCTTTTCCTAAGTACAACTTGTCGCATACTAATAATCTGTGACACATGTCAATGTCATCCTCCGTTTATTGAGCTCTAGGCTTTATGGTCTGCTCTCTGTTCTGTTTTCCCACGTGCCCAGGTACCATCGCAATGTAAGTTTATTGAAATAAAAACCTTTAATTAAATAACTCGGCTGTCTAATTTGCCCTTCCCCAATCTCCAAACACAATACAACTTGACCGAGATAACTATATAGGCGTATGACAGCTAAGTTCATGACACCGTTTTAATTTGGTCGAGTAAGTAGTTAGGAAAAGACTTAGGCGATTCTAAAGTTTAGTTATTAACAAAGTACCTACCCAATTAGTAGTTATTAATTTCAGTTTTCTTAGTATCTACTGAAAACTAACAATTTGAACCCTAATTCCAAGACAATAAGACACAATATCGACTCACATGTGACAATGATCTCCAACTCTGCCGTGTCCTGTCCATACTTGTTGACTGCTTGTATTTTGTACGTGCCCGAGTCCTTGCGGCGAGGGCTCGCGTGTTGGTACTTGCTCAAGTACGGTACGTTCACCACTGTGAAGGATAACAAGTGATAATTATTAGGATACTTTACAAATCGATGTCGTAGCAGGGCTCTGTCACTTCGCGCGTGAGTATTAAGCGCTTGGCGTCCTCAGCGAGGACCAATTTCATACGTCAGAAAAGATAATACTACGCGATAGAAAGAGATGCAACTAACTACTAGGTGAATATAATTTATGGAAGCGAACTGTGCGACCTAAATTGCACTTTATTGTGTCGGAGCATGAGTCGCAAGGATTTTTGACCAAATATATTATCTATTTTTCGACTGATTATCATGTGATAATATCCTACTTTGCGTAGAGTATTATTGTTGACAAATACAACTTCTTTAAGAAATCTTTTTGAAAAATGAAGAAATCCGTCGTTTTTTTTCTTAAATTTTAGACACAAATATATTTTAATAATTTTGTTGCGAATTAATGTCCGAGAGTGTCTTTACCAAGCAAACGAAATGATTTGATATGAACAAATCGGTAGTTCAGTTGGTCAGAAAATGCGCCCGGATTACGATTCAATTCTCATCTCAATAAGTTAGAGACAAGTTGCTTTTTTAGTAAAAAAATACCAATTTATATTCGTTCTGATAATAACACTTACATTTGAGTCCGTTACCGCTGTTGACAGATTTGCCGTTGAGCGTCCAGGTGACGTCGGGCGCCGGCTCTCCGGTGACCTTCACGTCGAGCGATATCGGCTCGCCCTCGTGCACCTTGATCGTGCGGAGGTTGCGACGGTCGATCTTGGGAGCCACTGCGAATTATTATGATGGTTTAATAATAGAAACATTACAAGAAACAGGCGTGTACTTCAAAGAATGGCCATCGGAAAACATTGGAAACAATCGTCTAACATAACAAAGACCATTAACAAAACGTAGTTTGGCCCTAAAAGTTTACAATTTCAACTTTATTGCAATGAAATAATTGTCAACGTCATTTCTAAGAAAAACAAAAAATACGAAGCTGATTCTCATTCCTTATCTTGAAGTTCTAAACCTGTACCTTGATTACGTAAAGCTGTTGCTAACAATTCTCGATTGAAATCGATTGAAAGCGCGGTTGCATTGCTGCTATAAGTAAGATAGTTGTCACATTGGTTCTAACTAAAGCAACAATGTAACTGCGATTTCTGACAGAATTGATTGCAACAAAATTACAAAATCACCCCCCCGATATTATAAATGCTGAAAATTACAAAAAAGAAGCGAGTTTTTAGTAAAAATGTGACAAATGAATAGTAATGTCAAATTTGACTTTCAAAAATGCTTTTCTGCCTGGAGTTAACGAATTACTTTGACTTTGAAAGTGACATTGACTCGCTCGTTTTATATGTTTTATACGCTACAATTTAAATTTGCTTCACAAATGGATTTAGCATGTCTATTACAAAAAAGTGAAAAATAATAGGTGGGAATAGGAACACTTCTGTTGAAGTTTATTTTATTTCGGGGGTTGTTTCAATTATATGTATTTCTGTGAATAGAAGAGCTGAACAATGCTACATAACTAAAAAACAACGCAAATTAAGAAAAATTAAAATCAACCTAGTAACAATAAGATTCACGTCAACCTACAAAGAAATTCCTAGCAATATAATTCATAAGTTGATTTAAATAAGACTTTTCATCGCCTCGATTTGATTCACGTCCACCGAACAAGAAGAAATTCATAAGAATATAACCCTTAAGTCAATTGAAATAAGACTCACATCGCCTCGGCATGCAGACAACTGACTTGCTGGCGAGTGGCGACTCACTGGCCTTCAAGCGGAACTCGGCTCTGTGCTTTTGTCTAAGTTAGAACAAGTTCAAAGCAATATAACCCTAATATCAATGACCTTAAGACACATCTCCTTGGTCTGCAGACTGACTTGCTGGCGTCACTCGGCTCGCCAAGGCCGGCTTATTGATGGCTTTAAGACGGAACATGTATTCCATGCCTTCGTCCAAGTTCAAAGCAATATGACCTTAATACCAATAACAATAAAACTCACATCTCCTTGGTTTGCAGACGACAGATTTGCTTGCGTCACTAGGCTCGCCTGGGCCGGCCTCGTTGATGGCTTTAACACGGAACTCGTATTCCGTGCCTTCGTCCAAGTTCGGCACTGTTGCCTTCTCGTTGTCATTGGGGCCGACCTATAGACAAAAGTGTAGAGATGTAACTATTTATTTAATGTCGCGATGAAATATTACTGAAAAACTATAATTCGTCAGTCTTGTAAATAAACTATGTAATATATAAACGTAAAATTTTGTCTGTACAAAAGATGGTGAAATTGCTGAACTTGAATGTCAAGATATTTGTTTAATTCATTCATAATCATTTTTATTTTAAGAAGTAACTTCGTAAATTTGCATTTCAATAGCAAAATAGCAGTTTAATTTATAAAAATATATTTACCGATCGGTACAGGTAAAGTAGACCCATACTTTTCCATGGGAGGCCGCATAATGAAAATAGGTTGTCGGTACCGGCATGGACATGGTACCGGTTTGCGCATACATCCACGGCGCAAACCGGTACCAACATTTCAGGACCGGAAAACCTGTATCCTTTCCTTTATGTTTGCACCCTTAGAAGTGTATAAACCTTAGAAGTGAATATGAGTAATATGGTATGAGTTCAATGTTACCTCACAAGCCTTCACCCACTTGGGCGAGCCGACCTCCCTCTTCTCGACGATGTACCCACTGATGGGAGCGCCACCGTCGTTGATCGGCTTCTCCCACTTCAGGTCCACGTGGTCGCGGTCCCAGTCCACTATTTCTGGTATTCCTGGCTTGCCAGGCTCGTCTGGGTGTAAGAAATGTTGGATATTGAATGCTATGGTTATAGAAATACGACTTATACCCCAGTAAAATTCTACATTTAAATCGCAAAACGCGATGTAAAGCTGCATTTTTGGTATGTTATTTGGACCCATTAAGGGAGTGTGGAACCATGTTTTGCAAGCAAAAAAAAGTTGTGCTAGCTGCGTTATACGTGAAAAACTGCATTTTATTTTCAGTTTTTGCAGTTTTATTAAAAAACTATGGACTTTTAACATTAGTTGCTAATATCATTTTGAAAATGTATTAAATTTCAAACAATTAAAGCTAACCCACAGCTCCGTATATCTAATAGTTTTTGAGATATGATGCTTGAAACATTGACACTCACCGGCATATCTAAACGCCTACACCGTTATTTTCATACAAACATGCTCACTTTACAGTCTCATGAATATAAAAGTTTACGCATCACTACAATGGTTTGTATGTTGGTAGATGTGGAAGGTGCTCGTTTTTCGAACAAGAATGTCAAATAAGCATAGACATTTCTCAATTTCGCCAAAAATGCAGTAAAGCATCGCATAATTTTAATACTATATAATCATTGTATGGAATGAGAAAATTGGTTTACCTTTTCCTCTTTTTGGATAAATTGAGAGGTGTCTATACTATTTGACATTTCTATTTAAAAAATGAGCACCTGACTAACCTTTCAACATACAAATCATTGCAGAGATGCACAACCTTTTTTAAACCAAAATGTGTTGGCAGAAAATATGATATTTACGAAAATTCGCTTCCAACATCCAAAAATGTATAGCAAACAACAAAATAACATGCCTACATTTACACTAGCGCCAATTTTGCGGTAGTACGCCGACTGGTGGACGATTTGTGAAAATTATCCTGCCATTCGAATGGAAGAGAAGAGAGATTATTGTGTTGTTTAAAAAAAATTACCCTACTGCCATTTCTATCTTACTTTAAACGAAACAATTATGAGGGCATTAGTTTTAAATTAAGTTTAAACTTATAGTCTACGTTAATATGTTTAGAAAAAGCTTTTTGTGCGAAAGTCATTTTTTTTGTTAAACCAAATGGAACAAATTTTCACTTGATTTCACATTTATCAGAAGTATAATTCTTTTTTCGAGGTAACATTATTCATGCATGACTTTTTCATTTTAAGTGTCTCATTTAAAACCGTATAAGCTCCTATTAAGTTTTCAAAGGTTAAACTGATTAATCTCAAAGAATTTATGTGCACAACTAAACATTTGACGATCTCCTAAATCTATTTAAATAATCAAAACCACTCACCGAACGGATTCTTTGCGATAATAGAGTGGTCAGCATCCAGTGGCTCCGACACACCCTCATTATTCACCGCAGACACCCTAAACTTATACTCGTGTCCAGGGACCAAGTTCTCAATCTCCGCCTTCGGGTCTTTGGTCTTCAGAGCTGGCATCCACCTGCCGGTTTCAGTGTCCAACTTCTCTACTAAGTAGTGGTCTAAAGGTGCTCCACCGTCGTCTAGCGGCGGGTTCCATTTGAGCGTGCAACCTTCTTTATGGACATCCGAGATCTGAAAGGTGGTGGAGGGTGAGAAAAGATGGAAACAGCTTGTTCTTCTCTACAGGGCAGTTCTATAGTAGAATAAATAAGACTTTTTTTCATTAGTTCTACCACAAGGTAGAACCGCCCAGCATAACGCGTGGGAACAAACCGTCTATATTACCGATGTGCAAACATTGCGAACACATCAAAGAGACCATGCTATTTTGTTTATTTCGATGTTGCAAAAGTGATTTATTTAACAAAATCTTAAATTACAGAACCATCTCAAAGTATCAGTTTACAGGAATGGCACTCGTAGTTGGACAAAACATAATGTTCAACTTAACGAAATCTTCGTAGATGCAATTCTAGAACTGTTTTTAATATCAATGTTTAACAGATTGTCACTTTACCAATTACCTCAATGTAAGTGCTGAGGATCGAGCACTACGAAGGAAAAGACCACATTCAGTCTTGAATGATCTTTTACTGGCAACTGTTTTACAATAAAATTGCATGTTTGACATGAATGTCACTGGATTTTAGAATTTTGAAGAAAATAAAATAAAGAAAGATAGTGTAGCATTGCTGGTCGGTAAAGTAGGTACGAGTTTTACTTCTTGCAAAGTTTACAAAACTCAGAAGATACCTTTCTTCAGGTTTAGCAGTCACGTCTAACACATAGGGACCTCGTCTCTGTGTCTGCTGTTTTCAACCTTAAGAACGTAAGTGCTGCTGTGTTTGAGGCTACTGACTTTCAATAATTCTTACCTTCAATGGTCCTTCAGGCTTAGCAGGCACGTCCAACACATTGACCTGTATGGAGGATTCGTCCCTCCCGCTGCTATTTTCAGCTTTAAACACAGTCCCGCTGTATTTTCGTCCAGTAGTAGTTTTTGAAGTGTTTTAGAAGAATTTCTATATTATATCTTACCTTCAACGGTCCCTCAAGTTTAGCAGGCACGTCCAACACATTGACCTGTTTGGAGGCTTCATCTTTTCCGCTGCTATTTTCGGCTTTAAGCACATAAGTTCCGGTGTGTTTCCTCGACGCTACTATCACCGACAGTTTCATCCAGTAGTAGTTTATGAAGTGTTTTAGAAGAATTTCTATATTATATGTTACCTTTAACGGTCCCTCAGGTTTAGCAGGCACGTCGAACACGTTGACCTGTATGGAGGCTTCATCTTTTCCGCTTTAAGTACATAAGTTCGGTGTGTTTCCTCGACGCTACTATCACCAACAGCTTTGTGCAGTAGTTTATGAAGTGTTTTAGAGGAATTTCTTTACTATATCTTACCTTCAATGGTCCTTCAGGTTTAGCAGGCACGTCCAATACGTTGACCTGTATGGAGGCTTCATCTTTTCCGCTGCTATTTTCCGCTTTAAGCACATAAGTTCCGGTGTGTTTCCGCGACGCGATCACCACCGACAACTTCGTGCGGTAGTCTTCCACGTCCACTGTCAAGTCGTCGCGAGTTGAAAGGCGTTCTTTGTTGTGGAACCTGTTTGAAATAGATTTAGGCGTGAGTAGATCTAATAAAGTTTGAATTAAAATTATAGTTTGTTTATCCTTACTTGTCCTATTTACAAAACAGTTTTTGATCGTTGCAAATCGTTATTTATAAAATGTTATCTTATTAAAACACATTCTCATTAATAATTAACAATTTCTTGAAATCTATATGTGGAAAACCATTTGTTGAATTTTATAAACGATAAATTTAATAAAGAATTGGGTGAAGATTGTTTACCAAATAGAACAAGTAAGGACAAACAACTATTTTTGTTTATGAAGTAAAGTGATAAAGGATTATGCCGATTTTACTATACAAGCTAGGCCATGATGCGCTTTGATGAAATTACCAAAATACTACATAAAGTAATTTTATCTACACTCACAACGTAATGTTCCAAATATGAATTCAAAAAGGGTTATATAAATACGTACTTTATTTTCGTGGATAGGTAAAATTAAAAAATAAACTCATTACGATGCAGTCAACTGCATCATAAAATAACTTTTTTTCTCATTACGATACAGGGCAAATCCAAGAAGAAGGCAGTGCTGTGAAATAAAAAAAAAACTACGATATTTTCCCATATACTTTTGATGATTAAAATGCGCTCTATGGTGATCGATGAATTAGTGCGATTAGTTTGCAGGAATGCACCCATCTTATGTTTTAATTTTCTAATGGAATGCGCGCCATTTTCAGAGCATTACAAAAAACTATTGATTTCAATTTCTACATTTTGTTGTTCTGAATTTCGCAGGATTTTCTTTATTCTTGCTTTAAAATGTGAAAAAATTGAATCTGCCCGATATTTTAGTTGTAACTATAAGGAAATGACTTATTACAAGGTAGGTACCTAGCTAATACAAAGTCTCTCTCTCTTTTCTAACGTTGATCTTTCATTTAGTAGGTTCAATCCCAAATGTATGAGTGTAGATAAAGTAGTGTATGAAACTGCACATAACTAGGTATTAAAACACTCGTGTGATACTATTAAAAACCTCGCCTACGGCTCGGTTTTTAAACACACACTCGTGTTTTAATACCCCTCTTTATGTATCAGTTTCATAAACTACTATTATAGTGATTGCGTAGGAAGAATATCATTAAAATATAATGCGGGAAAAAAGAGAAATCTCAACCTCAAGGAGCCGTTTGGGGTTATAATTGTTTGACATTTTCCTATTATATGACATTTTGTTATCTACCCCTTTGCTAATGCGCATTCTGGGCCAGAATGCGGCATGATCCTTTTGTGATGTGCTTTTTATTCGTTACGAAATCTCAATATTTATTTTAATACAGAATTCTAGACTAAGTAGATTGTTTTCCAAAACTTCTCTTACGCCAAAACTTAGTAACATCCATCTACGAATCACTACACAGTATAATGGCCGGTATACATTTTGATTAGTGATTAGTGCGAGTGGCTCGTTTAGTGTTTAGCAAAAACAATTACTTAACACTAATCAGAGACTGTCCGAACATGTTTTTTGCTAAACACTAAACGAGCCACTCTCACTAATCACTAATCAAAATGTATACCGGCCATTAAACAAAGTCGCTTCCCGCTGTCTGTCCCTATGTATGCTTAATCTTTAAAACTACGCAACGGATTGTGATGCAGTTTTTTAATAGTGATTCAAGAGGAAGGTTTATATGTATAATACAGGGTGTCAAATTCCACACTACACCGAAGCAAAGCGAGGGCGGGTCGCTAGTATTCTATAAATACTGATTTTAATATAGTAATAATAATTATCCAACGTTTTACTTTGACATTCTATAACAATTCCGGGATTTTCTATCATCTTATCTATGTTTCGATCGTATCACATTTCCACTTTGAACTCCCACTTTTTCTGACCTCTAATGAAATTGCACAGTTATTGAATATCTAGTTCAGGGATTACCAAAGTGGTCGATATCGACCCCCTGGGGTCGAAATCCATTTCCCAGGGGTCGAAATAAACGAATAATAATAATTATTATTATTAATTACACATGATATTTGATAGGATTTTTAAAGTAATTTGACTATGGTCTAAGGTATCAGTTAATTTTGGAAAAGGGGTCTTTTGCCCAAAGTAGTTTGGGAGTCCCTGATCTAGTTACATTTAGAGTCAATATATGTTCTCACTCACCAAGTCTTGGCCGGCGGAGGTTCGCCGGACACCTTGACGTCCAGCCGGATGTTCTGTCCGGCCTTCAGCGTGATGTCGCGCATGTTCGTGCGGTCGATCTTCGGCGGCGCTACACAAAAACGACAATGTACAGTTGATTATATACTGCAAAAAAATCTACTTTATTTATTGAGGCAAATCAAGGTAAATAATACATATCGCCAATACAGAAAATAAATAAAAGTTTTACTAAATTTTATCTAAGTTTCATTTAGAAGTCGAATTATTTTTGAAATTTTTTACATTATATTTTTTTCTTTCTTCAAATCGTGGTATGAACTAAAAAATCTTATTCGATTCGATCTTATTAAATTCTACCTCAGACTCAACTATACACTTATACAGGGTGTTTTGTTTATTTACTCTCCAAATTTTAAGGATGTGGTCAGTCAGTTCAGAAACTGAACATGAAATATGTAAAAAAATTACTTTCCATACATCTCAAAAAGATCATGTAAACAGTTTAGTTAAGGGATGATCAAAGTTTTGTGGCGTATTTCGACACATGTTTCTTGGAGAAAGTTGTTTAGTTTCATGGACTCAACACATCCTTAAAATTTGGAGTGAATAAAGCCTGTATTTATACATAGATAATGAATGACTCTTCTTCCTATTTCAATCATAAAAGTTTTCAACCCTAGTAGTGGGGATATCGGCTCATGAGTTTAAAGTAATGTCTACGTTAGAAAGAAAAGAGTTTTCTGTTCTTTGATAGTAATATGCTACTTACCAAACCTATCCTTAGCCAGTAAGCTCTCTGATGCTGCTGAAGGTTTGCCGGGGCCGGCCTTGTTGATGGCCTTCACGCGGAACTGGTACGTCTTGCCTTCGATTAGGTCGGGCACGCGAGCTTCAGTCTTATTGCCGGGGACCTACGGTACAAAATTGATAGGTGGTTTATTTGAAACAATCTGTAAAGAATATACACGCGAAGAGTTGATAACCTCCTCCTTTTTTTAAGTCAGTTCAAAAGAAGTACAATTCATAATCATCGTCACAGTCATATGAGCTTACTGCATCATGATAGATTGAGAGATGAAGGAAAAATAAGAGGCACCTTTATTTTATTGTTCCTCTTTGTAATTTAACACCCGTATTCAAGAAAAAATAATCAAACGACCCTTGTCTATGCGCACGCAATGCGCTGAAATAGAGCTCTGTGATTGGTTTGTTTGTTTTAAGGGTTACGTGTAATTGGTAGTTGAAGCGCTATGCGTCAGAAAATTTACTAATCTCCACAGCTTTGACCCATTTTCCGGTGTCGCATTTTTCTTCTCGACAATGTTGATGATAGAGAGAGAGAGAGAGAAAAAGGGAGGGAGGGAGAGAGAGAAAGATAAACAATTTGATGTTGATGGGAGTCGCTTTATGTGCACATGGTTCTTGCTCCAGTCCTTATGACTAGATACAGCAACGTTACTAACCTCAGCAGCTTTCACCCATTTGCCGGTGTCTCGGTCCTTCTTCTCGACGATGTACCCGGTGATGGGGGCGCCACCGTCGGACGTGGGCTTCTCCCACTTGAGGTCCACGTGGTCCTTGCTCCAGTCCTTGAACTCGGGCTTGCCGGGCGGGTCGGGCTCGCCTGGGGGAAAACAAAGCTTATCAATATAGAAAGAGAGGCCGGAATTGAATAACAATGGTTTTGTTGCTTAACTCAAAATCTATCACGATCGCTTTTAATTTAGCAATCGTGTAAATCCATCACTGGGTTTCAAAGACAGTCTGTCACAGTGCCTGAAAGCACTGTGACAGACTGTCTTTGAAACCACCGCAATTGAAAGCGATTGCGATAGATTTTGAGTCAGACAATTGGGATGTTGACTAATGAATAAAATAACGAAATACTAATAAAAATCGTAAACATTTTAAACTTTTAGAGTAGCTTGTATACCTCTTGGTTTTATATATTGCGTATTATTTGTTTTATGACCCTTCAAAGTTGGGTGGACAAGTCCATTTAAAAAGTATAAAATTTATTAAAATATATGATACCTTTAATTAGTTCTTAAAATTTATAGCAAATTTGTCTAAGAAACCATTTTGATAAACACAATATTTAATATAGCTGCCGAACAAATTTCCTACGCGTTGCATACAAACTACTGAGGTGTGACGTCATAATTCAGTAGCCGTTAGTATGGAGCGGTTTTGGGCGTGTCCATTTGTGTGCATTTCACACGGGATATCTCGGGCAGTTTTCAAGCTAGCGAAATAATTATTTTACCAGTGTTTCTTTTTTGAGAGGTAATTTATGTAATATAAAATAAAAAAAGTTGTCAACATCCCAATTAGATGGTAGATTAATTCGAAGTCGAATATTATTTTGTTTGGTAATGTTGACTGTGGTATAGTACTGGGTAGCTGGACGTATCTTGTTAGTATGAGAGGTGCAATTCATTTTCTTAGAAAAATATCATTTTCTTTGGATAAACATGATTTTAATTCATCGGAGCTCGAGCGGTCGCCTGCGTCCGGACAACAATAGAAAATCTATTGTGTCTCGTTTACCGGGCATTGACGAGTTAAAAGGAAGCTATCACACACAACACAACACTTTCTCAATTCAAACTTGATTTTGTTTATAAACAGAACTTATTCTCGCCTACAGCAGTTGATTTGACATTAATTTTTTTACAAAGATTAAAACAATATCCAATAAACTATTAAATTTGGCCGATACTATCGTTCGTTCGATCGACATTTTTCGATTATATATATATTATTTCGAAAAGAAATTGGGTTTGTTTAATCAATTTAGCGTATTGATCCCACTGCGGGAACGACCAAAATTTCAGCATAAACCTTTAAGCCACTCACCATAAGGATTCTTCGCCGTGGTCGCAGACTCTGTAACCAGCGGCTCGCTCTCTCCCTCAGGATTGACGGCCTTAACCCTGAACATGTAGTCCTTCCCCTCGTTGAGCCCCGTGACGTCAGCCTCGGGCTCCTTGGTGGTGCAAACGGGGACCCATCTTCCGGACTCAGTGTCCATTCTCTCGACCACGTAGCTTTCTACTGGTTCACCGCCATCGTCTTCTGGAGGTTCCCATTTGAGCTTGCAGCCGTCTGCTTTGACGTCGGATACCTGGCAATGAAAGATGGTTTGAATTTGGTGTATTAATTGGGTTTTTAAGAACTAAGGGGCTGTCTCCACGAGTGAAAGAATCGCGACGATGTTACGTATTTCCATACAACTATCGCCGCGATAACATCGCCATGATGTGTAGAGACGCAGAGAGTGTACAGAAATACGTGGCACGACTATAACATCGTCGGCAATTCTCTCGCTCGTGAAGACAGCCTCTAAGGTATTGAATTTAGAGAATAGTGGTCGAAAGGGTAACGATTTTACCATTAAAGTTAAAGCGCGATGGACTCTCAAGGTGATTATTAACTATCATTTAACTGTTAAATTCAGGCCGATTGATTTTCAGTCTGTTAAATTATAACAAACTGAAAAAACAATCGGCCAGTAAGTTGATTCTTTTCATGGAAAACAAACTATCTTTTAAACAAACCAAACTTATTTCTTTTAATCAAACTAAGATTAAGCAATCATCGCCAAGAAATAGAAAACACTTTTATCAGACTGCATCCATTTCATGAGACGTTAATGCCACATACGCACTGCCAGGCGGCTTGCTTAGCGCTTAGCGCCTAATGGTTTACACCTACGCCTCGCGGCTACGGTACACAAAAGGTGACTAGCGATAGCGAGGCGCCAAGTGAACATTGCGGTCGGTTGCAAATAATCGTGAACGTTTCTTTTACTTCGCTACACGCTAAGCGACTCGCTAGACTAGAGTCTAGCGAGTCGCATGTCAGTGCGTACGTGACCTAAAGATACATTGCAAAAAAAGTTTCCAATGTATCTTTAGGTCTGTTTGTCTGACAAACGAATTAGAATTACAGATATTATTGCTAAGAGCTTGTTGGGTTCATCACACATTTGAGTACATAAAATATCAACACATCAAAAGTAAATAATAATCAACATCATCGTCATCAGCCTATCATCGTCCACTGCTGGACATATGCCTCTCCAAGTGAACTCCACCGAGAACGATCGACGGCTACTCTCATCCAGCTTTTGTCAGCCACCTTGCGAAGATCGCTTAAAGTAAATAAGCCAAAGAGTCCTAAAGTAAAGCCAAGAAATATTCAATAGTTCACCAACCTTAAGCGGTCCCTTCGGCTTAGCCGGTTTGCTAACAACAGAGACTTCAACTTCAACAGTGTCGGTTCCCGAGTCATTCTTCGCTGTAACCACATACTTTCCGCTATCAGCTCTCGTAGTCTTCTGCAATACGAACAACGTATGATAGTCCTTGTTCTCGATCTTGAGTCGTTCTTCAGGCTTGATAGCTTGTCCGTTGAAGGTCCAAGTGATGGCGGCCTCTGGTTCTCCTTTGACGTCTGCTTCCATTTTGAGGGTCTCGCCAATCTTGATCTTGCGCTTTTGTAAGTATTTGCGGTCGATCTTTGGTGCCACTGTGGGGAAATTGGTTCTGTAGTTTTATGTGTGTTTTAAAGAAAAGTAGACAGGGAAATTATACAACATTAATACTTATTGAGATTGGACAGTAAAGTAATAAATAATCTTGATTAAACTTTTTAAATAATAAATCAAGTTTTGAATTTCCATCCAAAAGGATTGTAGCTAGATTTTTACACAAACAGGGAACTAAAATCTATGGAAATGTAATGAAACTATCTATGAGTGTACAGATTATGGTCACTATTATGCAACCAGTGTTCAATCGCTTTATGCTGAATAACTAAATGCCAGCATTTTTCAGCCCCGCCCATTTGCTTGTTATTTTGCGCGGTGCCATTTTTTGAGCTATATGCTTATTCCGTTAGTATTATTATCTGTGTTCCGTAGATTTTAGTTCGCTGCCAAAAAAGGATTGTATTGTTTGGAGTTTTATTTTCTGAATTCTTACGAAGACATTGTAAAAAAAATGAAGAAAACTTGCCACTATTCTAGAATAAAACTTATCTAAATACTTACAGAATCTCGGCTTGGTAATGACAGACTTGCTGGGCTCGGAGGGTTCCCCGGGCCCGGCCTTGTTCAGGGCAATCACGCGGAACTCGTACTCGTGACCCTCATCCACGTCGGTCACTCGACCGGTGGGGCGGTCGCCCGCAGTCTTCAGACAGTCTTGCCATGATCTGGTAGAAAGAAACAATGTTACTGTTGAAATTTTAGTGTGACTTCCGAAGTTTAGAGACGGTTTTGTGAATAAAAAAAAACGGTTTAAAACTGCAATAGGTAATAATCATGAGATACTTTTGAAACTGTTGCCGACAACGGTTATTGAAATATTTTGACGTTTGATGCCACGTAAGTAGATAGAAGACTACTTACGACGTACGAAAATCTGATATATTGGATTGTAATAATGATGTTTATCACAAAGTTTTTGTCCCAGTTGCGTGATGAATCTGAGCCTAATATCGGGATTGTCACTCCGCGCGGGAGTATGAAGCACTCGGCGTCCTCTGAGAGGACAAATTTCATACGTCAGAAAAGATAAGACCTACGCGATAAAAAGAGTCAACTACAGCGAAGGCAGGTCTGTGCGACCTGAATTGCTCTTTATTGTGTCGGAAAAAAGTCGCAATTTATTTAAACGTTTTGGCGGAGTGCAACTTCTGTACGCTAGTACTATTATCTATTCTGTGTTAATATTCTAACTAAACGTACCTTCCTCCCTTCTCCCTCTTCTGCACGATGTAGCCAGTGATGGGCGCCCCGCCGTCCTCCTTGGGCGGGCTCCACTCCAGCTCTACAAAGTCCTTGTCCCAGTTGCGGGGCTCAGGACGGCCCGGTTTGCCGGGCTCGTCTGGGAAACAAACATATTGCGATATTCAAAACATGTCTTGCAAAAAACTAGATGCATTTCCAAGGTTTAAAATCATCTTCTAAGAATTCTTAGGTATTTATAATACGTTAATTCTGTGCTCCTATCTAATTTTTGGTCTAGAAACAAAAGATTTAAAAATATTAATAAAACACTAGAAACTTTTTTTTTTCTGAAGAACAAGTTGGGAACAGCCAAAAAAATTGAATATTTTTATTGATAGGCTTATGATCCCTTAATAATCGAAAAAAGTTCCAGAATTTTTTGTTACCTACGTGAAAAATAAAAAATCACTTCGCCATCGCAAATGCACGGAATTTTTTCACAGACGCAAAAATTATAATTTTTTTCTATTATTAAGAGAGCTAATGCCTATCTATAAAAAGAATATTCAGCTAATTTGATTTTTTCAGACATTCCCCATTCAATGTCCACTTTTAGGGAATGAATGAAGTCTGCTAATTGGTCACGCAAATTAAACAAAGAAACAAATCAACGTAACTAAATCTTTGATAGCCGTAACCACTTAGTTCCATAGTTGTCATTTCAGAACTTTTCAATCTTCAAACTACTAATAAAAGACTGAAAACAATAGTTTTCAATTATACCTAAATCGCTCCCACACAAAGCGACTGAAAATTCTCACTAAATAAAGTATGTGCTTAATGAAAAGCAACTTTCTTCCCCCTAACATAAGGATAAAAAAACTCATTTGTGACTGAATATTTACTTTAAATAAAATTCTTAATGAAAAGCAACATTATTCCCCTAACAAAAGGTTCAAAGTAAAACTCACCGAACGGATTCTTAGCGATGATCGGCTTCTCCGTCTCCAGCTCTTCGGACTCGCCCTCCTTGTTGACGGCCTTAACCCTGAACTTGTAGGGCTTGCCCTCTGAAAGGCCGGTCACGTTGGCCTTGCAGTCTTTGGCAGTGCCGCATGGGACCCATAAACCTAAAAGAATAGAATAGTAGTTTACGATACAAGGTTGGTAAGGAGTTTTAAAAAACCTTAACAACCGTGTACCATACGAAGTTTCTCAATACATATTTACAGAAATTGTAATAGAAATAAAAAAAAAGTTAACAAAAACGCACGGTGCGGCGTGCGATAAAATCAACTTTCCGCACGCTGCGCTGTATTACATCGTAAACAAATGCCTGATAAAAAAAGACAAAAACCTAATCATTAAGTTTAAAGAGAGAATATATTTGCTTTATTCCTGTAAATACGCAGCATGAAAATTCATAATATTCATATAGTTTTAACCGCACATAACTTATTATTTATCCATGGAACCTAATATTAATGGTCACATTTAACAGCCAAAATAACACCTATAATTCAATTTTAGCCCTTACCAGTGAGAGGGTCCAATTTCTCGATCTCGTAGTAGTCGACTGGCGAGCCGCCATCGTCGTCCGGTTTCTTCCAGGCTAGAGAACAGCCGTTCTTGGTCACGTCTGATACTTCCAGCGGGCCGTTGGGCTTGGATGGCTTGCCTGTAGGACGAAGGTTGAAAAAATTCGTATAGCATAGATCGTTCCGATTTCAAACACAAGGTTTTATGAGTACATACAGCTGATTGTGTTAGTAAATAGAAATAGTTACTTTATTGAGCTAAGAATAAAGTAAACGTCTGATACTTTCAGGAGAGCGTTAAGTTTTGGATGCTTTGCTTGGAGATGATGTCTTATTTTGTTTGGATGAAGGTTGAAACTAGGATGCCACCATCGTTTACTTGAAGTGTGAAATAGACGAACAATGAAACTTGCAGACGTTCACTTCGAGAAGTGTTTAATTCTTTCTTTGCCTAATTTAGGTTGCCAGTTACACAATGAATAAAGTAGCGTTACAAAAAATGGACAACTTTCATACAAAATTTTCGTATTTTTACGAACCGTTTTAGTACCTATTTTGTTATGTATGATAAACTGTAAAAGGTGTCACGCTTGCTTAAGATAGAAGAATTTGAGAAATGTATAATTAATTAAATGGCTTATTTATGACAATGTGACCTGATAGAATAAAAATAGTCTAAAGTTTATCACACAAAAATAGCGTAACCTAGATAACATCTACTATAACATCTAACTACAAGTTTAGATGCCGAATGAAAAAAATATCATTAAACACTTACCAAGTATGGTAATCTCGACCTCAGCCTCATCTTCTCCGACCTCGTTCTTGGCTTTGATAGTATATTTGCCAGTACTGGCCCTTTTGCTCTTTGTCATGAGGAACTTAGTATTATAGTCAATATTGATGATCTCCAAGTTTTCCCCATTCTTTAGCTCCTCGCCCTTGAAGAACCAGGTGACGGTGGCTGGGGGCTCGCCGAAGACCTTCACGTCCAGGGAGACTGGCAGACCAGCCTTTACGTTGATCGGGTTGAGGTTTGTGCGGTCGATTCTTGGTTTCACTATTGAAGATTATGACATTCGTTATAAAAGATTATATTTGTTCTATCTCACGAAAACGGTTTTCCTATGAATGTAGGTATTTTAGTGTGTGTAATACAAGAGCGTGCAGACGCATATTAATGTGCATGTACACGTCTAACATATTTATAGCGGTCTTCGTGAGAAAAAAAACTATACCAGTAAAATATACCAAAAAGAAAAACTATACCAGTAAAATAGCGGCGAAAACAGAGAACGCAGTAATTTTAAAAAAAAACATATTTTTGTGAGGAAAAACATTTGATAGTTTATTCGACACATTGACTTTGGTTTATTACCAATATCAAAGCTGGAGTCACTTTAATAAAGATGATTTTGTGTGAGCTGAGAGCCTAGAAAATTTTAAAAATGATACATTCAAGAATTTTGACTTTAGATCTTGAATTCCATTACTATCATGGTAATATGACTTTTCGCCAATACTCGAATTTCGAGTTTAAGGTGAAATTGATAAATTTAATAGAGGCTTTTACTTTCTCTTTATTTTGCTGGCAAGCTAACATTTTATAATTTAGAAAAAAAACTATGAGATTGACATATAGCGGTGGCCAGATAAAAGGACACCAGTCAAATTTCATACAAAAGAGGCAACTTTAAAGGCTTGGTTCTCCGCCCAGGATAGACCTAGTTGTGATGTGATGATGGCCATTCAGGGGGTTAATGGAGGAGATTCAGATCGCTATGCACAGGCAACTAATATGATCAACATTCCAAGAGATATAAAGTTGTTTGAAAAACCGCGAGTTTAGCATTAAAATATATGGCTATCCTGTAGCTGAAAACTCTCGATCCTTATCTTGAAAATCGACTGGTGTCCTTAACTCTCTGGCCACCACTTTAAGTTTTTGCTAACCATCGATTTTTATCTATTTTTAGAAGTTTGACTGTCTAGGGGGTAGAGGCAGTATACTCACAAAATCTAGGCTTAGCAGTATGCCAGTTGGTGTTCTCTGAAGGCTCCGACTGTCCGGCCTTGTTCAGCGCGCGCACGCGGAACTGGTACTGGTTGCCCTCTTCCAGCCGCGGGACCGTGCCTTGGCACACGTTGCCTTGGATCTCCGCCGCCTGGGGTATACGTGATGTCTTAGTTTGAGGAACAAAGTTTGAAGAAAATGGAATAACAACAAGTAAACTAACTAATAGGCATGATGACTATATTTTTATTTTATGTTACATAAATTACCTCTCAAAAAAAAGAAACATTGGTAAAAGAATTATTTTGCTAGCATGAAAACTGCCCGAGATATCACAGTTTGAAATGCACAAAATTGGACTCGCCCGAAAACGCTCCATACTAACGGCTACTCAATTATGACGTCACGCTTGAGTAGTTTGTATGCAACGCGCAGGAAATTTGTTCGGCAGCTACCCTACTTCCTACTATCCTACTAATATTATAAATGTGAAAGTTTGTGGGTTTGGATGTTTAGATGTTTGGATGTTTGTTCCTCAATCACGCAAAAACTACTGAACGGATTTGGTTGGAATTTGGCACACAGATAGTAGATAGCCTAGATTAAAACATAGGATACTTTTTATCCCGATATTCCCACGGGAACGGGAACCACGCGGGTGAAACCGCGGGCGGCCGCTAGTATTAAATATTGTGTTTAGCAAAATGGTTTCTTAGACAAATTTGCTATAAATTTTATTGACTAATTAAAGGTATTATTTATTTTAATAAATTTTATACTTTTTAAATGGACTTTTTCCGCCCAACTTTGAAGGGTCCTAAAATAAATAATACGCAATATATAAAACCAAGAGGTATAACTACTCTAAAAGTTTATTATCTTTACGATTTTTATTAGTATTTCGTTATTTTATTCATTAGTCATCATCCCTATTTGAGGCTGACCCTGTCTCATCTGTTACGACAAAAAGTGATAAAAATAGCTTAGTAAGTAAGTAAGCTTATCTCAGTGGTTTCTGATTTGCTTTAAATGTGAACAAAAAATTGTAAAACTTTATTGAAAATAAATGGAAAAAAGGTAACCTTTATCAAATATTTCAAATCACAAGCGTATTAAGCAACTTTTAGATTGGAATACATTTTAGATTCCTTAAAATTGTACAATATAATAACTGCCGATTATGTGGCGTGGGATTACTTAAAGATAAAGGTGCAATCACATTTGTCTGATGCCACGTGTTAACACGCGGTCAGATGACATCTACAACGTGGAGAAAACAATGCGAAAAAAAAACGTATATCCAGTAACGCTCCCAGTCTGCCTATAAAATATCAATTAAAAATACCCAGTAGTTTAGTCACAGGAAATATTTTTTCATTTTTAACATTTTCTACATGCTGTATCTATTACTAAGCTTGAAGGGTTGTCCCCTTACACAAAATGTCATTTAAAACTACCGCACTCACCTTAACAAACTCTCCCCGATCTCTGTCCATAACTTCAATGACGTATCCAGTGATGGGTGCTCCATTATCCCTAATAGGGGGTTCCCACTTGAGTTTGGCCGATTTCTCGTCCCAGTCGACAATGTCTGGCAAGCCAGGAGCCGCGGGAACATCGTACGGGTTCTTGGCTAGAGTTGCGTGGTCGGTTTCTAAAGGTTCCGATTCGCCCTCTTCGTTTAAGGCCTTCACGCGGAATTGGTAGTTGTGGCCTTGTTCTAGACCTGTTGGGCGATAATAAGAAGTTGGGTTTAGTTTATATTGAAAATATGGTAGTAGAAACATTTATGTGTTAAATAGTGAGTATGAAATACCGCTATAAAACAGCTACAAAATCGGCGGGATTGGCAACAGTTTTTGACAATTATGACCACTGAAATTGTCTTTGAATTTTGTCATAAATCATCAAATTACTTGTTGAAAAGTTATGTCTGGCGGATTTCGTTCTATATTTGAAATCGAATTATCAGACAAGCGAATGTAAATAAATGAGTTACCTACGAGTAGGTATTTCTATAAAAAGTTGTGAAGAACAATTTGGACACATTTTTATATTTATCATTTGGGAATCAAAATATTGTAAGGAAACGTGTTCTTATGTGTCTATGAGAATAAGAAAGCGAGAATTCGCTTTAGCCTTACCAGTCACAGTGGCCTCAGTCTTATCCGGATCCACAGTTCCCGCGGGGACCCATTTCCCAGTGAGGACGTCCATTTTTTCCAGCACAAACGCGCTAAGAGGCAGTCCTCCAGTATGTTTGGGCTTGTTCCAGCTCAACTTGACGTGGTCGGCGTGTACGTCTGAGACCTCGAGCGGGCCTTCTGGTTTGCCAGGTTTGTCTGTAATGAAATATTAATATAGAATCTAGGATAAAATGTATGTAACAAGCTTCTGCCTGGACACGCGGAAAATCTATAGGAAACCTTTGACCGAGTTAAAGTTATCCATGCTTTAATTCAGGCTGCAAACTATCTGTATGGCAAATTTCGTCTAACATTCATAAATTAGTATAATAAGTACTTTGAGTAATTGGAGGATTTGAGAGGATAACGACGAAGTGCAACTGAAGCAGATATAGTTGAAGATGAAAAAAATATCTCGGCTATAAGCGCGGTTTTATGCCATCAGATTTGCACAATGCCGAGTGTCTATACAGGCTGTAATAAAAAGAGTCAATCATATTTTAGAATCATTCAGAATAATCTAGAATACAAAAGAATAATGTAAGGCTAATCGAAAGTAACGTTCATAGCACTTACCTAGCACGGTGATTTCGACTGTAGCCTCATCGGTTCCCGAGTCGTTGACCGCCTTAAGCGTGTACACGCCAGAGTTCTTCCACGACGAGTCGAAGATCTGGAGACGGGTGTTGTAGTCCTCGTTCTCCAGCTTCAGCCCTGGACCGGTCTCCAAGGTCTAGGGAACAGTAAGAAGTTGGTAAAAGCCGAAACTATACGACTTATTATTATAATTAGAGACCGGATTATATGCAACGTAAACAGTCCAAAATGTGCATGCAAATATGCAAGAAAAATAGCTAAAATATGCACAAAAATTCATAAAAAGGGCCATAATATGCAACATGAAATAGTAAAGAAGTTTTATTTTATTCTTAAAAGGTATTATTACTCAACGATAACATTCGTATTTGCGAAAATATCCTAATTACCTTTAAAAATGTATACGACTAAGTACTGTTTCAAATGTTCTGAAAAAAAAATTGTGTCTATGATCGCTTAATATTTTGTAAGCGGAAAGGACCGTTCTACATCCACTGACTGAGGCCGAGGCATGCACTGAAGTGACTGGGCAGATATTTTTGAGTGCCATTGTTTGGATATGTTAGACATCTGAACGATGAACGAGATCGAGCGTAAATATGCATGTTTTTTTTTGCCAAAATATGCAACTTCCACTGAAAAGGGGTTAAATATGCAAATGCATATAATCCGGTCTCTAATTATAATAAACTACACCAGTCCATAAAGGTCTAAACTTAGGAAATGAAGTGATCTTTTGTATGGAGACCCGAACATTAAATCCTCAATCGATGAAAATATGCAGGGATATAATATTGTATGAACCAAAACCTGTTTACAAATATCCAAATTTGGATAAGTTAAAAAATATGTTGCATTTATGTTACTTTATATCATACTGTAAAGTTTCGTCTACTGAGGATTAACTGTGGGGGTCCACTACCTTCTTTTCCTACACTATTATAGCTACGAAAATACAAGGACAAATAGTTTTGATTAATATTTCTTTACCAGCTACCTTATTGACTAAGAGTAAATATCCCATACCTTGTTCGAGAATGTCCAGGTCTTGGTTGGTGGCGGTTCACCCTTGATGTCTACGTCCAACTTTATGGTAGTTCCTGCGCGCACGCGAACTGCTACCATCTTCTCGCGGTTGATATGCGGTTTCACTGTAGGGATAATAAAGATTTATTTAGAAAAATAATTTAGCTTCTGACGAGAAAAGTCCACTAACTAAAGATCTTTAACAAACTAAAGATCTCCTTAGATAAGTAGTGTAATATTAGACTTTCGTATTGACAGTTTAAATCATAGATAAAATTCATAAGACAAAAGAAACAAAGTAAAGTTTAAAATTAATAATAAATAACCAATATCCATGGTAAAATGTCCATAAGGTGCTAATAATAACCATGTTGTTAAAATCACCAAAGTACTAAATTGACTATAGTGCTAAAAGGTGGTCATGTTAGATGACCTAATACAGGTTTTCCGGTCCTCATATGTCAGTACGGTTTTGCACAAGCATCTGCGGCGCAAACCAACAAGTTTTAGCCTGTTTTATTAAAGGCCTGGGCACACCGGCTGCGTAGACACGCGCAAAGATACGTGCGTGCTCGGTGTGACATCCAATACGGAATGCCATTGAGTACAACGTCACGAGCTGCAATGCGTAGGGTTACGCATTGCAGCTCGTGTCTACGCGCTACGCAAGCGGTGTGCCATGAATCATAAAGTTTCAGACATTACAACGTCATAGTACGTCTACGTGCACGCTTACGTATACGCTTACGCATCTGGTATGTTTCGCACTTAATGCGGCCTCCTATAAAAAAGTATGTGGCTACTTTACTCCTACCGACTGACCTGACGAGTACCGACCAGTCTGTACCTGTAACCTGCTTTGTTATGAGGGCACCCTGAAGCGTTACCTAGCTAGGATATTCTTGGTGGAAGTAAAACAGGGTAACTCACAGAATCGTGCCTTGGCCACATGCGGTTGCGTGGGCTCGCCGGGCTCCCCGGGGCCGGCCTTGTTTACAGCTCGCACACGGAATTGGTATGTGTTACCCTCCTTCAGCTCTGGTACGCGGGCTTTGCATTCTGGTGTCTGGGGGTAACAATAAACAAATGAGTATAACGCTTTCTTTTGACCAATATCACACATAACAGGAAAATAATAAGAAAAACTGAAAAAACAATACAAAACAAGACAATCAACCATCTCTCCATCAAGGATACTTATGTTTAAAAAACCTTGAAATTAGCATAAAAATGTATGGAAATCTTTGAACTAAAAACTCTGATCCTTGTATCTCTTAGAATGTTGATTAGATCAGTTGAGTGTGTATAGCAATCTGAATCTACTACATTCACTCCCTGAATGGCCATCATCAGATCACAGCTAATTCAATCCTTGGCTGAGAACCAAGGCTTCAAAGTTACCTCGTATATATGAAAATCGACTAGTGTCCTTAGTTATCTAGACTGTATAAAAATGTAAGGAGTAAAATCGTATATGTCCCACCAGTTTAATTGAACATACCGTTGTGACGAGAGCCTCCTGCCAAGTGCCGTACTTGTCCTTCTTCTCTATGACGTAGCCCGTGATTGGTGCTCCGCCAGTGTTCTTTGGCGCTTCCCACGTGAGGTCCACGCGGTCCACGTCCCAGTCTTCGATGGTGGGCACTGATGGCTTGCCGGGAATGTCTGGACAACAAAAAACATTACTGACTTCTGGCAATAACTTCAAATTGAAATAGAAAGCATTATCATTCCAAACATAAATATCAGGTTTGTAAGTGTATTTATGCAGCAAAACAGCACCAGCGTCACAGAATACATAATAGATCAAGTACAGAAGTGACACTCCGCGAAATTATTTAAATAAATAGCGACTCTTGCTCCGACACAATAAAGTGCAATTTTTCTTCTTCTTTGCGTGTAGCTCTTACAACATTTTGATGTGTTGCTCTTACAACCTTTTGATGTCCATATCTTAAGTTTTGAAATTCTTAGCAAATTAACTCACCATACGGATTCTTAGCGATGATAGAAGCGTCGGTCTTCAAAGGTTCCGACTCTCCTTCGTCGTTGACCGCCTTCACCCTAAACTCGTACTCCTCGCCCTCCTGCAGCCCCTTGATGTCCATCTCGGTGTCGTCCGTCTTGCCGACCGGCACCCAGCGCCCGGTCGCTTTGTTCAACTTCTCGACCACGTAACCGGTTACCGGTTTGCCTGGGAAAATATTGTGTGGTGTTCAATCGTGTCCACTTAAAAGAACGGGGAGGAAATGACAACTGTGAAAGAAAGGTTAAAGGCCAGTCATTTTCTCAAGCCCAAGAATAAAAAATGGGTGCATTCCAACAGACAAATTTTTAAAGTCATCGTTCGCCATAGAGTAAATTTTAATCACGGAAAGTAATTTGTAATGTTCAATATTTTACTTTCCATGGTTAAAATGTACTTACTCTATGGCGATCGATGACTCAGAGATTTGTCTGTTGGAATGCACCCAATGAGTCGTATTTTTCTAATGATTTAGTGATATCTATGATCCAGAACCGACATCAGTTTTTTCCTCGATAACTTGCAACCAGGTTGACTTCTGCCAATATAAGCGATTCACCCACTTTGCTCAGGATTGTCAACACTGTGTTGAAATAAAATCTACTCTACCTTACCTCTCTATCATCTACCAAGACACATAACTTTGCCACACAAAAGTAAAGTACTTTAAAAATTGAAGATAGGAAATTTTACTGAAAAAAGACTTCATTTTGTTTTCAAAAATACCTAGTTAAAAATGCATTCAAAGATTTAAAGAAATCGTATACGATACGATACAAAAAAATTAAAAATAATCCAAATGAGGACACTAATTGAGATTCGATCAGTATCATAAAAATAATATATTTTTTTGTTCATATTTGGTGGGTTTCTGTTTTTGGTTAAGGTACGTTCCCTTCATGTGGTAAAGGTTTGAAACACCCTGATACTCAAACCCTGGGTGAATTTGAGAATGGAGTCTTATTTTTTTTGTGCGCTACTTCTGAATATGAAAAATAGAAAAATAGTCTATCCTGCCTCCATCGTCTTTTGTCTTCTTCCAAGACAATTTGCAATAAGATGTCATGACATCAATAGCCTAAAGCGGTCCACCCGGTTTACCCGGGGCGGATAATACAGTAATCTCGACTTCCACTTCGTCTTGCTCATTGGTGAAAACATTTTTGCAAACAATAACTACTCAAAACTCACCTCCATCGTCTTCCGGCTTCTTCCGAGACAATTTGTATCCAGATTTAATCACATCAGCAAAAGGTTGCTCCAACTCAAGATAACACAGTGATCTAGCGAGACCCGCTTCGTCTGAATCGTTCTCATTGGTGAAACTTTTTTTGTAAAAAAAAACTTCTTAACACTCACCGCCATCGTCTTCTGGCTTCTTCCAAGACAACTTGCATCCAGATATAGTGACATCAGCAACCTTGAGCGGTCCGCTCGGCTTACCCGGGGCAGATAATACTGTCATTACGATATCCGCTTCGTCTGAACCGTGCTCATTGGTGAATTTAAAAAAAACTACTTAAAACTTACCTGTATCGTCTTCCGAGACAATGTGCATCCAGATTTAATCACATCAGCAACCTTGGGCGGATAATACAGTGATCTAGCTAGAACCGTTTTGTCCGTACCGTTCTCATTGGTGAAACTTTTTTTATAAAAAAAAACTACTTAACAGTCACCTCCATCTTCTTCCAAGACAACTTGCATCCAGATTTAGTGACATCAGCAACCTTGAGCGGTCCGCCCGGTTTGCCCGGGGCGGACAATACTGTTATTTCAACTTCCGCCTGGTCGGTGCCGTGCTCGTTGGTGAATTTAAAAAAACTACTTAAAACTTACCTGTATCGTCTTCCGAGACAATTTCCATCCAGATTCAAGCTCCGGCCAAACCGACGCGAGCGAATCGCGCGCGTCGCTCATTTTGACAGATTTTGATCACGTAACTCAAAGCAATAGCCATAGCCATTGCCATAGCAATTTCGTTGACAATGGCTATGGCTATCGCTTTGAGTTACGTGATCGCACTCGCGAATTTCGCGTCAGTTTGGCCGGTGCTTTAATCACATCAACAACCTTGAGCGGATAATACAGTGATCTAGCTAGAACCGCTTTGTCTGTACCGTTATCATTGGTGAAACTTTTTTTATAAAAAAAACTACTTAACACTCACCTCTATCGTCTTCTGGCTTCTTCCAAGACAATTTGCATCCAGATTTAGTGACATCAGCAACCTTGAGCGGTCCGCCCGGCTTACCCGGGGCGGATAATACTGTCATTACGATATCCGCTTCGTCTGAACCGTGCTCATTGGTGAATTAAAACTTACCTGTATCGTCTTCCGAGACAATTTGCATCCAGATTTAATCACATCAGCAACCTTGGGCGGATAATACAGTGATCTAGCTAGAACCGCTTTGTCTGAACCGTTCTCATTGGTGAAACTTTTTTTGTAAAAAAAAAACTTCTTAACACTCACCTCCATCGTCTTCTGGCTTCTTCCAAGACAACTTGCATCCAGATTTAGTGACATCAGCAACCTTGAGCGGTCCGCCCGGCTTACCCGTGGCGGATAATACTGTCATTACGATATCCGCTTCGTCTGAACCGTGCTCATTGGTGAATTTAAAAAAACTACTTAAAACTTACCTGTATCGTCTTCCGAGACAATTTCCATCCAGATTCAAGCTCCGGCCAAACCGACGCGAGCGAATCGCGCGCGTCGCTCATTTTGACAGATTTTGATCACGTAACTCAAGGCAATAGCCATAGCCATTTCCATAGCAATTTCTTTGACAATGGCTATGGCTATGGCTATCGCTTTGAGTTACGTGATCGCACTCGCGAATTTCGCGTCAGTTTGGCCGGAGCTTTAATCACATCAACAACCTTGAGCGGATAATACAGTGATCTAGCTAGAACCGCTTTGTCTGTACCGTTATCATTGGTGAAACTTTTTTTGTAAAAAAAAAAACTACTCAAAATTCACCTCCATCGTCTTCCGGCTTCTTCCAAGACAACTTGCATCCAGATTTAGTGACATCAGCAACCTTGAGCGGTCCGCCCGGCTTGCCCGGAGCGGACAATACTGTTATTTCGACTTCTGCCTGGTCGGTGCCGTGCTCGTTGGTAGCCAAGATGCGGTAGGTGCCGGTCATGGAACGAGCTGATTCCTTGATGTCTAGTTTGGTGTTGTAGTCGACGTTGATTACGTTGGTTGTAACCTGTGTGATAAATTGTGTTGTAAATATCGGATATCATATAAATCTGCATACATTAATCTGCTATATGCAAACATAATTATAGTCCATGAGGACGTTCAGCATTAACAGCATGAGCATTTTTAAATCGTCAGTTCTTTTCCCCTACCACCCATTATGACGTCTTTTAGCTGACAAGAAAAATTGGCGCAATAAACTTATCAGCTTTAACAGATGGAACGATATGTACAAATTAGTATATCGTTTCCAGACATAACATTCACAAATGTTTGATATTAATATAGATTAATAAATAAATAACATTATTTAATTAGATAATTTCTAAATAAATCAATCTACAGGGTTCAAGCTAAATTCAGTCATTTATTCAGTCTATTTAGTAGTCTAGCATTCAGAAGCAGTCCCTTTCCCACAGACAGCACCCGTTCACGAGCATGACGCATGAACGAGCTATCACTTCACTTAACCATATTTGATGTCGGCTTCACACGATGGCCCAAACCATGGCCAATGTATCGTTCGTTGCTGCTTTTGAAAGAACCTTTTTGTAGCATTTGCTACAAAACCGGCAACGTACAATGAATTTGACAATATTGGGGCAACGTGTGGAGCCAGCATGCGGGATATTGTGTAATTTAATCAAACTGACCTCCTTCTCGTCGGCCTTCCACTTCTGGAACCACTGCACCTTGGGCGCGGGCTCGCCCTTCACGTTGACGTCGAAGAATATGGGCTTGCCCGCGCGCACCGCCAGCGCCTTCAAGTTGGTGCGGTCGATGCGGGGTTTCACTGCAAAAACATTATTATATCAATACACACTGCGGTTAAATTGACACTAGACAGTGATATGCGGCAAATTCACTCAACCCTTCTGTCACTCAAGAATCTATCTCATAAGGACAGAAGTACAGGTGAGCAGAAAAAGAGAAAAGAAGGTTTAATTCCTTCATTTTGAATAGCTTTTTTTTCTTATTTTTCGTAATACAAAACATCACCAAAGTACCCGGATCTCATAAATACAGTGAAGATTAACTTCTAAATTTTTAATCACTTGTTAATTTATTTTCTCCGTAATAGGTGACGTAGACAGGTTTTTTTTACAATTGCGCTGACATAGAACTATTGCGCTCGCACAGGCACAACAATAATGTTAGCGCGATAGCGACAGAGCTAAAGTACTTATAGACGGGTCATTGTACAAAATTCCTTCTGCTTCGCGTTAACCTCCTCTAAATTTATGCTACCCTGGTACTTTGGTAACGTAATTTAATTTTTATTTATCAACTGCAGAAGTCCAAAAAGAAAAAATATATATATAACGGTACACGATTTTATGAAAATAGCGTATTTCTGTCTGTACGCATGCGCAAGCTTCCTACTTAAAAAAATTAAAATGTTGAGAATCTGTCTTTTTGAGAATCTATTAATTTTTGTGTGCAGCTGTACTTTTTTCGGTTTTTTGACAATCTGTCCTTATGAGAATAAAGGCACTCATCTTTGTATGACAAAAGTGACCAACTTTTGTCATACAAAGATGAGTGCCTTCATTCTCAATTCGTCATACAAAGTCAAATTAATCGCATTCACGTGCATTACCAGTTTACAAAAAAAATCGTGTGCGCGCGTATCGCCCCTAATCGTATGTATCGCGCGGAGCGCAAGCGATTTTATTCTTAGGAGTGGTAAAGCAGAAGTGTTGTCGATAGTACATAGATATGACTTATTATTGTTTTTAACACTACGACCACGACCCTTCATTTCAGAAGTCAGACCATACAACGAAATCAGAACCCAATTAAATCTCACAAGATAAACAGTAAAAAAATATCACTTTACATTTGCAAAATTGTGTCATTTGTTTGAGTATCGCGAGAAACCAATGCCAAATGATAGCATTATGTTCATGTTTTAGGGTTCCGTTATCAATTCAACAGCCAAACCTAAAGGTGCTCCCTCACCGGGAGCATTCACGTGTACTGTAACATTATAGATTCGTCTTTGAGCATTACATTACAATAATACCTCCCTAACTGACAAGCATTCGCTCGGTTCTCCTCCTTCACTGATGTATTCATTACAAGGTGCGCATTGTAATGCTCGGTTCTCCTCCTTCACTGATGTAATGCTCAAATCTGTAACGTTACATTACACGCCAATGCTCCCGGTGAGGGAGTACCTTTATAGTTTCTTCATGTCCGTCTGTCTGTCCATCCGTCCGCAGCTTACATCAAAGGCCCTTAGTACTAGAAAGCTGTAATTTAGCATGAATATTAAAAAACTCTGACTGTCTAAAGTTTTCCTTACACCGAGCTTAACGATAGATAGGTAAATCACGCCTGATGGTAAGCGATGATGCCCGCGATGATCTACGTTGGAACGCGCTTGCCTAGAACATACCTATTCACTCGACTTGAATGCCCCCAGATTGTACCTATCTATCGGGAAACACAGACTCTGGGGCCATCCATAAATTACGTCACACGTTAAGGGAGAGGGAGGGGGTCGACGAAGTGTGACATTGTGTGACAAGGGGTGGGAGGGGTCCTAAATTTCGTGACGCCACATTTCAAATTCATTAAAATTTAAATAATACAAATTTCTGAACTGTTTTTTAATTCAATAATTATTTCTAGATGTAAAATATGTGACGTCACACTAGGGAGAAGGGGGGGGGGGGGGGTCACAAATGTGACCAGCTGTGACAAGGACGGTGGAGGGGGTAAAAAATCATGAAATTCGTGTGACGTAATTTATGGATGGCCCCTCTGTACCAAATTCGCTATAATACTTACAAGCCTTATGCCTGATGGTGGTCATCTTGGTGGGCTCGGAGGCCTCCGAGGGCCCGGCCTTGTTGACGGCGATCACCCGGAACTCGTACTCGCTGCCTTCCGGGAGCCCGTCCACCTTGCCGGAGGTCTGAGTTCCGGGCACCTGGGGAGGGAAAAGAGCTTTGAACATTTTGGCATATTTGTAATCGTTTTTTTTATTTTTGACGAGGATTTCGGAAATAATAGCAACGCATGATGAAACCTATGTATATCGATAGGGGATCTATGGACGAACAAAAAATGTCTTATATGTTTTGGAGATAAACCGGTGAATAAATTTGGATTTTTACCTATACCTACAGAATCTCGGAAACGTTGCTCTTTAGGACTTTATATCTTATGATATTTTTTGTTCATATATAGTTCCTCTATCCCGTCAAAAATAAAAAATATAGTTACCACTATGCCAGCCTCTAATTCTAAGAGCACAGAATAGATAATACTAGCGTATTGCAAGTAGTGCAAATTCTGTGCTAGCGTACAGAATTTGCACTCCGCAGAATCGTTTAAATAAATAGCGACTCTAGCCCCGACACAATAAAGTGCAATTCAGGTCGCACAGCGCTCCCTTTGCTCCAAAACACTCGCTAAGTAGTTGCCTCTCTTTATATCGCGTAGGTCCTTTCTGACGTATGAAATTTGTCCTCTCAGAGGACGCCGAGCGCTACAAACTCGCGCGCGGAGTGACGGAGCCCTGCTAAGAGGTTCAACCCATTTGTTTGTTCAAAGTATTTTGATTTATGGTGGAAATGTAATAATTTGTTTACGAACCGACTTGAAAGTTATACTTTACCAAATCTGCATTAAACAGACTTTGTTAACATATATTTTTTTGCAAATAAAAACACCAGTTTAGTATTTACGGTGAATCAAAGTAAAAAAAAAATGGTTTAACATTTTGGTTAGGTATTGTATTTCAGAATCTGCTAAATACTGAATAAAATAGTAATTTCAAACCTAAACAACTGATATGAGATAATAGATCTGATCAGATAGGTACTTCATTAGACACAGCGATAGGAGGTTGTAATGTATTACCCCCCAGGGCTATCACAACTCTTATATAAACCGCCTCCATCCCCTCGAACAGTGTTTACTGACCTCTAGCGCGTTCTCCCAGTCTCCGCCCTTGGGCCGCTTCTGTATGATGTACTTCTGTATGGGGGCGCCACCGTCGGACTTGGGCGGCTCCCATTTGATCTCCGCGCTTTGGTTGTCGTGATCAGCAACTTCCACGTTGCCGGGCTTGTCAGATATATCTAATAAATAAATAAAAAATCAGTTAGTATCATTGACAAAAACTATTACAATATACAGGGTGACCCAAAACTTTGCCACACGGAGGGAAAGTACATTAAATATTGAAGATTATTGAAAGGAAACTTTATTTCGTTATTAAAAATAATGGGAACTACATTAAAGGTTTTTTGTTTAATTACAAATGTTAAATGTGTTACTCAAAAAAAAATCCCAATGAGTAATCCTTTCGATCGGTATTGTAAAAATAAAAAATTGATGTTTTTTCTTTCATATTTGGTGGGTTCGATTCCTGGTTAAGGCAGGTCATTTTTCAAAAATCTTTGAAAGCTGTTCCAATTTTCTTCTTTCAGTAAAATTCCCTAACTTAATATTTGAGGTACTTTCCCTTCATGTGGCAGTTTTGGGACAAGCTGTATAAATGGCCACATATTCACTTCTCAACTTACGCGCTCACTACTCCTACTACTAGGCCTTTGCGTCTATTGCAGACGAGTTATATTCAGTGTTCAGACATGAAATAAAACACTTTTTAACGGATACTAGCGCTGTTTAGCCACATATTTAAAGGCGCCAGTAGATTTTCATACACGCGCGGTACAGATTCCGGCAACCATCTTGACGCTCTTTCGACGGAGTACCAACCCTACGCCACCCCCATACCTTACCACTACGCATAATACGCGTTCTGCGCAATCCCCACCCAATTTCAAGATGTTTGCCGGCTACTGTAAGTAACTTTGAAACCTTGATTCTCGCTCGTCGTTACACTACGAAAGTGTACGCTAAAACAGCTCTTAAAACTTACGTCATAAGGCACTCACCGAACGGATTCTTGGCTAGAGTACCGCGCTCAGTCTCCAGCGGCTCCGAGTCTCCCTCATCGTTGCAGGCGGTCACCCTGAACTTGTACTGGTGGCCAGGCTCCAAGCCTGTGATCTCCATTTCTAGGGGCTTCTTATCGCCGGCAACTCTGTTATAATAAAAGAAGAAATAAGCATGATAATTTACTATTATTTATAGCTTCGTACTATGGGCTACAGCGTCGCTTAACCAGTTGGCAACAAAATTCGTGTGCGTGAGTATTGCCCCTGCACGAACTAAACGTATGTTGTGACGGCGCGGCGTGCAAGCGATTTTAACCTCAGGAGTGGTTAAGCGACGCTGTTGGCCATGGTACCTTTGTTCAAGAATATACTAGATGTCTGGTCAGAGTCTCAAAAACGGCACGTCGAAATAACGACCCATTTTGTTTTACCAGTCGATGCCATATTTGGGCGCTGTTTTACTTTGTGAAGTTTCACGAATATCTACGATACTTAAATCGAAGCTTCGTACGCGTGGACTATTTGTACCAGGTCCCTATACGTAATTTCTGCCTAGTTCCAAATCACGCCAACAGCACTGTTAGCGTATAATCCATTAAATGAAGTAGGTATACAAATACCTTATTTGTGTAATATTTTGTGACTATTTAATTTGGTTGGATTCGCGCTAACAGAGCGCTGTCAGCGTGATTCGGAACGCGGGGTTCATCTCCTATTGCACTCCCTTTGACATTATTTTTCGCAACTAAAAGTAGGCTTTTTTATGTACCCATGGTCTCTATCTAATCTATCTCTATGCTAAAATTCATAAAAAAATTCGTTACACTGCTCATTTTTACATAAACCTCAGACAGATTTATGGGATATCAAAATATAGAGGGTATATAGGTCTCTGGCTTATTTCCACCGCAGAAAGTATCACAACTAGATTTGACAAAAATGGAGAATGTTATTGGATCTGTTAAATCACTTGAAACTTTATGACCATGTAGCTAAATATCTAGCAATACACATGTTTTAGTTTCATTTAAATCAAGCGAGTAGTTTCCAAGTTATAAGGGTTTGAAGGAAATGCCAAGCGCACTTAAATATGTACTTTATTACGCAAGACGTAAGGTTCACCTGTATGACCAATGACGTCATTTTACAAAGGCCAAATCATTTTCTGTTTTAAGAGATATCGCGAAAATTTCTTCACAGTTGTTCATGTGGTCCTATAAGATATTAGATAAGTCACTAAACAAAAATCTATATTATTCTTAATTAACAGTATTTATAACATTTACGTACCTGCCAACGCGCACCCATTTGCCAGTGGCCATGTCCATTTTCTCGACCTCGTACTCCTTGACCGGGGAACCGCCATCGTCTTCCGGTTTATCCCATTTGACCTTGCAGCCATTGGCGTGCACGTCTGATACCTCCAACGGGCCTGAATGAGGACGAAACATATACATTTTACATACACGTTGTCAGGGATACAGTGAGGACATAGGATACCTTTCATCGAAAGGTTTGTTCCCGAGGAACAGCAAAAAACCTTTTCACGCAGACGAAGTCGCGGGCGGCCGCTAGTCCTTACTCCTTAATTAATATTATAAATGCGAAAGTCTGTTTGTTTGTTTGATACACCTTCACGCCAACTACTGAACCGATCATCATTAAAATTTTACATACACGTTGTCAGGGGAAATTGTAGGACATGGGTAGGTACTTCTCATCCAGAAAAACTGTGCAGTTCCCGATTTGCGAGTTTCGTTTCAGAATAGCACTGCTGAACTCAATAGGTTGTTAGGCATTACCTACTTACATTTGTTTTTACAAATTTTAATAGTTCCACTCATGATTGCAAGCAACTTATATGGGGCCAACTCTGATAACGCGAAAAAAAACCAGCCGATCCATACATTACGTTACGGTCGAGTAGGTATTGCGCTTTTGAATAGAACAGCTGATTTTTTCGCGATATCAGATTTGGCCCCATAGTAAAAGTTGCTTGTAATCATGAGTGGAACCACCTCACTGCGGGAACCAAATGATCCGAATGATGAAATTACAACGTAACTGACCTTTAGGAGAGCTAGGCTTGCTCAGCACAGTCAACTCGACCGTCTCCTCATCGAACCCGTTGCAGTTCTCGGCGCGCAGCTTGTACTGGCCAGTGTCGCGGCGCACCGCGTTCACAATCGTGAAGTCGGTGTGGTAATCTTTGTTCTCGATCTTGATGCGCTCGGTGTTCACCAGCTTTATGTTCTCGCGCCATGACCTGGTGGTCAAAGAATGGTTAGGTTAGTATCAGGCAGTAGTTAATAGTGTAACAGATAAACCGCAAACGATTAGTTGCTTGCTGCAAAAATTTTAATGTTGATTATCGTCCAAAAAAGATCACCATTTTACTCAGAATAAAGAGCATGTGGAATCTTTCATGCAATAAGTCAGCTGAATGAAACCGTAATGTATGTCGTACAATACTGCCTAAATTCACTAATTCATTCCAATACAAACAAAATAAATTTTATTTTCTTCAAAATTGAGGTTCACCTGGTATTTCCATACCATACCATCCAATTGATCAACTAACCCAACTTCGACTTATTTACTGAACTCAGAAAATTGAATTTATTAAATTCGTATTCTATCTTACTTATTTACGCAATAACTATTTTAATCAACTCCCGATTATTCTTTACAATTTTAAGTATATTTATTTGATACCCGCCGTTACAAGGTTACGTTGAGAACTTTGATGAAGTGTCAATTTGTCAAATGTGGCCTATTAAAGTGGCCCTGGCCCTACTTTAATCAACTCCCGATTATTCTTTACAATTTAATGGAATATGGGGGGGACAGCGCGTACGCAGTCCCCACTACCAAAAATTACGCGTCCGAGTTATCCACATTAGGGATAATCGCAGGGGTCAACCCCACCGCAGTGCAATGGAGGAGCCTCGCCCTGGGGGAACCGCCTTTCCGATCACGGTGTCCCCTACGCCAGGTAAGTATGCTTATACAAATTCAAGCGGCCGAAGTGATTCAACTAGTAAAAATCTTAACACCGCGAGTCACTGAACTAGCAAAACAGTGCAGCGCCATCTATGATCATGACAAGGCAACCGCAATACGCATGCGCTAATCTGTTCACAAAAGGGTGATTGAACTTGCTTCTAGGTTAGCAGTAGCTTTGTTTACAAATTGGAAAGAATTTGGTAAAACATAAAACTTATTTTTTCTCTTGCAGGGTAAATACTGAGTGGACAAATCTTCCAAGCGCCACAAACTTATTTGAACCGGTGGCTAAAACTGGAACTAGGAGCTTTGCTATATTACGAAAGAACTCTTTACGTATACAGCGACACCGGTCGACGTCACGGTCAGATAAAGTGGCTTTTTAATTGTTTATTTTACTTTATCAAAATTATTAATACATACTTACATAAAATTTTGTTTTAATAAGTACTCATTTGCTTTTGTTAATTTTAAAGTATGTACATCTAATTTGACCCAGTTTATTTTAGGCCTAGGATCAAAAAGGAAAATCACATTATATTTTTGATCATATCTGAATGAGATAAAATAAAAAGTATAATTTACTTACCAAGCCATCTCCGGTGGAGGTTCACCGATGACGTCCACGGACCATTTGTGTGTGCGGCCTGCCTTGATGATGACCGACTTGAAGGTGCTACGTTCAATGCGTGGCTTCACTGTTGTAGGAGAAGACATTGGTTTTAATTAAAATACTCCTAAGTTCGGACAACTTACACCTATTATTTAGTGCTAAAATAGACAGAACTTTTATTATGGCAACTGAACATTGAAAAAACACATAACTAAGCACAAATTTCAATCAATTAAAAAATATTGATTGCACTCATACATAAATAATTTGGAAATTCAGTTGTACTTAAGAAAAAGACCTCAGTTTGTGATTTCCATAGTGAAGATTAAATCAATAATTAAATAAAGTAGATATTAATTTATTTTAAGCATATTGAATGAACCTATACTCCATTCCACGAATTGAACTCCTAGCAAACAAAATACTTGCAGCTCATTGGTCAATGCTCACAGTTAAAGATAGGCTTCTTAAGGCTAGGCTATTGAAGGTCACCCGTATTAAAACAAGGACATGGAGATGAAACTTACAGTTCCTGTGCTTGCAAAGATGGTTGTCGGTGGGCTGCGATGCATCACCAACTCCGGCCTTATTGTAAGCTTTCACACGGAACTGGTACACTATCTTCTCTTTAAGGCCTTCCACCTTGTATTCTGTCTTGGTGTCATTAGTTTTGATCACCTGTAAATAAGTTGGAGTATTATTTATGTAAAAATTATTTGAAGTTTATAGTAACTAAGGATTTTCGATAGGTGAATCAATAGTCTGTGGTCACAGAAAGTTGTTTTATTACAATGTTAATGGAAATAGTAAAAAAATAAAAATATTAGAATTTTAGGATGCCATTTTTTGCTACTTGAAATATTTGATTGAAAAATTTTCACTCTAAAGAATGTGTTTTTCATTCATTTACACACAAAATAACAAATTCTGTACCTAATTTAAGAGCCCGTAGCGATTTTGCCGCTGACTGCAGCTGTCTCGCTCGCACATTTCATGTTTTCTCAAGATTTCTTAAATCTGAGTGCGCAATTGACAAATGTGTCTCGGCCACTTTTCGCAATATAAGATTACGGACATTTTAAAATATATTTCAGTTTATTGTTGCTAAAGTACAAAAAGTTATCGTTTCTAACAGTTATTTAAACTGGCAAATACGATAACTTTTTGTACTTCAGCAACTCGAAACTGAAATATATGTTGAAATGTGTGTAATCTTTAATGGCGAAAAGTGGCCGAGACACATTTTTCATTTACGCACTCAGATTTAAAATATCTTGAGAAAACATGAAATGTGCGAGCGAGAGAGCGGCAGTCAGCGGCAAAATCAGTACGGAGCCTTAAGTCTGACTGGTCAAACCCTGATTTTATTGTATTAAGTTTCGGCGTTTGGCTGTCCAAGTCATAAATTCGTTAATCAAAGGCTGAAATACACAATTGGTTTTGGACTTTGACTAAGCGTTGTTGTCAAACCTAGGAGTACCGGAGTTCCGGTGTATAACATTTACATACACCCAACTGATCTGATCCGCATTCTAAGACATATAAGGATCAGAGTTTTCATTTTCAGGTTTTCCATACCTTTAATGCTAATTTCACAGTTTTTTTAAACATATCCTTAGGGCGTTTGCTGCGTTAAGCGAGACACGCAAGCAGGTCTACATGGGTTAGAGCTTATTCTTGCACTATATAGATTGCTGGTTTTTGTCTATCAGAAAACCAGCAATCTATATTCCCGCCTTATATCTCTTAAATGCTGATCAGATCAGTTGGATGTGTATAGCGATCTGAATATTCGCCATTCACTCCCTGGATGTCCATCATCAGATCACAGTTGGGTCAATCCTTGGCGGAGAACCAACGCTTACCGTACCTCGTTCTCTAAAGTTACCGCGTTTGTATAAAAATTGGCTGGTGTCTTTGTGACCGCCACTATATAATATTATTCTTATAAGACAGACGCTCACCTCTATCCAATCTGGCGAGAACTTGTCCTTCTTCTCGATGACGTATCCCAGGACTGGTCTACCACCATCGTCTGTCGGCGGCTCCCACTTGAGGGTGACCGACATGTTGTCGTAATCGATGATGCTGGGCTTGCCTGGCGCCTTCGGCGGGTCTGTTTGATAAATTAACGTTAGTTGGAAACATAATTATGAACTTTTCGTCTTTTTAATACTAGAAAAACTTTTTGAAGTCTTGTTTCGTTTGTTGTTTGGGTTTTTTGTTGAGTTGTTGACAAACAAATCAATGTCACTGTCAAAAATCGAGCGCGCTTGTCATCTGTCAATGTCAGACAGCGTTTTGTTTTTGCTAATCAAAAGATTTCAATGCATTTCAAAAATTAAGCGTGCCCCAGACTACAGACTTTCTATCGGCCGATAGTTGGCCCGATAGTTGGTTTTGTATGAAGAATCGGCCGATACCGAATCGTTGTAGTGTGCGCACTTGCATACTTCTTCACACAGATTGGAGAGCCCGACTAAACTGTCGGCCGATAGAAAGTCTGTAGTCTGCGAGCACGCTAAAGGTTTGTTTTAACGATTGAACCCTGATAATATTGTTAAAAAATTAATTACCGTAAGGATTCTTAGCAACAATGAATCCATCAGTCTCCAGTGGCTCAGATTCGCCTTCCTTGTTGACGGCGCGCACCCTGAACTTGTACTTGTGGTTCGGGGTAAGGCCCTTGACTTGAAATTCTGTCGGTTCGGGGCCAGTTTCACCGCACGGCACCCAGTTTCCGGTATCCTGAAGATGAGTCAAAAAAAGTAAGAACATGCAACAACAAACGTTTATACGTACAAGGGTCAAACGCGCGCACACATAATACACACGACAGCACGTCAGTTTATACAGGTACCTACCTAAATAAACGTATAAATAATAGGTAGGAAGTAGGTGGGTATATTAAAGAAAAACATTTATTAACCATACCTAAGCCCAGTTGGGGTAATCACCAAAGTCTTTTCATGGCTACAGTTAAGCTAGGGTTTCCTAGGATATGTGCCGTCATATTACGGCCGTAATATGACGGCACCGTCATCCTAGGAAACCTTCGATCAAAACCCCTTTAGCATTATTAATCAGAACTCTGCTTGTAACTACCTATCTACTTTTAAATACGTCTTGAAAGACTCTTGATGATGCAACTTTATACCCTACTCTTAAAAAAAATAGGTAACTGGGCAGTACCTAAAGTAGGTAGGTACCCTAGATAATGGCTTTTCTTTCTTACCATATCCATTTTCTCCAACGTGTATCCGGTGATATCGGATCCCTTCCAGTCGTCCGGTTTCTGCCATTTGACTGTGGCCTTCTCGGCGCGAATGTCCACCACTTCGATAGGACCGTTCGGGCGATTTGGTTTGTCTGAAAAACATAGTAAGAATATTGGCATCATTTTCAAAATAGAAGAATAGAATTTGAGATGCGGCTACCATACTTTCGTTAAAATAACCTTGAGTAAAGAAAGGCCTGTTTCATAGGATCCAGATAGGGCGTAGCACTATCTTTTCTTCTGATCTAAAACATTTATCAGTCAGGTTGAATCAGGTACATAAGACATTTAAAACATAATATCCAAAACTAGTGATCTACCTACCTAATATTATAAAAATAACGCCGTTTCCTTGTGGCCAAACTAAAATGCCAAACTAATTTGGCCACGAGGAAACTTAATTCCTTGTAGCCAAACTGTAGTCATAGTTTAAAATAACACACACTGTACTCATGTTTGTTTTTTTTCTAATAGGGACACAGAATTATATAATAGTATGGTGGGGATACTAATTTATAAGAGATACCCCCGCAGTCACGGACGTATATAAGGGGGGGGGGGGGGGGGGGTTTGGGGGTCCGGACCCCCCCCATTCATATCCATCTTACTTGTCCAACAGAAAAAAATTACATGCACCGCGCCGATTGTAGAAAACGATAGAAGCTTAGCCCGTCGCAGGGTGTATCTCGAGATATTATACGACACTCAAAGCGGAGTAAATTGTTGGTAATTTTAACTTCTTTAAAAGTGTTATAGACAACTTTGCGGTAGAATGCATTTTTTTGAAGTTGTAACCAAAAAACTGAAATAAGTTGAGGTTTTTCGATCACTACGAAGTTAGCACAGGTCTTTCAGGGTTTCAGGTCAAGCAGGGGCGACCGCCCGGGGCTCCCTTTTATATCCCCAGCCGCACACCTTTACAGTTTACCTTTAAACAGTCCTACAATTACTATCGTAAATTCCCTTTTAGCGACAAAATCGTTATGGTGGCAAAACATGATCAGAACAACTTGGCAATATCTTGTCGAAACTTCATCGCTCGCTACCATGTGCCATTTAAGATTTGGCCATTGTAAAATCCAGGAGCGGCCCTAGGGCGGTGCAAGCGGTGCCACTGCACTGGGCGCCCTTGTGTGTGGGGCGCTGAAAACGCCCGACAACTGATCAACTATCAATTGTATTGTTGTTAATAGAATAAACTATATTATGTCGGGATTTACACCATGTACCTGTTTATAATTGTATTGTTGCCTGGTGACAAGCGACGACGCGATGAATGAAACTAACCAAAAATCGCACTGCGCGGCCATTTTTTGTGTAAACAAGCAAGATTAGTGGATTAACCGAAAAAAAATTGCGCAGCACAGCTGTTTTTTACTATAAACAAGCAAGATTAGTCGATGAAACTGACTAAAAATCGCGCTGCGCGGCGGTTTTTTACTGTAATAAGTAAAATTACAAGATTAGTAGATGAAACCGATTAAAAATTGCGCTGAGCGGCCGTTATTTTTTTTGCTATAAACAAGCAAGATTACAAGATCAGTAGGTGAAACTGACTAAAATACGCGCTGCACGGCCATTTTTTAACTAACAGGCAAAATTTAAAATCTTGGAATCGCAGAGGGGGCGCCTCGTAGAAATGTCGCCCAGGACACTGGTAGTGCTAAAACCAGCACTGGCAGGCAATGTTTACTTTGTAAATGATAGATTAATTGGAGTTAGAACACTGTTTTTTTTTGCGTTGAGGACCCCCCCCTTGTCAAAGCTATAGCTACGTCCGTGCCCGCAGTTAAAGAAAAAGTACCAGAATCACATAAATCTAGAGTAGGTTAGGTTTTATTTATTTTATTAATAAGCCGTAAAGCGAATCTGTCGAACAACGCGTTAGGGATTTTTTAGGTATGTACGAGTACTTTTCAGTAATATATGCCCAGACTCGGTGTGTCGGTGGTGTACGTATATTGTCTACAGAGGTTTTCTCCATACAGGCGGATGATAAATTAAATTATTACTACGGTTTGGCTACAAGGAATTAAGTTTCCCCGTGGCCAAATTAGTTTGGCATTTTAGTTTGGCCACAAGGAAACGGCCATATAAAACACACAAAAAATGGGTTGAGAAGCATTAGTTCCCCATGACACTTCTGGTGGCACGCAGTTAAAAACAGAAACGTGGGGATCCTCCGCCATTTTTATTAAATTCTTAATAAGAACTTTTAGCTATACTAACAATCACGCAGGTACAGTAACAGGCAAACATCAAATTGCGCAGAACGCGTATTTTGGGTATGAGGGAGAGAGGCACGCGCTATTGGTCGCTCACAAGTGCACATGCGCGAACTTATCCCCACTCCGTCGAAAAAGTGTCAAGATGTTTCATCATCATCATCATCATATCAGCCACACGACACCCACTGCTGGGTAATAGGTCAAGATGTTTGCCTCGTTTTAGTTAATGTGCTGAACTCACCCAACACAACAACGTCGGCTATGCTCTCACAAGTTCCCGACGAGTTGGTGAGCACCAACTTGTACTTCCCGCTGTCTGGCCTGGTGGTCTTCCTGACTGTCAGGACCGTGTTCCTCTCGTATTTGTCGATGGTGATGCGGTCACCGTCATCATGGATCTCCTATATAGTGAGAACAATGTTAGCGATGGTAGTGAGGGATTGTATCTGATCTTACTGTGGTTTGGTTAATGTGGATTCTTTGAAATGTTACTTTGAGAGTATTTTGAGAATTTGTTAGAGATTATTCTGACTGGTGCCCTTATAGGAAAGGAAAGTATGATAAGAATAGTGATTGTATGGGAATATACCCCTATACAATTTTGCGGAGTTATTGAAATTAAATTAGGAGGAGATGGTGCTTGAGCACTTTTAAAAGGCATAAATGCAGACATTTATGAAGCCGATTGAGGAGTCAATCGTAGATGTTCCGAGTAACCATTGGCTTCACCCATGAGCTGGGTGTACGCAGATGTAGCTGACGTCTTCAGCATTTTGTCACACCAGCTTTAATGCTTTTCAGTAAGTTCATGCCTCGCTATGAACGCCATAATTGGCTGGATATGGTTCTTAAGTGGCAGCTATTTCTGAGACCAACAAACCGTAGATACTTATATTGCCTTAAGGATAGTGCACTGTGGTGTGGAATGATGTGTAATGAAGTAGGTGGTGGTGGGTGGTAGATCAGATTCAATCCCAGAAATGCTTAATATTAAATTAATCATCATGGTTTATTGTATTAGGTGTTTTGTGAGTGTTTAGCTGTTATGTTGTTATGAATTGACTGACAGTATCTTACACATTGTAGACTGCCAAGTTATTTGTGTTATTACAACAAGAATATTTATACTGAATTTTTATATTTCATTGCAATATGAAATATTTGAAGCAATCTATACAATTTTAGCTGAAATGTTGGTTTATCGTTAAATGAAGAGTAAAACTCAAAAATTTACATAATATGTAGTTCTTGCTACAATTAGCCTTTCGTATTTGCCTAACAGCTTTAGAAACATTGGAACTGTTTCCAATTTTTTGAAAATTTTAAAAGTAGAAGTAAAATGTATGTTTTTATGAAAAATCTTACAGAATTCATGACTTGTTTGGAGAAATGGTTAACGCGTCCTTAGCGAATCCATTTCGAATAGAATGATATCGATTTAAGTTTTTGGTGACCCAGGTTTGCATTGTGCAATGTTATTCCTCGAGACTCCAAAAACCTAAATCGATATGGCCTCAGCACTGAAATTTTGAACAGTTTTAGCGGATAAAATTTCAGTGTAAGTGTGAGTTATTACAATTTGTAGTGTAGTTGGGTTAGCCACATTTATGTAGAGAAAATATGTGTATCAGTAGATTTAAGACATAAAATTGATAGATAACACAACATCTAGTTTCACCCTCTAACCTTCTCCGTGTACGGCTTTCCGCGTTTCTTTTTTGGAAAAAACGTAAAATAAACATTAATACCAAAATCTTTAAGATAAATAGTCATCTTTTAATAATTTGGAAACATTAAACATAAGAGTAGTAACAATAGTAGTCTCAAAAATTCAGGACAAAGTGACCTGTAAGGCCTGTAAATAAGTAGGTAATATTATGCCTATTTACCTCTTCACCCTTCATCCATTTGACTTCCGGTTCAGGTTCACCAGCATATTTGATGTCGAAAGTGATAACCTGGCCCTTCTTGATGATCATATTCTGCAGACCATCTCCAATAATGTACGGTTTCACTGAGAAAGAAATATTTTATTGTAAGTTATAATATCAGATGGATAAGCTGTTTTAATTTTTTATAGTTTTCAGAAATTGAATGTACTTATACAATTTGTTTGGTGTGATAAATCAAATCAAATAGTTTTATTTGCAAAATATGGGTAAGTACAAAAATGTTGGTCTTAAGTATAAATTATTGGAGCGCCATGTCTAACCGTTTCTGGTGTGATAGAGGTACCACATAGCTTTCGTGATGACTCCTGTCTCGTAAACCAGATTTCTTGTATCTTACTTTCTTTAAAATCGAGATAAACTACTGTTGAATAAATCACGTCAGGCAATAAAACATAACCAATTGATTCTACTCACCGAATCTGCACTTAGCGACAATTGGTTTGGTGGTGTCGCTAGGTTCACCAGGGCCAGCCTTGTTAATGGCTCGTACCCTGAACTCATAAGTGCCTCCTTCCTTCAAACCGTCCTGAGTTGCCGACAAGCTGTCTCCCGGTACTTCCTTGCCCTTTACCCAGTCCTTGCCGAACTTCTCCTGTAAAAAAAATATGTTATAAGTAATTTACCACATCTGCTTCGTATGGGTTGGTTAGGTACAGGAAAAGTGTCCTGGGATTGTCATGAGTTTATAGAGAAAACGTAACGTAAACGTAACGAAAAAAACTCTGGCTAGCTAAAGAGTCGTTACAAAAAACCTTACTGTAGACAAATGTAAAAATAGTGCAAAAAAACACTGTCGCATTGTCATAATTTTGGCTTGAATTTTATTTATTTAAATACAACAACGACTAAAGAAGTCGCCCAAGAATTCTGTTTTCCTTATAGGTAAGTACTTCTGCTTTGCGTAAAAACTTCGCTATAATTCTGTTTTTAAGTAAGAAGATTTTGTACGTAATATTGCTAATTTTTTACACAAAACAGAAGAAAAACATAAACATTTAGTGGGTTCTTTGTTTTTGTTGTCCATGTACAATTATTTTAAATACATTCAAAAAACATACATGTTCAATGGAAAAACGGCAGTACCTAAGTTACAACAACATTTACTGGAAACAGATAATTAATTATTACCTTGTATTCGATAACATATCCGGTAATAGGTGCACCACCGTCGTTATCTGGCTTCTGCCATTTGAGATCTGCATGATCTTTATCCCAATCCACGAGCTCGACATTCTTTGGTTTCGACGGCTCGTCTACAAATAACATGAAGCATAGCATTAAGATTTAGAACTTTGAACAAACAATATTGAAAAATAAGTCAAACAAATAAAAATGGCATACCCCATGGGTCCTTCGCAAGTACTGGCTTAGCGAATAGACCAGGCTCACTGGAGCCAATCTTGTTGACAGCACGGATCCTGAACTTATAAGTCTTCTTGGCAATGAGATCCTCAACCTTGAACTTGGTGGGCTGGCCGTATGGTACTTCAGCCACGTTGTCCCACCCTGCTTTAAGGGACATATCCTAGAAAAAGACGTTATAACATCATACCACTGTTCAATATTACGTATTCCCTATTAGAGTGTTGGTAGTAAAACTTACTTGTCTTTCAATAATATATTTAACGATGGCACTGCCACCATCATCCTGTGGAGCTTTCCAAGAAACAACACAGGATGTCTGGAATACTTCTTCAACCAGTACATCTTGAGGTGGTGTGGGTACGCTCTGCATTGTAATCGTGACATCTTTGGAATCTTCGCCTTGGGCGTTGGAAAGTTTAATCTGGTATTTGCCTGATCCTTCTCTGGTTGGCTTCTTGATCTTGAAAAGTATTTTATCTTGTTCAACCACTGCTTCAACTTCCTTAATTGGAAGGGCTTTTCCATCTTTCCATAACTTAGCTTCGATTGGCGTTTGTCGGGTGCCAGTAACTAAGAAGGAATAAAAATTATTATTAAATAAAATTAGCATAAACATGACATCAACATTGCCTGTGCAAATTTTGGAATTATGGTGGTGTATAGTCTCATCTTTACCTTTATAAGGCACCTCAATAACGAATGGCTGGCTTGCAGGTCCATAGAAATCTCCAGGACACTCGATAGTCGGTTTGGACTCTCCTTTCTTCACAGTGAGCTTACAAGATGAGCTCAGTTTGCCAGATTCGCATAGGATTTCACCGTCATCCTCCATCTCAAGCTTGTTGAATATAAGCTGATGTTTACCACCGCCAAGGTTTTTGATTTCAATCCTAAAGAAACAACGATACATTATTTTCTTGTAAAAATTTAACACTTCAATAATAGCAACATTGTATGTTCTCCACACAGAACATCTCATCAATCTCAAGCTTTTTAAAAAATCTGACCTGTCATTTGGTACAATAGGCTGCCCATTGAAAGACCAGACAGTATCCGCAGTCTGATCTTGAAGTTCCACCTCAAGCACGACCTTGTCCCTCTCAATTGCTACGGTGTCCTTCAAATTCTTGTTGAAGCGATTCGAGTCTAAATTTACATAAAAAAAATAAGAAATGAAATAAAACAACGATGCTACTTCACAGAAATCATGACTTGAATTAAAGTACTGATACGATTCGCTTGATGTGAAATAAATCGATAAATTGCGTCGTCTAGGTCTAGTAGACATAGACAATAACTCCCAACCTTAATTTATTGCTATGGTTTATTTGATTTGTTGTGAGGTGCATACATACACAAAGGAACTAACCAAGCTGTTCAGGTAGCTTTTTATGAATTCATAAACTGATACACTGTTTATAGATATCAGAAGAGGCACTTTAAGTACAATACTCACAATTGACAATTAATTCGCATGCCGTTTCGTCAGCGTTACTGACACACTTGTAGTTGCCGGCATCAGTGACCTTTGCGTCCTTGATGACGATCTTGCGCTTGCGTCCCTCTTTCACGATAGAGATGCGCTTATCTGGTTTCACTGGTTCGTTATTCTTGAACCATTTGACGTCACCACCAGCATCGTCAAGTTCGCAAAGTAATGTGATTGTTTCTTTCTCAATAGCTTGTTGCGACTTGAGAACCTTTGTAAACTTGTATGGATATTCTGCGGTAAATAAATTTTTGTTGCTTTAAAAATTCATGAAATGGTTTTTTCGTCATGTTTTTATAAATAAGTAGCTACTTACCAGTAATCTTGACATCAGTTTCAGTTTTATCAGTTTGTTTCTCTATTTTACAGGAGTATTTACCGGCATCTTCTAGCTTGGCACTCTTTATTAAGAGCCTGCATATGCCGGAGAGATCCTTAGATACTTGGTACTCTTCTCCGTCCTCGAGCTTTGTCTCTCCCTTCCACCACGACACAATAGCAAGGCTGTTAGAAACGCCACATTCCAAAAGCACCTCATGTTTAGTGTATCCACTGGTAGTCTTCTTGAGTTGTTTGGTGAAGGTGTATGAAGGATCAGGTTCATCTACTTGCAAGAAGGCGGTAGATGTTATACCACCAATTTCAATCGTAATCTTACCCGTATCTTCTACTTTGGGGGTCGAAATAATAAGTTTGTATGAATCCCCTTCGTTTACTAACTTATATTTAGAGCTTGGGAATATTTCCTGTTGAAAAGATAATTATTTCAGTATTATTGCAATTATTAGCTAAAAAATAACAGAGATCCGACATAAATTAAATGATAAATCTTTTATAACTTACATCCTTGCGGAATAACCATTTTGGTTTCGAGTTTTGCTTACTAAAGATGGCTTCAAACACCACCTTTTTATCCTTTCCTTCCTTCGCAAACTGATCCACGAGAGGCTTCAAGAAAGACTCTTGTTTCTGAAAAGGATTTCCAGGACCATTAATAGGAGTACCTGCTTTTTATAAAATGACAAAGGTGCAGTCACAAAACGGTGCTCTTCATACAAAGCTGTTGAGGTGCTATTGAAGACACCCTGAGGTTCATCCCATCGTCAACGTCACTCGGCGAGTTAAATTAGATGCATACCATCGGAAACATGAGAAATCGTAGTAACCGTTATATCAGCCGAGGCGTTAAGATAATCAGCCATTCTTTCATCGTCACTCACAAACTACATGCTTTTGTACAGAAATTGGAATTTCATTATGTTTTTGACTGAAACTGAAACTAATTTGGATTTAAAAGCTTTTCTGTAGTTTTATAAGGAAGATAAATATTTAGAAAATCTTAAGGATACAAAAACAGTTTTCGTTTTATTTCGTTCTCACTTTTTGATATTGTCTTTAATTTGTAATTTAGAATGTCACGAAATGAAACGAAACAGAAAATAAACATTTTAAGAAACATCTAATATCAATGTGCGTTTGACAATAAATATGTGCGTTGTGCGGCTAAAAAGTTGTTGACGTAGGAGTGCACGGAAAAATTGCTATATTTGAAAGTGGAGAGCGAAAAATTGCTGTATTTATATAGAGAGACATAGATGTGCTCGATATATCATTTATTGGCCTTTTAGAAGAGAGACAATACCCCAGAGAGAATAAATTTGATGATAAAAACTAGTTGAATATAGGTACAATGCTCTAAGGGTAAAACCATTAAATTAAATTATACTAAGATTTGCAATGTTTATGGTTTCGATAAAATGTTACAGTCATCATGTAGGTTTCGAGACCTTTTAAAATTTCCAGTCATAAGTGTCACCCGTTTTTACCAGCAAATATTTTCATATTTAGGGAATATTGAATTTTGATCGGCCAATTGAATGTGCGACAAATATTTGCATTGAGTGATATTGAATACATGGTGCACAGTGCCGACTACGAATTACTTTCGTTTTCAATCAAACCTCGTCTTTTTTGAACGAGTGTAGAACTGGCCAGTCGGGAATCAATTCCGCTAGTGACGGTCTCCGGTTATACGTTCTCTATAAAATATCATCTTTATCAAATTTTAACACTAACAATTGTTTCCTACATTAATTTTACTTGGAAAACTAGAATTAAGGTTATCTGACAAAATTCCAAATATTTAAAAGGCATGACAGATTATTGAAAAACAAATTCCAACATCTGCAAACACCGGATGCATCAGCTGAAATTAATGAAAAAAGAGACAAAAGAATTTATATTAATGACGTAACAGAAGCTCCTCAATCCGATGTCAATTAAAAACCTGGAAATACAAAGAGCGGGCAAATTTCGAAAAGAAAACATATAATCATCAAATTCATTCCACTTACATTCCCTGAAACGTTAAAGAAACGTGAAGTGGTGATACAAAAAACTTTGTGCGAGTTATTTAAATTCCATTTTAATGCATTGTTTATTTAAATCGCCCAGAAAACAAAACCTCCAACGCTGACCGACAAGTCTCAGAAAACAATGAAATCGCATGAAACGATAGATGTACACCTATTTTGTTGGATTGTTGGAAGTCTTGCTTTATAGGGGATAATTTTAGTTAAGGTTTAGTTTATAAATCATTGTTTTAAATTTATATTTAAAAGAGCATTTTGGTTATTCTGAAAAATTAAATTTATTCACTGTTCCTTTTTTAATTCTATGCTATAATTTAATAAAAATAAATAATATTATAGTCAAAGTATAATACAATTTCAGAAAAACCAAAACCTCTCATGTTTTATTGTTTACTTTTATTCGTTCCTTTTAGCGAACCTTTATTTTAACAGCCTCCATCAAAGCTGGCCAATCAGGTATTATTTCTGAGAGAGACATACGTCTCTTTATTTCATAGATACCCTAGAATCGACAACAAACGTTACACAAAATGATAACGCTGTTTTGATGAGAAAGAAAGCACGATGGTTGTAAGCTGAATACTGAAGCAGGTACTTCATCACGAAATGATGTTTGTTTTTGTAAATAATCAAAACTGCGAATGTTACGAACATGGTTTGCAGGACTGGATAAGAACGATTAAAGAAACAGACTTTTGAATTATTTACAACTTACAGTTGGCCTTAAAATGGAGACAGCATCATACATTTTTCTGAAGAATTTTCCAGCCATTATAATGCTCTTTTTAATTAAATTAATCGCATCGAAGCACTTTGCAAGCACTGGATGAACTTTGACAAGTAAACAAACTATGAGTATGACATTGACACAATGACATAAAGCTTAGAAGACGGTAAAAAGCATGATGTAAAAAGGTAAAAATACTGAACTACGTAGTTTTTAATCGGTAGGTACTTGCGGGATTTGACTGATGGCGGTTATCATTTGATGTTATTAGTTCATTAATGATCAAAGGTAAAACTGAAAGCGAACGTGATATTCTTGGGCTATATCATTTAAGTTTCATAGTTTAATAAAACTCTTAGGATCAGTTTAGAGTTCGTACAAAGTATACGAGAAAAGAGAAAATAACACTGAAATGTAAGATGGAATGACCGATGAAAATATAGTTTAGAATACTGATGACCTTGAGCCAGGACCAGTTTGAAGAGTTCCTGCATTTGTCAGCTGGGACTCTAAGGATCTCCACACCCTCGGAGACTACCACAAGGAAGCCGTTCTCCTCGTAATATCCAGTCTCTAGTCCCTACGAACCAAATACGACGATGCATTCGATGTCATAGCTAATTGTTAAATTAATATGTTACAAAATTACAAAGGTATACATTTCTGTGTTGATAGGAACCGACATAATGTTACTAATTTTAAAATAACATCAGATAGCAATCGATTCAAACACATTAGGTAATTTTGACTGTAAATTTTGAAAAAGTTACAAAAATATAATCGTGTAAATAACAATAGGCAACAGGTGTTTTAAACTATTTCAGTTAATAGCCTGATGGAGCTGCTTGGGGTATGTATTTTGTATTTTAAACTTATTTAATCTCACTCAGCACAACGTAAAATCAATATTTGTATGTAATTTATGACTTTCATATTAGACAGAAATATTTAGCTGCTACATTTTGCGTTGTACTGAGCTAAGAGTTTTAGTTTTATTTTTTTAGTTTTAATTTTGTTTTAATTTATATCACCATCTTCAAATTTACATTTTCTTTAAACAATTTCTATCACGAATTCCTTATAGGCATAATTTAATAAAACGTAATAAAATCTTACCCTTTCCACTTTCTTAAGTGGCGGGATAGGTACTTCGGCCTTCTTGAGGTCTCCCCAGTCTGGGTCGTCTTTCTTTTCACCCCATTTTGCGTATTTCCTCTTGTTGAGCATAGCTCGGAAGTCCATACCACTGGAGTCTGTAGGGTACAATACCATTATTGATGAACACATTCTCCATACTACAATTATTCTTTCAGAAATTCAAAGTTACCTGATACGTAGAGCGTTGTTTCAGCTGAATCTTCACCATGGATGTTGCTGACCACGATCTTATATTTGCCTTCATCGTTAGGTTTGACTTTTCTAATACAAAGTGTAATAAGACCGGTTTCACCGTCAGTGATGAATTTAAAACGGCCACCCTCAATAATTTCAGTGACACCCTTGTAGAATTTGAATGTTGGCGGAGGGTTACCCTCCACTTGTACTGTGATGTAGCCTGTTTGATCTGTGATGAACGAAATTACCAACCTCATTACCGACTCACTTACCAGAATATTTCAGATTTCATTATTAGACATTGGTGAACATTATTTAAGGTTTTTAAATAACTCTACCTTCAACAGCTGAGTAGCTCCCCTGAACATCCACGATAACTGGTGGACCCTCATTACCAAGGGGCTTAAGAGGCACTGAAGGCTTGTTGATAAGGTCTTCCAAATCCTGAATGGACGGTCTCCTGGTATCGCCGGATTTTCGTCGCTACATCATCAAAAACTAATTAGTAACTTTTCCGGAACTCAAACTTTAGTGGCAATTGGTTAATCACTTTGAAATCGACATAAAGTAAAGTTATTACTCAAATGGAGGATAAATATAAACTGACATACGGGAATACGAAAACATAAATAGGCAGTCTTAATAAATGCATTGGTGAATCAGATCATTTAAATATTATGACGTAGAAAAATTATCCATGGCTATATTTAATTCTAAGATGAAATATTAGTTATGTTATGTTATGTATGACAAACGACCTACATTAAGAGCGTTAGCCAAATGCCCTGACAATGAGGATCTGGACTTCCTGATAAATTTAGCACAAGTGCTGTGTAGACACTTGTGAAATTATGATGATAACAAAACTAATTGTGTCTAATATTACATTTCTAATTAAGTAAAATAAATAAAGGAAAAAAGTAAGTAATGTTTTCCAACTAAAGACTAAACCGAGAGTAGACCAAAAATTTTTTATCATCAAAAACAAATGAAGTTTTAAGAGCTAACTAATTTATAATAACTTATCAATACTTTGTTCTTTGAAGAGATATATAAGCTTACTAACATTAAACTAACTGTGTAAGGGCATGCAATACTCGTAAATAAATAAAATCAATGATCTCTGATTCAACTTCAACTTTTTAACTTACAAGTTACTGACCAACCCATAAAAATGATATTTGAAAAACCAAATGAAAATTTGTACTTCACAAATAAATCACTTTAAATATTGCATAGCATAATAATATTTTAATGACCTGTTGCCTCAATGGGAATTCTTAAAGCTTAATTACGGCGAGGTAGGACTTGAAACATGTAAGAAACTTTCTTCAAATTGCTAATCTTGCAATTTATAAAACCAAAAAAACTACAGAAGACAGGGTAGATATAAACTAAGTTAAAAAAACTAACGGATTTATTGATTAATCTAGATTATTAATTAACATGAAAAATTAAAAAAAACTTTTTGTTCATATTAGGAATGTAGTCGTTTAACGTTGGAATTTCCAAGTAATACCTCGCCAGAAGAGAATTTATTAGTACTTACCGGATCATTCTTCTTACTTTTAGGTGGAGCAAGTGGTTTTTTAGCCACTGCTGCCATGTTGTTAATGAGATACAACGACTAATATGCCACAACACAACTTAAAGTGCAGTCATTTAAAATTAAAAAGTCTCTTATCACAGATACAATAATTATATCACACAACAGCAATAACAGTATCTTTAAGATCAGCTTCAACTTTATTTCGGTGTCCGAAACTAGATTGATTCATTATCACAATAAAAAGCTTGGCTTTAAATGCTTAAAAATATTCAGTATTTTTCTTATTTTTAATGTTACACCCTATTTTTTGTTTTTCCTTAAACTAAATTTTCGATTTGGTATAATTCGTTAGTGTCGTTCCATCTAAAAATGGGCGCGAATGTCAAAAGACTGAAGAAGGGGTCGCGTAGACGTGGTGGCCAGCGATGCTGTGGGGAGCGGGGAGCGCGGGCGTCTATTTGTGCACAGCACAAATCAGCAGACCATTTCAATTAATTATCAGATTAAGGTGAGCCATCCGTGTAGCGTGTTCTTGGACGCAAGTGTTAATAAATGCGTGAAGTTGTCATCGGCCGATAACTGACATGTTTTCGGAGACAACATTGGCTCGAACGCTTTTAGAAAACCGATACTTTATGATTTTGCAGCATGTGCTTATTGCAAACATCTAGTGCAAAACAACAAGATGATGTTTTCAGTAGAATTTGAGGCGTCTTATTTTTAAGCGGATTCTAAAAAGGATGAGGTTATCTGTCCCTGTGTTTTTTTTTGTGTAAGTCGGTCAATTAGGTACTCAATGATGGACCTGGAAATCTGGACCGATTGAAATGATTAAAAAGTTGATCCCATTTTTTTTAAAGACATAGTTTTTGCATTAACTATTCCTTTATATGAATGTTTCTTTGCATTTCTTTTCAGCGACGATAGTAGGTATTATGACCGGCCAGCCAGCTGACCAAAAAGCTATCCAAGGAACAACTATGTTTGTCTAGATTACAATAAATCAGATGAGATTGAAGGCTTGCGTAAGAAGATCAAGAGATTGATTGGCACCTTTTACAAACTGTAATTATTCAAACGATTGTCATCGCTGGCAAGGAACGCGAATCTTCAAATAGGTACACAAATTACTAACAAGGCGACAAATACTAAGATTTAGTCACTGTCATCTTTGTTATTGAGATTGCTAGCGATAAAAGTTCGATAGATGGTAATTTTTCAAATCTGTCAGCAAGCTGGACTACTTTACGGTGTGGTGATGACAGATTTATTATTAATATTTATATAGAAGAGTTCCAAAAAATTAAACAAATATTCGTTAACGGAGCACCTGTCGATATTTTGATTAATGTAGACTGTTAGAGCCAATACGTGGTCACCGGTAATGTGAACTTTTGGCTGCATAGCCAAAAGTCTTTGCACGAGCATCCGTGGCTACCTACCATAAGCATCGCGACCGCAGAGCGGCCTACGCGTGTCCTAAAAGGTATTCCTGAGACTTCCACGTCAACACGTCAATCAAACCTACTCATAAGTAGTACTATTTCTAGTTCACCTTTGTTTTAAATTTATCATTTTGACTTGTTACCAACTTTGATTTGGCTCTAAGTTTGATTTATTAGTTTTTCGATTGAGCATTCAGATTGCGGAAAAGATTTGTGGATTTTAGTACTATATAGATTGCACAAAAAATGTTCTTTGTTCTGTGGATTGCACACTACAGTAATTGTACTTTTTTGGTAGTATGGGTGTTTCCGCTTTCATTTCATTATTTTATTCTTTATAAGTACTAATTTTATCGACCTCGGCTTCGTTGAGGGTCTTGTTACACCCGGTATGATAATATGATACTCTTTTACCTATTTTACTTCGTACCTCTGTTAGATTTTGCGGTGATATTTTTTGCTCTAACTGAATCTTCTCCTTATAGGTACATGAATCTTCCGTTCCATCTTTGTACAAGTGTTATCTTGTATGCATCTTTCGGGGAGTCAACAACAATGTAACAATCGCGTCAATATCTACACCACCTGACTCCTCTTAAGACATATGTTTTTAACAATCTAATCACACAGTCATAATTCACTTTATCTGGCATCATGCGGCAGTTAGGGGCGAGAATGACTTTGTGTGCTCTTGGCCTAATTCCTATAGTCATATTTATAAGAATAACAATCCATCATACCGTGTTCATCAGGCCGGCGCTGGCGCAGCCACACTGGTTCATTTGCTTAATTAAACGGACCAACGTCACCGCATGTGCTTTAACCGCGGCAGGTGCGTCCACTTTTTCAAATCTAATAGAGATTGTACTAATCTCGGGATCAATTTCTTTAATTTGCATCTAATAATATCCTTTGTTAATAGCTACTGAATTAACTGCATCTGTGAAGTGAGTGTCTCTACATTTTCATCTGCTTTAGACTTTTGTGATTTATTTGTCGAGACCAAGTATCTTCAGTACCTACTGATACTTTTGGTTTGATTTTTTGATTGACATTACCAGTTATTACTCAATTGATTTCTAAATTCACACCTATGTGAGTCACAATCTATTCTGTTAGACTTTATACACCCACTTGCGAAGTGCACAGCGATTTATGACTGAAAGGAATAAATAGCGATAAGTACTTGCCAATCTATCACCCGCATGTCACAAACTATGATATATATTTTTAGTACCTACTTGCATTTTATTAGGAACTTTTTGATTTTTATTGTGTCTCCAAAATTAGATTAAAGTTGCAGTTCTAAATAAGGTGCGTTATTCTTAGTGACTAGAATTTGGCTCCAAACAAAAATCATTCGAAGCTAATTATACAATCTTTGTTTTGATTCAATGCTCAATATTGCTTTTGATTTGTGTGTGACATAATTAGACTCGGTATCTATTTTATTTATATGTTAGTTTCTCATAAGTTGCGTCTTTAGATGTTTTGTGGCATTTTCGTCCAGGTTAATATTTATGACCACGTTTATCAGATTTCTCACGGCGACATTTACTAAAGAATTTATAGTTATTAGGTTTTCATGAAGTTACTTATAGGTACTAATTTAGTAGGACCATGCAATATTTACCGGAGCATTTCTGGATTCAGTTTTTGTATTAGAGTTACAAATACTGTAATATTCATTATTTTGATGTATTATGTAGCGAATTTTATTACATGCATAGCCTTATATATTATTTGTTTTTTTTACTTGGGACATGCGTTATCTAGTTAGTTATTTTACGGTTAAGTTTTGTGTTAGCATGACAAAATGTTAAGAGCACTATGTTTATACTTTAAAGTATTAACTATAACATTTATTATGTTCCTCAACATCGTCTTAGACAAAACTTCTTTGAAGATTAGGTATAAGTAATTCATTTCAAACTTATAGCTAACTTCCAATACCATAATATTCTTCCACGATATCCTTTTAGTGACTTACGACATTAATCACTTTGAAAATTCTATGTTAGCCACGTTTCTAAAGGGTACTCTAGACATTGATCTAAACATATATTTTTCACACATTATATACCTCATCCATGAGTTCACCGGGCCTGCTGCGTTTCTTTTTAGGAAAAAAATATTTTTTTTAGTAAAACATTCTCTGTTAATGTGTGCATTGATTTAAAACTATACACTAATATTCATTTATAGTTATGTGTGTGCGCTTAATACTAAAGTGTGTTAAATGGGAGTAATGTGTCGATGTACATGTATTTTACTAGTGAAAAGATGCGGTGTCAAATGTTTATTAATGTTTATTTTTTATAGTTTAGTGTCATTTGTAATAAGGACGTTGATTTACTAAAATGTCATAAAATGCAAAAATAAGGATTAGCGAAAAATTAAAACTAAACACCAGTTATTGGGAATTCGGAAAACTAAAGCCATTCTATAATACTACGAAGCGGGTTGTCAAAAGAACTACTGCTAATTTGTAACCGAGTCCATCTGAAGCTATAGACGTTTTTCAATAAATTAGTTCTTTTAACAAAATGGTAAAACATTCTACGCCAGCATTTCAGTATTCAGTTTTGCTGGACAGCAAAGCAGCCACTAATAGGATCTAAGAGGCTTGCACTTCTAAGAGAAAACTAAAGAAATGAATTTGTTGTTTCACATAAATGTTTGTTTTCTAGACTAAAAGAAAAACTACATAAGCTTTACTTGAATGAGTCTACTGGAATGTGGAAACTCTAAATACATCAGAGAGGAACATTTATGTTGAGAATGTTGTACTTAATACTCTGAACAGTGGACAATATACAGGAAGTGTAAAGTGATCCATCTTTTCTGGATTGGTTACCAAAAATGTAACTGTAATATTCTGTATTCGTATTGAGATAATGTCACTGAATACTGTTTTGATACGAAAAAAGTGTCTTTTATTTCGTAAATGTAATAAAAGAAGAAAAAAAAAACATCTAGAGACAAAATGCTTTGCAAAAGCGAGCAGCGTCCTAAAACTGACCAGACCCAGTCGATCTCACCTTTTTCTCGTCTAAAACTTCTCCAGGGCGTAATTTGGTGACCTGTTGTTAAAAAACATTGATAATATCCCCTTATAAGCCATTCTGCCTACCTAAGATCTCCTTCGCCGATCCTACTCCGTCTACCTATTTTGTGTTTATTTTATTATTTGGTGCAAACACCTACCAGCGTGTGCAAGAGTTAAACGTTACTGTTTGCGTCATTTTCGTGTTAATAAATTTTGTTAGTGTCCGTTCCATGACGTGTACGAAAAGCTATCTGAGACACACCATGTGCCCAAGTTAATTCCTGCCAAAATTTTCTTGATTTAAGACATCAACATGTTTATAACCGTTATTTGTGTGCGATACGTGCTGACAAGCTGTGCAATTTTGTGCGCGGACTCCACAATTTTGTGCATTTTAACAGCATCTGACGGTTGTTTTATAGAACTTTTGGATAATAACATACACCCATGTGACTGAATAATTATTAAATATTCAAATGATTTTGGTGTATATGATTATCCAGTTCTAGTAGGCGTTGTAAACCGCGTCGGATGCAAACGCATTAATGTAACTTCATAAAGATATAGTTAAGATTTTCATCACGGCAATATAACGGACAGCATTCACGTAATAGTCTGTAGCGGTTTTTGGTTTTACCTTTTTTTCTTCGACCACCTCACCAGGTCTTAGTTTTCTATTCTCCTGTGAATTATTTTGTACTAGATTTAAATTACTACATACACGTATCTAACAAAATGTGTTTCATGTGTTCCAAAAGTGTTTGCTAACTCTACTGGTCTAAAAGCAAGGAATTGGGGAGATCTAAGATTACTCCTAAATTATAATACTACAAAAGCATTTCAGGGTGTAAAATTATCAGAAGCTGCATCGTTCTATAGATGATTACTGGCATGTGTATTGAGAAGGAAATAATAATAACAGCTAAAGGGACTTATGATACGGGTTCGGCTTGAGAGAATAAGTTATCTAACTACACTGAAGGGCTAAAACTCTTTTGGCATCAGCAAACATTAACATTCATATAAATATTTAAGTAATTTAACTTCGCATAGAAGAGATAATCTTATCGACATGTTAATGCTTACAATACCACTAGACAAATAATACATCAATTTCAAATTCATACCGTTGAAGATGATTTTAAATTGCAATATTAAAAGTTAAGGACATAAGAATATAAATGAATCATTTTCTGTTGTTAATAAAAAAAATACATACCTCGTCGCTGCTGATAATAAGTGAAGGACGCCTTCCCATTTCCTCGGGCGGAGGAATGAGGGAACCACGTCTGCCGACTGGAGCTCCAGGCGCCAAGGATGGTTTCCTTGGCATTTCTGGTTTCGGTGATTTCTCACGGATAACTTCAATCTTAGGAGCTGCCAGTTTCTCTTCTGGTGCCTTGATTTCTGGCACCATTGGTGTCGGCTGCATGAAAAAAATATCCTTAGTGATTGCCGTCTTATTGGACGTTACTAGTTCTCTTGTTAGAATCATGTCTTAACATACCTTGTCTTTCTCCGGTTTATCCCTGGTTGTCGGAGTTGGTGAAATCTTTTCGTATTGCTCCAAGTCGGGCCTATCATAATCAGCAATTTCAGGAAGGTCCTCAGCCTTCTTCCTGACTGATGTGACTTTAGCCTTTTTAACTTCTTCTTCAACCTTCTCTTCCTTCACTGCTAGTTTCTGTAATTATATCGAGTTGATATCAAGTTGTTTGTAATTCATCATAAATGTAATTGATGTTTCTTTTGAAAATATTTCATACGTATTTACTGGTTACTTCCTAAAATTACTTTAAAAGTATAAAAATAGCATACATTCCAAAATTAATTATTTTACATGACATTTTGAGTGAAATATTATACTTACCTTACTGAAAAATAAAGTTACTTATTTTAGACCGACGTAGATTTATAGATACATTTAAACATAAGATAACATATAACATTGATTGAGATGTTAAGCAAAGCCAAAGCGGAAAGGTAGTTAAAGTGAAGACAAAACTGTTAAAACCAATAGAAAGTGCAGACATTGCATATTTATTTTTATTTGTGCATTATTTAAATCAATTGTGCTTGATACTAGTACTATTATGTTTTTACATATTAATCTAAATGTTTGTACATGCCCAATTCTGTATTACTCATGGCTTTAATTTTTAAGAGTGCAACTATCACTATCAAAGGCTAAAATTATACAATTGCGTTATTCATAGCCAATAATAGAATAATACTGTGCAGAGAGACTACGATAATTAAAAATCGGTGCCAATGCTAAAATAGTGCAGACAGGTGCTCTGGCAACAAAAAACCTGTGAGGAACTGAATTATGTGCAAAACGTTTAATTTTGGTGCTTATAACCGGTGGTGTCGAAGTTTATACCTCGTCAGGTTTGCTGCTAAAAGCGGGCTGTGGAATTTCTAGCGTGCTTGCTTTCAATTTATCCTCCATCATCTCAGCCTATACACAAAGTCAAATTATGGCGACCATACGAAGGTGACCTTTTAGAAAATGGTGCGAAACAAATGATAGACCGTTGACGTCTTTGGATCATCAATGTCTGTCTGATTGCTAACCATTTTCTAAAAAGTAAAATGAATTGTGTGCTATGAGTAGTGTTGATGACAGTACTGATTGGATATGGGATGAGTGAAATGTAGAAAATTTGTATTGTATAGTGTATACCTGAGGAGAACGCGATCTTCTCCATGGTGGGATAATTTCAGTTTCTAGTAACGTTGGTTTATATTTTTCCTCTAGCTCGGGTGTTTGTTCAGCCTGGTTGAAATAGTTGTAGTCATTATTTGCATTTTTTTTTATTGTAACTTCAATAATAAAGTATTTTTTTTATACCTGAGGCATTTCGGGGATCATGTTCCAGGAGAAAGGTACTTCGTTTGGTTTTGATTGTGTTTCTTGCTGTTGTGTTGGTACCTATTCAAATTTTTTATGTTTCAAATTATTTTTATGTAAAATGATGTAAGTCTAAAACCGGTGCAGTGCTCATTCAATCGTTTGTGTGTGTGCAGATTCGTTTGTGAATTAGTTTGAAATGTATAAAGCAGTGTGATTGTGTCAAACTATGTGAGTGAAGCCTGGGAACTTTTACCAGTTTTGTGACTTGTGACAAACTTTACCGATTTTACACATTGTAAATAATAAATTAGTTTCTATTTGATACTACTATGTTATCAGTAAATGCATCAAGAACTGATAAAAGTACCTATCCCATCACTACTAATCAACTAACTATTTATATCTATCTGTATTGGGAGTCTGATCAATCTTTATACCTCTTTACTAGGTTTTCTCCATGGATATGTAGTTTCTTGTGTAGGTTTTTCAGTTGGCGTTTCTTCTAACCAATCCGAGTCCTATTGAGTTAGAGTATTGAAAGTGAGTTTTTGGTATAGTAAGTACTATAAAATAAATCAAATCTGATAAAATGAGATATTTAATACAAACCTCTACTTCAATGCTAGGCTTTCTCAACCACGGTAAGAAAGGCGATTGTTTAGGCGTTATTAAGTTCTCTGGCTTAGGTTCCTCGGGTTCCTAATGAAACAATTTTATTTCAGTGATAAGTCTTATTCAAGTTTTTATTCAAATTTCAGAAAATATTATGTTGTTGTAGATTGAGTAACCTCTTCGAAAGGTTCATATATTAAAAAAATTGCTGTAATGATTTCCTACCTCCATCTACTATTTAAACAATATCTTCCTCAATTCAAAAAATTAAGATTGAGAGAATTAATTTTGGATAGAGTGTTTTGACTAATTCCTTTTTAAAAGTTTTGATATAATTACTTTATAAAAAATAATACCTTTGGTTTCTCAACTTCTTTACCAGGTTCTTTAACTTCAACCTTTTTATCGGGCATCTACAAAATTGTATACAATTATTGGTTGAAATTTAAAAATAATCACAATAGATATCTAAAATTTAATATACCTCTTCAGTTTTACTTGGTCGACGCCAAGGATACGCGATATCTGGCGGTTGTTCTACGACTAGTTGTGGTTTGTCTTCTTCTACTTCATTTACTTGTGTATCCTAATGAAGAAGTATGTGAAGATCAATATTAAATTTTTTGCATACTGTTTAATGTAAAAGGTTTTTTTGTTCTTATTTAATGCTGTATCATAGAATGATAATTATATACCTTTACAGTCGTGCTAGATTTATGCAAAGGATGAGCCGATTCCTTAAGCTCATCCACGGAAGGTTTCCTCTGTGGTTCAGCTATTTCTTTTGCATCAGGTTGTTTAGTCTTTTTATCATCCTGTTTAAAAGATTTTATTTTAAATATCTTTTTCAAAATTGTAAAACGTGTTATATTTTTTGAAATCAAAAAGTTAGAATACCTACCTCTTTAGTTGTTTTAACTTTACGCTTGACTTCAGTTGTTTCTTTTGTTTCAATTTCATCGACTTGTTCCGTTTCCTGTTCACCATAGTAAAATAATGATGTATTTGAACAAATTCGTTGACTTATAATTAATTTTACTATAAAGTGCCATTAGTGAAATAGCCACCAAATATTTTCCTACCTTAGTTTTACTAGGACGCTGCCATGGGTATTTTGTATCTGCAGGTTTCTCTAAACTAGGTTTACGTTGAGGCTCCAACTTTTCAGTGGTTTCCTAAATAATTTCACGGTTTATTATTTTCGCGCCTTAAAGTTGTTATTTATGAGAATGATAAAAATACTCGTGTGTCTGTGTAGTGTGATGTATGGGTGTATATACCTGTGTGTCTGTTTTCGTAGGTCGCCAAGGATAGGCTTTTTCTGAAGGCTTATCTACAGTATCTGTTGCTACCACTCCTTCTACTGTCTCTACAGTGTCACCCTATTTACAAAAATAAATGGTTATTTATCGTGTATCCTTAAAACCTAAGGTGTTTGTTTGATTTGCACCTATTATTAAAGTGTACTTAAAATTTATAATATTAATCACAAAGTTGTTATTTACTAAACACAATGTTTATCAAACTTTGTACAGTTTGATTATTTATTGAAGTAGTATAGTAATAAAAGAGATGATTTTATTTACAAAAGAATTATAATTTATCTTGTTTGTAGAAGAAAAGAAAAGGTAAAACAAAGAGTCATATCTATAATGACAAGTCTTGAAATAAATATATAAGTGACATGATCATGCAGACAAATACCAATTTTCCTTACCTTTAGTTTGATTTGACCTAATTCACTCTTTTCTGGTTCCTTTATGGTCGGCTAAAAACACAATTTAATAGGAATATAATAAGCATAATTAGGACTGCGCATAAATTACGTCAAACGTACACACATTCTACGTTAAACTATAAATTAAAGCACTAGATGCTAACTAGCAACCACTCGGTAAAATAAAACTCATAAATTGTATACTTAAATCTTCACTAAAGTTATTTTAAAGATTTAAATGGAATACTACGCAAATGTCGAGGGAATTGTAAAAAATTGCTTAAAATTTACAAAGCTTCATAGGATCACTCACTACTGCTTACGCAGGGTATTTGCAATGACTATCTGATGTGAAGTTTTTAATATTTACCTTTAGAAATTCCTAAAGTAATGATAATATTAAAGGCAGATGTTTCTTTTAGTTTTAGTAATTAGAATAATATTTCTTAATCTAAGACTAACCTTTTGTAGTGCTGTTTTCTTAACTGTGCCCACTTCCTGCTTCTCAGCAACGGAAATGGAGGACTTTCTGCTTTCCGCAGTTTCCTTTGTGAACTATAAAATAAATAAATGCACCAATATCTTTATTATAACAGCATCTAGAGTTTAAAAGAAATTATATTTACCTTAATAGACTTATCCTCTGCAATAGAAGCCTTTCTGCTTTCAGTTCTGACTTCTTCTTTCATCTATTAAAAAAAACAGCATAATATAAACAGTCTACTTACGAGATATGCCAAATGATAATTACCTACTGTAACTGTACTGTATATTATGATCCTGGTATGTAAATGTTACCGGAAATGTGTATAATCCGGCATTGTATACAATGCCTGAAACAATCAGGCAATGTATGAAATATTATTCATTTTATGCAATGCCTGCTGGTCCACCGGCAATGTGTAAAATAAGTATATTTCTGTTGTCTGTTATAAAAAAATAACCTCGAAATTTAAGGTTCACTAACCTAACCCGGGACCTACAGGAGTAAAGCAGGTTCGATTCTAAACTCAATGAGCCCCCTCAAGCCCCCTCGAGCCCCCCTCGAACCCCCTTCGAGCCCCCTCGAACCCCTCTCAAGCCCCCCACGAGCCCCCCTTGAGCCCCCTTTCGATCCCGCCCGAGCCCTCCTCCAACCCCCGAGCCCACCCCAGAGCTATTGTGTCTGCCCTCTAACCATACTAAGATCAAACACTTTTTATTTTACACATTGTCGGTGCACCAGCAGGCATTCTATACAATGCCTAGTTAATGTATGAAATAGATAATAATGTTAATTATATTTCATACATTGCCTAAAAGGGCCAGGCATTGTATACAATGCCTGTATTTCATACACTGCCGGTGACATATATAATGTTATCTTAAAAATCTATGGTGTTAGGGAGAAACCTGTTAACTCCAATTTTGTCATTTTTTTATTAGGTTGGTTGCATAAACTTAATATTCCACATTGAGCATAGCGAAAAATTTTCTAAGTCTATGGTTGGTTGATTTTTATTCTATTGTTTTTTATCTATTACCTTCTATTTACTTGTCTATTACTGATTTGTTCACCTTATATAAAGGATGGAACTGAGCTGGTAAACACATGGTTATCCAGGATTCGTTTTTGCACAATCGTGATAAGATAACTTGTCTTAAAAATGTCCCTTTGGCACAGAATAGATATTTGACCGAGCGAGCACGAAGTGCGAGCGAAGCGTCTCTGCTTCAGCTTGGGCAAAAATTCTTTCGTATGTTCGGCTGTCTGTTCCAGCCTACAGGTCGCATTTCTCAACCCAATCTTGTGAAATTTTGTGAGCAGGTTCGAAAATTATATAGAATTTTTTTTTCGAGCTAGCTTTTTGAAATTTTTCAAAATGACGGAGAAATGTTAAAAATACATATTTCTGTCCGGCTTTCCAGTGCTGTCTGTTTTGCTCTACAGGTCGCATTTCTAAACCGATTCTCGTGAAATTTTGTTAGCAGGTTTGAAAATTGTATAGTTTTTTTTGTCAAGACAGTTTTTCATTTTTTTTAAATGGCGGAGATAATAACATATTTCAGTCCGGATTTCCGGCGCTTTCTGTTCTCCTCTACAGGTCGCATTCCTCAACCGCTCCCGGTGAAATTTTGTGAGCAGATTTGATAAATATATAATTTTTTTTTGTCGAGGCAATTTTTCAAAATTTATTAAAATGACGGAGATATGTAAAAAAACATATTTCAGTCCAGCTTTCCGGCTGTTTGATCTCCTCTACAGGTCGCATTTCTCAACCGATTCTGGTGAAATTTTGTGAGTAGGTTCGATAATTATGTATAACTGTTTAGTCAAGCCAATTTTTCCAAATTTATAAAAAAAATATTCACCCATTTTGAAAAATTATCAAAATTAGAAGCACCATTAAGCTGCGAATATCACGTACTTACTGTGTGCTTTGAAAACTTCATGGCGACATTTTATTTTATTTTATCGCGAAGTCTACAGCTCATGGAGCTATAGGTTAGGTATAAGAACTACCGCCCAGAAAGGACACTCTCCGCCCCACCCCAGAATCAATTACCACACCCCACCCCGCGAATTCGTGTGCCGAATCGTGTGCTAGTCGTGTTTGGTGACTTCAACTTATTTTGATATTCAAAGCAATGCGTCATAACTTCTTAGTCGTGTTTTTTTCTTGGGATCGACAAACTTAGATTCAATAATTGTGAGACCAACACCGTCAACCACAGCTTAAATTATTGTTTAGGTTGTGCATCCACAAGAAAATAAAACACATAAATAGAAAAGAAAATAAGAGGAAGAAGGAAACATAATAATACACGCAGTAAGATTACAAATTATTATGGTAAGCAGCAACGATTAAGGTGTTATAATAGACAGTTTATTACAGACTTTTTTAAAGAAGGTTTGTTTGTGTTAAACCACAGCCTTCTCTATTGTTCTACACAAGCCATGCTATTAGGTTTGGCAACGTTGCGCGTGAACCTATAGGCTGTTGATTTAAGATGGTCAAAAAAGCACCATGACTTCTAGTAAACAGCGTCTTTTTAATTTGTCGTAGTTGCTATTTGTGTCATGTGATTTGTGTCAAATCGGTTCACGCCTAGTACCGAAATGCGACGTTGCCAAACCTAATAGCATGGCTTGTGTACAACAATAGAGAAGGCTGTGGTTAAACATATCCAAAGCAGCAAAGTTCTTGTTGTAAATATTAGTCAGACGTGCTATTCAACGTGTTTGTCACTGTCAACTTATTTTCATATTCAAAAAATTCAAATTATGAATTGATCGCCGCTCACATATAAACTGCACGGTAGCCCTAGACTTACACACACAGTTGCGCGTGTACAAAAACGTCATCTGACGTCTTCTGTTTATAGTGGCGCGGTTGTATGGAGTGTCCGGGGTGTGCCTTTGGACTTAACAGGTTTGTCCCAAACACCACAGATTGTTGGTTGTAGTAAAATTCTATACACCCCTAAAGCACCGGCGGTTCCCCGGGGAACCGTGACGACAAGCGAATCTGTCAAGCACCGCCGGTTCCCCGGGGAACCGCGCGACCGCGCGCGATATTGTGCCTTATTGTGAATGTACTAAGGCTTAGTTTTGAATGTTATGTTTTGTGACGCCAGTGCTTATCGGATATCGCGCTATCTTAAGCCCGGGCTAGAGGGGTTAAAAATAAAAGCTGCATTTAACTTACCTCACTCTGGATTGACGTCCTTCGACTCTCAGTCTAAATGGAAAATAACAGAAAAATATTAACACAAAAGAGTTCGCGTTAAACACACAAAGAAGATAATGTGGTTTTTTAAACATTGGAATGGCTGGACTGGACAATGTAGACAAAAATGGGACAAGGAACGAGAAAGTTCAAACAAAATATGTACAATTGTCTCATGGGGAAAGACAAACACATCTGTATATGATCACGCATTGGAATTTTCATATCGAAAGGGGACATGCTATCTAGACAACCCAATCTACCTTTACTTCTAGGCGTTGCTGTTGAGCTACCATCGTCACCTGTTTCATTTTATGATGATATAATCAACGTAACACAAACAATTTATCAAAGATAATTAATCGACTCCCAATATTTTTTATATTACTTTTAAGTTTAATACCTAGTTTCCACGATTAGTTCTTATTATGAAGCATCACTATTAAAAGCAATACAATGAATAATATATATACCTACTGTATCCTATAAAATTAGGTTTACATAACGTCCTTTAGTCCGCACATTTAAAAATATTCTGATGCTTAGGAATACTTTTTTCATAAACTAGCTTATTTTAATCTACGTGCTTACCTTAGTAGTTTCTTTTTCTTTCTTGTCCTTTACGGTAGGAGTAGGTGAGACCTTTTCATATTTTTCAAGAACCGGTCTTTCATAATCATCAACGAAGTCCAGTTCAAGCTGAAATTTTTTTCAAATGTTAATGGAATAAAATATTTGTGGAAAAACCTTGTTTTTTCTGCATTTCACTGGTGATAAAAAAAGTAATATTTATTTAATAAATGAAACTAAGTCAAAGCTGCTAGAAATAAAGACATATTACTATAAAACAAAGAACAAGCAACATGCGACTGGTAAACCCGTACAAACCATTGATGGAAAACAACGCTGGATATCTTTATATTATACATCATACTTTTGATTTCGAACTATCTCTAATTAGTGTTTGAGAAATTAGTGGTAGATTTCTGTTGAAATAAGGAGTGCTGTGGGTTTGCTAAGAAAAAGACATTGTGAAAGTTGAGTGAGACAGAATAAGATAAGAATAGCAGAAAGAGACGACACGAAGGAGTCGCAAAAATCAAAATGTTGATTACCCCATCATCTTTATCTTTAACATTATCATCATCTACATCGGGCTCTGTAGTTCCGAGTTCAGCTTTTTTGGGCTTTTCTGTTGTCTTCTTAACAGTTTTCTTGAGTTGTGGTCTTTCAAATTTACCATCTTGTACTACCAAAGGCGCCTAAAGAATTATGACAACATTAAATGGTATTTCTGTAAGCCTCGTATTAAATGCTTACTTGAAGGTTAGTAGGTGTGCATTTCAGTGCATAATCTGTGCCTGTGTATCTAAAGCGAAGGTTAAACTAGTCTAGAAAACATTAAAGTTAGTAACAAATGTGGTTCTATTTTAATCATCTCAGCTAATTTGCAGTAAGAGCGCTTTCACATTTGACCGAAGATGCGCCATCGGTCGCGAAACGAATAAAATATTGAATTGAATTTGACCGATGATGCAATAGTACACCCATAGAAATAGAATGCCAAAGAACAACAATGTCAATAAACAGGTGATCCGAAAAACGAATGAATACATTTTATATGAGATACGTAAAATATGACTTACATACATAAAATATGACTATATTTTGGCAAAAGAACTTAATAAGCTATGTTCCATACTGTTTCCTTCGTCGGTAAATGAATAAATGTAGCGATATTTGGTTTTAGAGACATGTGTGGCAAAATCTTTTTTACCTTTGAAAAGTGTGATTACTTGGATTGTTTCTTTTTATCACATCACAATTACTTAGAGCACAAGACACCATGGCTCCACGATACCTTTATTTGAAATTCTAATAAGGATTAACAAATATTTTAAACAAACTGTGATTGCTCATTTGCAAGGCGTGACGCTAGGGGCTCTTACTGTAAAAAATGTTGGCACATTGTCACTTGATTCTTTGTCTCATTTTTTCACAGACCGTGTCCATATAATGTTAACTTCTCTTTTCCTTGCTTTGTTGGGCTTCTTGAGCGCAGCGAAAATTTTTCTATGTCTATGAGTACACCAGACGATACACCCGCATCTTCCATTATATATGAAAGCGCTCTAAGTTCAAAAGCAGGCCTAGCACACCTTGTGCGCTCGGCTTAAGTGATGAAATGCAAAAAAAGCATTTTAAGCGCTTGGTCTACCTCAACATCTCCTTTTTTGACAACAGCTGGTTTTTTGACTTTAAGTTGTGCAGCCTCTGATCCTTCCTATTAGAAAATCATAGATTGTGCTGTCATTTCACTTAGTTCCGTAGCTTGAATCAATTTCTAATTTCATTTCTCAGTTATTTTGAAATAGTCATAAAAATAAATAGTAACATTTTGAAGAATATTAAACTCAAATAGTGTGCTGAGATAATTAAAAATGAATGGATCAATACCGTTAGCTTTTTCTTAGCAGGCGTCTTTTGGGTAAGGGATGCCTCCTCCGGAGCCGTTGTGCTAGTCTTAGTTTTGGGTTTGGTGAGACTAACATCTTCCTCAGTGTCCTCACCCTGATTTAAGTCAAGAAATATGGTAACATTCAATAAAGAAAAGAAGTCAAAAGGGGAGATAAGAAGAAAAAAAAACAAGTGTAGTTTCTAAAACATTCCCACAGTGTTTTGTGACGTCAAATAATTATTTGTAATAAGTAACGCTGTGTAGTCTTCACAATATGTGCAAGATCTAAAAGTGCAGTGCTTTTTTACACGATTTAGAACTCAATCGTGTATGTAAATTCGTGGTGTCTAAAGACAAGTACTCTTCGGTAACATTCGTGTAATTGTAATGATTCAACATTTAGTTTTATAATAATATGCTCAGACAACAAACTTGTTGGATGATCAGAATCCAATTCTGGCTTGACCTATTACAACATGCTCCCGAAAAGTTCATTCCTCTAAATAAAACTTGTGTTGGTGTAATTTATGAATTAACTAATAGCTACTTTAATTCAATTCTAATATTCTGAAAGTACCTTTACAAGAATTAAAAGTCTCTTTAAGACAGGTGCAGTTGGTAATGTTGGTACATTATCGGTGAAAGGCACCATTTCTGTCTGTGAATAATTTGAGGCGTTTTCTTTAAACAAAGCGTATATATTTTAAAAGATCTCCCTTTTGGCTTATATTTTGGTTTATATTTATTTTTAAAGGAAATTCTTATTACAGTAAAATTATTAATATGTACCTTTGTTGGCTCTTTGTCTTTTTGCCCTGGTCTCTTAAGTGTTTTCTGCTCAATGATTTCTGGTTTTTTAACACTGAGCTTGGCCTCGGCTTCACCTTCCTAAAGTTTATTTATTTATTAATATAACCAAAATTTTAATTTATTTTAAGCAATCCTGATGAAAAAGCGGGAGACGTGTGTGTACAAACCGTAGGTTTAATTTCAGCAGGTGTTTTATGTGTGAGTGATACGTCTTCAGGTTCTTGTCCTGGCTTAGCAGGTGCTTTTGGTTTCGAAAGATTAACTTCTTCATCGACGTCCATAGGCTAAAGAAAATAACGACATCAGTGTAACGAGTATCAAAAAATGAATTTAAATTTTCTCTGAAATTATCATTATTAGATACCTCTGCTTGTGGTTTATCTTTGACAGACCGACGTTTCGCAGTTGCGGTGGCTGAAGGCTCATCCTCGGGTTTGTCGTCCTATCAAATTGTATTTAAAATGTATTAAGATTAGGGTTCATTTTCGTGTAAATAATAATGTAAAGCAAAGTGTTTGCAAAAGCAAGTGTTGAATGTACCTTCTTTCTTTTTTCAGTGGGTGTAGGCGAGATTTTCTCATATTTCTCGAGGACAGGCCTCTCGTAATCGTCGATAAACTCTTCCTCTGCAACCTTTTGATATGATTGTATATCAGTAAATTGCAATAATTATGTACCTATTGTATTTTTTATACATTTTTCCATGGTAGTGATAAATAATATTTTTTTCAAAATAAAGGCTTATTCAAATAATAATCCAATATTTTGTGTAAATTGTAAAAAAATGTTGACGAAGTTAAACACAAATCACCAATTCACTGCAATGTCGCTGGATAAATAATGAAGCAAAGCGTTTTACAGCATTTTCATGCGAAATAAGCATAACTTACTGTTTGCTAATAAAAAAAATTGCCGCGACAGAGGATTACCGCATAAAAGTGTATGTTTTGAAGCTTGAATCCTTGAAAATGTGATATTAGTGTAAGAGGTAAGTAGAAGATTGGAAAGTACTCGTGTGTTATAGTCACTCGAAAAAAGTGTGTATAGTGTAGATATTATTTTTAACTACCTCTTTTTCTTTGAGCGAATGACGTTTTTTAGCTTGAGGTTCATCAGGCTTTTTGGTTTTTGGTTTAGGTTTCTCCTCTGGTTTTTTCTCTTCCTCCTAATTAAAATATTTGCGTTTTAAAAACCATTTATTATTACAATGACTTTATAAGTTTATATAGTTTGAAAACTGATAGAGTATTGATATTGAGTAATATACCTTGTCCTTTGTAACGGGACGTTTACGAAGAGTAGGCATTTCCGGCTCCTCTTCTTTTTCTTTTGGCTTTATTTTACCCTTCATCATTTCAGCATCATCCTAGAGAACAAGTGTTGGTTATGTTTACTTCAATATCATTGTTACCGAATAAATTATATCACTCCAAACAAGTGAGTTACCTTAGTATCACTAGGACGACGTTTATCTTTAGGCGTAGGAGATACCTTTTCGTATTTTTCAAGTTCAGGTTTTTCATAATCGTCAATAAGCTGAGATTCGGGCTACAATAATTATGTACGAATGCATTAATTTTGTAAATAAAATATATTACATTCAAAAGACATTCTTATTAATTTAAACAAGTAATTAGTAATATCGTATACCTCTAGGACACCATTTTGTTTTTTGATTCTATCGGTAGGAGTAGGTGTCAGTTTGTCATATTTTTCTAAATCAGGCCTTTCATAATCATCCACAAACTCGTCTTGTTGCTCAGGCTAAATAAAAAAAAGAGAGCATTTTAGGTGATTTATGATGTCTTTAACTATTAGAAATATACGTCTTATTTCATGTGTATTTTAATAATTTGACAGAGTTACCTTTTTGACAGGCTTTTTAGTTTTGGCGACCTGAGGTTCCTCAGCCGGCTGTTCAGTAGGCTTCGTTGGTGTTTTAGATAATTTGACTTGAGATATTTCATCAACAGGTTCTTCCGGTTTCGGAAGACCTTTCTTGATGCTGGGTCTTTTTGGTTCAGATTTTTCTTCTTTGACCTAAGCCATTGAATAATATGTTACAAAACCTACTTATTTATTTTATTTTATGAGTTAAGTTATTTAACCGGTTAAATATTAATTACCTTGTCTTTTTCAATTTTAGGTTTTTTCTCTGGAACAGACGAAGCAACAGAAGCTTCTTCTTCACTTTCTTGTTCACTTTTGACACTTTCTGATACAGATGCACGCTTTGCCTAATAATAGCGAATTTTTTTTTAAACTAATGGTTTTAGCATAGAAATGAATAACAGAACGTTTATGTGTTATTGTATGTATAGTGTAGTGTTGTATGATTACCTTTGGTGTGATTTCCTCTTTGGGTTTTTTATCGAGTGGCGTAGGTGTAATCTTTTCATATTTCTCCAAAACTGGTCGCTCGTAATCGTCGACAAACTCGAGTTCCTCCTATTTTCAAATATACTTTAGCACATGTTAACACAAACACTCACAACAGAAAACTTAAATTAAGATTAACACATAGTCAACATAACTTACAGATCAAAGTATTATTGATCTGCTTTAATTTACACCTAACAACATTTAACATGATACATTTTGACTAAGTCTACAAAAGTTTTAGTACTTGTCTATAAACACTGTCTAAAATTATTTAATTACAGTTTCAACAGTTTTTGAAGCATTTTTACAATGCGTTGTAAATGACTGATAGTATTGTGACTTACCTCATCCTTCTTTGCAACAACTTTTTTCTTGACGACCTTCTTTACGGTCTTTTCAGTCTTTTTATCAGCTTCTTTTTTCTCCTCGACAGGCTCTTCTTTCGGTTTGACTGGCTTGAGTTTTGGAATGCCTTCTATTTTGGACTCAGGTTCAGGTTCAGTTTTCTTCTTTTCAATCTTTTCAAGAAGAGCTTTTTTCTCTTCTTCTGTTTTAGCAGTTTTCTTTTCAACAATCTTTTTCGCCTCTTCTACTTCTTCAGCTGCCACCTTGGAAACGATTTCTTCTTTCTTAGAAACTTTTTTGGCTTCTACCTTTGTTTGAGATTTCTTAGCTTCGATTTCAACTTCATTATTCTGTTCATCAACTTGCATCTCTTCTTTCTTTTCAACTTTCTTTTGGGCCGTTTTCTTTTGCATTTCCTAAGTGAATTAATATCAGTTAAAAACAATTTTATTTATCTTTAAACATGTTTTTGACATTATGACAGACATATTGTTTTGTGAAAAACAGAAATGAATTTTAAGAATTTTATTTAAATGAACCCCATTATTCAATAAAAAAAACTGCTCAAAATTATCCAAGACAATAAAAAATAATGCTAAGAAAATATTAACATTTAAACTATGTCTCGTAAGAGTCGTTAAAAACTAGTAGTGTTATAAATTAGCACATTTTTTTTAAATACATGTATAAAGCAAATATATTAAATACTGTCATTATTACGTAGATTCTTACTTTTTTCTCTTCGACGTGGTTTTCTTCGATTACTGATTTTTCTTCAATGACAGACATTTCTTCTTCAGACTCTTCAATAACAGTGGTTTCTTCCTCTTCCTCTTCCTTTTTCTTTTTCTGCAAAATACACATACGATGAAAAAATCACATTTGCAATCACATAAAAAGTGATATGAAAACCATTTTTTGTGAAATAAAAACCATACCTTTTCATCAACTAGAGTCAAGTCAGCACTAGATTCATCTTCGCCAAATGCATTTTTGATAACCACTCTGTAGTTGGCGACGTATTTTGATGATACTTTTCTGATTATCAATCTTGCATTGGTACCGTCGAATGATGTGTTTACTTCAGATGAATCTCTGATTACAGTGCTATTCTTGTACCATGTGCATCTGCACGACTGATCTGAAGTTTTAAGAACGGCGATAAATTCGGCCTCTTGATTTTCTTTCTTAGCCTATAACAAAAAGAATATTATAAGCAACCATTACACATTTTAGGTTATCAAACCATGAAGTGTTCTACTTACCAAACTTCTGAAGTGTTTGATAATTTGTGGTTTGTCGCCCTTCTCTTCAGGTATATCCGTGATTTCAACTTGTTGTGATGTTGCTTCACCCTTCTCGTTCTTCGCAACAAGTTTGTATGAGCCTTTGTCTATTTGTGAAACGTTGGAAATTTCCAATTTGACTGTGAATTCACCCTGCAATCATAATAAAAAATGTTAGTGCTGTTCTAATTGATGTTTTGGCAAAGATTAAAATGATATGTTATGATAATGCATACTTCTCTAAGAGGCTCTATCAACACAGTATGTCTAGAGTCCTCTTTGACGGCGCTAGTTTCCTTGTACCAAGTGCACGAAGGTGCAAATTTACTTAATACTTTACATTCAACAATAACAGTCTTCTTTTTAACTATTTTAATGATCCTTGGTTTCTCTTTGATAACTGGAATGACTGTGAAAAAAACAATAAGTTAGGATCATAATAATTATTTCACAACTAATAAATGCAAGTGTTCGGGATTTCTATCACTTACTTTCTATATTGAGCGTGAGATTCGCATTGAGCTCTCCAAGTTCATTTTTAATATTGCATTTATACAATCCGGAGTCTTCAATACCAGGATCAATTAGTTCCAATATAATTGTGTAAATGTCTTCTTTGACTTCGACCCTAGTCTTAATTTTTGACGAGTCCCTAATTTCCTTGCCTTCGTGGTACCATATTATCGTTGGTTTAGGGCTAGCCTTAACTTTGCAACCCATTATTACTATTTTACCATTATCTTTCGACTGAATAGTAGGTTTCTCAACAAATGTTGGTCCTTCACCTTCGGGTTCTGGTTCAGCCTCAATGTTAAGATTCAAATTAGCATTGCTTTCACCGTATTCGTTTTTGACGTGACAGCGGTAAGCGCCACCATCCGCTGCCGTCGGACTAGCCAAAAGCAAAACCAATTCGTAAACATCTTCACTAATTACACTTGATTTGAGTTCAATTTTACTGCTAGCCTTAACAACTGTTGTCCCTCGGTACCACGTGACTTCAGCCGCCGGCTTGGCTTTACATACACAACGCATTGTGATAAGTGAGCCATCTTCATTGGGAATGATTCGGGGTTTCTCCACAAACGATGGTGCGAAACCGTTTTCGTCATCCCCACCTAACAAAAACGTAAAGATTGAATACACACTCTTACAATTAAACAAAAAGCTTCATGCAGCTCAAAAGCTTTAAGCCTTACTTGCTATTGCTACTGTATGCGTACTTATTTGATTTATTCTAGATTACCTTGAAAATTGAGAGCAATATTTGCATTGCTCTCCCCAAACAAGTTGAAGGCATTACATCTATAATTGCCACCATCTTCTCTGGTTGGACTTAAAATTTCTAATGTTAAGTTAAATGTATCTTTTGCTATAGCTTTTCTAGACATTTTCATTTTAGCTCCATCTTTAATTTCTTTGTCCCCGTGAAACCATGTAATGTCTGGTAACGGGTATGCTTCTAGGACACATTCCATAATTAACACGTCCCCTTCTTGTCTAATGGTTGGTTTTTTAGGAAACCTTGGTGCTTTACCATCGGGAATTCTGTTCAAAATATAAAATTTTAATAAAGGTTCGCCCTACACTGTTAAAAACTTTATTTTTTTTTATCCTTACTTTGGTTTATCTCCACTTTCGAAGTTAAGATTTATTTTTGCTACACCTTCACCTTGTTTGTTTTTCGCCACTGCCCTATATTCTCCTTTGTCTGAATTATCAACGCCTATAATTTCGAGTCGCGCCATGTGGTATAAAGTTTGGTCCTCTTCTAATGTTATTTTATATCTACTACATTCTTTTACTAATTTTTTGCCATGGTACCTGCATTCAGGAATCGTGCGATAAGTAAAGTGCATTTTATTATTTTTATATGTAAGTATAGTGAATTTCCAAGAGTAAGGTCTTACCATGTGACGGTTGGTTTCGGTTTGCCAACACATCGACATTCGAATGTGATTTTGGTACCATCTTCCGATTGCCTGATGACTGGTCTCTCCGTAAATGTTGGTTTGATTGAGTCTTCAGGTACGGGCGCTTCGTCGCCTATATCAATCCACTAGTTAGTATCTATCTTTAAATTTGTGTCATGTTACGTAGAATATTTGCAGCAGACTCCGTTTCTTGATGATTAAATTTAAGATGTTTTCTTTCAGTTTTGTGTAAGATTAATTTAAGTCCAATATTAATTCTTTCTATTTAATAAAGTTAATCTAGTAGTATTATAAGAATAAATAGATATAGATAATCATGTAAATAAATAATAATATTAATGTCATTTTGATCTAATAAAGTATGAGATATTTTTTATTCTACTACCAATAAAAAAACAGTACGCTTACAGTCGCCTCAAACATTAATTTGAATTAGGTGCATTTGCTAAAGCACATATTGCAAAATTATTTCTAACTACAGCTGATACAATACTAAATGCAAGGGAAGTTAAATGTTAATATAAGCAAATTAGCGATAAAACTATGAAACATAAACGTGTTGGTATTGTAACATATATTTTTAATACAAATATAGAAAAAAATGTGTGTGTTTGTGTAAAGGAGTGTAGAGCCGTGTATTATTTCAGAGTCAAATGTTCTATTAAAAACCGTTAATGTAAATGTTACTTGTAAGATAGAAAAGTATATATTTAGCGTAAGGGTAAGATATTAAGAAAACATCTTAAATTAAGACACATTTAAAAACAGACTTTTACGAAACAGACAAAAATCTAGTGTATTATGTAGAGTAACGATATAATTAGTCGATGATTACATAAGCTTTGCTGCAAAATTTACTTTTACAGGAAATTAATTAAACATCATTTCTAAAAATGAAGGATTAGAACCACACAAAACAATAACGCAAATGTTAAAAATATTTGAAGCGATATTTTCAACTAGGTACAGCAGCAATCTTTCTTTGCTCTCTTCCCGTCATTGCATTTTTCCTTTGGTCTTTTTCTTTCCGTCACATGGAAACATATTTGATTAAAGCGGGAGAGAAAAGCCGCGGTTCTCGGAATCGGGGAGATTCGCTCTATCGAACGATGTTTCTGAGCGGCAGAAAGAAAAAGAACTACGGAAAAATGCAAAGCCGAGTGATCCAATATAGTTTAACCTGAATTATTTTATCATGTTCAAGTGTGATAATTGTTCAGAAGTATTTAAGAGAGTTATCAAGCATAAAAAAATCTGCTAGAATATTGGAGCTTTTTATAATAATCAATGTCAATGTTTTTACATCACTTTTGTCTACAACGCTAAAATATTTTACCCCTTACTACATGGTATCACACTTATTTGTATCAGAACATAGTTAAAATTCCATGCAATAAGGGGTGCTGTGCTATCTTAGTATATTCTAGTTTTTCATACTCACTATCGAAGTTTAAGCTGATTGTGGCGTTACTCTCGCCGAGTTCGTTCTTAGCCGTAACTCTGTACTTTCCAGCGTCCTCCACGGTAACGTTGTTTATCTCGAGCGAGGCATGATATGATTTTCCATCTTTATTAACTGTAAGCTGTAGACATAAAGGTATGTTAGCTGTATTCACTGTCACATCAGCATCATAATTATCAGCCACACGATTCTCATCACTGGATAGATAAGCCTAGGCATTTCTCTGTAACATCTCCGAAAGCTACAGTAACTATAGAATACTCAGATAATATTATTTTAAAATTGAGCAAAACACAAAAAATATTTAGAATTGCAAACTCCGATTTTTGGGAAAAGCTGTTGAATATAATGATCATTTCATTTTCCATTAAGAAATTCGTTGAAGTCATTGTTTTATAAAGTTTTAAAAATTGTTGAAAATGATGAAGATATTAAACTTTGTTTTTCAAAAGAACAAGTACCCCAACGATGTTTAGCATACAATATTAATATACGAATTCAAATCTGGGACAAAAGGTCGTTGTGCCATGCTTGGAGCACCTGGCGTTGCTCCTAGCCAAGTAGATCGGGGTCAAGGCCATCTCTGAACACTTTTAAAACAAGTCCATTAGCAATAATACTCTTATTTTCATTTATAAATGTGATTTTGTCTTTCGTGATTCATGTTTCACCTTATTATAATCCTAAATTATTAAAAACACTATTTGCGCCTTCAAATTTACTAATATCTTCCTGGTTATTTTTTTCAATTTCTCACTGAGTTAAAATAACGATCGCTGTGAGTAAGCCCTATAAGGTGCCCCAACAATCTATAGTCGACAATAGCACAGGACCGATCATCATGAAAATCTTTGGGGGAGACTTAAAGCTATCAGTAGGCGTCATGCGGCTGATGGTGATGATGATCATAAAAATAATGAGGAGCTAAAGATTGATCCTCTTTATGCATCCATGAGGACGGACTGTGCTCCAGCAGTGAGGAACTGGGTACATTAATAATGGCTTATGATGGTAGTTATTTACCTTATGCCTCGCGCCAGGTATAACTTCCACGGTGTTGTGGAACCAGGAGACGCTGGGTACGGGTTCAGCCTCGATGCGGCACTCGAATATTAGCCGCTTGCCATCATCTTCCTGCCTGATGGCCGGCTTGCGCGCGAACGTAGGTGCTTTACCGTCCACTTGTCTGAAAAAATTGCCGATTACGTTTAATTGATGTCGAAATGCATTGGAGATATCTGTCTGTATAGACTCTAGAGATATAGCTTTTGGCTGGATGATCATCATTCTGTTGAGGACCGACTTATTATCACTTGGAATTTAAGTTCTTGTTAAGTTTTTTCATGGGGCATCTGATGAGACTAGGTTTTGGGTGGAGTGTAGTGGGTTGTAGCTTAATGAAGTTTGTATAGGTTTTATATCTCCACTCTATCTTGTTTATTAACTGATTTACTTTGTTTTACTTTCTGTCAAGAGAGAAAATTGTGTGTATCGAATATATATCTTTGCCGAAAAGTTGCCTTGTTTTTAGCTATTATTTTAGATTACTTTTCTTTATATGGAGATAAAACAGGATTTTATGGAAGATAATCTTCGAGTTTAACAATCAAACAAAAATATTTGATAAAACTATACTCACTTCTGTTTTTCCTCGTCCGCGGCTGAAAAAAAAGAATTATTTTTAATAATGATCATTTAATGTAGTTCTTACTGACTGTATATACGTGATGATCAAGAAACGGTAGAAATTACTCAATCACAAACTGAAGTTAATTTAAGCGTTCTTGTAGTAGATGATCTTGTTAAACTTTAGATGTATCGAGAACAGAATCCAAACATTTGATTTCGTGTGTTTATAGTGTGAATTGCACAGGCCAGACGTAAGCACTAAAACTATCGTTAGTAATAATTCTACGAATAGAATGAGGTTTTTGAGTTCAATTATCCTTATGCCAGATCGTAAAAGTAAATTCTGTCGTATTATCTGAATGTGTAATTAAATCTTGAGTTTAAGCAAATTCATTTCAAAGTTCTCTGAAACCAGCAACGTTATTATTAGATATTACACATATTATTACAGTTAATATGAAGTAGGTACTAAGTAATTCATAATAATTACGATTGTCTGTATTTAAGTCTCAAATGCCTTTGCAATGACTAATAAATCTTTAATGGTAATACTTTCGTCATGATGTTTACAAAGTCAGAATTTTCGTCAGTTGACTGTCGTCAGCTGACATTATCTCCGCTTGTGACATTCAAGCTGCCATCGTGGTCGCACGTAGCACTTGGCTCAATGCTGAAAGCGTGGGCTACTGTTCAACACAGTTTTTGTCAGACATTTATTTCTGCCTGTGACTAATACAGTTATTTGTGAAGGTATTTTTATTGGCACAGTATTGGATTACGAGCGAATATTATGACAAATGTTCAGGATCACCGGCAGAAAATGTTTCAGCACTGTATGTATCAAATTCTGTGGTTTCATTAATAACCACATCAGTTTTATGATTTGTAATATTAGCTATGATTACGCCTGCCAACAAACATAAAATGATTTGAATTATGTGTGAATATTAACGATGCATTAAATTACTGTCACAGATTAAAGGTATTCGCCAACTACTTCCAATATTGCTGACACTTTCAGCAAACTCAAAATTCTGTTTTAATACTGTCTAATAATAGTTAGAATACGCAGAATAACTTTAAGCCAAAACTCAAGAATCGAGGATTTGGATTCCTTTTAGAATAACCTTTTGTGTCTTTGTTTCTACCCACTAGTTCTTTTAACAACTTAGTTAGAAATAAATAAATGTTTAAGTATTTCACATATTCCAGTTAGGAACAAGTCTAAACCAAATTCTCTCAAATTTTAATAGTCTTGTCCGACTTTCGACATTGCTCATTATAGCATTATTTATTTTTAAGTTATAATCTGTTTCAATGTCTGAGTACGTATAAATACAAAAACAAATTACTTTGCGGTGAATTCTGTTGATTAGGATAGTGACATAGAAGTTTCCAGAGAGACGTGTATTTAGGTCAAGAACTCAAAAGTACGACATTGAATGTTGTCATCAACGTTTAGAGTTGATGATAGAGTTTATGCCATTTATCCATCACGCCCGCAGTCCCTGGTCCGACACAAGAATGAGATGACGGCACAGAAGTAGCGATCCATACGTTTACTATGATATATGACCGCTTGTCTACTGCTCTCCCGTCGCTCGCGTCATCTTCTATTCATAATAAAACTTCGGCGCCATCATCTCATTCTTGTGTGTCGTGGTGGTGCGGCGGCGGTCGACAAATGGCGTAATCAGTCAAGAGTCAGAGAAAAAAACCTCTATAAATGGACGTCTGTTCCGTTTGTGATGTTGTTAGTAAATTAAACAAAAATAAGATCCAAAATTAAGTAAATCGAACAATATCGTGATTTTTCATTTTGTAGTACACCTTCAGAAACCATAAGTGTTATTGTAGTTAAACAGTAAGCGCTGTAGCGCGCCTTGGGTAGTAAAAGAAGTGGTGGGGGAAGAAAGCGGCGATAGACGTACATATTCCGACAAACATCTTGATGCTCTTTCGACAAGTTCGCACATGTACACTTGTAAGCGACTAATAACGCGCGCCCCTCTCCCGCCGCCCCCGTATACCCATACCCAAAATACGCGGTCTTTGGAATCCCCACCCGATTACAAGATGTTTGCCGGCTACTGTACATACAGTACATACAGAGCAGCCTCCTCTTTTTCCCTCCTGCACATGCAGGAGGGAGAAAGAGGAGGCTGCTCTGCCCCCACCCTCACCGCGCACCTACCCAAGGCGCGGCACTGCTCTTGCGGTCAGACTATAAAGCAGGTACTCACGGCTGAAGTTAAGGTTGATGGAGGCGGCCACCTCGCCCATCTTGTTCTTAGCCTTAACTTTGTAGAGCCCCGCATCGGTCTCGATCACGTCGTCCAGCTCGAGTACCACCAGGAATTTGTTATTGGCGATACTCTGGATCCTGAGAACAACATTTAGCAAAGTAAGTATTTATGAATGTATTATTGATCGAAAGGAAGATTTCTTAGTGAAACCATATAGCCATCTTTTAATGCATATTTTAAAAAAAATCTTTAGCTCTGATATACAGGGTGACATGGAAATTCGACCTATTCCTTGAAAGGGGTTATACTAGAGGTCATTAGCAACAAATTAAGTCCAGTGAACCAGGGGTCAAAACTTGATGGTTACCGAGCTGCAGCAGTTCTTCGATATTTAAGAAATTTTCCGACTTGTTACCAAAATCCATTAATTATGAATAAACTACTTCACTCTAAACATTGAATTGATACTTTTCTGAAAGTTTTTGTCTTGACAAAAACTTGACTTACCTTTTAGAAAGGTACGGAAGAATTGGGGTGTTTGATTCTCGGTAAGCCTTTATCAGAAGAAAATTCCTGCAAAATACCTATCAATTTTCTTAGAGAAGAATATTTATCCCACAGCTCCAGCTATCTTCACTTTTGCTAACTATTACTGTGACATGAACCTTTATCATCCTTTCTTCTTCGCGTTTCTGGTTGGAGCTTGGATGTGAGCAAACTACGGAGTCATTGCGTAACCATGCCGGTCCTTGTAGCTACAGAGCACTCTGTATAAGCTCGGACGGCGACACACCCTGGGAAGCGACATCTGCAGAATTGTCGACTGCACATTGATTGCCGTCTAACAGGCTGAAGATTTCAGAAGTGCGATTGGCCACAAACGATTTCCACTAACTTGGATGGTCACTCAGCCAAGACAAAAACAGTGCAGTCTGTCAGTCAAATGGAATTTTAGCACTCCCAACACCTCCGATATTTTCCTCAAAATTTGCTTAATGGGAGCTTCTCTCGATTTGGCAGTTACAAGACAAGTTTTGACTTTATCGGATGCATTGACCACACGAATATACAAAAGCTGCATAGCAACGTTGGGAACGTCACTAAAGCCGTGTAATTCTACCACGACGTTATCAATAGTCGTATGTGACGTAGGTGGCTCACACCTGGGTGTGTGGAAATCATCTAATTTCTCTAATTCACTTCGAATTTCCACTGTTTTAGGAGTTCTAGTGGCAGTTCTTTGTCCCATCCAATGCCAACTATCCACAGCCTTTGAATGAAGACCTTAGCAGTAATTATACATGGTGTTATCCAGCTTAGTAACGTAAACATTTCTTTTAACATTTAAAAATGTTTATGTGATCACCAGTGTATGTGCCCGATGTTCAGCCAAAAGTGCGACATGGCCGTAGATCGGTAAAAAATCGAGTTAGGTATCTCAATGACAGAAGTCTCAAAATATGCAAGGCGCAGAGATCTATCGTATGGCGATTGAATTTTAAAAATCGGTCGGGTAGATTTTGAGAAATTTAGAAAAATATGAAATTGTTTTCGGCTTGCCAGACAAAAAGAATAACTTATTTTTTAAAAAAAGGAATGGGGAGATTAAATTGGTCTACAAAAAGCCAACTGGGTAGAAGATCGGACGACAGGTGTAGGCTGCGGAGGTTCCTTAATAGTGTAGGAAATGAAGCGATGTTTTGTATGGAGACACCAACATTAAATCCTCAGTCGATGAAACTTTGCAGGGATATAATATAGTATGAACCTATGTAAAAATACCAAAAAAAAGAAAAATATCTATTTGGATAATTTAAAAAATACGTTTCATTTATCATACTTTTTTCGTCTACTGAGGATTTACTGTGGGGGTCCACTACCTTCCTTTCCTACACTAAAAAGCGGGAGTGGTTTGTAGTTCGGGCGCGTTGTTGCAGTTTATATTAGCGCATACACTGTCGTGAGGTCTCAGTATTATAGAGTAAAGTGTATTATGGTAGATGTAATAAATTTATTATTTAAAAGTGCTCCCTCCCACACAGCAGATTAGATTTTTTTCAAAAACAAATCTTTAAAATTGATCTCTCCGAATTCAGCAGGCAAACAGATGGCTAGTAGTACCTACTTTTTATTTTTGATGTTCATTTTCAGTATGCGTGGAGCGTGAAATGTAATCTGCCTGTAATCTTTGTTTCAGGTGCGGAAGGCAACGGTGGCGACCACATACTAGAAAAAATCGACTCACCCGTTGCACCGTCCCGTTTGAGGTGATACGGGTGAGTCGATTTTTTGTTATTTTATCTAGTAAAATCTTTATCCCATCCGTTATCTTCCTCAAATACTTCCATTCCATTAGCTGAGTTGCTAGTCCATTTTTTCAAATTAAAAACCTAACTTTTCTAGTAGGTTATTTAACTGTTTATAAACTTCCATAGCTTCTTCTTCCGTTGGACAGACAGTTAAGATGTCATTCATGTACAACGCGTCCTTTACTCTGTGAGCAACCAAGGGATAGCTTTCACCTTCACCACATCACTTGCTATTTGTTGCAATCCTTTGACTTCTAAGTTCGGTTCCGAAGGTATGCGTCAAGAGCTGATTTTTTATTTTATTTATTTTGTTTTTATTTTATTTAATAATCAATATTATAATAATGATAATCTTGAATTTCATCATATGGACTTTCCATCCAAACTATCCTTTTAAAATCCACATCATCCTCACTAACTCTTACTTGTCTGTACACTTTGTCTGTTTAGCGGCCAAAATCCTACTTAATAATATTATAAATGTGAAAGTTTGTAGGTTCGGATGTTTAGATGTTTGGATGTATGTTCCTCAATCACGCAAAAACTACTGAACGGATTTGGTTGAAATTTGGCACACAGATAGAAGATAGCCTAGATTAAAACATAGGATACTTTTTATCCCGATATTCTTACGGGAACGGGAACCACGCGGGTGAAACCGCGGGCGGCCGCTAGTAGACTATAATTTGGACCCATTGTCTCAACAACTCTTTAATTGATGTTAATATATAAAGCTACATGAGGCTTGCCGATAGAAATTGGATTGCTTCTTTAATTAACACATTGTACCTACATATTGGATTAAAGATAATGCATAGCGTACTGTTCACTTTACTTAGATCTACTACATTAATAATTAGCTTGTTCAAAGCTCAAAAACAAAACATTAAAAACATTTTTCAACCGTCCTGCGATTTATAGCTACAGATGTTAACGTACATTTCGTTTTATGTTCGTTTTGATAGAGTTCATCTAAAAACTGTCTACCACTCTCATCAAACCGAGACCGTGTGCCAAATATGTCGGCTCTTGGCATCAAAGGAAGTAAAAGAACAATACAAAACCAAGGTGACGCCGAACGTTGACCTAAAATTTTACGGACATCTAATAAAATGTCGGTCGTCTAGGAGAGACACATACATCCCATAGGTGACACAGGTCTTTACATATTACAGCGTCTTGCTAATACCGAATTTGAGCGTCAGCGTCACTTATTACACGACTGCCCAAAACAAAAAAGAGTGTTATGTGTTCAGGGTTCATGTATGTTTGTGGGTATGTGAGTTTCTTTATTCCACCATAACTTCTAAATGCCTGAACTGATTTAGATAAATGGGGTATCAATAGAATCCTTACAGCATTCCGAGTGACACTGGCTATATTTTTTTTAGAAAAAATCAATATGGCGACTGTACGAAGCCATTTTCAAATGTGAAAAAAAAATTTTTTTCTTCTATTATTACAATATGGGCATCAAATGAAAGGCCTTGATGAGCACATTCAAAAACTATATAATATGTCACTAAAATGTGTGAAATAAAATTAAATAAATTTAAAAAATATTAAAAACACGACTGCCCTGCCAAAAACGAACTAAAAAGTTAAACAACAAGTGTCATTGCAGTCGGGGGACCTCTTTGATCAAAAATTGTTCCATAATAAGGTCCCCCGACTGCAATGACACTTGTTGTTTAACTTTTTAGTTCGTTTTTGGCAGGGCAGTCGTGTTTTTAATATTTTTTAAATTTATTTAATTTTTTTCACTGATTTAGTCACTGATATTCAGTTTCACAAGAAACACTATGAACATATGTAGGTACTACCTTTTATTTATTCTTATGCGCAGTCTGCTTGGACGCAGTCTGTCTAGCGCCGCCATTGGAAAAAAATCAAGACGAATCTTTTAACTAAACGACCGACAGGCTAGAAAACATTTGTGCTTGTTCGGAATGCACTACACACAGATAAGGAACAATTTCGTCTTTATTTAAGCACTATGAGTTTAAACGTTAGGTTTTTTTAGGTTACATTAATAATCTATTAGACTCCGTAGCTTTAATATTTACGCAAGAATATATATCCTCTTAATTAAGTTTCGTATAGAAATAATCAGGAGATATTATCCAGTTCCTATCGGCAAGCCCTGCATGAGGTGGGAAAGCTGCAGCTTTACTATATATATGAACATCAATAAAATAATGGTTGAGACAACAGGTCCAAGTTACCGACTATATCTTGTTAGAGTTATTCCATAAATTACTCATCAATAGAGAGACTCGACTTGTTTATCTTCACTGATTACTTAAATAAATAATCTTTATTGTAAAGTTCTTTCCATGCAGTCTTGTTTACAAGGGAATAATTAAGTTAGGATCAAGTATCATTAATTTTATGAAATTTTTGTGATTTGAAACACGAAATTGAAAACGTAAACGTTAATCGCTTTAACATTTACTTTTTCTTTACTTGGTCCTAACTTAATTATTCAGTTGTAAAAAAGGATAGTTTTAACAACGTGATCTTTTGGAAATCTCCCACACATTTATGATCTGTCTTCATCGAGTGATTTCAATTAAACTTTCGCTTCCAACTTTCAAGTCAACTTGCGTCAAACGCATTCAATATTGATTGCCTCCAGACCGTGCGCTTTCACGTTCAACTTGCTTCCGTATAACTTTGAAGCTTTTTTGAGAAGATAAGGCATGCGCTATAGCATGCTCTGAGGCACACCTTTGTTGAAAGCGGAAGAGGAAAGCGAAAGCGCACGGTCTGCGTGCGGTATTGATTGCGTCAGATGAAAGTGAAAGGGTTCAGGAAAGCGATAGTATGAAGACGCACCTATACGCAGTTCTTGGTGTATACTACCAATACCAATCTATTCAATCTCCATCCAGCTTGAGAAAGAAAAAGCTGTTTTCCCAATTTTGTACTCAGATGTTCAAATAAAGTGTAATCAATATCTACTTACTTAAATTTTGTCCTAGTGTCCTCTTTAAGGAGCTCATCGCTGCGGTACCAGCTGATCTCTGGCTTCGGGGAGCCAAGCAGCTGGCACTCGAAGACGAGTTTGTTGCCATCGTCTTCCTGTCGCAGCTGCGGCTTCTGCGTGAAGCTCGGTGCCAAGTCGTCGGTCACCCCCATACCGCTAAGTGGTCATTACTGTGGTCGAATTGGCCCTCGAAGACAATGGGCAGCCTGTTGAAGGAAAAACAGTTTTGTCAGACACCTTAGTACTTTTACGTACTTAGGGTAAAGTTGGGGCCCGAATGTACCGCCCTGCGGGAGTGCAGGATGTGGAAAATTACTGTAGAACTAACAGAGTATGCCTCCATCGAACGGCACCTTGATTACGTAAAGCTGTTGCTAACAATTCTCGATTGAAATCGATTGAAAGTGCATTGCTGCTTTAAGTAAGATAGTTGTCACATTGGTTCTTAACTAAAGCAGCAATGTAACTGCGATTTCTGTCAGAGTTGATTGCAACAAAATTACAAAATCACCCGGGGGATCATCGCTGGAGTTTTAGAGACAGTATAAGCGCGGGGTTAAGTGCGACACGCGCGTGGGTCAACATAGATTAGAGCTTACTCAGGCACTGCAAGCATGTATCCGTCAGAAAACCAGCAATCTATATTCCCGCGCCGTGTGCCCGCTCAGGGATTCCACTTAACGCAGCAGACGCCCTAACTCAGGGCAGCCTCAAGATTGCAGCATTTGTTTCAAGTCTCCTCAGATCATTTAGTTAAATTGATGTGAGCCAAAGTCACGTCGCGTCTGCGCGTCATGTTTACATTCGTATTTTTCGCTGATATTTCATATTCTTCTCAAGAACAAATAAATACTAAAACACATTCAAGCTCTTCTAATTTAACATCCACAAGGCTATTTTTAATTAATACAAAACCTCTCATGGGCTTGATCAGACCATCAAACTGAACAACTTTCATTATGGGACAAACCTCGAAATCCCGAAAAAAAACATGTGTTCCATACAAAAGTACAATCCTACTCCATCGAAATGTATGAAACAGCTGATTTTTTTCGCGATCACAAGGTTGGTCCCATAATGAAAGTTGTTCAGTTTGATGGTCTGATCAACCCCACGAGAGGTTTTGTGTTAACTAAAAATAACGTATAATCCAGCTTTTTTGGAGTAGTTGTACCTATGGGGCCGAACACAATCATAATAGATCCTAAACAGAGCATGGTTGACTAATATAGAAATACTAATTTATAAAATCACGACGAAAACGAATTGTGTCTTAAGCAGGAATAATAGACAAAGATAAAATAGATGTAAACTAATTTTGATACAAAACAAATATTTAGAAATAATTTTCACACATTAATGGCAAAACATGCAACATATCTATATCCATTTTAGCGAGATTACAAAAGCCTGTTGATTTGGGCCAGGTATATGGGCGAAACGCTCTGGCTTTTGGAGTAAATTTTTTTACTCCAAAAGCCAGAGCGTTTCGGCCAAGTACCTGGCCGAAATCAACAGGTTATTGGAGTTAATTTTATGAAAAAGTGAGACTACAAAAGCCTGTTGAACTTGGCCAGGTACTTGGACAAACTGGGTTTTTACAACTAAAAACAAAGCGGTTCGGTCAAGTGCCTTACCGATATCAACATATTATTAGAGTAATGTTTTTGAAAAAAGTCTGGAACAGGTGGTAGGAAAATATAGACGATTCAAAAGTACTTAATAATTAAGTTTATTTAAATAAAGCTATTTTTGACTTTAACTTTGAAACGGCTTGAACGGCTTCATATCATGACACCATTTTGTATTGTGAATTTTTATTTTCATAAATTATTACAATATTATCTATGACTATGACTATCAAATGAAAGGCCTTGATAAGCATATTCTAAAAAGCTACCTATATAAATAATTAGACACTAAAATGTATGAAATCATGGTAAGTAATGTTAATCGGCAGAAAAATAAACATCTTAAAAGATAAAAACATTTCCAGGAAGCAGTTTCAAAGCATCATATTAAATTAATCAAGTCAAAACTTGCCATAAATTAAATATTTATCATTCCCTGTCCGTAAGGTAATGCCTGTTTCTACTAAATGAAAACTAATATAATTTTGACGTTTAAAATTTTTTTTTTATAACTTTGAAGCATTGCTAATACCGAACACAAACACAAGCTTATGTAACTCAAACGATGCTTCGATAATTAAATTGAGCTTACAGCTGATTTAGATAGATAAACCAAAGGATAATAGCAGGACTGAATCTAAGTAACTGTTTTATTTTTAAAACTAAATGCACATTGAACCAACTAGCCTATCAATGAACACAAGATGTAAGGAAGTATGAAACGTTGATTGAAGTTGGTCCTGCACTATACTGAAATTTAATAAGTGTTGTTTGCGTATGTTTTAAAATTTCGTTGATCGCCGTTCTATTAGGGATTCTGTTTTGTGATCTCTATCAGCCCTATTGGTTTCAGGTCGTTTGCGTATCGGGTCATTTGCACGTCTGGTAAGACTAAGAAACACACTCGACGTCAGAAAATCGCACCTCTTCGAAAATAGGTTCAGACTTCGCCACCTGATATTGCTAGCTAACGTTTTAGTGTGTAAGTGTTGATATCTATTAAAAGTGCATTTGATAAGCTTTCAATGAATATTTTTTTGATTAAATTATAGGTAACATAACAGTTACCATAATTAAACGCTGAAAGCGTTATTGCTTGTGCCGCCATAAAAGGGAATAAAATGGGTCAATTCAGAAATGTGGGTAAATTCGATATCGAGATGATGATGGAGAAAACACACTTCAACAGTTCAATAAAAAAAGGAATACCCAAGATGGATACTATTGCCCATGAAGTTGCTTAAACATTGCAATAATAAAATATATTAAAAACACGAAAAACACGAAAAAAATATTAAAAAGTTCAACAACAAGGGTCATTGCAGTCGGAGGACATGAAACAATTTTTGATCAAAGAGGTCACACTTGTTGTTTAACTTTTTAATATTTTTTTCGTGTTTTTAATATTTTTTTAATTTTTTTATTTTTGTTTCACACATTTTAGTGACATATTATATAGTTTTGGAATGTGCTCATCAAGGCCTTTCATTTGATTTTTGAAAAGATGCGATTTTTCTGAACGTCGAGTGTATGATTGTTAGCGTGTACGGTAATTTGCGTTTCTGTCTGGCACTATGCGTCGAAATGTTTTTTTGTCATTTTTTGACATGACCTGTATTGGGTATATATTTTGTGATCTTGTTAAAGTTTACATTTGTCTGAAATTTATTTCGTGTCTAGAGATTAATTAGTTTTTTTTAAATCAACCTTTAAAACCTGAAAATTAAAACAAAACAGTTTCAAAATTAAATAGCTCTAAAAAGCAAGAATAAGTGGAGTGGGGGGACAACATCTTTTTCTGGTTCCGTAGTCAAGCCTTATAGTTTCCAAGGAGGTTTCCTTTGGAACAAGGAACCCTTATAGTTTCGCCATGTCTGTCTGTTCGTAACTTAGTTAGCTCAGTGGTCCTTAGTACTAGAAAGCTGTTATTTGGCATGAATATGTATATTAATATCGCCGAAAAAGTGGTACAATAAAAACTTGAAAATATTTATTTTTTCCCTACATGTAAAATGGGGATGTTTTTTTTTTCATATATCTCATAATGTCCTTGGTCGTTAGTATTTTAAAACATGTTGTAGGTCTGTAAAGAATACTTTTCGATTCAGGGATCTGTTTGCGAAATATTGAGCATTGTTAGGGCAACATTTTGTTAGAGTTAAGTCCCCCCCATTTACCAGGTAAATGGTTGCTTTTGGATACGTGAAAAAAATCAGGACAGTATTAAATAAAGAAAAACTATTACTGCTGGGTAGGCTTTACAAGTTAACCAGTGTGTGACTGTATAGGGCTTGGCTGGACTAGTCCGGTGTTTTTTATTCTAAAAGCCTGCCTTTTTAGCCTTTTCAGAGCTATTTAATTTAAAATCTTTTTTTTTTATTTTCAGGACTTTGAAGGAAGTTTTTCTTTTCTTTTTCAAGTTTTTTTATTTGCAACTGTAGGTATGTGTGTGAATATTTTTTTTTACTTTAAATATTTTCAATTGTACAAGCTCATAACCACATTCACGCAGTATAAGAAGTTTAGTTTCATTACGCCTTTGTAGTCCAAGTCTAGTCCGCAGACCATAGCTCGGTTTGTTTTGGATTGTCATAAAATCTCAATCACTATACATATCCTATAAGACTTTGGGGAGTTCCCTTGAGTATCATCGAAGTACAAGGTCCAATTTCCAACAAAAAAATAATCATCTAAATCGGTTAATAAACAAAGACTTACTTATATCCGAACATCCATAATATACTCAATGTAATACACTCGACGTCAGAAAAAAAAGCACCTCTTCGAAAGTAAGTTTAGACTTGACCAACTACTATTGCTAGCTAACGTTCTATTGTATAAATGTTGATATCTAAGTATTTGAAAGTAGGTACATTTAATGAGCTTTCAATTAATATTTGTTTGATTTAATTAACATTACAGTTATCATAATTAAAAGCTTAAAGCGTTATTGCTTGCGCCGCCATAAAAGGGAAATAAAAGAGATAAATTCAGGAAATGCGGGTAAATTCGCTATCGAATTGAGTTTTCTTGCGAGATGGTCCCATGGTAAAATCACAGTATAAATATAAGTTTTTTCAAACAGTAAAGAAGTTCCATGGAAACGTGCTAATTTGACGGCTGACGTCACGTCACGACGTCGCAGTTGTTTCCATAGCGTTCGCGCGTAGCATTCCACGAGACGGCCGGAGAATGCCAACCCTAGCGTCCAACGGAGTGCAATGACAAAAGGGCCTAAGTGACGGTAGCTCCTCTACTGTTTTGAAAAACTTGTACTTATACTTTGGTAAAATACCATGGGACCATCTCGCAAGAAAACTCAATCAACGAAAAAAGAATAATCAAAATCGGTCCATAAATGTCAAAGTTATGCGCAAACTACGATAAAACAATACTATCGAATTGAGATTATCCTCTTTTTTGAAGTCGGTTAAAAAGATATAAAAAAATACAAGTGATTATTTGTTGCTAGCTTTAGATATGTTTGTGCTTACGAAGATGTTTCAAATTGTTGTTCATGATAACGTATTATGAAGATATTATTATGAAAACAAAAGCAGTAAAGTAACTTAATAGTTTTTACTAATGTTTAGTATTTCATATTTGAAGACAACAAAAAGTCTACGGATAGCGAAAAGTCGTTGGGTTCAATTCCTACCCTAGGTACCTTATTGATACAATTAATATTTTGATGTTCAGTAATAAAACGAGATATTTGGAATATAATTATGTTCTCGAGTTTCGAGAACATTCTTAAGTAACAGATGACATCTCCAATCGTAAAGTTACAATTGCTAGTACGATAAACAATAACAAACGTAAATAGAATATTATTTCATAAATCGAAAGGATGAGAGCCTGCCAACTGGGTTAATGTCTGTTGGTTTGTTTAGCCTTGGTGATACAATGTTAGGACATCTACCACTATACTACAGAATGACAGAGACACCTGTTGGAAACCTGGATAATTTTCTACACTAGTGAGCAAAAATTTGGGGTCATAGGCATATTTTCATACAAACGAGGTAACTTTGAAGCTTTTGTTCTCCGCCCAGGATTAAACGGGGTGTGATCTGATGGTGGCAATTTAAATAATGAATGACGGAGGCCCTAACTTCAAAAACTCTTCACCTTAGTCAAAATATGTGGCATGGCCATTTCGCTACATGGAAAAATTTATTCACTGTTCAACAATAATAGTTCTTGTCACAGAACAAAGAAAAAATTTTTCTATGTTCTGTGGTTCTTGTAGTAACGAAACGGCCAAGCCACATATTTTGACTAAGGTGAAGAGTTTTTGAAGTTAGGACTTGTTGAATTAGGGCGCGTAGGGTTAGAAACTTGGCTCTACATGAGGTCCTATAACTTTTTGACAGTGCAAGCCATATATGAAGTCTTGGCAGCACTAAACATGAAAATGTTTTTGGTGGGATTTCATTCCTTTTTGTAAGTAACTTTCCATTAACCGGTAAACCAAGGTGGGGTCAGAATTGTGGTCTAAAATCTTGTAAAATTCGATCAACATCAACCAGCGTACTTGTAATATTATTTATTTTATTCTGTGGTAGAACTAATTCATTTATGCTGTGATATTATTTTACTCTTTGACGTAGAATGTGACAGTGCAAAGAGCAAAATAATGTCTGCGTGAGGTTTGCGCCCCGGAAGAACATCGGAAGAAGTACCTAGTTTTGAAATGAACGCAATTTCTTTTTTATGAATATTTTTTTCCGTTGCTTTAACAGTGATTCACTAAGTCTTAAAAATAATTACTAAATATTTAAATTTTTTTCAGATACATATGTCTTATTTTTTCCGACCTCTAGCATCAAAATTTGCGGAAGTTTCATACAAACTTCCATCCCCTACTATAAGGGGTTGGGGGGTAAAAGTTCCAAGTTTCATATTTTTTTTGTTGTTTGTGTATTAAAACTAGCTTAGCTTACATACCAAATTTCAGCTTTCTAAGACTTCAAGAAATACCCTAAGAATTTTGATTATTTTCAGTAAGTTTTTACGAAATCTAGGTTTTTTAGATATCAATAAAATCCAACGTTTAAGAGCTATGCAAATGAAACTTTGTATATTTAATAAGTCTACTACAGACATCATATCCTGAGAATTTTGTGCTTCTGGTATAATCCAAACCCAAGTTATGAGGGATAAGCGTTTGGGGGGTTAAAATCCAATTTCATAATTTTTTTGTTGTTTGTGTCCTAATACTAGCTTACATACCAAATTTCAGCTTTCTAGGACTTCAGGAAGTACCCTATGAATTTTGATGATCATGAGTGAGTCAGTGACGAAATCAGGGATTTTTAGATATCAATAAAATCTATATTATAAAGGCTATGCAATTGAAACTTTATTGTATATTCAATGAGTCCAGTCAAAAACGACAAAGCGCTTCGAGAAAAGGTAGGTAGTGCCCTTGCGCTTCGCTTTCTCGTCTTGGCGGGGGCACTACCGCGCCCCCAGATGACGAATTCCGATTATCGCGATTCTTTTTATGTGATAGGCCTGCTTATCTCTGAGAGAAAGGCGTGAAATCTGGGTATAGTTGATTGTAATGTATGTTCCTATAATTCATACTCTAAACTAACTTTATTTTGCTCCGAGAAGTTATTGGTTTCCTGTTCGTGATGGTTTTTCCGATGCGAAATTGGAATCATTCTAACTTATTCGATTAAAATTATGTTTTTTTCCCAATTACTAAATTTTGTTATAAAAGTTGCAAAAAAAAAACTAAATAAAAAATGAATATACTGCGAGAACTATTGTTTGAATTTGAATGTGTACCAAGAGCATGAAGTTTATATTTTTTTTTTGTATCAGCAAATAAAAAAATAATTTTCTTTTAAAAATTTCAGAAATGCATCACTGACCTATTTTCTCATGTTCAAAAAAATATATCAGTTCAGAATCATACCAAACGTAAATAACTATTTTGATTCTACCATTTTATCTTTATTATACTTAGTCAGAAGAATGAAGTCAATCATTTTGACAGCCGACCTAAAGTCGATATATCGTTGTTGTATCACTGAAGCCACTTGTGCTGAAAGCTCTTAGCATTCAAGTGACTCACGCGCAGCGGTCAGCGCCATCTGGCGGGGCAAGGTGAAGTGTAAGCGAGTGGGTGTCCTGTGTTAAAATTTTCTCAAGTGTGAACGAAACGTCTTGATCTATTTCTGTATCCACTGAAGAAGTTTCAGCCGCTCCGAGCTTTTATAAATTTTCGTCTTCTGTACTTCCTACGATTATATCTAACATTTTTATTACACCATTTCCCATTCATTTCCCATAATAAAACCTAAAAATAACTCATACTTATAAAGAAAGTACTCAATACGAAGAACCGACACTCGAGGAGTACCACAGGGTTTCATTCTAAGGCCATAACTTTTTACCACTCAATATCATTCCAACATTTCGCAATGTCTGAAAAAACATAATTATTAGCACTTATGAAAGTTTTTACATACCTAATGAAAATAGGCAAATCCAATGGTATCACGATACACTTAATTAATAATTTTAACACAACACTAAAACAGTTCTGTTAATTGTGGATAAATCGAGAATTTGACGAAGATTTAACGAAAACTGGATTCGTTAGAGAAATCGGGCGGTTTCGTCGCCGGCGGTGGGACGCGTCGGGTCGTTTTCGAAATCGTAACTAAACTATGAAAATTTTGGCTGGCGGCCGAGGCGGGCGGGCCGGTATGCGCGTGGGCGGCTGCAGCCGTCGTCGGTTGGATAACGGACTCGTCACCGTGACGTCGCCGATGCAGAGGTGTTTTCCGCTGAAGATAGAAGCTGATCTAATGGCAAGACTGATACCAGGTTTAATGTATCCATGACAAATCGATTACGGGAAGATGAATTCACTTTTGATGTGCAATTTACACGATTAAATACATCTTGTGAAGGTTACATTGAAACTTCAATTAAAGTATAAGTAACATACAAAAATACTAGCAATGTAAGACTGAAAACTTCTTTCATCATCAAATATGTTATTCGTAAAATTTCGTTGATATAAATTAATCTTAATGGATTTCTAATGATCGAAGGGTTTCTATGGTGTTTTAACTTGCAAATTTTGAGTAATAGCTACTTGAGTTGATTTTTAATATTGTCGTTATTTCAATCAACGAAACAAGCTTTCTTAAAGCGCTGACTTCACTTATGGCTTTAGTTGCATTAAGGTCTTTTTAAAAATCCTGGCGAAAGCCCAAATTAACTAAATTGAACCTGAAATAAACAGTCATAAATAATACGGCATAGAAATTTATCTTGTTCGTCCGTCAAGAATTGTGTAGGTATTGTACTAATTTCGTCAAACAAGTGTATACAGTTTTATTACCGTTGTAAATCAGAATGTGTCGTATATTTTTCGCGGCCTGCAACGCATCTTGGCAACTGGAGAATGGCGTCAGGTGATCGTTAAATCACAAGATGGGAGGACATTTGTGATGTGGACGTTGATCAATGTTCCTTTGACGTATGGCCGAATCCGACTTGTTTAGGTTGACTTGTATTTGGATCAGTGGACAGATTTAGAAATGAAATGATCACCTGTTCAATATTACTCATTCATACCATGATATCCAAAAATGAATCAATTTGAAAGGCCAAATCATGTCAAGTAGTTTTTTCATCATCAAATTGACATTCAGTAAGATTGTATCTCGTAATAACAAAAAAAAAATAAACAGAAAAAAAAAATTAAAAACAGGTGTTTTTGCTTTGAAATCAGAATGGTGGCTTAACCATAATATATCTCCCTTTTAGTAAATACTACTTGTAGTTAATACTAACAGAGGAAAAATATAATACTAATATAAAATATATTATATGTTACACGAACACGAAAATCTTAGAAACATAATGAATAAATAAGAAACAGCCGGAAACAGATGTCCTCTAGTTTAGAAATACGATAGGTGTTGAAATTGAAGTATTTTACACGACTTTGACTAGGTAATTTATTAAAGACAGTAATACAAGCATAATATTTGAGACGGAAAGAGTTGGACACCAACAAACGTAAAATTCAAAAAGCTTTGTATCGCAAATTTGTGGTCAAATCGGTTGGCATCTTAAAATATTAAAGAATCGAAATGCAAAGAGAGCTAAATTTTAAATTTTTAGTTCCTATACATTAAAGAAATTATTATCATCAAGTATTCGTATATTTTAATGATATGAAAGTGTTTTGTATAGATTGGGAAGAAGAACTTAGTATGGATTGGGGAAAAACATTATGACATTATCAGTTCATTCCCTCAGGCTGTTTGATTTAAGTAACAGCATCAATAACAATATTTCAGTAAAGCATCAGAAGAAGTTATTGAAAAGTGCCTACGAGAATAAAATCACCGTTAGCCTTTGAAATTTTCAGTGTTTTCATAATTTTACGTCTTCTGACGAATGTTCTAATTTTGTTTTATAGTGAAGCCATAATTGTGGGAAGATCATAAGAACCGGAAACCTGAGAATAATGCAAGCAACTGTCTCGACCCACACGGGGGAATTTTTCGCTAGACAAAACATCTAGTTAGTGGTAGGGCCTTTTTAAACCACAAAGGTGCCCGGAAATCTTGACTTGTTAGAAATCATCTTAATTATAACTGCCAGAACACAAAAAAAAGTTAAAATGGTTGTTATGGCGTCAGACGAAAGTAAATAAAAAAACGGTGGTAGTTGGCTGGGGAAGCTTAAAATAAGCTTACCAAAATGTACCCACTTAGGAATCAAACCGCAGTCCTCTGGGTTTTACATCCCTTAAACCTAGAATAGAACCATTAGACCGCATTGGATTTTTATTTCATTTCACAGGTTAGATGAAGGCCAAGCTCTACTTTACTCATTCTTTGTCAATCATCATGCAGAATGCAGATGTTGTGATAATTTGTCGGAGTCCTTGATCACTGGTTATTTTTTTACTTCCAACTGCTGCATTACAATTTAGAACCAATTCTAACACTATCTCTAGTCCCTGATCTGATACCGTTGAACTAGACTAGGCAAAAAGTATAATGTTCCAGCTGTTCTAACATAGTGTCTAGTCAACGCGACTCTTCCATGCAAGTGAATATCTGGCACACAGCCAGCCAGCAACAACACGAAGACTAAGCGCCATCATTGCAATAGACTTACTTAAAGACTTTAACAATACGACGGAGAAAAGTAATGTCAAACACTGACAAACAAATCGAGATGTTTGAGATCTGATGATCGAGGGATTGTATTAATCATCAATGAGGTCCTGTCGATGTGTACCATTGATATGGTAAACTTTCGCTACAGTGAAAGAATGTTCTCGATATAACGGGTGCCGATGTAGTAATTGTCGATATCGTAATCAAGCAAGACCCTTTGCCTGTGGCTCAGACCTTTTTTATGGAACCCACCGCGGGGGCCGATACGGTTTGTTGGAGAATACTGTTGTTACACTATCAATATTTTGTTATGCGATTCGCAGATCGTAAAATTACATTTTTTTTGTTATTAAAAATGTTTTTTTTAATTACAATAATACTTACTAATATAACAATAGGTACGTGTTAGCCTGGCATACTTTTATACCCGAACTTATAGGTCTTTGCGTCTAGGGAAGACTTTGCGTCGGTTTCAGAATCACGAGTTTCATAGAAATGACTAATTTTAACACTAATGGAGCAGGAAATGATTGTCGGATGTAGAATAACAAACTGAACGATTCGAAATACGGTATTGTATATACAAACTCAATGCAAGTATTTGGCAATGGCAAGCGTTGTGCGAACCGGAAATTGGTGAAATGGCTGAAGTGCAATTTATTGGCATAGTTGTTTGTTGACTCATCGTAGAAATAGTTTATATTACCTATATCTGCAATTTAGGTTGAATCCTATGACCCATGTAGGTAGGTAGAGAAAAACAAGGTAAATATTTAAAAAATCGTCATACTAATTAGTATAATCCGGATCTAGCCACCCATATTTTATTTTTTGTTTGTAAATTGTCTAACGTAAGTATAAATATTTCCCTGAACCCTGCTTTACCAACTATATTTTTTTCTCTTTATTTAGTTTGGGACTTTTACCCATATAGATATGCCCTATTAAACTCAACATATAGCTCAAACACCGAAATAACTTTCAGCGAGAGCTGAATTCAGCGAGAGCTGAATCAGATTGAAGTGAACTTCATCACAACAAAACCGTCAATCACGAAATGAACCGCAACCTCTATTCCCACACTGATGACGAAAACATAAATAGTGTGGAAGTCGTTAATCATCATTATTTATAGGGAGGGGAAATGGTAGTCGCGATTTCGATACCAAAATAGCGCATCAGGTATCAACAATGCGTCACGCCCACGCAGCACGCGCTGTTGATTTGTTCAGTAAATATTTATCACAGATACTTATCCAGATGGATCTCAACACTGATGCAGTTCTAGAATTAGATGTATATTCAATAGTATTTCATAAAATAGACTTGAATGAAATTAGTAATACAAAAGATCAAAAAGTAACAATTACCTACTTAGAAGTAATGACAAACGCGAGTTAGTTACGGTAATGTAACAACGAAATGTATAACAAAAAGTATCATAGCAGCATGTATCATACATATGAAAAGTCATAGAAAACTTCTTTGGAAATACAAAAACTGTAACTAGGTAGGTCTGCATGTATCTTCATCTGAAATCCCAGTTTCGTAGGCAACAAATTATGTCCACGCGGGAAGAATAGGGAATGTCAGTAATTTTACATTTTCGGGTAAAAATATTTTTACGCTCGGACATTCCTTTGACATTCCTTATTTTTCCCGCGTGGTCTTAAAATTTATCAATCGCTTTGTATTCTGCACTTTATTCCCAAAATAATCGCTCCAATTTAACCCTGACTCATGTAAAAAACATTAAACAACCTTTGCCTTTAGTACCTGTATACTGTATAATATATTTAATGTTCTCACATCCGTTTACCGATAATGAGGAAACCGCAGAATTTATTTCAATCTGTTTATTTAAAAAAATATACATCTGACGTGAAAAGTCAGCATCGATACCTTGAAACACGAATTGCAAGAAACTGATGTTCATTCGATTGGTTTGATTTCCCCAATAAAATCTGGTTACACTCAGAAAAAAAACGTCTAACAAAGCGACAATAAACGCTTTGTTAGAATTTTATTGTCACCCCACGTAAGTGAATTGTTGCTGCAGCGATGTGGCCATTGTGGCAATTACAACTTTTTTATTGTTAAACAAATTTTTGTCATTTCAGCAAAAGAAACATTGATCCTATGACTAAGTATGTGTACTTAAACGGGGTAGCAACGGAACGTTGTTAATTTATCAACGTTGTAATGTGATGCTATAGCAAAGTATAATCTATCAAAATAACAGTTGTTACTATGTTTAGGTAGTGTTGTCAGTAAAGCAACCTTTTTAACTAACAAAATACAAATTAGTCATCTGCACAAAATAGCCTATATAAGATTACAATAATGACATTGTTGCAATCGCAACCTGTTTTGTCTACCTGGCAATTTATTTATTAATCGAGTTAGTTTGTTCTTGTTGTTGGTCAGAGTAAGACGCGTGTTTTGCGGCCGTGCTTTATAATAAAAAAAACTATGAGCTGCCGCACATTGAGCCACTAGTCGTGGCCACTAAGAGACCACAAGCTGCGGACGAGTATTTTCGGCGCAAACCGAGCGTCCGAGTGGCCGCCTTCGAGCCACAAGCTGAGGGAGTGGCCCGCACTCGCTACTTCTTATGGAGGACAACAAATTGCCTGGTTATGCAGGACCTGGAACAGTGCGTTACAAATTGCCCAACTATGGAGGCTGGAACAGTGCGTTACATGTTGCTCAACTATCGAGGCTGGAACAGTGCGTTACGAGTTGCCCCACTATGGAGGCTGGAACAGTGCGTTACAAGTTGCCCGACTATGGAGGCTGGAACAGTGCATTACAAGTTGCTTAGCCACGGAGAACCTGGATAGTGCATTAAAAGTTGCCTAGCTATGGAGGACTTTGAAAATTTTACCACCTAATTCTATTGTTGCGATTTATACCTTTTAGGCCACAATATTAGTTTTTCGTTTATTTAATAATTGTAGTGGAAACATAAATAAATAGTTTTATGATTGGAATATTCATATATTTTCATTTTTACCTTCTCATAATCATTTTTCTTTGTCATTATGCCTTTTACAATCACAGTAAAGTAACATTGCCTGTCTTTATCCCTGCACTTTACTTTGTTAGTGGTACACCATGGAAAAACTGATACTCCTCGTATCTTCTGCCTTTATTATTACAGAGTATGCATATTGCGTATCTTGACCGGAGTTCTCTGGCACCATGTAAGTGCAAATGCTGCAATGCACATATGTGATGTACAATGAACTCCGTTCAGGGTACGCATACCCCTGGAATAATATGCAAAAGCTTCGGGGAGTATCAATTTTTCCATGGTGTACCACTAACAAGTGCAGGGATCGAGACCGGCAATGTTACTTTGCTGGGGTAGCAAAATATATTCGACAAAAGTGACTTTGTTGGAGCAGCAACAGTGATGTTGATAAAGTAACAAAGGAAGATTGCTAGTACAACTAAAGAAAAGTAGATCTAGGGACAATTTGCTTTTGTCATTTTAGCAAAATCCTTTGTCATCAGAACAAAGGCAAAAGCAGGTATTGCGATAGGATCAATTTTAGCATGCGACTGCATCAATTTCACTTAGATAGTATGACAATTTTTAATTGCTATAACATCAATATTGGCAACTTAGTTCCATTGGCAATTTAAAAAATGACAATAAAGACGTTGCTCTTGTAACTATTTACCTTTGACGGCTCCCTAGCATCAAAGTTTTTTTGTTGCAATAGCAATATTTTTTTCTCAGTGTACGATCGGGAACGTTTTATGTTCGGATATTGATTCATGGTTAATTTGAGCTTCGAGAATTAATTCGTGATTATGACTGGTTTAATTGAGGAGCTTGATTGCGCAGTGTATTTTGATAATGAAAGTTCTGCATAGGATGGTTGGATGTCCAAAATTTTAAATTTCTTTGTAAATAATTTTAAAATTTTATAAATTTAAATTTATTATTATAAATAGATTATAAGTGTACTAGTTTACTTGCAAATTCGTTTTTTCTGATTTTCGAAACCATTTTATTACGTTGGTTTGCGACAACCAAATCAAAAACTATCAATTAAACAAATTTAAACAAATTAAGGTCTCTTAGTGGTATTTTTTTCAAACTTCTGCGTTGAACCGTTTTCGAGATCTGGGAAAACCCAAAACGTTACCCCAGCAAAAACTTAAATAACTCAAGAACCATAACACACACAATTTTTGCTATTTGCTAACATTTACTATGCAACAAAAGCTATCTATTCATGTATTTGGTTCCAGGCTGAAACAACTTTTTTTGCCAGGGTAATGTTTAAAACGTGACCCCAGCAAAATCTGTTTTCCTCATATATCTTAAAAACTACAACTCACACAAATTTTGCTATTAGTAAACAAATTTCTCCTCATGACACACTAATTATCTGATAAGGTCTCATCTCTCTAAAGCACAACTTTTTGCTGGGGTAACGCACACGGCCGGGGTGTAAACAAATCCCCGATTGGCTGTAAAGCTATCCCGCAAGTTGGTTCGCAGGCCAGCATGTATTCATGTTTCTATTTCACAGTTCCTAGTAGCACTTTACCTATTATAACTTCCGGTTTTTATAATTAACCTTTTTGATTTGGATTTTTACCCGAAACCTATGAAATGGTCTTTACTTGTTAGGTGTTGCACTCATGGAATTTCAGACGCGTTCATTTTCATTCCAGTGACCAACGGGGACTTCTGGACGGAGTCTTTCTACTTGGGTCTCCTAACTCACTCCCACAGGGGCGAGCCCTAAGCCCTAAACAATTTATTATGTAGCAAGACCTTAACCACCTTTTAAAGCAGTTAAGCGACGCAGATTCACCGGTGCGTGTAATAACTTATCTATACTAACAAGCAGGAAGGGCTTATCTCGCATCAAAACGACATCTACGACCTTCGCATTTCCAAATTCACTCCTGGCCAGCCATTGTGTTCACAGTTACGACCTCGTGCTATGCATTGTTCCCGGTGTCTTTAATTTTCGCGTTAACACACATTTTCACCTTGGATGATTTACAATTAGTTGATTACAATTTTTATCTTGTTTGCTTGTTGCGAACACAATGGCTTATGCGTAAGCTTTCATGTTTTTAAACGCTTACTACCTTGTTTACTACTCTTGTTCTAAAACGCATTGTTTATTTTAAAACATCGAAAAAATAATTCTTCGATCATATTAGATTTTAAGTTAAATTATGTTAGATTTTTTAAAGTTCAACAGTTAGTTTTTTAAGTCAGATTATAGTTTGATTACTTGTTTTTAATCTGCAAAAGATGCAACGCGAAAGTTTAAAAGTTTTCGATTATTTCGATTTCGATTATAGATGATCGATGAATTGGTTCAGCCGTTCCAAGTGATGTACTTTAAGTTTTATTAGACACGGTTACATTTTTATCAACTCGGAAAATTTTAAAAGTAACTTGATAAAGGTTTTACAATAGATTTCAAGAAAAATTGCGGAAATTTTTGTCTAATCATTCCATTAAAGTAGAAAGGGACATGTATCAAGCAACTTAGCAACATGCGTCCGAATATGCAATGTTACCAATTTGTATTCATTCATCGTCTTATCACGAAATGTCTGTGAAAGCAGAGTGTTTAGATAGGATATTTTGTGAGCAGGTTTCCGAATTACCCTGGTGAATTAAGTATTTTTTTTTATCCCACATATTAAGATGGTTATCGACCTGAAATCCTCGGTGATAAAATTTATCGTGTATGATAAAAAAGTTGTACCTACCTATGAGTAATCATTTCAAAGTGGACTCCTGCATCAAAAAGTATATACAATTTTTAAAGTAAATACTAGAAGCGTTTAAACGCTAGGTTGTCCTATGAAGTCTTGTGCCAAAAAACTTTTTCTAAATTAACAGTGACATTGTGGCTAATTGAGTAACAAGTCAAGACAGCATCTCTCTTTATTGTGCTGTAAAAATAGAAAATTGTTGGGAAATGCTAGCCAACAAATTAATTAGAGGTAATTTCACCCTTGTAACAGAAGGGCAACTAGATAGTGACACGAATAAAATTAAAAATGACTAATTTCAAAATAAGAACAGCAAATGTTATCGATGAGTTTTTTAACGCGACAGTTATATCCGCGATTTAGTTCATCTGCGTAGATAAGTGGCTCTACCATCATGTGAGCTCTACCATGAGTTGATGCAAACTGTTTTCACTACCGAAAACTATCGGATATACTGCTCCCAGTCAATGCGATTGAAAGAGAGGCGAAAACAATTTGCATCAACTCATAGTAGGGGCACTGATATTAAATTTTAGGATACGCAAACTATGGCCTCGTTTCCATTAGTATAATGGTAGTTTTGGTTATTTCCGTGAATTTTAAATAGCTAATTCTATAAGATGACCAACAAGGTTTGGACAATTATTTTCAATAGTTTGATACAAAAGATTTTTAATCTAATTGAAAAATATTAGAAAAAATCGACTCACCCGTAGCAGCTCAGACGGGACGCTACGCTGACTACGACGACGCTGTTACAGGTGAGTCGATTTTTTCTAATATTTTTCAATTATATTAATAATCATAATATAAAAATAGCATTGTGAATGCATAAAATCTAAAAGTTTAAAGATTTTTAATCGTCAAATGGACTCATTGCCAATTGCTTCATAGTGATTTCCAGAATGATCAAACTTGTCTCTAAGAAAAAATACATAATTTGATTCAAGATGTTGGCTACGAGGAAAACTGTACAAAACTCGGGTCTCAAGAATCTTCTACACTTTTCTCGGATGTGTCAACCGCACGCTATAAAATCTCCAGTTAGTGTAATTTTCTAGTGAACTTATGAACTGGCTGCTTTACTCTGGTAGTTTATTAAGAAATGTTTATGTTTCTAAAGTAAAGAAATAGAAAGAAGAAGAAATGTAAAGAGCGTATAAATATAGTAAGAGGCATTTGAAGGAAGAAAATAATTTACTTATTATGTAGTGAATTCCTTCGAGTTATGTTTACTTTTATATTTTAAACGGAAGTTTTTATGCAAAATAATATTACTAGAAAAAATACGACTCGCACAGGACCTTTCCAGATTGGAAGTTTTTTGTAATTACCAATAAGACAATTTTTTGTAAAGTTAAATTCAATTACTTAACTGAAAATTGTTGATTACTCTTAACTTCAAACCTAGCAGCTAACGGATGTAGCTAATAGAAGTATGTAGATTGTTTCATAACTGATACGATGTCAGAAAAAAAGTCCAAGATTGATACTGGAGAGTTGCAATGCATTTTTAATAATAACGATCTTCATAATTAGATTTCATATTTCGTAACGGGAGTGACGAACAGTTGGCGGTTGGCCATGTGAAAAGAGACAGTGTTATGGATTCGGTTGGGTGCGAAGGGGACAGGTGATAATCTTGTGTGAAAAATATTTATGCTAAGGCCTTCTGTTGGTATGATTCGGCTATGAATAGGCGGTCCGTTCAGCGGTAGTTTATTTTAGTTTCACAGTTTGAAGGTTACAAGCTATTGGTTGTCAGTTTTCGTTTCGAGGGAGGAATTTTCTGGTTAACTTGGTGATTTTTGAAGAAGATATTTGAGTTTAGGAAAGCGTTGTCTGTCTCTATGTTTTTAGGGTTCTGTACCCAAAGGGTAAAAACGGGACCCTATTACTAAGCCTCCGCTGTCCGTCCGCCTGTCTGTCTGTCGGTCACCAGGCTGTATCTCATGAACCGTGATAGCTAGACAGTTGAAATTTACACAGATTATTTTTTTTTGTTGCCGCTATAACAACAAATACTAAAAACAGAATAAAATAAATGGGGCTCCCATACAACTAACGTGATTTTTTTGCCGTTTTTTGCTCCATATTGATAACGACTACAGCTAGACAGTTGAAATTTTCACAGATCGTGTATTTCTATTGCTGCTATAACAACATACTAAACACAAAATAAAATAAATATTTAAGGGGGCTCCCATACAACAAACGTGATTTTTTGCTGTTTTTTGGTACGGAACCCTTCGTGCGCGAGTCCGACTTGTAGTTGGCCGTTTTTTTTATTTATTTCTTACTAAACAGCTGAAGCTTTGTCTTACGAGAAAATTGAATCTGAGATGAGATTTTTTGTTAACACGATTGTGTTTTTTTTTGATTGGTTGCATTCCAGTTAATACCTTCTAAAGCAGAGCCGAAATTAAGTAAATAAAAAAAACCATATAATAAGTGTGTTAAACATGCGTTGCATAAGACAGGCATCATGTCTTCACTATAAATTCAGCTAAAGAGGAAGTACTTCCTCTGAGCTTAGTGTCTGCTCCGTGAAAGCACTCCTACAGTTTTATGTCTGATGAAACTGGGTTCAGAGGGTGATTTTTAGGGTTCCGTACCCAAAGGGTAAAAACGGGACCCTATTACTAAGCCTCCGCTGTCCGTCTGTCTGTCTGTCTGTCTGTCACCAGGCTGTATCTCATGAACCATGATAGCTAGACAGTTGAAAATTTCACAGAAGATGTATTTCTGTTGCCGCTATAACAACAAATACTAAAAATATAATAAAGTAAATATTTAAGGGGGGCTCCCATACAACAAACATGATTTTTTTGCCGTTTTTTGCTTTATATTAATAAGGACAACAGGTACAGGTAGACAGTTGAAATTTTCTCAGATGATATATTTCTGTTGCTGCTATATCAACAATTACTAAAAACCGAATAAAATAAAGATTTAAGGGGGGCTTCCATACAACAAACGTGATTTTTTTCTTTTTTTTGGTACGGAACCCGACGTGCGCGAGTCCGACTCGCACTTGGCCGGTTTTTCAACATGACTACGGCAAACTTTTGTAATGTATTTAGTCCATGAAACTGAACAACTTTCTTAAAAAAAAATATGAACACGAAAAAAAATTAAAATTATTCATTATTATTTTATTATACAACGTGTTATAAAAAAACCTAAAAACGAATATGGTAAGTAGGGACCACCAAACTGAACAACTTTTACTATGGGACCATTGAGCTGATTTTTTTCGCGATTTCATAGTTGGTCCCATAGTAAAAGTTACAAACTATCTACCATATTCAGCTTTCTTAAAAAGTGATCGGTTTAGTACCTATGGGATGGCCCAAAATTTTTAACCAATGTTTTTCGAAAAGTTGTCACTCATCATCTTTACTGTTAAGTTATAAGTTACTAATTATCAGTGGTTTCATCATTAGGCAATAAATTTTGACTGAGGTATAGAGTTTTGATATTTCAGATCACTGGCAAGGTCGATGGTAACGACCGAGAGGTCGAAGCCCAACTAGGTGGTCTGACCAAATCCGCTCAAAGCTGAACACCAAGCTACACGATGCACTCCATGAGGCTAAGGACAGACAGCGATGGAGGGGCATCGTCAAAGCAAAATTAACTTCCCATCGGGGGATTCACGACCCTCAGTAATGAGGAACACGACGCGAGGAGGAGGATAGAGTTTTTGAAGTTAGGGCTTGTAGAGTTCGGGCGCGCAGAGTTAGAAGCTTTGCTCTACATGAGGTCTGATAACTTTTTGACAGTGCGAGCCATATGGAAGTCTTGGCAACATTATACATGAAAATGTTTTTGGTGGGATTTTGTTTTTCGGAACCAATAAATTACCAGTGTCTATAACGACTCAAAAAAACTGTTTTTAAATTAAAGTCTTAAACTGCCGACCTTTTATATGAAACAAAACATGTAGAGCTCTTTATTTTAAATAATATATTATGTAGAAAAATTAATTAGTCACAGTAAAAGTTGGCTTAGCAATCCTATTAGAGAAGTGAGGTGTGTAATCTTCTTAGTAATTGCTGGATTTCATAACAGTTTCTTATCACATCTGGCAATCGACCAGTTGGTATACAATTAAATTGTGTTATACACGTGATTTGTTGCTTGCACAGATTTAATGGGCGTTGTTGCAGGTTCTGAGAATGTTCAGTAATTTATATTAGGTGCCTAACATTTTATGTGCTTTTTGTCCAGAACTGAATGCAATAAACACCACTGGTTCATGCGCCTCGGAGTCTATACAGTGTGTTTTTTGAGCAGTGATCAAATTTTGTGGTGTTGCTAAAGCTAGGGTTTCCTAGGATGACGGTGCCGTCATATTACGGCCGTCATTTAGCGGCGTAGAAAGTTGTCTATGTAAACAATATGGCGCGGTTTCTGACGTTACGGTGTCGCCATATTGTTTACATAGACAACATTCAACGACGCTATATTACGGCCGTAATATGACGGCACCGTTATCCTAGGAAACCCTTGCTTTAGACCATCAAACTGAACAACATTGTCTATGGGACCAACTTAATAAGAGCTAAAAAATGGAATTAATTAATTGGGTGACTGTAAATAATTAAAGGGGACTGCTAATACGATACTTAAATACTAAATCGGGCAGCGGTTTCTTTTTTGGGTGACTAAATAACTAAACGGGCGACAAACTGTAGATTACAAAAATATGTGAAACGGGCGACTACAAGTGGGTGGTTAAAAAAAAATTAAGTTAGCAGTGAAAATTCTAAATAGGTGACAAAAATACTGAGTGGGCAACTATTATACCAAGTGGGCAACTGTATAACTCATTTAAGCTACCCAACTTGGTATTTTTGTCATCTCGGTTAGGATAATAGTCACCTTTTCAAACAAAATATATGCCAAATTTTTAATGTTTTGTGTGCCTTAAGGTTGTCACTCAAACAGTAATTTGGTCACCCGTTCTGAATAATTAGTTACTCAATTTTTATTTTAAAGTCACCCATTTTCAATATCTGTAGTCGCCCTTAGTCCGTCGCCCACTTAGTATTTTAGTACGCCATATTCAGTATTTTTGATACCCAAAATGGGAATTTATTTTAACCGATTAAATACTACCCAAAAAAATCAGCTGTTCCATAAATTTTTTTCGAGTAGATATTGATGTTTTCTATGGAACAGCTGAATATTTTTTGATCTGATTAAGTTGTTCCCATAGACAAAGTTGTTCAGTTTGATAGTCAAAGCCATACCACATTTGATTACTGTTAAAAAAACACACTGTATAAAAAAAAAGAAATATCGTGGCTTTTTTATATAAAAATTGCAAACTGGCAAGGGAAGGAGCTCGGTGGGGCGCAGTAGTGTAATGGTGGTATTTAAAAAAAAGTTTTTTTCTGTAAATTATATATTTTTTTTGATTTTAGTTAACACGCTAAAACTAATAAAAATATTCCATCTCCTTTTGGAGCTCTCGTCAAGAGGAATCAAACGAACTCAAACATGATGGGGTTGCATGGTTTTATTACCGAGTTCCAGTGGCCTTCTTCCGGCTCCATAATCGGACCCATATTATAAATGCGAAAGACCGTTTGTTTGTTTGTTACGCCTTCACATCTTAACTACAGAACCGATGTCAGGGCTACGGAGAAGGACATAATAATATGATATCTTTCATCCCGAAAAGTATTGTTCCCGAGAGACAGCAAAAAACTTTCCACGCAGATGAAGGCGCGGGCGGCCGTTAGTTAATTATATACTTTTTGCCCATGAGTAAATTGAAGTCCCATTTTTATCAAACAAACAAACAAACGGATTTTCGCATTTATAATATGGGTCTGATGATGGAGCCGGAAGAAGGCAACTGGAACTCGGTAGTAAAACCTTGCAACCCCATCAAGTGTGAGTTCGTTTGATTCGTCTTGATGAGATATCCGATAGGAGATGGTATATTTTTAGTTTTAGCTCTATAACTAAAAAGTAGAAAATAATAATTTACCAAACATTTTTTTAAACCCGTTTTTAAAATGGACTCAAAAAGTATATAATAAATAAAAAAATAAAAAACCCGCCTGCATAAAAAGACAAGTCAACTGAAAAGATGGAAGCAAGATTAAAAATTAAAGGCAACATAATAACATGCAGTCGGAGGCATGCATAAAGAAAGTGACGTTATGAATGATTTGAATTATATGCCTCCGACTGCATGTTATTATGTTGCCTTTAATATTAATCTTGTTTCCATCTTTTCAGTTGACTTGTCTTTTTATGCAGACGGGTTTTTTTATTTTTTTTTATTTATTTCTTTTGAGTTATTATATATTACAGTCATGATATACTTTTTTGAAGTCCTTATAAGAAGCTCTTTAATTTGACACCCATATTGTAAATTTCTTAAAAAAAAAATTTCCACTACGTATAATAGCACCGTACAGCCGCCATGTTGATTTTTTTATAACGCCATTCTTAAGGACACTTGGGCTGCTAAGACAAATCTAACGATATGTTAAACATAGAAATCCGTTCAGCCGTTTGAAAGATATGAGGTAATAAAGAATATTACATACAAACATACAAACACACATACAAACAAACAAACTTACAAGATATCCGCGGAAAACATAACGGTCTTGCAGTCGGGTAAAAATTGGACAAAAACATAAAAATCGGACGTAAATAAAATATCTCTCAAGTCTTAAGTTAGAAAAATATTATACAACTGGTTAATTAACCAGTTAGTTACTCGTCACTTACGTCACTTAAGTCGTTACTTAAGTCATTAGTTACTCGTCTATAGACACAAGGGGTTAGTTTTGAAAATATTACGCATAAAGCCAAAGATGCAGATGATGCAATGAAAAACATAAAATTTCTTATTTCAAATGTACCTTTTATTTTATACTCGTATAAAATTGATTTTTGGAGGTGAAATATTATTAGCCAATGACGTTCTCATAAAATTGTTGAATGTTCTCATAAAAATGTCAATAAATCATAAAATAAAATGACAGGAGAGTCCTCTAAGACAGTGGTTCGGAAACGAGTTAGTATAGCGCCTTCCCTATCACACATTTTCAGACAAAAACAAGGGAAAAAAACTTTTTATCTTCTAAAGTACTCAATTTTATACGAATGAATAACTTGAACTAAGAAATTTTATGTTGTTCATTGCATCATCCGCATCTTTGGCTATATGCATAATATTTTTATTTAATTATCTTTGATCAATAGATGATCGAAGTATTTTATCAAGAATCTTATATTCATATTATAAAATTCTTGTATTTTATCAATAAATTGTTTATGGACAAACAGACAATAAGTTCACAGACAAAGAGCTGAAATTAGAAGTTAAAAATCGGACTAGTAAAACAGGCTAAAAAGCATCAAATAAATTCTTCTAAAAATTTTAAAAATTAAATATTTATAACCCTATTACCTACAGAAGTTTTAAATCTAAAAACGTTGGGCGCATTTTGTATCATCAATATTGTCTTTTGCATGCGCCCCACGTATAAACGTAAATACCTAAAAAGGTTTAAAGCTTCTGTAGGTGTGTATAGGGTTATAAAAATAGGAATTTATTTTATACTTTTGAGTCTGTTTTTACTAGTCCGATTTTTTATGTTTTTGTCTGATTTTTATACTTTTATAGTCCATTTTTTAAAAAAAAAATTTTAAAAAAAAATTTTTTTTCATTAAATTATTATTTTCTACTTTTTAGATAACGAGCTAAAACTAAAAATATACAATCTCCTATCAGAGCTCTCGTCAAGACGAATCAAACTAACACAAACTTGATGGGGTTGCATGGTTTTATTACCGAGTTCCAGTTGTCTTCTTCCGGCTCCATCATCAGACCCATCCATATTATAAATGCGAAAGTTCGTTTGTTTGTTTGTTTGTTACGACTTCACGTCTTCACTACTGAACCGATCAACATGAAATTTTACTCCCAAACCACTGAACCTAGAGACTTGAAATTTTGTACATAGATACTTTATACAGTGTTAGCATAGAAAAAAAAATTTAATAAACATTTCAACTCGAAACTTCGTAGGAGTACTTCTAAAAACAAATAAAAAAATATGTGTTTCGTGGTTTTGTGATACTCAACCGCTTAAGGGGTAAATGAGGTAAAAAAAGCCCAAAATTTTGATGAGTGTCGTTATTGAGGTTTAATGGGCTGTTGACTGCAAAAATTGCATTTATTTTGATGGTGACATGATTCAACCCCTAAACGGGTGAAATGGGGATTAAAACTTTGTAAAGAGAAAAATATTAAATAGACAATAGTTATGTTGACTTGAAACTTCGTAAGAGTATTTCTAATAAAAAAAATAAGCAAACACGTATGTCTTGGTTTTCCGAAACTCAACCCCTTAGGGCATAACTGGGTAAATGAACCGCGAAAATGGATACGGATGTTGTTATTGACATTTTATTGGATATTAATTGTAAAAATGGCATTAATTTAGTATTTTTTTGATTTAATCTTATTGAAGCATATCACAGAAGAGCGATGATTAATAATCTAAACCACATTGTAGATCGCAGATCGAAAGTTCAAATGAGCTAATTGGCCATTAATCTTTGGTGGCTCATCATCTTGTGTCGGAGTGGCATTTTTGGCACATAGCTGCGGGTTCGATGATCGCCCAGCACATTGGTCACCGTTGAATATCAAATACAGGCGAAAATACACAGATCATGTGGCTGTCTTCAAATGAATTTTTGAAATGTCATTCGTAAGTAACTCTTCTGCCCTAAACCAAATCCAAGTATCTCATTCCAGAAAAACTTTACAGGAGAGCTTAAAAACGTTATTTAGTGTTTTTATTGAAAAAATTTGATATTCTGAACACTAAAATATTAAAATATCATTGGTATTTAAGGTAAAAACATATTTCTGTAAAAAAAATTAGATCTCATACTTACCTACATTTTGACGAACTAAAAGTGTTCTAAGTAGAAATATGTATTGATTTGTCAATAATATTCTACGCTATAAACAAGTTACTTACATTCTCTATTGTACTTTTAGTAGATGCTTGTTTTCAGCTTTGCATAGACCCATAGATAATCCTTAATCCTTAATACTATAAAATAAACACATAGAAATCAAGTATCTGGGTAGTTCTCCGAGGCCCTTTTTTTGGCGGTCACACGCTTGTTATTCCTAACCTATTGTAAATATAGCTTTAGGAAAAATACTAAATAATCTTTCATTTACAGGTCTATTCAATTTTAATAAAAAAATGCGTGGTATTTATTAAAATAAAATTTAAAATAATTTTCAAAGACCGAAATCGGGGGTAAAATCGCTGTTCTTCGGGTGTCACACTCTATTCGCACTTAGGACGACATTTAATAACTTCTTTGTCTTTTAAGTAATATGTATCTATTATACATCAAAATAATTGTATTTAACTCATGTTTAATAGTGCCAAAAACTATTTTTTTATCGTGAATAAAAAAAAAGTTGCAGGGCATTTTCTCTCTGTCACACGATTTGGCAATTTTTCGAGCGCGCAGCAAAAAAATTCATAAATATAAAGCATATCGCCTTATAACTATTTTTAATAGCCGCGCTGCTGCTCTGTTGATCATACTAACACTTGATGATACACATATTTGTTCATTGCTATTCTGAAAAACAAACATCGGTCCGTAACTCTCAAATAAATGTTTGATGGCCTTAGTCAAACAACTTTCATGGACAGATTATAATAGATGTATGCATACGGTATCGATTTTTGCTATATATTTTAGAATAGGATAGGTCCTCGAGACTATATATAAGTATTTACTTTCATAATTTGTCCATAACATAACTTTGAAATTTAAAAAAAGTAAATTATCGTAATTTGCGTGGCATAATTTTCGTGGCAATGTGTCCACGAAAATTACAGACCATGCTATGAAATTTAAGTTTCTTCTCAAATTGATAAGAATCCTGTCTGCTAGTTTGAATATACTTGTTATATATTACATATACTAACCTATTCTCACACAGAAAAGGAGAGAGGGTGGTGATATTTACTTAGTCACGACATTGCACTAAAACATCGTTTTTTTTATTTATACACCAAATAAAGGTACAAAGCTTTCAATATTAGGTTTTCAAAGCCCTCACGGGCTGTATAAGCATAAGCAGTACTTTGTAGTAAATCGTTTCGTAATGTTTGTGAAGTGCATCGTAACTTTCGTGGCTTTCAAAATTTCAAAATTTAATATTTCAGTGATTTATGTACCGATTAGCATGTTTCGAGTATACTTTTTATTTATTTCTTGGATTCTTTAATATACTAATTTTATTTATTCGAATAACTCAAAGTGAAATTTCGCCACGAAAATTGCGCGGAGAACGCTTTTCAAATAATTACCCATCTGCTAATCTATTTCAAATACAAATATCTTGATAAGACTTGCTTGTTTTTAAGTTAGAAAGGGAAATATACTTTGTTTTAGCGTAGATTTTGCAAATGGAAAAATATTCTTGAAACAGATTATCCTTACTAATATTATAAATGCGAAAGTCCGTTTGTTTGTTTGTTTATTTGTTTGTTTGTTACGCCTTCACTTCTTAACTACTCAACCGATCGTCATGAAATTTTGCATACACGTTGTCAGGGATACAGAGATCACATAGGGTAACTTTCATCCCGAAAAAAGCACTGTTTCCGAGGGATAGCAAAAAAACTTTCCACGCAGACGAAATCGCAGGCGGCCGCTAGTTGGCTATATTTCCCGAATTAAACCGTATTTTAATAAAATAAAAAAAATATAGATGCGACTTGCTTTGCTTAAACAGAAAATAAAATAAAATAAAATATTTTTTTTGGAATCTGAGTTACTTGACTTCTGCGTAGCGCAGCCAATTACTGTGTAGATTTTTTTAATACCTTGATTCTGCTAATGTTTATGTAGGTAAAATAATCGTGTCTTAATTCTGATTTAATAGTGTGTTTTTGTGTTTTGGGAAAAAAGTTGTGATTGATTTTTTTTCAAAAAGCATACATACATACATACACTCACACCTGTTTCCCATGGGGGTAGGCAGAGACTAAATACTATTAAAACACTGTTGAGACACGATTGTTACGTTAACATAAATAAATAGAATAAAATAAAATAAAATACAATTTATACTTTGTTTGGTTGGTAGGGCTTATTTCAAGTCCGCCTGGCTAGCTACCACCATCTTACCTAAGTCTGACGCCATAACAATAATTTAAAAATTGTTGTGTTCCGGCAGTTAGAGGTAAGATAGCCAGTTCCTCAGTGATGAGGATTCCGGGTGTAGTGCGCTTACACCTTCGGCCTTATCGTCACTTAACATCAGGTGAGATGAAGGGCAACCGTTATGCATAAAAAAACCTAAGGAACTAGCTGGTGATAAGTCGTTTTTTCTAGTCTTCATCATCATCATCATTATATAGCCGCACGACACCCACTGCTAGTATATTATTTTTCTTCAGAAAATGTAACGATAGAATTTCCATTTTTTTTTTATTATTGCTTTAATGCTACATAGCATAGCATATGAAGGACACACGGGAAGAAAGGGCTCATCGACATTTTTGATCAATTTGAACTAACAATTTGTATTCATAGCATTTGAACGGGTCTTTCAAATGCCATATTATCATTAAAAACAAACTGAAAGGAGGGCCCATTTCTCGTTAAATCGTCTTAGTAAAAATTAATTAGGTAAGTAATAAAATCTTTAATTGGCAATTTTCTTATATTTTGCTAATTGTTCAATTCAAATTGCATTCGATGGCATTGACATACTCAAAACAAACTAGGATGTATTACATATTCAAAACTAACTAAAAGAGGCCCATTTCTCGTCAAATCGCCTTAGTAAACAGCCATTTTCTCAAATTTTGCTAATCTTCGATGAGCCCCATCTTCCCGTTTGCCCTTCATATGGATCTGACGGATTTGAAGATTCTGAGTTTTGATTGTTACTAGTAGAAGTTAGTTTGTGAAATAGGTAGAGATATCAGCTGTTTTGTTAATCCTGAAATGAGGTATGATGGTAATTACCGTGGTACGTTGTCTACCTTCAGTTCGTCAGGTCTTCAAGTCAAAAATGGATGCGAGAGTGACAATGGTGTGTTTATCCAGTGACTGTGTTTTATTTGTTTAAAATTTTGTACAATTTTTACAAGAAAAGTGATGGTCAGAAAAATAGTAGGACACAGCTTATTACATATTCTTCCAGCTGGCCCCAAACAGGAAAGGACATTGAAAATAAAAACCAGCCAAGTGCGAGTCGGACTTGCGCACGAAGGGTTCCGTCAAAAAAGTCACGTTTGTTGTATGGGAGCCCCCTTCATTTATTTTATTCTGTTTTTTGTGTTTGTTGTTATAGCGGCAACAGAAATACATCATCTGTGTAATTTTCAACTGTCTAGCTATCACGGTTCATGAGATACAGCCTGGTGACAAACAGACAGAGAGACGGACAGTGGAGTCTTAGTAATAGGGTCCCGTTTTTTGAATACGGAACCCTAAAAATTATGTATGATAAAAAACATTTGTGACATACATTTGATGTAAAGCAAAAGAGATCAACGGAAGAATAGATTTAAAAATATTTTAGAAAATAATTGCTTAAACTAACCATAGTTTTACTTTTTTTAGTGCAAAGATTGAGTTTTCGCTTGACGTAAATACAATATTGCAAATACAGTGCTAGACGCAAGACCAAAAAATATATATTTATTCTAGAAGATTCTAAGATGCTTGGAATGGTCTAATGATTGAAAATTTCGTAGTTTTACAAAATTTACTTACCTACCAGATTATAATGGACATGTAATATAAAGATTTTGGTGTAAAAATCATTTACGTCATGAACATTTTACTTCTTAGCAGGTATTTATACATTTATAAATATATTCAAGACAAAATACGCTCCAAGACCTATCATGTGTAGGGTTTGTTCTAACACCAATCGATATACTGAAAAACATAATTTCATCAAGCTTCATGCAAAGCAACGTTTTCAGTCAATCCATCGTTTGACCAGAGGTTCTCAATCCTGACATCCTCAAGCTCGGGCGCGGGCGGCGTCGGCGGCGCGAGCGGCCGAACAGAAAATTGAAGCCGCGCCACGACAAAAATAGTCCACGCCGAGCGTACACCACCTCCGCGCATACAAAAGCGGCAACCAACTCGCCCCACACCTTATCAAATTTCGCCCCGTCCAGCGCCCACGCAACCACATGCATTAGTGTGTTAGCACCGAAGCGACACCGTCACCGCACCGGCACAAGCGTTAATCGATTAATAAGCACTAATCACTTACACTTTTGCACTCTCACGATCGCGATTGACCCAGGGACGTTCGCGCACGCGCTCCCGGTGGCTACTGAACCGCTTCTACCGAACTAAACGCTGCCCGCGACGAAAATACACCACATTGTGTACACAACATTAATACCTAGTATAAAATCTCCAATTTTTCGGTTAACCTGCTTAGAAGTTAAGGAGTGCGCTAGCGCAGCCGGTCGCCGATCGAGGTGCCACGCGACTGCACCCGCTCCGGATGCACATGTCATGCTCCCGATTCGAACTATTTTGATGCGAGGATCTGATCTAGATTTCTGTTAACAAGCCCAAGCTGTCGCTAAATCCTACTAAACAAAACAATGGATTTGATATTTTCCAAAAAATATTGATTGTTATATTGACTTGATCATACACAAACAAATGTCCAACTTAATACATAAATTCATACATTAATAATGATGTCTTGCAATTGAAAACATAAGTAAATAAATTGCTTGACTTCAGAAAATGTCTACATAAGTTGTACAACGAACACCGAATTATTTCAGAATGAGTAACAAAAAATCCTAAGAAACATTCCAACATCATGACGATGACGAGTTTTTCCTGTTATTTTCTTTTCTTTCATCGACCACAGTGAGTATACATGGATCACTGAAGCATTTCAATCAGCTTTAACATGGTTACTAAAAGATTACAACTTACAATCTTCATTTGAGAGCATCATTTTGACGTAATTTCTGTAATAAATTTTCCAAGAAAGAAAATAATTTCCACATACTAAAAAGGATAGGGTCTAGTGCAGTGGGTCTAACGGGAATCACACCCACCAGTTGGTAATGTAGTGGGTCCACGGGTCATTAGGGGGTAACACAACGTAACATCAGCTAACAGCAACAAAGTCCAATAAAACAAATCAAATACATACTAAATGAAACACCGTGAAAATAATCGCTTTAGGAGAGTTTATAACTACATGCAGTGTCACGTCGTCATTTTACCGAACAAATGCATACAATCACAGAGTTAATTATCTGTTGAAAATATTCTCAAGCCTCTGCCAGACATAAAAAAATAAGGACGATATACAACACAATTATACAATAATACTATTATAATTACTTATAATTTGTATGTGCAGTCGTACTGTCGGGTAGGCGTCCATCTTCATTTGTATCTGTCTATTTAGAAACATTGCGAAGCTTTAAAACAAGAATTTATGAATGCTATAAATATTTTTGTAAAGGTGTTAAAGTATTCTTATGCTTACCTACTTAATGTTCTTATTTTACTGGCTTGGAAATAATGAAAAACTCTGTTAAAACGATTCAAAGTTTTTAAAACAACTTTACAATACATAAAAGGTGTAACTAACCTAACTTAATTACATTGTATAATATGACATTGTTTATTACGCATTAAAAAATCATTTTTTTAACAATTTTTAATGGTCAGCACTGTAAATCACTCCTCTCCACAGTTTATGCTGAAATTATACGGTTCAATCAAATTGATTATAAGGCAAAAGTTTACCAAAAAGCTCTTTGCGATAAGATCAATTTTGTATCACAAAAGCAGTGCAGTAAAGTTTTTAAAATATGGTAATGTTAGGTTTTGCCGTTTATAACACTAGTTTTTAGCGTTTTTTCTATTTCTAACGATAAAGTTAACGCTATTTTCCAAATATGAGTTATTCATTTTACTGGCAATACTTGATTGTTGGCAACACTAGAGCTATATAAGTAGAGAGTTACGGTAGAATCGGATTCATTCTTGCTCCCACCGTTGACGCAGTTACTTGAAAAGTGAAACTACCGTGTAAAATGGACGACAGTGTCCAAGTCCTGTGAAAGTAAAGGATGTTAAAGGTAATTATGTGTTCTTATTTTATTATAAGTGTCCTTTAGAAGAATAACCTTACAATTCAGAAGTGGTAACCAATATTGAACGCAGTAAAAACAAAATTGTCACTTTACTTCACACTCATTGCACTTGGTCGAGGCTACACTTCGACAGTGTATACTTCACACTCTGTTCTACACCAGCCTCAAACGCTGCTCGTTAATGCTTGGTCAGGGCCACTCCCTGATAGCATTGGTGGGTAGGGTAATGAAAGCTCTGCTCGCTAATCCTTGATCGGGGCTACTCCCCGATAGAATTGGCGGGTAGTGCGATAAATGATTTGATCCTACTCACTTCACACTCATTGCACTTGGTCGAGGCTACACTTCGACAGTGCATACTTCACACTCTGTTCTACACCACCCTCAAACGCTGCTCGTTAATGCTTGGTCAGGGCCACTCCCTGATAGCATTGGTGGGTAGGGTAATGAAAGCGCTGCTCGCTAATCCTTGATCGGGGCTACTCCCCGATAGAATTGGCGGGTAGTGCGATAAGTGATTTGATCCTACAACATCTACATGAAATTCATGACTAACTATCAATACGCTGTACGCTGCATAAAAGAAAAGGGGGTTTTCTTAATCATTTTGTTTTTATTCTACCTTAATTAGTTAAAAAAATGTACCTTACACTCTATTCTTGCTAAAATATTTTTTTTTGAACTGTACTTAATACTACAATTATATAAAGAAAAGGAGAGGTTCGAAACCTTTCTTAATTATTTGGTTTTAATGGAAACCGATATCACATAATTTTGTAGCATTCGGTTTCCATTGGAAAACTACTAATTATCAGATAATATGAAATTTTCTCCATTCCTGAAGTTAAAGGTCAAAGTCATTCCCAACTATTCCAGTAAATTTTGTGTTTGAGATAAAAACAAAGCTAAATTGGTACGTACTCATGGCTTTATGTATTCTAAAATTTGTATTATTTTCTGTTTAATACTCATTGGAACGAGACTGACTACCCACAAGTTGCGGCAGCGTGTCGAAAAGTCTTAGTTCGAGATGCGAGAATAAAGAAGATGAAGTTGAAGAAACGAGATCGAGGATGGAATGCTGAGGTATCCCCTTCAAAGCGGTTAAAGGTCAGAAGTTACATTTCATCTTACTATTTTATGAGTTATGAGATTGAAAGTAACCCTACTTATTTACAAATGTTTAATAATTTTGATAATTCATTTAAAGGGAATGGTTCAGTTTATACGGGGGCTTTGCGTGAACATTAAATAATAAAGTTGCCCCAAAATAAAAATAAAAGTGATATACTTTTATGAGTAATAGAAGTTAATTTTGACGTTTTCTCTTTTTCCGATACAAATTACACTTTCAACTTACTTAACTTTCAAATTACTTACTGTTTACATTTTTGAGGTATTACAGAATAATAATAATAAAAAGTGATTTTTATGGTACATACTCTTTGGCAGATAGTGGGCATGTACTACTAGTATTGTGCCATGGTTTTGAATAAGTTCTCATCTGTAAGGTTCCTAAAATTATTTTCAATTAGATCCAATAATTATTAGATTTTTGATATTTATTATTTTATTTTATTGTAACTTTGTTATCATTTGTATACCAGTAATTGGTGGAACACGCTGAACTTGTGCCTTAAATATTTTATATGAATAATTTGTACCGTATTTCGTACGAATAAATTTCTATTTCTATACACCAGAGGTGCCCAAACGGTCGATCGGGGTCGACCGGTCGATCGCGAGAAGTTTTAACGTCGATCGCCAAGAGTAACAGATTTGCACTCGATGTAGTTTGACTTATGCAATTTTTTTTTTTTCTTGTTTAATATTTGATGGATTAAACGATAAAAATGTCGACATCTTAGTCATAAAGTTTTGCTAGGTCGATCTCCTTAAGAAAAAGTATGGGCACCCCTGCTATATACTATGTGCTAAGACAACTAAAGCTACTTTTCAAATGATTCCCTTTTTATTTACTTTCTGGCGAAGAGACTCCCACTGTCATCTTAATCTTGAATTTAGTTGTATTTTCTGTAAAAATACATTTTACAGAACTTTTTCGCCAAAAGCCTTAATCAAACCATTATCTTCCCTGAAGTGCTTCATGGTTATTGAATTTGAATTTCTCTGCAAACTGAGTATCATTATTTTATCATATTATGGTGACATAGTTTAATTTGCGTGTTGTGTTAGGACTGTATATCCGCATTTCAAATAAATTTGCGTTTTTTTCAGAGAAGTTATCCAAAGAATGAAAGCATTACTATTGATATTAACTTTAGTTTTGGCATGGACGAATGGTTTTGGGAAAACAAAATACTTAAATTTATGCCGTATAGAGAGAGAAACATTATAAATTATAAATTATCAGGTATTTTAAAACGAAAACAATGTGTTCAAGTGGAATTTCAAATTTGTTGGTCACGGGTATTTTTCACAAAAGATTCAGCTGTAACAAATAAGAATACGACTCATATTTTTCACTTGTTGTTTATTTTTCAAGGAGTGCACTATATAGAGAATTAAAAAAAAAGAGATTTTAATCACAGAGAACAGGGTTTTTCTAGTGGTTTAAGTATTTAAAGATTCTAAAGTAATTTTTTTATTATTATTTTTGAATAACGTGGTATTTGTCTAATGTATCTATTGCGTGTTTTGTATACCCATTTATCTATTTAATAATTTAATAGGAATTTTCGAAGTTCGCCCTCATTACGTCTCGCGCAGTTGTGATCATTTGAATTGAAAATGTAAAAACGGAACGTGGTGCGAATATACAGCCTTAAACCAGGGCAACTCTCTGGTGATAACGTGTAACTATTCTCTGATAACTCCTGATGCCTATCTTAATTTTGCCACATAAAAGTGCGTATGTGCATATATATAAATATTTATCTATTATGCCATGTTTTACGTAAGTTAACATAGATATGTATACAGGAAGATGCTAGGGTTGGTTGCTTGCGCATAGCGCTTGATCAGGATGACTCTCTGGTAGCGTGGTGCGCAAGCTGCTGGATAAGTCTTGGGCACAGCCACGACTGTGACCAAGGCTTACTCCTTACCCTTGGTAGCACTCGACACGCACGCCATTGCGCCACACACACACGGTGAGCTAGTTCGGGCTAAATGATAACGCTAGATCAGTTTCTCTGAAGTATTGCCTATGTTGAGAGTTTTTATATTTTCTCCATCGCTGTAATTAGTCCAAAGTTAAGATCCTAACGCAGTTCTTAACTATTCTGTACGATGTATGGTTTCAATCATGTTAACGCATAGGTACATGGTAACTAATTTGAAGTAATCAATGGTAGATAATACACCATGTTTGTGTCACATTGTGATTATAAATTAGTATTTTATATATAAAATTAATTTACATCTCGGATACGTTGAACATTGTTGACAAGCTTACAAGTTATCATGATCAGTGATTGATAACAAATCGCAAGTTTAATAGTGGGAGGACGGGATTTCCTAGTCGCTGGCTTAGTTTAAGGAACTTTAATATTATAAAGACATTAATATTGTCACCATACATAAGAACATTATAAATAAAAAGACTAAGACCCGATTTCACCAACAACTTGAACGGCCGATTAATTTTTAACCGTCTGATTTTGACATTTTCTCCATACATAAAAACGTCAAAAACAGACGTTTGGGACTTGATCGCCTGTTTTGGTATTGGTGAACTTCGGCCTAAAACAGTTCGTGGTCGCTGGTCGCAACAGCAAGGTAAATTAGGTAGGCACAATAATAATTATTGTCCACTGGTATACATACAACTACAGAGTCTACCAAATTATTCCTATAATAATCTTTTATTCCATCCAGTCCTACTATTAGTTCGATAGTCGAACTGTTTGGACATATATTTTTCCAAATTGTTAGACTGGCGGAGATAATCGAACTGTTTGGCTATTGGCTCGCTCAAATCGCTAAAAATACATACCAGTGCCACTTTCATTCACAATAAAAGAAGAATAAGAAACATTTATTCTGCAAGTAGCATGGTACACATTACATAAAAACCTTAAAATAACTAATATCCGCTACACGACACCAGTTTCAGGCAAGCAGAATGAAGGGAGATAATTATCATACAATCCTTTAAGCACATTCATATTAATCATTTTGAAAGTCTAATTCTTAAGTTACAATTTATTAAGTACATGATGTCAAATTATTATACATTTTACGTTCTACCCTCAAAATATTCCCTAATTGAATAGAAACACTTATCTGTTAACCACTTTTAGCCTTTTCATAAATAAAACTGATGGCATAGAATATATAGTACTGATGGTAACTCTCATATAACTTTCGGTATATGATTATAAACTAATGATGACATCGTTTTTGTGACAAACTTGGTTCTACAGTCCGGAACCTTAGACTGTTGTGCAAACAAATTATGATGTTTATTTACAAAACATCCTACCCCAGATATACAGACAGTTCTTTTTAAATAATGGTCTGCAACTATAGAGTAGTCTTGATCTTATATTCCACATTATTACTATTAGTATTTCATGTTCGAGAAATGTTTCACACTATTGTAATTATACTGATACAGTCAGATAAATGACTTTATTTTAAATGATCTCATATTTAGTACTTCGATTCAATCGGTGGCTCAATGTACAATATTAGTGTTATACATACAAATAAAGATGGTTAATATATGGTAACAAATCAAGTTCCTTGAATAACGGATCACAGAGTCGCGTGGTGAATTTACCTGATCTTTCGGGTATTAACCGGATCTTGACACTGAATATAAATAAATGTATTTCAAGATTTCTATTTACTTTAGCATTGCCGATCTTATTAGGGAAAGTTTTGTTTGCTATAGAGTTAAATTATAATAGTGGGGTTTGCACATATAAGGTTTCATTTGATAATGTATTAAAAGTTTTGATTGGAAATGTTCCTAGGTATTTTGATTTCATAGTCTTATGATAATACTTGGAAGGGTTGCTGTCGCTTTTGTGTTTAATTTCAGAAAGATGATGATTTTTATAATTCGAATGATTATGATGGTATACACTTCTAAGATGAGATCATGAACCTGGAACATGCTTTAAAGGGATCCAGCAGCTAAACTTTGTTTTCTTGTTAACTTTAATGAAATTTAATTCATTAATCATAAATCAAATCAGCAACGCAGCTGTAAAATAAATTGATTGACTTGAATGCATTTTATAAAGTTCCGATTCCGAGCGAGCAATTTCATAAAAAATATGTAAATTATAATGACAAGTCTCATACATTGGAATCGGTGAGTTGAATCATAATTATGTATTTTATCGGTGATTGTATAATTGCCAACGTTTTTCTTTAATATTATGACAAGAGTATTAGGTTTGAGAAAACTTTAGTGCTAATAAGCCCTAACTAATATTTTTGTTTGAATATGCAAATAGAAGTTATTAGCTTATATGGAATGAGTGTGAATGAGATTTAATACTGATATACCCTCATGAGAGCCAAGGTGGCTCCATTCCGGTGATATGAGTTGATCTACATTCATAGATTATAGCTCATGTACCTTCATGAGCAAATGATCTTGGTGGTACATGAGTAGGATTTTAGATGATTGATTGGAGAATGAGATTTAATACTGATATACCCTCATGAGAGCCAAGGTGGCTCCATTCCGGTGATATGAGTTGATCTACATTCATAGATTATAGCTCATGTACCTTCATGAGAAAATGATCTTGGTGGTACATGAGTAGGATATTGAACGATTAATAGAATGAGATGTAATACTGATATACCCTCATGAGAGCCAAGGTGGCTCCATTCCGGTGATATGAGTTGATCTACATTCATAGATTATAGCTCATGTACCTTCATGAGCAAATGATCTTGGTGGTACATGAGTAGGATATTGAACGATTGATAGAATGAGATGTAATACTGATATACCCTCATGTGAGCCAAGGTGGCTCCATTCCGGTGATATGAGTTGATCTACATTCATATATTATAGCTCATGTACCTTCATGAGCAAATGATCTTGGTGGTACATGAGTAGGATATTGAACGATTGATAGAATGAGATGTAATACTGATATACCCTCATGTGAGCCAAGGTGGCTCCATTCCGGTGATATGAGTTGATCTACATTCATAGATTATAGCTCATGTACCTTCATGAGCAAATGATCTTGGTGGTACATGAGTAGTAATTATACATAAACTTAGAGAGAAAAAAAAAGAGAGATCTGTTTTATAAATGAACTAATGTACAGCTATGATACTATCAAATGGATTTAGTATACATTTAATACATAATTTTGTAATAAAAATTGTCATTTGCCTCGAGGTTGTTTCATAAATGAATTAATGTACAGCTTTGATACTGAATATATCTTAAAATGTAAAAAAAAAAATGTAACTTTGAATTTGATGTTATTACCTATCAAATGGATTTAGTATACATTTAAAAATTTTGTAATATAAATTGTCATAAAATAAAAATACAATTAAATGATATAAATCATGTCTAAAATTGCCTCGAGGTTGGAGCAAGCAGGCCGATTGTTAGGTATGAAATCCTGGTCGCGTGCGTGCATGGGGACATGCACGAGGTCAGGATGGTCGATTGTTAGGTTTTGCCGTTTATAACACTAGTTTTTAGCGTTTTTTCTATTTCTAACGATAACGTTAACGCTATTTTCCAAATATGAGTTATTCATTTTACTGGCAATACTTGATTGTTGGCAACACTAGAGCTATATAAGTAGAGAGTTACGGTAGAATCGGATTCATTCTTGCTCCAACCGTTGACGCAGTTACTTGAAAAGTGAAACTACCGTGTAAAATGGACGACAGTGTCCAAGTCCTGTGAAAGTAAAGGATGTTAAAGGTATTTATGTGTTCTTTTAGAAGAATAACCTTACAGTAAGTACCAGGAAAAATAATTTCATAGTGTTTTCATTATATGATTTTATTTTTTTCCTGTGTAAGTTTTATCTTTTTGCATGTTATGAACTCGGTATTTTGGACACAAACCAATATCACAATATACATCTAAATTCATTTACTAAGTTAAGAAGCCACTTAAGTTTTTAAAATCAGTTTAAATTGATGAAATATCCATTTTGTATTTTTAAAAGAATTGTTAAAATGTTACTTCGTTGAAGTAAAACCTAAAATTTTCAATTTCGACCCTTTTTTTAGGAACTTATCTGGATGTTGTGTAGTTGATTATTTTATGTATGGAAGAGTGTTTCAAGACAATTATGTTGCAAAAAGAAAACCCAAAAAATTCTTAATATGAAAGGAGTTATGAATTTTTTTGGTCCTTCCGGTACAAAATTCGCAAAAACACATTTAAAAAATCATAACTTCTAAACTATGAAAAATCGCGGAACATACATAGGGTATTTTCAGATGCACCCAGGTGTGAGTAATCTAAAAAAAATTCTTGGACGTCACTATCTGGACCACCCTGTATATACTGCGCCAAAATGTGCAAGTTTACCGAACGGGCTCAGTTTGTGATTATGAGTTTACGGCCGCTATCAAATAGTTTGATTAAGGAATAACTACTTACGAATGTGACATAAAATTTTCACAGCACAGTTGTAATCTCAAGGTTGGAATTTACTAAGGGATTCAGCACCTAGGTAATGGTTTGTTACAGTGTGTGTTGAAATAAATATAAGATATCATGACGATACATTACTCCAATAAAAAGATAAATAGATAGAGATCGTTCGGTCTGAAAGAGGTCTGAAAGAAAACCAAAAGAACATTATGGGCGTTGCAAAAACTAAAAAGGACAGTTTTTTTAATGTTGTAGGTAGAGGACCTACTACGAAAATGCTCATGCTCGTGAACGGGTGCTACCAGTGGGAATGGGTCTGCTTTTGACTACCTTAATCTTAACGCATATTGATATGTATGTATTTTTCTTGTAACAGCCTAGACTGAATAATAACTTCAATCTTTGAATTTAGCTTGAACCCTGTAAAATTAAGAAATTTTAAATTCATGAATTGAGCTAAATAAATAATGTTATTTATTTGTTAATCTTTGTTAATAGAAGGTCTGGAAACGATATACATATTATTATTTGTAAATATTGTTTCATCTGATAAAGCTGACAAGTTTTTTGCGCCCATTTTTCTTGTCAGCTATGGCTATGGTAAAAGAATTGACGATTTAAAAATGCTTATTATGTAAGCTTATTTAAGTAAAGAAAATTTCAATTTCACTCTTACTTTCATATAGAATTACGGCAAATGGACGATGTTCGTCGTTATACATTTCCTTATTTTTAGACCTTTTTCCTGAGCCAATGATGTCTCGAAGCGAAAGGAACGTCATTCGAATACCGTACACTTTTTGGAGTAGGTTTTAACCGGTCGATAGGTAGAGTAGGTGGTAGGTAGGTTGAACCGCCTCTGTGGTCTAGTGGTTCGCCCTCCCATGTTAGACGCAGGGGTCCCGGTATCAATCCCCAGGAAGGGGGCACAATTTGTAGTCGGTGTGGTTGATGGTAGGGCTTATTTCAAGCTTATTCCGCCTGGCTAGTTACCATCATCTTACTCTTACCTAAGTCTGGCGCCATAACAACAATTTAAAAATTGTTTTGTTCCGGCAGTTAGAGGTTAGATAGTCAGTTCCTCCTCCTCAGTGATCAGGATTCCGGTTGTAGTGCGCTTTCACCTTCGGCTTTATCGTCTCTTAACTTCAGGTGAGGTGAAGGCTAAGCACTATCCCGTTGTGCTTAAAAAAAAGGTGCTCTGATTGACTCGTAAGTCTATCATCAACCCTGGATGTTGACGGGCAGCATTCAATGTCGCGCACCCGACCTAAATAAACAACTAGGTCACAAAATATAAAGAAGACAGTAGAGCTGCTCGGAACAAACCACTGTTTTCCATGCACGCATACATAGACACTCGTACGAACAATCTCAGGTCATGTCAGACTACATTCAGTACTGAAGAGTTCCTAGCGCAATAATATATGTGTTACGGCTACTCGAAGTGCGGCTACACCTAGTTCTAGCCGGTTAAAACTAGGTGTAGCTGGTAGCTGTACGTTGGTTAAACCAATGTGTAACCGATTTGTTCACGGCTAATATTAGGTGTAGGTAGACGGTTGCATTCCTTCTTTGTGCTAGAAACAACTAGATGTATCCAAACGTGGTTAAAACTAGATGTAAAGTAAAGTAACGCAAGAGTCGGCGAGGGGCTGGATTAGGGAATAATCTCCATTCTGATGTTACTTCAGTTCATTTGCGAAGATGAAGTGATTTTATTTTTTTGCAATTTTTACAAAAAAAAATTAACTAGACCTGAAGCAATTGTCATTTTAGCCTAAAAGCTGTAAGTTCATTATACAAGATAACCAGTAAGAAAACCATTTTCATACGTGTTTACAAAAAATGTGTACTCTGTAGTATAATTGATAATAACTATACCTATATGACAATAACAATTGCTTCGGACACTTTTATCTATCATTATTTTTTATTTCCCAGCACTTTCATGTTTATTTTTTTTTCATTTCATCATTTCAATAAAATTTTAATGTTCTTGCATTAAAATTTGTCATTTTCATAAATGACAAATCTTCTAACTTGGGTAACTTGACTCGGAGCAATCTTACAACTTTTGTGCTAATTAACTATTGCTGCAAATAGCTAGTTCTAATAATACGTATCATATTTTTAATTGGCCGCACATTCAGAAAAAGTCCAAAAAATATGATATTAATGATTCGGCCAGGTGGACCTTCTGTGTACACAGACTTTCTATTTTATGACTAGGTCGCCATCTACGAGGTGGCTCGAGACATCTCGCAGGTGCCACCGATGACACATTTCACAATACACACACCTTTCAGTGGCGGAAAATAGTCGCACTACGCTTTCATGGTCACTGAGGAATGAGTGACAAGATTTCAGGTTTGAGAGTAGGTATCAGATACAACAATTTAAAATAAGCTGTTGATGGGCTTAAAAGCTTTTGGTTTTTTTTAGGTAACTAGCGACCCGTCCTCGCTTTGTGTAAAGTTTACATGAAGTGAGGGCGGATCGATAGTTTAGTTAGTTAGCTAATACTGTAAGCTATAGATTTTGTACATATAGATTAATTTTACCATTGAAAATGGTTATCAGATGCAAATTGTGATGGCCCGTCGTAGTCTCAGCTCCTAGTCGGCTGAGAATGTCCTAGTTACCTGAGATACTTATTGTATCTGCTTTGATCGTCTAGTGATTTTATTTCATTATATTATCCCAAAATATAGCTCAGCTTAAACAAATGTACCTTTTAACAAACTTGTCTGAGAATTTTGATATTGTATACCTTTGAGATAATGAGCTTGAGGTGTGATAATAATTATTCGATAAATAAATGATAACAATGATTTTAATACGTGTTTGGATTCAATCACAATGAGCATCTATTCAAGTGCAGTCCTAATTCCCTACTCTGATTTAGACAATCTCGTCAGACGGATGTCAATAATTCGCTGTCTTTTATTACCTCTTTGTTATTAAATTTAGCGGAGTTAGTCTTTTCTCCTTTATTAAGGTGGCCACCTATTGGGTAATAGACTAGCGCGAGCTCTTTAAACTTTTTCCTATGCTATTTCTACATTGACCACAGTGAAAGTCACACTCCGTACAACTTGAATCCAGACAGCGTTTTCAACTTGAGTTCAATATAAGGAAAATTTAATTATTATTGAATCAATCACTACCTCTAGCTAAATTCAATCATAGAGTCAAAGGTTTATTTACAGTGTCATAAATCATTCATATTGAATGCATTAGCACTTCAGCTATGTAAACAAATGTGATTTGAGTTAAGGGTTTATCTAAGCTGAGCTTGAAATTAATTGTCTGAGGCTATCAATTTAAAACCAATAAAATTCTAAGTTCTATTCGAAAGAACCGTGATAGCTTTGAACTTCATCTATAAACATATTGTATCAGTTCAATTATTCCACTGGTAGTCAAATTCAAAGTAAGATAATCTAATTTTTGTCTATAACCCAATAGACAAAAGGCATCATCATCGAAGATGACACAAGTATTAATTTAATGGTATTTATAAAGATATCAAGCTCTCTCTCCTGAAAATACAAGGTTATGCAAATAAGCCTATCAGTGAATAGGGATACGGATAATGTTTATAAGTAAATATTTTAGACTGTGTCATTTAGAAATTACACTCAATTTGCTTAACTAATAAATTGATGAGCATTGATCTCACATAACTAAAAGGTCTAAAATAAATACACTACATTATATTTCATTTTATGTGTTCATGTTTGTTGTTTAGATTAAGGAACTAAATGACGAATCTGGTTTTTTTATTATCTCACTTCGTTTTTCCAGATTCATTATTTTTAGGAACTGAAGTGAGAGACCAATTTCTTACTAGATCGTGAGAAATTGATCAAATTAATAATTCAGTTTCGATATCAGTTTCTATAAGAGTCATTTTATAAATTAATTGAAATAACTATATAATTTCCTTTGAATTGATCAAATAATCAAAGAAATTTCAAAATAAAGACCTAAAAATGATAATTTCATAATAAACAGATAATTTCAAAAATAATCAAATTCTCTAAATTAAACCCATTTTATCAAATGATCAAAATAACTTAACAATCAAATTAACTAAATCAAAACCAATTAAAATCATTTTCTTAAACATAATAAAATAATCAAACTTTCAAAACAAACATTCCTAATAATAAATTATTTTAATATTCAATCTGTATTCATATTTCTTTCCACTATAGATATCCCTATTCACTGATAGGCTTATTTGCATAACCTTGTATTTTCAGGAGAGAGAGCTTGATATCTTTATAAATACCATTAAATTAATACTTGTGTCATCTTCGATGATGATGCCTTTTGTCTATTGGGTTATAGACAAAAATTAGATTATCTTACTTTGAATTTGACTACCAGTGGAATAATTGAACTGATACAATATGTTTATAGATGAAGTTCAAAGCTATCACGGTTCTTTCGAATAGAACTTAGAATTTTATTGGTTTTAAATTGATAGCCTCAGACAATTAATTTCAAGCTCAGCTTAGATAAACCCTTAACTCAAATCACATTTGTTTACATAGCTGAAGTGCTAATGCATTCAATATGAATGATTTATGACACTGTAAATAAACCTTTGACTCTATGATTGAATTTAGCTAGAGGTAGTGATTGATTCAATAATAATTAAATTTTCCTTATATTGAACTCAAGTTGAAAACGCTGTCTGGATTCAAGTTGTACGGAGTGTGACTTTCACTGTGGTCAATGTAGAAATAGCATAGGAAAAAGTTTAAAGAGCTCGCGCTAGTCTATTACCCAATAGGTGGCCACCTTAATAAAGGAGAAAAGACTAATTTCGCTAAATTTAATAACAAAGAGGTAATAAAAGACAGCGAATTATTGACATCCGTCTGACGAGATTGTCTAAATCAGAGTAGGGAATTAGGACTGCACTTGAATAGATGCTCATTGTGATTGAATCCAAACACGTATTAAAATCATTGTTATCATTTATTTATCGAATAATTATTATCACACCTCAAGCTCATTATCTCAAAGGTATACAATATCAAAATTCTCAGACAAGTTTGTTAAAAGGTACATTTGTTTAAGCTGAGCTATATTTTGGGATAATATAATGAAATAAAATCACCAGACGATCAAAGCAGATACAATAAGTATCTCAGGTAACTAGGACATTCTCAGCCGACTAGGAGCTGAGACTACGACGGGCCATCACAAAATCGCCTGATACGTATTTTTGGCCATATCTCCGAGGGTTTTGAGAGGATCGAGATGGGAATAGTACCAAAATTTGAGAAATCCATCGAGACACGTGTGAACGTTTGAATTTAAAAAAAAATATTGTAACTTGTTTTGGAATTTTGTAAAATTCGGGTTTTTTTGTGGGGGGGTGTTTGTTTACTAAATTGTAAATATTTCGAAAAAAAACGACTTAAAAAAAATTTAAAAAGGGTCCTAAGGTATTAGTTTAGCTACAAAATGGCGAGAAAAAATGAAAATTGGTTAATAATTGTGACCTGTGTAGGTGGTCCCTTTAGATTTGGAATTGTAAAAAACCGGTTGTTTCCGTACATAAGAAGTGATGTAGCTTCTATGATTATTGACCGATCGTCATGGTAATAGTGTTAAAAGATGCAGAAACAGAAGTGTTAAAAGTGCATTCGATGAAATTTTGAAAATTGTTTAATAATATTTCGGCCACGGCCGCGTCGAGGCAGTCAGCGGGCGCTTTTGTGACACGAGGCGAAGCCGTTCACCTCGTGTCAAAATAGTAAAAATAAATAGGTACTACCTAGGTCGTCCTAGGTAACTTAAAAACATAATAGGATTTTGCATTTGATTTGATTTTGGTTTTTTGTAAGTTTTTGTATTTATTTTCAATGCCGATTCTTGCGAGAACTGCAAAACCTTTAAAAATACACAGATTCCCTTTCGTTCCACGAACTACTAGGACATAGAAAATTAAATTCAGGCATAAGGAAATAAACGAAATGAACACACAAATTAAAAATTTTACAAAATTCAAAAATTAAAAATAAAATCGAAAAAAGTTCACCACATACAACAATATAAACTCTCATACATACCTAACCGGATGGTATTCATCCTCATTTTATTAAACAATTAGCTTTCCCAATCGCCTATCTTTTCCATCTCTCTTTGCTTAAAGGAGTTATGCCGACGATATGGAAGCAATCACTGGTTGTTCCGATCTATAAAAGCGGTCACAAACATGATATTCGAAATTATAGGGGAATATCAAAGCTGTCCGTTATACCTAAACTATTCGAAAAAAATATATATGATTCGCTGTATGCGGCTGTAAGGCCGTTGCTCATGCCGCAACAGCACGGGTTTGTAAAAGGGCGCTCCACTGAAACAAACCTATGCGAGTTTTTGGACCAAGTGCTGTGTGGTATGAATGACGGTCTTCAGGTGGATGCCGTGTATATACCGACTACTCAAAATGTTTTGATAAAATTTCACATCGCATATTAGTTAAGAAATTGGAGTACATCGGTATACACGGTGACCTATTGAGATGGTTGCAATCGTATCTTCAGAATAGATCACAGGCGGTAACAGTTAAGGGCTATAAATCCAGCTTTATACCAATAACATCAGGTGTACCCCAAGGCTCTCACCTCGGACCGTTATTATTCAATATTTTCATAAATGACGTAAAAGAATGTTTACGATACTCTAAATTTCTACTATTCGCAGACGACACGAAAATATTTTTACCTGTCAAAACTATTAATGATTGCTTAAAACTACAGGAAGATCTGAACCATTTATGCAATTACTGTGTTACAAATAAATTGACACTGAATATTGACAAGTGTTGCTTCATTACGTTTGGTAGAAAGAAAAACAATATTGAATATATATCAGCTATTCGGTACAAATCTTTCAAGTCGGTCTGAGGTTAAAGACTTGGGCGTAATGCCATATTGCAACCAAAGCATACAAAATGTTGGGTTTTATATTTCGCCAAAGTAGAGACTTTAAAAATGTACAATCACTAATACTATTATATAACAGCTATGTACGATCTCAACTCGAATACGCATCGACAGCTTGGAATCCGCAGTACTCGGTACATACAAGTACAATAGAAAGAATCCAAAACAAATTTATTAAAAAAATGAAGTACAAATTTGCTGATTTTTGTGAAGATGACGTCATATCTCTTACACGCAGAAGAGAACGCAGGGACTTGACCTTCTTGTACAAGATTATTAATAATTATGTTGATTCATCATATCTTTTAAGTAAAATTTTATTGAAATGCCCCCGACCAAACATGCGATCTCGTGACACTTTTTGCATTCCTGCGAGCCGGACTAATTATGCTAGAAACCGTTTTATAGTTAGAGCGATGAAATTATATAACGTTAAATTTAGTCACATTGATTTGTTTAGTCTTAAGCCCGCTAAATTCAAAGTTGCACTTAATAGTACCAATTAATTAATGTTTGGCCTCTCATTTTTTATAAGTAAACAAAATTTAGTAAGCAAAAATTTAGTTGTTTAAGTAAGTTACAGTGTTATTGTTACTCGACACTTTATTGTCATTAATTAGTAGTGGAAACTGTTTAGGCTAATGTAATTTGATGTATGTTGTAACTATATGTAAAAATTTATGCTGTATGTTTCCCAAGAAATAAATAAATAAATATATTTTTTGGATTTCAATATTTTAAAAAAAATCCTTTACCACCTAATAGATCTCATCAATCAGCGTCTTTTGACACCCTATTTATCTATGAACTACCAATAGCTTCCATACAATCGCCATGTCGTACTAAACTCCCAAATGGGACCTAGTACCCAGCGATCTAATAGTAGATTGTTATACAAGACGCTAAAATGACCCATTGCATACGAGGTAGTTTTGTTCCCGAGCTTTAGCGAGGGAATAAATAGAACCGAGTTACAATGGGTTTTTAGCGTCGTGTGTTACACTCTGCTTTTCAGTACTATTGCGAGAAAATAAAATACAATATTAAATAGTTTATTTTATTAAAACCTTAATGTACAATTTGTAAAATTACGGATGTGGTAAGCCAGTTCTATCCTCCTGCGTGCACCGCTTATCCCACAAATTAAGGCAACCTGTAAAACAATAATTAAGGGTATTAAAACTATATTTTGGTAAGATTTAGTTTAGTCTGTTGATGAAAATAATAGTAAAATGTTTAGAAATGTAAATTAAATAGGTACCTTTGTTGCCAAGTGGTGCCTATTATTTACGAAATTCTAGATATCTTCCCTCGTTAAAACTTAGGATTTCTTGTAGTGGTTGATAATTTCTTGAGAAAAGCCCTCTTTATATTGACATATGTCTTGTTTGTACTTATAGGTAGTTCTTTCAAACATTGAATATCTCCAAAAGGTTAAACTTTGATATTTTTTGGAAAGTTCATCAAAATTCGTAAGAAAAATTCCTTCCGTAAACGAATCCACTCGTTTTTCTATCCTCCATTTCATAAACTTTTCGTATAGTATAGTATTTAAATAGGTAAATGCTTTGTGCTTGACGGTAAAACATTAAAATTATGTCTAAAGATTTCGCGCCAGTGCGTTTTTCATTTCTTCTGTAACACAATGCACGCATTCTTTTTAAACTTAGAGCTTGTTCACACGAGCGATTTTTTCAACGAGCAATATTTTTACCGCCGACGGGAAAGATACCTTATGGCAAGGTCATAAGGCAACTTTTCCCATGGAACGTCGTCATCGTCCGTGCGAACACCCACCTGAGAAATCTTCTGATAGCTTTTCCCGTCGGGCGGTAAAAAAAAACGCGCGTTGAAAAAAACGCACGTGTGTTTGATCCCTTATAGTATAAATAAGTCTATGATTCTACTGAAGAGATCGCTGCTTTAAGTTCCATTTAAAAAAAATGAGTGATTATTCTATCTATGAATAATAGTAGATTGTTTTATAAGGGTCAAAAGGAAGCAATCCCCATACGAGATATTTAGACTATAGTTCGAGGATAGAATTGATGACTTTTACCCGTGTTTAACACTCTACTTTTCATTTCGAATATAAGGAAAGTAAAAAATTCTAAGGTTTTCCAAAATATTTATTAATAAAAAAATACACGTAGATAAAAACATGTAGTAACTACATAGGTGCCTAGACTTTTATATTTATTATACTTACATATCTAATATAAAAAACTTTGAATAATTTGTGAAATTTAAAGTTAAATTCTTGCTTGGAATATTTACACTGTTTGATCTTAGATTATTGATAATTTAAGTGTTTGATATAGGTATTATGATGATAGATTTGACTTTGTTGGATGCCTGTAAAAGTTGAAGATATTCTTTGGTCTTTGATTAGACGGTGAAGTTCATGGCAGATACTCTTCTGAAGTAGTTGTTTGAGGCGAATTAAAGCGTAGGTTTATTGTTTCTTTTATTTAGTTTGAACTTTTTGTTTTATTTTTAAACTCATTTTTAGTCATACAAAATCAACACACAACTTTAATACGGCACACACAGCTCAAAGTCACAGAGTTAGGTATTGCGCTAATATTAATTTATAGTTTTTCTTAATTTAAATTTGGAACACGCTGCGTCGCCGGCCTCTCCGTCCAATATTTTTAATTTCGCACTGGCTGTTTATACCATGTTTCATTGTTGTTCGTGAATGCGCCTTACCTATTCTTTTTTAAACCATTACTAATGAGGTAACTCTATGGTTGACTATGTCACCAAATTCAGTTCTATTTTAAATTTCTTTTACACCCTAGGGTGGATCTCGAACGAGTTTTGGACCCGGTGCTCAGTTTAAATATACATCACTTTTCGAACATGAGAAATGAAAAACTTTTTCGTTTCAGTAGGCTCATTGGTAATAGACACACATTAAAAAAGAAAAACTTTATCCCCTAGGGCTAAATCATAGACTTAGAAAATTTTTCGCTACGCTATATTAAGTTTATGGGCTAAATATACTATTTTATCCTAGCTTTTGTACGTTACAATGACGGACTTTTTGAGCAAGAGGAGTGAAAAAGTTATTTTCAATGACAAAAAGCTTAAGTTATAAAATAATCCTATATTCTAAATTTTGGCGAATCAGGAGTTGGCGAATCAGGAATTGATGAATTAGGAATTACTTAGCGAAAAAGGAAGTTGGCGAATGTAGAAACAGGGAAACGAAGTTCCAATTAGAATAATTTAAAAAGGAATTTACATGTAAATCCTTGATTATGAAATTATTAAGTTGATCATAATGATTGATAACAGTATTGAGTAATTTGAACAAAAGGCGGTTATTATGACATCAAAATAAATTAGACACATTATATCCTGTGATCCTCACGGACTTTTTTGTAGGTAATGATGACAACTATTTTTAAACATATTGTTAAATATAATTTTTATAAAGAACTTTAATTTTATATTATTTTTATGTATTATCAATAGTTTTCGCAGAGCACACCAAATTACTTTTATTTGAAAACTAGCGGCCGCCCGCGGTTTCACCCGCGTGGTTCCCGTTCCCGTAGGAATATTTCGAGATAAAAAGTATTCTATGTTTTAATCTAGGCTATCTTCTATATGTGTGCCAAATTTCAACCAAATCCGTTCAGTAGTTTTTGCGTGATTGAGGAACAAACATCCAAACCCACAAACTTTCACATTTATAATATTAGTAGGATTGTTGATGCCGTAGGCTTGGACGAATTAACCACTGGACGCGAAATGACAGCCATATTCGCCTTTACCCCTTAGCCACTTACTGTGACCGATAGCCTCAGTAAACGATATCGCGTTGTCAGTGTGATGCTAGAGCTCGTGGCGAAACATTGGTACAAAAATGGGCAAAATGCTCCGTATTGTACAGCAAAAAAAATAGCAGGCAATCAAGAAATGTTTCTTTTCACGCGTAAGCACAATTTCAACTTATTATAGTAGCTATTTCTCGTAAAATAAATAATATTTGGTATGTAAACAAAGTAGGGTGCCTTAGCCGGTTTGCCGGCCCCCTTTGGTTTTCGGCCATTTCAGAAACATAACTAGGCCACCTTCACTTGCTCAAGGTCGCGCGGACAAGGACTTTAACAATGTGTTTAAAAATGTTGACTTCCTGTAAATCTATGCTACCCTGTTATTTTGGTAATGTAATTTAAAGAAGATAATTAAGTTCCTACGACACTTCTAGGCCGGTAGTGTAGAAGAGAAAAAAAATACACACAACCACGACACTACCAGTGGTGCGCCTTGGACTACCAAGACCACGACACTAGTCGTAGGAAAGAAGGGCGAAAATTGGGATGTTGACTAATGAATAAAATAACGAAATACTAATAAAAATCGTAAACATATTAAACTTTTAGAGCAGCTTGTATACCTCTTGGTTTTATATCGGTACCTAATGAACCTACTACCTACCTAATGAAAAAGGTACCTACTTACACTAAAAATAAATTAAAAAAAAAACAAAAAAACCGACTTCAAAAAACCTGCCTCTAAAAACAAGAAATAATATTCAAATTATTAGATACCTATGCATTATCAGAGGAGCTGGGGAACAAAAGCGGACTTGTCCACTGTACCCGATTTTTTTTTTTTTTTTGCACTCTTTAAGCTCATATCTAAAGACCTCCGGAGTATTTTGTATCAAAAGCGGTCCGGTCTAATAAAAAAAATATGTTAAAAATCATGATTTCTTTTAAAAGCGGACTTGTCCTGTTAGAAATTAAAATAAAATTCTAAGGGATTTTTTCTCCAATCAAAACCGGACAAAAACGTAAGGAGAATTGCCGTTAGTACGAAAAATGTCAAACAAAACCGAATAAGTCAAAAAAAAATGCTTTTTTTGTTATGATATCCCTAAATCAGTTGTGGCAACACTGATAAATTAAAGGCTATATTCCGAATCACGATAAAATCGATGTCAGCGGTCACGTTATCTGTCAAACCCATACAAAAATCACCGACTCGGAACGCATTTTAGTGTGATTCGGAATATAATCTTTAATTTATCAGTGTTGCCACAACTGATTTAGGGATATCATAACAAAAAAGCATTTTTTTTTTACTTATTCGGTTTTGTTTGACCGGTTCTATAAAACCAAACAAGAAAAAAGATGTTGAAACACTCTTAAAGAAACAATTCGGAGATAATTGGATGGATAATCAAGAGCTTGATTGGTTTAAAAACAATATATTCCATACCTCACCAGTGGCAGTTGCTGAAACAAGTCAAATAAATGACGAAGACCATGACCACAGTGACGATTGTGACTGTTGCGAACCAGATGTGGGAGAATTCGTATAATTTTTAAATAAAAAAATACAATAACAGAATCTAGTTTTTTTTTTCATAACCGGACATGTCCATAACTCTTTCAATCATAACCGGAGTTGTCCACCTTTAATAATCAAAACCGGACTTGTCCATTGCAAAAAAAAAAAATTGAAAACACATATTTTTGTGACCAACAAGCAGGCTATTGGTTATGTTGTATTATATACTATATTATACTGAAATGCATAAATTTCAGCCCATATGCATTGTTATAATAACAACACGTCTATTGAAGTCGGGTAGGGCTTTTAGAATAAAAAAGGAAGTTGTACTCCAGCCCCACCCGACTTCAATAGACGTGTTGTTATTATAACAATGATAATGCGTAGGTAACTAATGATTTGAATATTATTTCTTGCTTTTTAGAGGCAGGTTTTTTGAAGTCGGTTTTTTTGTTTTTTTAAAAACAATTTTTAGTACTGTTATTCTGACTTAAATGCGTAAAGTTTTCGGTGTGATACATTTAAATTTGATGGCCGGGTAACTTAATCCATTTTTGGGAGGTCATTTGCTTATCGGCCGCCTGGCCGAGAACTAATGTATGAGTTTCACAATCCATAATATTTGGCCGGCGATTATGGCCGGAAACCGGCTAAATCACCCTATAATATTGTCATTATTTGACAATGTAATCCCCCCTCGCCCCGCAAAAATTGGTTGAACGTGATTTCATACATTTTTCTTACGTTACGTGTCCAGTGGTTAATTCGTCCAAGGCCGTAGGTCATTATTACCAATGAGGATCAGTAACAGGTTGGAATCCTATAGTTTTATTGATATAATATAAACACACATTGATAGCTATGAAATCTAGTGAAAGAATTTTTGAAATCCATTTAGAAATGGTTGAGTTAAAAGGGTTTGAAGGAAATGCCAAGCTCAATTCAATATGTACGTACGATATAAGGTTCGCGTCCGTCGCGATGACGTCATAAGGACCCCCAAAAAACCAGTGTTTTGGCTCTTATAACTTCTCAGGTTTAAGAGATATCGTAAAAATGTTTTCACAGTTAATCATGTGGTGGCACTAGCTTTCTTATTCGCCACTAAAAAAAATCGTTACTGATCCTCATTATTTTCATCTCTCGAATAAAATAGAAACAATGTTGCTCGTTGATAATGTAACTTTCTATAGGTGAAAGAATTGTAAAATCGGATCAGTAGTTTTTGAGTTTATTCAATACAAAGCAATATACAAATCTTTCCTCTTTACCTTTAAAATATCTGTACTTATAGATTTAGTTTGGTCAATTTATTATTAGCTTATTTTTTTAAATAAATTTTGAATGTTTACAACAAAGGAGCGAAGGACAGTGAAGAGCTATCACAGTTTTGACCTTTATTTAAATGACAGCTTTTTGAGTCTATTAATTTAATTCTACAACACAACAGACAACATTACAGCGTAGCTTATTATACAGGGTAATTTTGCGACCCCTTTACAAAATCAAATAATAGTTCAAGGAAGTAATAAAAAAAAATAGGTGAGATAATTATAAATTATTTATATTTAAATTCACAGTTTTCAACCACTTTTTATATCCTAAAAATCTAGGCGCGCACGCTCACCGTCGCGAACGGGTCGCGAGCGGGGGAAGGCGAGTGGCGGGAGGAAGGCTCCCGCGGGTCGACCGTGTGACGCGCAAACGGTGACAACAATTTCAATTTGTGTAGGGAAAAGTTTGGGGTAAAAATGTAAAAAAAAATATTTTTATTGTACTGCTGTTATAGAATGACCTGACAAAGTTTGAAAAGGGGTCCAAAAATTACCCTGTATAGCTCCCACTGTGCGCGTTGCTTTTGATTATTATGAGGAAGTTGCTATTTGCAAAGATAATACGCTACGGCCAATTTCAAATCGGCTCTCATCCTCGCTCAGCACAACTTTTCCGACCGTGCATGTGCCATGAATTTCATCGTGATGTTATATGACGTAGGCCAAATTGTCGCGGGCTTACGGACTACTAGGAACCTTTGCTACAATATCAGCCTGTTGATTCTGTAACCAAACTAGAACCTTTTTTCTAATCTCATTTTACTGCGCAGGAATTTTATCATAAATGAGATAATGATATCTGTTTTTTTTAATCACAAAAAGTTTTAGATAGCTACGGTAGCTACCTCAAACCATTTGCAATCGGTAAAGTAGCTTATGCTCAGCTATTTTCTAATAAAAAAAATCACGCTAAGTGAGGTTCGAGGTGAGATGCGAGTTTGGTTACAGAATCGACAGGCAGTGGAGGGGTTCCTCTCGAGCGACGGGATCATGATTTCGATCTTTAGTTGTCTGTTTAGTTGTGCTTAAATAAGATTATTGGTTGTGCTAAAGAATATTATATTCATACTAGCGGCCGCCCGCGGTTTCACCCGCGTGGTTCCCGTTCCCGTGGAAATATCGGGATAAAAACTATCCTATGTTTTAATCTAGGCTATCTACTGTCTGTGTGCCAAATTTCAATCAAATCCGTTCAGTAGTTTTTGCGTGATTGAGGAACAAACATCCAAACATCCAAACCCACAAACTTTCATATTTATAATATTAGTAGGATTCTATGTTGTGGTCAGAGCAACGCGGCTGGCAAAAGAGGACAGAACAATCATAGACTCACCTGACATTAATGAAAGATTGTAGAGAAGTAATAAACTTAACGTCTCACTTCATCGTAAATGTCAAAATTTTAGGAAGTAAGCTGGTCCATAAAAAGTGTGTAAAAATAAAATAAAAACCAACAAACATGTGAGAAATCAAGCGAAGCATACTATGATAAGTGTCAGAGGTTTATTTATGGTGATGTTTAGAAGTGCTTGCATTGTCGCCTTCCTAAACGTCCCAAACCCCATTCTGGCTTTCACAGGCTTTAGGAACTGGTCACGGAAGGCGCTTTACCATAAGGTGGACCTCTGCACCCAGGCCTGCTACAGTCAAATCATACCAGGCCTCTACTTGAGCAATGCCAGAGCCGCGTGTGACCAGTCTGTGCTTCGGCAACTTAACATCACCCATATTCTCACCATTGAAGCGCATCGGTTGCCAAAATCAACTTTCGCTAATTCAAACATATCTACCCTCTTCATTAGGGCCGACGACACTCCTCAAACCAATCTCCTACCCTACTTTCCGATGGCCAACGCCTTTATTGAAGAAGGCCTACAAAGAGGGAATGTTCTTGTGCACTGCCACTTCGGCGTCTCTCGCTCAGCGACAATTGTGATCGCTTTTCTGATGGAAAAGTATAAACTCAGCTTTGAGCAAGCGTTCGTCTTCGTCAGGCAGAGGAGAAGATTTATTAACCCTAATCCCGGCTTCGTCGCACAACTGAGAGAGTATTACAGGCTGGGTTATGATGTGAAAGGCATTCACCGATTAGAAGCCTTCATGAACGTGAATGCCAGAAGGCATAAGTACAAAATAGCATCTTTTGCCGCTGTGGTAGTCGGAATATTAGTGCCTTTAGTTGTCCTGGTTGGTTGAACCGTTTACGTCAAGATATTAAGTGCATATTGTTCATGATAGAATTATAGAAAAAGTAAAAATTGTAAATTTTGACATTTATTTGCAGTTTCATTTAAGTTTTTGTTTTCAGGTTGTTCGGCTATATTGATCTCTGCAAAACGAAAATGAGAAAGTTTCGTATTTAGTGCAGTCAGAAATAAAATGTATTTTTCAATGCAAATGTAAATAAAATAATAAACAAAATGAGTAATAATAAAATATGTATACAAATTGAAAGCTTTTGGTTCTCTATAACATTACTTAGTGCTAGTTTTATTAAGTTTTAAACAAACGTGGACAGTAGAACTTGGAGAAATCAGAAATCAGATTATTTATTTGCACAATATTGTGTACATTACATGGAGGACTCAGTTACTAAGGATTTTCGCAGTAATTTTTATTACAGTAGCTTTCCGAAAGCTTGCATTACCTTATAAGCTTCGTACAAACTGACGCGAATTTGCTCGCGTCGCGGCAATTTTGATCACCTAACTCAAAGCGATAGCCATTGCCATAGCATTGCCAAAGCGATTGCTATATAATTGCTATGGCAATGGCTATGGCTATGTCAAAATGCCCCATCGCGCGAGCGAATTCGCGTCAGTTTGTACGAAGCTTAATCCTTACTATGCTTTACATGAATTTAAAAACTATGTTAAATAAGAACACTTGGGCTGACAAGACAAATCTAACGATATCTTAATTACAGAAATCCATTCAGCCGTTTGAAAGATATGAGGTAATAAAGAATATTACATACAAACACACAAACATACTTACATACAAGATACGCGCGAAAAAACATAACTCTTTCTTTGCAGTCGGGTAAAAAAGCTCATGGCCAAAAGTTATTATAAAGTAGACGATTATCTGAAAGATCGAAATGCCTGGAAATGATGTAACACAACTTGCTAGTATAAGTACAATGTTGCCAATAATCCTGTAATTTACTAAATAAAATAAAATAAAATTTAAATAAAATAAAATTTACTTAATAATTATTAAGTTGTGATTAAGTTTATTCTTAGATCACGTATCTGAGATCGTCGAGTTTATTTGAAAAAAAGGCAATTTTTTACATTGACTAATATTTTACTTTATATTATAAATTCGAAAGTAAGTTTGTTTATACGCTTTTAAAATTTTAAGTACACGACCGATAATATCGAAATTTTGCATACAGGGATAGAAAAGGACACAGAGTCCCTTTCAGCCAGAAAAAAGTAACACTGTTCTTGAAGGATGGAGAAATAACTGTCCACGCAGACAAAGACGCGGGCACCCGTTAGCTGTCTCACAAGGTTTGCGTGGATACCCAGCTTAATATGCAGTTAAAATCAAATGTGATGTTCTATCTATATCTACTTATATAAAAATAGTTATTTGTTATACAAGTGACCAAAATCAAATTGTGCTGCGAGTTGCGACTTTAAATCACGAACTAGCGAAGTAGTCTAGAATTGAATCACGAGCGTAGCGAGTGATTCTAAAATAGACTACTGAGCACAGTGAGTGATTTAAAGGCACGAGGCAGAACAACATTTTGGTCTCGTGTAAAACATACAACATACTTTTCACCTCGACCAGCGAGAAAATTTTCACGTGACTTTCCTGGTAAAAAAGCTTAATTCAGCATTAGAAACTTGTTCACTTAACACTTTTGGAGTTAGACGACTATGTATCTTCATCGTTGGACGCATTCATTTTTGTAATTTATCACAAAAATAATTCAATCAAACCTATGCTGAAAAATTTTATTCATAGAGTCAGTAAAGTAGATTCCCGTCGTTTTGATTACATTGCGTTGTGTTTTTCTCTTATTTATTAATATTCCGTCTTATTTATTTATGTATAATCATAAAACACTAATTTGTTAATAAATTTCATTATTTTTTCTTATTTTATATTTATTTCATACATGCGACCTCATTACCTCCATACTCCTTATTTCGAATTATCAACCTTCTTTTTTAACAATCCTTATTTAAAACTCCTTGGTATATCCGTGCATTTTACTTTTTTACTTTTTAATCCGTGTATGACACCATAAAGCACTCTATCTATCCTTTTCTTACATATTAATTTTACAAGTGTCATCCTTGTCACTTTATTTGTTTTTTCTTTATTATTTTAAAAGTTGGTGTTAGAAATTAAAAAAGCACTTTGTCTCACGCTCGCAGCAAAAATCGATTTTGCTGCGAGTTTTTACGCGCCAAAGGCGCCCTTTTCGTGCTGGAGAGGTGAAAAAAGAATTTTCTTCCAACTATGCTTTAATTTCATCACAATCACACTAAACACTCAGTACCCTTAGCACGAACAGCTATCGAGAAATCTTACGCGCGTAAGAAAATACTACTCGAAAACGTACTCGATTCGAAAGCTAGCAAAATCGGCAGCACGAATTTTACAGAGCTGGCTAACGTCAACTCGATAGTAGCGATAAATAAAGCTAACCTGACACAATCCAATTATCAATCCAATTGAAGCAAGGTGCGTTCAAAAACCATGTTATATATCTATGTAAATCATAAATATGTAAATTAAAATTCAATCAAGTTGTTTATCATCATAATTTTACATTTATTATTCTTATTATTAATAATAAAACTGTAAACAATATTAATTTCATTTAATAACTTAAATTAATTTGCAAATATTATAATTATTTTTAAATTGTGCATGATTTTGCCCATGCTTTTGAACGGTCATTGCACCTTGCCCGTGATTGGTTTGAAAAAGAAGAGTGTCTCTATTCTTTCTCTCTTTTTTTCTCATCCTGTGATTTAATGAAAAATATAACCTAAAATAATAAAAAGCTGTGAAGCCATTTCTTTATTTTGTTTTTGTCTAAAATGATTTATCTGTGTCGGCTAATAAATAATACAATTACGAGGAAATGATATTATGACCTAGGAGTAAACTACAATGTTTCATAGTTTCATCAAATTGTTCTAATTGAAGATTTTTTATGAACTTGAAGAATAACAATGGAATATCGTCAATGAATAATAAAGTGTTTACACATAAACAGTAAAACCTTTGGACGTGCTATGAAAATATGTGAATTTCATCGGAATTAGTGCCTATAGTGTTTGAAGATTCGACAAATTAGAGACTTTGTTAAGTTTGCATTGTTATACCTAGTTAGTTTTCGTCATAGTTTTATAGTCTTATTTTTTTAATATCTACTTAAATGAAACATAATTAATTAACTGTATCCAAACTGTGTGATGTGTTGTCTGAAAACAAATATTATACGTATAACACCGTATTCTATAGTTTCATTTGAGTTTTGTAGGTAAGTTTTAAAATATTGCTAAAATAAAGGTATGGTGGGTGTGGGGGACACCGTGGATAGCGTAAAATGACGAGAATTATATTTTACAAATTTCTATGTCTAATGAGAACAATTTAAGTAATATTGCCTGTGGATAATTCAGTAGACATGTCATAGTTCTCAAATTAAATTTTTGTTACTACATACAGGCTTTTAAAATTTAATAATAAATAATACAAAGTCGCTCGGAAAGTCTCTCACTGAAAAAATGTCAGTGAGTAAGTTGTCGATAGCCAGCTTGCGAGTGTCTCGATACCGTATGTCAAAAGTGGGTTCGTGCTACCGATTTCCATACAAGTTGTAACTTTACTATTCGATCTCGATTCGAAGGCTGCTCGATACCGTAAGTCAAAATGTTTCGTGCTTCCAAATCTTAGTTCCGTTTACGGACGTAGTGGCGCTGTACTAATTTCCATACAAAATTGTGAGATTCGAGTAATTTTACGCGCGTTATTTTTCTCGATAGCTGTTCGTGCTAAGGGTACAGTACAAAGCGAGTCTTTATTTCTCTAGAGCAATAAAAATGTATGAAATTTCATTGTTGCACAGTTTTTTTTTATCGCACCAAAAGGTGCCAATCCCAATGGATTAACTCTATTCAGCCAGTTAATATCAATACTTTTTTCACCTCTCCAGCACGAAAAGGGTGCTTTTGGCGCGTAAAAACTCGCAGCAAAATCGATTTTTGCTGCGAGCGTGAGACAAAGTGCTTTTTTTAATTTCTAACACCAACTTTTAAAATAATAAAGAAAAAACAAAGTGACAAGGATGACACTTGTAAAATTGATATGTGAGAAAAGGATAGATAGAGTGCTTTATGGTGTCATACACGGATTATAAAGTAAAAAAATAAAATGCACGGATATACCAAGGAGTTTTAAATAAGGATTGTTAAAAAAGAAGGTTGATAATTCGAAATAAAGAGTATGTAGGTACTCGTAATGAGGTCACATGTATAAAACAAATATGAAATAAGAAAAATTAATGAAATTTATTAACAAATTATATGTTTTATGATTAAATAAATAAATAAGACGGAATATTAATGAATAAGAGAAAAACACAACGCAATGTAATCAAAACGACGGGAATCTACTTTACTGACTTTATGAATAAAAATTTTCAGCATAGGTTTGATTGAATTATTTTTGTGATAAATTACAAAAATGAATGCGTCCAACGATGAAGATACATAGTCGTCTAACTCCAAAAGAGTTAAGTGAACAAGTTTCTAATGCTGAATTAAGCTTTTTTACCAGGAAAGTCACGTGAAAATTTTCTCGCTGGTCGAGGTGAAAAGTTGTATGTTTTTCACGAGACCAAAATGTTGTTCTGCCTCGTGCCTTTAAATCACTCACTGTGCTCAGTAGTCTATATTAGAATCACTCGCTACGCTCGTGATTCAATTCTAGACTACTTTGCTAGTTCGTGATTTAAAGTCGCTACTCGCAGCACAATTTGATTTTGGTCACTTGTATAACAAATAACTATTTTACGTACGTGTATTATTCGTTTCTATCCTACTTGTTCCAAATTTAAAAAATGATTGCTGCTAACTCTGATTTAAAAATGAAAGAAATTTAAAAAAGTGATTTGGCGGTAACTTTGTTAATTTTGCTTGACAATATTTTTGGAAACGATAAAGTGTGATACTATCTGATTTTGAGTGCTTCGGCTTCGAATTAAAATGGAATCATCTAGCTACACATTAACTCCGTAAAAAAATTCTAATTGAGGCCGACAATGTTTTAGAAAATGAAACTCTTTGATATGAGTTTCTTTTATTTACTATTCCTATAGGTAATAGTTGAAAGAAAAGCTGATTATGCACCTCGCCTTAAGTAATTTATATTGCCCTCGTGCCTGTTAGATTAGAGCCCTCGCTATTACTTTGTGCTCGATGCAATAATCTACTATTTCGGAAATGAACTTTGGGCCCTTATTTATGTAGGTATAATATCACGCGAGTCGATTTGGTTGCACGCAACGTGTAGCCACCCCGGACACTCCATACAACGGCACCATTTTAAACAGATGACGTCAGATGACATTTTGTACTCACACAATTTGTACTCGGTCTGGTTGGTGGTAGGGCTTATTAATTCAAGTCCGTATGGCTAGCTACCACCATTTTACCTAAGTCTGACGCCATAACAACAATTTAAAAATTGATGTGTTCCGGCAGTTAGAGCTAAGATAGCTAGTTCCTCAGTGATATGAGGATTCCAGGTATAGTGCGCTTCCACCTTCGACCTTATCGTCACTCAACATCAGGTGATGCGAAGGGTTAGCACTTTTCCCTTGTGCAAAACAAACTTGGACAGCTGCTGTACCGCGGTCGCTCCTATAAAGGTCACGAAACTCTAAAAAACGTCTACGGATAGGATTCGATCGACCAACTGAAGATATTATTATGGTATACCTAGTATAGGATTGCATCGCAGACGGTCACGACTCACGTCTGCAAGCCTGACGATGAAAACAAGTGTTTAAAAATAACAAACTTTCTAAGAAAACGTGTAACAGATTGAACAAGTAAATCACAAAACGACCGAGACGACCGACTGTTGGCAAGGCCTCTCAGGAAGTGCATAATTAATTGCTCATTTTAAATCGGTCTTGTATAATCTCAATTGCACGAAGTTAAAGATTTTTGGTATTTTATAATGCCCACTAAATTCAACTTTTGAAGTTTCATCAATGCTAAAGAAATGTAAAAGTAAATCTAGACAAATTTATTTTCACAGTCGTAACGTTTTCAAATACTGAACCAATTTTGATGAATTTTATTAGAAATTGGACCACAGGGAAGGCGCAAGCATATAATATTTGGACACGATCTACCTTATTGTTGCGAAATTCAATTTTAAATTGTGTGTAAGTGTATTTTTTCCGATATCCCCCAGTAGTGGACAACGGGAATAAACCGTCCATTCTTCATTTATGGGGGGGGGGGGGGGGGTGACAAATAGGGGGACACAACTCTTCTCACGTCAAACGCATTTTGTCTTTTTTAGAATATTGCATGCCCTGGGGCATGGCTCTGATGAAACTGGCGAAAACGCAAGGGAAAGGGAAAGCGACTGGGTAAAGGAAGAAATAACCAAAGGGAGTAAATGGAACTACATTTACAAAAGTGGTCAGCTACTTCTGATTCTGACGCTGAATGTACCAGTGACTTGTTATCAGCTGAGCACACGGCGAAATAGCATTTTTTTCTGTAGCTTGTCCCTATTTTTGCTGGTTGGTGAAAATAGATGTCCTATATGTCCCATCCACTGACTTTTACAGCCTTGTATTCTTGAAGTCAGGTGGTACAGTCCGCAACAAAAGTAGCATAACACTTTAAACCCACTTTGTCAAAGCAACTTTTTTATTTTTGTTCCAAGCTATGAGACCTGTCAATAAACTTGCTGTAACAAAGTACTAAAGCATTAAGCATGACTGTACCATAGTAAAATAAAACGGTTCTCATTTCGTAATGCATTTCCCTAAAGGCATTTCCTCTCCAAGAAAAGTCTACTACAAAGTAATAAACTGAAACCTCTCTGTATCCAGTACATAATAATTTGTGTTCGCTTTCTGTCAAATGTAGGTCACACTGAAAATAGATTGTTTATAGGTTTTCTTTTAAAAGTAATAATTATCTAAAAGCTTGGGTTTCGATTAAAATAGCTAGTACTTACATTCCGTGGAAGCTATTGAGCTAAAAAAGCTCTTCATTGATCGTAAGTACCTATAACAATAATTTTAATTTACTCTTTTTTATCCCTGATTGTCGTTTGTTATAAATAATACTAAGATAATTGTGTACTTTGAACATTAAATTTATATTTCACTGCTACTATCATCGATAGTCAATTATTAATTATCTCTAACCTCCTAAAAGAACAAGGGATCGTTATTTTCGTTTGACGATACATGAAAATTTTGAAGCTTATTGAAAATGTAGTTGAAACCAAGTAAATAATACGAAACTTAGACGTTCGGTCTTCCAGTATATTCACTTGGCGAAACCCGACCAACGAATTTATTGACGGCGTCGCTCTAGCAACGTATTCAGAAATAATGCTTCTATTTTGGTGCTTCGTTGTGACGTAACTCGGCAGAATTTACACCACAGCCATTCCTATTTCTGTAGCCTGTATGGATTTAAGAGCGGTTATTGATATCTGCGCAACTGTGTTTTTTACTAAATGACATAGGTAAATAATCGGGTTTACGTAAACAACTGGGTAAAGTGGACAAAATATTTTAACGAACATCAGTTTAAGATATTGACGGTATTTTTATGGTGACTCTACTGCAGAGGAGGACACGAATACTTATTTGAAGTTTTCGATAGGGCCTCAGAAAAAAATCTTCATCATCAGCCATTGGCAGCTTCCGAAGCTCTGAAAGACTCGAGTTAATATTCTTTTAGTAACCTATCCCATGACCGGCTCCTACAAAAGTTAATGAATGAATGAACATTTATTTGCAAAAGACATGGTTTTAAAAGTTGGTAAATTAAAGTTAGGTTGCTTAACATAACTTGCTTTTCAGCATGAAAAAAATCACATAAAGTAGGTAAGTATATAAAACTAAGTCACAATTAATTATTAAAAGAAATTAGTTATTAAATTAGTTAAAAATTAGACATTAACCTATAAGGCTAAGCATGTAGGTAATCATTTTGAACGAAGCACCGAATTTATATCATTGTCCTTGAGATAGTCATTTACAGAATAATAGCATTTATCAATCAGCCATGTCATCAGTTTAAATTTAAAACTATTAAATGGACATCGTTTGAATTCATTAGGCAATTTATTGAATATTTTTATAATCATTGGAAAGCAATTTCTACAATATAATGCTGTTTTCGTGATAAGATAAAATTTATTGCTTTTATTATCTTTAATTTATCCATTGAACACCATACATACATAATTACAATATTGTGCGAGTAGTTTTTAAAAAACCTGCCAAGTGCGAGTTGGTCTCGCGCACGAAGGGTTCCGTCAAAAAATCACTTTTGTTGTATGGGAGCCCCCTTAAATCGTTATTTTATTCCATTTTTAGTATTTGTTGTTATAGCGGCAACAGAAATACATCATCTGTGAAAATTTCAACTGTCTAGCTATCGCGGTTCATGAGATACAGCCTGGTGACAGACAGTCAGACAGATAGTCTGTCAGACAGACAGACGTATAGTTGAGTCTTAGTAATTAACCCAGTAAAATTGTCGTCTGAAAGTACGGGGTACCTTGCGTCAAAACGGCAGTTCTGATTTTTTGCAGACTTGTTTATGATGTTGGCCGAATGAATTATCCAAGTTTGTGACCTCAAGATCCAAACGCAACTCTGTCAAAAATCGAAAAAACCACGTAAATTTCGGATTTTTGGCGATTGAAGGACTAGTTTTTAACCGACTTCAAAAATTTGAAAAGGAGGAGGTTATCAATTCATAGCGTATATTTTTTTTTAACCGACTTCACAAATTTGAAAAGGAGGAGGTTATCTATTCGTCGCGTATATTTTTATTTATTTATATGTATGTACACCGATTACTCGAAGACGGCTGAACCGATTGAAATGATTCAAACGTTATAACATGACGTTTGTTTCCAAGTTGGTCCCATTTTTAGAAAATTTTGAAATCGGTTTAGTAGTTTTCAAGTAATCTTGAAAAAACTGTCGTTTTCGTTACCATTTTATACGAATTCAGCCGGATTTTCAACCATTACTTTTTTGTTTATGCACCGATTTAGATAATTCTTTTTTTGTTTGAAAGAAGACACCTTAAGAATGATACCATATTAATTTCATTGGTATTGGACTTTGGCTTTTGAAGATAAACAGGGGAACTCCTTAAAATCAAATAGGAACTGTACAGTGATTGAAATATTGGCAGGTTTATGACAATCAAAAACAAGTTAAGTACCTATCTATTGTCAAGGACCTACTGGACTATGGTTGAACTGCGAAGGCCCAACGGAACTCTTATGGAAATTGAGTTACTCGGGATATACCATTGAAAAATGTGAAACATTATAACGTTTTATTTTATAAAATCGTCACTTACATACTACCTACCACAAAAAAGTTTCAAATAAAAAAGCTTTTAAAAAAAGCACCACCTCCTTCAAAAATCTTAAAAAACAGCTCTATAAAAAGCAAGAAATAATGTTCAAATCGATTAATTAAAACACGTCTATTGGGAGGGAAAGGAAATTGCTTGCTGTTAAATATACAAGACAAATACTCACTAATCTGTTCCTATAGACCACCTTGCTTTAGTAATCCTTCTAAATATCTTAGTTCCATAGAATCTGTACTAGAAAATTTGTCATCGGAAACAATAATATTCACTGGTGACATCAACATTAATATATTGCCTGGTAAATTGACAGCTCAGGGTGCTAACTATTTAAGTCTAATGGCGCACTATGGACTATTACAGGGTGTTAACAAACCTACGAGAGCAGAGTCCTGTATTGATCATTTTATGATCAAATCTTCAAGTATATGGGAAACAATTGTTTTTGATTTCCTTACTGATCACGCACCGGTATTGTTAGTTATTCATGACTCAGACATAACAAAAAATGCACCTAAGACCCAAAAAATTATGATTGACTATAAAGCTATAAAGACTAAGCTGGCAGATGAAAACTGGCACGAATACTATTCGTTAACTGATATTAATGATTCAGCACAATACCTGGTGTCAAAAATACAATCTATAGTCAGTAACAATACAAAAATAGTTAAAATATCACACAGAAAAAGATGTCTAAAACCATGGATTACTTCTGGAATTTTAAGATCTATCCGGAAAAGGAACAAATTACAGAGGCAACAGAAACTATCACTAGACGATGAAAGTAAAAAAATAGCTTACAGTAATTATCGTAATATATGTAACAATTTAATAAAATGGGCAAAGACACAATATTTTCGTAATAAATTTAAAAATAGTGTAGGTAATACCAAAAATACTTGGAACTTAATCAAAGATATCTGTAACTTAAATAAAAAAAATACATCAGCAGAAGAACTCTTACATACTAAAACCTCAGGATCTGATTCTTTGAACGAAATTAATGAATACTTTACTTCTATAGGACAAAAATTGGCAAATAAAACTTTAAATAAATTAGGGACAACTGAAAAACAATTAGAAATGGATGCAACATCCTTAAACTCGCCTATGTACTCATTTTCATTGTTTCCCACAGATTGTTATGAAATTAAGAAAATAATAATGAGCTTAAGATCAAATAGTGCCCCTGGCTGGGATAGTATATCTTCCAATATAATAAAAGATTGTTGCATCTATTTAATGGAACCTCTGACACATTTAGTTAATGTAAGTCTTGAAACTGGTACGTTTCCAGATATTTTTAAAATAGCCATCGTGACACCAGTCCATAAAGCTGGCCAAAAAGATTTGGTAACCAATTACAGGCCAATCTCGCTTATTCCAATAATTTCTAAGATTTTAGAAAAAGTAGTTAACAGTAGACTAATAAGTTACTTAGAAAAATCTAACCTTCTCAGTCCAAATCAGTATGGATTTAGAAGAGGCAAATCCACAGAAGATGCTGTTCTGAGCCTAACTACCTCAATAAGATCTTCCCTTGACAAATCCAACAGGTGCCTCGGTGTTTTTCTAGATTTGCAAAAGGCTTTTGACACAGTGTCAATACCGATTTTGCTGGCACGACTGCAAAACCTGGGTATTAGGGGATTGCCTCTTGATTGGTTTCGATCATATCTAACTCAAAGAACCCAGAGAGTCAAAATAAATGGTCAATTGAGCAGCAGCGCTATTTGCACATTCGGTGTTCCGCAAGGAAGTACACTCGGTCCATCCCTTTTTATAGCTTACATAAATGACCTATGTAAAATGGAAATTAAGGGCGCTGATATCGTGATGTTTGCGGATGACACTGTGATCTTGTTCCATGGATCTACCTGGAGTGAAGTGCGTTGTTTTGCTGAGACGGGGATGGAGATTGTAACAAACTGGCTGGAAAACAGTCTCCTCACGCTTAATGCTGATAAGACGAAGTACATATGCTTTAATATATCCGCACGTACAAGGCCTAACGACAGCTTTAAGCTTCAAATACATACACATCCCTGTAACAAGCTACAACGTATCCCAGCTTCTTGTAACTGCACATTCTTGTCTAGAGTAGCTAACCTTAAATACTTAGGTGTTATTCTAGATGAAAATCTAAATTGGGTTCAACAAACAAAAGACATTGCAAAAAAGGCAAGAAAATTGATTTACATCTTCAAAAACTTAAGGGAAGTGGCGAGTCAAGATGTGTTGCTCATGACATACAAGTCTTTATGTGAGAGCGTAGTGTCATACTGCATATGCGTATGGGGCTGTGCATCAAAAACGTACCTAATAGAACTAGAGCGCGCACAGCGAGGAGTTTTAAAAGTTATGTTACGTCTTCCTTTCAGACATCCGACCACTGACTTATACAGACAATCCAATGTGTTGACGATCAGGAAGCTTTTTATTTACCAGTGCCTTCGGAGATACCATCGTAAGACCGTACCCCTCCTGCCACCATGCAATAAGAGAGTCATCACAGTACCTGTCCCCACATTCAGAACAGTACTAGCGAAAAAAAGTTATGATTATTGTGCCCCCATGCTGTATAATAAAATAAATAAATGCTACATGAGAACTATTTTGGGATACAACAACAATAAATTTAAGAAAATGCTTTTTGAAAAATTGGAAGAGTTTGACTATGATAGTACAGAAAATCTTTTTATCACAATCTCATAAAATATTAATCAATTCTGACCGGACCTACCTACCACACAAAAACATACTTATACACTTATTCTCTCTTACAATAATAACGCTAGCACATTCAAACATATATACACTATGCGCACACTTACACACACACACACACACACACACACACACAGACACACGCACATATTACACACAAAATTCCGTTTCTAATAGCTAAAACAACTTGCTGTATTTACTTACCTTATTATCTTTTTGTACTTTTTGTTGATCTTTCTTATTTTAAATCTTTTTTTTATATATATAATTTATAAACATAATGTACCTACTTATGTCACTAGTTTGGGAAGACACTGAAGTCTGTAACACAGTTTATACTACCACGGGCTTCAGTGACACATTGTAATTTGTACAACTGAAGTTTATAAATAAATAAAGATTATTAGATTATTAGATTAATTAATCGATTTGAACATTATTTCTTGATTTTTATAGAGCTGTTTTTTTAGATTTTTGAAGGAGGTTGTGCTTTTTTTAAAAGTTTTTTTTATATGTATGTACACCGATTACTTGAAGACGGCTGAACTGATCGAAATGATTCAAACGTTATAACATGAGGTTTGTACCCAAATTGGTCCCGTTTTTTGAAATTTTGAAATCGGTTTAGTAGTTTTCAAGTAATCTTGAAAATACCGTCGTTTTCGTTACCATTTTATACGAATTCAGACGGATTTTCACCCATTACTTTTTTGTTTATGAACTGATTTAAATGATTCTTTTTTGTTTGAAAGAAGACACCTTAAGGATGATACCATATTAATTTCATTTGTATTGGACTTTGGATTTTAAAGATACACGAGGGAACTCCTCAAAATTAAATAGGAACTGTACAGTGATTGAAATATTGGTAGGTTTATGACAATAAAAAACAAGTTAAGTACCTATCTATTGTCAAGGACGTTCTGGACTAGAGTTGAACTGCGAAGGCCCAACGGAACTCCTGTGCAAATTGAGTTACTCGGGGTATACCATTGAAAAATGTGAAACATTATAACGTTTTATTTTATAAAATCATCGCTTACATACCTACCACAAAAAAGTTTATAATAAAAAAGCCTAGTCCTTTATGGTTCTAATCGCAAAAAGCCGGATTTACGGGGGTTTTTTATTTTTGACTCTGTTGCGTTCGTCGCTCGAGGTCACAAACTTGGATTATTCATCGGGTTAACATCATAAACAAGTCTGTAAAAAATCAGAACTACCGGATTAAATGCAAGGTCTGATGTATAATTTTACTAGGTTAAATAGGATTCTGTTTTACCCTTTGGGTACGGAACCCTAAAAAAGCTATAAAACAAAAAAAACCTGTTGATCTGTCAACGTGATGTTAGTTTTATCGCAAGCCCATATGATTTGACTTGCGATATCATCGGGACGCTAACGGCTAACTTTTTGAATTTCGGCGGGTTCAAATTGTACCATTTGCCGAAGTTATTCTGAAGATAGCGATGTTCGTGTAACATTACTAATTAGGGTTCACTATTTTGGCCTGATTGAGGCTCGATTTATCTGTTTTAAGTAGAAACTCGGCAGGGCGCTGCGCTGGGCGATACCACAAATGTGTTAACCACACTTTGAGTTGAGTAGGTACTTATTCTAGAGAGTTAGGGAAATATCATTCGCACTGTCATAAACTCACGACCTTCAGGTGCCGCGACTTCTGCACTATTCTCAACGCAACACTTATTATTTTTGTACATTTTCGCATTCTTTCAGCTTGTCCTCGACCATATTATACATATTTTATTCTGTGCTTCACCGTATTTAATTTGAGTTCCAGCTCGATTGTTTAATTCGAGACTAATTTGTGGTTAAGCGATGAAAATACGTTGTGCGTCTGTAAATTCCTGTTATTGTCTGTTATTATGCCATTGCTACATTTTAAAAACGTTTTCTTTCACGTTGCCTAAAATTTTATTACAACTATTTAAAGTTTAAACGATTATTGAATTTTTAGATTTTAGGCATTCACAATAAAACGATGTGAAGAAAACGCTGCATTTTATATTATCTTGAGTAAATGCATAATTATTTAATAGTGGAACACCGTGCCTGATATGACAAAAACAACGTTGTTTTTTCACTATAATTATTCTTTTCTCTTAATATACGAAATTACAGTCTTGTGTTTTTTTTACCAGTTAACAAATCAATATTTTAAAGATTATTATTAAAAGTCAGAGTTTCCGTTTTAAAGGGCAGAATATGCTTGTATAATGTCAAAATCTATCTACTGTTTCACAGTATTGCTGCGATACATTAAATTTCATCATAATGACAATCACGTGAGCACCTGTAAGTTTAACCTTTGGTTAAAATTAAACGGACGAAAATATCTGGCCAATTAATAGCTTCGCACAACAGATATATATGCGTTAGCTCTGTAACTGTCTGGGTGAGATTTAAAACAATTATACCTATGTTTTTTTTTGCGTCAACAACTGAGAGCCTATGACGAAAAAAGAATCGCGATAATTGGATTAAGTACTTCTTTTCTGTGTTCTCGTTGGCTATGTAGAGTGTCAGAGCTTTCAGGAGTAGAGAAAATGGAATTTCTCTACTCCTGATGCCCCACATTAGAGGACTCTCGTTCAATGTTCTTAAAAAATCATTGCTTATAATATCTTCAAAAATGTATGATACTTTTATGAGTAATTTAGTTAAATACGGTAACTATGAGCCTATTGTCCGGAGGAGGGAATTTCATCAGCCAGCATTCGTGTTTAGTAATTTTAAAGAAACACCCATATATTGTTGTAAGTATAATTATACAGAAGAATAGTGTTGCATCCCCTTTTTAACCGACTTCAAAAATTTTAAAAGGAGCTAGGTTATCTATTCGTCACGTATATTTTTTTTTATATGTATGTACACCGAGTACTCGAAGACGGCTGAACCGATTGAAATGATTCAAAGTTATAACATGACATTTGTTTGCAAGTTGGTCCCATTTTTTGAAATTTTGAAATCCGTTCAGTAGTTTTCAAGTAATCTTGAAAAAACTGTCATTTTCGTTACCATTTTATATGAATTCAGGCGGATTTTCAACCATTTCTTTTTTGTTTATGAACTGATTTAGGTGATTCTTTTTTTGTTTGAAAGAAGATACCTTAAGGATGATACCACAATAATTTCATTGGTATTGGACTTTGGATTTTGAAGATACACAAGGGAACTCCCCGAAATTAAAAAGGAACTGTACAGTGATTGAAATATTGGTAGGTTTATGACAATCAAAAACAAGTTAAGGTGCCTATTTATTGTCAAGGACGTGCTGGACTAGGGTTGAACTGCGAAGGCCCAACGGAACTCTTGTGGAAATTGAGTTACTCGGGGTATACCATTGAAAAGTGTTAAACATTATACCGTTTTTAACCGACTTCAAAAATTTTATTTTATAAAATCATCACTTACATACCTACCACAAAAAAGTTTCAAATAAAAAAGCTTTTTAAAAAAAAGCACAACCTCCTTCAAAAATCTTAAAAAACAGCTCTATAAAAAGCAAGAAATAATGTTCAAATCGATTAATTAAAACACGTCTATTGAAGTCGGGTGGGGCTTTTAGAATATAAACAATACATTAAGTAAAAAAAAATACTTCCAGCTCCACCCGACTTCAATAGACGTGTTTTAATTAATCGATTTGAACATTATTTCTTGCTTTTTATAGAGCTGTTTTTTTAAGATTTTTGAAGGAGGTTGTGCTTTTTTAAAAAGCTTTTTTTTTACTGACAATATTTTAAAGTTGGGTGATTCTTCGGACTATTATCATCTTTTATCATAGTAGAATCAAATCACAGCTTTTGTTTTAATCAATTTGCTATAGACGACAGTGACCTCGGCCATGGGTCTCCCACGTCTGGAGATACACCTGTCCCACTCAGGTCTCGTGACAAAGTACTTACTAAAGTGTTTAGCAACTCCGGAAATAAAAAGGAAATTACCAAATTTAACCAGCCCGAAAGAGTTTACTTTCTATCTTCGATATATAAGCACTCTCCAACGAATTCACTGCTATTTGAGCCAGACTCAATTTTTTATTTATTGCATAGTTAGTTACCTAACATTGGTTACATTTGTTTTCACTCATATGGCTGTCGAAGGGTTTAAATCTTGCATAAATGTAATATTACATTCAACCAAATTCTTAATACTTCTTGTTGGAAATATTGCACAACATTTCACGAATTATAAAAGCATCTGATTCGAATCGGTCATTTGAGTTATCCGTCGCGTGACATTGCCAAATAAAATGTTTCTTTTAGAATGAGACCTAGTGAAGAATTTAAATAGATACTTGAAGAAATTTATATCGTTTGCTTATTTTAATATGAACGGGCAGATTATGTGGATAGTTAACGTTGTGTTTACGACGGACATCTTTCAGCGGTTAATAATGGGAACTTTCGAGGTGGAAAAAAGACTTCTTTTTGCATGATTTGGAACTTAAAAAAAACTATTTTTAAAGTACGTAACAAATTAAGATGAATGAAAATTTAAAGTTATCATGTTGTTTGTTACGATTCGGAAAAATAGAAGATGTTTAAGTCGGCACCTAGGTGCAGTCTGTAAAGTTCCATTGGTTGCGGTAAGTAAGAGCAGTATTTACCTGCATTTCAAAAATGTATCTAAGTTATTTGCTTTTCTGTGATATAATAAAGGTAATGTGTAATGAAAAATAGTTATGATAGGTAATTTGATTTATTTGATGATTTCATTAAAATATTGTCACAGTTGTTCACTTTCATTCTTTTACAACCAGTGAAAAAACAATAATTTATTACAAAATACACATTTCTCCGTTCTATATCTATCTATTACTTTGTGCGTTGATCAATATTTGCATTAAATAAAAAATAATTAACAATTACTTATCTCTAGTAATCTCATCATTTAACTTTAAACTAAGAGATTCAATGAATTCAGAACATTTAGTTAAAAGAACAATTACGATATTGCATTAAGTAAAATAACTTAACATCTAAATCTTTAAAATATTCTTAAGTAACATTTTAATTCTAAAATCTTTAACAACACTGTAAAAAATTCAAAAAATGTATTTTGTACAATTTTCTCTAAGTATCTTTCTCTATTTCTAATAATCTCAAATGTGACTTACAAAATAACGTATAGAAAAAATCTAAAGCTACCTAATATGTAATATAATTCAAGAGGCACTGTTTAAATTCATCGAAGTCATGTCTTAATAATATCCTGTACAATTTTATGTACATAAGGCACCTGTTTCATTACAATGCAATTTTAAATGCAAAAATCTATCTATTGTACTTAATCAACAGTGGAAGACAATTTAAACAATATTTACATTATTCGATAAAAAATGTGCGTGTCTTTTAACAAAATATTTTTAATAGTGTACTTTCATAAGTTGTCTTAAATTTAGAATATTTTTTTAAAATTAGTCAGTCTCCACGAGATTTTTACAACCTTTAATATTTTGCACCATTAAAGTTAAATTGAAATTACTGGATCATTTGAAGGTATTGGTTTTCTTCATAAAACGAAGACAGCGAAGTCTGGAGATCATTCACGACCATATTATCGCCCCCCTGAAGAGGATGAGTGCTGCTCGATACCATTTCGGAGCTTTTCCAGTTTTCGCAATTCTCCACGTATTCTAAAGTCCTCTGGTACGTTTCCTGCCGCATACTGTTCTGATTTTTCTTCCTGCCATTAGTTGCTTCTATCTGAGATTGAGATATATCCCAAACTTGTACCTCACTCGGTTGGTTCTGACTTCTTAAGCTGTTCATACTGCAATCCGTCTGCTGCTCGCCAACGTTCTTCGGAATTTGGGTACAATTCATCGATGCTCTCACCCCATTAGGTTTCTGACTTCCAGTCGACATGTTCACAGAATTTTGTACATTCTTTTGCATGTTGTGTTTGTTAAACTGGTTACCAGGGTAGTCCCACTGATTGTAAGGCCTTTGGTGATTGTAATATTGGTTGTTGTTCATCATCGCTTGGTTGTATTGATGATTATTTTTCGGTGGTGGTGGTCCCATGACGTTATTTGCATTATTGACTACAGAGTTGTATGGCGGTGGTTGAGGATATTGCATATTTTGGTTATATTGAACGTTTTGTTGTTCACAGTAGCTATTCATAACACCTCGACTTATGTTCCCGCTGTTGTCCACGCTCATCATCGAAGACCTGGACATTTGCAATGGATGCATCTGATTACTTTGATTTGGATACATTGGTTGTTGGTAAGTCATCATCTGGTTAGTGTAAACAATATTTTGTTGATTTTGTGGCATTTGATGCATCACTGGCATTTGATTTGGATTGTATTGTTGCATTATAGGATATTGCTGCATGTTCTGATTCCTCATGTTTACATTTTGTTGATTTTGGATAGGATAAGGAGGTGCCGAATTATAACCATGATTTTGGTATTGGTTGGGAACATTATTTCGACTGGGCATTTTGGTGTTACAATTTTGACGATTATTCATGTAGTTTGGCGGAGCTGGCTGCATTTGGGGTTGCTGATTCATGTTCATGATGTTTTGATTTGCATTCATCTGGTTTTGCACCGGTGGGTTCATTTGCATATTTGCCATGTTTTGAATCATTGGACTTGGGACACCTTGAGACATAGGGCTTTGCAGGCCAGGATGCATAGGACTCGGCATGCCGTGACTCATCGGACTTGAAATATTTTGTGCCATTGGACTTGCCATGTTTACCATTGTAGGACCCATATTTTGAGACATAGGGCTTCCAATATTATTGTGTCGTGGACTCATCATTATTTGGTTAGGCATTTGAGGACTCATAAGACTTTGCATGCTCTGTGGACTCATAGCATTATGTTGCGGTGACATGACACTCATGGCACTTTGAGGACTCATAACGTTATAAACACTAGATGGGCTCATAACGCTATGAGGCATGTTATGTGGACTCATAACACTTTGTGGGCTCATGGTACTGTGCGGATGGCTTTGTGGACTTAGCATGCTATGGGCTATGTTTTGTGGACTGAGAACATTTTGAGGACTCATAACCATAGTCTTTGGACTCATCGTATTTTGTTTCTGAGGTATTGAATTGACTCTTATCAGATTTGATTGCTCCGTCTGATTCGCGGTCATTGTTTGTAAAGATTGTAAGGGGTTATTACTAGTATTGTTAGATGTCGGTTTCTTATTGAAATCTTGTTCGCATTTTTCTGTATTCACTTCAGGTATTACTTGTTCTTGTAAAGGATTTTTGTCGTCAGGTGACTTTGTAGCTAGAAGAGAACCACTGTTACCCGACATGCTAACATCTAACGATCTTAAATCGACTGGAATATCACTTATATTGAGATCACTTCCTATGGCACCTAGGTTTTTGAGTAAAGAATCGTCACTGGTCGCTACATCACTAATTTTGTCACTGGGGTTATTGGTGTTGTCTATTTCACTCGATGCATTGTCTTTGGTTGCAACATCGTTATCTTTCTTAGCTTCTTGTTCAGGTGCATTGGTGGAGTCGGTATTAGCTGGTGCTACCGATTCGTTTGCCAATATTGATTGGTTAAGATATTGCATCATTTCATCTGGTATTACCAGCTTGTTCTCCACCATTTCACCTTCTGCAACCTGTGCACAAAAAATATATATTTAGAAATAAGTACCATATTAAAATGACTAGGATATTTTAAAATTGTTTATGTTGAAGTTAACTTACCTGTTCCAAGTTCACTTCTTGGTTCGGATGGTGGACTTGCGCAGTAGTGACCACGGTATTGGTGGAATTAGAACGGGATTCTTTATAGGTCACCGTGTCGTGGTCATCCTCCGTCTTAAAGGGGAATGAAACGTCACCCTGTAAAAGAAATCTTTTTGATGATTGTGCCTGATTTAGCTAGAATATATGGTAAGTAAAAAAATGGAGTAAAAAATAATAATAGTAGATTCTAATCTTTTAACCATTGAGGTTGTAGACATTATGATTTGAATAATCTTTCAAACAACTTGACATATTGACAGTGCAATTTTAACTTAAGTTTCAAGTAAATAGAACTTACCACATCATCAGCCCCACATGGATAAGGCTGGTAGGCTTGGGCTTGATCACTCAGATTGGATTGTTCCGAGAGTCTCCTGGTCTCTTCCTTAACTTGGACGTTGGGGTCCAGTTCTAATGCCAGTTCTTCGGCTCTAACCTCTGAGCAGGTCACCCCTCGTAGCAGAACCGCCTGTAAAGGATAGTTTACGTTACAAAAAAATTATTAAAAAGCAAGCAAACAGACGTTTTTTAGTTTCATTATATAAAAAGTTGAAACTCGAAAGGGATATTGTTTTGTTCATTTAGTGCATTCTCAAAGCTTGTTATTATTTTTGTAGAATATGGACTTCAGGACATGAATTTCACGTTGTTTACCTGATTTCCTTGAGATGTTCTTACTGCTTGTACAGCTGCGAGGGTTGAAGACGGCGCCGGCGCATATCCCACACACGACACTTGACTAGATCTGGAAAAGATAACAGTTTTGTAGATATCTCGTGATCTCGTGTATGCACTAAGAACTGGGGAGTTGGCCCCTATTATAGTTGTTTCTTTTAGCAGGCTATTTGGACATTCAGGATAATCTGGGGGTAACTTCAAATTTACTTTATCACTATGTCATTGAATTAACACTCTGTTGGGTTGTAATAACTTATAACATTCAATCGTTATCATGATTTATTTGCTGCTGTGTCATAGGTTATATCTTTATTCTTGATACAACCGTAGATAAGGATGGTTGTGCAGAGAAAGGTTTTGAAATCATCATCATCATCTCGTGCCATCTTCATACTGAAGTTTGGCGGTCAGTAGACAATAGTTTTTGCGATAGATTGCGGTTTTGAAATGATGTCGAAATATTTTCAAAATAATGATTATAGCGATCACTACCTTCGGCTGCTGTCCGGTGATAGCTGGTCGTAGACGGCGTGTGGCACTGGTCTTTGCGGCGCGCCCGCGCCCGTCACTGCGCCCGACACCACTGATGCTTGGCTGCTCTTGCGGGAGATGTCTGATGACCTGGAGGAGGAATATGATATTGGAGTTTTAATCTCTTTTAAGCACTAGAGATTAACCCCCAGGGGCCCTACCGACTAGCTTTTCAAACTTCGGCATGTCTGCCGAGCTTCAACTTAAAACAGATAAATTGAAGTAAGGAATTTCGTATTGTACTATTTGCGGTAACAAGTTCGCCATTTTAGCCTGATTGGGGCTGGATTTATCTGTTTTCATTTGAAGCGCAGGAAGTGAACATATCAAAAGTCCCCGCCCGTACCACAGAATACATAATAGTACAAGTCACTACTGAATAAATCTTGTCTCAAATATAATCAGCATTCATTATACAAAAAAACTCATGTCGCCGGAATGTATAGTTTTCGCGATATATGTAAAAAACCGAAAAATGGGACCTTCAAAACCCCCCCTCCCCCCGGCATAGGGGCTATGGGCGGGGACTTTTGATATATTCACCTCCTAACAGGTCCAAAGAAAGTTACGAAGGCAAAAATTGTGTTCCACGCCTTTCACTCTACACCTTTTTTGAGCGTTCATTGCCTGAAGTACCTATAACTGTCCTTATTTTTTATTTATTTATATCAACCGTTATTTAGCAACTAATCTGGATTAGGCCCACCCCTATCTGTGGATAATACCTATAAGAATTTACGCGTGAGGATTGTAGCTCCTGCTAAAAAGCCGAAAGGTTAAGAAATTACCGAACGCAAACGCAATTTAAAAATCTGTTAATTTTGTAGAAGTGGTGAATCAATGCATAGATAATATTTACTACAAAATATGATCTATACCTGGCGCTATAGAGACTGCTTCCAGATGAGATTCCAGAGTCCCGCCTCGTGTTGGGAACTCCGGTCTTCAGATCCACGGCGACGTTGGTGTTGCCCAATTCTGTTCGTCCCGGCATTCCTCCTAAAAAAACAACTTTTTGATTAGGTAATGATTGTTGGAACTTTGTTTCACCTTTGTTTGGATGTGAAGCTTCAAACAAAATCAATTCTACTTCTACAACGAAGATTGGTGTTCTCTTCACTGTTTTAGTGTCCAGACACACAATGCCAAAGTTACGAGACCAAAGTTCGGCTTAGTTACGCCTGCAAAGCTTTGTGAATGGCTTGCAACACATCTGCCGAAAATTACGTAGCGTTTTATCCATATAAAAGCGTTGCCACCGATCTTCGGTTGCGTAACTTCAGCATAGTGTGTCCAGAGATTTACCACCGATCTCTAGCACGTGTGGACGGCGGCATAGTCTAGCCAGCTCCATTTTGTTGTTGTGCAGGCGCGGCGCATGCATAAGGATCGTGCGCAGCGACCCGATCGCTACCATAGCGCGTACCTAACATCAGAAACTAATACGCTTGAGGACCGTGTATATAAAGTTGAACTCACCTCCACCGATGTCCAGCGCGTGTGGCGGCGGCATGAGCCTGGCGAGCCCCATCTTGTTGTTCTGCAGCCGCGGCGCATGCGCGTGGTGCGCACGTGGCGACCCTATCGCCACCATGGCGCGTAACATCAGTGGGAGTTGGCCAACTTCACCCACCACTTCTTGTTCCACCTGGTAATTTACAATATTGGGATGGTTTTAGTAGTATAAGGTTCATATAAAGATAAAACCTTAGTTATTGATTAAAAATTAAGCAATAGGCTACTAGTTGAATTCAAAAACTTGTCACGTATTTAATTTTATACCTAGTTTGCTTTTATAATAATATTAGTACCGTTAGAAAAATATAAATTTTTTAAAACATTTAGACCGAAGATGAAAGATAATTTTTTACCTCTCCATCTATCCTGAAGTATGGGACGCCGTTCTCGTCACTGAATCCACCCAGACCAGAACTACCAAAGTCCAGCTCTCCTCCACACTGTGCTGATAACTGTAAATTATATTTAGTAGAAATAAATGATAGAGAACATTTTTTATGTACAACTATACTTGAACTCCCTAACATTTATCACCATGAAACAAGATAAGTTGAGATTATGAGTAAATCAAAGGAACATGTCCTGTCCTCAAAATCAATGGACGAACATAACAAGATGGAAAAGATGACTAAGAAAATAGTCAGGAAATCTTTTACGGAAGAAATATAAGTAAATAAGTATTAAAACTTTTATTGGCCACTCAGATATTTAGTTAACGTAAAGTACAAAATAAAAATAAAAAATAAACAAAACAAGTCACTAAAACAAAGTGTGCGGCCAACGAGACCCCAGCCTCAGCTACTGCTTTTACGACACAAGGCCGTCGCAGCGCTGGTATTCTGGAAGGGCTTTGAAGGGGAAATTCATCAACTTACCTGATGTGCAGGAGTATGAAGACCATGAGGCAGTGGAGACGCGGGGCTCTCGCTCTTGACTGACGCCGAGGAAGTATGTCCTCGGACCCCGACGGGCACTCCGCCTTCTTCAGACCGTGGCGAGGAGCCTGCCCCGCCGCCGCCAGACTCGGCCGAGTCGTCGCCACGGCTGCAACCTGAAGAATATAACGTTTGAGGTTCTAATTAAAAATTTTAAAGTTCTAATATCATCATCATTATTTTCCTGTCTTTTAGCCCAGTTTATTTAGAATCGAGGTACTACGTTTTTTCTTGTGTCTTTGCGAAAATCTCTAACGGCCTGCAGTGCAATAGAGTAGGCTTAGAGAAATTAAACGTCAAACTAATTTCGTTTCAAGGAAGTTTCGAAACGAATGGAACCCTGGTAGGAAATGAGCGAAATTTCGATCGAAATTTCGTTTTTCGTTGAATTAGAGTAGACCTCCTGGCCATAGCCAGTGCTGCAGGTGGCGTTTAATAATCACTGTGATACACACAAATTATACAGGCCCAGCTGAAAATCAGCGTCGTGATCCTAAGTGGTCATGATATTGTTAGCTGAGCTGGTTGCCTTTTTGGTTACCATTACATAATTATACCTAAGTAATTTAGAATGCGTTTAAGTATTTTATAAGCGATTGTTTTTGTAAACCATTTTGTTTGTAAGTAACCAAATAAAGTTTTATTCATTCATTCATTCATTCATACAGTGACATAAAGCCCTATTCTAACCGACAATGGATAAAGTTTGCAATGATTATTTTGGTTTTAGAAGATTTGTCTTACCTTTATGCTTTTTACTGGCATAAAATTCAGCACCGTGGACGGTTTTCACATGTTTCCGAAGTGATGACGGATCCGTATACCTCTTTGTGCAGCCAGGAGCTTTGCAGACGTAAGGTTTCTGAGAAAACATTAAATGAATTGTAACGACTACAAAGCTATACTGGTTATATAAATATCGTTCTATCAGTTTATAAAACACCAATCATCAATCATCGAAACAAGGACTTTAAGGACAGTATCCAGAATGACTACCGCTGGACTGATAGGAACTAAATCCAAAAAGACGCATCATTTACAGTTGATCTCAAACATTTCTTTATTAACACTGCACCAAAGAAGGATACTACTCAATCATCGAGAACAAGACATCCATATTTCTCTTCGCTATTTATTAGTGGGTTCATTTTTTGAACAGCAATAGTTTCTTGTAGGGCCAGATATGCCAAGATATGCAAAGTTTAGTAGTCTTACCTCATTGCTATGCGTTCTGTTCTGGTGCTTTGCACGATCGCTGGCGTTGGAGAATGCTTTAGCGCACCCAGGGTACTCGCAGGTGTACGGTTTCTCCCCCGTGTGGCTTCTCAGATGGGTCTTTAAGTTTTCTAATCTAGAGTAGGCTTTACAGCATCCTTCGAACTGTAACAAAAAGAATACGTGGTTTTATTCAGTTGTTGTGGTTCGGGGCTAAAGCTGAAAACTCTGAAAGAGACTCATAGGGAAATCGATATGAACCTAGTTTTTTAAGTGTTTTGTGTGTGTTTTTTAAGAGAAGTACTCACCGTGCATTTATGAGGTTTTTCTCCAGTATGTCTCCTCATATGTACGACCAGCATGTACTGAGCTTTGAACGGCTTCTCATCCCTGGAGCATCCCACCCAGCGGCAGACAAAAGCCTTCTTGCTAGCGTGTATGTGGTCTGTGTTGATGTGCTTTACTAAGTCATCTTGCGTTGGGAATTCTAATTTGCAGTCCACCTGGAAAAAAGAGTTCATAAGTATGACTACAGTAGTGCTTACTTTTCTATGAAGGGAAGTTGAAAGTCACTTTTTCTATTTATCTTTTGAAGGCTTGTGAGGACATCTTATTGAAGTTAGTTATGTTGTTAGAAGAGTGATGATCATAATGTATGGAAGTGGAGCGACTGAGGAGATAACGCATTACAAAAAGATTAGAAGAGAAGAACAAACTTATGGACCCCCAAAATAAACTGGAATAAGGGCAGGGATATGAAAGTTCGTTTGGAACGGTTCAATTGAAGTTATAAATGGTAGACAAGGTCCAATGTAGAATTAGGGTAATGCTCACCCAGTGACAGTTGGTCTCGATGAAGTCTCCCGGCTCATCCTTGGAGTCCAAGCCATCGTGGACAGTGCTCTCAGCAGCGGCTGACAGGGGCTTGTTGCTGAGGTGGTTGTCTCGCTGCATCAGGCTCGGTGGAGATTTTCGTTGGGTGATATTTGATGCGCTGGAAAAAAAAATACTTAAAATCGCTGCTATCTCTTCTGAAGTGAGCTTTTGTTTGCTAGATGGTGATTGGCCACGACCACAGCTATTCTCGATTACTATAATGCAATTTCTTTAGCTGCCATTCTTGTTTAATTATGACGACCTCCGTGGTCGAGTGGTTTACACGCCGGTTTTCAAGGCGTCACCATCTCTTGAGGTCCCGGGTTCGATCCCCGGCTGGTTCAATGTAGAAAATGAACTTTTCAATATTGTCTCAGGTCTGGGTGTTTGTCATACCACCGTTGTTTCTGATTTCCATAACACAAGTGCTATAGCTACTTACTTTGGAATTGGAGCAATGTATGTGATGTTGTAATTTTTTTTTTTAATAGCGTACTACGTGATAGTGATTGTGCTCTTTTTTAGCTCAAAATGTTCACCTCATCATTGAGGAACGAAGAAGATAACCAGTATCTTACCTCTAACTGCCGGAACACATAAATTTTTAAATTGTTGTTATGGCATCAGACTTAGGTAACCTGGTGGCCAGGCAGATTTGAAAGACGCCCTACCACTAACCAAACCGAGTACAAATTGTAACTAATTTTTTTCACCTTCATGATTTGGTTTTATAGAACAGTAATTTTTGAAGGCTTGTGAAGGCAATTTTATTGTCTTCGTACCTGTCAGCTTCCATGATGCTGGTAACTTCTTGCTGTTGTGGTGGTTGCTGCAGATGTTGTGGTGGAGTACCATCTAGCCCTAGCCCAGGTCTGACGTCCACTGGGGCACCCATTATAAGTTGTGTAGGTGAGGATATGTGAGATCTAAAGAGAGCAGAATATTGATATAGATTAGAACATGCCTATGGCCTAAAGGCCAGTATTTGGATTTTCTGAAGAATCTAGTATTGCTATTTTTGAAGTGTTGAGGTTCAGAGTAAAAAATATATATTTGTTTTTTTTTATTCACAATGGGATAGTGCTTGGGCTTCATCTCACCTGATGTTAAGTGACGATAAGACCGACGGTGGAAGCGCACTATTCCCGGAATCCTCATCACTGAGTAACTTTCTATCTTACCTCTATTGCCAGAACACAATAATTTTTAAATTGTTGTAATGGCGTCAGATTTAGGTAAGATGGTGGTTGCTAGCCAGGCGGACTTGAAATAAGCCCTACTACCAACCAAACCGTGTACAAATTGTACCCCCCCTGAGAATCGAACCCAGGACCCCTGCGTCTTACACGGGTGGGCGAACCACTAGACCACAGAGGCGGTTAAAAGCAGTTTTTTTTTTCTTTCCGAGTACTTAAACTCTACTGAATATTGACAAGTATTCCACTGCCTTAAATATTAATTGAATTTCTTGTTTCTCACCTATGAATACCAGCTACTAAATGCGCATGCGCCGCATGATGTGCCGCCGCTGCCGCCGCTTGTTGGTGCGCGGGGTCCATCAACACCCCGCCAGCGAGCACCCCGCTGCCCCCCACCACGCCGCCCCGAGCGAGCAGCTGCTGAGCGAGCGAAGCATGCGAGAGCGAGAGAGCTGGTGATATCGCACCTGAAAAGAAGTAACTTTCAGTTAATTGTTACCGCGTGCACTTCTTTTCATACCACACCAGTATACTCACTATCTCCAAATAGAATAGCTTTAACTGTTAAAATAATTCTTATTAACTCCCAAGAAACCGTAAAAACCAAGCAAGCCGTGCTACTTCACTAAACAGTGACAGAACCTGCCGCGAACGAACAGGACATTTTAAACATACCTATAGTTTTATCCGAATTTTTATATTCTGGGCATTCACAATGCTATTTTTAACCGACTTCAAAAAAAGGAGGAGGTTCTCAAGTCGACGGTTTTTTTTTTTATTTTTTATTTTTTTTATGTATGTTTTAACATAGCTTCGTCAGTTGTTACCCGATTTGTACAATTCTTTTTTTATCTCAAAGAACATAGTTCGTGTGTGGTCCCATAAATTTTTTTCAGAGATCTGGCCAGTAGTTTTCTCATAATCCTGAAAAATATCAATTATTTAGCTCGCAATCGTACGAGTTTTTATGGAATTTCGGACATAACATCTTTGTTTATGAACCGATTTAGATGATTCTTTTTTTATTTGAAAGGGTATACTTCAAGAGTGGTCACAATTTAATTTCATCGTTATTGGACTTCGAACTTCGAAGATACACAAGGGAACTCCTCAAAGTCAAATAGTATATGTAAAGTGATTTAGGTTTTGGTAAGTTTATGGCAATCCAAAACAAACCAAATCATGGTTTACGATGCAACGTTCTGGACTAGATTTGGACTACGAAAACACAACGGAACTCCTCAAAAACAAACAGCGTGAATTTGGAAATTGAGTTCTGGGCATTTTACCATTGAAAATGTTATAATATAAAGTTAAAAAATATTTACACGCTGCGCTTACATACCTACCACTAAAAAGTTGAAAATAAAAAAGCTTTTTAAAAAAAAAGAAAAACCGCCTTCAAAAAACCTGAAAACAAAAACAGCTTAAAAATTAAATACCTCTAAAAAGCAAGAAATAATATTCGAATCATTCGTTACACATATCAATATTAATAAAACACGTCTAATGAAGTCGGGTGGGGCTTTTAGAAAAAAATGTTGTCCTCCAGCCCCACCCGACTTCAATAGACGTGTTTTATTAATATTGATATGTGTAACGAATGATTCGAATATTATTTCTTGCTTTTTAGAGGTATTTAATTTTTAAGCTGTTTTTGTTTTCAGGTTTTTTGAAGGCGGTTTTTCTTTTTTTTTAAAAAGCTTTTTTTTTATATTAAGATAATTAATTAGAAAATATACTCTGTGCATTGGGCCGGAATCCCAAGGTGCAGATTCGTATCCCGTCTGAGCTGCTACGGGTGAGTTGTTTTTTTTGTATTTTAATCTTAATAGTTTTATCCCTAATGGCCGGTATACATTTTGATTAGTGATTAGTGCGAGTGGCTCATTTAGTGTTTAGTGTTTAGCAAAAAACAATTACTTAACACTAATCAGAGACTGTCCGAACGTGTTTTTTGCTAAACACTAAACGAGCCACTCGCACTTATCACTAATCAAAATGTATACCGGCCATAAAGCTGCTCCCTCACCGGGAGCATTCACATGTACTGTAACATTATAGATTCGTCTTTGAGAATTACTTTACAATAATACCTCCCTGTCTGACGAGCATTCGCTTGGTTCTCCTCCTTCACTGATGTAATGCTCAAATCTGTAACGTTACATTACACGCGAATGCTCCCGGTGAAGGAGCACCTTTAGTCGACTTCCTCAGCTATTGCGGTATGATGAGCAGCATCTGCCCCCCTACAGTAATATCGAAGCGATATTGCGATTGAGATGGCGCTATGCGCGATGTATAACTCTGTCTCTATCACAACATCACTTTGATGTTGCTATAAGAGCTAAGAGTACCCTCTGGCCTAGGTAACAGTTACCTGTCTAAGGTATCCATTAAATAGTTAAGAACAAAAAAGTTGTCTTTCCTTACATTCCCACTTACCTGCACTAAGGTGTCCATAGCTCCTAGTAGATGCAGTCGAGGGTGCCCTCCCCGTCAAGCAGGCAGGAGACGCCCTGTTGTCGGTCGCCAGGTCCAAGGACTCTGCTAAGTAGAGGCTCTAGGAGACTGCCCTCTTGCGATTGGCTGATGCACTTACATTCCCACATACCTGCACTAAGATGTCCATAGCTCCCCGTAGACGCAGTCAAGGATGCCCTCACGGACAAGCTGGCAGGAAACGCCCTGATGATAGCCGCCAGGACCAAGGACTCTGTTGAATAGAGGCTCCAGGACACTGCCCTCTTGCGATTGACTGATGCACTTACATTCCCACATACCTGCACTTAGATGTCCATAGCTCCCAGTAGACGCTGCCGAGGGTGCCCTCACCGCCAAGCTGGCGGGAGATGCCCTGATGACTGCCGCCAAGTCCAAGGACTCTGCTGAGTAGGGGCTCCACGACACTGCCCTCTTGCGATTAGCTGATGCACCTATCGCACCCCCTGATAGCCTGAGACGAGTAGGAGAGGCTATTCTTGATCCTGAAAGCGACCAAATTGTATGTTAAAGCTTTTGTACGTTATATTTTTCTTGACTGTTCTAATTTTTTTAAACACAGAATCTCTATTTCCTGAATTTTTGAGGAAATATGGTTAAAGTTTATTATATGGAGGTCATCTTGATTACTGTAACTATCATCATCGAGAATTCCGGACCGCAATAGCTAAATTTTGATAATTAGTCATGGGTCACAGACTTGGACGAATACAGACCTTTTTTTTATATAAAACCTTATTTCCTAATTCTAAGAACATTATCTTCCTGGTGAATGAAGAAAAAAGTATTTTCCGAAATTTTTTCAGGTTTATGTGCAGGATATTTTGATGTCATAGTTTCAGCTACTTATTAAAAAACCGAGCCCGTGACGATGTCTGATATGATAATAAAGTTATGTTATAGCACAGAATAGATATAAGTACTACCGTGCAGAAAGGAATTTCTCCGCCCCGCCCCACAATCAATTACCTCACCCCACCGGCGCCCATCCGTAGGCCAGTCCGTAGGCTCATTCAATAGCACGCACACATTTGCGCGTGTGCAAAAACGTCACTGTGTAGCGTTTGTGTAATAGGAGTTGAAACGCGACGCTTGTATGGAGTGCCCGGGGTGTGGTTATAGTAAGTGTCCAGGTTTTTACCTTCTAAACTAAGTTGGAAGTCTTGGCTGGCCAACGTACTGCCAGCATGAAGCTCAGGGTGTAAGCTTCTCGCCGCACTTAAATACTCTAAGCCTGCAACAAAAACAAAATAAAATTTAATAACAAACCTTTTAAAACATAATTTTAAGAAAATGAGATTTAACAATAAATTGCGTCGGATATGAAAGTAAAATATTCTGCAAACATTGTAATGGTGGAGTAAATCTCGCCTTAACGGGCTTTTAGCACAGAAATGTGATAGCCCGGCCACATATCAAGCGAGATGGTCACCCTACCCATAACTGCTAATTGAGATGTCAACAAGTTGGACCAACTTGAATAATAAAACGGCCACTTTACGCCAACACAGTTTAAATATGGCCGCAGATGTCTTTTGCAGGCTATTTCGCGAAAACAGATTATAAAACTAAATTTAGAATGTCCTAATACGACACTGTTTTATTGCTCACCCGATTTGTATACAGTGTTGCAATCTTGTCTAAATGTAAATCGTTTAAAATAAATGTGAATTGTTTTTGTCCTTTTCCGTAAGGGCATCTTATCATTTTCTTCGTTTCTCTAAAACTCTACGTGTTGCTATAAAATTGATTGTGATTATTTTTATACAAATGGCGCATAAATGTGTAAAATTATATCAGTATTAAAGACAATTACATCAATTCTTCATCAAGCAGCAGCAGTAAATCAAACTATGCTGAATTAAAAAGAAAAAATAAGCTTAACTGATAATTGTAGCATTAAATTAAACGTTTTACAACACCGCTACAAGCGCTTACAGAAGCACACTTTAAAAATTGATTCCCATTAAAAGTGAAGCCCAACCTTATAGTTTTGGGCTATTAATCAAACTAATCAAGCTCCGCGGCGGGCGTTATTTCAGCCGCTAGTTTCCTAAGTAATCACATATAATACGCTTGAAAACAAACACTCCGACTTCGGACCGAAAAAAGAGATAAAAACACTTGATTTGTTGATCACGCTTCTTTGGCGAGCCGAGGCGGTCGTCCCGATCCGAAATAATAGGTTGATGTTAAAGGCGTGAGCGGCCACCAATTTGGCAAATAACTGGCCCAACAAGAAAACCTTAGGACATAACGTATGTGGTCCACGTTTGACGTGCCGCGCCGGAGTCCAACCGAAATTTTTATGTCTTCATCCATTGTGAGAACCGTCCGCAACTGTTGCTTCGAATAATAAAAAGAATAAAATACCTATCATCGAACAAACTTATGCTCGATAATTCGGACCGGCTCGAATTCCATTAGGATGGTCACCCTAACGACATTGCCGTAACACCGAGCAAAAAAGTCAACCGAAAACTATCCTAAAGTTCATTTCTCGAATAGTTGAATATCAAACGGTGAAGTAGCGCGATCGGGTCGGTTTTTATCCGTCCGCGCGGCGCGTATGAGTCGATTCAGAATTGATGTATTAATTTTTATCTGAATCGATTGGGCGTTAAATTAGGTATCGAGAAGTCTAGTGATTTCGTGGTCACGTTTGGATTTAAAATATGAATGTCAATGGCTCCGTTGGGCGGTGTCTTTGCGTGGCGACTGCGGGGTTATACTAATGAGCTTGCCTGTAAATTATGAGCCCTGTTGTTATTCGAATAGCCGGCGAGATAAAGGCGTCACCGCCGTGAATTTTTAATGCCGGCGTAGGTTACCACTTCAAGTATTTCGTGTAGTCAGTTTTTGGTCACAAGTGTCACAACCTATTAACACAAAGATTTGAGAAAAAATCTTAGCAAATCTGTAAAAAAATATGCAGTATAATGTTATACTTTCAATTATTTCGACTTTAGTCGGTTTTTAGGGTTCCGTACCCAAAGGGTAAGAACGGGACCCTATTACTAAGACTCCACTGTCCGTCTGTCTGTCACCAGGCTGTATCTCATGAACCGTGATAACTAGACAGTTGAAATCTCAGGTGATGTATTTCTGTTGCCGCTATAACAACAAGTACTAAAAACAGAACAAAATAAATATTCGAGTGGGGCTCCCATACAACTAACGTGATTTTTGTTACGGAACCCTTCTGGCGCAAGTCCGACTCGCACTTGGCCAGTTTTTTGTAATACATATTTATAACGAATCTTTTTGGTTAGTCATTAGAATGATTAAAACATAAAACATGAATCATTCATAATCATATTTACGAATGAATTGATATTATAATTAAATCAGGTAGAAACTGTGTTCGCCATCAATCAGACGTTATTTTTGACTCGCCTTAACGGTTCGTTAAACACCCAAAGTGATAAAAGGTTAAAAAAAAATATCGTCAGTTGTCATAAAACGATTAGTAAAGACAAGGTTTGGGATACTGCAAAAACCGGCGGCGGTTTTCTAACGAGGTTTTTATGCTGTAATCAAAGGTTATGCAGGTAGGTTTTATCCGTCATATATTTTATATTGAGCCGTTTCGTCGTATGATGTCGGTAAGCAAAGAAACCTTATTTTAGTGATTATTGTTGCTTGATATAGGTTTACAGATTTATATATGATTTTATTATAAGCTGTCTTTATAATCAGTGTCTTGTTTAGTTTTATGTGAGTTCGGAGAATTCCTTTGTTGGTGCAAAGTTATGGTAACCCTACATAAGTTTCAAATAAGAGCGATATTCGAATAACTTTTATGAATACCACTTGCTGATTTATTTTACCACTGTCTGAGATATGGTTTTACACCCCTAAATTACTGTTGTCTTGATGGCGAGGGTTGTCAAGAAATTTATTTACGAAAAATAACTTTCAAGTTTCTAAATGAAATGAAATGAATGAATGATGCCGAATAAATACCAATCTTCAAAACAAACTGCTATAAACTCATTAATAAAATAATTTGCAAAACAAAACAAAGACGATACTATTGAATCGGTAAGCAAATATATCAAAACTCACTAGTTAATATTATAATATTGTCGTAAATATACTAAAAAGGTCCAGACATTTATGGCCATAAACCGTCTTAATAACATAATAATCTGGTCATTCCGGAAACATTAAACAATAAAAATGTGTGAAACTAGGTACAGTCGACGGCACATCCGATATAAATGTAGACCTTGAGACCGTCTTTATGCCCTATATAATAAAAGCAGTTTTGGTTGTTCAACTGTTTAACTTAACGGGCTGTCATTTGTACAAAAAACTTAATGTGACGCACACATCGTTATAACGACTTTAAATTATAACTTTTACACATATAATTTAAACCTGGAGGTCTATACAATACACCATCTCTTTCTAGCTTTAGTTGGTCCATATCTCTTTCCTCGTCCGGCCCAAATTTTTGCGTCGATTTCATATTCATAATGGTCAGTTTATTTATTTTTGTTTATTTTTGTTGGTCTTCTTGGAAGTAATGCGAACTACTACTGGATAAAATTGACTGATTAAGAAATAAATGGCAGAAGTAGTTTAGTCAATCAACCAAAACGATATTTTTAAGGGTGAGGTTGCTCAGTAGGTAGTTAGAAATCTATGTAAGATAAGAAGTCTTCAAATTTGCAAAAACATATATCTATATTAATTACAACAATTTAGCTAGTTACTAAAGATCTATGTATTCATTCACTGAATGTAGAGCTTAGTACTTTAAGTGAAAACCTCGTAAGTATAAAAGAAGAAACTTTTCATGAGGAAGAAAAAACTGCGTGCTGTAAAATTTTGGTACGGGGGCTTTTATGTTTTTTATTGTCATAGATGGCGTAACGAGTATCGAAAGAACAAATAAGTGAGATCAGGATTATGCGTTACGAGATTTTCTTCCTAAAAAAGCAATAAAAAAATACCAAAAATGCATTTCCGAGGTTTTCACTCTAAGGCGTCGATATTCATTTAAGTTAAAAAGACTTAGATGGTTTTACCTTCTGCCCCCCTAGCATGACCACCGCAACACGATATATATCGAGTGATATAGCGTTATATTGATACTCGAATATCAAAATCAATTGTCTTTTGAGTTAAACATGATAAATCACTTTATCATATCGCGTTTTTTTTTTTGGTGGTCATGGCACAGAATAAGTAATAGTACAAAGTGTCATGGTCATGCTAGGGGGGCTGGTAGCTAATGAGGTAGAATCCTACAAGGGTCCCTCAGGGCCAACCGGCGGCGAGAGGGCAAGTGCCGGAGGTTTTTAGTGGGTATTCCCTCCTCCCGGGATCCCACCGAGCCATTAGGCTGGGTGGGATCACGGGAGGCAGTCGTGGAGGGAGCCGCAACGTTGAATGTTGCGGTCCCCTCCTGGCGAGTCCCACATACCCCCTCCCTGCTCACCTACGGGAGGGAAGCGCATAAAGGCGTTTTCCTTCGGCATATAAAAAAAAAAAAAAAAAAAGGGGGGGGCTGGTAGCTGCTATGTAATTAATTTCAACAAATTTCCGATTTCAAGACTACTATTCTATATTTGTATCCTAACATAAAAATAATAAATGTGTATTATTTATTAGTATGCAACATTTTGACTTTGATATACATAGTTGCAAAGTGAACTGCCAAAACAAATTTTAGTAAAGTCTTAAAAGGAATTTGGTTTATAAAACCGGTGGCAAACAGTTTCTTATTTTTTTTATTAAAATTAAGAATATGCCTGCTTAAAATGTGAATACAGCATTATTTTGTTATCCATCTCACTAAGTTTATATTACGTTTCAAAAATATTTACAAACATTTCTGTAAACAAATACTGTCTCACCCATTTCGCAGTCGTAAATACTTATACCATATGCTTAGAACCCACGTTTGCACAAAAACACGTGTTAAGTTGTTAATTAGCATTCCTGGAAGCTCAAAGTCCCGGGTTCGGTGCCATCTGATGTGATTTATGCTTCCTACAACACGAACTTTCGTTGACACGAAGTTAAATTAACGAAGTGACGCGGAGAAAATATTTTTGTTCCAAGCTTTATTTTTTTGGAGAAATATTTCAACATGAAATCATACAATTAAGGTTGATGATGCTCAATAAAGTTTGTTTCATAATAAATCAGTAATTTTTAAATAAACTATCTGTGCTGATTTTACAATGCCCAAGATTTAAAATTGACCAATGTAGCGTGCTGCCTGTCGTTCCTGAGCTTTTAGTTTTAAGCTAGTTTTAATTAGTTTAAGTTTCTTAGGGAATAAGTATTTTTGGCCATAACTTTCCAAATTCTTTGAAAATAAGCATTTGCTTGGCAGCAATTTATTCGTCGCTTTACGGCGATTTTTATTAGGTTTGTAGTTTCATCCTTTTTCATACAATTTTATTGAATTTCATACATAAATTTCATACTTAGTGGAAAAGTGAGGTTATAATTTTGTATTTATTTTGACAGCTGCTTGTTTACAAGTGACAGCTAAGTTTATTTGCTTTTTTCAATTCTACTCACACTTCGCGTAGGTTGTCTATCAATTTATTGGCCATTCCGCTCTTTTGTATTGCTGCCGAGCGAATACACGAATTCCCATTTTGAAATGCTGTATTATTTTTCTTCTACATTTTTCTTTCGGTTTTTCAAAATTTACTGTGAGTATAAAAGGATTGTCAAATCTATTACGGGGGTCAGTCAGTCTTCGAAATCTACGTGGTTCAGTCAGTCTTCGAGATCTACGGTGTAAACAAGTAGTGTTCCCGGGCCTTACAAGAAAGCCCGCGCCGCGAGTGTCAACTAATAGTTCTACGGGTGCTGCGAGTCTCCAACTCCTGCTGGGCAGCACCTACTATTCTACTGCTGAAACGCTTCATCTGCGGCCAGCCTCCGTTCATCTGCGCTCCATCTCCGGCCTGTCTACGCTGCTCATCCACGGTACCACTACGTCCCTTCCGCGTCCCCTCTCCGCGCGCTAGATTACGTTCCCCTGTCCCTCTGCAAGCCTCTGAAGAATCGCCCCTTCCCCTATCCTCCCTCGTAGCATTTAAGTTCCTTAGCTTCCTGTCTGTTAGGTTTAGTGTAAATAAATGTTAATTGTACTATATTTCCATCTTTCTACTTTGCTCCTTAACTAGCTAGATTCAATCCTTCTACTCTAGGTAGGCTCTCTATCTTCCCCTCTTCTTTGTAACGTTACAGTTTTGGCGCCCACGAGAAAGAACCCCACTCTCTAAATTCTAAAACACCCTTCCACAAGGTAGATAATTTTAGGCAACTTTTGGCAAACTCACACTTCTCTCCCCACACTCATAGCACTTGGCCGGGGCAACTCTCCGGTAGTGCACTACATACTACACAATCACAGCACGTGATCGGGGCGACTCTCCGATCGTGCTTACTCTACAATCACCGCACTTGGTCGGGGCGACTCCCCGACAGTGCATTCATACATACACACTTCACACCAAACTCCACCGACAAAACTAACTCCACGTAACTGCATTTTCATTTCATCCTGTAGTTAGAAGCATCTAAATACACTATACCCTACTTTACAGGACACTGATCAAATCGCTACACCAAGAACTTTAAATTTTCTATTTAAAGTTCTTTCTTGTTCTTGACAATGCCTAAATAAACTTTTCATATTATACAGACAGATTGAAATTGTGAAGACTTTTTTGTTATAATTAGTCATGTCAGAACGAGAAAAATTTAAAGAGACTGTAGTAGGAATAGAATTACCAAAAATTATACCTTGCGCCAATAATGAAGTCGTGCTTGTAGTAGTTGATTTGTCAGATGTTTAAATAAATTGCGAGGTTCAATAGCATTCAATGGTCAAAATAATAAATTATTTTAATTCATGATTCAAGAAAACAAGTTCTTGCATTCCGGGAGAGTACTTCTTAGTTCAATTAGGAGAAAGTATAATATTATCAAGGATTGATTTTCTGTCGCGCAAGTATCAAAAATATTCATATCAAAACCCCTAACTAAACCCAAAACCTTAATTTCAATAATTCATAGAAACATAATACCAATTAATTGGATAGAGACGCATCGATTACTCGGCTAACTGGTATCGAATTCCCAGATTAATATTACTAACGACTTAATCGATTCGTATCCAATCGATTCACACGCACCATTGTGCTTAATCAAATTAACTTTTTGCTTGGAATCAAAGTTATACCATACATGTTGTATGGAAATTGTTAAGCAATGAAAAGTTTATCGAAAGGTCTTAGTAGGTACCTATTTAATTACTTTGATAAGTACCTATATATTAATTGATTTACTATTCAAAAAGTGAAACTTGCTTCTGTAAACTTTCAAGAAATCAATTCAAAACCTAATTAATATCCCTAATTCGTATTTTACAAAGAGACTAAATAAAAATTAGTGTTTTCATACCTATCTATAAAATACAAGAAGAAAGCTCAGATTTTGTTATCAAACGATATTGAGAATCTAATTTGTATAAAAACTCAAAGATTTTGTTGATACTAAGTGGGGTCAGTTGCCGCTAACTACATATTTATTTTAGAATGCTTACTGTAAATAACAAAAATAACAAAGTCCAGCTATCGAGAAAGCCATTTAAAACACCTATCTAAATCAAGATGGAAAAAAAACCCAGATCAAAGTTTTCTAAGAACAATTATCTAAGTGAGGCGTGGGTGCAAATGTTTGGTATAATTTATAAGAGTCTAGCTTGCTGAAAAAACTTGCTTAAATGGCTGATGTGCAGCTACTTAACAATAACTTAATAGACACTAAGCTTATTGTCCATCAGCCATTTTTGATGTCCCCACTGCTGGGGCACAGGCCTTCCTTATGGGTGGTAAGGAGGATGGGCCATAACCCACCACGCGGGCCCAATGCGGATTTGTGGGTGTTAACGACTGCAAATGCAGCCGGGACCAACGGTTTAGCGTGCCTTCCGAAGCACGGAGGAGCTCGAGATAATAAACTTTTGGTCACCCATCCCATGACCGACCCTTGCGAACGTTGCTTAACTTCCGCAATCGCTGGGCCAGGCGCTAAACCACTGCGCCACCGAGCTCCTCTGTTTTGTTGTTGAGCTTTTGGGTTTTCATCAATAGCAGAACTATTTTAATTTTTGAATGTTACTTATTAAGAATTATTTATGATAAATGACAATACTTACATAATAAATATACTTACTCCAAAATACAAGACATTACCTATTCATTCTATTCTCAAGTTCCAATACCTATTTCAATTTTCTTGTAACTTTCCAGAACCATTTTTTTCTATTATTGCTGAAAACTGATCAACGTTGCAAATGTTAAAATCGCTTCAGTCTGCCACTCACACCACCACCAACAAGCCTACACCAACGTAAGGAACTTGTTCCAAAGATGTCTCAATCGGAGACCGGATCAATCAGTACCGACTGAGTTTTTTCATCGATCATGATCGAACCGACCGAACAGGTTTACGACCGAACAAATTGTATAAGATTATCTTCGAACACACTTTTTAGATTCGCTAAAAAAGACACAACAATGCAGTGTAAAAACATTGTCCAGATTTTTGTTTTTGACGGTACTATATTATTTTGAGCTAAAAGAACATTAGCCAAATACATAGCTACTTATGTTCAAAGTCAATTTTGCTTTACTGAATTTCATAAATTTTTGGATAAATTAAAAAAATAGTGAATAACTAAGAACCAAAATTGATGCTAAATGTAAATGCAAACAAGCGATGATTAAGCATTACTTTTTCATATAGCATTAACCAAAAAGAGTAAGAAAACTAAACGTCCAATTAATTCCCAACACAATCTAAAGAGAAAACACACAATCTGTATTAAAGTTAATAAAAATAAATTACCTCATTCGGACAAACACACAAAAGGCACGAATGAAGAAATTATCGCTATTAGTGAGACCGTAAGAGATATTTATTAAAATGTATCGAATGCTTCAAGCGCAGCGGGTAATTCTATTTAAGGGCTTCGGATATGGTCATTATCAATCATGCTCTTGATGATATTAGCTATTATCAGCCAGAGGCTCGCAGCGGTGGATGAAAGGCACAGTGATAAATAGATTACAAATTATAATTTATACTCATGAGATCTAGTGTTGATGTCAATAACTTCATTGCCTTTTCGATGCCGACGGAGTTTTTGCTATCAGTGGCGTAGACTGATTGGATGGAATAAGATGATGCAACATGTAGTGGATTGCTTACTTAAGTTGAAAATGAGATAGTTGATGAAAGTGGAGAGGACGTGAGGTACGTAGGGATTGATTTTAATAGGATACTGTTTCCATTAAAAGTTTTATCCTTTAGAACTTGAGTCATACATGATCCGTTAGACTGTATAAATCTTACTATGAAAATTATAGTTAAAGATAGAAGGGATTTTAAAAACTCTTGCTCAGTTCAGACTCTCTGAAATTTAAGTAATTTTCATTAGGTCGTACCTATAGTCTCATAATCAACGGCAAATTCAAAAGTGTCAAATCAGCCACTTTTTCTGATTTTTATATACCTATGTAAATGTGGGGATCCCTTTAAACAAGATCCATGCCCACAGTATTTCCATTCCATGTCTATGTTTACAAAAAGAAGTTAACCGTTAGGCCATTCAATTAAAGGCTTCGAGACCAAAATTAAGCCTTCTTCGTTTAAAATGCATTAATCCGGTCAATTGTCATGCGTGAGCGCACGTTGCATCTCTTTCTAAAACCCGTTTTGGTCCTCTCGCCTCCTCGTTGACAAAGATTAAGTTTTGGGATGCAGTTTGACAAAGGTGGTTGAAAAAATTAATGAAGGTGTCAACTTGGCTTGCGACGTTTTGTAAATTGAAATGGATTGCAAAAAATATTGGAGATGCCCAAAATTTTTAGGTTTGCAGATAATATTTTAAATAATTAGAGTTAGTACTTTCGGCATTTAGTAGTTAGTATTTTCGGCATGTTCTTCTTCTGAGGAGGATGATGATGATGGGAAAAAGGCCATTTAATCACTCGTTCCTCGTGGTTACACCCGTCGTTACACCAGTGTAACTACGAGGAAGACCGTCACATTCTATATTTTTCATCTGTGTAATACTCGTATTATCAAACCATCATAATTCCCTTTTTTTAGGAAGGCCACATCTAGGGAATTGTTGTTTGGGGTCCAAGTCAGTTTCAAATCTATTTATTTTAGTTGAAGCATCTAGAATGTTTCAACATTGTACCTGTTCATATCACCGACGATCGCTTCGATTCTTTGACCGCTGTTATCGTTCTCCATTTCACAATCGAAGCGCTACGGACTTTTTCGTTTTTGGTTTTTGGAGTAACATGAACTCTCAATCTCTCGCGCACAGTTTTTACGCTCAGTTAAACGAGACTCGGTTCTTAATTTACGATTATCGAGCGATGAAGACATATACATGTATCGATGCACGCCCCTATATGCATACGATTATTAATATTCGGTACATCGACTTTTACGATTGCACTGGTTATCAGTTTTATATTCTCACACTTTTTACGACCTTTTTGCGACTTGAGAAAGCTGATTTAATATAAATTAATGTTTTAGTATTCTCATCAACTGTTACGAGATATAAAATACTTTAAATATATCATACCGCGGTGATTGGCAGCTGTATCATTAGTGGCTTTATTAAAATGTTTCATAAGATTCCAGCGAGCAAAAACTTGGGACAGGTAAATATGGTGATTAACATTTTCGGAGAGAGAAAAAGTGCATAATGACGGGTCTCCGTGCAAACAGCTTTATTTAAAAGGAATACGCAATGCATATCATTTACACACATCATTTTAATTCTAGTTATCCTTGGTGATCTTAAAGTAGCATTCTCGTTGCACAATTATTGCTGTTTATTCGCTACCGATTAATACCTTAAATGTAATATTATCCTGTGAGTCTAGATTTCCTTTGAAACAAGAATGATAATTGATAAGGCTACAAATTGAGTGAAAAAGTGTCCCAATGAACCTTTAAATTGTCTTCTATATATGTCCCGGGAATATGTTCAGAGTTTACACCATCATTCACTGTGCTATCTGATATTCCATTCCATTCAATTCTGATTCCTATGTAACAGCTTGGAAAGTATGCATTGCATTGTTAACGTCAAGCACTTAGTTTCTTGTAGTAGCATAAACAAGTTCCGCTAAAAGTAGTGTATTGGGACCACTTACTTCTGAAACTACAACTCTGTTACTGCAACTGTAAAGCTTGTTGTCGTCTGTATCTTATGGTTCAAAACTGTAAGGAGTATTTTCTTCATTGTTGGGTGTAGTTAAGGTGCTTTTTTCTTTGGGTTTCTCAGTTGACTGAGTAGTTATTTGTTTTAAGGGGGCTTTATCGCGGCACGTAGGCTCGATTTGAATAAAAATACAATTTATATGTGTCGGAGCGTTCGGTAAGGCAGTGTAGGGTTACAGAGCCGGTCGGACGACTCGGCTCCCAATTTGCTGGTGTATTTCTGAGTAAGTTATTAAGTTTCGGCTTGTCACTTTGGTTGCGAAATTTTGCAGTTGGCTGATGCAGCTGAGCCTGTCATTTTGTGGGCAATCAAGTGCGTCTAGCTTTTTTACTTCCATAATGACTACCTACGCAAAATCTGATCAAAGTAAATATACGAAACTAAAATTGCAAAAACAGAAGCATCATTTACATTTTAACACTTCATTATCGACTTAATATTTAAATAATTAAATAATTTGGTAGCTTTTCGCTATGTTATAAAACGTGGTTTATGATTATAAACAACAATTAGATTGTTAATTGATTAATTGACCTTGATAAGTAAAGATTGCTTATCTAAAACACACGTTTTAAAATTAAATTCTAATTCATGACAATTTCATAAATTTTTAAAGTTTATAGTGCTATGGTCATATGAACATTTTTATCTGCACTTTATGAGACTCAAATCTAGGTCTTGCCACAGATTAATAATATACTAGTAGTCTTGCGAAATGAATCATAATGCATCCGGTGACCTGCAGTAGACGAAATATGATCGGCAGCTACTTCCACAGAAACGAATGGATGAGTGAATATGAGATGAAACTATGCAAATTTTTTAATTAAGTCATTAGAATTTACGTACTAACTTATCCATGGGAAATATTTTTTTCTTTTTCAAACCAGTGATGCAATTGAAGTTATTGTTTTATGCTAAAGTAAATACTTACATGAAAAAAATGCAAAAAGAAATTGATCGATGATAAAAGGTTATAAATATTTATTAATTTGTTTGTGCTGAAACAATAATATTGATTGAGGCTCACTTTAAAACCTTAAAAGTGAATGATAATTCTGGATCTGTCAGTGTTTTTTTTTTGCCTATTTTTATATATAATTAAAATTAGCACACATTTTACAGTTTTATCAAAAACCAGTTTTTTTTTTATCTTTCTCTTTTGAAGTTTTGAATTAACTTAAAGGAGTGCCTAATATGACATCTAAAGAATCCGAAATATGTTTTGAAAAATATTCAATAGCCCATAGCTGTAAATAAATGTGTCAACTAACTTATTAATATTTATGAGCAATTGATAATGATGTCCAGTTCTTTCGAATTTTTTTTACCGGACGCAAGTTTTAATACATAATTTAAAATGTATTTTCAACACCATAATTACAATTTAAATTAGTGTTTTATATTATGAGATTATGACATTAAATTAATCATCAAGGTAGTTTGTAATGTTGATTTAGTTTTAATATTCCATTAATTTATTGACTCAATTTCAATTCAACGATATTATATTTTTTTAGAAAAATCAATATAACGGGGGTTTTTCACACGAGTTTATGAACAAGTTTTTTTAAATATTTATTGGTTGTTTCTTTTTCAAAGAATTAGATAAGTTCATATGTTTTGCCTACATCATGCAGATTTTCGACATAACAATTATGACAATTACAACATAAATAAAAGATGAACACAGAGCACTAATTTCTTCTTACAAATATAATGATTATCAATTTTATACAAGGTATTACAAAAAACCCCTAAAGCCGAATAAGGTAGTTAGGGTACCTTGTATACAACCCCGAAAAAATATTATAAACTAACACAAAATACCTAAAACTAAAACCGCCACTTTTCTGAAAAAAAATTTTTATAATTTACTGCATATTGGCAGCCCTATACCTAAGTGTGTTTTGCTTTTGGCAATTAATGGGATTGATTATCGAAAACAATTGTCTATTTGTGTTTGTTGTAACTTTGCAGTCTTCTATACAAAATCACGGTCTGTATAATAATTCTAAATGTTTCCGTTTCCCCAATACGTGTAAGACAAAGGCATATTTGATCTTTTTCTTTTCATAGTCTTGAGCTCGGTTCTCGTTATAACGACCAGGTATTTTGACATTTCAGCCATATTTGATGCAGCTGTTTCACGCTGTCGATATCATTATAATTTTATTGGCTTAATTCATATCGCAAGCTGTATTCCTTATAACTGAGAAGCACGCAATATTGTCATTGTTGTATTTTCTCTGGTAGATATAAAGTATAAGTGTTACAAGGCAATACTTAACATATGCGAACGTTTTATCGGGAGAAAAATAAATAGGAAGACAAATATTTTATCAAATAATAATTGTTTTACCTATATTAAACATTCCAGTTAGGTAAGGCAGTCCGTTAGGTAAGTCCAACATCGAGAAAGAGATCTCTCGTCGAATCCAACCCAGGTGGGCAGCATTCGGGAAGCTTCGAAAAATCTTCGCGTCCAATTTACCTGAGTGTCTCAAGACGAAAGTCTATGAACAGTGTGTGTTGCCAGTGATGACTTAAGGCAGTGAAACGTGGTCGCTAACTATGGGTCTCATAAGGAGACTCAGGTCCCAGCGTGCAATGGAGAGAGCCATGCTCGGCGTTAGCCTGCGTGATCGAATCAGAAACGAGGAGATCCGCAGGAGAACTAAAGTAACCGACATCGCTCGAAGGATTGCTCAGCTGATGTGGCAATGGGCGGGACACATAGCAAGAAGAACCGATGGCCGTTGGGGCGGAAAGGTTCTGGAATGGCAACCGCGCACCGGATGACGCTCCGTGGGTAGGCCCCCGACAAGGTGGATCGACGATCTGGTGAAGATTGCCGGAAGCCACTGGATGCGGGCAGCGCAGGACCGATCGTCGTGGAGATCCTTAGGGGAGGCCTATACCCAGCAGTGGGTGTCGTGCGGCTGATATGATGATGATGATGATGATATTAAAAATTTAAAAATGAAAACAGATTTCCAACATCACTTTTGAACCGGTTCACGCACTTATTGAAATAAGAGTAACCTGTCCAAACATTTTTCTAACAAATAAACACACACTAAGGCATGATGCCTTGCATAAACACATCCATAGGGCTCATTTTATAAAAAAATCGCACTCAATTGAGCGTTATCTAAAGATGCATTTCACGGGCTCGTGAGTCGACTGCCGTGTAAAAAGACACCGGAGCGGTTTTTTTTTTATTATTAATTTTTCTCGTAAACAGTTTGGCAAGGGTTGAGTTTCATACGTTATTGTTTCATGGCCTATAAAAGTCGGTTTTGGATGGCAGAAAGTTGGATACTGTATTTTAAAAACGAATGAGAGAAGGTGTTGTTATTTTTTGTGTTTTGATTATGTTTTTGTGGTTGAAAATTTGAAAACCAAACCATTTGAAAAAGAAATAAAAGTGCAAATGAAATCATAGAATAAAAAGACGAATGAAATTAAAATGTCAATTGGTATTTTTTGTTAATAACTGTTGTCATGCCGAAAATGCCGCAATTCAAATGAAGTGCTAAGTATATCCAAATGGTAAAAAAAAGAAAATAAGAAAAGCCAATAATATTGCTCTCTGTCACTGAAAATGATATATTATGTACTTATGGAATCGAATATCGTACAATTTCCAAAGTAAAATCCATTCACAGTTAATAAAAAGATATTGTTTGTTCACACCATTTCTCATTGTTTCTTGTATCACATTTGCAGTCAGAGCTCTTTTCTTATCTGATTAATGGTTCTGGATTACATGCTTACATCAAAGAGTAAGTTGCTAGTTACAGAAAGGTAATACGAAAAGTGACAACATAGACTATGCTGTATGCAGTGCTGCGTGTTACTCAGAGTCTGTATTGAGGTTAGGTTTTAGTCTCGCCGCGGTTGATCTATAGACTGCTCAGCCTTAATCGTCCAGACCTCCGAATAGTTGTAGGTACACTTACAGGTCACCTTGCCTTAAACCGACAACTATTCATCATGAATGCGACAGACTGTCCCCTATGTAGAGGATGCCTGGACGCAGAAGAAACAGCCGCCCACGTGATCCTGGAGTGCGTGAGTTTGGCCGCACACCGGGCAGAAATCCTCAAAGACGTGAGGTCGCTCCTAGAAGCCTGTGAACGCCCCAGGAGGCTTCTGCGCTTCTGGAAGGAGCTGGGATGGCTAGACTAGCCACACCAATGCTGTGTTCACACATAACGGACCAAATGCGAGTCTAAATGCGGAAAAAAGAGCCCATCACCAATACCAATAATGAGGTTAGGTTTGTACCTCCACTGTGGGAGGCTGGACCATAAGACTGAGGCCTAAAATGGGCCCTCCACATGCAAAGGGGGTCGAAGAGGCCGAGAGGGGCGGAGCAATAAAACAAATATACTCTCGGACTCTCCAGCCGCGTCTCCGTGTGGAGGGCCTAGAAGAAGGAGCCAAAGTGTGGTGTTAGTGCCAGCTATCAAAGGCCGGCCAATCACACGATGTGTAGTCGTGCATGTAACCCCCCAGTGATCAGAAGCAAACGCATCGAGCATCAGGGGGTCTACGCGCTTGGAGGGAAGCTCTCTGAGGGCGCACGGATTGAGACGCCTGGCCACCACCTAGAGAAAGGTCAACCTCTCTTTTTTGGAATGGAAGACGGGATGGAAGGTCGCGTCCCCTCGACTTTATAAAAGAGTTGACCGGGAGCTGCAAAAATTTGTTAAGGCCGGGCGACGGATTTGGGAACTCCGTCGTCTGTTACCTCTTTTAGTCCGTGAGCCCACGACAGTATTGCCTACGTCATATGACATCACCATAAAATGATGACACGGGTCTCTTACTGATGCCACATGACGTAAATATAATCTTAAAATTTTGACCGGAAGTGGAAGATTTTCTCAAGCTTCCGGCCAATTTTATTTGCGATAATCTTCAGATCCTCGCACAGCACAACTTTTCCGACCGTGTGCCATGCATTTCATGGTGATGTCATATGACGTAGGCAATACTGTCGTGGGCTCACGGACTATGTGGTGGATGCGCGGATTCGGGAGTACCACGCATCTAAAGAGCAAGAATCCGCAAGGACCAGAACAGGTCGGGATAGCGGAGATTGACACAACTATCCAGTTATACCCAGCCACACATGTAGATGGAACCCCGCGGGAGTTTTAGCAAGTATGCCTCCGTGCAAATCCGACGAGCTTTGACTTGTCAGATCTGTGCGGAGGAGAGACCCTCGCCGGAAGTGGATACGGAAATTACCGTTGCGTTAACAAAAATCGAGGAGCTCAGTGGTGCAGTGGTTTAGTGCCTGGCCCAGCGATTGCGGAGGTTAAGCAACGTTCGCAAGGGTCAGTCATGGGAAGGGTGACCAAAAATTTATTATCTCGAGCTTCTCCGTGCTTCGGAAGGCACGTTAAGCCGTTGGTCCCGGCTGCATTTGCAGTCGTTAACACCCACCAATTCGCATTGGGCCCGCGTGGTGGGTTATGGCCCGTCCTCCTTACCCACCCATAAGGAAGGCCTGTGCCTCAGCAGTGGTGACATTAAAAATGGTTGATGGACAACAAAAAATAAGGTAAGGTCAGGTTAAAATTAACTGTGAGTAATACAGAAGACAAAAAGCAACTCAGCAAAGATCTTAATTGTGATTGTTAACCTACCATATTCTCAGCAAAGATCTTAATTTTGATTGTTAACCTACCATATTGTCACCCTGCTATGCTTTAATTAAACAAAGCACTGCACATTTTATTCAAAGAGAAGCAATCTGACTAAACAGAGCATAGCTCAGCACAGCACGGAGCGCAGCGATCTCAACTTCGCTGAATGGTCACCATAATCCGGCCTTTTCCAAACAAATCACAGTGAAACAAACTACTCAATCGCATGTACCGCTTAAATTGAACATTTGAATGGTAATTTAAATGAAGTGCACACGGGAATAGCCGTCTTGTATGTATTTAGTTGTCGGTGCATGGTGTTATGGGGAAAAGACCGTGGCTCCAAGGCGAATTGGTAATGCGCACTGGAGGCTCCACTACACTGCAATGTGGTATGCAAGAGCAGGGAATATAGCGATTTTAGATGGATCTCATAATAGTACGCAATAAAATGATGTCAATAAAAAAAGCAGGTTTTTGATGTGACACATCTTTTTGGTGTTCGTGATTTCTATAAAAACTAAGTTCTCTAAAAGTGATTTCAGCGCTTAAAATGACTCCTGATGTATCAAACTTGTTGGAACTACGTACAATATTCATTAAATACATTTACTGATATAGAAATATGGAAAAAAAGAAAATATGAAAGTAAATGTACTTATGAAGAGTTTTACTAACTTAAAAGAGAATGATAATAAAAGTAAATCATATTTATAACATTACAGCAATATCGCAATGTTTCTTGACTTGGATCACACCACGAGTCCATTAATGCATCCCATGCATCTGTTACGGTCTAACCCACAGATAATATTAGTGGAGGCGTGTTAGGGAAAAATATCTCGAAATTTCTCCTTTTCTCTCATAATAGGCTCAATGATCCGATTCTAAAGGAAATGTTTGTTTGTCTTTACAGAATCGAGACTGTTAAGAATTGTTTTGATTTTTTATGAGCTTTGCTATCAATGATGACGTTTAACCGCTTTATTGTTTTAAGACTTGATGAGTTTGCATTGATGAGTCCAAATAAATGTATGAGATAATAAAATAGCAATGCTATGTTTGTTCGTAAATGAAAACTAAGCTGACACCGGAGAAAAAGTTTGATGGCTCAATTTTTACTGTTTTTCTTCTTCCATTTTCATTTGATAAATAAAATTATTGTTGTTGATTTCAAGATATTAACACTGATTCACTTACTTACTGCAGTAGTTAACACTAATGATTCAAATGAGAAATAGAGATTTAATTATCTATTATAGCTTTTACTTCCGCGCGTACAGTTTAATGTAGGTACCTACGCACTTAAATCCTTAAAAAGTGTTTTATATCATAGCTCTACTTATGCCCAAAGTCTCTTTTTTAGGGTTCCATACCCAAAGGGTAAAAACGGGACCTTATTACTAAGGCTCCGCTGTCCGTCTGTCTGTCTGTCTGTCTGCCTGTCTGTCACCAGGCTGTATCTCATGAACCGTGATAGCTAGGAAGTTGAAATTTTCACAGATGATGTATTTCTGTTGCCGCTATAACAACAAATACTAAAAACAGAATAAAATAAATATTTAAGGGGGGCTCCCATACAACAAACGTGGTTTTTGCAGTTTTTTGGTACGGAACCCTTCGTGCGCGAGTCCGAGTCGCACTTGGCCGGTTTTTATCATTACTTGTCCTATTTGGTAAATAATCTTCACCCTACTCTTTTATGAAATATTCATTTTTAAAATCATAAAATGTTTCCACACAGATTACGAAACTGTATTCTTTGTTCTGTGCGAAAGAAGCTTTAAATTAATATGACAAGATATTAAAAAAAACTATATGTTTAAAAGACGTAAACTGTTTACTAAATAAGACAGGAAAGGATAAAAGGAGTCAGAGTGAGGGATATTAGAAAGTGACCTTTAAAAATTCCTTTACCCCTATTCTTGAAGAATTGAACCTAGCTCATTAAATAAAAGAATTCCGAGCAACACCGTAAAAGTAGAAATGAAACGTCTTAATTGAAAATGGTAATGCCTTCGTTATTCGAGGCATGCCAATTCCACCCGTGACTCTACCATAGTCTTCCCTTTAATAGCCAGTTCCACGTATCTGTCATCTTATGTTTACCAACTTTATTAAAGACTTTAGTTGGTTAAGAAGAGGGTTTTAAATCCCTTGTTAGAAGGTGAGGAGTCCGTGGTAGCAGTCGTGAGTTCAAAATCTAATTAACACTTTGGTATATAGATAAATTGTGTCGATACAGTGCTCTCTGTGGCCGTTTATGAAATGCATTTAATGTGACGTTTTATTGAGGTTTTGCGGGTGTGGCATTGTACAGTCAGCGTCAAATTGATATGAGCGTCTAGAGTAGTCAAAATGATCGGAAAAACAAAAATCTATTTGATCTACGCAGTTAGAATCATCATATTGTTGTAAGCACACAAGGTGTTCAAAATATCTAAGCACTCATCCTACTAATATTATAAATGTGAAAGTTTGTGGGTTTGGATGTTTGTTCCTCAATCACTCAAAAACTACTGAACGGATTTGGTTGAAATTTGGCACACATATAGTAAATAGCCGAGATTAAAACATAGGCTACTTTTTATCCCGATACTCCTACGGGAACGAGAACCACGCGGCTGCCAAAGTTATCTGTCATAATGCATTACTAGCGGCCGCCCGCGACTTCATCTGCATGGACAGTTTTTTTGCTATCCCTTGGGAACTATTTGTTTTTTTTTGGATGAAAGGTATAAGGTACCCTTTGTTCTTTTCTGCACACCTGACAACGTGTATGCAAAAAAATAATGATGATCGGTTCAGTAGTTACGACAAGTGAAGGCGTAACAAACAAACAAACGGACTTTCGCATTTATAATATTAGTAAGGATTACGTTGTTGTCAGATGACTTTGACAGCTTTGTTTGCTTAGATAATTTTGAATACTCAGACTGCTTATATAAATATGAAACAATGAGTGCTAAGATATTTTGAACACCTTGTGTGCTTACAACAATATGATGATTCTCACTGCGTAGATCAAATAGATTTTTTGTTTTTCAGATCATTTTGACTACTCTAGACGCTTATATCAATTTGACGCTGACTGTAATGTAAAAGTTGTGTTGCAGAGCTTTCTTCCTTTCAAAGATATTTTATTAAAGAAGTTTAGTTCATGACCTGTTATGCTGTTTTAAAGCAAATAAGTTATTATCTAGACTAGATGACAAAAAGATTTATGAAAGGAGCTGTAGTTTTTTCTTAATTTCACATTTGTGTGAACATAACAGCTACAGATGACAGCCTGTTACAAAAATCTTTTAAACCTATTTTTTTTCCTAGTCTTCGATTGTAAAGTTTAAGACATAAAATTGAAAACACTACCACTCCTCCAAATTATGGTTTAGAATATTTGTTTAATTAATCAAAAACACATCATCCAAAGGTGATTCGACAAATTTGTTTCCATCTCAACATATTTATATTGTCATTTAAATCCTGAACAGACGATTACTTTTAATGCCACGTATTTCTTTCGCGGACATTCCTGTAATGCGTTTAATTCGCTGCTGGTGTACTGTTTCAGATTTATAGCACCAACTGTGGAGTAGCGTTTCGTTCAACGAAGTGCATTCGACAAACAGTGTTGGGAAGACGAGTATTATCGTTCTGAAAATTCATTATTTTAAATCAACTGTGCATTGTTTAAGTTTCGAAATAAATATCTGTTTGTACTTACGTTGTGTATAGCGACGGTTTTGTTATTTGTCACCCTGAGCGAAAGTGGCGCTGCAGTGTAAATTCTATAATAATTTTATTTTTTTAATTTTTAGGGCCCACAGTCCAGTATTTTTAGACGGTATCGTAACGTTTCCTCGTAGTCACTGCTAGAAGTAGATAGCAAAACTGCTAAAAGTGGGCCGTTTTTGACACATTTGCTATCTACTTCTACGAATGACTACGAGGGCATGTAGTGATAGATACCTTCTAAAAATACTAGACCATGGGCCCTAAAAAGTTCCACGTAAAACATTATTAAAATCTTTACCTATTAATAACTTATTATTATAACTTTTTATTTTAAAAACCTTTGAGGGCGCCACTTTTGGTCATAAAACCGTCTTATTTTGGGTATTTAAACGTCTGTTAATTTACTAATGAAAATACTTCTTTTGTTTGTGGTTAATATACATTTTATTAGGTGTTGAGTGCGAGCGTCACCAAACAAATAACTATCGTAATTAATTATATTAAGGGCTGATTTTTCAATCCCCAGATAACAGAAATCAGTTTAAATAATAACCAAATATAATAAAAGTCATTCAAAAATATGACAGTTAAATTGATGACAAGCATTTTAAAGGAGATGTCCCAACGTGCCCCAGTTTCATTTTAATTACTTGCATAAATAAAAAAATGCTAATAACATTTTATTTAGGTATCAAGAATTGTTTAATATTTAGAAAAACAATTACAAAAATTCACAAATTTTACAGTCCCCGCAAGAATCGGAGCATTGAAAATGAACACAAACGAAAAACCAAAATCAAATCAAATGCAAAGTCCTATTATATTTTTAAAGTTACCTAGGTAGTACCTACCTATTTATTTTTACGATTGTGACACTCGGCTCCGCCTGGTGTCACAAAAGCGCCCGCTGACTGCCCAATTTTCAAAATTCCAACGAATGCACTTCTCGTCTGCTTCTGCATCTTTTAACACTATTACCATGACGATTGGTCAATAATCATAGAAGCTACATCACTTTTTATGTACGGAAACAGCCGTTTTTCTACAATTCCAAATCTAAAGGGACCACCTACAGGTCACAATTATTAACTGATTTTCAAAATTATTTCGCCATTTGATAGCTGGATTATATAACCCTAGGATACTTTTTTTCATTTTTTCGTAAGTCGGTTTTTTTTCGAAATATTTACAATTTAGTAAACAAACAACCCCCAAAAAACCCAGAATTTTGGGAATTTCGCTAAATTCCGAAAAAAGTTACCAGTACATTTTCAAAATTCAAACGTTCACACGTGTCTCGATAAACTCCTCAACTTTTAGTTTTATTTTTATTTCGATTCTCCCAAAATCCTCGGAGATATGGTCAAAAATACATCTCAGGCGATTTGCATCTGATAACCATTTTCAATGGTAAAACATTAAGTTGTTTTCTGTAGTATTTTGTGAAAAAATGTAAGTAAATAATACTCTAATGATAAAAAATTGAGATTTAAAAGCGTTTTAACTTAAAAATCCCACTTTTTAATGCAGAAAATAATTATCAATCTGATTCTAGACTTTCATTTTTTGAGAATGTGTGTGTTGTGGGGAAAATGACATAGGCGCGATGGGACATTTCTTTTGACAGTATAATACGCTATCAAACGGATAAAGCTCTATCTAGGCATTGAAAAATCAGCCCTAAAATAAATAAATTAGCAAAAACCTTTGCAACGCTGTTGTGTGCAACCTATTATTGGTTTTGATGTTATCTTTTTTGAGCTATTGTTATTAAAAAGCTAAATTGACTTATTATTTTAAAAATAAAGTTGCTATGTACCTTTTGTTTCTATAAAATATGCATTTAGATGACACTTTTAGCGCTGGGTTAATTAATGATCAAACATGTCTATGGGGAATATTGAATATTCATAAGGGAATGCAAATCCGTGGGTAGGCCCCCGACAAGGTGGACCGACGATCTGGTGGAGGTCGCGGAAAGCCAGTGGATGCAGACAGCGCGGTCCTGCAGGACCGATCGTTGTGGAGATCCTTAGGGGAGGCCTATACCCAGCAGTGGGTGTCGTGTGGCTGATATGATGATGATGATGATGATGAATGCAAATGTTTCTTTCGATATTGACCCATTAAAATTTTCACATGCTATTGCTGTAACTAATAGTTTAGTTTACCATACTTTAAATAACTTTTCAAGGCTTTAAACTTCTATTTTACCTAAATATAAAGTTGAATCTTTTAAGTCATATTTATTCAGTGAAGAATAGTTTTCTCGAATAAAAAAAACTTCTGCCTGAAAAGACATGACTAATATATAATATTTATAAAGCCTATTTTATTTGTGTAATCATCCGATTCCGTATCTATTCCAGCCCTTGTAGAGTCCGCCTTCGGACATAGGCCTCCTCTCTGCCTCTCCACTCTCGACGGTCTGCTGCCACGCTCATCCAATTGATGCCAGCCTGCTGCCGGATGTCATCCGTCCATCTCTTGGGCGGTCGTCCTCTACCGCGGGTGTCAGCGCGGGGTTGCAATTCGAGTAGTCTTCTCGCCCACCGGCTGTGGTTCATTCTGGCAATATGTCCTGCCCATCTCCACTTTTTCCGTTCGATTTCTTCGACCACGTCAGTAACTTTAGTCTTCTGCCGGATCCACTCATTCCGTTTACGCTCCATGAGGCTGATACCGAGCATACATCTCTCCATGGCCCTCTGTGCGACACGTAGTTTTTCGGCAGACCTTTCCGTCAGGGTGGTGGTCTCCATACCATAAGTGAAGACAGGCAAGACACACTGATTGAAGACTTTGGTTTTTAGATGTTGGGAGATCTTTTTGGACTTCATAATTTGGCTGTTGACTGCAAAGGCTGCCCAAGCCTGCGCCACTCTTCGTTCGACTTCTGCTGTCTGATCTTCAAGCCCAAGAGTGATTTTATGGCCAAGATAGACATAGTGTTCAACTACTTCGACGGGAAATTTATGATTTTTCGCATCTAGGATGTTGGTCATTATCTTAGTCTTCCGATTGCGTATATAATATAATAAAAATAATAAAAACTCGCAGAGTCATTAATTTACCGCAGTAATGAGTAAAAAAAAAAGGATATATAGTCAGGTGGGGTAAGTGAAACACCGGGGTAAGTGAAACACCCAACCATATCTAAGAAACTATCGTAGTTTATTCTCATAGCGATGTGTCGATAAAGCAGGAATGACGAATTACTTCCCTTAATAATACAACACAGCTATCGCTGCGATCATTAAACTAGCTAGTAAACCAAAAAGAAATTCATTAGATGTCAAAAAGCAAAACACGATGTTTTTTTGATAAATCTTTAAAACTGGACCCTATTTTATGAGAATTTGATACATTTTGGATATTAACGGTTAAACATGATCCTTTTGTCCTGTTTTTAATTAAATGGACACAATATTTAAAGCTATTTTGGCCACTGTTTCACTTCCCCCTTGTCAGGGGTAAGTGAAACACTTCTTAGCTTTTATATTCTTTTCGTGATTTTGTTGCTTAATGCAAGTCTTTAGATATTTATATTCATACCGTTAAAGGCTGATTTAATTAGGAGTACATTGCCTATACAGCTACTTTAATTGCGAGTTTTATAGCTTTACTACACCTTGTTAAATAAAAATAAAATAAAGTATGTTTCACTTACCCCACCTGACTATAAATAAGAATAATAACAAAATACTTTATTGCACACTAAGACAGAACATATTACAAAGAAAAATAACAATCAGAGGAAGCACACAGAAAAGGCAACCTTATTGCTAAATAGCAATTTCTTCCAGGCAACCTTGATTAATAGAGTGAGAGAAGAAGAGGACAGTGGGGAGTGGGTGCAAATTTGGGGAGGAGAACAGATATAGATATAGATATACAAGAATATACAGAAAGAAATGAAGTTTTCTACCTATAGATTATAAAGTGATAATGTAGAGAGGAAATAAGTAACTTAATTAATATTTTAATTAAGTAGTAATATAAATCGACCGCTCAGCGTGCAATGGAGAGAGCCATGCTCGGCGTTTCCCTACGTGATCAAATCAGAAACGAGGAGATCCGCAGGAGAACTAAAGTAACCGACATCGCTCGAAGGATTGCTCAGCTGAAGTGGCAATGGGCGGGACACATAGCGAGAAGAACCGATGGCCGTTGGGGCAGAAAGGTTCTGGAATGGCGACCGCGCACCGGACGACGCTCCGTGGGTAGGCCCCCGACAAGGTGGACCGACGATCTGGTGAAGGTCGCGGAAAGCCAGTGGATGCAGGCAGCGCAGGACCGATCGTCGTGGAGATCCTTAGGGGAGGCCTATACCCAGCAGTGGGTGTCGTGTGGCTGATATGATGATGATGATGATAAATCGACCATGTATACTATGGCGACCGCAAACAAGTCTCGAGATCGACTCACGCGCAGCAGGTGATAACAAATAGTGTATGAAGATTGGGAGTTGGGAGTGTTATTAATAGTCTGCTGAAATTCGATTTACTATCGATACTTTAGCATAGACCTGCTTTTTTTTAAAAAAAAGGGTGCTTGATGATGTGCTATCTAAGAATTTTACATTTTAAATCAGAGATTGGGAGTTCGGAAGTTATTAATAGTCTGCTGAAATTTGATTTACTATCGATACTTTAGCATTGACCTGTTTTTTTTAAAAAAAAAAGGGTGCTTGATGATGTGCTACCTAATAATTTTATATTTTAAATAAAAGATTGGGAGTTCGGAAGTTATTAATAGTCTGCTGAAATTCGATTTAGTATCGATACTTTAGCATTGACATGTTTTTTTTTAAATAAGAAATAGGCTGCTAAAGAGGTGCTATCTAAGGATTTTCGATTTTAAATTAGACCACACTTTTAAGAGACCTTTAAAATGTAAGACAGATTTCTTTGATCAAAGCAGATCTATTTCGTTATTGCATAAAAAAACTCTTACTGAAAGATGTACGTATACTTACAGAATGATTTTTTTAAATGAACCTAGAGGAAAATTACTCTAATAAAGGACATACTTAGGAGTTTTTGCTCAAACGAGACATTATTTTCTAAAAGAAACTTAACTGCATTCAAGGTTTTTTATATATGTTACGGCTAATACCCGAAGTGCGGCTAAACCTAGTTCTAGCTGGCTAAAACTAGGTGTAGCCGATAGCTGTTGGCTAAAACTAGGTGTAACCGATCTGCTTTACCCCTGTAGGTCCCGGGTTAGGTTAGAAATTTATGTATAGTAAATTTCGAGGTTTTTTTTTAACAGACAACAGAAAAAACTTTTTTTATATCCCATGCTGCACCTAGTTTTAGCCGGCTACACCTAGTATTAGCCGCGAGCAAATTGGCTACATCTAGTTTTAGCCAACAGCTAGCGGTTACACCTAGTTTTAGCCGGCTAAAACTAGGTTTAGCCGCACTTCGGGTATTTGCCGTAACATATACGCTATATAGCCGTAGATGGGAATTGAACCGACAATAAATGAACAAATTACTTACACCATGTACTTTTACGATACCAATCGATAAGGTTAATAGTCTGTAACGAGCTTAAGTTTTGACTAACATTCGAAAGCGAATTTCCTTGTCGATTTTACAAAATTCTAACTTCGTCTAGGGACATGCCGCATCTCTAGTTTAGTCGTTCCTAAAAATCAAGATAAACATGTTCATGTGTCTTGCCGTGGTCTTGGATAACTGACAAATTTTTTTGACAACATCATATACATTGCCCCAAGACTTTTATATTCATATTCTATGACAATAGCTAGAATATGAATACAAAAATATTGCATTGCTCCGATTCCAACGTAAGTAGCTAAAGTGTTTTAGAAATCGGAGAAAACACCTAGACCTGAGTTCGATTCAGAAAACGAAATTTTCTATATTGACCCAGCTGGAGATCGATCCCGGGACCTCAAAGATAGTAACACCTTGAAAACCGGTGTGCTAGCCACCCGACCACGGAGGTCGTCGTGTGTAAAAGACATACCTCTTAAAGCATTAGCCCCGTACAGAGGGTGGTCGTACGGTACCGGCCGGTACGCGGGGTGGAGGGCGGCGAGGTAGCTCAGCTCGGAAGTCGCGCCCGCCGCCGCCGCCGCTGCCGCTGCTAACCTGATGAAGAGAAGGTTGGTTAGGATATGAAAGAAGTATGTTTTTATGATATACTTGCTGATGCCCGCGACTTCGTACGCGTGGACTTTATGACTTCGGCGTACGCATATAAATGAACTAATGTCGTTACATAAGCAAATACTTATAGCAGTGTTATGGTTCTGCATCAGGTGTTCCAGATCTTTGATATTTTTCTACCTCAACAAAAAATGCTCATCAGGCTGAACAACTTTTGCCAAGGTGTATTTTTTATATTTTGTATAGTTTAGCTGGACCATTATGATTCAGCATCGGGTGTTCCAGATCTTCGATTTTTATATCTCAACAAAAAATGCTCATCAGGCTGAACAACTTTTGCTAAGGTGTCATTTTCATATTCCTTATAGTTAAGTTGGACCATTATGGTTCTGCATTAGGTGTTCCATTTTTAGGTGTTCAATTATGCCCTAAGTCAGGCCCAGCGTTTGACGCGATTCACGCTTGATGGTAAGCGATGATGCGATCTACGATTGAACGCGCCTGCCTAGACCCTATTCACTCGTAAGTTGAAGGCCCCAGATTGTACCTATCGGGAAACACAGACTCAGGCAAGGAGTTCCACTCTCTGGCGGTATGGATGATAAATCTTGAAAAAGAAGTATTTATGCTAAGAGTTTTTAAGGTAAGTAATTCTTTGGACTGGAATCTATGGCTGGATTTTTTAGTGCTTCCTTAAAGTAGCTGATTGTGATTGGATGTGTATGTAGTTAAATATGGTGACAAGAGTTTAAAGGCTATGACTAAGCTTGATTATAATTTTTATTGTACGAAAAATAATCGCCGAAATATCAATACCTTTATCTTCATCATACAACCAAGAGTCAATCTCAAATCTAACTTAAACTAAACGATACATTCCGATACAATCTTGGGAACAACCAACAATCACGTCAAGACCAAACCGAGACCACATGACAATAACACGCCCCAGCCAGCGACGACAAAAGGCAACCTTTTTTCAGTCGTATTCAAGGTATTCGAATCGCATCGCAGCGGACATCTTGGTGCGAACCTCAAGGCCTAACAGTGGGGTTCCATGAGCAATAAAAAGAGCCAATTCCGACCGCATTCTGTGACGTAATGTGTCTGGACGCTTTAAAGCAAAAACGGCAGGCTTTCTTGAGATTAGTCCATAACTCCATTAGACGACGACATCAATTAGAAGATAGTGCTAAACAACTGACTGAAACAGGCGAAGCAAACAATGCACTTTCCCACGTTTACAAAACGAAAGCGACCGCTAAAAGCGCAAACCTAACAAATAAAACAGAAAACAATCATGCGCAATGCGCCCAGTAATAAAATTATTAAGCAAATCAAGTTCATAATAATGCGGCCAGAAAATTGTCGGGTGGGTCGAGCAGAATAAAGAAATTATCCAACTTACCAGCCACGGACGATTGCGCCCCCGAACGTGAACAAAGACGTACCATTGAGAAAACCAAACAAAAAAGCATGGCGGCACACAAAATAAATAAAATAAGTGCAAGAACACTCGCGCGCCTGCGCCCCGAGTGACGTCTTCATGATCTTCCGTCTTTTTCGCACAAGGAATGATGTCCTTTCGATTCACAGGCGGGAACGAGACAGCCGTATAAGGATTTCACTCTGAATAGAAAGAAAGTTTTAGAATCTGTTGCTGGATGGAACAAGTCTACAGATTTTGCGCGGGCTAACCTTCTACGTTGAATAAATTGTTTGCATTGTTTTCAAAATAGAGCCCTAATAAGGAAATTCTGCGTCGTAAACCTTTTGTGGGTTTTATATCAATTATAATTCCCATTGAAATTGATAAAACCAAAAAAGATAAAGAATCAAAAATAAATGTAAGAATCTGAAGAATGAAATTCTGGCAGGTCCCATAAAATAAAATAAAAAATAAAAATGAGAAAAACATTATAATTACACGAGTTGAGAAGGAAAAAATACAAAGTAAGTAAGCACATATGTTTGTAAGCGCGTACGCAGTGCTTGAGGCGAACACGTGCGTTTTATTGTTTCCCAAATAATTGCTATGTGAGCATTTGTGCAATTATTAATGACCATCTCTACCGTAGTTTTAAAGCAATAAACAATTTGTTACAATTTATTATTATATACAGCGTTTATCACTACATAATCAAAATTTTACTTTTTCTTTTTGTGCGTTTGAATGTTTAGCATCCCTAAAACATCCGTTCGAATTTTGACATCGTAAACTGCCGTAACATTAATTTGATAGTTTCATAGTCGAACATAAAAATTAAATTTTCAAGGGAATTATCAATCACGTCATTTGCAAAACTCACCGTTAAAGTTGACGTCAAACTGACAATCCGCCATTTTGGAATTTTAACTAACTATTAGCAATGTGGACGACTCAATCATTAGATCATGAATGTTTCATAGCAAACCGCCCCAACCATATGTAGATACTTGTACACGACACAGCCTTTTTGCTGGATGTCCAATTAGTCTTTATTACCTGCTACGTAGCTTAACTGGGCCTATTTAGAACCTTAAGGATCTCTTTACTGTTAGAAGTGGTACTTAAGTTTGAAGTCCAGAAATAGTTGGACAGTTACATGGAGTGATTAGTCGAGATAACGTTAAATTCCTCTTTGCAGAAAATAGTTCTGAACTATTTTCACATTAAACTTTTTGAGAGAATCAAATTAAAAAGAAATAAACCCATTTTGAAAAACCTCTAGGTGGTGATTGTGCTCATGAATATGAACAACTTTTACTAAGGGGCCAACTCTGCAACTCAACAAAAAAACATGTTTCATACAAATTGCCAATACGTACTCGAACAGAATGTATGGAACAGCAGTTTTTTTTTGTTGAGTTGCAGATTTGGCCCCATAGCAGAAGTTGTTCATATTCATGAGCACAATCACCAACTAAGAGGTTTTGCGTTTATTCATTAACACGTTGTATGTTTGCACAGCTTTAGTTTACCTAGTGGAAGATAAATTATTAGATAGTAGTTAGCAGTTATAATTTCCAAACTTTTTACAAAATATCATTTTTTTTTATTATAAGTAATATACCATCAGTTTTTTTAACAAATTGAAACAGCTTGAAAACAGTAGACATATTTCCAAAAAATATATATATTTTGTAAATAACTGCCAGCTACTTTGGCAATAAGATGCGAAATAACAGGACAGTCTTGACACCCGCAGTGAGGTGACCTATTCTGGCCTTCTCAGAAGGACACCCGGGCGCAAGGTGCGTCACTTTTGAAGTAGGTAGGTATAATTAAAATTAATATTAAAAAAATCTCGATTGATCTCTCAATCAACGCTAACACGAAAAATATGTTTTTACTAAACGATGACTAATTTGCAGGTTTTGTTTTAATTACTTAATTTACATTGTGGTTTCCATGTTGAAATATGGTATGTCTTATATCAAGAAACTTTTATATCTCCACCTACACTCCACAGTATGATTTCAAAGCAATGTCATGACAATTTTATTTGAATTAATATTTTCTCAAGTCGGTGTAAAAATTTCAACGCACCAATTCTCGGGCGAATAAATAACGACTTTTGCATCGTTTCAAATGCATATTTTTTGTTCCCTCAATAAATCTGTCTTCAGTTTGTGCAGCGGATTAAGTTTTTTGCATTTGTGTCGCTAATTCTGACAAACTGGAGATAATTTTGAGTGAAATTCACAAAATTTATTTTTAGTTCAACGAATTTGTTACATTATGTTGAGTTTGACCACGTACTTGGCCAAATTATTTGGTGAGCATTTAGCTATTTTGGTGATTAGGTAAAGTTGGTACCACAGACCAAATACTGCCTGTCTGTCTATGTCTCATGGTTAGTACCTACCTATAATGTTTAGCTGAATAAAAGCCTATTGAAATTAATGGCAATCAGAATCTGTGGTCGAGGTACAATGGTAATCAAATCCTAAAAAACCACTGGAATCAGTTTTTTCCTATTTTCAATACATTTATTAATTTATTTCGTGCTCCATAAGCAAATGTACGTAAACTGCGTTGACTTTGAATCATAAAGACAGTTAAATCTACCGCACCTTAAGCTGGATCCACACTTGTATCATTTTGGCGTATCAGGGGGGCTACTCAAATGGCCACTTTTCTAATCGTTCGCTAACTTAAATCTTAAAAATAAGCAATTAATGATCAAGTCAGACGTTCGCAAATTTATGTAAATCACAGACATTGTTGTATTGTACAGAATTGACAAGCCTACGATACGTTATTTTGGTGTTTTATGGCTTATTTTTAATTTTTAAGTTAGCGAACGAATAGAAAAGTGGCCATTTGAGTAGCCCCGCTGATCATCGTATCTTTAGCATACATCGCTAGTTTGGTTGGTGGTACGTTGGAGTAATACTGTATCAAAGAGACGATGTATGTCAAAGATACGGTGATCTGATACGCCAAAATGATACAAGTGTGGACAAAGCTTTACATAGACGACGCGGCGACGACGTAAAGGCTCATGCTCACACACGGTAGATGTTGCTTTACTCTGTTGAAAATCACCCTTAACTTTACGATTTCATAGGAAGGAAACTTATGAAAGAAAAGTGCATAATTTCTCCACGAGACGTTTTCACTTACAAAAATTACAATAATATGTAAATGAAAAAGAAATATTCAAAATTACAGCGTCATAATTTTAAGTCAGCAGTGTCCCTCGCCAAGTCGAGCAGACAAGCATGGCCGAACACGATTTCATCGTAGCAACTCAACGCATTTTCAAGCTCATTAAAAAAATAATATCATTGTTAGGTTTATCTATATGACAATGTAGACTTTTCATAAGACTAAAATTTCACTTCCAGCCTATTGCAGGATAGCCAGCCACACTTCATTTCTTTTTACTTTTTTAATAGGACACCCATGCTAAGAAGTCGTCTTCCTATTTGAAACTTGAATGATGCTCCTAGTGAACAAGTTATCCCTCTATACTGCATTATTCAACGGGCATAGATTGACATGTCTGGGTGAAAATCTTAGGTTCAGATCTGCGTGGATGGTTTCTTTGATATGTATCTTCGCATTCTGCGTAAATGTTAGCACTAGATGGTGTCAGTCAGTTCTGTATTTTATCTATGGACAATTTACTTTTTAAACTCTATTAAACTTTTGCCATGTTTGATTTGTTTGCCGAGAGCTTCTGCGTTTGATTGATATTTTTTGAGAAATATACTCCCATTTTTTCTCAGTCAGTTCTGTATTTTATCGATAGGCAATTAACTAAATAAATTGAACCTAAATTTTTTTCATGTTTGGTTTTTTTTTCCGAAAGCTTCAGCTGCGTATAAATTGATATTTTTGGGAAGTATACTCCCATTTTATTTTATCTCTCAATAATGTTTACCAAGGTCACATGTTTTTTTATAGATATACAGGGTAATTTTGCGACCCCTTTACAAAATCAAATAATAGTTCAAGGAAGTAATAAAAAAAAATTTGGTGAGATAATTATAAATTATTTCTTTTTAAATTCACAGTTTTCAACCTCTTTTTATATCCTATAAATCTAGGCGCGCACGCTCACCGTCACGAAAGGGACGCGAGCGGGGGAAGGCGAGTGGCGGGAGGGGGGCTCGCGCGGGTCGACCGTGCGACGCGCAAACGGTGACAACAATTTCAATTTGTGTAGGAAAAAGTTTGGGGTAAAAATGTAAAAAAATATTTTTTTGTTTTACTTCATAAATTGATTGTACTGCTGTTATAGAATGACCTGACAAAGTTTGAAAAGGGGTCCAAAAATGACCCTGTATGTATAAAGATCACAATTAGTTATTTCTTTGAGATACACCTTGGCATAGCCAACTATAGTAGATTATCCGTATAACTATTCCTCTTTATTCTTGTCAGTGCGTGCAATATTAATTATTTAAGCAACACAATGCACAATTGAATATGACAGGGTACAATCAAACAGATCAACTTGAAGGACGATTATAATTAACACGTTTACATTCTGTCCGTTCGCGTGCCATCCGTTTTTGTTGACCGTACTTCATACACGAGGCTTAATCGTTTGAATAATCGAACTATTAAGATGAGATATAATATTTTAAATGTTGGCTTAAAGATATAAGAGCTTTGGCTCAGTGTGACATAGCTGAGGGATTTATGAGAAAGAAAACGAAACGAAAATATAAAACCATGCTAATCCAAGACTTATGTATAAATTTTTAAATGTATGACTTACTAGCAAAGCTTTAATGGAATTAAATGCATGGAATTTTGGTAAAACTTCTTCCAAGTCCAATTATCTCAAAACAATTGATCAAAATTGGTACCTACATCTGCTATAGGTCAAAACATAACAAACCAACAGAGGAATTAATTTTGCATTTGTAATTATTATTATGTATGGATGTTATCAAAGTTATCGTAAAGGTCAATTTATAAGGATGACTTTGATATGACAATACTGTCGATTGTCATGTTTGGGATTAATACAGAAGCTTAAAACAAATCATTATAAATATCAAGATGTTATGGGACTTTTTAACAAGGAAATGTGACATCTTTATCAAGCAAACCATTATGCAAGTTTGTAAGTTACAAAAAATAGTCAACGATTTTTATTAGTATGACCTTTTTATTTTCTCACATTTAATTAAATCGACTTTAGAAACGTCGTGTGTGGTCTTCATAAAATAATTTTGTTAATATATTCTCCTGTTCTACATGTCAAGATACAAGCATTGCTGAATTATTTCCTAATGGCACATAATTCTGATAAACAGCTGACCCATTTGTATACAAGTAATTAAGATAGTGTATGACTAAAGATCATCAATTGACCTTTTGCGTTACGATTTAGTGATTTTCCAGAAAATGTTACGGAATTTTAATTAAATTGCATTACAAGAGTTTTAGAAAATTAAACAATGACTTAATTCAACCCTTAAACGTTTCGTTTTGATAAAAATCTTAAATATCCTTACTAATATTATAAATGTGAAAGTTTGTGGGTTTGGATGTTTGTTCCTCAATCACGCAAATCTACTAAACGGATTTGGTTGAAATTTGGCACACAGTTAGTAGATAGCCTAGATTAAAACATATAATATTTTTTGTCCCGATATTCCTACGGGAACGGGAACCACGCGGGTGAAACCGCGGACGACCGCTAGTCCTTACTAATATTATAAATGCGAAAGTCCGTTTGTTTGTTTGTTTGTTTATTTGTTTGTTACGCCTTCACGTCGTAACTACTGAACCGATCAACATGAAATTTTACATAAACGTTGTCAGGGCTACAGAAAAGGACATAGGGTACCTTTCATCCAGGAAAAATGCACAGTTCCCAAGGAGTAGCAACGGGCAGCCGCTAGTGTTATAAACGCGAAAGTCAGTAAGTTTGTATGTTTATTACGCCTTCACGTCGTAACTACTCGACCGATCATCATGAAATTTTATATACACGTTGTCAGGAGTACAGAGAAGGACATAGGACCTTTTATTGCGAAAAAAGTACTGTTCCTGAGGGATAGAGAAATTACGGACCACGCAGAGAAAGTGGCGGGCGGTTTCTAGTTATACTTACTCTAAAACTAGACTTTAAAAGCGGCGCTCTTCCTTGGACGAATTAACCACTGGACTGGACAGTGGTTGATTCGTCCAAGCGCTCTTCTTACAAAGTCTGTTATGCAATCTCTTAAAAAAGACATAACAATGTAAGGAGTTTATGACACTCATAAAGTTATATTGATGTAAATAACACCGAATTTGAATTGAGACATAAACTTTGTATGAGTTTACGGCTGGTGTTAAAGAATAGCGTAGTTAATTAGTAGTTTGTAGGTTTCGTCGTTTTTTTATGGTTGTGATTAAATATTTTGTGATCTTGTGCATGGGTGGTATATCATGCTAGTTATTATGATTTAAGTCACAATCACAATGGGTTAAAGGAGATTTAATTCTGTGTTTTGTTTCAAAAAAACTTTTAGTATAGTTATTTAACTATACTTTTTTTAGGGTTCCGTAGTCAAAATGGCAAAAAACGGAACCCTTATAAATTCGTCATGTCTGTCTGTCTGTCTGTCCATCCGTATGTCACAGCCACTTTATTCCGAAAATATTAAGATTACACAGTTGAAACTTGGTAGGTAGATGTATTCTGTTAACCGCTTAACGAATTTAACACAAAAATAAAAAAATAAAAGATAAAGGGGGGGGGGCTCCCTATACATGGAACTGAAACTGAAAATTTTTTTTTCTTCAAACCAATACGTGCGGGGTTTCTATAGATAGGTCTTAAAAAATGGCATTGAGGTTCCAAAGACGATTTTTTTTTTCAAAGTGAACCGTTTGAAAGATAAACACTGCCAAAGTGCTAAAATGTGTGTCGCCCCCCCCCCCTCTAACTTTTGAAATAAAAGAGTTAAAAAATCTAAAAAAAATATATGATGTAGATCTTAATAAACATTATCAACGAAAATAGGTTTGAACGAGATTTAATAATTAGTTTTCGAGATATATCATATTTTCCAAAACCGCAAATATAACTTTGTCATTCATACCGACACTGTGGAAAACAAAGTTATTTTTGCAGACAAAAATTAATAGTGGTATTAAATATCGTATGGTATAAGGTAACTACGGAACCCTACGGTGCGTGGCCCGACAAGCACTTGGCCGGTTTTTAATTAAGTTTTAGTTGTATTATAGTGACTTGCATTTTTCACTATTTTTGTGGTTATCGTTAAAGCGCAATTTCATTTATATTAAATTATATGGTTTATTATATGGTCAGTTATGTATTTATAATAATGTTGTTACATACATAACATTTAATGTAGAGATGTACACAAATAAAAAAAGTCTTCAAAGTTTTTAACCATTTTTTACTGTGGCGAGTAAAGCAGTGTCTAGATTGTTTTGTCCCTATGTTTAAATAAAACATCCTGTATTTTATTAATAATGCTAACGAGGTCATCCCTGTATCATATTTTATAAGCAATAAAACATAAACAAAAGCAATAAATTGGACTATAAAACTAGTGGCTGCAGTAGTAAATCACCTACTAGTTATAGTTATTTCGACACATGTCTTATTCGAACTCGTAAAACTATTATGAACGAAATGTTTGACCGTAGGCGTTTCGTTTATAGTTCCACCAATTTGTGACTTGAATTTTATATTTTGGATTGGAGTCCATGATAGGAAAACGTGGTTTGCGCGGGCCATATGTTTATACTTACTTATAGAAAACGAAAAGTTGTAGCCACAAAAAAAAACATACTACAAGCTAAAGAGATTATCTAGTAGCTACAAGTATTAAATTGCGTATAAACCTCACCGATGATTGCAAAAAAAAAAACAGAATATCATCAAAAGCTCTTGTCGCGGGCCATATTTTTGGCGTAAATAATAGCGGAAACGTATTGAATTCTACATCAAAATACACTTTAATGTACTTTGCAGTTGCTCCAATAACTTTTTTCAAGAAAGATAATTGTGCAATAATGATGAATAAAACAAAGAAAAACGTCGAGAAAGTGCAGAAGTGAGGTTATTTTCTATACTCTTTACACGTAAAGGAAGAGACAGAGACAAATGTTTTCGCATAAGCGAGCTTTAAGTCAAAGTCAAATGTTTCTATTGGATGAAAACCTTTAAAGCACTTATTGACGTCAAAATAACAATTTGTGTTGTATGTTCCCATGAGTGAGAACCACTACAAAATAGATAAATGTATGGGCTATGTCGTGATTTATAAAACCCAGAATGTCTTTATTTCACATCGCTTTATGTATTCATATTCTAAGGCATTTAGATAATTTGTATTGTCGTTATTAAAATTTTCCCTTTTGCAAATGTAATAGGCAAAATCTGTTCGTAGGTTGCAAACTTCAGTATCAAGGGTACTGTACCCTTATTTTTATAGGCCAAATAAAATGCATTTACGCACTGTAACTCTAATACGAACATCTTCCTACAAAAAACGCGCGCAAAAGTATTCGATAAAGTAATCATTCATTAAATTTAATTTCGCTTTTCGCCGGTAGATGGCACTGTAATTTTCCCTACAAAACTGCACTATCGATTTTTTTGACGCTTTTTTTTCGATATCGTTTGTGCCACGTGTACAGATAAAGTTACACGAACTTTGACAACGTATTTTTTTTTATTGCAAAAGTGTTAACACTATCATAGCCTTGCCTTAAATACATTGGTCCATATCCAATCTTTTCAACAACGCAAAACCATGAATTTCAGTCTTAATATCTTCACACGATTTGCATTTTTGTTTTATATGACACAAAACATAAATACGGAGCATAATAAAATTCAAAGATGGCGTTCATGAGCTTTTTAATCCATATGCCCGAGAAAATAAACAACGAAGCTATAAACAAACAGCGGAGTACAAACGCAGGCAGTTGTGGCACCTATATATAATTTTAATATACTTTTAAAAATATTTATAAGGCAAAAAAGTTGACACAAAAACAAGCTAATGAGTTGGCAAAAAGCAAAGCTTAAATATTTGTTTCCTATATGAAGATTAAGAAAAGTATGATTTGGTGTATTTTTTTTTGCATTATTTGTTTTATAGGTTTTAAGCCAGTAATTTATACGTGGATTTATGAAAATCTTTTGGTAGACTTTGAATAATAATGTATGATATTGGTTTGAAAAAACTCGTTTCTAATCTTTTCAAATCCATTTTAATTCTTAAACTGAAAGGTAAAAAGGTTAAGTGAAATAAACCACTTGCCATAGATAATCTCAAGTAGGTGCATTCGTATTACATCCCATCTCTATTGTAAGAGTCGACAACACTATTTGTTTAAGTTATCTACTGCAAGGTACTAAAATAAACAGCACGTAAAAGTCCTCGTACACAATTTCCTGTGCGTGTACAGACGTTATTGTGGCCGAGCGATCGAGACTGTTTACAAATAAATCATCTGGCATTATTTTATTGCCTCGCGCCAGCCTCGCCGGTGTGCAGCCTAGAGCGATTATGTCGTGCGGGTGTACGCATACATAAGCCTTTCTACCTTAAAACTTTTATCGTAAGGTCGAATTTTGATTGTGATTTATTGGTTTACGTTTAAAAGGTCGTCGCTCTCTATGAATTATGAAGAAATTATTTTAGGTCCGGAAATGATGCCTTGGACGGAAGTGTTCCTCAAAGATCTGGCGGCCAGATATTGTCAACACTAATGGGTGTCTAGTTAGACTAATCTCGACTTTATTAGTAGCGTCGTAGGATATAAATTTAGAAAGCTATTTTTGGTTTTATGATTTACTGTCCTACACGTGTAATCCTTTTTAGTGACCGTTGGTTAATCGTTTAAAGAATTATAAATAAAGCTAATTTGTGACTTAGAATAATTACACCTAGAACGATAATTCCATACAAAGCGCGCTGTCAAAAGTGAGGCAACTAAAACAGCCAAAATGGCGCCGTTTTCAGATTTTTATTGTCCATTATTACATAATCATACCTAATAAGTACAAAATAGTTTCAATTTCCCTACCTTAAAGAGATAAATTATTATGTTATTGGACTTTAGTTACGATTAGGTAACGTATGAAGGATATAAATCTGAAAACTGAGCCATTTTGGCTCAGTATAAGTTGCCTCACTTTGCATACGCGGACACGGCTTCTAGGTGTAATTTTTCTAAGATTTGTGACTATTGAAGACTAGGAAAACCATAGACATAGAAAAATTTTCGCTGCGCTCAAGAAGACCAACAAAGCGTGGAAAAGAGAAAAAGAGAGACAAAGAATCAAGTGACAATGTGCCAATTTTTTTTAAAGTAAAAGCCCCTAGCGTCCCGCTTTGCAAATGAGCAATCACAGTTTGTTTAAAATTTTTGTTAATCCTTATTCGAATTTCAAATAATCATAAATTTCAAATAATAAATCGTGGAGCCATGGTGTCTTGTGCTTTAAGTAATTGTGATGTGATAAAAAGAAACAATCCAAGTAATCACACTTTTCAAAGATAAATAAGATTTTGCCACACATTTCTCTAAAACCAAATTTCACTACATTTATTCGTTTATCGATGAAGAAAACAGTATGGAACATAGTTTATTAATTTCCTTTGCCATAATATAGTCATATTTTATGTATGTAAGTCATTTTTACGTATCTCATATAAAATGTATACATTCGTTTTCGGATCACCTGTTTATTGACATTGTTGTTCTTTGACATTTTATTTCTATGAGGAAAACTGTATTTTTTTTCTGAATACATAATTTTAAACACATAAGTATATTAGGTTTTTCATGCTATTAATTAGTATTAATTACAGTACGTAAAATGTAGCCAGTAAAACTAAAAAGCGACAACAGAAATACATAATCAGTCTGTGAAACTTTCAGCTGTCTAGCTATCACCGTTCATTAGATACAGCCTGGTGACAGACAGACGGACAGTGGAGTCTTAGTAATAGGGTCCCGTTTTTAACCTTTGGATATGCAACCCTAAAAAGTGTGAAGTGAGAGTGACAGGTACCTACTTAACCTATCATGTCAATATATTTATTAATTTTTAAAATAATGGTCTGGCTTGCATTGCTCTGTTGTTAGTTTTATTTCAATAATACCTTCATAGACTATTGTTATCTTTATCTCAATATTAGGCCAAAAAATGCATACTGAAAGTACTGCAATGTACTGTGCATTGAACAACGGCAATTACCCTTTTGTCTTAGAATAATTACACCTAGAAGCCGTGTGCTTGTATGCAAAGTGAGGCAACTTATATACTGAGCCAAAATGGCTCAGTTCTCAGATTTATATCCTTCATACGTTACCTAATCGTAACTAAAATCCAATAATATAATAATTAATCACTTTAAAGTAGGGAAATTGAAACTGTTTTGTACTTGTTAGGTATGATTATTTAATAATGGACAGTAAAAATCAGAAAACGGCGCCATTTTGGCTGTTTTAGTTGCCTCACTTTTGACAGCGCGCTTTGTAGGGAATTATCGTTCTAGGTGTAATTATTCTAAGCCTTTTGTAGAGTGAAAGACAACTAAATTGCTAAAGTACTTTTAAAGGTTTATATTATATTTGACCGTCCATAAATATCTACTTCTAAGCAGAATGAGCTGCGTGCAATAAACTTGTATTTATTTTAGTAGTCCATTCCTCAAATGTAATAAAATATCACAAACAAAATCAAATATTTGACCATCAACTGCATGTACTTAAAAATATTCCTGTAAAATTAATTGAATGCAAACTTAGGTATAACACAAACTTTAGTGGCCTTAAACCAACGCAGCAAACTTTGTTATCTTAGAGGTCAAAATGAGATACCCTATCACAATATTTATTGGTATCATTTCAAACAAACAATCAACTAACTGTACTCGCAAAGAGCAAAAGAGATATTCTTTAGTCATCAAGTTAAGTGATGGATGATTCATTACCAAAGAAGTGACATATATTGATCACCCACCCAATCGTGGTGATCGCAAAATAGAAAAAAAACAGAAACTTATTTTTTTATCATTAGGATAGTTATAATATTAAAAACGATTAGGTTGAGTAAATTGAAAAAAAAGCAAATATTACCCAACCCATTAAGGGCCCTATCACATTTTTTCGTCGAAATTTCGATTTTGACGGATTTTAGCGATACAACCTAGAGAAACCTTTGGGTCTACTAAATACATTTATATGTGTCCGCGACAAAAAGTAATATGATGATACACTGGAAAGTTAAAGGGTTAGAAAGGAAAATGAAAGTTGGTGAACGATTTCTTAGAATCAACTTTGAACATACACAGAAAGACAAACAAGTACAAACAACAAATAAAAGTATGAAATTTGATTTTTTACAAAGTAAAGATTATTATGATATAATTTTTACGTAATAATAATAATGTATCTAGGAGAAATCCACAGTTAATTCTGAGCTTTTTTAGTAGTTTTATGTTTTTTGATTGGGATTTTTTTTCACATATTCCATACATAATTTCAAAATTCCGAGGCCACTATGAACTATTCGACTATATAAGAGATAACATTCAATTTTTTTTTATTTCAATTGTTTAGCACAGTTGTTCAATCCATGAGCTCAAAAAATTGCCTTCGCGCATTTTATGAAAATCTTTCTCTGCAATTTCGGGTTTCATTATAAAGTTAAGCAAATTTTCAAAAAAGCGAGGCCGCTATGAACTATTCCAATAGCTATTCTGCACATTTTTGTTTCCGAGATCGATAACGCCAAAATTGGCCATTTTACGCAAAAATCACAGTCGAAATGTAATATGCCTCTTAAAATAAATCTAATGATAAGTACCTAAGTAAGCAATCACGCTAGAATTCAAAAATATTATTTATTATAATTTTTTCATTTCAAAAGATTATTTTTCTGATAATTTTTAACCTATTTAATTCAACAGTAAGTATTTTAGCTTTATTAGTGCCTAGTCTCAAAAACTTATATTTTAGGTTTAACATCACGTAATGTGGCGATTAGTTAGTTACTCGTAGAGTGTATTTTATCTTTTTCTTTTTATGTAAATTTTTCGCAAAATTCTGCTAAGTAGGTAACCTTGATTGCTAAAGTAAAGATATTAGTACTAAGTTTTTCAGAGTTAATTACCTAACATAAAATAACTCTACCAAACCGATGACAACCATCAATGAAGTGAATCAAACAGGACCAGACCGAGATCAAACGTCAATTGAGGCATCGATCCGCAGTGATCTATAGATCGCGATCTATATTCGTACCGCCCTTGTCCTGTCAACGCACGCGCGGTGACCTCGCGGCCTCTCGGGCTGTTCGAGATGTGATGCGGGCTTTAGAGCTTTTGTATTTTGTACAATTAGTTATTATACAAACAATATTAGGTAATAAACATATTGGTTAATAAAGTCTCAGATTCGGAATTTAGTATGTTAAGTTATTCGTTAATTTCGTGTCACTTGAGATATTTTCCAGGGGTTCTGGCCTCGTCTCTTTCAATGTAAAGATATTTTGGAGTTTTGAAATTTTTAGTACCTCTGTTAGTTTTTAGGGTTCCGTACCCAAAGGGTAAAAACGGGACCCTATTACTAAGCCTCCGCTGTCCGTCTGTCTGTCTGTCTGTCTGTCTGTCACCAGGCTGTATCTCATGAACCGTGATAGTTAGACAGTTGAAATTTTCACAGATGATGTATTTCTGTTGCCGCTATAACAACAAATACTAAAAACAGAATAAAATAAATATTTAAGGGGGGCTCCCATACAACAAACGTGTTTTTTTTGCGTTTTTTGCTCGATATGAATAACGACAGCAGGTATACAGTTGAAACTTTAACAGCTGATGTATTTCTATTGTCGCTTTAACAACAAATACTAAAAACAAAATAAAATAAATATTTAAGGGGGGCTCCCATACAACAAACGTGATTTTTTTGCCGTTTTTTGGTACGGAACCCTTCGTGCGTGAGTCCGACTCACACTTGGCCGGTTTTTTTAATAGCAATAATTTATTTTAATATTATCGACTACGACAAAAAAAGTTAGTAATACATTGCTGATTGCTACGAAAAGGCTACGAATTTTATTTTTTATTTTTAGCATTAATGTAATGCGCAAAATACGCGTATTTCGTCATAATATACGTCTTTGATTTCATACAATTTATTGTTTTAAATTTCCATGGTTATTGACTATTAGAATAAACTATGTCTGGATTTTCATAATATTATCGAAGTCTCAAAAATTGTTTAAAAAAACAAAAAACCTACTTCAAAAAACCTACCTCTAAAAAGCAAGAAATAATATTCGTAATAATAAAAACACGTCTATTGAAGTCGGGTGGGGTGGAGTACAGATTCCTTTTTTATTCTAAAAGCCCCATCCGACTTCAATAGACGTGTTTTTATTATTACGAATATTATTTCTTGCTTTTTAGAGGTAGGTTTTTTGAAGTAGGTTTTTTGTTTTTTTTAAACAATTTTTATTTTTAGTGTAGGTACCTTGTAGGAAGGTATATTATTTAGATAGTAAAATCGGCTCAGCCAAACGTGAGATAATTGCGAAGAAACATACATACATACGGGTCAAACTGAGAACCTCCTTTTTTAAGTCGGTTAAAGAACTACACAGATATCCCTCTTCCAACAAAAAAATAATTATCTTATTCAGTTCATAAACAAAGAAGTAATACGACCATTATCATCGAGGTAATTCACACAAAATCATACTATTTTGTGCTTTTTCCAAGATCACTTGAAAAGTACTGAACCGATTTCCAAATTTTAAAAAATGGGACCAACTTGGGAGCAAGTCTGATCTAATAACGTTTGAATTATTTCAATCGGTTCAGCCGTCTTCGAGTAATCGGTGTACATACAAAAAACAAAAAAAAACGGGTCGAATTGAGTACCTCCCTCCTTTTGAAGTCGGTAAAAAAGAAACAGGTATAAATGATGTAAATCCCGACATAGTTTATTCATACAAGAAAATGTTTGTGTGAGAGAATGCATTACTTTCTATCAGACAAACAAAGTTGTCACTTGATTACGTCATCACTGCAAGTGCCAACATTGAATTGGAGTAAATTGTACTCTCCTTGTGTATGGGAACAGTGACTAACTGTGTGGAATAGCAATACACTTGTCCTGTTGATATCGCGTTACGGAATGTAGCAAGTCAAGTGGCAGGTTGTAACTTTATGTAACTTATTGAAGGAGAGTGTTTGTGTATTTGTATAGCAAGTTAACCAAATGTTAAGTTGAAGAGTTAAATGTTTTACAAGTATGTATGTAATGTTAATAGTTTGTTCGCAACAGCCGGGCCCTCAATCCTCCATGTGAGAACTGAGGGCCCGACTCTTCAGCTAATAACTCGGTGAAGATGACTTTCACAAAATCGATTCCAAGTTGCACATTTCTTTTATAATGTCCACTAAATCATCAGTATACTTTTAATGACTTTTAATGACACACACACGAAATTGTATACTAATAATAATGATGATAAAGACCAGGGGGCCTATTACGAAAGTAACGTACGCAACTGCGTAACGCAGTCACTTGGCCACGATAATCGTCCGCAGTTCGTCGGTTGTAGTTATAACAAACATTTTGAATTTGGCTATCGTAGCCCATAGACTACTAAAGTAAACGAACGATGTGGGATACGCTAGAGAGAAACTGTCAAACTCACGCAATCACTTTGCGATATCGCATACGAAAGTGATTTGTAATAGGAAACAATCAAAACGAAGCACGGACGCAGCTGCGTGTGTCGCACTAAACTTTTCGTAATAGACCCCCAGGAAAAAAACGAACTAAGTGGGCAGACACATCTTAACAAGTTTCAGTGTCCACAGACCGAGATAAGCAAGTTCACTCGAGAATTATGACAAAGAGAAAACTTTACAGATTAAAATAAGTCGTTTTGTACCGCAAGCACTCTGAAGTTGCCGCAGATTGCTGTCGATTGTCAATTTAATCGCATTGTACAAGATTTTGATTATCAATTGGATGAAGGGCTTTAACTGATTTTTTTTTGTTCATTTTTCCCACGAGGTCCAAAATTAAAATATTGTTATAGTTATTACAAAAGATTTATAAACACTGTTTAACTACACCTAAACACCTATTTAAATGTGATGCTGTCACTTTTTTGACAATATTGTTTGACAGAGACAGCATCACATTTAAACAGGTGTTTAGTTAAACAGTGTTTCAAAAATCTATTGTAATAACTCGGTATATTTTTAAATGCCATGGACAATTTTGAACTTATCAAGAACTTTAAAATCATATTGAAATCATAAAGGAAGTGTCAGGTTTTTCTTTTTAAAAGCAGCCAGCTAACTCTGTTGTCATTCAAACAATTTTTGATCATCAGCGTATTGCAGCAAATTGCAATTTATTGATGATAACTACTCTCCTTTACAGCGCACAATAAAAATGATCACCGCAACTTTATTATTTTCTCCCAAGTAATTATTTTTATGGCAGTTAACTTTTTGCTTTTCTGTAAAATACACAACAGGTTGTATCATTGTACTAATACATAAAATTTCGCGACAAATAAATAAGTAACTTAAAGTAGAGCAAATTTAATTTAATTAAACTCCGGCCCGGCCGCTTTTGTTTGCTAGTGCTACAGAACTGAGACTGGAAGCTTTCCAGGGAACATGCATTAACTTTTTTTTTGTATCAAAATCAAAAGTATAATGCGTGAGATAATCAAGTGTAATATTAAAACTTTTCTCTTGCGTTTTTTTCTCGTGATATAGTTACTTGAAGTTAGCACGCAGCAGCACCCGCCGAAAACGCTCTATACAAAATGGTCAACATTTGTGACGTCACTTATGCCACGTTTCAGGCGCATTATTATAGAGATAAGCCAAGAATTTTCAAATGACTTCCTAAATGGTACATATGTGTCGTACAAAATATTATTTATTATTCGATATTCTATCCGACTATTAAGTACATTATAATAATATGCGAAAATGAAAAAAAAATCGTTATTTTCCCATGTGTGATAAAACTAAAATAATTCATTTTTTTTATTGATTTTTCTGTTCCATCATGTTTTTATACGTGTCCGCAGCGATCAAGCTCAAATTTATCAAAATCGGTGAGTTATGCCCTATTAGAGGTGAAATAATATGGAAATAATTAGTACCTTAAGTACTTTTATTACGGTCGCTATGTGACAGCACCGTAATTTTTAGGAAACCATCTATAATTAAAATTAGTGAACATAAACAGTAGTTTAGTAATGACAAAACGAGCCGTAAAACACAACAGTTGCTAGGGGTTATTTTTTATTGAGACTGGGACTTTACGACCGATAGCTTTTAAGGGTTTTGACCTATAACCCTAACTGAAGCTTAACACTTTAATTACACATTTTATGAGTAAAAGCAATTATAATAGTTCAACAGTAACGCGGAATTTACAGTGGTCGATTTCACGGGCGTCTTAAGTTGATTTCAGTCGAAAACATTTTTCAAAAAGTAGTAAATAAATATAAGCTTTAGAAATATATTGAAAATTATTATATTATGTCAATTCTATTATATTAGTACGTACGCCCGCGACTTTTTTTCCTTACGAATTTCAAGAAAATTATAGCGTTTGACAGTAAGAGATTGCATAACTTTCTAATAATTATTTTGAATTATTTATATGAAGTTTTCTTAATCTGATGAGTAGTTTTGTAGACTTTTCAAATCCACTTTAAAGTGTAGATTTTTATTTTGAAATGATTGGTCAAAATTTACATATTTTTTTATTTTTTTATTAGTAGTAGATCATGCGAGGAAGCGATACTGAATCGGTTTCATTTCAAAAGACGCAAAAGTTTCAAAGGAACAAGCAACCTAATTTACATATAAAAAATCTTGTAAAATAAAATACTCAAAAGCAGCGGGATTTGGACAATACGTTTAAAAATTCGCAATAAACAGGAATATAAAATGCGACTTGTTGATGCCCCAGCAAGGATCAAAAGTGTGCGTCCTGAGTGGCCGCGTATCGCGCATGCGGAATCTGCGGCGGACTAAAGAGATACTCGACTTAGGCATAGTGCAATAAATTTTTATTACAGGGTGTTTGGTAATAATACCGAGTATGGTAATTAGATAGGGTACCATGCATACAACTTTGAAAATTATTATAAACCCTGAAAATTGAAACATGGCTGAGAAAAGTTTTTTTTATCTGTATGGAAAAATACATAATGAAAATCCCAGACGCGAAGTAACTCCTTTATCTCAGCGAAAAATGCAGACAAATGACTAGTAGTGCTACGTACCGCACTTTCAGTAGGAAAAGTTAGGTACGGCTCGCCTGCGTGGTAGCGTTGGAGTGCCACGCTGCCCCGCACCCTACCTCACCGTTGCCCTGTCAACACGGCCGGGGTACCACTATTAATAATCACTTGGCTATATTATAATTATTATTGATGGACGGACGTGTCCATAATGCAAGCGGGCGCGAGTAGCACGACTTTCTCTGTAGCCGGCTTGGACAGCCACCCGCGTGTTCCTCGCAATCCGCGTACGCGATGCGCCGTCATTTAAGGCGCACCCTAAACGGTCAAAAGTAGCTTTCCAGGCTCGTACCCACATACCGGCACCAAAGTGAGCTTTTTATGTCTTGCTGTCAATGCACCGGTTTCGATAGCATAATGAAATTGTAAAACGCTGTTTATGATTGTTGGAATTCAACGGCCATTTTCGAATAACCACGCACGTACGTGTTGCAAACTTAACAGTTGTGGAGTACAAGTCATAAGCGATTGGATTCTGCGTGTTAACTGTTTTCTTTTGCTAGTTTTGCCTGAAGATCTTTTGTCTTCGGATAACAAAGTCCTATCACCTACCCTATACCTACATTATTTTGAAACAAAAATGTTCCTTTTATTAACCGACTTCAAAAAAGGAGGAGGTCCTCAATTCGATTGTATTTTTTTATCGTTGTCGCGCATATCTTCAATATTTGAGAACTTAAAAACTCAGTGGTTGGATGGTTAAAATCTTTGTTACGGCGAAACTGAATTACTTTTGAAATCTTTGTAATTTTAATTCCATTTAATTTAATGTTAATATAAACACACAAAAGTTATTTATAGTTTTGCGTTGAACTATTGCATAAACATGATTCCAATCAAGAGCGCTACACATGCAATACAATTTTCACTAGTTTGGGTGCAGATGTCATTTGTTAGTCATTAAGATGTATAGTTTAATAATACACTTGTTATATGAAATTGTATTGTTTTGTTGCCAATAAACTTATTATTATTATTATATTAGGACCGATTTTGATGGTTATTTTTTGTTTGATTAGGTTTTTCTTGCGAGATGGTCCCATTTATTAAATTTTAAACATTTATAAGTAGGTAAAATATTAAGTAAATTAAAACTCAATTCTAAATCTCTACAGCTTATGAACTAGGTAGGTACATGTTTTCGGTACAAGGTGTAACATTTTTATTAAATGTGCCTCAAAATACGACTGCACTTATATTTCGTGATAAAAATATAGTCATGAACGTCTTCTGATAAGTACCACAATAATCCTCACACTTTATTGTTACAGAATTCGGTATTCAGCTTCCAATTTAAAACTTAAAAAATGGTAATACCTCCAATTTTACGACTTTGTCTTTTATGTTAAATGTATTTTAAATTACTTTTTTAGCAACTCTGAATCCTTATTTATATTTTTTGAATATGGTATCTGATCTCTATCTACCGTTATAGAAAATTTTATAAATGTATAGATTAAGCTAAAGAATTCAAATAGGTACCAGTGAAAAATTCTTTGGTTGTATTTTTATAACTCGATTTTGAAGTTTATTTTGTGTTTTAGTTTCATCTCTATGCTCTTAGGCTGGCCCCAGACCTGCCGGTTTCATCTCTTTGCTTTGCTGTTCTACCTTGCTTGAAAGACCGCCGGCCAACCAGGGTAATTTTGAATCTATTGCATTTTGGGACTAGACCAAATTGGCAAGATAGCCATTAGCTTGGTGTTATCAAATATCATCGCCTGGATTGCGAAGTAGGAAGCTTTTAGGAGATATACCACCCTGAACATGGACTCCGATCGTTAAAAATAAATCGATCGCTTATTTATACAAGATGTTTGGTAAAGCCTTATAAAGCTGAATATGGTAGATAGGGACCATAATAAAACTGAACAACTTTTACTATGGGACCAAATCTGAAATCGCGAAAAAAAATTAACTGTTTCATACATTTTGATAATTTCGTTATTAATTTTTGTATGAAACAGCAGTTTTTTTTAAAACTAAAACTTCGCATTGCAACCCAGACGACGATATTTGATAACACCAAACTAATGGCTATCTTGCCAATGTGGTCTTGTCAAAATATGCGATAGATTGAAAATGAGCCTCTTGGCCGGCGGTCCATAGTAGAACAGCAAAGCAAAGAAATGAAACCGGTAGGTCTGGGGCCAGCCTTAGGTTACGTCAATTAAAAAGCAATTAAAACAAAAAAGGCATTCTTAATGCTTTATTATATTATTTAAAATTCTACAATATAATACTTATTAAGAATTATTACTATTTTGATAACTTCTTTCTATTTATTTTGCAGGCAACAAACTAAAAACATCAGAAATAGATAATTGTGTTTTCTTTTCTTTGACAGTTCAGACGATTCATTAACGACACCATGTTTAAATTTAACCCTTCGCTCGTCCACATTTACTTACACGATTGACTGTTGGTCCAAGAGCAAACGGAAATGAGCCATATTTATGTTTTTCTCGTTAATAACTGCTTGATCATATTTTAGTGCCAGTAGGCTTTTGTTTTTAAAAAGACTACATAAGTCATAAATCGATCAAAACCACACTAAAACATTCCCATAAAAAGTATTTTTCAAGGTCTGTAATGACGCTATTCTGTACCTACGCTTGAAGTTAAATTTTCAAATTATATTATATTTTATTCGATAAAATATAATATAATTGCAAGCTTTTTTTCTGCAAAATGAAAAGTGACAATCCTAGCCTCCGTCGCGACTTCTTTATCTAAGGCGTGGATAGTAGAAAAATATAGCAACCAGTTTAAATGGCCTCTTTAGTGTATGAAAGCTAGTACTACGCAGAGTTCAAATTGTTAGGTTTTACCTAACCCGAATTTAATGAAATATGGCTTATATTTTTATTTGGACCCCAAGCTACCAAACTATGAAAAGTTCATCAAAATCCGTGTAGCGGTTTTTGCGTGATGCGCGCACAAACATTGAGTATTTACAGTTTTCTTATGTAGGTCTACTACTTATAAATGTGGTAGGTACCTACTAAAAGATGAGAATCGAATAACTGATGAGTTTTTTTGTTGTTTTTATTTCAACTCGTAATCAACACTAATGTATGTGTCACCAATATTGTGTACGCAATAACACGGAAACAATTTTTGTTTCACACACTATACATATACATTTTCAAACCCGCTCCCGCCACCGCTCGTGACTCGAACAACAACAACAACAGTTGTTGTTGTCTCTGTAAACACGTCCACAGGTGCACGGTGTCGAACGAACACGCTTTGATAGCGTATTGTGTTACAGGGTTAACTTCGTACGAATTCAAAACCGAAATCTAACTGGAAAAATAAAGCGCCAAGAAAAACATACAGTGAATAGAAAAATAATTCGACGGTTCTCAGTTTGAATCCGGCAAGAAACAAACATTAAATGGCGTCATTAGTATGCAATCAAAACATAAAGATTGCTACGGCAATATTTTTAAATGGTACATTAGCGATAATACGGCATTGCATACAAACTTTCAGGTCCTTGTTTTTCGATATGAATAAACCGATTTTAATAAAATTTCATACTACATTGGTCTAAAAATTTAAATAAAAACATTTTCTATAAATTGTGTTACAGTCTTAGAAGGGTCACTATCAGAATAGCCACGTTGTATAATGACAATATCGCTCAAACGTCTTTATAGTAAAATGCCATAGTTGCACGCTAAACGCCTTAGTAAAACGTCATGATATTTAAATGCCATAGTTACTAAATAAATATAAAACTCTAAATTGATTGATTGATTCATTCATTCATTCATTCATTGTTGGGATAAGCGTGGAGCCCTAACGGCTGAAGGTAGAGACACCATTTTTGGAGGGTAGAGGGAGGTAGATACCTTTCATGATGTAGATGAGCACTAAGAAAGGATTTTAGAAAATTTCCGTTATACAGGGTGCTACAAGTTTATTTTATTTTATTTTATTATTATTTGGGAAACAAACAATATTTTAATACATATGGATCAAAAACTACAACTATTACACAAATCAATAAAGTTTCCACCAAAAAATAAGTGTTTAAGTTTGTATGAGAATTTGCATAGGGTTGAAGTAGAGTCACCATTTTTGGAGGGTAGATACCTTTCATGGTGTAGGTGAGCACTAAGAAAGCGTTTTGTAAAATTCCCGTTATACAGGGTGCAACAGTGTGTTCCAGTTTGAATAGTGATTTGTATAGGGCTGAAGGTAGAGACACAATTTTTGTTTGCGTCTATGACAGTCAGCCATTTTTAATGTTCCCACTGCTGGGGCACAGGTCTTTCTTATGGGTGGATAAGGTGGATGGGATGACAACCCACGACGCGGGTCCTATGCGTATTGAATGCGGATTCGCAAATGCACCCGGGACCAACGGCCTTAACGTGCCTTTTGAAGCATGGAGGAGCTCGAGATAATACTTTTTTTGGTCACCCATCCCATAATATAATATATAATAACGAATTTATAGAATTTCAGACGGTAGTTGACATCAGATTCAGACTGTTTTCTTTTTTAGCAGATTAGTTACTATATTATTGGATTTATGTTACGATTAGGTAACGTATGAAGGATATAAATCTCAAAACTAAGCCATTTTGGCTTAGTATTCGTTGCCTCACTTTGCATACGAGGACACGTCTTCTAGGTGTTATTATTTTAAGGTGACAGCTAAATCAGACCGATTTTAAATTATACATAGAAACATAACTTTCCAATTATTTACCTATCTTTTTAGACCTATGTAATAAGGAGCTGATGCGTATGAGGTTTCGTTTTATTAAATTCTGTTCATTCATTTTGGAAACTAAGGACTTGAAAGTTCATATGAAATTCCGTTTTCGTCAACGTCCTTAATTATGCAACCAAACAGACCAGCTTTAGGTTTTTCTTTCAACTCGATCTCAGCTAAAAACACAACAATGCATTTCACCGCATTCGAAAGGATAATATGGCGATCTTTTATCAAACTGATTTACTTAATACTGTCAAATATAATCCAATTAATTCAGAGATTCGCGCAAAAAGGGTTGCACGCACGGCCTAATGACTGCGTTGCGCAGGCGCACCGCCACCGAGCGCACGCGACGTTGCATGTCCTGACCCTTGATTTTTTCCCTCTGACATTGTTAGCTGATTCTGTGCCTGGAGAAATGCTACTTAGTATGGAAATAGATTGGAATTCGAAATAAGATTTTTTTGCAAAGATTTGAATGAGATATAAAGCTTTTTTTTGTTCAAAATTATTCGCAACTTTTATTGAATCTTCAATTGAATTGAGTTTTAGGAAAAACTGTGGTTATGTAAATAAAACCCGTTATAAAAATTTGAGATTAAGAAAATGATTCAATTTTCATCACATCATCCATCATCCTTACTAATATTATAAATTCGAAAGTCCGTTTGTTTGTTTGTTACGCCTTCACGTCTTAACTACTGAACCGATCATCATGAAATTTTGCGTAAACGTTCTCAGGGGTACAGAGAAGGATATAGAGTACTTTTCATCCCGAAAAACAGAATTGTTCCCGACGGATAGCAAAAAACTTTCCACGCAGACAAAGTCGCGGGCGGCCGCTATTTAATAAGGAAACGATAGATACTTTTTAGATATTGCTGTGACTCACAGAATTGCATTTTCATTATTTTATCGAAACAGTACGCGGTTAATCTAATAAAGATTAAGCTACATGATAGGACTGCAACTCGCATCTTATTATTATTCATTACATCATCATTATTTTCAACTTTAACAAAATGACATCACCCATACATCTAGGCAAGTTTTATTACCCCTATTGTCTACCTTTTATCGAAAGTATTTAAACTATAATTACTATGCCATGTGCCATCACAAAATTTGCTTACAATGACTGCAAATATTACATTGCCATTAGTTAACGTTATTTTTAGTTAGCAAAGTGGGGGGGCGCTAGTGAAGATGGATAAGATGACGAGTTGTGAGTGTTTAACCCAAATTTACATTTGCGTCATGGTGATTAGTCAATTTGTGCTAAAATTGGTGACAGTTGACAAAAAACTAAGAAAACACTAGCCAATGACTAGCATGAAAAGACTATTAAAGTCTATGACAGACTTAATATAGTTGCCAATTTTTTGTTCAAACTGTGGCGATGGTGATAAACAAACAAATGGATAGTACCTAGTCTGATGGAAGCAATATAATTTATTAAACTAGAAGTGTTAAATGGTGTTAGAACAGAAGCTATAACTACAAACATAGACACAAAAGCTATTGGAATTGAAAAGCAAGCCACCACTTCATCCTGTCTTAGTAGTCTTACATTCACATCAAAATAATCTGAACAATCTCCATTCAGACCTGTGGCTATTCAGTACAAAAGTCTAAATGAACATACACTTCCTAGTGCAAGCATTCCAGTTTATTTATACCAGAAGAGGCGGGGCACAATAGTCCCTCTGTCGGCAGGATGCGAACGGTCAATTTATGACCGGATGACTTTATGGTGGTGACCCAATCGGTCACTTTTCTCAAAATCTGTCTTAAAAGGCGTCAGATAAACGGAAGGTCCAATTTTTGTTGAAACCTTTTTTTGAAATTTTTTGCTTGTTCGAGATGCCTTTTGGCAAATTTTGTGGAAAGCAATCGAAATGGACGGAAGTGACTGTTATGAAGACATTATGGAATCATTAGAATCTGAATGATGGCGGCGTGATGCTGTTTTTTAAACAATTTTGCTATTTCAGATCGCCTGAATTAAGGGATTCATCTCACAAAAGATTACATAATAGGGACTATTGGTGCCGTTTTGTTATTTTGTTTTCTCCTTTTCGGCGACTCTTAAGGTTATGGTTTGTCCTCACCGAGTCGCATTAACTTTCAAGTCAACTTGCGTCAAACGCATGCAATATTGTCTCCAAACCGTGCGTTTTCACGTTCAACTTTCTGCGATAAGTACAAATTTGACGTTGAAAGCTCAAGAGGAAACCTAAAGCGCACGGTCAGCATGCGCTATTGAATGTGTCAGATAAAAGTGTAAAGTAACGGAGGAAAGGATCGTATGAAGACACACCTTCAAAGAAGTAAAGGTTAATACGCTTCGGATACCGGTTGATATCTATAGTTTTATGTTTTACAGACATGCAAAATTTGTTCAATATTAGTAGTTCATCAATTTATTAATATTTAGTCAACCACTTGACTATACAACTGTTTTGAGCAATTGATTTTGTGTTTATTGAAAAGGTGACGTAATGAACTGGGTGTATGTTTCACTTTAACTGATTATTGAAAATTACTTAAACATATAGGATTCAAACAATGACTACTATTCACAAAGCATTTCGTTCATTCGCCATCAATAAAAGTCGTGGTAAATCTCTTTTCCATTTTCGTGTTCAACTCAATAATTAGTTTTTGACGTTCCCATTTATTCCTGTTTCGCACAAAATACCGCCGTCTGTCTGACCGTGTAAACTAATAAATCACTCAAACTGCTAAGTTCTCCCGCAGTGTTTCCCTTTTCCAGGAATAATAAGTCTCCTAACACTCATATAAATGTTTAACGTTAAAAAAGTAAATTGGAAGTAAATTTAAACTTAATAACAATCAATTGTGTATGTAATTAAATTTTGTAACTTAGCTTATCGGCTTTAAGCTCATTAAAGGTTTATATTTTATAGTAAATAAGGATATAACAACAAGCGGCCGCCCGCGGTTTCACCCGCATGGTTCCCGTTCCTGTGGGAATATCGGGATAAAAAGTATCCTATGTTTTAATCTAGGCTATCTACTGTCTGTGTGCCAAATTTCAACCAAATCCGTACAGTAGTTTTTGCGTGATTGAGGAACAAACATCCAAACATCTAAACATCCAAACCCACAAACTTTCACATTTATAATATTAATAGCGGCCGCCCGCGGTTTCACCCGCGTAGTTCCGGTTCCCGTGGGAATATCGGGATAAAAAGTATCCTATGTTTTAATCCAGGCTATCTACTATCTGTGTGCCAAATTTCAACCTAATCCGTTCAGTAGTTTTTGCGTGATTGAGGAACAAACATCCAAACATCTAAACATCCAAACATCCAAACCCACAAACTTTCACATTTATAATATTAGTAGGAAGTAGGACTAGCGGCCGCCCGCGGTTTCACCCGCGTGGTTCCCGTTCCCGTGGAAATATCGGGATGCAGAGTATTCTATGTTTTAATCTAGGCTATCTACTATCTGTGTGCCAAATTTCAATCAAATCCGTTCAGTAGTTTTTGCGTGATTGAGGAACAAACATCTAAACATCCAAACCCACAAACTTTCACATTTATAATATTAGTAGGAAGTAGGATAGGATATTATGAACTCCGAACAATAAAAACGTCTTCACCGCCTCAAGGAATCGAATAAACACTTCCCACAGGCTATAAAGACACAAAATTAACAGTTACATCACTGCAACACCGTATTAGATATCACGATAAAATAAAACGTACACCCTACTTGGGTAATACATAACATTGATTTAAAACTTGATAAAGATGTCTTCCTAATTGTCTATAGCACTTCGGGTTACAACAATGCAGATGCCACACAGGGCGTCCAATCATCGGATAATGCTTTTGTCTATACGCCAATAGTTCTTTCACTCGATGATTTGTGAAGGCAGGACGTGGTCACAATGAGATCCGAGTGGGATGCGGGCAAGAGAATGGCACTTTATGGTTTAGACGCCATTGTGGCTCCTCCATGTGTTATAAGAAAGAACTAGATGTTGTGAGCTTAAGGAAGTCGCTTGTAAGTATAAGTTTATAATAAAAACATGGCAAGAAGAGTTTATTAAACATCCAGCTACGATACTTAACATGTTAAATTATAAACTGCATTACCACACAAATGACACAAAACTCGATAGTAAACAAACTTAAATTGAAACATCTTGAACTTGATTGATGTGTGACATGACAGCTTAACAACATAGCATCAAATATAATCAAACAAGAATAGTGAGGAATGCAACTAAAAAGGCGCTAGCAGATATAATCGGAGCACTGGCACGCGATACGATCCATCAGTTCAAAGGGGGTACTTAATGAATCAAGCGACAGGCGACTCGCAACACCTCTTTTGTGGCCGAACAAAATCGACTTTGACGGAACGAACGGGGCCAAAATAACCGATCGTGTCCAACCCATTGTGCGTGCTATAATTAGACGGCTTGGAAATAAACACGTGGGGGCAATTATCGCAGCAGCGGGTTAAATGAGCCACCGAGAAACTGTCGTTAATGGGAACAACGCAGCATCCGGCGACAAAACTCCACCACTACATATTAAAGATCACACCGCTTCCGAGAATGCAGATGGTCTTGTGCCTCGCACAACCGATTTATATCCGCTTTTATAACCCACCTTAACGAGTTACGCAATCACTTAAAATAAGACGTAGAAAATAACAAGTTAATTGCACAGGTAAGGATCTCTCAAATAAATTGAGCTTGGTAACGACGCATACATCTTCTCAAGTGGTTAAAGGAACTCAAAATTACATATCTGTAGCAGTTTTGGGTTGTATTTTTAATGCATTTATAAAATGTGCTGACTATTGATTTAAGATTGAATTTTTCGGAGAGATTTAAAAGAAAATCCATTTCTTTTGAATCTCTCATTAGTGCATTAAACTTGGAACGTTTAGTAAATTATCATTTTGAAGTTTTAATTTCGATCGTGCGAGGATGAGCAAGGTACCCCAGGGCGTTGCGTTAGGGCATTAATCACTTCACTGGGCCGAGACGGCACCGGTCAGCGCCATACATCACACCCCTTGAGCACAGCACACAACACATTTGTTAAAATGCCTGCGTCTCGCTTTTATTAACCTTTTAACGTTCTAAACATCTCAATCCGTTTGACGATTTCCTTCCCTTCATTTGTCGGCAGCTTACTGATCCACAATCAATCGTTATACAGAATTTGCGATAGTCTTTTATTGTGTCCAGTTACTGAAGATAAATGCTGTCATCACATCGAGCAGCTTTAGGGGCCGATGTTGAGCAATAAATTATCATTAAGTAACACCTTGTCGCAGCGGACGCAGTTTTATAGCTCTTCGACCGTAAACCACAGTTAATACGCCGACTCTAATCTAATCTAAGAATTTTTACCTGCTCCTGATATAAATATTGAAATAGCATCGTGTAAAGATATTGAATTTGCAATAAAGGTAATGGAACGGGATTTTCTAAAGGTGTGCAAGAAGCCAGCATAAGTTTATTGACAATAAAAACAAGCATGTTTTTGTATTTTTAATTATCATGAGTGTCTTACAATGTTAGATTGCGGAAAATTGGTTTTGAGGGGAAAATACATAGGCAATTACACAATAAGAATTCATATAAATGGTTCTCTTAATGCTTAATGAACACCTAATGTTACGAAGTGGTCCTATAAAGTGGATCGGCATTTTGAAATGAGTGGATATCAAAAGAGCTGTTATTAAAGGACACTTGCTCGAGCGAATTATAATAAAATTACAAATGTAGATAGTCTCCTCCGATATGAAAAGGGTTCGACCACTCCGATTATGGCGACCGATGCACTAACAGAAGCATTAAAATATTAAATGAAAGTATGCTATGAGAACAGGTAGGATGCTATTAACTTGGAGGTAATAAATATGAATTAGCAAGTAAGCCATTAAGTTCGAGCAGCGACTAAAATGTAATTGCTAAAGTTAAACGCAGTAGACTTTTGAGATTGACATATTTTTAATTTTAAACGAGAGTACGTAATACTGTAAGAAACAATAAGAGACATAATAATGAATGATTTAAAACCTATACAACGTGTTACAAAATAACCCCTAATGCCGAATATGGTGGATAGGGACTATCAAACTGAACAACTTTTACTAAGGGACCTACTTTCATACAAAAATTAATAACGAAAATATCAAAATGTATGAAACAGCTAATTTCAGAGTTGGTCCCATAGTAGAAGTTGTTCAGTTTCATGATCCCTAACTACCCTAATCAGCATTAGGTGGTATATTGTAACACGTTGTATAGAAATGAAAAATAGTTTACTTACTGAGCATGATGGTGGTAATGAGTAGCATGATGCATGGCTGTTGCCTGCGCCCCTCCTGGAGGAGTAGTTGCATGAAATGCTGCGAAGGCAGACGGGAACTGAAGAGGTAAGAAACCGCCACTCCCTGTTGTCCCTGGACCTCCTACAGACTCCCGATCTGGCATTATTTTAAATCCTAACACTGTAACATCACCTAGTCCTTCATTCACTAACAGTTCGTAAACATCACTATAAAAATCACTGATTTTATCAACTACGTCAAATATAACATCATTAGCACCGATCAAGTTAATTCCAAGCTTATTTCATCCATTTTCTTTGTCTTTTTAATTTTGCGGTAGCTCATTTTGCGCATCGTTGCTTCTTAGGTCTTTTGTTTCCAAATTCCCGTGTCTCATTCTTCTGGTTTTATACCTGAAACAAAGAAATTAATTGTTGAAAAATGTTCATTTCAATTCGGTAGCCGCATACGAATTGTAGAATTAGTTTTTGTGCGTGTTAAAAGAGTTAATTTTGGACTTTAAGTTTGCGTGTCCGTCTGTTGTTATGCCAATTGCCCCTATTACGTCTTTATTTTAAAAGTGAGATAAATTACCTTCATGTTTATGTTGGTGTTCTACTCTGAACTAAATGGGAACGAAACATTTCATTTTACTAAACCGGAAAAAGAAATTACTTTTTATGATACATAAATAAGGCATTGTGGCCTATTGGAGCTAGTACATTAATATGAAGCTAATTTAGATACGTACTTTTCTTTTTAACTTGAATTATCTTTAATTAAATAGTTATTGCCCAGAGTATTTTTATTCTGCGATTGTGGACAGATGTCTTGGATACCGTAAAACGAAACATATATTATCGTTTCTGATATTTTCTAATAAGGAATTAACTAAGATCTTATATCTATGGTATTAAATACCACTCAAGGAATCTTGTTGACTTGTGTATCCAATTACTTTGGAATTTATAGCTTTATGAAGGCGATGATCATACATTTTTTTTATTTTGTCTAATTTTCATAATTCAAACTTTATTATTCAAGTCGCCTCGGATACCAGTTGCATATCGAATAATCTGCAGATGTTTCTACAAACGACTGAATTCATTTGTGTATTTTGTAGTATTGTGTTGCATTAAGGGCCCTATAGCTCTCATAGCCGCTTTAGGCACTTTTGCCTACTACCTACTACTACAACGATCTATATTAAACTGAGGTTATTGTTTGTAAATCAACTATAGAACCTTAACTTCAATCTGTACATGTAAAATTTCGGTACACTGTGTACTTAGCGAGCGATAAATTCGCCCCTTGAGGGATATAGGAGCCTTAAATGTATAGTGTTGCCAACTTTTTGCTGGGATAGATAAGGTTATCAATTTGTAAAATAATTGGTGTATTAAGAAAATAACATACGATTATTAGTATAATTGTACCTATATTATGACAACTCATTACCATACTTTTTTATTATAGCTACTAATGAAAAGAAGGAAAAATATTGTGCATTTTTTTAAATAATAAACTGCCCCAAAATAAAGTACTTTCTTATTTAAAAAGTACTTTCTTATTTTTTATATTCATAAATACATACAATATATTAAATTAAAAACTTTTGAGTTCAAAAACTACTTTCATTTTCACCACAAGTCATTGTTTAGTTAGCAGAACAATAATTGTTATTATATTCTTACATGATCATTATAAATTATTTAATAATTGACCATAATAATATTTTCTGCAGTAGGTATCTTAATTATCATAAAAATTACATGCTCCATGGGAAACGGCCTTAATTACATAAGAATCACGAGCTATGGTCAAGCGAGTGCAACAAAAAGTGAAGCGACAAATTGTTGCGAAGACAAGAATGTTGCGTGGTACCGGTCACGAGAGAGGAGAGAGAACGAATCTTGAAGTAACTATAAAGCCCGATTCCAAGTTCAAATGAAAGATAATAACATATTTTGTACATTAAATGGGCTTACTCTTGGCCTCATTCGAGAACCATAAGGGCTTAGAAGAGGTCAAAGATGGAGCGAGCTTGCCCAGAAGAACTAGTGTTTTAAGTTTGCTATGTGGCTGTACTAAAAATAAATAATAAAATATAAATAAAACGATACGTTGACATTGACATACCTACTCATGAAAAGTAGTTGCTGAATTATTATTTTTACTTTGACCTTCAATAACTTCTTAGCTTTTGATTTCCCAGGTACAGTCTAAAAAAAGACAAATGATCCTGATGATGGGCGGAATGCGTGGACTTCGGCTTCGTTGAGGGGCTTTTTACACCCTTTATAGTGTGACAGGATAAAAACAAGTGCGCTATAAGCCTTCATCTTGGAACACATTTCATACCATCGGAAAAATTCTTTCCGTAATTAATGAAGATGTGATTGTCTCAACGTGACTCGAGCATTGTATCTCCATAAGGGCCCAAGTTATAGTGTGGTAATGAATCGATCGTAAAACTTGATATCGACATATCGATAGTCGATACTCATTTTCATTGAATCAGATTTACGATGTTTATGTATGCAAAATTGGCGGGCGCTTCGAGTATCGAGTTTTATCGACCATTCAAATTTTGCATCGCAATTTTTGAATGGACACGATTAATGTGGTGTTTTGTTTTTTATTAGCCTCACAGCTTTTGTGTCGATTTTGTGGCTTTACTGAAATTGCATGGTAATTAAAATACGATTTGCTTGTTTTATGCCCCCTTATTGTTCTACGCTGCTGAAGTAAAATCATAACAATTTTACGATAAACACTGTGCGTTTTTTTAGCTTCAAGGAGGCAAATTAAACCTCTTAGTACTTACAGCCGTTTGCATTGTTTTCATTTGAGCCTACCGCATGGGTCCGTTTATGGTTCTGATTAAAAATGCAAAGAATACACTATATGAGGTCCTACTACCTCTACTACAACATAGTTAAGCATACTTTTCAATAAAATGTGGTTTTAATCATAAACTGAAATAGCTCTCCTTAAAAACCTGACTTACTTAGTAGCTCTGATTATAAGTTTCAACGTTGATCCCTCAGTTATTATCAAAAGGCTTTTTTGCGCAGACGAGTATAGCTAATCGCCATACTGCAAAATGAAAGAGCTAGAATACTTAATCAATCGAATTAAATATGCAATTCAACATTTCTACAGTATTTCGCAAGAAAAGACTTCATGCTAAGCTAAGACTTCATGCTTTTGATGATCATTATTCGGTATTAATAAAAACCGGTATCCTGGAACTCACGAAAAAACTAGCGATCATAAACTCAAGTAATTAAATGAAAATATCTTAAACAAAAATGTCTTTCCATACCATTTTCAGTCACAAGTCTGTAAAAAGACCTAAACCACGTTCGCAGCCAATGTCTGAGAGGAAAATATTTATTAATTACTTTAATTGCGGATTCGCGAGTATCGATTATGGCAGTCGATAACTGCATTCCCGTCACTACACTAGTCTACAGAGAAAGATGAGTGGCGCAATGCGCGCGCATACCGCCCCTTTTAATACTCAGTTTAATTACGATTTAATTATTTTTTACCAGCCCGATTGTTTTGGGTTCGGAGAAATGAAAGGGTCAGTTTTGATTCGAGGCTTTTACTGTACATGACAACTTTAATAAGCTATGATGAAACTGACGTTTTTTCTCGTCTTGTTCTAAATGGTTTCATGCCTTTCCACTTGTAAAGTCTCGCAAAGTGTTTTAACTTTTCAATGATGTAGTAACCTAATTATAGAAGGAAATGTTTTTCTTTCTACTCAAACGATCTGTTTAGTATGAATTAGATTATTCTTGGGTAAGCTAGTAAGTGTATCTTATACGCACAGGAAAAACGGCGGGCTGATTATCTAATTAAAAACCACCTAGCGACTGGTTGCAGTTCACAGATGATCGTGATCCATTGCTACTTCTTTTTGGGTTAAAAAAAAACCTACCAAAGAATATGTATATATATGTGGCTATGTATGTCAAATGCAACCGGTCGCTAAATAGTTTCTTTTTAGATAATCAGGGTGCCGATTCGGCCTAGCCTAGGACAAACTTGTGGGCTGTGGCCAACCCAATGTTTTTAACTTCACATTTTATATTTTAAGTTTATTTGCTAACATTTTCGGGTTGACTGACTTTTCTAGCTTCATACGCAATACACGCGAATCAATCTTCCATAATTAGATCCTTTGCAGAGCTAAGCAAGTGTGAGTCGTGTTTCGTAATACAATGTTCACTTAGGACCAGCGACGTCAGCAACGTGTGCAATATTAACAGCAGTATAACCAAAATCGTATTTACGCCTGTGGCAAACCTCCACCACGAAACCCCGCAGTAGATTTCGCCATGAGTTCGACAAGCGATACAAATGCGAGCAAATTGTTCTAATGCGTAGATTTTTCATGCGCGATTCCACCCGATCGGCTTCGACCGTTGACAGACACGAAACCGCTACGTAGATGTGATCCTTATATCGTCATCGATAGAAGACAGCTCATAGCGAAACTATGGCGGAACTACCGCGATTTTGCGGGGGAGGCGTGCTACAGGCGTAACACAGTAGTGTACCAAAATCACGGCGAATTCGCCCTTTCTGGACAAGTTCTTAGAGGTCGCTTGAAATTAAACTGCGTTATGCGAATCGCGCGCGCAGGCTAAACTTTGTTTTAATCGGCTATTAGTGTGCTCTGTCACGGATTCGAGACCCATCATTGTAACAATGGCCGCCATTAGATATGGCCTCCACCTCGGCATGTGTGATAAGAACACGAATTGTCAAATTAGAGAGTGATATATCGATTAATAATTGGTTTTAGTTAATAGTGTTTTACGTAATGGTGGAGTCACTTTCTTTATTTTTATGTTCAAAGGGCCTAATCTGAAAACTGAAGGGATAATCTTCGTTCCGATGGTTCCGCTTTGTGACATTAGTTCAAATAAAATAAATCGAGTGACTTTCATTCTATTACCTACCTATTTTTTGTATTATGCCTTCAGTAGTAGGGTCAGACAAAGGTCAGACTGAAAATAATTGTATTTTGGGTCATCAAGTATCTACGTGTCCAACCGTAAGATGAACTAAGCAAACAATTTAAGAAGACTGATCAGAGTTAAGCCCAAAATTCTTAACACAAAACCAAGGTCTATCACATAAGGTATAGAAAAGGAAGTAACTCAGGATTTATCACACGATTTGTCACTCCACATGCGCGTGCAAGTACCGCAGTACATATCTAAGCAGTACGTATGTACGCACAGGCCTCTTATTGGAGTAGCAATAGAGGCAGTTATGCTTCTGCGCCGGACGACGCTCCGTGGATAGGCCCCCGACAAGGTGGACCAACGATCTAGTGAAGGTCGCGGGAAGCCGCTGGATGCAGGCAGCGGCAGGACCGATCGACGTGGAGATCCTTGGGGGATGCGGCTGATACGATGATGATGATGAGCATTAAATTTCACCGCACAAGATCCGTGCCGATGCCTATAATATCTCAAAAGCCTTTTCGTTACGGTGTTGGCATCGTCAGTGCGAGCGGGACGAGAATTCAGACAGTTCCTGACCAACACGATGACACACGTCGACGGCGACAATGTGACACTCGTGAATAGCTGAGCTGGAGCGCACTGCGAACCTTGCTAAAGCTCTCGTAGCTACGTGTGTCTATAGTGAGTTGACTGGGAAGTTTGTATGTGCGTTACTGCTTTTAGTTACATTTATTCTGTGCGGGTACCGTCAGCGCACGCGCCGCGGTTAATCCTTTCATCGCGACTTGGCATTCCCTCCGCGGAGTCAGCAACATCCATAAATTACAATGAGTTGGACGCAGCGGTAGGACCTATAAAGAGGGCTGGACGTGCGTCCGGCGGGATAAGATTGGTGTGCCAGTTCGAGATATGCTATACGATAGTTTGACGCCTGTAGCACATCTCCGCCGCGAAACCGTACCAGCGAAACCGTGGTAGTTACGTCATAGTTCCGCTCTGAATTGTCTTCTATCGACATATATGAGGATCTCCTACATGGCGTTTTCGCGTCATTACTTTCGCATGTGTCAACGGTCGGAGCCGAACGGGCGGAATCGCGCGTGAAAAACCTATGCATTAGAATAGGCTGCTCGCATCTGTTTCGCTTGTAGAACTCATGGCGAAACCTACTGCGGTGTTCCGCGGGCGAACGTGTGCTACAGGCATGAAAGCGATGCCTATGTATATGCCTAGCAAAAGAAACTCTTTTTAATGGCGAATCAACAAACAGAAAAGAAGTGCTGAAGCATACCGGATACTTTGTTAGTGGTCCTAGTTCTTAAATTTGGTCTAATAAACAATTCACTTGTGTTTTTTTAAAACATAGGAAATGGTAGGTACTACTATTCAGATGTTTACATGCCGTTTCGAAATGTTTCCAACGTCAAGTGGAATAACTGTTAACGACCGAGTTTTTTTAACCGTTATTAAGAATTGATTTGAATCAGTTTTTTTAATAAAATACTTCTGAAAAGTAACCGACACTAAAAATACTTTTATAACAGTTATTTGGAGACAAATCTTCAAAACTTAATCTAATCCTACTAATATTATAAATGTGAAAGTTTGTGGGTTTGGATGTTTGGTACTCAATCACGCAAAAACTACTGAACGGATTTGGAAGAAATTTGACACTCAGATAGTAGATAGCCTAGATTGAAACATAGGATACTTTTTATCTCGATATTCCCACGGAAACGGGAACCACGCGGGTGAAACCGCGGGCGGTTGCTAGTAATTTAATAGATTTGTAGCTCTGGATTTGCAGTAGTTAACCAGCCTTACTAGATAACTCACTAACTTCATAAATCCGTATGTATGTTGCGTAGTTGTGCTAACAGCTATGTAATTAAATTATTGCTCGTATCGAAAGCTTAATTTATACGCTCTATAAAAGCCCCACAATTAAATTGTATAGTATGTGATTTGTGTATGCTAAGCAAGTGTTTTTAAGAGTTCGATGAAGAAATAAAATGTAATGGTTAAATTTCAAATGATTATTTTAAAACGTGCAAGAATTTGTTGTCGAAAAGCGTCAAACATTTTGTTATTCCTTTCTACTTTAAGCTGGTTTATATTTTAAATACGAAAAAAATTCACTGTCTTTCCTCTTTTTTTCAGTAATACTGGTCAGAGCTTGTAGTGATGTACAAGACTCGAGTCGTCCGAGTCCTTTTGTCTAGAGCTCGAAGTCGTTTTACAGGGCTCGCTTCGTTTTATATAGCTCGACGACTTGGGAGTCTTTTTCAGGGCTCGAGCCTTTTTCAGAGCTCGGCTGATTTCGAGCCATTTTCACGGCTCGAGCCTTTTTGAGAGCTCAGTCGATCTCGAGGCGAGGAAAAAGACTCGAGTGATGGGCTGCTCATGAATGAGGATAAGTAGAGCTAAAGCACAATAGATTAAGCATCTACGGTGCTCTTTATAACATAAGACTCTTTTAAATAGGATTCACTGTAAATTAGATATATTTTTCAGTTCTTTGTGTGAATTCACTAGGTTTGCATTATTTATAATATGTTATGATAATGAATACAATAATTAATAATATAGGACAATTTATAGTAGGTACTTAAAATTTTTAATGTTTATTAGCAATTAATTAATAATGTATAATAATAATTATAGGTATTTTATGTAAGTAACTATATGAAATTAATTAATAATGTTCGAATTTAATCAATATAGCTTCTCTATTGCATTAGGTCTAAACCTGTAAAAATAGTGTTAAGCTTGTGAAAATAAATAATAATAATAATAAGACATTCATCTTTTTGAGTTCTAATTTGGAGACTAGAGTTCAGATTTTCAGGGCTCTGTGAGCTCGATAGGCTCGGCTTTAATATCTCTTTATATAATAATATTGTAAATATTATTATTTATGGAGATATTAAAGTCATAAACATAAACTCTAAGCTTTTTATGAGGCTCGCGTTCATTTTAAGACTCGAGCTTTTTTGAAGGCTCGAGCTCTTTCGATATGTTCGAGCTCTTTTGAAGGCTTGAACTCTTTTGAAGCCTCGAGGCGTGGCTCAGAGAGCTCGTTTCTCGGCTAGACTCGGGCTTACGAACCTACCGAGCTCACGGAGTCCTTTTTTTTTTTTTTTTTTTACCGGAGAAACTGCTTTTACGCATCCCCCCCCTGTAGGTGAACAGGGGGTTCGTATGTGAGGCTCACCAGAAGGGGAGCCGCTAGCGCCATCAGCAATAATGACTATTGCCGATGGCGCCAGCGGCCGCCCTCCACGACCGCCTCCCGCGATCCCACCGAGCCACTAGAGGCTGGGTGGGATCACGGGAAGGGGGAATACTCACTAAAAACTCCGGCACTTGCCCGCTCGCCGCCAGTTGGTCACGGGGGTCCATTGTTGTCACTCACCCCTTTGACCGGCGGTACGCCCGGCTGACCGGGCCTCCTCGCGGTTGGGAGATGGCCGGGCAAGTCTGGCCATCTCCCCAGACGGTTGAGACCGTGCAAGGCAGGCGATGGGTCACCCCCCACCGCCCGCTTGGTCCCATTTATAGAGTAGCTCACCGAGTCCTGCTAATCCGACTCGAGTCTTCAAAAGTAGAACTCGACAACTCGAGTTTTGTACATCACTAGTAAAGCTACAGTAACCAATAACCACGTTTCTCAATTTTTGGTGTAGGTAAGTAAACATGTATGACAAAAGCCAAGTATGTACCTACGATTATATGCACAGTGTACCTAGCCAAAAAGGTATAAGTCTAGACATTTTATTACACAGACAATTGACACTTCATTGCCACGCCGATGCATCACACCTACGAATCAAATATTTGAGACACGTGTACCAGCGAACCGTTTTCATTCACGGTATCACAGTAAAACGTTATTTATGTTTTCTACATTTTATTACTCTGTGGCGTAGACTCCTTAATGACCTGACGCCTCCCTCCCCCCCAAAAATACACCTGCGTCCACGAAAAAAGAATCTAAACTCAATCACGATGACTTTAGAGCACAATAAAACGGTTTTTATGTGCACTAATAGATTTGTTTTCGGACACATTTGGTTGCCTAACACGGGAGAAGGAAGTAAAATATATAAAACTAGCTGAAACTAATAAAACTGACAATAAAAGCTTAGGTGAGATATATTTGGATTGTATTTTATTTATTTTAATGGTGTGATTGGGAGTCGTGAGACGGATTTATTTTATTGTTTAAATAGTCTGTGGAATTGCCATAGGTTAAATACCTGCATAGTTTGTCTTTATAAAGCCATAAACTCTATTGTATTAACCAACGAACTTCGTTGGTATTAACGGTTTTCGACAATCGCCTTGTTTTCTGTCTAACATCGGTTTTACATTTAATTAAAATAATTAAAAATTCATCACAAAAATTGTTTAAAAACAAAAAAACCGACCGGTGGGGCTGGAGGACAACTTCTTTTTTTTATTCTAAGAGCCCCACCCGACTTCAATAGACGTGTTTTATTACAGTGATATGCGTAGGTAGGTATCTAGTGATTAGAAAATTATTTCTTGCTTTTGAGAGGTATTTAATTTTGAAGCTGTTTTTGTTTTTATTTTCAGATTTTTTGAAGTCGGTTTTTTTGTTTTTAAACAATTTTTTATTTTATTCTTTTTAGTGTAATCACTATACAGTTCCTATTTGATTTTGAGGAGTTCCCTAATTCCCTTGCGTATCTTTGATATCCAAGGTCCAATAACAATGAAATCAAAATGGTATCATCTCTAAAGTATCCTCTTTCAAACAAAAAAATAATCATCTAAATCGGTACATAAACAAAGAAGATATGGTCGATCATCCGTATAAGTTCACAAAATGGTAACGAAAACGACAGTATTTTCAGGTTTTCCTGAAAAGAACTGAACCGATTTCAAAATTTTAAAAAATTGGACCAACTTGAGAACAAACCTGTCTAATAACGTTTGAATCATTTCAATCGGTTCATACGTCTTCGAGTAATCGGTGTACATACAAAAAACAAAAAAAAACGGGTCGAATTGAGTACCTTCCTTCTTTTGAAGTCGGTAAAAATCCAATGATACGTCATATTAAACTTGTACTGTCTTATTCAGAGTGCGTTCGTTAAACTAGGGCCAAAGTGAACATGGCGTTAGACTGCGGACTAACGCCATTTTAGCGCAAATCGTATTCAGAGTGACAGTTTAACGTTTAGTCCCACCGTTTAAGGATAAAAAGGTGCATTGTGATTAGTTTACAAGCATTAAACCAGGTTTTGTTAGAACAGTCTTGCACCCCAGTTTTGTAGAACATCTCTGAATAAGACAGTTAATGGATGTCGTCAATTTTTTTATATTATGTAATAATAATAAAAGGTGTAAAGTAATAAAAGAACCAAACAGTTTACGTCATCGTGGTATTAAATTAAGAATGAATCTAAAGTGTTTTATTTGCGGAACAAAATAAGTATAAATTCTAATAAATACGTCACCATAATCGCATGGATGTGTATCGATAAAAATGATGAGTTTGGAATCGATCCAACTCGAAAAAAACTTTCTAATCATAATTTCGTCCTTCACTTGTTTTAAAATTACAAAATACTATTACGTAGACGGCTGAAGGGGTTTGGAATTATTTTGGTGCTTATTTATTGTTATTCTAGCTGATGCCCGCGACTTCATTCTCTCCGCTCCTCTGTTTTAGTAAATTATCTGTATGCCAATCGAAAGCCGTTCAGCCGTTTTTGTGTAAATGTGCGTATATTATATTTTTTGAGAAATTGATCGAATAGAGAACCTGTTCATAGCTATTTTTTTCCATATATTGTATGAGTTACTGCTATTTGTATTCCGAACAGAATTCAAAATCATTATTATTTATTTTTATTTATTATATCTGGGTTCCTAGAAGAGTACATTTTAATAGATACTTACATTTTATTTTTTAAAATTTTAAACTATTTATTTTCAAAAAAAATCTAGAAACAACCAGTGAACAAATAAATAAATCATCATCATCCTCCTACCCTTATCCCAATTTATTTGGGGGGAATAATGAACAAATAAATAAATCAAGACCTTTAATTTCTTCAAAGACACCATCAGTCTAGCTAGGAAAAGTACTATCTGAAATATTGCTGTTTTAAGTTTGACAGCTGTCGTCTGAAATGAAAATGTCGCTAAGACCTTTCATTTCTTCAAAGCCACCATCAGTCTAGGATGAGTACTTTCCGAGATATTGCAGTTTTAAGTATGGCAGCTGTCATCTGAAATGTTGATCTCATTAAGACCTATCATTTCTTCAAAGACACCATCAGTCCACCATATATTTTTTTATTATGTTGCGCGTATACCTTGATCACGCTTATTTTATAAACTTTTTATGAAATAAAAGTTTTACTTGTCATAGTTTCAAAAACATCATAAAAAGAGGAAGTAAAAGACTGGCAAGATAACAATCAAATATTTTGCGTAAACATATTTCAATACAAAAAATTAACACATCAATGTAACGTACAAATTTTCTCGTACGTTTCAGCAAACAAAATATTTGTGGCTCTTTTGAAAACGACGGACAAAAAGACGTGTCAAATATTTATCTTTACAGACAGACAGACAGACGTAACTAATTAGACGTTTCGTTTATCAACAATAATGGGAAATGTACCAAGAAGTGCGTGTGTTTTGAATAAGTGACTGTTTAGTTAACAAATACTCAAGAACAGTTTTGAATAGATCAGTATGTAGTTGAATATGGAAATTTGTGAAATATTTTTAGATCTTTCAGAAGTAAAATATTTGAAAGTTGGCATCTGGACTGGATGCGGGATCGTTGTGGAGATCCTTGGCTGATATTATAATAGGTATCTTGTAAAGTTTCAACTGCCTCTGTGGTCTAGTGGTTCGTCTACCCGTGTAACACGCAAGGGTCCCGGGTTCGATTCCCAAATACAATGGGGTACAATTTGTACTCGATTTGGTTGGTGGTAGGGCTTATTTCAAGTACGTCTAGCAACCTACCTCCACCTTACCTAAGTCTGGCGCCATAACAAAAATTCAAAAAAAAGAAAAACCGCCTTCATAAAACTGAAAACAAAAACAGCTTAAAAATTAAATACCTCTAAAAAGCAAGAAATAATATTCGAATCATTCGTTACACATATAATTATATGTGTAACGAATGATTCGATATATTAATAAAACACGTCTATTGAAGTCGGGTGGGGCTGGAGGACAACTTCATTTTTTTCTTAAAGCCCCACCCGACTTCATTAGACGTGTTTTATTAATATTGATATGTGTAAGATAGCCAACTGGCTATCTTGCCTCAGTGATGAGGATTCCGGGTGTAGTGCCCTTATCGTCACTTAACATCAGGTGAGATGAAGGCCAAACACTCAGTTTTATTTTTATGTACCTAAAAAATTTAGTTTGAATATTCCATGTTTTATTAATTACAAATTGTGTATTCAAAGTCAAACCCATTTGAATTTATTTCATGGAGTAGATTTTTTTTCAAAGAATGCGAATCGATTAGGAATTCGGAACACCGATTGTTTTCGGCATCGTATAAATTGTATCGAGTCGAAGTCGCCGATTGAATACTCTAATCGACTAATTTAAAGTCAAAGACTTAAATCGGTCATTTTAAACATATTTCCAGCAACAACTTGAGGTATTTATGGTGCTAATTACCGCGACGGCTTTTTTTGCTGGTTGCGATTCCAGTGGTCCGGTTTCGAAACCTGGATGACTTGGGAATTCATAAAAAACCGGCCAAGTGCGAGTCGGACTGGCGCACGAAGGGTTCCGTACCAAAAAACGGCAAAAAAATCACGTTTGTTGTATAGGAGCTTAATTATTTATTTTACGCCCTTATTTTTTTTTCCTTTTTTAGTTTTTGTTTTTATAACGGAAACAGAAATACATCATCTGTGAAAATTTCAACTGTCTACCTGTTGTCGTTATTAATATCGAGCACAAAAATCACGTTTGTTGTATGGGAGCCCCCTTAAATATTTATTTTATTCTGTTTTTAGCATTTGTTGTTATAGCGTCAACAGAAATACATCATCTGTGAAAATTTCAACTGTCTAGCTTTCACGGGTCATGAGATACAGCCTGGTGACAGACAGACAGACGGACAGCGGAGTCTTAGTAATATGGTCCCGTTTTTACCCTTTGGGTACGGAACCCTAAAAATGAGATTTAATGTTATGACGTAAGTATTCGTTGTTACCGAATGTATAATAACTATATGTATGTAAGGTAATGTAAGGAATAATTATAAAAAATATCCATTGTTATAGTATATTTAGGATAAATTATTGAGTCGATATTATAATACTCGTCATCTTCGGATTTAAACCATATTCACATCCAGTTCCCGTAACAACGTCCATACAAAAAAATACGCGCATAAAAAACACATTCAATAGATAAATTTTGTATAGGAAATTTGTACAGTGCCATCTACCGATGAAAAGCGAAATTATTTTTTCAATACTTAGATAATTACTCTATCGAGATCTAGGACTCTACTCGTAGATGTTCGTGCTAGGGGTACTGTTTGCAAAAAAAATATGATTATAATCCTAACAACGTTTCTCATTTAAAACTAACCTCAATTTACTTCAAGAAAAACAATTTCTATTAGATAACTTCTTCATTATAGCACAAAACCACTGCGTGCATTCAAAACCACGATACAATTTACACTAGGCGATGTTAAGTTGCTTGCGCGTGCACACGCTTAGCTTTTGTGGTTAGAAGCTTCAGGTTTTTTTATTCTATCTCAACATTCTCAACTAAGCATGAAAACGGTGACCACAAATTGCTTATAGATAAAGTATCATTTGATCGATAGAAAACTTCACAGATGAACAGTCGGCTTTAGTAATATTTAGATAAACTTAGTACTTTGTCATGTCATAAAAAGTACCATAATGATTGTTTACTTGTAGTGTTACTTTTTCTCTTATTCTATCTCACTATACAACAATCATGAATATTACCAAAATTTCGAAAACACTTTACAATTTATTTACTAACCCAACGAACTAATTAATTATTATTTCCAAAAATCCGCAAAACAAACCCAATTAAATACTAACATAAGCATAATTTTGGGGGAGGTCTATACCCCGCACTGGGTGTCGTACGGCTGATATGATGATTATGATGATGAACAGAAGCATCAAAGTTTAAACGTCTTATGAAAAAAAAAGTTGTTTCAACTTTACTACACCTAAAGCCGCGATATTGCCGACAATACTATAGAGTTTATTCATTTCTTAAATTACAATAATAAAACTTGATATATTTTTTCGTGTCTTATCAGAGAATTTGAAATTCAGATGAAATTCTTTATACATTATAGTAAATAATAATAAAAACCGAGTGGTTGTAGCGGGAATAGAGTGAGAAGTAGTGTAGTACAAATTCTTACTCGTAGTATTTTTCTGATAAAGAAAGCAATAACTTCGTTGATATACAATAATAACCCTTCAAGCCTAAGTAATATAGCTCTTTATCCTACTATGAATATCTTCCATGTCACTGAATAGGTCTTAATATATTCAGCAATTCATAACTTAGCCACTTCAAGACGGCCATTGAACGGGTACCGTCAACAAAGCTCGTTTCGTAGGCAGAGTGCAACTTGACCGATTTGCTGACTGTACTTGGGTTATTATAATCCAATAATAAATGATTCACGACGCATGTTACATTCGGAATGCGTAGTCAACGTATAAGTTGTTAAGGCTAAGCTATCCTGACGATGCTGAGAGGAAATTTTAAAATACGTATTACCTAGACTAAATGATAAGTTTCCGAAATGACAAACTTAAGAAAAAGAATCACATTATATTCTGACCTCTTCTGTATCTTAGAACGCTTTTGAATTTATTCGAACTGATGGAATTTCTACGAGAAGACCAAGAACTTTCTGTCGTGAAAAAAAATTGTTCCACTATGACAACGCGCCTGTTCAAAAGTCCAGGGGATGCAGTCGACAAACTCCGTGAATTATGGTGTTCGAATTGGTACCGCATCTACATTTCCCCAGATCTGGCCCGGTGCGAATTCCACTTGTTCCCAAACCTGAAAAAATGGTTAGGTAGCCAGAGATTTTCATCAAATGATTAAGGCATTGCTGCCGTAGATGAGTATTTCGATGGATTGGAGAAAAAAAAACACACACTGGTGTTACGGCATATTGGCTGGAATAAATGCATCGAGGTTATTAAGTAAGAAATATATTATTGAAGATTTTCGGAAACTTATCAATCTGCCCTACCAGTGATATAACTTAGAAAATTTTAAAAGCTTGCTGAAGGGATGAGAGTCATGACGTTCTTAGAAGACGTATATAAACGATGAATGTAAAGAAAATGAAAGACCGCTAAAAATTAAAGAGTTGTGTGATGAGAGAGATGACTGAAAAGAATGAGAGAGAATGATGTTTTGCACCCACTCTAAAGAAAACGGACATAGAAGCAGGCAGATAATGCAGATGATGATTTAAATAAGGTACTTTTTAATGTTGATACATTAATATATTTTATGAAAGCTATTTACTAATAGCATTGTTTATACTTTAGGAATTTTCACTCAGAGGAAATAATCTCTGACCTGTCAAATACTATTTTAACTGCCTTTGTAGTCTAATGGTTCGGCCACACATGTTAGACGCAGGGGTCCAGGGTTTGATTACCTACTACCAACCAAACCGAGTACAAAATCTACCCATTTTAACTCGGTTTGGTTGGTGGTAGGGCTTTTTTCAAGCACACCTGGCTAGCTACCCCCATCTTATCTAAAGACGCCATAACAACAATTTAAAAATTGTTGTGTTTCGGCAGTTAGAAGGTGAGATAGCCAGTTCCTCAGTGGTCTGGGTGTAGTGCACTTACACTTTCGGTCTTATCGTCACTCAACTTCAGGTGATGTGAAGGCAAAACACTATTCCGTTATGGATAAAATTACCATCATATCAAAACAAATAAATAAGTAAAAGACTGAGTTATGGCGTATTCATCCCATGACGTCACATCCCACTCGTTATCTTTTCTTTATTCATCCCATTTCTATTACTAACTCATCCCATGTCAAAAGTTTATTTATCGATTCTTTTTTCATCCCATTCGTATGCTTAACTCATCCCACACAACAAAACTAGCAAGGTGTGTACGGTCTGATTAAAAATATTAAGTATGTGTACTTATAATAAAATACGTTACAATCTTATTGGCGGCTCGGATCATCGCAAGAGACGAGGCGCTATTATACATAAATACATACATACATTATTATATAAATATTATTTGAAAATGAAACAAGGATATTGGGCATAATCAAACATATATTATAAAAATCCTCAGTAAAAAATAAACTAAAAAGTACGTTGCACGTACGTAAAGACACATTTAGGTTGCGATCTATTTTTTTTAATTTTGTTACTTTTTATAAAAACAGATTAACGAGATGGATATACGAGTAATACAGATAGGATACATTTTAAATTAAATTAAAAACTACACAGCAACAGCAACAGACATAAAATCATATTAACAATAGAGTAACTATTTTAGAAAGATAAGGGGTTTGGCATTTATCATACAATTAATAATACTTACACACACAGATACATAATCAAATATAAAAAATATTAAACAAAAAAAATATCAAATATTACAAAAGAAAACTTAAAAGTCTATCTACCTAATCTAGAGTCTAAATTAACAATACTATCTTATACACAGATACATAAATACCTTTGATTTTGGACTAACAAAAATTTATAGACATTACATTTTAAATAACGGTCGGTTTAAATAGTCGATAATGTGAGTGTTTTTGTAGACAATTAAGTATATTTCATCCTTTTAAATTATCGCTAGTCCAAGTTAGCTCTAGCTAGACTTAATCTAGAGTCTAGTACTATGTTAATGATACAGTTATACCTACTCTTTTTTTTTTAGTGTGCATAAATGTTGCCAGCTTTTCTAAGCAGTGGCCTAACACAATACTTCCTTCTTCCAGTTCTTCAATTTTCATTTAATTTCATAGACGTTGATGATGACGCTCCGAATTGTCTTTGGATTATTCTTGCGTTTTGATTGTCCTTTGTATTGTATTTAGGCCGTTGTATACTGTGACAAAGGTCTAAGTAGATTCAAATCCACGTGGTACTTTTTAGTAAAAATCAAACTTTTCAAAAAGTTAATTACTTACATATTTGCGGACATTTGCTATAAATACATTTTATTAATCAGCTTTGCTAGTGTATGTAATTAATTACTTTCATCTATACATTCATGTCATTGTTGCAAAGTCGTGAAATACTATTTAACTTTTTAGTTTGCTCGATTTATTCAATGGTATTTAAACTTTTATTTTAACTTTTAAATGTCTTAACTAATCACACTATACTAAAATAATGTTAAAGATTCAAAATTAGTCTGATGACTCTGATGTCAATTCTTCTGCTATCCGTACTTTTTCATATAAATTCTTGGTATTTTTTGTCGTGGGATGAGTTAGGAATAGATTTGGGATGAAATCAGAATTTAATTTAAAATATATTCATGGGATGAGTTAAGAACACGATTTGGGATGAATAAAGAAAAGATAACAAATGGGATGAGACGTCATGGGATGAATACGCCATAACCCAAAAAAAGACTTCCCCTTAACCAGGTAGCTCGCCTATGACCACGCGGTCCTACAACCACTTCTCAGAATAGAGATAAAACCTCCAGCGACACTCAATTTATTGTGCTTTTCGAATATTCCCTACCTTTTTTACTATCCGTACTTGCAACCACAAACAATTACCAACCAAAACCCGTTGACATAAAGCCTGAAATCCCTTGGGTTGTGCAATTGGTTGGTATACAAGAAGTGGACATATTTTACAGGATTATTAGGACTGACTTGACATTTGTATTTTTCAACATGAATTGACAGGTTTAACTTAGATAAAACTCTTATGGCTATATGTATGAAATAATTCATATTTATACCACTTTTTATATTCAAAATATTTTGTATCAACGACGACGACATGTGAAAATTCTTGTCATAAGTACCTACATGATTATTTTAAGTGACATACTTTTAAAATTACATAAATTAATTAATAATCATTATAAAGTAAGTAAACATACCTAAAGTACGATTCTAAAAGCCCCCTCTCACGCTCCAACACAAACACAACACAAATGGCGAACACAAAAAGTTCTCGCGAAAGTAAACAAATTACAATAAGCATCCGGTGACCACGACCGGGCGCTGACCAGGGCTGTCCTCTACTGAATTACTCATTGTTCCCTTTTTGGAAAAGGGCCCATTACGAGCAATTCGCACTATTAGCCCACTACCCTGCATGACTAGTCGGATTTACAACCTGTATTGTACTTATTACAACATTGGCTATAAAAAATATTATAAGAAATGCATACCTTTTTATCTCATTTTATAAAAGAGAAGACATAAAATAATGAATATGATGAATACAATACTAAATGATATACTAGAAAAAATACGACTCGCACCAGATCATTATTTATTCTAATGAATTTTTAATTATATTTATTTCAATCATTTTAACTTTGACATTTGTAGCAGTGATAAAATTAATTAAGTAAGTAATTGACTTGTAATAATGTAACTTTCCATCGAATTTTAACTAAACTAACATATTTTTAAGTCGCTACATTATTCTCGGATGACAATCGAACACGCCGCGACCTTTGGAAGTCCGGTCCAATATTTTTATATGGTGCGATTCGTAATTTTTCTAGTATAATAATTATTTAGTATTGTATAAAAATAGCACTGTGAATACCAAAATCTCAAATAAAAAAAAATCTGGATTTGGATTTGTAATTAAATCCTTGTAATACTTTAGCTTCATTTCAATTTTTAAGTACAAAAATAAGAGGACCAATGACAAAACAATGCACACTTACATACAACAACAAAGAATTTACTTAACTCAAACAAAATATTCATCATACTCAACCCTAACAAAGATGGCAATAACCAAGCAGAAAGTGAAATGAACTTTGCTTCTCGGGATGTGTAAATAAACAACGAGACAGATTAGATCAACACATTGTCATACAGTTCCTTTCAATATAGACTCAATTATTTATGTCGTATCGTGCGTTGGGGCTTTTATCACTTAAGTTTAATATACAAATATATATTTATTTATTTATGTTTCTTTGTTTTAGTGATGTTGGATAAACAAATATAGATGGTGTTACTATTTAACTTATCATTTTAAATACTCGTAATAGTCTATTCGATTTCAGTTTACGTTATTTATTTAAATTCATGTTAATAAGGATATAAGTTATGAAGGTTCTCAAATTTAATGTTATTCTGATAAATAATTGATATAAGAGTAGGTTTCATTGTGTCAAAATTTTACTTTACTTTCTTTAAAATAATTCATTGTTTTTTATTTCTGTTAAAAACTTATACTTATTTTAAAAAATAAACTTTTTTGCTTCAGTTATTATCCCAGCTGTCTAATCAGATGTTAGTTTTTAATTTCTAATGCTCTCAAAATGAATTTTGCGGTATTTTCAATAATAATTATTAGCTTAAAAGGAAAACGATCATAGGTACCTACTTTACTTGCACATAATATTTTCAGAAACAAAACACTGTTGCGTTTGCCATAAAGAATCGAATTTTAATCGTCCATTCTTCGTTGTGAAACATTTTAGTTCACCAAAACCCAATAATTTCCATACAAAAACAAAAGTAAATTTAAACACCTACAATGTATTGTATTTAGAACCGGAATAAGTCACGCCCCGCGAGCTTTTATACCATGTTTAATAATTTAAAGAGCTTTTTGTTCTTTTACTAAATAAAAGTTATTGACGGCTTGCAGAGTTGCGGTCTTGAGAAAAAATAACTTCTTTATTAGTAACATAAATTAATTGTCGGCTATGAAAATTTTTAAAAGAGATAAATTCAGACATATTAATTGAACGATATATATGTAATGTTAATTATGATAAACAGATACATTTAAAAATCATTATTTAAAGGCCTTCAAAGGTGAAAGAGTCATTTAATTCTTTTTTTTTTAATAATTACTTTGAAAAACTTTAAATCCTTATAAAAAAATCTAATTAGGATTTTTTTTACCAGATATTTGTAACATAATCTCCGTTCTGAACAAAAAACCAAACTAATTACATACTCTCTTTTTTACAAAAACCATAATCGTATATAAGAGCCTTAAAGATAGTGTCAGCGGGGCTTTTTAAAAGCGCATGCGTTTATCGATTACGTCTTCTTGTTAAAGTGAAGTGTAATTAGCGAACAAAAATTTTATCATCTGCGGCCCCTACCATGTGATCTCACTCGATAATCATCTGTAATGATAAATTCGAAGCTTGATGACTTCGAATTTATCATACACATAGTTTATATATTTTTTAAATAAGTGTCGGGAGTTAATATCCAGATGATTTTATTGTAAGATTACTGCTATCAAGCGTTTTTTTATGACTGATCAATTTTGTGTCCTTTAGTTGTTCATTAATCATTACTGACCGAGCGAGCGCGAAGCGTCTATGCTTCAGCTTGGACAAAAATGATTTCATATGTCTGTCCGTTTGTTCTCCTCTCAACCGATTCTCGTGAAATTTTGTGAGCAGTCTTTATAATTATATCGATTTTTATTGCTGATTCAGTTTTTCGTTTTTTTTTCAAAATGGCGGAGATATGGGCAAAATCATATTACAGCCTTTTCGAAAAATTATCAAAAATGTCTCAAACGTGAGATCTACAGGTACAGAGTCACTTACAAATAAATTGTATTGAAATACTAACTTTTTATCATATTTACTGCCTTATTACACAAAAAGTCATTAAAGAAAGATATTTTTCCTATATTATTTTCGAATGCCAGTGAGCATCGAACCTATAACCAAAAGTAAGGACGAAAGAGGGAGGTTCTACAAAGAGCTGACAAAGTGTGTAATTGAGAAGTAGGTACCGACTTTAATTGTAAAGTTACTAATGAGTTAAATGTAGGTTACTTCATTACGCGCTTAACTGGAGTAATTGTAATGGTTTCGTTAAAAAACAACAAGAGAAAAAAGAGCACGGTAAAACGTTAAAGTAAAAGCTGAAAGTATTCTTTGAAAGTACTTAATTTTTTTTAAGTATCTGTATTTTTTATTCTTCATTTAAATTAACTTTTCACTATCTGAAAAGCTGAATAACGGCCGGGTATTTTTAGAATAGAATCTTTGATATCATCATTGACTATTTCCTTCTCTTGCAATGGCATCAAACCGGAAACAATAAATAAATCACGCCAGAAGACGTCAAACGTAAAGATACTCTTTATATATTATTGCTAAAAGATTAGCATTAGTAGCAATATTTTAAACATGTCATTACCTATAGTTCCAGATACGGTTAAAAAAGTATAATGGATAGATTCTTCTTACGCGTTTTATAAAAAACTTAATAAATGACATAGCAACATAGTTGCATTCAATTATAAAAGAAATAATAACTTTTGCGATTATTATTTTCTTAGTAATTTAAGAGTCAGTGAATTTCAACATAACCTATCTTCAAGATATGTTAATGACTTTGTAGCAGGTGAAACTTAATTGTAATGAAGAGCATTTGAAGTGACGAATAGTTAGATAATAAATGATAATAATAAATAATAGTTAACTTAGTAAGAGAGGGTTGTTAATACACTTTATCTTATTTTAACCTTTAGTACGACGATATACGACTTAATATGGGTAGCTTTAGTATGTCATGCTCACTACATATAAACATTTCTGCGGTGGTGTCGTGTCGTGTGGGGCGGGTCGTTACGTTCCCTCAAATATGGTTGAGCGAAACGTTAGCTGGTTCATGCATCATGCTCGTGAACGGGTGCTGCCAGTGGGAATTAGTCTGATTCTGACTACAATTCAATATCTTAACGCATATTGAATTGTACAGTTTTTTTTTTGTAACAGCCTAGACTGAAAATAACTTTAAATTTTCCCCAGTGCCCATTTTTCATGTCATCTAAAATACGTAATAATGAGTAGGGTAAAGAAATTGACGATTTAAAAATGCTTATTATGTGAGCTTATTTGAATAAAATTCTTTTGTTTATTTCTAGTGAATTAAAAACTTTGGAATTTGACCACAAAATTAAGTCTCGATCGGTACTGGCAGGCTTAGACTGCGATTTTTATTAAGAACATAAATTATTAATAGGTCTTTACCTATGAAATTGCCGTATTGCAGTACAGACTTTTTCAAACAAAAAAAAGTTTTGATTAGCTATGAATTCTAAATTCAAATTAATTTTGTTTTAAAAATATGACATTCTATTTACAAAATCAGTCTTTTGTTTATTGATTAGCGTTGTATTTTCATTACATTTCAACATTTTTCCTCATAATGGATACTTCGAAATTTCGTGTAATTATGGAATATGAGTTCCGTCGTGGCACCAACGCGGCACAAACGACACGTAACATCAACGACGTTTACGGAGAGAACTGTACAAACGAACGTACAACCCGTTATTGGTTTGTTCGGTTCCGTTCTGGGAATTTTGACTTGAAAAATGAACCTAGTGGTCGTCCGGAAACTTTGGTCAACAATGATGAATTAAAGGCGATTGTGGAAGCAGATGAATCGCAATCTACAGCTGAGCTGGTAGCAGCTTTTGATGTTAGCATCAAAACAATATTGGTCCATTTGCGACAGATTGGCAAGATAAAAAAGCTTGATAGATGGGTGCCCCACTGCTACTTCACGACAACGCGCGACCCCATACTGCACAACAGACCGTCTCTAAGCTGCATGAGTTGGGTTTGGAAGCTCTCCCTCATCCGCCATACTCACCAGATCTTGCGCCTACCGACTATTACTTTTTCCAAAATTTGGACAACTTTTTAGCGGGAAAAAAATTCAATTCCCGAGAGGCAGTACAAAACGCCTTTGAAGAGTTTGTCGTCTCCCGTCCAGCTGATTTTTTCATGAAGGGCAAAGATGCATTGATTGCAGGGGTGATTACTTTGTATAAAAGAAATAAATAAGTTCGAAAAAAAAATACTTTAACTTTTTTCAAACAAAACGGCAATTTCATAGGTAAAGACCTAATATAATACAAAATTGGTACTGTAATTTGGTTGCTTAACATCATCATCATATCTGCCATAAGCACAGAACAGGTCACTTTTTGTGGCTATAACATTGCTGAACATATGCCTTCCTCACTTAAATCTCCTAAAAACCATGTTTAACTTCATTCTTTCTGTAAGTTTTAGAATCCATTTAAACCAAAAGTGGCCACTGTCCTTTCAAATGAAAGAATGAAAAATATTAAAGAGCTATTAAAAAGATATTAGAGACACTGAGGACCTATTCTTGAATATTTACTTGGTTTACGAGTAATAAAAATAAACGTATAGTAGCGCTAGTGGACCAATATAAGCGCCTTAAGGGCCCTATCACATTTTTTCGTCGAAATTTCGATTTTGACGGATTTTAGCGATACAACCTAGAGAAACCTTTGGGTCTACTAAATACATTTATATCTGTCCGCGACAAAAAGTAATATAATGATTCACTGGAAAGTTAAAGGGTTAGAAAGGAAAATGAAAGTTTGTGAACGATTTCTTAGAGTCAACTTTGAACATACACAGAAAGACAAACAAGTACAAACAACAAATAAAAGTATGAAATTTGATTTTTTTACGAAGTAAAGATTATTATGATATAATTTTTACGTAATAATAATAATGTATCTAGGAGAAATCCACAGTTAATTCTGAGCTTTTTTAAATAGTTTTATGTTTTTTGATTGGGATTTTTTTTTCACATATTCCATACATAATTTCAAAATTCCGAGGCCGCTATGAACTATTCGACTATATAAGAGATAACATTCATTTTTTTTATTTCAATTGTTTAGCACAGTTGTTCAATCCTCAAAAAAGTGCCTTCGCGCATTTTATGAAAATCTTTCTCTGCAATTTCGGGTTTCATTATAAAGTTAAGCAAATTTTCAAAAAAGCCAGGCCGCTATGAACTCTTTCAATAGCTATTCTGCACCATTCAATAAGTCAAAAGTGTCAATGTATTTTTGTTTCCGAGATCGATAACGCCAAAATTGGCCATTTTACGCAAAAATCACAGTCGAAATGTAATATGCCTCTTAACATATTTTTTATAATAACTACACGCTAATATTCTTAGAAACCTTTAGTGAAATCTTATATCAATGATGATGTTCGATTATGTCGCTCCATAAATGAAATCACATTTACAAAAGGAAATAAAAGTTATTGCAATATTTAAAAAAAATGCAATCTTACCACATTGACTGCAGTTAAATACGCCTGACGTCTCCATCCGTGTCTGAGGACAAAAATAATGCATTTATAATTGCGACTCCATTCCATTTGCAAAATTTAAGTTAACACAAAAACGCAGTTTCCATTTTAAAATTAAAATGACGGTTTTTTATATTTCTTGTTCTGTAATTATAATAGAGGCGATGGAATTGCGATTGTTAATAATATGGTTGTTACATATAAGATTTTCTATACTACTTTATTTTCTATTTAATAAATAAAAAATTTAAATAATACCTATAAAAATTGCGTATATATAATCTTGAACTTACACTAACTTAGGTACACTTTGATAAATGCACTTTTTGTTTTTGACATATTTTTTTAGAAAGCATAGGAAAACAAGCTAAGTTTCGATGCCCTAAAGATAGATTTGATATACTATTCCCGCAAATTGGTAATACGATGGAACTTTGTCACATTCAAATCCACGTTAACGTCATCCGCAACAAAAATGACATTTAACAATAAAATTCTATTAGGTAATTTTAATTTATATTAATTATTGAATTATTATTTTCAATAAGATAAAATCTGGATATAATAAAAATTCACAGATCTCGTGCCTTTCACGACCTTCTGGTACATTGAAAATGAATTTAATGAATTTAACAAAATATTTTATTATTCTTTTCTTATAGACATTAATATTTTATTGAAAGGTAACCTAAGTACTATGTATTACTAAAACATCTGAATTTCTAAATAAATTAACACTAATAAAAAAATAAATCAAAATCAAATGCAGCATGCGAGACTCTCGCGCCGACTTCATCATCACTCGAATGTGCGATAACAACCCTCATGTTTACCTAGGCATGATGATGCATCACACTCTCATTCTCAGAGATCGTTGTAAAATTTGGAATCGCAGAGTCACTAAGAAAGACGTGACTGATCGAGTAATTTCAAATCTCGAAATTGAAATAACAGCAACCCACGATATATAATATTTTGGATCTAGTAGAGTACTCAAACTAAAACCTCTCTTCTGTTCAACTTTCGCTCAAGATTCGTTTATCCGTTTCTCTAGACACAAAAACTCACTACGACGCCTAGCACGTGTACTGGAGATAATAGCGTCATCTCTTTTGCTCCTACAGTTATTGCTAACACTACTTTCTCTTTCGTTTTCTCGTAGTAAGCGACGTCACTTACTTGAATATGGACTTATGGGGACATTTCAGTGCAGTCACACTATGGTACCGCCCCGCGCCGCCGTATCTAACGATTTTTAAATCTTTGACTAGATCTGGAATCAGCTCTCGCGTCACGCTCTATTCACGTCATACCATCTGTTGAGCTGCTAGAGCTAATCAATATCAATATTGTGGTTTTAATATATATCTAAATACTTTTTTATTTATAAGAAATGTGGAAATAAATAAAAAATACAAAATATAAAACACTATTACAAGCTTTGAAATATACAATTATTTAAAAACTTCAATCGTACCTACTACGTATTACCATTATCCCGCGCCGCGCACGTCGCCCGCGTTATCCCAACATTTCGCTTCATAAAGGATAAGCTACAGCCCAGACCGTAAGAGTCAGGGACATATACTAATTTCAGTAGGTAGCCTAACTCAATATCTCTAGGGTTTTTTTAATTTTTTCAATATCGCTTTTCGTTTTTGAGAAATTGTCGATTTAGTGAGAAAAGACCCTGAAAAATTGTGTCATTTTTCTACATTTATGCGGTTTTCGAAAAAAGTTTTTGAGTTTTTTCAAAATTTTTTTTCATCATATTGTAGCCCTTGCTGAGACGCATCTTTTGACATTTAGTACATACACGTAGACCCAAAACTCACGAGACAAGGGCAATGTCTCACTTTGGCTGAAATTGGGTACCTTACCGAAGCGATCGAAAAAACATTTTCAATGTTAAAAATACGATGTTAAAAAAATGGTCGTCAGGTTCATTATCAATTTGGGGGGATAGTACCCACACGAAAACCAAGTCTGTAACATATCCGATTTTGATTTTTCTCATTACTAGTTATACTCCATTCGAAATCAACAAGAGGACAAAGGTTACAACTCCATAAATAGTGTTTTTTAATTTATTCAGATTGTCAAAGTGTTGTTTATTACATTTTCGCAACTTAATTTATCGTTTTTACGCGATACTGATTGCTATCGTGTTTATTGCACTTACGTGGAAACTGTTGTTGATGAAGAATTGTGGCACTATTGTTGATTAAAATGACAAAGGTAATGTTTGTATCTTTTTCACTAATGGGCAACTTTCCGAGACCAAAAAAGAAAAAAAATGTTTAAAAAATCTCAATAGATGGCGTTTTATGAAAGCCGAGCCTTCGCAAAGTTGCTTCATGTCTTATCCGTTTTAACTCCCCGCCTCGTACACTCCAAGGGTACATATACCTACCTACAGCATTTGCGATCAAAATTTTCAAAAAATTGTTAGTAGGACACGGGGGTTTAACTTTTGCGGCTCGGCTTTCATCAATAGTATTGCTTTCTCTGTGGCTTTTATTTAACTCCATCCAAGAAGCTTATACCTCCATCCAATGGAGATTGCGCGGCCATATGTCATAGTGAAGATTGAAAAAAGCTCCTTTAGTGACGTGACGGCTTATTGCAACCTCTTTCTTTAGTGTCACAATACGTGTTCGTTGTTCGTCGTTCGTTCGTTCGTGAGAAACGAAAACGTATTGTAAAACGAAAAGAAAGAGATAGCAATACGCCGTGACGTCACTAAAGAGTCTTTTTCAATCTTCAGTATGATACTAGGCGTGAAAACTCCATTGTGGGTTTAAGCTTCTTGACTCCATCAATATATATTTTTTTATTTTTTTTTTAATTGAGCTATCAGAAAATCGCTCTTTGGTTTTTTCTCGATAAAGTTTTGATAGCATAGGTATTCGCAGAATTTGATAAAGAGTTGAAAGAAGAATAAAACTATCTAACAGACTAATTAACCTACCCATTTTTTCACGATTCAAAATAAAATGTTCCAGTTTTATGGAGGTTGACCATCAGCCATTTTTGATGTCCCCACTGCTGGGGCACAGGCCTTCATGGATGGCCTTATGGGTGGATAAAGAGGTTGGGCGATAACCCACCACGCGGGCCCAATTCGGATTGGTGGGCGTTAACGACTGCAAATGCACCCGGGACCAACGGCTTAACGTGCCTTCCGAAGCACGGAGGAGCCTTAGATAATACATTTTTGGTCACCCATCCCATGACCGACCTTTGCGAAAGTTGCTTAACCTCCGCAATCGCTGGGTTTTAAGCTAAACCTCTGCGCAACCAAGCTCCTCTCAAGATACTCATGATCAAGATCAAAATCCCAAATCCCTGACCTTAAAAGTAACGTCTCAAAATTAACAAGCAATACGACATTTTTTCCGGTTAATTATTTGTTTGCTTTTTTCACCTGCGCGCGCGCAGCAAAAAAGCTCTTACGCACTCTCATCAACTCGGACCTCTCGATTATTCATGCGCTACGCTGTCACACGATTGGGTCGGATTGCGTGGAGCTGATAAAACCTAACTGAATTATTGCATTTATTTTTTAATTTTAATCGTGGTTAGTATTTTTATTTTATTTTATACCAGCGGCCACCCGCAACTTCATCTGCGTGCATAGTTTTTGTGCTATCCCGTGGGAACTGTACATTTTTTCTGGTCCTTTTCTGTACCCCTGACAACGTGTATGCAAAATTTCACTATGATCGGTTTTGTAGTTAAGACGTGGAGGTGGAACAAACAAATAAACAAACAGATTTTCGCATTTATGATATGAATTAGAAAGGATGAACTGAAATCTGTTTTTTTTAAATAGATGAACAAGGTCGTAGGTACTTTTGTTTGTCTAATTAGTTTTACCCTACCACCAATTTAGGACATTTTTAGCTGTAAACTTGTTCTTGCTCAATAATCAATTGTATGTAAGGCTTCAGTTTCAAACTTACTGCTTGTTTTTAATACTGCTGTGACGATAAAAAGTATTTAGCACAAAAACAATAAAACATACTGTCATTAAATTAAAGACTGCCATTTGGCACAGTGGCAACGACACTGCCGCCTTTTGAGCCAAATTTGGTTTCCATATCCATTAAGAATTAATATCTTTAACTGGACTAGGTGACGGTCATTTCTGAAATTATATCTCTATGCCTACTACGCGTTCACTTCATCATTGCCGCTTCCTCCCGGCCCGCTTCATCATTCCGCACCCCCTGTGTCGCCCTCCCGCGGGCCTCCCCAGGCGACGCCGGGGGCGCGGTATGAAGAAGCGGGCCGGGAGGTAGCGGCAAGAATGAAGTGAACGCGTAGTACATCATGTACCTTAAAATGAACTTATGATAAAAAGTAATAAATTCAAAGCTGACCACAGCTGGTGGTAATAACAACTCCATATAAATCCCTTCGCCGTAATCTCCGTCGTCTGATAGAGTCGGCTGCGATAATGACATCTGCGGCAAAAACTCCGACAGTTCGTTATTTATCATTCTGTGGCCTCTTTAATTACGGCCCGTGTGTGTGCCGCCTTATAGGCTCACACTTGTACACAAATTGGATGAGGAGGGAGGAGGTAGAATTTGAGATAACATAGATTAAAAAAAGACGAAGCAGTAAGTTTTACGGGTCTTAGCTTAAAATGCGTATGCACAATTACTAACCGAAGATCTTTGGTTACTTGTATCCAAATTTTCTGTAACTTTGTTGTAACTTCAAACTAATGCCGCCAATCGGAGCGAAGTCATCGAAATGGGTCATTCTCCGAAAAACTCGTTGTTTTCTCAGACACATGGTTTATTAAAAAACTCAATTTGTAATATATATGTTTTACCATATATGCAAAGGGTCAGGTTTCGAATCGAGGCTAATTTTTATATCCTAACTGGAATTTCTCAAAATGAGAAAAAATAAAATACCTAATCAAAGATCGAAAGACCTTCTTGGAAAAAACAACCTAACAATGATTAGTCTGTGATAACAACTCACACCTTTCCGGTAACTGATATTTGTAAAAAAGGCATAATTATCATAATACTTAATTATGCGTTTGCACTCTCAAAAACTGTATTACTTATACTTATCTAAGTCTTAGAATAAAGTGTAGAGCTAAATATTCAATCGAAATCGGAATATTATTTTAAAGCACCTAACTTTGTTATAAGAAGTTTAAACTTTTTTCATGTGAAGCAATAACCGTTTTATCTAATAACGTCTAAAGTCATATATTTTTTCTAATAATAATTCAATCTAACTCAATTTCTTAATATCCCAATCAAATGGTAGCAGTATTACTATGTATCTATTACGAAACTACGAAACCAATCGGAAATGATCATTTTATGATTGACTCCTGATGGCAAAACTCTTTATACCTCAATTAACATATAAAACGGTCTTAAATAGGGTTGTCACTCCTGTGAGTTTATTTGAGATCTTTTGAACCAGGTCCATAGTTCCGGGATCTAACATTTATTTAATTTTATTTATTTATGGATAGCTAACTAACAAGAACATACACCAGGACAAGGCAATGATACATTCAAAGAACTTACATGCCACAGTGTTGTCATTTTTACAAGTTGCCACGACATGCATTGTATTTAACTAATCAATATATTATTATAAGCAATTATTATTAATATTTATGGCCTGTTTCACAAATTCCGACCATGTTCAAATGTAATTTCATTAAACTCTATTCCATTTGTATTTTTTTATTAAATAAATGTCAGTGCCCAATCATAGATTGTGAAACAGTCTCTTAAGCTAGGGTTTCCTAAGAAAGCGGTGCCGTCACATAGCGGCCGTAATTTTACGGACGTAAACGTCACTCAGCGGCCGTAATTTTACGGCCGTTTTAACGGTGAAGACACGTGGAAAGTAACAACACCGTACAACAGCGTTACGGCCGTAATTTAAAAAAAATGGAATTACCTAGGTATCTGAATTTTTAATAAGAATGACAAAATACTATAAAAATGACAAAATAAATGTATACGTACATATTTGAATTGCATTAAATAAGTAAATAAATATTCAAAAATGTCACATCATATTTAGTAAATTAATTAATAACGATAGGTAGTTCAAAAGTACCAATATTTAATACCTGTAATAAACTAGTTACGAAGATCTTTTGAGAATATTTTTTTTATTTAATTTTTTTATTATTTTTTATTCTCAAAAGATGTACCTACCTATCTTATTTTAGGTATTTACTGGAATTTTTAATACAAATAATTGACTACAAATACCTATTCAGTGAATTGTTTACATATATTACCGGATTTATTTAAAATTTCACCAATTTCCCGCCATAAATTTTGTTTAAACTGGGTTTTCCTAAATTCTTTACTTTTTATATTATACTTAAAGGACTTCATGATTACGGACGAAATCTATTAAAATTTCGTCGTCTTCGTTGTTCCAGAAGGAATTCATTTTGTTACCGCTATCTCGCAAAAAAACGTTTTCGAACTGTATCCTACACCGTCATGACGGCCGTCATAAAAATGGCGGCACCGCTTTTTTACGTCGCTGTCCAGCACCGCTCTCTAGGAAACCGCGCCGTATTGTTTACATAGAAAACGTTCTACACCGCTAAATTACGGCCGTAGTATGACGGCACCGTCATCCTAGGAAACCCTAGCTTTACATATTTTGTTTTCTTTAACATTTATCATTTTCGAGTATAGTAACTATGTTATCAGTTACATATTTCTATCGATGTTTTACGGAAATTATTCTTCCCATTACTTAGGTACTTCTATACCGATTAAAAAATATTGCATGTTGCTACATACATGCTGCTTATTTAATATTCAAAGTAAAGTGAACTTTTTGCAATAATAATTATTGATTGACTATGTATTATTCACGTAAGTTATATAATTCAGTTGTAAACAAATAATTCAACTTAAACTACGCCTACGTTTAAGACAATGTATATAAATTAAAAAAAAGCGCCTTCGTTTGGTAATGCGTTGAAGTCTTTTCAATGGACATCAGCAATTTTTTATTATATGTACGCATCAAGTTGTCTTGAATTTTTACTAAAATGATTATAAGTTAGAAAGTGTCAACCCTACCGTAATCACAGCTTAGTTTGATGAGTAGAAGATTGATCGGTCGGCTACTGGTTTCATTTAACTTTTTTGAGCTTCGTTAAGTTTAAAAGCTTTTGTGATTTTTTATTAATTAATTTTTGGCATTCAATATTAAGTATTGTTATTTGGACCCTGTATGTCTTTCAACTCCTTGATTGCTTTTGGATTTTATTGGCGAACCTGTTACCATCTATTACAGTTGTTAAATTATAACTTAAAGGTTTTTAATCCTTACTTGATATTAATTTCGAAAGTTCTTTGATATAAATCAAGTTTCTAGGTCAAATTCACTGTCATGGTAATTAACTATGTCTTGGGTATGGCTGGTTTGGTGTTGCCTTTTAATTTTATCATTATGATAAGAAAGAACATACTTACTTAAATTACTTGGAGCGACGATCTTCGCAAGGTGGCTGGCATAAACTGAATGAGTATAGCCGCGGATCGTGCTCAGTGGCGTGCACTCGGAGAGGCATGGTCAGTAGTGGACGATGATAGGTTGATGAAGATTATGACTTAAATTACTTGAAACCAGATCAAAATTGTATCTCATTCGGAAACTCGGGACTCAAAGATGGCGACTACCAACCAGTTACTAAATATATTTACTAACTTTATATTCCTTAAATAATAATTATTGATAACTGATTAAATTACTAGGCCATTAAAAGGCGAATAAATAACTTAAAGAAGAAAGTTACCTTTTTACTTTTATTAACGTCATATGATAAGATAAACAAATTGATTTACTGTTATAGAGTTAGTTGTACTCTCGATACACCAACAAAGTATGTATTTCGATTTAAAACAACTTTCTTTCGGCGAATCATTAAAATATAGCTGCAATCAATAGTCTAAAGTTAACCGTTCAATAATTCCTCGGGTCAATTAACTCTCAATATAAAATCGATTTTAAGAAACAGGTCCTTTAGGCCCCTCTATATCACGGGTGACACGCGGGTGACTGCAATAAATCTTGGGTGGGTTAATTAAATGCCAGCACAATGCTTTATAAGTGTTTAAGAACTGGATTTAACGGTTAAGGGGTTAAGATATAGCGGGGATATCAAGAAGTTATTTACTACTTAATTGATCTTAAGTTGTGTTGTAAATATTAAGATGGAATTAAAATATGAAGGAATAGTATTAGAATCAAATTAAAGTCACTTAATTTAACCATTTGTTTTGTTTGCCTGTTAAATTATGTTTACGAAATTATGTTTTAACTAACTAAGGTATCAAGAATTTATCCAGAACCTGTGAACTATTTATAGATTTTTTTCACACTTTTAGTAGCGTTGTGACAAATGTTTTATTCAATCTCTAGTTAGATAAATCTTTTTTATTCCTCTAAGTAATTTCGAAGTCAGTCAACTTTGTTCCTAATTTGTTTATAAGTAAAAAAGCTACGCCTCGGTTCGGAAATCTTTAAAGCTCAAAGACGCGCAATACATCGCCGATATCATCTCGATCAACTATCTGGCTCCATCTAGCGGCATCATCGCGCCTTACGAGAAAAAAACGATTAGCCAAGCTGATCTCTAATTAGGTAGATTCCAGCTGCTAAGAGGGGTGTCACACTACTGGACGTCCCGACGTGGTCAGTTATTTTTTCATCTCTCGGGAAAATAACTATTTTTTTTTCTGGATGAAAGGTACCTTATGTCTTTTTTGCACCACGACAGTGATGATCGATTGATAGTAAAATAACGTGCAAACGTAGCACATGTACAATCAGCGAATTAAAATCTATGGAAGTGTAATTGCAAACAAATATTGTTTAAAAAATGGCACCACGAGGCTGAAAAAGTGCAACCCGCTCAGTTTTAGTCGGGCCAGCAACGCACCCGGTGACTAACTTTAACGTTCTTTACAATAATTGCAGTTTGTATTGTAGAGAAAAGAGAGAAAGAGAACGTTTATTAGAAAAATGACGTCCTGTGTAGTCAAATTGTGTAAAAGACGCAAAGAAGGCAGTAAAAATATGCAAAAATAACGTATCATATTTTTTCGTTTAAGTATAGAAAATATCTATGAGTATACAAATTATGGTCGCTAATAAGCAACCAGTGCTCAGACGCTTTGTCCTGCATAATTGAAATGCCAGATTTTTAGCTCCATCCACTTATTTGTACTTTTCGTGTGGTGCCATTTTTTGAGCGCAATGCTTGTTCCATAAATTTTAGTTCGCTGTGTACAATATTAGTAAGGAAGTTAGAATAACGCTTTTTGTCATAGAAAGTGATGAGCTGTATGCTTGTAAAACAATTTTAAATAAACACAGTGGACGGTTGGCCAGCAGCCAAACCGATGGTGTGTAATAAACCTAAGCATGCAACTAAGTTGCAAAAGTATCGTGTTCTAAATGGTTAGTGTTCAGTTCACTGATATGGAACTAGTATATTGATGGCTGTTGGCAAATTCTTAAGTGGGCAGTCAGGATTTGCTAAGAAAAAGACAGATATTAATTGTATACACTTATGTAAAATTGAATTTTATGATAGTGATTTTTTTTTCATTTATCGATAGTGCAAAAGATAAAGAATGACCCAGCATTGATATTTTCACATCACTATTCCGCAACTACGATAAGAATTGACAAGTAAACACGTCCATATAATAATACGACGCTTGTACCCTTGCGATCTGAGAACGATAACACAAGTGATGATCCGCGCTTAGATCGAACCCGACGCGACTGAGACGAAATATCGATGCATTTTATCGATAAAGCCCAACACTAAACGCTGTTTAATGCAAATATTTTCTGGGCAAGTAAATGTGTTCGTGTAACCGATGATCGATAAGGTTATATGACGGGTCGAATCTGTACAAGTTTGACCGATAGATAATCTTATCTTTATATCGACAAGCGGTCGTAATGAGAACATTTACATAGATCGAATAGGTGACAAACACCAGTTTTATACATATAAAATGTATGACCATTAGATATCAGATAACATGAATAGATAATTATGTTCAAAACTGATATAATCATTTATATAAAACACCGATTTCTCTAATAAATACAAATTAATGCAGACGTTACGAGGTTATGTAAACAAAAAACAATATGTTATATAGATATTTATTAACAAACTCGGTTTATTAAATACTAGCAGCTGTTCGCGGTTTCACCCGCCTGGGTCCCGTTCCCGTGGGAATATCGGGATATAAAGTCTGTCAACCAAATCTGTTCAGTAGTTTTTGCGTGATTTAGGAACAAACATCCAAACCCATAAACTTTCACATTTATAATACTAGCGGCCGCCCGTGGTTTCACCCGCGTGGTTCCCGTTCCCGTGGGAATATGGGGATAAAAAATATTCTATGTTTTAATCCAAGCTATCTTCTATCTGTGTGCCAAATTTCAACCAAATCCGTACAGTAGTTTTTGCGTGATTGAGGAACAAACATCTAAACATCCAAACATCCAAACCCACAAACTTTCACATTTATAATATTAAGTAGGATTGGTAGGATTCAGTACGTGCACGGTGCACGTAAATAATAAAAATCGTGGAATCAAGAAACACTACAAAAATACTTTAAAAGATAGTTAAAAAAGGTATGAAATAACTATCTTTTTAACAAGACACCACTATCGCAATGCGACATAAAACGACTCGTTTCCGATACGAAGTAACGAATAAACTTACGAGATATCGAGAATCGTATCTAAATTCCGATTCGAATTTATTCCGCCTTTGTTTTAATCGATGGCGTAGTGTCGATCTAATCTTAAACTAGAATATTTAAAACGATCAATGTGCAAGACAAACGTAAATGAATTGTGTTTACAACAATTTCCAAGAGTTTTTTTTTGTAAAAGAAATATATTAGTTAACTTATTTTGAATAGTTTTCAATTAGGATACGACTAAACATGTCTTAGAAACGTCACTTACGACTGAGATTGGCAGAATCATTAAAAATATACAAAGAACTTAAATAAAATATGAAATTCATACTACACGATTTACGATGAGAAGATTTTAATTCTTTAGTGCCGAGTCATTAAAACTTGTATAGTTAACAATGACAAAAAACCTAACCGAGTTTCACACAACTACTTAATTAACCCATGTCAAAAATAGTGATGGGTGCGTTAAAAATATCGATAATTCTATAAGTCGATAAACTGTGGCCACACGTAGCGCGGTCGTGTGCAAAATGCACATAGTTGCACGCCAGCGTTTATTAAGCAGTATACATTTCAATTGCAAGAAGTGTGCCCACTATATTTATTGCACCTTTTCAATGGCTGAATAGAGATAAACACACGTTGTGCTCAGATTAATGATGGTTTTGTTCAGTGTTGTGGTTAACATTGTGTTATTATCTATTAAGCCAATCGATTTGTGGAGTCTATACGGTTATTTGTTTGTTTTCTCGGTGTTGTTTACAATGTAAGATACCACTTTTAATGTCCACAAAAGATCTGGTAAAGTTTTTTAAACTTTGATGTGGATGTTATTTTATAACTTTTCTTTAATAAAAAGAAATCACAATCAACATTACACACTCCGACCCAGTTTACACAAGCCAATTTGTAAATTCATAAACTGCAACTTTAATTTGACAACACATTATCCAAGCTATATTTTAGCAAAACCGAGAACGATTGCAGTTCATTTCACAAGCTTATTATATGTTATTTGATGAGATTTCCGTGCTAACAAATTATCGCTGATTCGGAGAACTTTATCGGACGTGAAATGACGTGCCTGATTACATAGCGAATAAAAAATCTCACTTCGTACATTCAACATAAAAAAAACCAACTGTTCACTGAGAGAAACCTGCCAAAACGAACCTCAATCAATATGTCAGATTGACAACTTCAGTGGTGCTGATAAACGGATTATCGATAGGTAAAATTATCGATACTTATAAAATCAGTTTTGTTGTACGATAAGAAAATGAGTACCTATCCTTAATGATACGATTTCGATGCGATATCGTTTGATAAATAAAAACAAAAACCGACAGCCACTGGAATTCGCATTACGTCAAATTATGGTCACGGAACCCACCACAGACTCTTTACGGGAACGCTTCAGAACCAGCAGAACCCCGAAACTCAGAGCATATTACACACTAAGAATTCCGATTATCGGACGATGTTCGTTCCACTCTGTCACTATTACCTCATAAATAAGGTTCAAAACCAAGTAAATCGAACGACCTTTTTTTTTAATAGCCCCTCTGAGCGGGTAATTGCGTAATAACTCAGAAACAATTACGATAACAATTTTCATTGAGCATTATTATTATTCCTGCCAGGAACATGTAAAATTTGAGACGGACAAGTGTTGCCAGTTTCTTTGACCCGAAACATCTTAACAGGGTTACCACCTAAAAAGCTTGCATCAACACTGTTCTTATTAACTTGATAAATAATTTAAATTAGTGTTTACTTAGCAATGAAAAAGCTTTTTCGCTATTATCGTTTCGGAATTCAACTCTTTGGACCGGCGTCGGATAAGATACCGGACTAAAAAGTTAAGAAACAGATGTCATAGTAAATTCTTCACCGTTAAATCCAAATTAAAACAGGAAATAGTCATTGAAATAGAAAGCTGAAACCTTACACATGCCCATAATGTAAGAACAATTTAAATACAAAACTATTCCCTTTACGAAGCAAGCAACACCTATTAATTACCAAATCAACTCGAAATTACCAAAACACCCATAAGGGCATGACCCTTAGTAACTGCTTTCCAAGATTCCAAGTGGTATAATGAAGCCATTACCCAACGAACGAGCCCCAACAGCATCAAGGATAAAGAAAAAAATAAGAATATGCCCTCAGGATAACTCCGAGACGTGCTGTCTTGAAAAAGCGGGTAAAAAGGAAAAATGTTTACTTCGTTAGAGCGGTCCCATTTAACTGGCTGTAAAACAGTGCTATAGTTAAAAAGTTTATTTTCAATCTGAAGTATTGTTCTTAATGACTGGATGTGAAACGGTTTTGGTTTAACTGGTTTTTATAAGGTTATGTTTTTAATGGTTCTTAGGAAGTAGCAAAATTCCTATCTGGCTCTGAATTTTAATCGTAGATTAAAGAAAAATTACTTAAAATAATTTGGTGACTTGAACTAATGATATTTTTAAATAAAAAAAAGGTTATAATTTTAATTAACGTACACAACGTGTTCTTAATATACACAATAGATACTTACACAATATCCTAAGTAATATTTATTTTGCATACACACAATGAATTTGTCGGCTACACCGGTACACGGTAAAGTTAATGTAACTTGTGTTTGTACCGTACTTTTAAGATATTCATGTAAACTTTATAATAATTAAAAAAAAATCTAACATATAAAAATAATAACACAAAAAAATATTTTCCTAAACAATAATCTCCCACATTTAAATAACAATATTTCGTCTCCCTCTTCGAACCTTTCGATTATTATTTAAGTGTGTGTTCCCCAAATATTAATTAATTGCTCTTACAGAAAAAGCAACTCATTTGATCATTAGAAAACAGATTTCCAAATCTAAGATGACGTTGCATATACACACACGATTGTATCTCTATTATTTGGGAACCGTTATGATGGCATTTCAAACATACCTTTGATATCAAAGATGAGATGGCGATGACTCCTTTTATATAGGACCATATTTAACGAAACCTAAATTGGATAAAATATGATACTCCCAAACTGAATATCAGAGAAATCGTCTTTCTAACTTCCTTTTTTATCTTCATCTGCCTGCAGATCGTTCATTTGGTCCACAAATTACTTACAGCCTTTATGAAATCTACAAAATTTCATGTAAGTATAAAATTAAGGTCTGATAAACACCGTTCAAACTTATCGGGTTATTAAAAAAATAAAAAAATATGGAATATGAACTCGGACTGCGTTTCAGATTTGTTCTAAAATTTTACAGAAGAAAAAACAAATGACTGAACCTTCAGTAATAGCGATGGCTAAGCCTCATTATATCCTCCGAAAATACATAATAGCTTTCCTAACACATGAGTATCAAAAAAGGCAAAGCCCCCTACCGTCTATTAAAGATCTATTCTAACTTGCGCCTCGTCATCGCAGCCCCATCACAGTCATCAGAACATGTTAATCTGAGATCATTAACAACGATAAAGACATGCGGTGATTACCTTACAATGCGACACAAAAAATAAGGTAAGTAATCAATTCTGGGCCGAAGACAAGTGGAAGGCAGTAGGATACAAACGACTGTGAAATATGCAAGCAAAGCTGAAACTTCGCTGAAAAAAACTGAAAGCTGAAAACACTGGTTCGCCCACCTGTGTACGACGCATCAGGGGTCCCGGGTTCGATTCCCAGGTGTACAATTTGTAATCTGTTTGGTTGATGGTAGGGTTTATTTCAAGTCCGCCTGACTAGCTACCACCATCTTTCTGATGCCATAACAAAAATTAAAAAATGGTTGTGTTCCGGCAGTTAGAGTAAGATAGCCAGTTCCTCAGTGATGAGAATTCCGGGTGTAGTGCGCTTCCACCTTCGGCCTTATCGTCATTTAACATCAGGTGAGGTGAAGGCCAAGCACTGTCCCGTTGTGCATATAAAAAAAATTGCCATTATTTTTAATCACGGTAGCCTACGATTGTTCACATGGCAATTCACTTCCTTTGAAATTTTAAAACATCCTTCTTTAGTGCTGGCATTCGTTATAAAAGTAATCATGCAAAAATTTAAACCCCACGGCCTAGTAAAACTCTCGTTAAAATAATGAAAAGGACTGAGTAGACACTTTATTGAACCGTAATTAAGTTACATAGTAAATAAATGCTGTCCAGATATTATAAAGTAACATTTGTGGTAGGTAAATGCGCGCTAGACATCCAGTCGTTTGAACCGGTCTTACCTTGCGTGTAGCATAATTCTTGCATTGCATATTAATATTTTAGTGATCTAGATCCGCCTTAAAGTTTCGATACTCATTAGGCTTATACTATGCTTAAGGAATTATAACCAAAGCGACAAACTTACGCCCACGACCACGGCGAGAGCATAATAAGGTAATTTGTAAAACAAAAAAAACAGATGACACTTAATTAAGCCGATTGTTCCAACTTTCTCGTCACAGTCCAAAGTTCGATTAAAAGGTACTTGAACTCTTTGAGGCTTCGATATCGATATAAGTATCACATCACTATTTCAATATTTTAAACCGGTTTTTGAAAACATCGCCTTTTGTTAGGAAAATAAAAAGTTAAGTTTTTAACCATTAAACTAAGTAGGTTGCTTTTTAAAAATTAATAATATTAGAGTTTCCTTACCCCTCATTATTAGCTGTGTTATTAAAAAATTAAGATTTTATCTCCAAATCGACTATGGAGGTGGCCGACCGGTGGATTATAATTATGTCATTTATCAACGTAATTTTTAAAGTCTTTGTGATGTAATTTTAAGCTGTAAACATCACATACTTCAATTTAATAATGCAAATCACCTTTATAATATTACTATGTTAGTATCTCTGGGATTATTGAGTACTGGCAGCCGCCCGCGACTTTATTCTCTTGGACCTTATTGAACCTTTGACCGGGATTAATAGTAGCCTTTTTATATGTTAATTCAAGTCTTAATCTGTCTCATAACCAAATTTCATTCAATTCCATCCAGTCGTTTAGGCATAAAGAGGTAATAAACACTCACACAAGTTTTCGCATTTATAATATTAGAATTCTACTCATGTAATGAAAAAAACATATTATTTTGGACTTTTAGATTTTTGCATTCACAATGCTATTTTTATATTAAGATGAATAAATAATGAAAAATATTAGAAAATGAATGCAAAAATCTAAAAGTTTGAAATTGTACTGTTTCACCTTAATTGATTGTCTGGCACCTGCAAGGGTGCTACAACCGAATGTCGAAGTAGTTCTCTTCACATTGGTGAGATGGCGCTGATCTTCAGCGGAAGCGTGGAAAGTATTAGAAAATTTCGCCACATCCCTCAGCGGCTTGGTAGCATAATTGGTAGTGCATTGGGCCGGAATCCTAAGGGTGCGGGTTCGAATCCCGTCTAAGTTGCTACGGGTGAGCCGATTTTTTCTAATATTTTTCATTATTTATTCATCTTAATATTATTTTGGTATGCACTTTTGTAGTTTTATTTTATCCATAAATTAGTGAGGTACCTATCTAAGTAGATACATACTTATTGAGATAAACTTTTGCATAAAACATCGTAACTAAATTAAGAAATCGAAAATAGGCTCTGAATTTATTTTTTTCTTCGCATCTGCATGATAATAAATGTTACTTGAACATAACACTTAACCTACTATACCTATTTATCCTAAGTGATGTCTTACTCAATCTAACCATAAGCATTCAATACAACATAATGATGTCAAAAATACAAAATACCTATTACTGCCATTACCATAACAGTTAAATTACCAAATCTTGCCGTCAATGGCATTCCACAAGAAATTGATCACGACCGACGCCTAACGCGTGATTCCGTGGTTCAACACTCTCATATCAAAATCACATTAAGACGTCCCAAAAGTGGGCACATTAGGGCTGAGCGAGCCTGCAACAGTAGATCATGTTTGGACCTTTTTTGGTACTTTAGGTTAAGTTGAGTTGGTTTGTGTTGAAACTACTTTAATTAATACCTTCAAGCCCCAGAAAATGAGATTCAATAGATTTTCCATGGTTGTGCGGGCTTATCGGGCCGCTCGGGCGTTAATAAATGAAATAAATAAAAAAAAGGTTTAAAAAATAATTAATGTATTCAATGCGAAATAGAGAATTTCAGTAGTGAAGAACAGAAACAAATTATATGAAGGAACTTAAGCGCTTGCATTAAATAAAACTAAAAAAAAGAGTGACGATATCACAACACGTTTACCGATACACTACTCAGAACCGTATAAGAAGTAAGTAAGAACACTCAAGAAAAATTTACGTTTTTCAAAGTACCTACTATAAGTGTTGAATACTAATTGTATTTTACCATTCCGGTGTCTTCACCGGTATTGTAAAATTTGGTAGCTCTACGATTGAAATCTTGAACATGAAAGACATCAGAATTTACTTAAAATCAATATATAATTTTCGAAAATGGTTGTCTCGTTATCCTGACTTAACGGTCACCGGTTCTGCAATCAGCATTAAGAAAACCAAATGAGTGAACATATTTTCTTCACCATACTGGCCACACTTACAGTGTTGCCCGTAGTGGGGCTACTAATAACTCAATCCGGACTAAATTATATAGAGCCGAGAGCATCACTATCATTACACTACATTCGACCGACGAGGGTGCGCATTTTGACTCGTAACGCCGAGCCAGAAGGATTGAAAAACGCCGCGCCATGGCGCTGTTGATTGCTCTGAACTTTGCTTAGTTGAGATGAGATTTTTTATTTTGTAATTGGAAAGTGTAGATTGAAATAGAAAAAAGAAATGAGGTTTGTTTTTAAGCTTTGTTGGTGATGAGATGCCCTGAATATCTTTACGTGACTTTTTCATTTACTAAATAAAAGTTTACCAAGTCATCGAGTTACACCCGATAATATGTCATGTTGTTTTTTGTACCTTTGAAGCAGAACGGTCGTTTGCGTTATTATCTATAGATTATTCAATTGTTGCAGAAGTTTGCCCTTACTAATAATACTTTGTCGTCAGTGAACTTCGTTTCTTGATAATTGTTTCAGCCATAAATATGTATGAATAATTAACAAGTTCAAAACCAGTCTACTAATTGCAGATCATGAATCATCGCCCCCATCTATGTTTAAATAAATCACTGGCACTTGTCCGCATCAAACTCTCGTCAGATATCATGGCGCCAATTCTAAAGCAATATCCACTTCATTTACTTCGCGTGCGCTTCAATCAACGGAAGCTGCGCACGCTATTAATTTGCGCACTTGTTTCTTGTGTGCGGTCATTACATATATTCGTCACGTACAAATATTATACTCGTTTATATCTTGCAGTGTGTAGGGTTGCCTACTGAAAGATTTTTACATTTAAAAATCATGCATTAATCCTACCTCCTACTAATATTATAAATTAAAATTTCACATTTTGTGGGTTTGAATGTTTGTTCCTTAATCACGCAAAAACGGCTGAACAGATTTGGATGTCATTGGACATACAGATAGTTTATAGTCTGGATTAAAACATAGAATACTTTTTACCTCGGTTAAACGTTCCCTAGGGATTTTCCAAATGTCAACGCGGATGAAGTCGCGGGATCTATTTGTCTACTAGCGGCTGCCCGCGACTTCGTCTGCGTGGAAAGTTTTTTTCTATCCCTCGGGAAAAATACTGTTTTTCGGGATGAAAGGTACCCTATGTCCTACCCCTGAGAACGTGTATGCAAAATTTCATGATGATCGGTTCAGTGTTAAGACGTGAAGGCGTAACCATCAAACAAACAAATAAACAAACAAACGGAATTTCGCATTTATAATATTAGTAAGGATTTATGATGTCTGTTTGACAATAATAATAGTGTTTTGCTCTTAAAGTATTTTGACGCTTATTAATTTATAATATCGCATAGATCGTATATTTTGATTGAGTTAACTAAGATGCTTGAATATAAATTTCAACTTGACACATAGACGCATTCCTTAGAAAAAAAGTAAAGAAAACCCTTTAAAGGTTTCGTATTTTCTTGTAACGAAACCCTAAAAATCTTGAATTTTTATTTTCCTGCTTCAATGTGACAGCCCTGACCACCACGCCCCTACCATTATATTGGAAAGTAAGACTCAGTTTATCGATTAAGTCCGTGGTTGCTTTCTTCATTGCAAGCGTTTGTTTTGTTGTTTGCTGCAAGCACGGCTCGAGATTTAAACATAAGTTCATTGTGATACCGGCTTTTGTTCAGTGTAGCTTGAAATATGATATCAAATATATAACAGCCTCTGTGGTCTAGTGGTTCGACCACACGTGTAAAACGCAGGGGTCCCGGGTTCGATTCCCAGGAGGGTTACAATTTGTGCTCGGTTTGGTTGGTGGTAGAGCTTATTTTAAGTCCGCCTGGCTAGCTACCATCATCTTAATTACCGAAGTTTGACGCCATAACAAAAATTTCAAAATTGTTGTGTTCCGGCAGTTAGAGGTAAGATAACCAGTTCCTCAGTGGTGAGGATTCCGGGTGTAGTGCGCTTACTCCTTCGGCCTTATCGTCACTAACATCAGATGAGGTTAAGGCCATGAACTATCCCGTTGTGGACTAAAGAAATACCTAGTTTATGATGCTCTTATCTAAAAAATAATTCTCTTATAAAAAAGTAAATGCTTAAAACTTACTGAAGAAGATATAGCCAAGACGAGGGAAGGTACAATTTTTGTATCAGGTCATCAGGACTTTAGTGAAGTGATGATAACATTAATAACACTCGATCAATCCTAAGCAACAAAATATATTGTAGGTATTACGGTGCTTATAACGGATGTAACAAAACCTTCAACGAAGCCGAAGTCCACGTATTCCGTCCATCATCAGGATCATTTTTGTCTTTTAGACTATACCTGGGAAACCAATAGCTACGAAGTTATTGAAGATCAAAGTAATTTTTTTTTTTCAATTTTTTTATGAAATCTTATTTTATTCGTTATTGCCTACTTTTTGTCCAATAAAACATTATCAAAATGTTTAGTATTTCGTAACAAACAATAACTTCAAAACGTCGTCACTCGATGTATCTCATGAGCACGCACATAAACGCTGCCTTTCAACTCGGCCGCACGCAGCTGTGTAGCATACACTCGCAGGCGCGGTCTGTTGTACGTGTTGCATTGCGTGGTAAAGCATGCAATGTTTTTTTAACACCAAAAATCAAAATCGTTTCCCAGCAATAATTTTGAACAGAAATGGTCCTGATGATGAGCAGAATACGTAGGCCTCGGCTTCGTTGAAGGTCTTGTTACACCTGGTAGTTGCGATGAAAATTTAGTTATGGAGAAATACGAAGCAACAGGCTAAGCAATCGACTTGGGCAACATCTGCATAGCATAGAAACTACGAACCAATCAAACTAAACACTACCTATCGTACCCCATTAAAAGCTTTGATACAAAAGCAGTGGCAAAAACATACATATGCCACCAAGTTGAAAAAAAAAACAATCGCCCAATGATAATCAATCTCTTCCTAATATTGACAATGATAGTAGCAATATTTCCCGGTAAATTAACACGGATGGCAGCGAGCAAACAAGCAAACAGTGCGCGCGAGTCGTGATGCGTCCGCGCAGCTTACTGCTCCGTCAATATTTACAAGGGTACGATGACTAGGGCTGTCAACGGGTTTTACACAAATGCAAATCTTACTTGACTACATAGTATAAAACAAAGTCGCTTTCCGCCGTCTGTCCATTTGTATGCTTAGATCTTAAAAACTACGCAACGGATTTTGATGCGGTTTTTTTAATAGATAGAGTAAATCAAGAGGAAGGTTTATTATGTAAACATGGTGTCAAATACCACAATACACCGAAGCGAAGCGAGGGCGGGTCGCTAGTCAAAACTATTGCATTGAGAGCATTACCAATTCATTGCCTACATAGTATATTGATTTCTCTCTGTATGGATAAAAAAGTACAAACGATCATTTGAGCAAATGATAGCTATGAGTGAGTACGCCAATAAAAAAATCATACCAACAACAATATTTTTTTATACTATACGATATCTTGAATTTACCTTTTCATAAACAGAGTTGACAGCCCTATTTAAAATAACAAGCGATACGATTTTTAGAGCAGAAGTGATTAGGTACCTGGCTATATTATTTTTAAATGTATTCATTCTTACTAATTTTAACTCTTTTGACACATATAAGTACACGAGGTTGTCCATTGCCATTCAACGCGGCAACGCGGCCAGCGTTATGGGCACATTTGCACCGGGGACTACTCGGGGTGGTCTAGACTAGGAATAGACCTAGTAATATTTTAAATATTGCTGTAAGTGATTGTTTATTTAAATTAACTACTAATAAATTTTGGAAAGTACACATGTATTCATGTGTATAAATTATAAGTTTTTTTTTATTTATTTTGTGCATATTAGCGTTTTGTTTATCAAGCTATGTAAGGTACACAAGTGCACATGTGGTTGTACATACATTGATAAAAGCTCATTTTTCAATCTTTATTTAAAAAAAATTAATGAGAACTTGTAGGTAAGGTTTTTTAATTTTAAATATTTTTTTTTATAATTAGCTTTTATATATGATAATTTGATAATAGCTTGAGCCCGTCAATTCGCCTATATGGAATTTCGTTTCCCCTGAGAAATTCAGGAACTACGGTAGCGGTTGTGATTTTACAATCTATCTTTATGTCAAATTTTAAACAGTTACTATAATAGCAATTATATAAATATTAGCTTATTTAAGTACTTAATAATAAAACATTGAATTTTTTTACTTTCGTTGCCGACAGTACAGTATCCCCGTCTTTTTTAACACCAATACCATTGCCTCATGTTAACCAGAAACTTAAAAAAAACGCTACCAATCCAGAAACGTACTGTACTAATATTTACAATACTAGATCCAAAGTACTAATACGCTACCGTACTTCTGGGGTTAGTCAATATTGGTTAAAGTTAAAACGCCTTCTAAGAAACAGTTTTAGAGTAAGTATGGGATATTGTGAACAAACTTTAGTTTTATGTTATGCTATTATCGATCTTATGACAAGGAAGTAAAAACTATGTTAGGAATGGTGGTGTATTAATTGAGGTGGTGAAGGTACAATCGCGTTCGATAAAGATTTTATTTTGGACAAAAAGAAACTGTAAATAAATATATTACTCCAAAAAAAGATGAACGTGTGCAGTACTCTTTAGATTATTGTCATAAAACTATACCTAGATTTATGGTTGGACTTATCAAATAAACAAAAAGCTCTGTTTATCGTTTATTTATTCATGTGAATAATATAATATTCATAAAAAAAAATCTTTTCTTCCAATGCTAATGCTACGAATAGGCTTGACGATTTTTTTTTTATTTTATGTTACATAAATTACCTTTCAAAAAAATAAACATTGATAAAATAATTATTTTTCTAGCGTGAAAACTGCCCGAGATATCAAAGTTTAAAATGCACACAAATTGGACTCACCCGAAAACGCTCCATACTAACGGCTACCCTAGTTATGACGTCACGCCTAGGTATTTGTATGCAACGCGTAGGAAATTTGTTCGGCAGCTATATTAAATATTGTGTTTATAAAAATGGTTTCTTAGACAAACTTGCTATAAATTTTTCGGATTAATTAAAGGTATTATTTATTTTAATACAATTTATACTTTTTAAATGGACTTGTCCGCCCAGCTTTGAAGGGTTATAAAACAAATAATACGCAATATATAAAACCAAGAGGTATACAAGCTACTCTAAAAGTTCAATATGTTTACGATTTTTATTAGTATTTTGATATTTTAATTATTAGTCGTCATCCCTATTCTTGATAAAAATAAAAAAGACTATCTCAACAATTTTGGTAAAAATTCTACCATTAGCATATTTTAATAAATTCTATTCTAACAGTTTCTTTCTATGACAAATGGCTGCACAAGTTGGAATGATCAACTTTGTTCATTTACCTTAATACTTGTACTCGTCTTTTTCGTAACAAAAACGACAATATCATCCTAACAGTATCCTATATCTACCCAACTGACAGGTACTCAAACAGACTGTAAAAAAAAAAGCTCAAATAACTTATAATTTTCACAAATCCATGTACATTGTCATCGCGTATATTTGTACTGTCACATGGCATTTTATTTGACAATGGGTACAATGGATATCGGATTGGAAGAGGCACTTGTTCAAACAATTCAGTGTTCGAGATTATGTGTATTTAAATCGGAATTTTTAGGGAATATTTCGAGTGCAAATGCTGATGACGCACGCTTTTGTTACCTGTATTTAAACGAACTTTTTCAGTCTGTTGTGTAAGAAAAAATTTGATGACAACTGGTTTAAATTTTTGGTTCAATATCATCATTTCGAAATATATAACGGTTTAATTAAGAATAATACCTAATAATTTATCAAAATTAACGTTAATAAGTATTACCATAGTTTCCTATAAATTACAAAAATAATGATTCTCGTTTAAAAGTAGATTAAAATATACAATAAAATAAAAAAGATAAAAAACAAAATAAAAAGGAGATGACTTAGCACTAACTTATTTAAACAAAATCAAAATCAAACAAAAAGAATGGGATTTAGTTTTTCACAAATAATTTAAGATTCCGGCGTTTTTAAATTAACGGAATGCCAAATAAAAGGAAAGACACGTTTTTTGGAATGACACTTAAATACCGAAGTGTTACATTCTTCATGTTATTTTAATAAATGTTTAAATACATATTAAAGTGAAGATAACATCTTTCGCCGTTAAGATGAAGATATTTCCCATACGATAAACATTTTATTAATGTTCTCAGAGAAAGTCGACAGTTTTTTTTTTATTATCTGGGTTTTAAAAGAGGGATATGATTTATTCGATGTGTATTAATGTAAAAGAGTATTAATTATTTTTGTTTTTCTTAAACTATTCAGCTAGTCTGACGGACCAAAAATAATTTACAATTAAGTACATATTCGAGTTCAAACTCCGAATGTGTAAAAACAAAACTTACAATATTGTCAATATTTTAATGATTATCCGATTATTTAATGTTACAGTTTTATGTAAAAGTTGTTCTTTATAGGTCCTGATTGGTTAATATGATATTTTTTTAAGATCTTACAGAACATCACTCCTGCCCGGCTCGCAAATTGATAGGCTACTGCTACGATCTTATACACTTTTTGTGCTTTCACAAAAACAAAACAATAACTTAAAAATATTAGAGCACATACTTAATTTAGTAATAAATTAAAATAACAGGTCTAAACTTAATTGGAAAAATCATTCATACTACACCTACCCATTAAAAAAATCCGTAAAGCGGTTTACAAAATACATCTACCTACCTACTAAGTTTCAACTGTGTAATCCTAATAGTTTCGGAATAAAGTGGCTGTGATATACGGACGGACGGACAGACAGACAGACATGACGAATCTATAAGGATTTCGTTTTTGCCATTAGGCTACGGAACCCTAAAAACAACATCTAAGTGAAAAACATATCTAAAAATATTATTATACATTGCACCAGAAAGGCGTAAGTAACTATTTTACTTAATAGAAATTACATCAAGACTCAAATTCTAAAACCAACTATCTCTTTGTTATCCTAGATTGGTGTTGCATCACTCCGCCAGAGTGTTTCTTGTACAAACAGCTAGGAATCGAACCAGCGACCGCCCACTCACATTCTTGTGAACTGGTTTCGGGAATTAACTTATTAATGCACTGTGGACAATTTATAGGTTGATCGATTATGTCCTAAAGTTGAACAGTGTGCATTAGGATTATTATTAATGATATCAATGTGTCAAAGCTTAGCAATTTGTAAGCGTTTGTATGTTTTTCAAATGAAAAACGGTACCGCATGCATTTTCGAAACTCGACAACTGTAATTTACGAGTATATTCTCCGTTTAAAATCGCTAACTTCTGATTTGAACAACGAAAATTGTCTAATTGTAGCAATAATTTTTTTCGTTCATCATATCAGCCGCACGACACCCACTGCTGGGTATTGGCGAATGGCCCAGCTATTGCGAAGGTTAACCAACTTTCGCAAGGATCGGTCATTGGATGGGTGACCAAAAATTTATTATGTTGAGCTCCTCCGTGCTTCGGGAGGCACGTTAAGCCGTTGGCCTCGGCTGCATTTGCAGTCGTTATCACCCACCAATCTGCATTGAGCCCGCGTGGTGGGTTATGGCCCATCCTACTTATCCACCCATAAGTAAGGCCTGTGCCCCAGCAGTGGGGACGGTAAAATGGCTAAATTCATGGTCGAGCTTTAGAATAAAGCAATAGTTCCTAAAATTACAGAAAATATAAGTTATAAATGTTATGCAATCAGCCAGTACCTTTATGATTGAGTGGCTAGCTAAGTAACTCTCTATATCTGAAGTTGTATTCTTTGTTGTGTCAATGTGGAAGTGCATAATGCCATCAATGCCTTTGATAACAAAAGCGCGAAAACTTCTTATCGTGGATTTGATTAACCAATACTTAATAGAATAAACTATGTCGGGATTTACACCATGTACCTGTTTATTTTTCTTCCGTGATCATGGCGCATGTAACTGCGCCGAAATATCGGAGTCTCAAAAATAAACAGGTACATGGTGTAAATCCCGACATAGTTTATTCTATTAACGTCAATAACCATGGAAATTTAAAACAATATATAACCAATACTTGTAATCTTAGTTCCTTTATGTGATCATTTCTATGCGATGGAAATAATTGTGCTGTATTATAATGTTCAAACATACAAGGGTCAGTCATGGGATGGGTGACCAAAAATTTACTATCTCGAGCTCCTCCGTGCTTCGGAAGGCACGTTAAGCCGTTGGCCTCGGCTGCATTTGCAGTCATTGACACCCACCAACCTGCATTGAGCCCGAGTGGTGGGTTATGGCCCGTTCTCCCTATCCATCCATAAGGAAGGCCTGTGCCCCAGCAGTGGGGACATTCAAAATGGACAAAAAACGCGACATACTTTTTCGCCCATTATCTTATATCCAACGAAAGTGCAAACCGAATGGAGAAAATTTCACCTTAGCTTGCCCTTTCTTGAGTTAGTTTAGTTCTACCTTAAGCTCCAATAAATCTCTCTTATTTACGCCTATAATAAACCCCAGTCGTGATCTAACCGCTCTGTATTCATTATATCATTCTACTTTACAAGCACAAACAAGGTTTAGTATTAATTCATTTAGATGTATTTATACTTGCGTTAAAACTGTTTCTGTGTCCCTGGTTAAGGTGTTTAATAAAAACGATCGTTAAATGTATTTTCACCTCTCCAGCACGAAAAGGGCACTTTTGGCGCGTAAAAACTCGCAGCAAAATCGATTTTTGCTGCGAGCGTGAGGCAAAGTGCTTTTTTAATTTCTAACACCAACTTTTAAAATAATTAAGAAAAAAGAAATAGAGTGACAAGGATGAGACTTGTAAAATTGATATGTGAGAAAAGGATAGAAAGACTGCTTTATGTTGTCATACATGAGAATTAAAAAGTATAAAAAATAAAATGCACGGATCTACCAAGGAGTTTTAAATAAGGATTGTTGAAAAAGAAGTTTGATAATTCGAAATAAAGAGTATGGACGAAATGGGGTCGCATGTATGAAATAAATATTAAATAAGAAAAATCAATAAAGTTTTTAAACAAGTTAGTGTTTTATAAATATGAATAAATCAATAAGATGGGATATTAATAAATTAGAGAAAAACACAACGTAATGTACCTAAATAAAACGACAGGAATATATTTTAATCTATGAATAAAAAATTTCAGCATAGGTTTGATCGAACTAATTTTGTGATATAACAAAAAATGAGTACGCCCAGCGATGAAGATAGTTATCTAACACCAAAAGAGTTGAGAGAACAAGTTTCTATTGCTGAATTTAGATTTTTACCAGGAAAGTCACGTGAATTTTTTCTTGCTGGTCGAGGTGAAAAGTTGTATGTTTGACACGAGACCAAAGTTTTGTTCTGCCTCGTGCCTTTAAATCACTCACTGTGCTCAGTAGTCTATATTAGAATCACTCGCTACGCTCGTGATTCAATTCTAGACTACTTCGCTAGTTCGTGATTTAAAGTCGGCACTCGCAGCACAAATCGACTTTGGTCACTTGTATAACAAATAACTATTTTCACCTCTCTAGCACGAAAGGGGCGCTTTTAGCAAAGAAAATATATACTAACGTAACGTAAAAACGCAGCAAAATCGATTGTTGCTGCGACGCTGAAGCAAAGGACTTTTTAATTTCTAACACCACCTTTTAAAATAATAAAGAAAAAAGAGAGAAAAGGATACAAACTTTATGTTGTCATAGACGGATTAAAAAGTATTAAAAATAACACGAGACCAAATTTTTGTTCTGCCTTGTGCCTTTAAATCACTCACTGTGCTCAGTGGTCTACATTAGAATCACGAGCGTATCGTGATTCAATTCTAGACTACTTCGCTAGTTCGTGATTTAAAGTCAGCACTCGCAGCGCAAATTGACTTTGGTCATTTGTATAACGAATAACTATTTCCTCATAGAATGTAGCATAATACGGCTGATTTGTGATAATTTGTCATACATCAAGAAATACTTTGATTTCTAAGTCAAATATATTAGATTTCTAAGCTTAAAAAGTTAACTTTATATAATTTTAAACCGAAAATCTTTTATTCCTACACAATAACAAATGATATTTACTATGAAAGTGTATTTTAAAATAAATTGCAAGAAAAAAGGCGGCCCAGACAAGTGGCAAACGCTTGGTTTTTCGATTATTCGAATATAATAGATATTGACATTTCAAAACGTCGTGATTGTCTGTGGAGTGGAGAGCTGCAGTTTACGTTAAAATATGAATATAAGATTCTTGGTTTACGTCAATTACTTAAAAAAAACTATTCGATTTTTAGAAAGCCACTTGGCGATAGGGCCTGTTCACTTATTTTTTTTATGCACAACGGGATGCTTGGGCTTCACCTCACCTGATGTTAAGTGACGAAGACCGAAGCTGAAAGCGCACTACAACCGGAATCCTCATCACTGAGGAACTGGCTATCTTACCTCTTACTGACGGAACACGACTTTTTTAATTGTTGTTATGTGAAAGTGAAAGTGAAAGTGAAAGTGAAATATATTTTATTTAAATAAGCTCACATAATAAGCATTTTTAAATCGTCAATTCTTTTACCCTACCACCCATTATGACGTCTTTTAACTGACAAGAAAAATGGGCGCAAAAAACTTGTCAGCTTTATCAATCAGATGGAACGATATTTACAAATATGTATATCGTTTCCAGACTTTATATTAACAAAGATTAACAAATAAATAACATTATTGAATTAGCTCATTTCTTAATGAGTTTCAAATTTCTTAATCAATTTACAGATTTTAAGCTAAATTCAAAGTTTGAACTTGTTATTCAGTCTAGGCTGTTACAATAAATAAAAATAAAAGAAAAACATACAATTCAATATGCATTAAGATAGGTAGTCAGAAGCAGACCCATTCCCACTGGCAGCACCAGTTCCCGAACATGACGCATGAACCAGCCATCTCTTCGCTCAACCATATTTGAGGGAACGTAACGACCCGCCTCATACGACACCACCGCAGAAATGATTAAAGATAGCATGACATACTAAGACTACCTATGTTAAGGCATCGAATTGAAAATTTATATCCAAAAGCTTTTCATAGGTCTTTCACTAAACTACTGACTATAGAAAGTAAAAATATTGCAATTAAATAAATCAAAACAAGGTAAGCTATTAAGAATTATATTTTTTGAGTAAGAAGTGCCATACATACAGACAATATAAAACAGATCTTTTATATACGAGTTATACGACGCCCTTAATACAAGCAGACAGAAGCAGACCCATTCCCACTGGCAGCACCCGTTCACGAGCATGACGCATGAACCAGCCATCGCTTCGCTCAACCATATTTGAGGGAACGTAACGACCCGCCTCACACGACACCACCGAAGAAATGTTTGAAGTAAGCATGACATACTAAAGCTACCCATATTAAGTCGTCGAGTCAGGATGTTATGGCGTCAGACTTAGGTAAAATTGTGGTAGCTAGCCAGGCGGACCTTAAATAAGCCTTACTATTACTACCAACCAAACCGATTACAAATTGTACTATCCGTAAGAATCGAACCCGGGACCCCTGCGTCTTACACGAGTGGGCGAACCACTAGACCACAAAGGCGGTTGTTTATACCAATTATCAATTAAACATAAAAAAAACACGAAATAAAAACACCTGTACCTATGTATTTTTAAACAAATTAATTCAGAGTACTTTTATGCTACAAAAGTGCTACACAGTTATTGATATTGCTACGAAACTTCCATCACATTTGCTACGAGACGAGAACGCTACGAAACGCTCATATATTCAAAGTGAATCTATGAATAAGCATTTTTACTTCTCCGGTTGAGTTCAGAAACGTTCCTAGACCATCCTTTTTTATCTGTGGTAATAAAAAAGCTAACAATACACCGAACGCATAATCCTGCGCGCACGCAGCCTAAATCAACGTCAAGATAATAATAACGTCCAAACATTGTTATTGCTTCTTTAATTTGAACTTTATGCGAAGGAAATAAAGTACTACACCAATTTGAGTCGTAATATTGAAACAATATTCAAACGTTATTTTGAGTTGGTTTTTCATCTGTGTAATGGACCTTGTCCCATTGAAATAAGGGTGGTGCCTTATGTTTTATTATGCGTGGAAGCAGTAGCTAGCAGGGTCGTGTTAAGTGACAGGGCAAACTGTCATTATCACCTGCAGGTTTAAGGTGAGGTGTTTGGTCTATGCAGTCCAAGTATGGTACACTCGTGGAGATCAACGTTACGTGATTTCCTCACTTAGTTAGGTGTTAGAAAAGAGTAATCAGTTGTATGGGAACCGAACGATTTATAATATAAATAAATTAAAGGTCCCTAAGTCTAAGTCCGTGCCTTCTACATGCTTCTACCAAAGTTTCGTGTATTTCTTCGATTTGTTAATGGAAAATCTCATTTCGCTTTTCGGCGGTATATAACGGCGATTTCCCACATAAAATTACTCGAAAGGTTGGGAACTCACTCTGCTACGGACAACGCATTCCATCATGTGTGACAATCAATTTTAAAGTTGTATGTAAAGTGTTCACGCATGGTTCAACACACCAAACAATGTATCTATGTGCGTGAATTTTGTACTAAAATCTGCATGACGTGTATTTCTTCGATTTGTCTATGGGAAATCTCATTACGCTTTTCGGCGGTATATGACGGCGATTTCCCACATAAAATTACTCGAAAGGTTGGGAACTCACTCTGCTACGGACAACGCATTCCATCATGTGTGACAATCAATTTTAAAGTTGTATGTAAAGTGTTCACGCATGGTTCAACACACCAACAACGCATCTATGCGCGTGAATATTGTACTAAAATCTGCATGACGTAGCGTGATGGCCATCTAAGACCCCCTGCACTATTTCAGTAAATATCAAATTTCCAAACAACATTAAGTAATCATCTTCATTCACTAACAATCTGTTTGCTCGGGATCTGTCCGTCACTCGTTTGGAGCTAACACGGGCATCCTGTCTGTCTGTCTGTCTGAGATAAGATAGTACTTAAACACACTCCAGTGCTTTATTGTTTAATACATGTCTTTGATTTCCGGTGCTTGAAAGCTAAATTAAGTTTATTTTTCTTGTTAGATATTAACCAAACATTGACATTGCCAAGACTTTACTGTTATTTTTTATTTAAGTAAATAGCAGAGATTTTATTCACGCACGCGCTTACTAAGGATTCTAATAAAAAGGCAAAAGTGCTTATTTCTGTTCTTGCTTTTGTATAATATCATTCTAATAAAGTTGTTTTACTAACAAACAAAGAATGATTTTCAATCCTACTGCATCCCCTGAGGATTAATAATTTCTGGTGGTTCCGAGTGGACAAAATATCCACATTAATACCCCAGGGAAGTATGGCAGGGGATCCTAGTGAACGGAAGGGTTTTATTCGATAAAACATATATCAATCTTTTTAGGGTTCCGTACCCAAAGGGTAAAAACGGGATCCAATTACTAAGACTCCGCTGTCCGTCTGTCTGTCTGTCTGTCTGTCACCAGGCTGTATCTCATGAACCGTTATAGCTAGACAGTTGAAATTTTCACAGATGATGTATTTATGTTGCCGCTATAACAACAAATACTAAAAACAGTATAAAATAAATATTTAAGGGAGGCTCCCACAACAAACGTTATTTTTTGCCGTTTTTTGGTACGGAACCTTTCGTGCGTCAGTCCGACTCGCATTTGGCCGGTTTTTTTACTTTAATGTAAATTAAGAAAATAACTAGACTTTGCTTCCGTGGCTCTTCTCTTCAATAAAATTTGGCCATACCTGTTTCCTTTTGAAATTAAAATTGGAACTACACTTAATCACAGCTTGTACGTGTTCCAAAATAGAAGTGAAACGGCGAGCCACAATCTAAATGTATCATTTACGTCGGATTTATCACGTTTTGCGCCAAACTCGTAAATTACCAGCCATTCGTTAAGAAACACCTTGATACCATTTTTTTTCTCTTAAATAGTCCACGTGTGTATTTCGCAGAAGGCGGCAAAATGTGTCGAAAATCATTAAAAGCTTCTCACAAAAGGGATTGTTTTGTGTTCCTGATGGTAGTTTCACAGATATAGTTTGGAGAATGGGAAGAAAAAAGTATTTTGATGTCTTAAATAGACACGTCAGGCAGGTAAAGGACCCAAGGTCCGTACCCTGTACCCCGGTGAAAGAAATGTCATTAATTTTAACGGTTGGGCGTCCGGTCAATGATTAGTAATATGTAACCGTGGAGTTTCTTTTTTTCCTTCATCGATATCTGATTATACGGAATTTGATCAAGATGTGGTAATATTAATAGAGTTCTTGTATAAATCATAGACAATTTGATACCACCTTTTTTTGTGGTTTCTGATCGGTTTTCGGAATTAAGGCTGTAACCTTTTTCGAGCTAGAAATTGATGAATAACAATTTCAAATTTAGAACTTCATCTGTTTTTCTTTACAAAAAGTACTCTAGTCGTCCAAAATCTTTTGGAATATTCTTTTGGTACATAATACGTTGAGGATTCTGAAGTATTATGTCCTAATGGCATCCAACAATAGGGAATGAATTCTACCTGACCGTCTTGGCCATTGTTCGCCAACAAATCTGGTGTATTGAGCTTTTTTTTCTCCCAACCCTTGTTAGCAAGTCTTCGGGCAGAATAACCTTTGTGGCACAATAGAGGACTACATATTCATAAGTGGGCACAGGTGCCTTTAGATCGGTGCCAGCATTTTATCTGAATACAAGCTCATGGTTCTATTATTGAACGATCAATATGTAACAGAAAAATCGACGATTTACATAATCATGTCAGCTCAATTACTAATCTTAGATACTACGGACTAAAAAAAGTTTATGCTAAAAGTAAGAAAATTATTGCTTTAAAAAAATAATTTAAATCAAAAATCTCTAAATAATGGTCGTAGTTTAGTGAAAAATTTTGAAAGCTAATGAACAACAAACAATAAAAAAACTTGTGAAGAAAAAAGATTTGTTTTTAATACATTGTACTTATTGTTGACAATTGTTTGTAATAAAATAATATAATCTCTAAAATTAAGATAAACTCTTAAAATAACTACCTACTGTAAGCATTTAATGATTATTACTACAACAATTTTGTTATTGTTATTATTACTTGGACTAGTAAGTATTATTTATTATTAAAAAAACTTTTAACATATTAATTTATTTGATTTTGTGTTTGCACGTTATTCGAAACCTGAAGCGGCGTGGTTTTGCTTCGTATTTTTGGATAGTTATCATTAAAATCATAAGAAAAAAAACAATTTAATTCCGAACATAGACAATCGAACCTTTTTCGTGACTACTCAACCTATTTTTACACTGCGCTTCGATTTACTCTGCATTTTTTGCTGTGGCCATCTCACGTTCCGGCGTAGGAGGATCAATCAAAATAGTGTTGCCAGTATAACAAATAACTTTTTTAAGTATAACCAACGGAGACCAATTAGTTCTACCCAGAAAGATGACTCTTTCGACGCTTGCCGGTGGTTTTTTTTTTACTTTTTATTTGGTAAAGGCCGCATTCGACGCGCTCCCGAGTTTATTGCGTCCCTGACTATACAAATATTTTGTGTCCGTATTTTCTGGTCGTGTCACGGTACCTTGACAAACTTTCGGCACTTGATTTTGGTGCAATGTGTTTTCATTACAAAAGATGAACTTTCATTTATTCCAATATTTTATATCGAATTTTTAAAAAAATAAAAACGAACGTCTCCTTTAAAATATGTATAACTAGTAATAACACGATTTTGAACACCTTTTTTAGGGTTCCGTACCCAAAGGGTAAAAACGGGACCCTATTACTAAGACTCCGCTGTACGTCTGTCTGTCTGTCTGACTGTCTGTCTGTCACCAGGCTGTGTCTCATGAACCGTGATAGCCAAACAGTTGAAATTTTCACAGATGATGTATTTCTGTTGCCGCTATAACAACAAATACTTCAAGGGGGCTCCCATACAACAAAAGTGATTTTTTGCCGTTTTTATGGTACGGAACCCTTCGTGCGCGAGTCCGACTCGCACTTGACCGGTTTTTTTAAGGGTTTATTAACAACTTTATTTTATTTTGTTTTAGAGAACATAAACATTTCATAAAGTCTTCCTAATTGCGTTTTTTAAACAACAAAAACAATTCTCATCAAGTCGATAATTTAATAAGAAAGTTTGTTTCGTATCGTATCTATATGGGATCTATAGATCCGAGAGCAATATAATTGATGGCAGAACAATATTCGTTGAGGTTATAATTGATGAAGTCGTGGAAGATACATCATTATTCTTGAGGTCATTCCGTGGAATATTCTATAATAATGTGACTAGGGGATCCATGGAGATTTCAGACTAAAATATTTTTATTTCACTTTTTTACGTGACTGATAATTGTATGCTTACTTATTAAGCCCCTCATGTTTTAGATCAGTTTAAAAAAGCAAGAAAAGTTGTGAAATTGTATTCCCGCTTTTCATTTTCGTTCAAAATAGAAATAGGTATTCTTATAATTTAAAATCCACATAAAAACTAGGCATGAAATCCGTGGATTCAATTGGATTCAATGCCCAGTTTTTTTGTGGATTCTAGCACTATGCACTATTAAATTATTTATTATTTGCTATGAATACGTTCTTCACAGAAACTGTTCCACTAGTAAGACACGAATACATGTAACCTCTTCAAAATTTGCATCCTCCAAAACATTAACAAAATTGCAGGTGTATTTGTAAGTGCATACTTACCCCCGTATCTATAGACGAGTAAGTAATGACTTGAGTAAAACTTGCAATTTTCAAATGCTTCTAATATTCATACGCATAATAATCATACGCATGTTATAGTATCAATTAACCTTAAATTCACCAAAACTGCACTAAGAAGTCATTTAAGATGAATTTTACTATAAATTACATGTGAATATGATTTGAGAAGCATTAGAAAATTTCAAGTTTTACTCAAGTCATTACTTACTCGTCTATAGATACGGGGGTAAGACTTTAGGTTTAAGTATGTAAAATTTTCCGCCCCAAGGGTTGGGATGATCTGGAATGGTGACCGCGCACCGGACGACGCTCTGAGGTAGGCCCCCGACAAGGTGGACTGATGATCTGGTGAAGGTCGCGGGAAGCCGCTGGATGCGGGTAACGCAGGACCGATCATCGTGGAGATCCTTGAGGGAGGCCTACCCAGCAGTGGGTGTCGTGCGGCTGATATGATGTTAAATTTTGCCGACTCCACAGCTTTCCTGTTCCGTCGAATGTCTTCATCTAAGCCCATGACCGCAGTTGACCTGGCTCGATATACCCGGAGCCGAATAACTAAACGAGTTAACGATATCGGCAAATTATTGCCGAGTATATGGATCTTTTACCCTGCTGTGTTTAGTGCTTGAGAAGTTTTGGTGCCTAATAAAAAATGAAATTGGAGTGGTCCAGTTGTTTCTTTTTTTAATTGTATGGGTATTTAATACTTTCATGGATTTTTTTTTTAACAATTATAAAGAAATATTTGTTAATTTTTCATTTCCTTATTTAATATGAAAAAAAATAGCTACTTATCTTCTTTCATTTAATGAAAACACAAAAAACTTCTTTTTACACTAACTTTTATAATCTTTACACAAACTATCTCAAAGAAGTTTTTTTTTCTTTTGGCTGGTGACTGAAAACTTGCATATCAACAATATTTTCAACATGTTAAATCCTATTCAATTCTCAAGCTTACGTGCTCACTTGACATAAAATAAAATACTTTTTAACGGATACTAGAGTGGGTTTTATTGAAATTATGAAATTTCTGAATTATGAATTGAAATATGAAAAATTTAAAATTTATTGAAAAAAAATATTGAAACATTGAGTCCCCCGTGACCACGGCAGCTGCAAAGGTCGGGAAAATCAAAAATAAAACCAAATACCAACTAATTACCAAAGTACTTTCAATAAAACCGCGCTAGTATCCGTTAAAAAGTATTTTATTTCATGTTAAATCCTCAAAAAAATATTGTAAAACAATAATAACCCAAAAATATACAATAAAGACCTCCATCAAAAGCCATAAAAACGTTTTGCCAAATGATACCCAATGCATTATTCGACGAATCATCTGTAGCCCGTACTCTATGCTTACCAGTAACTACTACAGGCAAATCCGAATGCCGAAGCATGTAGTTTTGGTAATTGCTTAATCAAGCCGATTGAGGAATCGACGATCGATGCTTCTAGGGTTGTCAAATAGAAAAACTTCTTTTGAAAATGTTTTGGATGAAAAGATAGTTATCTAACTAAGGATTACTAAGTACTTTTATATACTTAAGTATATACATATGTATATACTTAAATCTTACTAACTAAGGATTACTAAATAAATACCCTTTGAATGAAAATTACAAATTACGGTAAAATGTTACGATAAAAAACCGGCCAAGTGCGAGTCGGACTCGCGCTCGAAGGGTTCCGTAGCAAAAAACGGAAAAAATCACGTTAGTTGTATGGGAGCCCCCTTAAATATTTTTTAAAATTGTTTTTAGTATTAATATTATAGCAACAACAGAAATACATAATCTGTGAAAATTTCAACAGTCTACATGTTGTCGTTATTAATTTCGAGCAAAAAACGTCAAAAAAATCACGTTTGTTGTATGGGAGCCCCCCTCAAATATTGATTTTATTCTGTTTTTAGTATTTGTTGTTATAGCGGCAACAGAAATACATCATCATCTGTGAAAATTTCAAGTGTCTAGCTATCACAGTTCATGAGATACAGCCTGGTGACAGACAGACAGATAGACAGACAGACAGACGGACAGCGGAGGCTTAGTAATACGGTCCCGTTTTTACCCTTTGGGTACGGAACCCTAAAAACAGTAAAATGTTTTCTTTTAGCGATATACGTGTGTGTTTCGACTGCAAAAAGTTTTAAAGGCAAAAGCTTTAAAGCTTTTTCAAGTAAAAACTTTATAATAATTTGTGAGGTAGCTACATCACATTTTCTAGTTAGAAAATGATGCAAAAAGTTAGCGGCTACATGCCCCTTAAATAATGTTATTATTGTGTTGTTCCTTTAAACAATATCTACTACTTACCGACATTTATTCTAACAGTACACAAAACGTTTGCCGCGAGCGGAAATTGAACGTGGTACGTCCTGGTTCGTAATAAGCTGCTAACGACTCGACTAGTGGTAGCCCTACAGTCAAGTCGATGAACTATAGTCGATAGGAAGTGATCTAATGATTGTGCTGTTTAAGGATGAAGAAATTAGAAGATGAATATTTTTCGGACTGGTTAGTTAGTGTAGGTAGGTAGTAGGTAGTGTAGTGTCGCTAGGATGTAATGTTTTGAGATATAAGCAAAAACCGAAAAAAATGACATTCAACCCCCCTGCCCACATAAGGGCTTACGGGTGGGGACTTTTTTGTTCACCTCCTAACTGGTCCTAACAAAGTTACGAAGTCAAAAGTTGTATTTTAAGCATTTCCCTCCATACCTTTTTTGAGCTTTCGTTGCCTGGGCTAGTGGTAGAGTTAGAAACACTCAACTTCATGAAGAATTAGATAAAAAAATTCGTTGGACCATGTAATTACTAATTACACTTTACGTGCTGCTTAGTACTCTGTACTTATAACAAACTTTGAAATTACACTTAAATTTTTTTACTTGTATGATTGCCAAAACGCCTTTCACGACTGTTTTGCGTTTTGACATCTAATGAATTTATTTTTGATTTATTAGCTAGTTTAGCGATATTTGTGTTGGAATACGGGAAATAATTCGTCATTCCTGCGTTATCAACATGTCGCTATGAAGATAAACAACGATAGTTTCTTATAATGGTTGGGTGTTTCACTTGCCACGGTGTCCTGCCCCACTCGACCTTACATTATATTTTTCTGTTTCTTTATTTTATTCACAACAGTAGTAAGTTGGCCTTCATCTCACCTGATGTTAAATGACGATAAGGCCAAAGGTGGAAGTGCACTCCGTCCGGAATCATCATCACTGAGGAACTGACTATCTTACCTCTAACTGCCGAAACACAAATTTAAATTGTTGTTATGGCGTCAAACTTAGGTAAGATGGTGGTAGCTAGCCAGGCGAGCTTGAAATAAGCCCAACCACCAACCAAACCGAGTACAAACTGTACCCCTCCTGGGAATCGAAACCCTGCGTCTTACACGGGACGCGAACCACTAGACTACAGAGGCGGTTAGGCTGTCTTAGGTTTTATCTGCGCTTCTTACTTCTTATCTTTGGATCTATATAAGTTATTATTTTCATACAAAAAACATTTCAAACGTCTGCTAAGTGAACGAAATGAAACGTTAAATTCTCCCTCCGAATAATTGCTCAGCAATAGATTGTGCGATACAAACAAATCATAGCTCGATTGTAGATCGTGATCCTTGATCGAGAGATCCACCGACAACGCTCGGTTAAGTTCGTGCAACTTCGGGATCGTGAAATGTGAAATTATTGATCGTGTTTAGTATGCCTAATTAACATTTGAACGGATATTAATGTTAATGTCTAGCATTTGATGTAATTTATGTCTCAATTTATTAATTTATGTATGTGAAAAATATGTTTGTTGATATGTAGGCTTTCCTAAAGCTTCATTTTCTTAATTATTTGGTTTGTGATTTTTTTACTTTAAGAAATGAGCAAATAAGAATTATTTTCTTCTTCCGAGCTACATTTTTTTTCGCGGAATTATAGCTATTTTGATCAGCAATTGAGACAGCGAGTTTCACAGACAAATGTACACCTTACAAAATAAAAACTTCTGAGCGCGCCACTTTCGGTCATACAAGCGCCTTAAGCAGAATATCTTACTCCTACTTAAAACAAATATAAGGTAAAGTAATATGCATGATATAATATTCAATTAAAATTAAATTTGTTACAGGGCCGTCACAAATTATGACAAATCACATAACAATAGATATTTGTTTCTTCAAGTCGGTATATTATTTGAAAGTTCAAAATAGAGCCTATTACATCCTCTTGTTATATTTTATTTACTTACACGATTTCAAATTATTATGATTACTCCAAGTATTATTTTTATGACTGCTATAAAACATTTAAAATAAAACATGCAAACCAGGTTTACTTAATTAAAACTTGACTCAAGATGAGAACTTTAAAACTAATGTTTAATGTTTATATGTAAGTATAGACCATTTAATTGCAACTCAGCGTAAGACATTAAAATAAAAAATAATATTTAACTGATAAGTACGTAGTTGTTAAAATATATTTAAATCGGCTCGATTCTAGGTATTTATATTTTAATTAATAGAGAAAAGGAAAATATTATAGGGTTTCTATGTAAAATTTAATTTTATAATTACTTACTATACTTAGCGAGCATTTCGTTTGCAATTAACTCCTTTATTTTCTCGTGGCAGCAGTTAAATTTTATCTGGATACCTATCTTTTATTACTGAGTTTATTATTATTCTTATTCTATTAATTATTATTCTTGTTCTATAATTATAAACATTTTATTAATGTGGAACCCTGAGCGAAAGTGGCACCGCGGTGAATTTTATGAATTTAAAAAAATTCTCATTAATTGGACAAATGCCTCATTATTCCATAAAAAAAAATAAAAAAGGCTTCTTTCTCTGAATCTCTGAATACCAAAATCTTTGAATACCAGTAAATTCTTTTTTCTTTTATTTTTCGTCTACCTACCTAAATTTTTGACAGCATACACTACCTGTTAGTTAAAAAATATATAAGTCATAGGTAGTGTCATGTGTCATTCTTTACAGCTGAAATTTTCTTCAAAAAAGCCTCTGACCAACAAATTTCAAATTTCGCTTGAACAGATTGTCCTCGTTTCAAAAAAGCGGATTATATTTTAGGTTTTTCTCTCGGTTACTAACTAAAACAAGATTATTTTTTTCTGAAACTGAAGTGCTATCAGTGCTATGCTTTTATTCTTTAGATTTTGTTTTGGAAAACCGCTAATTTCGTTTGAAATGGGATATACTCTCTTAATATATTACAGAACATCTTGATAACATTCGTAAAAGTAGGTATTTAACCTGCTTTTTAATTATCAGGTTTATAAGCATTACCTATTGCTATGTTATTTGTGTTTCATTTATTGAATTATGATTAAATTAAAGTTTTACTTAAGCGTTTGTAAAAAAATCTAAAGTGCGCCAATAAATTATTAAAATTATTATGAAAAATATAAGTATCGAGTTTTATTTGAAAAAATATTTATTTATGAATAAATCTACTTAAAATGTTAATAGAAACCATGATGCTAGGTTGTTTACACTACTCAAGCAAGCGTTTAGAATACAAATCTACAAGTTTATTAAAAACACAAAGTGCGCGTCTGGCGATAAAATAAATCCCGGCATTTCCCGGGAAAGGCTGAAAACGTGACTGCACTGCGGCATACGACACCCCGTGGTCCGACGCGGGACCTCTTTGTTTTTAGCATACAAAAAGTAAGCCCCGTCTCCAGACCGAATAGCAGGTACAAAAATACTCTTTCGGCCACATGTTGAAAGTTATCTTAACCAAAGCTTGTAACTTCAATAAAAACTTTGCAAAATTCGGGTATTGAGAAAACGTATTAACAACTTTTTTAAATTTCTCAGCCCTTAATTGCTTAATTCAAACAAACTTACCATCAATTATCTCGATTTGTCAAGCCATCGTGTTAAATATACCGCAGCGGTAGCAATCCATTCGCATATTAATAATTGCGGCACTACACTCACTACTCAATTTGTTATACAAACTTTTTGACACAACCTCAAAATTATTACTAATGTCACTGGCACACGAGAACAGTCTTCAGTCACTTGTTTTTTTTTTTTTAATAATAACGATTGTTTTTAAGTTCACGCAAAAACAAAAAAGAATCACGTAGCAACGTCCGCGTACGACGCGGGAGAATCGAATATAAGTATTAACGGGAGGACTTCGGCCGTTGGCGATTCCATCTCAATCTCGCCGATCGAAACGAGACAGTAACATGACAATAAACGATTGTAACACGTCAGGAGCGAAAGGGACGGCAGTTTTCTCATTATGCGCGCGTCGAACCTGACATTTCAATCGCGCCGTCCCGCTCGCACCGAAAGTTATTTCCGTACAAATTATATGCGGTCGTATTTGTGCTCTGTCCCGCTCTGGCGCGGATAGTGCTAACCAGATAATGTCTTAATCGCATTTCTTAGCGCTATGCTGACTGATGCACTATCGTAAACAATAATAATTCACGGATTTGCATAAACACTTAATTAAGTTTGTTTCATTGAGCTTAATTCTACTTCTAAACTACTCTAGAGTCAACAAATATTATGAGATTATGACAACTTTTTGAGGTTTGGTTTGATTTCAAAAGTTTCTAAAATAAATTCCACCTATTAGTTAACAAATAAACTTAGCTGGATCAGAAGTAATGTAGAAATCGATTAAGTTGAAAACTTAAAATCTCAAAGAAGTGAGGTCAATGACATCACATTACCTTACTTTACTACCATTACCATGAATTGGGAACGATCGTTAAGAAGTGAAAAAGGATGATACATAAAGTGAACACAAAAAATAACATTCTACAGCTAATTATGATACCTATTACCCACCTAAAATTATCCAACGAAATAAAATTTATGAAAACAGAACCGTTTTAAACAATCTAACTTAATAATTCAAATATTTGGCCTCGTAAGTCCTACCTCAGGTAACCAAATAAAACATTTTTATCTTTTAAACGCCGGTTGCTTATCAAACAAACGAACACAAAGTAATTTTTAATAGGAAAATATTGTTTCTGCGGCGCCCCAACGGAGTGGAAGTTTAGATAACGAAGAATAGTTTAATTAGGGTAAAAAAGATAGTTAAAAAGCGTTGAGAACGTTTGAAATACTCAGAGATGTATTAATAAACTTACACTTGATAATAATAAGGTTTAATTTATTGTATACATATCAGAAACAAGACAGGCAGAACCAATTATACAGAAGAAGGTATACAATAATCAGACAAGTAGCATCATAACATTTTTTTTCCGGCAATATTGAGTGAAAGTAAATTAAGAAATAGGGGAAAAGAAAACGATAATAAAAAAACAAGTGCACCAATAAAGCTAAATAAAAGTTCAAAGGATGTTCACAAAAGGAAAGCTTCATTAAGAACATACAATAAAAACTTAAAAAGTAAGTATTCTTAGATATTTAATATGTATCTCCTTTCTAATAATTATCATGAAGTGTCAGAAAGCTTTCGAACGAATGAGTGAAGCTTGAGTAAGAAGTCGTTCGTCAAAACATATTCAACAGGGAACAAAAGCAGAAATTCCCAACTGCACTCTTCGGCCATGCATAAGCAAACGCATTGTCTCTAGACGGTCCAAATAATTATCTATTTGTGAAGTGGTTGGTCAACACTCATCAGGGCTGTTTGCCATACCGACTACTGAGCCAATGTTTGCCCCAACAAGTCTTGGACGACAATTTCTATGGGAACCTTCACAAAAATTTATCGGTCACACAGAAGCTGGACTAGTTCTTATATCGACAATAGATGAATATATTGGTGTTGTTGATGATTTAGATGTAGCTTTGGCTGCAGTTGAAACAAATGCTAGAATAAACTGCAGATTTGTGGATGAAATTAAGAAGAAACTTTGCAATGGCAACGAAATAAATTGTTGATGACGGTGATGATTAATTTAAATCTGTGGTTACATTTTGTATCTAGAAGAAAAAAAATAAAGTTCCCATTTACGTTAACCTTGCCACCATTGTACTGGTGTTTTAAATTATTTAATTTAAAATTCAATACTCAATCATGATGTGATACATACAGAAGAAATAAATTTCCTAGTCGTATTATTGAAAAGTATAGACGAAGATTAAGATGTTAACTAGGCAATACCGAAGCAATTCAATACACCGAAAAAGGAGAAAACCCTACATTCTATATCACTTACAAAGGAATGTCGGTGTCAACATAGAGCGTGAATCCTCGTCTCGCAAAAGGTGAGATGAATCATGTATTAGTTTCTTGAATCGTATACGAAAAGTAACGTACGGTTCGAGTGCATAGCATGTCTCAATGCAGAAACAAAAAGGCATCGCATCGATGAACGTGACAGTTACATCTTCACGAAACAGTATAAACAATCTTTACTCAACGAAAAACAATCGAAAAGATACTCTTTAAGAACAAAATAAAGTCCCTTTTCCCTATAAGCTTAACAAGCAAGGATTTAATACTGAACTCGTTTGCGTTACGAATGAAATGCACCAAGAAAAGGGACGGGGCTACAAAAAGCAATCCCGGTAAAGCAACTAAACTCGAAAGCTCAAAGGACTTGTGCTGTATTTTGTTTTGTCTGAGGGAGATAACTTGATCAGCTGTACAATAACTTAAAAGACGGTTTAACTTACCTCACAAGTAATTGTAGACTTTATTCAGCATCGAGAAGGTTTATAATAAACGTCAGTGAAGTTCCATAAGTCATTTCGATCCGGGCGTTTAGTAAAAAGAACAATTTACAAGTTCGTCTGGCGCAAAAAGGGACAGGAAACGTTCGAGTGTGGGAGAGAAAGGGATAGCACGCAAGCGGTCCTGACTCGGAGGCTGTGTATTTTTTCTGACTTATAATGCCGGTTTTCGGTCTTTAATTAAGTCATTTTGTATATTTATAATGAATAACAATGTGAGCGAATGTTACTAACACCTGAGGTTTTCGGTTCTCGCGTAAAATAAAGGTATATCAACAGTTAGTTGGTTAGCTTTTTTATGAGTTCATTTTTCCCGGTTTTTATAGGTATGAAGTTTTTGCGGTCAGAAACTGATGTGCATTGCAATTGTCCTTTTTACCGCTACATAAAATGCATGTGGGTATGGGTACGAGCAAAATGTATTTTTGCTGCAACAATTCTTCGAACCTTTCTCAGAAATTATGGGATCAACTTACTTACATGTGTTAAAATAATGTGAAGAAATCTTTACAAAAAAATATAACTATTGTTGACCATTTTTTTTTTCATTTTTGTGGATGTCAAACAGACACACATGGCACATCTGTTTGTTAATCATCATGTAAACTTGCCACACTAGGAATGGAATGGAATATGCCATTCCTTAATTGCTGAAAACCCATGACCCCATTACACTACCCTGTGAGGTTACCAGATGAAAAAATTAAAAGTCCTGAGAAAAGGCCTCCATTAAGCGCTAATACAAAGCTTATTTATCCTTCTATTAGTACTTATTCAGTTGTTTGTTGATATTTATTATTTTTCTTTAAAATGCACTGTATTTTATTGAAAATTCTAAAAATCCTGAGATTTCCTGAGATTTGCAAAAACCGGCCGCAATCCTGAGAAGAGTCCAAAAATCCTGAGATCTCAGGACAAATCCTGAGATATGGTAACCCTACCTGTGAGGCTGTGAAACACCGAAGTCTCTGCCTGCAGTAAGTATTCAACTGCAAAACAATTTTTAGTTTGATTTCAGAATATTTAGGTAATTTTGAATTTTGTTTTTAATGAGTCAGGCCATTATTAAGACAGGATCGGTCAAAAAATAAAGGAAAAGAAAATAAGAGTTACAGAATCCACAGTGCACATGCCAGAATAGCTCTTTCCTGATTTTTAATCATAGTTGAATTGCGTCTCTGATATTGAAAAGAACCGATTTTCATGTTCGTATTTCCTTGTATAATATAGCTCTATAAAATATTTAACTTAACGATAGCTTTTCAAGATAGTTTCACACCTAAGTGCTAAATAAGCCAAATAAGTCAACACCTGCAAATTCGCTGATTATGTAAACAAGATTAACTTGAGTTAGTAATGTATCATAAGAACTGTGGGATTTATTATGGTTTTGCAAACGAAGATAATTGTATTACTAACTTAGGTATTCATTACACCATGCAGTTCGTTTTGCATTTACTATTCACGATTTTCTTTGCTATGAAGAGAAGTTTTCTGTCAAGTATTTTTACTAATAAAATAATATTTAAAGTTTCACAATAGAATTAAGAAAAATCTTTATGATAATATTATTAGTAGAGAGAATTCAAAAATATGAATATCATAGAGCTTTTCTTGAGCAAAGAAAGCTCAAGTCTTCTAAAATTCTAGAGAATTATTTATCACTTACATACTACACCGATTGTATTACAAAAAAAAAGATAAATTTCGCGTATTTGTGTAAAAAAATCCAATTTATTTTTATTCTAACTGACTGACCCACGGGGAATAGGAGAAATCCTACTAATTATTATAAATGTGAAAGTTTGTGGGTTTGGATGTTTAGATGTTTGGATGTTTGTTCCTCAATCACGCGAAAACTACTGAACGGATTTGGTTGGAATTTGGCACACAGATAGTAAATAGCCTAGTTTAACAAAGAATACTTTTTATCCCGATATTCCCACAGGCACGGGTGAAACCGCGGGCGGCCGCTAGTTATAACATAAATAATAGCTCTTTTGTTTGGAAAATCATATTATGGTATTAGGATCTTTTTTTTTGCATTAGTTCAACTATTTTTTTAGTCCATTAGCCATTTTAATGTCCCCACTGCTGGGGCCCAGGCCTTCCTTATGGGTGGATAAGAAGGACGGGCCATAACCCACCATGCGGGCCCAATGCGAATTGGTGAGTGTTAACGACTGCAAATACAGCGAGGACCAACGGCTTAACGTGCCTTCCGAAGCACGGAAGAGCTCTTGATAATAAACTTTTGGTCACCCACCCCATGACCGACCCTTACGAACGTTGCTTAACCTCCGCAATCGCTGGGCCAGGTGCTAAACAACTCCATTTTTTTTAGATACAATGACTTCATAATTTGACGTGTATTATTACGATTAGTTAACCTCTATCGAGTAATTGTTAAATCAACTAATTTAATATACTTACGTAGTTCAAATGACTCTTTCTTCTAATTAACAAAGGTCAAAGAACGATCCCGATTCTTCCCGTGGCGTGAGGATAACCAGTTAAAGTACAACTAAAACCAACAAAAACGATCCTTAACTTAACATTTAAATTCTCACTCGAACCGGTCCGAATAAGCGATCAGAGTTATTAACAGGGTTAAATTCAAACCAAAAAGCAAACATTTTGATAAGAACCACCTTACGATAGGCAACTGTTGAGCAGTAGGTGACTTCTTACTTTCACCTCTGTAAGGTAGCCTCGGTGGGATGATAACTGTGCCCCCAAAAAAGGAGAGATTTTTGTAAGTTGCATTGCAGCTGGATTCCTTACTAATAAATTAAGAATAACTTAATACCTAGGTATTTGGTTAAACTAGTTTAACCAAAAATATTTTAAGCAATATAGTTTAGCAATATTACACCTTAGTTTGAAGTCTCAAAGCGTCATATTACTTTAACAAACTTTTTGTTTATTCTAAGTATAAACGTATTCTTTGTGTACCTACGGCAGACAGACTGTATGGTTGTTATTTAGATATAACTCGGTCCAAAATGAGACAATGTGTTTAGTGATAGTTTACTATCATACATGAAGCATACATGACATAGTTCATGTATATATACTATCGCCAAAAAATGTTTTCTCATTTTGGACCGAGTTATCTCTAAATGACAAAGATTTAAGTACTTACGAAAGCGTGAAGAGAAATAAATTGGTACTAAAGCAAACACAATTTTTGGGCTCAAAAGTTTGTTAAAGGAAAAATAAAGAAAGCTCCAAATTACATTTTTATTGCATATGAAAAGATTTCAGTGGGTATTTAATAATGACCCACCATTCCGCATTAGGCCCGCGTAGTTGCTTGTGGTCCGTGTGTGGTTAGGATTATCCTTACCGAACCATAAAGAAGGCCTATACCCCAGCAGTGGGGACATTAAAAACCTTAAAAATAACCTGACAAAAACAGCTTCAAAAATAAATGGCTCTAAAAAGCAAGAAATAAAATATTCAATTCTGCATATTACTAATTCGAAAGTTTGTACGCATATCTAATATTAAACAAAGCTTTTTGAAGTCGGGTGGGGGGACGGGGGGGGGGACGAAGGATGACGACGATCATGGGTTTCAAACCCCTTTGTTAGGTTATTTAAAACGTTAAATAATAAATAAATTTAAATGTTAAATAATAAATTTGCTATAACCTACATTTTTAAAAATTAATGTCAGTAAATTACATCCTTAATAATTTGTCATTTAAAAATTAAACTTTTTTGTTGTTATATCATTATTTACTTATAATTTCTTACATCTGTTTGCTTACATAATTTGTCTGTTCAACGTAATGTACTATTTAGTGGTGGAAACTCTTTTGGCTACTGTACTAAAATAATGTTTCACTATTACGTACTATTTTAAAGCTGTATGTTTCCATAAGTAATAAATAAATAAATAAAAGGTTTTTGAAGGTTTTGTTTTTTTTTTACTTTTTTATTTACAACTTTTTGTGGTAAGTAGGTATATTTAGTGATGATATTATCTAAATTACAATAGCCTTATGTCAATGGCTCATCACCTTTTACAAAATACTGCTTTTCCTGACGCGGGGGCGTTAATTGCTGAGGAGTTCTCCTGGTACTTCACTATCAGCTCAATTTCACCATATGTGTTATGACTAGTATAAATAGCTTAGCAACCATATTGAAGTAATCGTATCGTACCAGTGAAATACTTAGTATTGAATAGTTCCGATGATCATCTATGCTGGTCTTCATCATCAGTTCTATTCCACTTCTCCAAAATGGTACTTTTCGAAAGCAAATGCACAAGTTACCTAAGAAAATACCAAAATCTAGCTATAGGTGTGCCTATAATATTTGAAGAGTTTCCTTGATTTCTCCGGGATCACATCATTAGATCCTGACCTCATGACAATGGGACCAACTTGAAGATATACACTTTCAAGCAAAAAAATATTTTTTTAAATCGGTTCAGCCGTCTTCGAGTAATCGAGTAACATACATAAAAAAAAGAAAAAACGAAAACAAAGATTCCGACGAATTAAGAACCTCCTCCTTTTTTTGAAGTCGGTTAAAAATGGTTGATGTCAATTAAATAATACAGTTGTTATACTGCTACGAAATATACTAATATTATCTAACTATTATTACCGCAGCGACGTGTCGCAGGCCTCCCGCCACGGAATTTATGTTAATCGAAGACTGTAAAAAAATCTCATGGTGTCCGATATGGTGCCGTTCCTCTTGTGACTTGTGTTTACAGCTTTTGAGCTAAAGATTTATTTTATCAGTAATGAAGACGTTACAAATCTTAGTAGGGGACACAGTGTAAATGTGAGTGACTCGAGTAAAAAATAAAAGTTTTTCATAAAAAAACTTTTTTTAAATACACCATTTTAAAGATGAGTTGAGATTATTGTAAAAATGAGTTTTTTTTTCAAATTCATCATCATTAGCTGAACGACGCTCACTGCTGGGTGCTGGGCATAGGCAATTAGTGTAAATAAGAAAGATTTACAGTCAAGTAACAAATGTCAATCAAATTTCTGCATCAAAAAAACTGGCCATTTTTTTCACGATTTCAATGTTGTTTCCCTAGTCACTAGGAATCTTAAAAACTAAAACTTAGTAAAGTTAATCTTTATTTTTTATAATATCATTATTAACCAAACAACCTAATATCTTTTCATATATTTTTACTTCAGGGGCCGTACCGGCTCGCTCCGAACCTTATCAAGTCTGCCTGGGCTTCAAAATAAAACAGATAAATTGAGCCCCAAGCAGTCCAAAATGGCGAACCCCAATTCATGATGTCACATGCACATCGATATCTTCCAAATAACTTCGACACAAATACAATACGACATTTTTAACTTCGATTGACAGACCCGCCGAAATTCGATAAGTTAGCCGATAGGGCCCCAGATGGTAATCAAGGGATCGTAGTGGTCAATAACTTTCAATATCTCTGTCGTTGGACCCCAATACCTATCTTTTAACAATTTTATGGGTCCCTATGCCTTGGACATCTTGTATGGACCTCGCAACCTTACACCACTGTATCGATTTTTTTTAATTGACTGTAGTTATGGCTCTATCATTGATTAAGTAGAATAAATCAGTAATTAATTTGTAATGGATCAATTAAAAACTTATCGATGACTTCCTGACGGGGGATATTAAAGATGATCTAAGAAGTCATAATTTAATGTTTTTATAGCATTAATATTAGGTCTTATCTATGATTTAAAATAATTCATCAATTATTGCTTATACTATATCATAAATTAATAAATATTTTGAATCATAGAAGTTATAAGGTTCTCTGTATGTGAAAAAATATCTTCATAATTTCATGGGCAAAGACAAAAAGTTAAAAAAAAAGTCCCATTATTAAATATTTGTTGAAATCGTATTAATTTGTCCATTTCGTTTTAATAAAAGTCGACGTCCTTCAGATTTTTGGTAACAAATCAGAATTCATATAAAACTTTAATAACACCTTACAAAACATAGGAAAACTTGATTTTATAATAATTTATAAATAGGTTCAGTTTACTGGCTGCCCGAGTAAATTAATTTCACACAAATCGTATTTCAGAAACACGATTACTTATTCAAATCAAGCAATAATTAAAAACTTGCACGGCTATAAAAAAATAAGCCTTTTCTCTTTCCACAATAAATAATTTAACAATGTAAATAAGCCTCGTGAACATTAACGGATAAACATGAACAGGGTCTTCATACGGAATCTGATGTATAAATAAATTGCGTTTAAGTTTGTTGTATGCGCAAACGACACTTGTGGTAGATCAGTTTACTAAATACTGTATACTTTTATAGACCTATGGAGAAAAATAGACATGTTGTCTAATTGTTTAATCGAAAATAAAATGGATTTCCTATGTTTGTCTATTTGTGCTGTGCATCTGTGTGTCCAAGACCCTATCCCTCAGATACTTATGGAGTTAAAAAAAATATTAAATACTAAGCTAAGCTGTATCTTGGTTGCTTGAAGCTTAAAAAATATATCAAGCCTTAATCCAAAAATTCAGCCCTATTTTTAAATACACCTAAGTCGGTGTAAGTATACAATATTGATGAAGATGGTGATGATTTTGTCTATATGTTATAGTCAAACCCCGTACTCCAGGCGCTCCTAGGTTTGACAAGAAGGCTTGGTCAAAGTCCAAAACTTATAGCGTGTTTCGGGCTTTGTCTAACGCATTTATAGCCAGACCTAGGAGAGACTAACTTGGACAGTCAAACACCGAAACGCAATTCGATCAAATCGGGGTTTGTCCGCCGTCCAAACCTAGGAGCGCCTGGACTTCGGGGTTTCTCTATAACATATACATTTTATGTTTTTGTCAGATAAAATATGTTCGCCTATAACATAACCTAACAAATTATCGAGTTTCTAATATAATGCCATTCGTTGAGTTTTTAAATTTTACGTCTAGTAGATTTCCACATTGATTTTCTTACTACTTACGACTATGTATATTGTTAACTGAGCTGGTTGCCTTTTTGGTTACTATTACATAATTAACCTACCATAGAAATCTTTCATTCTTTTTTAGGGTTCCGTACCCAAAGGGTAAAAACGGGACCCTATTACTCAGACTCCACTGTCCGTCTGTCTGTCTGTCACCAGGCTGTATCTCATGAACCGTGATAGCAAGACAGTAGAAATTTTCACAGATGATGTTTTTCTGTTGCCGCTTTAACAATAAATACACCGACTCGCACTTGGCCGGTTTTTATGTACTATCCCCGTCAATTGGTAATGCGCTGGAACCTTGTCACATTAAGATCTACGTCCACGTGATCCGCAACTAAAAATGTCATGAAACAAGAAAATTCTAAAAGGGAATCTAATATGTTAATTATTGAATTATTATTTTCAATAAGATAGGGTCTATAAATGGTAGATTGTAGATGGTAGGGTATATAATTTTTTTACAATTGTTTTTCGTTTTTGAGGTTAAAATCATGGCCGCCAGGCGCATTACCAATTGACGGGGATAGTACAACGGCATAGTGCTTGGCCTTCACCTCACCCAATGTTAAGTGACGATAAGGCCGAAGCTGCACTACACCCGGAATCCTCATCACTGAGGAACTGGCTATCTTACCTCTAACTGCCGGAAACAACCATTTTTAATTATTGTTATGGTGTTAGACTTAGGTAAGATGGTGGTAGCTAGCCAGGCGGACTTGAAATAAACCCTACCACCAACCAAACCGAGTACAAATTGTACCCCCCTGGGAATCGGACCCGGGACCTCTGCGTTTTAAACTAGACCACAGAGGCGGTTAAATTTCATTCATGTATGTCTGTCTATAAGTTTTAAGTCTATGCCAGATAAATTAGTCCGCCTACCACTCAGTGGCCTAGGCGTAACGACTACAAGGGGCGGTTATCTAGAACACAACCTCATCTAGGCTCCATTTGCCGCTTATTAAAAAGTTACCGATAGAAAATATTAAGATTATAGGATAGGTTTCAGAGACAAGTAATCTCTAGATAAAACTGGTCAAACATGTCTGTAGAAGAGTAACTCTAAGTTATTCCGAAATTAGGAACAAACAAACATACAAATCTTTCCTAGTAACATTAGTTAGTATACAGGGAAATAGCCTAATAGAGCCGAAAAAGGTAGATAGGGACCATCTAACTGAACAACTTTTAATATGGGACTAACTCTGAAATCGTGAAAAAAAATATTATTACCAACAACAACTTTTTTAAGTCTATAATATTTAAGTTTAAAGGGACCGAGAATGTCAAGTTATGCCTGTGACTAATCGATAAGGCGGCAGATGGAATTAATTTAACTTATAGTATCGATACCACGCGGTGTCCGATGCCACTGTAGATCGGACGCCAATATAGCCTATTTGGATTTATTGTTCGACTTCGAAGTAATGGTGGACGGAAAAGTCGTTTAGAAGCTAAAAAATTCTTCAAATCTGTGTAAAGTTAAAGAACCAAACGTAAGGGTTATCAGTACTACGGACAATAATAAGCTATACCTATGTCATAATTATTGATAAACGAAGACACGTCATCTTAATTTTTTGTTGATTCTCATTTCCAGATTTCATTTAATTAATACTATAGCATAAAAAAAGCACTGGATGCATGAGCACAGCTCCTACAGCTGCTCTAGAGGTAATGCTGAACTTAACACCACTGCACCTCCACATTCAACAGGAGGCAGCCAAAACAGCGTTAAGACTAAAACAACTGGGATCTCTAAAATTCGAGAGGGTAAAACATCTCAGTGGACTACTGGAGGACTGGCTGAACACCCCTCTTATTGAAGCACCATGCGACAAAGTTAAGCCAACCTTAATTTTTGACAAAAAATACAGAATACACCTGATAGACGACATCAGCTCCAAGAAAAGACACAAGGCTCTCCTGATTTATACTGACGGCTCCAAGACCTCATCGGGCACAGGGTCGGGTGTTTTCTCAGAAGACCTCAACATACAAATTGCATCCCCCTTAAGCTCATACAACACGGTCTTTCAGGCCGAATGCATGGGCATAATAATGGCGGCTCGGGCAATCGAAACAAGGGAGGTAAAAGACCGCGACATCTTAATTCTCTCTGACAGCAAATCCGTTCTACAGGCTCTCCAGGGCAGTCGCATCACATCGAGCCTTTTACTTGAGTGTCACCACGCCCTAAATACAGTAGGTGCACTTAATAATATTACTATCCAATGGATCAAAGGTCACAGTGGATCACGGGGAAACGATGCAGCCGACGAACTGGCTGGACGCGCATCTGGTTCGACGCATGTTGGTCCAGAGCCGATCGCGCCTATCCCGACCAGCTGGTTTGCAAGTAAGATCCGTGAACACACCATAGAACTACACCAACAGAACTGGAGCTCGCTGGACTCGTGCAGACAGGCGAAACTCGCACTACCGCGCGTCGACGCTCGTCTATCCAGGTCCCTGATACAACTGTGCAGACCGCAACTTCGCCTAGTAACAGGTGCTATTACTGGTCATGGACAATTTAACAGACATCTTTTTAACTTAGGTGTCACGGACAGTCCCCTATGCAGAGGATGCATGGAGGAAGAAGAAACAGCCGCCCACGTTCTGCTGGAATGCAGAGGGGTGGCACCTTACCGGGCGAAGTACCTCGGCTCGCCGGGCAGCGTCCAGGAAGCGATCACGAACGTGAGAGCCCTTGGAGCGTTCCTGGCTGAGCTGGGCTGGCTGGAGTGATCCGGCCACACATTCTCCGACGCAAAATAGGCGCAATAGACGTCGAGTTGCGGAAACCGCCTGCACTGACAAGAAGAAGAAGAAGAAGATACTATAGCATACCAAAAAAGTCATTTTGTTCTCCAAAATTCAAATGCTCACCAAATCCTGTCCTGTGGTTGGCAGCATTTATTAATTCTGTGTTAGGTTAGTATGGTGACCATTTAAACATAAGCCTTTCCAGATTATTCCAGAACCTATGTGTTTTATAATAAAATCATAATATTTAGTTACACAGAAGCGACGAAAAAATTAAGCACCTTACTTATTTCAGCCTTCGTCTAATATTGCATATTATCACAACGCATTATTTTCGCTCAATTTAGGAATTAAAAAAATATTTAGAAATTCTCTTCAGCCTCTTCTTTCAATCAAAATTCATCCATGCCCTCACGTTCGGTGATTTCAAACTGTCCTAATCTCCACTGCTACAGAACTAAATACGTACTTAACTTTCTTTTCGCGACACTTAATTATACCTGTTCGCTTGTTATTATCAACAACAAAGACTTAAGCATCTATTCTACTGTCTTTTATTCCCGCAAAATCTCCTACTGTAAGGGGGTTTATTGTTCAATTTGACAAAGGAAATATTGTCTCGAACGCCGATGACAGAAAAAAAGATTTAAGAAATGGTTTTCTCGGAACATTTGTGTCACCGAGCGTCTTTAGTCGGATATTTTCGTTTTAGGAGAAAAAGTTCTGAGTAAGGAGAATCCAGCTGTGTGATATTTATGACTTTATATCATGTCGTCCCTTTGGTATTTATGCTTGTGTGCGTGTCTGGGTGTATGTATTATTTTATTGTTGGTTTATTTAGTGTGTTTATGTGAATTTTCAGATGCTCAGAATTTGAATTCGTAATTTTTTTATGAGCTTTCAAATACTCGTAAGCTAGTTCTAACAGGATCTTAGAAAATCCGTATATCAATGTAGCAGTTTTCTGGTAGAAAAAAAACCGGCCAAGTGCGTGTCGGGCCACGCGCCGTAGGGTTCCGTAGTTACCTTATACCATACCATATTTAATACCACTATCATTTTTCGTCGACAAAAACAACTTTGTTTTTCACAGTGTTAGTATGAATGACAAAGTATTATTGCGGTTTTGGAAAATGTGCTATATCTCGAAAACTAATTACTATATCTCGTTCGAATTAATTTTCGTTGGAAGGTTTATTATGATCTACAGCATACATTTTTTTAGACTTTTCACTCTTTTATTTCAAAAGTTAAAGGGGGGGACACACATTTTACCAATTTGGTGGTGTATATCTTTCAAACGGTTGACTTTGAGAAAAAAATGTCTTAGAAACCTCAATGTTTAAAGACCTATCTATCTATAGACATCCCGCACGTATTGGTTTTTTTTTTTAGTTTCAGATCCTTGTACGGGGAGCTCCCCTTAATCTTTTATTTTTTTAAATTTTGTTTTAAAATCGATAAGTGGTTAACAGAATACTTACATATACCTACCAAGTTACAACTGTGTAATCTTAATACTTTCGAACCCTAAAAACCAATCCCATACAAAATGACGACGTTGGAGTTTCATGCGCGTATTGAGCCAATATTGTTCGGAATAAATTACAATGAAATTGACATTATGAATTCAAGAAAAACAGTTTTTGGCAACTTCGTTTAGAAACTGTACAAAGTTTTGGAACTGTACAGTTCCTTCCCTATTGAAGCCAATACAATAATAATTCTAATCTAAGTCATGTTAATCCATGGTTATCGTGATTGTTACCAAAAACAGTTTTTCTTGAATTAGTTTTATCTCAATTTCATTGCAATCTGTTCCGAACAATATTGGCTCAATACGCGCACGAAACCAAAGATTTAAATCTTTGCACGAAACTCCAATGTCATCATTCGTATGGAAGGTTGTAAGAGTAAATCTACTGGCTATAGCTTAATTAACCACTTCCTTTTTCTATGCTGATTAAATAGCTTATTATTCGATGTTCTTTGCGCAATAAGCTTCTGATAATTTTAAGTTTACTAGGTACCTACTTTGCTTCCAGCAGAGAAATCACTTGCGAATTTTATTGTTCCATTTTGCTCGTTGTTTCCTAGGTTGCCAATAATTTCACCCACTGGCCTTCCATTTGGTCAATAATGCCAAGTTTATAATATTATTTATGTATATAATATTTAAAAAAATTACAAACATTATGAGTGAAAAAGAGAAAAATCTTTAACAATAGAAAAGGCTTTCACGGCTATAAGGAGATAATAAAAAACTCATCTTCTTATACTTAGATTATTAGTGAGTTCTCTTAGATTATAACCTTAGTTAGATAGTATAATTAATTTAAAAAGATGAGGTATTCCTCGAAGCGCAACTATTTTCAAGCGCACCTAATGAAGCGCTTCTAAACTATTCCACCATGCTCATCTAGACAGGTGCGCTATCAAAATAAATTAGGACCTATTTAGGTGCGCATCGAGGAATAGTTTAGGTGCGCTTGAAAATGGGTGCGCTTTGAGGAATACCTAGGGATGGAGGAGTATATTCAAGACTACTAAAGCTCTTACTAATATTCTTAAAATAAAATACTTATTTATACAAAATCTTAGTGTAACATTTCTTAAGGTGACAATAAACTGTGTAAATAAACAGGAAAGTTAACATTTCCATACAATTATTGGGTGTGACGGTGGTTCGCCTGTTCGTCCGCTGACCGCTAATTACCACGTCGGATAGGCAGATGAAGATATTTTTGTTTTTTCTACACATCCACTTAATAACATTCTTCACGCCGTAGAACAGGGGAACCGTGGAGTTGTTCACGATTCTGTTTACGAATAATTTATAAGAAGGACCTAAATAGTATACTATCTAAGGATGTCTCTACATTTCGTTGTCATATGTTTTTAAGTCGTAATTGGTGTTTAAAAGTGTTGTTGTGATGAGCTTGTTTTTGTGTGCCAGTACAGTAACATTGAGGTGTAAGGTAAGGTACCTAATAATAGTTCATTGGCCAGTAGGCAAGTAGTGTTAACTGATCCACTTATATTGACTATTGAATTTGGGGCTGTCTGTCACAATGTAATTAATTAATTACTCACTAGCCAGGCAGTTCCAACCATATATTTTTGTAAAACAATATTTTGTGAAACGAATAAACATTTTTTTTTACTTATTTAAAGTCAATCTGGTGAACCCATATCAATCACTCCCGATACGAATTCCAGGATCCGGCTGATGAGCGCTATGCGCTACTGAAACCAACGTAAATTAAATCACGCCTCATTAAATTCTCGATTTTGCGATATTAAATCGCTTTCCTGCGATGCTTAACTTTTGTAGGAAAGGAAGTTACATTCAAAAACTTCATAGTGTTAATGAGGTCTATTCTTTTACTGTTCTAACACCCTAACGCACCCATGGCGTTGCCAGCGGTCATCGGCGGAAGTCTACCAAAACGGTTCATTCTAAGCTCTCGACGGGTAGGGTAGCCATAAAAGTATGGGAAACGGGTCAGTGATTATTAAATCACTGACCCGTTTCCCATACTTTAGGGATATGTCAAGCCCCTTAGGGCCATGTCAAAAATAAAGCTTAAAGCGAGATAGCAATGAGAAAACAACGCCCACGGGAGTGAGACCGATTCGTCAGATTTGATTTTGCAAAAATCACTAAATCAATCGATTATGGATATTAATGTTGTTTCTAAATAATTACGATTTTAAAAGTGTTTAAAAGGTATTTTCGAAATTAAAATGTAAATATTGAGCTAAAATCACTAAATCGTGTTTCTGGTTCAATACCTACTTGTGTGCAGAAATATAATATAATAGTACATTACTGACGCGGTCAATAATGACTGCATTGCTGGCAGCGCGATGATGATGGCCGATAGCGTAGCTTAGCGCAGGTCCAGGCCGTCACAGCGCGGTCAGCATTGCGGCCCTTGATGGCCAAGCTGAAATAAAGGCCGAGACCGGAGGTCGAGGCCTTTATAGCGCGGACAGCAAGGGCTGCAATGGTGACCAAGCTTGAAGGCCGAGAGCGTAGTTTAGCTCAGCTTGAGGCCATCATAGCGTGGCCAGCAGTGCAGTCATTGTGGACCAAGTCTTTTATAGTGCTTTACTCAAAAATGTCAAAAAAGTAAAAATGTCAAAAATGACAAAAATGACCAAAATGTCCAAAATTACCAAAATACTATACAAAACTTGGTCCAAAATGACAAAAAAATAAAAAGCAAGAAAGTCAAAAAAGTCAAAAATATCAAAAAGGAAAAATAGTAAAAAAGTAAAAAAAAAGTACAAAACCATCATCTACAACAATACAACACCCGCGCAAATAAAGAATGGGATTGAAAATGGCGGCTCACGGCGCTTACCATAACGAGTGTAATCCCATTCATTATCTGCGCGGGTTGTGCAATGTACTTTTTTCACCAACTATGTTTGAAACAAAACTCGACAATAATGGATTCTCAAAGGAAATTGCTGGTGGCTAAAACTCGACAATAATGAAATCCCATACAACTTTGTTGCGTCACCCACCATCGGAGGAGCACGGCAACCTCGACTTTGTTCAAAGAAGGTTTTCAAAATAATGGCCATATTACAAGCATTTTTGAGTAAAGTATTATAAATAGGTACCTAGGTATCTTAATTTCAGATCTCTATAGGAACTTTCCGCGACCTATGGCATTTATACATCGAAGAGTATTTAGACGTAACGTATCCCCTTAAAAAGTACAGTGGTGACATCTAGCTATTTTTATGGTTTGTTAAACTGAAGAAAATGTCGTAGAATGAAAATAATGAAAACATGAAAATAATTAATATTGCATTCTTTTTTTTTATCGTTTTTCGCGCGTATCTTCGTCATTAATATGGACCGATTTTGATGATTATTTTTTCAAATCGGTTCAGTAGTTTTCAAGTAATCCTGAAAATACTATGATTTTGCATTAACTACCTTGACGACTTCGTTATTTATGAACCTAATTAAATGAAGTTTTTTGTGTTGGAAAAGGGATACCTTTAGTGTAGTCTTTTTAACTTAGGGGGCGTCCATTAATTACGTGAGGCATTTAGGGGGGGGTGGAGAGAGTCGAGCCTAATCTCACCCAATCTCACGTGGGGGAGAGGGGTGGTCTCGGCAAATATCACGTAATTTTTTCAGTATCGCGAAAAAACTAGGTTAAATAAAGTTAAACATTTTTCATACCAAAATATGACTAAATCCTAAACAATAATGTTTATTTAAATAAATGCAAAGCAAGCAAGCACATCTCACCAAGGGGGGAGGGGGGGGGTCGAAAAATCGCCAAAATCTCCTCATGTAATTTATGGACGCCCACTTAAAAAAATAAGGTTCTCAGTTTGACCTGTATAGGTACGTGTGTATGTTTCTCCGCGATTATCTCACGTTTGGCTGAGCCAATTTTCCTACCTAATAAAAATACGTAATATACCTACACTACCTATTACAAAAGGTACCTACTTACACTAAAAATAATAAAAAAAAAAAAACCGACTTCAAAAAACCTGCCTCTAAAAAGCAATAAAAATATTCAAATCATTTGATACGCATTATCATCATTATAATAACGTCTATTGAAGTCGGGTGGGGCTTTTAGAATAAAAAAGTTGTACTTCCCGTACGTAGGTACCTACGTACGGTACGTTCGTACTTCGTACCCCACCCGACTTCAATAGACGTTAGGGGGCGTCCATTAATTACGTGAGGCATTTAGGGGGGGGGGGAGGGAGTCGAGCCTAATCTCACCCAATCTCACGTGGGGGAGAGGGGGGGTCTCAGCAAATATCACGTAATTTTTTCAGTATCGCGAAAAAACTAGGTTAAATAAAGTTAAACATTTCTCATACCAAGCACAGATTAACGTAATCACACTAAAATTATACGTTTTGAAAAACCTCACGTGAGATTTAGAGGGTCGAGCCAAATCTCACGACATCTCACCAAGGGGCGAGGGGGGGTCGAAAAATCGCCAAAATCACCTCATGTAATTTATGGACGCCCCCTTATTAAAATGATGATAATACGTATCTAATGATTTGAATATTATTTATTGCTTTTTAGAGGCAGGTTTTTTAAAGTCGGTTTTTTGTTTTTTAAACAATTTTGAAAGCATTAGTTGGATGCAAATAACAAAAAGGTAAACTAAGTAAAACTTATCTCCTTGTTGTAGGTGTACCTAGGTAAGTAAATCAAAACCAAAATCACAAAAAATCTGTTCCTGCTGGAAAATAGCTAAAATTAGCAATTAGGTATGTATGTTTAAAGGGAACTTACCATACTTATTATGTAGTGTAGGTATATTTTATATTCAATAGTATCGCGGAATCTTAGTTCGTTGATCGCGACCATTACTTATAAGTACTTTCTAATGCAACGGTTATTATTAAAAATTGCAACTACCTACCTACTAAATTTCAGATTATAGATAAGTAGGTACCACATATTTATTTTTATACAGCAAAAATAATACCTAATAAAAAAAATTGTATGCCATCGCCATGGTCACCCTACACTGTATCCCACTTTTTTCTCAATCACCTCTTCTTGGAAACTTTACGGCCTAAAAAGTGGACAAAAAATATTGTAATCATGAAACGGTGCCTCTATGGGAAAGGTTCCCTTACTAAAGAGGTAGAAATTTAAGGTCAAGTGGGACCTTGGCGTGACCTTAAAGTCCTGTGGCCGTGATTTATTTGGCTGTAAGTTGAATAGGTAGGTATAGGCACCTTGAGCGCAGCGAAAATATTTCTAAGTCTATGGTAGGTACTTACCTACTAAGTTCACAGTTCACAAAGTAAAATGATACAGTAAAAAATATAAGTTCCTTAATAAAATAATCAATCAAAGTTATTGCAACAGCTTTGCTGTTTGCAAATAAATCAGCAACAATAATTTAAAACCAACGAAGCACTTACCTACCTACATTTATTTTGGCCCGGCGAAAATACCCTCGCATACTAACAGGGTTACCATCAACTAGATAGGTAAGACCTACTATCCCCGTCAATTGGTAATGCGCTGGGGGCTTACCATCAGCAAATAAGAAACCATCCTTAAGCCGTTCAGTTCAGAAGCAGGCCCTAAACAAAATTGCTTAAATCGGTACCATGACCGTCTTTTAGGTGAACGGCTTAAAGATTGTTTTGACTCAAGGTGAACGGTTAGTTTGTCTCTGGTATGCTTTGCACAGAGCACTAATGCTTTGTAGACGATGCGAAAGAGGGATTTCCAAAAAAAGTGTACCCCCCACTTTTGGGCTGTCCCCCGTGTTTGAAGTTTAATAATAAGAAAAATTATAGGTATCTTGCTAATATAATGATTGCAGTGCATTAAAAAGACTCTAAACTAGGTATTCAACCAATTATTTTACCAATACTTTGCATAATATTAAAAGAATGCCCATTTTTAAAAACTAAAGTGTCAGTTTTTGGCGTGTCCCCTACTCGAGTTCTTTGATGGTAGAAGCGATTCTAAAAACTTTTTGTACTGGGGTACTGTGAGATTTTTGTATCGTTTGAATGTACTCTTAATCGCCTATTGTCGACAGTAGTTAATAATTTAAGCCTTATTGCCATTAAATTACAGTTTGATTTCCAAAAAAATCTTAATAAGTTATACTGACCGGACATGTCAGGTTGGTCACGCTAAAAATTGCCATTTGAAAATTTACTAAGACTATTTTAGTTTTTGAAATGGCAACATCATCCTTTACATTCACCAACAGTCATTTTAAAAAAGCTGGTTTTCTGTTACGTTTCGAGTAAACGCACGTGTTTTAGTGAGTGCCACGGCCGTCAAGATTTTTGGTGTCGGATTTGAGACACGTTGTCTTCAAATTCAGGTTAGTTTACAACATTTAAATATTTTTAGAAGATAAACTATATTCTAATGTACTATTATTTACATTTGATACCAAACGTGAGTAAATGTTTTCATCGGAATATAATTTTGAATATAGTATGGGAAGAGAACGTCACGTCAGTTTTGCTACATTTTGCCTCGTGACCTACAGGCTGACCAGCAAAGTCGCAAAACCGACACTGTAAGGCTGAGACTACATGTAGGACTTCTATTCCTGTACATTAATCTGGCTGGTATCCTGTGGGAATGTTCGCGTATAAAGAAGAATTATTTTTCAGGAATGTTTAGTAGCGGGCCTACTAAGTGTTTTAGAGTTGGGTGGGCATCCCGCACCTTGTATAATGATCAGATACGACGTCACAAAAATAGATGTACAATTTTTTTATTTAAATCTACCATGTGAGGGATGTGTCTCATTCTAGGCTTTATATGTAGAATACATATAATGTGGCAATCTATAATATTTTTACTAATTACTCTAACGAATTATTAGAAAATGTCGAAATGGATGAAATGAATGGATTTTTGTAAAATAATATGAAATGACTCAGTATATAATAAACGATAATATAAAATATAATCCTTAATTTTCATTTAATACACGTACACTGTGATCAGTTTTCTCTTGAGTGTAAACCCAGCCTTAGAAAATTAGCCTGTCGGATTTGTGACTGTCCCTGTTTTGCGACGAGGATATTTTCACAGTTTTTACTAAATGTCAACATGAAGGGGAACAAATAATTTGGATGCACTATTTAAAATGCCTTCAATTATCTGGAATAAAATAATCACTTTACCGATTAAACTACATATTTATTAGTTATTGCAAAAGTAATGGTTACTTTGACATCAAATGTGACAAAACCGACATTAAAACTACCGTAATTCGTAACTTATTGATTTGATGACTTCAGTGTTCTATTTTTCAAATAATTTTAATGATAAACATCTTAACACAAATAAAATCTTTACGTTCTTCTTGATATTTAGTAGATAAATTAGCTTTTAAAATAGTCGCAAAACTGACAGTTTGTTTCGACAGTGCTTGATTTATTTGATGATTTTTCGTAAAAAAGATAAATCAGCAAATAATAAAGTATCATTCTATAAATTATCATGTTACTCAATAATATTTAAATAAAACAAATATCCGAAATTGTGTTTCTAAAATAGTAACATCAATTTAGTCATAGTACACTTTATTTTGAAAACCCTCGAAAACGAGCTAACCTATACAAATCGATGGGTGCATTCTGTAAGACAAATCTCTGAGTCATCGATCGCCATAAATTTGTTAACCATGGAAAGTAATTTGTTTAGAATATTCATTTAATTTTCATGGTTAAAATGTACTTTATGGCGTTCGATGACTCAGATATTTGTCTGGCAGAATGCACCCAATTTATCGCTTATTATCCCCGCCAATTGGTAATGCGCCTGGCGGCCATGTTTTTAACCTCAAAAACGAAAAACAATTTGTAAATTTTTGATATACCTAGACCCTTTCTTATTGAAAATAAGAATTCAATAATTAATATATTATATTACCTATTAGAATTTTACTGTTTTTTGTCATTTTTAGTTGCGGATGACGATGATGTGTATGTTAATTTGACAAGGTTCCAGCGCATTACCAATTGACGGGGATAGTAATAAAATGTCGCAAGTTAATAAAACAAATTAAAGTTATATTATTTCGTTTTTTTTTTATTTTCAATATCATTTCGCACCATTAGTTTGTTAATTACTTACATCGATATAAAATAAATCATTTTCTTCTTTATTTGATTATTATTATTCATAATAACATAAAATGTAATGCAATTTACTATCCACGTCAATTGGTAATGCGCTGGAACCTTGTCAAATTAACATACACATCAACGTCATCCGCAGCTAAAAATGACAAAAAACAGGAACATTTTAATAGGTAATAATAGTGTATTAATTATTTAATTCTTATTTTCAATAAGAAAGGGTCTAAGTATTAAAAAAAATGCAATTGTTTTTAGTTTTTGAGGTTAAAATCATGGCCGCCAGGCGCATTACCAATTGAAGGGGATAGTAGGTACTTATTTATGGGGTCTCATCTCTCATCATTTCTTTTTATTTTAGTGATATTCAACAACAAGGAAGTCGTCGCGTTGCCTTTATCAAGTTACATAATTCACTGTTAAATAATAAACATTAAAAGAAATTCACAAATCTTAAAATTCTCACGCCAAACTTATCTAAATACACTAAACAATTTTGAAAAAGCTGATCACGTAGGAACTTTTTATGAATTGCTTTATTTGACATTACAGACGCTATAAAACAGCTCCCAAACTGTCAAACGGAGCGTCGTGGTACGCTTCGTCCATACATAAAAAATGGTGAACGGTTTAAGAGCGTGTATTAAAGCAGGCCCTCCGCAGGCCTGCTAAATCGAGGTCATGGTACGAAAAAGTAATGCCATTCAGTATAAGTCCTGCTATAAGAGCTCATAGTAAGGCCCCTGGAACCTTGTCAAATTAACATACATATCATCGTCATCCACAACTAAAAATGTCAAAAAACAGTAAAATTATAATGGGTAGGTAATACAATATATTAATTATTGAATTCTTATTTTCGATAAGAAAGGGTCTAGGTATATGAGAAAATTACAATTGTTTTTCGTTTTTGAGGTTAAAATCATGGCCGCCAGGCGCATTACCAATTGACGCGGATAGTACCTAACTAAATTTTTTTTTGACCCGGCGAAAATACCCTCGCATAGGTACTTACAGGGCTACCAGATTCAATAATGAAGTTTCCTGAAATTTTCCCTAACTTTCCTGAAAATTTCTTGACATACCTACCTACCTAATTATCATTTTGTACAACATCATGACTTTTATTTTCTCTCACCAAAATGATTTTTACTTAAACGTGGTTAAACTTTATTTTCTGGGGAATTAAAAAATCCCTGTCAATTACAGATTTTCCCTGTTCTCCTGACATGTCAGGAAAATTCCTTTCGTCTGGTAACCCTGTTCGCTACCACCACCCCCGAGCGGGGGTGGTGTGGTGAATCCACTCTATCTAGCCTAGGGGCACCTACTGGTCTGTGCAAAATCCCGCAAATTTTCAACGACAAAACCAAAACTAAATCGTTACTTATACTATTATGTATTCTGTGCCTAGGTACCGCGGGCTGATTATCTAATTAAAAACCACCTAGCGACTGGTTGCAGTTCACACATGATCGTGATCCATTGCTACTTCTTTTTGGGTTAAAAAAAAAACATACCAAAGAAAAGTGGCAATGTATGTCAAATGCAACCGGTCGCTAAATAGTTTCTTTTTAGATAATCAGGGTGCCGTTGTAGTTACTTTTAAACCTACAACTTTGCTGAAACCTATGCTTAGGGCTTAGGGAGCCTAGGAAGCCAATCTTGTTCAATTTCAATAAGCCAGGGCCATTATAATTTAAGGGCCAGCAACCTAGGCACAGAATACATAATAGTACAAGTACCTAGGGCAGTCATGCTGGCTTGCCTGGCTTAAGCCTCGATTACATACGCCAATTTAGCTTCCTAGCTAGGAACCAATTTCGGGTTGCCACCCGTATAAATAAGTTCAATTTTAACAGTAAATTTGCACAAATAACGGAAAAGTCAACATTTTTTATGATTTTTTATTTTCTATTCTCATCTACAATCTTAAACAATGTTTACTTTTCCGTTAAAGTGTTAATTCAATTTTAAAATCGATGTTATTGTACAATATTTTATTATATAATACGGGTGGCAACCCGAAATTTGTTCCTAGCTAGGAAGCTAAATCGGCGTATGTAATCGAGGCTTTACTAACATCAAAATCTTGGTATACTGGCTTCAAAAACTAAAAAAATCATTTTCCACTTGCAAAGACATGCTTTTAGCGCCATCTATTTTCCGCTTTCTACACCACTTCAAAACGTATTTGACAAGAGAAGCACAGAGACTGCGGTAGCAGCAAGCAGAGCCACTGATAAAGTACGATATCTCCACAAGAGGGCAGCTTCATTGCAGCTCCAAATGAATACTACTCGCCTCACTAGATGGCGCTGATATAACCCTACTACAGAGAATAGTCTTGTTGTGAAAGGTCTCCTTTGAATGTCGATGTCCTTCCTTATTTTGTCGTATTATTTTGAACCGTATTTTGAAGTCGATACAGACGAGCTGTCAGTGTCTATGGTACCTAGTCTATCTATGCTCTATGGAAGCCCGCCCGCCCGCCGCCGAATTTTATGTCAGTCTGTTGCCGCATTTGCAGTGGAGGGTTGGCTGACATTTCAGTACATAAATGTGATTGTCGTGAAAATGCTGTGAATGAAGTGATTTTTACATAAATTGTGACTGAAATTGGTGTTGAATCGCAAATTCAGTTGCTGGCGATTGCAGTGCTGTGTTTGTTTGTGAATTTGAGTGAACGTTGTTGTGTAAAATCGTGACCTAAAGTGGTAGACGGTTTATACTACGATTATTTCAAGTTCGCCGGCTTATCATGTTGTGGTAAGTGTATGATCGATATTTACCCCCTTTTACAGACATCATTGGATGCCTTTTTGATGTGAACACAACAGGCATGCTTTGTATTGTTACTAGCATTAGCAAGTTGTTAACCTTTTGGTTGCTAGTGTGTATCTTTTGTGATCTTACGTATGTTTTCGTACTATGATACGGTACGGTTTCGTTTCGTTTAGATAAAATTTGTTGTGATTCTAGCGTCAGTTGGATGTAGTTTTCCCACATAATAATTATATCCGGCCAATTAGGTACTTACTGGAATGTAATAAGAATAATCAATTGGAACAGACAGACAGACAATTTGCATCGTCTTTGTTTTATCATTAAGGAAGTCAATTATTACAATTCCTATTTTCCTTAAAAGTCAAGATTAAATACCTACCTGTATCTTTCTACTACCATAAGAATAAATAACTCTTTTAGTATTTATTCCTAAGTTATTACCTCCTATACCTATTTGGTTAGTGGTAGGGCTTATTTCAAGTCCACCTGGCTAGCTACCACCATCTTACCTAAGTCTGACGCCTTAAGAACTATTTAAAAATTGATGTGTTCCGTCAGTTAGAGATAAGATAGCCAGTTCCTCAGCGATGAGGATTCCGGGTGTAGTGCGCTTCCACCTTCAGCCTTATCGTCACAGGCCAAGCACTATCCCGTTAAGAATAAAAAAAACCTACATTTCTATTTATTTGTTTTTATTACTTTTTTTTATTGTCATATTATTATCAAAACTTGAATTAAGTTTTGATGTAAGTACCTAACTAGGTATATCATGTTTACATAATGTTAATGAAATAGTTAGGTACCTACCAACTTATTCATTTCTGTTCTGTAGCTTTATTAAATGGAAGTAGAAGGTAATCCGTTCAGTCGAGATACTTAAAGCTTTTTAACTTGAGAAATTGAAATACCATGAGGACCTACAAAAATGCAGTACCTATTTAAAATGGAACTTTCTTCACCTAAAGAATTGATTAGGTTATTTTTAAGTAGTAAAGTCAACAACGAAAGTCGCTAAATACTATACTTACCTAGTACTTTGTCATAACAACAGCTTCTCTCACAGCTATTTACACTTTGAAACATTAGTCAAAAACTTCACTACAACAAGGTCCTATATTCTTCAGTAAGTTTTATTGTTGACCATACTTACCTAATCTAGTAGTACAAATACCATTTAAAAATGAACTTAAATTAGTCAGTGTCCTCTTAAATTCAACATGCTAAAATACCATCAATTGTCTGCTAAATTCGGCTTTCAACAAAATTAACTAAATATGTTGTCATAAATTGAATGAAAAATTAGATACCTACCCGGTAAATTAACTAACACCATCCATTTGTTCTTGGATGGATAGAATTTAGCATGCCCGCAGACTACAGACCAGACTGTCGGCTGATAGTTCGAAAATAGTTGGTTTTGTATGAAGAATCGGCCGATACCAAATTGTTGTAGTGAGCGCATTTGCATACTTTTTCATACTGATTCCAACTATCGGCCGACAGTTTGGTACTATTATATTATATTCTGTGCTGCGGGCACGCTTAGGAGTAAGACTGCAGATAGTAAAGTCACAGAATATATAATAGTACTAATGTGTATAGTCACAAAGTATGTAGTATTTTGTGGTAATACCTATTAGTAAATCATCTGTTCATAGTCTTTCGACTGATCGCATGATAAAACACAAAAAAAAACCTATTGGTAAATATGATATACTGGCAGAAGAAAAATCAACTAAGCTCTTAGAGTTTTCTTCCGCCAGTTCTTTCTCTGAGAGGCCTCCCAATTTGTGAACTGGTGGTAGTTTCTTTAGCTAATCTTGTTTCTTACTTAACATTAATGAATTTATTTCAGTAATAATAATTAAAATCATAACGCAGCTGTAAAATAATTTAATAATCCTGGATGCTTTTTCATAAAGTTTCAAGCGGGTAATTTCATAAAATTTTGAGCAGCCTCTTTGCTTTAGCCCCCCCCCCCCCCGTGACCACAGCCCCTAGAAAGGTGTCAAAACGTCGGAATTTAAAAATACCAATATATCCAAACTAAATAATTCTAAAATACCACCTGAATTAGTAATAACGCACTGTAATCTGTAAAAAGTAATTTATTTCTAGGAAACATAATAGATTTTTAATATGTTTCTCATAATCCATCCTCATATTTTTGCTATCTATTCTGAATGCTTAATTTTTATGCATAATGTTTAATTTTTTATTAACCCAAAAGATAGATTATCCTTGTGAAACTTGATATGAGAGAAAAATAATAATTAATTTTCTGTTATTTATTACCTACAGACCATCATATCATGGCGATAGTCAGAAGATATTATTGTAAGTATATATAAAAAAAAAAAAAAAAAAAAAAATTTTGCATGCTATTCAATAATGGCTTAACATGATGTACTTTTAATAATAAGATTGTCACCTTTTATACCATGTTAAATGCAAATAAAATTATATTATTATTATTATTATAGGTATTTTTTAATTTTTATTGTTTTTTACAAGTTAAAAAAAAATGTAGTTAATGTTTAAGATAACAATGTAAAATTATCACCTAAACACCACCATATAGATATATAGATAGATATAGCTTTGCATTTCCTCACGACTGTATATGGAATTTAAAATGCGTTTTTTTCAAAACCCATCGTGTGGGATATCGGATAAAAGGGATTTTTAAGCTGATTCCAAATACAAAATTGCTTCCAGGACGTTAGATAAGAGTATATTAGAAGTTGTTTAGCGTATGTTTTATAAGAATTAATTTAGTGGTTTTCTTCATGCAAGAGCCCAAACTTAGTATATGTTTGGAAAATTATTTTCTGTTTTTTTTTTTAATCCAGTAGCTGCAATGTAATAATATATATCGCTCCAAACTTAATAATTTCAATTTCTGCTGGGTTCGGAACGGGACCATCTACATTAGAAAAGCTGCTAACACAAATGGAACCAAACATCCGGCTATTCCAATTCGCTCTCAGCACGACATTGAATCACACATGGGCCAAGCACCTCCACTCACTGCAGCATCGAATAATTAATATGGTTTATTTTTTCAATATTTTAACATTTTATTTTATGTTTCATCATTTTTTTCAGTTCTTTCATAATATTTTTTGTCTTTATTGCATTTTAAAAAATCATGTACAAAAGAAGGTGTTCTATCCAAAATTATCTGTTCTAATCTCTTGGCTTGACGATTTCACATTTGTTACTCATTCCGCAAATAGTGCTAAAACGTTATGTATATCACGTGTCTGTGTATCTATTTCATGTTTTTATCAATTGCTCTCGCTCACACGCATTCCAAATTCTGCGATCTTCATTGTGGTCTTCAGTGTAATAAATTCTGTTACTATATTTTGTTCTTATGTAAAATGGTCTCTACGAACCTCTTAACAGATTTAGACAATACCCTCAATGTTAAATGCCACAAAGTAGATTTTGCAGAGGAATGCACCGGTATTTTAGGCCAGTACAAACTAAAAATCCTTACTTTAAACATAAGAAGTCTACAACGGAATTTTGATGGGTTTTTGGTTGTGCTGAAGAGATTAAACATGGAGCTTGATGTTCTTGTCCTTACCGAATGTTGGATAAACGACAGTTCAGTGATAGGTGATATTGATGGGTTCGCGTCTTTCTCCACCACAAAATACATAAATCGGGCTGGTGGCGTGGTTATCTATGTCAACAACAAATGGAACCCAACCGTCAGCGAACCTGATCTAGCTGATGCAAACTGTTTGCTCGTTCATATTCCGGGTTGCGTCTCGATTCTGGGGATTTACAGATCCCCATCTTTTGGAAACACAAATAACTTCGTGAGTTCCTTAGAGGAAGTGATTTCAGACATGCCGACATGTCCATGCCACTTAATTACTGGGGACATCAATATAAATATTCTGAATGAAGGTGAAGGCTCAGATTATCTATGCACTCTCGGCCAACTAGGCTTTAAGCAAGCAGTCGATAAACCCACGCGGCAAGAGGCTTGTTTAGATCACTTTTTCGGGAAAACTACCTCAAAAATGGAATCGATCGTATCCTCTTCAACTGTGACTGATCATGATATGGTGTTGTTGGGAGTTGATCAGATCCTTCCTAAAAACTCGTATCCCAAAAAAACTCAACAAGTCGTGGATTTCGAGGGTGTACTGAAGGAGCTGGATAACTGCGACTGGTCACCGGTCCTTTTGGAGTCATGTCCCTCTATAGCAGCTCAAAACTTTGATACACTGTTATCTAAGGTCGTTGGTAGACATAGCAAAAGCCGGCGTGTCAGTCGCTCAAAGTTAATACTAAAGCCGTGGATGTCCCCTGGTTTGTTAAGGTGCTCAAAGCACTTGGACAAACTTCATATGGAAGCCAAAAAATTTAAAGACGATGTTCTTAAATCCCACATTTACAAAAGGTATAGAAACTTTTACTATGATCTCGTTCGCAAGCTTCGAAATAACTATAACAGTGGGGAACTGGACAAGTACAAAAAACAGCCCGACAAGCTCTGGTCGACCATTAAGCGCATTACCCACTCCAATGCTGAAAAGAAACCCGCTTATAACCTGTGCAAGTCTGAGGGAGATGAATTAAAATCCTTAGACAAAGCAAATAGCTACTTCACCTCGATTGGATGTAAACTTGCCGACACGATACTGAAGAATACTAAAACTACACAGGACATCCTTGCGGCCAATGTAAAATGTCGATATTCCCCGCCCTTTTCCTTCTACATGCACCCTATCAGTGAACAGGAAATAAATAATCTTATTCTCAATCTTAAAGATAAATGTGCCCCGGGTCTGGACGAGTTCTCTGGTGTTCTTATAAAGCACATAAGGAAAAGCATTGTGGTGCCCCTCACTCATATCTTCAATCTCAGTGTCTCAACTGGGATTTTTCCGGAGGTATGGAAAACAGCCGTAGTGACACCTGTCCATAAAGGAGGCAGTACAAGTGATCCTAGCAATTATCGGCCGATTGCTCTGCTGAGTATTTTTTCGAAGCTCTTAGAGAAAGTGGTAAATACGCGCTTGATGCAATTTCTCGAGTCAAATAACATCCTATCTCCTGACCAATATGGTTTCCGACGGGGCAGGTCCACTGAACAGGCGGTTACTCGTTTGACCGAGACTGTGGCCTCATGTCTCGATGAAAACAAAAAGTGTGTTGGAGTTTTTTTGGATTTGTCGAAGGCGTTCGACACTGTCTCTTTTCCCATACTCCTGAGAAAACTTGTGATGATCGGAGTGAGGGGCATCTGTCTTGAATGGTTTCGCAGTTATCTCCAACACAGGTATCAGCGTACCAGGGTTGGTTCCTTCATCAGTAACCTTTCGGAATCTTCTTACGGTGTACCCCAGGGCAGTATCCTTGGGCCAACACTCTTCATCATTTATCTAAACGATCTTTCTACGCTGAAACTGGTAAATGCTCATGTTATAAACTATGCCGATGATACATGCATCTTGTTTTACGATGATACTTGAAACGGAGTACTTCAGATAGCTCAGGCAGGTCTTGAGGAAATCACCTCGTGGTTTAACAGCAATCTACTAACGCTAAACGCTAGCAAGACAAACTTTGTTTGTTTCCATAAGACCACCTCTTCATCTCCTCCTGCTGATTTCTCTCTTGCTGTTCATACATGCTCTACGAATTCCTCACCTCCAAATGGTCCTCCCACAGATGTGTGTAGTTGCGTAAAATTACAGAAAGTTAGTCGAACCCAATATTTGGGCATCTTGATTGACGAAAAACTTTCATTCAAAGACCATGTAGCCGCTTTATCAAGGAAAGTTCGAAAATTCATTTATATTATGCGTCTCCTACGTGACACTGCGACGTGGAAACTTCTTAAGACAGTCTACACTACCTTATGTGAATCCGTTTTGTCATACTGCATACTTGCATGGGGAGGAGCCGCCACTACCCACCTTATCACACTGGAACGAGCCCAACGCGCAATTCTGAAAACTATGTTGAGAAAGCCAACTCGTTTCCCCACCGATTCTTTATACCAGGAATCAAAAGTTCTCAGTGTCAGGAGGTTGTACCTGCTTAATATTACAATCAGGGCTCACCATGAATTATTAAACTCTGACCTTCACCGGATCCTGTTGAATAAGCGCACAGTTAGACTCCCAATCCCTCAAGTAAACACCACATTTGCCTCACGTTTTAACACCTACAGGAAGCCCTATATCTACAACAGAATCAATGGTTTTTGCAATATTCTAAATCTGGGCACACAGGAAGCTAAAAACAAACTTAAATCTGAACTACTGAACTGGAACTATCGTGACTCGGAGGACTTATTAGTATGTATAAAATAGCACTTAATAATTAACGAATCGCCAAAAACTTAGCAATCTTCTATAATAGTACGTATTACTTTTGATGACAGATAAGGTAACACTAGCTTATAACTTATTAAAATATTTGTATAGAAATTAAAATTGTCATATTTTTAATTTAATTAAGAAGTTTATTTCTCTTTTCATTAAAATTTTACAGTCAAAGTTGCCGTAGGTACCGCTACATCTAGACCGGTTAATTCACACAAGATTACCACGATACAGGCTAAGCCTAGTGTGGAATTTTAGTTTTAAGAATCCTACATGTAATCCATTTTGAAATAAAGAATTTTATTTTATTTATTTTTATTTTATATATATTTGGAATCAGCTCAAAAATCCCTTTCATCCAATATCCCACACGATGGGTTTTAAAAAAAATCAAATTCCATTTAATAAAAGATTGTATTTTATCTCCCTCCCATACAACAATCCAAGATGGCTCCCTTGCTTAAAATGATCTAAGGATTCTAAGGTGCAACCTGCCAAAGGATATCCCTCGATCACCAAACGCCGTATTTTTTATTGAGCACACGGGACTAAAATAACCGAGCAAAGCTCGTTCGCCAGGTACTGTCACTAAAATAAAAAAAAATGGCTACATAAACCACAATTTTTTTTCGAAATTAAGAAAATGAAATGTCAATTTGACTTCGATTTGACATTGACAGCTGTCATTTGGTTGACAGAAACATGAATCACAGATAAAAATATTAAAAAGGTATACAAACAAATTGAGCATAAAATGACGGGTCTCCTTTAACTAGGTACCATGGGCAACAGTGTCGCTTAACCACTGCTAAGGTTAAAATCGCTTGCACACCGCGCCCCTTGGCGCCGTCGCTACATATAGTGGGTGTTCTACGAGCTCAAAATCAATGGAATACCGCAAATCGATGTACAGTATAGCCGTTTGGTACATGTATACTTGAGGTGAAAACAAAATTTTGGACCCGCAGTTCTTAAAAATTCTTCCCTTAGGAGAGGAGCTATGATGTCATCTTTTTTTTGTATGAGAAAAAAAAATTTGGGCAAAAATTAGAAAAAAATCACTTTCTTGTGCTTTGATATGAGGATATTATGTAACTCTTAAGGTGTATTTTACAAGAAACAATTCAACCAAATCGGATCTGAAGGAGCCCAAACTTGGTATGTTTTGAAAATGTTTTTTGGTTTAATTTAAGACAAGTGGCTGAAATATAATGATGTGATATATTTTTAGAACCGGCTCAGCAAGCCCTTTCATTCGATACCATTTGGATACCATGCACAATAGGTTTTAGGACAAAATTTTTTTTCTATACAAAAAAAAGATGACGCCATAACTCCTTTCCTAAGGGAAGAATTTTTAAGAACTACTGGTCCAAAATTTTGTTTTTACCTCAAGTATACGTGTACCAAAGGGCTTTGCTGTACATCGATTTGCGGTTTTTTTTGCGTACGCGTAGGACTAATACGTTTAGTTCGTGCAGGAGCGATACGCGCGCATACGAATTTTGTTGCTAACTGGTTAAGCGACGCTGTTGCCCATAGTACCTACTACAATTGCAAAACATGTGTGTTAATGAAAATTGTTAATTAACCTTGTGATTCTGCGAGCCTAGGTGAGCTTACGTCATTAAACTACAGTCAGTATTAGTCACTATCTATTATGGCGTTTTAAATTACTACTTACTGGGTAATGTTTCTGTAGCCTATTTGAACCTGTAGCCTACATTTAATAGATACCTCCCTACTTATCTTATGACTCAAAGCAAATAAAATAAAACCTAAGTATTTTTATTTTTATTTATTTATCTAAGACCTGAAGAAATCTTTTTATATTCAAATCCTATATTTTTTTTGAGTATCATAATATTAGCATACCATTCATATTATGTATGTCTAGTCTAGATTGATTGTTGTTTTAGCGATACCTAGCAACTTTTCTTCAAGATAACAACTTGAAGCGCATCTATGTCAACAAGATGCAATTAAGCAATCGTTGAAGGTACAGTACAATACAAATACAGGTACAATCAGCCTCTCAGACTTCAGCACAAACGGCCACTCACGTGCTTTATCACTTTGCAGAAAAGTCCGTGTGCGCGCGCATCGCCCGTTTTCTAGCATAATCAGAAACCCCTCTCGATTTAGTCTTGGTCATTCATTGGCAACGTGGTGAGCAAGGTTTTCTAATGAAATTACACGAAATAACGCAAGAAAGCTTAGTCGATTTCTTCGCCTACACTACAGTAGTCGTAGTGAACTAGGATTTTCTGATGTTTAGGCTAGGGAAACCCCATGCGATTTCGTTACTCCGTCCAGGATCGTAGTGAACAAGGAATCCCTCGGGGCAGCCGTAAACTAAGCCTAGATGCTTACATCTAAGCTAAGATGCATCTAGGCACACCCTGGACACTCCATGCAAGCGCCGCGTTTCAACTAACTACCTCAGACGCTAGACGCTACACAGATTGCACACGCACAACTGTGTGCGTGAAGTCAAGGGTTACCTACTGACTACCGTGTGCTGTCTATACATATTATATCCTGTTCGCTGAATCAAGCTAGCAAAGCGCTGTCTCTTTCTCACATTTGCATACAAACGATAAGAACAAGAAATGACCTAGCGCCGCCCACAGGCGCCCGCGACAGGTATAAAATCGTAAGGCGTGTTCATACTGCTTATACAGGGTCAATACCTTTTTTCTTGTTCTGTGGTTAATAGATTGGGATTTTTTCAATTAAACATTACTTTGATGTTAAAATAATATAATTAAGTAACAACATTCATTAAAATTATGTTAAAATATTAGGTGTAAGTATAACACAAAAATATATCATAAACACAATGATTGCAACGAACAAGGTACGCGGTAGACGTGTGAACGGTACGGAGAGCAACGACAGACTAATTGTGACTCGCATTGTGATTTTGTGAACACGGTCTTAGCCTCTTCTCTTATCTGCGTCCAATCGTGTGCAAGCGCATTATTTCCGTACTAGCTTCATTCGGCGAACAAGGTATAGTTAGGTAGGAGATACGTATTACTTACCTTTCTGGGTAAGTAATACTTTGGTTGGTAATAATGATGGTTAAGTCACGCACTGCCACTTTTTTCGTTATTGGGTTTTATAAAGTCACAAAAGGTACCTTACTCATTTGTACAATATACTGACAGTTGATACTCCACTGACGAATTCACTCAATAAATTCTTTGTCTTTAGCCACATTATGACGGCGCGGCGTGCAAGCGATTTTAACCTTAGGACTGATAAAGCGCCAGTGTGGTCGATTGTACCTGGTCAAAAGTTGGAATTCTCTTTTTTTAAAAAGCATGCCTAATTGGCGTAATTAGATGGTCCAGTGTTCAACTATTTTTGAGGCAGATACGACCATTAATCGTATTACCGTATTAGTGGTACGAGTAATGGTATCTTGTTCTGCTCTGGAGGGATGGCAAAATGCGCTCAGCCATCTCTCAATCGCTAGGTAGACCAAGATGAGCAGGGCAGGCCTCTAGTCAAAGCTAGAGCTTCCACTCCGGATCCCGAAGTCCAGTCCAGAGTAATCACTGAGGTCGCATAGTAAGGACTTTTGAAGTATTCAAAATCTCAGTGATTTGACTTTTGACCAATGAAATTCCCTATTCTTCGTGAAGTCTATACTATCGCTATTTAGAGGCTGGGTAGGGCGTAGAAGCGATTATGGTCTCTGGACGAGTCCCACATAGTGATATAACCCAGTTGCTAGCCAGACATGGGGCATCTTAACAGGCACTGAGCATTCTCTCTTCTTAAAATGGGGTGTCTTGATTCAGTTACCACCCCAAAAGTTCATGCTAAAGCCTCTGGTTTCAATTCTAAAATCTAGATTGAATTAGCACTTTTAGCTGCCATTAGCTTGTCTTAATCTAGCTATCTATACCTTTACCTTTCTACTTTTTAATATGTGGCGCGACCGCGTGAATGATATCGATTAGTAAAGTCAATATAAAAATGAATATCGTAAACACGGTAAAGTTGATATAAAGCACAGCTGTTTCTTTCTATTAAATATTCTAACCTCCTACTTTTTGATACACAAAAGGTCACTATCTTTATTCCCTTCACGCCAGGGCAATGGCCGCCAGATTTTTTTACCACACTTGTCTATAAGCCGAGCCACACATGCGTCGATCCGCCGTTAAATTCGAGACCAAACAATGCAATCTCCACATCTGGGGCTGACTCAGTGTGACGTCACGGGCCCTGTTTATGGTCCGGCAGAATCTCATAAGAGTACCGATGAAAGTTTTATCACTTGGGGTTAAATCGTTCGAGCAACAACTGTCATGTACAGTTAAAAAAAGTGAAAACAAAATTAAGTTGATACTGTTTGTAAATGTTGTTATGACTGTTTTTTTTTTATTTTATTGTGCTCCTTTGAGAGCAGTTAAACAAGCTTATGACGTCAGACCCGCCCGCGCCATAAAAATAACTTTGTGACTGAAATTTCATTCAGCTAAGAGTAGACGAGAGGAGACAGCAAAAGTTCCTTGAAACTTATTTGAAACCAACTCTTTCTATGTTTCTATGTCCGATGTTTACTAGAGAACATTTTATCAAAACCTTATTACTGATAATACTGGAAAGGGCCACATCTCTGTACGAAATCTATCCGGATACTATGAAATCAGGAAGGGTCAGTAAGTGCGCCACATTTGTCAAGCTTAAGTCGAGCCACATAGTAGCTTAACCGTGTGGGAACTTGGAGATGCTTTTCTGATACTCCTATCGATTGTTTCTCTTCTTCCTCTTTGAAATATTACCAAAACTCTTGACCAGAAATAGACGAATTAACAAATCCACTTACAGACAGCTATTCTGTGAATGTTCGCGATAGATCGCTTTCCAATTCACTTTGTGAATAATCGTCCTTGCGTTTCTCCCCAACCCCTGATCGGCTTCGCCATTTCTTTCCTTAGTTACAAATTACTGTAGCTTACTTAGCAAATTGCCAACCGCAAATCGTCTCGCTTTTGTCCGTTTCTAACACTTTGTCTGTTTGCTCGTCAACGTCAACATCTTATCACGTCAAAATCTTGGAAACGCCAGAACCATCTTAAGATCTCCGTCTTTTCTTTTTCAATTAAACTTTTTTCCTCATTTCTTAAGCCATCTGTATGCCCATCTCGTTGTTAAATCTAAAAGAAATGCCAACGATTTTCGTCGCTATGAAATGTCCATTAACTCTTTTGTTATCTGAAAGAAATCAAGATGTGGTCTAATAACAATGTTCTGCCTTCAGAAATTAAGGCACACATGTGTAACAATAAAGTTATTCCTTTACATATAAAAATCCGCAATGAATGTAATATTATTATTTGACAGATGATTTGAAAGTTTTTAATATGAGTTCTAATAAGTTATTATACGTATGCTTGAAAAAACACATTAAATATCAGAGAAAGATAATAGAATCCTAAGGCAATGCCTAAAAAGAATGTCCGACAAAGTGGACCGACGACGATCTGGTGAAGGTCGCGGGAAGCCGCTGGATGCGGGTAGCGCAGGACCGATCGTCGCGGAGATCCTTGGGGGAGGCCTATACCCAGCAGTGGGTGATATGATGATGATGATGAATGCCTAAAAAGTAAAGTTTCATCAGTTTTGTTTAATTGAGGATTCCCAATCTATTTGTAGATTTTATATTGATTTTATACGCGTCACTCACAGAATTCAGTATCCAAGATATCTCATTGAAACACACTAACCTACCTTTTGTAATCAATCGTGTTAATCATCGCCTACACAAATTACACAATCATGTCATCAATCGAACATCCCACATGATTCGATTAGTTTTGCAAAGCATTCACAAACGAATGAACAGGGAAAGTGAAATAGTCAGCCTCAGCCAGCGTAGGCTGTCCTTTCATTACTATTGCATTCGGTGGCGCTTTTGTTTCTACAGAGCGTGTAAAAAATTAGATTGTATTTAAGCCAGAATGCAAGAATAGTCTTTCACGGTCTCAAACAGTAAGTTGCGTCAATTTTATCTTATGAAATGGCGATTTCAAATTATCATTACACTATGTAATATATATCAAGACCTTATTCCACATGATTATGACAGACACTAAACAGAGGTTTTAGTAACAGAAGGATACTAAAATCAACCGTTGATCCAAAAGTTTGCAAATAATTCTCATATGATGTTTGGTAAGTACCCTATCGCGTACACAAAAGATGTCGACCAAATCCCTGAGACGAATCAAATGAATATTATGATTTTTTCATGTGATTATTCAAAAAAGATTGTGATGTTGAAGTGTGAACCAAACTTTGAGTATACGTTCATGAGCAAAAAAACCCACCACATCCCATTCCCTAGCTATAATTTCAAACTCGTTCTCAACGGAAATATGACATCATCTCAACGTATTTTATTGTAACCGTAGAATATATTCCAAGACAGTGATCTCAATGGAGAAAAGGACCGCAATGTCGGTCACTGTCGTTCTACTTTTGCCTTCGAAACTGCTGCCGCATCGGTAAAGCACTTGAACTGACCTGGAATACAAAATACTCGCAAACTAAAAGGAACCTTACTAAAAACATCCCACTTACCTATTCAACAATGCACAGCACAGTCAGTACATTTCAGACGAAAAGTTTGGGTTTGAGTACGGTACAGTAACCTAATAAAATAACAGATTAATTTAACAGAAAAAAAGTCATGTTAAGTTACTTAATGTGGTGTACCATTATAATTACCATCATTAACAAAAACATCGTGGGTGAGTTCATCATTAACAACAATGGGAATAAAATCAGTACGATCTTGATCAAGAACTGTTTGCCATTTCTGCGAAAGAGGCCAAGTGCGACGAACGGTGTACACGGACCAAATGCACCAGGCCTCTGTTAATGATAAAATTTCCTCTCACTTTCATGAACTCTTGGGAGGTTCGAGAGGTCAAGTGGAGCTGGCGCAGGTGATAATATAACCGCTTAAGACAGACCTGTTGCGTTGAAACTTACGCCTATTGTTCCATATTCTGAGACAGTCCAAGAAAAAGTGGTGATGTTTAACAATAACGACACAGCAACTGAGGTAATGACTGTTGCATCATCGGGTCATTCAATTGTTTGTCGTGTTGTTATATCTGGTAGCCCAGGTACTGCTCGTTGAGTAGATGAAGTTGTGAAGGGCTCGCTCGATGGCTGGCTCGCTGCGATGACACGTTGCGTGAATGATGAGGTGATGGAATTAATGGTGTTTATCCTTTAAATAAAACTTGGGAGTTTCTATAGCATCTGCTTTACTTCTTATAACAATTGTTTGGTACAATACAATATGGCAATAAGCTTAGATTCTAAATTTTGTTGGGTGATGGGAGCGTGTACACGCTCCGTCGTTTGTATGTCAGTCGTGGCCGAGAGAAATAATGAAAGTGAATTGTCTTCTGACGTTGACGTCTCGATGACATTTGATGCAGACAGGCGCTCCTAATTGGCTGCTTCTAGGTGTCGTCTATCGATATCACGGCATTGGCCTCATGCCTTTTTCGCCGTTGGCAAGCTTGACAAACAGTTATGCTTGCAGGCGTTAACAGGTTGCCGCCTCGGGAACAGGAACTGTCACTCGTGGGACGGCCGCTGGAACTGGATCCTCAGGTCGGTCTAGAACAGGCAGTGGGCATAAGCGGTTGTAAGCTCTTCTTATAGTCCCTGATGTTGTCCTGACGTCGGCTACTCGTGCCACACCGTCGGAGCCTGGATACACGGTTTCCACTCGACCCAGCAGCCACCTGTTCGCTGGGAGTCGGTCATCCTTGATGAGGACCATCTCGCCGATTGCTAGTTGTTTTCCAGCCTGTTTCCATTTGTGGCGTTTTTGAAGCTCTGAAATGTACTCTTTGTAAAACCGTTGCCAAAAGTGTGCTCTCAGTTCCTGCGTCCTCTTGTAACGTGAAAGAGTACTTAACTTCTCTAAGTCTCGAGGTTCTGAAGATGGCAAGACTGTTGATGCTCTTCCGATGAGGAAATGGGACGGAGTTAAGGCAGCGAGATCGGATGGATCAGATGATAGAGGCGTCAAAGGCCTTGAATTTAAAATTGCTTCTATTTGTGAAAGGACTGTGTTCATTTCCTCATAAGTGAGGTTTGCATATGCTAAGATTCTTTTTAAATGATGTTTCACTGACTTTACGGCACCCTCAGCTAAACCGTTAAAATGTGGACTATAGGCTGGCGAAAAATTAAACTTAATGGATAAATCTAAGGCGTGCAATGCTATGTTATCTTTGTTTAACTTAAGAAATTTTGCAAGTTCATTACAAGCCCCTACAAAACATGTTCCGTTATCTGAATAGATATTCGTGGGTCTTCCCCTACGAGCAATAAATCTGTAAAGAGCGGAGAGAAACGTTTCAGAACTCAGATCGCTTACAAGTTCTATATGTACTGCTCTGACCGCCAAACACACAAAAATGCATAAATATGCTTTAATTAATGTAGCACCTCTACCCTTTCGGTTCAATATCATGACAGGTCCGCAATAATCTACGGCACAGTTAGTGAATGCATACTCTGTATGCAATCGCTGTTCAGGGAGATTTCCCATAATTGGTTGTTTCGTTCTGCCTGAAAAACGACAGCACACATTACATTTATGTACTGTTTGTCTTGCCAGATTTCTGCCGTTGATTGCCCAGAATTTATGACGAATGTTAGCAAGCAACAATTGTGGACCAGCGTGTAAAAGTAAGATATGATAATGTTTAAAAATAATGTTTGTTAAATGGTGAGATGCGTGTAATAATATAGGGTGCTTTGTGTCATAATCATAATGAGAGTTGGATAACCTGCCACCAACGCGTATGACATCGTTCGAGTCTAAAAAAGGAGAAAGATTAAGCAATTTATTTTTAGCTGGCAACTGTTTACCATTTTTTAATAGTTTATATTCATATTCAAATGTTTGTAGTTGTGTTAGTTTACATAAAGTGAGTGTTGACATTTTTAATTCATCTAAAGTTAAACAGCCTGTATGCCTAGTGAGAGAGTGTCTACAGTTATGAATAAAGCGTCTTATGTAGGCTGTGATTCGTTGGAGCTTACTGAATTCTGAATATTTAGTAATAAAATCCAATGGAGGTGATTCTGAAACATTTAAATGAGTTAAAACTTTAAGCTCCGGCAAATCAACATTGTTTACTTGTGTTAATTGACTTGGCCAATCGGCTTCTGAATTGATCAAAAATTCAGGACCCGACCACCACAATGTGTTGTTTTCGATTTTTCTCGCGTCCATGCCGCGTGACCCTACATCGGCCGGGTTCATACGCGTAGGCACATAACGCCATGAATCTGGTTCTGAAATAGTAGTAATTTCATGAATTCTATTGTGTACAAATTGTTTTATTAAATTGGTCTTAGACGACTTAATCCAACCTAGGACAATAGTGGAATCGCACCAATAAACTGTTTTCTGAATATTTAATCTTAATGAGGATTTAACTTTATCCGCCAGACGGGCAGCAATTAGCGCACCACACAATTCCAAACGTGCTATTGTCATTTGCTTGATTGGTGCAACTCGACTCTTTGCAGTAACTAGGTGAACTGAAACATGATTGTTGTTAACAGATCTAATGTAAACGCAAGCACTATATGCTTGAGTTGATGCGTCACTGAATACATGTATTTCTAATAATGTAGGACATTCACAAATAATGTGTCGTGGTATTTTAATGTTTTTAATGTAAAGTAATGATTGTAGAAAGTTACCCCATGCCACACGTAAATCTGTGGGGATATCTTCATCCCAAGATATCTGTAACGACCACAGCTTTTGCAAAATTATTTTTGCTTGTAATATGCAAGGATTAATAAGTCCTAAAGGATCAAATAATTGTGACATGTTAGATAAAATTGTCCGTTTTGTAATGCGTTCATGATGTGTGATGTTAACTGAGAATAATAAAATATCTTCCTTACAACCCCACAGTAAACCTAAAGTTTTTGAATAATCATGATTACTTAAATTAAGGAATTCGTTATCACTGGCTTCACCTACAAGTTGTGTAATGACCTGCGGATTATTTGAATGCCATTTTCTTAAATTAAATTGACCACTCTTTAATTGTTTAATTACTCCCTTACAAGTACAAATCAACTGATCTAGATTGTCATTACCACTGATATAGTCATCGATATAATAATCATTAAGGATGCAAGTTGAAACTGACTCATCGGTACATTCCCGGCCCAGCTGACACAAACATCTGGTGGCGAGATAAGGAGCCGAAGCAGTTCCGTAACTCAGCCTATTTAATTTGTATTGTTTGAGTTGCTCATCGGGTTCAAAGCGCCAGAGGATTTGTTGTAAAGAACGTTGATCTTCTGTTACTTTTACCATACGGTACATTTTTTCAACGTCTGCCGTGACCACATACTTGTGTTGACGAAACCGAATTAATATACTAATGAGGTCATTCTGAACCGTAGGGCCCACTCTTTGAATGTTGTTGAATGATACACCGGATGTGGTCACAGCGGAGGCATCAAACACGACCCTTAGTTTAGTAGTTAAACTTTCCTCACGCATTACCCCATGATGTGGCATAAAATATGTGAACTCGTCTTGTTCGGGTGTTGTATTTTCTGTCATATGACCTAAAGTGATGTACTCTTTAATGAATTGAGTGTATTGTGCTTTAAAGTCTGGGTCACGCTTGAATCTACGTTCTAGGGAAATGAACCTAGATAGCGCTTGTTCATAAGAGTCACCCAGCTGTTGTGGCGATTCCTTCAATGGAATCGTTACAACAAAATGACCGTCGTCTTCACGAACTGTAGTATTTGTAAAGTTATACTCACATTCTTCTTCATCCTTCGACATTGGTTTACGAGTTGCAACTGTTTCAAGTTCAAAAAATTGTGTTAATTGCTCGTGAAGACGATCATCGGTTTGTGTTAATGAATGATTGCAATGGACTGTATGATTTTTATGTGATGTGTGTATGGGACCAGATATGACCCATCCAAGCTTTGTCTCACTTAATGTCGGTTTGTTTTTACCTAGTGAGATATTGTTTGAACACAACAAGCTCCAAAATAGATCTGCCCCTAGTAGCATATCGACTTTGGATGGTGTATGGAATGTAGGATCTGCTAATGTAATGTTTTGTGGAATATCTAATGTTGTATAATGAATGTGTGTGCTTGGAAGCAACTGTGTAATGTTTGGAACGACAAGACAATTAATGGTTCTTGTGTATGATGTAGCATGTGATGATATAATGACATCACAGCGCTTGAATATGGATGATGATTGACCATTCAACCCTTCAACTGTTGTTGAAGTTGAAGTGGTAGGCAAATTGAGTTTTGTATGTAAACTGTCTGTAATGAAGCTCGAAGTACTCCCACTGTCCAATAATGCCCGGACAGTATGCTCATGACCATCGTGGTCCTTGACTTTAACGAGAGCCGTTGACAGTAAAACGTTTTGAAAATTCTGAATGGAAGATAATGATATATCCTTTGTTTGTGTGAGAGGAGTACCTTGAGTTTGTGGTGATTGTACACTGTAAAGAACAACACCATTCGCACTTGTAGCGGGTAATGTGGATGTGTCTGTACTCGACTCATGTGAGTTGGATGGTTCGTTTAAATGTAATAATGTATTATGTGGCTTGTGGCACAGTCGGCATGAACCTAATCTGCATGTGTTAACGTTGTGACCTTGACGTAGACAATTAAGACATAATTTAAGTGCCTTTGCTTTCTGAATCCGACTTTCAACAGGTAAAGATTTGAATTTTGTGCAGTGATAAATAGCATGTCTATGTTTGCAAAGAGGACAACAAAATGTTTGCGGTGATGGAAGTGAATGTGACTTGACAGTGAACGCCTTTTGTCGTGTATGTGTAATGTCACTATGTCTACGGCGCATATTACTATGGTTTGCTTCCTCCATAGTTTCTAGCAAATCAGCTCGACTAGTTAAAAATTTATTGAAATCAGCAAGGGTAGGCAATTCCGTTAATGAATTTCTGAATGTCTCCCATTCACGCGTTGTTGTCGAGTCCAATTTACTAGAAATAATGTGAATAATAAGTAAATCCCAACCATCAACTGGCAAATCTAATGTTTTTAAAGCTCTTAAGTTGCGGTTGACAGTATCTATTATGTTCCGTAATGATTTTGCGGACTCTTTAGGAATTGAATCTATGTTGAAAATAGCTTGAATGTGATTGTTGACAAGAAGTCGCTTATTGTTGTAGCGGTCACATAAAAGTTGCCATGCTATATCATAGTTCTCGGTTGAAAGATCCAAAGAACGTATAATTAAAGAAGCACTGTCTCTTAACGATGACCGCAAGTAATGAAATTTGCTAATTTTAGGAATTGAGCTATCTAAGTGTATGAGTGATGTGTATGTGTCACGAAATTCTAACCAGTCATGATAATTTCCCGAAAAGGTAGGTAAGTGTATAGTTGGAAGTTTAAGGTTTGGCCCACCTCGATGTCCAGAAACAGTACCAGCAGAACCTGCAGCCGATCCGAAGTCCCCCGAGAGCTCCTGCTTGGTAGCAGTCAGCTCCCGTGCCTCAGCAACCGCAGCGAAGTACTGGGTTTCGAAGCTCTCACGCTCTTTGTATTGCTCGTCTGGAATTTCACACAAATTCTCTATGTCAGTTTGGATGCAATCAAAATCAGAATAAAGTTCTTCTATTTTGGACAATCTAATATTTAATTCTGTTACTTGCAATGTACTTAAGGTACTTAAGCCTCGAACGCCTTGTACATGTGTTTTAAAAAGAGTTAATTTAGCTTTAAAACTACCTCGTTTCTTAATGAGATCCTTGAAATCCATTTTTAACTGATTAAAATTGAAACTATACTAATCTTACCAGCCAATAATTCACTGAAATGAATACGTTACGTTTATGCACTTTGATAAAAATGAAAGTAATGTGAAATAAATTGGTACTTAAATTTAATGAACGATGCGATGAGTGAGGGTGCACGTAAGCTTGAATGTGCAGCAAGCAGTGAAACAGCATACACGCGCAGCGAAGCTAGGCCCGCGACAGGCAAAGCACAGTTCTGCGCAAGGCCAAACACGCGGTTGCTGCCCCACAACGTGGCGTCTCTAGGAACGAAAAAACACCGTCACTTATTTAGCAATGAACACAATACACAGGTCAATCACCCCTTTATATGTATAGGTATAACCTATTTAGCAAGTTGCAAAGTAAAGTGGTTTTGTTATAAACAATAGGCACCTCTAGGGAAAAACTTATTGTTTAAAATTGGTTATTCACTGCACTGTGAAATGAAATTAGCAAATTAATGTGAACAAACTTGAAAAAATGTGTTGATTTTTATGAAAAATGACTTTGATTTGAAAAATGACTCGACCACTAAATGTCACTAGGGTTGGATGTTGGAAATGTTGGAATGGAAAAAAGAACGAACTTGCATCACATGCCCTTATTCGCATAAAATATGTAGATGGATATTACTTTTTCTGATGCTTAGAGATTTCTTTAACACACGTGTGGATACCAAAATGGCCACCTGTATTTCTTCACAAACTTCACTATTGGCGAACGTAGTACTTCCTAGGTGTTGGCGGCGGCGCGTAACTCAGCTCGACGTGCGGCTCGAGGACCAAAACTTGGTAGCCCAGGTACTGCTCGTTGAGTAGATGAAGTTGTGAAGGGCTCGCTCGATGGCTGGCTCGCTGCGATGACACGTTGCGTGAATGATGAGGTGATGGAATTAATGGTGTTTATCCTTTAAATAAAACTTGGGAGTTTCTATAGCATCTGCTTTACTTCTTATAACAATTGTTTGGTACAATACAATATGGCAATAAGCTTAGATTCTAAATTTTGTTGGGTGATGGGAGCGTGTACACGCTCCGTCGTTTGTATGTCAGTCGTGGCCGAGAGAAATAATGAAAGTGAATTGTCTTCTGACGTTGACGTCTCGATGACATTTGATGCAGACAGGCGCTCCTAATTGGCTGCTTCTAGGTGTCGTCTATCGATATCACGGCATTGGCCTCATGCCTTTTTCGCCGTTGGCAAGCTTGACAAACAGTTATGCTTGCAGGCGTTAACAATATCTATGTTTATTTGTTTATTCTGTCTCAGCAATGGTGAAAATCGACGAATTTAACGCCATTTAGCATAAATTGTTGATGATTGCGGCCCTGGTTTTTGGTTTCACATTGTTAAATGGATTGTTAACATAAATTGCGAATGAACACCTGCTTCAAGTGTTTTGTATTTATTTACCATTTGAATGGTAATGTTTTGCCTTATATCGTAATCCACGCCCTTGCTGGTTGGATTAAGGTAGACTTGTAACCTCGATTCCTAGAATAATGACGAAAATAGTTGGCGTAAACGAAACAAAATCCAGGCCATTAACCCCAGTTATCACAAGTAAACCGAGCGGTTTATCCTAAATACTGATTACCTACTACGCCAGGGCTGGCAAAATGTTTCGTAGCATCAACAAGTGTCTTTATTGTAGTAGGCCGTTTTATGTGGGCTTTTGTAGAAAATATTTCTAATATTATAATATCAATTTGGTAAAGCTGAAGTGTAATGTCGAACTTGATAATCAACTGTTTGATGCTCCCTTAGTTGGGACATAAGAATAAACAATTTATTCTTATGGTTGGGACAAGCTTGTGAACGTGTTCTATTCAAAACAGAACAGAAACAAGTCATCCACTTTTGATTGAATCACATAGAAAATCATTTATTTTGTTAATTTGTGATCAACTAACAAGAGGATTAGCTTGTGATTTCTCTGCCAATAATGATAAGTTAGTAGTGGATTGGTAAACATATTTTTTTTGGAAAGTTCCTTTCAAAAACTGCACTTTAAACTTGTAACTGCGTTGAGTTTAAGCTGTGGTTCAAGTCAGTCAGTAATACCCTACTGATACCGACCGATCCGAAGGGGAAAAGGTACGGAATGTGATCCGAATAGCAAATAGGATCACCTGGAAAGCTGTGATAGGCCTCAATGACATTTAAAACAAATTGGCCCATTGTCCACCTTTTTTATTGAGAAACTAAGAAAAGTTAAAACTCAATTGTGAAAAGCTAGCCCTAATCCTTAGGACGTGATGCGTTTACGCAACTTGGTGGCTTGTCGCTCGATGCGGTCGCGACATCGTGCTTGTTTCACGCCACAGAGAATAATTATCTCAGCCATATTTGATCTGGGCTGAATCTTAATGCGCAAGATTCCGGTTTTAAGAACACGGCTAAGCTATTGTTAACCAACGAAGCCTTTGATCGTGGTGTTTAACTGGTTCAAGCTTTTTGGTAGTGAAATTAAGAATAAAAAACTTGTGCGAATCTCTTACAAATCTAATATCCAAATATTTTGCGATTGTAAATCAATGCGTTGTCTAAAATACAAATTTGAAAAATGTAACAATAAGTATGTAAAATATAATTGCTAAATGTCGCACATGGCCGTTTGTAATCGTAATTACGTTTGTCCCAATTACCCACTGCTAATAAAGAAAACAAAACTGGGTTACTCGCTAAATTATCGGTGCTAAACGTAATTTTTATAGCGGTCAGTGTTAATGCTTGTAACGTTATTTGTAAAGTAAAAAAAAGAAAGAAAACATTACAAAATAAAGTTATTACTAACTTACATAAATCTGTAAAAGTATCTGCAACTGAATTTCACGAATTAACTTTTGATTTAAGTATATCAATTATTCAAAATCATTGAAGTTTCTTCTTTCTTTCTTCGTTCTTTCTCAATCTTTGAGATACTTATAATATAGTATTTTACTCTAAAGATCATTCACTACAAACGTATTCTATTATTGAAATGATATTTCAGGTTAAATGTTCACATTTTGGTTAAAGCCATTACGACATGTCAGATAGACGTTTACTTAAAAGTAAGTAACTAATTATAACCATTCATGTAAATGATTGCAATCATAACGTGTAAAATTGTTGCAATTTAATCTCGAAATTATGAATTACACGTTTTCTAATTACTTTTTACGTTCTCGTGATCCAATTATTCATTTATGCCTAGAATTTCGTTTTCACGTCTTGGTCATCGTGTGATGTTGAAATGACAATATTATCATCTCGGTAATTGGTATTAATATGTATGTACATTTAGCTAGATCTACCTATGTATGTTGCTGTTCGTCAAGAGCATGAATCACAATATGACTATATAACTTGTATTTGTATAAATTTGTTATTCTTAGAATATCACAATCACAAATATTGATCTTTATAAAACCTACGGAAAAAAGGAGAAACAGGAAAACAAATGATGGCCAAACTGAATTAATTCGCAACTGCAAGTAAAAAACAGTGGCTTCATAAAGACGGTCAAGGAGAGTCATAAAAAATGTCTCTCCGTGAAAAAATTTACCACTTTCAGCGTTCCTAGAAGTAGCTGTCCTGAATAAAAAAATATGGCTTCCATTAAAAACGAATTCAGTGTAGCAGCGACGGCGTTAAGTAAAATGTAGTGCCTAAGACGACGTACGGGAAAACTTGCTTGGACAAGTAAGTGGGTTTAAAAGTTGCAACTTCCCATTATAGTTGAATTTTACTTTCGACGGGATGGGGCTTTGTGAATTCCCTGTATCTTTATGTGCGCCTCCAAGTCTGGAAAGTCCTCCAAGTCTCCAAAAAGTCTGGAACGGGTGGTAGGAAAATATAGACGATTTAAAAGTACTTACTAATTTATTTGAATAAAGCTTATTTGACTTTGACTTTGACAAGAACTGAAACTAAGCACACCTTCAGTGTTGACAAACAAACAAAACAATGTTGGGAAATTAAAGAAGTTTTCCATTACGATGAATACATGAACTTAAACTCTAACATGAAGAGTAAATATGCCTCGATGTAGAGGAACTTGTTCTCAAAATAGTAAATTATGCTTCGGCATGTAAAGAAACTTATACATTTAATGTAACGAGAATTTTCATAAGGCCTTTATAAGCTACTGTAATACCAGTTTCAAATTCTCCTTCGCAATTCCATATTCATAGAACGTAGCTTCATTTTTAGACGTTTCGCATTTGCGACATTTCCGGTTTGTTTCTGTCTTCTGAGAAATACAATTTTAAAGAAAGCCATTTTAAGTTCTTATAAACCGCTTTCTTTGGTATTAGCCTTAAAACTCATCTGCGAAGTTACTTTTCTCTTAAGGCAGCTAAATGTTTCCAAAGCTGTAACGGGATAAAGATTTTTCTTAGTAAACAAAGTTTAAATAAGACATGATTGATGTAAACTAAGTAATATCCACATTAAAATACAAATTATGAATAGATAACTGCACAATGCTGTTAGAATATTCTTTTTGTTGATAGTAAAATTAACCTTACAATCGACTAAAAGACAGCTCCATAAAATTTACGACCAAGATTTATTTCAACCGGCATTATCTTTTAAATCTCAACCAGTTCTTTAATCGTATGGAGTATTGTTTTAAATAGTTGCCCATTCACACGTCGTTCTTTATTAAGTTCTCGTGCAAAAAGGCCGAATTTAGGCGATCCGTTGGTACGACATATTTAGAATCATGCTCCCACCGATGACTACGAGTCATCAGAATACGTGACGTTATAAAAGTGCCTACATTAGAATCAGTCAGACACATGCCGTCGATTATGTTTGGAACTGATTATAAGCTAAGTATGTGATATTTTCAAGGTCTAATAAATCTATATTTATCACTGTCTTTTCCAGTGATGTGCGTATTTTTTCGAATCTTAATTGATCTTCTTTTGTTTTTTGTTAACTATTATGTGATATTGTTGTTATTTCATGATGGCCACTCTCACTATCGGTCCCGTCTCTTAAGTACTAACAGCGTCTTAATCTAAAAATAATCCTTACATGTTTTCTTTCTAATTCGGTAGAGTGCGCGTACGCTGCACTTCTCAGATGAGTCACGGTCGCGCAAGGGCACTGCACTCTCAGTGTTTTGATTGAATTCAAATAAGTTTGCTTTATCCTATCAATATTGAAATATATTTAATCTCTTCCTTTGTGGACTGATTTAACGTAGGCAAGGTTTATTACGTACACAGACGTTTTGACATTCGAAGATTGATCCAATTTAGTACCTACCTACCCACTACAAATCAAAGTTTTCTTCTGTGTGTTAATCTAATTTTACAATGGACACAATTACTAGTATTAAGTAAATTGAAAGTGAATGAACATGAGATACGCGTTAAATGATATGATCTATTTATTTATTATTTTAATTTTACTAGTTCCTGACCTCAGACATCGAAAAGAATTGAATTTCACGCCATCAAAAGCTTTAAATTCGACTGATTGAGATTCGTCTCGGCTGATAAACTCTGAGAGGGTATCAATAAATCAATGCTTGTTAAAACGGAAGTGGACAGACAGACAAACAGATACTTGGAACACTATAAGGGTCAGGGGCGAACCGAAGCCCAAATTAGACATCAAAATAAGGCATAGAGAAAGTATTTCTCGTCACCTTTGAAGTTAGTAAACAAAAGGGAATGAAATCTGTCACGAGAAATTGGAATTGGTTTATGAGATAATTAAGTTATTTTTGTTCAATAAGAGTTAACTTTAATGAAAGACGTTAATACTTTCAACTGACAAACGCCTTACCTTAAACAAAAAGTTGACTTGAAAGTGAAGAAAGGCTTTGAGGGTATATTTGAAGAATATTTTACAAAAGCGATGAAATGTAATAGAGGATCATCAGTTATTCAGAAAGAAAATTATGTCATTACGACAGTCGTTTCTCTCTGTCAACTGGGTGTGTTACTATGTGTACACCCTCGCAGAACATTCCACACTCTAACATATCTCATCCATCATTTCCTGGTTTCCTTCCCCTTCACCAGATTTGACTTAAAGCTTCATTATTTCTGTCATTCGTTTTATTTCATTATCCGTTGCGCGGTGACAAAGAAGGCGTACAAAGTCCTCAGTAGCAATATTTCAATATGTCAAAGTGTCCGTTGTAGGATCACGTATGCTGTCTATTGAATATGCTCTCAATAAGAGTAATAAAATCAAGGCACATTGACTTCACATAGAAACTATAAACAGAGGGATTCTGAGAAGCGACAGTTAATTTAAATAACATGTTTATGTTTCTGGATCGCCGTTTTCTAGAAATAAGCAACTAGGACCTTTAGATTTCTTAAACCACGATGTTCATGGAAATAATATCGATATCTTATCTGTATTCACATATTTCGATTTCATAATAACTGAAATGGAGCAATGCCATTACCTAAGTACTTAAGAATTGGCATAGTAAAATCAAACTATGAAAACACGGAATCGGATTGGTATATCTAACATTTCTAAGATGTTTCTAGTTTGTTGTATATTTAATTTGATCGGATTTTAAATAAATAAGTAAATAATAAGTATAAGACAAATAAATGAAAAAAAATGTTAAGGATCTATTTATAATACAAAAGAAATGCCTCCGCATTATTGTAAACATTCGGCAAAGAGTGAGTTGTAGACCGTATTTTATTAAACACAACATATTAACTTTAACATCAATATATATTTTAGAAACAGCAACATTTGTCCATAAAAATAAAATCCTTTATGAAAAAGTTAAAAGTGAGCGAAGGAAAAACAAACTCATACTACCAGAACCAAAATTAGAATTATTTAAAAGCAGCCCTTATTATAAATCCATACAAATATTTAATAAACTACCCCCATCTATAACAGAAACAAAAGACTCAAAATTATTTACCAACAAATTAAAGTCATTTTTATTACAAAAATGTTATTATACAATAGAAGATTTTTTTTGTGATAAGTTAAAATAGATTTAAGAAATTCATTAAGTACAACTATATTAAAATTTGTAGTTCCTACTAGTCTTAAGTATTAACAATATTTTGTAAAATTAAGGAAAAAAATATTGAATTATAATTAAGTAAGTAAAATTTACTAAAATTGCCATACCCTTGCCGGGTGCATGTATAGCTATTATAAGTCTTATCTTGTAAGTGTGTTACATGTATGCAATAAATAAATATAAATAAAATTACAAAATCATATACTTAAAAGGTACTTTTACTCTCGAACGCTAAATAACCATAAATAATGTTAAATAATTCCCTACATATAAAAGATTAAATCTAAAATAACGCACATTTACTTTTAATAAATATGTAGCTATGCGCAGTTACGTGAACCATGAATGAATTATGAACGTTCGTTTGTGTAGTACACGCTATGAGAACCATAGTATCATTTCACAAAAGAACAATTGTATTTCAGGACACTATAGTTTATTATTCATACGCACTTATGTAGATTAGTATTTTTATTCTACAGAATTTTAATAACTTTATTAATATCTTATTCAGGTTGTTTATTATATGCGTCAGTCTTTTATTTTAGTGGTACAAGTAGGGTTGCCAGATGGTCGGGATTCGCCTGGATTCTCCCGGAATTTCAAGTGATCTCCCGACTCCCGACAAATCTAAAAATCTCCAGGAAAATAAGCTGTTCCGAAGGTTCCCTAAAAAGCAATAATTTTCGCGAATGAAACCACAGATTACAAGATTAGTGGATAAAACTGACTAAAAATCGCGCTGCGCGGCCATTTTCTTTTACAATAGACAGGCAAGAGTACAAGATTAGTGGATGATACTGACTAAAAATCGCGCTGCGCGGCGGTTTTCTTACTATATACAGGCATTTAAGTTAAATTTTTATTGTAAATATTTATTTCTCCCGACAACAACCGCAGAATCCCGACATTTTCGAATTTTCTCCAGATATTTTGGACTTCCGATCTGGCAACCCTAGGTACAAGGACATGTATACCGTTTCCCCTCCTTGTATTAACTATTTTATTCCTTTTGGTTATCATACCGGGATACTTGTAAGAAAGCCAAGACAAATGGCCACGATTTAAACGCTATCAGACGAAACTCCCTCACTTAATTTTCCGCTTAAATTAGGCGTGCAACTTTTGTTTCTGCTTTCCCTTGACTTTTAGTTTTATTATGTCTAAGCTCTTGTCTTTGAATTTGGTCCCGAATATTATTTAGTGACTTTTGAGTAAGCACTTGGTGGGTAAGATAGAAAACATTGCAGTATTTGAGAAGAAGCATCATTTTTGAATAGAACTGCTTTGCTTTTAACTTAATATTGTATATTATAATGATGAAAACTATTTAGTATTCATCAATCAGAACAAATCTAATTAAGCGCTCTAATAGTTAAATGAAATAAGGAAGTGCAAGTCCTAAATATTATTACTTGGTGTGCGTGTGATTTGTATGTTGACATCAATTAACACGTTTACTTTTTGTTTATCATTGTCTTCGTCACGATTTGGTTATTCCCAATCCATTGACTGTCAGATTCTAAATCAATATCAGGGACTGAACCAACGTGAGTATTGTTTACTGACATATCAATTAACACACGCTCTCTTGACAAAGTAGCGGCACAATCTAATACGGTGGTGGAAAATCTTTTATGGACGTCTTTACGACATCCCACGAAATATTTATCGACGCTTGTTTTACGGCTTCAAATTAGGGTTCGGGATATGTGATTCCTGACTCCGTTTTGGAGATGGTTATAAAAGTGTTACGGGTTACGATGGCAGTTGGAACTTTGTCGTTATGGAAAATAACGAATATGCAGCGGGTCATTTCTACATTACCCTTTCATTCTGTAATAGGCAAAGATACTGAAACAGATTATGAAATCCCTTAGGGGTCTAAATTACTGTTTTTCCAACTTCAAAAGTTAGCATCGCTCTATGCCGAATGCCGATACAAGTTTTCTTTCCTTGCCTCCGATAAGTCGTCGGTCGTTGACATCTACAAATCAATATCCACTACTGTTGTTGATTGCAATGTTGAGTATTATGTTTGTTTTTAGTTTATTTTATTTCGTTTTTGCTGATACTAACACGTTATGATATATTATTATGTGATGGTTTTCTTATTAAAATAAGAAAACCATAATTCTTATTTGGTTAACTACTTTAAAAAAGCCGTGATTGAAATGATTTTTTTTAAGACAACTTCACATACATTGCTCCAATCCCAAAGTAAGTAGTTATAGCACTTGTGTTATGGAAATCAGAAACAACGGTGGTATATCACACACCCAGACCTGAGACAATATTGAAAAGTTCATTTTCTACATTGACCCAGCCGGGGATCGAAACCGGGACCTCAAGAGATGGTGACGGCTTGAAAACCGGCGTGCGAACCACTCGACCACGGAGGTCGTCAATTGAAAAAGCTATCGCTTTACGTTTACTATAACTAGGTTACAGTCAGTAACCTTTAAATGTATTAATATATTAGTTTTTAATTAAATCCAATATGAACACTTTCTCTTTTAAGTACCTAGTTTAATCATAAAACAAAGCTGTAAATTAACGTGTGGCTTGCTACTTGTTTCCTACAAATGCCGCAATAATCACCACACCAATATTGATTCCCCTACATCTGCTCTCGCCATTTGCATCAGATCGTTAAACTGTTTTACAGTTTGTGCCTTCTGTGGGAGGGAATGGTAATAGTTTTCCATCGTCTGATTAAACTTCTTCGTCCTTAATATCTTTGAATGCTAAAAGGAAAGGTCATTTTTATCTACGAAAACTCCGCATTTTGTCGTACACTGCCTATTAACATTACGAACGACTTAATGTGGCTCTCAAGATTATGTTCCCATTTTTAATAATTCTAAAGAACATTTTCCTTGGCATTTCCTTAAAAGTATTTGACCGTCGTAACTTAAGTAATATTATCATTCCATTTGCAAGAATGAAGTCTCGTTAAAATTTAATTTCAGTTTGTTTTTGTTTGACTGTAGGTACTTTTCCACTTGTAGCTTCGACCATGAGCTGACCTTTAGGCATATGTAGATCTCTTTACGTTCGGCCTCCGGCATATGTTTCAATTTCAATTCAAACTGCGATACAAAGCAGCCTTTGTTAACTTACAACACTAAAACTATTGAAATTTCCATCTAGATTCTCATCAGCCTATAGTGAAATATTCCAGAGTGGCGTAAAAGTCCGTATCCGCCCGTAGTCTGCACAGACGTTGCCAATTACTAGAATCGGGAGCCGAAATCGCTGTATTGATCCGTTGCACCCTGAATTGCACTTGCAGTAATTTATATGGTAGGGGTGTTGTAAGCACCATAGTTATTACCCACCTTTATTTTGAAAGGTATAAGGTACACAATTGTGCACATTCTACAAACGGGGGCCATAAGTAAGGGGTTTGCCCCACGTGTTTCGTGCATTATTGCGTGAGGCGTATTTTTTTGTTGAACATGGTACCTACTTGTTATTCGGGGGAGTTTTTTTGTAAATAGCAGAAAATATTATTGTAGTGGTTGAATGAAACTAAGTTACTCGCTATGTTCGAGAGTCAATAAGGAAACATAGCGGTTTCAAAGTAAGATAAATACAAGGAAATAAGTCGGAACCGTGAAAGGTAATTGAATTCTAATTTATCAACCTGATTATAGCATCGGCTTCGCCAGAAGCTGCCACCTTTTTGCAACGTTAAGTAATTATGTCGCTTTGAGCTATTATAAAATTAGAATCAGTTTTTTTTGTTTTGTTACAAAACCTTTGTTATGTCCAAATGGAGATTAAGTTAAGATTGTTAAAATAAATTTACTAGTTCACGAATCATGTTTTTGTAAGTTGAAAAGTAACATTTGTGATTTTATAACCCAACAGTTTCTCCTAGATATCGTACTTATAAATTATTGTCAAGAAACAATTAAATCTGAGGGATGGAGTAAATTAAAGAGACTGTTACCGACAAAGGAGGATTTCATCCAAATTTATCTATTAAGTATTGTACTCTTTTTAATGTTCTCATAAAAAATAATAGTTACATCACTTATCACCGCACGAGCTGTCTGATTTGTTTCCTAATTTTATTATTTTCAGTAATAGAGTTTTACCTTATTAAAATGTTCCAATTATCGCAATACAGAGAAGAAACTTATACAAAGAAGTTCCAAACACAATATTTCTGCCTAAAATAGGGCAGTGTCATTAATGTCATTATCATCAACAGATTTTTCATCATTCATAATAAATCTTTGTCGCTGTGCTTTATACGCGTGATAGCCAAATGATTCACCTGCCATTGTCACTTTTACATGTTTTATGTTAGCAAGTTTATGCTTCACGCACGGTTGCTCATCTACAATGCGCTTGCATTGAATCAAATCTCCATCTATTAGTCTGTTCAATTCAAGTTCTAATAGCCGAGTTATATGGTTGAATAACTGAAATATTGACACTGATTCATCATTTTCTTTATTGTTCTGAATATTTTTAAAAAGATTCTGATTATTCTTCGACCTCTTTTATAATGTAGGTTTTATTTATTGCCTGTAAAAAAGAACGGATTTTTGAAAATATGTCAAAATTAACAATGTTTTTGTTTGTTACAGGATATGATGTCGGTCCTCATAAGGTATGTAGAATAATTTTCACTATTATATAGAAGCAAATAAGTTTAACTCTTCGGTTTTCTGACTTCTAAAGGTGTAATTAAGATCTTTGCTGGTATAGCAAATTGCTTTAATTAAAGTTACGAAAGGAATCGAGTAACCTATAATCTACCCACTGCCTGAGAAGCTCTCACCAAGTTCCCTTTGAAAATATATACAGTTTTATTAAGAATTTTACATAAACAGATTCTGTTTCAACTTGAAAATTTACTTCTGTTTTGATCTCAGTTATTTTATCGAGTTATTTAACTAGAATACAAAAGTTATGGTTTCCAACGATCTTTGTTTTATTCTCGAAACATCCAGTGATACTCTTAGTATTCTATTCAGGTTTTGTATCTAACAAGGAATTCGCATCGTCTCCCCGAGGCATTGTTGTTTTGTTCCTTATCATTTACAAAGTAGCTTCTCGATCACAATATAATCTTCGCTTTTTGATATTGAATATTTTAAAATTTTAACTTTGCTATAGTTTTCAATTACAAATAACCCTAAATGGATTTGTGATAAAATTATTATTCCTTCACCCCCACAGATAATTGGTGTAGTATTGAGTTAAGAATCCTGGAGCGTTTTATTAAATTTATACATATTCTATTATTTCAGTTCGTAAAATAATATTGAGTTTTGTTTCATATCCATTATGTTCTTTGATTTCACGAAAATCGTTTTGGAAATCTACATTATTGCCGTTGTATATATTAGAAATCTACATTAAGTATTGGAATTGGTTATCGACATTCGATCTCTTCATTGTTTACTTTTTGCTTTGCTTATGATTTTTTTTTTAAGTATGAAGTTGATGACTTAAAATTTACGTAGTTTTCTTACCCTTTACTAAACTTACATTTTTGCAACTTGCCAGTTCTGTAGAGAACTGACACAGAGAGAGAATACCCCATTACTTAATCAAAATGTTAAAACTTTACTTTTGTTAAACCACAATGTATATAATATATATGTATATATGTTACGGCTAATACCCGAAGTGCGGCTAAACCTAGTTCTAGCCGGCTAAAACTAGGTGTAGCCGATAGCTGTTGGCTAAAACTAGGTGTAACCGATCTGCTTTACTCGTGTAGGTCCCGGGTTAGGTTAGAAATTTAAGGCGAGCGCGAAGCGCAGCGGAGCGTGAGCTTCGTGAATTTCGAGGTTATTTTTTTTAACAGACAACAGAAAAAACTTTCTTTATATCCTATGCTGCACCTAGTTTTAGCCGGCTACACCTAGTATTAGCCGCGAGCAAATCGGCTACACCTAGTTTTAGCCAACAGCTAGCGGCTACACCTAGTTTTAGCCGGCTAAAACTAGGTTTAGCCGCACTTCGGGTATTAGCGTAACATAATATACATATAATATGAAGATATTCTTGTTACCAATTTTGGAGAATTTTTCTTCCATACCCTTAAATTGTCCAAAAAATCTTTCTAACATGCTATGTTAGGGCATTTAATTGGAGGGGATGTAGCGGTTAATAATGGAACTACAGATATTATAAAAAGCGAACGAAGATAAATAGACATTTGAGTGGATGCTCATTTTAGATATGGGATCATTTACCGTAAAGACATGTCAGGAAAAGATTCAAGGATATTCTGCCTTTTATTTATCGTCGTCCTTGCAATAAATTCTCATGTTCTGTTGTATATACTCCGAATACTGAAATTAGATCTTTTGATGTCACAAAGAATTTTAATCGGGAAGAAATAAAGAATGTTTTGGAGTGTCTCATAGTTTTCATTACTTTTGTATTGTTTTTCATTACTTTTGTATAGCTGATTGAAACATTATTTTTTTCTTAAAAACATTACAGGAGTAATTTCAATAATTTTAGTCTCCATAAAAGTAAAGGAATGCTACTGAAGTCGGGACTCGGGACCGATCAAAAAAATATATGATGAAATAAAATAAAAAAAACAATTTTTCTGCATTCGGTCAATGTTAAGGAACTTTTATTTACAGGTGATCAAACCCTGATACTGAGGGTTCCGTTTATACCCAATAGTTATTCATATACTTATAACATATTTCACATTTTCAAAAATTAAAACGTAACAGCAAATTGTTTAACATTACCAAGTTAATTACAGTTTACAGTCGACTATAAAGGCAGTTTATAAACCAACAATTATGTATGAGAACGCTCATTGTGATGAAATTGCGTTACCGTTGGTGGCAGATATTAGTAAGAGACAAATAGAAGCACTTGCCCGCATCCGTATCTCTTCTGTTTAAATCGTTAATCTTGTTATACAGATGAGTATACTCTATATAAATCGTACAACACGGATTGTATCAAATGCAATGAAATTTCATTAAAGTATGTCACATTCACATCACAAAGATTGATAAGTTATTTGTCTTAAGTAGGTATAATGAATTAACTACATGTATTCATATAGTATTTTTGAAATATTTGATATAGTCTCATGGACATGTCAATTTTGAAAGGTAAGTAATTATTCATAAAGTTTTTATGTGTTAAATGCTATTAAATTACTTTGTTACACGTACCTATAATATTTTAGGGGGATTTCGATAGCAGTTCAATTAAATGTTTCCGTTTGATCAACAAATTCATTGATTAGTTTATTTCTATTATGTAAAGTAATGAACTTACCAATGGACTTCAAAATTGATTGACTATTTTGAAATTCATCGTTAAATTTCCAATTTTCGGAATTCATCCCATCCCAATTTGCATATCGACTCCCTCGTCGTAAGGGGATTTTTAAATTGATTCATACATGAGTCTAATATTATGAATATTTGACTACGCTCGAGTGGCCCCAAGTTATTCCCTGGGGAACTCCTAGATTGTGACCGTACTTTCTTATCGGTCTTCGCCATTCATTATGAAACGTGACGTTTAAATATTCTATCGCACGAAAAGTTTGACACGTAAGATTATAGGAACTTTTGCATTGATTTCCTCAGTTACTCACGATATTTTGAATTCTTTAAGGTTAAAAAGATCAAAATCATATTTTCTATAAACTTCATCAATACTATGAGGTATAGGTTTTTATAATAATTTCAAAATCGTTTGTTAATCGTTAAAAGGTTAGTTTTGTGTTTCAGGCTCTAATCAAACCTGTTTTCATGAATATAGGCATAATAAATTGCCAAATAAAAAAAATGGTCATTGTAATGTTGCGCAAAAATTCGAGACCTGACACCATAATGAATCAACAAAAGGTTGTAATTTAAATCAAAAACGTATTAAACTGTTGCTTAACCCTCAGTGCTTTAGTTTTAAAAGGCGTCACTAAACGACTATTGTTAGCGAACAAAAGGTCTGTCGCTAGTGTATGTATGCAATGTTACTGACTCTCTAGAGATCTTTTGTTGGTAGAAAATCGAGTTGACGTTTGCTATTGGACCATTGAGAAAAAAGCTAGATTGTGTAACTTCAGTCTTCAACTCCACTTGCCTCAGTATTGAGAGATAAGTGGATAAATTATATTACATACAGATGATGCAACTGCTTAGTCCAGTCGGAATTGTTACAGTGATTGATGAAACATTGTACGAAACGTTACAGTAATCATTACTTGTGATTCGGTTCGTTTTCCCATTTTTTAAAATAACTTTGATATTCATAATATTGTACTTTCCCTCCTCGGGCAATTGCTCTACATTATTGACCTTTTCTTTAACAGTATTAAAACTCATTAATTTATTTATGCTTTTTATCCCTTAAAATTTTCATATGTACTTTCGTAGTTTGGCTCCATAGTCTTACCATGGATAAAGCTTCGTGATCAAATATCGTAAATTTCCCATTCCTGTTAGTAACAACGATACTGTACTGCACCCCATATTGGGTTTGCCAAGCTAATAAAATGGCCTCTGTAGACAATGAAAAAATATCGACTTTACGCCAACAGTGTATTTGAGATCTTACTTAAGTTAACGTTTGTTTGTATTGCCTATGTAATATGAACTGTTAGTTATATTAAATACTCCTGCTTGATTATTTTAATGCTGTTTTTTATTGCAAGATCATAATTAAGCTTCTTACTAATAACCAAGGTCATTGTTTCTTTGCTATTCTTTATATTACTGTCTCTTATGAGAGGAATGCAAGTTAGCTTCAGTCATCATGAATACATGAGATACCGTACTATCAATTGCAGCTATTCTTTATAGTATACTGTCTCCTGTGAGATGCAATTCAAGATAGCTTCAGTCATCATAAGATGCCGTACTATCGATTTCATGAGTATTACGTCATCATTTCGATTATTCAAATGCTTTTTATTAGAGGGGTAGGTCGGGGTCTATGACAAATCGTCAGAGGGCCAGACGGGGGTTTAGATGCGAGGGGCGTGCAGGTCGCGTGTGGATTCGGCAAGTTCAAGTTTTCAAAAAAAGAATCCAGTCTTAAGTATAAGACATTATATTTATTATTTATTTCCACAATTTTAACACTATTATTACAGGTCTTGACCTAATGCAATAGAGAAGCTACTATTGTATTTATGTATGTTTGTATTTGAATGTTTATCTATTTTAGGAAAAGTACCTTTCTATTTTTTATTTTTACAATCTGGTAAAAACATCTGGGTATAAGAATAATGGGGAAGCCAATTTCCTTGTCTTTAGTGTTATTTTATGGCAACACTCGTCTACATTTGTATGCAAAAACCACGTGTTGCTAGGCCATTTTAATTCCATTTCCGGCTACACCTAGTATTAGCCGCGAGCAAATCGGCTACACCTAGTTTTAGCCAACAGCTAGCGGCTACACCTAGTTTTAGCCGGCTAAAACTAGGTTTAGCCGCACTTCGGGTATTAGCGTAACATAATATACATATAATATGAAGATATTCTTGTTACCAATTTTGGAGAATTTTTCTTCCATACCCTTAAATTGTCCAAAAAATCTTTCTAACATGCTATGTTAGGGCATTTAATTGGAGGGGATGTAGCGGTTAATAATGGAACTACAGATATTATAAAAAGCGAACGAAGATAAATAGACATTTGAGTGGATGCTCATTTTAGATATGGGATCATTTACCGTAAAGACATGTCAGGAAAAGATTCAAGGATGTTCAGCCTTTTATTTATCGTCGTCCTTGCAATAAATTCTCATGTTCTGGACTCCGAACTCCGAATACTGAAATTAGATCTTTTGATGTCACAAAGAATTTAAATCGGGAAGAAATAAAGAATGTTTTGGTGTGTCTCATAATTTTCATTACTTTTGTATAGAAGAATAAAATAGCTGATTGAAACATTCTTTTTTTCTTAAAAACATTACAGGTGTAATTTCAAAAATTTTAGTCTTCATAAAAGTAAAGGAATGCTACTGAAGTAGGGACCGATCAAAAAATATATGATGAAATAAAAATTTAGTCTATTTTTCTGCATTCGGTCAATGTTAAGGAACTTTTATTTACAGGTGATCAAACCCTGATACTGAGGGTTCCGTTTATACTCAATAGTTATTCATATACTTATAACATATTTCACATTTTCAATTTAGGAAATTACGCATGCCTCCAAAATTAAAACGTAACAGCAAATTGTTTAACATTACCAAGTTAATTACAGTTTACAGTCGACTATAAAGGCAGTTTATAAACCAACAATTATGTATGAGAACGCTCATTGTGATGAAATTGCGTTACCGTTGGTGGCAGATATTAGTAAGAGACAAATAGAAGCACTTGCCCGCATCCGTATCTCTTCTGTTTAAATCGTTAATCTTGTTATACAGATGAGTATACTCTATATAAATCGTACAACACGGATTGTATCAAATGCAATGAAATTTCATTAAAGTATGTCACATTCACATCACAAAGATTGATAAGTTATTTGTCTTAAGTAGGTATAATGAATTAACTACATGTATTCATATAGTATTTTTGAAATATTTGATATAGTCTCATGGACATGTCAATTTTGAAAGGTAAGTAATTATTCATAAAGTTTTTATGTGTTAAATGCTATTAAATTACTTTGTTACACGTACCTATAATATTTTAGGGGGATTTCGATAGCAGTTCAATTAAATGTTTCCGTTTGATCAACAAATTCATTGATTAGTTTATTTCTATTATGTAAAGTAATGAACTTACCAATGGACTTCAAAATTGATTGACTATTTTGAAATTCATCGTTAAATTTCCAATTTTCGGAATTCATCCCATCCCAATTTGCATATCGACTCCCTCGTCGTAAGGGGATTTTTAAATTGATTCATACATGAGTCTAATATTATGAATATTTGACTACGCTCGAGTGGCCCCAAGTTATTCCCTGGGGAACTCCTAGATTGTGACCGTACTTTCTTATCGGTCTTCGCCATTCATTATGAAACGTGACGTTTAAATATTCTATCGCACGAAAAGTTTGACACGTAAGATTATAGGAACTTTTGCATTGATTTCCTCAGTTACTCACGATATTTTGAATTCTTTAAGGTTAAAAAGATCAAAATCATATTTTCTATAAACTTCATCAATACTATGAGGTATAGGTTTTTATAATAATTTCAAAATCGTTTGTTAATCGTTAAAAGGTTAGTTTTGTGTTTCAGGCTCTAATCAAACCTGTTTTCATGAATATAGGCATAATAAATTGCCAAATAAAAAAAAATGGTCATTGTAATGTTGCGCAAAAATTCGAGACCTGACACCATAATGAATCAACAAAAGGTTGTAATTTAAATCAAAAACGTATTAAACTGTTGCTTAACCCTCAGTGCTTTAGTTTTAAAAGGCGTCACTAAACGACTATTGTTAGCGAACAAAAGGTCTGTCGCTAGTGTATGTATGCAATGTTACTGACTCTCTAGAGATCTTTTGTTGGTAGAAAATCGAGTTGACGTTTGCTATTGGACCATTGAGAAAAAAGCTAGATTGTGTAACTTCAGTCTTCAACTCCACTTGCCTCAGTATTGAGAGATAAGTGGATAAATTATATTACATACAGATGATGCAACTGCTTAGTCCAGTCGGAATTGTTACAGTGATTGATGAAACATTGTACGAAACGTTACAGTAATCATTACTTGTGATTCGGTTCGTTTTCCCATTTTTTAAAATAACTTTGATATTCATAATATTGTACTTTCCCTCCTCGGGCAATTGCTCTACATTATTGACCTTTTCTTTAACAGTATTAAAACTCATTAATTTATTTATGCTTTTTATCCCTTAAAATTTTCATATGTACTTTCGTAGTTTGGCTCCATAGTCTTACCATGGATAAAGCTTCGTGATCAAATATCGTAAATTTCCCATTCCTGTTAGTAACAACGATACTGTACTGCACCCCATATTGGGTTTGCCAAGCTAATAAAATGGCCTCTGTAGACAATGAAAAAATATCGACTTTACGCCAACAGTGTATTTGAGATCTTACTTAAGTTAACGTTTGTTTGTATTGCCTATGTAATATGAACTGTTAGTTATATTAAATACTCCTGCTTGATTATTTTAATGCTGTTTTTTATTGCAAGATCATAATTAAGCTTCTTACTAATAACCAAGGTCATTGTTTCTTTGCTATTCTTTATATTACTGTCTCTTATGAGAGGAATGCAAGTTAGCTTCAGTCATCATGAATACATGAGATACCGTACTATCAATTGCAGCTATTCTTTATAGTATACTGTCTCCTGTGAGATGCAATTCAAGATAGCTTCAGTCATCATAAGATGCCGTACTATCGATTTCATGAGTATTACGTCATCATTTCGATTATTCAAATGCTTTTTATTAGAGGGGTAGGTCGGGGTCTATGACAAATCGTCAGAGGGCCAGACGGGGGTTTAGATGCGAGGGGCGTGCAGGTCGCGTGTGGATTCGGCAAGTTCAAGTTTTCAAAAAAAGAATCCAGTCTTAAGTATAAGACATTATATTTATTATTTATTTCCACAATTTTAACACTATTATTACAGGTCTTGACCTAATGCAATAGAGAAGCTACTATTGTATTTATGTATGTTTGTATTTGAATGTTTATCTATTTTAGGAAAAGTATCTTTCTATTTTTTATTTTTACAATCTGGTAAAAACATCTGGATATAAGAATAACGGGGAAGCCACTTTCCTTGTCTTTAGTGTTATTTTATGGCAACACTCGTCTACATTTGTATGCAAAAACCACGTGTTGCTAGGCCATTTTAATTCCATTTCTAAACTGTATGTAGGTACAAGATAATCTGCAATAAAAATAACATTGTAATGTGAAAACCTTACCAGACATCATTGTCATGACGCCAAAATCTACAAAGAATAGAACTGCTGCCATATAATAAGCCCACAACTTTTAACTTTCCTGTGTTTACGGTAGTTGTTATACTTCGAGCTTTATATGGGCACTTATATCGTTAATCCTACCGTTTTTGGGTCAGCCATTCCCGTTTTTATGTTGTCTGCTGCCAAATGGAAACAATAAAGAAGTTACGAAACGTCACCAGGTAAGCTGGTCTAAATACCAGTGCTTCGATATTTATGTAGCATAACGAAGCTTAACCTTTTGTTTCTTACGTGCTTATCAATCTTGGGTAAATAATGTTTGCGACGCTTCTTGCAACTGAACAATGGCCTTTAGTTCAGCTCTCAGACTGTCGCGACGGCTTCAACCTTCCCGTTTTTCATGGCCTAGGTACCCCTATAGACCCTCCTGCAGAACAGACAAGCTTAATGGAACGTAATACGCTCGTTTAAAGTCGATTTTGCAGTGGGGGTGGAAGCATCGTGATTGTTGGTAGTGGAACAAAGCATGTTGATCTTTAATGTAATGGTGTTAAGAGTGTTTATTTTGAAGCTGTGATCTTGTAGGGCTTAATGGAGAATTGCTTTAGGTGTGCCCGTCGGCCCCACGTTGGGCGCCAGTTATGAGGTGTCGAGGGACAATTTATCGCCACTGAATGTTTGTTAACACTTTCTTAGCGAACTGTGCTGTTTATTTCTTTTTGTGATACTTCAGTTTTTATTATATCTACAGTATATTCCTAATAAACTTTTAAGGAAAATGCAAAGTCATATATTTCAGTTAGGTACTTTATGTCCTTTAAAAATAATTCATAATATGTCCTCAGGTCGTTTTCGATATGAATAAAAGTCTAATACATTTTTCATGAAAACTTGCGAATTGATATTTAAAGTTTGAGCCTTATTCAATATTCGATTGGAACGTTTTAGTCCGAAAAATTCTTTAAGATTAAAAAAGAGAGTGTTAGAAAACTCGAACTTTCAATACCCATTTCTTTGATGAGATGAAATGAGAGGAATTCGAAGTGTCATCCCGATCCCTCTCATATAATTTATTCAGGACACTTTAAGGCATTTTAAAGGATCAACGCTCAAAGAATTAATCTCTAAAATTCTTTTATTAAGTAAACATTTCATCTTAAAAGAAGCTAAAGACGGCCGTGTCCTTCAAAGGTATTTTGTGAAGCTTTGATCATGCCGACTGAAAGTTAAAGCGAGTGGAAACATTGTTTGTAAATAACCAAGATGAGGTAACTAGAATTTTGTGAATAAATAATATGTATGGTCACTTTTTGGTAAACTTTCGGCTTAAACGTTCTTTTGAAAGATTTGCTAGTAAGCTAGGTCAATTAACCAATGAAATCTTCTTCAACATGATGTGTCTTCAAAGTGACGTGCTTTAAGCGCTCCGGTAACTATTATTTACGATTTTAAATTATTTTTATGTAATTGACGCGTGCAATTTCAAATGTGAAAAAAAAAATTTTTTTCTTCTATTATCACAATATGGGCATCAAATGAAAGGCCTTAATGAGCACATTCCAAAACTATAGGTATATAATATGTCACTAAAATGTGTGGAATAAAAATAAATGAATTAAAAAAAAAACACGACTGCCCTGCCAAAACGAACTAAAAAGTTAAACAACAAGTGTCATTGCAGTCGGGGGACCTTATTATGGAACAATTTTTAATCAAAGAGGTCCCACGACTGCAATGACACAATGACACTTGCTTTGGGCAGTCGTGTAATAAAATAAGTCACGGGCGGAATCTTCCTAGATAAAATCTCATTATCTTGTTGATATTTTCAAATCAATATTTTGAGTGACAGCTCGATTGTAGTGGCATTTGTCATGATTAGGGATTGCGTAATAGTAATAATATTGCATTTCACATCACTTTTATTGTTTAAGATTTTAAAGAATTTAATACTGGTGAAATGATGATCTTATTCAGAAATAGAAAAAATAAATTAGCTTCCGAACCTGTTCGATTTATTCCTACTGCATTATCGTTTCGTCTTGTATCTGGTGTTTATGGATTTTTTTTAATGCACAAATCATTTTTATCTGAAGTATTACAATAAAAACTGCCAAGCTACTTTCCCCTTTTACCCGTCCACTAATCGTGTAGGTACTTCTCGGTCTTATGTTGCAAAGAGATTCAAACAAACATCAATTTAATTCTCCTGAAACGTTCAGCTACAAACTGGTGTGAAAATTATAATATACTCCGTTATTGGACGCGTCCTGTTTAAACTAATGGAACGCTGCGAATTAATGGAAAACTACGCGTTGTTTTATTATCCTTCATCGTTAATTAACATCCATCGACAACAATACCAGATGTTGTTTTTATTTTTTTGTTGTATTGTTTGTATAATAAGCGTACCTTATTTTAATTAAGGTTGAGATTCTGGAATAGCGACTGCGCACCGAACGACGCTCCGTAGATAGGCCCCTGACAAGGTGGACCGACGACGACGATCTGGTGCAGGTCGCGGTGCGCCGCTGGATACGGGCAGCGCAGGACCGATAGTTCGAGGAGATCCTTGGGGAGGCCTATAACCAGCAGTTTGTATCGTGCGGCTGATATGATGATGATGATTTTAATTATAAAGGGCCCTTTCTGTTTTTGTATCATCAAGAATTATTTTAACGTCCGCTACCGAGGTACAACGCACCAATACTTTTTACACTAAAAATCTTTAAACAAACTTCGTAATAGCATAAATAGAATTGGAATAGTAAATCTGCTTTACAATCACATTCACTATTATGATAATTATTTGCAGTTATGTCATTTTATGCGCGTCGAAAGTAGAAAGTATGAACAGCTAACATAATTGCTACGTTAATGTTGGATTTGAGTAGTTTGATAAAGAATATTTACTTACCATATTAAATGGCTTACAAAACGATGCTAATATGACTGACAAAAGCGAATTACGTTTTATCTTGAAGCAGTCGTAAAAATTTTAATAAAAAGAATAAAATTCCAAGTAATTCATTACCAAGCTAAAGCTAAGCTAAAGAAAAGGGTTGTTATCCTTTGCGGAGTCAACACTTGTGCTATAAAATAACAAACAAAGCAAAAAATTTTCTTCGTTATGTGAATCAAACTATCGTTTTACGGTCACGTGATGAGAAGACCTGGATTATGTCGTGAAAAAGTGCCTTTCTATGGCTATAAAAAAGGGGAAGGGGAAGACCTCAAACTATCTGGTTGACGAATGTCCAGAGAGACATGAAGAGCCTCGGACTGAAGGAAGAAGATACCAGCAAGCGGACTATATGGCGTCGCATGATAAAGAAAGCCGACCCCGTGTAACGGGAAAAGGCGAGGACAAAGAAGAAGAAAGATTGTGCAGCAATAAATCATTCAAGAACATTTCTTTCTACCCGTTGAAGTCGGTTACCAAAGAAGTTTCAAAAGATCCACTTGTAAGGAAAATCGAGTCTCAATCTCAAGTTCTTTAACTTTGTCTTCCCAACTTTGTTAGTTCGTTTTGTATTCAGTTAAATTTCATGGCATTTGCGGCGTGACGTAACTTATCTTAGTGACGAAGATTTATCGAAAGATAAATTTTATCTAAAACTAGTTATGTTATATACTAGTTATTTTATGATGGTGTATCCTCCTTATTCATCCATTAGGAAAACCTTTCCTATGGCTTATCCTGCTTATCCAATGCAATGTAGGTAGTTAAGTACGAGTACTCATCAATAATTTTAAGATCAACAGCTTGATTTGTCCAAGAAATTATCACATATGTAAATTTTAGATCTTTGGTTTCAAACAAACATAATTTTTACTTGGACGAATGTCATCCATTTTATTCCTATCAGAAAAATGATTGCTCTTCAAACTTGAGTGTACCATAAACGCTCTAATCGGAACTATCAGATACTAACGGATACTTCCTGCGGTCGTACCAGGAGAGCATAACTATCAACGGCTCTCGTGAGAACAGCCCATTAAAGGTCACCATGCCACGCCCAACAATGAAGATCTGAACGTAGTTATTATAGCTGTATTTATGAAACACTGTTAAACGATGAGCCCGGTGGCACTTTCGGTTTGCGATTTTAAAAGTTTTGGCCAAATTCGGTTTGGTGACCAAATTTTTTTTGTGCGTTCAGCAGTTGCAATAGCCGTTGATCCACACGAGGACTGCGTGGTGAGCTATGACCCGTTATTTGCTTCGATTAAGAAGGTTGTGCTTACAGTACATTTTAGTGAGTGGGATTATGCTGTCAATGAATATAAGTAGTGCATAGGAATAACGACGTCTTAAAAATGTTAGCGATTGTTCGTTGGACTCTTGATAGAGATAGCATAGTTCGATATGGGTACTTTACTTTCGTCATTTCTGGATTGTTTGACATGTAAGCGTTATGTAGGTTATGGCCGGTATACATTTTGATTAGTGTTTAGTGCGAGTGGCTCGTTTAGTGTTTAGTGTTTAGCAAAAAACACGTTCGGACAGTCTCTGATTAGTGTTAAGTGCGAGCGAAGTACAGTGTTTAGAAGCACGTTCTATTTTTTCTGCGAGTAGCTCCTCCCGCGCGTCCCGCCTTCACCCCTCACTTGCAGCTAAACACGCACTAAGCACGTCTGGACAGGACTGTTAAGTGTTTATTTTATATCAACAAAGCCTGTACTAAACAGCGTTTGCTAAACAGTATGGGACATCACCTACCTACTAATCACTAATACACACTAAACAGTGCACTAAACACTAAGCACTTTACTAATCAAAGTGTATACCAGTCTTAAAGCTATGTTGAATAATAAAGACTATGTGCAACTCTTCGGTTAAAATGTAATTAATATGTATTAGGTTTCGTAATGTAGCTCTAAAGTAGTGCTGAAATCGTTACCGAATTCAATTGAGTTTCATTAAAAACACATTATTTAGAAACATTACTTACGTAAACAGGCTAGTAGGACATCTGAAACTTATATAAAATATCTGTTTTATATTATCTGTATGTATGGCACTTCTTACTCAAAAGTAAACATATAATTCATAATAGCTTACCTTGCTTTGATTTATTTAATTACAATATTTTTACTTTCTATAGTCTGTAGTTTTGTGAAAGGCCTATGAAAAGCTTCTGGATAATAATTTTCAATTCGATGCCTTAACATGGGTAGCATTAGTATGTCATGCTCTCTTTAATCATTTCTGCGGTGGTGTCGTGTGAGGCGGGTCGTTACGTTCCCTCAAATATGGTTGAGCGAAGCGATGGCTGGTTCATGCGTCATGCTCGTGAACGGGTGCTGCCAGTGGCAATGGGTCTGCTTCTGACTGCCTATTTTAACGCATATTGAATTGTATGTTTTTTTTCTCTCTTGTAACAGCCTGGACTGAATGATAAGTTCAAACTTTGAATTTAGCTTGATCCCTGTAAATTGATTAAGAAATTTGAAATTCATTAAGTAATGAGCTAATTAAATAATGTTATTTACTTGTGAATCTTTGTTAATATAAATTCTGGAAACGATATACATATTTGTAAATATCGTTCCATCTGATAAAGCTGACAAGTTTTTTGCGCCCATTTTTCTTGTCAGTTAAAAGACGTCATAATGGGTAGTAGGGTAAAAGAATTGACGATTTAAAAATGCTTATCATGTGAGCTTAATTAAATAAAGTATTTTTCACTTTCACTTTCACTTCTTGATTTGATTTTTCGTTACTTTAAAATGTAATACTTTTCTAAAGTTATAGCGTAACAATAAACACCACCTTTTAATTCAGCAATCATTGAAGAACTTAAATTCTGTTCTTAGATAGATTTTCCTTTACCATTTTTATTATCAGGCAGGGCCCTATTTCACAAGTCGACATTTGTAAGTGACATAATGTCGGCTAATTTAACAATTGTCGTAACTTTAATTAGGGACAACGTTTTGTGAAACAGGGATATTTTTTACAAGTCGACATATTTGTAGATTTGTCCATGATTCTTGACATGAGACTGGAGCTGAGGCAAGTTTGCGTGACAATTGTCGACTTGTAAAAATTATTAACTGTTTCACAACATAATTGCCCCTTATTAAAGTAAAAAGACTGTAAAAATTGCCGACATATGTCACTGAAAAATGACAATTTGGTGAAATAGGGGCCTGGAGTTAAAGTATTTTATTTATCGTAGTCTTAGTTTTTAGTTTTCATCGTTTCCATTTAAAATTTACTACGCGAATTAATGCTCAGCTGTTTAAGAACGTGTTTTAATTAAATCTCCGTTAATGCCTCAGCTTTCAGTATTCATAATTTAAACCTCAAACGAGTCACAAGAGGCATGAAGCATGTGCAAAATGGCAGAGCCCCCATCTATTTATATGGCCAGCATCTGACGGTTGCTCAATGACCCATATAAAATGGCGACAGAAACAGCCTACATATTGATTTTCCCTGCCCGTGCGTATTTTAATGAAAGTGCCTTTAGTACCTTTATGAGTATCCCTATAAATTATCTGTGACAAGACACAGCTATTTCAGAAAATAAATAGAGGCTGGTCGCCGAAAAAGTGGCCTTGAAATTTCGCAGTTCGGTAAGGTTTTCTCCAGTACCTTTAACTTTTTCAACTTTGCCTCTATTGAGTTTCAAGAAGTTATTCTAAAGCCTAAAGTGATGAAAATTAATATTCTTGGAAGAAGCTTCAAAACTTATATTCGAACCATTAACCATTGATAAGAACCATATCTTAGGTGAAACCACGCAAATCCAAAATATTTGAACATCATTAACGTAATAGAATATAGAGTTAAATACGACTAAGTCTATAGGTGGACTGTGAAAAAACTGACGTAACTCCATTTCCCTTAATTGCTGGTTTAACGGACATGATGTCATCCACTCTTAGTTGCGGATGACTGATAACATCACTTATATGGAACATGTCTGTTTTAAGAATGGCTGAATAGAATCACATTCACGGAAAATGTAGGTACACCGTAAATGGAGGATAATTCGCACAAACATTTTTGTTAGGTACATTTCTTGAAATCTTGATCAGAACAAAAGATGTCACCGATTTCGTAAACTTGCATCATTTATGAGCAAGTACCTTAACACCTGTATCGTGGTACGTGGCTTCTCATCTCATTCATACCCTCGGCACGTACTTAAGTACGTTACAAAACAAAAAGAAAGCATGTTATGAAATCGCTAGGGGTTTCTTCGCATAGAAATGTAAAATTTATCATCAGAAGAGCCGCAGAGAAAGATTTTACATCACAACCTTTGAAGACATTGGGAGATATTCATACTGGTGGTTCTAATGTAGGTACACAATTCTGTGGTAGATCGAATAACGTGCACACGACAATAGTCCAATCAATGAGCATATTTGTTGTATGGAGACTTCCGAAAAATTCTCCCGTCTATGAAATTTGGCATGTGATGAAGTTAGGTAATACTGATTACAGATGAACAATAAGCCAATAAATTTTGTTACGAGAAGTTAGGTATTTTTACCTAAACATGAAAATCGCTTATATCTCTTTGTGAATATTTCCTCGGGCTAAAATACTTTCTGTATACGTACTTATGTACTAGTTAGAATAAGTATGTAAAGGAATCCAATCTTTTTTCGAATTCAGAGATACCCCAAATTTAACTTTATAACGTTTTTCAATATATCTTCTATTGAAAAAATTATCTGCTGATTATTATTTTTAATATGTTTTTATATCCTTAAATATATAGCTTTGTTCAGTAAGTCAATAATTTTTCTACTTTTATCATATTTTTTTATTTTTTGATCTTAAGAGGTAATGTGAAAAAATAGTCGGTCCATTTTTATACGTTTATGTATAAATATGATTAAAAAAGAAAATTTATTGGCTTACTGTAAAAAGCCTTATATTAAGGGTATAAAAACATATTAAAAATTAATCATCAGCAGATAAATTTTTCAACAGAAGATATATTGAAAAATATTAAAATTAAAATTTTTAGTATCTCTGAAATCGAAATAATATTGGATTCCTTTACATACTTATTCTAACTAATATGTTAGTACGTATACAGATAGTATTTTAGCCCGAGGAAATATTCACAGAGAGATATGAGCCATTTTCATGTTTAGGTAAAAATACCTAACTTCTCGTAGTAAAATTTATTGGATTATTGTTCATCTGTAATCAGTATTACCTAACTTCATCACATGCCAAATTTCATAGACGGGAGAATTATTCGGGTTGCATAAGCCCCGTTGATTGGACTACAACGTGTTTGCAAGATAACATGTAAATTCACTAACGCATAACGTTATATGTGGTTATATCCTCAGGACCTCAGGGAATACAACTTCATCGAGGTTGAAGTTACGTCACTTTGTGATATAAGCCAAAGTTATCGATTCTACATGCCTTACAAGTTGTATTCAAATCAAACAAGAAATATAAGTAGGTACTACAAGTTCTAGTACTACTCCTAATACTTGAAGTTGGGACAGTATTTAGCAACTAAAGCCTCCATACACAATAGCTAGCCTTTAACACAACTTATTTAACATGCTCAATACTTATTGTGTTAAAGAGTTCATCTACCTTTGAAGGTGTCATTCATTCAGTTTCCAAGTTAAGAATTTCGTATTTTGCTGTTGTTTTTTGTACTATTTGTTATCAAGTTATTCACACTATAGATCTCAAGTTTTTGGACCTTCATCTTATGTTATCAGTGCTGGCTGGTAACGTGTTTGTTGCCTTGGTGCAGCTGATCTTCATAAGCTACATGTTTAACATCATCTAAAAGTAAAACTGCTTCATCAACACAAGTTTTTAGGGCCTCTCTTACATTATGTTTTGCTTCTAAAATAGCAGCTGTGCCCTGTGTTAACAAGCTTTTTAGATTGTCTTTGACTGTCCTAATAACGTTAATGAACGTAATGAGCGACCTTAAAGAAAATGGCCGGCTTGGACATGTTTTATTTAGCAAGTCTCTTTGATGCCGACCATGTGAGGTCGTTAGCACACGTTCGTTGGTGTCGGTAAGGTTTATAAAGAAATCTCTTTTAGCTGTGATTATGTTATTCATTTTATCTTGGACTAGCGGCCGCCCGCGGTTTCACCCGCGTGGTTTCCGTTCCCGTGGGAATATCTGGATAAAAAGTATCCTATGTTTTAATCTAGCTAGACTATCTACTATATGTGTGCCAAATTTCAAGCAAATCCGTTCACTAGTTTTTGCGTGATTGAGGAACAAACATCTAAACATCCAAACATCCAAACCCACAAACTGTCACATTTATAATATTAGTAGGATTAATGTGGAAATTTGTTTTATGGTGAGTCCCCCACTCACCGCGTTCTCGGTGTTTTCACATGGTACACTACAGCTACGATTTAGGAACGTTCAATCGATGAAGTTCCAAGCTTTATTGGCAAAACAAATATATTTGTTTGCTAGTGTTGAGGATTAGAAGCAAGAACAAAACGCAATTCGTCTTTACCCAACCACCTACGCGCTGCACTGCATTACATGTGAATCGAACCGGCGCTGCCTCTGGTAGCATTACATTGTTGTTCCTCACCCGTCTTTCCTCGATCGTTGTATTTTTCCAAATTTCAAATATTATAGACGCCAAATGGTTTTCAACGCACGAGTATCTTTTATTTTCCAAGTTCGGTAATTTCCAAAATTAGACCACGACAGGTATCAAACCTTTGTAGCTTTGTACCGAAGGTCGCGGTCGGTGTACCGAATACGGTACAGTAGCAGCTGAAACAAAATTTGCCCATTAAGCTTTTTTCTCCGTCATTTTCATCAGTCATCACACTCATCACTCGATATCTTTTAATTTTGAAGACTATAATGACCAAATGAATAGAGTATCGTTCTGGCTGGACTAGTCGTCAGACTTTTATAGTGTTTTTCATGGTTCTTATTTCAAGCCTTTTTAAATTTAGGCACGTAAGCAAGGTACCTAAAAGGTACACAAATAATAACTATTCTTGTAAAACTTCAATAAGTAACAATCTCCATCTTAACACCAGACTAAAGTTGTGGTTTAACATTTAATTGGTAGTTTGAATAAGCGTCTCAAAATTACATGAGAAACTTCGTAACTTAATTTTCAATGAACAATAGTAGATATGGGAGATTGAATTAATTAGTTCGGCTGTAGATTCTCGGTTACCTCTGTTAACTTAGTGAGCCAGACGGTAAGGTAATAAACCTTTTAGCGTACCTTTAAATTAAATAACTGTGTTGAAAACAGTCTTTTGTTATAGTCCGCGAGCCCGCGACAGTATTGCCTACGTCATATTATGACATCACGATGAAATGCATGGCACACGGTCGGAAAAGTTGTGCTAAGCGAGGATCAGAAGATTATCGCAAATAAAATTGGCCGGAAGCTTGAGAAAATCTTCCACTTCCGTTCAAAATTGTAAGATTATATTTACGTCATGTGACGTCAGTAAGAGACCCGTGTCATCATTTAGTTTTCAACAAGAAGCTTATACCTCCCTCCAATGGAGATTGCACGGCCATATGTCATAGTGAAGATTGAAAAAAGCTCCTTTAGTGACGTGACGGCTTATTGCAACCTCTTTCTTTAGTGTTACAATACGTGTTCGTTGTTCGTCGTTCGTTCGTTCGTGAGAAACGAAAACGTATTGTAAAACGAAAAGAAAGAGATAGCAATACGCCGTGACGTCACTAAAGAGTCTTTTTCAATCTTCAGTATGATACTAGGTGTGCAAACTCCATTGTGGTTTTAAGCTTCTTGGTTTTCAATCGTAGAGAGAGTAAACATAAGTCTGTCAGTTCTGAAATGACTCAAAACTTACCGGTCATTAATACGTGCGTGTTAGGTGTGACGTCCAATAGGGAATGCCATTGAGTACAACGTCACGAGCTGCAATGCGTAGGGTTACGCATCGCGTCACGCAAGCGGTGTGCCATGTCTCATAAAGTTTCAGACATTACAACGTCATGGTACGTCTACGTGCACGCTTACGCATCCGGTGTGTTTCGCACTTTAACGTTAAAACAAATACCTACATTGATGCTGTCCTTCGCATGGCAGTGTATTTTTTACGTGTAATTTCAAGGTTTCAAGCATCTTAAAATTAATTTTACGAAAACCAGCTTTGCTAATAAGCTTTCAGAGACGCCTTATTTTCATTTGCAAAAAATACGCTCGTTCGACGCAACTTATCATGCCCTAATTTATAAGGATATGAAATTACGAAGCGTGTATAACGTGGTGCAGTGAGCTTAATTCAATTAAGTAGAATTATTATTGAAAATATAAGCTTCAGAGGAACGTAATTTTAATTATATTTTCGTATAAGACAAGTTGAAAATTACGTTATGAATTTAACGCATTAATTAGGCTGAGCGTTCTTCACTTGACATTTAAGGTTTAATCGTATTTTTTTTTCTTAGTTTGTCTATCGATTATTTTAAAATTAACTGACCACGTTTAGACAGACAAACAGACGGACAATCAAAGTGATCCTTAAAACATAGAAAGCCCAAAAGGGCTGGGCAATTTTGTCGTATTTGAATTTGTAAATATTATTTAAGTTATAATTATAAAAAAATAACGTAAAAAATTGCATTAGTATCTATAAACAAAGCACAAAATATATATTAAGGGTTTTAGTATAACATTGCAGTTTTGTATGGGGAATTTAAAAAAATCTCCATTTCCAAATTAACATTTTCTTATATTTTTTAACAACAATGAGCGCTAATGTTTCAAAACTTTTATTCACAAATGTTTAAAGTTTTAAACACTCAGCTAACTAATAATAAACAAATAGTATCGGCTAAGTTACGACGAATTAAGTGGTCATTTCTGCTAACGACAAAAAGAATCACTTTTTTAAGATACTTTTTTTTGTTCAGGAAAAAATCTGAAATATTTTTATTGCTGATAGTGGGCTAAGATCATAATTCGGAATTATAACAAGTAACCGAACCGAAGCATCTTTAACATCATAGAAGATATGAGAGCCTCTGTGTGTGAGAAAAAAATCGTCAATATTCCGAAACAAGAGAGCTATGATCTGACGAGGTCAACTCGTAATGTCCAATTAGCGTGACCCCCGGGCAATCATCCAATTGAGCTGCGCGCGCGCAACAAACGCGGTACCGTTGCTGTTGATCAGATTGAGTCGAGTTGTTAGATGCTACTAGCTTGAATTCAGATGATGTGTTAATTGACTTTCTTAATAGGCCTTTAATTTTATTGAGCGAAGAGATTTCTTTAACTTTTTTTCAGGATTTTTCTATGATTACTTTAAGATACTACAAGAAATGTTAGAGAAATACCCCAAAATAATTTTAACCCGTTCGTTCCAATCCACTACCTACTGACTCTACCAAAGAGGTTGTAAAGTTATATTCAATAAATTATCACCTTCGAAAATGTACATTATACTTCGAGCCTATACAACTACATAAAACTTGTTATAATGACGACATTTTAATCAACATAAATTACAAATCCCACAAGTACTACTTAGTAACATCGATCAAACGGACCGGTCAAATAAAACATTAACCACCCAATATCCTGTACGAAATTTCCTCTTCAAATTAACCGAGTAAATTCCATAAAGGTTAAATTCCATGTCTCGCAATCCGAACAACATCCGATCAAATGTTAGTCTAAAGTGTAGACTCTATCCTAGTTTTACAGTTCACTATATTTGACTATATTTTGATTGTCGAACTTCAAAAATATCCTACTAATATTATAAATGTGAAAGTTTGTGGGTTTGGATGTTTAGATGTTTGGATGTTTGTTCCTCAATCACGCAAAAAAAATTTGGCACACAGATAGTAAATAGCCTAGATTAAAACATAGGATAATTTTTATCCCGATATTCCCATAGGAGCGGGAACCACGCGGGTGAAACCGCGGGCGGCCGCTAGTAATTAACATAAAGGATAGTTATATTTGTTGTGCTGTGCTTCAGTGCTTCCATTATGTCCTGTCAGTACACTGTTAGTTTAGTACACTTACCATTCAATCACCAAGACACCATTTATTATTATTTTATTTCCTGAAAAGTATCAGAATATGCTGTGTTGTTGCATTGCCTACCATCTTCTTTGAGTTTATTTAGTTGAGGTATCTCGCTAGGGCTCCAGTGCGTCCAATATTTTGGCAAACCTAATACAGTTTCCGCTTGCTATTCCTGTCCAAACACGGACGTTGCACAATTCCGACATTTCTCATTTTCCTCCAACCAGCTTTCCTTTTTCCTGTAAATCTGCCAGTCACATGGAAAGGTGTAAACGACTGCGTCAGTCTGCGCCTGTTTCTTTGCTAACGACATTGACGTAAGCAGGCTACGTGGGCGTGGCTTTGCACTCGGCCTTATTAGAAGAAACCTTGTCAGACAGCTGTTGATAAAAACCACACCTACCATAGAAGCTTCGATGATTTACTACTTACTGTTCATATTGTGGTTTGTCATCTCCCACTTTGCAGTTAATCGTTGAGGCTTTGAATATTGCAGGCAATTTTGGAATGAAGGCTACCTATCCAAAACAAATGCTAAGCACTTGTACTATTTTTTATTCTGTGGCTACGCACTAAATGCTCGCTATCTGTCATTCCGAAAACACAGATGGTGCTTAAAATATTTAGGAATCTGGACTATTTTAAATTACTTGCAAAATGTCAGAAAAATGATTCTGCAATTTGCTGCACTTTCTTTAAAAATATTCTGAATATCGTGAGAGCGAATAATGTAAAGTGCTGTCAATGACTTTTAAATTTATTAAGACGAGACTTTTGTTTAAAGTATTAGCTTAACAATAAGCCTGAATATCTTAACGTTATTATTATGAATACAATTAATTACAATCCTCTCTAACAGAATCTAATTAAAAAGTTACACGCAAGTAATAATAAACTAACCAAAATTGAACCCAATCGATATTTAAGTGAACTCGAATGGAGTTCAACTGAACTAAAGCAATAACAGTTAGAAACTGAAATGGTTTATACAGCTATGGCCGGAGAAGTTTCTGACTGGTTCACTATGGACGAACATAAATTGAACAGTATAAATACTGCCATCATTAGTTTTAGATCATCACTGAATAAAAAACCTTATAATTCAGAAGATGAGAGAAAAGATAAGTCGGTCACTAAACTATACATTATATTAGATTCTTTCTACTATATTTAGTGTGTGCCCAAAGTGTGGCTGAATTTTGCTTTGCTACCTATATAAAAAAAAAAACTGCTTTGTGAGTTTCAAACAGGAGTTTGAAAAGGGATCTAATGTGTTTGCTACAAATTAATCACATAGGTACTTAACAATAACGTAGCGTTCTTTTTTTACGTCTGAATGATAAATGCTGCATTTCAATTGTGAAATTTCAAAATGACAAAATGTCAAAACAGGGTTTGTTAAATAAGCAAAGACTCAAACTGGATAAGTAATTCTTAAACAGGCAGATAGCAAATCGGTCATTATACCAAAATCAGTCAGGTCAATTGCGTTTTCGCTTTCAATTCTTATAATATTGCTAGTTGCCACCATAATTGAATTTACATCTTAAATAGTATGCTGTTTTTGCAGCCCGCTTTGCTGTGTTACGATACGATTGTAACAAAAACCCATAAATGTTTGCAATTCATGACTTTCAAGATATTCAAACGGATACGGAACTGTTGCCGTTAGTCTTGCAACAAATACCGTTCAATCATTTACCGTAGAATTACCTATTCGTGAGTTCTCGATATGAAACGACAGATGCTAGCTAACTTAGTATACATTGGACGCTTATTGGACGGTATGTTTCAAGAATTTTATTTTCTCATAGAGAATTACGTCGATTCACTTACTGAGAAAACATTTTTAACCATCTAACTCTAAGAAAACATAATGAGCGTACACAATATAAATAATTCATTGTCTATCCTTTTCTGCGAGGTTCTAAACCCTTTTCTGTCATCATAATTTATTATAGGAAGCGATAGTCAAATCATTACAACTTATAAAGTCACTACTGTGTTTATATTTTTTATGATCTGTCTTCATTGAGTATTCGATGCAGTCCTCGTGCGCGGGTGCAGCGTGTGTAGGATATGACGTCAGGCGCGTAGCGGTAATAAGAGTCATTATCTTCCGATATCCCGTCCGGTACACACGTGCATTTTGTTTTTGTTGCTGCAAATTGCAGCGTTATTTATGGAGCATTTAATTTTACACTTTGGTTTGAGAAATAATGTCTTTCATTTAGGAATCCTGTAACTATAATGCTACTGCTCCACTCTGCGTCTTAACGCGTAGCCTAACACTTTAATCTAGGCGTTACGCAGTTGTGGCCAACACTTTAACGTGTTAATTTTACAAACGACAGTACTAAATTTACTTAACGCCTTAGCTAAAGCGTAGTTGGACATTACCATTAACGTTAACTTTAACGCAGGTGGAGCAGTAGCATAATACCAAGTAGTTTCATTTCCAAAACAGTAGGAATGAAGTCTTTTAGACCTTCGAAATCACTTTAGTACTTACCAATAGTATTCGATGTCTATATCTAAAATAAATCCGATGTGACCTTTACATAAAAACCAAACCTTCACAATGACCAGGTCAGCAGGCTATAGATACATTGGCACACTTATTTCCCGCCCACAAAACTGCCAAATTACTAGATAACTGAGGAGTTGAGGTCGTTTACATCGCAAACACGTCTACCCACGTGCCATGTTATGAAATATGCAATAGCGATTTCAAGCTTCTGTTTTTTTAACTCTGCGAAAGTGTGATTGAGTGCTAAACTTATTACTTAAGACAAAGTGACGAAAGTAAAATGATCAGATTAGTTAAATTGATTGTGTCATAATATTTTGATTTGTTAAACTATTATTTTTTTCTATTGTTCCTTTCTAATTTAGTTGTCCTTTTCGTGATTATAAGTAGAATATTTATTTGTTAAGTTAATGGGACTCTCCCGTCATGGGATTTCATTATTCTTTGTTATTGCTATTCCAAAGGAACTCCCCATAACCTTCCCTTAAATAAAATCTTAATTATCAAATACGAATATGTATACCTAACCTATATGATGTATAAAAACTTCAAGCGATAAGATACAAATCATATAAGCATTTATCTCTTTCCTGCTGAAATTGTTTATGAGCGATTCTAAAGCCCCTTATTTATAAACCGCTCTTAACGTTGAGAGCTATCTTGAGATCATACCTGAGATGCTGTTTCTATAAGAAGAGTATCTCAAGTTTGATCTCAAAGTAGCTCTCAACGTTAAGAGTGATTTATAAATATGGGCCTAAGATGCTATACGCTCCCACATATGCCATTTCGTACAGAGTTCCCGCAAACTTAAAAATGATTTCAAAAAGGAAAGATTTCATTTTGCAGAGAATATTAGATTCTTGTGGGGTGTAGCGAAATATTTGAAGAGACGACGGATATCTTGCAGCGAATGCAGGTATGTTTTCAAGAGTGTTGAAATATGAGTTTTTAGAAGCGCCATCCAACAATTTCTTAGCTTGGATGCGAGTAGCTCATAATTTTCTTTTAAGTGCTCTCATTTAAAAGTTGTTCTTATGTTATACTAGCGGCCGCCCGCGGTTTCACCCGCGTGGTTCCCGTTCCCGTAAGAATATCGGGATAAAAAGTATCCTATGTTTTTATCTAGGCTATCTACTATCTGTGTGCCAAATTTCAACCAAATCCGTTCAGTCGTTTTTGCGTAATTGAGGAACAAACATCCAAACATCTAAACATCCAAACCCACAAACTTTCACATTTATAATATTAGTAGGATTACTACAAGAATAATGATTGCACGACCCTTCTTAAGTCTTTCTTGTTCACACTTAGGTATTGTTTTCTTCTATAGGTACCCATTATACGTTGATTAGAAAATTGAAAATGACAGTCTAAGAAAATGCAAAAAAAGCTTTGCACCTTTCCTTTTAAATTTTTTCCCAAATCCCAGGGGTCGAATCGAAACTGGTCAGTAAAGTCAGTGAAAGTCAGTTTTTTTGACTTCAGTCAGTAAAAGTCAGTTTTTTCAAAAAATGGTCAGAAAAGTCAGTTTTTTAGCTACCTACGTTAATTTTTATACACTTTTTTCTTATTACCGTTTGTTTTTACTTTAATAGGCAAGAGTACAAAATTAGTGGATGAAACTCACTAAAAATCGCGCTGCGCGACCATTTGTTTTTACTGTAGACAGGTAAGAGTACAAGATTACTTGATGAAACTGACTAAAAATCGCGCAAGTGCCGTTTTCATACAAAAGGCAGATAAGATTAATGAATAAAACTGGATAAAAATTATGGTCTAGGGTTGCCACTATTCAGTGTATTTATCATAAAGAAAAAACTTTTTGTTTTTTCAAAAGTTGCGATTTTCACGGTTTATAGTAATTTTCCGGGGTTGTGTGTTGTATGTATGGTGCCTTGCCTCATCTAACATTTTCGGCTTTGTAAGGCTATTTATTGCCTTTATAAGAGAACCATTTAATGGCAGGTCATTTTTTTCTAGTACTTTAGAATTATATTAAAAATAACATTGCAAATGCTAAAAATCTCAATAAAAATTATTAACTCTCGCAAACTCTCTCTTTAACCCCCTTTTTATACTGACTAATACACATTTAAACATAGAAATTAAGTCAGTAATAGGTCAGTATTTTAAACCGACTTCCAAAAAGGAGGAGGTTCTCTGTTCGGCTGTATGTATGTTTTTTTTATGTATGTCCGCCGATTACTCGAAGACGGATTGAAATAATTCAAACGTAAACGGAACAAACCCGATCTATTAGATCGGGTTTGTTCCTAAGTTGGTCCCATTTTTTGAAATTTTGAAATCGGTTCAGTATTTTTCAGGAAAACCTGAAAATACTGTCGTTTTTGTTACCATTTTATGAACTTATACGGATTATCGACCATATCTTCTTTGTTTATGGACTGATTTAGATGATTCTTTTTTTGTTTGAAAGAGGATAGTTTAGTGATGATACCATTTTGATTTAATTTTATTGGACCTTGGATTTAAAAGATTTAATAGACTTGAACTGTGAAGGAAAAACGGAATTCCTTAACAACAAACAGCACGAACATGGGAATTGAGTTTTTAGTGGTATTATGCCACGGAAAGTGTGAAATATAAAAAAAAATATAACATCATCGCTTACATTTACATAATATACATACCCAAAAAAGGTAAAACTACCTAATACAGAAGGTACTTACACTAAAAATAAAAAAATTGTTTAAAAAATAAAAATAAACCGACTTCAAAAAACCTGAAAATAAAAACAAATTAGCTTCAAAATTAAATACCTACCTCTGAAAAGCAAGAAATAATTTTCAAATCATTAGATACGCAAATCATTGTAATAAAACGCGTCTAAGGAAGTCGGGTGGGGCTCTTAGAATAATAAAAAAAGAAGTTGTCCTCCAGCCCCACCCGACTTCAATATAGACGTGTTTTATTACAATGATATGCGTATCTAATGATTTGAAAATTATTTTTTGCTTTTCAGAGGTATTTAATTTTGAAGCTAATTTGTTTTTATTTTCAGGTTTTTTGAAGTCGGTTTTTTTGTTTTTAAACAATTTTTGAGTGACTGTAAGGTCAGTAAAATCAGTATTTGTGACACTGCAACCAGTTTCGACCTCTGAAATCCTCTTATATCTTTTAGTTTACCAACAATATCAAATTGCATAGTAAGGTACCCCAGTAACGAGATTGCAGCGATAGCCAAGTGGGTACATTCTCATCTCCTCCCGCAGCTTTGTTCGATATCCTAAGTTCCGTGTTTGTCTGCTGCAGTTCCGGTTCCTGTTGTTCCGAGGAAATGTTCAAATTATCGATTCTTCGAGAGTAGCCTTGTTTGGGGAAATGTTCAAATTATCGATGCATCGAGGGTTGCCGAGGAAGCCTTGTTATGTTTTGGTGCTTTGAATTTCGGATTTGATTGGTCTCTGATAACTATGAGATGGTTTGAATCCGCCTAATATTGACTTTATATTGCACATAATACCGATTTTTGTTCCGAAGTAATGTTCAAATTATCGATGGGTGTCGAAAGTAGCCTTGTTGGGTAATGTTTTTATTAGTGCTGAATTTTGGATTTGATTGGTCTCTGATAACTTTGGGATGGTTTGAATCCGCCTATTGACTTTATATTGTAGATAAAAATTTGTGACACAATAAGGAAAAAGAAGCTGCAGGTTTTTAATATCGAATCATTTTAGTAGTGGCACTTTCATCTTCCTCTTGTTAACATAAATTCTCAATAATCAAGCACTTCCTTATAAGAAGTGACTCTTATGTCGTCACATCTCCTTCTCCGCACCTGTGGCGCTAAATGGTTCATCTATTTAAATAATAACTGTTAAGCAGATGAGCCCTGAGCCCTCTAATGTGGTACTAATTTTCAACGGTTAAAAAAATAATATCACCAGAAGAGATTCAATCAAACCAATTGATTAACGGCACTAACGCGTGATATTTTGTAAAGAGGTAACATAAAATTTCAAGGAGGTAACATGCCTTTTAATACTATGTTGTGTACGGAACGGACCAAGTACGGACTGTTCTGTCTTTGACATGGACTGCATAGAGGAAATAATTACTACTGGATTGACATGAGCTTTTTTACGCTAACCATGGCGTTTTGTAATGTCAAATCCATACATCATTCATTAGCGAAGTTCATTCAAGATTAAAAGATGGGGTTCTTTAATTGTCATTTTTTCTTTGATAATTCTTCTCGTATTCGCTGCAAATCGGTAGTTAGTTTAAGTAAAATGTAGATGGTTTTTTTTTAATTAACTAGGTATAATAAAAAGTTTCATACTTGGTACAAGATCGTTCCCCTTAGTGGTATAGATCCCCTTAATGGCAGTTCTTAATACCCACCAATCTATACGTGGCTAAACGTGGGAAACGGAGGTGCTATGAAATGGCCCCCATCTTTTATAGTCCCTTTTTAAGAACGCAAATGCGTTACATACGGAGATTTAGGTGATGATATGTATAAGAGTAGGTCTGACATTTAATATCAACACAAAGTCTAGTAAATTGGTAATATTTTTATAAAAAATAATTAAAAAGAACTCGCGAACAGAGTCCCAAAAAGCTGACATTAGTTCCAAGATGGTTTCCACCTGATTCCGAAAAAGTAATTTAGAGCAGGAAGCGAACACGACACCACCGCCGACATTTTTATAAATAAACCAAGTTAAAAAAGGTTATGGTGGAATTTTCACGTTTTTCCTGTGAATTTTTCGCCGTGCCTCTGAGGACAAGTGCCGAGTTGTTGACTTTAATTTCGCCCAAGTATATGATTGAATTATATTATTCAGCTATTTCGTCTCTGCGGGCTCTAAAGGGAATATAATATCATTTATTTAATATATAAATTAGATGTGTTCTTCTTTTAAGGCTTTCATGTACCTACTATAAAGTGCCTTTGGATTCATATAATCTTATTCTTCTCAGAAAAACATTAAGCTCCTGAAGCAGTCGACCTCTGAAATAAAGAAAGAAAGAAAAATCATTAATTTCAGACAGTCAGTAGGTACATACAACAAAACAAAAATTAAACTAAAACCACTATTGTCACAAAATGGTCCCGACTTAGCATAAGGCTAAGTTCATATGAACGCGCGGTGCCGCGCGACGCGGTAGAAGCATTCACATGATAGCGTGCACGCGCGGCAGTCTGGCATCAACATCACTGAGAGAGAATGGATGTGGCTGAAGCTTAGAGAAGGGAAGTAAGTAAGGGAAGTTACTTCCCTTCTCTAAGGGCTGAAGCAATTTGTTCATGGATTTTTTTATTTATAAAAAGTTATTTTAACAAAGTATGTTTATTATGTTTGATTATTTTAACAAAGAAATAAAACTAATTTGTAGATTAAACTTACCCTAGATATTCTTTTTTTTTCAGAATCATTATTACAGGTAAAAATTATAAGGTATCTGCGACCAGCGCTGGTCTTCCGTCAGGACCGGTTTGATGACGCTGCAATTCGATAATAAAAAAAAAAATAACACTCAGCGAATAAAACTAATTACATTAGTTCTTTGTACCTTTTTCATTGTATTGTATTGTAAATTTTTCAATTTGTACCTCGCGCGAAGGTGGAAGCGCACTGCACCCGGAATTCTCGACCATTGAGGACCTCATTTTAAACGTTCCTTCTATTTATAACAATAAATTACAGCAAAGCTCTGCAAAAGCCTTTTTAATTTTCTTTCCAAACACCGTAGATTTATTTTGCGCGCCCGCTTTCTGTAGTTATAGGTATCTCTTTGTTTTACAACTTCGTTTTATTTCATTTTACCGAGATTTAATAAATTGTTTTACTTTTGAATAACGATAGATGCGTTTCAATTGTAAGGGAAAGCATTTTTTTTATTAAAAAGTTGGTTGTGGTAAATTAATCATTATGATATGGGTAATATAATAGCTAAAATTGAGATATACTTTTGATCAACTTTTACCGAACATGTTGATTTCCCATTAAGGGTTAGTACCACAGGACAAGGTTAAATCCTAGTTTTAACTTACATGACAGATAAATTCATGGAAATTCTAATCAATTTTTAATTGAACCAGAAATTAGTGTGTTCGAATCCTCGGAAACAAAGCCATGTAGAGTTTTCAGATTTCTTATTTTGTAAATAGTGAAGAATAATATGCTGGTTAACTGTATCGAATTTATAAGAACATGATATTTACTTAAAAGCTTGTAAATTGTATTGTTATCTTATTTGAATATCGCACTTTTATATAAATCTGTACTTTCACCATAAGTAAACGATTTCACCACCATTTTCATTGTAAGTACGTGGAATTGTAGCTTGAAACTTATTGTTATTACCAATGCAACGCCGTACAATCCAATACATGATTTGTCAAATACACTCCTCCGTGATTGAACTAGGGTTGCTACCTATTAGAAAATTTATATAGAGAGATCTCTGTTCGCATAGAAAAACTGTTTAAAAGAATAGTTTCAGAAGAATTCCAAAAAAGAAATTGAGTTTGAGAGAGAAAAAGAGAGAGAAAAAAGAAACTATCTTATTTAATACATCTTCTTACCTTCGTTTTTGTATTGCAGTTAATAAACATCTGTTTTGTGATAGATCGTATAAAACTGTTAAACGTCACCAATTATCTAAGCTTTTCAGATCAAAAATGAATGATACATGAAAACTTGTTCCTCTCAGAACAAGTTTATACAGATTGATTGTAATAAATAATAATAAAATAAGTAAATACTATTCCATTCCAGAAAGGTTATCCTACTAATATATGTGAAAGTTTGTGGGTTTGGATGTTTAGATGTTTGTTCCTCAATCACGCAAAAACTACTGAACGGATTTGGTTGATTTTTGGCACACAGATAGTAGATAGCCTGGATTAAAACATAGAATACTTTTTATTTCGATATTCCCACGGGAACGGAAACCACGCGGGTGAAACCGCGGGCGGCCGCTAGTATATCGTACTTATCCTACTAATATTATAAATGTGAAAGTTCAATCACGCAAAAACTACTGAACGGATTTGGTTGAAATTTGGCACACAGATAGAAGATAGCCTAGATTAAAACATAGGATACTTTTTATCCCGATATTTCCACGGGAACGGGAACCAGGCGGGTGCAACCGCGGGCGGCCGCTAGTATCCTACTTATATTATAAACTAACGGCCGCCCGCGGTTTCGGATAAAAAGTTCTATGTTTTAATCCAGGCTATCTTCTATCTGTGTGCCAAATTTCAACCAAATCCGTTCAGTAGTTTTTGCGTGATTGAGGAACAAACATCCAAACATCTAAACATCCAAACATCCAAACCCACAAACTTTCACATTTATAATATTAGTAGGATGTGAAAGTTTGTGGGTTTTTATGTTTGGATGTTTGTTCCTCAATCACGCAAAAACTACTGAACAGACTTGGTTGAAATTTGGCACACAGATTGTAGATAGCCTAGATTAAAACATAGGATACTTTTTATCCCGATATTCCCACGGGAACGGGAACCACGCGGGTGAAACTGCGGGCGGCCGCTAGTATTATTATATAACAGTTTTGACAACCCTAATTCGAAGAAACGTTACTTAATGGTTGAATAAATCAACACGTGCTCCGCAAACGTTACCTGTCTGTCGTTTTTGTTACGTATTCTGAGATAAATTGCGTCGCATCTCTTTTTATGAAGGGGACGATTTGACCCCGTTTCGAGTCATATTGTTTGCATTGTTGTGACGTTTAGAAGGTTAGGAATGCATTACATTCGCCATAGCAGTCATAGTTAGTATTGGGATGTTCGCATTGGTGGGTTGAACCACAGCCTTCTCTATTGTCTTACCAATAGAGAAGGCTGTGGTTGAACACAACATGCTGTGTATTCAAATGCCTACTCAAAAATTTTCGAAGTTATGTGTGATAAAATAAGATTTGCTCTTAAAAATACCTTTAAGTAATCTAACGTAGCATTTCAAAAAAATAAAACCGGCCAATTGCGAGTCGGACTCGCGCACGAAGGGTTCCGTACCAAAAACCTGCAAATAAAAACACGTTTGTTGTTTGGGAGCCCCACTCAAATATTTATTTTATTCTGTTTTCAGTATTAGCGGCAACAGAAATACATCATCTGTGAAAATTTCAACTGTCTAGCTATCATGATTCATGAGATACCTACGGCCAGACAGACGGACAGCACAGTCTTAGTAATAGGGTCCCATTTTTACCCTTTGGGTACCCTTAAAACCATCTAAAGGTCTCGAATAAAGATTATGTATTTGTTAAAAGAATAATGGAATAATACTTATTTTCATGTTTGTACCGTATCTGTTTACAATGAACTATTTTCCATCAACCTTTGTAAGTAATAACTTTAACCGCAAATCCGAACAGTTCGTTACCACAAAGAGATATTGCAATATTGTTTGGCATAACCACCAAACGTAGATTACCTGTCTGCGGCATGCCTGCCGATGAAATAGCTTTTATCCATTCGGGGTATGATTTGACCCCCATTCGCAGATGGGGGGGTTAAAAAGTAACCAAGTGGAAAGAGGTTGCGCCAGTTTCGAATTTAAGCCTAAACAAACGAATCAGTGGAATATGTAAATAAATTGACTTAGTTTAATGAGGATCAGTAACAGGTTTGAATCCTATAGTTTTATTGATATAATATAAACACATATTGATAGCTATGAAACCTAGTGAAAGAATTTTTGAAATCCGTTTAGAAATGATTGAGTTACAAGGGTTTGAAGGAAATGCCAAGCTCAATGCAATATGTGCTTTATCGCGTACGACATAAGGTTCACGTCCATCGCGATGACGTCATAGGGACCCCCAAAAAATCAGTGTTTTAGCTCTTATAACTTCTCAGGTTTAAAAGATATCGTAAAAATGTTTTCACAGTTAATCACATGAATTCACATGGTGGCATTAGCTTTCTAATTTGCCATTAAAAAAAATTCGTTACTGATCCTCATTTGATGGGTTGTTTGCGGTTTCTTTTGCTAATATCGTTTTGTTAACTGTGGGTATATTATTATGGGAAAAGTAAATAAGCACACGCTTCCGATGCCCGCTTTTCGCCCCGAGAGAAACATGGAGAAGGCCTACGATCGAGTTGACAGGAATGAGCTATGGAAGGTGTTGTCCGAATACGGATTGGAGAGCAGACTGATTCATGCACTGAAATCTCTCTATGAGGATTCCCGTGCATGCGTCAGGATTGACGGCGTATACACTGATTGGTTTGGCATCTCTAGGGGTGTCAGACAGGGATGTGTTGCGTCACCATGGCTCTTTAATCTGTTTTTGGACAGTTGTATGAAACGTCTGAAAGAACGTGACTGTGGGGTTGTGATGAATGGGACTCAAACCAAGTGCCTCCTCTACGCTGACGACCAAGTTATACTTGCGTCTTCTGCGCAAGAGTTGCAGGAAATGATGTCGGTTATGAATGATGATTTTGTGAGAAAATGGATGAAAGTGAATGTAACTAAGACTTAAGTGATTGTGTTTGAGAGAGATGAAGAAATGACTGACTGTACGGTAATGTTAGGTGGCGAAAAAGTGGAACAAGTCCGTGAGTTTGTATACTTGGGGAGTTTGTTCACAAGGGACGGAAAGAGTGAGGAAGACATAGAAAGACGAGTGAAGAAAGGAAATTCGGTGAGTGGTGCTATACACTCGGTTATGAGTAGCCAAACCGTTTCTGCAAAGGCGCGAATGGCTATTCATAACGGAGTGCTGGTACCGACACTGATGTATGGAAGTGAATCTTGGGTATGGCAGAAGAAGAATGAAAGCAGAATAAATGCGGTAGAGATGCAATCGTTGAGGAAAATATGCGGAGTAAAACTGAGTGATAGAGTGAGCAATGAGGTGATTCGCAAAAGGTGTGGTCTGAAAGATGATATAGTGACAAGAATTGAGAAAGGAATGCTCCGGTGGTTTGGTCACTTAGAGAGGATGAATGAAAAGCGAATCACGAAAGAGATATACTGTGCGAATGTGGAAGGAACGATTGCACGAGGGCGTCCCAGAAAAACCTACGCGGACCAAATAGAGGTTATTATAAAAAAGGCTGGTGTACGCAGTGACAAAAACCGCAGGGCATGTATGAAAAGATTGATGGATATGAATGAAGCGAAAGAAGTGTGCAAGGATCGTAGCAGGTGGCGATCCATAGTCTCTGCCTACCCCCATGGGAAACAGGCGTGAGTGTATGTACACGCTTCCTCGTAAAACTAAGCTAACAGATCGAAATGATCGTTTGATTTGATTATATATATAACTAGCTTCCGCCCGCGACTTCGTCCGCGTGGATATTAGAGAAAATCCTTAGGGAACCTTCAACCAGGATCCGACCAACCGTTTTATACGCGATTAGGCGGGTCCCCACCAAGCGCGCTGCCTCGCGAGGCAAAACATTTGCGACGTGTGACAGGCCTCGCACGAGGCTGCGCGCTTGGTGGGGACCCGCGTAATCGCGTATAAAACGGTTGGTCGGATCCTGGTTGAAGGTTCCCTAAGGATTTTCTCTAATATCCACGCGGACGAAGTCGCGGGCGGAAGCTAGTTTATTACAATAATCAGAATTAGGTCCAGAGATATTAAGAGTATCACGTTCCCGTTTCTTTACTCTTTCCCGTTTCCGTCCCCGCCCCCGTTCCCGTTCCTGTTCCCGTGTCCGTCCCCGTCCCCTTGGGCTGAATCATGTCCACCGTGTTGGACTTCAAAACAAATGTCATTTTCGCATTCCTCATCCCATAAAACCTCAAGAACGACATCCACATCGGCTTTCATGTTTACTTACCCCATTTACGGATGATTTTCAAAATAAGAAAATATGTGTTTGCCTATTTATTTTTAGACATGCTCCTACGAATTTTTAAGCTGTAAACTATGTAATGTCTATTTTATATTATTTTTCCATATATAATTTGTACCCCATTTTCACCCCTTTAGCGGTTAAATTGGACTTCAAAATTAATGTCATTTTCGCAATCACCATCCCATAAAACCTCAAGAACGACATCCATATCGATTTCTACGTTTACTTAGCCCATTTACCCCCTAAGGGGTTGATTTTCAAAACCACAAAATATATGTTTGCCTATTTATTTTAAGACATGCTCCTACGAAGTTTTAAGTTGTAATGTCTATTTTATATTGTTTTCAATACCAAATTTAAATCCAATTTTCACCCCTTTAGGGGTTAAATCATGTCGACCGTGTTGGACTTCAAAATAAATGTCATTTTCGCAATCTTCATCCCAGAAAACCCCAATAACGACATCCATATCGATTTTTAGGTTTATTTACCCCATTGCACCCCCATTTCATCACCATGGGGGTTGAAATTATACCAATACAATATGCGTTGCGTTAGATTTCCATCCATAAGCCTAAATTACAAATCTAGCGATTTCTACTTCAAAAATGAAGGATTATCTTCTAAACACAACTTCATCCCCCTTTTCACCCCTTTGGGGGTAGAATTTTGAAAAACGCTGAGACACGTATTTATTTATTTTCAATCATCAGCCTAAACACAAAATTTGAAGATCCTAGCTTCAAAACTGAGGGACTTTCATACAAACTTTCATCCCTTATTTCATCCCCTTAGGGATGGAATTTTCAAAAATCCTTCCTTATAATAATAATAATAATAACCCCCCCAAAGGGACCGCCTTGTCGTGGTGGGGGGGCTTACGGGCAAAGAACTTAACACAATGAGTCCGACCATCTGGACACCCTTAGACAAAGGTACTGGATCTTATCAATAACACCTTGATTACTCCCAAACTAAGAGTCCCAACCCTTATCGTTTAGTATGGATCGTAGTAATGAGAGATATTGTTTGCGGTCGCTACCCGGGGGCCGCCGGGGCCAACCTGGAGCCAGTGCTGGGTCAGGCAGCATGCGAACCATTGGCGGTGGGGGACTGAACAGGCGGGTTCCCTCCGAAAAATCGACTACAGCCGAAAGTAATACTCAACCTGGAGCCAGTGCTGGGTCAGGCAGCATGCGAACCATTGGCGGTGGGGGACTGAACAGGCGGGTTCCCCCCGAGAAATCGACTACAGCCGAAAGTAATACACAACCTGGAGCCAGTGCTGGGTCAAGCAGCGTGCGAGCCATTGGCGGTGGGGGACTGAACAAGCAGGTTCCCCCCGAGAAATCGACTAAAGCCGACAGTCATAAAAAATACAACCTCAGATCATTCAACCGTAGGCATTTGACGCCTGAGACTAACGTGCAAAATAAACCCAACCACTTAAACACTAAAGAAAACTCAAGGCCTGTTACACCGATATCATCAAACCAAAGCCTTTTTGCATCACCCAACACATCTCCTCAATCATTCTGTAATCCTAGTATTCAGATTTCGGCCTCTCCTTCATCGACATCACGCTCCTCTCTTAACTCGTCAATGTCAGCAGATGTTATGCAGTTGGCAAGCGCCACAAAAACTGCATCCACTGCGGACAATAAGCGCACACGTAAAAGATGGACAGAAGAAATGAACAAATTCATCTGGCGCATATATTTGACCGTCACAAAACTAGAGCAACATAAGCAAGGATATTTAGACCAACTACACCATCAATTTACAGCCAAATTCCCTGAAATGAACACCACAAAACAACGACTAGGTGATCAACGTAGAGCAATCATTAATAATAAACTTCTTTCAGATGCTACACTTGACGAAATCAGAAGAGAAGTAGAGACAAACACAAACTCACAATTAACAAAACAAAACACCCAGTCGACATCAGGGACACAAATTCACAATAGTAATAGCACCAGACAAAGATTAAGCTGGTCTAATGAAATGAATGAATGCATATTAAGACACTATTACAAAATCACGAAACTGGAAAGGGATAGAACAGCTTACAGAAAACTTTTACACAATGCATTTATAACGCAATTCCCAGAATTTGCATATTTAACGGAGCAAAGGATATCAGACCAACTAAGGCTTATATTAAAAAACAAATACATTAGTGAACACAAAATGAATTTAATTAAAGATGAAGTTACCAAAATTTTATTTAACGATATGGACATTACACAAACTGACATGGATACACTTCACACTCAAATGACTATTGATACTGAAATTATAAGTTCAAATATAAGTACTCAACCACCAGAACATAATCACCAGGAAGAAGAATCTTTTAATAATAATACATGTAAATTGACAATGGAAGAACAAGATAAAATAAATAATATATTTCATAAGGCAACTGAAGAATTTAGGAATATAGATCCAACTTCAAGGCCTTATGTACCAAAACAGAAATATTCAAGGAAACTCACATCAATCGTAGGATACATCAACACTAACATATTACCTGTCTACCTCCAAGCAGATTCTGACTTTGAAACCACCCAGAATGCTCTATACTGTGCAGCATATACTACTGCTTTAGCAAACGGGTCAAAGGTAAAGCATAATCTCACTACAGAGTTTACAACAAGACCAAAACCTAGATGGCAACAGCGATTAGAAGACAAAATAGATGATCTTCGAATCAAAATAGGTAGGTTAACTGCATTCATCAATGGAAATAATAGCCCGTCATTAATAAGGCACATCAATGTAATAAAATTCAATTACAAAATACACTCCCGACATGAATCTGAAAACACACATCTTTCACAATTTTTAGATACTTTAAAACAGAAACTCAATGCACTTTCTAGTCGACTACGCAGATATAAACTGACAACCAACAGGAAGACACAAAATATAAAATTTATGAATAATGAAAAAGCCTTCTACAGAAACCTTGGCCAAGAAGAGACATGCATAGCTGAAGAAGCCAATGCTCCTTTAGTTGATACAATGCATAGTTTTTGGGCAAATATATGGTCCAACTCTGTGCAACACAAGGATGCTGAGTGGATACAAGCAGATAAAGCTAAATATACGAATGTACCTGTTATGGCATTTGAAAGTGTTAGCTTAGACCTTCTACAATATGTGATAGCCAAAACCAACAACTGGAAAGCCTGTGGATCAGACAAATTACACAATTATTGGTATAAGAAATTCACCAGCATACATCCACATTTACACACACACATTAATAAATTCATTCAATCACCAGAAATGATGCCAAAATATATAACGCAAGGACTCACATACATGTTACCGAAAGATAGAACAGATTTACAAAACCCTGCAAAATATAGACCGATTACATGCCTGCAAACAATTTATAAAATTATAACGTCCTGCTTAAGCGAAATTATTTATGAGCACATTGACGCCAATAGCATACTGGCGGAACAGCAAAAAGGATGCCGCAAAAAAAGTCAAGGGTGCAAAGAACAGCTGATTATAGATTCAGTGGTTTCAAAACTTGCTAAAGTAAAAAAAGCTAGATATTCACACTATGTACATAGACTACCAAAAAGCTTTTGACTCCGTACCTCATACCTGGTTATTGTATATTTTAGAACATTACAATATAAGCCCAACACTAGTGAACTTCCTCTCCATTATTATGCAAAACTGGCAAACTGTTTTGAAACTACAAGACCACAAAGAGACGAACCCTATTGATATCCGTAGAGGTATTTTTCAAGGGGATGCACTAAGTCCACTATGGTTCTGCTTAGCTCTCAATCCACTTTCTAGTATGTTAAATAGCAGCGACAATGGCTTCGTTATAAAGCAAAGCAATTCAGCAGTAAGCCTTACACACCTGCTCTACATGGATGATATCAAACTGTATGGTAAAAGCCTTATGGATTTACATCAGTTAGCCCAAACCACCGAAACGTTCTCTAATGATATACACATGACTTTTGGGATTGACAAATGTAAAATGCAGTCAATTATAAAAGGAAAAACTGAACTTAACACTTATCAATTACTAGACGGAAATATAATAGACTCTGTTGATCATCAAGAAGGTTACAAATATTTAGGATTTCAACAATCACAGAATATTCATCAGAAAGAAACCAAATCAACGATCATTAATAAATTTAAAACTAGACTGCATAAAATCCTTAATTCATTTCTTAACTCCAGAAACACTATAAAAGCAATTAACGCTTACGCGATACCTATTCTGACTTACTCGTTTGGTACTATCCATTGGTCCAAAACTGATCTAATTAAACTCCAGAGAACTATTAATACACATATGACTCGCTATAGAAAACACCATCCTAGATCATGCATACAACGTCTTACATTGCCAAAACATGAAGGTGGTAGGGGACTTATAGACATTACTAACCTACACAATAAACAGATTACTACACTACGAACTTTTTTCTATAACCAAACTAACCGCTCATCATTACATAAAATCATCATTGAAACCGACAACAAATTCACACTGTTAAATCTAAAAGACAACAATACCCAAAAGAATCAGAAAATTGTAAGCCCTAACGAAAAAATAGACCTTTGGCAAAGAAAATCATTACACGGTAGACACCGACAAGATCTCACTAACCCAAACAATGACAAAACTGCTTCTAACGCCTGGCTTAAAAAAGGGGAACTCTTTCCTGAAACAGAAGGATTTATGTTAGCCATACAAGACCAAATTATAGAAACACGAAATTATAGGAAACACATTATTAAAGACAGGACCCTTAATTCAGATTTATGCCGCCGATGTCACCGTTACTCAGAAACAATACAACATATTACAGGCGCATGCTCATCAGTAGCCCAAACTGACTATAAGCATCGCCATGACCAAGTTGCTGCCATATTACATCAATACCTGGCAGTTAAACACAAGTTAATTACAGAAAAAGTTCCATATTACAAATATACACCTCAAGTAGTTTTAGATACTCCACAATACAAACTTTACTGGGACAGGACAATAATCACAGACAAAACTTTACACTGCAATAGACCAGATATAACATTCCATGATAAGGTGAACAATCAAGTTACTCTAATAGACGTAGCTATACCAAATACACACAACCTCTCCAACACTTACACAGAAAAAATTGCTAAGTACACGGATTTGTCAATAGAATTAAAAACACAATGGAAAGTTAAATCAGTAAAAACTATACCCGTAATTATATCAAGCACAGGAATTATACCGAAAACATTACACACAAGTCTTAAATCACTCGACATGCATCCATTAACATATATACAAATACAAAAGGCTGTCATTTTGAACACGTGTAGGATTGTCCGTAAATTTCTATCCGCAGATGAAGACACATGATCTAGGAATACATAAATATGGACACAATCATCACACACACACACACTCACACATTCTCTCACACACACATACATACAAACACATCCACACACATTCAGAAACATCACTACCTATTTATTGAAACATGCTATGCTTGGTCAAAAACCCGCATAGTTATGTATTCACCTCAGTAATGAGTGAAAAAAATAAAATAGAATATATAATAATAATAATAATAATAATGTTTATTTATTCAACCAACATAGGGTCATACAAAATTAATACAATTAATAAATTAGAATTAACAAAATAATTAAATAAATCAAATTGAATTTTACATTTAGAATAATATTAAATAAATCAAATTGAATTTAACATTGAGAATAATATTAAATAAATCAAATTGAATTTTACATTTAGAATACTTTTAAATAAATCTAATTTGAATTTCACATTTAGAATAATATTTTAACATTAGTCGGTGCATGAATCATACTACAGTGACTCAAGTACAGGCAGTCAAATCTTTCAGCAAATGCGCTCAGGATACCATTGCGGCTGGCCCGCACCCGGCGCACCAGGGATGCACACCGCTTGCGCATGGTCGCATAAAAGCAGTCCACACGAGCCTCGGCGAACATCCCCGATGCGCTACAGAAGCGGGGCAGCCCCAAAAGCACCCTAAACGCATTATTATATTGGACACGTAGTGCGCTATACTGTTTTTGCGTATAACTCACCCACAGACTGCTCCCGTAAAAGGACGTACAAAATGCTCTAAAAAGAGCGATTTTGACGCCACTTGAACAACGAGCAAATCTGCGGGCTATCATATTCGCACGAACAGACAGCGCCCTACGCTCCCTTTCTATGTCTGCATCGTCTTTCAGGTCCGGGGTTAGTATATGCCCAAGGTATTTAAACGTATCAACTCTTTTCAGAGGACATCCTTTTAGTTTAATGGCTGGTATGGTATCCAGACGCTTTCCCCGGGCCTGAAAGACCATGCATTCACTTTTTTTCACGTTATAAACCAATCCGTGATCGTCAGCGTACTTTTCACATTTGTCAAGTAATGTCACCAGACCGCCTACAGAGGCACTCAGCAGCACCATGTCGTCCGCATAGCTAATATTATTAAGGCAAACTCCCCCAATATGACAGCCGACATGTGTGCTACTGAGCTCCTCCACCAACGCATTCACATAGAGGTTGAAGAGTTTAGGCGAGGTCAGTCCCCCCTGCCTCACCCCACACTCCAACCTGTATGGAGCAGAATAGGACCCCGACCATCGAATAACATTGATCTGATTCTGGTACCAATATTTAAAAAGATTTATTAGCTCCTTCGGCATTGACGTTTGTTGTAGTTTTCGCCAGAGAATATCATAGCTAACCAGATCGAATGCCTTCGACAGGTCGAGGAAACAGGCAAAGACTGGGGTACTTCTATCAGTATAGTACTTGATAGTCTGCTTTAAACACAATATGGCCGTTTCTGTGGAGTGACCTGACTTAAAACCAAACTGGTTATCGTGTATATGTAGGTATTCATTAAGCTGAGTGTTAAGCAGACCATCAAGCACCTTTGCGATTACAGTGGCCAGCGAAATAGGCCTATAATTGTGACTGTCACTTATATCACCAGTCTTGTTCTTCACAATCGGCACCACCACAGTCCTCATCATCTGCGTTGGTAAGTGCGAGTGACTCACACATAATGAATAAAGCATGGCCAAAATTCTAGGTAAGTGAACGCCCGCATATTTAAGATGTTCAACACTTAGATCGTCATGGCCCGGTGACTTGCCACGTGACATAGATTTAATTACATTTCGCACCTCTTTAGCTGTAAATCGGACACACACTTCCCTTTCACTACAACCAGCATCATATGAAGACTGTGGTGGCCCCAAAGGTGACTTCACAGTAAAGTGTTCCCTAAACATCTCAGCAATACCGGTCAGGTCACTGATCCCATTCACACTCATGGGCAGCCCTGGCTTATTATTAAGTTTATTAGTCGCTTTCCAGAAGCTTCGAAAATCCTGTTTGGAGTGAGATGAAGCTAGGATGTCCATTTTGATTTGGTCACTATTATTTTGACACCATCGCAAGCGAGATTTAAAAATATTGCGGCTCGTCTGCATATCACTCCACACAGGCCCTTCTCGCGGCCTCCCACACGAGTCCCAGAACAGAAACTTAATCCTAGCCTCCCGGTGAGCTTCACTCACATGCCTATTCCACCCTATAACCGGCCCCCTACCCTTGCTATTGCGAGTAACCGGCGCATGACTCTCACAAGCTGCCTGGCACAGTACTTTAATAATGTCATCATACATTTTGTCAATAATAATTCTATGGTCTAAATTATTACAAATATAGTCACTACATGTATTTAATTCAAAGGGAAAATCAATTAATTTTAATTTGTCATTACATAATTTTGTATAAATGTCAATTTGTTCAGAATTTCTTTCACCCCATCTTATTCTACTACATGGCTGAACTTTTGTGTCATACAATTTAGGCTTTACACTATCTAACTTACATTGAACTACGAGGGGGAAATGGTCAGACCATAGCGCATCGTACTTAACGAAAGTATTCACAATAGTCTCCATAGCGGAGTTGGTAGCTACACAATGGTCTAGCCAGCGTCTAGCACCGTTTGCTTCGCTTATAAAAGTGTAAGTATCCGAATTTATTCCTAATAATTGAACATCCTTAGTGGATGCCTACACTGTATAAAGTATCTGTGTGCAAAATTTCAAGTCTCTAGGTTCAGCGGTTTGGGCTGTGCGTTGATATCTCACTCAGTCAGGACTTTGAATTTTATATATATAGATATGATGCCACAGGTTAACCTTGAAACAAAATATCATCGATTAGTCATCGACTTAATTATATTTTCAAGCAGAGGTACAATTTTGTTTTCTTTTATTATTCGCGGCACATCATCTTTGAGACAAGTTTCAAAAATTTGAACAAAAGTAGAGGTATTAGAATAAACTATTTCGGGATTTACACCTGTTTATTTTTGAGATTCCGATATTTCGGCGCAGTTGCATGCGCCATGATCACGGAAAATCTTCCGCAGTTGCATGCGCCATGATCACGGTAGGTATCACTCAAAAATAAACAAGTACATGGTGTAAATCCCGATATAGTTTATTCTAATAACGTTAATAACTATGGAAATTTAAAGCAATAAAAGTAGAGGTAAACTAAAACAAAACCAATCGTGCTAACGAAATAATCCTCGACTTAGGAGCTACAATGCGAAAGGTTTGCCGGAAAAATATCTCTATTTTGTCGTGAAAAGGATAGAAACACAGCACACTTCTGCGCCACAGTATGATTTTATTGTTTATTTTTCAGATTTTGTTCTGTCATATTCTGTGACAGAAGAATAAGCAACTATTATGTAATCAGTAGAAAGGTTTTTAATAAACATTTTGAAAATTCTTATATTTTAGTGATTCTTAAAATGTTAAACGTTTTACCGTCATTATTGAGGGTTGACAATAAGACTTCTTAAAATGAAATGAATCCTGGTAAATGAAAATTGCTTTGGTATTAATGGAACCAAAATGGAACTAGCTCGGTTTTGGGTTAATGATCCGATTACAACCAATATGTTTCAGTTCAAGAGAAACAATTGGGATACTATTATTGTCCGTATTGCTTTACCAAAGCTTAGTGAATAGAAACTGAAATTGATGGGTTTGGATATAGAATGGTTACCTACCGTTTGATACTTGATACCAGCGTTTGGTTACCTGATTCACTTGAAACTTGCAATTTACCTGTATGTTGAAGTAAGTATATTTACTCCAGTGACTTTTGAAAACAGATCACCAAATGCTAGACAAGATGCTTTGGAAAAAAATATAGATACTTACTTAAATTTAGTTTGTAAAGCAAATCCTATGACGTACGTTCGTGAGAGCAATGGTAATGGGGTATTTACATGGAGCGACTTTAGTCAATTATCGCTTTTATCGACAATCGCTTGTAAAATCTAATCACATACCTAATTTCAATGAGGTGTCAGGTGGCGATTGTATTTTACGAGCTATTGTCAATAAAAGCGCTATTTGATTCAAGTCGCCTGTCAAGTTACCTGCCAAATCGACTCGTGTAAATATCACATTAGTCAACGACTCATTTGAAGATGCCTTATTATGACAGAGTATCTAAAAAATGTTGTCAAGACAGAAATGTTTTTAGAAAGAGACAATTTCTACAAGGAGGTTATATTACTATCGTCACATCAGTTTGTAATACAAGTGCTTTTGTAATGAAGTCCATAATAGTCCTGAAATAGGAGCTAAATTAAAACTACCCTTAAAAGCGCCTATTCCGAGTTACGTCACCGTTTATACTTAAAAGGCACCGAAAATAAAAATGACAACACGCTTTGATAAGCCCGAACAAGAGATCAAAGGGTTCAGTCCGGCCCTGGATGAGGCGATGACGTCAAACGCAGGGTTAATTAAGTTTACTCCGGACCTGTGTTTTTAGTTTTTTTTTTTTGCGTGGGATGTTTCGCCATTTTCTAATTGTTTGTGTTCATTGCGTAGGCTTTTGATTACGTTACGTACGTACGACTACGAGGAAAGAAAATGTCACAAAGTTACTTTTTCGTTTGATATTATCTATCACATAATACCTACGAAGCTACAACTAGATCAAAAGTTATTTAATCCACGTGTTGTGGTCATAAAATGAATTGTAGCAATATAATACTTTATCTATAAAAAAATTAAATCATATTCTGAGTGCTGTTTTGACTGGATCTTCGAGCAGCAGCGACGGCTTCGTGGATAATAAAATAAGGTAGATTTCTGGTACTTACGAGTACGTTAAATCAAAGTAGTTCCCATTTTAAGTGCGTCCTCATTTTCTAAACAACTTGTACGAAGTTTTTGTTATCTACAAGATAACAAAATACCTAGGTATTACACGTTAATTTAGCTGACAGTCATCGTCACGGTATGACTGTTAAATTTCCCATGAGTCACTCGGACAGCGGAGCGGACACGTGTGAGGGGTCCTTTATTAGGCCATTCCTGCGATTTCACCCTAATTAATATTTATTGTCACGCTACCACCCCATTGAGAAGCGTAGGATACACACAAGAACAGAAAAATCACTGCGAAGACGGTCATATAAATTCCTATTCTTGTTGTGTGGCAATAAGTGCAAACTTCTTTTGCACCTGTGCTCAATGTTAATATTAATCTAAATACATAAAACAAAGTCGGGTTATTTTAGTACATTATGATATAAGTGCGGTAGGTTGAAAATTACAGCCGAGGCGATATTGCTAGCCCGAGCCGTAGGCGAGGGCTACAAGAAAGCAGAGACTGTAATTATCAAATCGCACGTATGTCATACGACGTTTTATAACATATTTGCGAGGAAATAAAACCTGGACTTTCTTAAACGAATAAATTTTTAATCACTTGTTAAAGTACCTAGTTATAAAAAAAATTACAATTTATAAAATTGACTGTTACGTTGCCAGTTGGCACTTTTAATGTTGTCAAGTTATTATTATTTGTCTCTATCTCACTCTCTTGAGTGAAGGTAGGAGAAACGAGACCGCAAAATAGTGCAGGCGGCGCCGGCGGCGGCGGCAGCGGGCGGCTCGTTCGTTAGACGGAGCATCTTGATAAACCGTGCGGTAATTGTAAAGTAAAACGCACAGTTTATCAAGGAAAACCGTGCGTTTTACTTTACATTACCGCACAAGTTCGTAATGAGATACAATACGATATTGAAATTGGTGTAATAAGAGACCCTTTACGAGCAAATATGTTATAAACACCATTTATAACTCAATAACGGCTGGACGGATTTAAAAGAAATTTGGGACACAAATAGTTTATAACCTGGATTAAAACATAGGATACTTTTTTTATCCTGGTCAAAGGTTTCCTTGGGTCCACGCGGGGGAAGTCGCGGGCAGCCGCTAGTAATAAAATAAACGCGATTTGTCACGCGAATCCGTATGCGAATATGCACTGAACTGAAACACTTAACGTGACGTGAGTTTGATTCCATCTAAAGTCGAGATTTGATTACAGAATTTTTTGAAAATTAATATTCTGCAAACTCAAAAACGCAGTTCATATTATATTTTCCTTTTTAACATAGACTCACTGCATCAAACTTAAATTTGCAGAAATGTTCACATCACATTATCAATAAATATCTAAATGTTTCCTAATACTGTTCAACATCCCGAATACCCAATACCTACGTAAAATATTGTTTTCTGCACCAAGTGGTCGATTCTGAATTTTCAATACGGCACTGTTTGAAAATACGCAATAATAACGCTCATTTAGTAATACGGCTAATGGCTTTGTGGATGACCAACTGTAGCACTAAATCGGTACGTTTTTTTATATAGTGCCGAAACCGAGTAATTTTCAATAATATGCTAGTTTGATAATGGGGTCTACTTCATAATGCTGTCGCGAAATATTAGTATCATCATCGTCGTAAAAGCCCATTCCAGTCCACTGCAGAATGTACGTCTCTCCCGTCCCGTGGGAACTGGCATTTCCATGCGTAGGTCGAAGGTAGTTGTGTTTTCATCGAAAAATGCTGTTGGCTATTATCCTCAGGTTTTATAGACCCTCCACGTGCACAGGGCCGGCCTGCAGGATTGTATGGAGAGGCGCGGCCTTCTGGCCAAATGTCTGCATATCTAGGGAGAGGCCCTCCCTCCTCGTACTGTCTGCGACGGGTCCGCGACGGGTGTCTTTCTGTGTGGCTTGCTTTTGCTTTTTATCGTATGAGGATTAGTGGCCACCTCTGGTGCTAGAGTTTATCAAGCCGCCTGTAGCCGGCTTAATGACTGTTATCAGATGACAACAGCCGGGACTGACGGTTTAACATGCCCTCCGAAGCAAGGAAGCGCTCAGTTGTAATGCCACTTAACGGTCACCCATCCGACATCTGGCCGGACCGAGCGTTGCTTAGCAAACGTGACTGAGTACGATCAGTCTGTCTAGCTCCGCCATGTGTGCTTCTTGCTTTTGCTAGGTTCATATCACATCACGTGAAAGCTTTTAGAGTCGAACGTGCGACTGATGGTTATTTTAAATTATTTCGATCGACCTCCAATTAATTCTGATGGAACTTTGGAAAACCTATGTACTAAATAAAAGAAGGCCGCTCATATTATGGATATACGTTATTGTTCAATTAATGTTGACGCATTCATTACGCATGCGCCAGAGCATAATTAATTATGGTGTCTGACCTGTGCTCTACGGCTAATTCGCTTAGTCCTAGTTCATGGATAGTTCCGTTGGCCCTGAACTTAATGCTGCAATTAAAGGAAAAATGTAGGAAATATATTTGTAATTGTGTACCTTAAGATGACACACGCCTCCTTTGAATTTATTGTGTGATGAGGAAACGAACGAAAATTATTAATAACTAGATCAAGAAAGCTTTGGTGCCAATTTCTGCTCCGCTTATGTTACTAGGAAAAAGTTAGTAAGGTGTCGTTTTGTGTGTTACAAAAACTGTACTTACACAATTTTGAAGACGATGAGATCCAGTCAGAACTTCTTATTTTCTTCGTAAGAAAAGTGAGACTGAAAATTATTGTTGTTTCTAATCTAGTAGGTAGCTGACTAAATTCTTGAACAATATATCTACAGAGAGCATTACTCTAAAACACGCCTCTATCTGTCCTTTCTCTATCCCTTGAGAAAGAAAGTGATGTAGGTACTTTAACTAAACGAGTGTCAATCACTGACGGTACGGTCCATTTGTATTTCCTCCATATTTGGCAATGCCGAGTCCTCACTTCCATCTGAGGACGAGGGTAAGTCTCAGGCGTCATTAGCATATTATCAACTTGATTGTAGGTTTACGTGTGACGTTTTGACAGAACAAGACGTAAGTTTTGCATTTAAATGCCGTTTAGTTGATGTAACAATAGCGTCAATAGCTGTGTTAACGACGCGCTCCGTCCCTATTTAGTTTGTAAGTTTTGATAAATGTAAACCGCAGGTAGTCCTATACCGTTCAAAATTTTTTGTACATCGCGGCAGTCTGCGACCGTCCGCGCTTACGATACTAGCTCTGTTTTCGTGGCTTTACCTGTTTGTTTAATAAGTTTTGTAAAGGTGTAATAAACGCTGTTAAATAGTAACGGAGCCTCCTTTTTCATTTCCAAAACCAACTACGGGACCTGTAGTGCACAAGTTGGTCTTCGGCCGGATATTCATGTTCCACACGCCGCCGAAAATGGTGAACACCCGTAGTACAGTGCGTCGCGATCGTGAGCAAATGGATTTAAATAAAGTGGAAGTGCCTCAAAACACGCAGCCAAACGCAGAAACTTCGCAGTCTTTTACGAAGAAAAGTGAAATTGATGCGCAAAAGGCAGAAACGTGTCGTGTCGACATAACCAAAATGGCGGGCACCAGTGTGAAATCGGAAATGCAGTTACAGCCGCCAACCGTATATGTTACGCCGAAAAATGCATCTAGAAATTCTTCATCATCATCTATTTCTGCAAGGAGAAAGAAATTAGAGCTAGAAGCTGCGAAACAAAAGGCGAAAATTCAAATGGAGCTAATAGAAAAACAGTTGGAAGCGGACATAGCAGAACTCGAAGACGAAGAAGAATACAGTCCGCCCAATGATGATGAGCTCATCACCCACGACGTTGAGCAGTGGCTGGAAAAAAGCTATCAGCAAGCGGAAAGGCTGACCCCCGAGCGAGATCTTCAAACGGGTGAGCCCCGTTCATCAGCGCCACTTCATGGACAAGCGTCAGTGCCTGAACAAAAGGGTGCCGACGCCGGCGCCGGCGATACCGTACACCTGCTTGCCAAAGCACTGAAGGACCTGGCTGCTGCCTCAGTCGCTAAGGAACCGAATGGAAAGCTATTGAGCCGTTTATGTACGCCAAGAGACTTGCCAGATTTTTCTGGTGAACCGATGGAATGGCTACAGTTTAAAGAAGCTTATGATGAGTCAACTGATGTGTGCAAATTCAGCTCCAAAGAAAACCTGTGGAGGCTTCGCAAGTGCCTAAAAGGTGCCGCTAAAGATGCTGTGGCCGCCTTACTGATAAGTGCAACATCACCTGATAAGATAATTTCCACCTTGGAGCTCAGATTTGGAAACCCTGACCTCATCATAACAAAGATTTTACAAGATGTTAAAAAACTTCAGCCGTTGTCTAATGATTACCACAAGGATATTATAATATTTTCCGTGAAAGTACAGAATTTAATTGAAGCTATAAAGTCCTTGAAACGTGAAGAATATCTTCAGGGAATGAGTGTGGTCTCAGTTATTTTAGCTAAGCTGCCAGCGCTGTTACTGTCTAAATGGTCAGATTACAGTTACCCGCTAATAACCGACGGAAAACGATCCCGTTTGCTTATTTTGTCCGATTTTCTACACGAAGAAGCATTAAAAATATCAACAACTTCAAATGTGCAATTTGTGACACAGCGCACCGAGCAAAACAATAGATTTAGACAGAGTGAGCACAACAATAACCGGTTACATACAGTTTTGATGCAGTCAGACCACGGCGCAAACAACAATAACTGCCAGTTTTGTCGCAAATCAAAGCACAGTTTACCAGAATGTAAAATGTTTAAGAAGGCGCTGCGAAAAGTAAGATGGGACTACGTAAAACGTCACGGCGTGTGCTACAAATGTCTTTGTTTACGTCATAACAGAGAAACCTGCACCGCGCCCGCCTGCGATGCCGAGGGCTGCGGCCAGTCTCATCACAAGTTGCTGCATTACCCGATTCAAAACCGTGAAGATACTACGAACTCGCAACCGACTCCCGTGAGTGCGCTTAGTGAAAACGTGAATCATATAGGCGCGAGTGATCGAAAGTCAGTGCTACTCAAAGTTGTTCCTATACGTATACACGGTCCGAATGGTATTATAATCGATACGAGTGCATTATTAGATGATGGGTCGACTATTTCGCTGATAAGCGAGGCGCTGGCGCAGCGCGCGGGGCTGCGCGGCCGCCGCGAGCCCATGCACGTGAGCGGCGCGTGGCTAAACAACGAACTGGTTCTACAGACGACTGTGGTAAATGTGAACCTTGCAGGTATGGACAATAAGATTCATTCTATTCGTGCGCGTAGTGTTAATGAATTGAATTTACCTATACAAAAAATGTCTATTATTCCATAAAAACAGTTTGATAACTTGTTTGATATTTCATATAAATTATGTTCTTCTGATTTAAAGCCTGAATTGTTAATAGGGCAGGATAATCACCACTTGCTTGTACCATTAGAGATAAGGTTAGGGAAACTTAATGAGCCGTGCGCTACTCTCACACCCCTGGGCTGGTGCGTACATGGAAGTTTGACCACGATACCTACTGCTGACCGCCACCATCCATCTCACGTGTTATTTATAAACGACCGCTGCGACAGCCGCGATGAGTCCGAACGCCTGTTGAGAGAAATGCATCATGAGGTCCGTCGTTCCTTCGCCTTGGATTCCATAGGTATTTCAGGTCACCCACGCGAAAACGCCGACGAGGTCCGCGCGATAGCACACTTGGAGAAGACAGCGAAGCTTATCGACGGCCGCTGGTACGTCGGTCTGCCGTGGCGTGACGCGAACGCCACAACGCCGAATACTTATCCTAATTCTTTTAAAAGGCTCAAAGGTATCGAAAGAAAAATGACGCGCAGTCAAGATTTTGCGAGCAAGTATAAGGAAAGAATAGATCATTTGTTAGATAACGATTATGCAATAAAACTAAAAGATACATGTACCACACCTAAAACTTGGTATTTGCCACACTTCGGGGTGGATAACCCCAACAAAAGTAAATTACGCTTGGTTTTTGACGCCGCTGATAGGGTGGATGGTTTTTGTTTAAACGATTACCTTCTTACGGGTCCCGATTTATTGTCATCGCTGTTTGGTATAATGCTGCGCTTCCGGGAAAATAAAATTGCAGTAACCGGTGACATAAAAGACATGTTCTTAAGGATAAAAATCCACCCTGACGATCAGCATGCTTTTAGATTTCTGTGGAGAAATAATAACACAGAACCAGTAGAAACTTATGTAATGTCGTCTTTAATATTCGGCGCTAATTGTTCCCCCTTTATTGCTCAATTTATCAGAGACAAAAACGCTCAACGTTTTGAGTCATCCATGCCGTCCGCTGTTAACGCTATCCGTCACTCACACTATATGGACGATTATATAGATAGTCTCCCGGACGAACAAACTGCCATACAAATGGTTAAAAATGTAAGTTTTGTACATGAGTCCGGAGGCTTTCAAATTCGTAACTGGACGTCTAACAGTGAGGCTGTGCTGAACAGCATTCCGAAAGAAAACTTAGGTAATGTTTCTATTAGGTTCAAAATTGATCAAAACACACAGGGCGAGCGTACTTTAGGTTTAATATGGTTTCCAAAAGAAGATATGTTAGGGTTTGATGTTTCATTAAAACGCATCCCTGATAACGTTATTCAAGGTCATCAGAGACCGACTAAAAGGTTAATGTTACGTGTTATTATGTCAGTCTTTGATGTTTTAGGATTTCTTTCACCGTTTACTATTCAAGGGAAAATTATGCTTCAAGACACTTGGCGTCAAAATATCGAATGGGACGATTTTATTCCCGATAATGTTTACAGCAAATGGTGCAAATGGATTGACATGCTACAGTTAATATCGCAATTACGTATTCCTCGGTGTTACACATACGAGTCACCGAATAAGAAACCGGTTTTCGAGCCAGCCGTAGCACAGGAGTCGGCCCCCCTCCCGCCGCCGCCGCCGCCGCCTGCGGTGACGTCAGCGTCTATAGGTAAGTGCTACGACACCGAATGTTGCTACGACTCAAACGCATCGTCTACGAGCGCTACGAATTCCGTGTTTCCTTCTACTACGGTCAGTGAACATTATAACGACCTACAGTTACATGTATTTAGTGACGCATCTTCCAAAGCAATGAGTGCTGTCGCTTACTGGCGTTGGGTTACTAAAAACGGGAAGATATTTGTTTCGTTCATAGCGAGTAAATGCCGCGTGCTGCCGGTGAAACCAATATCAATACCACGCGCGGAACTTCTCGCGTCGGTTTTGGCTGCTAGACTTGCTAACACTATTGAAAAGGAACACAGACTGGTCCCAGTGAAGCGACAATTTTGGTGCGACTCTACTACAGTTGTTTATTGGATTAGAAACAACACGCGTAAGTACAAAGTGTTCGAAGCTAATCGCCTCGGAGAAATTGACGAACTTACACGTAGTGAGGAATGGCGTTACATACCAACTAAATTGAATATCGCTGATTTGGCAACACGTGATTATTTTGACTATGATTCTTTTCAGAATGATTGGTTTTCGGGTCCGAAATTTTTATATGAAAACGAAGCGTCTTGGCCCGCTGATGTTACACAACCAGATTCAAACGAAATTGAATCAGGATTCGTAATGACGATTCAATGCTCATCAGATAGCCGCTTGGCTATCCCGGATGCGAGCAATATGTCGTCCTGGCGCCGACTGTTAGGAGCTACGACTATGGTTCTCCGATTTATTAATAAATTCAAAGGATTAACCATAGGCGTAGACTGCGATATGATGTTGCGAGCGGAGTTTTTACAGCTCAAACAAGCGCAAGCTGACTCATTTTCTAGCGAAATAGCTGCTTTAAAAAATGGAAAATGTTTGCAACAAAACAGTCGGCTGCTAAGCTTAACCCCCTTTTTAGATGAGCGCGGCTTATTGCGTGTTGGTGGCCGCATTGACGCAGCTGATGTTGCGTATGAGACGAGGCATCCCGTCATCCTCAGCATCCAGTGGCTCGTTTGATAGCTCGTCACTATCACATCAAGTTCGCGCATGGAAACCAGGAAACAGTTGTCAATGAACTAAAACAGAAATACTGGTTATTGCGATTAAGACCTACTGTTAAGAGTGTCGTAACTAGGTGCTTACTGTGTCGATTAAGAAAGGCCACTCCTCGGATCCCAATGATGGGCGATTTGCCGCCCGCTCGTCTCGCGCACCACCAGCGCCCCTATACGTTTTGCGGTTTAGATTTATTTGGACCGATGGAAGTTACTGTAGGCCGTCGCCGGGAAAAACGGTATGGGGTTCTTTTTACATGTTTAACAGTACGTGCTGTACATATAGAAATCGTGGTGTCATTGACAACTGACTCCCTCATTATGGCAATCCGACGTATGGCTTCCAGACGGGGCTGGCCGTTGAAACTTTTCTCCGATAATGGAACAAACTTGAGGGGTGCTGATAACGAGCTCCGGAAGTCCATACAGGCACTCGGCGAGGAAAAATTGAAAGCCGAGGGTATGCATAATGGCATGTCTTTCAATTTTATTCCACCTGTCAGTCCTCATTGGGGTGGGGCATGGGAACGCTTGATTCGAAGCGTCAAAACGTCGCTTCAGGTTATATTGCGGGAGCGAGCCCCAAGAGACGAAGTGTTGAGCACCCTCATGCTTGAAGTCGAGAATATAGTTAATAGCCGACCTCTCACCCACGTTTCAGTCGAACCTGGCAGCGTCGAGACTTTAACCCCCAATCATTTTCTCTTGGGTTCTTCATCCAACTTACCTGTGATCGGTGTCTTCGATGATTCAGATCTTTTTCTCAGGAAGCAGTGGCGCATATCCCAACGCTTGGCAGATATGTACTGGCGGAGATGGGTGAAGGAGGTACTGCCTGAACTTTTGCCTAGAAAGAAATGGAAGGGCGAACAGAAGGCGATTCAGGTGGGCGATCTAGTCTTGGTGGTCGACCCTGACAGTCCTCGGAATACTTGGCGAAAGGGAATTGTTGAGCAGGTTTATCCAGGTAAGGATGGACGTATCAGGCTTGTCGACGTTAAAACAAAAACGGGTGTATGGCGGCGGTCAGTGGCGCGCGTCGCTCCTATCAGTCTGGTGGATGAGTGCTGAGCCCAGCACTGGGGTGGGGGATGTTAACGACGCGCTCCGTCCCTATTTAGTTTGTAAGTTTTGATAAATGTAAACCGCAGGTAGTCCTATACCGTTCAAAATTTTTTGTACATCGCGGCAGTCTGCGACCGTCCGCGCTTACGATACTAGCTCTGTTTTCGTGGCTTTACCTGTTTGTTTAATAAGTTTTGTAAAGGTGTAATAAACGCTGTTAAATAGTAACGGAGCCTCCTTTTTCATTTCCAAAACCAACTACGGGACCTGTAGTGCACAAGCTGTGTTAAAAGAAACGTGAAGATATTTGTATATTATTCTCTAGTATAAAGAAACAATAGTAGATTGTACAACAAGTGCATAAAACGCATCATTTTACCCGAGACGTATATATCCACCCGAGCCGCAGGCGAGGGTGGATAGTCAAGTCGAGGGTAAAATGGGTTTTATGTACGAGTTATACACTCTGCTTTTCACTTCGATTGTGAGGAAATTAAACAACAATAGTGTAAAAATTAAAAAAAAAACTCAAATTTTAATGACAAATTATATATTTTTGGAATGTACTCATCAAGACCTTTCATTTGATACCCATATTCAAAAATTGAAAAAATATTTTTTTCTTTCTTAATTTTTTGTGACAAAATATCATTTTTTTTATAAAAATAAATACAATTTTGCAATATGCTCATCAAGGCCTTTCATTTGATACCCATATTCAAAAATTGAAAAAAAAACTATTTTTTTTACAAAAAAAATATAATTTTGGAATGTGCTTATCAAGGCCTTTCATTTGATACCCATTTTCAAAAATTGAAAAAAAAAACTCATTTTTTTGTAAAAAAAAATATAATTTTGGAATGTGCTCATCAAGGCCTTTCATTTGATACCCATATTCAAAAAAATTAAAAAAAAAATATCAAGGCCGCCTTTCAATAAAATTGATACCAAAAATTGATATTCAAAAATAAAAAAAAATATTATAACACAACAAAAAATAAAGAAACAATGAAATAACAAGTTAATTCAACGAAGTTAAATTGCGTGTGTGGCTGTTTACCTGACGACCTTTGTCTTAAAGTCTGAGACTTAGACGAAGATTTTACTTTATGCACTAGATCATAAAAAGCGATTTTATGCAGCCTATACCCAACATAAAGACGAACTTTACGAGCATGAGAAGTGAAAATAACCTTTTTTTAGACACAGGTATTGCATGTCTAAAAAAAGAAGCGGTAGTTAACTCTACCGCCAGTCATTAGAAATATAGTCCCTTCTCTTCTGCCACAGAATACATAATAGTACAAGTCTTTTGAAAACAAATGCGTTGGGTGGTGTTATGTTGGGAAATGTTGCTACAGCTATAGTTAATAATATGTAGTTTGTGTTATGTTAATCAAGCGATTACGCTCTCCAATCTAACCACTGGCCTTAATAGTAGATTGTTATACAAGACGCTAAAATGACCCATTGCATACGAGGTAGTTTTATTCCCGAGCTTTAGCGAGGGAATAAATAGAAACCGAGTTACAATGGGTTGTAGTGTAGCGTCGTGTGTTACACTCTACTTTTCACTACGAAGGCGAGAAAATAAAATACAATATTAAATACCTAGTTTATACTTACGTAAACGAATCCACTCATTTTTCTATCCTCCACTTCATAAACTTTTCATACAGTATTTAAATAAATGATTTGTGCTTGACGGCAAAAGATTAAAATTATTTCTTTCCTATTACTTACTTACAGTCACACAATTCAATCAGTTTGGTATTAGAGAAAAATTCTAAAGATTTCGCGCCTTTTTTAATTTCTACTGTAGCAGCTAAGAAACACAATGCACGCATTCTACGATCAAACTTAAAGTCACAGAGTATAAATAAGTCTATGATTTCACCGAAGAGATCGCTGCTTTTAGTTCCATTTTCAAAAATAAAAATGAGAAACAGTATTAAGTCGAGCGAGTCTTTATTCGTGATTATGAATAAAGACTTTTTCGTTTTAGTAGGCTCATTGGTAATAGACAAACATTAAAAAAGAAAAAACTTTATCCCCTAGGGGTAATTTTGCTATTTTATCCTGGCTCTTGTACCTTACTATGAGGGACTTTTAGAGCAAGAGGAGTGAAAAAGTGTTTATATATCGATATTGCTGTTTAATTTTAGCCTCGCTATTATAATCTACCTCCACATCGTAAGAAATCTCTCGAATGGCCGCGTATGCGCGCGCGCAGGTGTGCGAGCATCTGCCGCCGCACGTGTCCATTGTGGAGAGATGTTGTGAAGATGCGATGATTTATGAAAGAAACACGTTTTTGTACACTAAACATAAATTTTGAACAACTTGCCTTGAATTATCGTCTCAACTAGTTTCTGTTCATCTTGCTACGTTTCAAAGGCTTCAAAATAAAGGGGAAAGTCTGAAGAAAAATCGAAATGACTGAATGTTTTTTTATTTTTAGGAATAAGCTCCCTTATTAATAGAAAAAGTTTCAGAATTTTTGGTTACGTGAAAAACAAATATTAACTTTGTCTTCGCAAATGCAGAATGGAGATTATTCCCTAATAACCGCATATTAAAAAAGTCAACCGACTACTACTTTTTTGACATTTCTGCATAGCCATTTTATGTCAAAGTCTTGTTATGTCAGCATCATTTCTCATTCATAATCTCTCTCATAATTCGACTTTTTAATATGTAGTGATTAGGGATTTTCATCTCCATTCTGCTGTATGTACTTCTGTATATTTGTGTTATCTTTTTTGTTTTTTTTCACACAGTCATATTTTTTTTGTTTTATTAATAATGGAGTTTATTCCTATCTATAAAAATATTTAGCCAATTTGTTTTTTTTTTCAGACATTCCCTATTACAGTTCTGTTTCACTATGTGTTCCTTAGTAATCAAAATAGTCAATTTAATTCATCGTCATCATCATAAAATTTATATAAGTTCATATTTTTTGGTATTTTCCAAGACAAGGTATCCATATTGCCTTATAAACAAGAAGATCCCGACTTCGTTTAGTGGCTCATGTTAAAACGTGTTGTGTTTGTGGTAATGTTAAAACAAACATCGAGGTCATTCATTTGCTGCTTTCCCTCGATATCGCAAATAACACGATAAAATGTAGCGAGAGGTGTCCATCGGTTCTCGTGCGCAAATTAAAAATCGATAGGTATTCCGCCTTCTGTCCATTTTCCAGTCTAGTGAGTCGGCACCATAACAAAGGGCACACGGGTCGATGACCCCGCATGTGTTAATCGGCTATCCCGATTTTTTTATTAACTTACCACACTTTGGATTCCATCTGTTTTAGACAATCCTAAGGGGCAAACAACAGGCGAGGCAGCTTTCTGAATTCTAGTGTGAACTTTTGATTTTGACTATTGCTTGGTTGGTGCTGGACACATCTATCTACATAATCATATAGTAAGTACCTGCATTATAATATTATTATAGGTAAATTTTACAAATAATGGTAATTCAATAATAGTCCTGCGTCTAGCAGTAACTGTTAGCATTGTAAAACTGTGACATTACACTATGCTATGGTAATCTGGGGTTTAGCAGTGGGACTTTGTGCGCTGATAATGATGATGTGATTATACTAGTGTATGCTAGTTTCGTAACTTGTAGGTATTATAGTCATAAAATTTTATTCTGAGAGGTCGCAGTCCCAAGGCCATTTGGTTATAAGTCTTTGCTTAAATGGTTTTACCCGTATCATCGAGGATAAAGAGTATCATAACCTATTAATTTTAAGTCCAATTTGCTCTAATTCCAGATTGTATAACTTTTTATCCGTATTATGGCTAATAGACCGTTTATGAAACGGTAAATAATCCAACTTTCCATTAAATTAAATTAGATTAAACTTTCAAATCAATCATGTCTAAATCCGATTAATTACAGATCCGCATGTAGGTAACTTCTTTTGAGATTAGAGGGTAGATTTCAATAGAAAATCGAATTAATTATACTAAAGTAAGCTTTTTAGCCACACTCACTTGTAATAGTTAAGTAAGTAATAGGTAAGTAATAAAACCATTTATGTTATAATTGTTATAATATATTACATGCATAAGTACACATAAGTACATACTTAGATTTAGTGATCTTGTAGTGCTCGTTTATAATAATATTTAACTAAAGGTGTAAAGTAAAGCAGGTGCAGTTTGAAATTCACTTAGATCTTCTTTTCATTTATTATTCATTTAATCTGTCTAAGCTCGTTTAATATCATCAAGTGTGTAACTCGTGGTTACATGTTGAACTAGTCATAAAAACATGTTATAAAATATACAGTAAAAAAGTATATATTCTAAATAAATTGTTAAGCTTTCCAAAAACCTTTGACAAAAGAAATCCTATTCCAAAATAAGCACAATTTATTTAAATTACAGAGGTAACAAAATCGCCATTTTCCCAACGCCACCTCCTCTTCAAAGACTTATTAAATGCAAAATGGCAAGAGCTAACATTTATTGCTTAAAACTTGGGACGTCCTTTGAACTTCACAGAGGTTGACTGACCGTGGGCTGGCTGCTCTGCCCACGCTACAATATCATGATTGTTTTATTTGTTCCCTTTATTGTGTAAATTAAACAGAATGGAGATTAATCCCTAGCGACTTTGTCAAAATCATTATATTCCCTAGTGACTTTGTCAAAATTATTATGTTCAAGGTAAAAGTAGATTTTTCTTGGAAATTGTCTTTTCAGATTTTAGGTACCTACGCCATTGTTTATTGTGTTATCCCTTTTGATGTACTATGGGCAACAGCGTCGCTTAACCAGTTTTCAACAAAATTCGTGTGCGCGCGTATCGCCCCTGCACGAACTAAACGTATGGTTGTGCCGGCGCGGCGTGCAAGCGATTTTGACCTTAGCCGTGGTTAAGCGTCGCTGTTGCCCATGGTACTAATATCATGACATGATACAGCTTTGGTCTCTGTTGTTATACCATATGTTCTTTCTTGTAGTGGTTCAAGTTCTTTAGTCATTGTACCTATTTCCAAGAATGATGTTAAAAGTTTTAATATAATTGATTTCCAATACTTTTATGAAAAACAACGCTCCCTTTTTGAGTTTAAGCTTTAAATGATTATTTTTATAGATTTTGGAATGAATAGGTAGTTAGATACAAACATTAATATTAATAGATAGGTGCAAACGAAGTACAAAAGTGCTTTTAGAGATAAAATGGGGAAAGTTTCAAGCTTCTTCACTAAAATATCTTTCGGAATGTAGCACAGCTATTACAGTGTGGCTTTGAATAGCTCCGTCGAAGGACCTAATTGGGGTAGAGTAAGCCATTTATTTTCCATTTAGGTGCCAAAATGTGGAATAGGAATTCAGATTTATATTCAAGTTTAAGTTTCCATAATCAATTTTGAAGTTATCTCATTAACGTGTGCATGGTTTGTGAAATAAAATACTCTAAATCGAAGACCGACTGAGCGAACGCGAGCGCTCTGTTTCAGCTTGTGCAAAAAATATTTCGTATGTCCGTCCGGCTGTCCGTTTGTTCTCCTCTACTGGTCGCATTTCTCAACCGATACTCGTGAAATTTTGTGAGCAGGTTCTATAATTATGTCGATTCAGTTTTTCGAAAATTTTCAAAATTCATCCATTTCAAAAATTATTATGTAACATTGCTTGCTTCCACTTCATATGATTGATACCCGTCCGTAATAATAACAAATTTTCTTTGAACTTTCTTTTAAGTATTTCTAAAACTAGGTGTAGTAATTTTGTTGAAGTCTCCAGATCCAGATTAAAGTATATTTGCAGTAAAGTGGGATAATGCTTTCAAAATGGTGCAGTTTCACACGGTCCGTCTTTGCTTATCTTGAAGTATTGCAGTTTCATCTACTTAATCCTCCGTAATGCTGTTTATGTTATAGTTAGTATCTGGGCGTTAAGAGATAAGCCAAACATAGAGTAAATGAAATGGAAGATAGTTCTTTTAAATGTTCTGATGACTAAGATAAATCACTTTACTGTCTTTACACAACTAAACAAGGACAGAAACAGTAAGAAAATATTTTTTATGAAAATTAAGATACAGGTACTACCGACAGGTTAGAGTAAGTGTCCGGGCACGAAAACTGCGACGGCGGAGCGGCAGCGGGGCGGCGCGACAGCGGAGCGGCGGCGATGCATTCAACAGTATGGCACAGTATGGAGACGCGCACGAAACGGGCGGTGGCAGAGCGGGGCGACGAGCGATGCACGGGCGGGAGGAGAGCGACGAAAACAAATGAACAAACTAGTTGGATTTGGTAGCCCGCGATTACAGTAGTGTTGTGTTGAATAATATAATAGTGTCTGTTTGATTACTAGGTAGTACCTATTTATTCAGTATGGATGTCGGCATCTTGGACATCATTTAAAAAACACAAGATGAGCAAAGAATCCGGTTTTGTAACTAGTTAACGCCTATACTTAGACCATTTTTTCGAACTAAATAAAATTTTTAGACATAGGATATATTTCGTGCTTTGAATATTTTTCGGTATTGATTTAACAAGAAATTGTTTCCATAGCAACATCACATTTGACACATCAATAGAAATAAAAAAAAATAAGAAGTTACTTTAGTGGTATACCGTGGTCCTACCAGTAGGTCAAATCGGTAGGTCCACGGGCCCTTAATGATATTTAGCCCATCTGTCACAACACTACTAGCGCGGCTGACCGACCGCTAAGTTTCGTGCCCACGTTCTCATCGCCCCGCCCCGCCGCCGCTCCGCTGCCGCGCCGCCCCGCCACCGCTCGGCCGCCGCCACTTTCGTGTCCGGACACTTAGTGTCCGGGCACGAAAACTGCGACGGCGGAGCGGCAGCGGGGCGGCGCGACAGCGGAGCGGCGGCGATGCATTCAACAGTATGGCACAGTATGGAGACGCGCACGAAACGGGCGGTGGCAGAGCGGGGCGACGAGCGATGCACGGGCGGGAGAAGAGCGACGAAAACAAATGAAAAAACTAGTTGAATTTGGTAGCCCGCGATTACAGTAGTGTTGTGTTGAATAATATGATAGTGTCTGTTTGATTACTAGGTAGTACCTATTTATTCAGTATGGATGTCGGCATCTTGGATATCATTTAAAAAACACAAGATGAGCAAAGAATCCGGTTTTGAAACTAGTTATCGCCTATACTTAGACCATGTTTTCGAACTAAATAAAATTTTTAGACATAGGATATATTTGAATATTTTTCGGTATTGATTTAACAAGAAATTGTTTCCATAGCAACATCACATTTGACACATCAATAGAAATAAAAAAAATAAGAAGTTACTTTAGTGGTATACCGTGGTCCTACCAGTAGGTCAAATCGGTAGGTAAACGGGCCCTTAATGGTATTTAGCCCATCTGTCACAACACTACTAGCGCGGCTGACCGGCCGCTAAGTGTCCGGGCACGAAAACTGCGACGGCGGAGCGGCAGCGGGGCGGCGCGACAGCGGAGCGGCGGCGATGCATTCAACAGTATGGCACAGTATGGAGACGCGCACGAAACGGGCGGTGGCGGCGCGGGGCGACGAGCGATGCACGGGCGGGAGGAGAGCCACGAAAACAAATGAACAAACTAGTTGGATTTGGTAGCCCGCGATTACAGTAGTGTTGTGTTGAATAATATAATAGTGTCTGTTTGATTACTAGGTAGTACCTATTTATTCAGTATGGATGTCGGCATCTTGGACATCATTTACCTAAAAAACACAAGATGAGCAAAGAATCCGGTTTTGAAACTAGTTAACGCCTATACTTAGACCATTTTTTCGAACTAAATAAAATTTTTAGACATAGGATATATTTCGTCCTTTGAATATTTTTCGGTATTGATTTAACAAGAAATTGTTTCCATAGCAACATCACATTTGACACATCAATAGAAATAAAAAAAAATAAGAAGTTACTTTAGTGGTATACCGTGGTCCTACCAGTAGGTCAAATCGGTAGGTCCACGGGCCCTTAATGGTATTTAGCCCATCTGTCACAACACTACTAGCGCGGCTGACCGGCCGCTAAGTTTCGTGCCCACGTTCTCATCGCCCCGCCCCGCTGCCGCTCCGCTGCCGCGCCGCCCCGCCACCGCTCGGCCGCCGCCACTTTCGTGTCCGGACACTTAGTGTAACTTATCTACTACACTACAACATGTATGACAATGAAAACATTATTCTTTCTAAACTTAAATAATTTTTACATATTGTACTGTGTTTATATTATGTATAGAAAGAGCAATAAAGTATAGAAATAAAAAAGTTTAACACATTAAGTTTAACATAATAAGTTAGGATTCAATTTTGTATGACATAAGTGAAATAAATTACTACGCTCCTATGATCAGGATTATGAGCCATATCAAAAGTAACGAAGCTTATAACAATGGTGCTCTTCAGCAATGATCCAACCGTACAATGAGACACGGTCAAGTGATCAGCTTATGGCGTAGTCAAACATTAACTTGTTAATAACCCCACAATACCGTTTGCGTCACACATACAAACAGAAACACACATGTGTAATACCAATTGTCTCCACTAGTCCAATCACAGTTTAAGGCTGGCCGCACTTTGGTTGCGTTTTCGTATTTGACTCGTACGAGTACGCACGAATCGTCCCGATTCACAGTCTTACGAATACAAAGAAAAGATTCAAGTATTAATGCAATATGGTTAATATTTGGCAGTTTTAGAAATACAACCACTTTTAAATCACATATTATTAGGCTTGTTTTTGGTATACATAGTCTGTGTATTAGGCTCGGTATCTCGCACATGAAGTGTGAGCGAGCTCTGAATGTACGCGCATAATTCCGACGTTTTTGGTCCAAAAAATCAACGCTTCCATTCGTTTTTTCGACGCCCTTCGTAGTCTTTGAATCGGCGTTTTACGACAATGTCAGTCACTTAGTGACAGTCGAAGAAAACGTTACAAGGCTGCGCGTCAAAGTCATATGTCACAAAATAGTCACAATTTAGCCTGGCCACACTGCCCTCCTTATTGCAAACGCAGTACTTGCAAAATGGCGGTTTGGAGATAAACGCGGGAAACATATTTTTTGATATCTAGGCAACAAGTCTATGTTATATATCATTGAAAGTATACCTAAAAATGAAGAAAAAAATCAAGCGTTCTATTGACATATTTTTTGTTTTACTTTAACGATGTCATCCTAACAAAATGCGGAATACTGCATTTTTACCTACCATTTGGGATTGTGGACATTACAGTATCACTAAGACCAAATGCAGTATCTATGTTTATTACTGCAAAATTACCTAGCACATGTTCAAAACTGCGTTTTTAATTAGCAATAATGTACTATTTTTATGCATGATATTAAAAGTGTTGGCTTCAGATATTTAAGTAGCTAAAAAACGAAATAAAACAATTTTTTGGAAGTGTAATAGTGTTCCCAACAGGAACTGGAGCGGGTACAACATGGGTATTCGACATGATTTTCGTCTTATCCATGTTTATTCTGAGATCCACTCTTTGGAAAGCACTACGGAGATCTTCGAGCATTGTTTTCAGGTCTTCCAAGGTCTCAGCCATAAAAACTATGTCATCGGCAAAACGAGGGTGTGTTAGATACTGGTCATTAATGTTGGTGCCGAGTCCTTTCTAGTCTAAGAGTTTAAAGATGTCCTCAAACGCAGCTGTGAACTCCGGCTTCGGAGAAATAACGTCTCCCTGTCTCACACCTCGCTGCAGTTGGATGGGATTTGTGTTAATTAAATTGATTAAAGTTAATTAGAAATCAAGAACTAGCTACTGAATTTTCTACAAAGAACTCTCAGAGAAATAACTGGCGGAAGAAAACGCAGAGAGGTTGTCTCGACCTCCCCTTTGATCCCTATCTACAAAACGAACTAACTGTATCCACATAGAAAGCAATACTATACGTACTGTATCTTTAGATCCTGCAGTGTGTGATTTAGGACGAGATTTTAGTTGATAAATTATGGGGTCCCAAGCTGGTGGTACTCTCCAACCATCTTCTCTATTGAAATTTGGATATTTGTTGATTTCAATACCCTCGCGTAGCATTCCGGGAATGAGTCTTTGTTTTTTGGCAAGTTTTGTGGTTTATCAAATCTAATGTATGGTTGGGTTCTTTTGAGGCATGTTCACACACTGCAGACTTGTTAACGCGCCCTATTCTTCATGACAGCTACATGTTCTTTATCGCGCGTCCCTATACTTTTCTGTTTGCCCAATGTAAAAGAGCCCACAGTCGCCATCTAGGTTGTAGACGCCTGCATCTTGAAAGGGGATGTTGCACTTGACAGGTCAAAATAATTGGTTTATGTTGCTCGGCGGCTTGAAGTAGGTCTTCATAGACGCCTGCTTCAGAATATCTCCAATTTTGTCAGTGACACCTTTCATGTAAGGTAGAATGGCAGGTCGTCGTTCTACTGTGAATGGCTTGATACGGTTTCTGTGATGGAGGCGTGGTACTAGCAGTTTGTTACTTCGCATTACGTGCTTGACATGATGAAGCTCAGCCGTCAGGTGTTGGTGGTCACAGATCCCGCGTGCTCTTTGATACAAAGATTTTCCTACGGTAGCTACCTGTAAAGGATGCTGGTGGGATTCACTATTGAGATCACCATCTGTATGTGTTGCTTTTCGATACACAATGTGGCTCAAGGTTTGATCAGAATTCCTGATGATAAGAATGTCTAGGAAGGCTAGCTTATTATCTGCCTCTAACTCCATAGTGAAATGAATGTGCGACCTACACCAGAACTAGATACTTAAATAAATAAATAAACTTCTCAAAACCACTAGAACATTATATAAAGAAATTATAAGAACCACGAGCACGACGTGGCTTAGGCACACACGTGTTCCATCCGCGAATGACGTTTATGACTGATTTGCTAGCGTGAAACGCAGCACTGTACCTTGCGGCTTCGGTCTGTGCGTAGGTAGCATAGTGTGTGATAAGTAACCTTGCTACTCCCAAATGCAGCACTGTAGAATGCTGCATTTAGTCTTAGCAACTCAATAGTAGATTTTCTTTATACTCCATGCATTCAAACGCAGTATTGTGGAATACTGCGTTTGGCTTTAGTTTCTATTCCTAGCAAAGAATTATGTGCTAAATGAAACTACAGTAAACGTATCAAGTACTGCAAAACATTTTAGTACATGCTGATTGCTGCAGATCTTGTTAGCATAAGCAATACTTTTGTGCAAGTACTGTGTTTTGCGTTAAATAAAAAACATAGTTACAATAAAAAAAAACATTAAAAATATTTTTTTATATATAGCTTAAGCCCATGAGATGTCATTTTTGCAAAAAAGTGAAAATCCCAAAAGTGTCGATTACTGCAAGTGCAATTAGCAGGGCAGCACATACAGACAGAAGTCCGACGTAATTCCGAACGCAGCTAATCCATACAAATCTATGGACCTACCACACACATCTGGGATTTTTCCGTTTGGAATTTTCATACAGTCATTATCGATATTCCCTTAGGACGGGATTCCGTCTGAATGTGGCCGGCTTTAAGTATGAAAAAATCGTCTCCAACCAAACTGCGACCAGCCTTAGTTCTCTTTGTACTTGAACCTTATGCAAGTTCAATATCATATTGTGTGGTATTCTCGATTATGCAACGGCCCGTAATGAGTTCTGTCGTTACAGGTGTGTTTACTCCAATTTAGGTCACACGTATGTCGCAATCCACATGTGCTTGGAAATAAACAATTCTTAGAAATTGACACGGAAGCGAAACGAATCTGGCCTTCAGGCCTGTAGTATTTTTTTATCTGGGCAACTCGCAAACGAAGCATATTAAATATCACAACGATAAATAAAAAATAAGAGTTTATTTTACTTATTCATAGTTCAAAAGAGCGACTAAAGGCCGCATAGTAACTACCTGAGCTACATAAATAGACCCTTTGAATTTTTATAATCTACTTTTTGTATAAAAAATACCAATAGTTTATTGAAAACGTCCGAAACACCCAACAAAGCAAAAAATTGAAAAAGTTGTCCGAAATATTGCTATCTAAAACTTCGCTGCCGACTACATTCACAATAAAATTTAGATCATTCACGGCGAATGTTAAATTTCGTATTTTTCACCCGCCCAACTCAATCGAAAATGGCCTCCTATATCATTGTGGATCGCACGCAAGAGACCTATTAAGCTAAAAAGCAATATCGGAACATTGGGAAGGTAATAACCTGTGGTGTTATTAAATTTGCAAAATGGTTATGATGGCGTGTCACGTGTTTTGTTTGATGATAAAAATGTTCGAAGCAAGAAGATATTTTTTTCTTGTTGTAGATATTGAAAGTTTTGATTGTTGGTAGTTGTAGTTATTGAAAGTTTTGATTGTAGGTACTTATTTCATGATTTCTGCATTTGCAAGATAATCTTAAGATATGTCTAAATTCCTACCTAATCATCTTTTATTTATGATTGATAAAGCTAAGAAATTTCTTGAACATTTTTCTATAGCGTAAAGATAAGAAAAAAAATCTGCCAAAATTTATTGAACTTCCTGAACCTGTGGTGTTATTAAATTTGCAAATGGTTATGATGGCGTGTCACGTGTTTTGTTTGATGATAAAAATGTTCGAAGCAAGAAGATATTTTTTCTTGTTGTAGATATTCAAAATTTTGATTGTTGGTAGTTGAAGTTATTGAAAGTTTTGATTGTAGGTACTTATTTCATGATTTCTGCATTTGCAAGATAATCTTAAGATATGTGTCTAAATTCCTACCTAATCTTCTTTTATTTATGATTGATAAAGCTAAGTTTATTGAGATATTTTTCTATAGCGTAAAGATAAGAAAAACAATCTGCCAAAATTTATTGAACTTCCTGTAATGTTTTATTTTTGTTATCATAAACAAAAGTTTCACTGTGGCTGCACTTTACTTTTTCCAATTCCATCCTAAATGTCTGTTGATACAGTATTGTAAATATTGGCTAAATTAATACAATCAATTAGATATGAAAAAGCAACATTTACCAGTAAATCAGGATCTTCTGAAATTATTTTGTTTTATTTATTATTATTAATGATATCTGTTTTGGTTGCAGGTACATACATCGACAGTGATTCTGTACTAATAGCGTAAGTAGAGTTTACTGCTGTAATTGTTTATTCATTCCCTACTTCTTTTGGGATAACCTGAATCTGAACGTAACTGTGAAATAACAGCCCAAATATCCCAAAAATAATTGCTATGTTTCTTAAAGTTTCACGATATCCCTTACAATGAGGATAAATAACGATTTTTGTTTAGTGGTCTCAGAAAGTTTTTGTCACCAAAAATTTTTACGATGTCTCTTAAACCTGAGAAATCATACGAGCTAAAACACTGTTATTTTGAGGGGGTCATTATACGGGGTATTGCAACAGTCGCAGAGTCATGAACACGTCATTAATAAGTGTTTCAGTCTTCAAAGCATTAAGAAAACTATCATTTTTGCTTTGCGTAAAAATATACCTAAGTCTTTTCCATAGAAAATGATACAAAACGATCGCACAGATAACATCTTTTAACTGTTTAACGTTTCATTTTACGACCGCTCTCATATGTCCCGACTCGCCGCAATTCGCAAAACTCTCGTTTTAATTTTTATTGCTGACGCTTGGAAAGTTTCTATTTCCCGTCATGTAATATTATACTCAATTTGTATCCTTAAATCCTTATTCATCATCATGATCATTATCTTTTTCTTTTGCATTTATTTATAGTTTATACTTTAGTTTAGAAATGAGTACTAAGTCAATAGTTGACATTGAAGTTATTCGAAAAATACAAATAACAGCAAATTTTTTGAGGGGTCTTAGAGAAGCCTAGCCTATCCCGGGTAGAAATTACTATGTGCCTGACCAGACTTGCGATCAGCCTTCTTAGTCCTAGTCAAAGTCATTTAAATTTTGAATAAATGATACTTAACGAACTTCACCTTCGAATTTTTTTCATTTTTTGAGATGGACAGGGGCCATTCCGGCTAACGCTCTGAACTGGCAAGTCTGCCGGGCTTCAAATTAAAACAGATATATCGAGCCCCAATGCCAAAGGCCAAAGTGGCGAAGCAAACCCCAATTTTAACGATGTCACACGAACATCGATGCCTTCCAAATAACTTCGGCAAATAGTACAATATGAAACTCCTGACTTCGATTTGGCTGTTTTAAGTTGACGCCCGGCAGACCCGCCGAAGTTGGAAGAGTTAGCCGGTACGGTAGGGCCCCAGGACATTGATATCGAAATTCAGGATCGCTATATTTATTAATTTTTATCTATATTACTTATATGTAGAAGTTTTATGAAATTATAATTTTATCCAAATTAATATAGTTTTCAACATTAGAACGTCCTAATAGTAACTTCTTTTGTTCGGCTTTAACGTAAAGTGAAGTTACATGTCGCAGAAGATATCCTCCATTACCATTAAAGCCTTCGCGTAAAGGCGTAGCTGCCGCATCTCATCTCATGTATGAAAACTTGGCAAAGCTTCTTTATGTTTGTTATTTCACATAATATCTAGTTCAGTGATTAAAAGGATTTCAGTGTGTGACGTGTGCGTTTTGCACTTATATTTACGAAGGCATCGTAAACCGCTAATACATTTCTGAATTTATGACAATTATTTGATTGATATCTTTAGTAGCATTATCGAAGTTAAAGGTTATGAAGTTTGCAAAAAAAAGGAAAATTTTCACTAGATTCCAACTTAGATTTTCTGACGTGTGCGGCATTATTACTCTGTTTTTCAATATTCCATCCTATTTGTTTTAAACGTGAAAAAGTATCATCACATTTCATCCTAACCTGTTAAAAGTCTCCGTACAAAAATACGTCGAAAAAAGGTTGAAAATAGAATCTTTTCGCTGTTCAGTGGTTACCCAAAAATGCTTTCAGACGACCCTCACAAGGACCGTTATGCGGTTCTTCGCGCTTAATACTTAATTTGGGGCTGCCAGAGGCGAGTGAGCTAATCCTTGGTTTTTAACCAATGGATATGTATCACTTAGGTTGGTGTTTTTACGTTCTTTCTTTAGAGTAACTTCTAAAAAATCATTAACATTGATAGATTTTAAGTTATGACGAAAATATTCGTATGTATGAGTTTTATCATCAAAACGAAGTTCGGTACGTAAAACAATAATCAGGGGTGCGATTGCGTAAGTTAATCGTATTGATTTGACAGTTCATATCATATTCCATCGGCTGTAATTTGTATGGGATGACATATTATACTATGATACAGTATGAACTGTCAAATGAATACGATTGACTTTATGCAATCACCTAGCAGATCTTAGTGATTTATCAAACGTTTAGCCTACTCATTGCCATGAACACGTAATATATTTGAATATTTTAGTCGACGGTTTAATTAAATTATGTTTGCCCTTTGTTTGCTATTTTTATTTCATAAGTTTTTCTACAGGCAATTTAACTTAAATTACTCCTTTCCATTTTTAACGACGCCGATTTCATTTTCTAATGAGTTTTTGAATGTTTCCCGAAATTTCTTGTTTGTTACAGATTTCGCTGGCTCATTCTCTGAAAATATTCTTCTTGTTATTCTTATGACGGTTACTCAGTTCGCATTTCGCATTATTAATGAAGACCCGAGGGTTCTACAAGCTACAAGAGGTACTACAAACTTTGGGATTATAATTTAAACCCAAAACGGTGTTTATACTTTGTTTCTTATTTGACTTTTGAGCCTAATTGGGTTCTTTAGAGACCAAACAAACAACATGGGAAAATATCTACTATGAAAAGATAACAATAATGTAAGCTCATCTAGATAGTTTCAGCAAAAACAATAAAAAAATATTTAGTATCACCAATCTGTAGTTCTGTACGGTCACAAGCCAAGATGCTTCAAGGCTATAGTCCTGGCCCAAGTCCAGTATATGAAAATCCACCTTACACAACACACCAAAATTACCATCTGGAGTATCGTTATGTAGTACTTTACGTAACACTTTTTCACTAAAATTTATTCGAGTTCTACTTTTGAAGTCTCGAGTCGGTTTGGCAGGACTCTGTGAGCTCGGTAGGCTCGTAAGCCCGAGCCTAGCCGAGAAACGAGCTTTCTGAGCCACGTCTCGAGGCTTCAAAAGAGTTCAAGCCTTCAAAAGTATTTGAACCTAGCAAAAGAGCTCGAGCCTTCAAAAAAGCTCGAGTCTTAAAATGAACGCGAGTCTCATAAAAAGCTTAGAGTTTATGTTTATGACTTTAATATCTCCGTAAATAATACGGAGATTATTAAATAAATTGGCTCGAAATCGGCCGAGTTCTGAAGGGAAGGAAGAAAAGGGTCGGGCTCTGAAAAAGACTCCCGAGTCGTCGAGCTTCATACAAACGAGGCTAGCCCTGTAAAACGACTCCGAACTCTAGACAAAAGGACTCGGAGGACTCGAGTCTTGTACATCACTACATTATTTTGACTGCATTCATCGCCGAGACAAAAGAGTTACCTCACTATACGATTATTACACTATGTTATATATGTCATTGATTATAGATTCCCGCTCTTGTTTATATACTTTCAAGTAAACCTTCCGCAACAGTTGTGCTAATGCTAACCCAAATGTCATAACAGTTAAACTGACTCATATCACACCTGCATCATACTGCTCGTGTCTGTGCTCTGTTAGATACGGTCTCTTTACCAGCAAAATGGAGGCCAATAACATAGTACACGAAATGGTAGGAAATAATCTACACATAATCTCAAGACCGGTTCAATAGAATTTTTTAATTTACTGGGAAATATTCTGGTACAAGAGGAATTATGTGCGAAATTTGCAGTTAGATCCCGTGTATCTATTGTCTAATTTCAAAATCTATTGCAATTTCTTTCAGGATGTTGCACATTGATTGATGCTTATTTTTGGCACAAATAAAAACTTCCCAAAGAAATGTAGCAATGTGTCTTATTCATCTCTCAAATAAAAGCGATTGCGATAGATTTTGAAATTAAGCCAATGAGCGCCCAGTTTACGCGGTTAGTCCACTCTTAAATCTACTGGGTATCGAACATAATTTAGAGCTAAAATAAGAAATATATATTGAAAAACATTTGATTTTATCTGGCTATTGACGCTAGTGGTGTTCCACAATAGGGAATATGCATCAATTTTTTTTTTAATCTTAATCAAAAGTATAATGCGTGAGAAAGTTAACTGTAATATTAAAACTTTTCTCGTGCGTTTTTTTCTCGTGATATAGTTACTTGAAGTTAGCGCGCAGCAGCACCCGCCGAAAACGCTCCATACAAAACGATGACGTCACACATCACGTTTTAGGTGTGTTTCGGCGCATTTAATATGGAGTTAGCCAATAATCTTCAATTATCTCCCTAAATTTTGCGTTTAAGGGGCCGTAATAGGAAAACAGGGTTTGCGCGGGCCATTTTTTTATACTGAAAACATAAAGTTGTAGTCACCAAAAAAATCATACGACAAGCTAAAGAGTTTCTCTAGTTGCTACAAACATAAAATTGTGAATAAACCTTAAAGATGATTGTAGAAAAAAAGCAGAAAATCACTAAAAACGCCTAAAAAGCGCTTGTCGCGGGCCATATCTTTGGCGTAAATAATAGCGGAAACGTATTAAATTCTAAATTAAAATACACTTTAATGTACTGTGTAGTACCTACAATGATTTTTTTCCCTTAGATATACTTTTATTTTGTATAAAATAATGGTTAAACTTCTCTATTTTTTCGGCCGAAATCCCCATACAAATTTGTATAGCGCTGCGTTGCAATTATATTAGCCGCGCTCACGCGCTCCGGAGCTCAGTGCCAGCCAGGACGTCAGAGTAGGAGCACGTCGCTTTGAGCCACGACCGCACCCGCGTATTCAAGCGTATCCATATACAAATCTCGTGCACAGTGTTTCGATTCACAATTTGCTTGATCAAAATTTTATAGTGGCAAGTATGAAAGTTATAGATTATGCTTCGAATTTACTGTGTAACTTATTATTATGAATAACTTCACGATATCTTTTATTATTTGAATTACTTGACTGGGTCCAATCCAGGGCCTGATGATGAAGCCGGAAAAAGACCACAGGAATTTTATGATAAAAACATGGTACGCCATCGAGTTTGGACGCGTTAGAATCGTCTTGACAAGTACTCTGTCGGGAAGTAGTTTCCAGGGCCTGATGATGGAGCCGGAAGAAGGCCAAAGGAAGTCTTTGGTAAAACCATGCTACACCATCGAGTTTAGACTCGTTTGATTCGTCTTGCCGAGTACTCTGTTGGGAAGTAGTTTCCATGGCCAGATGATGGAACCGGAAGAAGGCCACAGAAAGTCTATGATAAAACCATGCTACCCCATCGAGTTTGGGTTCATTTGATTCGTCCAACATTTTTGTTTTTGGGCCGATTTCGATGAAACTCGGTTTTTTAGGGTTCCGTACCCAAAGGGTAAAAACGGGACCATATTACTAAGACTCCGCTGTCCGTCTGTCTGTCACCAGGATGTATCTCATGAACCGTGATAGCTAGACAGTTGAAATTTTCACAATGATGTATTTCTGTTGCCGCTATAACAACAGATATACTAAAAATATAGTAAAATAGATATTTAAGGGGGGCTCCCATCCAACAAACGTGATTTTTTTGCCGTTTTTTGTTCAATATTAATAACGACAACAGGTAGACAGTTATTTTTTTTACAGATGATGTATTTCTGTTACCACTATAAGAATAAATACTAAAAACAGAATAAAATAAATATATAAGGGGGGCTCCCATACAACGATCGTGATTCTCTGCCATTATTTGGTACAGAACAACGGAACCCTTCGTGCGCGAGTCCAACTCGCACTTGGCCGGTTTTTGTTACTATCTAGCAATAAAACAGCAACGCAATAATATAAATAAAAAAAATCCAAGATGGCGGCCAACTTTTTGTTTTTGGGCTGATTTCGAAGTAACTCGGATTTTGGAATTATTTTGACAAAAAAACAGCAACGCAATAATAAAAATATAAAAAAATCCAAGATAGCGGCCAACTTTTTTGATTTTGGGCCGATTTCGATGAAACTCGGTTTTTGGTACTATTTCGACAGTAAAACAGAAACGCAATAATAAAAATAAAAAAAAAATTAAAGAAGGCGGCCAACTTTTTTGTTATTGGGCCGATTTCGATGAAACTCGGTTTTTGGTACTATTACGACAATAAAACAGCAACGCAATAATAAAAATTGAAAAATTCCAAGATGGCGGCAAACTTTTTTGTTCTTGGGCCGATTTCGATGAAACTCGGTTTTTGGTACTATTTCGAAAATAAAACAGCAACGCAAGAATAAAAATTGAAAAAATCCAAGATGGCGGCCAACTTTTTTATTTTTGGGCCGATTTCGATGAAACTCGGTTTTTGGTACTATTTCGAAAATAAAACAGCAACGCAAGAATAAAAATTGAAAAAATCCAAGATGACGGCACACTTTTTTGTTTTTGGGCCGATTTCGATGAAACTCGGTTTTTAGTACTATATCGACAAGAAAACAGCAACGCAATAATAAAGATATACAAAAATCCAAGATGGCGGCAAACTTTTTTGTTTTTGGGCCCATTTTGATGAAACTCGGTTTTTGGTACTATTTCGAAAATAAAACAGCAACGCAAGAATAAAAATTGAAAAATCCAAGATGGCGGCCAACTTTTTTGTTTTTGGGCCGATTTCGATGACACTCGGTTTTTGGTATTATTTCCACAATAAAACAGAAACGCAATAATAAAAATAAAAAAAAAAATAAAGAAGGCGGCCAACTTTTTTGTTATTGGGCCGATTTCGATGAAACTCGGTTTTTGGTACTATTACGACAATAAAACAGCAACGCAATAATAAAAATTAAAAAAATCCAAGATAGCGGCAAACTTTTTTGTTCTTGGGCCGATTTCGATGAAACTCGGTTTTTGGTACTATTTCGAAAATAAAACAACAACGCAAGAATAAAAATTGAAAAAATCCAAGATGGCGGCCAACTTTTTTGTTTTTGGGCCGATTTCGATGAAACTCGGTTTTTGGTACTATTTCGAAAATAAAACAGCAACGCAAGAATAAAAATTGAAAAAATCCAAGATGACGGCACACTTTTTTGTTTTTGGGCCGATTTCGATGAAACTCGGTTTTTAGTACTATATCGACAAGAAAACAGCAACGCAATAATAAAGATATAAAAAAATCCAAGATGGCGGCAAACTTTTTTGTTTTTGGGCCCATTTTGATGAAACTCGGTTTTTGGTACTATTTCGAAAATAAAACAGCAACGCAAGAATAAAAATTGAAAAATCCAAGATGGTGGCCAACTTTTTTGTTGTTGGGCCGATTTCGATGAAACTCGGTTTTTAGTACTATTTCGACAAGAAAACAGCAACGCAAGAATAAAAATTAAAAAAATCCAAAATGGCGGCCAACTGTTTTGTTCTTCGGCCGATTTCGATGAAACTCGGTTTTTGGTACTATTTCGAAAATAAAACAGCAACGCAAGAATAAAAATTGAAGAAATCCAAGATGGCGGCCAACTTTTTTGTTTTTGTGCCGATTTCGATGAAACTCGGTTTTTGGTACTATTTCAAAAATAAAACAGCAACGCAATAATAAAAATTGAAAAAATCCAAGATGGCGGCAAACTTTTTGTTTTTGGGCCGATTTAGATGAAACTCGGTTTTTAGTACTATATCGACAAGAAAACAGCAACGCAATAATAAAGATATAAAATAATCCAAGATGGCGGCAAACTTTTTTGTTTTTAAGCCGATTTCGATGAAACTCGGTTTTTGGTACTATTTCGAAAATAAAACAGCAACGCAAGAATAAAAATTGAAAAAATCCAAGATGGCGGCCAACTTTTTTGTTTTTGAGCCGATTTTGATGAAACTCGATTTTTAGTACTATATCGACAAGAAAACAGCAACGCAATAATAAAGATATAAAAAAATCCAAGATGGCGGCAAACTTTTTTGTTTTTGGGCCGATTTCGATGAAACTCGGTTTTTGGTACTATTTCGACAAAAATAAATAAATAAATATTTGACAACATCACATATATTGCTCCAATTCCAAAGTAAGTAGCTATAGCACTTGTGTTATGGAAATCAGAAACAACGGTGGTATGACACACACCCAGACCTGAGTCAATATTGAAAAGTTCATTTTCTACATTGACCCAGCCGGGGATCGAACCCGGGACCTCAAGAGATGTTGACGCCTTGAAAACCGGCGTGCAAACCACTCGACCACGGAGGTCGTCAGAAAAACAGCAACGCAATAATAAAAATTGAAAAAATCCAAGATGGCGGCCAACTTTTTTGTTTTTGAGCCGATTTTGATGAAACTCGGTTTTTAGTACTATATCGACAAGAAAACAGCAACGCAATAATAAAGATATAAAAAAATCCAAGATGGCGGCAAACTTTTTTGTTTTTGGGCCGATTTCGATGAAACTCGGTTTTTGGTACTATTTCGACAAAAATAAATAAATAAATATTTGACAACATCACATATATTGCTCCAATTCCAAAGTAAGTAGCTATAGCACTTGTGTTATGGAAATCAGAAACAACGGTGGTATGACACACACCCAGACCTGAGTCAATATTGAAAAGTTTATTTTCTACATTGACCCAGCCGGGGATCGAACCCGGGACCTCAAGAGATGTTGACGCCTTGAAAACTGGCGTGCAAACCACTCGACCACGGAGGTCGTCAGAAAAACAGCAACGCAATAATAAAAATTGAAAAAAATCCAAGATGGCGGCCAACATTTTTGTTTTTGGGCCGATTTTGATGAAACTCGGTTTTTAGTATTATTTAGACAAGAAAACAGCAACGCAATAATAAAATTATATAAAATCCAAGATGGCAGCCATCTTTTTTGTTTTGGGCCGATTTCGATGATACTCGGTTTTTGGTACTATTTCGACATAAAAACAGCAACGCAAGAATAAAAATTGAAAAAATTCAAGATGGCGGCCAACTTTTTTGTTCTTGGGCCGATTTCGATGAAACTCGGTTTTTGGTACTATTTCGAAAATAAAACTGCAACGCAAGAACAAAATTTGAAAAAATCCAAGATGGCGAACATTTTAGTTTTGGGGCCGATTTCGATGAAACTTGTCTTTTGGTACATTTCGACAATAAAACAGCAATGCAGTAATAAAAATTGAAAAAAATCCAAGATGGCGGCCAACTTTTTTTGTTTTTGGGCCAATTTCGATGCAACTCCAATTTTAGTACTATTTCGACAAAAAACAGCAACGCAATAATAAAAATTGAAAAAAATCCAAGATGGCGGCCAACTTTTTTGTTCTTGGGCCGATTTCGATGAAACTCAGTTTTTAGTACTATTTTGATAAGAAAACAGCAACGCAAGAATAAAAATTGAAAAAAATCCAAGATGGCGGCCAACTTTTTTGTGCTTGGGCCGATTTCGATGAAACTCGGTTTTTGGTACTATTTCGAAAATAAAACAGCAACGCAAGAATCAAAATTGAAAAAATCCAAGATGGCGGCCAACTTTTTTGTTTTTGGGCCGATTTTGATGAAATTCCTTTTTTAGTATTATTTAGACAAGAAAACAGCAACGCAATAAAAAAATTATATAAAATCCAAGATGGCAGCCAACTTTTTGTTTTGGGCTGATTTCGATGAAACTCGGTTTTTGGTACTATTTCGAAAATAAAACAGCAACGCAAGAATAAAAATTGAAAAAAATCCAAGATGGCGGCCAACTTTTTTGTTTTCGGGCCGATTTTGATGAAACTCGGTTTTTAGTATTATTTAGACAAGAAAACAGCAACGCAATAATAAAATTATATAAAATCCAAGATGTCAGCCAACTTTTTTGTTATAGGCTGATTTCGATGAAACTCGTTCTTTGGTACTATTTCGAAAATAAAACAGCAACGCAAGAATAAAAATTTAAAAAATCCAAGATGGCTACCAACTTTTTTGTTCTTGGGCCGATTTCGATGAAACTCGGTTTTTGGTTCTATTTCGAAAATAAAACAGCAACGCAAGAACAAAATTTGAAAAAATCCAAGATGGCGGCCATCATTTTAGTTTTTGGGCCGATTCCGATAAAACTTGTCTTTTGGTACTATTTCGACAATAAAACAGCAACGCAGTAATAAAAATTGAAAAAATCTAAGATGGCGGCCAACTTTTTTGTTTTTGGGCCGATTTTGATGAAACTCGGTTTTTAGTATTATTTAGACAAGAAAACAGCAAAGCAGTAATAAAAATTTAAAAAATCTAAGATGGCGGCCAACTATTCGTTTTTGGGCCAATTTCGATGCAACTCCATTTTTAGTACTATTTCGACAAAAACAGCAACGCAATAATAAAAATTGAAAAATCCAAGATGGCGGCCAACTTTTTTGTTCTTGGGCCGATTTTGATGAAACTCAGTTTTTTGTACTATTTCGACAAGAAAACAGCAACGCAAGAATAAAAATTGAAGTAAACCATGATGGCGGCCAACTTTTTGTTCTTGGGACGATTTCGATGAAACTCGGTTTTTGGTACTATTTCGAAAATAAAACAGCAACGCAAGAACAAAATTTGAAAAAATCCAAGTTGGCGGCCCATATTTTAGTTTTTGGGCCGATTTCGATGAATTTCGGTTTTTGGGACTATTTCGACAATAAAACAGCAACGCAAGAATAAAAAATTTCTAAGTTTTCTTGTCAAAATAGTAACAAAAACCAAGTTTCATCAAAATCGGCCCAAAAAATAAAAAGTTGGCCGCCATCTTGGATTTTTTTATTATTGCATTGCTGTTTTCTTGTCAAAATAGTACCAAAAACCGAGTATCATCGAAATCGGTCCAAATACAAAAAAGTTGACCGCCATCTTAAATTATTATATTTTCAACATTGCGTTATTGTTTTCTTGTCAAAATAGTACAAAAAACCGAGTTTAATTCAAATTGGACCACAAACAAAAAATTTGGCCGCCATCTTGGATTTTTAATATTTTTATTATTGCGTTGCTGTTTTATTGTCGAAATAGTACCAAAAACCGAGTTTCATCGATATCGGCCCAAAAACAAATAAGTTGGCCGCCATCTGGATCTTTTTATATTTTTATTATTGCATTGCTGTTTTCTTGTCGAAATAGTACCAAAAACAGAGTTCCATAGAAATCGGCCCAAAAACTAAAATATTGGCTGCAATCTTGGATTTTTTTTATATCTTTACTATTGCTTTGCTGTTTTCTTGTCAAAATAGTAGCAAAAACCGAGTTTCATCGAAATCGGCCCAAAAACAAAAAAAGATGGCCACCATTTTGGATTATTTATATTTTATTATTGCGTTGGTGTTTTCTTGTCGAAATAGTACCGAAAACCGAGTTTCATCGAAATCGGCCAAAAAAACAAAAAGTTGGTAGCCATCTTGATTTTTTTTTATATTTTTATTATTGCGTTGCTGTTTTATTGTCGAAATAGTTCTAAAAACCGAGTTTAACCGAAATCGGCCCAAAAACAAAAAAGTTTGCCGCCATCTTGGACTTTTTTATATCTTTATTATTGCGTTGCTGTTTTCTTGTCAAAATAGTACCAAAAACCGACTTTTACCGATATCGGTCCAAAAACAAAAAAGTTGCCATCTTTGAATTTTGAATAGGTATTTTTAACATTGCCTTGCCTTTTTTGTCGAAATAGTACAAATGCGCGCGCTTCACTTCGCTTCGATTCACGCCCATTTTGAATTGACCCTTACATTTTGGTATTACGATAGGAGTGGCTCGGTAGAAATACCAAAAATGGTAGGTTCGAGACCACGGCGCAGATTTCACTAACTTAATTTCGTTGTTCTGGCCGAAAAGTAAAACCGGTTAGGTAATGAAAAATACCCATATTTTTCCAAACCGGTTTAAAAACCGGTTAGAGGAACAGAACCTTTTTCAAAAACATCCACCTATAATTTCGTCAAACCGGTTTAAAAAATTTACCAGTTTCCAAGCCCTGCGCCACAGACTAAGCAACAATACTGGTACACTACGTGTTCCCGCTCACGCACTCTACAACTACTTTATTGATTGGACTATTATTTATTAGGACTTATTATTATTAGGTCGAAATCGAATGAATCCACAATAATGTCAATTTGTTTTCTTATATTTTTTTTGTAGTCAATCTCATATTTTGTTTAAACAACATGTAGGTACCTATATCTTAAAACATTTCTTTACCGATAGGTATGTATTATACATTTTTTAATTTGTTCTTATTTGAGAAGTAATAAATTCATCTTCATCTTTATTAATTTGTATTCTGCAAAAAAACATAATTGTAAAAATATATTTAGAATCGCATTGTGTACCTATATATAATTATACAGGCATGAATATAATTTACTTATTGTTTTATTGTATCCTTGATTGATCTAAATATTTCGATTGTTCACGATTATGAATAATCCTATTTTATGTGTGAACAAAAAAGGGATTCATTCAATCACCATAAAAATATATTATGCATTTTAAGCACAGACCATACAACAAGATTTTAAGTAATTTAGGTACTACAGGTACGATGTTCAGGGTTTGGTTAGATTGAGATTTGAGCGCAAGCGGCCCACTGTTGAAGCGTAGATGTGTGCGTGAACCGCGCAAGTGCGTCGATCGCTGTGTGGATAGCGCTTCGATACCTAATTTTCTCTCGCGCCCGCGGCGTAAGCGCCCCTTAAGTACATATGTGTCATACAAAACATTGTTTCTTATTCGATATTCTATCTGACTGTAAAGTGTATTATATCCGAAAATGAAAAAAAAATATCGTTATTTTCCTCTGATTTCATCGTGTGATAAAACTAGGATTATACATTTTTTTATTTTTTTTCCTGTTCCATCATGTTTTTATAAGTGTCCGCAGCGATCAAGCTCAAATTCATTAAAATCGGTGACTTATGCATATTCCCTATTCCACATCATGTCATTACGTTCTGATCACTGAACCAAAATATAAGTGCTATAATAAGAAACCTATGAAACTGGCCTTAGTATTTAGAATCTAGTCAGAAGGTTATATACTGAATTCATTGTCATCGTTGGGAGAGACGTTTGTAGTAGGTATCCGGTACATGATCGATTTTACTGTCAATACTGTTAGTATTCGAACATCGATGCTTTATAGTCTCGAGAGTAATATTGTTATTTGATGATAGGTGATTTGTGTACATATCATCATCATAAACTTTGACGTTTAGTGCAATTTGATTTTGAATATTCCATTATTTTGAACATAGAGTTAAATCTTTGATTTAGAGCAAGTCTTTGGCTGTAGTGAAATCACGAAAACATTTTCTGATGTTCATAACAAACACAGTTCACTTTGGTTTAGTCACACAAAATTGATTTGAGCTCCGCTAATATGTATATAATACAATTTGTCTTTATTCGTCTTTTCAGCGTTGCTTTCCATACAAAGGTTTTTTATAACAAAAAATAAATGAACTTGTATTTAAGTAATTATGATCTGCTGCCTCGTTTTCTTCATATATTTAATAGCTGTTAATTTAAATTTAAACGCCTCTGTGGTCTAGCTGTTCGCCCACCCGTGGAAGACGCAGGGGTCCTGGGTTCGATTCCCAGACAATTTGCACTCGGTTTGGTTGGTGGTAGGGCTTGTTTCAAGTCCGCCTGGCTAGCTACCACCATCTTACTTACTTCATAACAGCAATAAAAAAATGTTGTGTTCCGGCAGTTAGAGGTAAGCCAGTTCCTCAATGATGAGGATTCCGGCACCCTGATTATCTAAAAAGAAACTATTTAGCAACCGGTTGCATTTGACATACATTGCCACTTTTCTTTGGTATGTTTTTTTTAACCCAAAAAGAAGTAGCAATGCATCACGATCATCTGTGAACTGCAACCATTCGCTAGGTGGTTTTTAATTAGATAATCAGCCCGCGGGAGTAGTGTGCTTCCACCTTCGGCCTTATCATCATTTGAGATTGAGGCCAAACACTATCTCGTTGTGGATATAAAAAATCAGCGATGAATTTATCGGCTTCGATCGTCTTTGTTTCTAAATAAAGACCTGTTAATGAACAATATTCATTAGTAAAAGTCAGGACTGTATCAAACGTGTATTATTCATATCATGAGCTTGCCACACAAAGTAAGACATCCAGTCATGGACAAAGTTCCGAAAGTAATTGTTGTGACATCATCTATTCATCAACTCCGTTTAGAACCGAATACACGCAAAAGAACGTGCGTACAATAGATCATATAAAGTTGCGGTCACAGAAGGCCTCCCTGGGTTACTCCACGGTCGTTAATCATGGCCTGCGGGTAGACGTGAGCCAAATCACAATTGAGGACTCAGGAGTGAACCGGTCTATTAATTAACACGGAAAATTCGGAAAATGCTACACGGAATTTAGGATATATGAAAGTGTGACCGCTTCGCTTGCGATTATGCAAAGGCATTTAGAATGTAATTTGGAGACAATAGGTAGGAACAAGCTTCTGTATTAGGTTGTACTATTATGTATTCTGTGTATTAGGTATGTGGAAAAGGTAAAAGAAGCTTACATGGTGTAAATAAATTCCAAACTAAAATATCAAATGGAACCTTTCACTTTTGCCAAAATCAATTATGTTATAAACGATATGCATTCAATTCAAATTTTAAAAATTAAAATAACTGATACCTTACACAATTTGCAGACCGAAATTCCATCCCAAACCACATTTTCATTCTCTCAATCAAAAAGGAACATGTTACCTTTTATTTCGGCCAAAATAACAGTTACGAAACTAAATAAAATGAAGGATTAGTAAACCAAACGGTCGTTGCCTCAGAAAGCTTCTATAAACACGGAGTTTAATCTAAAGACAGTAAAATACAATATAAATCCTTCCGCTCTTCGAAATGGCCTGTCAATGAAGCGCCATGACATAGTTGAGAGAGGTTAAGTAGGCAATCTGTCTGAAGCGAAAGAGAAAATACTATAACTTTTTGTTTGGTAGTCATATTTTTATAGGTAGAGAAGAGACTGGTTTGGTGAAGGTCGGAGAAAGCTAGTTCGTGATATCCTTAGGGGTTGGGAGTGGCTTATAATACCCCGCAGTGGGCGTTATATGGCTGATATACTTGGTCGACAATATGTGACTATAATTTATCGAAAAATAATGCGTTAAATTCTAAGCAGTATGTTACGGATCATAATTTTTCGACAGTTAACAATCTCGCCAGAAAGGTTATAATCTAACGGTATTTTCAATTTTCCGATGACACATAAAAATCGACATTGATGTCCTAGTTTTATCAAGTTGGGCAGGCAGCCGTATTCATGAGTTAGTTTGACCTAAAAGTCAAATTTTCTTTGATTAAATTGAAGTGTGAGCATTTTATTACATACATTTGCTTTGTTGATTTCTCCAAGGCGTTCGACTCGGTGAAATGGCCAACGTTGTGGAAAACACTACTGGACATGGGCACACCACAACACCTCGTGCACCTGCTCAGGGAGCTCTACGAAGGGGGAACAGCTTCAGTGCGGACAGATGACCTCCTCTCAAATAGTTTCCATCCAAGTGCGGGCGTGCGACAGGGCTGCATAATATCACCCTTACTATTCAACATCTACACCGAGCTTGTAATGCGAATCACTCTCGAGGACTGGACTGATGGTGTTGCAATTGGTGGATACAAAATAGCGAACTTGCGATATGCAGATGACACCACCTTATTTGCGAGTAACGCTGGCCTTATGGAGGAATTACTTCTCAAAATGGAGCGCGTGAGCCTTACGTTTGGGTTAAAGATAAACCGATCTAAGACCAAGATCATGATCGTGGATCGCGTCAACGATAACTCGCCCGAAGTGACACAGATTGCGAACTGCGAGGTGGTTCAGACCTACGTATACCTTGGAGCTTTAATCTCAAACAACGGCGGCTGCGTAGATGAAGTAAAACGACGTATGGCCATAACCAGAACTTCGATGGAGAAGTTAAGGAAAGTGTGGAGGAATCGTAACATTACCAAAGCCACCAAAGTCAGGCTCGTGCGAACACTTGTATTCCCCATTTTTCTATACGCGGCAGAGACGTGGACAGTGCGCGAGCTGGAAAAGGGGAAGATAGATGCTTTAGAAATGTGGTGCTGGAGGAGGATGCTGGGGATATCATGGACGGAATTCCGCACCAACGTGTCCATACTCCAGGAGCTCGGCATCACGCAGCGTTTATCGGCCGTAGTACAGTCGCGCATACTGCAGTACTTTGGCCATGTCTCTAGGCGGAGTAACGACTCCATAGAGCGGCTGGTCGTACAGGGCAAAGTAGAGGGAACCAGATCACGTGGCAGGTCACCGATGCGCTGGACTGACCAGGTGAAATCCGCAGTGGGACACCCTGTATCTGACTGCGCCAGACAGTCTGCAAACCGGGAGAGATGGCGGGAGATCGTGCGGAAAGCTATGTCCGCCTCTACCACCGATGTGGACGCCTCAAAGTGACCACGACTGCTCTGCCAAGAGCGTAACGACGAAGAAGAAGAATTGAGCATTTTACCCATTATTACCTTCTTCTCTGACTCTCCCTATAGAGAGACTGTTTAGTATTTACATACTAAATTACCTACTCTGTGGTTTGACACTTGACGTTTTGGATTTTCGTAGTCTGTGATCGACCCCTTGTGAAAAATGTAACGCGCTCCACGCTTTTTTTGCATGAATTAAATATTTAAACAGTTTTTATATGCGGGTGTATACATGTGGTTTTGAAAATGTGAAAATAAACGAAGTGCAGTGCCAAGTCCATGTTTAATTTACAACGCCTACAAAGCTCAAACAGAGACTATAGCAGTGACATGAAGTTAACACCGCCTTTCCTTTTCCCAAAACAAAACATACTCAGTCACGTGCACTATGTAGTTGCAACCGATTAATCAAGGTGTTCGGTATGCCACAGGCGCGTGGAGTGAAACTGCGCGGGCGCATGTATTAGGAATGCGAGTAAAAGTGTCCCGATGCGGCTCTGTAGGGTCACTACACTAAAGCTACAAGTAGGTAGCGGGTCCGTCCGGACGGACTAATTTCAGAGGGCTACCGCGTGCCGGCTGGGTCGCACATTAGCAGTTCGATTTCGATAGTATGCCTTAATACGAATAAAAAGGATCCGAACCTCACGTGTTTCACTCTTCCAAAAGTTCCAAACGACATCAAAACGTATGAAGTGCTTGTCTACTAGGTACCTAGTTAGTAACTAGTATCCGTTTATTCTTAGGTATTTACTTGTCTTATTTGCTAAACAATCTTCGCCCAACTATTTATTGAAATAATAATTTATAGATTAGGTAGGTACTTACTTACCTTTACCTACCTACTTACGAAATAAAATTAATTATAATTACAATTTCATTTCGTAATAAAGCCAATTGCTTTAAAGCCAGCATGTATAGTCTGAATTGGCGTTGACTGTACCTAGCCTATGTTTTTTTTAAACGTATTTAACTACACATTATTTCACAAACACATAACTTGTAATAAATTAACTACCAGTTATTTAATTATTATTTAAAAGAAGAAACCCTAAAGTTGTTAGAAGAGATAAGAGCTACGCGATAGAAAGAGAGGCAACTTCTAGGTGAATATAACTGTAGGCAAGAGAGCGGCGTGCAACCTGAATTGCACTTTATTGCGTATGGAATAGAGTCGTTATTTATTTAAATGACTTTGCGGAGTGGATCTTCTGTACTTGTACTATTATGTATTCTGTGCTTAAGGAGCGAGTTGGGATAAGACTAACTTTTGATACAAAGTGTGGGTAGTAAAAAGGTTCTATCTCACGAATGCGGTTCGGCTATGAATGTAGTTATGCGTGCACATGCACATTATTTTAGTGTACATAATACGAGAACGTGCAGACGCACATTAAAACAATGTGCATGGGCTGGGCACGCCTAACAACATTCATAGCCGAACTTATCAATGGAATGAAATCTAGATGGGAAGTAAATTTCTCAAGTCACAATAATTATTTATTTCGTACATTCCAGATTTCCAGAATATTTACTATAAAAAATATATTATTTGCATAAATATTTTTCATGTCATAAAACAAAAAAAAAATGTTTTGCATACTTGCAACTCTCAATCTCATTATGCATACAAATGGCATTGAAGAAATATATTTTGTTAATTTTGTATAAATATTTTGTCTATTCTATTCAACTACTATGATTTATAGGTGATTAAATCCTTACGACTTTTGAAGAATATAAATATTGACAATATTACCAATCCCATAGTATAACATTTATTTCATATCTTTGTGGAATTTATATTTAGCTGTCATTTTAAATCGGCACTACGATAAATTTAAAATAATGAACTTGACATTATACGGATGATTGAATTTTTAATTAAGTTTGTATTAAAAGTTTAACACATATCCCACCACAAAACACCCACATCTAAAATATTTTTAAAAAATATTTTGATAGCCTTTGCTCCTAGGTGAAATCGCTAGAACTCTGTCCCCTGCGGCCCGCTTCCCTAGCCAAAATCACATAAACTTCGCTAGCCCGTATATTTTTCCCGTAAGTTATTACCCACTTAAAATTTTCAAAATGTCAAATCCATTATCTTGAAAGTAAAGTTCGTTTTCGTTTTTACAAACGTCACTGGTTGGCTAGGGGGAAGGAAAGGAGGTATGTGATTCACAAATCTGTTTATCAAGTTGTTGACCGAGTAGAGCGAGCGCGAAGCGTCTCCGTTTCACCTTGGGCAAAAATAATTTCATATGTCCGTGAGGCTCTCCGTCTGTTTTCCTTTATAGGTCACAATTCTCAACCGATTCGCGAGAAATTTTTGAGCAGGTTCGATATTTATAAATTATTTTTTTGTTGATTCAGTTCTTCTAAAATTTTCTAAATGGCGGAGATAGAACAGCTCACAGAGCCACTAGTCTATCGGTACTAATAATTGTAAAAGCCTATCACTAATATCAATTACCTATTAGATTTTGCTATTTTTAGAATAATATTTTATAATTTTATCCCGCATCTAATTGAATACGTGGTATTCCCACATTCCTAGCTTGCAAAGGATCATTGATTCAACGATATCGTTTCGTTTTCATTTTGCAAATTGATGGTTGTAAATAGAATTGCGTTTTGTGTGAATGTGTTTAAAATTTTAAAGTATGTAATTATGCAGTAACATAAAGAAGGTCTTGAAGAATGATAAATGCAGCTATGATAGTAATAAATCTAGGTTTTAAAATTATTTGATATTGAGACTTTCACTTTTTCTTTCTACAATACATTGTGGACTGTGGGGTACTCGTATCTCGTATTACCATAAATTCAGAACTCAAAAAATTCTGGTTGCCTTAAAAAAAACGCTGTTTTCTTCCCTTATTGCCATTTCTGAACATCCTTACTGCTGGCTGTGCCATTTAGATGGATAACAATTAAAATACACCCAGGACCAACTGTTAACGTGAATTCTGAAGCAAGGTACAGCTCGATTATTCATTTTAGGTCACCCATCTGATGATCTACCTTAGCGATAGTTCCTTAACCGATAAAATTTTAACAGGTTCATAAAAAAATAGAAAGCTAGAACCTATTAGTTAGGCAATTCGCATTAAAATCATCAACGCTTCATTTTAAAACAATAAAGATGTTCCCAGATAAACTTGTTCCTACAATTTTCACATCAAATGGACGAAAAGTTTTTCGCTCAGAGAACATTACTAGAATTTTAATGATTCAATTAGTAGTTGTAATTGGACCAATCTAGAAAGTATTAAGAATTAATGGAAGAGCTTCTTCTGGTTTCTGTCTTCTTTAACTTGTGACCCTCGTAAAGTGTTCAATATACATTTTCGATAAAACTGAACAAATTCATAGTGTATGAGAATTTACTTCGATTCGCATGGCTAACAGACACTTTTCTCAATTTTTCATTCCTTTCATTTCACTTTCTCTTAGTTCTTTGTTCTCATCCCTACTACACTCTCATCCCTATGTAGAAGTCGATACAAGTATATTGTTAGTGAAGTAACAAGTAAAACTGCATGTTCGAATCTTCACAAAATGTTTATTTGACAGGTTATGTCAAATTGAATTGGCAACACTGGTTACTTCTATATAAGTCGTATGTGGAGCAAGACCTATGTCGTGGCCATATCGTAGATTTGCTCACTTCATTAAATGCTCGAGAATTTCATGAAATGATCGCATTTCATGAAATGAGCAACTTAATTTGACCAGATCATTAAATCGTCAACGTTTTACGATTTTATCATTCACGTCTGGCCGGATCGTATAAATAGGGTAGGGTGTCAATAAAATATATCTTTGTTATGTAATAATTGACAAATGTAGAGTAATATCAGTTAAATAGAAACACAATACTTTAGCTAGCATAGATTATATTTTAATAAAATAAGTAAATAATTATGTTACTTAAGAATAAAGTACCTAATAACCTGTGGCGATCCAAACTCCACGGTTTTTTAGGGTTCCGTACCCAAAGGGTAAAAACGGAAAAGAATCAGACATATAGCCAGAATGAAAGAGCGGAGTGGAGAGAGCAAGAGAGTTGGCGTAGTGAAGGGGATGATCGTGAGTACCTATCACAGAGATACTGAAATTTGCATTTCAAGTATTCTGGAGAATGGGGACTGTTGAGGATGGAATAGGGTGAGCAGAGCAGCCTTAGCTGTCTGCGTTGACGGATATGGAGCCATTTCATCCTGCCCTTTTCATTGTAAACTCTTTTGTTATTACTTTCTTTCTCATTTAATAACGAATTATTCACTTTTTCACTGCGAGAAATAACATTGCCCATATCGAGAAACGATTTCTTATTATTGATCTGCCCAAGTCACATCATGATGTGGCCAAGAGACAGTGAAACATTTCATGAAATGCGATCATTTAATGAAATTCTCGAGCATTTCATGAAGTGAGCAAATCTACGACATGACCACGACACCTATACTCTTGTGTCTCTATTAATTAAATTGTAATAGCTTTTCTAAAGTGCCTATGGAAATACAAAAAAATATTTCACTCCATGTGTTGTTTAAATTATTACACGAACCAGAATACGCACACTGCATGTTAGTTTATCTTTTTATTATATTCAGTGCGTTTGTTTTAACATTTTGCTGATGTAACTTATGTAATGGCTATAAACGTCATCATCATCCCCCTACCCTTATTCCAATTTTTATGGTGTCGGAGAGGTGTGTCCTTCTCTTCCATTCCTTTCTGTCACTCGTCATCTCTTTATCCACTCCCTTCACATTCATATCATTCCGCACACAATCTACCCATCTTTTCTGAGGTCTTCCTCTTACTTTCCAGCCCTCAACATCCATATCCATTACACTTCTAGTACATGCCTTTCATCCCTTCATAACATGCCCATATCAAGCTAGACAATTCCCTCTCAACTTTTCTATCACTGGTGCTACTTTCAAACTTCCTCTTTCTAATGCCTATAAACGTACCTATGTAATTGAAACTTTTTTTGCAATCACATTTTCCTATCTCCCGTTTTTCGATTCCTAGAACCGTTAATTCGGACATGCTCCAGATTCCCAGTTAGTTTTACAGTGTTTACTTTGTAGGTGGGTCCCCTATTCCTGTTTGACGAGAACTGATGAAAGTTTTTAATTGGATTGAGCTTTCATTTTTTCTTGTTTGAGCTCCGGTGTTCCCAGTGACTTAGTTTTCGTTTCAGTGGAAAACTTGTGCTTTTGCGTTAGAAAATAAGTTTTCGTTTCAGTTAGAAAACTGGTGCTTTTGAGTTAAAAAATAAATCCGAAAGTAGCGTTGAGGTAATCTTAAATGCCGTTTCATAACTAATTTATTATCTTTGAATCCTCCTTTTTAATTAGTCATATTATATGAGACTAGCGTCCGCCCGCGACTTCGTCCGCGTGGATATTAGAGAAAATCCTTAGGGAACCTTCAACCAGGATTCGACCAGCCGTTTTTACGCGATTAGGCGGGTCCCCACCAAGCGCGCTGCCTCGCGAGGCAAAACGTTTGCCGCGTGTGGCAGACCTCGCACGAGGCTGCGCGCTTGTTGGGGACCCGCCTAATCGCGTAAAAACGGCTGGTCGAATCCTGGTTGAAGGTTCCCTAAGGATTTTCTCTAATATCCACGCGGACGAAGTCGCGGGCGGACGCTAGTTTTTTCCCGTTCCGGTTTCCGTTCCCGTCCCCTAGGGCTGAACCATGTCCACCGTCTTGGACTTCAGAATAAATGTCATTTTCGCATTTCTCATCCCATAAAACCTCAAGAATGACATCCACATCGATTTTCATGTTAACTTACCCATTTACCCCCCTCAGGGATGATTTTCAAAACAACAAAATATGTGTTTGCCTATTCATTTTTAGACATGCTCTTACGAATTATAAAGTTGTAATGTCTATTTTATATTATTTTTCCATACATAATTTGAACCCCTATTTTATATTCTTTTTCCATACATAATTTGAACCCCATTTTCACCCCTTTAGCGGTTAAATCATGTCCACCGTGTTGGACTTCAAAATAAATGTCATTTTCACAATCAGCATCCCATAAAACCTCAAGAACGACATCCATATCGATTTTTATGTTTACTTACCCCATTTACCCCCTAAGGGGTTGATTTTCAAAATCACAAAATATATGTTTACCTACTTATTTTTAGACATGCTACTTCGAAGTTTAAAGTTGTAATGTCTATTTTATATTCTTTTCCATTCCAAATTTGAACCCCATTTTCACTCCTATAGGAGTTAAATCATGTCGACCGTGTTGGACTTCAAAATAAATGTCATTTTTGCAATCGTCATCCCAGAAAACCACAATAACGACATCCATATCTATTTTAAGTTTATTTACCCCATTTCATCCCCATAGGGGTTGAAATACTACCAATAACAATATTTGTTGCGTTTTATTTCGTTTTATTTCCATCCATAAGCCTAAATTATAAATTTAACGATTTTTACTTCGAAAATTAAGGATTTTCTTCTATACACAATTTCATCCCCCTTTTCACCCCTTCGGGGGAAGAATTTTGAAAAACGCTGAGACACGTATTTATTAATTTTCAATCATCAGCCTAAACACAAAATTTGAAGATCCTAGCTTCAAAACTGAGGGACTTTCATACAAACTTTCATCCCCTTAGGGATGGAATTTTCAAAAATCCTTTCTTAGTGGATGCCTACACTATATAAGGTATCTATGTGCAAAATTTCAAGTCTCTAGGTTCAACGGTTTAGGCTGTGCGTTGATATCTCACTCAGTCAGTCAGTCAGGACTTTGAATTTTATATATATAGATATGAGGGAATACCCGAGTCTTCTAGAATAATATGCTAAACGTAAACGCTATTGTGAAATATATTTGGCATTGTAGGTGCTTTGATTTTTTATGTTTTTGGTGGTCAATTTATTCAGTAATATTGGTACCTGCCTGTGTCTTAATAATTGTATTGTAACACTTGCAGCCTGTGTGTGGTAGGTAAGTATGTGTTTTTTTTTATATTTGTAACTGTAGCTGGATGACAGTCAGCAGTCAGTCTAAATTCTATTTAATTCATCTAAACAATTCTATCAAATATTTTAATTAATTATTGAATTTGCCAATGTTGTGGCATAAGAATGTAGTTTTGTTTATTCTTATGGTTGTGGCCAATGTGTGGAGCCGGCATTAGCTTAGATTACTAGTAGCGACATCTAGTGACATACTAGTAGGTTAGTAACGTATCACCTGATATGAGCGTGCGCGCAGTTTGAAGCCAGCTTACCTATATCTTTCATAGATGGCGTTACTAATGTTAAATAACTTGGATTGGAGTTTGGACATAGGACACACCAGGTGACCAGCCACACATTACATCTGAATTTCCAATCAACTTAATTATTTTTATAAATAACTACAGCTAAATAAATTATAACAAAAACAAATACCTATAAATATCATCAGATTGAATTGAATACAAATATTAAAATAAAATAAAAACACATTCGATAACTAAAAGAAGGCAACTGACATACCTTCTATCTACCAATGAATTAAAGTGACTCCCTCAGAGGTTTTTATTTAATAATTTGTTAAAAAGAAATTGAATTTTCAGGGCTATAGTCTAGTATTTTTATATCCACTGCATTCCCTCGTAGTCATTTGTAGACACTTCTTCGAATGACTACGAGGGAATGTAGTGGATACCTTATACCTAGCAAATGTGTCAAAAATGGCCACTTTCAGCAGTTTTACTTGACTACTAATGATACCGTCTAAAAATACAAGACTATGGATGGGCCCTTAAACTTCCACGAGAAGTTTTATTAAAATTGTGTATTAGAATTACAATATTAGATAAAATTCACCGCGGTGCCACTTTCGGTTAGGTAAGCGCCTTAAACAACAATAAAACTTTTGAGGCTAGCTAGACTGAAAAGTTACTGACCAATAAAATAAAATAAACTTCGCCATATTACAGAAAATGAATAGAACTACTTACAACAATGGTAGGTACCACATCCCTAGAAATAAGTATAGCATAGCTGCAATGCACCATTTTCAAGCATTTTCATTACTATGCTTTTTCCCTAATGAAATTAGGTACTGCAGTTATCATTAGATTATCCAATATAGTGTTTATCCAACTACATTGAAACGAACTTCGAGTCAAATTAAATTAGACTTTCATATTATGAAGCTCAACGGTTTTTAACGAAGGCGCATGTTAAGTATGAAAGAAGCCTATTTATTTTGTGACATGAATACTTGATTATGATAATGATTTACTTGTAATTATGTTACATTGAACTTGAAATAAAATAATAATTTAAGGAACAGCGGGCTATTCCGTCAAATGGCTTTTTAGCCTTGAATTGAACTTGCAATTCGGTACTAGTGACATCTATGTACCTACAGATAGAGCCTTTTTTGTAAAGGAATAGTCCCGCGCTCCCTTACTTGTGTAAAATTTACTTCACAGTGCTAGGTACCTACTCTAATTCACATTTCGGTAGTTTTTAGGGGCTCAAAGCTTACTTGCAACTTAAAGGCCTCCAGATTGTACCTATCGGAAAACACAGAATCAGGCAAGGAGTTCCACTCTTTAGCGGTACCTACGGATGATACAAAACGCTCCGTACGAGTCTTTGGAACATCCACCAAAAAAAAGGTGGCGCTGATTCGTACGTCTTCGTACGTAGAGTAGTTCCCATTACGCTGCTAGGGCAATTAGTGATAGTGAGCCGGTTTGCCGAAGGTTCTTTTGCAGAAGATACTTGCAACTTAAAGGCCCCCAGATTGTACCTATCGGAAAACACAGACTCAAGGAGTTCCACTCTCTTGCGGTGCGGATGATAAAATTTCAAGCAAAACGCTTCGTGCGAGTCGTTGGAATATCCACCAAAAAACGGTGGCGCTGTTTCGTACGTATTCATTCGATTACGCTGCTAGGGTAATGAGTGATAGTGAGCCGGTTTGCAGTAGGTTCTTTTAATGCTGAATCACGTCTAGTTCCTACTTTTCTTAAATGCTCGAAACAAACTCGATTCTTCATCGCTTCGTTGACCGCCGTGTAATCAGGTGATTAAACGATTAGTCGGCTTTAAATTAACGACGTCATCCAAGGCGAATGAGAACAGCCATTATTTCATCTGATAGTAAAAACCATTGAACATTCACGGCCATTCGTAATGGTGAATTTCAATTGGTAATTCCAAACTAAATCAATTTAATCTCGTACGATTTATATTACAGATCAGGAAATGCCTTAAAAATATATGATTTACTATTAGAAACAGATTTTTTCAAAGATATTTAGCGTAGGAATTGTGGAAACTAAAGAATTTAAGAAAAAACAACTAAAGCTAAAGGTATTCCAAATACTAAAAACTTTCTTGATAAAGGTAATGAATAACTACCGCTTGAACCTATTTGAATCAGAAAAGCTTAAAAGATTAGAAGACGATTTATTTTAATCAAAATGACAGAGCGTTCAAACAAACTCTTAAATCTCACTAAAATGCAGATAACCAGGGGCCTAATTCTGCCAAACAATAAAACCAAAACCATTACTTTGTCATTTAGGTTATATTTACCTAAAAATGCCTGTTTAGCTTTAGAATCTGATTGGCATCCTGGGTTCCCTAGGCATAGCTTTCAATTTTAACGTAACTAAGGCTATAGTATTTTTCTGTAAACCGGAACTGAACCGGAACGTTTTAGTTTTGGTTTTATTGTTGAAAATTAGTGTGATGAGCTCCAGTGATGCTTATTTTTCTCGTTACGTTTTATTGTTTTTCAAGCATTTCACACATTATGCGCAGACACGGAAGTAACAGCCACATGAATAATTTTAGCCATTTGTTTAAATAAAACGAGTATAATTTGACTAATGAGATGCTCTCGCGATCTTTATTCTTACTTTAAAATGTCTACTTTTTGTCTCAAGGATTACTTATTTCCTATTTGTTGCTAGAATGGTGATATATTTTGTAAACTTCATCTGCTAGCTTAGCTATGTTTAGAAATGATCAAAGTACTGTTATTTACTATAAGCATAGCTACAGATTACAGAAAATATTCATCGTTTTACAGTACACATTATTGCATTTCAAATATGAATTTTGAAATGGCTCTTGTTATTTTGTGTGCTTAAAAAAAAATCTCTTAAGTATTTTCGCTACTGATCTTATCCACCAGAAATCTGTTTAAATATTGATCCAAATACGAATCCCACCGCAACATAATTTAGGAGTAATCAAAATCCAAAATGTCACTACAAATACAGATCGTGTAGAGGCCAAAGAGGAAATGATTTATTACAATGTCCCCCCATATCCATTAATCCAAGCTTTGTCCAATCTATTTCGAGCTGACGGTGGAGATCCATCAACTGGATGCAATAACGGGTGCTGATGTACTTAACATGGTAAAGATTCGGTTGACGAAAGGAAATTCTCATTAATAATCACTTTTGGGTTGGAGAAAGGAGAAAATCTAATTGATAACATGTTTACTATTTTGCTGTGAATTAAATAATTAGACATTTTAACTCATGAAGCGGTTAACGCTAAAATGGTGTTGGTCTTTGTTGTTTTCTTACATTCTTTATGATTTAGGATTAGGAGAGAATACAGTTTCTTTTTTATTTCAGCAAAAGTAGTTTCATCATCAAAGAGATGGTGTTATGTTGTTTTGTAAATTCGATATTTCAGACTCACGAACCTTTATGATTAATTAACTTTAACTACCAAATACATTGAATTCTAATAAAGTTATCTTAAGTTTCATAGTAGATTAGTTAGCTGCGCAACTGCCAATATCGTTTAGCAACTATGTAAGTTATAGTTTATCAACTATTTGTGCTCTTGATGTTAACAGACAACCTTCTTATACGAAATCATCCGTAACTCCCAAATTGTGTCAATTTCTCGGTTGTACGTGAGACCGGCAACAAATATGATAAGTTTGATCCTTGTCACAGGAATACCAGTAAACTTCCATATTGGATTTGTCTATCAATATCCATTCTTCGGAGACAACCCGTTTTGTACGGTAGATAGATGTTCAATTTAGGGTAATTCATAGGGAAGTGTAAAATGAGATTGTATACGTTGACACTTCTATGGATGCACGTATTTAGGTACCTTATATGAAAATGATAAAATAATAACAAGAAATAATGTTGCCAGTAAACTGATCTTTTAATGTCTCTTTTTATGCACAGCGGGATAGTTCTTGGCCTTCACTTCACCTGATATTAAGTGACGATAATCACTCCTCTCTCCAGTTAGAGGCAAGATAGCCAGTTACTTCAGTGACGATAACCCTCATCACTGAGGAACTGGCTATCTTACCTCTAACTGCCGGAACACAACAATTTTTAAATTGTTGTTATGGCTTCAGACTTAGGTAAGATGGTGGTAGCTAGCCAGGCGGACTTGAAATAAGCCCCCCCTGGGAATCGAGCCCAGGAGTCCTGTGTCTTACACGGGTGGCGCTAGACCACAGAGGCGGCTTTTCCGTTCCTCTTGCACTTTCAACAGAGGCATGCCTCATTGCATTCAATAGCCCATGCCCTATCGTCTCAAAAAAGACAATTTTTTGTGGCAGGAAGTTGAAAGGAAAGCGCACGGTTTGGATGCAATATTTCTTGCATCTGGTGCAAGTTGAATTTAAGGTTGAAGCGACTCGGTGAAGTGAAGACAGATCATTTCGTTAAAATTGTTCTTGATATTTTTTCGTTTTATAAAACGCCATTTACCTACTTTCTAAATTCTCTCTGAGAGTTTTCTATAAATTATAAATTAAAGTGATAACAGTTTATTAGTCTTTACCTTAACCAAAAGAAACTCATGAAATATGACTTTATTTCAGATCAATCGAATTGTGTATGGATAACACTCAATTTACGAAGTCAAACGCACACTATATTTCTTAAAGGATAATAAAAAAACTTTGTTTTGTTTCCATCAGCTCAGCTCTTTCTAGGATTATTACAATATGCCATTTCATTTCACCCCGGGCTTAATGGAGACAGTATGTATGAGAGGTCGACTTTCGTTCGCACAAAACAACCAATAAAGCCGACAATTTCAGTTATTTATGCCTCTGTTATTATATTTCTCGTAGTTGTACCTAACTTCCTTTCTCTCCGAGAGTTTATGAACTGAATATTTTGGATACTCATACCTTACTCGTTGTTTCTTGGCTGTCTCTAAAAGAATGATTTATTGTTTCAGATGGCGACGGTGCAGACTGACAGGCTCACAGCGGCGCTATGTTGAGGAAAAGTTTTAATATCAAGTTCAGTGGAGTTTGAAATTAAGAAGCACTACACTTTGTTTTTGTGTTCGAAGCTAAAAATGCGCGAACGCGATTGGTCAGTGCGCGCGACGCGCTTGTGATAAGTGATGTGCTGTGTCGATAGTGGGTATCGATAGTCAAGATGGCGACGATGGATCTCACAAATGAAGTGGTCCGGTTACGGGCCGAGCTGGAGAAAGTCTCCCAGGAACGGGACATGCTGCTGTGCGAAGTCTCAAATTTGAGACGGGAGTTGGAGATGAGCGAGTTAAAGCATCTACAAGATGACAGGTTAGTGGAAACTTAAATGTGCTTATTCAGTTCAAAGTGTTTACAGAAATATTTTCCACGTGTTCTGAGACATATGTTGAGTATGTAACAACTGTTTCGAGGCAAACAAAGGGTGCCTCGCCTCTGTCTTGTGGGTCCTTTGAAAGGCTCGACAGTTCGTCGGGGACCTCTCACTCCACTTTCAAAAGGCGGTTTAAGTTATAACGGAATAGCGTTAATTGTACCGTGTAGGTGAGAAATTAAATAAAGAGTTCAGGTTCAGCGGTGTTATTAGTGTACAAAACAGCTCACAAACCGAAATGGGCATAATTTTTTGTAGGAAAACTTTCACATCCTAACAATACTTATGTCTATCAAATAACCAAATAGGATCAAGCAACCAAAAAGGCAATTCAATATACCGTAACGGGAAATAGAAACAGTTTGCCATAATAATAGTTCTATGCATCGTTGTTTTAAATCGCTAACAGTCCGACTCTTGCGCCGGCCATACGCATTGTTCGGCTGAGTTTCCGTCGCCGACGTCAGCAGGTCCTTTCTACCTTGAATAGGCCCTTTTAAGCTACGCGAGACGCCTGGAATATTATATGTGAGGGTGATTATTTTTTCGACATCACTAATCTAATGAGGGTAAACAATATTTTTAAGAAAGAAGTAGGTGACATTTTAAGGTTTAAATATAAAATCGCGCGCGGCGAATCAGAAGATAAATAGTTGTTAAGTTTGGTTTATATAAAATTAAGGATCATTTTTATACTGAAACAAATAATTGTATTTTGGAGAGTTCTTGGAAGTTAAATTTTATTGAACAGCTGGCAGAAGTAGTTTTTTTATTGGTAACTGGGCATTTGACCACCATCTTGCTTGGTAAACAGGATGAGGTCTAAGGTGTAGCTCGCTTGCTCAGGAAATATCAATTCACTCTTGCCTTGAAGACACCAAGGTTGTAACTATCGGGGAACACATGAGCAGGCAGCGCATTCCATTCTTTAGCAGTTCGTATAAGAAATGTATTGGCAGAGTGTACGGACCCTTGGAGTATCTACTATGTAAGGCTGATATGCTAACGGTCTGGACTGCCAGAACTACTACTACTAATTACACTATCTACCACTAGGTAGGCAGTATAATTAGTGACAATTTTTATCCTTAGTCCACCTCCACCAGTTATTTGTGTAACAATAAATATCATCAAAACAACGTAAAGTTGCACTTTAGAACCCATCATAAAATCAAATGAAACCGCAGTTATGTTCAGTGATGCACAATGCATTAAACAGAATACCTACATTACTACAGCTCGTTACCGAGATATTTTACGATTTTTACATTCCTTTCAGAGGCAGTAATGAAGTGCCTTCTGATTGTTCGCTATGAGGATCCTTCTAGTCTGGAGTTCTATGCTCGATTTACTTGGAGTAGGTACTCATTTTTTACGCTTGGCTGAGTCCATTCCTTTGCCTTCATAGTTGAAAAGAATGAACTATGAAGTTTGGATTTTTCAAATAGTCGGTATAAGAATGGCTGAATGCTTCATACAATTATTTTCTGATATTCAAATTTTAACTTTACCACAAAATTTTGTTGGTTCCAAAAAAGATTTACCTATAAGAAAGATTTGAAAGATTTTTGTCAGTTTTAGAGTATTCCACTAGATGGCGTTCAATGAATTCCATACAATTTTAAGCCTGCGATAAATCAAATAAGTATAATAAAGAAAACTCCCACTCACAACCTTGAAACCACTTGAAACTTTGCAGATAAAACTTAAGAATATTGTATGCTCGATTTATTTCCTCGGAACTAATTTTTACAGTCGGATGCGTACATTTCTTTTTCTCGGTAAAAGTGTAGCTGAGTGCTACTTGCCAAGTTTTTCTTTAGATTTCATGGAATTTTTGCCGCTTATACGAGATTGTTGTTTTGTAAACAATTTAACAAATCGATTTATTTAAGAGTTATAAGTTTAACTGTTGAATTTCGCGATAGACTCGGTCGGTCGCCCGGAAAGTCCTGACATTTCGACATTATTTTAACACAAAAATCGATTCTACATAAACAATTCAACGAAAACAAACGGTTTAATTAAATGTAAAAATAACACATGTTTTTTGCTTTGTGTTATCACAGTACTTACCTAACGGTAAATTATGCGGGCGCCTGTTTTCACGGAAAAGTGAAAATTTTAATGGCATCCCTTTGTTTATGTTAACAAACGTTTAAAAAATAGAAAACTTTTCTTCTGTCTGGGATTTCGGTTAATTATAAATGCATTACATAGACACTAAAGGGGTTAAATTTTTCCTTTTATCAATACTCGGTTGATAAGTTTTTTGTTAGTCAAAATATTGTCTGTTTGGTTTTAATTAAAATTTGGTAAGTATAGGGCCAATTTTACATGTTCCCGATAAGTTTCAGATAAATAAGTAGACGCAGATAATTTCCATAGAAATCATTTTTATTTTTTTAATCAACCAAAGAACTGGCCCCTTATTGTCTAATTTTCAAAATCTATCGCAATCGCTTTCATTTGACAGATGGATGTGACACATTGCTGCATTTTCTTTGGTAAGTTTCTATTTGTGCTAAAAAGAAGCATCAATGTATCACATCCTAAAAGCGATTGCGATAGATGTTAAAATTAGACTATTTGCTCCCTGGTGCTATCACAATGTGAAACGTCCCTAATGAATTAGGTTTAGTTCTTGGTTATTATACGATAGTAGCTTTCTTGGCCATTTTCTTATTTTGGTGACTGACAATAGAAGAGCTATTTCCGATTTACGATACTGCGATTGTTTCGGGCACTCTAATACTTGAATACTATTGCCATTGCATAGCCTATACGGCAATGACCAAACTGACCCATAGTTAGCACTGTAGCAACTCCCTATATAGGGCCTAGTTAGTTTGGCCAGAGCGCCGCCTCTGTTACAACACAGACTTTACATATTTCGACTAGACTGACTAAACGCAACCACTTAGATGTTCATCCAATCGAATAAAAATAAAAAAGAGTCCAAATCAACATGTGTACGTAGTCAGAGATAATCGTGTATCCCATAATAGTTGAAATTGAAACCCTCGTCAATACGACTGTCCGTGGGGAGGACCTCGATCAAGCGTCGATGCGAGTCCCGGTTTTAAAAGCAACAACCCCGTTTTGTACTTATTCCGTTTTATTTGGTTCAGTGGAAATGAAATTTTTATGTCAACATTTATTTTTAAAGCAACACTCCTAGCTCGTATTCATTCGCATTCTAACGTAGAGTATATTTGGAAATGTAGCCGACCTTTTGGTTTCTGTAAAACAAGATCGCTGAAAATTCTGCCTAGGTTTTTTGAATATACATAAGCAGCAAACTTACAATCTTAGAATTTTTATATACCTCATAAATATTTCGGCAAATAATTATCAACTGCACAACTATCGTGAAATATGAAAAATTTATCAAAGCTGTTAATAAGCCTACTGCTCGTGCGTTCCCCAAGGATCTCCGCGAGGGCCGATCCTTTATGCGATATACAGTAAAAAAATATTTAAAAAAAAAGTTTATAATGATTGAGGCAAGGCAGTTAACGAAATCTTCTACTCTTTCATTATCTCTTTAGAATATGGTTGATGATTGCATAGCTTTAATTGTCGCAACGCCAGGAACTTGACGACATTTTTATTGATTTCTGGAATACTGGATCATCTTTTTGCATACAAAATTATAACTCTGTCGTTGAAAATTCAGGTTTTTACAGAGTTACCAAGCCATTTTTCAATATTCTGTTCAGTTATTGTGTTTCTTTTTCAGTCTACAGTACACATCAGTTCTTCACATTGGTAGCTCAAAGATCAAGCTTTTCATCAAATCGTGAACAAGGCCAAAGAATTAGATTTTAAAGATGAATCACACCTATTGGTTATGGTTGGTAACCTTCGATCATCATGTTGGTAACCTCTTGTCACAAAATATGATGTAAAAACATCTAGTCCCGGATTTCGTGACATAAACAAAACGGTTAACTGCACATTATAAAATGCATATGGCATTCGAGTAGTTAATATAACAAATTTCAAAGAACATGATTTCTCTTTGTGTACCGTTAATGGCACTTTTACCTTCTATGCAAATCATCATACCATGGCTATGCGAATAATGTATGTATGTAAAAAGCACGTATGTTTTAGAAAGTGTCGAGTAATTGAGTGTGATATTATGTTTTTTATCACCATTTTAATGATACTTAATATTAATCTTTAATATATGAACGTTTTGTTACTATCTTGGCTTGAAACTTATGTTTACACTAGCTTCCGCCCGCGACTTAGTCCGCGTGAACATTAAAGAAAATCTCTCAAGCGAGCAGCCTCGTAGTGTTACTGATGTTTGTACAATTACCTTCTCATGTTTATTATGATGTCACTCTTTAACTATAATAATTGTATCAAAATGTTTTTGCAAATTTGGTCCCCTTGCCTTTGTAACATTTATTTTTCTTTTTTAGTTTTTTTTCTCCAAGGGCTCGATTACATTTTTGGCTTATTATTTTAACTTCCACACACTTTTCAAGTTCGAGGATGGTAAAGTATACTGACCTGACTACTGGACTATTCGGCCTAACCACTAAATTTGAAGATCCGAACGAAACTGACGGGCTCTCATACAAACTTTCATCCCCTATTTCATCCCCTTAGGAGTGGAATTTACAAAAATTCTTAGTGGAAGCCAAGTAAATACACTGTATAAAGCATATATGGCAATAAGTCTCTATGTTCAATGGTTTGGGCTGTATTGTCTGTATTGTATAGATTGCTTGTACCACCTACAATGTAAACGTAAAATGTGTAATCTACCTAAAAGGTACCCACCTACATTCCTTGTTTCTATTTTATCTATTTATTTATTTTACTTTACTGGTCATTGTTGGTTTTGTTTTATTTTAAGCTTTTGGTCGTCTTAAAAATTGACGTCGTCATGAGATATTTCAATGAAACTCATGTTCGTTAAATACATTGTGTGGGTGTGACATACTCTAAGCAGATAAATATTAAAAAAAGCCGGCCAAGTGCGAGTCGGACTCGCGCACGAAGGGTTCCGTACCAAAAAACGGCAAAAAATCACGTTTGTTGAATGAGAGTCCCACTCAAATATTTATAATTCTGTTTTCGGTATTTATTGTTATAGCTGCAACATAAATACATAATCTGTGAAAATTTAGCTATCCCGGTTCACGAGATATAGCCTGGTGACAGACAGCCAGCCAGACAAAAAGACGAACAGTGGAGTCTTAGTAATAGGGTCCCGTTTTTACCCTTTGGGTACGGAACACGTTAGTAGGTACTATTATATATTCTGTGACGGAACCCTAAAAAGGAATAGAAATATTTTATCACATACTAATTATGCCAAGTTTCATTACAAATTACCTCATGCAACATTATGACAACAATAAAATGCATTTAAATTAACTGTTAATTGTTCTATTAACGTTAATCGTTAGGCTGGCCCCAGACCTACCGGTTTCGTTTCTTTGCTTTGCTGTTCTACCATGGACCGCCGGCCAAGAGGCTCATCTATCGCATATTTTGACCAGACCACATTGGCAAGATAGCCATTAGTTTGGTGTTATCAAATATCGTCGTCTGGGTTGCAATGCGAAGTTTTAGTTTTAGTTTAAAAAAAACTGCTGTTTCATATAAAAATTAATAAGGAAATTATCAAAATGTATGAAACAGCTCATTTTTTTCGCGATTTCAGATTTGGTCCCATAGTAAAAGTTGTTCAGTTTTATGGTCCCTATCTACCATATTCAGCTTTATAAGGCTTTACCAAACATTTTGTATAACTAAGCGATCGATTTATTTTAACGATTGGAGTCCATGTTCAGGGTGGCATATCTCCTAAAAGCTTCCTACTTCGCAATCCAGGCGATGATATTTGATAACACCAAGCTAATGGCTATCTTGCCAATTTGGTCTAGTCCCAAAATGCGATAGATTGAAAATTACCCTGGTTGGCCGGCGGTCTTTTAAGCAAGGTAGAACAGCAAAGCAAAGAAATGAAATGAATGTCTGGGGCCAGCCTTAAACTTAATATCATTGCGCAATCGCATAATATATTTATATTTAAATATGAAGTGATAATATCTATGCTGTAATTTGCTAGCTTTTACTACGGTTTTGTATGTGCAAATTAAGTTGTTAAGGTCTGGTTCTTTCACAAATCTTTTTTTTATAATGCAAAGTGTTATAATAGTAGATTATACAACAAGTGAATAAAAAGGAAATTTAGTTCGAGGGACTAAGTTGGATCCCGAGAGTAGCGAAACGCTCGGGATTCAAAAGTAGAATCCTGAGCGAAGCGAGGGATACAATGGACCGAGATATTTTTTTTTTCACGAGTTGTGTAGGTACTCTACTTTTTACCATTGACTGCGAGAAAACAAATACCTAGCAGTACTTTATACTTAGTATTTATAGTTGACCATCAGCCATTTTTAATGTCCCCAATGCTGGGGCACAGGCCTTCCTTACAGGTCGGAGGATGGGCCATAACCCACCACGCGGGCCCAATGTGGATTGATGCGTGTTAACGACTGTAAATGCAGCCGGGACCAACGGCTTAACGTGCCTTCCGAGGCCCGGAGGAGCTCGTGATAATACACTTTTGGTCACCCATCCCATGACCGACCCATGCGACCCATGCGTGAAATTAGAAGTTTTCCAATGACATAAAACAACCACGCTAAGAGAGAGATTACATGATCAGTCTGGCATCAGTCCATTTCATCAGTCTGTAATCTGTATAGACTTTGATTTTTTGCAGACTGAATATCGTACCAGACTGTTGGAATGGACTGATGCAAGACTGAACATTCAATCTCCCTCTAATAGATAGAAAAGAACCCAAAGATAAAACACTAAAAAGAACCTAATTAAATTTGGCGGGTTATTTTTTTTTCGTTTAATTTTATTGTGTAACTATGGCTCTATGGAATAGCTCCATAACAGCCAGTTGTTCCGAATTCAAATTATTTTTATTCACTCGGTGAATAAAATCACTTATTATTCACTCTTATCGTTGAATTAAACGCACTTTTTAGAGTGGCGATGGTAAAAATGCATTTTATTATATTCTAATGCTTTGGAATAGTAAATGCCATTTTGGATTACCTAACCTAGTAAGTTTGGAAAGGATCATGCCGCATTCTGGGCCATGCATGATGCGCATTAACCATACATATCTGTGTCTGACTCATGTCATGTCAAAAAGGGGTAGATAACAAAATGTCACTGGCAAGGTCGATGGCAAACGACCGAGAGGTCGAAGCCCAACTAGGTGGTCTGACCAAATCCGCTCAACGCTGAACACCAAGCTACACGATGCACTCCATGAAGCTAAGGACAGACAGCGATGGAAGGGCATCGTCAAAGAAAAATTAACTTCCCATCGGGGGATTCACGACCCTCAGTAATGAGGAAAACGACGCGAGGAGGAGGAGGAACAAAATGTCATATAATAGGAAAATGTCAAACAATTATAACCCTAAACGGCTCCTTGAGATTGAGATTTCTCTTTTTTCCCTCATTATATTTTAATGATATTCTTCCCACGCAATCACTATAAAATTACTATAGTATTTTAGTAATTACATCAAAGCGCATCATGGCCTAGCTTGTATAGTAAAATCGGCATAATCCTTTAGAAATTGGACTTTGGATAACTAACATTGCTCCCGAGACAAAGAAAATAACGCATGATCATACTCTATCTAACTAAGATACTAAATATTTTTTCTATTATCTCCCGAGAACCAAACTGAAGCCTTTAGGCCGTAGACTTGGAGTTTTAACTACTCCTCCACAGAAGTCAACAAGTAATGACAATTCAGGTACATCCGAAATTCTGCTTTTGATTAATTAAATGAAACCTTTTCTAATAGATTTCCCATCATAATCTAAACATTTTTGCCTCATAATGTCATTATTACCATAACTCACACCTAGATTCGGGCGTCCTTCGTGTTTGATGACGTCATCAATCAACCCCCAGTCATTACGTCATTCTCGACGGCGCCCTTAAAGTTTTGAATCAAATGTTTTGTAACCAAACCTGTTACTAAGTAATTAATTTGAAACTAGACTGATTTAAGACGGTGTTAAGTTTTAAGTTACTTTAAATGTAGACGTCTTTATAACTTCCTGTAAAAAACATAACCGACTTAAAACAAAACAGAGACATAAAAAAAATCATACCAACCAACCTAACATTAATTACTTGTTTTTTAAGATCTTAGTAAGGTCTCTAGTAGGTACTGAAATATGAAAATTCCTTGCCTAAGTCTGACGCCGTAACCACAATTTTAAAAATTATTGTGTTCCGGCAGTTAGCCCAGTTAGAGATAAAAAAACATTCCGACGAACCGAGAACCTCCTCCTTTTTTTGAAATCGGTTACAAATAGCCAGTTCCTCGTAGTGAGGATTCCAGGTTTAGTGCGCTGACACTTTCCTTTCGGCATTAACGTCACTTAACATCAGCACTACCGGATTTAAGCATAGGCTACATAGGCTGCAGCCTAAAGGCCCGCACCCTAAAGGCCCGCACCACATGATCTTTTGTTGCATTTTGGAATTACGCGGATGAAACACAGATTACAAAACTAGTGGATGAAACTAACTGAAAATCGCGCTGCGCGGCCGTTTTTTTTTCACTTTAGACATGCAAGATCACAAGATTAGTGGATGAAACGTGACTATAAATCGCTCTGCGCGGCCTTTTTTTACTAAAGATAGGCAAGAGTACAATATGAATGTATGAAGCGGACAAAAAAACGTGCTGCGCGGCCGTTTTATTACAAAAGACAGGCACGATTACAAGATTAGTGGATGAAACTGACTATAAATCGCGCTGCGCGGCCGTTTGTCCTAAAGATAGGCGTAATTATAAAATTAGTGGCTTAAACTGACAAAAAATTGCGCTGCGCGGCCATATTTTACAATAGACTTGCAAAATTACAAGACTACTACTAGACGGAGGGGCCCCGCACCACAGAATGAGCCTAGGGGTCCATAGTTCTTAAATCCGGCCCTGAACATCAGGTGAGGTGAAGGCCAAGCACTATTCCGTTGTGGATAATAAAAATAAGATCAAGTAGGTACTTTTAACAATAAATTAACATTAGTTTTATTAACATACTTTTAACAATAAATTAACACACCTACCTACTTAAATTTTATCTCAAATAACGAATTGAAATGAAACTAATAAGTATCTTTTTTTGTGCTTAAATTAACAAATGATTAAATCTTCTTCTACAAGTCGACTACATGATATTTGGTTACGATTTCATTACTTCATTTAACGTTAAGCTGTGTTCACACTTACTGGATTGCTGATTTCTTAACTTATTTGGTCCGATGCTGGTCGGTAGCCGAAGCTAGATTTATCTTTATTACTTTTTTATGATGTTTTTTTATGACTAACTGGTGTGACAATACATGGTCGTTTTATCTTAACTAAGAGCTACTAGAGAGAGTACTTAATAGATAATTTTATGCATTATACACGTTCCACAAGTACAGCTACATCAAGTTTAATGAAATAACTTATAACTTAAAATGTTAGTGAGCTATCAATGACATGCACGTTCCTATACAAAGTTATTTTTAGTTAATACAAAAAAGTATAAAACCTCTCGTGGGGTTGATCAGACCATCAAACTAAACAACTTTTACTATGGGACCAACTCTGAAATCACAAAAAAAATATTAGCTTTTCCATACAAAATACAATCCTGCTCCATCGAAATGTATGAAACAGCTGAATATTTTCTCGCGATTTTAAGGTTGGTCCCATAATTAAAGATGTTCAGTTTGATGGTCTGATCAACCCCACGAGAGGTTTTGTAATAACTAAAAATAACCTTGTATATAAAACCTGTAATAAAAATACTTTTAGGTTGGTTATGGACGGTGTAAGAATTCTTTGATCTTATCAGAAAAATCGAAAATGGTATTTTTATGCGGTGAGTGTGTACTCTCCTTTGTAAGGCTAACATATTGCTAAACCGCGACCTGACATTGACTTATTCATTAAATATCAAAACATTAGTTTAAAAAGTCCTTGCTGATTATTTGATGTGTATTAAAGTGGAGAGAAGATAAATCGTTTTGGTAGTTCAGTTTGTAACAGAATAAAGGTTACGAATAGGAACTGTGGACTGTAAAGTTATCATAACTTTGTGGTTATATATGTAAGTATTGGATGGATTGTTCTGCTTAACAGTTGTCTAGAAATTTGAGCTGAAGATGAAGACCACAGAATATTATAATAGAAATAGCTTATTCTCAATTTATTACATTATTTCTGAAAAGAGCACAGATTAGATATAACGTGATAGTGAAGTGATAGACAGAAATGTAATTTGTCGTTAGATCGTCTTTGCTTGAATGAATTCAACAAGCGTTTAGTGTTAGAGGAAAAAATAATAAATCTGTCTTTTAGAATGGATTTTCACCTGTTTGTTTCAGAAATCTGAATCTGAACTTTGTAATAGTGCACCTTGGTGCATCATCATTGGTACAAGCTCACTACTTAGGCTTGCCAACCGTCCCGGATTTTCCGGGACGTCCCGCTTCTGAGTCAATTTTGGGCCATCCCGCCGTGACCCCTTGCGGGACGCCTTTTGTCCTGGAAATCAGAAAAACAAAAATCAAAAAGGCTTATTTTAATCTATGGGGTGGTTGGGGTTACCATATGCCAGGCTCTTGCATGATTTGCCAGGCATTTAGCACTTGATATGGCGTCCGGCCGGCATTATTCTAATTCAGGCATTTTATAAACACAATAATATTCCATGATTAGTGAGATTAGTAGACAAAACTGACTAAAAATCTCGCTGTGCAACTGTTATTTTTTTACTTTAGTCAGGCAAAATTACAAGATTAATGGATGGAACTAACAAAAAAATCGCACTGCGCTGCCGATTTTTTACTAAAAAATGGCAAAATTATAAGGTTATTGGATGAAACTGACTAAAAATCGCGCGGCTTTTTTTACTATAGACTGCCATTTTTCTAAAAAAAACATGCGTTTTGTGCATCCTAGACAGGTCAAGTCCGCCAATGTTAACGTAAAAATCGTGTTTCAATGGTGTAGCCATACTTTAAGTATTTTATCGAATCTTAAAATACGTCCCTGCGCCCGCTGCATGGCACAATCGATAAACTGTTTATCGAGTTTTTATCATATTATGAAACCTGACAAAATTATGACACAGTGAATGGATCATTCGATAAATTATATTATCTATGTCACGATGAAATGTCAAGTGCGACTAATTATCGCGCACTGCGTGCATGATTACCAAATGATCACAATGAGCCGCCATCTTGCACAGTTTAATTAGCGCATTTTGACAGGTTGAAGTCGATAAATAGTCTACTACTCAAAGGTGGTCGACAAAAGAGCGCGACACGCGCGTGTTAGATAATAGAAAACATAATGAAAAGAAATAAAACTAAAAAGTGAAATTAAATGAAATTGTATTTATATTCAATTGAATCGTCCTTTTCTTTTACCCTACTACCCGTTCGGACGTCTTTTTTTTAGCTGAGGAGAAGAACGGGCGGAAGAAACTCGTCAGCTTTATCAATTCAGTCATTTACAAATATATTGTTACAAAGTACAACGAATAAATCATAAAAAAATATATATAGCTTAGTCTCAAATTTATTCAAATAGTATAGTAGTATATCATTTAATTTATTTAGTATTTTATTGAAATACTATATGATTTACCAAATGAAAAGAGAGATCAGATCTCTTACTTTACTTATTAATATCACAAGTAATCAGAACAATCATAAAATAGAATATGAAATTTAACAGGGAATGGCCTCTGAATAATAATTTAGTCACACTCACACTATTCTATAACATTTCCAATCAATTATTCCAAATAACACAATAATAATATACTTAACTTATGAATCGTGTTGCCGACAACCTTTACGCCACTCAAACTAGCATAAGCTCCGCTATGGTCAACGTCTGTTCAAAAAGTGCCCCAAAACTGCTGGGCTCTTTCTTTTATAGCAGTAACAAACAAGTAAAAAAATCATCGAGCTGTCAATACAGAACACGTGTACATAATTGGTCAACTAGAGTACTCTTTAAGTTATAAAAGTAATAACAGGGATGAAAATATATCGAAAAACTATAATTAGATTACAAAATTAATATTGTTATAAATAAATAGTGTAAATGTCGTTTTTACAATGATTTTTTTGTTTAAATCATAACCGAATCAACTTCCTGAATCAAGAAGTCTCAATTTTCCTTAAACAACTAAATAGTTTAGTGCTACAGTTATAAAAAAGCTAAAAATATATAACACGGCCATTCTGATGTGTACTTTGTTCTCAAAGTACATTTTAATCAAACAATTTGTTTCGTGTATTATTTTTAAATTGCACAACAATTGCCAAGAAGTTTTTATAAATTAAGTAAGATATTACCAGAGATGTGAAAATGAAAATACAAAATGCAAAATATCTACTTTAATTTTTCATTTTGAACTATCCTTTTTTATGTATTTTCGTTTTATTTAAAATACTTAGAAATACGTATTCTGCATTTTCCATTTAAATACTTCCTTTGAAAACCATTTTTTAATTTGAAATAAAATATAGCCAAGCATCTGCAATTCCGCACTTTGAATTTAAATACTTTTCACAAACTATTTCGACATCTCCGGATATAACATGGCCATTCTGCTATGTGTACTTGGACCTTGAAGTACATTTCTAGCAATCAATTACTTCAAATAATTTATTGTTTATTATGGGCACAGCCACAAGCACAGCCACAGGTATAGTCATAGTCAGTCACAGCCACAGGCACAGCCACAGGCACAGCCACAGGCACAGCCACAGGCACAGCCACAGGCACAGCCACAGGCACAGCCACAGGCACAGGCACAGCCACAGGCACAGCCACAGGCACAGCCACAGGCAAAGCCACAGGCACAGCCACAGGCACAGCCACCAGGCACAGGCACAGCCACAGGTAAAACCACAGGCACAGCCACAGTAATTTATAATTTGTCATTATCTTTATTGAGTCCGAGTCTCGTACATTATACAAGTAATTTTATAGTAAACTACCTACAATACTCGTAATACTATGTTTCACGAGTTCCGGCCACTTCCGACTGATAATATCACCTGGTTTTTATTAAGAATAATAATAAATAAATAAAAATTGGACTATGTAATTAATAGGCATGATGACATTTTTTTTTATTTTATATTACATACTTTACTTCTCAAAAAAAAGAAACATTGGTTAAAGAATTATTTCGCTAGCATGAAAACTGCCCGAGGTATCACAGTTTGAAATGCACAAAATTGGACTCACCCGAAAACGCTCCATACTTACGGCTACTCAGTTATGACGTCACGCTTGAGTTGTTCGTATCAACACGTAGGAAATTTGTTTGGCAGCTATATTAAATATTGTGCTTATCAAAATGGTTTCTTAAACAAATTTACTACCAATTTTACGGACTTATTAAGGCTGAGTTGCACCACATAACTTTAACGATAACAAGCTTGTTAAAGTACCGGTTAAGCACAAGTTAGCCAAAAAAAAGAGGTTGTCAGCCAGCATGATGTCCTTTGACAAGTTTGACGTGGCAAATAGGTAGCATTGTCATTTGACAATAACTTTAACTTTGACAGCGTTTTGGTGCAACTCACACTTAATGTATTATTTATTTTAACAAATATTTAACAAATTTTTAACAACTTTGAAGGGTCATAAAATAAATGATACGCAATGTATAAAACCAAGAGTTATACAAGCTACTCTAAAGTTTAATATCTTTACGATTTTTATTAGTATTTCGTTATTTTATTCATTAGTCATCATCCCTGTTGTCAAGAAACTTAATCGGAATTTAAGCGGAATCCGTGAAACAGAGTTAAATCAGTTTATTCCACTTTTAATTTTTATATATAGCTAGACACATAGACATACATATATTATATACCAATAACATTCACCCACTGCTAGTGAGAATAACTAACACCAAGTATCTGACCGATCATAAATACCATAAACCAACAGGTATACCAAGAAAAATCTAGATCTAATCTTCAATTCTATAAAATAATTATGAAATAGTGGAATAAACTCACTTAAACGAGCTTGAAAACAGGGTGGGTCAATATGTAACCCTGTGAATCCTTGACAGTGGTATTTCGTACTTTACACAAGCCGTTCGGCCAATCTGACAAGTACAGTTTACTTTGAATTTTCATATATATGTACGTTGTGATAAACTCATAATAACAATGGTCTTTAAGAGTAATGAAACAATGATGTAGACAAAACTACTACTGCCATCAATGGGCACCAATCTCACAAACATCTCGCACCACTACCACACCTTGTGGTGGGCACTTAAAAAGTCGTCAATGTAACAGACCATTATGATTATTAGCAAAATTTCTACAACATGTTTTTTTTTACACCCCATAACTCCAAGGTACCAATAAAACCATTAAATAGAATAGAATAGTATAGGAAAAAGTCTTAAATAAACTTTCTTTTTTCATCAAGTATTTTTTTATAAAATTAATTCAAAACCTTAACAAAACACCAAATTCGACAAAGTCGCATTTTCTTACCTCTATTTTACGTTTAGTGATAACATTGAAAGTAAAAAAAGTGTGTAGTGTATGTAATAAATAACTATCATAAGGTAAATTACCCTTTGAAGTAATTCAACTAAGGTTGATGATATGTCTAAAAGATTTTACATTTATTTATTTTGACCTGTAGAATAACCTTAGAGCTATTGGATATCAAAATACAGGGTGTATATCACATTATCTATGAATATAATCTGATTATCTCATCTATCAATATGCATCATAAAAATAAAAATAAATCTTGTTGACTTTACTGTCAATCATTATAAATTTCATCATAATGTCCATCAATCAATGCAATAAGGAAATAAATCTATTAGAACAAATAAGAAATCTGATGGATCATGCGGCTTTATAAGTTTGCGAATCTTATTATCAGTAATCATTATTATCATTAATCATTATTATCATTAATCATTATTATCATTAATCATTATTATCATTAATCATTATTATCATTAATCATTATTATCATTAATAATTATTATCATTAATCATTATTATCATTAATAATTATTATCATTAATCATTATTATCATTAATCATTATTATCATTAATCATTATTATAATTAATCATTATTATCATTAATCATTATTATCATTATCCGTTACAATAAATAATCATTATTATCATTTATCATTATTCAATAGTCATATTGTTATTATTAATCATTATCATCAATCATTACTATCTCTAATTAATTTCCGCACTTTCGTCATTCACTGGGCAATTGACTAACAAATCATTCTGTCTTTTGTTACTACTTGTATATTACATACTTATATTATGATATCTTAAATTTTTCTCTCTCCCAAGTTGTAACTAACTATTTACTAGGTAGGTATGTGATTAAAAACCTAGATGACAATTCACTTTTGTCTGCCTGATCAATTGGATTAAATTGGATATAATCTTATTCTTAATTATCAATTTAATATTAGATAATTATTTTCTATCGATAGAAAATTATACTAAGTACTATGTGCAATCAAGTTCTAAATTTCTTACATTGGACCAACAATGATAATAATGATTGTAAAAGAAATACAAAAGTAAATTTTAATAAAGTCATCAAGCAATGGATTTTTATTAAACTATAACAGACTAATCCTTTATTTCAAGAGAGTTTGATTCGTAATGCTTCTGTTAAGAGTTGACTATGTTCAATAACCCAACGAAACACGAAATGCAACACTAGTAATTTATACAATCTATTCATGAAACCTCATCAACATCACAAATAACGTTAAAAATTAATATTATAATATTCAAAACTCACTCTTTTAACGTTAATTTCGCAACATCCAAGTCTTTATTTTTCCACTTGACAACAATAATTCACTAAATCGGAAGTAATAAGCTAACCAACGAGTAATTCTTTTATATCAGGGTACTTAATCATAAAAAAATAGCCACCGAGGGCCTTACCGGCTTTTTCAGCAGGGAGTCCAGAGGAGAATAGTTTTCTTCTCACTTCGAAGCAAGACACTAGATACTGTTGCGACACCAGCTTGTTGCCTCGCCGCTGCGATTTCCAGGATCTGGATTACACAGCGGTAGCACAGCGAAGTCATTCTTTTGGTGTAAAGCGCAGGAAGCGTGGCGGGTCAAATCAACATTCACTCTGAAAATGGTTAGGAATTGGTGTTAATACATTGTAATATGGACCAAGTCTATCCCACTTCTGATGTTAGATAATAGAAAACATAATGAAAAGAAATAAAACTAAAAAGTGAAATTAAATGAAATTGTATTTATATTCAATTGAATCGTCCTTTTCTTTTACCCTACTACCCGTTCGGACGTCTTTTTTTTAGCTGAGGAGAAGAACGGGCGGAAGAAACTCGTCAGCTTTATCAATTCAGTCATTTACAAATATATTGTTACAAAGTACAACGAATAAATCATAAAAAAATATATATAGCTTAGTCTCAAATTTATTCAAATAGTATAGTAGTATATCATTTAATTTATTTAGTATTTTATTGAAATACTATATGATTTACCAAATGAAAAGAGAGATCAGATCTCTTACTTTACTTATTAATATCACAAGTAATCAGAACAATCATAAAATAGAATATGAAATTTAACAGGGAATGGCCTCTGAATAATAATTTAGTCACACTCACACTATTCTATAACATTTCCAATCAATTATTCCAAATAACACAATAATAATATACTTAACTTATGAATCGTGTTGCCGACAACCTTTACGCCACTCAAACTAGCATAAGCTCCGCTATGGTCAACGTCTGTTCAAAAAGTGCCCCAAAACTGCTGGGCTCTTTCTTTTATAGCAGTAACAAACAAGTAAAAAAATCATCGAGCTGTCAATACAGAACACGTGTACATAATTGGTCAACTAGAGTACTCTTTAAGTTATAAAAGTAATAACAGGGATGAAAATATATCGAAAAACTATAATTAGATTACAAAATTAATATTGTTATAAATAAATAGTGTAAATGTCGTTTTTACAATGATTTTTTTGTTTAAATCATAACCGAATCAACTTCCTGAATCAAGAAGTCTCAATTTTCCTTAAACAACTAAATAGTTTAGTGCTACAGTTATAAAAAAGCTAAAAATATATAACACGCGCAGTACAGTGTGCGCGCTTGTAGTGCGATCCTTTTCTAAAACTTATCAACGCCAAAAGAACGAATTTAAAACACACTGAATGAATGGTTTCTGTCGACGTGATCAAATTCTTTATCGAAGGACGAACTTTATCGTCCTGTCAAATATGTTTTAATAAATATTCAATTTATATTAAGCAATCTGTATTTTCATAACGTGAAATCCATAACAATGGGTAACCAGGCAACTGTCAAGTATGTGTCACGTCTCCCCCGCGAGTTCCTCGACCAGGGGAGCTGGAAGGAGCTGGTCCAGGTGGCGGATCCAGGTTCGGCTGTCGTCAGTCCGGACTTGATAATGTAGGCGGCCAAGCCGCTGGGTGATTACCCCGAACTGCCACTTGGGTCCTGACGTCGTGTAGTCCCGGGCCTGGACTCGATCGCCCTGAGCGAACCCCCGCACGTTTGATGCGTTAGCGCTCTGTCTGTGGCCAGATCTCTCCCCCTCCGTTTCTTTCCTCACCATGGAGTGTAACTTGGTTCTGATTTCCCTGGCAAACATTATGGTGTACGGTGACAGGCCCGATGGTCCTGGTGAACTGCGCAGGCGAGACTTCACTTTTAGCAGGTGCTCTGTCATGTTTCGATGCCGTTTATTACATATTTTAGTCATATCGAGGTCGATATGATATACGAACCCATGCCGCGGGCGCTGGGCTGGACTACAAATTAAAATTTTATAATTATGTATATTGCAAAACAAAAACTTGTTAAAATAGTAAAAGTAAAGTTTTAAATTTAGAAAATAAAAAATTTAATCATTTAATGTTTGTTATACATTTTGTATTGATTTTTTATATTAAATGATAAAAAATATATAGTTTTTTCTAACCATTTTGTATGTGGTGTGTTGTCCCGCGTAATATACCCAAGTCCCGGATGTCGAGCTAGGTAATCCCGGAAATGCCTTTTTTGGAGTTGGCAAGCCATACCGATCCACCAAGGCATCGTCAGAAATAACATGGAAAGTGTGCACTTAGTAAAGGGACCACTTAGAAAAGAGCCACTTAAGAAATTGACTGCTTAGAAGTTGACCAGCTAGGAAAGTGACCACTTAGACAATATACCACTTAGGAAATCGAGAATCGTGACCAGTTAGGAAAGTGAACACTTAGAAAAAATACCACTTAGAAAATTTACCGCTTAGAAAGGTGACCACTTAGGTCATCTTGTGATTGTGACCAGCCGGTCACCAGGGTCATCCCTCAGGGCCTCGTCCCTAAGGCCCTCCGCTGCCTTGAGCGGGACACGCGCGCGGGGCGACATAGATTAGAGCTTACTCATGCACTGCGCAAGCATCTGACCGTTAAAAACCAGCAATCTATATTCCCGCGCCGTGTACCCGCGGCGGGATCCCGCTTAAGGCAGCGGACGGCCTAAGGGATTATTTCAATTATTTATTCTGCTGATTTCTGCCGAAGCTTGTCATTGTCTGTCAAATAAAACAAGTTATCACGAATCGATGCATGTACCGAGAATGTTTGTCCTTTCTGCGCTAAATTTTTCACTTTTATTTATTGACCCAACGTCAATAACGCCATACAAATTGGGCCCGGCCGAAAAACGTCTTGAATTTTAATGTTATTGGATTTCTATAGAAATCATATTGTTTACTTAACACACTAATAGACCTAGTACTAATATCAATTCTGTGCTAATAGACAAATAGCGTTTGGGTGTGAATTTTAAACTTGACTTTTCGTATGCCACCGTCCAAGGGCGTCGCCAGCCCATGGCCCAGGGGGGGGGGGGGGGGCAAGTTAATATTAAAGAGGATGAGAATGATATGAATTTTAGGTACAGTCAACAGCACCTAGTGAATTTATTCAAGTTTTGAGATGGGGCAGCGCAGGATTTATCGGAAAAGCAAGTCAATTGCACGGCCTTAGGACTTTGGTTATTTGCAGTTGGCTACATTTTTTAACCTCTAGGGGGGGGGGGCAGCGGCCCACCCCTGGCGACGCCCTTGCCACCGTCACCACCGTGTTCTCTAAACCAAAATCTCTTCCATCTGTCGTAAACAGAACCATTTTAAATAAATAGTAAGGTAGTTAGGTACGTACTTTTTGAATGTTTCAGCACGTTTCAGTTTCATGAAATTCGGAAATAAATAAATATTTATTTAGTATAAAAGTAAAATATTTATTACAATTTTCAAAATTACTATAACCTATCTTAGTATGTAGGTATCCTTACTAATGCGAAAGTCCATTTGTTTGTTTTTTTTGTTTGTTACGCCTTCACGTCTTTACTACTGAACCGATCATCATGAAATTTTGCATACACGTTGTCAGAGGTACAGAAAAGGACATAGCGTACCTTTCATCCCGAAAAAAGGAACTGTTCCCGAGGGATAACAAAAAAACTTTCCACGCAGACGAAGTAGCGGGCGGCCGCTAGTCAGTGATATTTTCTTAAAATAAGTAAATAAACTTCAAAAAATTATTGCCAATTATTGCAATTATACCCATCCTTAACTGACTTTTTAGATGGTCACTTTGGCAACACCCATTTAGATTTCTAACACAAAGTACCTAACTAACCAAAATTAACAACTCACTAAGAAACCAAGCTGACCAATCGTCGCGAAACATCTCGAGTTAATTTATTTTGTGAACAAAAAAGGCTTACGCGTTTAGAGTAAAAAGTAATTAATTAATTCTAGGCTCATTAAACACCACTAGTCCAGTCAGTACTGGCACTCATGTATGGCGAGGTCAAAATTTGTCATTAGATGAATTCACTTGGAACATATGTAGCTTAGGTAAAACTGAGCTGATTTAGCCCGGTAGCCATCAGCCACCCCTTGGCAGGTAGGGAGGGGTGGCATTTAAAGTTTCACGCCGCCGCACTTCAGAAAAAAAATCATATCTCCTTCAATATACCTACCACCTCGAGTGTGATATCATTTTATAATGAATTAGAGATGATGAATTCATGTTTAAAACTTTTAATGTACAGTGTCATAGAAAAAAGGTAAAATATTGACGATAGTTTCAAAAAAAAATTGCTATTTTTTTATTCAACAGTCAGTATCTGTAAAAATACAATTTTTTTGTAATGAAATTTATTTTTATCTAATAGTACATTTATTCAGCTTTTGAAAAATATATACTTTATGTATAGTTATCGTTCAATGTATATCTGAAAAAAAATCGAACATGGTATGCGACGCTGTTTCCAAGCGAAGCGTCTACAATTAATAAGTTAAGTACCTAGGTATAAGTTGTTTTTTTCAATTAAAATATGATAAATCTAAGATGTGTTTTTTATTTTTGGTACAATAATGACACCCTTTCATTTTCATATACATTTTGCAATTCCCGGGAATTCCCAGGAATCGGGTATTTTCGACATTTTGGTACCATAGAAGAAGTTGTTTAGTTTGATGGTCCTTCTACCGTATTCGGAATTATGAGTTTTTTTTTGTAACACCCTGTATATCAAAATAAGAGAATTAAAAAATAATTTTGTTAATGATTTTCTTTTGTGGTGTTAAATAAAACACTGCAAGCATTCGTTTGTTACGAAATACTTAAAATATTGATAATGCTTTATGGACAAAAATTAAAAAGAACGTTTATATATTTAAATAAAAATATTTAATTTTCTTTTACTTTTACCTTCAATATCTTCATTGCTTTTGATTTCCCAGGTATGCAAAAACTATCCTGATGGTGGGCAGAATATGGAGGTCCTGGCTTAGTCAAGGGTCTTTTAATACTTGTCGTATTAGTTGTCTCTAAAAGCTTTTGTTTTTTCCCTCTGCTACAATTTACGGTCACAATGTCATTGATATTTTCTTGTTTAAATGTAAAACGAAACGCTTAAATAATATAATAGTTATTAAACTTTTTAACCGCAATATAAACTCCCGTCGTTCCGGGTATCCTGGCGCATATTTTTCGGGATCGGGTTTAAAAAACATCCCGGTAATTCCCAGAAATGGGAACCCAGGAACGCAACCCTAATCACAGTCCAATTTTCATATAAATGAGGTAACTTTGAAGCTTTTGTTCTTCGTCAGGGATTGAACAAGGTGTAGTCTGATGATGGTTATCCAAAGAGTGAATGGAGGAGGTCAAGATCGCTTAAGAAACCCAACGGATCAGAAGAGTCGTTTACACTAGAGACCGTCTGGAGCTTTTAGTGTTACATTTTCCATACTTCTTAATTTTCATTTGATATTTTTTTAAGTTCAACCCTGAGCTAAACCGCTCATCTAATCTGTTAGGTTTTTTTAGCATAATGAGCCTCCGTCATTCATTCTTTAATTTGCCATCATCAGCACACACCTCGTTCAATCCTGGGCAGAGAACCAAAGCTGTAGGTTTACCCCGTTTGTTCGAAAATTGGTCTGTGATTTAATTTTTCTGCTCACGAGTGTACAAAAAATACTCAATGGAAAATATTTTAATTTCTACGGTATATTTATATGCCTAGGTCCTTAAGGAACCTACCTATTAAAACTTTAAAAATTTTTGCACTTTAGTTTTAATGTGGTAAGACATTTTCCTCCCTGACCGTTTTCAGATCTAATTTTTTGACGTCACGACGCTTCGTCGTTTTATGACTTTCTTATACATAGATCAAGTCTGTCTATTTTTTTATATAGTCTTTATGACTCTCACAAAAAGATCTAAGTATGTATCAGACCGTAAGATAGTTGAGAGAGACTTTATGACCGTAAGAACATAAGCGGCAGTCGAACGCAAAGTTAAGTTTGTATTCCATACATGTTGTATGAAAAAACCAACTTAACTTGCAATCGCAGACATCTGGAAACACCGTCGCATACCATGTTAGATTTTTTTTCAGATGGAAATTGTATGATAACTATATATAAAGTTTATATCAGTTTAAAGCTGAATAAATGTTCTTTAAGGTGGTATTTTTTTCTTTGCATAAAATTAGCATTTGAAAAGATACCCGACTGTTGAACAAAAACAATAGGGTATTTTCCAAATTCTTTAAAACTGCTTATATTTAAAGATTGAGACGACCGATTTAACAGAAAAATATTAAAAAAATAATTAATGTCTTTTTTCTTCATTAAACCAATAATGTTAAATTTATTTTTTAAATAGTTTTGAATTTACCGCCAAAACCCTTGGTTCGACGACGTCACTGTGTGACGTCATCTTTGTGTAAACAATAGAGTAAATTGTTACACAGACTACATAGGTGTTAAAATTGTTTACACAAAGTTGACGTCTCACAGTAGACGACATCGAACCGAGCGTTTTGGCGGTAAATTCAAAACCATTAGAAATAAATTAGACATGAATTGTTTTAATAGAGAAAAAAGACATTAATTAATTTATTTTTATTTTTCCGTTAAATCGATCGTTCTAATCTTTAAATTAAAGCAGTTTTAAAAAAAATGGAAAATACCCTATTGTAAACCGATTTTTGACACTTTGGTCAACATATTTTTTTTTCAATGAAACTATACATTAAATGTCCCAAAAATAAATTCCTCATGCCTGCTACAAAAAGAACTAAATATGCATCAAAACATAAAATAGTTAAAAGAGACTATAAGATCGTAAGACCATAAGCGGCAGCCGAACGCAAAGTTAAGTTTGTACTCTATACATTTTGTATGAAAAAACCAACTTAACTTTCAATCGCGGATGTTTGGAAACAGCGTCGCATACCATGTTCGATTTTTTTTCAGATAGACATTCAAAGATAACTATATATAAAGTATATATTTTTAAAAAGCTGAATAAATGTACTTTAAGATAATATTTTCTTTCATTGCACAAAATGATTATTTTTAATAGATACTGACTGTTGAATAAAAAAATAGCAAACTTATTTTTAAACTATCGTCAATATTTTACCTTTTTTCTATGACATTGTACATTTAAAGTTTTAAAAATGAATTCCTCATCCTTGATTCATCATAAAATGATATCACACTCGAGGTGGTAGGTATATTGAAGGAGATATGACTTTTTTTCTGAAGTGCGGCGGTGTGAAACTTTAAATGCCACCCCCCCCTACCTGCCAAGGGGGGGCTGATGGCTACCGGGCTGAATCAGCTCAGTTTTACCTAAGGTACATATGTGCCAAGTGAATTCATCTAATGACAAATTTTGACCTTCTGCCACTAATTCCCCAACTACACTCATCCTAAACTGAGGTGCGTGCGTGAAAATGAACAGGGAGGTAAAATATAGCAGAACTTGTTTTAGGTTTTATGCCTACAGATTAGAGTAGGATTCAGCTTAAAGGCTATTAAAAAAGAGAATACTTTTTTAAGAACACTCAGGTGTTTGATTTGATTAAGCTAATATACAAGCACTAGACTAGCGTTGAGGAGATCCTTTAGCACTTACTCATTCTAGCACATAAGTAAATTTACTCATGGGCCTATAGTGACTAGCTAGCTAGAGGATCTCTCCAAACCATGTAACATGTCTAGTCTAATGGCCGGTTTCTGAGGTTCGGTGGTTTATCGGAGGTGTAACTAATTTGAGGAGTCCACATTATCTGGTTTAAAGTTAATTTTATCACATTAATCCCTCTAATAGACCCCTCCGATTAAGTTGAACCTCCGGTAAAGTATATCAGAAACCGGGGTTAAATTGAGATAGATTTTAAAGATATCAAAATGTTAAAATTGGCACTGAAATTGGGATGAAAATGAACGCGAACGAAACTATCGTCAAAATCTCGCCCGGTGGCAATTTTTGAAACAATTTTTTGAAAACATATCGCATTAATATTGAATCCACCATACACTCGGTGCATTTTAAAATTTTCTAGAGTATGATGCGAACTATTGTTGTGACAGTACAACATAAATGACGCCCACTAATCATACTCCAGGAGACAGTGTGCTTTCTTCGTCAACCTGGATATGCCATCGTGTTTACTTTCTTCAATTTAATGTCAGTTGTCGGTTTTAGAAATTTTATCTCTTACTTTATGGTTATGAAAAATCATTTTACTTATAGACTTGGCATTAGGTGTGTTACAGAGCAGAAAGACATAATATAAGTGACTTTAATCACCATTAGACTTTTTGTAACAATCTGATGATTACCACGGATCAAAATTATTTTGCAATTATCAATATTGAAACAGTTCACCGTGATAAAACTGAGTAAGTAATAAAAATACCTAAACATAAAAAAGAGATTTCTAATAGTGACACTGGAATCAGATAGGTACTTATAGTTAACATATGATTTAACTGACATGCCAATCTTAACAGTTTATTTATTGATAGAAAACACAATAATGTCAAACATCAGTCACCACCACGGTGCACTTATGATTGCTTAATTAAACGTTTTGTAGGTTTTAATTATTCTTATTTTGTTTTGTATTATATTTGCTTTCAAATCTACCACAGCATCAGAACTATCGATACGTAATAATTTTCTATCCGCCCCCAAAAGCATCAATTTTCATTCAGTCGAATTTAAACTCGATTTGCGTATTAAAGTGAACAGGGAAACTGGATTTAAACTTATATTATCTTCCCTAAGTATCAGTAAGAAGGATTATATTAAGTAACTGATACTAAGTTAAGAAACCCATCTGCCTATTCAACTTCTTAAGTGGTTTTGCAATTTCTGATTCGAAAGAGTCCATTATGCGAGAGCCAAGACTGTACTATTGTGATGTGAAAGATTGTGAGTGTAAATTTAAGGAGTTCGGAAACCATATTGATGAACTTAGACATCAACGTCATAAAGCTAAATTCAAATATTATTGTGACATTGAAGACTGTGGATGCACTTACAAAAGGTAAGCTAAAACAATAAATTCTCGATTTTCATGAGATTATACAATTTTTAACTGGCCGTACCTAGTCTGACATCCTCCATTCAGATTATCGGAGGAATCAAAATACCTACGCAGACTTGAAAAGATCTTTGGAACGATGACAAAAGTAAAACTCTTAATTGGAGAATCAAAGAATTATGAAAAAGCTCACAAATGTTCGTTTATCTCACAAATGAAATTGTTTCCCGTTACTGAAACAAAAGCTTCGGAAAGGGCATATTGTTCTAACTTATTTCTAACCTTGGCAACACCCTATTTGAATTTGATTTGATATTCCGCCTGTATCTACAGATTCTATTATATTTTATCTACAACGCTTTAACTCATTTACAAGTCAAAACAGTTATGAAGATCGTCTTTTAGCTCCCAGCTTAAGTTTTGTCAATATTTTAGCTTTAGATACTTTAAACTAGTTCCCTTTTCAATGCCGATGTAGTCTTGTTTTGTTCTCCGCCTAAGTTTGAAACGAGGGCGTATTTAGTTAACAATTTCTATACGAACGCTTCTGAGAGCTAAAGAGCTAGAAGTTGCTGCAGATTTGTAAACTGGATTTGGTGCTGCAAATTGTGATCTTTGATATGCAAGTGACTTCGAAACTACTTCTCTTCAAGTGCTGCTTTGAATTTGTGGGAGATAACTTATAACAATTTTAATATTTAACTCTGTTCTGTTACTGAGTTTACATCCAGCAATGTTTGATGAGCATTTGTATCATCATCAGTTTGTGTATTTCTTATAACAGGTGTGTAAATCATTTGTACAAACTGTTTTCTCATTTTGAGACTTTTGAGGTTTTTTTTAACCAAATAACAAGAAGAGTCATCATGAGATTCATGAACAGTGTTCTGACACAAACTACGTAGCAGCGGTGCTTATTTTGTAATTCTGATTGCATCTTAACCGTCTTTACATGAAATCGTATACTTATTTTTTTATTTTATTTTTATTTTTATTTTTATTTCTAGGAAGGCCAACAGCACCAAACAATAATAGGTAATGGGAATTGTATTAGATAGCCACTTAGATTTAGATACCTTACCTACAAAAGGATAGAACCTCGAACCTTTTTAATTGGTTCAATCCTAAAAAAAATCAGGAATACTTTTCATTTTGAATAAAATATAACTTACATGCATACCATTGGTCAACTTAACGGCTATACAGTTCTTATGTAACTATTGAAACCTGTCAAGTTGTTGCGTAAACTCACTGCGTACTAGATAGATATTAGTTCAATCTTGCAAATGCACCTAGAGAACATAAAGATACCGTTGCAACACTCACAATGTTATACTGGACTCTTTGTTAGAACGATCTTCAACAAATTGATATTCACGGTACCGCCTTCTCATTAAAATTTGTCTTTATTTATTTTATATCTTTTGTGCATCGTTACAAGTCTCGTTTTAGTAAGCTGTCTTTGTTATTTTTTTGTGAAAAATAGAGAGACAGCTTATACATTATTTTCTTTATGTATGGCATACTAACACACTCATATATTTATGAGATCCGGGGTAGAATCTTTTTCTATTTTTTAGTTAATTCACTTTTGTCATCGTTACTGTAAGTTGATGGTTTGGCATCAGCAATTTTTTATGTTCCCCACTGCTGGGGCACACACAGGCCTTCCTTATGGGTGAATAAGGAGGATAGATGGGCCATAACCCAACCATGCAGAAGTTGATGGTTGATTTGATGGTGGTGTAATGATGGTTTTACTATTATTTTTGTACCTAACCTATTATTAACATACATACATACGCTCACGCCTGTTTCCCATGGGGGTAGGCAGAGACTATCAACCTGGAGATTATTAACCTGGAGGCTAATTGTCTAATTTCAAAATCTATTGCTTTAATTTGTCAGATGGATGTGACACATTGCTACATTTCTTTGGTATGTTTTTATTTGTGCCAAAAAGAAGTATCAATGTATCACATCCTGCAAGCGATTGCGATAGATTTTGAAATTAGACAATAGATAGGCTGGTCATAAACACATAATCATAGGATGATTTAATGATACATTAGTAGCTGAATTTTGAAATGATATTTAAAAATAATAAAGGAAAATATGGTATCCACGATCTTTTTCCATGGTTCCTGAAATACATAATGGATGGCTTTACTTCCTTACGTGTCAGATGTTGTCTCAATTATTTATTGGATCTTTCTCCCTCGTCGATACAATGTTTTTAAGCCTTATTACGAGAGCATTAAGGCTCTCGCTTTCTTTGGAACACTTTGCTATCAAGCACTCATAAAACCTTCTAATGTGGTGTTATTTTTACCACCCCGATATTTGAGAGCCATGGAAGTCATTGTTTTCTTATAACATGTTTCGACTTTTATAAACTCAAGCGAAACCCGGAAAAAGGTAAGGCCTTTATGGATATTGAGGGGTGGGCGGAATGCGTATTGATGGGTGTAAGGCTACGATCGTAGGTATAAGGTGTTGACAACTGCAAATGCAGCCGGGAATAATGGCTTTACGTGTCTTCAAAATCACGGAGGAGCTCGAGATTATATATTAGTGGTCACCTATCCCATGACCAGCCCTTAGCAAAAGTTGCTTAACCGCCGCAATCGCAAGCCCAATGCGTTTGTGGTATTTTACACGGGTCGACTTTAAATGTGACTTGCTGATCGATTTTAGTAAATTAGCACTTTTTATCGACAGTGGCTTGTAAATACTAATCGTAAACCTAATTTCAATGATGTGGCGATTCAATTACAAATAAAAGCGAGTGTCGATAAAAAGCGTAGCTAGCGCTAGTTGACTAAAGTCAGCGAACTAAAATATATGGAACAAGCATTGCGCTCAAAAAATGGCACCACACAAAAAGTACAACTAAGTGGATGGAGCTAAAAATGCTGGCATTTAGTTGTGCAGCACAAAGCGTCTGAGCACTGGTTGCTTATTAGCGACCATATTTTGTATACTCATAGATATTTTCTATACTTAAACGAAAAAATATGATAAGTTATTTTTGCATATTTTTACTACCTTCTTTGCGTCTTTAACACCATTTGACTGACTACACAGGACGTCATTTCTAATAAACTTTCTCTTTCTTTCTTTTCTCTACAATACAAACTGCCTGTCCCGACTAAAGCTGAGCGTGTTGTACTTTTTCGGCCCGTGGTGCCATTTTTAAGCAATATTTGTTTGCAATTACACTTCCATAGATTTTAGTTCGCTGACTAAAGTCGACCAGCAAGTCGTCGCCTGCCAAGTCGACCCGTGTAAATGACACATTAGTCATCAGTACGCCAGTAGATAACCAGGATTAAGTGCAAAGTGAAACATAAAAAAGTTCTTACAGCACAAATGTCGCAATAGCGAACACGTTTCACCGCGCTCTGTGAATTGTAATAGCATTTCATTTAAATGGACTAACTTTTGGGTGTCAGGCTCTTAGGTTGAGTTATGTCTTTTTACGTGTTTTGGATTCATAAAGTATTATTTGTTGTTCTACATTTCTATCCTTATGTCTTTTCTATTCAATATCAAGATTCTTCGAGTTTTAATACTATTATGAAGAAAAGCAAAGCAATAAGCTTATGACTAGGTAGTTTAACAGAATGCTCCTTTCTAAGAATCATAAGCTCTTCACAGAATTTACTTTATGCAAGCTAAATAAAATACCTCGAAGTCTTTGCAGAGACTTTTCATAAAGCCAAGCCAAGCTATTCTAAACGAAAACTACTTTCGTTAAATTAATTTTACAACCTTTGGACGCTTCTTCTTATACAAAACTACCAAACGTTACAATCGCAAGTGTAGCGTTTTGTTCAAATGCTAAATAATTTCCGATCGAAAGTTATATTCTAAATTGAGTATTGACGAAAATGTAAATCATGGCTAGGACGATTTCAAAGGTGTTTAGTGCGGCAGATTGCGCTAAATGCCTACAAAGTATTGACTGCAAATAAGAAAGCACTAAGGTTCAGTATACACTGAACAACAATATGCAAGAGCACTTTCTTAAACGTTAATTAAATGTCAACCCAACCAAACCAATTCATATTATGACGCTGAAATCTTTAAGTACGATGCCCGTCACCACCGGTCCTAATCCTATGCATTCAGCTTTATTAAAAGTAAAAAAGGTTGCTATCCTATCCAACGGTATTTAAAGGTGCTCGAATAATTTCTTGCTCAATATGAGCTGACCCTAAATGGCTTGTGCTAAGAAAGCACCGGCACCGGAGACTTCCCAAGCTCGACACGATTACCCAGTTAGCACCAACCGCTGTTCCGTTGTCCAACAGTAAGTTTTAAACGTGATCGTACTATTACTTGAGCTTGGTTCATTTGCATTGTCCATGAAACTTTGTAGGTATTGATTGGGTATGGGAAAGGTAGGGAAAAATCTTTTTTTTACTTTGTAGTTTGAAAGGCCTGATAATCTTTAGGAGAGGTAGTTCGAATAAGTGATGAATATGATGATTGACCTCTTGTCTTGCTGCACGAAACATATTTGCGATGCACAAACTCTAATTTATAATGGCGATCGGAAAGGGATCGGGACTTGGTCATTTTGATACTGTGCCGTACGTAAGTTCGGAATCCAGGACAGTTACTGGACTCGGGACAAGATTCTAAATTCCGACACATTATCTGTGCCTGTGGGCATACCGAGTGTCATCAGCATCGGTGTCGACTTCATTTGATGGATGGATGTGTCATATTGCTGCTTTTCTTTGGTAATTTTTTATTGTGTGTGTTAAAGAGAAAAAGCAATGTGTCGCATCCGTCTGTCAAATGAAGCCGAGGGCGATGCCGACGGCACGGAAGGGCCCCTGATTTCCTGACCATCTGGGGCCGTACCGGCTAACGTTTCGAACTTTGGCAAGTCTGCCGGACTTCAAATGAGTACCCTTAAATCGAGCCCCAATCAGGCCAAAATGGCGAACCTCGATTCATGATGTCACACTAACATCGATATTATCCAAATAACTTCGGCAATTCGAACGACATTCCGTACTTCAATTTATCTGTTTTAAGTTGAAGCCCGCCCGGCTGATTTGCCGAAGTTCGTAAAGTTAGCCGGTATGGCTCCTGGCCAGTGACAAGCCTAACCCAAAAAAAACTTATCTGTGTTTGGTTTTTGAGTCTTGAATTGCCCATTAGCTCAGACTTCGAAAGCTGACACCAATAGTCGAACCACAAGACCTAAGTGGCGCGGTTAATTTCAACATCCAAACGTCTTTTCATGTAATGTCTCCATAGTTGACATTATCTTATACTTTGAGGTGAAGGCGATTTTACTATTAAGAAGTCAATGCAAATTAACATTGCTTGAACATATACCGAAGGATGACGCCCACGTGTTATTATGAAATTAACCTTCTTGGTCAAATGTGTGGGTTTAATTCCCTTTGTGAAGTGGGTGTATAGTTTGAGAAACAGAGGCATTAGTTAATTATCCAAATAGCATCTGCTATAGTGCATTAGTTTTTAATTCAATTTTGCTTTACTTTTCATAACTAACCTATCTCAAAGTTCCTATACCTAGTTGATTGTATATAACCTGAACCATCATATTATTTGTTTTCAAAGGTTAGTTTTTCTTCTAGACTTTATTGCAAAGTGTCCTCAACTTGTTACTGTACCAATTCGTGATAAACCTTACCAAACACTTGGCGTAACCTATAATGTATTGTATCATCTACTGTACTTACTTACCCGTTCACGATAAGTTTACGGCCGTTTGCACTAAACTTGAGGCCTTAAAGAGGTCAAATCCCAATATTCAATTCAAATTATTGAAAGATTACGCGCGTGAAGCTACCATGGAAAAAATATATAATGTACTTAAAATAATACACAATAGATTTAATTGAAAGCATTTATAAAAATGTCATAAACTTTGATGTATAAAAATATTCCGTGTACCCTGTTTCTGGTCTTATTTGCAAAATTTCTCGAAAACTAGACATTCGTTTATTTTAAAACCAACCATAAAAATCTGCGATGTTAATACCTTCAATATTAATTGAACAGATTTTTTTTAACTAACTTTAAAGCGAAGAAAAGTAATAAAAACCTGTAAAAATTGAGAATTTGGTGCTAGTTCTCAACGCAACCGCCGCGTTAGAACGCGCACTGATTTGAACCCAAAGTGAGTAGAGTTACGTTCGATTTCACTCTATCACGGATTGACCCGCTCGGATTGACACATGTTAAGGCCTTAAGAATCGCCTAAGTCTTTTCCTAAATACAACTCGACCAAGATAATTAGGCGCCAGCTGCATAACCTTTCAGTCCAACAGCTAAGTTCATGACACCGTTTTAATTTAATCGAGTTGTAGTTAGGAAAAGACTTGGCCGATTCTTAAGTTTATTAGTGCAACCGCCGTAAAAGTAAATAATTTAGTACATTTTATTATCATCAAACTACTTGTACGAGACGTCCTTGTGAGGAGTAACGATCGTCAACTATATGAGAACGCTGAGACTGAGGAGAAGGGATTATGTATTTTTAATTGTACTGTATAATATGTCGCCTACAGTACCTGCTTGTGTCCAGCGACACAGCCTGACCGGGCCAACCGGGTAACTGTAACAGTAGGTGGCCACCACTCTGGCGCCGATGCTCGGCCTTGCATACGCGCATTCCTTCGCAAACATACATTATCAATTGTATCATTCAGTGGGATATCGGACATAAAGGTGTAATCAACCAAAAATATTATTTAATCAAGAATAAAAAAAGAGACGCAACACATTTCATGATTCTTTGGTAAAGTTAAAAGTGTTACTTATGCAAGAAATTAAAAAAAAAACACACTGGTTGATTTTCCCAGCTCGAATTTAACTTTTTTTTATTTTGTAACACAATTAAACTTATTCAATGAAATCAAAAACTATCAAAGATTTGTTAGGAAACATTACGCAAACTGAGTTTAGGATCAATCAGGCACGCTGTAAATTTGCGTATTCATTAATTATCGAAAAAAAATTAATGTAACGGTATGAAAGTAGTACCCTGTAATAGCACTATGCAATGCAGCATATAATGTAGAAATAACACGGTCACCAGGAGTTATTGCTGACACTTTATGTGGTAAGTACCTAACTACCATAAGTTAATGATATATGGACCTACCTAGTTAAAAGCGTAACCACAATCAAGACTTTTATCAAATACTAGCTTCCGCCCGCGACTTCGTCCGCGTGGATATTAGAGAAAATCCTTAGGGAACCTTCAACCAGGATCCGACCAACCGTTTTAGGCTGGCCCCAGACCTACCGGTTCCGTTTCTTTGCTGAAAAAAAATGAACTGTTTCATACATTTTGATAATTTCGTTATTAATTTTTGTATAAAACAGCAGTTTTTTTTTTAAAACGAAAACTAAAACTTCTCATCGCACCCCAGACGACGATATTTGATAACACCAAACTAATGGCTATCTTGCCAATGTGGTCAGGTCAAAATATGCGATAGATTGAAAATGAGCCTCTTGGCTGGCGGTCCATGGTAGAACAGCAAAGCAAAGAAATGAAACCGGTAGGTCTGGGGCCAAGAGGCTCATTTTCAATCTATCGCATATTTTGACCTGACCACATTGGCAAGATAGCCATTAGTTTGGTGTTATCAAATATCGTCGTCTGGGGTGCGATGAGAAGTTTTAGTTTTCGTTTAAAAAAAAAAACTGCTGTTTTATACAAAAATTAATAACGAAATTATCAAAATGTATGAAACAGTTCATTTTTTTTCGCGATTTCAGATTTGGTCCCATAGTAAAAGTTGTTCAGTTTTATTATGGTCCCTATCTACCATATTCAGTTTTATAAGGCTTTACCAAACATCTTGTATAAATAAGCGATCGAGTTATTTTTAACGATCGGAGTCCATGTTCAGGGTGGCATATCTCCTAAAAGCTTCCTACTTCGCAATCCAGGCGATGACATTTGATAAAACCAAGCTAATGGCTATCTTGCCAATTTGGTCTAGTCCCAAAATGCGATAGATTGAAAATTACCCTGGTTGGCCGGCGGTCTTTCAAGCAAGGTAGCACAGCAAAGCAAAGAAACGGAACCGGTAGGTCTGAGGCCAGCCTTATAAGCGATTAGGCGGGTCCCCACCAAGCGCGCTGCCTCGCGAGGCAAAACATTTGCGACGTGTGACAGGCCTCGCACGAGGCTGCGCGCTTGGTGGGGACCCGCCTAATCGCGTATAAAACGGTTGGTCGGATCCTGGTTGAAGGTTCCCTAAGGATTTTCTCTAATATCCACGCGGACGAAGTCGCGGGCGGAAGCTAGTTTATTACAATAATCAGAATTAGGTCCAGAGATATTAAGAGTATCACGTTCCCGTTTCTTTACTCTTTCCCGTTCCCGTCCCCGCCCCCGTTCCCGTTCCTGTTCCCGTGTCCGTCCCCGTCCCCTTGGGCTGAATCATGTCCACCGTGTTGGACTTCAAAACAAATGTCATTATCGCATTCCTCATCCCATAAAACCTCAAGAACGACATCCACATCGGTTTTAATGTTTACTTACCCCATTTACCCCCTAACGGATGATTTTCAAAATAACAAAATATGTGTTTGCCTATTTATTTTTAGACATGCTCCTACGAATTTTTAAGCTGTAAACTATGTAATGTCTATTTTATATTATTTTTCCATATATAATTTGTACCCCATTTTCACCCCTTTAGCGGTTAAATTGGACTTCAAAATTAATGTCATTTTCGCAATCACCATCCCATAAAACCTCAAGAACGACATCCATATCGATTTCTACGTTTACTTAGCCCATTTACCCCCTAAGGGGTTGATTTTCAAAACCACAAAATATATGTTTGCCTATTTATTTTAAGACATGCTCCTACGAAGTTGTAATGTCTATTTTATATTGTTTTCAATACCAAATTTAAATCCAATTTTCACCCCTTTAGGGGTTAAATCATGTCGACCGTGTTGGACTTCAAAATAAATGTCATTTTCGCAATCTTCATCCCAGAAAACCCCAATAACGACATCCATATATATTTTAGGTTTATTTACCCCATTTCATCCCCATAGGGGTTGAAATACTACCAATAATAATATACGCTGCGTTATATTTACATCCATAAGTCTAAATTATAAATTTAGCGATTTTTACTTCGAAATTTAAGGATTTCCTTCTATATACAACTTCATCCCCCTTTTCACTCCTTCAGGGGTAGAATTTTGGAAAACGCTGAGACACGTATTTATCAATTTTCGATCATCAGCCTAAACACAAAATTTTAAGATCCTAGCTTCAAAACTGAGGGACTTTCATACAAACTTTCATCCCTTATTTCATCCCCTTAGGGATGGAATTTTCAAAAATCCTTCCTTAGTGGATGCCTACACTGTATAAAGTATCTGTGTGCAAAATTTCAAGTCTCTAGGTTCAGTGGTTTGGGCTGTGCGTTGATATCTCACTCAGTCAGTCAGGACTTTGAATTTTATATATATAGATTGTCAGATCATCTTCTATGGTGGTAATTCTTGTGATCTTTTGACGCTTCTTTTTCCATCTGAATTCTTAGTTCAAATAGACTATGGTATGGAGGTAAAAAAATTATATGATGCACCTCAATTTTCTAATCCTCCAACTTTAAATATCAAAACCATATTGAAACATGTCGTCCTCCTTTTATATCCAACCAATTGATACAATCGTTTGCACATGATACTCGTATACAAACACTACCCAATGAAACTATAGAACTCCATTACAGATATAGGTCGTACGTATTCGGTCAGCTCGGACCGGTTTCAAACGACCTTGTACGTTCACTTGTGGAGATATCAATGATGCAGAAACTATACTAGTCCAATCAACGGGGCTTATGCAACCCGAATAATTCTCCCGTCTATGAAATTTGGCATGTGATGAAGTTAGGTAATACAGATTACAGATGAACAATAATCCAATAAATTTTGTTACGAGAAGTTAGGTATTTTTACCTAAACATGAAAATCGCTTATACCTCTCTGTGAATATTTCCTCGGGCTAAAATACTTTCTGTATACGTACTTATGTATTAGTTAGAATAAGTATGTAAAGAAATCCAATACTTTTTCGATTTCAGAGATACCCAAAATTTTAATTTTAATATTTTTCAATATATTTTCTGTTGAAAAATTTATTTGCTGATTATTATTTTTTAATATGTTTTTATACCTTTAATATATAGCTTTGTCAGTAAGCTAACAAATTTTCTTTTTTAATCATATTTATACATAAACGTATAAAAATGGACCGACTATTTTTTTCACATTACCTCTTTAGACCAAAAAATAAAAAAATATGATTAAAGAAGAAAATGTATTGGCTTACTGAACAAAGCTATATATTAAAGGTGTAAAAACATATTAAAAAATAATAATCAGCAAATAAATTTTTCAACAGAAGATATACTGAAAAATATTAAAATTTAAATTTGGGGTATCTCTGAAATCAAAAAAGTATTGGATTTCTTTACATACTTATTCTAACTAATACATAAGTACGTATACAGAAAGTATTTTAGCCCGAGGAAATATTCACAGAGAGGTATAAGCGATTTTCATGTTTAGGTAAAAATACCTAACTTCTCGTAACAAAATTTATTGGATTATTGTTCATCTGTAATCTGTATTACCTAACTTCATCACATGCCAAATTTCATAGACGGGAGAATTATTCGGAAGTCGCCATACAACAAATATCCTCATTGATTGGACTATACCGTGCATAAGTCTTAGTTCGATTGCAATTACACTTAAAAAGAGTTAATTTTAGTAGCAGGTAGGTCCCTTCACGAGAATTTGCTAAACAGAGAATAGCGTGATCACAATTTGTAATCAATCATTGGCTGACATATAATCCATGGTTAACTTTAGCTTAAGTTTGGTCTTTGGGAACGCTTGAATTATTTTCGGTTGTTTAAGTTTAGTCAAACTTCTTTACTTGCTTAACGCTAAAGGAAGTTACAACATTTCCTTAACTGTTATCTCCGCAATTTAGATACCCATTTTAAAAATCAAATAGATATCAAACATTGAATAATCATTATGATTTAACATAATGGCCACGATCGCCATTATCGAAAGTAAAAGACTTTTTAAGGTCATGCGAAATTTTCTGTTTGTATTTTTAATTTTGTATATGAATGAGATATACTTTTACAAGGTGATGCAGTATATAGTTTTTATAAATTTCATTTTTCTTTATTTCTACGAGTTTTGTATCTACAAAAAGGTGCGTGACGAGATTTTTTCGTTTGATTCGTTCCTAAACTTCGTAACGATTGCAATTTCAACAGACTCGTTAGTTTTGGTCATCATTAAATGTGAAATTGTCCATCTTGAATATTTTATCAGCCATTACAATGTCCTTGGACGATAAATACAAATTGATTGCAATCGTTCTGTTTTGAATGGCTTGACTATTTCGTTAGTTCATTGCCAATTCATTTTTAAATTATTGTTTAATTCGACATTAACATTGGTTTGTTTTGTTTTGTAACAGTTTTACTGCGAAATATAGTTAGTATTTGATTTCATTTTCTATGCCGCAGTGCTCTATAGAGAGGAGTTATAGTAGGTACTATTATTTATTCTGTAGTTATTATAGCTACACAGGCTCCACAAATAGCTTTTGCAACAGTCAATATATAGCATGCGATTGCTATTTCTTAGTTCTTAATGATCCATAATGCTTCACTGGCATCGGCAAGCGACGCAACATCAAACTACAAAGCAGTTGCAAAATTTATAACGATACACATACCGCCAATATCATCACATCATGTCATTATGTTCATACGGCTCAAGTGCCATTGACCTTCGTTTGGCGTATTGAAATCATTTCCATCGACACAATGTCACAGGTGTTCCTAACCACCTATTTGTTCTACATGACGCAAGTATATACAAGCGAATAAGGCGCAAAAACAGAACTATCTCGCAGTTTCCAAAATTTTAAAGGAAAACCTTTAAAATTACATGACAGGATTTCACATCAATATTGAACTTCATGAAAGCTTAGGATATGACCATTTTGATAGCATATGGTTCAGTTATTATGAGGCTTCAGATTGTTAGAGCAGGAACAACATATGGTCACTGCGTAGAGGAAGGATGTGAAAGGTTGACCTTACAAGTCTTCTTTATTTATACGTTATTGATATCATTCAAATTTCATAAATCGATATTGATTACATGATACTCTGATCTAAGTGGAATAAATAAAATTTCATTAAGTTTATTGTGGTAGCAATTACTGGTTTGCCTCTGATAACTGTCTATCAACATCTTGTGGACGGATATTAACTACTTTTCCTCGATGATAGTTCAAGTTGTTAATCGAGTACAGAAATTGACCATCTTAGAAAGCATTTCTTCGGCCTTTTCAAGTGGTGATTGCGCTTGCTGTGTACTATACAGCGCTAGTATCTCACCTGCTAGCACAGTTGTTCTTTATTGGTAGCGGTGCAGCGCTGAAAGTGCGCCTGCGCATGCGCATGTGTCCAGCCAGTCGCTCACGGCCGTTCAGAGAGGCCGCACGCGTCTTCCGCGCACGTTCGACGAACAGTTCGCCGATCCAAATCGTTTACGTCACTAATCTGTGTTTAAGTGTCCACTGTGCAAAAACAAATATTGTGTGATTAAACAACTTGGACCTGCCAAGGTTAACAGTGTGCTAGTGAAAAAACTGGAGAATCCTCAAGTCATTTTTTCTCAGTGATCGTCACGCACGTTGACTCTTTTTTACATTGGTTTGCATTTATATTGTAATTGTGCCTGTAATTATTGTCGATCTCTCGAAGGACGTTTTACTTATTTGATTCTTTTCATCACGATGACTTCCTGCTCTTTTGTCTCTCGTGTAAGATTTGAACCAGCTACCTACTTAGTCAAAAACGAATTTATTTTAAAATGCCATCGCATTACAATGTAATAATTATTATTGAGAACAAGATTTGAGTAGGAAGATTAAATGGGCAGTGCACTAAACCACCTTGAAGTTAGATAGTTATCTTGTTGACAAATGCTGTGGGTTGATGAAATAGACGGAAGCGAAGAGGAAACATTATAACCAGCTGTTTTTGAAACAAAAGAAAATAAGTACGTGTCTAAAATATTTAATATCCTTACAGTTAGCCATTTGAATTCAAGCATATTATGTTTAAACATTAAGTATGTTCAGGCTATGCATATGCAGTTTATTTATATTGCTGTCTGTCATTTGTTATTTCATGTAACACTTCACTCTTGTATACAACTTGATTCTCACGCCTATCATTTTTGTATCTTTTTATCAAAGTGTGAATATTTCTTTATCTATCATCCGAAACCCGACGACACTAATAATAACGACTGATAAAAAGGCAACATTTCTGAAGATGCTGGAATATTATTTAGGTCAACCCGTATACTTTTGATCGAAAATAATTCATACTTAAATAGTATTTAAAGTTATCGTCGCAAAATAATCGTGAATTTGTTTACTGATTAGTAAACACTTAAGTAAGCACGATGTTACATCGTGATGTTTAAAGACTGTTGCAATATCTTTTTGTGTAAAACTATGTCCTCCACTTTTAACCTTTTTATCGCATTAGGTATAAATGTATAATGTGTTTTTATCATGATTACTATAAATGCATTTGAAAACCATACACGAAACATTTCTGTTAAGTTGGTACTTTTATCGTGAACACCTGTGCCACACAATGTTGCTTTATTTTTTATTTCTTGCGAATTTTGGTACCTATTGTTTCTTGACGTCTGCTTGTTTGCCAGCGTTTCCCTGAAATACTTTAAAAATGAATTGTTTAGTTCCAAAACTTGCGAAAGAAAGCCATGAGAATTCTTAATCTAGACTATTATGATGTCTAAAATTAAATACAATATGTCTAGAGTTCTCAGTAACTAGATTGTAAGGTTGGGCAAAAATGCTTTCCTATGTCCGTCCCGTTGTCCGACTGTACGTTTTTTGTCCTCTAACCGATTCTCGCAGGTCGCATTTCTTAATAGATTCTCGTGAAATTTTGTGAGTAGGATCTATAACTATCTATACAGATGTTTTGTCGATTAAGTTTTTTTTATCTATTAAGATTTTTCGAAATTTGTCAAAATGGCAAAATGGGGAAATTCATATTTCAGCAATTTCGAAAAATGATCATGTCACAAACGCGTGGTCCACAGCTAAACAGAGCATTAGTTGTAGTTATATTTTAATGATAATTTTACGTTTTAGTGTTAATATTTTTGAACAGCTTTTCTTTTTTGGCTTTAACGAACAAATTAAGATTATAAAAAACGTGTTAATAATCGTTGTTGAATTAAGAGCCCAATTTTTAGGTAGATAGAATTGGAAATTTCGGGGTGTGGAGCTAAAATCCAATTAATGATATTGCTTAACTCTTTACCGATTCGGGAAATTAGATTATGTTGATCAACGTTGTGTTTTCGGCGGGAAGTTTATTAATTCAGAAAGTCAATTTGTAATTAAGCAGTAACTTACCAATGTAAATTTTCTGTCACTAATTTTAGTAGGCAAGGATGTTACTAAGAAATGAAAGTATTTACTTTAATTTCTCAGTCATATCCTTACCTTAGGGATATCTAGTTTTGATTACATGATAGTAAAGTTAGTTATTAGAGTTCAACATAAATTACATAAATCGCCAACACTGTTACTTTATTACTAAACTTCCTGTAAGTAGTTTTATTGATTCCGCGCTGAAATAACCTACGTTGGTCTCAGAAAGGTCAATCCGATCATGGCAATTTTTTTCTTCTTAAAATAAGGCTATGTGAAATCGTAACGTTAAGATACTGAAATAAGCTGTTACTTACTGATGAGATGAAGTAAATAAGTTATGTGATTGTATTGTTCATAATTCGTGATTTTCTTTACAACCAAAGCAAATGTTAAAACTAGTACAAATACAATGGCTCAAAGTCTCAAATGAGATATATAAATGACAGTGAATTAAGCTCTGACCGTGCGGAAGCTACCAAAAAAACTACCAATGTCTTTCGAGGCGAATGCCTGTTTTTGTTCATTTGTCGTATCTATAATAAAAGGGTATTCGTCTCGCTCCGTGGGAGTTATTTCAGGTGGAAAACTAAATATTGTTTAGACATCTTTATGTAACTATTTCGTCATTACGATTTCCTTTCCAGTCTCTTGTTCCATCTTAAGTTTAATGATATCATCATTAACTAATCATCGTGTTAGGTCTTCCTTTGTTTCACCAAAGAGTTTTAGTTTTAGTTTATAAAGCCTCGGTTATGGGGCAGTCCCAGCTGTTTTAAATATAACTTTTTGCAGTTTTTTTACTTCAATGCGCGTCATCTGTGACGCGGGCGGTTTATAAAGTGCCCTCTCCAGAAATATGACGTCTACCATCTGCGTTTACTTACAGTGGATTTTTGCGGTAAAAAGAGAATAATAGAGAATAATTGTCTTAAGGTGCGTCCAGATATGTTCTTTTGCCCGTACCGTACCTCCGTTCCGATCGGCGTCGCGATCAAAGAACGCTAGTCTGGACGCATGTTCGGAACGGTGCGGAGGTACGCCGTTCCGTTCGCCGAACAGGTACGCCCCGATCCACCTCGAATCTCTCGCTCTTTTGCCCGTACCCGTATCTCTCGCTCTTGAGCGTCGCGAACAAAGAACGCTAGTCTGGACGCATGTTCGGAACGGTGCGGAGGTACGCCGTCTCGATCGCCGACAGGTACGCTCCGATCCATCGCGAGTCGGTTTTTTCGCCCCGTTCAAAGGAAAAACGGAACGGAGGAACGGTACGGCGCTAGTCTGGACGTGATCGCGGCGACGCCGACGTTCGGAGGTTGTAGTACAGTAGCCCGTAGTACATTTAAATTACGAAAAAGGTTAGGTACCGTTTGCCATTGTGATGTAGTTATTTATTATGAAATTATACCTAGTTGGTTACTAAGTTCTGTAACTATGGAAAACATGAATAATACTAAATTTACAAATAATGCTACAATGAATTATATACCAAATGAAAGCACAAATATTTAAGATTATCATGTATTAAAATTATTCGAAATGACCGCCTCTGGCATGAATACACGCCTTTAGACGACGAGGCCAGTCATCGATGGCAGCACGAACTACCACCATATCCAATTCTGCGACTGCCTTGAGAATAGCGCGCTTAAGAGAGTCGAGATTCATGTGGGGCTTAGCACATGCTTTCTCCTCAATAAGTTGCGATATGGCATAATCCAGAGGATTTAAGTCTGGGCTGGAGGATGGCCATTCTTCCTGCGCGATAAAATCAATTTTGTTAGCCCGAAACCATGCTTGTGTAGATTTTGCTTTGTGCGCAGGGGCAGAGTCCTGCTGGAAGACCCATGGCTGGTTTTGAAATAAAGTGTGGCTTAAGGGTTTGACAACAGGTTCCAGAACGGTATCTTGATAGACTCTAGCGCCAGTTTTCACACCTTTTTCACAGAAATGAACCTTACTTAGCCCTGAATAGGACACCCCCAGCCAAATCATCACTGATGAGGGGTGGTGACCTCGTTGGACCCTCGGAGCAATCATGCTGGCTTCTTTACTATTCTTAGCGTATACTCTATCATTTTGACGGTTAAAATTTTCTTCGACTTTTTTCATCAGTAAACAAGATTTTTCGATGGCCGTTTTGTGCGTACTGCTTTAGTAGAGCGCGACTTCGTGCTAACCTCATAGCCTTCAATCGTGCGTTTAGCAGATGGCCCTTTCGTCTACGGTAAGCGTGAAGCCCAAGGTCATCATTGATAATTTTTTAAGGGAACTTCTCTTCACAGTCATCTGTATTGCCAATAACTTTTGCTTCCGGACGGGATTTCTCGTGATTCTCGCCTTCACTGCCTTGATCACAGCTGGTGTCCGAACGGTGCGTGGTCTTCCTGATCTTTTTCGGTCATCGACGGTCAAGGTATTACTGTACCTATGGATAGTGCGATAAATAAATTGCTTGTTGATTTTCAACTTTTGTAGCAACTTGAAAATCATATTCGGTGGCTGCCCACATTTGTGCAGAGCAATTACAGCGACACGATTCTCCTTCAACCGCCCATTCCATGGTGAAATAAACAAAATATGATATACGTGTGGTATGGAATTATAGCTTATAAAACTGTCAATAATATGTCATTTTTATTTTTTCTTTTCATTTGTTTTAATGGCTAGTAATCGATAAAGAAACTCAGTAACAGAACTTTTGACCAACCTGTGTAGATACTTTAACCCAAGTTTTACAGATCGCAACTCGCCGTAACCTATATTTGTATATCTCCAAAAATGAGATTTTTTATTTTTCGAGGTTAATCACATGGTTTAGCTATTGTCGTGTTTTACAGCGCTATGTTTGATTGCCACTGATAATAGTTAGACTGTGAAAAGTAGCCATACACAGATTTAAGACCAGATGAAATGGATGGACTTTATCTGGTCTTAAATCTGTGTATGGCTACTTTTCATAGTCTTAATATTATCAGTGACAATCAAACATATCGCTGTAGAACACGACAATAGCTAAACCATGTGATTAACCTCGAAAAATAAAAAATAATCATTTTTGGAGATATACAAATATAGGTTGCGGCGGGTTGCGATCTGTTAAAGTATCTATAATTTTGTAATAAATAACTATATCACAACGGCAAACGGTAACCTTTTTCGTAATTTAAATTTACTACGGGCTGCTGTACTATTGGATCGGAACGTTGATACGGAACGGAGGTACGGTACGGCGCTAGTCTGGACGTGATCGCGGCGACGTTCGGCGGTTTGATCGGAACGGTGGTACGGAACGGAGGTACGGAACGGGCAAAAGTAGCGTCCAGACTTATTTGATCGGAACGCTGGTACGGAACGGAGGTACGGTACGATCAAAAGAACATATCTGGACGCACCTTTAGGATGTTTTAAATTACCCGCGGTCTGAGACGGACGTCAGATCCAGTCGCACAGATAACCGTAATTTAAAAATGACGGTTTTTAGAATATAACTTTATGATAATTAGATTTGAGACTTTACTTAGTTGAGAATGCTTATTATAAAAAAACAATTCAAGGGCAATTTCATATTGAAAGACATAACATATTTTTTCCAGTGTTAAAGTTCATATTAATTTTCAAGTATTGTTCTAACAGGTAATATCTTTTAAATATATATTCAAGAAATATATTAAAGTTTTATTTATTAATATGTATAAGTATTTTTGTTATTTTCATACTGATACCGATGATTACGTATAATATACCTAGCAGCCATGCCATAACATTACATTTTCCCTATCTCCACATTTTCCTTGTATTTAACATAAACTTTTCCTCATAAACCTAAAAACACAGAAAGCCATTATCTTATTTGCTTAGATATTTTTCTTTTCCTTGATCTTACTTAATTTAATTGATTAACTGCCAACCCTTAACAGAAATAGACTTTATAATAAAGGAGATGTCCCAGTTTAATTTTATTTAATTACTTTCATAATTAAAAAATGCTAATTACATTTTATTTATGTATAGTATCATTCAAGAATTGTTTCATATTTAGAAAAACAATTACAAAAACATTAAGCTGTTTTCTGAAGTATTTTATGAAAAAAATGTGAGTAAATAGTACTCTAATGATAAAAAATTGTGATTTATATGCGTTTTAACTTAAAAATCCCACTTTTTAATGCAGAAAATAATTATCAATCTGATTCTAGAGTAAAATACCTACTCTGACATACTACTTTGATTAAGACGCGATAGACTTTAATTTTTTGAGAATGGTGGGGCAAATGACATAGGCGCGATGGGACATGTCCTTTAATATAAAAAAATTAAGTAAAGACAAATTACGCAGATTTGAAGAGTGACATCATAACGTCACCGAAGGGATTAATAAATATTTAATCACAGCGTTAGGTATTCGATTCAATAATGTTGTTACATTTGATAAAAACACTGGAATGTTTCAATCACAAATAAATTGCCATGAAGTTCATTTATATCCGAAACCAAACCGACAACTAAGTAAATGTTTGGTTTCGATAACTTGAGATCCATCGGTGATGAAATGCCACGTCCTTTGGGAGTTTGTACGAAACACGCCTTTTGTCCCGGAGTCCCGGGATATCTCGGCAATACAAAAGCAAGAAACGAACTGCTCATGACAGATTTATTTGAGAAAAATCCAAAAGGTCAAACGTAAAGATTCCTCGTAGAACCCCTTTTGTTTACGCTGACGCTGTAATAAGGCGGCCATTTTGCTGTCTTCATCTATGACTCCTTTTGTCTAAACCACAATGAGGTAATTATTTTTAGCTGTTATTAGTTGTTATTTTCTTAGTTATTCTGAAAGCTTCAATAAATATTACTAAATCTCCTTATCCTGCTCTTGTCTTAATGACTTTGTATACAAAATGTTGAGCATAAGGCAGATTTGCGTGATAACCAATCGACAATACAAGATAATTTACAATCAGTCGTGGATTAAAAGTAGATAGCGTAATCTCAAACAGCCTAAATTAGCTATCTAACTGACAAGACAAACGAACTCCTAGATACTTATTTACTAAGAAATATACCCCGTGAAATTAGACTTAAGAAAAGCATTATAGCAGACCTATGCAAAGTGATTGTCGTAAGAAAAACAAATGACAAGCTCCAGTCACCAAGTGCTGGTTTTGAAGTAAGCTCAATGATATCAAAGCATTATCCCAGTCTGGTTTCACTCGCCAATCCGTCTATTTCCATGTGGGAACAAAATCTCGGCAACGGGTGTTATCAGATCTGACCCAAGTAACACAACTACTAAAGCCCGGATTTTACAGGTATTCCGACCAAAAGGTTTACTTGTCGAAAACCCGAGATTTAGTTAGAGAAAAACATCCGAATTGCCAGGCAAATATTATCTTTGGGTACGTTATACATTTTATGTTTGTTTGTTAATAAATGGAACTGCTGTTTAATTTTTTATCATGACAGAAAATTAAGCTGTGTTGTGAAAAACTAGGCCTCACTGTATCTTTTTCCGTTATGTCTACAAACAACTACAACAACAATGTAAGGATTGAAGAATCTAAATAAATCTTTGCAGTTTAGTGTCTTTTTCCAAAGGATTTATAAAAAGTATTAATTTGGTATTAGTATAATCATAGTTTCACAGTAGTTACAGAAGGTGCTTTCATCTGATATTACGAATTGGTTGTGAATGTTGATGTGACCTTAATCCATCACAGAGCTGGTTAAAGTCTCGTATCCTAAGCCGAATAAGTAGAGTAGACACATTGGCAGATTAAACTCCGATAACCGACTGGAATACAAAATAACCGGTGGCGTTGAGCTGGAAGTCAAAGAGAAATGTGATACTGTTTTTCAGGTAGCGTTGAACTTACTTTTTAGACTTTGTACATATTCTTTTCTGCTTTGCGTCAATCGACATGTAATATATTGTTCTTTGGTTCTTTGTTTCAAGTATAGTTTTTCAACTTTGCGATATGCAACATTTGTCAATGTGAATGTTATTGTCACACTCGGGAACAAATTAACAGTCTCAACACACAAAAATAGGCCCCTGTCAGGACTTGAACCAGTGACAATCAAATTTGGTTCATTAGGTACGACAGCTATCGTTGCACAAAACCGTCGTCCAACGATACTATGTGTATTAATTTATTTACAGATTTTTTTTAAAGAGGAAGGAAACGGGTAAAATATCGGATGATTATCATGAAGTGTAGTGTAGGAGAGCTTTTTGAACTGCAATTTTATTTATTTAATCCTTTATTTCTCTTCATAAAACTTTTATTAAGAATACAGTAGTTTTACTTACTTTCTGGTTCACATTCACTCCAATAACCAACTGATATTACTACACAGATTTGTGGATTGTGAATTGTGACAACATCCAATCTGAATCCTGAATTGATATTTGTTTCGAACTAACATGACCCGTGTCTGTACAAATATTGGCATAAGAAGAATGTTTATCTCAATAATCCTTCAGTATTTTTGCTTTAACTAGGAAGATATTGTCTTATTAGACTACATTTATAGGCATTTCTCTATCATAAAGATATAAAGCTTCCAGTGCTTCTTTTTTCATTTTAAATAAATCATTAATATTAATCACATGATATTTGATGTCGCTGTAGTATTTAGTGACATTTTACAGACTTCCCGCCATAGTTACTACACATTTATCATTCTGGACTGAAATGGATATGCCACGACAATAGTTCGTTAAGGAAATTCTCCTGTCTGACAGTTTTAGAATGCCTTTCTGAATATTAAGCTTTCTATTAGAATAGAGGTATGCTATATGTATGAATGGTAAATACCAGCCTGTGGAATCATGTTGGGATTAAGTGGAAAATTGGATGTAGATGATTTTTATGACAATCTTTGATATAAAAGGAAATGTCAGAAAACAAATCGTGATTGTCATGTAAATTAGGAATTTCTGTAAAGCCTAACAGATAATACAAACTTCAAGGTTACCAACGAAACAGATATGATCTCTTTGTCCTTGCGAGTGAGGATCATGGAAACTTCGGGATCCCCAAGAATCGATTAGATAGGTAGGTAGGGATATAAGCTCTAAAGTGTCGTTTAATCTAAAATTCCTCGCGTTTCTTTCTATGAAAGCAAAAACCTAACACAACAATAGCATATAAATATAACCTAACAATCCGAACGTCAATTTATAATTTGACAATGAACTCATAAGTTCTATTGCAACAGTGTTATCTTTTTTTTTTATTATAAATTCATTATTTCTTGATCTGATATTACAAGTGTTTTTATTGTTAGTTATCAATTAATATGATCTATCACTGAAGATTCGTGTTTCTTGTTTTTATTAGATCGCTTTTCTTGTTTATTTATTTTTACATTTTATATTAAATTGAGTCTTCCTTTGATCTGTAAAAAAATCTGATAGAATTTAGATTATTCTTTACACTACTACTACGTTACATGATTCATCGCTTATCTTTTTTAACAAATTGAACAATTTGATATGATAAGGCCTTAGATAAGGAAGTTTATCATCATCAAAGTAAGCCACATCTCAATTTCCTTATTAGCGCGCACGCATTTGCATGTTAGGCGAAAGAGCAATTTTATTCGGAGCATGTTCAACCTCAGCCGCTCAAAAGTTACACATCTCAGCTAAATTATTCAGAGTAGGTACGTAGAATTTCAGACGGTTCAAATGCCTCGCCAGACGGAAGACAATAAAAAGCGGTACGCGACACTTCACGGGAATACTAAATGCAGGGGACTTCATTTCGCAAAGAAATCGGGACATATTTTCAATAGCGACTCGATATTGCGAAACGCTCTAAGCATATTTTTTTGTATAATTAGATGCAAAAAAATGCAATGTCACTTCTTGCGTTATTTTAAAATATGACATCTGAGGACGATTTACACAATGAAGGATTGTGAAATGGTCGAATGTGATACCATGTACTTATATTTATTATGTGCGATGACATCAGTGTCCACAGTGTCACACCATCTGTTATCATTCTTGATTTTTTCGCTATTAGCAAAACTAAACAATAATAAGATAACACTTCTAACAATGGTTACATCTTATTGCATGATCCTTGTAATATTTCCATGCCTAATTCCTACAAAAAGCAGTAAATCCATGCTTAGGTATTAATATCATTTATGTCACAGAATTAAAAACCGCAAGTTTACCAGATATCATGCAAAGAACAGAATATCAAAATAATGTATCATTCTTGTTGCGGTCCACAAATCCAGTTTAACACAAAAGTAATGCAATTTGAGTCTCGACAGGTGTTGAACATCTGTGTAGCTTAGCTTTAAAGCCTTTACTTAAATCACCTGACTTGAGATCACCTGCTTAAATATCTTGTTTGTTTTTAGTAATTATAACTGAAAACAGGATTGATAAAGTTGCTTGAGGATGCTTAAATGTTGTAAGTATACGGATCCTGGACTTTGTTTAATTTAGATTATGTAGTTCGTAGTACGGTTTATACCTTGTGTCCAAAAGCAAAGTCATTAAGTTCGGAATCAAATTTCCTAATTTTTGAGAGTGGAAGAGTAGTCTCACTATACTCCATTTCACTCTATTACCCACCCACGATTGGTGCCCAAACATTTCCGCACAAAAGGGTTCCGATGACAGTTCTCCGACGCCCATTAGCCAATCGTGTCGAAACTAACTCGGGCGGACAATGCCCGATTTGCCGCGTTACATCACACTCGGTCAGATGGCGCTCTCACTTTCACCGGGCCAATAAGGTGCACGATCGCTGTGTTCCAAAGATAAAATTTAAAACATGGACGTTTACCATTGGTTTTCGCAACATTCCATTTATTTGATTTTCGGAATTCTTATTTTCTATTGGTCTTTCTATTGCATTGCATTTGCATAGCTCAGTTATGAAAAAGCATCTTCAAAGATCTTGGTCATAACTTATGAGTAATCGTTAATGCTTTTTCATTTAATTTACTGGCTTATTGTCTTCAGACGTGTGACGAATGGAAAAGATTGACCTTTTTTGACCAAGAAACAGGATACACAAAAGGAAAAATGATCTTTAGTAGCAACACTCGATTGTTTTTGGCAAAACATAAGGCCACAGCGACCTTAACATGTAGAGTTCGTGAATTCAAAACTAGTTAACGCACACACTGCTTCACCTTGTCCAAAAGATTTACAACCGGCAAAATACCAACTCTTACTCGTGACCAAGGTCGAAAATCCGGTTATTTTCCAATGATAAACTTAAAAAAGTGATATATTTACGGAAACTAATCTTAATTATACTTAATTCGATGGCAAAAATTACATTTCTGGTGATGAATTGTACATAAATGAAAGCCGCCGCAACTTTCATTACGAATTTCTTATGACACTGTTTTTTTTCTTACTTGTGTGTTTGTTTATGTTCCTTTGCAGTTTAAATTGGTACAAGATAGCAAAACACATAGCAAAGTCAACCAAACAACAGTAAATTCTAGTTTGTATATTCATTCGCTGTATTGAGACATCCAAATCAATTGAATGCCATTCAGTAACTTCCATATATTGCTTGACTGGACTGAATCCTCGTCCACAATATTGACGAAACAGACGAAGATTATTTGCCGTCAAACTTCAAACGAGAGTATCATTCACAAAATACTCGTGAATGTCAGAAAGAAGCTTTCCTTTAGCGTCAAAGATCAAAGAGGGATCATAAATCATAAGCCGAATGCCGATGGACTCACTCCGAAACATAATGCGGATATCTGACGACCTGGAGGTCGTTGCCGCGACCTCAAGGTCGACCTCTGCGGGTAGATCGACAAACCGGTTGCTCAGCTTTGTTACCGGGTTTGCATAGTCTTCTACGTATCGGGAAAGCCCTTGGTTTGGTATTCATTTTGTGTATGGGAATGATATGTGGAGTCTACTTTCAACTTCGATTGATGTGGTTGATAGTTCAACAGAATACGGTTAAGTTTTGATACTTTATGTTAATTTATATGCTGTTTAAAAACGGGTGTTGTAACTTTCTTGATAACGTTTGTAAGGAATCCAAAATCTGTTGCCTGATTACCAAATACAAAAAGTCTAAAATGGTTATCCAATATTTTTAAGCCGTTATTGTAACGAAACCAATAATAGATATAGATTTATTGATATTGTATACTTCATCAATATGATTTTTTACGTTGCAAGCAACGCAATCTGTTTGAAAAGTAATTACAAAAACAAATCCAGAACCAAAATATGACGACATAATGGTCATTTGGACCTTGGAACCTATTAGATTTAGCAAAACCTCTGAGAACCTTTTCTATGTTTAATTTAAATTGTGAACATATGATACTGTTCAACCTACTTAAACTACTCACTTATTTCTCACCAGCTATATTAGGCAACAGTTTCAAGTTGACTGTTGCTTTAACTTCATTATAAAGATAATAATACAATCTAATAAGAGCTTATGCAAGTTGAACTAACAGTGTAATTTTAACTTCATTCTTATTAAGTGTGGTTTCAGCGAGAAACTTATGCCACCACCGTTATGTCTTTCACAAGTGCAGTCTTGAGGCTTTTTATCTTTTATTGTAGTTCTTTGTGGCTATTGTAATTTCGGTTCCCGCAAAACACGGTCAAGCACCAAAAAAATATCGCTCTATCGGTTAAATACCTACACTAATTCGGAAGTGACCGTTCTGTTATTTTATTAATACTTTGCTTTTGTGAACGAAGTTATGACCTAGTTAGTGTTAGTACTGCAATGAAAAGAACGGCGGCGGCCTAAAGAAATTAGTCTGCATCAAAAAAGTTAAACTTTTTGGCTGATGTTCAGAAACTAGTACTTTTAATAATGACATTCACTTTAATTCTCAACAGCTTTTTTAAAACCAGGGAAAAGCCCTTTAATAAAATGAGAAAAATAGAGGATCTAAAAATCGTTGAAACATTTGTTTTTATCAAAGCACTTCAATGACACCAAACCCTACTTTGATGACTGCAAAACCTCAATTTATGCCAGTTCATCAAGCTTTATGTTATGACTGGAGTCTATTAATTCCTCATTACTAGCAAGCACATTTCTTATAATGACAACATCATATTGAACACGACACATTAAACCTCCCTTAACCACAAACCTAATGTGGATCAGGAGATGATAACGATGGCTAATACGACCGAACCAGAAATCAATGGGCTAAACTTGCCTTTATTAAGAGAATTAAGAAATCCAGGACAGTAATTTTGGCCGGACCGGCCAGACCGGACGCGCCATCCACTTCCCCAACAGTCTAGGTTAATCTAAACATGAGCTGTATGTAATCGTTACACCACTAACACTAACACCTAGCACCTACCGCGCGTTCGCAGGTGTTTGATATATATACGAGTACATTACACACGCGTGAGATTCGGGTTAATAGATTGCTATTTTTGCTGTTGCATTCGGTGTGGTGTTGATGAAATTATGTTTTGTATATTTTAAATCTTCTTTTGAAATTCCTACGCTCAATGTTCTATTAATCGAATCTTGTAAGTAAACCTAATTAATCATCAATATTTTTTAACACGTACTCTTCGTTTACGTTATGTTTACCTTAAAGAGACGCTCTTATCCTTTATGAGTTGAATCTAGCTTTGAGTGACAAAGGTTACTAAAGCCACACGTGGCAAATGAAAATTGTCCAACCATTTCTCCAAGGTTTAAGCGATGCGTATACCGATCTTTAAGTTATTGTGTGCTGTGCACCGAATAGACACTCAAAAACTCAAGGTCTTCTAAATACTTCATCAGCTTTTAATATGTTTGTAGGATGATAGGAAGCTATATGCTTTTCCTTCATATCCGGAACCTTTTCTTCAACTGCTGTAATACGAGCTTTATACTCTTTACAATTTTAAAGGGAACTAAAGTTTTACTTACTATTTTCTGGCCACAATGGAAGGACTTCCGCGTAGTTCTTAATTATATTCTCCGTTTAACATTAATTGTATCTTCTATTTCCCGTTTTATAGACTGTAGATCTTGCACAAGAGTCTTAACCATTTATTTACGTCTCACAACAATGGGCGATTCAGATATTATATTGCCAAATTTAATAGCACCTTGTCCGCGTTCGCGTTATGCAATCCGTCGATAGCACTAATTTCACACGGTTATTACGCGATTAATTCGTATTTCGGACAGTTAACGAAAACAATAGTGAAATGAGGAATTCGTGAGAAGGAGCATTTATGTCGCTCAACTCGTTTTTGTGGTTTTTTTATTGTTTTAACGAGTATCAACGTAACTACTTCCATTAAACTATTTCGATCAATCGATGAGATATGCTCTTAATGCCTTTCGAAAATAATTGCCTTGACACTTAAATTAAATAATATGATACCAACCAAATTATTCTCTCTCAGGGTTGTGCTAGACTTTATCATCATTTATATCTTATCATCATTTGATATAAAGTCATCAATTAGGCCTTCATTAAGTTATAAAAATGCATTGTTCGATGAGTTATTGATATCATCACCTTTTATTTATTAATGATCTCTATCGATAGAATATTTGTCATTTAGTTTTACATTATTGATTCTTTTAATACGTTACACAAATTTAAAGGAGAAAAAATGCAGCACCAACCCTTTTTACCCGACTGCAAAAGGGTTATGTTTTTGACAAAACAACATGAATGAAGTGTTGATTATTAAAAATAGAATCTTCATTGCAAAATAAATACCGTACCTGTTCAAAGAAATATTCTTCAAACATGATCTTGTAAGTGAAACAGAAGCTAGAAGCTTCAATTTTAGTCTCCATCTAAACAACAGAATACAACTCTTTGTCATTTCACCATATCCCACTAGATTATCATGTCTTACAATAGGGAATATGCATAATTTTTTTTAAAAATCTTAATCAAAAGTATAATGCGTGAGAAAGTTAACTGTAATATTAAAACTTTTCTCTTGCATTTTGTTCTCGTGATATAGTTACTTGAAGTTAGCGCGCAGCAGCACCCGCCGAAAACGCTCCATACAAAACGGTGACGTCACACATCACGTTTCAGGTGTGTTTCGGCGCGTTTAATATGGAGTTAGCCAATAATCTTCAATTATCTCCCTAAATTTTGCGTTTAAGTACATATGTGTCTTACAAAATATTGTTTCTTATTCGATATTCTATCTGACTGTAAAGTGTATTATATCCGAAAATGAAAAAGAATCGTTATTTTTCCCTGATTTCATGGTGTGATAAAACTAGGATTATACATTTTTTTTATTTTTTTTCCTGTTCCATCAGTTTTTTATAAGTGTCCGCAGCGATCAAGCTCAAATTCATCAAAATCGGTGACTTATGCATACTCCCTATTCCTTATAAGTATGTAATGTCTGTATTAAACTCGAATAAACAATTCAAAGATGAATCAACGGGTCTTATTCTCGAAGGCATTGTCCATTCGATTTCTTGATTGTTCAATTATGTCACATAACGTGACTGGAGTGCGATTATACCAAGGCCATTCGAAGGTTAATTGCAACAGTACTTAGAAATAATAATTAAAAAGAGCGCCCTTTTATTTCCCATTTATAGTAAAGGTTGGAATGGTTTTTTTTCATGGTAAAAATTGTCAGTTCTTGATGTTTAGGTTTACATATAATTTCAAATGCATTACAAATATTGAAGTTTGTTTAAGTTTTCTTTTAAAATTTTTTATTTTAAAATTTATTTCTTTACCTTAAACGGCTAAACACATTCGTGAATGGATAGTTAAATAGGTATTATTGATAAATTGATTGGTATAGTGCGAATCACGAAAGATGACCAGAAATGGCGCCCATCTTCGCATCATAACTCATGAAAAGACTAAAGATAGAATAATTTTTCATATACACATAGATATACTAATTTTATCTAAATATATAAAATATTATTTTGTCTGTAGGTGTTTTCTTCTATGAGTTATGATGCGAAGATGGGCGCCATTTGTGGTCATCTTTCGTCATCCGAACTATATGTGGGGCAATTATGTGAACAGGCCCTTTAGGGAGTAAGGTCGATTTCACACTGGCGTTATTGTGCTAATTTGATTGGGCGCCATTTGAATGACGATAACAAACTACAATAATGATTCCGTCCTAATTTTGATGTGAAATTTTTGTGATCAATCAATTAGCTATCCGTGTAATGAATTGTAGTAGATAGTGATTTTAATTTTAAATAGATAAAAGACGATGTCATTAATGATTTAACGTAAAATGAATAATCTATAAAAACGCTTATTTTCGTCTTAAAAATGATAATTGGAAGTCTTCCTGTAATACCAATTATCCCACATTCTTTCACACTCTCGACACAAAGATCAACTGAAAAAATTGTACTTTATCGATTGACGACTGTCGCAGACATTCATGACTTTACAGACAACTGTCAATTCATGAATGTTTGCGACAGTCGTCAATCATGGTGATTGACGATAGACTTTGTACTTTTTTAACTTCGTACTGCTTGGTTTATTCTTGCCCCCTTCAAGATATAACATAACGAATCCGACAAATATTTTTTTCTACTCCTCAGCGTAATTTTTGACAGATAAACAAAGGTGTGTCTGTCTCAGTAGCTATGTCATTTTTGTCATTTCGACGTAGACAAAACCGCTCTCGGGTTTGTCATAGTACTAGGACAGGATAAGGCAATCATTTTCATATTTTTTTTATTAGCAACCACGTCGCTTTTATTCAATTATTAACACAGATTAAAGCCTTTCTATAAAACTTCACACTTCGTCATATCTCCCCTACGCCACACGTTTCTTTGATAACACTAATAGCCGTGCCGCAGCCATAATCCGCCGTGTACCGTCACTCCATAATTATCAGGCACGTTTTCACCGCGCGTGCGCAACTGCCCACAAACCGATGTGCAGTATGGTAACTTGACACCCTTTTGAAAAGAGTTTATTTGCCAAGCTTCTAAGCTTTCACCTTACCACTAAGAAGCTGGTGTCTTAAAGAACTATCGAATATACAGATTTTATTAATATATAAAATTATCTATTAGTATATATTGTTACATGTAATTTTTTGTTGCGGATGACGTCAACGTGGCTTTTAATGTGACAAGGTTCCATCGTATTATCAATTTGCGGGCACAGTATACTTTTGCATGGAGACACATTGTGACCTACAAGAAATCGTTCACAGTCACCTAAAGACACTGGAAATTTTGAAAGGTTTCAATAATCAAGGTTTTCTTTTTGTTATCTAAAATTAGTCTTGTAGGATATTTTTTTTTATTCAAGAAATGGCATACTGTCTCTATTTATTATCTATGTATATACATGCCTGTTTCGCGTGCATCCGATCCGCTCTACTTGCTACTTTCTTATGTTTACATCTTCAGATCATTTTGTTTTGACGACAATTTTACTTCTTTTTTTAAAGATTATAGCAACGGAATACAGGTGGTTTTAAAATTTTGGCAACTTGTGGTCGTTTAAAGCATGACTCATATCATAATCTATAGTAATATCTTATAGGAAGTTTCCTTCTCCTCAGGCATTCCCCTCATAGTTGACGATAGTGAGTGACTGCGTCGAAGGATGTCTCGTATAATTTGTTTCCATCTGCTGTGCGTTTCGGCAAGTTCACTGGCATATCCAGCTGAATCCTCTCGGGGCTCTCGCCCTTTAGCATTTAATGATTCTTAATGAATACTAGCTAACCACACACTGTATTTTCCATTTCCACACAAAACAGCCACTAAAGTAGCAACGCTTCATAAAGACAAACGAAACGTGTAAACATCCAACCGGGGCGGGAGTTTTGTTTCCATCAATGAAAAGCAAACACCAGCCTTCGCCTTGAAAATTACACAAAGTTATACCACTATTGTTCTTGAATCTTGAACGTGACCCTTACCGCACAAGCCATAAAGTTCAATATCATCGGCGTTAATTCTGAAAATTGCCATTTTATTGTCCCATGTACTCTTCAGTTTGTTTGGCCAATCGCATTCGAAGCATATTATACCTTAACACATCAAGTTGAGTATCAAATTTCCATGTTCTAGAATATCATCAGTGATCCGATATGCATATCGCATATTATATGACGTGTTTGCTTTGAAAATGTTATATTAGATTTCTGTTTATTTATTTTTATTATCACCGAGATTGACTGGTGATTGTTATTTGGCACTAAGTTGTTTAATTAGGATGAGATTCGCATTGTAGCTATGTCAGCTACAATGCGATTTGAAATGTTCGACACATTTACTATTACAACTTTGTCACCATTGAAAACCACTGAAAGAAAGCAAATAAAAGCGCAGCTTAGCAATTTTTCATTTTACTTCATTAGTTTAATGAAATAACTGAGCTGCAAAATTATCTACGGTGGAGTGCAGTCTTGTTAACTTTGCGATATTAAAAATCTCCACTTTTCCAAATCATGTTCTAAAGTTAAAAGATCAAGGTCTAAAGTTCTATAAAGGTGTACTTTTCATCCCCCGAACGCTACCAATCAAATTTCGAACGTAACGCCGGGCCGTAAAAAACAAATTTATCGTCGAGCATAAATTACGTGAAACGTATTTTATTGCAGATTTCATTTGGGCCCTAACTTCGGACTTGTACTAAACCCGCTTGAATCTAGATTTTATAGCTATTGTTACAGAGTTTACTTTGGTTATTAAGAGTTTAGTGTAAGGCAGCGACATCTCCGCGTGGCCAGTATCGGTTTGCTTGATTACATATTTGTATGGCTTAAGCTATGGGCTGTTGGCGATTTAATCATATTTATTGTAACATGTTACTGTTACACAAATACATTTAACAATCATCACGAGTCTCATTGGGTCCATTTCTGGACATACTCCTCTCCTAAATTCTCCCATTGGGTCCGGTTTTGCGCCTTCTTCATCCAGTTTTGATGTCGTCAACCCATAGTATTGGAGGGCAGCCTTGTGGTCTTTTATTCTACCATGGTCTCCATTCAAGGATTCTTTTCGCCCATCATCCTCGATCCATGCGAGCTACATGACCCGCCCAACTCAACTTACGCTCCGAAATTACTTACAACACATCTCTCACCTACGTTTTTTGCCGAATCCATTCGTTCCTTTTAATTTAAACAATAAACAATTCCATTCGATTAAACAATAAAGACTACATTTAACAATGAAGACTTTTATTATTTATCCCGTTAATATTTTTACGAGAATCGATATTTGAACTTAAAACATTGCATGATTTTAACAAACCTACTAATATTACAAATACTTGAATTACATTTTGTCTTAGTTTAATTTTATACGTGTACTACAGGATTTATTGTGCTTTGGAGTAGTCTAAAGTTAACAAAATCTTTCAGAACAACGATGCAACCAGTACAAATAATTCAACATAAGAGATCAAACAGTATTCAAACGCGACTGTATTGTAGGTGGGATTTTCATAGGCCATAAACAGTCATAATCTTATGACATGTGGCAACCCACTGAAGTAGCGATTGGTCGTGAAGGCCGCCTGCGGACCTTTAGTATACCCTAACCTTTTGCCTACCGTGTTCACTGGAAACTTTTATGTGTAATTAATTAATTGTATCGTTTATATATAATTTATTGTCTGTGAAAAGTTGGAGGTTATATTAAGTGTTCCTTTAAAAACCATTTTAGAAACATTTTGGATTAAGTTTCAAATTATTGTGTGTGTTAACATTTTCCTCTTTGTTTAGTATAAAGGTAAACACTAAAGTACCAATATGTTTTATGTAAATATGCACTTAACTTTCTTCGTAAAATCTTACGACAAAAGTTAAGAGCAAAACTAGGCTGTTGCATGCAGCTGTTCTATTAGTTATGTATTATTCACATACATTTAAAAGCTTAGGTATATCACTTAGTTTAGATTCAACGTCTTTGGTTCCTTCGTTACAAACAATCCATCTGCATTATAAGTTTTCATTTTCTGTACTAAAAATAACTCTAAAAGAATTTTTCTTTCTGAACATCCGTTCCAATCGTTATTTTCTGTTCGAATGGAACAGCCATTTGCCTTTTTGCTGATTCTCTTTGTTTGCGATGTTTTCGGCTCTGTCGTTTATTTTAGATTGTCTTTTTTACTTTTTTCATTAGTTTCACCTGATCTGATTCGTACAATTTCGTTGAGCTTGATTTCAGTTGTCTCTTGATTAATATGAGCTGTATTATCGTTTTTGCGCTTGACTTACGATTTCTCGTTGTCACTTTAATCCACTAGAATTTCTACAAGCTTATCTAAAATCAAATGCGAAACGAAATCATTAAAAAAGTCTTGGTTCACATTCAACATCAAGTGACGTTAATTGACATAATCCGACTGGCCTAACCTTGTGAATATTTCCTTCTTTCACCTCCTCGTTATCGATTTTTAGGGTTGCATTGTTTAATTAAAATTCTGCAAAGTTTAAAAAGATTTCGGCATACTTATATCCGAATTTTATGATAGCATTATTCAACTCAATTAGCCTTATTTATTTCTGTGCTTGCCAAATGTCGTAGGATATTCTTACAAATCGGATCTTTTCAAAAATCCTAGTATGATTGCAAAAAACGGGATAATTGGAATCTGAGACAAATTTTTGCAAGAGTCTGAGCATGTTTAGGATTTTTACAAAAATCCATCGTATCTTAGGTAAATCGCGAATGACCATCACTTTGCGCGCGCTGATTGGCTGACGTCAACGTTTTGGACTATAAGGAGACCTATAAGGAGATTCATGTCCTGACCAATTAGACTGTAGATGTTACAAATCGACTTTTAGAGCTATTCAAATTAGCATTAAAGTTTATGATTCTCCGAAACATAGTCAGTAACATATCGTCACAGCGACAGAACGCCGCAGTGGAGTTCTGTCGCTGTGACGATGTGCGCAGTGGTCTTCTGTTGCGGCCACGGTGGCGGCGGTAACAAGTAGTCGCGATCGTGTTGTGCGCGGTTTTGTCGTCGAAGTCATGAAATACACTCCACAATTACCTATCCGATATGTAGTAGGTATTTAATTTCAACCTACCTACCCATTGTGTGCAAACTTTTGTTAATTATTGTGATGGAAAATGACCTCACTTTAAATGTGGAGCTCATTTTTCAATGTTGACGACTCTGTATGAAATATACAGGGAGAAAAAAGCAGCCCTTGACGAGTTTCTTGCCGGTTCTTCTCGTTACAAGGTCTCCCGCTTAGGGTTTTCGAACCGATGGCGTAGCTTCTATGACATTCACAAGTGCTTGTAACAGCCTAGACTGAATAAATTATTTTTGAATTTTGAATTTTTGAATAGTGGGATCAAATATCCTAAAAATTGCTCCGACGCCAACGATTGCGAATATCTATCTAAGATTCAAATTATCCGGTCCTTTACAATCGACCTAGGATTTTTGCAAAGATCCGGTTAATACGATTATCCTACGACATATAATAATTTGTTTTGGCAACGTCATGCTGTTCAGTTTGTTTTCTTACGAGTTAAGTTAGGAACAACACGAGAAGGTGACGTTGTTTTAACAACTCTATCTTCAAATTTACTATTCTCCTTCAATGTAAGTTATAATTTAACATCAAATATTAAATGATTACAACTTAGTGTTACAGCTTAAACGATTATTTTGGCTTCCAACTGTAACACAAAATCGTTCTATAATTTCATCGAATATATTTTATAGAAATTATCTTTTGATAACGTTACCCTTCATTTAACAGTATCACGCCCAAAAATATCATGATTGGCAAAGTTTTGAAGAAACTCTCGCTATTCTGAAATCCGCATTATAGGAATAACTTCAGTTATAATCGACGCAACCCTAAATATTTTAGTCCCGAACCTTCTAAAAGTCACGAAAGATTTATGACAATTAATTTCGTTACCCAACGCTTGTCACGAATCGACACGCAACTTCGTTTTTTTAGGTTTTTAATTACGTGCCCAGTTTTCTTGTTAATTTGTTATTTAATCTTTTTCATTGCGTTATGCTTCGAACCTTGAACGGCCTTGTTGCAGAGTTAAAGAAATACCTACTATATAACTTTTAGGTTGCTTTGGTTTATATCACGATTTTAGTCACTAAACCAGTCTTAAAAAGAAATAAATCAACAACAATGTAATAATATAATAAAATGAAACTCACTTTGAGGCTACTTTTAATAAATCATGTTTTCATTTAAGCTCTGAATCTAAAGATCAAATGTAACAAAAGCAACAGAATAAATGTAATTCAAACCGATCAAATCACATACTATCCTGGCCTTTTGGTATCCTTGATTTTGCGGTGGGCGAATTGAGCGATTAAGGATCATTCACACAGCTCCGGCGCGTCAACGGCGCGTCACCGGCCCGTCAACGTCAAAAATATAGTTACATACAAGTTGTACTACACTGTTCACACACATCAGTCATGGCGCGTCAACGGCGCGTCACCGGCCCGTCAACGTCAAACGCATATTGCTACGGCATGCCGGCGACGCGCCGGTGACGTGACGGCCGGCGCGTCACCGGCACGGCGCGTCGCCGGCGAGTCACCGGCAAGGCAAACAGGGTTGCTACTTTTTTGTTTAAATAAATTATTGGTTGCTGTAATCGGTACAGAAAATTACACTGTAGTATGGAAATAAAGTATAATTTATTTATTTCAACTTTGAAAAACAATTATTTTTACTACTTTTGGTATTAGCGTATAGTTGGCAGACTTACCATGGAATTAGAAGGTTTTGACTAGGTCAAAAAATTGTTAATAAATAGTGATAAATAGTGAACTATAGCATATAAATAGTGATACTATGATTCAAAAGATATTTGAGTATCTTGGTGAGGCTGCAAACTTGACGTCAAGTTGGCAGACACCTTAAGATTTACAGTTCGTATCATTATGATTTATATGCCAAAAAATTGTTAGAAAATAGTGAATCGTATACGCAAAATTCCAATAACATTGCTTCAATACAAGCCGAGATATTACGGTCTCTAAGTGGGCTGCCAACTTGACGTTTCAGGCAATAGCGATTCCAGAGAAACGGGTACAAGTTTTAAACAAATAAATATATCAAAAAATTGTTAGTGAAATTGTGATTCCTACGATATAAATAAAACAAGAATTCTTCATTGCTATTTTCTAAAAATCGAATGTTAACTTTTACATAATACTCTGAATAGGATGTCGATCAATATTGAACTTTGCTCCACAGGAATAAGGTTCCAACTTTATTGCAATCATGAGGTGAGTACTATCAAGCAAAAAAGTGAGATTTATATTTTTAGCCATGTCCTCCAAGTATTATTACACTTGTTTTATTAATTAAGTGTTGGTATCAAACAATAACGATATTCATTAATAACAATCATAGCAATAGCGCCATCTCTCGGAAAAGATTGTCAATTTCTCAGTTATAATTTAACGTTAGGTACCTATTTATGTATGAGTTAGAATAAAGATATTATTATTATTATCTGGTGAGATTTATAGTAAAACTAGCGGCCACCCGCGACTTCGTCTGCGTGGAAAGAGTTTTTGCTATCCCTCGGAAACAATACTCTTTTTCGGGATGAAAGGTACCCTATGTCCTTCTCTGTACCACTGACAACGTGTATGCAAAATTTCATGATGATCGGTTCAGTAGTTAAGACGTGAAGGCGTAACAAACAAACAAACAAACGGACTTTCGCATTTATAATATTATATTAGTAAGGATGAGTATCAGTTGGTATGTGAGTAGGTAGGAAGTAATATAAGTAGAAATTATTAATAGTTTCTCCTGAATTAATAATATTGAATTAAGAGTAGGGTATTGACCACAGCCTACTAAAGAGTAGTCTTTATACAGTCGATCATCGCCTTTATTGTTGGCGCAAAAGCCACCGTTCGTAAAAATAGACAGTTGACGCAACGAATAAAAGTGGTTGGCACGCTATGATTTGCCTTTTTGAGTTTCAAAAATAAATAAGTAAAATAATATCTAATACATATATAGGCACCTAACTTTAAATTATAACTGAGAAATAACAATCTTTTCCGAGAGATGGCGCTATTGTAATGAATATTATTGTTATTAATGAATATCGTTATTGTTTGATACCAACATTTAATTAATAAAACAAGTGTAATAATAATTCGAGGATATGGCTAAAAATATAAATCTCACTTTTTTGCTTGATAGTACTCACCTCATGATTGCAATAAAGTTGGAACCTTATTCCTGTGGAGCAAAGTTCAATATTGATCGACATCCTATTCAGAGTATTATGTAAAAGTTAACATTCGATTTTTAGAAAATAGCAATGAAGAATTCTTGTTTTATTTATATCGTAGGAATCACAATTTCACTAACAATTTTTTGATATATTTATTTGTTTAAAACTTGTACCCGTTTCTCTGGAATCGCTATTGCCTGAAACGTCAAGTTGGCAGCCCACTTAGAGACCGTAATATCTCGGCTTGTATTGAAGCAATGTTATTGGAATTTTGCGTATACGATTCACTATTTTCTAACAATTTTTTGGCATATAAATCATAATGATACGAACTGTAAATCTTAAGGTGTCTGCCAACTTGACGTCAAGTTTGCAGCCTCACCAAGATACTCAAATATCTTTTGAATCATAGTATCACTATTTATATGCTATAGTTCACTATTTATCACTATTTATTAACAATTTTTTGACCTAGTCAAAACCTTCTAATTCCATGGTGAGTCTGCCAACTATACTCTAATCTTTTGGTAATATATTGGTAATTAATTTACACCACCAGTCTAGGATGAGTATTTTTCGAGATATTCCTGTTTTAAGATTAACAGATGTCCACTGTCAAACTTAAAACAGCAATATCAATAAAAAAAAATGTTGAGATTTGCGTACGTCGCGGATGACGTCATAATTTATTTACAGATCACAAGACTATGTTTTCCTAGCTTCACTTGTTTTTACGACATTCATTTGTTTACCCGAAGTTGACTCACATTGTTGTATTTTTATTAAAATTCGAAAAAAAATACCTTTACTAGAACTTAATGGAACAGGTGAATTAAGTCTCATAAAGTTACCAAAATATTAACAGAATTAAAAAATAAAATGTTTTTTAAAGTTGAAATAAATAAATAATACTTTATTTCCATACCACAATGTACTTTTTTTCTACCTTTTATAACAACCAATACTTTATTAAAACAAATAAGTAGCAACCCTGTTTGCTTTGCCGTTGACGCGCCGGCCGGCGACGCGCCGGTGACGTGACGGCCGGTGACGCGCCGGTGACGTGACGGCCGGCGCGTCACCGGCACGTCGCGCCGCCGGCGAGTCACCGGCAAGGCAAACAGGGTTGCTACTTTTTTGTTTTAATAAATTATTGGTTGCTATAATCGGTAAAGAAAAGTACACTGTGGTATGGAAATAAAGTAGGTATTATTTATTTATTTCAACTTTGAAAAACATTTATTTTTATTACTTTTGGTAATATTTTGGTAAATTTTTTAGACTTAATTTACACCACCAGTTTAGGATGAGTATTTTTCAAGATAAATTTCTGTTTTAAGATTGACAGATGACAGCTGTCAAAATTAAAACAGCAATATCTCACAAAGAAATTGTTAACCTTCACTTGTTTTTCCGACATTCATTTGTTTACCCGAAATCCACACTCATTCACACACGAAATTCGAAGAAACAGTACCTTAACTAGAACTCGGTGGAAAGGGTGAATTAAGGCTCAGTTGCACCACCCAACTTTAACGATAACAGGCTAGTTCTAGTACCGGTTAAGCATAAGTTAGCCAAAAAAAGAGGTTGTGAATTAAGGCTCAGTTGCACCACCTAACTTTAACGATAACAGGCTAGTTATAGTACCGGTTAAGCATAAGTTAGCCAAAAAAAGAGGTTGTTAGCTAGCTTGATGTCCTTTGACAAGTTTGACGTGACAAATAGGTAGCATTACCCTTTGACGATAACTTTAACTTTGACAGCGTTTTGGTACAGAATAAAGTTACCAAAATATTAACAAAGTAATAAAAAAAGATTTTTAAAGTTGAAATAAATAAATAATACTTCATTTCCATGCCACAATGTTTGTACAAATAATAATAAAGCGGCAACCCTGTTTGTCATGCCGGGGACGCGCCGGTGACGTGACGGCCGGTGACGCGCCGGTGACGTGACGGCCGGCGCGTCAACGGCAAAGCAAACAGGGTTGCAACTTTTTTGTTTTAATAAATTATTGGTTGCTATAATCGGTAGAGAAAAAGTATATTGTGGTATGGAAATAAAGTATTATTTATTTATTACAACTTTGAAAATCATTTTTTTATTACTTTTGTTAATATTTCGGTAGCTTTATAAGACTTAATTCACCTGTTCCACTAAGTTCTAGCACAGCCGATATTTAGTTCATACAGTTGATCATCGAAGGAGTCTAGACAGAGCAATCGTGCGGGGTGGTGCAGTATAGAAGGGGGGATGGGAGGTCCCGAGAGGCTAATATCAACGCAATGTTAAAAATAAAAGAAATCAAGATGGCGGCCAACTTTTTACTTTGCGGGCCGATTTAGATAAAACTCGGTTTTGGTACTATTTTGACAAACAAACAGCAACGCAATGTCAAAAAAGTAAAAAATTCAAGATGGCGGCCAACTTTTTTGTTTGCCGGCCGATTTCGATGAAACTCGGTTTTTGGTCCTATTTTGACAAGAAAACAGAAACGCAATATTAAAAAAGTAAAAAAATAAAGATGGCAGCCAACTTCTCTGTTTGCGGGCCAATTTCGATAAAACTCTGTTTTTGGTACTATTTTGACTAGAAAACGGCAATGCACTGTTAAAAATGTAAATAATTCAAGATGGCGGCCAACTTTTTTGTTTGTGGGCCGATTTCAATGAAACTTGGTTTTGGGTACTATTTTGACAAGAAAACAGCAACGCAGTGTTAAAAATCTAAAAAAAATCAAGATGGCGGCCAACTTTTTTGTTTGTGGGCCGATTTCGATGAAATTCGGTTTTTAGTACTATTTTGACAAGAAAACAGCAACGCAATGTTAAAAATGTAAAAAAATTCAAGATGGCGGCCAACTTTTTTGCTTGTGGGCTGATTTCGATGAAACTCGGTTTTTGGTCCTATTTTGACAAGAAAAGAGAAACGCAATATTAAAAAGTAAAAAAATAAAGATGGCGGCCAACTTTTTGTTTGTTGGCCGATTTCGATGAAATTCGGTTTTTAGTACTATTTTGACAAGAAAACAGCAACGCAATGTTAAAAATGTAAAAAAATTCAAGATGGCGGCCAACTTTTTTGCTTGTGGGCCGATTTTTATGAAACTTGGTTTTTTGTATTATTTTGACATGAGAACAGCTACGCAAAGTTAAAAATGTTAAAATTCAAGATAGTGGCCAACTCCTTTATTTGTGGGCCGATTTCGATGAAACTCGGTGATGCCGTTTTCTGGCCAAAATGGTCCAAAAAACCGAGTTTCATCATAATCGGCCCACAAGCAAAAAGTTGGCCGCCATCTTGCATATTTTATGTTTTTAATATAGCGTTGCTGTTTTCTTGTCAAAATAGTACCAAAAATCAAGTTTCATCGAAATCAGCCCACAAGCCAAAAAGTTGGCCGCCATCTTGAATTTTTACATTTATAACTTTGCGTTGCTGTTTTCTTGTCAAAATAGTGTCAAAAACCGTGTTTCATCGAAATCGCCCTGCAAACAAAAAAGTTGGCCGCCATCTTGAATTTTTTACTTTTTTAACATTGCGTCGCTGTTTGCTTGTCAAAATAGTACCAAAAACTGAATTTCATCTAAATCGGCCCGCAAACAGAGAAATTGGCCACCATCTTGAATTTTTACGTTTTTAACTTTGCGTAGCTGTTCTCATGTCAAAATAGTACCAAAAACCGAATTTCATCGAAATCAGCCCACAAGCAAAAAAGTTGGCCGCCATCTTGAATTATTTACATTTTTAACAGTGCATTGCCGTTTTCTTCCTCGGCCGGCAAACAAAAAAGTTGGCCGCCATCTTGAATTTTTTACTTTTTTGACATTGCGTTGCTGTTTGTTTGTCAAAATAGTACCAAAACCGAGTTTTATCTAAATCGGCCCGCTAAGTAAAAAGTTGGCCGCCATCTTGATTTCATTCATTTTCAACATTGCGTTGATATTAGCCTCTCGGGACCTCCCACCCCCCTTCTATACTGCACCACCCCGCACGATTGCTCTGTCTAGACTCCTTCGATGATCAACTGTATGAACTAAATATCGGCTGTGCTAGAACTTAGTGGAACAGGTGAATTAAGTCTCATAAAGCTACCGAAATATTAACAAAAGTAATAAAAAAATGATTTTCAAAGTTGTAATAAATAAATAATACTTTATTTCCATACCACAATATACTTTTTCTCTACCGATTATAGCAACCAATAATTTATTAAAACAAAAAAGTAGCAACCCTGTTTGCTTTGCCGTTGACGCGCCGGCCGGCGACGCGCCGGTGACGTGACGGCCGGTGACGCGCCGGTGACGCGCCGGCCGTCACGTCACCGGCGCGTCGCCGGCCGTCACGTCACCGGCGCGTCACCGGCCGTCACGTCACCGGCGCGTCCCCGGCATGACAAACAGGGTTGCCGCTTATTTATTATTGGTACAAACATTGTGGCATGGAAATGAAGTATTATTTATTTATTTCAACTTTAAAAATCTTTTTTTATTATTTTGTTAATATTTTGGTAACTTTATTCTGTACCAAAACGCTGTCAAAGTTAAAGTTATCGTCAAAGGGTAATGCTACCTATTTGTCACGTTAAACTTGTCAAAGGACATCAAGCTGGCTAACAACCTCTTTTTTTGGCTAACTTATGCTTAACCGGTACTATAACTAGCCTGTTATCGTTAAAGTTAGGTGGTGCAACTGAGCCTTAATTCACAACCTCTTTTTTTCGCTAACTTATGCTTAACCGGTACTAGAACTAGCCTGTTATCGTTAAAGTTGGGTGGTGCAACTGAGCCTTAATTCACCCTTTCCACCGAGTTCTAGTTAAGGTACTGTTTCTTCGAATTTTGTGTGTGAATGAGTGTGGATTTCGGGTAAACAAATGAATGTCGGAAAAACAAGTGAAGGTTAACAATTTCTTTGTGAGATATTGCTGTTTTAAGTTTGACAGCTGTCATCTGTCAATCTTAAAACAGAAATTTATCTTGAAAAATACTCATCCTAAACTGGTGGTGTAAATTTAGTCTAAAAAATTTACCAAAATATTACCAAAAGTAATAAAAATAAATGTTTTTCAAAGTTGAAATAAATAAATAATACCTACTTTATTTCCATACCACAGTGTACTTTTCTTGACCGATTAAAGCAACCAATAATTTATTAAAACAAAAAAGTAGCAACCCTGTTTGCCTTGCCGGTGACTCGCCGGCGGCGCGACGTGCCGGTGACGCGCCGGCCGTCACGTCACCGGCGCGTCACCGGCCGTCACGTCACCGGCGCGTCGCCGGCCGGCGCGTCAACGGCAAAGCAAACAGGGTTGCTACTTTTTTGTTTTAATAAATTATTGGTTGCTATAATCGGTAGAGAAAAAGTATATTGTGGTATAATAAAGTATTATTTATTTATTACAATTTTGAAAATCATTTTTTTATTACTTTTGTTAATATTTCGGTAGCTTTATGAGACTTAATTCACCTGTTCCACTAAGTTCTAGCACAGCCGATATTTAGTTCATACAGTTGATCATCGAAGGAGTCTAGACAGAGCAATCGTGCGGGGTGGTGCAGTATAGAAGGGGGGTGGGAGGTCCCGAGAGGCTAATATCAACGCAATGTTAAAAATGAAAGAAATCAAGATGGCGGCCAACTTTTTACTTTGCGGGCCGATTTAGATAAAACTCGGTTTTGGTACTATTTTGACAAACAAACAGCAACGCAATGTCAAAAAAGTAAAAAATTCAAGATGGCGGCCAACTTTTTTGTTTGCCGGCCGATTTCGATGAAACTCGGTTTTTGGTCCTATTTTGACAAGAAAACAGAAACGCAATATTAAAAAAGTAAAAAAATAAAGATGGCAGCCAATTTCTCTGTTTGCGGGCCAATTTCGATGAAACTCTGTGTTTGGTACTATTTTGACAAGAAAACGGCAATGCACTGTTAAAAATGTAAATAATTCAAGATGGCGGCCAACTTTTTTGCTTGTGGGCTGATTTCGATGAAATTCGGTTTTTGGTACTATTTTGACATGAGAACAGCTACGCAAAGTTAAAAACGTAAAAATTCAAGATGGTGGCCAATTTCTCTGTTTGCGGGCCGATTTAGATGAAATTCAGTTTTTGGTACTATTTTGACAAGCAAACAGCGACGCAATGTTAAAAAAGTAAAAAATTCAAGATGGCGGCCAACTTTTTTGTTTGCAGGCTGATTTCGATGAAACTCGGTTTTTGGTCCTATTTTGACAAGAAAACAGAAACGCAATATTAAAAAGTAAAAAAATAAAAATGGCGGCCAACTTTTTGTTTGTTGGCCGATTTCGATGAAATTCGGTTTTTAGTACTATTTTGACAAGAAAACAGCAACGCAGTGTTAAAAATCTAAAAAAATCAAGATGGCGGCCAACTTTTTTGCTTGTTCGCCGATTTTTATGAAACTTGGTTTTTGGTATTATTTTGACATGAGAACAGCTACGCAAAGTTAAAAATGTAAAAATTCAAGATAGTGGCCAACTCCTTTATTTGTGGGCCGATTTCGATGAAACTCGGTTTTTGTACTTTTTTTACAAGAAAACGGCAACGCAATGTTAAAAATGTCAAAGTTCAAGATGGCAGCCAACTATTTTGCTTGTGGGCTCATGGGCTGATTTCAATGAGACTCGGTTTTTGCTAGTATTTTGACAAGAGAACAGCTACGCAAAGTTAAAAATGGAATAAATTCAAGATGGTGGCCAACTCCTTTGTTGATGGGCCTATTTCGATGAAACACGGTTTTTGACACTATTTTGACAAGAAAACAGCAACGCAAAGTTACAAATGTAAAAATTCAAGATGGCGGCCAACTTTTTGGTTTGTGGGCTGATTTCGATGAAACTTGATTTTTGGTACTATTTTGACAAGAAAACAGCAACGCTATATTAAAAACATAAAATATGCAAGATGGCGGCCAACTTTTTGCTTGTGGGCCGATTTTGATGAAACTCGGTTTTTTGGACCGTTTTTGCCAGAAAACGGCATCACCGAGTTCCATCGAAATCGGCCCACAAGCAAAAAGTTGGCCGCCATCTTGCATATTTTATGTTTTTAATATAGCGTTGCTGTTTTCTTGTCAAAATAGTACCAAAAATCAAGTTTCATCGAAATCAGCCCACAAGCCAAAAAGTTGGCCGCCATCTTGAATTTTTACATTTGTAACTTTGCGTTGCTGTTTTCTTGTCAAAATAGTGTCAAAAACCGTGTTTCATCGAAATCGCCCTGCAAACAAAAAAGTTGGCCGCCATCTTAGATATTTTTGTATTTTTAACATTGCGTTGCTGTTTTCTTGTCAAAATAGTACCAAAAACCGAGTTTCATCGAAATCGACCCACAAGCAAAAAAGTTAGCCGCCATCTTGAATTTTTTACCTTTTTAAGAGTGCGTTGCTGTTTTCTTGTCAAAATAGTAGCAAAAACCGAGTTTCATCGAAATCAGCCCACAAGCAAAAAGTTTGCCGCCATTTTGAATTTTTTAATGTTTTCAACATTGCGTTGTTATTTTCGTGTCAAAGTTATATCAAAAAGCGAGCTTCATCGAAATCGGCCCATAAACAAAAAGAAAAGGAGCAAAAACTAAGTCATGTAGAGGTACGAAGTTCGTGTGGGACAAGGACGGATGCGCAGCGTCACCGCTGAATGAGAAGGCGATCGTTGGTTACGTTACGTATTTATTGTAGCGTAAGTAACGGTAACAATATGCGTACTACGTAGTCAGACGTACCTGGCAAGTCCTAATAAGCTTAGAAGCGAGCCTAGTGCCGTCTGCTAATAAACTACCTATTCCTATTATGGCCCAGGAAGTCCCAATATGCTTGGAAGCAACCTTAGCGCTCTATGTATGATTCGATACAGTAGCAAAAATAACACCTAATGTTATATAAATGGCAAAACGAAACGCCACCGCGAGTCAGGAGGCTACAGCGCCATCTAGTGCGTTGCGGTGGGAACTAAAATATTCTGTGAGTTCCGACATGGTCGGGACCTGGGTGTTACAAGGAAGCAAAACCATACCGCGAGTCAGGAGACTATTAGCGCCATCTAGTACGCTGCGGTGGAACTCAAAATATTGTGGGTTCCGACGATGGTTTGTTACAGGCTCCCCCTCTGGCTCCGATAATCGTCCCGATGAGGAGACAGGATCAGGATTGCATTAGTGGGTAGTCTTCCTGGGTCGACCGCGTCCGCGCTTCGGTTGGACATCCAAGGTTTCCTTCTTGTTTTTTTTTGGACGCCCCCTTCTCTTGAGGGGTTGAACCGGTTTGGGTATGGCGACCTCGCCACCTGAGAAAGGCGTTAATGCAGAAGCGTGGTAGATTCCAAGTGATGTATTAGGCTCCTGTGCATCAGCAACTTCGTACGAAGCAGGTCCATGTTTTCGCTTTATCACATATGGTCCATCACGCCTTGGCGCAAACTTGGCGCTAACGCCCCGTGCGGCTTTACTGATAGGGTGTAACGTAACTAGTATAAGATCCCCCACGTCATAGGAAGGAGTACTTCGACGACTCTGATCTATCTTTTCTTTCCTCTTCTCTTCCTTCATCTCTTGGACTTCCTTGGCTTTTAACATGGTGTCAGATAACTGGAGTAGCTTTGGGGTAATTTCAGGTACGAAGTTTTCAGATATCACTATCTGTCGGAAGTCATGCCAAGTGTCATCTACAGTTCTTAATTCTCTACCAAAAGTAAGGTAAGCAGGAGTGGCATTGGTAGAACTGCATTGGGCTGTATTCATAGCAAACCGTATGCACGGTAGCTGCTCAGGCCAATTACGATGGTCGTCTCCCAGTATAATCGCTAATTGCGTTTTGAGGTCTCGGTTTCTTCTCTCGACGGGATTAGTTTCGGGGTGGTATACTGGTGTGAAAGCATGTTTAATGTTCATGGTATAGGCAATTTGTTGCATCACTGCGCTCACGAACTGGGGCCCATTGTCGCTGATCATGCGTCTGGGTAAACCAAACCGGAGGAAGATTTCATTTATCAGAGTCCCAGCGCACTTTTCCGCCGTTGCTGTTTCCAGTGCAAATAGCTCGACCCATCTTGATGCTACGTCCTCGACTATAAGTACCCATGTCATACCGTCACTAGACGTTGGTAGGGGTCCAAACAAGTCGAAGGAAAGAACCTCAAATCTCTGGTTCATGACAGTGGTTTGCAACAATCCCGCTGGTTTCTGGTTGCTTACTTTATAACGTTGGCAGGCGGCACACTTCGTTACATAAGCGACTATATATTTGCGCATGCCGGTCCAAAAATACCGTTTGGCAATAGTTTGAAAGGTTTTCTCACTACCGTAGTGACCTGCCAATGGGTCGTCATGATAGGCAGTAAGTACATTTGCCCACTCGTGCTCAGGTACCACTAGCTGTGCATCATCGCTTTCGATATAAGGAGTATTTCTGTACAATAGCCCGTTATTAAGGAAGTATCCCTTATTACTCCAGTAGTGAGCATTCTCGATATCTTTCATCTCTTCTAATGTATTTATTATCTTTGCTATCCTCTCATCCTTCATCTGCTCCCTTCTTACTTCACTTGGACTTCTTGAAGGCATGTCAACCACTACGCTACACAAGCCACAATCTTCGTTGTTGGCATCATCGCATGGAGGTCGAGAGAGCGTATCGGCTACTACATTTGTTCTGCCGGGAATATATTTTATAGTTATATCGTAGGCTTGGAGGCGGAGTGCCCATCGGGCTAATCTCCCTGAAGGTGACTTAAGTGACATGAGCCACTTAAGGGCTTGATGATCCGTGACGACAGTGATTGGTAAGCCTTCTATGTATCCTGAGAATTTTGTTACTGCCCAGACTACGGCAAGAGCTTCTCTCTCAGTTGTAGTATAGTTCTTTTCAGCCGCAGTAAGGAGCCGACTGGCGTATTCTACGGGGTGTTCATCTTCCTTCTCCCCCTGGACCAAAACTGCTCCGAGAGCATAATTGCTCGCATCAGTCTTAATTATGTAAGGTTTAGAAGCATCAGCTTGTCTCAAAATGGGAGCACTTGTTAGCAGCCGTTTTAATTCGTTGTAGGCTTTGTCTTGCTCAACACCCCATATCCATTTTACATTTTTCTTGGTAAGTTGCGTCAATGGTTCGGCCACCTTTGAGAAGTTTTCTATAAATCTCCGGTACCAGGAGCATGTTTGTAAAAACGTAACTAAGTGTTTCAGGTTTGATGGTGTTTTCAGGTTATGAATGGCACTCGTCTTGTCGGGATCCAACTGAAGACCATTTGGAGTAATAAGATGCCCTAAATACTTCAATGTTGAGCAACAGAATCTACACTTTTCTTTGTTGGCAGTTAAGTTGAACTCCCTTAACTTCATAAAAACACGTCGCAGGTCTGCCATATGGGATTCGAACCCTGACGAAAAAATTATGAGGTCATCGAGGTAAGCCAAGAGCTTAATCTGATCTTCACCAGTAACATCCCAACCACCGTCTGATTGCGTAGAATTCAGGCTAATGCGGAACCTATCTATCATCCTTTGAAAGGTGGCTGGTGCGTTGCGCAGTCCAAACGGCATTCTCCTGAATTGGTAGATACCAGAGGGAGTAATGAATGCGGTCTTTTCTTGATCCTCATCACGCACCTCAATTTGCCAGTACCCCGCTTTTAAGTCTAGTGCTGACATGAAGGGAGTAGGCTTTGCTTCATGTAGAAGGTCATCAATCCTCGGAATTGGATATGTATCTGGTACAGTTATTTCGTTCAACCTTCTGTAGTCGACACATAATCGGATCTTGCCATCTGTTTTAGGAACCATTACAACAGGCGCCGCCCAAGGTGAGGTACAAGGTTCAATGATCCCGTCCTCTAGCATTTTATCAATTTCGGCTTTGAGCGCTTCTTTACGAGGTGGTGATAGTCTATAAGGTGGCATAGATATTGGAGGATGATCTAAGGTTTGAATACAATGCTGAATTTCTTTAGTAGGTTTTCCGTTAGGAATAAAAACATCGTTGTACTCTTGTAGCAAACTGTCCAACTGGTCAGATTGCTCATAATTTATTTCTGATTGAACATTTACAGAGTTTAGACCAATATCAGGAAACAAGGTAGAAGAAAAAGGAGACAAATTGAGCTCTGCATTATTGACGTTCATAATAGCATCCTGCATCATATATTCTAGTTGCGGAGAGTAACCGTCGAAAGTGGTGGTTCTCTTCAGCTTGGGAGAAGGAGGCAAGTCGATCGGTATTAGTTTGTAGTTGTAGGTCGTACAAGCCCCTTCAGTCGGTAAGGCTGGCTCCTTTGGCAACGGAGACAATGGTGTTATTCGACCCTGAGACAGGAGTGCAGTATCAGTAGCCACGGGTGCAGCCGGTCCCTGTCTTATCATCTGAGAGGGTGAAAGAGGTGCCAAATCTATTATCTTCGGCGGAGAAGGTTTATCTCGAGGTTCTTCATAGGTAACAAAGTCCTCTGTATATAGCTCATACTCCTTGTTGGGGTAACATGCAAAATGCCAAGAGAACTGGGCAAGATTAAGTACCATTCCAGCATTCTTCAGAAATCCAACACCCAGTAGAGTGCGATTATCTCTGGACCTTGGTAGAACTATAAAGTTGCTATTGAATACTCGACCGCATAGCTCAACTGACACATTGAATGCGAGTACCTTTTCCTGTCTTTGGATTCCATCGGCCATTGTCACGAGAGCATTCTGCTCACAAAATTTAAGACCACGCTTTCGCAGTGACTCATACAGTAGGTACGAGGCCACGTTTGTCTTCGCACATGTGTCAATAAAGGCTGTTCCAGCCATACCCTCTATATTTATAAATACTGCTGGGCGGGCGTGGGTGTCTATGACGACATCGAAGGTGCAAAAACTCAACTTGCGTTGGTCCAGTGCTGATGACGGTTTGTTGGTGCAGGTAGGACAGTTGCTTCTGTAAACACCTGGAGCACCACAGCCATAGCAGGCTACTTTAGGAGTTACGGCAGCTTCCGGTTTTGCAACATTCTGTTCAGCTTCTTGGTTTAATTTTCCCGCCGCGGACTTCCTTCTTCGGCACTGTTCGAATACATGACCGTGGGTCTTGCAGTAATTGCATCTGGGTTTGCTCGAGCTGGGTCTCTGCATAGGCGTGGGAGTAGGTTGGGTCTGTTGCTCCTGCATCATCTGTTCCACGCTTCGAGCATCACGTAGAAGGCTGTCGTAATTCCGGATACTGTCACGTGATACCTTGTCCCGGATATTTAAGTGCAAAAGACTATAAATCAGATCTATCTGCTGTTTCTCCTTGATGTGTTCATCTTTGGGTAGCTGAGAGAACAACATCCTCTTTTTAGCTATAAAAGAATCTGTGCCATGCGCTGTCTCCTGCTTCTCGCTAATGATTTCATGGAAAATCAAATATTCAGGCTTTGGTGGAGCAAAGTTGCAGCGGAGTTTTGCTTCAAAATCTTCCCAAGAAGTAACCCCCCCCTTTACTCCCTGCCACCATACAGCTGCTTCATCCAGTAGTAGTAATGGCAGTCCTTCTAGAGCGTCCTGGTCTGATATGCGTTCTATTTTTTTATATACTCGAACACCAGCTAAAAAGGCCTCCACCGCCTCGGACGTCTTCACACCATTATAGGTAGCTCTGCACGAGGCGAGGGTGTTGCGCCGGCTTGACAGGGAAGCTATTAGCTCCTTGAATTGGTCGTTGGAAAAATTTGCCATCTCGTGTTGTCTCGAAGCGATGTTGCTCTTCTTCAACGTCGTTGTTCTACGTCCAAACTTCGTGACTACAAACTTCGGTTCGTGTTTGCCCCCGTTGGTCGCCACTGTAGAGGTACGAAGTTCGTGTGGGACAAGGACGGATGCGCAGCGTCACCGCTGAATGAGAAGGCGATCGTTGGTTACGTTACGTATTTATTGTAGCGTAAGTAACGGTAACAATATGCGTACTACGTAGTCAGACGTACCTGGCAAGTCCTAATAAGCTTAGAAGCGAGCCTAGTGCCGTCTGCTAATAAACTACCTATTCCTATTATGGCCCAGGAAGTCCCAATATGCTTGGAAGCAACCTTAGCGCTCTATGTATGATTCGATACAGTAGCAAAAATAACACCTAATGTTATATAAATGGCAAAACGAAACGCCACCGCGAGTCAGGAGGCTACAGCGCCATCTAGTGCGTTGCGGTGGGAACTAAAATATTCTGTGAGTTCCGACATGGTCGGGACCTGGGTGTTACAAGGAAGCAAAACCATACCGCGAGTCAGGAGACTATTAGCGCCATCTAGTACGCTGCGGTGGAACTCAAAATATTGTGGGTTCCGACGATGGTTTGTTACAGTCACATTTTTTTCTATTCTTTATTTGAAGAGCATAAAAAGAAGAAAAAGAGACAAATTAAAAAAAAATATTTTTACCTTTTAGAAAAAAATGACAAATTTTTTTCAAAGAATATAACTTGAATTTTAAAGTACCAATCTTATTTTTCTTATTAATTTTTGATATTCAAAAAGGAAAATCACAGAGTGCCAACCCTTACACCTTTAGTCGTTGCGTCAACTGCCTAGCTAGACGAACAGCGGTTCTAGTAAGGGTAACATTTTTCGAATTTAAATGAAAATACAACAATGTGTGTGGATTTTGGGTAAACAAATGAATGACGTAAAATTAATTGAAGGTCAACAATTTCTATTTGAGATAGGTATTGCTGTTTTAAGTTTGACAGCTGTCATCTGTCAATCTTAAAACAGCAATATCTCGAAAAATACTCATCCTAGACTGGTGGTGTAACCTGACCTACCGGTTTCATTTCTTTGCTTTGCTGTTCTACCATGGACCGCCGGCCAAGAGGCTCATTTTCAATCTATCGCATATTTTGACCAGACCACATTGGCAAGATAGCCATTAGTTTGGTGTTATCAAATATCATCGTATGGGTTGCAATGCAACGCGATGTTTTAATTTTAGTTTAAATTATCAAAATGTATGAAACAGCTCATTTTTTTTTTCGCGATTTCAGATTTGGTCCCATAGTAAATTTGTTCAGTTTTATGGTCCCTATCTATCTACCATATTCAGATCTATAAGTCTTTACCAAACATCTTGCATAACTATTCATTTATTTTTAACGATCGGAGTCCATGTTCAGGGTGGCATATCTCCTAAAAGCTTCCTACTTCGCAATCCCAGGCTATCTTGCTAATTTGGTCTAGTCCTAAAATGCGATAGATTGAAAATTACCCTGGTTGACCGGCGGTCTTTCAAGCAAGGTAGAACAGCAAAGCAAAGAAATGAAACCGGTAGGTCTGGGGCCAGCCTTAGTCTAATAAATTTACCAAAATATTACCAAAAGTAATAAAAGTAAATGTTTTTCAAAGTTGAGATAAATAAATAATACTCTATTTCCATACCACAGTGTATTTATCTATACCGATTATAGCAATTAATAATTTATAAAAACAAAAAAGTAGCAACCCTGTTTGCCTTGCCGTTGAGTCGCCGGTGACGCGCCGTGCCGGTGACGCGCCGGCCGTCACGTCACCGGCGCGTCGCCGGCAAGGTAAACAGGGTTGCCACTTATTTGATTCAATAAAGTATTGGTTGTTATAATAGGTAGAAAAAAAAGTACATTGTGGTTTAGAAATAAAGTATTATTTATTTATTTCAACTTGAAAAAACATTTTATTTACACTTTTCTTAATATTTTGGTAAATTTTATTGACTAAATTTACACCACCACTTTAGGATGAGTATTTTTCGAGATATATTGCTGTTTTAAGATTGACAAATGACAACTTAAAACAACAATTTCGCAAAAAGAAATTGTTGACCTTCACTTGTTTTTCTGAGATTCATTTGTTTACCCGAAATCCACACACGTTGTATTTTTATTAAAATTCGAAAAATTGTACCCTTACCAAAATTTAGTGGAACAGATGAATAAGGTCTCATAAAGTTACCGAAATATTAACAAAAGTTATAAAAAATGCTTTTCAATGCTAAAATAAATAAATTATACTTTTTCTGTACCGATTATAGTAACCAATAATTTATTAAAACAAAAAGTAGCAGCCCTGTTTGTCTTGCCGGTGCCTCGCCGGCGACGCGCCGTGCCGGTGACGTGCCGGCCGTCACGTCACCGGCGCGTCACCGGCCGTCACGTCACCGGCGCGTCGCCGGCCGTCACGTCACCGGCGCGTCGCCGGCAAGGTAAACAGGGTTGCCACTTATTTGATTCAATAAAGTATTGGTTGTTATAATAGGTAGAAAAAAAAGTACATTGTGGTTTAGAAATAAAGTATTATTTATTTATTTCAACTTTAAAAAACATTTTATTTACATTTTTCTTAATATTTTGGTAAATTTTATAGACTAAATTTACACCACCACTTTAGGATGAGTATTTTTCGAGATATATTGCTGTTTTAAGATTGACAAATGACAACTTAAAACAACAATTTCGCAAAAAGAAATTGTTGACCTTCACTTGTTTTTCTGAGATTCATTTGTTTACCCGAAATCCACACACGTTGTATTTTTATTAAAATTCGAAAAATTGTACCCTTACCAAAATTTAGTGGAACAGATTAATAAGGTCTCATAAAGTTACCGAAATATTAACAAAAGTTATAAAAAATGCTTTTCAATGCTAAAATAAATAAATTATACTTTTTCTGTACCGATTATAGTAACCAATAATTTATTAAAACAAAAAGTAGCAGCCCTGTTTGTCTTGCCGGTGCCTCGCCGGCGACGCGCCGTGCCGGTGACGTGCCGGCCGTCACGTCACCGGCGCGTCGCCGGCAAGGTAAACAGGGTTGCCACTTATTTGATTCAATAAAGTATTGGTTGTTATAATAGGTAGAAAAAAAAGTACATTGTGGTTTAGAAATAAAGTATTACTTATTTATTTCAACTTTAAAAAACATTTTATTTACATTTTTCTTAATATTTTGGTAAATTTTATAGACTAAATTTACACCACCACTTTAGGATGAGTATTTTTCGAGATATATTTCTGTTTTAAGATTGACAAATGACAACTTAAAACAACAATTTCGCAAAAAGAAATTGTTGACCTTCACTTGTTTTTCTGAGATTCATTTGTTTACCCGAAATCCACACACGTTGTATTTTTATTAAAATTCGAAAAATTGTACCCTTACCAAAATTTAGTGGAACAGATGAATAAGGTCTCATAAAGTTACCGAAATATTAACAAAAGTTATAAAAAATGCTTTACAATGCTGAAATAAATAAATTATACTTTTTCTGTACCGATTATAGTAACCAATAATTTATTAAAACAAAAAGTAGCAGCCCTGTTTGTCTTGCCGGTGCCTCGCCGGCGACGCGCCGTGCCGGTGACGTGCCGGCCGTCACGTCACCGGCGCGTCACCGGCCGTCACGTCACCGGCGCGTCGCCGGCCGTCACGTCACCGGCGCGTCCCCGGCATGGCAAACAGGGTTGCCACTTATTTATTATATATTGGTTGTTATAATAGGTAGAAAAAAGTACATTGTGGTGTAGAAATAAAGTATTTATTTATTTATTTCAACTTTAAGAACCTACTGTTTAAGTATTGTTTATGGTAGTATTTTGGTAACTTTGTTAGACTTAATTCACCTTTACCACTAAGTTCAAGCAAAGGTACTATTTTTCGAATTTTAATAATAATACAACAATTTCTGTAGACAATGTTTTCATGCCTTCACTTGTGTTCCGGCATTCATTTGTTTACCCGAAAATCCGACATTCGCATACGTTGTTGTATTTCTATTATAATTCGAGAAAATAATACTTACCTTTACTTAAACTTAGTGGAATAAGTAAATTAAGTCTAATAAAGTTACCAAAATATTTCCATAAAACAATACTTAAACAGTAGGTTTTTAAAGTTGGAATAAATAAATAATTCTATATTTCCATACCACAATGTACTTTTTTCTACCTTTTATAGCAACCTATACTTTATTAAAACAAAAAAGTGGCAACCCTGCTTGCCTTGCCGGTGAAGCGACGTTGACTTGACTGAAACGAGCCGGCGATGCGCCGGTGACGTGCCGGCGCCGGTGATCTGAACTGCTTGTTCACACATATTTTTGACGTTGACGGACGGGCCGGTGACGCGCCGGTGACGCGCCGGTGACGCGCCGGTGACGCGCCGGAGCTGTGTGAATGATCCTTTAAAAAGGCAATTTCCTTTTTACTGTCCTAGTAATAGAGCTGATTTCAGCGATAACACTTGTTTTGTGTTACGAGACAGTTCAAAATTACGATCCCTTTTATGGGTCACGAGCGGTTTGTTTGTGCCGTTGATTTGATGTCTACGGAACATTAGCATTTCGGGGACCCTGTAGATTTTATCCAGTTGCAATTATTGAAAGCAACGTTCTTACTGCAAATGGTTCCTAGGAGAAATCGCTGTAAAAGCTTTTAAAGTAATTTGTAACCGTCCGAGATCTTGTAACAGCTTGCTTTGTGAGACAGAAGTTGTGTAAAGCGCTAAATGGCCCTAAGGGGAAATTATCTAAGTAAGTATGTAGGAAAGTTATGTTTTAATGTAGCTGTTTAAAGTTTAATAATTTCTAAGTTCATTATTGATACTAATGGACTCAAAAATGGATTATGATTCTAACAAATGGATTCCAGAATTGGTCTGAAATCTCTCCTTTTTATCGTCATTGTTCTCAAATTAAAAATGTAATTCATTCAGACTTTCTTTTGTCACAAGTGCCTACCAGACCTTAACGGCACCTCGGTATCAATTCTCCAAGCTGATCAGATGTAGGTTGTGAAAGCCATCATGCAAATGCAAGTTTACACTGTCACTCTCAATTGGCCGTTTTGCTTGGTTGACCAATTCCACAGGAGTATCAAAGGCTGAGCCACAGATTCCAATCGCAACAACAGTAAATAGACCGCCGTGTGTAAACAGCCCGCTTGAAAGTGGGCCAGCCGAGATACGAGGAGCATTGTGGCGCGTTCACGGATCGATGCTTCCAGTAAACATCCTCTAAGTATAAGCCACCTCAGAAGTCCAAATTGAAGCCTCACTTTTGTCAAGAAAAAAAGCAGAAAATATTATTTAATGACGTGTAAGCCCTTAACATTACATTCCCACAGTGGTTTTCACATCCTTTATGGTTTTCAAGTACGTGATCGTTTTCACTTCCAGTTCTTTATTTGCAAGCGTTTTGTTATTTTTTTTACAAAGTCTTACTTTAATGTGCTCGTACATTATGTCTAAATTATTAATCTTTTATTAATGCTTTCATTTATAAGTAAGTTTTAGTTTCAATCCTTTAGGAAATATTCAAAGCAAGTTTGTCAGAATAATTACAGTTGTTCCGTTACTGCTGAACCCTTCATAGGAGATCTCCATTTTCCCAAATTAGATTGGATGTTGGTTTGTTGGATCTATCGCGGATTTCATTCGGTATCCGGATTCCTTCCCGTTCGATGACCCTTCCTAGTGACTTTCTGATTATATTTTATCTTTTGGCAAATCCACTAAGGGTATGCTTACTTAGCCTGGACTCCTATACTCTCTACGTAAGGATGTTTGAGAAATAGCTACTCTGATAACTTACAGGATTTTTTTCTCCTATCCATCCATAGACAGCAATTGAGGAGTTTTCGTAACCTCAAGCTGTTATTTATAGTAATTTATCGATAAATTGTTATTTAATGAATTTAATTATTTGTCGTGCAGTTGCTGGGCAGAAGGTTAGGTGAACAGTTTGATTTTTATTCACAACACCAAGCAATCGACTTTGTTATGGACCATTAGTCACACGTCCATAATTTTTGGCTTGAATTGCATGATTCACTTGTGTTTTGGTTAAAACTTTTAAAATCCATCTGGTATAATGACAGATAGTTAATAAAAATGCGATTTGTCTTTTAAATAGAACCAACATCCAATCATCACTAAAATGTCTTATTTTATAAATCTATCGTATTCAGATTACTTTCTATTGGTATAATATTCAATCAATGGAATCACTAACTAACTTTGATAAAAAATATATATGGGTAGATAGATAGATCCTTACTTATATTATAAATGCGAAAGTCCGTTTGTTTGTTACGTCTTCACGTCTTAACTACTGAACCGATCATCATGAAATTTTACACACACGTTGTCAGGGGTACAGAGAAGGACATAGGGTACCTTTCATCCCGAAAAAAGGAACTGTTCCCGAGGGATAGACAAAATACTATCCACGCAGACGAAGTCGCGGGCGGAAGCTAGTAATAAATAAATATGACGTAGACTGTTTATATTGATTTGTTAAAATTTTATCATCGGCGTTGCAGTGCAGTTGATATATTACCAAGTACTTAAAACTGTACCAACCTTAGATATAGGTTAAATAAAAATATTTTTTTTGAAAATTATACATTTTAAACTTCAAAATTGTTGTCAACAAGCTCGGGAAAATTCAACGTTAAGACAAAAGCAATTACTGTTTATTACCGACCCAATGTTGTCATTATTAAATTAATTGCAGCGATTATTTTGCGGTAATAGCTTTTTGTGAAAAGATCTTCCTCGATATATTCTGTTTCTATTTCATTATTTTGAAAATCCGTATTGACTTAATTTTCTAATATACTCGTAATTTTATTACTTATATCTAGAAAGCAGTAAAACTACCGCTACACGCTTATATGACTAGTAACTTACAACCAATTAGTAAATAGGACAGTAAATAAGACCACAACATTGAAATAAACCTTTTTCTATTGAATCGAGATAGTTTATCAAAATGTTCAAGTTCCGTGTATTACGTCATTGTAGGAATTGGAAAACACTGTAATTGTTTGCTTAAACACAATAATGTTATGTCTTCTAAGTCGCACGACTGTAATAATTCAACTGGGACGTTAAACTTAAACAATTCGTTAAAAGTCACTGCATCAATCGTTTTTGTTGGCAGACAAATTCTTTTCATTTAAAAGAAACGTACTTGGGTTTAAAAAAAAATAACATTCGGTCATTGATGACGTCTCTAATATTAATAAGTGGTTGATCGTAATCAGTTAATGATTGAACTATTCTTGTTAATAGAAAATCCGCAATGATATGGTCTGATTTGTGAGAGAAACTTCAACAGTTCGTTCACTCAATGATGTATATCGAATAAGCAATATTGGTCAGTATATCATCCTCGTTTCAAACAAAGCGTGGAAATACAAGACCGTGACTGATCGTCTCGCTGGCTCGCTTCATCATACCCAATAATGCAAACTTGATGCCTGTTGCTGTATCATCGTACGTTTTGATATCTCGATTTCTCTTTCTTATTTAAATATTTATGCCTCGTTTGATATAGGTTTGTCTGGTTCTTGCAAATCACCTTACTTACAGCTCTGTGAGTTTAGTGCCGAGAATTTACTTATAGTCAACTGTTTCTTTCATAGAAATATCGTTTTACTTATTTTGTGTAACAACCATTGCTTCTGTCATATCTAATAACATTTCAACATGATTTGTGACATCTTTTTTTACCGTCATACGTTACGTTACAGATTCTACGCTAATTAATTTCAATTAAGCAATAACCAGTGTCGAAAATGTCGTTTCATTATCCGCACCACAACCACTAATGTACCGACCGAACTTGATAGTTTTGTGTGAACGTGCGTAACGATCACTATTGTCTGCATTGTCAGACGGTAACCTCGCCTTGATGGTGCTAATTGTGTTATCATTGTTTTTGAACAGGTGATCAACCAATCTGACTCAAACCGATATAAATAACACAGTGTTAAAAATATCACGTGATATGTCAAGAATGAAATGTGGAAGTATAAACACATCTGTATAAGTGTTTAGATGTGTAGTTGATAGTGAAGTGTTCAAAGTGGCGAAGTCCGAGTCGCGTCTTGTGCTAGTGGGTGAGGGAGAGGGTGATGGATGCTGTTCCTGCTCTGGCATGAGGATCGGAGACCTTGGAGGAGTATTGCTTGAAGCTGCCAAGCTGACCAGATCCTGGTTCTGCCAAACGCCTGGCTACGGGTGAGTTTTGGGAAATGAATAGAAGATTTAGGTTAGGACCTAGTTGATTCTTTTTATTTGGGTGGGATATCCACTTTTACTGCTACTAACAGATGAATGTATGTTGAAGCAGTTTTGCAATTATAATGGCATTTATAAATTGCATTAACAATTACTAAAACATTCCTCAGTGGTTTATTATTAACTTACATACACATCAGTTAATAATATGCAGTTACTCAATAATCCTATCAAAGGGAAATAAAGGGGAAATATTAACATCACCATATATAGTACAGTTACATTATAGTATGTGATGTGATGTACTCTATGTAGAGTTATTTAAATTTCCTTGTAATTAAACGAGGTATATCTGGTTGTGAAATTCAGATCAAAGCTGTGTATGGCTGTGCCAGAGAGTCCGGAAGATAAATAAACTTAAGTAATAGTGAAAGTGAAAGTGAAAGTGAAATATATTTTATTTAAATAAGCTCACATAATAAGCATTTTTAAATCGTCAATTCTTTTACCCTACCACCCATTATGACGTCTTTTAACTGACAAGAAAAATGGGCGCAAAAAACTTGTCAGCTTTATCAATCAGATGGAACGATATTTACAAATATGTATATCGTTTCCAGACTTTATATTAACAAAGATTAACAAATAAATAACATTATTGAATTAGCTCATTTCTTAATGAGTTTCAAATTTCTTAATCAATTTACAGATTTTAAGCTAAATTCAAAGTTTGAACTTGTTATTCAGTCTAGGATAAAAATAAAAGAAAAACATACAATTCAATATGCATTAAGATAGGTAGTCAGAAGCAGACCCATTCCCACTGGCAGCACCAGTTCCCGAACATGACGCATGAACCAGCCATCTCTTCGCTCAACCATATTTGAGGGAACGTAACGACCCGCCTCATACGACACCACCGCAGAAATGATTAAAGAGAGCATGACATACTAAGACTACCCATGTTAAGGCATCGAATTGAAAATTTATATCCAAAAGCTTTTCATAGGTCTTTCACTAAACTACTGACTATAGAAAGTAAAAATATTGCAATTAAATAAATCAAAACAAGGTAAGCTATTAAGAATTATATTTTTTGAGTAAGAAGTGCCATACATACAGACAATATAAAACAGATCTTTTATATACGAGTTATACGACGCCCTTAATACAAGCAGACAGAAGCAGACCCATTCCCACTGGCAGCACCCGTTCACGAGCATGACGCATGAACCAGCCATCGCTTCGCTCAACCATATTTGAGGGAACGTAACGACCCGCCTCACACGACACCACCGCAGAAATGTTTGAAGTGAGCATGACATACTAAAGCTACCCATATTAAGTCGTCGAGTCAGGAAGCCAGAAGTACGTTTTTAAGTAGGTAGGATACTTCTCACAATTTTATACTTAGAAAAGAAAATCACGATTCGAGTTTAATTAAAGGACTTTTATCTAGACCTATGAAAGAATTCCGGACTTGTTCTAATCAATACTGAGGTATTAGAGTAATAATTAACAATACAAAAGCTATGCCCATGCCTTTTTATCCTTCAAGTAATCGTCAACAGTGTAATAACCTTTACTCATTAAATTGGATTTAACAGTATTTTTAAATTTTTCCAAGGGCAGTTCTGTGACTTGTTCTGGTATCTTATTATAAAAGGTAATACATCTACACAAAAAAGAGCTTCCGGTTTTATGCAGTCTGCGCCTTGGAACAGCAAGTTTGTTCTTGTTTCTTGTATTGAGTTTATGAACATTACTATTTTTTACAAAGCTATCTAAATTTTTCTTTACATACATTATATTTTCATAGATGTATTGGGAAGCTACCGTTAATATTTTAATTTCTTTAAATAGGTCACGAAGAGTATCTCTAGACCGTAAGTTGTATATAGCGCGCACTGCCCTTTTTTGTAAGATGAATATGTTATTAATATTAGCAGCTGAGCCCCACAACAACAAACCGTAGGTCATAATACTATGAAAATAACTGAAGTAAACCAATCTTGCTGTTTCAATGTCGGTCAGAAGCCTTATTTTCTTAACTGCAAAGGCAGCAGAGCTAAGTCTGCTTGACAGGATATCGATATGAGGGTCCCATTGCAAATAAAAATTTTAATCCCTTCGGTTCAAAAGCTCTTCCCAGATTTGTTTAATTTATCAACGAAATAAAAACTATAAGTGTAGCCGTAGAAAATAGCTTTTAGGTCAATAGCAATAAATTTTACAATTACCTCGCGGAAGTTTTTCTGGGTTTTGTTTTCATTATCCAAATGAAATATATCACAAAATAAACATTTTTAACACTACGTTTCTTTCTACTGCATGGACTTGTTAAGCCAACTTATCAACTATAAAAAAAATTAACAGAGTTGGATTTAGACTTTGTTTCGAAAAAACATCGTTAATGGGGAGGCGAAGGCAAAGTGAATTACAGATGGCGCTCAGTCTTTGGAACAATTGTCAGTTTGAGCTTATATTGTCTTGACTGTGTATTACGTGATTTTACTTTCTTAGATTGTATTTTTTTCGGTTTTGCGGACAAACAATGTATTCTATGCTAACTTTAGCTCATATAAAAGAAGAATTACGGAAAAGAAAAGCCAAAACAACAGGCAAGAAAGTTTATAGCAACTTACAAAAAATTGCTAACAAGCATTACATTTCTTTAAATTTCGTGTAAGATTTACAAGTAATCTTTTTATTTCAGATTAGAAGCATATGATTTAAATTTTAACAAAGCAACTGAGTGTGAATTTCCGTGTTTATAGTTGCCTGATGATGCCTTCTGTGCAATAGTAATTTCAGGTTTCTGTACTGGAATTTCTGTACCATCCAAAATTACACGAACCGTTTTATCATATTTATTTTATTATTCTAAGTTTCTTGAATGACTCTGGCATATAAAATTCTATTAATTCTCTGTTTGGCCCCAATATTGGGCTTATTCCATATTTGATATACCTATCAAATACATCCAAGTTATAAATATGTTAGAAACTGCTGAGGTTGAAATATTAAAGAACAAAACTGTTATAATTCAAATGTTGTTTTATTTTGGCGAAGCTTCATCAAATTCATGAAACATTCCTTTTGATTTATAAAGTTTCTCAGGCTCAGGAAAGGAGAAAATCGAGGAAAAAGCATATGTTTTTTGATATTTTTTTGTTACTGGGAAATCGATGAACTCCAATATTTTACAAGTTACATGCATAACAATGCGGCATTTTCTCAGTATAAAATTAAAAAGTGCAATACTCCAAGAGATTCCCATATGTTTTGACAGTTTCTTTGAGGCGGCTCGGTACCAACGACAAGACGCCACCTATCGGGATAAAATTGCGCTTTTCCTCCCCATTAACTTGTGGAAAAGCACTGTAACGTCCAAACTTATTCAATAACTCATTCTTATAAAATGGAAGATCTGTTGTACACTGGCCTGCAAAACTAAGTACTACAGAGATAGTAGGTAGGTAGATGGAGAAGATTCAGATCCCCATACACACCCAATTGAGCTGATCAGCATTCTAAGAGCTGTTTGGATATGTTTAAAAAAAACACAAAAATAGCATTAAAATGTATGGAAATGCTGTAACTGATAACTCTAATCCTTACAGCTCTTAGAATGCTGATCAGATCAATTGGGTGTGTATGGAGATCTGAATCTTCTCCATTCACTCCCTGGATGGCCATCATCAGTGTATATTTTATTTTTTAACAAAAACTTTTAACGATCTTACTTTAGTTTACAGTGTAAATTTGTAACTGTAATCCCTAACGATTAACTCAAACCTTTTGATTTATCTTCACCATAGACAATGGCTAACCGTACGCCGAATATTGCTCCATCAGCAATAAACAATGTAGTATTTTATTCATCCTGTTTCCACTGTCATTGCAAGAGGGTATTTTTGGATTCAGGTGGTTTTCACCACAGGCATAAATAACGCAAGCAACCTGAAAGGATCTTTAAATAATAAAACACCCTGAGTATTTTTTTCTGTTATCTAATTATGGGAATCGACTTCACACATAGTAGATTTTTGGTAGGTTCTCAAAACAGCATCACGTAACGCCTTACCGAACAGAGTTCCCATTGCTTTATATTGTTTATCTTTAACCTAGTTTCAAATGATAACATTAACAATCCATTTAGCCTCCTAAGATAAACATCTGAGACTTCTCGTGATATAATACACTTTATGAGAAGCTCTGTGTCTTGTCTGTTTCTGTTAATGCAGAACATGATTGATGTATTCTAAGGAAGATGTACTGTTTGACAAACAAATGCGGTTATACTGCTATGCTATATTGCATGTGGGTAGATTAAGACTGTTCCAGATCTCAATTTGACCCAGGAAACTGGGGTAGCAAGGCTATAGGCTTTGTGTTCCGCTTACTCATTAGCCTTCATATTATGGAAGTTGAGATGGAAATGCTGTTTAATCTATTTTGGAGGCTTTGTTGGCTTGGCATTGTGCCAATAAAACTGTGACTAACACCAGTTTTAGTTATTGAAGCGATTCCCTTTTGCTGTGATATTTTTTCATCGCCATGTATACATTTGCTAGTTGTTTACATATATACATAATTTTGTTTAACTTAAACATAGATTGAATACCTACTGGTTATAACACTAAAGCTCTAGTTGATGTTTTTAGGGTTCCGTACCCACAGGGTAAAAACGGGACCCTATTACTAAGCCTCCGCTGTCCGTCTGTCTGTCTGTCACCAGGCTGTATCTCATGAACCATGATAGCTAGACAGTTGAAATTTTCACAAAAGATGTATTTCGGTTGCCGCTATAACAACAAATACTAAAAATATAATAAAGTCAATATTTAAGGGGGGCTGCCATACAACAAACGTAATTTTTTGCCGTTTTTTGTTTTACATTAATAAGGACAACAGGTACACAGTTGAAATTTTCTCAGATGATGTATTTCTGTTGCTGCTTTATCAATAATTACTAAAAACCGAATAAAATAAATATTTAAGGGGGCTCCCATAAAACAAACGTGTTTTTTTTCCTTTTTTTGGTGGTTCGTGCGCGAGTCCGACTCGCACTTGGCCGGTTTTTTGATTTTATGGTTCTTCTAGTTTAGATAGATAAAAATATCAAATGACTTTATCTAGTTAATTAATAATAAAAACCTATTATCAACGGTTTCACAAAATTTCGAAATACCAGTGGCAGTATTGGCACTATATCATAACTGTGCACAATCTCTTTATCCTAAGCTAGTTGATTGAAAACCAGCAAATATTTAATTTTTAGCTTACTCGTCAGCAGGAAAGCGGATAATACCGAGCCAGTATTTTTCGCAATCACGGACATTGCCGAGTTTATAACCTACAATTTTTCGCTGGGGACAGAAAGTGGGTCGCTTCTGCAACGAGCGGGTGCATTCAGCCGCATTAATCAACTGTTTGCAACTCAATAGAGGACCTACTCCTCCCACCACAATGGGGGATGTTGCACTCCATTTGACAAATAAAATCCACTTACAGAAAAGTTTGTAGATGAAAGAAAGTTTTGAGCACAAATAAAGCCGGCCACATACAGACGAAATCGGACGGAATATCGATAATGTATGACAAGTCCGTACGGAAAAATACCGCATGTGTAGTGTATGGTAGGTCCATAGATTTGTATGGATTAGCTACGTTCGGAATGATTCCGTTTCGGGATTCCGAATCTAAATTCCGTCTGTACCTAAGGATGACAAATATGACAATAGATGGTGCCCTTTCTTTTTTCTTTAAATTTTTTTCATCGCCGTTTTAAAATACATTAAATTTAATTTTAAGCAGTTATAAACTCAAATCCGTTTGAAAATAACACCAATTACTAAATATAAAAATAACGGTATCAAATGCTATGTTTGGCGTTACAAAATTAGACATTTCCTCTATTGCCAAAACAGTTCTTGGTATATCCCATGTCTTACTTTCGAAACAATTAACGACTATAAAGACAGCTTTAACAGCCTATGAAAGCTGTTTAACGTTTAAAGTTTAGCCATCATGTAAGCCGTGTGTGCAGGTATGCCACAAGGCAATATTTTGGCTCCGCTCCAATATAGGGATTAAGAACTAATTGGCTAGCTTTATACCGAGAATTAAACGGGTGATAAAATTTTATAACGGAGAAAACTGCGTTTCGGATACAGACTTCTAAAGGTAAGTTAAAATAAGTAATGATAAAAAGCTTTTGAGTGTATATTTGAAGGTTTTTAGTGACGTCACTAGTACAACTCGTGTAGGTGGTTTATTTCATTATTGAAATACATGTGGGTACCCAACGTTGTTATTTTAATATATCTTAACATTATCGTGCTTTTTGGGTACCTAACAATAACAGTGTCTTGTACTATTAAGATTAAGGACACAAATGCTTGGGTGGTCGAAATGGTCGAATATACAAAAGATACAAAATGTTATAAATTCCATAAAAAAACATTTCAAACGTAGGTACCCTTCAAATAAAATTTGCGATAGTGCCTGAAAGAATATAAAAGACTTCTAGAATGGTGCCTTCGAAAACAACGCCGTCGACGACATTAATTTAAAAAAAAATAAAAAAATACAGGGAATTTGTTGCTCATAATTTGAGGCTGAGTATACACAGACTAAATTACCTCTCTAGAACAACTGTTTGTTTGTGCCGAGGGATTCGTCAACTGCTAGTCTAACCTGTTTACTCTCTTTGGGCTATTAAAAAGTTATACTTCTTTATTAAATAACATTTAGTCGTCATTCTGAAATTAATTATTGACCCCCAATCTTCCATATTCTAAAACGGTTTTTCGTGGACATCGAAATTTGTGTATAGATGTTTTAATTTTCGATAGTATGAGCATTCGACAAAATATAAGTACATACATTGGTGTATATTCAATCGAAATGTTAATTTTAGATATTCAGATATGTACCAGTTTTAAATTTTGTTTGTTTGTTGTTTTTTCGTTGTTCTCGTTAACATTGTTTGTTCAGCAATTCAGCATCTACAAGTAGAAACGCTGAACCGACAAATTGTTCTCATTTATCTCACAAATGGCCAGTGAAACGTATTGATTGAATACTTTCCAAACTTTTTTTCCGTTTTCTATTTCAAGCACTGAATTATTGTAAAAACAATGAAATAAGCATAAGATATAAGTTTGAGCTTCAATTTAGCGGTCATATCATGTTAATTGAAAAACAAATTGATCATTGCATCAAACACAATAGTGGAGAACTGAACTCAATCATGATCTTAAGAATTTCCTTTATCGCAATAATGAAGTCATCCCGTGACCAAGGCCGCTGAAAGGTGTCGAAATGTCGGGAAACCAAAAAATCAATAAATCCAAACTAAATAATTCTAAAAGAACACCTGAATTGATCAATACGCGCTGTCATCTGTGTTTGAAGTCTTAAAGTTAATAATAATGATGTTACATAAATACGATCTTTTATGATCAAGTCGAAAGATGACAGCGACGGCCATATTCAAGCCCTACGTTGGGAGTTTTGGAATACTTTTTATCAAATAACAGTTATGCTGGAGCCACACTAAGGCCCGTATTTATAAACCGCTCTCAACGTTGAGAGCTACCTTGAGATCATACTTGCGATTCACTTCTTATTGAAACAGCATCCACGTATGTTCTCAAGATAGCTGTCAACATTGAGAGCGGTTCATAAATACGTGCCTAAAACTAAAGGCTGGTTTACATTATCGTTTTATATATATATATATTAGTCTTTAGTAGAGTGCTTTAGGAGAGTGCTTTAGTGGAAACATGTAAACGGTCGTCTTATGACTAAAGAGAGTAACGTTCTAGTAGCCTTTCTACTCGCTTTCCAGTAGCACCCCCAGCGCGCCCGCTCACCCCCCGCCCGATATTTTACTCGCACTCGCACTGGAAGCATGTAAATCGACATTTTAGTAGCGTCTTTAGTAGAGTGCATTTGCCGGTGAACGCGTGACGTGTAATTGAATTAAATAATAGGTATTAGGTATGGCGAAAATGACACTACTGGAAGCGTGTAAACGGTCACTGGAAAGGCACCAAAACTACTAAAGCACTCACATTCGAATCTACTCGCACGATACTAAGCACTCTACTAAATACTAAGATAATGTAAACCAGCCTTAAAATGGTATAAATTATCGCGCTCATGTTCCTTGCGTATGTTTAAGGTCCAATTTATGAAATTTATTGGCCCTAGCATAAATCTACAAGAGATATAAAATTATAGAATCATACTAGAGACAATTAATAATGCAATCTCCCACTTCACACTTAATCCATCCAACCAACTATATTACGATCGGTGGCGGTTTCGAACAGTTTGCAACGGTATTCAGATTTCAGTATACCTACGCCAATTTTCGTATTGAAATATTTCATAGCCTCCATTACAAATTTAACTTTGAAATTGGTAGCAACTCGATTCAGCCGTAAACAATGAACTGATTTGTTTTAAACTTTGAATATTTTCGAAGTGGGGTATTAAAATGTATAATCCATAATATGAGCAATGGTCTACTGGGCAAAATGACAACCACTAAAGAAAATTAAAGTAAAATATATCAGATGGCTATTTACGACGAATTTGTAGTTAAAATTCACATAATACTGGTAAGTGTCTGTGTCTGATTTAAATAGGTACACAATATTGTCGTAGTACTGGACAAAAACAGATAACGTAGGTAAGTACTTCCAATTATTGTTACGTTATCTGTTTATAAATATTTGTAAAAGTGTAACGGTAAATGGACATTGAAAATGTCAAAAAAAAACAAGAAGGACGGTTTCATGTAGGTAAATAATGTCTTATCTTACATGTTTATTTTTACTGTAGGTACCTATAATAAAACATATCACGTACGTAAAACAAATGTCTAACCATATTTTTAGGGATTTGGACTATATGTTAGAGATTTCTAAATTCTGAATATTTCGAATACTCCTCGAATTGCGAAATCCACTCGGACCGGATTAATGTTTGTCTATAACCTTTTTTTACTTTTTAACGCTCTCTAGAATACCTGAAAAATCAATTTCATGCACTCTGTGCTAAGTTTTCTCTTGCGTGTATATTTGCAACAGTTTAATATGAAACTTTATTAACAAACCACTGTACTCTTTTCGATTAGAAGTTATGAAATCTGACGATCAACAAAACAATTGTTAGATATTTTGTTATGCTTTCATCTCGACGTGCTAGCGATACTACTTCGTTACAGTATCTTCGAAATACAACTTTCGATATACTAGTAAAGTTGTGTCGAACATCGTAATATTCGAGCTTGCTAGATCCCACTTTTAATCACAAGCACCATTTTAGAAATCCATGGTGCTTAAAAATGAGGCCGGAGATATTTTGATTCTATGAAAAAAATAGGCAGATATCTTTTGTTGTACAGTGTAATTTCCTGTTGTTATGTGAATGTCAGATGACGTGTTTTGACGTCACTATTTCAAAAAACGCCTTGAAAACCTTTTACGTTCATAATGATTTGACTTTTGAACCTGCCGCCGTCAAGAAGTAGACAGCCATAATTTTGGGCATTATTCATTTGTTTCGCAAATTTGCATTTATTTATTTGTATTGATATAGGTACTTTGCTAATATTAAAAGCCGTCGATTTTGAGCTCCATTTTAATCTTAACTCTTTTATTATGTATTGCTGTTATCTAAAGCAAATCTCTAAACCTGCCGATTTCTCTAATAAAGTTTTACTACTATTATTCCGTCTTATAACTTCACGGATCGCTAATTCTGCAAATTGATGTCTTTTCTCTGGCTTTCTCTCGTCGTGACTATGGGCTGTAGTGCTAAATCATATAGCACGCTACCTTTGTATGATTTCCATTGGAATAACGCCAGTTACTCCATGGACTCTTGGTTTTTTATCTTTATTTAAAACTGTTACTAGTTCTTTCAAGACTTGAGCATGAGCACAGATTTCATCTTCAGTATAAACCTTTACGCACATTACTTTAAGTTTTCAATCAAATGTTATTCAAACAGGAACTTAGTTAATTTATCTGCTTCAGCTTAGACAAGAGCAAATGATTTCATTATTGCCAGCCATTCAAAGTTCAAGGATTTTCCTATTCTAGCGTGATGTAACTATTATAGTTGCGATTAGTCGAACAAGCCATTTACGACCAGGTGATACACGTGTTTCGGATGTTATGGAACAGTAAATTACGCTTTTGTAGCATTTCTCTGAAGTTTCTGTTTGTGACATTCGCAATAACTGATGGGAAAATATTGGTGAAAAATGTTTCCATTTCCATTTCGCTGCGCATTTTAGAATAGTGTCATTTTTGAAGAATAGTCATAGTTTTGGTTTATATTTTTTTTTTAATTTCAATGAATTAAGATTTGGACAGTGTTACTTATTTGACTGAACTAAACTTTCTTAGCTGATTGTTTTCCTTTTTAGTACTTTTCGTTCTTGTGTCTCATTATTCTAGAAATAATGAGACAACTATCTCATTATTTTAGAAAAATAATTGCTATTAATTTCGTTGGAACGTGTTTGGCATTATTTATTCTTATATTCTTCTCATTTTTTTTTGACTAAAAGGTGAGCATTTGTATTTGACCACATTCACATTTTGGTGTTAAAGTCACGAGTCGATTACGGTGGCATTGGTTTTGAATCGTAAATAGTACTGTGCCTTCTCTGGATTCTCCGTAGAAACTAGTCGGTAGCTGTTCACGTTGGTGCGTTATGAGGGTCGATGCGCATGAGTGCTGCGGCCACTGTCAAGGAACGCGCATGCGCACAATGGTCAGTCTGGGCAGTACAATCATTTAGAATTTAAGATTATTTTAGAAAAAATTATATCCACTTCTTATCTAAGATTTTCGAGACAATATGATTAGGCATTTCATGATAAAACATCGCATTCAAATTTAAAGAAGTGAGACTCATTGATAGTTCAAATATTTTAGAAAAGACAGTTTCTTTCGACGTTGCAGATATTACAAATTCAGTTTGGCATGTTTAATTCCATCGCTTATATTTATAACCTCATTTTATATTTCTGGCCGTGTTACCTCAAATAAAGAGCCGGCATTACCACACAAATATCTCAAAATCACATTTTCGACTCAAAAATAAATAGGAATCTATAATTAATACGCGGTCGCGTATACCGGAAGTTGATTTAGCTTCGAGACCACTTCTCCAGTGAGTCCGGCTGCTTTTGATACCTTGCCAACTTTCCGCTTCACGAGAGTAAGTGCTGGATACGATGCTGTTTCTGCTCGTATAAAATTATTATCCAAGGGATACATCGAGGATTTTGAAACAGTATTGCAGTATCTAAAATGAGGAGTATCATTGCGCTAGTCTCTCCATTAGAGTGTGTGTAAGGTTGGTGTTATTAACCTATCTATCTATACGATATTGTACTATTATGTATTCTGTGACGATATTAGAATTCGATAGTATTAAGCATAGACTTTGGATATCTTGGTATAAACTTTTATACAGACAACTTTCCTATCTTATCTTAATCTAGGTTTTAAGTTCGTCAATTTGTAAATAACTATTTTATGTTTACTTCTTTATATTCTGGTTTATTGTGTAGTACTTAAATATATTTAATAGCCATTAATAGATTAGGTACATGTTAATGTATTGAATATTTACAATTACAAATCTGTCTCATTATGTCATATTTAAAAAGTCTTGCTCGAGTATTTCCAAATAGCACAACTTTATGCATATAAATCAAATTTTTATCTTACTGTTTCCAAACTTTGATTACCATTGTACGATTAATTACTTATAAAATAAAATATGGTGTATAACACTTGTCCCTTCGACTGTGCCGAGTTACAGTAATATCTCAACGCTCTGCCGACTCGAATGAATTAAGCAAGTTATTATCATATTAGCAAATGGTACAGTTATATGTTTATGATTATGCATCGAAGAACTTTTGTATCTCCGTTTTACGTTTTCCATTCATAAAACTAAACGGAACTAGAATCATAAGAATAAATAAAACTGACTTATTTATTCTTATGCTAGAATTCGCGTCACGAATGTAATCCCACGGGATTTGGAACTAAAATATACTTACTTACGATGGCTATAAAGATTTTTTTTAATTACTTAATCGATAACCTCTAAATCTAAAACCCACCCATGGATCTGGGCTGCGATTGCGTAAGGTAATCGTATTCATTTGACAGTTCATATCGTATTCTATCGGCTGCAATTTGTATGGGATGACAGATATTATGATACAATATGAACTGTCAAATGAATACGATTGACTTTATGCAATCACCTAGCTGGTACGTGTGAAGAAAGACTCGTAAATCGTTAATGAGGGGTGGGTTTGGTGCTAAATGCTGCAAATAGCATCATAATCATGTTACCGGGGGGGGGGTAAAATTATGGCGAAGGTGAGCCGTTCTACAAAAAATATATGATCTGCAATGTGGATCGGTGGGTTTGGATTTCCAAAAGGTAAGCCGATGGGAAGGATGTGGATATAGGCTCATGCTAAGACTCCAATACAAAACCGTATTATTAGTGTTTAAAAATTAATTTTTTTTTTGATGCACCAGGGGATAGTGCCTAGCCCTCACTCACCTCAACTGATGCAAGGTGGAAGCGCACTACACCGGAATCTTCATCACTGAGGAACTGGCTATCGTACCTCTAAAAACCATCTAGCTTTTGTTAAAAAACTACCATAATTTTTTGTCTCTGAAAAATCTACCTATATCGCCATCTGTGAAAACTGTATTCTGTTAGTTGATTGAATTCTGAACTTTTTTACATATTTCCCTTTTTTGTATAACCCAAAACCATATTCTTTGTTTGTTTTGCTTTCAATATTTGTATACCACCGATCTGTTTTACTTGTATTCTGAAAAAGGATAGAATAAATCGATGTATGTTATCGGAACGTTTGTTTGTTTTTAGGGTTCCGTACCCAAAGGGTAAAAACGGGACCCTATTACTAAGCCTCCGCTATCCGTCTGTCTGTCCCCAGGCTGTATCTCATGAACCGTGAGAGCTAGACAGTTGAAATTTTCACAAATTATGTATTTCTGTTGCCGCTATACCAACAAATACTAAAAATATAATAAAGTAAATATTTAAGGGGGGCTCCCATACAACAAACGTGTTTTTTTGCCGTTGTTTGCTCAATATTAATAACGACAACAGGTAGACAGTTAAAATTTTCACAGATGATGTATTTCTTTTGCCGCTATAACAAAATATAATAAAAAGGGAATAAATTAAATACTTAAGGGGGGCTCCCATACAACAAACGTGATTTTTGTGCCGTTTTTTGGTACGGAACCCTTCGTGCGCGAGTCCGACTCGCACTTGGCCGGTTTTTATTACTCGTGTTGGGAACTTGTTGTTTTAGAAAGATTGTTTAGATCGATCTTTTCCCTTAGATGTGTTTTGTGTTTATTTTTGATCACACGTGAGATTTTGTTTTCAAGACTATGATACAATACCAAAATATCTACCAACTCCAAAATCCAAATTAACAGGAACTATTTGGACTGTCGCATAAATTTAATCATGAGGATAAATTCCTTTGACATAACTTCTGACGTTATTGTGGTTTTCGATAACTTCCAATATCCTGCCTGATAACTATGATTGATAATAATTTATTTTATCTACCTTATCTACTTTATTAATTTGCATAAATAGATGATTTATAAATTAATGACACAGATTTATAAGCACTGCTAAAATATATTATGAAAAATGTTAGCGAGATAGACTTTTTATTACAAATAAACATTTTATTATATTGTAATTATATTCTTCCACCTGTTATATTGATATATTGATTTCCAACAACTAACTTAAAAGTATTTTTCGGTTATTCAACATAACTCAAAGTAAATGTAAAGTAAAAAAATTCGGCTTAGTTAGTTCCGATTTAGTTCTAATTACTTAAGTTATTTGGCAGACTTAGATTATCTAAGTTGGCAGATAAATAAAAATACATTATGATTTATTTTTTAATCCTCAAAAAAATGCTGCCTAAGGTGCGAAACACACACGTTGCACGTTGACGTACCATGACGTTGTAATGTCTGAAACTTAAATAGACCCTGATCTAAATCCAGCCTTTATCCTAAATATATGGAATTATTTCTCTAAAATTGCTACAAGGCATTTAGTTAGCACTGTCCCAAATTCCAGACTGAGCAAACATTTGGCAGATAGTGGAAGCCTTTGGGAAATCGTCCGTACCTACCACAGATAAGGGCAATCTGGGATGCCATTTGTGACAGTTTCAAAACGTTTACTCTCCTATGTTACGTGAAATGTGACATAGTTTCTGGATGTAAACAGATTGCGAAACTAGGTTCCTTATGTTAGAGATTTTTGAACCTTGTTGTTGCGTAATTTTTAAAACTATGATCACAATGTGTGTCATTTTTAAAGTGATAGACTTATAGTTTACTTTACAATAGTAATGTTTATTATAATCAGTATCAGTAGGTATATTAATATAATCAAAATATTTTGATAATCCAATGATTCCTAGTGTATTTAAATATACATAAAGTAAGTTGGAGTACGGTACGAAATTAATAACAACGATTAATTTAATCTACGCATGCTTATGTGATTAATAATGTGAGGTCGAAGTCTGCTGATGAATATTTTAAAAGATTATAATGTCAGGATAGTTAATTATTTATCATTTAATAACAGGTCCATTATAATCCACTACAGGACATAGGCCTTCCCGTGAGGGTTGTTGCCATATTTTAATACGCGACTGAAGATCGGCGGCAACGGTTTTATTATAAAAAAAGCCTACGAAATTTCTATTCGGCAGATGTGTTGCCATTCACAAAGCACTGCAGCCGTAACTAGACCGAATTTCGGTCGCGTAACTTCGGCATATTGTGTCAGCTAGACACTAAGATGGACTACTTGGATTGGATGGACACGTTCATCTGTCAAATGAAAGCGATTGCCATAGATCTTGTTACTTTGGGTAGAACTTGACTGTACTGCCAAGAATATTTTCCTCTATCAATTAAGTGAAGTCACTTTCTATCGCTGGTCTCCATACGGAAAACCCTTATTCTTTAATAGGACAATATAATTTGCATAACAATCGATTTGCAAATATGTAAGGCCAGATGTGAGTATGGGCAGGTGAGCGTAGGCGTCTGTTGTTAGAACAGGTTAACGCCTTATATGGCAACATTAAACGATCTGTTGCCATCTGCTTTGTTTGCAGAGTGGGGTCTATCGCCACGCCATCATTTTATTTTATTTTTATTAAGGAATAACAAACAGTTACAATATTTGTATTAACTAGATAAAACTAATCATATAGTACAAAGTACCACAATAACTAAGGTAATACTGTAACCCACAACATTATCCACAGATTAGCAACAGAATAATAACAAATATACTAGAGTGCTTCACTGTATCCAGTTAGAAAAATTCAATAATCTACTTTTACCACATAAAAAAATACCGAAAAACTTAATTTAAAAAAAAAACAGAAAAAACCAGAACAGCTACTTATTTCCTTTATCATGCATACAAACAAAAAAAAAGTATAAATATTCATCTACCTACATCCTCAGTGTTTTAAGTACATTCGCCTTAAACTTAGATTTTGTGGTTGAGAAGATGTCCACTGCTGTGAACAGAGCATTATAAGTTTCAGCCATTTTATGCAGAGGATATGTTAATTTCAGACAAGAATCTGTAAATTGTTTGAGAAGTCAATAAATGTTTGAGTGATGTCATTTGACTTTTTTGCCTCAAAATCAAAAGACAGATTAAAGAAAGTAATTAACACAAAAACGTGTGAAGAACAAATCTTCATGTAACGAACGTAGGCGAATTAGTCATGGTGCTCTCCTAGATACTTCAACCCACTGGAGGAATTCCTCATGTGATAATATTAAGCATTTTCGTTTGTTTGTACCCACAGCGTGACGTGGGATATCATCATCATAATGACACATCATCTTTACAATTATTAGATAACTAGCTGATGCCCGCGACTTCGTACGCGTGGACTTTATGACTTCGGCGTATGCATATAAATGAACTTATGTAGTTACATAAGAAAATACTTGTAGCAGTGTTATGGTTCTGCATCAGGTGTTCCAGATCTTCGATTTTTGTCCCTCAACGAAAAATGCTCCTCAGGCTGAACAACTTTTGCTAGGGTGTCATTTTTATATTTTGTATAGTTTAGCTGGACCATTATGGTTCTGCATCGGGTGTTCCAGATCTTCGATTTTTACACCTCAAGAAAAAATGCTCATCAGGCTGAACAACTTTGCAAAGATGACATTTTTATATTTTGTATAGTTTAGCTGGACCATTATGGTTCTGCATCAGGTGATCCAGATCTTCGATTTTTATACCTCAACAAAAATGCTCATCAGGCTGAACAACTTTTGCTAAGGTGTCATTTTTGTATTCCTTATAGTTAAGTTGGACCATTATGGTTCTGCATCAGGTGTTCCATTTTCCAAAATCAATTATACCCTAAGTTACTCCCAGGCTTACCAGCTATATAACAAAAAAAGTTTTATTCGAATCCGTTCAGTATTTCCGGAGATTAGCGTGTTCAAACAGACAAACAGACACACTTTTTTTTTCAAATTCTTACTCTATTACGATGTCTCCATCGCCCCAGATATATATTTTTTAAATATTATGTAATGTACAGACACACTTTTTCTACTGTTTTATTATATGTAAGGATATTCCTCATCTGTCTTTATAGAGGTAGATGAGCTATTTGTCATAATCCATCAACAATGACCCGTGTAGTTTTTTGATCATTGCAACTACATTCTTCCATTCTTGAGGACTACTATTTTAGGAGGAGTTTGGTAGCGCAGTGGTTTAGCGCCTAGTCCTGCGATTGCGGAGGTTAAGCAACATTCGCAAGCGTCGGTCATGGGATGGGTGACCTAAAATATTAATTATCTCGAGCTCCTCCGTGTTTCTGGAGGCACGTTAAGCCTTTGGCCCCGGCTTTTGCAGCCGTTAATAACCATTCACCAATCCGCATTGGACCTGCGTGGTGGCTTATGGCCCATCCTCCTTATCCATTCATAAGGAAGGCCTGAGTCCCAGCAGTGGGAACATTAAAAACAGCTGATGGTCAATCTAATTTAAGTGATGTACCATTTTATTTTTATTTTTATTGTGCATGGTCAACTCTGTTTTTAATTAACACGTTTTTATTTTTAAAATACATTTTCTCTTGTCCCCAGCTTCTCCCAAAAGGTGGACGAGGAGGAGTCTGGCGGCGGCGTGGCCCTCCACCCCCCGGACGGGTTCTACTCTCACCAACACTCGCTGCATAGCCACCATGGGCACCCTGAGCCTGACAGGGGGTACATGGAGGGTAACAGATACGTCACTGCCTGTCACCGGCCTATGCCAGGTAAGCGCTTGTTGCTATGTAGTGTTATGGTCTCATACGTTAACAGAATTTCTTTGTCGAATACACCACGGTCGAGAGAATTGAAAAATTCCTATAAAAAGTTGACAAAATCAACGTTTCGTAGTCCCTCCTGTTTCCTCCTTAAAAACTAAACGGATTTAAATACTTTTTTTTATCAAAAATATAGAATAGTAGATTATACAACAAGTGAATAAAAAGGGAATTTAGTTCGAGGGACTAAGTTGGATCCCGAGAGTAGCGAAGGATTCTAGAATTGAATCCCGAGCGTAGCGAGGGATTCAAAAGTAGAATCCTGAGCGAAGCGAGGGATACAAAGGACCGAGATGAAATTTTTTTTCACGAGTTGTGTACTCTACTTTTTACCATTGACTGCGAGAAAACAAATAGGTACCTAGCAGTACTTTATACTTAGTATTTATAGTTGACCATCAGCCATTTTTAATGTCCCCGCTGCTGGGGCACAGGCCTTCCTTATGAGTGGGAGGATGGGCCATAAACCACCACGCGGGCCCAATGCGGATTGATGGGTGTTAACGATTGCAAATGCAGCCGGGACTAACGGCTTAACGTGCCTTCCGAGGCACTGAGGAGCTCGAGATAATACAGTTTTGGTCACCCATCCCATGACCGACCCATGCGTGATATTAGAAGTTTTCAAATGACATAAAACAACCACGCTAAGAGAGAGATTACAGTCATGATCAGACATCAGTCTGGTATCAATCCATTTTATCAGTCTGTATAGACTTTGAATTTTTGCAGACTAAATATCGTACCAGACTGATAGAATGAAGACTGAACATTTAATCTCCCTCTAATACATAGAAAAGCACCCAAAGATAAGACACTAAAAAGAACCTAATTAAATTGACACAAAAAAGAACCTAATTAAATTTGGCGGGATATTTTTTTTTCGTTTAATTTTATTGTGTAACTATGGAATAGCTCCATAGCGGCCAGTAGGTATTGGAACTTTTTTGTACGAATTCATGATGCACGCTTGTTCCAAATTCAAATTATTTTTATTCACTCGGTGAATAAAATCACTTATTATTCACTCTTATCGTTGAATTAAACGCACTTTTTAGAGTGGCGATGGTAAAAATTCTTTTGTAGTTTCTATGTTTTGCTTTTTTATATAATCTCGTATTTTATTGCTGGATGTCTAAACAATGGCAATATTTTAAAGTTTTTGAAGATTAATATCTCTTTTAATAATTAATTTATGTGAAAAAAGAAAAGAGAACACAGCCAAACCCTTTATTAAATTTTTACTAGTTTTAGAGGAGGAAACGGGACTGCGAAACGACGATGTTGTCAACTTTCTTTAGAAAGAAAGTTTTCAATTCTCTCGACCGTGGTGTTTCCTCTTAAGCACGGCAAGGGGTAAATCTGTCATTGACTGTTGTCTACCAGTCCATACCATAAGGCAGGCTACCGCCAGGTTTAGAAACTCCTGATAGGTCTGAAGACCCGTTAGAAGGTAAGTACAAGAAAAAAGTACTAACATACCTACTGAGTATAAGCCTTTATTTATACCAGGTACGGTTTGACTACTCCTTTCAGACTCAGAAAGATCGATTCCCAGGATCAGAGTTTGATAAAGTTAGTGTTATGGGTTTTTCTATGTTCACCTTGACGTAGCTAACGTTACTTTCGCTTTCCTAAAAAATCTGGAGGTCATAAAAATATATATTTCACTCGAATTTCACTCATGTCATCAAAATTAATGTCTATAAATAACATTGGCAATAAAAAGGGTTTCTAAAAGAAAGAGATAAGCAATAATTAGCAATGTAGAAACACCTCATTGGTTGATATCCATCGCATATTGATAACTGGATTATAATTAGCGAATTCTTAAAATAGTTGGTTAAGAATTCATCAGCTAGGCCTTGTTCGAGTAGAAAGCCGCCGTCGATCAACGCAAGCAGATTGGCGGAAATGGTGGACGGATTATTTATTTATTTAACGAAACCAACCGGAACTTGTCTGTGGTCTGATGAATTCTGTAGAAGGTATACTTTCTTTCTGGTATTCATTTGCTCGGGATGAAAAAATTTCGTAACCCAGAGTTTTAATGAATATGTTACTTAAGTTTGACTGAATCCAGTCAATCATTTAAATAACGTGATAGCTTGGTAATTTTATAGTTTGGGGAAATTATTGACACCTTTCCAAATTAACATAATTATATAAAGGAATAACGGGTTTCCCTCTCGATTTAGACATTCCAGCAGTTGAATAAAAGTTAAGATCCTGTTGTCGAATTCCTCTATGAATTTGAAAATTAAGAGTTCTCAACGATTTGTTTCTAATTCAAAGACGTTTCGTTTTCTTCTCAGATGCTATAGATATGTACTTACTGGAAGGCTCCTTTTTCTTGCTAATTTGTTTTTTTTCCTCTTATTTTATGGCAATGTCACCAAAGATTTAAATCTTTAGATACGCCCTTATCACATTATGACCACACCGAAATGTGTCAACATTCAAATGAGTGTGCTCATTTGAACACAGTGTCAGTTACATCGAGAAAACCACGAGAAAACTGTCTCAAAATGCCGTCTCGTCATCGTCCCAACCGAGGGCTTGTTTTTTCTTATTTTATCATCATCAAATCAACCGCACGTCACCCACTGCTGGGTATAGGCTTCCCCCAAGGATCTCCACAACGATCGGTCCTGCGCTGCCCGCATACAGCGGTGCACCGCGACCTTCACCAGATCGTCGGTCCACCTTGTCGGGGGCCTACCCACGGAGCGTCTTCCGGGACTATGGTCCGGTGCGCGGTCGCCATTCCAGAACATTTCCGCCCCGCCCCAACGGCCATCGGTTCTTCTCGCTATGTGTCCAGCCCACTGCCACTTCAGCTGAGTCCTTCGGGCGATGTCGGTTAGTTTAGTTCTCCTGGGATCTCCTCATTCTGGGATCTCCTCATTTCTGATTCGATCACGCAAGGAAACGCCGAGCATAGCTCTCTTATTTAACACTTTTGAATCTTAAAGAAATATTTATTTCAATTCCAGCATTGAACCACTCCAACTCGTCATGTTCGTCCGCTTCGAACGCGTCCACGGGCGCGGGGCTATGCGCGGGCGCACAGGAACAGCAGTCGCAGCTGTACATCGCCGCGCCGCCGGAGGGTTTCGGCTTAGCCGTGCATACCAACAGGTCAGTGGAATGCGAACTTAACGATTTAATCTTGGATGTAATTATGTGTATGATTATAATTGAAAGTTTAAGTTTATGCTTTAGATTAGAAGTTGGTGAAGAGATTGATAAAATCACAGTTTTGAATAATAGGTAATAGATTCAGAAATTGAAAATGTATACAACGTGTTACAAAATAACCCCTAATGCCGAATATGGTAGATAGGGATTATCAAACTGAACAACTATTACTATGGGACCAACTCTGAAGTCACAAAAAAAATCTATTGTTTTTATACATTTTGATAATTTTGTTATTAAATTTTTGTATGAAACAGCAGATTTATATCTTGATTTCAGAGTTGGTTTGGTCCTATAGTAAAAGTTGTTCAGTTTGATGGTCCCTATTTACCATATTCGGCATTAGGGGTTTTTACCGACTTCAAAAGGAGGGAGGTACTCAATTCGACCTGTTTTTTTTGTAACCCGTTGTATATGTGTGTATATTTGTATGTATGTACCTATAATGAGGATCAGTAACAGGTTTGAATCCTATAGTTTTATTGATATAATATCAAATTATATTAATAGCTATGAAACTTAGTGAAAGATTTTTTGAAATCCGTTTAGAAATGGTTGAGTTATTAAGGGTTTGAAGGAAATGCGAAGCTCAATGCAATATGTGCTTTATCACCTACGGCATAAGGTTCACGTACGTCGCGATGACGTCATAAGGACCCCCCAAAATAACAGTGTTTTAGCACGTTTTAGCTCGTACAACTTCTCAGGTTTAAGAGATATTGCAAAAATTTCTTCACAGTTAGGTAATCATGTGTGGTGGCATAAGCTTTCTTATAAGCCACTAAACAAAAATCGTTTCTGATCCTCATTATGGATATCCTTTAAGTTATACGTGAGAAAGCAAACGAATCAATTGCTCATTGTATAGGTAAACTTACGCTTATCTTTTTAATCATCATAAAATAAAGACAATCCAATTAGAAGGCGGATTTTCAAATAGCCTTACATTACACACCGAAATGTATTACTACGTACATTTCGATGACATTACAGCACAAATATGCGTAAAATTGAATATTATCGCCGGATTGATCATAAAGTGCCTCCGTAATAGGGCAATCGGACAGTAAATCAATTTCCAATCCCCGGAGAACAGAATAGATATGGTTTATGATCTGTCGATGAAAGTATTTGCTTACAATAAACTGCCGACGCTTATTTACTTGGCTTTTGTATTGGATAGTATAGGCCGATAGGCGGGCGGCAGGCGTTCGCCGCCCGTCGCCCGCATCGCCTCCGTTCTCGTCTCCCCCCGCACCCCTGAGCCCCGCGGGTGAGGACTCATTTAACCGGTCGGCCTATAGTAGTAATTAACGTTTCAACTCTTTTGTAAATTAATGTATTATTGAACACTGCCTACTGGTCTTTAATAATTAGAGATCAAACTCGAATACGATTTAGTTCCAGAGTTATCCTCTACTGCTACTACGCGTTCACTTCATTATTGCCGCTACCTCCCGGCCCGCTTCTTCATACCGCGCACCCGGCGTCGCCTGGGGAGGCGCGCGGGAGGGCGACACAGGGGGTGCGGAATGATGAAGCGGGCCGAGAGGTAGCGAGCGGCAACGATGAAGTGAACGCGTAGTACATTTTATTAAAATTATAGATATTATTCATCTAAACCTCCGTGTTTCTCTTCACTAATCTAAATGTGGATAATGTTTTTCTACAACAAGTATCACAAATTAACATGTTAAAATTATAGGTATCTCGGTTACCTATCCGAAGTGATATTCCACTTCATGTTGTTCATAAGAATAATATTCTGGGGAATAAATGTACGCTCGCGAGCAAAAATAAGGGGTCACAGGCCTATTTTCATATAAACGAGGTAAGTTTAAAGCCTTGGTTTACCACCAGGGATTGATCGGGGGGTTATCTGTTGATGGAGATTCAGAGAATTAATGGAGGAGGTCCAGGATCTTAAAATATATCCGATCAGCCATTTAGCCCAAGGACCGCGTGGATTTCTTAGTGCCATATTTTCCATATGAAACATACTCATCATTTTCATTTTTAGGGTTCCGTACCCAAAGGGTAAAAACGGTACCCTATTACTAAGACTCCGCTGTCCGTCTGTCTGTCTGTCACCAGGCTGTATCTCGTGAACCGTGATAGCTAGACAGTTGAAATTTTCACAGATGATGTATTTCTGTTGCCGCTATAACAACAAATACTAAAAACAAAATAAAATAAATATTTAAGGGGGGCTCCCATACAACAAACGTGTTTTTTTTTTTTTTGCCGTTTTTTGGTACGGAACCCTTCGTGCGTGAGTCCGACTCGCACTTGGCTGGTTTTTCAAGATCATCTATCTATTCGATAAACGGCTCATGCGATCAGTTGGGCGTCTTTTAAGATTTGGAGCTTCTCCATTCATTCTCTGAATTGCTATCATCAGATAACCCCCGATCAATCCCTGGTAAGAGAACCAAGGCTACAAACTTACCCTGTTTGTATGGAAATAAGCCTGTGACCTCTTATTTTGCTCGCAAGTGTATTTAAATGAAGTGGCTTCTGTCCTTAAGGCTGGCCCCAGACCTACCGGTTTCATTTCTTTGCTTTGCTGTTCTACCATGGACCGCCGGCCAAGAGGCTCATTTTCAATCTATCGCATATTTTGACCAGACCACATTGGCAAGATAGCCATTAGTTTGGTGTTATCAAATATCGTCCTCTGGGTTGCAATGCGAAGTTTTAGTTTTAGTTTAAAAAAAAAATGCTGTTTCATACAAAAATTAATAACGAAATTATGAAAATGTATGACACAGCTAATTTTTTTTTCGCGATTTCAGATTTGGTCCCATAGTAAAAGTTGTTAAGTTTTATGGTCCCTATCTACTATATTCAGCTTTATAAGGCTATACCAAACATCTTGTATAAATAGGCGATCGATTTATTTTTAACGATCGGAGTCCATGTCAGGGTGGCATATCTCCTAAAAGCTTCCTACTTCGCAATCCAGGCGATGATATTTGATAACACCAAGCTAATGGCTATCTTGCCAATTTGGTCTAGTCCCAAAATGCGATAGATTGAAAATTACCCTGGTTGGTCGGCGGTCTTTCAAGCAAGGTAGAACAGCAAAGCAAAGAAATGAAACCGGTAGGTGTGGGGCCAGCCTAAAGGGTACGTCTCATTTTATCATTTTAATTACATAGGTACTTAGATGAATTTCATTAAGAGTAATTAATTGTTATCGTCGACTTGAAACTGATTATTTCATTAACACTAACGTGCTCGTTTGTATATGTATACGTATATGTATGTGTTTAATGTTATATATAAGGGTTGTAAGTATACTCTATAGATAAGTTTGTGTGTAATTCCTTCTCCATAGGCGTGGCACAGACGTATCCATCATGGGAACATCAGGAATGTCGCAAAAAGATCCGAGTATGCCCCAAAAACGGGGAAAATTGACTAGAGGGTATGTCCCTAACCCAGGAATGCCTGTCTTGTGCGCCCGACTGCCTAGTAACACTAACTGTCCTATCAAAATTACACTTTATCCTTCTTAACTTAAGGTTGATAATCCTTTGACGCTACCCGTTGCTTGAATTCATACTTTCATAGGTAACATTGACACAGTAGATAATTAAAACAGTTGCACAAGTTACTTACATCCATTTCATCCTCGTTTTCCATCTTCGTTTTGCCAAGCTACTTCCTATAAATAGTATGTCTATTATGATAGCCTATCAAGCTATGTAATATTGAGACTTAGACGTTAATATTACCGTAATTTCATGGTCAGGTTTCTTTTTGATTGAGAATTTTTCAATTCTTAAAACAATAACACCTATCTTCATTTAGTCGGTAGAAAGCAATTCCAACTTTTAATAAGATCTGCTTTCTCGTTCTGCCGTCTTTGTCTGTTATTTCGCAGTTATTTGGATTTTGAGTAGTTGTGCTACTGTTTTACGTTATATCTACTGTGGTATAAAATGAAAAGCATGATTTAATATTTATGGCTCCGTTTTAACTAAGAAAAACATTTGTGAGATATGTGGAGGCAACTAATTTTTAAATTTTAACCATCTGACATAAAATAAAGTATGTTTTATTAACGTATTTCAATTTTAAGCTTACTATAATATTGCATTATTTACATTAAAATTGTATAATGTTATAAGCATTCGTCGAATGATTCAATTACTTAAGTCAATTTGTTGAAGAGAAGTAATATCACAATGTAATTAAATAATAAAATAGTTGATATTTCATCCACTAATTTACATTTGAAAGTAACTAGTATTATCTATCTTTTTTTAATATACCATGATACATTAATACTATTAATCATTTTTTCTTTAGTATTTCTTATAGATTAAACTATTAGATAAAATTCTGTGTAGTTAGTTATGAATCAAATTTTAAGATCAAATAAATAATTTTCTCTTTATGATGACAACGACAACTTATACGGTTTATTTTGTGATTTTAAGTTTTTCATCCTATTAACACATTTTATAGACATTTTGTCAATCTTTATGATAAATTCATCTGAATCTTTATGACTCCAAACTTTTTTAATTTTTAATCTTATTATAATGTGTGCTATGTTATTTATTGTAAACGTCTAAAAGAAGTATTGTAGGTACCCAGATCTAATTTTATATTTCTTTACTTATTTCAAAAGCGTTCAATAAAAAAAATCATAAGTACTTACTTTAACAAACTTGATGCAACTATATTTTTAAATTTATCTTTTGAATTTTATATTGTAAAAGCCTGCTTTCTAATAATTAACATAAAAATATCCTCTAGCTTATAAAACGCCGAAAGATAACACTTAAAAATATGTCTTCGTAAATTAATTCTAACCTTCACATCCCTCAGTCGCTATGAGATGTCGCAAGACCTTCTTGACAAGCAAGTGGAGATCCTGGAGAGGAGGTACGGCGGGCTGAGGGCGCGCCGTGCGGCGGTCACCATCCAGCGGGCGTTCAGACGACGCCAACTCCTCAAGAAATTCAGTGCCATCACCGCGATGGCGAAAGCCGCCGACTCCACACAGAGGAGGATGCAGGACGGCGTCGATCATGGTCAACTAGTCAATGGTGAGATTCTGTCATCCTAACATCAGTTTCATGAGCCACTGCTGAGTACAAGCCTCTTTCAAGCATATCTACGACGATCGGTTCTTTGCTGTCTTTCACCAAATCGTCGGTCCACCTGGTAAGGGTTCTTTATTTAACAAATCATCTAGACAATGTGGTCACCATGCAGCGGGTGTTCAGGAGACGCCAACTCCTCAAGAAGTTCAGTGCCATCACCGCGATGGCGAAAGCCGCCGACTCCACACAAAGGAGGATGCAGGACGGCGTCGATCATGGTCAACTAGTCAGTGGTGAGATTCTGTCATCATCACATCAGTTTCATGAGCCACTGCTGAGTATAAGCCTCTTCCAAGGATATCTAAGCCGATCGGTTCTTTGCTGTCCTTGATGAAATCGTGGGTCCACCTAGTAAGGGTACTTTATTTAACAGAGCATCTAGGTAACATCAAGCGGGCGTTCAGGAGACGCCAACTCCTCAAGAATTTCAGTGCCATCACCGTGATGGCGAAAGCCGCCGATTGCACACAGAGAAGGATGCAGGACGGCGTCGATCATGGTCAACTAGTCAATGGTGAGATTCTGACATCATCACATCGGTTTCATGAGCCACTGCTGAGTATAAGCCTCTTCTAAGGATATCTAAGCCGATCGGTTCTTTGCTATCCTTGATGAAATCGTGGGTCCACCTAATAAGGGTTCTTTATTTAACAAATCATCTAGACAATGTGGTCACCATCCAGCGGGTGTTCAGGAGACGCCAACTCCTCAAGAAGTTCAGTGCCATCACCGCGATGGCGAAAGCCGCCGACTCCACACAAAGGAGGATGCAGGACGGCGTCGATCATGGTCAACTAGTCAGTGGTGAGATTCTGTCATCATCACATCAGTTTCATGAGCCACTGCTGAGTATAAGCCTCTTCCAAGGATATCTAAGCCGATCGGTTCTTTGCTGTCCTTGATGAAATCGTGGGTCCACCTAGTAAGGGTACTTTATTTAACAGAGCATCTAGGTAACATCAAGCGGGCGTTCAGGAGACGCCAACTCCTCAAGGATTTCAGTGCCATCACCGTGATGGCGAAAGCCGCCGATTGCACACAGAGAAGGATGCAGGACGGCGTCGATCATGGTCAACTAGTAAATGGTGAGATTCTGACATCATCACATCGGTTTCATGAGCCACTGCTGAGTATAAGCCTCTTCTAAGGATATCTAAGCCGATCGGTTCTTTGCTGTCCTTGATGAAATCGTGGGTCCACCTAATAAGGGTTCTTTATTTAAAAAATCATCTAGACAATGTGGTCACCATCCAGCGAGTGTTCAGGAGACGCCAACTCCTCAAGAAGTTCAGTGCCATCACCGCGATGGCAAAAGCCGCCGATTCCACACAGAGGAGGATGCAGGACGGCGTCGATCATGGTCAACTATTGGGGCTACAGGTTTGATTCTTTCTTATTCCTAGTAAAAAATATTGGTTTGTTTTTATAAGTACTATAATAACCACAACCACTGAACCGTGGTAAATCTACAGTATTATACAGGATGATTGAACACTGCACAAATTTTCTGGTGTGGCTTTTAGACCGTCAAACTTAACAACTTTGCCTATGGGACCAACTTAATCAGAGCAAACAACAATCAGCTGTGCCATACATTTTGGTCGAGTAAGATAAAGCCACACCACAAAATTTGTGCAGTGTTCAAAACCCTGTATTAACTGCATTTTCCTCAGAATCTGAGATGGTGACATAGACGTGGCCCAGGGGCCCTATTTTTGAATCGCTCGGCTGGCGTCGGGCGCTCGTTTCTACTGATTTTCGTTCGACAAACCAACTTAAATGTATGAGCTGTCGAACGAAAATCAGTAGAAACGAGCGCTCGACGCTAATCGAGCGATTCAAAAATAGGGCCCCAGGTCGGGACTCCTTTCAATACTGTATCAGTTTTTGTTTTATCTTATAGGTACAGATATATACGCAAACACACTACTGCAAAAGAGCCCAGCGGGTACTGAGAAGATGCTCGCCATGACTCGCCCCATGCGGTCGATGTCTCTGAGGGAGCGAAACGACATGGACATGAGGTGAGGACTCTATTGTTATAGTGCCAACCCTTTATAGCAAGACATAATGGACACAATGGTTTTCGTCCAAATCTTCAAAAAATATTTGACGATTCACTGTAGTAAAATATTTTTTTTTATAACTTAAAAATTTTTTTTTGTCTTTCATGTTTATTTTATTTAATAAAAGAAATATAAATAAATCAGGGGTCTTGCATGTCTTACATCAGGAATTTCCAAAGTATTTAGGGCAAGAGACCCCTTTTCTAAAGTTAACTGTTATCTCAGACCCCCATAGCCAAATTACTTTAAAATCCTATCAAATATCAAGTATAATTAATATTAATAATTATTATTACTCGTTTATGTTGACCCCTGGGAAACCGATTTCGACCCCAAGGGGACGATATCGACCACTTTGGGAATCCCTGTCTTACATCATATTTTGTTTATTTTCATAACTTCAGTCGTTTTTTCTGCCTCATAACTAAAGGGTTAAGGATCATTTTTGTTCTGGTATTTAATACCCTAGTTTTTACTTTAATAAAAAGTTATGTTAAAAACATTTATTCAGTCCAGTAAATATGCAGTAAAGGACTTATTCATAAGAAGACAAGGGAATTTACCAAAACAAAATACTTACAGCTCGCGCAATATAACTTGACCCAATTTTTTGTACCACGTGACCTGCGCACTACAATTTTTGTACTGAAAATTGCTACTGCGCAGGCCTCATTGTCTATGGTTTGGGTCAAGTTATTTTGCGCGAGCTGTACCAGAAGTTCTAACGAATGTGCAGATTGTGCAGAGTATATTTCACAACGTAAAAGCATGTAAAACTACTTTTTATTCATACGAAAAAGAAAACGCTGTTAAGAAATAACAAGTTTCTAAAACTTTTTAATTCATCAATGCCCGCGCAGACACCGGCGTCCGGACAACAATAGAAAATCTATTGTTTCTCATATTCTGGGCGTTGACAGGTTGAACTACTTTTTTAACGTTTGATTGTTTAACAATTAAACGGTCTGCTTTATTATAAATGTCCATCATCTATGGTCCTCGAGCTTTGTTCAAATCCATTAGTGGTCAAGTTCTTAAGAAAAACGTTTTATAATCTTCCTGTTCCTGCTTGTGCATCAGCCATTTTTAATGTCCCCACTGCTGGGGCACAGGCCTTCCTTATGGGTGGATAAGGAGGATGGGGCATAACCCACCACGCGGGCCTAATGCGGATTGGTGGGTGTTAACGACTACAAATGCAGCAGGGACCGTGCCTTCCGAAGTACGGAGGAGCTCGAAATAATACATTTTGGTCACCCATCCTATGACCGACCCTTGCGAAAGTTGCTTAACCTTCGCAATCGATGGGCCAGGCGCTTAACCACTGCGCCACCGAGCTCCACAGAGAGAGCTTACTAATAGTTAGTATATTGTTTTTCCTCTCAGCAATCACATGCAATGTGACGTCCAGAACGAGGTAGAAGCGATGGTGGCTAGAGTGCAGCATTCAGCACATCAGATACACATGATAGCTTCCGACATGCCGCCGCATCATCGGGCTGACACTGACAGCGGGGTAAGGGATATTATGCCTTATTATGTAGGCGTTAAGGTTGCTTTTTGTATTGTTCACCTGTAAAGTTAGGCACAGAACTAGGTGAAAGTAGATGCAGCAGTCAGCGCACCAGATATCCCATCATCGTGGACTGACATCGGGGTAAGGAATATTATTATTACAACTTACTTTGTAAAGGTTAAGATTTATTTTTACAGTCTTTCTCTCGAAGGTGGAAGTGAGAACATCTTCGGATATGCCGCCCTACTGTGGTGACGCTGATAGCGGGGTAAGGGATATTACACCTTATTTTTGAGAAAGTAAGGCTGCATTCTGTATTATCCACAGCGATGTGAGAGAAAAATAAGTTGCAAGTGGGTGCAGCCGTCATCTTACCAAATACACATGATGCCGCCGCATTATCATAGGTATGCTGACGGCGGGGTAAGGAATATTACACCTTATTATATAAGGTGTAAGGTCTCTTGGCAATGTGATGCCTAGAACGAGATATAAAAACGAGTGGTCTATCGTGAGATGCAGTCAGGGGGGTTAAGGATATCGCACCTTATTAATATAATAACCACCGCCAGGTCCAGGAATATTGGTTGTTTTTTTAGTCAGATATTTTTAGATGTTGTTAAAATGACTCCATTAGCTCTACCATGCAAAGCAAAGTTATGCAAACTGTTTCCGCTACCATTAACTATCATATATAAGGTGGTACCAAATTATCTATTGATACTTAAACAGGTGATAGTGTTGCTTAAACTGAACAACATTCTCCATAGAACATGGGTTGAAAAACTAATTTTTTTTCGCCTTTCCATAGTAAGTTGATCAGCTGACCAGTACATTTTGTATGGGAGTATGAAATTTTTTTTTCGTTTTTCGACCTATGTTCCTTGGAGAAAGTTATTCAGTTTAAGCAACACTATCACCTGTTTAAGTATCATCAGATCATTTGGTACCACCTTATATAATGTTATAGTCAAACCCCGAAGTCCAGGCGCTCCTAGGTTTGCCTAGTCAATCCTCGGGTTTGACAAGAAGGCTTAGTCAAAGTCCAAAACTAAAGCGTGTTTCGGGTTTTGACTAACGCATTTATAGCCAAACCTAGGAGAGACTAACTTGGACAGTCAAAAACCGAAACGCAAGTCGATCAAATCGGGGTTCGACCAATCAGACTTAAATTAGGTACAGAATTAGTTTTTTTTGTATTTAATAGTAGGAAAAACACATTCTTTAGAGTGATAATTTAATTAAATTAATAATCTTCCTGTGAAACAAAGATTTCTGTTGTCTGTAAAAAAAAAAACCACGAAATTTAAGACGATCGCTCTGCTGCGCTTCGCGATCGTCTTAAATTTCTAGCCTAAACGTGACCTACAGGAGTAAGGCAGCTTTGACTAAGATTAACCTAAATATGTATGCGAAACAGCATTCATTTCGAATGTTAGATTTAGTCAAAGCTGCCTTACTCCTGTAGGTCACGTTTAGAAATTTCGTGGTTATTTTTTTTAACAGACAAAAGAAATCTTTGTTTCACAGGAAGATTGTTGATTTAGTTACATTTTAACTCAAAAGAATGTATTTATGTACATTTACATACAACATAACACATTCTGACCCTAATTTAAGTATGACCGATCAAACCCCGATTTGATCGTATTGAGTTTCGGCGTTTGGCTATCCAAATTGGTCTCTCCTAGGTTTGGCCATAAATTCGTTAGTCAAAGCCCGAAATACGCTTTAGTTTTGGACGTTGACTAAGCCTTCTTGTCAAACCTGAGGTTTGACTAGGCAAACCTAGGAGCGCCTGGACTTCGGGGTTTGACTGTAACATATATACTGCTCACAGTCAATGCGAGTGAAAGAGAAAACGATAGTTTACGGTAGTGAAAACAGTTTGCATCAATTCATGGTAGGGCCACTATTGTTTTCAATATTTCACTCTGAATTTTGTTTCTCTATAAATATTAGTTTTTTTTAATATTACATTGTTTTGACACCATTAGTGATAATTTTTATGATCAATAATAATATAATTCCGTGCATTGCATTACAATTATCTTCTTTACAATGTTATCATTAACTTCTGAGTCAAGCACAATCTGATAAAATGATCATATCAAAAATTCTTTATTGTACACAAAGTAATGAATTGTCGAAATATCGGGTGAATGAAAGTACAAAATTATCGCGTTAAGGCCATCGGCGTGTAAGGAATGCGAGTCCATTATAAGATAATTATCATATGCATGCAAAAACTTATCTATCATATCAGTTTACATTATGATGTCGTGTAGATGAGAAGTGTACGTCGTTGATATTATGTAATTGCTAAAAAAATGTTGATTGAAAGTATCAAAACTGATAAGTTGGAGTTTAGGCGAGTTTTACCTGAAAAAGGAGTGAATGTTAAAAGAATAAGGAGGATAAGACTGTGGCCTTATTTTGGAAGGAGAATTGTGACGTATGAAGTAAGTTTTTTAAGTTGCAATTGCACTACCTAATTCTGCTATCTCCCTTCTTCCATCGGACAACCAGACGTACGAATCAGCGCCACCGTTTTTTGAAGGATATTCCAAAAACTTGCACTAAGCGTTTTGCTTCGTTTTGCTTTGAGTAGAACTCCGTGCCTTGCGTTTCCCGATAGGTAATCTGGGGGCCTTCAAGTCGCGAATGAATAGGTATTTTCTAGGCAAGAGCGTTCCATCGTAGATCCCATCATCACTTACCATCAGGCGTGATAGCGGAGTACTTATATCTATTCTGTGATAGCGGGCAAGCGTAGACGTAGTCGGGGGAATAGCGTGTAAAATAATAAAAGCAATGTTCTACAAAATCATTTTATGGGTATATTACCATGACATATAATGATAAAAAACATTTTGTGGTTTTGGGTTTTCCTTATGATGTCATTCTTACAAATGACTTTTTCACACACAATAGTTTTTTAAACTATGTGCTAAAATTGTTTCAACAAACATTGCAATCTTACTTGTGTAAATATTAAACCTTGTTTAGCGACTATGAATTTTATTTTAATAGCAATAACGTTGTTTTTGGCAGGTCTGCAGTTGTTCAGTGAGCGGTTCCGTTACCAACATATCGACGTCATCGTCGCACAATGAATCTCTGCACAACCATCAGTTGCTGAATAACACAGGTTTGTTTTATTTATAATCTCATCATCATCATCATCATATCAGCCACACGACACCCACTGCTGGGTATAGGCCTCCCCTAAGGATCTCCACAACGATCGGTCCTGCGCTGCCTGCATCCACTGGCTTTCCGCGACCTCCACCAGATCGTCGGTCCACCTTGTCGGGGGCCTACCCACGGAGCGTCGTCCGGTGCGCGGTCGCCATTCCAGAACCTTTCTGCCCCAACGGCCATCGGTTCTTCTCGCTATGTGTCCCGCCCATTGCCACTTCAGCTGAGCAATCCTTCGAGCGATGTCGGTTACTTTAGTTCTCCTGCGGATCTCCTCGTTTCTGATTTGATCACGTAGGGAAACGCCGAGCATGGCTCTCTCCATTGCACGCTGAGTGACCTTGAGCCTCCTTATGAGACCCATAGTTAGCGGCCACGTTTCACTGCCGTAGGTCATCACTGGCAACACACACTGTTCATAGACTTTCGTCTTGAGACACTGAGGTAAGTCGGACGCGAAGATTTTTCGAAGCTTCCCGAATGCTGCCCACCCGAGTTGGATTCGACGAGAGATCTCTTTCTCGAAGTTGGACCTACCTAACTGGACTGCCTGTCCTAGGTATACGTAATGGTCAACAACTTCAAGTGTAGTGTTCCCAACATGAACTGGAGAGGGTACAACATGGGCATTTGACATAATTTTCGTCTTATCCATGTTCATCCTAAGACTTACTCTTTGGGAAGCACTACGGAGATCTTCGAGCATTGTGTTCAGGTCTTCCATGGTCTCAGCCATAAGGACTATATCATCGGCAAAACGAAGGTGTGTTAGGTACTGGCCATTAATGTTGATGCCGAGTCCTTTCCAGTCCAAGAGCTTAAAGATGTCCTCCAACGCAGCTGTGAACAGTTTCGGAGAAATAACGTCTCCCTGTCTCACACCACGCTGCAGTTGGATAGGATTTGTGTTCTGGTTCTGTACTCGGATCGTCATGGTGGCATTTTGGTATAAGTACCTCAACACCTCGATATACCTATAGTCCACTTGGCACCTTTGGAGAGACTGCAGCACCGCCCAGGTTTCAATCGAATCAAAGGCTTTCTCATAGTCCACGAACGCCAAGCAAAGTGGCTCATTATACTCCTCAGTCTTCTGTATAACCTTCAACCAGGATCTGACCAGTCATTTTTACGTTTCCCGTTCCGGTTCCGGTTCCCGTTCCCGTTCTATTCCCGTCCGTTTCCGTCCCTTTCCTGTCCCGTTCCCGTACCCCTTCCGTTGCCATTCCCGTTCCCGTCCCGTTCTCGTTCCCGTGCCGTTCCCGTTCCCATTCCGTCCCGTTCCCGTCCCGTACCCCTTCCGTTCCCATTCCCGTCCCGTTCTCATTCCCGTTCCCGTTCCGTTCTCGTCCCGTTCCGTTCCCGTATCGTTCCCGTTCCGTTCCGTTCCCGTTCCTTTTCCCTCCGTTCCCGTCCCATTTCCGTGCCGTTCCTTTCCCGTTCCCGTCCCGTTCTCGTTCCGTTCCTGTTTGGTTCCCGTTTCGTTCCCTTTTCGCTCCCGTTTCGTTTCCGTTTCTTTCCCATTTCGTTACAGTTCCGTTCCCGTTCCGTTTCGTCCCATTCCGTTCCCGTTTCGTTAGCGTTCGCGTCTCGTTCCCGTCCCGCACTCCTTCCGTTTCTTTTCCCGGTACCGTTCCCGTCCCGTTCCTGTCCCTTTCTCTTTCCCGTTTCGTTCCAATTTCGTGCCCGTTCCGTTCCCGTTCCCATTCCGTTCCCTTCCCGTTCCGTTTCCGTTCCGGCCCGTCCCGTTCTCGTCCTGTTACCGTTCCCGTTCCTGTTCCTATGTCCGTGCCCGTGCCCGTTCCCGTTCCCTGGATGTGCATGTCCAGGTCCATGATGTGTCATGTCCACCGTGTTGGACTTCAAAATAAATGTCATTTTCGTCTTTTCGCCCAATCACCATCCCATGAAACCTCAAGAACGACATCCACATCGATTTTCATGTTTACTTACCCCATTTACACCCTAAGGGATGATTTTCAAAATGACAAAATATGTGTTTGCCTATTTATTTTTAGACATGCTCCTACGAATTTTGAAGTTGTAATGTCTATTTTATATTTTTTTCCATATATTTGAACCTCATTGTCACCCCTTTTAGGGGTTAAACCATGTCCAATGTGTTGAACTTCAAAATAAATCTCATTTTCGCAATCACCATCCCATAAAACCTCAAGAACGACATCCATATCGATTTTTATGTTTACTCACCCCATTTACTCCCTAAGGGGTTGATTTTCAAAATCACAAAATACATGTTTGCCCATTTATTTTAGTCGTGCTCCTACGAAGTTTAAAGTTGTAATGTCCATTTAATATTGTTTTCCATACAAAATTTGAACCCTATTTTCACCCCTTGAGGGGTTAAATCATGTCCACCGTGTTGGACTTAAATAAATGTCATTTTTGCAATCGTCATCCCAGAAAATCCCAATAACGACATCCACATCGATTTTCATGTTAACTTACCCCATTTACACCTAAGGGGTTGATTTTCAAAATCATAAAATACATGTTTGCTTATTTATTTTTAGACGTGCTCCTACGAAGTTTAAAGTTGTAATGTCCATTTGATATTGTTTTCCATACAAAATTTGAACCCCATTTTCACCCCTTGAGGGGTGAAATCATGTCCACCGTGTTGGACTTCAAAATAAATGTCATTTTTGCAATCGTTTTCCCAGAAAACCCCAATAACAACATCCATATCTATTTTTAGGTTTTTTACCCCTTTTCACCCCCATTTCATCCCCGCAGGGGTTGAAATACTAACAATATACGTTGCATTAGATTTCCATCCATAAGCCTTAATTATATATTTGGCAATTTTTACTTCCAAAATAAAGGATTTTCTTCAATACACAACTTCATCCCCCTTTTGACCCCTTCGGGGGTAGAATTTTGAAAAACGCCGAGACCCGTATTCATTAGTTTTCAATCGTCAGCCTAAACACAAAATTTTAAGATCCTAGCTTCAAAACTGAGGGACTTTCATACAAACTTTCATCCCTTATTTCATCCCCTTAGGGATAGAATTTTCAAAAATCCTTCCTTAGTGGATGCCTACACTGTATAAGGTATCTGTGTGCAAAATTTCAAGTCTCTAGGTCCAGCGGTTTGGGCTGTGCGTTGATAGATCAGTCAGTCAGTCAGTCAGTCATTCAGTTTACGATTTTATATATTAAGATGTTTAATATTGTGTTTAGGCTGACGATTAAAATTGTAAGGGGAAGGGGACGGGGACAGGATACTTATATCTCTAGATGCAATTCGAAACGGCGTCGCCGACGGGAACGCCTTTTACGGCATTTTTAGTATTCTAAATATTTTCTTAAATGTCCTCGCGAACGAAGTCACGGGCAAAACCTAGTAATATTATAAAGAGGGTGTTTGTAAAAGACAATGTCTGATTTTCTATAATAGGTGGCCTTTTTTGCGATGCCTTATTTGGTGTAAAAGCAAAATCTTATTATGAAAATATGTATGTCGCTAAACTAAATCCGAGCTAAGCGTTTAAGTTAGAAGTTTAAAAAATATAGAGAACTTTTTATACCAGACTTATATACCGGAAAGTATTCTAAAATCTTTAAATGCGAAGCAATTTATCAACGATATTCTATTCCTAAAGGATGCACTATGCAATACAATAGCAAAGCTGAATGTGGCACATGCCGTTTGACAAATCACACGACACTAAATGTCAAGTTGTATGACAAGTCTTGGGCGACTTTCATAGTAAGTTAAACAAATGCCATTCTCATGCAATGTCCACAGTATAGATTGATCGAAGCAATTTATATTCAAATGCGACATGTTCTTTTTTATTACATTATTCTGAACTGAAAAAAAAACAATATTTAGTCGATGGCCGGCATTAGCTTGGGATAAAGAAGGTAAATTTTTTATCTCCGACACTACCTCTTAACAAACTACCCCTTCACAAAATTTTACTCACCATTCGAACTTCGTCCTTTAAAATAGCCTTTTTACCCACAGGACCAATTTACGGGAACCTTCTATCGTCCGGTGGAAAACCGCTGTCGTCTCCGACGGCGCGACAACAGCAACAACTAGCTGCAATACAAGCAGCGAATGCTCGCCGGTTTCCGCCGGAAGTACCAAAGAGGACTAGCAGCATCACACTCAAGTACGTAGCAATTTGAACCTTATGTTTTGGTAGCAAGATTCCTTTTTTTTTAGCTAAGAGATAACAGCAACAAATACTCGCCGGTTTCCGCCGAAAGTGCCAAACAGGACTAGCAGCTTTACACTAAAGTATGTAGCAATTTGAACTTTATGTATTTACTGGTAGCATCATTTTTCTTTAGCAAAGATATCATCATATCAGCCGCACAACACGTACTGCTGGGTGGGTTTATGTACTGGTAGCAAAATCTACTTTTCTTTAGCAAAGATATAACTGCAACAAATGCTCGTCGGTTTCCGCCGGAAGTGCCAAAGAGGACTAGCAGCATCACACTCAAATACGTAGCAATTTGAACTTTATGTATTTACTGGTAGTAAAATTCATTTTTCTTTAGCAAAGATATCATCATATCAGCTGCACAACACCCACTGCTGGGTGGGTTTATGTACTGGTAGCAAAATTTATTTTTCTTTAGCAAAGATATAACGGTCAACAAGAGAGAAAACGTCGAAATTCGACAAAAAACGAAGGTCGAAGACGTGGGTAGGCGGATAACGAGGTTAAGGTGGAGATGGGCAGGACACTTGGCTAGACGGGATGACGGACGGTGGACCAAGGCAGTTACAGAGTGGTGGCCAAGAGGAGCAACAAGGCCAGTGGGCAGACCACCGGCCCGATGGTCAGACGATATCGTCAAGTTGACGGGATCTCACTGGATGAGGCTGGCACAGGACCGTGAGGAATGGCACTATAGAGAAGAGGCCTATACCCAGCAGTGGGTTGATGTGGGCTGAATATGATGATGATGATGAAAGATATAACAGCAATAAATGCTCGCCGGTTCCCGCCGGAAGTATCAAAGAGGACTAGGCAGCATTACACTCAAGTACGTTACAATTTGAATCTTATGTACTGGTAGCAAGATTCATTGTTGTTTAACTAAAACCCAAGATACGATAGTAACAGCTAGCTGCGATACAAGCGGCGCATGCTCGCCGGTTTCCGCCGGAAGTACCAAAGAGGACTAGCAGCATTACACTCAAGTACGTACAGTCGATGAATACGACGAAACGAACACACGATTCGGCACACGAACATGCGTGGTGGGGTGAGGTAATTGATTCTGGGGCGGGGCGGAGAGCGTCCTTTCTGTACGGTGGTACTTAAATCTATTCTAAACTTATCCTGCGAGGTTGTTGGTGTTTTACAAATAACCCTGTATATTGTTAACAAGATTCATTTATTGCTTAGCGAAATCTAGCACGTTTAGCTAGACCTAGATTAGACAAAGAAACTGTGACAGCAAAGCCCAAGAGGCTCATTTTCAATCTACCGCATAGGTGGCGCAGGACAGACCCAGATGGAAGCTCTTATTATCGGAGGCCAAGACTCACTTTGGGTCGCTGCGCCATCCTAGTAAGTAAGTAAGTGTGTTGCGAAGTAGGAAGCTTCCGGGAGATATGCCATCCTGAACATGGTCTGGCGGAATCTTCTCGCGGAGCGCGGCCGAACGTGCTCCCGCACCGCGTCGCCGGTGTGTAGGACGAGGCGGTTTTCTATACTAATTGATGTAATTGCATATGTTACGGCTAATACCCGAAGTGCGGCTAAACCTAGTTTTACCCGGCTAAAACTAGGTGTAGCCGCTAGCTGTTGGCTAAAACTAGGTGACCTAACCCGGGACCTACAGGAGTAAAGCAGATCGGTTACACCTAGTTTTAGCCAACAGCTATCGGCTACACCTAGTTTAAGCCGGCTAAAACTAGGTTTAGCCGCACTTCGGGTATTAGCCGTAACACATACAACGTTAAAACCGAGCGCGGATGCTCAGCAATCGCGCGCAGAGCCAGTGTGTGAATCCTGTTATGCATATTCTCAATTTGAACCTTACCCACCAGTGCAGAGAGTCCAGTTTCGCTGCGTCGCGCGGAGTGCGGCGGCGCGGTGGTTAGAGGCGGGTCAATGTCCTCCGTGCAGTCGTCATCGTCATCATCATCGCAGGAGCATCGCCATCACTACCACCAGCCGTATCAGCCTAGAGCTCCGGTAAGGGGAATTATGTTACCGAACCGCCAACTTTTTTACATATTTATGTTTTTTTACTTATAAAGATTGTACAGGGTGTTAGTAGCACCCTAGCGAATACTTTAAGATGCTGTAGGTAATACAATTAGCGCCACCACTACATTTATTTTTATTACTCGTAAACCAAGTCAATATTAAAAAAAAAACATGTAATAATCTCTTAAATTGTCTCTAATATTTTTTTAATAACTCTTCCACAGTTTTCATTATTTCTGTAAGTTCCATCCATTCTAGCCAAAAGTGGCCACTTTGAGCTAAAATGGATTTAACAACTGTTGAAGACTTATTCAAAAAATATAAGAGACAGTTTAAGAGATTATTACATGAGCTTTTTTTAATATTGACTTGGTTTACGAGTAATAAAAATAAATGTAGTGGCGGCGCTAGTAGGACTACCTACAGCGCCTTAAGGGATGATTCTATCACGGTGAAGAAATCTATCAGTATTATAACTCGACCCTGTCCTTGAAATACTTACTTAGAGCCGTGCGGTACGTCAACATACGATAGGGCTGCCCGCATCTATAAGTACACAACTAGAAACAAACTCATGTAGGTAGATGATCATAAAAAAATGTACGCGTAACAACTCGATAATATCGCGGGTAAACAGTTTACATTGCGAATTTATATTCGCAATCATTCCTGAACGTTTATTCAATTTTTATGCATATTTAGGCGGTAAACAAGCCACCTGAGTTTAAATTTTATGGTCAAAACTCACTTCAGCGGCGCGGCGCAGATATGGCCTAATATTGTTTCTCTTAATGAGGACCAGGGTGCCTACTGCCATGTCTTAGCGCAGTTTTAATTCAATCTTACCATGCTATTTCGTACTATGACCTTCTTATAATAAGATTGTTATAATAATGTTTCTGTTAGAAGTTTTGTGACGTCATCGTTCAATCATTCACAAAACTCGTACCACGACGTGTCTTTAGACAGCTAGCATTATTGTTTTGGTGTCAAATTATGAGGAATTTAGCAATCTTAAAAAAGTTGCTTTTTATCAACGGAATCAAAACTATTTGGAGTTATTCTATTTAGATATTAGAAAATGCGTCATAAACAGTATGTGAAACGTTTATATACATCTTGTTCTTCATTGTGAATGTAAAATAGTTGGGATTATTTGATTTATTATTTGATAAAAAGTACTTGTTTTCAGATGGATAGCTAATTTGAAACAATCGAGTTTTTAGAAGCCGATTACGCAGAAACAAATACCTAGATACTTTTTTAATTAATTTATTTTGCACAAAATAATAGTAATTTCAGGCAAATTAGTGTTATTTTTCGCCAATTAAAGTTTGGGGAGAAAGGATAGAGAGGGAGAACCCCCTTGCCTTCTAACCTATATTCGGGACCTACAGGGGTAAATAAGATTCGATTCCAAACTAAATAGGGGTTTGATAAGTTGTTTCTGTTGTCGTCAAAATTATTGTAAAATAGACATTTTTACCTAAAAACTCTAAATTTTCAGAAATTTATTGCTCGCGTAGGTATAATGTGGTTCCTAATCATAAAATTACTTTAAGTTCGACATTTTACTTTAAAATATAAATTTTATTAATTTCAAAGTAAGCAAATAGGTACGTAACTTACCAAAATTCTCCTATACTCCAGCCAACTCGTGGAAAGAATGTTTAATGACAAACCGTTGCCTAGCAACCAATGACAGGCATGTATTCAAAACCTTTTTTGATACAAACTAGTTTAAATAAAATACAAATTACTTATTGTACAACAAATACACAGAGGAAATAATCACTACGTTTTAAACAAATAGACAGTCATATTAAATGCATAAGTACCTACTGAATACGGCGAAATAAAACAAGAAAGTGGTCACACTTAAAGTCAATATCGGTGTGATCAAGGGTCATTTTATTTACCGTTACCTACTCACACTATAGAACTCTTTTCTAAAAGTGTGATGAAAAAGAGATCTATAGTGTGACTAGCACTGATTAACAGTTAGTAAAATGATCCATGGTCAAAATGATGATGAATGATGATGATGATGATGTACACTTGGTTTTCATGACATGGGTTGGTCATGAAAACAATGTGTACAGATTCATTTTGATTCATCAATTTCACTAGATAAGACTTCATTTGGAAGGATAATACAAATCCAGGAAATGTTATTACCGCCTGCTCGTAATGCATGAATAGGGGTATCAATTAAAAGAAATTACGAGTTTTTAAATATTTTTTGTTTTAACACAAGAAAATAGAGGTTGTGTGAATTAATCTAGTGGTATGTGTAACAAAAACAATCATTACTAAACATTTATAGTGTTATGTGCCCTAATTATGTCATTAAAATGTTTTTGAGATGTTTTTATCAAATCAAAGTTATGATAACCCTAATACGGTTTGTTGATAAACATTCTTTCCACGAGTTGGCTGGAGTATAGTGTCGCATTCTTGGCCGTTGTTTATGTTAACAACATTAGTTTCGAGATTTTGAGTGGCACACAACACAACAAGAGTTCTTGTTTGAATCATAGAAAATATTTCAAACTAAAAACGAAAATGAATACCTACTTTCCTTTGGTGCACTGAGATAAAACATGTTTCCGATACGAACATAGCAAATAAACTGAAGTGATGGCTAGCAGGGATTGGACAATTTCGCTATATCATTCGTTCCTTAGCGAGAATAAAGTAATATTACTTTGTACAGGTCATGGTACGAATTTGAGTAGTATCATTAAGAGCTTGCAACAAGCTTGCTGGATATAAGCTTACTTTTAAAAAAGGTGGGAGTAGGCCCCCAGTAACAGATTTGAATCCTATAGTTTTATTGATATAATATAAAATCTTATTAATAGCTATGAAACTTAGTGAAAGATTTTTTGAAATCCATTTAGAAATGGTTGAGTTATTAAGGGTTTGAAGGAAATGCCAAGCTCAATGCAATATGTGCTTTATCACGTACGGCATAAGGTTCGCGTACGTCGCGATGACGTCATAAGAACCCCCCAAAATAACAGTGTTTTAGCATGTTTTAGCTCGTATAGCTTCTCAGGTTTAAGAGATATCGCAAAAATTTCTTCACAGTTAATCATGTGGTGGCATAAGCTTTCTGACAAGCCACTAAACAAAAATCGTTACTGATCCTCATTGCAATGATGCAGACTGCATTATAGCGGCGCGGCGCGGCACTACTATAATGCGGTTAATATACAACATTTTTGACCGTGATGTTCCGCGCCGCGCCGCTGAAGTGCGTTTTGTCCTTTAGTCGTCATGACTTATCTGCCCTCTCTATCCAACACCACCAACTCAATCTCACACTTCCCCCAGGAACCGCACGTCCACATCCAAGAGCAGCACTTCCAAGCCCACCAGCGCACGGCGTCCGGCACGGTGTACGAGGGCGTGGACCGCTACAGCGTGTGGAAGCGCCAGGACGCGCCCCCCTACTACGAGGCCCCGCCCCCGCCCCCCGCCGCCTGCTGCCGCCCCGCCCACGACCACCAGCTCCCCCACCAACCGCTCAAGGTAAAACTCAATGAACAATTAACACGACTGAATACCATGGGTATGTGTATTACAAAAATTCATTACACATACGACCGAAAAATTCTACATGTCGGTATCCGATAGACCTAAACTTGAAAGATCGATTATCAAATGACCGATAGTCCGCAATCTCGAAAGTTAAAATTACCGATAGTTCGATCGAAATCCCAAAAATTAAAATGTCGATACACATATATCTGCAGGTCGGTTCTGGCATTTCGCCGGCCACTGCCCCGGTACGCTCGCTTCGCTCGCTCGGCTCGTGCGTTGATGGAAATTATCCTCCTCCTCGCTCGCTACGCTCGCTCGTCGTCGCTCCTATTAGACTGTGGCATAATTTATTACAATAAGCTTCTTAGTACAATGGGGAATGTCTGAAAAAAATCAAATTGGCTGAATATTTTTTTATAGGTAGGAATAAGCTCCCTTAGTAATAGAAAAACGTTTTAGGAATTTTCCGTTGCGTAGAAACATTAGAAAAAATTAAAGTCTCTTCGACTTTCAAAATGTGAAAAAGTAACAGCGGAATGGAGATTATACCTTTGCCACCACCAGCCACAACAACAACAAGAATAAAAAATAAAAAGTTTTGACATTTTGACAATGACAAATGACCGATCAAAAGGGTTAATCAAGGGCCATTGATGCCTGAAATAAATGGTTAAATAAAAAATAAAAAAATAGGATTATTTTTTGTTAAGTGAATAAATAAATAAATATTTGACAACATCACATACATTGCTCCAATCCCAAAGTAAGTAGCTATAGCACTTGTGTTATGGAAATCAGAAACAACGGTGGTATGACACACACCCAGACCTGAGACAATATTGAAAAGTTCATTTTCTATATTGACCCAGCCGGGGATCGAACCCGGGACCTCAAGAGATGGTGACGCCTTGAAAACCGGCGTGCGAACCACTCGACCACGGAGGTCGTAAGTAACACAGCATCTCAAACAAACTGAACTTGAAACTTTTTTTAATACCATGTTGTGGTTGTGGCAGGTCATGGCGAAGGTATAATTTCCATTCTGCTGTTACTTTTGTATATTTGTGAAGTCGAAGAGACTTAATTTTTTATTTTTATTTTTCACGCAACCAAAAATTCTGAAACTTTTTTCCTACTACCAAGGGAGCTTATTCCTACCTATAAAAAAATATTCAGCCAGTTTGATTTTTTTCGGACATTCCCCATTACAGCTTGTTTTTATTAATTCGTTAATTCGGTATTAAGTTGGTGGGAATACAGAACGTAGGTTAATTAACCTTCGGTTTTTTAAGCTTCGGGATTTGGTCTTTTATGTTATATGTCCTTTTATGATTTTAAACATATGACCAAACAACCATTCAACCTTTTATTTTCGGTCGTTCAATGTTTCGACAAAATTTTACAGTCTTGTAAAATTCGGTCTTTTCCACTTCGGTATGTAATACGTCCCCACTACCTTCTACTACATATTTTGTTAAGACGTTATATACTGCTACGATATTGTTACGCTGTGTGGAAGTGCCAGGACGCGCCCCCCTACTACGAGGTCCCGTCCTCGCCCCCTACTACGAGGCTCCGTTCCCGCCCCGGCCATGACCACTTACATCCTCATCAATGTTTGAGTAACGTCTACGATGTTTCACACTGCTACGAAGTTTAATAACCACTGCTTGATATGCTACGGCGTTCTATACTACGAATTTTATTACCGATACGCCGGGAAAGCCCCTGTATGAGTAACAGATACCTCCATCAAGTATTGATGGTGACTGAAGGACTATGGCACTACGACATTATACTGTTCTCTGTTACGGCATTTCTACACTGCCATGAGATTTAGTAAACATACCACCGCATTTCAAAGTCAATCGAGGTGTGAAGACATAAACCAACAGCCAAAGTAACTTTCGCAGTAATAAAACCAGCATATCGTTAGTATTTTAAAAAATGTCATTGCGCACTCACTACTTTTTGTATCCTTTGTCTCATATACATTTCTAAGATTTCGACTCTGACAGGTGTCAGAAACGGTCCGCAAGCGGCAATACCGCGTCGGCCTCAACCTATTCAACAAGAAGCCAGAACGCGGTATCGCGTACCTGATCGCGCGAGGATTCTTAGAGAATTCTCCTCGGGGAGTGGCGCGATTTCTGATCACCAGGAAGGGGTTGAGCAAGCAAATGATTGGAGAATACCTGGGCAACTTGCAGAACCCGTTCAACATGGCCGTGCTAGAGTAAGTATTTACTTAATTATTTATGGCCATTCTTAATAACCTATCCTGAGTAAGAGATAGATCAACGGTGGGTAGGCTGCTTATTGTTATTTGCTTTCTTAAAACATTGAGGCAACAAATCTTTAGCGAGCTGACGACCTCGTGGTCTAGCGGCTTTATACACCGGTTTTCAAAGTGTCGCCATCTCTGAGGTCTTGGGTTCGATCCCCGGCTGGGTCAATTTAGGAAACTAACTTTTCTATATTGTCTGGTCTGGATGTTTGTGATTCCACCGTTGTCTCTGGTTTCCATTACACAAGTTCTTTAGCTACTTACTTAATTTGGAATTGGAGCAATGTATGTGATGTTTTCAAATATTTATTTATGTATCTCTTACTGGGGATAGATTATTTAATTGTAGTATACTTATAAAAAAATAGTAGATTATTGCATCGAGCACAAAGTAATTTATTATTGCACCGAGTGCCTGATTTAGAGCCCGAGCGTTAGCGAGGGCTCTAATCAGTGGCGTGCACTCCATACATGCAAATAAGCACTGCATACCCTGTAGTCCCATAAATATATGACCCTAATTCCCTATCCTATTATTTGTAAACTACTTGTAATTAAAAAGTTATGACCTATCATCGTGCACAGTGTGTATTAGTTTAAGCGCCATCTATTTGTGGTTTTTGAAACTAACTTCAATTTAACCAAAAATCACAAGAACCAACGATCGGCCGGGTGACAGAGGCGCCAATTTTTTACCGCGTGGCCATAAGCAGTACTACGGCCTGCTTCTTTTTCATAGAACGAATCTCGTGTAGTACACATCAAAAGTGTGACTGTGTGCGTGAAAATGTATGCGCGTGTTTATGTTTTGGAGGCACTGCTTATTTGCAACCCGACCGCGTCATGATTGCATTGCAGAGTAGCGTTTTTTAGTTTGCCCTTGCAGTTGCAGTTAGTTTTGCTTTGTTTTGATTGTTTTTCTTGGCGCAAGTAAATGACTAAGTATTTTCAGTGTAATTATTTCGTTAATTTACTGTTTAATTTACTGTGAAAAATTCAATAATTTACATGTGAGACCTATGCTTGTAAAGTTTGTTTAAATAAATTAAAAAAAATTGAGGATAAAGTTTAATTAAATTGATTGCAAAAGGAAGATGCGTTGGGTTGGGTTTAAAAAAAATGTTAGGTAGGTTATGAATGCCCCTCGTTCTTTTCATAAAAAGTTTTATTAAAATTAATTATAACTGGCTAACTGCTTGTGTACGTACACACAAACCAATTGTATTGTTTTCTATGCATTTTGTTTTCCAATCAAGATGATAAAAATGTTTGGATTTCGTTCAGTATAGGTTGGTAGGTAGATACCGAAACAGTGATAAAATTGGTATGTTTCATATCTGTGCCTACCCTGACTAAAATCTCTGTGCACGCCACTGGCTCTAATCTAACAGGCACGACGGCAATATAAATTACTTAAGGCGAGGTGCATAATCTGCTTTTCTTTCAACTATTACCTATAGGAATAGTAGATAAAAGAAACTCATATAGATCAGTTTCATTTTCTATAACATTGTCGGCTTCATTTAGAATGTTTTCCGGAGTTAATGTGTCGCTAGATGATTCCATTTTAATTCGAAGCCGAAGCACTCAAAATCAGATGTATCACACTTTATCGTTTCCAAAAATATTGTCAAGCAAAATTAACAAAGTTCCCGCCAAATCACTTTTTTAAATTTCTTTCATTTTTAAATCAGAGTTAGCAGCAATCATTTTTTAAATTTGGAACAATTAGGATAGAAACGAATAATACACGAACGTAAAAAAAGTATTGATATCGGCTGGCTGAATAGAGTTAATCCATTGATATTGGCACCTTTTGGTGCGATAAAAAAAAACTGTGCAATAATGAAATTTCATACATTTTTATTGCTCTAGAGAAATAAAGACTCGCTTTTTTACTGAGTTTTTAGTGTGATTGTGATGAAATTAAAGCAAAGTTGGAAGAAAAAACATTTTATTTCAGACAGTTATGAGGTATAAAATATCCATCTTCCGCATTTTCCGTCTTTCTTTCCACTATGACAAGGGATATTCCTATATTTATACACCCTGTGTTGTAGATGTTAGGAATTCTCATCACTAAGAAAAGGGCTTAGTAAATACCGATATAATAGCAGCATTTTACCTGAAATAAAATGCTTATTAAATACTTACCTTATTTGAAGCTTACTAGTTTGAGATAGGCCCTATCTGTTTTCCGCTTCCGCTATGTGCGTCTTTCTACCTCTTTGTCTATCTGTCACCCCCACTTCCGCTCCCCACCAGGCAGGCCCGAGCGCATGGGCTCTGGGGCCCGCTTGCTTCATTGAGTCGAAAACACCAGGCAGGAATTAAATTTAAGCTTCAAATAAGGTAAGTATTTAATAAGCATTTTATTTCAGGTAAAATGCTGCTATTAAATCCTTGACCGTTATTTGAAGCTTACTAGTTTGAGACGTGTTTGTTATCGCCTGGTGGGTGGACGGACGCCAATGTGAGGAGAATCGTAGAGTGCTATAATTATATAACTAAACATAAATAAAAGAAAATGGAAATGTAACGTTTTTTAAAGGAAAAGAATAAAACATGATTAAAGGCAGAAACTTAGTTTTATTTAAACCATTATAAACTGTATTTGATATTGTAAAAATAAACTTGAAATATCAACTCAAATTTTGATTAGACAGATAGACAATCAACACACTAAATTTATAATAGCATTTATTCTGATTTGACATTAAAAATGATCAACATAATTTTAATCAATAGGATTAAATAATCTCGACATACTGTTTGTGCTACCCACAGGAGCTGGAGCAATCTCTCTCCTGTAAAAGTGAGCAAAGGTATTCGCTGACTTCCAATTACCACGGGATAAAATTTCATCCAAAGGAAGCTTGTTAGCCCAATTTTTAGAAGCTACGGCTGAACGTAGACTTCCAGGAGTAGAAGTTATACCGGCTTCTGCGAAAAGAGTTTTAATCCACCCTGCGATTAATGTCCGTGACGCTTCTTTAGCCTGGCCTCTAATACTCGTAAAAAGATTAGTACATTTAGCGAGTTTGCGCCTATCATCAAGCAGCTTGACAGTTTGTTTGATCCAATAAACAGGGTCAAGGTTCTTGTTCTCTGGATTAGACAGCAATCGCCAACCTGACTGCCTATGTTCGCCACTGTCCGTCTTGGACCCAAATTTTGGCCATAAAATCAGGCTGTTGTTACAATCCACTAGATGCTCCGAGTCCACTGCCAGCAAGGTTAAATCGTGTACTCGTCTCCCTGAGCATAAAAGCAATAGTGTAGCAGTATGCCTACAAACAGCAAAGACGTTGTTCTCATTCACATTGCTGGTCTCCATGAAAGAAGCTAAAATGTCTATATCCCATATTGGTGGTTTCCTAACCGGTGGTTTCTTTAGGGAGATAGACTTTAAAACATGCTTTACTAAGGTATGTGAACTTAGCTGCCCTGCATCATCAGGACTACAGAGTGTGGCGACCGCCGTTTTATGCACTAAGATTGTATTGTAGGCTAACTTGTGCACAAGATACAAATCTGCTAGAAATCTTGCTAGAGTAGATCCAGAGGGTTGAAATGGGTCGACTTTGTGCTGCTTACACCAATGGAGCCACCTTTTCCATGCCACATCGTATGTTTTTGTGGTAGACAATCGCCAAGAGGACTTTAATAGACCTAATTGAGTTTCATTCCATTCTGTCAAATTCCTTGACCACCCCCACATTTCCAAACTTCTAGAGTCATATCTTGTACTTTGTAGGGAGGCTGATTGGTTGCTGTATCCACTAGGTTCTGCTTGAGATTGTGGATGGTGAATGGAGCTGTCAGTGCTCGTGATTTGAGGTCGGCCCTCCAAAATACCCGATCCCACCGTGGTACTACTAGAAGGTACATTCCTGTCGCTGAATTCAGATGAGACAGCACCTTTGGGATCAGATAAGGCGGGGGGAAAATCCACGCCAGCTGATAATTCCACGTTCGTGAGAACGCGTCGTGGTACAGAGCTTGAACGTCTTTGAGGTCTAATGACACGTAATTCGCTACCACATGAGCTCGTCGTGATGCGAAGAGATCTACTATTGGTATCCCAAATTTCTGGAAAATTACGTCTGTGCTCCGCGGCAGCAGGTGCCATTCCGGCGGAGAGCGATGTCTGGAGAGATGGTCGGCGTGACCGTTGTACATGCCTGGTATGTGACATGCTATCAGATCGATCTGGTATCTGTCTAGAAGGCGAAATATTTTGTTCGTCAAATTCATCAGACCAATAGACTTGGTCCCTCCTTCGTTTCTTAAGTAGGCCACCACCGTTCGATTGTCGCACTGGAACAGGGTCGCTGAATGGCACAGTTGGTGACCGTGGCCCTCTAGGACTTTCAGAATAGCCAACATTTCCTTCATATTGCAATGTAGGTGTTTTTCTTCCTCGGTCCACTGACCTGAGATTGGTTGACCGTCGATTTGCGCCCCCCATGCTATGTCGGAGGCATCTGTCGTAACAAAACGAGTCGGTGGTGGTCGATGAACCGCCGAGGAACGATGACAATTGAGCAGCCACCATTCTAGTTCCCTTTGGGCTGTTTTCGGTAGGCGGAATCTCTTCTTGTCCGGCTCGTTCATCAAAGAATTGAGAAATTCTAGAAGCGCTCGAAAGTGTAGCCTGCCCGTTGGGACAACAAACGCCGCGAAATTCAACAGACCCACTAGGCACTGTAAGTCCTTCAGACACGCCCAGTCTGCAGCAATCATGTCCGACACTTTCTGTGAAAGCTTTGTTATTTTGTCTATAGGTAAATTCTTCTCGTTGAGCCAGAGATTCCAAAGGATCCCTAAAAAGACAAGGCTCTTTTGAGGAACAGTTATGGACTTCTTGACATTGATTTGCCATCCTAGGTAGTTTAACCGGTCCAGTAGCAATTGAACATGAAGCTGTAGAGTCTTTCTGTTTTGGTGGGCAACCAAAAAATCGTCCAGGTAGACTAGTATTCGCAGCCCCTGATCCCTTAGAGTTCTCGCAACCCAATTCGTTAAAGAAGCGAATACTTTGGGTGCGGTACTTAGCCCAAAGGGGAGGCACGTCATTTGCATTAGCTCCCCTTTGTATGCAAGGCGTAGAAAGCGTCTGTGACTGTTCGCTATTGGCAGGTGAAAATACGCCTGAGAAAGGTCGACCTTGCAAAGCCAATCGTTGGGCTGAAGGAACTCCGGAACACGAGACACATTTATTAGATGAAAACGTTCCGTGTAAACATAATCGTTCAATGCTTTCAGGTTGAATATGGGACGAGCCGTGCCGTCGCCTTTGGGCACCAAAAACATCGTTGACAGAAAACTGGGGGAGCACCGAACTACCTCTAATACACCTTGGTCTTTCATTTGTGAAATGATTGTAGACATCATCTCGGATTCTGTTGTTTGAAATGTTCCGTTCCTGAGATCCGGTAACATTAAAGGTGGTTTTTCCGCAAAGGGTATGCGATACCCTTTTATTATGCGTAACAGAAAATTGGGTGCTCCTTCTTTTTTCCATCTCCTGTGATAGTGCGCTAGACGACCAGCTCGGAAGCTCTTCGAGTCAGTATTTTCGCTTTTTGCCACCGGAGTTATGATCGGCCGGGGGCCCTGAACGCTTCCGGTTGACCTTACCTTGACCTTGGTATCTATTTGTTTGCCGGGCACCTCGTGGACGAAATGACCCTCTCCCGAAATTTGCCGGGCGCCGTTCAACATTATTGCTGTTGTGACCCTGCGAGGGACGGTTATGGCAGCAAGCCTGCGGGGCTTGATTGTGCGTGCAATGAGTATGAGGCGTGGGCGCACTGTACCCATGGCTGGTACCCTGCGAGGGTCCATAATGGTAAGCCGACCCCTGCGGGGGGTGGCGAGCAGCAGCTTTACTGGTACCTGGTTGCGAACCTGGACCGCTGGATGCTTGCTTGTTTAAAGGCATGAAGGCTTTTTTAACTCCACCTATTTTCTCAAGGGCAGCTGTGAAGGCTTCGGCATTAAACAAATATTGATTAGACGGCGGAATCTTCCGCAAGGTTGATTTAATCAAGGGGTCACGTACGCAATTAGTTATACCGTCTCTGCGCATCTGGATCACTTCTGCCCTATGACCACAAACTAACTGCAATAGGTCAGAAGATATTTTCGAATACTCGCCCTTAGAAAATAAATCATTAATTTTTTCATGCATACTTTCGACTGTAATATTATCTTCACTACGAGCCCACATTAGCAATTCATTAAAACTAGCCTGTAAAGCTTGCTTCTGCTTAAGAATGCAAAAAGTGAGAGCAGAATATGCTTTGTCGGCATAGGCCAGGTGTCGCAGTTGATCATACGACCGGATTTCGTCATTGGCCTCCAAGTCTATGAATCCGGGGGTGTGGTTATAAAGTTTTTGAACTTCGGAATAACGCACTTCACACCATTCTTTTTTATCAAAATATTGAACATCTTGTAAAACTTTCAAAAATAATTCCGGAGCTTTGGGAACCGCTGGCTCTTTTAACTTAGTCTCAAAGTCAAAACTAAACTGTAGCTGCGACTGGCCAGGTTCACATGTGGCCGGTTCCTCAACGCCGTCATACAAAATGCCACTCACATTATCATCAACAAGAATATCAGACTCACGGTCGTAGTGAGCAGAGTGGGAAAAGGCGGAGCAGTTATGGTCCACAGCGGTGGTACATTGACCATCATGGCAAGCGTCGTAAGAAGAAAACCGATTGCGTTGTTCACTATCTGCTAATTGTTTACGCAGCTCACTAACTTCTCGTGATAACGTTTCAAGTTGGTAACCATCCTTGCTTTCGTGTTGCCCCTCCCTTTTTTTGTAACGACGATGGTGCCTACGCGATCTTTTCTTCTTACGAGCTTTTGCATTCGAGGAGCTATTTGAAGAATTGCTACTATTGGATGAGCTACTACTGGTACTAGACGATGTGCTAGTAGCGCTAAGAGCACGACCACGCTTAGAATTACTCACGGTTTTTGACGGAAACCTTGCTGGACGGCGATCAGGTGGCCCCGGTACTTCACTAGCGTTGTGTATATCAGTACACACCTTCGATGGATTTGAATCTTTTCGTCGATTTTCGGAACAATTCACGTTATTCAAATCATCCATCCTAAAAAGAGAACTATTTTAGTAAAGGTTTATAGCACAACCACAGAAAAAGAATCTTTCGTAAGCAAAAAATTCATTACGATCTTACAAAAACTAAAAAGAGGCAGAAAATAAAAATACCATTGGCAAAAATCGCCACTCACTTTAAAATAAAACAATAAGTTCAATAATCACGCGTTAGTTGTGAACAAAATCTAAAATTCACTGCTTATTGGCTTTTGTTAGAATAACGGAAAGTATTTGTCTTTGATTTCACAAAGCAACAAACGAAATCAAGGATTCAGCACACTGCATTCACTACTTAATGTATTTTGTTACAATCACGACAAAACTTTGTCGATATTGATTCGATTCGATTTGACAATGTAATGAAACTACATCAAATATTCAACACACAACATTCACTACAATTACTGACTTTTGTTAAAATAACGACAAGACTATGTCTTTTGATTTGACAGTGAACAAAATTCTGCACACTTGAAAAATAACGGGTAGTTACTAGTTACGTAATTTAAAATGTATATGTGAACAAAAGAAAACGACACACATATTAATAAAAATGGTTACTTTTTAAATCTTATCGAACGGAAAAACCGTTAACAGTAATAATATTTCAGATTTTATTTGGAGTAATACTCACGTTTTGTTTTTTGAACACTGTGAACTCACTTGAAATTCTTATTTTTTAAATGATCTTTGTATGCTCACCGGTTTTGACCGTATCGTAACCTTTTTTGAATACGTCTGTACTCTGCGGAAAACAGGACGCCAATGAGGCAAGCGGGCCCCAGAGCCCATGCGCTCGGGCCTGCCTGGTGGGGAGCGGAAGTGGGGGTGACAGATAGACAAAGAGGTAGAAAGACGCACATAGCGGAAGCGGAAAACAGATAGGGCCTATCTCAAACTAGTAAGCTTCAAATAACGGTCAAGGATTTAATAATACAAATGGCGCTTTGACAAAACTTTTAAAATAAATAAAGACGAAGGCCTGTCTTATACATACTTATCTATTATCTATTTCTTCGGTTTTTATTCAAGTTTTAGCCACAATCCATCGTCAAATTGTCCCAGAAACGCTTATAACACCATTTCCTTCCCAGGTGCTTCGTAACCGAACTAGATCTCTCCGGCATGGCGGTGGACGTGGCTCTCCGGCGGTACCAGGCGCATTTCCGTCTCCCCGGCGAAGCGCAAAAGATAGAACGATTAGTAGAAGCGTTCGCACGAAGATATTGTGTGTGCAACACGGATTTCGTGCAGCGACTACGTACGCAGGATTCGGTAAGCTAATTTGAATCTTATTGCGAGGGCTATAAGGCTCATATTTATCGTATAAACCGGTCTCATCTCAAGACTCAACGTAGAAAGCGGTTTATAAATACGGGCCTAAGATTCTGTTTCTTTTGGTAAATGTGACGTTCGCTCACTGCTGTGTAACCGAAGCGCAGAAGATAGGCTAAATAGTAGATTAATAGGCTAGATTGTGTCTTATTTATGTTATCATAAAATTCTATTGTGTCCTATTTGCCATTATTCAAAGCCTTGGTAAACAGATTGAATCTGTTTATACCGTGGCTTCGAATAAGGCTCCAGACACATTTGGGTTTTAATGGTAGGTAAAACATTCCTATTTAGGTTTATATAAATTTCTATGTGGTTGGTGATCTCCGCCTGTCATTTACATGAATTTATTTCCATAATTTATGGAAGATTTCTGTTTCACTTTCTTGCCTGGTTTATACGGGGTCAGTAACAAGGCAGTACAGTAACCCAGTCCAACGCTGACTTGCTACTGGGCTCGTGTAGACACTAGTTTCAACCCAGTCCGGTGCTGAATTCTCGCTCGCAAGTCAGTCCAGCTGTTTAGCCACCCGTACGACTTACTGCTGATCCTGTCTACATGTAGGTACCCAGTTACTGGGCCCGAAATTCTGAGTCACTGGGTCCAGTCACTGACCCCGTATAAACAAGCTCTAAGGCCGCGTTTCCACCTGCATAAAAACTTCTGCAAGTAGTGTCCCACAGCCTGTCAGACAGTAGCTTACAAGTGCTAATAGCTTACTAGCTACAGTTTGTGACGCGTTCACAAGCTACTGTGTGACAGGCTGTCAGTGTAAGTTCTCGCAGAAGTTCTTCCAGCTGTATTCGCGGCCTAATAGCAAATGCACTGGCGACAGTTTGTCAAGCGTTTATAAGCAACTGTCTGACAGGCTGTGGGACACTTCTTGCATAAGTTTTCTTGCAGGTGGAAACACGGTCTTAGACACTAAACTGCGCAATATGGTAGATTGTGTTATTGTATTTTTTTTATAAACCGACCGTGACATTCTCCCTTACTTTAAATAAGCTTTTCCTTTGATAAAAATTGGCTATCATCTGATATCCTCAAACTTTATTCCAGATATTCGTCCTAGCATTCGCCATAATAATGCTAAACACGGACCTACACACTCCGAACCTTAAACCCGAAGCCCGTATGTCTGTCGACGACTTCGTACGGAACCTCCGCGGTATCGACGATTGTGGAGATATCGACCGCGATATGTTGGCCGGCATATACGAAAGGGTCAAGTCCAGCGAGTTTAGGCCTGGCAGCGACCATGTCACGCAGGTAATAAGGGTCATTATACAATAGTATTAAAGCGGTGTAAATATCAAGCATTATGTGGCATAATTTTCAGAAAATTATTTACTTTTTTGACAAAATATGAATTGATAAAATTCTGTGCCATATCCAAAGGAAACCAGAAGATAGGTCTATGTTTGCTTTTACTTATCTGTCCGTGTTAATTTGTTAATTGAAGGGAATTTAAATTATTTAACTGAAATTCACTCTTTATAGATAAAACTTTGTTTCAAATAAATTTGTTTAACATTAACATTACCCTAATAACCTGTAGATTTTGGCCGAAACGCTCTGGCTTTTGTGGTAAAAATTTCACTACAAAAGCCAGAGTTCGTCCAAATACCTGGCCGTAGATAACAGGCTTTTGTAATCTCGCGTGCACTACGCTTCGGTGGCATCGTTCCCGCGCTGTGAGAATATATAATTTTCAGAGTTTTTATAAGTACTATTTGGAGCCGCTTGTCGCGCCCCCTTTTGAATAGCTCTATGGAGGGCGTGCCTCACTGGTTGGGAACCCATGACATATAGGATAGTTAACAAAACTAATACACTTTAACACTTTACCAGGTGATGAAAGTGCAAGCCACAATAGTTGGCAAGAAGCCCCACTTGGCTCTCCCGCACCGGCGGCTGGTGTGCTACTGCCGCTTGTACGAGATACCTGACATACACAAGAAGGAGCGCCCGGGGGTGCACCAGAGAGAGGTACGTATACGGCTCGAAGGACCATGTCAACTACATTATACCGTATTATTCATTAAAAAAAACATTCTTAATAAACCTATTTTAGTTAAAATGTGTTTTGTATTTTTCGGTTAAACCAGTGGTTCCTAACCTTTTCAATATTGTTACCCATATCACCTAGTAGGGAAGCAGACTTTACCCCCAGCAATATTCATTCTTACTGGTTTACTGGTACAACAACTAACTGTTACCCCTGCGGGGGTAAAAAGTAACTTTTTAAGGGATTAATTCTTATGTTAAAATAGCCCATACATTATTTTAAACTAGAAATTACTTCTTAAATCTGAAAACGACCGTCAAAGGCGATTGAAAGATTGGTTAGAAAGTAGAATTCATTTCATGATAAGTTTTACTTTCTCATACAGTGTAATCAATATGAAAACCACTCTTAGTAACTTTACTGCGCTGTATCCAATTTTTACAAACAAGCATTTTCTGTTTACATACTTACAAAGAACGACATTAAAACCTTAAACTGAGTAGAATCCCCTTTTTTATAGTAGGTAGATAAAATAATGTGAACTAAAATTGTGTGTTTCAATTCAGGTGTTCCTATTCAATGACCTGCTAGTGATAACAAAGATCTTCAGCAAGAAGAAGTCGTCTGTAACATACACATTCCGCCAGTCGTTCCCGCTCTGCGGAATGAGCGTCAACATGTTTTCTGTGCCACGTGAGTATGGACTTTATGCTGTTTGTAATAGAACTGATTATCCAATAAACATCTGCTGATCTCTGCTACTCAAGAGAGTAGTTTGAGACTCCATGACATTGAAAAGAAGAAACACTTTTCGGCATATTGTGTTTAATTTATATACATAATCTTTTTGTAGCTCTGCATATTCAGTCCCACGAAGTCCCTACCTTGTTAACCCATTAATTTTTCTTTTCGTTGCCTAAAAAATGGGGTAACTGAATTAAGGGTCATTTCTTGCACCAGCTTTTGGCTTGATAAAAATCGTTGCCTGCCAAAAATAAATTATGAAAAAGTGTTTCTTCTTTCCATAGTCTTTTTCAAACCGCCCTTGTAATACAGTGAATTTAGACTTTGCCTTGCAACGAATAAAACGTATGAAACGAGTGTGAGTGTGAATGTCAAATTTAACGAAAAATAGGATGGAAAAGGGCGCCATATTTTATTCGTTGCGACACGCGCGAAATAAGTTGGGTAAAAGCTAAAAAAAAGATTCGTCATCTTGACGTGCAGAATCGGTGGTAGACAAAAATTTGGACTCTGTTAAGTGTACCATGGGCAACAGCGTCGCTTAACCACTGCTAAGGTTAAAATCGCTTGCACGCCGCACCCGCTGTCACATACGATTAGTTCGTGCAGGGGCGATACGCGCGCACACGAATTTTGTTGCAAACTGGTTAAGCGACGCTGTTGCCCATAGTACATGTGACATCTGTTTAAAACTAGATGAGACGAAAATTAATAGTGAAGTTACATTTTATAGAATCGGGTGATATACAAGGTTATTTTCAGTTTATACAAAACCTCTCGTGGGGTTGATCAGACCATCAAACTGAACAACTTTCATTATGGGACCAACCTTGAAAGCGTGAAAAAAAATAATCTGCTGTTTCATACATTTCGATGAAGTAGGATTGTACTTTTGTATGGAACAGCTGATTTTTTTTTCGTGATTTCGAGGTTGATCCCATAATGAAAGTTATTCAGTTTGATGGTCTGATCAACCCCACGAGAGGTTTTGTATTAACTAAAAATAACTTTGTACATAAATTATGGTATTGAATGTATTTATTTGCTATAATTTTACTTCATAGACTACCCATTCGGCATCCGTCTCTCCCGCCGTGTGGACGGTCGCCGGCTCGCCACGTTCAACGCGCGCAATGAACACGATCGCTGCAAATTCGCCGAAGACCTGCGCGAGAGCATCGCAGAAATGGACGAGATGGAGGCTATGAGGATCGAGGGAGAACTCAACAGGGGCAAGGGGAGGGGCGGAGGGAATAATAGAAATGGTAAGTTTAGGAAGTTTTCATCATCATCGTAACAGAGTGTAAGACGCAGGGGTCCCGGGTTCGATTTTCGGGTACAATTCGTACTCGGTTTGGTTGGTGGTAGGGCTTATTCCAAGTCCGTCTGGCTAGCTACCACTATCTTACCTAAGTCTGACGCCATAACAATAATTTAAAAATTGTTGTGTTCCTGCAGTTAGAGGTAAGGTAGCCAGTTCCTCAGTGATGAGAATAGGGAATATGCATAAGTCACCGATTTTGATGAATTTGAGCTTGATCGCTGCGGACACTTATAAAAACATGATGGAACAGGAAAAAAAAAAAAAAAAAAATTATTTTAGTTTTATCACACGATGAAATCAGGGAAAAATAACAATATATTTTTTTCATTTTCGGATATAATGCACTTTACAGTCAGATAGAATATCGAATAAGAAACAATATTTTGTATGACACATATGTACTTAAACGCAAAATTTAGGGAGATAATTGAAGATTATTGGCTAACTCCATATTAAACGCGCCGAAACACACCTGAAACGTGATGTGTGACGTCACTGTTTTGTATGGAGCGTTTTCGGCGGGTGCTGCTGCGCGCTAACTTCAAGTAACTATATCTCGAGAAAAAAACGCAAGAGAAAAGTTTTAATATTACAGTTAATTTTCTCACGCATTATACTTTTGATTAAGATTAAAAAAATATTTGATGCATATTCCCTATTCCGGGTGTAGTGCGCTTCCACCGTGAGGTGAAGGCCAAGCATTATCTTGTTGTGCATAAAAAAAACAATGTAACTGCAATTTCTGTCACTTTCCATCAGAAGTTGATTGCAACAGAATTATAAAATCCGGGGTCAGAGCTAAACTATCATAATAATATCGTTATGATTCTAATCGATTTATTTTGTCGACAGTTATGGAAAATCGGGACAGTGGTGTAGCAGACGTCGAGATTGACCATGGACAGTGCTTGGACCACGTTCACGTTCATGGGTAAGAGAAATATATATTTGTTTAATTAAAGAGCATATATAAATTACCTTCAATTTCACGTTGACCATTTAACTAAAAGGATAAAATTGTTTAGCACTTCATCGTAAATGTAACAGAATTTCTACAAAATATTTGTCAAAATAACTAAATTGGAACTCAAGGTTCAAGTTACATTGACATTTATCATTGACTAGCAGGAATGGGCAAACTACGGCCCGCGGGCCATCTCCGGCCCGCGAATTGTTGAAACCCCACCCGCGGCCATCAAACAAAAAAATCAACCGCCTTCTTCGTTTATTATTAGCTCGCATAAAACATTTCGCATAGATCAAAAATATTCTTTATCAAAACTCTACAAGGACCATCGCTGCCGAACTTGGTACTTCGCAGTGAACCTAAAAGATGATTTTCTTTCGTTAATTAAAATTATTTTATTAGTCCGATAAAAAAATAAAGAATTTAATTCAAGTACATGACCAGCCATAGATTTCGTTAGAAAATATTGCCACGCGAAGGAAAAAAATTGCACATCCCTCTAGTCACTAGAGCGAGAACACAAATCGATCGCGACCGTGATCTATCAGTGATTATACTGATGTCGACATCTCTTCGAAAGTAAATCAGATTAGTTGGGTGTGTATAGCGACCTGAATCTCCTCCATTCACTCCCTGGATGGTTATCATCAGATCACAGCTAGGTCAATCCTTTGGCGGAGAGCCAATTGTCAAAATATCAGGAAAGATATTTCAATTCAATGTCGACGTAATTCCTCACATTGGTAAAATAATGCTGGTTTACAGCGTAAGATTAAGATATACTATAAGAAATTCGACGATGCCACTAGTGCAGTGACTCAGTAGCTCAACGGTCAGAGCATTAGACCGGATATCCAAAGGTCGCGGGTTCGATTCCCGTCCAAGAATTGATCTGAGGGCCTAGTACAAGTTGTGTTTCTCACCTCATTTTGCGAATAGTATCGAGTGAAAGAGAGGAAATCATGCGAGTGAGTGAACTAGTGCAAGAGAGAAAACGATAGTTTACTTTTCGCAAAGTGAAGTGAGAGCAAAAAACCAACTCGTACTAGGCCCTCTGGGGCCGTACCGGATGACGCATCGATTATCGAAAAGTCTGCCGAGTTTCAAATTAAAACAGAAAAACAAAGTAAGGAATTTCGTTTTGTACTTTCTGTTGACGTAATTTGGAAGATATCGATGTTCGTGTGATATCACGAATTGGGGTTCGCCATTTTAGCCCAATTGGGGCTCGATTTATCTGCTTTAATTTGAAACCCGACAGACTTTTCGATAATCGATTCGTTAGCCGGTACGGCCCCTGGTGCGAGTCGTATTTTTTCTAGTATATTATTTAGTATTGGAGAACCAAGGCTTCAAAGTTACGTCGTTAGTATGAAAATCGACTGGTGTCTTTAATTATGTGACCGCCACTGTATATCATATATGTATTGTGTGTCAGTGTGGTGGTCCCGCCGCCGCCCGCCGGGCCGGCGCCCATGGCGCCCGCGTCGCGCCTGCCGCACAACCCGCCGCCCACCACCATCATCAAGCGGAACGTGCTGTCCAACTCGCTGGTGGACATCAACGACCCAGGTCTGTATACAGTATACCTAACGTGTATACAAGTATGTATCTAGCACTAGTGAATGAGGATCAGTAACAGGTTAACAGGTTGAAACCTATAGCTTTATTAAAATAATATAAAGACATATTGATAGCTATGAAACCTAGTGAAAGAATTTTTGCAATCTGTTTAGAAATGGTTGAGTTAAAAGGGTTTGAAGGGAATGCCAAGCTCAATGCAATATGTGCTTTATCACGTACGGAATAAGGTTCGCGTACGTCGCGATGACGTCATAAGGACCCCCAAAAAACCAGTGATTTAGCACGTATAACTTCTCAGGTTTAAGAGATATCGTAAAATTTTTTTCACAGTTAATCATGTGGTGGCATAAGCTTTCTAATTAGCCACTAAACAAAAATCATTACTGATCCTCATTACGTAGGCTACAGCCGGAGGATTTAAAAAAAAACGAAAAATAAAAATAAAATATTTAATTATAGAAAATTACAATTTAAGTAAGTGTTCCAAATTAGTTAAGAACTTGATTTAGCTATGGACTAAAATAGGTGTCTCGGTCCGATGTGAGAAACCAAGTGCCGATTTTTATGGGCAAATATGTGAAGTTGAAATGTGCTGACGCAAGGTAACGTAGGACGCCGCACATTGTTGCGCTGTAGCGGTGGTGGCCGGTAACTGGGTTGGTGGCGAATATGGCGATATAATTAGTGTCGGCCCCTTTTGTTGATATAACAACAGACTCCCACAAGCTGCCGAAATATGCTGGAATGCAAGAAAAGTTAATTTGTTTAAAAGTTTACTGTGTGTTAGTATCATGACCAGGGGCCGTACCGGCTTACTTACATGGCTATCGTAATCTCTTTCATTTGACAGATGGATGTGACACATTGCTACTTCTATTGGGAAAATAAAAACTTACCAAAGAAAAGTAGCAATGTATCACACACATCAATCTGTTAAATGAAAGCGATTACGATAGCCATGTAAATTACCCCAGGTAGGGCCCCAGGCCTCTTTCAGTCCATGTATATACTTGCGCGTGCTAATGAGGATCAGTAACTATTTTTGTTTAGTGGCTAATTAGAAAGCTTATGCCACCACATGATTAACTGTGAAATTTTTTTTACGATATCTCTTAAACCTGAGAAGTTATAAGAGTTAAAACACTGGTTTTTTGGGGGTCCTTATGACGTCATCGCGACGTACGCGAACCTTATGTCGTACGTGATAAAGCACATATTGCATTGAGCTTGGCATTTCCTTCAAACTCTTTTAACTCAACCATTTCTAAACGGATTTCAAAAATTCTTTCACTAGGTTTCATAATTATCAATATGTGTTTATATTATATCAATAAAGCTATAGAATTCAAACCTGTTACTGATCCTCATTATCTTGATGACAAAACGCGTTCGTGACCTACGGCGTATATAGAGATTCATTTACACTTGCTAGCAAACAAAAAGGTTTAACACGATATTCGATATTTTTGTATTTATTTCCTCTTCAGTACGCCCTACGACAAAATACCTACGCGATTTTCAAACGCTTTCCCCTCCAAGCATGACCACCAAAACACGATATATCGCGTGGTGATCATGCTAGGGGGTCTGAAGTTGGTCATCGTGTACCTTGTCAGTTAATCGCATTATACCATATGTTATAATAACGACCCTTGGTGTGATATGACGCTGAAAGCGTAGCGGTATTTCCGAAGCCTGAACCAAGCCAGGGACACTCCGCACTTTACGTGGCGGACCCGTTTAACCGGGTCAAAGACAAAGGCTGTCGTAAGAAGAGATAAGATACCTCTTATATAAATCGCGATAGAAAGTGAGGCAATTTCTAGGTGAATATGGCTGAAGGAAATTAGCGCTGTGCGATCTGAATTGCGCTTTATTGTGTCAAAGCAAGAGTCGTTATTTATTTAAATGATCTTGCGGAGTGTCCTTTCTGTACTTTTACTATTATGTATTTTGTGCCTGAACGTATGATTCAGTATTTGTTTATTTTCCCACCAGTGGCACTGGCGGCGGAGCGTCTCCAGCGACGAGGGTCGGTGGGTTCGCTGGACAGTGGGATGTCCGTGTCATTCCAGCAGGGAAGCAGGAACGCTCTTCACGCCACGTCGCCCAGACACCCCGGCGAGCAACGGTCACCTGGTGAGAAATAATATGTTGATTAATTGATTAGTTCTTTAAAACCTCAGTTCTTACTTGTTATTACTTTAGGTAGTCGGAAAAGTTCATGGCATTTTTGTACTAAAAATCAAAAAGATATCACGGCGGCGGCCGCGGAACATCTTTATCATCAAAATTACCAGACCTGAATGTTGAACCATTTTTTTGCAGTAGTATTTGACAAAGCTTCTTCTCATTCAAAATCAGCTTTCATTTTTTTATTAAGGGTCAGAACCCTAATCGAAAAAAATACAAAACGTATTTAATAAAAAATATGAAAAAGCAAAACAAACATTTGTTTTAATTTTACCGTTATTACCAGAAAGTCAGCTGTCAAACAATATTGTTACATTTCCGCCTAAGTTTAGTAAGTATTGCCAGAAATACGACACGCAAAAATCATGCTTCAAAAAGGGCACGATCTTTTCCGACTACCTATTATTTGAAGATTTAGGTGTTAGAATTATTAAATGGAAATGATAGCATGATTTAAATCACTGTAATATTAATAAAAAGAAAAAGCACACAACGCGCAGACCCGCCTATCTGCGCGTCATACACACCACAGAGTCTAATAGGCGACAGTGTTGCCAGCCTAACCACAGAATACTGACCTCGGCCGACAGACGTGTCGGGTAAATATAAGTCGATTTCGACGTCTAAGCACGATACATTTAGAGTTATTATATGCTTAAAAATATTTCCACCTTCGTAAAAAAGTCGAATACGAATTAATTTCGTAAACGATAGTTTTTCGTCCAAAGGCTCTATATCTGAGAGGCGGAAAAAACTTTTCCGAATGTTGCCCCGAAGAATCGAATTATGTTATCCTTTCTAGTTCTAAATTATTTATTGCAGGTCGTCTCTTCGGCGGCATATTCCCCGGACGGCAACGCAAACTCAGCGCGTCCGGTGTACCGGACACTAAGCACGGACAAGTGGGCAAGAGCACAGAAGTCTAAACTTGATACTTTACCGATACGGTAATTTGATATTTCACTTTGAGACGCGAATTCCTTTCCAAGGATTCCAAAAAAGTTTCAACTGTTATTACCAGCAAAATATTTCTGTATGATGGGTAAATTTTGGGAATAAACAGAACTTACTTAATGAATAAAACTATCGAAAAGTTTTCAGGATCGTACAGTGTTTTGTTATGATGTGAAACGAAAGTTGTAAGAATGTGTCGAAATGTATTTATAATTCAATTTATAAACGTTATAACAACGGCATAAGACATAATTTTGACTGTTTTGTATCAAACAAGGGTGAAAATATTTCGAGCTGGTTTCGAATTTATATTCACGCAGACTTGTATACGTAACTTTTTCTATGACGTTATGATAATATTCATAAAAGATGTTAAAAAAATAAACTGCTTTTTACGCAAAAACAAACTAGGTGTCACAGATTTCTGAATTTAAATATTATATTCAATCAAATATAATCGATTATAATACAATTGCAAACTCTATACAATTTATACCTAATTAGAAAATTCTCTATTGTCTTCCCAATTAGAGAAAAAGACTTTACTATTTAAATATGTTACAATCGCAGGATAATTTTGATTTGCGCTAGTGTAGATGTAGACCTGTCATTTTGTTGTTTACTATGTATTTGCTATCAATTTTTGGATGCTGGAAGCGAATTTTCGTAAATATTAATTTCATTTTCTTACAACACATTTCGGTATTCTTTAGTATTTAATTCATTTACTGTTCAACTTATATGCACACGTCAACGATATTCCATTCCTAAAGGATGCACTACGCAATACAATAGCAAAGCTGAAATGTGGCACATGCCGTTTCACAAATCACACGATACTAAATGTCCAGTTGTATGACAAGTCTTGCGGGACTTTCATAGTAGGCTGCGTTTTGGGGGAGTTAAAAGTGTCCCACAAATGCCATTGTCATGCAATATCCACAGTATAGATTGATCGAAGGCACACGTACAAAAGATCCCCATCTACAACAGCGCCACCTAGCGGGATATTCTTTTTGATATCCTGTCATTTGTAAAACAATCGAATTTGAAATGACATAATGTCATCTACATTACACAGCAAAACAAAAGGTTACCAACTTCTGATCGTTACATCTCGTTCTGACGCTTATATTTGTCATTTGTATAGAGCGAGAGAAAAGATTTAAGGGACCTATTATGAGTCGTCTACATTTTGATTGATTTGATTAGTGAGTTTAATTAATTAATATATTTTTCCACACTTAGTAAATTGTAGAAAGTGCCATCTGTCGTTACTTGAAAACATAAGCTTTTTGGGTCTAAAATAATGAAAATATGCATTTGCTAGTGCCAACTCTACAAATTTTGCGACACAAATTGAAAATTGTATTATCGAATGTATTTATTTAGCCTTGTTAATTTTAAGAAATTGTAACAGCACAAAAGTCAAATTTTTAATATAATATCGACTTAATTTCCTTGTAATAAGGTTGTCAGTCATTTTGAACAGTGAGAAAGCAAGTTTTCAAGATTTGAAAAAATCTTTGATTCCAACAACCTACATACATTCTAACATCATGATAAGATTTGTTTTCAAAGAAAATAAAGAAAGTTGGCGAGAGTTAAATACAAATTCCCGGTAATAAGAACTATTATCGATTGGCGAAACATTTTAGTACAATTCCGCAACGATTTTTAATAAAAAAAATAAACAATGTTTTTTGATATGGAAGAAATCTAGTCTAGTGACGTAAACGAAAATTGGGTCCACGTTATTGGAGGTAGGGTAGGTAGGGGTCGATTTAATGATGGCAACACCGAATTTGGTAGGAAAATCAATGAAATACATTTCATAAAAACTGTCTTAGGAATATCGATTATTCAAAGGTTATTTATACAGTAAGTTACACATTACGTTATCATTATTATTTGCAATTAAAATATCATAGTAAATAGAAATTGGTAGCGGCATGTGAACTTGACTGTACTTTATTTTATAATTCGATAATAAGACATCGCTGGAGGAAATATTTAACATGATTTTAATTCCACGTTACCAGAAACCACAAAGTATTAAAATATTACTTTATTAAAGAACATTAAAAATAATATTAAAGAATTTTCTCTTTTTTCTTTAGAGTAATTGTACATACGTTCGGTATAGAATGCAATAGAATATTAGAATAACATTTGAATGCACTATCAAGCAATACAAGATTATTAATTACATAGTTACATCACAGTATATTGAATATTATTATTAAAAATACGAATTTATTCACTATTGTTGATGAATTTTATTAGCTTTATAGGCGATTTGAGAAAATTTTTAAAATACTACCTTTGAATTTTTGAAATATTAAATATTATCTCGATTTTTGTCTAGTCGTCAGATTTTATACATTTCTGTCGAGTGTCCATGTTTAAATAAAAAGTACTGTATTCTTCCCAACAATGTGACCTATGATTTTCCATTCGACTGTACTCAGAAGGCTGTTTTTGACAGTATAGTCAGATCATTAATATCAACATTATCAACTCATAATACTCAACTTGGTTTCTGAAAAATTCTTAAGCCAAAGAGACAAACCATGGAGTTTATGTACCAATAAGTGATATTAATGAAAACGACTGTACTACGTTACCTTGAGGGTACGCGACTGTACAACGTTACCCTGTTTACCTTCCTCGGATTTACCATAACGTATACCTAACTAGTTGTAAGTAAATAAATGACTTCAGGCCGGTCTGCTGACAAAACAAAAGCTATCAAATATTTTTTACGTGCTTTAATCCTCTTTTGCAACATTAGCCTTTTTTTAAATTTAATAGGTACCTACTTTTTCGTTATAGACCAAATTAATCCTAACTACTTCTAAAACTACACTAATAAATATTTCTTAAATCTTCAAGAAGCATAGTTTGGAGAAACTGAATTTATGAAACATCGAAAACCTGAATGATATGAAACAATAGATATCAAAATACATAATAAAATATGTGGAATGTTGTTAAAACAAAATCTCACAATAATTTACTAAAATAAAATAGTAATCAAACTTTTATCAGGCACTCTAATAAAACTATCGCACTCTTCACCATTAGGCCGGCCATTTAAATTGTAATGTTGACTAATTTACGTAGCTAACCACTGTTGACTAACTGTATTTAAGCTTGTTGATCGTACTGTTTGATACGGGGTAGTTAGAAAATAATGAGACTTATTGTCTCTTTCTATATCTAGAGCGATGAGTCATAGTTGCAAGCGCGGATCTATTTGATCTTTGCTTCTGTACCATCGAAATATCGTAAGCATAGAAAAACTTTAACTGGATTTCTAAATGCCAAATTAAATATCTATTCATTTTTTTATTGTGCTTTGGTATACATTCTGAATTAGACAAATTAAATATCTGTTTCTATTAATTTTTTTTATTGTGCTTTGGTATACATTCTGAATTAGAAATAGAAAGCCCGTTTAGGACCTTTTCATACAATATTTTTGTGTTTAAAAATGTACTTTATCCCATAAAGTTACAGATAATCATCTGATTCAATGGACATGCATCTTTTGTTATTGGTATCTAAATAACATTTAAATTCTATGCTTAGATATTTCGATGTTTTTATATTCCATTAGCTAACGTGTAATGTCAAAACTCTTTTCTACGTCCTAGGCAATACTATAAAATGTTTCCTTTTATATTATTAACAATTCGCGTTTTCTATTATTTGTTTTCGCATTTTCTTTGATTAATATTTAAACTCGTTTTGTTTACTTATTTATTTTATAAAAAGCTATCATTAATCTTAATATATTTAAAGTGGTTGTCTCTATCTATAGTTTTATATCTCATTTCCTTAAATAACTACAAACTATTGAATCTCTTTTTGAATATTTCACAATGTTTCATAAGTATATAATATATTTTGTTGTAAATTGTAAGAATGTATATTTGGCCGCACTTTTAATATTTAACGGTACATATTATATTCGGGGCAGATAATTTTTTCATGCATATTTGATAATATTGGGTCAGTTCGCCATAACTCAGTACAGCAATTATTTCTATAGGATTTTTATTTTCATTGCTTTGCGGCAAATAATACATTTAAAATTCGCGTTTTGGAAAATTAGCTCTTAATAAAATATTGTAATGCATGACAAAAATAAAGGAATTGATTCTTGGTTGGAGGTTAAATTTAACGTTTAAATATGGTAACGTCGACTTACCAAAATATAATAATATTGAAATGTAAGATCGGTATAGTAACTATTTCGGACTTTAATCCTTAAAATATAAGCTTTTGTTTTCTTTACCATTGAACCCTTAGAATCTTCAGTAATTTTTATTTTCCGAAATAGATACGTTGCTTACCGATCTGAGGCCCTACCGCCTAACTTACATGGCTATCGTAATCGCTTTCATTTGACAGATGGATGTGACACTTTGCTACTTATTTTTGGCACAAACAAAAACTTACCAAACAAAATAAGCAATGTATCACATCAATCTGTAGGCGGTAGGGCCAATGGTTTCTTTTACAAAGAAACTTAAATGTCGTGCGTATTTCAAGCGAAATGCGACATTGTTCCTTAAGGGATATAATTTAATATGAGTATTGTTTTGTGATAACGGCGTATTCCAGTTTAAAGTATTTTCATATTCGAAAGGGGTAACCATAAAAAAATATTTCTTTATTTGGAATAAAATAATTATCGCATTTTTTTACAATTTTGAAACATGCTTAAGTGACAGGCAATCAAATATACATTATGTAATGTGCTGATCTAAAGTGAAACTTTTAAAAGTTTCATTTTTTGTGTATTGATACTGTGTATTAAAAAAGATAGTTAAAAGCTGCCAAATTTTAAGAAAAACTCCTTTTAAAGCTTAAATAATTATTATTTCAAGCCCAGATAACAGTACTTCAACTGAAATATGCCAATTATTAATACGTGTGAGGTGATTGTGTTGATTAAATTGCTTTTGTAAATTTCGCTTGAAGCCAAAGATGTATGATTTTGTGTTCAAGGTGTAAGAAATGTAACCATCACTTTACCATGAAAGCTTGGTTTTGTAAAACGCTGACCTTTATTTAAATTCTAAGATAAGTGTAAATTGATTATTTTATATCTCAATGAAGTCAGTTTTGTGCCTCTTCAATTTCTCTTAATTGTTTTCACTTATATGTGTGGAGGTATTTTCGTCTTATTAAGCTAAGTTAAAGGGATTTAGTTTTCTGTAACATAAAACTTTACTAACTTATTCTTAACTTGTATGTATATTAAAGAGTACATTTCTAATATATATCCTTTAGTTATATAATTGTTATATAGAATTAGGCTTAGCAATAAACGCTAAACGCGCGTATATGTTGTATAATAATTATGATAACATTGTTGAGAGTTGGTACACCTAAGTCACTTACAATAGTTTTATTTAATTAAAAAAACAATGAAAATGTATTTATTTATTAAATATGAATTAACATTCATGATGAATTTTTGTTTTTTTATTTGACCTTAGTGCTTGGACGAATCAACCTTAGTGTCATCCATCACGTTAAAATAGTAATAAATGCTAACAGTAATGTACTGATATTTATATCAAACTGTTAATTCTGCAGATATTAGGCTTTTTAAAAGTTTTCACACGGACTCGATACAGGTCTTTTGGATTTTAGAAACACGAAATTAAAGGAAAATAATAGTCACAAGCCGTTTCAATCTTGAATATTATATGCCTTTTTATGTTATTTATAAAACCAACATTGCTTTTAAGTCACAAGAGTTTTAGGGAAAAAATAGATAACTGACTTTTCCCCAACACTTTAGTGGGAGCATAAGATAATTATTTTAATAAGTGGACAAAGTTCAACTTTACGCTCTTAACAAAAAGTCCAGTCAGGATCGAGTCCCACAGATTGATGCGGATAGTAAGTAGCAGTGGCGAAGGGTCCATACAAGCCGATTCCCATCGGCTTACCTTTTAGAAATCCCACCCCACTGATTTACTATGCAGATCATAGCATTTTTGTAGAACGGCTTACCTTCGTCATAATTTCACCCCTTGCCACTGGTAAGTAGGTACATGAGCGTAGCCAGCCATGGGCTCAGGGTGGGGCAGCAGTCTAAAATAATATGTAACTAGCAAACTATACCCGCGGTCTTACCCTGGTTATTTTTCTATGCATTTTCCATACATATTTTTATTGATACGAGCCTATCTCATTGATTCCTCCTCATTTTTATATTTTCTTACTTAGGTAAGATTAGGTAGGTACCTCACAGGTCAGAACCAGGGCGGGGCAAGGGCCCCACCGTGGCTACGCCCATGAGTAGGTACTAGGCATCTAGATTATGTCGAGATTTTTAGTTGGTGGGGCATCGCTCCCATCCTTCTTGATGACATTTTGATCAAATATCTAACATCATGTCCCGGGGCAGTTCAAACATCATCTACTTAGGTTGTTGACAGGTATTTTGAAAAACTGGGGGCAAATATGAGCAAGCGGTTTTTATTTTATTGCGTAAGTCAGTGAAATTATAGAATGAACTATTTGGACGTTTTCGTTGGAGATTTTTATCATGAAGAATAGTACTGAAGATAGTATAATCAGCTACTTAGACTACGCACGCACAAAAATATTGAGTTCACCGAAACTAAAGGCCTATTTACGATTGGAATTTGGAATTTTGGCCTCCTTTACCACTAGAGGTGGATGGGGTGTGGTGTGATGTGAGCCTAAATACGTATTGAAAGAACCAGATATTGTCAACCTTTTTGAAATAATGTCAAAAATGCCTGTAATTCAAGCAGGACTGAATAATAGATTTCCTGCAGGAGAAAGGAAGAAAGTAACATCCATAAACTAAAATTGTATGTTCAGTTTGTTTTATGAAAAAATCCTTTTAGAAAAAATCCTTCAACCAGGTACCGTCAACCTAATGAGGCGATTCCCACAAGGAACCCTCAGGGCCAACCGGCTGCGCATGAGGGCAAGTACCGGGTTTTTTGTGGGTATCCCCCCCTCCTGGGTTCCCATTGAGTAACTAGCTAGGTGGACCATAGGAGGCGGTTGTGGAGGGAGCCGCAACGGCCTCACACACAAACGGTGGGATGCGTAAATGCATTTTTCTCGGTATAAAAAAGGTGTGGTCAACCTTTTCGTTTAAATAACCGAGTTTTACAGGCATGGGGCTCCGCGCTGGGCAGCCGCGATGTGACGGCGCACTTGCAGGGCTTCGCTCTAAGCCGCGCTTAGCATGCCAGCTATACTTCGAGTGCCGTAATAGTAAACGTCATGAGTTTTCTAGGCGGTTGGCACAGGAGTGGTGTGGAGAGAATATTCTTTGTTATTTAATGAAAACTTTACTGTGATTAGATACGTAAGTACTAAACTTAAGTGTGCGTTACCCCAGCAAAAAGTTGAGCTTTAGAGAGATGAGACCTTATCAGATAATTAGTGTGTCATGAGGAGAAATTTGTTTACTAATAGCAAAATTTGTGTGAGTTGTAGTTTTTAAGATATATGAGAAAAACAGATTTTGCTGGGGTCACGTTTTAAACATTACCCTGGCAAAAAAAGTTGTTTCAGCCTGGAACCAAATACATGAATAGATAGCTTTTGTTGCATAGTAAATGTTAGCAAATAGCAAAAATTGTGTGTGTTATGGTTCTTGAGTTATTTAAGTTTTTGCTGGGGTAACGTTTTGGGTTTTCCCAGATCTCGAAAACGGTTCAACGCAGAAGTTTGAAAAAAATACCACTAAGAGACCTTAATTTGTTTAAATTTGTTTGATTGTTAGTTTTTGATTTGGTTGTCGCAAACCAACGTAATTAAATGGTTTCGAAAAACAGAAAAAACGAATTTGCAAGTAAACTACTACACTTATAATCAAATAAACAGCTGTTAAAAATAGCCGTGGTAGACACTTATTACGTCAAGAATTTTAGGCTTTGTAACTTTACACGATGTAAAGATATAAACAAATTTAATAAATTTTAGACTGGTCGTACTTTAGCGATCGAATACACAGTTTCCATAACATTAAGACACATCGCATACATTAAACAAATTTAAGTAATTCATTAACATTCCTTCCTGTTAATTTCAGCTCTCAATTACGCCTATCATGAAAGTTTTAACAAAAACAAGATTAAGACAGCAATTCTTGAATAAGCCGACCAAATTGTAAAGGTCACTAAAAAGCGACCGCACCATACGTACGGGTTATCTTCGCAAATTAGCAGCTTAGTATCCGATGTTTTGTACAGTTATGAAGAAAAATGTTATTGATATAGCTTAGATTCAACTAGTTTTCTATTTTATAAATTAATATCGTGTTTATTTATATCAAATAATAAACTTACGCGATTAATAGTATTTTAAAAAGAATGTAATAATTCATGAAAGTTAAAATTTTGAAGGCACTCAACATTACATAAATAAAGGTAAATAATAATCTAAACCTAATTAGGTAATAATCTCGCTAAGCAATTTATAGTGTGATTTATTTGTCAGTATCAATATATACATTTATAGTAATTTGTTGCTTCTGTTTTTTCAAACCAAATGTTTTATTTTAATACCAAACCTACTCATGTCAATCCAGTGACCACTATGTTTGACAGGTAAAAACATTTACCCATAAAAACTGTTCCTACCTAGGAACAGTTTTTACGGAAACTACCTCGCATTTTTTCCATATAGGTATATTTCTCACCATTTAAACCTTCCCCTGGAACTACGACAAACATTTTAAAACCAAAATCGGCCACGCCAATCTTAAGTTTTCGCGAGACTAACGTACATTTTATATTTAAAGATAATCTGACCAGCAAACTTTTGTACGCAACTGTACTAACAAAAGATCCATATTATCCCGTTCATTTAAGATGGTTACGCTTATGTATAGCGCGGTCGCTTTTACGTGACCTCTACAATTTAGGCGGCTTATTAGAGAATTGTTGTCATATTCTTGTTTTTGTTAAAACTTTCATGATAGGCGTAATTGAGAGCTGAAATTAACAGGAAGGAATGTTAATGAATTACTTAAATTTGTTTAATGTATGCCATGTGTCTTAATGTTATGGAAACTGTGTATTCGATCGCTAAAGTACGACCAGTCTAAAATTTATCAAATTTGTTTATATCTTTATATCGTGTAAAGTTACAAAGCCTTAAATTCTTGACGTAATAAGTGTCTACCACGGCTATTTTTAACAGTTGTTTATTTGATTATAAGTGTAGTAGTTTACTTGCAAATTCGTTTTTTCTGTTTTTCGAAACCATTTAATTACGTTGGTTTGCGACAACCAAATCAAAAACTAACAATCAAACAAATTTAAACAAATTAAGGTCTCTTAGTGGTATTTTTTTCAAACTTCTGCGTTGAACCGTTTTCGAGATCTGGGAAAACCCAAAACGTTACCCCAGCAAAAACTTAAATAACTCAAGAACCATAACACACACAATTTTTGCTATTTGCTAACATTTACTATGCAACAAAAGCTATCTATTCATGTATTTGGTTCCAGGCTGAAACAACTTTTTTTGCCAGGGTAATGTTTAAAACGTGACCCCAGCAAAATCTGTTTTTCTCATATATCTTAAAAACTACAACTCACACAAATTTTGCTATTAGTAAACAAATTTCTCCTCATGACACACTAATTATCTGATAAGGTCTCATCTCTCTAAAGCTCAACTTTTTGCTGGGGTAACGCACACAAACTTAATCGCCACTATAAAAAACAGGTGAGTTACTTTTGTTTTCTTAACAAATCGGTAGGAAGAACAGTTACCTATAATATTATTTAACAAATGTTACATCATTTTTCATTCAATTCATTTCAAACTTGTTAAATTACTTAAATTTAATCATTTTTCTTTGTTATGTTGAATACCCGCTTGACCACTAAATTCATCAAATAATGAACCGCGAAGAGTCGTATAAACCATGTTGAATGTTGTGGTTGTGGTTTGACTTCTTATAGAATAATAACAGGGCTGAATTGTAAGTACCTATGTACTTGCGTGACTTCAAAAACATTAGCTTCATAGGAATTTGAACCTATTCATTAATAATGATAAATGTTCGATGTGATTAATCGGAAGTAATTCTGCATACTTTGGGTAGATTCTAAATACCCAGTAGCAATATGAATAAAAATCTGTAGCAGTATTAAGCTATCGTTTGAAGTTCTTATGACCGCTTATACAAAGAAGGTTGTATTGAAAACGTAATGCTGTTCTTAAAAAGCATTCCGGGTTCCATTCCCAAGGGGGTACAATTTGTACTCGGTTTGGTTGGTGGTAGGGCTTATTTCAAGTCCGCCTGGCTATCTACCACCATCTTACCTAAGTTTGACGCCATAACAATAATTTAAAAATTGTTGTGTTCCGGCAGTCAGAGGTGAGATAGTCAGTTCCTCAGTGATGAGGATTCCGGGCGGAGTGCGCTTCCACCTTCGGCCTTATCGTCAGTTAACATCAGTGGAGGTGAAGGCCAAGCACTATCCCGTTGTGCATAAAAAATGCAATCATTATTATTTATTATATTATATTCAGTTATTAATAATAACGAATTCACAGAATAAAAATTTCAACGCACAAGTCGACTCCACGCATCCCCTATTCCACCGCGGTGGCTCGGCAGGTAGGTGCGCGGGTCAGTACAACAAACCACGTGACAATAGATACATCCCTCCGCTATTTGATGGTTTACATTACCAAATTGTGGGTGAAAACCTCTATTTGTTTGGTAAGAAATTTTTGTTACTTTTAGTTTGTTTATTATTGATGAATTTTATTTTTTACAAAATTTAATTTAAATAGGTATAGGTGAGTGTTAGACTTTAGACATGTTTTAAGGCTCCATAAGATTTTTGTAGATAATATAGATGGTATATAAGTACCTACTACCTGCGGCCTACTACTTAATTTTCATTATTTGGATACTTATCTAAACCTAAACAATGTTTATTTTTGAAATAGATGAACTTATTATTCTTGCTATACCTATTTTTAGTTGTAGTATCTATCAAAGCTCAAATAATAAAAAAATGGGAGTCATTATCATCCCCCTACCATTACCCCAACTTATTTGGGGTCGGTGCAGTGCGTCTTTCTCTTCCATTCCTTCCTGTCACTCGTCATCTCCTCATCCACTCCCTTCACATTCATATCATTCTGCACACAACCCATCCATCTTTTTTGCGGTCTTCCTCTTACGTTCCAGCCCTCAACATCCATATCCATTACTCTTCTAGTAACATGCCTTTCATACCTTCTCATAACATGCCCAAACCAAGCCAGACGATTCCCTTTCAACTTTTCTGTCACTGGTGCTACTTTCAAACATACTCATTCCTAATTTTATCCATTTGCGTCACACCACACATCCATCCACCTTTTTTTTTTATAGTAGGGGGAATGCTTTTATGCATCCGATGTATGTGGGACTCGCCAGAGCACTACCCACTAAACCCCCTACTACATCCCTCACTAACACGCAGGACCTACGGGACCGTGGTGACACGCACCATGTGGACCTGGTGTTGCTGCCTGATCAGGCCCAGCACTTGGGAGAGGACTGCCATCCCCCTCTTGAGAACTAGGGGGGAATGACAGTATTTTCATGTCTGTTACATGTAATTTTCTTTCATCCGTTTTCTTCTTACAATATGCATTCTGATCCGTACACGACTGACTATACTGACCTTATTACGGACTTATAAATTAATAATGAAAAAAAAAATGGGAGTATTTTTTGAAAAACCAGAATAATCTGCATTCTATCTTTTTAAAATTGCATCATTTTCTAACTGCTGTTATTTAAAATAATAAAAAATATAATCATTCCACTCGGGAACTAATGTTTGTCCATCCCACAAAATACCCCTACCAGGGATTCGACACTGGAGCCCTTGCGCAGTAGGCGAACGAAACGACACCGACCGTGAAATTTTACTGCTTGATATCCAATAGCAGCGACCGTCGTTGTCTTTTTTGGGGTTCCGTACCCGAAGGGTAAAACGGGACCCTATTACTAAGACTCCACTGTCCGTCTGTCTGTCTGTCTGTCATCCATCAGGCTGTATTTTATGTACCGTTAGACAGTTGAAATTTTGACAGTTATGTAGGTATTTCTGTTGCCGCTTTCTAGCGGCAACAATCATTTGTTATCAATAAATACTAAAAGCAGAATTAAATAAATATTTGAGTGGGGCTCCCATAGGTACAACAATCGTAATGGTTTTGCCGTTTTTTGGTACGGAACCTTTCGTGCGAGTTTTGGTGCTATTCAGATTAATTTAATACTATAAATATGTGAATATAAAATTAGAAGCATTTGAAAATTGCAAGTTTTACTCAAAGCATTACTTACTCGTACGTAGATACGGGGGTAAGTGTCGGCTCCACACCTTGTTAGCCCAAACCTTGGTCAATGTATTTGTTACAAAACCGGCAATGTACGATGCATTTGTCACTATTATGGCCAACGTGTGGTGCAAGATAAAATGTAGCATCATTTTTTTTATCAAAAAATATTAATTGTGTCGTGATTGTGTGTCAGTATTTCAGTAGATACCGCTTTTATTTATTTTAATTATGTACTTACTTCCAAAGCAAATAAGTAATAAGTACTAGAGTAAGTACCTACCTAAAATTAACTTTAATCATAAAGGAGCTCATAAAAAATAGTTATTTTTAACTTTTCAACAAACAAACACGATGAAAAAACGCAAGTGCGTTAACCGCTCGTCTAAAACCACTATCTAAAAATGTAATTTGACCAGCTATGTCCTTCTTTACTATAAGTATCACTTACACGTTTACTAAAACCGTTACCAAAACGGTTATCAAAACTATTACCTAAGTACACACACACAGGTATCAATTTTCTATGACTCATTAAAAAAATCCGAAGAATTTCACCACATTTCACTAAAACACAAACCCAAAACCACTTCCTTTCCTATCCCGCCAGCATAACTGTCAGAATTTTGACAAGCTGTCAAAGTTGGCGCCAAAACATGGCGTTGGTGGCAACGCGCCCGCCAAACTGTCCCTATGGAAATAACCGACACAAATTATCCTCATTTAGTGGTAATTTAATAAACTTAACTAAATTATAGACATTTAATTCAATTTAAGCCTCGTAGCCACCGCTTCGCGTAAGTTATGCGCGGTCAACCACCCTTCTAAGTAAGTATAATGTTCTGAGGTAATTTTTGATTCATGAATATTGGCTTTCGATATCTTGTTGGCCTCCGAAAGTTTAAGTTAAGAATTTTCTTTTCATTCCAATAAAAAGCAAATTTGTCTCAACCTATTACGACGACCTCCGTGGTCGAGTGGTTTGTACACCGATTTTTAAGGTGTTGCCATCTCTGTCTGAGGTCCCGGGTTCGATCCCCGGCTGGGCCAATTTAGAAAATAAACTGTCTTTGTGTTGCCACTATGCAGATTATCATGAAAAGAAAAAAAAAGCGAAGGTTTTCTAAGTTTATTTTATAATCATTTTCCGGTGTTGTATGCATGGTAGGTAGGTACCCTGTCTACTATATTCGGCTTTAAAGGTTTTTTTGAAACACGATGTAAAGATAATAGATAATAAATCACAATAAATAGTATTTGTATAAAATCACGTTTGCTTCTAGCAAGATCCCGAACACGGGACTACGAAATCCATGTTAAACGCACTGAGCAACTGACGTTCTTCTAAGTAGGAGAAAAATCATAACTTTAGTCTAAGCTTATAAGTTAACTTATAGTAGCTTAGACATACAAAAACTTAATAATTAAAGTTAACAATTTTCTTTTCATTCCAATAAAAAGCTAATTTGTCTCAACCTATTACGACAACCTCCGTGGTCGAGTGGTTCGTACACCGATTTCAAGGTGTTGCCATCTCTGTCGGAGGTCCCGGGTTCGATCCCCGGCTGGGCCAATTTAGAATAAAAAACTTGTCTTTGTGTTGCCACTATGCAGATTATCATGAAAAGAAAAAAAAAAGAAAAAATACCGAAGGTTTTCTGAGTTTATTTTATAATCATTTTCCGGTGTTGTATGCATGGTAGGTAGGTACCCTGTCTACTATATTCGGCTTTAAAGGTTTTTTTGAAACACGATGTAAAGATAATAGATACTAATTAACAATAAATAGTATTTGTATAAAATCACGTTTGCTTCTAGCAAGATTCCGAACACGGGACTAAATCTAGACTACGAAGTCTCGATTACGAAATCCATGTTAAGGTGGAATGGAACGTCAAGCTCAGTAGCGCCACCAATGGAAATAAATCATTTACGTTTTATCAAGGTCTTAGATTAAAAGTTTTAGTTATTTTGCGCAAATAGAAGAGTAAAGTGCAATATTCACGGCCTCAGATATAAGCAATAAGTTATGTTTGTGGATATTGCCAAAAGTGGCCACCTTTAACGCACTGAGTAACTGACGTTCTTCTAAGTAGGAGAAAAATCATAACTTTATTAGACATACAATAGTAGTTTTTAAGTTATGTAAGAACTAAATATAGTTTTTTTTTAGATTTTGAAAGTAGTTCAGCATGGAAGAATCCTTAGATGGCCGCGAGGGCGGCGCCACTGCGCCGAGCTTCGACTCGGCGGCCATTTTGAATGATGACGTCTCTCCTACCACCAGCTTTTGTTACAGCATACCGAACCTTTTCAATGGGTCAGTAAAGTTTAAAATACATCGAATTTCACATATTACGTACATAGAATACCTTGGCGTAGCGTCCTACGACTACGAGACTACGACGGTGCTACGAGAATTTGTGAGCAGCGTTAATATTAGTAGGTTAGGTAGTAAGTCTTTTAATATGGAATCGCCGCTATATGCACAACTAGCGGATGCCCGCGAGTTTCACCCGCGTGGTTCCCGCTCCCGTGGGAATGTTGGAATAAAAAGTATCCTATGTATCCTTAATCTAGGCTATCTACTATCTGTGTGCCAAATTCCAACCAAATCCGTTCAGTAGTTTTTGCGTGATTGAGGAACAAACATCCAAACATCCAAACCAATAATATATTAAGTAGGATAGGATTTTAAAGTTTGCTACCTACATATTTTGGTTGGTGTTAAGGAGGTGCGCAACTTGCGCAAGGTCCGCGAGACTTTTGAGATGTTTTCGTTTGAGGATTGTTTCAGTTTGATTGAACGAAAATAAAGAACTGTTACAGATTTTTTTTCGAAAACGTTATAGTTAAGTAACCTAGTTATATGCTATTACATAATTTTGAAATTAAAATTTTTAAACACAGGAGCGGGGGACGGAGTTCGCAGCTCCTCAAAAGGGGGGTTCGGTTATCATTTCACTGTCAAAGGACATGGATTTTGACAGTTGTGTGTCGATAAAAAGCAATATCACGTGACTCTCGTGTTTCGATGGGCATGCTAGGGGGGCTGGGCTGGGCAATTCTACCACAGAACAATAATATTGTTACGGAAGTGGGGTACGAGATTGGAGGGAAAATACTGTGTAGCAGAGGCAACGCTTTATTTACCAAAACCAGTCTCTCGGAATGACGCAGTCTTTCCGTTCGACGTGTTCTTCCTCTGAGTGACGTGGCGTACTTCCGAATGTCGCGGTCCGCTCTTCTGTGTGGCGTAGTCTTCTTCCGAGCGACGTAGCCACCCAGCGCTATTACTCGATAACATTCCCACTTCTTGACCTCCGATGTCGCGGTCCGCCCTTCCAAGTAGCGTCACGTCCGTAACAATACTTTTTCTCGTTAGTTCTACCTCAAAGTACTAAATCGTAGCACTAATGAGAAAAAGTCTCAATCAATAGCTAGGAACAAAACGTCATTTGCGTTGCGCAGGTTGGGCCCAGGTTCGGTTCTCTGCGAGCGACCCGAGACGGAGTCAGCTGAAACGTTTACTAACACGGAGGCATCCGAGGACACCACTGACCAGCAACAGTACGAAGATGATGAGGAGTACTCGCCAAAGTCCAGTAAGTCAGCCTAAAATTGGGATCAATATTATCAGCTACCTAGCAGAAATCACAGAGAACAGTGACCACTTCCCATACAAGCGTTGACCTATCAAATAGTTTTTTTTAAGTTCATGTATAATGAGATGATAATAAAATTATATTTGAATAATTGCTATGAGCGTATTATTGAATTTTAATTTGGAAATCGGAAAAATATGTAATATGAATTTTCTCTATTTCTGTATTGCCAATTTTTATTTTTAACAAATACTCTCTAACACAGCGGTTCCCGAATGGGGTTCCGTGAGAGGCTCTCAGGGGTTCCGCGAAAATTCAAGAGTTTAGGTATAAATTCAAGATAGGTATATAGATACTCATCTTTTTGTCCTAACTTAATAAATGTTTTATATCTTAAAAGTCCTTTTTCAAAGTCAAACTATACTTACAAGATGTAAATACCGAGCATAATGCTCAAAAGCATAAAGGATTACAAGTTAAATGCCTTATTTTGCGTTGTATCTCGCGCTTTAAGCATATACCTCCTTCAAATGCTTATGTTAAGCGAGGTTTTTCCCTTATGACGCTTAAATGTCCTAATGTCAGAAATCGTTGCTCTAAGCAGAATTGCAAAAGAATTAATGAGAGAGGCTCGTTTCAATACAAAATTTGCATGGCAATTTTTCGTTTTTTTTTTTCAAATTCCAAAAATTATTTGCTGCTCGCGCTTCGCGCTCGCCGCGCTCCCTTGTCCTGTTTTCTGTTCCTAAAGGTGACCCTGATTAATTTACTTTTTACTTCAGCTGGGGTTCCGCCCAAAAACGGTGAACCAAAAAGGGTTCCGTAGCCAAAAGAATTCGGGAACCGCTGCCTAACACGTACCTAATTAATAAAATCAAGATTTTGACAGGTCAGAAAGGTGGGCGTCCTTCTTTAAATTGTACTTATGTATAAACGTTTAATATCGTGACAACATTTTCATCTAACTATTCTAAGTGTTTTAACTTAAGTTTTCTATTATACGATTGATCGGAATGCAAGCAAAAACCAATTGATCAATGAATTGAGCTTACCCAGTTCCAAGGGGAAAACAGTAAAAAAAAAGAATTTCAGCCGGTTTAAATAAAATATTAATATTTCAGATTCCAAAAGCGATCTACCGAAGAGGAAACAAAGAAGATACAGGTAATGCATTAGTTAATATTAGGTAGTCGGAAAAGTTTGCGGACAATTATGGACTAAAAATAATAAAGATACCACAGCGAGGAACATCTTTATCATCAATATTACCAAACCTGAAGCTGCTGAACTATTTTTTGCAGTAGTATTTGACAAAGCATCTTCTCCAAATCTTTCTTTGAGCGCTAGCAGCATTAACCCTAATGGAAAAAAAAATGCAAAACGTACCGCTATTACCAGTGATTCAGCTGTCAAACAATACATTACATTCCAGCCTATGTTTAGTATTGCCAGAAATATAGCACGCAAAATTCATGCTTCAAAAAGGCTGTGTAGTTTTTCGACTACTTACCTTATTATTTTGGTAGAAACCTTTCAGTTGTTGTTACTTGACAACAGTGTTTTCTCAGTAAAACACAGTAAATTGCAATTTTCATAGCAGCAATCTAAGTCATTAGCACCACCGTCAACGAGGCCATCAACACTTTAGGCACCAACATACAGGTATCCGATGGACCCATGGGAAGTGTGTTATGTGTTTGTTGGTGATCGCTTCCCTTTGTCTGTTTGTAGGTACGTCATAAATAATATAACCTAGTAATCTAATCCATGGAAACTTACAGGGTGAATGCAATATTTTTAGTAATGATAATTTATTGCTATAAATATTATTTATGAATTTTATTGCACTTAATTTTGCAGAACAAAAGGTTGACGACAATTTTTACATTTTATCATGCATATTTTTCAGGACCACTTTCTCCAATGTCCAGTTAGAACAACTGGAGGCTGCCTTCCACAAGACTCACTACCCTGACGTATTCTTCAGGGAAGAGTTGGCAATGAGGATAGACTTGACTGAAGCCAGAGTACAGGTAGATTTTTATGTTGTTCAAAATTGTTTAGCCGAAGCGGCAGTGCGTAAGACATATAAAGAACCGATGGCCGTTGGGGCGGAAAGGTTTTGGAATGGCAACCGCGAAATGGATGGCGCTCCGTGGGTAGGCCCCCGATAGAGTGAACCGACGATCTGATGAAGGTCGCGAGAAGCCGCTGGATGCGGGCAGCGCAGTACTGATCGTCGTGGCGATCCTAGCTTAGCCATGCCCAGCAATGGACATAATATGGCTAACGTAATGAAAGCCAGGGTTAGTAAAGTTCATTATTATAGGGATAGTCCTGAAAATAGGACTAGATAAGGTGGAACCAAATTAGGTAACAATACTGTAACATCTGATAGTGTGGCTAAAACTGAATTACTTTCTCCAAGGAACATGAATAACGCAAAAAAAAATACTCCTACTACTAAATGTATTGTTCAGCTGACTGACTTACTATGTTTGAAAAAAAATTGTTTTCGACCTATGTTCCTCGGAGAAAGTTGTTCAGTTTTAAATCCAACAGTTAAAATAATGTTTAATATCTCGTAACGAGAAGCTCAATAGTAGTTTTAGTTACCAAATTGAAATGAATGATTGAATTAATCAAATTGGATTATCCAGCTAATTTATCAGCGTTTACCCGCCGATTTATAGCGTTTACCTAATTACTATTTCAAATTAATTATTTCGGAGAATGAAGAATTATTATACTAGTTATGCTTGACTAGACTGGGTGTTAATTAATTTTTGGAATCATGCATAATAAATTAATGCAATCAAATCTAAACGTTCTCTGTTCATGATGAAAGAGTAATGATAAAAATGTGTTTTCAAATACGGTGAGCCAGAGCTTTTGTCTATACAATACAAATAGTATATTTTGTGATCAAGCTTCAAGTAAAATAGGGGTACCTATGAATACGTTAAATCAGTACCAACGCTTATGGCAGTTATAGTAATTTTTTTAAAGAAAATATATATTATAATGACAAAAATCTTTTTCGCATATAAGTACCTATTCCATTTTAAATTTGACCTTTTAGCCCCAGCCTTTGCTAAAATCCGTACTTACTGCCTGATCCGCACTTCATTAGTTAAGTGGCCAGTTAATTTACTGTTGTTTGCTTTGCGAATTAACTATACTATGTTAAATAATAGCTAAATAATATCTTAACTAATAGCTTGTATATGCTTAATAGGTAGGAAACACCCCAACTAGCACACTAGTGCAAAATGCAGCTTTCCTTAAAGCTCCAATGTCTATAGGGGTGGCATAAGGGAAAAATGCAGCTTTCCTTAAAGCTTCAATATCTATAGGGGTGGCATAAGGGAGACAGAATTAGGCACAGGTTCGATAACAGCTAAAATCATAGCTTTGACCGCAGAAAAAACCAAAGGTATTTTTGTGATACCTTATGGCACCATTAACTGCACAATAGTTAGATTTTTTACTTTTTTGCCACTTTGACTCGCATAATGGTTTCGCATAGCATTTCAGACCACCATTGACTGCATTGTAGTTATAATTGCATATTTATTGACACTTTTAGTTGAATTACGGTCCCGCGTGGCATACTTCACCACCCTGTTCTGCATAGGATAGGAAAATGTGACTAATTTACTTCTTGCGGTTTCTGTTATGCCTGTGAGGTAAAATTAGCTCTTAAGTTCGTAAAATTCATTTTTATGGAACTATTAAGGAGTCTGCAGTGCTTCATGATAGAAAATAATAGCTTGAGCAATATTTGTTTTTATCCGACTTCAAAAAACCCGGCCAAGTAAGTGTCGGACCACGCGCAGTAGGGTTCCGTTTTAGGAAAATGTACTATTATTATATCTAGAAAACTCGTTACTATATCTCGTTTAAAACAATTTTCGTTGAAAGTGTTCATTAAGCTCTATAGCAATATAGCATAAATATATATTTTTATTTTTCACTCTCTAATTTGAAAAGTAAAGTTCTTTCAAAGGGTTGACTTTGAGAAAAAATTGTCTGAGAAACCTCGATGTCATTTTTGAAGACCTATCTATAGACACCGAACGTATTGATTTAACGAAAAAAAAATCAGTTTCAGTTCCATGTTTGAGGTGACCCCCTTAACTTTTTTATTATTTTTATTTTTGTATAAAAATCGTAAAGCGGTTTACAGAATACATCTACCTACCAAGTTTCAACTGTGTAGTCCTAATATTTTCGGTTATTGACTGTGACATACGGATGGACTGACAGACAGACAGACATGACGAATCTATAAGGGTTCCATTTTCGCCATTTAGGCTACGGAAACATAAAAAGAGGTTATCAGTTTTTATTTATATGAATTATGCTTTTTATCTATGATTCGGAATTATGCCTTCTATCAAATTGAGCTTAAAAGGTGTTTAAAAAACATGGAACCGACTTCAATAAAGTTGGAGCCCCCTTCAGTTAAGTCGGAGGCGTTCTATGCTTTTATTTAAACATTTTTTATTTTAATTATTTCTCGTCGTATTTTCTTGAAAATTAATATGAACAAACTTTTTTTTGACGATTAATTCTTAAAGTTACAAACTATAGGTAGATGCATTGCCCTCGAAGTTGATTTTTAGAGATCATAAATAGTATAACAGAAGAATTTATTGGCATAATACTACTACTACATTTTTTTTATCAATCAAACAATTATTTAAGCAATGGTGTCCGGCATTGATTGCAGATCCCTAAATTATATTTATTATATGTGCTGCAGTGCAGGTGTGAACTTTATATCACATCAAATTCACACTCTAGGTTATAATATCCACTTTATTGGACATTATATAGAGGTATAAGTTCTAGAACAAAGAAATATGCAGCTTAGTTGGATCTAGGAGTTTCTGAACAGTGATTTTTGTCACCAAATCTGCAAAAGTGTGCTACAGTAGCGAAAACTAGAAACCAAGGCTGCAATAATATGACGCCATTCTCTGAGACAATTAATTTCATCTGTTCATATATTTCTGTTTTTTTAAACACACTGGTCACACAGCACAGTCAAAAAGTATGATCGCAAACAATATGTTATCATTAAATATCCATAAATAAATATAATTCAGTGTGGTACTTATCAAAATTAAGATAAAATATTTTGACCCGCAGTTTCAAATTAATTAGATTTTCGTAAAATCTTCAATAAATTGAGGGCCCACTAGTTTTATTCCAAAAACACCATACACGTTTCACAGTCAATTAAATTTGCCGATGTTTATCACCTAAACAAGCCGCGTAACTCAAATATATTTACACTACAGTTCCACCATTTTATCATTTCACTACACGATGCCAGCCATAATTATATAAAAACATCTTACATATTATAGAACTTAAATATATTAAAACCACTAACTTCCCAAAGAAAGTAGCAATTTTTACTCAAAGCTGTAATTTACGCTTGGGAGTGAATGAAATAAATGAGCAGATCTGACGTTCATTCATTCAATTGGTGCCAATAGGGTTGTTAAGGAGTGAAAATAGCGGTTGTAAGAAATTACATGCGCTATTATGAAACTCTACTGGATCTATTAAAATAAGTTCCAAAGTCGCCCCTTTAGATCTAAAGCAGCTGCAAAAGGGTTGCATAGCGCGATATGCAACTAACTCTTGCAGCTTATAACTGTAATTATATACGCTATATAGGTCTTAAGCAGACGTCTTGTGCTAGTGTTTAGGTGCTAGTGTTAGTCTAGGGCTTGTGTAAAAGCTGCAGCTGAAAAAGGCTTAGCTGATATAGCAGACTGGTTAAACAGTAACCTTCTTACTTTAAATGCAGCAAAAACTAAATTCATATGTTTTACACCTACCCAGAGGTCTCAACCTAGAGATGAATATCGCATTGTTATACACACATGTGTTAACTTTAATGACCAAAACTGTGGCTGTAGAACTATAGAGAAAGTAGATAAAATCAAATATCTAGGGATAATAGTCGATCAGAGCCTTTCATGGCATTCACACATAGACTTGGTTACCAACAGAATAAGAAAGCTCATTTACATATTCAAAATTTTGCGTCACGTTATGACGAAAGAGCTACTGAATAAAATTTATATAGCTTTAGCGCAATCAGTCATCACCTACTGTATTCCTATCTGGGGTGGCGCAACCAAAGTAAAATTTAAAGATCTTGAGAGATCTCAAAGGGCTCTGCTAAAGGTCATGTATTTTAAACCGTACAGATTTCCTACAGTTGATCTTTACAGGTTGAGTGATCTATTATCAGTCAGGAAACTATATTTTCTTTACATTATGCTGGAAACTCGTAAGACACTACCTTTTAATAGAACTCATACACTCAGGAGACGTACTGGTAATGTTGCTCCCATACATAGCGTTCGTACGGCCTTTGCCAGGCGTCAATATTTCACGCAATCATCTTTCATTTATAATAAGGCAAATTCTAAATTAGAAATACATCCTAAACTTAATCATGAATGTAAAAGAGTAGTTTCTAATTGGCTAAAATCTTTAACGTATGAGGATGTCGAGGCTTTTCTGGAGCGAATTACTTGAAGAAGCAGACACGGACACACTACACACACACATACACACACACACACACATATACACACACACACACACACATATATACACACACACACACATACACGGATAGACTCACACTCACCCAACAAACATAAAATAAAATGTAAAGTACATTATAATTGACGATTTTATGTATAATTAGTTTCCAATTTTTATCATGTTCTTTTTAGTATTATTTTCCTTTGTATAAAAGAGTAGGTAAGAGCGAGTCGTCTCCAACACAAGTATTTTATTACTTTCTGGGGATGCCTCACAAACATCATTGTAAACTGTTTTTTTGGAAAATAAAAACTTTATTTATTTATTATTATTTATAGTTGGGACATTACGCATAATATATGGATGCGTGGATGTTAATAAATACCATCATTTAGTATATAGGGTAAGCAACTGGCTTAAATGAAACTCATCCGTATTTTATTTGTTGGTCACAGTTTATTTATTTATTATTATAAGTACAGCCACATGGCAAACATTGACACATCGATAACAATTATAGTTTAAACTATAATTAAAATAAGTTCTGATGCATGCCACAATAACGGCGTACATAGCATTCCCAATTGAATATTAGTCACAGAAACAAATAGGTTATCAAAGCACTAAATAATAATAAAATTGTAAGTAAGTTGGTAAATAACATTTTATAATAATTTCTAAAATCAAAAATAAATCAGTAAATTCATAAATTAGACTTTTTAGATTTTTGCATTCACAATGCTATTTTTATATTAATATGAATAAATAATGAAAAATATTAGAAAAAATCGGCTCACCCGTAGCAATTATCCCGTCTAAGTTGCTACGGGTGAGCCGATTTTTTCTAATATTTTTCATTATTTATTCATCATAAATTAGATTAAAATGCATTGAATAAATTTAATTGATTTAAAATGAATCGATAAAATTAGATTGGATTGATATAATATAAAAAAAAGTAAAAAAAAGTGATTTGATTAAATTGATTGGAACAGTAAATTCATAAATTGGATTAAAATGCATTGAATAAATTTAATTGATTTAAAATGAATCGATAAAATTAGATTGGATTGATATAATATGAAATAAAGTAAAAAAACAGTTTGTTTAGCATTAAAAAATATTATACATTCATCATAATTTCGTGCCATCTTCATAATAAAGTTTAGCGGTCAGTAGACAATAGTTTTTGCGATCTTCATCTTTTAAAATTTAAAGCATCTCATCTCATCAAGCTTGCGAAGCATCTTTTAACTGATGATAGCCAAGTCCAGTCCACTGTTTTATGTCTTCTCGGACGTCCCAAACCTCTTATAGTATACCTACATTGAGGTCACATAATCTGCCAAGTTTTTGTAAAATGACCCTTATTGAAATTGTTTCAGGTGTGGTTCCAAAACCGGCGAGCGAAGTGGCGCAAGCAGCAGAAAGCCGGCTGCGAGCCGTACCCCGGGCGGGGCAGGTCTCCAGACGAGAGGTCACCTTCAGCTCTGGCGCTGGAGATGAGAGACTTCATCACTATACCTGGTAAACAACAATATATTGTCCTATTCGCACGACAAACTCTAGTTCTGGGGGTCAAGTCTGCTACTGTTTTCGTCAAAATCGTAGTTTGAATGGTAATGCTTTTTGAAACAGTTCTTGTCTCTTAAACCCAAAACTGAAACACATTGTGTTTCTTAAGCCCAAAACAGAAACATATTGTGTCTTGATTTTGGGTTTAAGAAACAAAGATCTGTGTCAAAAAGCATTACCATTAGAACACCATTGACCTACGATTTTGACGAATTAAACATTAGCAGACTTGACCCCCTGATTCTGAGTTTAATTTTAGAACTTGAACTTTTTATGCAGATGTAAGTATAAAGCCGGACAAGGGCTAGTTGGACTCGCCCACCGAGGGTTCCGGACAAATTCTGTTTATAGTATTTGTTGTTATAGCGGCAACAGAAATACATCATCTGTGAAGATTTCAACTGCCTAGCTATCACGGTTCATGAGATACCTACATCCTGGTGTGGTTACAGACAGACAGACGGACAGTGGAGTCTTAGTAATAGGATCCCGTTTTTACCCTTTTGGATACGGAACCCTAAAAAGTATTACTATAAAAGTGTAAATGCCATAAAGTTTTTTGTAGTGTGCAAAGCAGTTACAAAGTTTCATGTTCATTGTAAATGTCCATATTTAAATCTATTAATTTAACTACTGCACCGTTAGATCAGAATTAGTAGCTGACAAAGTAGCTCTTGTATTACTAATTAAAAAAAATCCAGTTTTATATTGACTCGTCATACCTGGCATATCGCATAATTATTTCTCATTGTTAGTCATTGTATTTTGGTTTAATTTCAGTATCTTCAACACAAATGGTGAACATTCACTCGGATACATCGAACCCGAGCTACAGCTCAAAGAAGCATCCAGCACCAGCCATCCACATATCAGCGCTACCCAACCGACATAACCCTCAAATGGAACTGCCTTCCTTTTCAATACCACTCCAGTACAACCTCGGAACCTTCAAAAAGATAGGAGAGGAAGTCCAACTTGATCTAGAACCCTCTACAGAAGCTGTACAGCAAACTCAATGGGATGCCAGAATGATACCCAACTTTAACTTAATGAACTTAAAGCCTCTTTTAGATAACAGGGAAAATATAGATATGAATGAAATGAAGTTTGATGTTAAGAATGAAGTTAGTAGAGTCAGTTTTAATGAAATGCAGGGAACAACTGTACATGCAAATGCTATTGAAACAGATGACATTCTTGGTAAGGGTGTTAGTGAAGGACAAAATATTTCTCCAGATTTTAATATTGAAAGATACCAAAATTATCATAATGAAAGTGAGAAAAGATTTAGAGAAGCTGGCTTTGACGAAGGTATGATCGAAGATGGAAGAAACGATTTTGTTTGCGATGGTGATTTTCTTTGTAAAAATAATTATGAGAAAGTTGATGAGAAGAGAAATGAGTTTGAAGAATGTCATTTGTTGGACACAGATGCGAACGTCGGTATTGGTAATTTTGAAAATAATTTGTAAATATCAGTTAATTTCTTTTGAAGTGAACTAAGTGCAATATTCTAGTCATATTTAATTTTAAGAGTTGTCATTGAAATACAGATTTTTTAAAATGTGTTTAATGAGATTTTTCTTTCAAAATAAGTACTTTAAAGAAATTGAATAAAAACACCATGAACCATACGTGGTAAAAAAATATTACATAACATTCACGTTAGTATAAAAGTGGAGATATTATACGTCATCAGCTATCTCTAAACTGCTAATGGAGAGGTTGTGAACAAGTACGAATTCAGCCGAGATTAACGGTATCTTAACACTTGGTAGCGGTTATCAAAGAGAATGTAAAAAAACTTGCGTTTTAACGATTATCTTCGTGTTCCCCGAAATTTGGAGAAGCTCGAGTAAACTTTTGTATTGATTTGATAATTAATCTGCTAAATTCTTTTATTAAGTTGGATTGTGACATCATTATTCTGACTCAACAATTTTGTGTGCTGTTTGTTAATAGCTAAATGAGAGGAATTTAATATTATTACGAATATCTACAATATACTGCTGGCGACTGTCCGTGTAAACATAAATCTCAGACTCCCAAGTCCTTTAGAGATAGAGTTAGAAGGCATTTCCTTTCCTCTTCTTCTGATTGACCATTTATTTTTTTCCTCCTTTATTTTAATTGTATTTATCTTTAGGTATAACTTTTGTTTGTATTCATATAACACACTTGTTCTTCCCTTTTTATCATTGCACCCACTCCCCTATATTTCATTTTTTCTATTTATTTTACACCCAATGGTTGCCTGGAAGAGATTGCTGATTGGCAATAAGACCGCCTCTTCTATACTTTCTTCTTTGTATTTTTGTCCCCTTTTATATAATATTTCTACTTGTGTGCAATAAAGCGTAATTTATTATTATTTTTTTAAATAAATTATCAGAGTGAACACGAACACTATAAATACAACACTTTCACACTGAACAACAAAATATTTTAGAAGATTTTTGACGCACACTGTGGAGGCCGTTCGTTTGTATAACAAATAACAAAGACTTACCTGTCTGTGCTCGTGATGAGGAAGTCTTGACGATAATGTAATGTGTTATAATGACAAAGCAATGACTCTCTAGTATAATAATGTACTCTATGGCAATGACAAAGCAAGCAAGCAAGCTTGTTTAAACCAGCCTTTATCATAGTTTGTTTGACATTTCTGTCAAACAAACTATGATAATATAATAACAGAAGGGATTTGCTACATCTATGATAATAACCTTATATTATTCCCGCAAAGTACTGGGAAAGAACGAATAATTTGCCTATACCTTGCTTAGATATAGGAAAAAATACGCTATGTTGTGATTATTTATTCTGTGGTTTCAACAATAGGCATGAACAAAGAGGTACCGACCTACTTATGTCATGCGTAGCGTAAATATGTCCCTCGTCTCGTGATCAAAAAAATATTTACTTAAACACTAAACAGCTATAATCCTTTGATTGATATAATTTATAACCACGTATTAATAATTTATTGAAAAATCAACCACACACGTGATATCTTAAAAGTGGACAATTTAATACTTTTGCAGTAAACAGGATAGGATTCTACTCCAAAGAGCTGAATATCGTCACAACGTCTTATAAGTTCATGTAAGTAAATTGGTGTATTATATTTATTGTTTTATGGTCTTAAAAGCAAGTACCTAGTGTAAATAAGTCGTTTTATACTGAAGTGCTTGTAACCGCTTGATTGAATTAAGTATTAGAGTACCGGCCCGATGGTCAGACGATATCGTCAAGTTGACGGGATCTCACTGGATGAGGCTGGCACAGGACCGTGAGGAATGGCGCTATAGAGTGCTATAGAGAAGAGGCCTATACCCAGCAGTGGGTGGATGTGGGCTGAATATGATGATGATATGATGATCTAACTAAGTACCTACTTACATTATTTTTAGTTATTTGCAGGTTTGCCAGGGAATCATACGGTGATAAACCCATAAACGCCATAAGCTTCCAACTTAAAAAGGATAATTTTGTACAACAATACTGTAACAATTTTATTAGATACTTATAGAAAAGATGTTTCATTTTGAAAAGTGAATATCATAAATAAATACCCATATCAAGTAATAAAGTAATCATTTTCTTTGCTCTTATTTATTTTGTACCATTGCGCTAGCTATAGCTAGGCTTAGCAAAGGGGCCGTGACTTTATTTTTATAAATTGGTTTTGTAAAATTTGTAGTTTGGTTTTGTGCATGTTCTACGAAAAAAAACTTGGGTACCTACATAAACATAGCTCAGCACTATCATAGGTGGGCGTGCTGTAATTAATGTTGATTTTGTTTATTTAGTAGGGACAACTTGTCTTAGTAATATGTTCCCATTAGAAGATGATTAATAAAAAGGCAATAATACAATACATGTACTGTTTTATTTTAAAAGGAAGTTTTGTAGATTTATAAGAGCACGAGCTCACTCACAGAAAGAGAACTCACGAACAAAATACCACTAGAATTTGAGATTTTTCATCACAAGTCTACAATTGTCGCACAGGTTATGAACAAGCTGGTTCTGCTACAAATGAAATCACCCAATGAACAAATAATCATCAAGTTAAACAATTTCACATTCTGGGCGTAGTTAAATACGACGCCTTTTTCTTCACAGTAAATCTTCGTGATTTCGTACCATTCTTTTGTCATCTAAACATAATTGTAAAAGATAACTTATTTAATAGTCATATTTTAAAGAAAGTTCACTCAATATGCCTAGAAATATGAGTAAATTATGCATATATTGTGCACTATGAACAATTTACTCTACTTTTGCAACATTTTACTTTAAATCATGTTGATTGTGTCGCACAAAAACACCCTTTTTAAGATCGCTGAAAGAAGATCGCTAGATTTGACATAATTGACGTAAAACAAGATTGCTAGTTGTCAAAAAGGCAGCTCATGGTACGGATTTATGGTACGGATTGAGCAAGAAGCTTATACCTCCCTCAAATATAAGCTTCTTGGGATTGAGTGAACGAGTTATGAAATGATGACATGAAAAAGGGAATTAATTAAATGGGTGACTGGAAATAATTAAAGGCGACTGTAAATGGGATACTTAAATACTAAACTGGACAGCAGTTTATTTTTTGGGCGACAAAATAACTAAACGGGCGACTAACTTACAAAAATACTCAAAACCGGCGGCTACATATGGGTGATAAATAATTAAGATAAAAAATTAGCAGAGAAAACTCTAAATGGGTGAGAAAAATACTGAGTGGGGAACTATTATACCAAGTAGGTAACTATTATAACTGATTTAAGCTGCCCAACATGGTATTTTTAACACGTTTTTATTTGGCTGCTTTCTCGTTTGTTTGTTTTTTGTCATATCGGTTAGGATAGTACCTAGTCATCTTTTTTAAATAAAATAAATGCATTTTTTTTTATATTTTGTGTGCCCTAAGGTTGTCGTCCAAATAGTAATTTGGTCGCCCGTTACCCAATTTGTATTTTAAAGTCACCCATTTTCAATATCTGTAGTTGCCCTCGGTCCTTCACCCACTTAGTATTTCAGTACGCTATGTTCAGTATTTTTGATACCCAAAATGGGAATTTATTGTCGCCCAAATAGACGGGAAGGGAGATGGGAGAGGGAGATTGAGAGTGAGAGGGAGACGAGACATATGTGGATTCAATTCTGAACAGGATTGGGAACGGGAACGAGCACAAAGGGGAACTGCACTGCACCTAATGGGGACGGGTCCGAACGGGAACGGGATATTTATATCTCTCGACCCATTTCTGTTTATTGTAATAAACTAGCTTCCGCCCGTGACTTCGTCCGCGTAGATATTAGAGAAAATCATTTGGGAACCTTCAACCAGGACCCGACCAGCCGTTTTTACGTGGTTAAGCACCCCACCAAGCCACAGAATAACTAATACCAAGCGAGTAGCTTCGTGCGAGGTCTGCCAAACGCGGCAAACGTCTTGCCTCATGAGGCAGTGCGCTTGGTGTGGACCCGCCTAATCGCGTAAAAACGGCTGGTCTGATCCTGGTTGAAGGTTCCCAAATGATTTTCTCTAATATCCACGCGGACGAAGTCGCGGGCGGAAACTAGTTATACATAAAGTTTTATTCTAGGTACATATATTTCTTATAAAATGGTATTATTACTAATTTACAAGCAATGAAATATGTGTAATCATTCGTTCATTCCCAGCACAAAAGAAGATTGTTATTTGATGTCGTCGTACGATTTTGAGTGATATCATTTAGAGTTTGTAACAAGCTTGCTGGATATAAGCTTACTTATAAAAAAGGTAGGAGTAGGCCCCTGATAGCAGGCCAGCGCTTGCCTATCTATCATAAAATATCATATTTTCATAGTTGGTCCTTCGAGCCGTATACGAACCTCTCTCTGGTGCACCCCCAGGCGCTCCTTCTTGTGTATGTCTGGTATCTCGTACAAGCGGCAGTAGCACACCAGGTGCCGGTGCGGGAGGGCCAAGTTGGGCTTCTTGCCGACGATAGGAGCTTGCACTTTCATCCCCAACTAACTATTTTACGTCGTACAATGGTCGTACAATCGTTATCTTATTACCACTGGTCGCAAAAGATAGGTCACACTAACGTTATAATAACGTTTGCTCAACGCGAAAAGGGCCCCATTTATACGACCTACATTGTTGTTTAATGGTCATACAAAAGTCACAAGATTACCACTTTCATCGTACAGTAGTCGCATCAAAACTTTACAACGACTCTTTCGTTATATTGTGGACAGACGTTTTTGAATGACGAAAACGTTGTATATGAGTCAAGTAACAACACTTGTACGACTGATTTTTAATGTTCGTCAGTGACTCGTGTTTGTGGTTATGTTTTGAGATCTGAGAGCAAAATAAATCAATTACAAAGAAATAAATGGTAAGTATTAATTAACTTTCATATCTTGCTATGTCTGTCTCTCATACCGTTTAGTTAGTCTGGGAATTAAAATTTTATGATAATATGCCTATGTAAATACTATTCATATTTTCATGCCCTTTCATAATTTTGCGTTTGAAACATAAAATTTGTATTAATAAAATTATATTTAATTCTAAAAATGTCAGCCATGTTAATTTTGTCGCACACTAATATCTATATGACGTTTTAAAGACAAAAAGTCATTTTAAGGTTATTTGAAGACCAAGTACAGCCGCCATTTTGTTAAACGTCGTTTAAAAGTCGAAACTTGACTGAAATGCGACTACAAGTCGTACAGACGTTTTAGCTAAAACTTTAATATAACGTCGTATAGTTTAGTCGTGCCGACGTTATTAGGACATATTTGTTGCACGACTAAAAAGTTAAATTTAAGACGTCTATAGGACCTAGCAGTCATCTCATTACTATTATAAGACTGCTATCCGACTTAAAGTCGTACAAGTCAGATCTTATATGACGTTTTTGCTTGTTGGGTCACCTGGTTAAGTTGGTCCTTCAAGCCGTATACGAACCTCCCTCTGGTGCACCCCCGGGCGCCCCTTCTTGTGTATGTCTGGTATCTCGTACAAGCGGCAGTAGCACACCAGCCGCCGGTGCGGGAGGGCTAAGTGGGGCTTCTTGCCGACGATAGGAGCTTTCACTTTCATCACCTGGTAAAGTTGGTCCTTCGAGCCGTATACGAACCTCCCTCTGGTGCACCCCCGGGCGCCCCTTCTTGTGTATGTCTGGTATCTCGTACAAGCGGCAGTAGCACACCAGCCGCCGGTGCGGGAGGGCTAAGTGGGGCTTCTTACCGACGATACGAGCTTGCACTTTCATCACCTGGTAAAGTTGGTCCTTCGAGCCGTATACGAACCTCTCTCTGGTGCACCCCCGGGTGCTCCTTCTTGTGTATGTCTGGTATCTCGTACAGGCGACAGTAGCACACCAGCCGCCGGTGCGGGAGGGCTAAGCAGGGCTTCTTGCCGACTATTGTGGCTTGCACTTTCATCACCTGGTTAAGTGTTTAAGTGTTATTTTTGTTAAAAAGTATCCTATAGGTACTGGCATTATACAGAGTAATTTTTTGAACACTGCACAAACTTTGTGTTGCGGCTTAGACCGTCAAACTAAATAACTTTGTGTATGAGACTAACTTAATTAGAGCAAATAAGTAATTAGCTGTTTCATAGTCAATATCTACTCGACCAAAATGTATGGAACAGCTGATTATTTTTTGCTCTGATTAAGTTGTTCCCATAGACAAAGTTGTTGTTGGAATAGCCAACATAAAATCTTTTTGTTGAACTTTATTTTTAACCGACTTCACAAAAAGGAGGAGGTTCTCAATTCGATTGTATGTTTTTTTTTTTTTATCGTTGTTCGCGCATATCTTTATCATTTATGAACCGATTTTGATGATTCTTTTTTTGTTCGATTGAGTTTTCTTGCGAGATGGTCCCATTTAACTTTTTTTCAAATCGGTTCAGTAGTTTTTGAGAAATCCTGAAAATACTATGATTTTCATCAACTCACATGACGACTTTGTTATTTATGAACCGAATTAGATGTTTCTTTTTGTTGGGAAAGGGGTAAAAGGTTCTCTCTCAGTTTGACCTGTATGAATGTACGTTTCTCCGCGAATATCTCACGTTTGGCTGAGCCGATTTTTCTACCCAATAATATACCTATAATAATATACCTAATATAGAAGGTACTTACACTAAAACTAATAAAATAAAAAATTGTTTTAAAAAACAAAAAACCGACTTCAAAAACCTGCCTCTAAAAAGCAAGAAATAATATTCAAATCATTAGATACGCATTATCATTGTTATAACAACACGTCTATTGAAGTCGGGTGGGGCTTTTAGAATAAAAAAAGGAAGTTGTACTCCAGCCCCACCCGTCTTTAATAGACGTGTTGTTATAACAATGATAATGCGTATCTAATGATTTGAATATTATTTCTTGCTTTTTAGAGGCAGGTTTTTGAAGTCGGTTTTTTGTTTTTTAAAACAATTTTTAATATCTATGGTTTTTTTGTATACTGTCATTTGTCTTTCTTCTTCTTCTTTTTCCATTGTAACTGATTTCAATACATAATTTACAGCTTCATTTAAAGTCCTTCTTATTTACCTACGACTTCGGCCTATCCATATGTAACTGTTCATCTTTACTCTAAGGTTCGAAATCGTTGTTGTTTAAGATTTTTAGACTATTTTCTGTATTATAACCAGCCTCCCCCCTTGTGAAATGTGAAAAATGGGGGGGAGAAACGACGCCCCTCCAACTAAAATTCTAGATATCATCTAGAATTTTAGATTCCGCGTCGTATTGTGATTCTCGACTCCTGACTGGACAAATCTCCAGCTGGCATAATACAATTAAAAGAAAATTAACAAAATTAATTTTACTAAAAGAGGAATTTCAACGGGACTACTACCATAATGAACTCTCTTATTGTCAATCCAACATCAAGAGTGTCTGTGTTTAGTTCGTATGGTGAATGCAAAAGCGTTTGTTTTCAAACATAGTGTTATAGTGCGGAGTACCTAGGTATGTCCCTAAATGAACAATTTATATTGTTCCCCTATACTTCGAATGAAAGAGCCGACCACAGGTCGTTTACCCTATGATAATCCTAGGCTGAGAAATTACTAGTCTAGTTGACACATCTCAATACCAGTATTGACAACAGGCAGGTCATTAAAGTAGATTAAATAATCAAATGACACTTACCGAATGGAAATTCATAGTTACCACTAACTTCATCAACACTAATAACTGACTCAGGATTAAATATTATTAGGTATCTATTTAGAATTATTCTCAACACTTTCGTCTTAAATTACAAGTCTGCACATAATTTTAAAACCTTCCGTCCCTCTCGGCCGTCCTGCCTCGAATCTCGAACTCTCGCCCCCGGCCTCGCTTCTGCATCCCTATCCCTACCACATTACCTACTTTCCGTTATTGTTCCCACGCAGTCTTTTCCACGAATTCAAAGATATTTGAATCTTAAGTTTGCACTTGTTAAATTTGGTCATTCAGATAAAATCCCCTCTGGTATAAGAGTTCTTGTTACTTAAATATTTAGGAGAGCCATTTGTGTCAAAAATGTTTTTATTTATTAACTTTTTTATTACCACTTTCCAATATTTTCAGCATAAGTTTACAAGTGGTGTCAATGTTTAATAATTTATGTATCCCATAGAATGTTTTGCTGGTCTGAACCATAGTCAAGGTAATGTACAGTATGTGTATAGTAAAAGGTAAGTTATTCAGTAAGGCAAAGTTGAAATATTTTCATTATATTTCTTTCATGGCGTCACACATACAATACAAACTATACAGTCCACGCATGTACATTACCAGATATTTTTTTAATTACAGGGTGTAACTTGTAAATCATCCATCACATTTTTTGTTTCGACGAATTAGGCACTACCTACCTCGATAATAGTAATACTTTTATGTAAACAAAGAACCAAATTACAACTCCCATTCTCGACTCCGCTCAAAAGCTCTCCCACATTCAGCCCGCACTCCAACATGTTAGGGGTTCGCATTAGTTTCTATTTTTGCCTCAGACCACTGAATCTACACTAAACCCCAATTACTGAGTAATGACGGAGTATAAATAGATCTTTCGCAAATGTGTTTCAGAGTGAGCGAACTCACGTGTTGGTAAACGACTGATTATAACATTTATACTATAAAGAGAGAAGACTACCTACTTCTTATTCCGATTTGATCACATTTTCTTTCACATTCACTATTACCAACTCTGAAATAAAAATCAGCTGTTCCATTCATTTAGATATTTTCGTTATTAATTTTTGTAACAGTTGATTTTTTCGCGATTTCAAAGTTGGTCCCATAGTAAAAGTTGTTCAGTTTGATGGTCCCTATCTACCATATTCGGCTTTACGGGTTTTTTTGCAACACGTTGTTTCATCATATCAGCCACACGACACCCACTGCTGGGTATAGGCCTCCCCTAAGGATCTCCACGACGATCGGTCCTGCGCTGCCGCATCCACTGGCTTTCCGCGACCTTCACCAGATCGTCGGTCCACCTTGTCGGGGGCCTACCCACGGAGCGTCGTCCGGTGCGCGTTGTTTAATCACGCACATTTTATTAATTGGGAGCTTGAAGTGCTCTGAAGTAAGTTAAACTGTAAATTCGAAAATGTTGAAGAATAAGAAAAACCAGAGCCTTTTATTTCTCATTGAATTAGTTAATAGCAAGCAACAGTCACCATAAGCAAGTTCACAAATTAATGACAATTTACTGGGACAGTCTAAGCCATAGACATAGAAAAATTTTCGTTGCGCTAGAAGACCAACAAAGCGTGGAAAAGAGAAGTTAACATCATACGGACACGGTCTATGTAAAAAAGAAACAAAGGATCAAGTGACATGTGCCAACATTTTTTACAGTAAGAGCCCCTAGCGTCCCGCCTAGCAAATGAGCAATCACAGTTTGTTTAAAAATATTTGTTAATCTTAATTAGAATTTAAAATAAAGGTATAAGTAGTTGTGATGTGACAAAAAGAAACAATCAAAGTAATCACACTTTTCAAAGGTAAATAAGATATTGCCACACATTTCTCTAAAACCAAATTTCGCTACATTTATTCGTTTATCGACAAAGAAAACAGTATGAAACAAAGTTTATTAAATTTCCTTTGCCATAATATAGTCATATTTTATGAATCTTAGTCATATTTTACGTATCTCTTATAAAATATATTGATTCATTTTCGGATCACCTGTTTATTGACTTTGTTGTTCTTTGACATTCTATTTCTATGGTCTAAGCTCACTCCGAAAATCCGGACCGAGTTATACCCAATTTAACCGTTCGGTAACGAATTAACTATTTAAACTGCTTATCTAAATCTTGGGGGGACGCTCATTATGGGGACGAAAACACCCTTAGTCGATTTAGGCTGGCTACACGCTTGCGATCGAGCGGTTGTTATGTCGCTACTCCGTGAGTTTTATCCTTGGAAAGTTTTATCACAAAGTTTTAATTTACCGTTTTCTCAAAATAGCTTATAAGAACACTAAATAATACCTGAGCGGAAAGTTAAATTGTAAAGCTTAAATCCACTGTCATTTCATTATTTAAGGTGGTACCCTGAGCGAAAGTGGCGCCGCGGTGAATTATATTTAATATTATAATTCTAATACACAATTTTAAAAATGCTTATCGTGGAGATTTTATGGCCCACAGTCTAGTATTTTTAGACGGTATCGTTACATTCCCTCGTAGTCACTGCTAGAAGTAGATAGCAAAACTGCTAAAAGTGGCCGTTTTTGACACATTTGCTATCTACTTCTACGAATGACTACGAGGGCATGTAGTGATACCTTCTAAAAATACTAGACCATGGACCCTAAAATCTCCACGATAAACATTATTAAAACCTTTTTCTATTAATAAATTATTAAATAAAAACCTCTGAGGGCGCCACTTTCGCTTATAAAACCGCCTTAAATAGAAGAAGCATTAAATAAAAACATTAATAAAAAGAATAGCAAATTGTTCAAATTCTTTAAGTTGAAAATAATTTAGCACTAACTATTTATAAATAATAGGCCGTCAAATACACATTTCTGAGCAACGATTTCACACACCAGTAATAAACCTATAATCTTGAATTTTTTATAAAAAAAACTCTTTAGTTTTGTGATTGACAGTTTTCCAAAGTAAGAAAAAGTTTATTAGTTATTAATGAAAATTTATAATGTTATTAATAATTTCGATAATTTTTGCTATATTTTTTTGATAATTTACGTTTGTTTTTGAGTCATATCAACTTATTTTATAAAACCACTTAGTCTTTTGTGCAAGAACTGTAGATATAAGTAACGTTTTTACGAATCCTTAATAATTCTAAGTTTGCACAGTGCTTTTAGTTGTAAAAAAATTAGGTCAAATAATACTTAAACAGCCATTAGAATTATTAAAGTCAAGGTAAGTTTTACCGCTTTTAGTGTATAGTTGCTCTAAAACGATTCCTTTTATTGTTGGTAAAAAAAACTTTAGAGACCGCTACCAGCGGTCATAATAAGGCAATTTCTTTGTGTAACACGCCACGAGACTAGTGTTCGAGCTAAGGGGAAATTCTGAAAGAATTTGTAGTTATATTTTGAGAAACAATGACCAAATTTTTTATATTGTATGGCTTTTCTGGGACAATATTATAAAACAAAGACTGATTGAAAAATTTTAGCTTTCTTTATCCTCAAACACTGATTAATTTTAATTGCCGAAAGACAACAATGTTCAAAATTCTAATCTGTTAGTTATCAAAATAATAATATTTTGTAAACCAAAATAGGACAGACATAGCCAAGTTTAGTTAGGCCATAGGTTAGAGTAAGCTTTGTAAAGTAGTTGGAATCAAACAACTTATTTATTTGTTAAAACTTTTGTTTTGACGTTAGGCTTACGTAAAATGGTAGTAGCTACTAAAACGTAGTGATTATTTCCTCTATGGTAGCTACGGGGGCTAATGGGGAATGTCCGAAAAAAATATTATTTTATAGGTAGGAATAAGCACCCTTTAGTAATAGAAAAAAGTTTCAGAACTTTTGGTTGCGTAAAAAAAATTTAATAAATTTAACTCTCTTCGACTTCACAAATATACAAAAGTAACAGCAGAATGGAAATTATACCTTTGCCACCACCTGCCACAACCACAACATGGTATTAAAAAAAAGTTTCAAGTTCAAAGTTTAGACATTTTGACATTTGTCATTGTCAAAATGTCAAATCTTTTTATTTTTTATTCTTGTTGTTGCTGTGGCAGGTGGTGGCAAAGGTATAATCTCCATTCTGCTGTTACTTTTACACATTTGAAAAGTCGAAGAGACTTTAATTTTTTATAATTTTTCTACGCAACAGAAAATTCTTAAACTTTTTTCTTCCTACCTATAAAAACATATTCAGCCAATTTGATTTTTTCAGACATTCCCCACTGTCTAATTTAAAAATCTATCGCAATCACTTTCATTGGACAGATGGATGTGATTTATTGCTACATTTCTTTGGGAATTTGTGCCTAACAGAAGTGACAATGTGTAACATCCTGAAAGCGATTGCGATAGATTTTAAATTGGACAATTAGGGGGGGGGGGGGGGGGGTAGGATTAATACAAGCCCTTCGCCAACTACACCGAGTACAGGATACGTCTGTCGTTACACGCGAATGCTCCCGGTGAGGGAGCACCTTAATTAAAAACCACCTAGCGACTGGTTGCAGTTCACAGATGATCGTGATCCATTGCTACTTCTTTTTGGGTTAAAAAAAACATACGAAAGAAAAAGTGGCAATGTATGTCAAATGCAACCGGTCGCTAAATAGTTTCTTTTTAGATAATCAGGGTGCGGGTCACCATGTCTGGGGCATCCATTTAAGAACGAATATCTGGCCAATCTACTTTCAACTTTATTACCGCAATGTAGAAGCTTTTATCGAGTAAAATGGTTGGAAATGGTATAAGTGGAATGTAAGTTAAATATGTAACGTAGAAAACGTTAAGTGGACGTGCCGGACTACAGCTGGGCCACAAAAAAAAAAGTTGGAAATCTGACTTTTTGACTATGCCATGATGAAGTCGATAATTTGTCGGAATTTGTCGCCAAATACCAGAATTTGTCGGTCTTGCGTTTAGGAGATACGTGTGGCTCAGCTGTAGAGACGTCTCTACAGCTGGGCCACACAGATCTCGAAAACGGAAGGTCGTAGCGAAAATCTGATTACTCGTATGTGTAGCCGGTAATTTGTCGGATTTTGTCGCCAAAAACCAGAGTTTTTCGGTCTTGCGTTTAGGAGATACGTGTGGCTCAGCTGTAGAGACGTCTCTACAGCTGGGCCACACAGATCTCGAAAACGGAAGGTCGTAGCGAAAATCTGATTACTCGTATGTGTAGCCGGTAGTTTGTCGGATTTTGTCACCAAGAACCAGATTTTGTCGATCTTGCGTTTAGGAGATATGTGAGGATACGCTGTGGAGACTTTTCTACCTGGATCTTGAGAAAGGAAGGTCATAGCGAAAATCTGATAACTCGAGTGTGTAGCCGTTAGTTTGTCGGAATTTGTCACCAAGAATCAGATTTTGTCGATCTTGCGTTTAGGAGATATGTGAGGATGCGCTGTGGAGACTTTTTTACCTGGATTTCGAGAACGAAAGGTCGCAAGCGTATCCTCACATATCTCCTAAACGCAAGATCGACAAAATCTGATTCTTGGTGACAAATTCTGACTAACTAACGGCTACACACTCGAGTTATCAGATTTTCGCTATGATCTTCCTTTCTCAAGATCCAGGTAGAAAAGTCTCCACAGCGTATCCTCACATATCTCCTAAACGCAAGATCGACAAAATCTGGTTCTTGGTGACAAAATCCGACAAACTACCGGCTACACATACGAGTAATCAGATTTTCGCTACGACCTTCCGTTTTCGAGATCTGTGTGGCCCAGCTGTAGAGACGTCTCTACAGCTGAGCCACACGTATCTCCTAAACGCAAGACCGACAAACTCTAGTTTTTGGCGACAAAATCCGACAAATTACCGGCTACACATACGAGTAATCAGTTTTTCGCTACGACCTTCCGTTTTCGAGATCTGTGTGGCCCAGCTGTAGAGACGTCTCTACAGCTGAGCCACACGTATCTCCTAAACGCAAGACCGACAAATTCTGGTTTTTGGCGACAAATTCCGACAAATTATCGACTTCATCATGGCATAGTCAAAAAGTCAGATTTCCAACTTTTTTTTTGTGGCCCAGCTGTAGTCCGGCACGTGTTAAGTGGTTAAAAGTTCGGAAGTAATCAATAGATTGTCTAGCACCTGCAACGGGGGCTGCTTTCAATGTCGAAGTAATTCTCTTCACATTGGTGAGATGGCGCTGATCTTCAGCGGAAACGTAAAAAGTATTAGAAAATTTCGCCAAATCCATTAGGGGCTCAGTAGCATAATTGGTAGTGCATTGGGCCGGAATCCTAAGGGTGCGGGTTCGAATCCCGTCTGAGTTGCTACGGGTGAGTCGATTTTTTCTAATATTTTTCATTATTTATTCATCTTAATATAAAAATAGCATTGTGAATGCAAAAATCTTAAAATTTTAAAAATTATATGACTGTTTCACCTTAATTGATTGTCTAGCACCTGCAACGGGGGCTGCTTTCAATGTCGAAGTAATTCTCTTCACATTGGTGAGATGGCGCTGATCTTCAGCGGAAACGTAAAAAGTATTAGAAAATTTCGCCAAATCCATTAGGGGCTCAGTAGCATAATTGGTAGTGCATTGGGCCGGAATCCTAAGGGTGCGGGTTCGAATCCCGTCTGAGTTGCTACGGGTGAGTCGATTTTTTCTAATATTTTTCATTATTTATTCATCTTAATATAAAAATAGCATTGTGAATGCAAAAATCTTAAAATTTTAAAAATTATATGACTGTTTCACCTTAATTGATTGTCTAGCACCTGCAACGGGGGCTGCTTTCAATGTCGAAGTAATTCTCTTCACATTGGTGAGATGGCGCTGATCTTCAGCGGAAACGTAAAAAGTATTAGAAAATTTCGCCAAATCCATTAGGGGCTCAGTAGCATAATTGGTAGTGCATTGGGCCGGAATCCTAAGGGTGCGGGTTCGAATCCCGTCTGAGTTGCTACGGGTGAGTCGATTTTTTCTAATATTTTTCATTATTTATTCATCTTAAGATAATAATACGTTTTTAATTGGTGCATGTTTTATATGTTATACAAATGCTTACTTCCTACAAGATTTTGAAGTAAAACAAATTTACCTACATTAGGTATATTACGACGTAGTACCTAGTGTGGGAAAGGCTTATAGATAAAATAAATATTGGAATAATTGTGTTAGTAGATGTGAGACTTGTCTTACATTACGTGGCAATCATTAATTATATAAGTTTTGAAGGAATGAATGAATGAATGCACCTTTTTAACCGACTTCCAAAAAGGAGGAGGTTCTCTGTTCGGCTGTATGTATGTTTTTTTTTTATGTATGTCCGCCGATTACTCGAAGACGGCTGAACCGATTGAAATAATTCGAACGTCATTAGATCAGGTTTGTTTTCAAGTTGGTCCCATTTTTTTAAATTTTGAAATCGGTTCAGTGTTTTTCAGGAAGACTTGAAAATACTGTCACCATTTTATGAACTTGTACGGATGATCGACCATATCTTCTTTGTTTATGTACCGATTTAGATGATTCTTTTTTTGTTTGAAAGAGGATACTTTAGTGATCATACTATTTTGATTTCATTGTTATTGGACCTTGGACAGTGGCGTATCTAGGGTGTGGCAGGTAGGGCACGTGCCCTGGGCGCCATTTATAGGGGGGCGCGTTTGACTATCATTTTACTATATGTGGATGATACGAACTAAAAATCGGCCGTTTTCGCCGCGGCGCGCTGCAAAAATTCGCGCTGCGCGGCCTTTTTTTATCGAAAGACAGGCGAGATTACAAGATAAGTGGATGAATCTGATAAAAAATTGGGCTGCGCGGCCTTTTTTTACGAAAGACAGGCAAGATTACAAGATTAGTGGATGAATGTGACTAACAATCGCGCTGCGCGGCCGTTTTTTCTAAGACAGGTAAGATGAATCAGACAAAAAAACGCACTGCGCGGCCTTTTTAGGGTTCCGTAGCCGAAATGGCAAAAAACGGAACCCTTATAGATTCGTCATGTCTGTCTGTCTGTCTGTCTGTCCGTCCGTATGTCACAGCCACTTTATTCCGAAAGTATCAAGATTACACAGTTGAAACTTGGTAGGTAGATGTATTCTGTTAACCGCTTAACGAATTTAACATAAAAATTAAAAAATAGAAGATTAAGGGGGGGCTCCCATACATGGAACTGAAACTGAAAAAATTTTTTTTCTTTAAACCAATACGTGTGGGGTGTCTATAGATAGGTCTTTAAAAATGGCATTGAGGTTTCTTAGACGATTTTTTTTCAAAGTCAACCGTTTGAAAGATAAATACTGCCAAAATGGTAAAATGTGTGTCCCCCCCCCCTCTAACTTTTGAAATAAGAGAGTGAAAAATCTGAAAAAAATATATGCTGTAGATCTTAATAAACACTTTCAACGAAAATTGGTTTAAACGAAATATAAAAATTGGTTTTTGAGATATATCACATTTTCCAAAACTGCAAATATAACTTTCTCATTCATACGCACTGTGAAAAACAAAGTTATTTTTGCAGACGAAAAATAATATTGGTATGAAATATCGTATGGTATACGGTAACTACGGAACCCTACGGTGCGTGGTCCGACACGCACTTGGCCGGTTTTTTTTTACGAAAGACAGGCAAGTTTACAAGATTAGTGGATGAATCTGACTAAAAATCGCGCTGCGGGCCTTTTTTTACGAAAGAAAGGCAAGATTACAAAATTAGTCGTTGAATCTGACTAAAAATCGCGCTGCGCGGCCGTTTTTTCAAGAGACAGGCGAATTGAATCTGACAAAAAATCGCGCTCCGCGGCTTTTTTTTACAAAAGACAGGCAAGATTACAAGATTAGTTGATGAATCTGACAAAAAATCGCTGCGCGGCTATTTTTAGGGTTCCGTACCCAAAGGGTAAAAACGGAACCCTATTACTAAGACTCCGCTGTCCGTCTGTCTGTCTGTCTGTCACCAGGCTGTATCTCATGAACCGTGATAGCTAGACAGTTGAAATTTTCACAGATGATGTATTTCTATAGCCGATATAACAACAAATACTAAAAACAGAATAAAATAAATATTTAAGGGGTGCTCCCATACAACAAACGTGATTTTTTTGCTGTTTTTGTACGGAACCCTTCGTGCGCGAGTCCGACTCGCACTTGGCCGGTTTTTTTTTAATATAGGCAGGCAAGATTACTAGATAAGCGCATGAAACGGACTAAAACTGGCTATCTAGTGTATAGGTAATATGATTAATTTAGTGTATCTGTTTATTTTACATTTAGATAACTTATGAAGGGGCGCAACTTCTGTGCTTGCCCTAGGCGCCATTTTCGATCGGTACGCCACTGACCTTGGATTTTAAAGAATCGCTTGGATTTACCAATCGTGATTGAAATACTGATAATATTAATATAATAAGTAAGTCTATGTAATATTATGACAATCTTAAACAAATTAGGTATATAACTATGGTCAAGGACGTTTTGGACTAGACTTGAACTGCGAAGGAACAACGGAACTCCTTAACAACAAACAGCACAAACAGTGGAAAATGAGTTTTTAGTGGTATTATACCACGGAAAATGTGCAATATAAAAAAATACATAACAACATCGCTTACATTTACTTAATATACAGGTTATGTAAATGCGATGAATGTAAAAAAATGCAAAACTACCTAATACCTACAGAAGGTACTTACACTAAAAAGAAAAAAAATAATATTAATTTGTTAAAGCATGTAATGCTGAGTTGGCTCCGATATTGACTCATCTTATAAATCTGTCCTTTTCTTCAGGGACATTTCCTGATCTTCTCAAAATATCGATTGTCAAACCTCTTTATAAGAAAGGTAACAAGGAGGATGTAAATAATTACAGGCCCATAACACTTATTCCTGTGTTATCTAAGGTATTTGAGAAATGTATGTACAAAAGAATGGTTAGTTTTTGCGATAGATTCCATATCATTGAGCCCAGTCAATTCGGATTTCAAAAGAATAAATCAACAACACTGGCAACTTTTACGCTTTTACGTACTGTATTAACATCTCTGAATAGCAACGAGTACACTACTGGCTTATTCTTAGATTTATCAAAAGCGTTTGATCTAATTAACCATAAATTGTTACTTGCAAAACTTGAATCAAACGGTATAAGAGGTCTAGCTCAGCAATGGTTAACGTCCTACTTAACTGAACGCCGTCAATATGTTGTCATAAACAAAATCGTCAACAATGAAATGATACCTTTCACTTCACGTCTTAAAAACAATAAAAACGGTGTTCCACAAGGGAGCATTCTTGGGCCAATATTATTTATTATTTATATAAATGACATTTGTAATGTAATTAACCATAAATGCATTTTATATGCAGACGACATTTCAGTTATTGTGACATCAAATAAAATAAATTCAATTGACTATCACGAATCAGAAATTAATAATACTATTGACAAAATCATCGCATGGCTACAATCAAATCAACTAAAAATTAATTTGAACAAATCGTGTTTTATACAATTTAATCAATCTTATAACCCTAAGTACAAATTTAATATTAACATCAATAAAATAAAAGAAGAGACACATACTAAATTTCTCGGAATCCATATCGACAATAATTTTAATTGGAAAATACATGTTGATAACGTAAGCAACAGAATCAATAGATTCGTATATGCGTTGAAAAAATTAAAAAATGTCACGAATAAGAATACTGTTATTGCCACCTACCGCGCGTACGTAGAATCCATATTACGTTATGGGATCATTATATGGGGCAACGGTACAAATAGGGATCGAGCATTTAAAGCACAAAAAAGGTGTATCAGATCCATTTATGGTGTTGCACCGGATGAACCCTGTAGACCACTATTTGGAGGTCTTGGTTTATTAACGGTGCCATCTCTATACATCTACGAAATTTGTAATTTTGTAAATAAACATAAATACTTGTTTACCAAAGCTGGCGACATAAACACCAGACTAAAAAGGGACCCCCACAGGCTTGTTTTAAGAGATTTCCCAAAATCAGCCAAATATAGGAAAAGTTGTTTATTTATGTGCATCAACATTTATAATAAAATCCCTGCTGACATAAAAAAACTTAATACTAACCTATTTAAAAAAAAGTTATATAATTGGCTCTGTGACAACAATTTTTATTCTATTAACGAATTTTTGACAAAAAAGTTTATAAATATTAATTAATTAATTTAGTAGCATTTAAGTATTTGAACATTTTATATAAATAATTTGCATGCCACAACCTTGGCAAAACATGTGAGTCTTCGAAAATTTATCAACTTTTATACCATGTTTTGAGCAAATAAACGATTATGATTATGATTAAAAAAAATGTTTAAAAACAAAAAAACCGACTTCAAAAAACCTGAAAATAAAAACTAAATTAGCTTCAAAATTTAATACCTCTAAAAAGCAAGAAATAATTTTCAAATCATTAGATACGCATATCATTGTAATAAAACACGTCTAATGAAGTCGGGTGGGGCTCTTAGAATAAAAAAAAAGTTGTCTTCCAGCCCCACCCTACTTCAATAGACGTGTTTTATTACAATGATATGCGTATCAAATGATTTGAACAAGATTTGAAAATTATTTCTTGCTTTTTAGAGGTATTAAATTTTGAAGCTAATTTAGTTTTTATTTTCAGGTTTTTATTTTAACACATTTTTATAAGGTTGCTTTCTCGTTTGTTTGTTTGTGTGTTTGTTTCTCCGCAATGTTTGCGAACGATTTTAAACTAGCTTCCCGATGAGCTAGAGACTTGAAACTTTGAACATAGGTCAGAACTGGAATACAATGCAATATTATGGTGTCATTGAGCTGATTTGATGATGGAACTGGAAGAAGGCCACAAGAACTTAATGATGCAACCATACAACCCCGTTGTGATTAGGCTTGTTAGAATCGTCTTGACGAGAAGTATAATGGGAGATAAGGTCCAGGGTCTGATGATGAAGCTGGAAGGCCATGCCAAAGGAACTCAATATTGAAACCGTGCAATCCCATCGAGTTTGGGCTCATTTGAATCATCTTGATGAGTGCTTTGTTGGGAAAAAGTGTTCGAGGATCTGATGATGGAGCCGGAAGAAGGCCATAGGAACTCTATGATAAAACCACGCTACCCCTTCGAGTTTGGGCTCGTTTGAATCGTCTTGACGAGTACTTTGTTGGGAAATAGTGTCCGAGGATCTGATGATGGAGCCGGAAGAAGGCCATAGGAACTCTTTAATAAAACCATGCAACCCCATCGGGTTTGGGCACGTTTGAACCGTGTTGGCGAGTTCTTTATTGGGAAATAGTGTCCAGGGTCTGATGATGGAGCCGGAGGAAGTCCAATGGAACTCTATAATAAAACCATGCAACCCCATCGAGTTTGGGCTAGTTTGAATCATCTTGACGAGTTCTTTGTTGGGAAATAGTGTCCAGGCGCTGATGATGGAGCAGGAAGAAGGGCACTGGGCCAAAAAACCATGCAACACCATCGAGTTTGGGTTCGTTTGAAGCGTTATGACGAGTGCTCCGATAGGAGATGGTATATTTTTAGTCTTAGCTCGTTAACTAAAAAGCATAAAATAATGATTAACTTATTTTTTTTTTTTTAAAACACGTTTTTATAACGGACTAAATTATTACAAAAAAATCGGACTAAATTTAAATATTAAGACGGACAAGTAAAAACAAACTAAAAAGTAAAAAATAAATTCTTCTGTAAATTTTTAAAACCCTAATAACCTATACCTACCTACAGAAATTTTACACCAAAAAATTTTAAACCAAAAAACGTGGGGCGCATGCTATAGAAGTATAGACAATATCGATGATAAATTTTACAAAACGCGCCCCACGTTTTTAGGTTTAAAATTTCTGTAGGTAGGTATAGGTTATTAGGGTTTTAAAAATTTACAGAAGAATTTATTTTTTACTTTTTAGTTTGTTTTTACTTGTCCGTTTTTAATATTTTTAGTCCGATTTTTTTGTAATAATTTAGTCCGTTTTAAAAACGTGTTTTTAAAAATATTTTTGAAGTAGGTTTTTGTTATAGACGAACAGAGTTCGCTTGGCTGCGACACCAAAAGTGACATAAACCAGTGTTTGTAAATTTGTAAACGTGTGCGTAAATTTCAGAGATGCACTGTGACTGAAGTCCATTTTAGGTTGTCGATAACCATAATGTATTATTATTAATATTATTTATTTGTAACACAATATGCCCTGGCTGAGTTTTTTTTTGCTGTTTATTTTATTCACCTTTGTCACGCTAGTATTTCGTATCCCACATGTGTAATATAGTTTGTACTTAATGAATACTTTAAATTTTATCTTCAACATGTAATAATAATTTTTTGTTTTAATTTTTTAGATGAACATGATAAAAATACTGTAAAACTCAAAATGTACTCAAAATATCATTAGCGGTTAGTGTTTGAACTTCCAAATACTAACCGCTAATAATATTTTGAGTAATCAAACCTAAAAAAAAAACACCGGCCAAGTGCGAGTCGGCCCCGCGCACGAAGGGTTCCGTACCAAAAAACGGCAAAAAAAAACACGTTTGTTGTATGGGAGCCCCCTTAAATATTTATTTTATTCTGTTTTAAGTATTTGTTGTTATAGCGGCAACAGAAATACATAATCGTGAAAATTTGAACTGTCTACCAATTGTCGCTGTTAATATCGAGCAAAAAACGTGAAAAAAACACGTTTGTTGTATGGGAGCCCCCTTAAATAATTATTTTACTCTGTTTTTAGTATTTGTTGTTATAGCGGCAACAAAAATACATCATCTGTGAAAATTTCAACTGTCTAGCTATCACGATTCATGAGATACAGCCTGGTAACAGACAGACAGACAGACAGACAGGACAGACAGACGGACAGCGGAGTCTAGGGTCCCGTTTTTACCCTTTGGGTACGGAACCCTAAAAACGACTGCCAAATTTTTAAGGGACGGGGTCACAGAATAATGATACTACCAGTATTCTAACTTAGTACTAACGGCCGAAATGCGAGCCACACCTATGCGCCTCGAGTTCGGGCTGCTCTCGGGCTGCTACAGTCGCGAATGCGCCGCAGTGACGAACGAACGGTGGTTTCGTATTTTGTGATCACGATGGCGAATTGCAACTATAGAGTATATTGTGCTGTTTAAAATAAACCATAAGAGTTTAAATAAACTAAACGGTAAAAAGAATGATAATGTGTTACATTATTAACGTCAGACGAGTATAGCATCTGTGTCATCATAATTAAATCTAGTTCAAAGTCAATGATGCACAATAATTTACAAAAATAGTTTGTTTGTTACGTTCACGTCTTAACTACTGAGCCGATCATCATGAAATTTTGCATACACGTTGTCAAAGGTACAGAAAAGAATATGGGTACTTTTCATCCCGAAAAAAGAATTGTTCCCGAGGGATAGCAAAAAACCTTACCACGCAGACGAAGTCGCGGGCGGCCGCTAGTCCTCACTAAGATTATAAATGCGAAAGTCCGCTTGTTTGTTTGTTACGCCTTGACGTCTTAACTACTGAACCGATCATCATGAAATTTTGCAGTACATGTTGTCAGGGGTCCAGAGAAGGACATAGGGTACATCATTTCATCCCGAAAAAAAGTACTTTTCCCGAGGTAAAGCAAAAAAACTTTCCACGCAGACGAAGTTGCGGGCAGCCGCTAGTGTTTTATACAATTCATGAATTAAAAACTAGAAATAAATTAACAATAAGAAAAACGTTTGTAGAAAATTTCAGATTTCATATACCTACAATATCAAAAAAGGTTAGAACTTTCTTTGGGGAAAATAAAAATATAAAACAATTTTTAAGCGTAAGTCACCGGTGATCTACGTGGCAGCTTAAGTGTTAATAATTATAGATCACTTTTTCTATTTGCTTATTACCAAAATATCAAACCATATTATAAAAATTGTACCTATATGACAAAATATAATTTAAAAACAAAATGATTACCTTTTGAATTATTATGGAACCTAACACGCTATCACCGTTATTTCTAAAATACAACATACAATCACGAAATTAGAAACAAATTCAAGTAGGTGAAGACAGGTACTGTTAACTTTATTTCATCTACCTACTTGAGTTTGTTTCTAGTTTTGTACATAGATGCAGGCAGCCCTATCCTATGTTGACGTACCGCGCGGCTCAAGTTACGTATTTCAAGGACAGGCTCGAGTTAGAATACTGGTAGTATCATTATTCTGTGATGGGATGTTTGAAACTGCAGGCCTATTACATAAAAGTAATCGCGATAAGCGCACGATGTTAACTCGCAAATTGTTCAATATCAAGTGACTTGAATGATGAATTGCGTCCGATTATCGCAATTTTTTTTACTATAGTCCTGCTGATTATGGGGAAAGCTCAAAATTAGAATCTTATCTGTTGTGAACTTACTATACAACTTCTTACAAACCAACTCCTTAATACCGAATATGGTAGATCTAGATAGGGACCATCAAACTGAACAACTTATAATAAGAGACCAACTCTGAAATTGCGAAAAAAAAACAGCTGTTTCATACATTTTAATATTTACGTTATAAATTTTTGTATGAAACAGCTGTGAAATAAAAGACTTTTTAACGGATACTAGCGCGGTTTTATTGAAAGTACTTTGGTAATTAGTTGGTATTTGGTTTGATTTTTGATTTTTCCGACGTTTCGGCACCTTTGCAGCTGCCGTGGTCACGGGGGACTGAAGCTACTCGTGAGCCTACCCTCAAGCGATGAATTTTTTAAGACGTTCAGAAATTAATATTTTACAATTTTTTTTTATTATTTTTTGTTTTTTAATCTTTTTAATTGGTTTACGTTAATTTTGTGATTTCATTAATGCTAAAGCGCGCTAGTATCCGTTAAAAAGTCTTTTATTTCATGTCTAGTGAGCGCGTAAGCTTGAGAAGTGAATATGAAACAGCTGTTTTTTTCCGAATATGGTACAATGTACCATTATTATTATGGTACAATGTACCAATATTCGGCATTAGGGGTATTTTCTAACACGTATATTCCGTGAGAATTACAATCTTAGAAAACACTGTTTATTTTCACAGCTATTCTGTAAATCAGAAACTCGAACTAGAGACAAATAAATAAGTGTCGAGTTTAAATAGACGAGTCGTCTTCATCGGCTTACATTATTTGGATCTCAAGATGAATTTAGAATTTCAGATTGAAAATTACTTAATCATTTTAGACAATAATAAAACAATTTTGTTCTAAAACAAAACTGAAATAATAATCACTCCACTAAATCTTTGTTAAGTTTCGTTTATTCAAAGTATGCAAATCTGATTGTTTAACATAACTGCCGTTTTGGAGCTCGAATGTTAAGTACTGTTGCTTATTACGAAAAGGTCTAGATTATCCACAGAATCTGTTGTTGAATTTTGTTTATTTACATAATAAAATTTAGTTTGTTTATCCAATTTTAAAGAGCTCGATGGCGCTGCGGTTGGTATTCGCTCGTTTCGTTTCGTTCGCTTCGTTCGTGATTGGAGGGGGTATAAACTTATACCTAAATCAAAGTAGGTAGGTAGGTAAGGTAGTAGTACAAAATGTAATTTCCAAAAAAAAAATACATATAAATATTACATTATATGGTCGATAATCTAAATAGTTTAAACAAAAGTAAAAATTTAATATTTTCTTTAATTAAAAAAGTTGCGTCTAATTTTAGACTAAAATTGATTTAGTTCCAATATATTGCATATTACCGAATTGATTTTTAACACATTTAATCTAGTTTACATCACAAAGTAATTGTAAAGCGTGTTTTTTAATAATGTATAGGTATTTTACTAATTATTTGAATTATTTCACATTTTGTAGTGTTGTGCTGTTTGTGAGTCCCTTTCTCACGCGAGCTTTTATGTGTATTTTATACTAGTTGTTTCCCTAGCTAGATGCCCCCTCTTAAGCAAATGCAAGGATCGATTAGGGGATGGAGGACCAAAAATTATTACTTCGGGGGTACGTACGAAGCCGGTGGTCCTGGGAGTTAAAGTATCTGCTAATCCGAATGGGCCCGCGTGGTGGATTATGTCACACTAGCGGGCACCCGCGGTTTTACTCTCGTGGTTCCCGTTCTCGTGGGAATATCGGGATAAAAAGTATTCTATGTTTTAATCCAGGCTATCTACTATCTGTGTGCCAAATTTCAACCAAATCCATTCAGTAGCTTTTACGTGATTGAGGAACAAACATCCAAACATCTAAACATCCAAACCCACAAACTTTCACATTTATAATATTATTATGTCACATGTCACATTCTTTTTATTCTTATACACCCATATTGCTACGTATGGTATTCACCAGTACGCTTTCAAGTTCATCTTGCGCATCAATTCATCAGTCATCCATCGTTATCATGTCCATATGTTTTGCTTAGTTTAGGACTTAATGATTGGTGACTTAACTTGTTGAGAGTATTTATTATTATTATTGCACGAAAGAAAGCATCCCAAAGTTGTATCTAAGTATGAAGTTGCTGGCAACTGGAATAAATGGAGGAAAGTTCACGAAATAACTTATTACGGGCCAGGCTACGTTATTTCCTTTGACGTGTGCTTATTTACTGTGAATTGAGTAAAGCTGATCGTATCAGCTTTTAAAGGAAGGATTTTTTCTGTTGATTTGGTTGGAGCTACGTGAACCAAGGCAATACCATTGAGAAGACCGCAGTCTAATAAGGGTTTAACGTGTTCGACAACCCTGCTCCGCGTTTTACCATAACGACTGAGCACTGAAGACTGAACAATCGTAACTTGCAGAGAATGTCATTAGCATTTAGTCCACCTTTTCTATCATTTTGGTTGTACTTTATAGATTAATAAATAAAATATGATAATGAAAATCCTTATTAAAACAGTAGAAAAATGTGTCTGTACATTACATATATTTAAAAAACAAATATCTGGGGCGATGGAGACATAGTAATAGAGTAAGAACTTGAAAAAAAAAGTGTGTCTGTTTGTCTGTTTGAACACGCTAATCTCCGGAAATACTGAACGGATTCGAATGAAACTTTTTTTGTTATACACCGTCATTTTGTAGTCGTTTTAATTAACTTAAGGGTGTATTGTACCAATGAAACTAAACATTTTTTCCCAAGAAACATAGGTCGAAAAACGACAAAAAATTTTGGGTCTCCCATACTAACTAGACAGCTGAAACATTTTATTAGTATGGGAAAGTCAATTTTTTTTGTCGTTTTTCGACCCATGTTTCTTGGGCAAAAATGTTTAGTTCCGTTAGTAGAACACGCCCTTAAGTTAATTAAAACGACTACAAAATGACGGTGTATAGCTGTTAAGCCTGGGCATAACTTAGGGTATGATTGATTTTGGAAAATGGAACACCTGATGCAGAACCATAATGGTCCAACATAACTATAAGGAATATAAAAATGACACCTTAGCAAAAGTTGGTCAGCCTGATGAGCATTTTCTGTTGAGGTATAAAAATCGAAGATCTGGAACACCCGATGCAGAACCATAATGATCCAGGTAAACTATACAAAATATAAAAATGACACCCTAGCAAAAGTTGTTCAGCCTGATGAGCATTTTTTGTTGAGGTAAAATCGAAGATCTGGAACACCTGATGCAGAACCATAATAGTCCAGCCAAACTATACAAAATATAAAAAATGACATCTTTGCAAAAGTTGTTCAGCCTAATGTGCATTTTTGTTGAGGTATAAAAATAGAAGATCTGGAACACCCGATGCAGAACCATAATGATCCAGCTAAACTATACAAAATATAAAAATGACACCTTAGCAAAAGTTGTTCAACCTGATGAGCATTTTCTATTGATGTATACAAATCAAAGATCTGGAACACCCGATGCAGAACCATAATGATCCAGCTAAAGTATACAAAATATAAAAATGACACCTTAGCAAAAGTTATTCAGCCTGATGAGCATTTTATGTTGAGGCATAAAAATCAAATATCTGGAACACCTGATGCAGAATCATAATGGTCTAGCTAAACTATACAAAATATAAAAATTACAATTTCTCAAAATTTGTTCAGCCTGATGAACATTTTTTGTTGAGGTATAAAAATCGAAGATCTGGAAATTCAAAGATCATCTGATGTGGAAATCTAAGAGATCAGGTTAAAGTTGTTTAGCGTAATATAATAACTTAAGCTGGGGCTGCTCACAAAATAATACTTTAAATCTGAGTTCCAATAATGCTGATGCAAAATTTGACTCCGCCGAAATTTTGTCAAAGTCAATGCTTTGCAGCAAAATATTGTTGAAGCTGAGATTCTTACTGGGAGTGGTGCTGGTGAAACTGTACTTCTTCCGCGTATAGGTTCTACTCATCCCCAACAATTATCTTTTTCAATTTAAACGTGCTTTGTTATGACAATAAATAAGTTGCAGCAGGGTCAGACGGTTAAAGCCGCTGGTGTCGATCTAAGGACTGGTTGGCTTTTTCCAGGGTTAGTAACGCTTCAGATTTTTTCATATTGGCTCCCGAAAGAAAGACTCCGAACATAGTTTGTAAAGAATTTTGTTAAACTATGTTTACGTGTTTGCAATAATAAATACAAAAAATAAAAAATAAAAATTTATTGATTTTTAACATTATAACCCTGCTACAAGTATTTTCTCATGTAAGTACATTATTTGGTATTTATATGCATACGCCGGAGTCATAAAGTCCACACGTACGAAGTCGCGGGCATCAGCTAGTAACAAATAACTGAGAATGAGTAATGTACACTGAACACTGCCCAACTAGCAAAAGCTAGTCCTTTATATTTTTGTAGTGAATGTCTTACTCATGCCATTTTAAGTATAATTAAAGCCTTATTTTGTCTCTGCGAATGATCACAGAGTGTTTTTAAGCGTGTCAAAAATTTCAAGAAACCCTTTGAGGAACTAACAAACTAGGCATCCAAAAATAAGAGATTACATTATTTCCAGTTATAGAGAAGATGTGTTTCTGTTCTATCAGGTTTTAATTTCTTTTCCTATGTAGAAACTACAAACTTACCACGAAGGCAGTTATTTTCATCAGTAAAAAGTCTCTCAAACATTACAATTTTCTATGTTCTACCTCAAAGGTATCTCCAACGAAAACATAAAAAATGCATTTCATTTTATATGCATAACCCGAGATGCAAAGGCATCCCCTTTTACTAAAGAATTGCCGTACTTATGATACTCATTTGACAAAATCCACTCCGGCATTAATATTAGTTCAACAGTGTTAAATTTCGATTTTTCTCCGTACAAGAATATCAAGCAAAATTTAATCTTAAATCTTTCCAGACACAGCCTCTTTTCGCTTAACTAAATTTGAGCTCACAACTAGCTTATGAACTGTGGAAAGCAAGCAGTATATTTTGAAAGTTTGCAGCTGTTACGCCAATATGCCCCTTATAAACTATGCGATAAGAACTATTACGAACCCTCAGAGTATAACAATTATAGAGTAATATTCGGACATTCGAACACACACGAGTAACGCGTTTTACTCACCTTTCTCTCGTAGTTCGAACATAAAAATAATTCTTATTCGATTACAATTAAGTCGAGAGTCCTTTATAATGAATTTGAATTGTACAACCTATTGACTCGTAGAACGGCGTGTATACGCTTTTCCTAACGTACAAATCTTAGTGGGGAAAATCATTTACATGCGGCAAGTAAAATGGTTTTTGTGGTGTTGCATTTTAATGTCATTTTCGTTTGGACACGATGGAAAGCTTATTATCTCTCGTTTCTGGGGTAGTAGCCACGGCCGAGGGCTCAAAGGGGTGTACGGGGTGGTGGGGGGCAGGGTTGGGACAGCTAAAGCCTTTCCAGGTCTTACTACGTTAGTATCGTCCCGTCGGTGGTACCGCCCGCACGGATGGCGGCACGAGACCGCGCGTGCGCTTTCAATTTTTTTTTAAAGCGTAATACATTTCCCCCGCTTCTATATTTTTATCGCTCACTTATCATATTTGTTTTATTTTTTAGGAATGCAAGTGTTGTGTGGTGGCAAGTGTTATGCAAGTGATCAATGACCTCTTTGGATGTATGACCTACTTGTGTTCATGATAACCTGGTTCATAAAACCGCTGATATTCATACTTTTTTGTGGTCACGCTGATGTCTGGGCCGATGAAAGTTTTAAAAATAAAAGCGGCACGTTAAAGAGAATGCGCGGGAAAACATACACTGCTTTTAATGGCGGGAAACCGTGTATGGAGTACGCGTGTAGTAGGATCTTATTAAATTTTCAAATAGAATTTAAAATGGAAATTGTTCTGTAATCCCGTACTTGAAACCGTGTCTGGAGATTGAGAATTAAAATATTAAACGTCTCGCTTACAAACTTGGTAGTAGAGGAATAACAATGTTGTTTTTCTTTTAAGAAATACCACACTACCTATTCAATATTACTTTTATTTTAAAACCTCAATGTTTCTTGCTCTAATGCATCTCGTGTAGGTTATATTTATTTACTTATTATCGCATTTTAATATGCATAAATTGCCGTTGCATATAAAACACTAGATTTAAATTAACAGTTTTTTTAAATCTATTTTATGTTTTTTTTAAATATTATAACAACAACTTAAATAAACAATAATTTAAATTACTTTATATTATCTAAGATATATTTATGCCATTTAAAACAAAACTTTCTTCATAGTACCTGTAATTTTTATACAATTTTACTTAGTACTAAAAGTTACATAAACGTTATATAACAGCTTTAAAAGAATCTTTAATCACTTTCAATATAAGCTATAAGTAAGCCGTTTAGATAATTAGCTAAAGCATTCAACTTGACTTAAAGTAAAAAGATTAAAACTTTTTTAAGTAAAATAGTTACCTGGAACTTATTGAAATAAGAAATACAACTGACACACCGTGCCTAAGGGTTACATCGCATAAAACCACTCCAATTTATTCTTACACCCTGTTTATTTTTATTACTTGCGACAGTCGAGCGATAAAAAAAAGAAATGTTGAGATGCTGGGAATTATAAATGCTGTATATGCCTACGACGTCCGTAGTGCTACGTGGTGCTACACCGTAGTCCGTAGCTCGTAGGTGATTTTATTTATATGATCGTTTGAATGTAGATTACTTGGATTGAAATGTATTTATTCTTTTGTTATTATAGTATTTTAAAGATATAAATGTTTATGTACAGTAAGACTATGTAAAGTAATATTAATCATAAAAACATTTTTAAAACATTAATTCTGAACAAAACGGTTCATCCGTTCAGAACGTTTCCTTCCAGAGAAATATCAATTCAAACGATTGTTAATTACTTATTATTATTCTATTAATTTAGTATTAAGATATTTCGTAAATAATATGATGAAAATATAAAATGCAACAAATTTAATTGTGAAATGCCTCAAATTCTGACAAAATTAAATATGTATCTTACCAACTATTTTGATTTCTTTCAAAATATTTTCTCAAACTTGCCAAAAAATTATTAGGTACCTACCTACAATATTACTTCCTTCCAGTTAGAAATTGTGAAACAGATAATAATCATATCTGATAAAAACACAATTAAAAACAAAAAAAAAACAGTGTTCCAATCACATAAATAAAAAAACCTACCTTATCACATCTACCACCAATCAATGTTCCGAAGTAGCTTCCCTATTGAATCTACTACTATTTGGCATCCATCAATTGCTTTAGGGCCTTACCTCACTAGGACGCCATGATTGATGCATCACCAGTGGGTGATTCGCATGCCGCCCCTCAATGGCAGGATAAATTTGCTGATTCACAAATCGTCCACCAGTCGGCACACTACCAACTTGGCGCTAGTGTAGATGTAGACCTGTAATTTTGTGTGTTTGCTATCAATTTTTGGATGTTGGAAGCGAATTTTCGTAATTATATCAATTTTTCATCCAACATAATATTTTGGTTTTCTTCAATCTTTAATTCATTTGCTATCCGACGTCTATAATATTTATTTATTAGGTACTTTAAACCATTATTGATATAATTTAAAATAAATTGGAAAACCGGGGATAAATGCCCATACAAAAGTCTCCAGCAGCAGTAGCGCCACCAAGCGGGATAAATTTTGTGACATCACGCCATTGGTTGCGCAACCAAGCAGACACCAGTACCCTTAGCACGAACAGCTATTAAGAGAAAAAAAACGCGCGTTCTGTGAAATTGTCCAAGTATTTTTAATAGTTATTTATGTACCCTCCTAGGCGTATATAAAACTACAGTCTTGCGTCGCTTTCAGGAAGCATATAGGAGGTTAAGGCAGGTAAATATATTTTACATTATGCTCTTGTGAGCTTTGTTCCTTATTCGATCGATATGAAAACCCAAAAAACAATTATCAGGTAATGATGCGACCTACGACCCTGATCACCATTTAAATCAATATGCGTTCGATTATTTTTTGCGATTGGAGATCATTGTATGGTAGGCCATATGTTCAGGGTGGCATATCTCCCAGGAGCTTTTACTTCGCAACCCAGACGATGATATTTGATAACACCAAACTCTTGCCAATGTGGTCTGGTCCCAATATGCGATAGATTTAAAATGAGACCCTTTTGCCTGGCGGTCCATGTATACATTTAGTTGGTGGCGGCGCCATTGGTGTCTTAGTGAGATATGCGCTTAGAGCTCGAGAGCTCTCGGTTGGCCATCAATTAGAAGCCGGAGCCACATACTAGCTGTCAGGCTCTACAAACTATTCATAGCAAAGTTTGTTGAATAAAATCAAATGATTGAAAAAAATCTGTATCTAAATCTAAAGTATCGAAACAAAATCAAGTGGCATGGAGGGAAAAATATCTAAATGATTTAAATAGTATCGGAGAGTATAGTATTTAAAAAATACATGTTATTTTGCATGTTACGACAATAGTTCTGCTAAGTGGTGAACGTAAACTTTCTAATATCTTGCTGTAGTTAAGGATCCTTAGCTACAGCAAGATATTAGTACTATTAGTAGTAGTAGAAAGATCCTTTATGATCAGAAAGTCTAATTTGCAGAACGTTTTTAAGAGGGATATATTATAACATTTCATACAAACTTTCAAATCCTTATTTTTCCGAAATGAATGAACCGATTTTATTGAAACTATGGCAGGCAGGCTGTTCCACTCCTTAGCTGTTCGCATTATAAAAGTGTTAGCAAAATGTTTTGTGCGGATGGTAACTCCCTTTAGTATTAACAAGGCTCTTCGTAGTTTCTGTAGCCTTAGCCTTATTTTGCCCTTCACAATTTGCAAGCCCTTTGGTGTCAATAACTTGACACAACACTGGATAAGGACGTCGAAGTGAATATTTTGGATCAGCGCCGACAAATGTTTGAGGAAGGTTGCCTTCATATTGTGAATGTAATATGATAAAATTTCGTTCCGGGAAATAAAGATAATCTATTCTGAAGATGTTCTTATGAAAATATATTACTCCGACCAGATAATAAAATCAACTCCGTGCGTTTATGCGCGATAAATTACAGTCTTTTCTTGTTGATTTTTAACAAAATATAAAACAGTCTTTAACTGCATTAGTTATGCATTATTAAGAAGGTATATTGTTTTAAATTTCCATGGTTATTGACGTTAATAGAATAAACTATGTCGGGATTTACACCATGTACCTGTTTATTTTTGAGACTCCGATATTTCGGACAAAAATAAAAAAGTGCCGTTTCGCGTACAGATACAGTGAGTGTCGTGTGTCGAGAACAAATTCGAGTGAATAATGAGTTTGCAGACAGTGGTACCGGTATCGAACGTAGTAATAAAAGAACTAGACGGAGGGTAGACCGATTCGTCTGCCAATAACATCTACCCGCACGCAACAATCGACAGTTCTTCCGTGATCATGGCACATGCAACTGCGCCGAAATATCGGAGTCTCAAAAATAAACAGGTACATGGTGTAAATCCCGACATAGTTTATTCTATTAAGAAGGTAAACATCTGTACCATTTACTTACCCTTAACCGTAAATGGTACAAAATAACAACAGAAGATGAGGACAGAAAAACAATAATAAATAATTTTCAAGACACTTTGTAATAAAGTATGTGTAATACATGAAGATAAACCACATAACATAGCAAAATGATTAACAGAAAGAAAGTCGGAGGGAGTTTACTTAAAAAGAAACTTCACTGCCTACTTCGAATCACCACGTTTGAAAACAGTACGTAGTAATATCTTATCGACCTTTATAATATTACTATAAAACAAAAAGAAAGCTTTTTTAGTTCAAAACTCTCACAATAAATAACGCAGACAAGAATATAACAACCTATTACCAGATTTATGACTTAAATTTTTCTCCCCTGATGCGTTAACAATTCTATATAAATAACAAAATTTGACACGTAAGAAGATTGTCTAGAAAAATGAATTGCAGACCATAATCGTGTTGTCTAGACTAGACCAATCGCAATATCGGTTATAGGAATCGTTGAATTGATGTTGAGATAGTGTGGACAGTAAGATAACTACATTATCTTCATGAACTTGACAAATACTTTCATAGGAAATTCAATTTTAAAGACAATGCTTACTGAAACATGTATCAAGTCTTTGATTTTGGACTCCTTTCATTTACTAGCGCGTCAAAGGTTGACTAAGAAAAAAGATGAATTCTTAAAGGTTTTTTAGAGTGATATTAAACACGTTTCATATAATATGAGAAAAACAAAATTAGAAAACATTTTTTTGTAAAAGATTTGCTGGAGAAACTCATGGATATTTGAAAATTAGTAATAAACTATCTGTTAAAACATGTGAATAACATTTACTTGAAGATCCAGCAGAAAATTTCAATCACTTACTTGGGGAGCTTCGTATCTGAATTTGAATATTCAAAACTTTCTTCGTAATAATTTACATAGTAAGTAATTACGTACATCCTTACGTAGTAATCATTTTAGTATTATTCCCAGCACGAAAGACATTCGAGTGCAAACCGAATTCATATCGAGCAATAAAGACAAATTTAGATTTGGTACAGCGCCACCAAAGGGATCTATTAATATAGTGCTGGGTACTGTACTGTCGGTGTGTTCACTATGTTCATTGTCTATTATGGAATCGATATAGCTCTGTGCAAGGGCAATGAAATCGATACTGCCCGCTGAATAACAGGCGCTCGAAGAAATGTTCATCAATATTTGCGCTCCTTTGTACAAGGCGTCTTGTTTGTTGAGAAACTACCTAAATAGGTACTTTTTTCTATTTTGAAGAAAGTCAAATAGTCGACCTTATTTGAGATTATTAGAAAAAGTCGTTACGTTTATTAAAAATAAAAACAGTGTTCGTAGATGAGTGCGAAATGTAATATTCCTTTTTTTTTTTTAAAGACAAACTTAGCACTCAATTTAAGTTAAAGTAACAATCTACCTATATGTTTAAAAGCCAAGAAAATCAAAGAAAAATAAATAAAAACGAATAAGTTTAATAGGCATTCATTTGCAAAATACCTATCTCCCAACGGAACCCCGATGAAAGGGCCGGTGTCTTGACCGGAAGTCTGCCATATTTTATTTACGGTCAGCTATGAAAGGAAGAGCTGCGAGAACGCTTTTTGAATTTATCGATTACGAAATGGTTGTATGGTAATTTTATAGGTCAATTTTTATTTATTTACGATAAGAATTGTTGTTTTGAAGATATTTTTCGTTAAGACGAAAATACGTATAGGTACAAAATATCTATTTCTGTTTTTCATTGATTTTTTGTAACATTACCAAAAACATACTGAGATGTTTCACAAAACTGGGGTGCAAGACAGTTCTAAAAAAACCTGGTTTAGTGCTTGTAAACCAATCACAATGCACCTTTTAATCCTTAAACGGTGGGACTAAACGTTAAACTGTCACTCTGAATACGATTTGTGCTAAAATGGCGTTAGTCCGCAGTCTAACGCCATGTTAACTTTGGCCCTGGTTTAACGAATGTAAAACAACAATCTTAAAAAGTGTCAAAACTATCTAAACCCAATAATGATACCAAAATATTTATTAACTATTGCCAAAATAAAAACAAAATTATAGACTTCTTTGATTGATGTATGATAGTAATAAATAATGATTTTAGAACTAGTAACTTATCCAAAAACATATGAAACTTTAGTTAGAGATTAGTAAACTTCACAAGTCTTTCACTTTGACTAATAAATTGGGAGTGTTTTAATAATAAACAGTTGAAAGTTTCGAAGTAAAAGATCATGATAGTTTTTGTAATTACAAAGTTTCATGAAGGCGTGTTTAAGTTAAAGGTCTGAGTTTTGTAAAATTTCTGAAAGCAAAATTAATTATTATAATGATTTATTATGCTACTTTTTAGCCACATTCTTATGTGATGAAAAGTAGGATGGGCCATATTCCATCACGAGGACCCAGTTCGTATTGGCGGGTGATGATTTAGCCACATAAAAAATATATTAAATTAAACAAATACTGGAAACAAATTAAATTATCGGGTCCCCATTTTTTATGAATAATAAATACCTACTTATATTGCAAGATTAAGGAAATGTTTAACTTTTTCTTTTAATAGTAAAAAAAACACAACATCATTTGAAAATCTTAAGTAACTACTACCAGAAATATTTGCTCGTTTTGGTATTTTTTCCGTTCAAGCATGATCATTGTTTCTGCTCGATTTGAAGTGTCTCATTAGGACAAAATAACTATAGACGAATAGAGTTGTCACATTGTTATTTTATAATTTGCGAACATGTTTTATAATATCATTGAGATTGAATAATAAGTTCATTTTATTGAAAAAGGAAACAATTTAGTCCATTTTCGGCATCCAAAAAAGCTCTTTATATCTAGCATAGTCAATTTTATCAAGTAAAGTATAAAATAGATAAAAATAATGTTCTCGAATCAGGACAAAAACTATAGTATTCCCAAAAGCTTTCACAGCTTAAGACAGAAAATTTCATCGTCCTGACATCACAATTAAAATAAATTATCGCATCTCTAAAGACTTTACTTCTTTAAAAACAAAGTCCCTTTAATGGGCTCTTCGAATTTGGGGCAATTTAATGAAATTCTCCCTTAAATAGGGGAAGTTTAGAAGAAAAGTAATATGCGTGGGGATTCTGAGCAAAAAGTTAAATAGCATATTAGGAATTCAATTTGTTTAATGCCTTCGCGACCTTAGGCTGTGGGCACAAGGAATTTTTTTCTTAGAAAACATTTATTAGTACCCATTATTAACACAAACTTTTTGTACGGCATCGAAAACCACGTCTAAATATTTAAAACTTCTATTATTTTTATTAAGAAAGGTAACCAAATAATGGAAAAAATCAATAAAAAAGCTGATTGCAAATAAATGCTAAATAAATACATACGTAGGTACCATAAGAAAATCTATAAAAACGTCAGCTCCTACATTCTCATAGTTTGATAATAGTAGTAGTTCAACTCTAAATCAAAGTTTTGATAAAAATAAATATCCCAAACTGAAGTATTTTAATGGCAAACAATAAAAAAACTTGAATGAATCACCACATACTCAAAAACTTTGATTAAAACATTTGCTGCCTCACAAGGTCACCTAACAAAATTGAATTACTGTTGGCCGCAAAAAAGTTCAGTGAATGGATATAAAAAAACAGCGAGTTTTATTAAAAAGTTTGTCATGAAACCGAGCAAAGGTGATACATTACAAATAATAATTGAGCGTCGCGTGTGTGTGACAGGGCTTATATATAAACCTCCTTTCTGTCCAATGTTTTTAATTTCTATTCTTTTCTGAGCGAAAACCGCGATTTTTTCCTTCCCTTCCAAACTTGATTTCATAGGGCTTACTCGGAAAAACAAACTACGATAATCGGATGATATTTGTTACTCAGATTTCAAAAAATTTTAGAATGAACCAAGAATCTTATATTCATATTCTACTTGGAATGAACAATAATGAACTTTGTCCTGTAATCGAAATTATTTTTCGTAGTAAGCCCTATAATCCATCTTACTTTTCAGATATAAACAAAATAAAAAAATATTTACATGCATACACTTAAACCTTTGTCCCGTGCTAATGTGAGTCAATTACGTAATTATAGTGGTCAAAAATCAAATACATATCATTGTAAGTAGAAGAATAAAATTAACTATTAATAAGTGTGATGTGAAATAAATATCCGATGAAAGAAAAGGACGGCAATGAAAATGAAAACGGGAAAGAGAGGGACAAGAAAGAGGAGGGAGTACTGTTGCAAAGAAAAGTGGGGTTGAGTGCGTCTGGGGATGGGAGAAGTGCGTATGGGGGTGGGAGAGGTGCGTCTCGGGGTTGTGAAGTTCTTTCGGGTTCCTTTGCGACGTTGGGTTATGGGTTTAGGGTGGGGAGTGCGTCTAGGGTAGGGAGGTTTTTGTCGATGTTTCGGGTGAGTTTACATGGAGGTCTGTGGGTGGTTGTGGGTTTTGTGGTGCTGCTGTCTACATTGGTGAAAGCTAGTGAGTTCCCGGAACGAGAATGCTGCGACCCGGTATACCCCCCCAACACGGCGACTACTGCTGCTGCGCCTGTCACTCCACCTATGAGCAAAATTGCAGGTAAGTCCCTTTTTATTTACCCATTTTTTAGGAAACTACAAACCGTATTAAATTCCATGTAAAGTAGTAGATGGCCAGTTAAAGGTCTAATGCAATTACAAGATAGTAATTAATAATTACTCAGTAGCAAGATAGTAATTAATAATTACTCAGTAGCTAACAATAGAGCTTGTTAGCCTATTCACAGTAAATACGTTTAAACAACATACTTGTGCTGTAACCATGAAACTACGTCTTTAGGTAAAAAATACTTATGTATTAAAATCTGAATGTTGATTATGGGATTTATTTTATCTTAGCTTAATTTTCAGACGAAAAAGACTTATTAAGATGAAAATGTGTTTAACTGAATTAAAGAACCATTAAACTAAACTATACGCTATAGACTCTACTAAATAATTTTCATCATTTTACTTGATGGCAATAGATAATGTAATAGTTGAAATGTACAACTAAATAAAATAGTTAATGTGAATAATTATAATTTCGTTTACGTGAAAAAAGTTTGTAGAATTGCCTCCCTGTCAATATCAAACTTTTATTTGTAAAGAGGATTCATAATATTTACACTTTTCTGCATTGGTAGACAAACATTACGAAAATTGACACCAAGTTTTAAGTCAGTGGTTTCATAAAAAATATTAAGGGTACGATATCATTATAAAGAAAACTTAATTGAAATAAAACAGTCCCCCGTGACCACGGCAGCTGCAAAGGAGCCGAAACGTCGGGAAAATCAGAAATCAAACCAAATACCAACTAATTACCAAAGTACTTTCAATAAAACTGCGCTAGTATCCGTTAAAAAGTGTTTTATTTCATGTTTAGTGAGCGCGTAAGCTTGAGAAGTGGAAACTTTATTATCCTTTTTCGACTATGGATTTTAAGTAGTCATAAAGTCATAATCATCTATCATTCGTTAACGAGCCTAGCCTTAACATGGCGACAGTTATAATTATGTAGGTGGGTTTATTGTTTCCAATAAATTAAACGCACCACATTATAGTTACAATAGAAGCACAAACCACAGATCCACAGATAAGTATCGTTAAAATATAGAGAAACTCATTTGTAAGTAATCGTTTTTAATTGTATTGATAAATAGTTTCAACTATATCTATTAAAGTTTGTGATGAATCGATTGCGTTATTTTCGATAGACGAAATGTATTATTATTATTTTACATATTTTATCTGCCTTGCCAATAAATAAAAATAAGTTTATATCTGTCATAGTCAAAAACATTGTTTAGGATTATAAATAATTTTGAAAATAATGTTTGGTAATTTTACGCATAAACATATTCTTCATTGCAGTGTAAGTATTACTGTTTTAATCTCTTTTTCTCTTATTAATTAAATTATGAAAACATATTTTAGTCAGAATCCATAAAAGAAATTCAAGGGGGTAACTAAAATCCACACCTTTAAATTGCCATTTTCAACAACGCAACAGATCACATTTCACACTCACATGACACCAAAGCATTATAACTTAAAGACCTACATACACTCGACAAATACGTCCAGAAAACCCATTTTAATTTCGCCGCGAAACCAAATGTAATACTGGCCGTGACAACTTTCCATTAGGGGTAGAAAAAGAAAAATGGCGGTCGGACGACGCGACGCGATGAACAATTAAGGATCAGAACCGTCGCGAATTACGTTTTCGACACAAGCCGCTTCCGATGAGTGATGGTGGGGCAATCTTATGATGAGCTTGGTGGACTGACAGCTCGAAGACTGATGGTGGCAGTCGGTAATGATGAAACCTGGACTATTCAAGCTTCAACATCAAAGATAACCTACATCGTCTGACCTATTACGTAGTGCGAATCTATTAAATACAATTTCGCTGTCAACCTTCGATACATCGAGTTTCTAACAGATTTCAATACCGAGTCACTTAGCAAGATTCTGCAAAGTTTAACCAGTAATGGATATAGTGACATTGACCAGATAGTGCTCCCGCAGCGACGCATTCGATACTGCTTTACAAGAATGGCAAAGCAGATCGTAAGTGGGCCTAGCCGCTTAAGGCTTTAACATGCCTCAATCCGAGCGGGTCGATCCGTGATGGTGTGAAATCGAACGTAACTCTACTCACTTTGGGTTCAAATCAGTGCGCGTTCCAACGCGGCGGTTACGTTGAGAACTAGCGCCGAATTCTCAATTTTTACAGGTTTTTATTAAATTTCTTCGCTTTCAAGTAAGTTAAAAAAAATCTGTTCAATTAAGATTGAAGGTATTGACATCGCCGATTTTTATGTGTTGGTTTTAACATTAACGAATGTTCTGTTTCCGAGAAATTTTGCAAATAGGACCAGAAACAGGGTCCACGGAATATTTTTTTACATCAAAGGTGGTAACATTTTTACAAATGCTTTCAATTAAATCTATTGTGTATTATTCCAAGTACATTATATATTTTTTCCATGATAGCTTCACGAGCGTAATCTTTCAATAATTTGAATTGAATATTGGGATTTGACCCGTCTTAGCGCCTTAAGGGCCTCAAAGTGCGCCCCATCTTAATTAAATTTATTGTTCGTTATGTGCTTACATAATGTATAGAAAATTCACATGTACATATTGAAGCTAAGGTTCTATAGTTTATTTATATTCTAGCTCAGCCCGTTCGAATTTAGGCTGAGATACGCATTTTTTTTTAAATGCAGTGGTATTTATTTTTAAAAATAAATACCTACTTTTAGTATTTGCCGTCATAAATATTTAGGGTAATTTCCCTCCAACTGCCGTCTTGTTTCCACCCTGTACTTACCGCGGCTTCAACTCAGTAGGTGTTTTATTATCATATAATGTCATGAAAATATTTACGTAAAAATGATAAAAATATTTACGAACAAAACACATGCGAACAATGCCCTAATAGGTCACCTGAAAGTCATTATGCATTACTGAGAAAATATAAATTAGTTATACTTTTAAAAGAGCAAATAATTAACTTTAAATTGTTAGATGTTACTCCGAAGTGTCTTTTCGTATTCTTATGAATACAAAATAGCAATTTCGACTCTTTTTAAAAACGTTCGTCTCTAACTTACTTACGTACTTTGATGTTTTTTGCATCCAACTTAAAAGGCAAATCGAAAAATAATATGAAAACGTTACATAATTATCGCATTTACTTATAACGTTTTTTATCAAGTTACTTAGAAAACTTAATGTTTTCTAAATTGTGATAAAATTATGTACAGTTATGTTATAATGGGATGTAAGAGATCACGATATCACTGTTTGTAGCTGAACAAAATAATGGGGATCAATAGCCACAACTAAGTATACCATACCGATTCCTATGACAATCAGAAAAAGCTTAGTGAAGTCTTCTTCATTAAACAGACCGGGAATCAAACTCGAGACCTCGGAGTCAACCAAACCAGTTTTTTTTTAATAAATGTATAAGTACCTACTAATTACGTCTGACAACGTTTGCACCATCCAATCCACTATTTTACCTATACATTTTCAGTTTATTTAACAGAGCGATGTCATCATTCCTCCAAAGCCTAGTTTGATGTAGCCCCTGGAGGCTAACCAGGTCAGGTCCCAGAAATTGGCGACCAATTATGGGTAATTTCAGCGAACAAATCAGTTGGACATTATAACAGATATCCACAGAGAGCAATGAATCGGTGGTCTCAATATCAGCGTTTATATTCTTATGAGAAACTGTAAAATCAGTTTTTTGTTTTATTGTAATAGGTAATTTCGTTAATGTTTTATTTAAAACACATTAAGAAGTATTTCAGCCTTTTTGTACTACACTACACTAGCATGGCAACTGTTTCTTCCTCATGGGATGGGTGCAGAAGTACGCGGGCCCAATGCGAATTGGTGGGTGTTAACGACTGCAAGTGTACCCGGAACCAACGGCTTAACGTGCCTTCTGAAACACGGAGGAGCTCGAGATAATAGATGGAGTCACCCATCCCATGACCGACCTGCGAAAGTTGCTTAACCTCCGCATTCGCTGGGTCCGGCGCTAAACCACCGCGCCCGCGATCGAGCTCCTCACTGTTTCTTTACAACAATAAAAACTACAAGGAATTGACGTTGGATTAATATTTTATTATAATCTATCTATTGGCTTGGTACTTTGCAATAATTTTAAAGATACTTTTTTAGTTAACATAACGTTTTCGATTACCATAGTGGTTCGAAATTTCAAATAGATATAGATTACCTGCAAAGTTCGTAGTGGCAACATTGTCTAGGAGGGCTGTCCAGTATCATCTCCTTCGCTAATTGCCGGTTCGAAATTTCAAATAGATACATTATTTTTTTCTTGCAAAGTTCGTTGTGGTTACGTTGTCCAGAAGCTGCACGTTCAGTACCATATCTTCTTCGCTAATCGCTATCACTAATACCTCACCCTTTCAGCTGTAGTTGCACGGTCTGCCGTCGTACCGTTTGTGAATACAGATGAGTCAGCAATTTAGACTGAGTTAGATACATATTCGTGCTTACCAGCTCAGCTGATATGATTTTAAAATTAATTCATGTCTCAAACTTTATGAGTGTGTCTGTACTGACTGTAATAATGTAGCGCTGATTAGGGTTACATTGAACATTCGTAACAGCATGGTGATGATAATTTTAAGCTTTACATAAGAATTGATTGAAGATGATTATCACCATCATCATATCAGCCGTTCAACACACATTGCTGGGTATAGGCCTCCCCCAAGGATCTCCACGACGATAGGTCCTGCGCTGCCTGCATCCAGCGGCTTCCCGCGACCTTCACCAGATCTTCGGTCCACCTTGTGGGGGGCCTACCCACGGAGCGTCATCCGGTGCGCGGTCGCCATTCAAGAACCTTTCCGCCCCAACGGTCATCGGTTCTTCTCGCTATGTGTCCAGCCCACTGCCACTTCAGCTGAACAATCCTTCGAGCGATGTCGGTTACTGTAGTTCGCCTGCGGATCTTCTCATTTCTGATTCGGTCACGCAAGGAAACGGCGAGCATGGCTCTCTCCATTGCACGCTGGGTGACCTTGAGCCTCCTTATGAGACCCATAGTTAGCGACCACGTTTCACTGCTGTAAGTCATCACTGGCAACACACACTGGTCTTTCGTCTTGTGACACTGAGGTAAATAATGACAATGAAGAATATAGATGCCACATATTATGTACAGTATACAGTTCTTCTTCTTTTTCTTATTGAATGAGCAATGTGGCCACCTGTGATGTTAGAGTTTATCAAGCTGCCTGTAAGGCTTCTTACTTGGCTTTACGACTGTTATCAGATGATAACAGCCGGGACCGACGGTTTAACGTTCCCTCCGAAGCACGGAAGCGCTCAATTGTAATGCCACTTAATGGTCACCCATCAGACACCTGGCCGGATCGAGCGTTGCTTAACAAACGTGGTCGAGTACGATCAGTCAGACAAGCTCTGCATTATACAGTTAGCGTCATACACATGGAGACCGCCAATACCGCCCAAATATTTTAGGAAGCTTCGATCAAGGTTAGGAAGTCGTCATGAATCAGTCAGGACTTTTAATTCATACATAAGTAAATTTCCTTTCAGCGGGTATATTGGCTAAAAGCTTTGTAGTAAAGGTAAGCTTTGATTTGACAGATGGATGTGATACATCGCATCTTCTTTTTGGCACAAATAAAAACTTACCGAAGAAAAGGAGCAATGTATCTCACATTTTGATAAGTATCCTTCTGTCAAATCCAAATAAGTTCAGTTAAAAAATATAAGAAGAAAAAAACAGATACCTACAAATAAACTTCAAATCATTTTAGCCGTTTATACCTTTGTGTAATCTATTTCGTTACGTTTTTCACTAATAAGTTTGTTATAACAGACGTTTAATAAACAGCAAATTCTACGAAATAATACTTCATAAACAATTATTATCAGCGCAACTGCGCAACGCTTTACCTTGAAGATTATTGGGTGCACTAAAATACAGTTATTGTGATTATGAGTGCATTAATACCTACTCAAATATAGTTAGTGTTTTCAATCGTAATTGTTTATAACAGTCTGTTTATCCTTACTTATCCTAATATTTGGTAAACAATCTTCACCCAAATTGAAATAATCCTACTAATATTATAAACTAGCTTTCGTCCGTGAGGACAAGTGAAAATCCCTAGGGAGCCTATAGACCAGGATAAAAAGTTTCCTGTTTTAATCCAGGCTATAAACTATCTGATTTAACATACATATTTGATGATTCGTTTAGATTTGACGATAATTTTGTATGTTTTAGGCCATTACTTTAATAATACCGAAGTTTGTCCAAAGCTAAAACGCAATTAATTAATAAATTCATCAATGATCTGCATTAAAAACGTAATAATTTTACTACCTATATCAACTCTAAATCCTTTCATGCAAAAGCAAAAAGATAAATAAATCCTTGAAATCAAGGTTTTATTTATCGATTTAAGTGACGGCAATATCAGACGAGGTCTCGTTGAATCGGAATAACTATTTTTCTATGCATACCTTCCAATATTACGGACGGGTTATGACTTTCGTGCCTGATGGTCGGATTTTATCGTACATCTGAAAATGGTAAAGGATTTCTCGAGGTGAACGAACTGTTATTGATTGAATTAAAAGAGGCAAATGGATTCCGAAAATATTTTGGTGTATTCTGTTAAAGTATTTTTACACGACTGCCCAAAGCAAAAATAGTGTATATGTGTTCAGGGTTCATGTATGTTTGTGGGTATGTGAGTTTCTTTTTTCCACCATAACTTCTAAATGCCTGAACTGATTCGGATAAATGGGGTATCGTTAGAATCCTTACAGCATCCCGAGTGACACTGGCTATATTTAAAAAAAAATAATGATATGGCGACTGTTTAGAATTTTTTTTTCACATTTGAAAATGGCGTCATTTTCAAATGTGAAAAAAAAATTTTTTTCTTCTATTATTACAATATGGGCATCAAATGAAAAGCCTTGATGAGCACATTCCAAAACTTTATAATATTCACTAAAATGTGTGAAATAAAAATAAATAAATTAAAAAATATTAAAAACACGACTGCCCTGCCAAAACGAACTAAAAAGTTAAACAACAAGTGTCATTGCAGTCGGGGGACATCTTTGATCAAAAATTGATCCATAATAAGGTCCCCTGACTGCAATGTAGTCAAAGCGTGGGCGAGCCGGAGAATCTTTTAAAAATACAATTTTTAATATTTTAGGACGTTTATTCGTCACAAAAGACAGCTAAAGACTAGTTCTTATTCTAATACAATTTCATCTCATGCACCCAACTACCTGGGCTTATCGGTTCCGGCCGCTGACTCAGCGTCTGGATTTCTAGAAGATGTTTTGCCGACTCGGGGCGATAGTAGAGTCAGCGGACGTAACTCTTCCCTCCTTAAGTTCGAAGTTATCTTCTTTAAGAGAACTTCGAAGACATGATTTAAACAATTTCAAACGATACTTATGAACTAGGAAACAGAGCAGTACAAAAATCAGAATATAAACTATCAGAGTCCAAACGCTCACAGACTTCACTTTAATGACCATATTTTCACATTCACTTCTTTCACTGGTTCTCTTCTTAATGGCGAACGATAGGAGTTTCAGGTCTTCAAGATCAACACCTTCCAGGTCCAGAGGCTGCGAAGATGCTGCTTCATCAGGTAAGTATATTGTAGGTAAGTTCATTATTGGTAATTTAGTATATGTAATATTTTCTGTATTGATCTGATGCATTTTCAGGATTATGTCTGAGATCTTTACTTCACAGGCCGGGTCATCCAGGGTGAGTATAAAGGTTCCTTGAATCTTTTGACGAGATGCTTCTCCGTCACAGCTGCTGGTAAGTAACTCTTCATCTCTACTGTAGAGTATCCATCTGTTGGTTTGTAGTGGCTGAACTTTAACTTTCTCTATAACTACTGGAATCTGTGTGCATGACGTCACGTTTTCAACGTACGTAATCAGGTCGTTGATGCAGGGGTCCTGGACGAACTGGTGCGTTACATCGTTGGGGCAGAGGAAGTTGAGCTCGTCGATCTCCTGGCAGGGCTGATAGAGCAGTCTGATCTTCGACCCTTTCACCAATAGGTAAGGATTTTTGGGTATAATGACGACGGTGGATTTACGGGATAACACAGGTAAGGGAATCAGTTTATAATAGATATAAGTATCTTTCTCAATTAAAGGTATTTCCAACAGGTAGGTGATTTGACTTCCCATAAAATAAGCTTTTATAGTAATGCTCTGCTCTATCTTAACTAAATTTCCTAAACTAGGTGTATATACTAACTTTTCTATCTTACTAATATCTTTTAAAACACTTAAAAGCTTGTTAGATTCTATTATAGATTGATGCAAAATACCTAATCTACTTAACGCAAAACTAGTCTCAATTTCGTTCAATTTAGTATAGATTACTTGAAAATTGTGAAAAAGTAAATTATATGTATTTAAAATCTGAACTTCAAAATGTTCTCTTTTCAAACCTCTACTTATATTCTTAGCAACTTTTATAATTTCTTTATTTAGTTTATTTAAATCGTTATTTAATTTTAATGTAGAGTTAGTTAGAACTTGCACAGTTTCAGTGATCAACGTCAATTTTTCGTTACTTGAACTCTGTTTGTCTTTTACTTCTTTTATCAATTTATTATATTTTATGGCATCATCATGGTCAAGATTACCGGTAATGAATTTAATAAGCGATCCAAGTGGATCTACTAGACCACGTCTAACTCTAATAGATGGCGCAATCTGTTCTAACTTGTTGACTGTAGCTAATTTTATATAATCTACTTGCTTTCTTATATCTACAAAATTATACGTAAAATTTGTTTCAAACTTATCTCTAATTAACTTATCTAATTCGGAGAGCCGATCGATGTTGAATTTCAGGTCTTCTTTAATTAGCGTGAAGTCCAACACCTTTGCGATTATCCATTTGTCTTTACTAAGTACAGCAACGCCATTTCTTAGTAGCAGGATTCCAGGGTTTCTATTCAACTCCTGCAGTTGAAGTGCCTGGAGATGGATCGTCATAGACGCCACCAGGAGGACGCGGACGCACCTGTGGAGGTCGTTTCACATTCTTTATTGGAACTTTTGTATCGCGATTTCTAATTTGTATGGGTACTATGTTTCTAATTGCTTCGTTTGTAACCTTAGCTTTATGATAACGAGCTTTGTCTTTACTGCTTCTTTTATTAGTGTCTTTAGCAAAAATAGTATCACCAGGGTTTATATCAAATTCTGTTTCGCCACCTCTTTTCTCTATAATATTCTGTTTTCGTTTGATCGTCTGATTTGTTATGTGTTTATACAAAAATTTTGTTCTTTTCTTATGTTCCCTAACCAATTGCTGCATGTACTCCTTTTCAAAGTCCATATCGAACGCATGTCTAGAGTCGGTATGTCCAAATAAAACTTCAAATGGGGTTAAGTTAGTGGTAGAATGGATAGAATGGTTGTACGCCATAACGGCGTAAGTCATTATGGAAGCAGCGTCAGTGTATTTTTGTTCGTACTTTGCAAGTCTGTAAATTTCGGTTATTGTTGAGTGGAACCTTTCAATGAGTCCCATGGAATTGGGGTTATTGGGTGTGCCAATGTGAAGTTCTACTTTGTATAGGGAAAGAAGTTCTTTTAAGAGAGCATTGTTAAACTCTGAGCCTGGGTCTGAGCTGATCTTAAGAGGAACACCATAGAAAGAGAAATACTTGATAAGGGCCCTAGTTACTTCTGGAGTTGATCGGTTCGGAAGTTCAAATGCTTGTCCTAACTTGCTAAATGCGTCAATTATTGTCAAATAATAGCGTGATTCTATAGAGAATATGTCAATAAAGATTTCTTGTAGTGGTTTAGTCTGCGTTTGTGTCAGTTGAAGTTTAGGCTTTAGCGGTTTTCGGTCATACTTCATCCTTCTACAGGCTTCACAAGAATTTATGAAACTGGATATGGTCTGTTCCATATTATGCCAAAAGTAAGTACGTCTAATGTGAGTCAGGGTTTCCTTTATGCCACGGTGGCAGGTTTTGCCAAGGTGATATTTTTCTACTATATCTCTCTGTTCTGATTCGTTATCTACAAATACTACTCTTTTAGTGCATTCGAAAAATTGGACTTGTTCCTTTTTAAATAAGAATATTACCATTTCAGTAAACTGTCGCTTATGTCTGTCATCCTCAAAGTAGATAAAATATTTTGTGTTATTTCGAATGTATTCTTTAAGAAACTGTTTTACAAGATCTGGTCTATTTACGGGCAAATGTACTTCTAACACCTTTTGTCTTTCTCTGGATATGTATTTTACTGCTAATTTGTCAATGAGCCAAGTATATACTAAAATCTGGTTGGGTTTGGTGTCTATGGCCTCATTCAGAATAGGTATACCTTGAGACTCAGTATCCTTTCCTGAATGAACTGTATTACTATTTGATTTACTTGAAGCTGTCAAAGTTGAACTTGAAGGACATGGTATAGAATAAGGAGATTTAACATTACCGGACAACGTTCTTTCTGAATCTGAATCTGAAATTACTACTGTTTTTTCCGAATCGGAATCCGAAATGGACATGGCTTCACTTTGTTGATTTTGTTCTTTACCTAAATTCACTATTTCTTTAGTAAGCTCTTCTATATATTTATTTCTGTCTTCATCTTTATCAACGTTAACTTTTGTAGATATATTATCTTCATTACCTAAAGCATTAGTTTTTATACGCGAAAGAGCATCGGCATTGCTATTTTGTTTGCCACTTTTGTGAACAATGTCGAAATTATATTCAGATAGTCGTAAGCGCCAACGGGTGAGTCTACTGTTTGTTTCTTTCAAGGTATTAAGCCAAGCGAGGGGTTTGTGATCGGTAACTATTGTAAATTTGTTACCGTAGAGGTATGGACGGAAGTGTTTTACCGCCCAAACTATGGCAAGTAATTCCTTCTCAGTGACACTGTAACGCGTCTCGGCATCGTTTAGCGTGCGGCTCGCATACGCAACTGGTTTGTCGCTGCCGATCGTGCCTTGGGACAGGACTGCACCAAGAGCAAACTCGGAAGCATCTGTAGTCAGTATATACGGTCTGCTAGGATCAGGGTATTGAAGTAAGGGTGAGTTCACAAGTAATTCTTTGCATTTCTGAAATGCAGCTATGTATTTTTCATCATTAATGGGTTTTACACCTTTTTTCTTTAATCGTGCTGTCATCGGTTGAGTAATTTTTGCAAAATCTTTTATGAAACGGCGGTAATAGCCAATGAGTCCTAAGAAGCTTTTTATTTCTGTAGTTGTACGAGGCAAAGGATAATCTAAAACAGCTTTGATCTTATCATTGTTGGGTTTCAAACCGTCATTAGTAATCGTATGTCCGAGGTATAAGACCTCTTTCCTAAGAAATTCTGACTTGTCTAGTTGGATTTTTAAATTGGTTTGTCTCAATCGGTCAAATACGGTTCTTAATTTTGTCAAATGCTCTTGTAAACTGGAAGAATATACAATTATATCGTCCAGATACACAAGACAATGGATTCCTTGCAAGCCACGTAACACGTTATCTATCGTTCTTTGAAATGTCGCCGGCGCTGTCTTCAGCCCGAACGGCATACGGGTGAATTCGTAATGTCCTGAGTTTGTGGTGAATGCTGTCTTTTGTCTGTCTTCTTCTGCTACCTCTATTTGGTGGTAACCGCTCGCCAAGTCGAGAGTAGAGAAGTAACAACTGCGTCCTAGTTTGTCAAATAAGTCTGTTATGTTTGGGAGAGGGTACTTGTCGTCTATTGTAATTTCGTTAAGACGTCTATAGTCAACTACTAAACGGTATTTCTTTTCATTACTAGCATCTGCTTTCTTCGGAACCAAATGTACAGGAGCACTCCAGGGTGAGTGAGAATTGATAACTATATTATTTTCTAGCATTTTATTTACTTGTTGGTTTATTTCATCGTTAATAGCTTGTGGCTGTCTATATGGACGTATATAGATAGGGTCTTCGTTACGTGTTCGAATATGATGTTTAACCTCGTTGGTAAAAGTTAACGGTAGTTCATTGGAATGAAAAATGTCTTTGTACTCTAGACAAAGTTTAGAAATAAGTTCCTTTTCTTCTGAATTCATGTGGTCCAAACGTAGCTTTTCAAGATTTTCCGTCAGTATTTTGTCAACGTCTAAGTCACTGTTATAGTCTAATTTATTAAGTTCACACTTTTCACCGTTATATTTAGTTACAATAAATGGACTGGTAACTGTTAATGTCATTTCTGTTTCTAAGGTGTTTTGGATAATGGTTGTAGCAAAACCATTTTTACAAGTTACTATGGCGGCTGGCATTCGCACACCATCACAAAATAATTTATAATCCATTATAGCTTCACCATTTTCTACGTTAGTTGGCAATCTAACTCTCTGTTCGCAACGCGGAGCTAATTTAATTGTAGTAGGGTAATTGTATATAATAGGTATAGACGACGAATTTGTAAAAAGTATTTGACTTTTCATATCTATTTTAGCATCTAATTGTTTTAGTAGGTCACTTCCTATAAGTCCATCATAATGACTGTCTACTTCATAAATGTAAAATTTGTGTGTTTCAGGGTTATTAAATGTTGGGAATAATGGTATAACTATAACTTCATCGTGCTTGCTGGAGGCGTGTGTGCTGATTACTTCAAAAGGTTCGTACTGTTTATAGTTATTATAATATTCGTTCACTTTTCTAGGACTAATAAAAGATCGCGAACTTCCGGTGTCTATCATTAGTTTCGCATTTATCTCGGGAATATTGATGTAAGGTAACTTTAATGTATTACAATTAAGATTTATTATCTCGGGTTTTGGTCTGAGGCACCTATATGAAAATTTTCAACACTTTGGACAGGGGCATCATGACTATTTGGATCAACGACGCATTCGTTCAATTCGACGTTTTCCAAATACTCATCATACTCATTGTTACACATATTATCATCGTACTCATCATTCATGTAATTAGGTTCTATATCTTGAGATTCGTTTAGATTATAAAGTTCATTCATACGAAAACCTTGAGGTTTTGCAGGTGGAGCTGTACGCATGCTAACGTCAGTGGATTGTTGAGGTGGTAATCTTTGTGGAGGTTGGTAACCGAATTGTTGACCTTGGTTGAAGTTTGGTCGGTAACCGAACTGTTGACCTTGGTTGAAGTTTGGTCGGTATCCGAACTGTTGACCTTGGTTAAAATTTGGTTTATAGCCGAATTGAGGCTGATTCTGATTTAGCTGGGGACGATGCCCAAACTGGTTGAACTGGGGTTTGTAGCCAAATGACTGTTGTGGCAACTGCGATTTATAATTAAATTGTTGCGGTTGTGAAGCAGGTAATCTCATCTGTTTACTTGGTGGAATACCAAATTTAAATTTTGGTTGATTTTGCTGCTGATTAAAATTATTATTAGGATTACTATTTGGTGTAATTCCAAACTTAAATTGCTGTTGTGGTTGAACGTGAGCTGGAGTAAAATATGGTTTCATTCCAAATTTATCTACAAATGGATTATGGTTCATAAGTTGTGGTTTTGACTGTAAAATATTTTGCGATTTCAGCATTTTATTTTTGGAATTATATTGGTATAAGAAATTAACTTCTTCAAGTACTATGCTAAGCGCCTTTTCAAGAGAGTCACATCCTTTTAGTCGCACAATGCGAAGGAGATCCTCAGGTAAATTAAATAAAAACACATTCATTGACATATTATCATAAATAGTTGTCTTACTTCGGCGTAAACTCGGATCATTGATTAAATTCACTTTGGCAATCAAAGTGCTTTTTACGTACTGAATTCTATTACAAAAATCAAGATATGATTCGCCACTGTTAATTTTCATAGTTTCCAATTCTATAGCTATACACTCTTCCGAACGTGGATCACCGAAATGTTGTTCCAACGCTATCTTTAACGCGGGCCATGTATCTAAATCTTGTCGTTCACTAATAAGATTAGCCGCTTTCCCTGTTAATCGAGATGTGATTACATGAAAAACGTACAAATCCTGAATTTCGTTATTTTCTAAACGGCAACACTGTATAACATATTCGCACTTTCTTATAAATAAACTTAATAACTTTTCATCTCCGTCAAATATAGGAATGATGTTGGACATTTCCCGGGGAATTTGCACTATTCCTTCCAAAAACAATTAAAAGTACTTCGATTGTCGGAAATAACTTTAACCACTTCCTAGAAACTTATAACTATTATAGGTGAAAATGATTGGGAAAAGACTGGAAAAGCGATTTTAGGTCTACTCACAGACTGCCCATATCACTCGTTGAGTCTTAGCTGTAGATCCTTCGGAGGTCTCGTCGTGTAGAGCACCCACATAAAGTTCTCGACTTATTTGTTTGGTTCGTTGGATTTCCGTGGAAAACGCGTGAAAACGTTCGGCGCGATACTAAAGTTGAGTATTTTCGCGACGCGGAAATCCTACCGGCTGCGCCAGTCAAAGCGTGGGCGAGCCGGAGGATCTTTTAAAAATACAATTTTTAATATTTTAGGACGTTTATTCGTCACAAAAGACAGCTAAAGACTAGTTCTTATTCTAATACAATTTCATCTCATGCACCCAACTACCTGGGCTTATCGGTTCCGGCCGCTGACTCAGCGTCTGGATTTCTAGAAGATGTTTTGCCGACTCGGGGCGATAGTAGAGTCAGCGGACGTAACTATGTCGCTTGTTGTTTAACTTTTTAGTTTGTTTTTGGCAGGGCAGTCGTGTTTTTAATATTTTTTATTTATTTATTTTTATTAGTACTGCATACTTTGTAATACCACGTACAGATAAAGGGTCAAGGAACTTATAGAGGACAAACATACAAACATAGGATTTCTCGAGGTGAACGTACTGTTATTGATTGAATTAAAAAAGGCAAATGGATTCGGAAAATACTGTAGTGGATTCTGTCAAAGTATTTTTAGTACTGCATGCTTTGTAAATATCACGTACAGATCGAGGAACTTATAGAGGACAAACAAACAAACATTCACTTTTATTTATAGACTAGCGGCCGCTTGCGATTTTGTTTGCGAGGACAATTATTTTTCTATTCCTCGGGAACATTAGATACTTTTTTCTGGACGAAAAGTAACATGTAATTTTTTGTTCCCCTGACAACGTGTATCAAAATTTCATTACCTTTTCGCTAATGAAATAACAAAATGAATTCTCTGATTTTTAGCTACTGTTATCGGTATAATAAGCTTGTCGTTGTGTTTTATGTTTAGTTTAACATAGGTACCAAGTTTTTAGTTAAATAAATAACTGTTCAAAGAAGTGCTTAATAACAAAATCTGTCTCGTCATTATATAATTAAGATTAAAAACGCAGAAATAACCTAATACGTTGATAAAGCACGGCAACAAACTTTTAACGAGGGTTGAGGCAAATATGTCGTCACGCGATACATTAGCTTGTTAGGGCTGCCTCTTCATTGAAATGAAATAATAAATTATGTTGATTGTTTTACTTCTATTTTTGGAGTGTGAAATGCTATCCCGAAATTTGAATGATCGAATCACGTTAACCCAAATGAACGAAATCACTAATAACGTTTTACCGAAAACATGTTAAATCGAATCATGTTAACCTAAGTCCTAAATGTACGAAATCCCAAATCACGCTGTACCAAAAACATTTTAAATCAAATAATACCAAAAAACGTGACAGGGTAATTATATTCAATAAATTTTAAACCTGCAAAACTATTAAGGTTCAAAATAAATTACAGATTTTTGACAGTTTTGTATAACCTCATGTGCTGCTGCTGGTGATTTGGCATTTCATTCATTTGGGTTAACGTGATTCGATTTAAGATGTTTTTGGTAAACCGTGATTCGGGATTTCGTTCATTTGGGTTAACGTGATTCGATCATTCAAATTTTGGGATAGCATTTCACACTCCTATTTTTGGTCAGGAATGTGGTTGAAAATGTTGAAGATTCAATGGAGGTTGTTTCACTAAGTAAATGACTTTCTTTTCGATACAGGGTATTTGATGTCGAGTTTCCGTTTTGCCGTTTTTAAACTCGCAAACAATTATATTTTTTTCTTGAAGGCAGTGCCGACCTATCCACAATCAGCAAAAGTTATGTTATACTAGCTTTCCGACCGCAGAGGACAACAGGGTTATAACATGCGGGTGGAGACCCATGCCCAGCAGTGGGATAAAAAATAGCCTACACCATCCCCAAAATCCCATCTATAACCGTACCAAATTTCATCAAAATCGGTCCAACGGTCTAGGCGTGAAAAGTAACAGACAGACAGAGTTACTTTCGCATTTATAATATTAAACAAGTAACTTATTAAAAAACAAGCTTTTAATAATTACACGTTAATAAAATAAAAATAAATAAAAGTAAGTAAAAAAGAACTAAAAAGTTAAAAACAGCTAGTCAACATTTTGATAACTACCTACAAGATATGGTATGGTAATGGTACTAATGACATTTACGCTTTTACATTGAAAACTTTTGACTGTCACATTGATGACAGGCAAAAGTTTTCAAAGTAAAAGCGAATTGTCATGAAAAGATTTTTGATGACAGACGGACAAACACCCGAACTTACGAAGCCAGCGTTGCTCTAAGCACCCGACAGGTGAAACTAAATAAAAGCTTGTAATAGTATAGATTATAAACCGAATTGTACACACCTTACCTATGAAGTACGGATTAAACAAAATTCATTTATGTTTAAATAATGTCATCAAATTACTATGTTTATGTTTGACTAAATATGGTTTTTGTTAGTGACTAATGAGTAATGGTCTTGCGTCGTCGGTTAGTCAAGTCTAACTTTTTGTTTTACCTTAAATACAAGTTACATTTAGAGTAATAGTTTAGATGTGTTGTGTTAGTTTTAATATTTTTATGTTAGCATAATGTTAGCAACTCCCAAAGTAGAGATTCAAATACATGAAAATACGAAAGAAATTATATTTGTGGTCAACGAGGTGAAGATAATCGATGTATGTGGTGAAATACGGGAAACTGGCTCGATTTTCTCTACGTTCTATAAATAGATATCTACTCTATGTCACGACTTTGTCAAATTAACTAAGGCGGTAATAGACGATTTTAAATGTACAAAAAAAATTTGTTCAAAAATATTTAGAGATGGCGTTTTACGAAAGCCGAGACGTCGTTGCGCCATTTTGGGATCAACATTTTTAAAAAAACATTAGTGTGAAGGGGGTTTAACTTTACGGCTAGGCTTTCATTAAACACCATCTATCGAAGTTTTTTGAACAACTTATTTTTTTTTATTTGCAGGCGAGGTTTTTAATAGTATCACACGAGTGTTTTAATACCTAGTTATGTGCAGTTTCATACACTACTTTATCTACACTCATACATTTGGGATTGAACCTACTAAAGAAAAGATCAACGTTAGAAAAGAGAGAGAGAGACTTTGTTTGTATTAGCTAGGTACCTACCTACCTTGTAATAAGTCATTTCTTTAGCTGCATCGAAATAATCGGGCAGAGTCAAATTTTTTCACATTTTAAAGCAAGAATAAAAAAAACCTACAAAATTCAGCACTTAAGTATAACAAAATGTAAAGATTGAAATCAAAACTGTTCTTGAAATGCTTTAATAATGGCGCGTATTCCATTAGAAAAATAAATAAATAATGAGATGAGTGCATTCCAACAAACTAATCGCACTAAGTCATCGATCACCACAGAGTGCATTTTAATCATGGAAAGTACTGTGGGAAAATATCGTTGTTTTTTTTTAATATCACGGCACTGACTTCTTTTTGGATTTGCCCTGTATCGTAATGAGAAAAAAAGTTATTTTATGATGCAGTTGGCTGCATCGTAATGAGTTTTTTTTTTAATTTTACCTATCCACGAAAATAAAGTACGTATTTATATTACCTTTTTTGAATTCATATTTGGAACATTACGTTGTGAGTGTAGATAAAGTCTATTACAGTATAACAAGCGATTTAAAGGTCGTTTCAGACTTGCTCAGTGATATAATCACACATCTAGCCAACGCGAGGTGGTGGGTGTACCCCACCCCTAACTCTTCGTGTATGCTCGGTGGAAACGGAAAATTTCCAAGACGACGTTTGAGAAAAACTCAGAGCTTTTGGGAATTAATTTTTGAGTCGATAGATTTTTGAATGTAAAGTGTAGTACAAGTTAGGTATGTAACATTTAGATATTTTCGTTACCCACTAATTCTTGTATGAATCAGCCGACTTTTTTTTGGCGATTTTAGAGTTGGTCCCATAGTAAAAGTTGTTCAGTTTGATGGTCCGAAGAAACAGTTTTCCCATTTTAGGTTCATTAATTAACACGTTGTATAACTTCGCTTGAATTAATCTAGCAGTTAAGTACTTGCGTCTTAGTAACCTGTAAAAGCCAAAGTATTCCTTTAGCATTTATGGCATTGTGTAAAATATCGAGCGATTCCTAATCTGCCCTTTAGTATTGCCAAGCTAAACAAACAGGTGTACCGTACCGTGTTGCCAGGAAAGTTGTTTTGCAAAGTTTGGACTAGTAGGTACTTATTTGTTTGTTGCTAGCTTTTAGCCTGCGAAATTGCCTGCGCGTGAGACAAAATAAGTGATGAGACACCTTGAGTTTAAGAACCTGTTCAAAGTTATTGCTGGGAAACGATTTATTGGTGTTAAAAAAGCATTGCACACATTACCACGCAATGTAACGTGTACAACAGACCGCGCCTGCAAGTGTATGCTACACAGCTGCGTGCGGCCGAGTAGAAAGGCAGCGTTTATGAGCGTGCTCATGAGATAAATTGAGTTATGACGTTTTGAACCCCTTTGTTTGTTACGAAATACATATGATTTTGATAATGTTTCTTTAGACAAAAATTAGGAAATAACGAATAAATAAGGTTTCATTTATTTTTCCTTTGACCTTCAATAACTTCGTAGCTATTGGTTTCCCAGGTATACTCTAAAAGACAAAAATGATCCTGATGATGGGCGGAATGCGTGGACTTCGGCTTCGTTGAGGGTCTTGTTACACCCGTTATAGGACTATTCAATATTAAGTCTACTAAATAAAGTCACAAAATTTTCTCTGTTCTGTGGAATTAAATAAACCAAATCTTATGATACTATAATTTAAGTGATGTATTGAAGTTACTTGGTGATTAGTACAGTCGATCTAGTGTAAATTTTTAATTATTATATTTAACTACATACACTGGCCTGCAAAACTAAGTACTACAGAGGCTTATTTTCATACAAACGAGGTGTCTTTGAAGCCTTGGTTCTCCGCCCAGGATTAAACGTGGTGTGATCTGATGATGGCCACCCAGGGAGTGAATGGAGAAGATTCAGATCCCCATACACACCCAATTGATCTAATCAGCATTCTAAGAGCTGTTTGGATATGTTTAAAAAAACCACGAAAATAGCATTAAAACGTATGAAAATGCTGTAACTGATAACTCTGATCCTTACAGCTCTTAGAATGCTGATCAGATCAATTGGGTGTGTATGGGGATCTCAATCTTCTTCATTCACTCCCTGGATAGCCATCATCAGATCACACCCTGTTTCAAAGCTTCAAAGTTACCTCGTTTGTATGAAAATAGGCCTCTTTGGTACTTAGTTTTGCAGGCCAGTGTATTTCAAATTGATTGTTTGTCAGACAAACCCAAGAATATGAATAAAATATTCTTGGCTAAACCTAGCTATTACACCAAACAAATGACGACCGTTAAAAATAACTGCAAAAAAGGTTCTTAATCTGGCTTGGAACTATTATTTAGTTGGTAATTAAATAGTTACTTATTTATAGAATATTTAAAACTAAACTTGGAAACATGTAAGTTAGAATCGATTCGATAACGTGACTTGGTAACTTTTTAATGTCAAGGACAAAGGTCAAGCTATGTAAGTTTTCGTCACTAATTGTAGTGATTAAGTGTGATTTCATTAATATATTTTTGCTTTAGTTATATAATAAGCAGAGCTTGAACATACAATAACTACTTAATAACGGATACAATTCATAAATAAGAATAGAAGCTTTAACATTAAATTAAACAAACATAAAAAAATCGTAATAATAATATTGTACATTTATAAATCAAATGTTACAAAAGGCGGACTTAATACTAAAAGCATTATCTCCCAGTCAACCATCCACGCAGACAAAGTCACGGTCAGAAGTTACTAATAATGCTATAGATCAGGGGTCGCCAAATGGTGGACCGCGGTCCGCATCCGGACCGCCGCGCGCCGACCCATTTTGTACGGACCGCGAGAACACAGGAACTTACAAAAATACCTACTTTAAGTAGGTACCTAATAATTACATTTCTGTAATAAATATTATTTTCTATAAAATGTTGTGCGGACTGCGATGGTCATTTCATGTCTTAAAACAGACCCCGAACGAAACTAATTGGTGACCCGTGCTATAGATATTGGCAAGTACCTAGTAATTTTCTCGTCATTATTGAATATCATTCTTCTACAAAAACATATTGAACTTCTAATAAGATAAATATCGAAATCTTCAACTTCCATAACATCATACGCACAAGTTAATTCCTATACAATTTGTTCATGATAAGGCTGTTTAAGTTTCCAACTCCCGTGATATGCTCCCGAGTCCTTATCGTTCCAGAAAGTTCCAATTTGTTAGAAAGTTCCAGAACTCGTCGATTAGAAGTGGATTTTTGTAATGGTCTGTAGCGTATGTGTAAGGGACTAAGTAGGCAGTAAAGTTTTATATTCTTTTTATTAGTGGCAGTAACAGTAACTACCTAACATCCTTTGTGAACGTTAAAAGTCATGCTTATTACCATGCTTTTGATGATCAAAAGCATGCTAATTAGTGAGCTTTCTTTTGATGATCAAATCTCACCCCAATTTACGAACTTCTTTGGAACTATATAAACAGTGGATAAATTATAATAAAAATGTGTTAAATTAAATACTCGCTGCACCTTTTTTGTGGAAACCCATGTAGCACATCCCTACTAATATTTTAAACGTGAGTAACTCTCGCTTTCACGCCTAAACTACCGAACCGATTTTGATGAGATTCGGTACAGACAGAGATAGATGGGACGGACATAGGCACTTTTTATTCCACTGTTGGGCACGGGTTTCCACCCGCACGATATAACGACGCGGGCGAAGCCGCGGAATGAAAGCTAGTTGTCTATAATTATGTTTTATTGAACACAACACAAACACACAACAAAAATGAAACGATGTTTGATATGAGTAACGATAACGATACTACTAATACAGACATACATTTTTGTAACTTACTCGAAATGATTTTATGCTATGTCTTCATACGATCGCTTTCCCTTTCACTTTCATCTGACGCATGCGTCAAGGCATTCAATAGCGCACGTTTATCGTGCGATTTCGCTTTCCTCTTCTGCTTTCAACAGGGCATGCAATAGCGCATGTCTTATATTCTCAAAAAACGTCAAATTTGTATAGCAGGCATGCATGTATTATTGCATGCAATATTGCATGCAATTGACGCAAGTTGATGAAAGTTGAAGCGACTCGGTGAAGACTGACCATAATGGTCTGGGGCATTCCTCTGTTAAAAGCACAAGAGGAAAGCGAAAGAGTACGGTCAGCGATCAGCGTGCGCTATTGAATGCCTTTAGGCATGCGTCAGATGAAAGTGAAAGGGAAGGGGAAAGCGATCGTATGAAGACATACCTTTACAGCATTTTACGCTGCTTTTATCGTGAGTACTACGCATTCTAGCGTATCTTGCCTCGTATTAACAGTCTTTATCAAATAATTTGGTCCATAACTTCTTCAGGAACAGGCATCACGTAATCCTCAGTGTAATCCGTCGGTAAACTAAACAAATTGCAACAATAAAACTAAATGAAACCACAGTAGGGTGTGGAATACAGCATCTTTAATTTTTGCCGATGATCTTAGACCGCGTGGCTAGACCAAGATTGGTTATACCTATCAAAATTGATTCCTATTTTGTTAAAGTTTTATAGGGATTGAATTGATAGGTATCCGGTATCCAAAATAATTAGTTTTAAAATGTTACAAGTTTACAGTCAGTATAATTTCATTTTCAGCTTAACGTACGTGAGAGCGTCATTATTTCATTCAATTTTATGTGAGTGTATTGCATTTCTTTTAACCGCTAGGGTTGTTAGAGATTTAAGCAACAAAGCAAAATCCTCATAACCTCTAGTATGACCAGCAAAACATGATATATTAATAAATTACTGAATCACATTATACCGGGTGTAACAAGACCCTCAACGAAGCCGAGGTCTACGTATTCTGCCCATCATCAGGACCATTTCTGTTCAAAATTATTGCTGGGAAATGATTTTCATTTTTGGTGTTAAAAAAGCATTGCATACATTACCACGCAATGTAACGCGTACAAAAGACCGCGCCTGCAAGTGAATGCTACACCGCTGTATGCGGCCGAGTTAAAAGGCAATGTTTATGTGCGTGCTAATGAAATACATTGAGTAATGACGTTTTGAAGCCATTGTTTGTTACGAAATACTAAAAATTTTGATAATGTTTCTGTAGACAAAAATTAGGAAATAACGAATAAAATAAGATTTCATAAAAAATTGAAAAAAAATTTTTGACTTTGACCTTCAATAACTTTGTAGGTATTGGTTTCCCAGGTATAGTCTAAAAGACAAAAATGATCCTGATGATGGGCGGAATACGTGGACTTCGGCTTCGTTGATGGTCTTGTTACACCCGTTATTATCTTGTTTCGGAAGTCATACTGACAGCCACGTAGGGGGGCTGATGGTTATCCAAACTTAAAGAAATTCTCTATAAAATTATTTATTCCTTAATTATATTCCTAAATGTGTTGAATTTTAGCATTATGATTTTAAAGCTGATTGAAAAAATAATTAGCACTTAAAAGTGTAAGTAACCTAGCTTTTTACGGTGTGTACTTTGATAGATTAATTCGTGCTAAAACCATAACATCGCACGAATTCTTGTTTGCCATCCTTGTCGTATAGAAAAACAAACACACTGAAATGTTATGTGTAAAATCAGTCTCTAATGTTTAACGAAATCATGTTACTGTTTACATTGTACTTTGTGGCTGTCCGTCGCGTGTAGGGTTACCACTAACCAGGCGACAGTAATTTTCCTGAAATGTCAGGCATGAAATTTTAGCCACTTTTGTCAGGAATACAGGGAAAAACTGTAATTTCAGGGATTTCAGGAATCCCAAAAAGGAAGTGTAAGTGATCCTACTAATATTTGGATGGTTGGATGCTTAGATGTTTGTTAGTCAGTCATGCAAAAACGGCTGCACTCAGTTTAAAACATAGGATACCTACTTTTTTATGCCGGTCAAAGGTTCCCTAGGGATTTTCGCGGACACGCGTGCAGACGATGACGTGAGCGGAAGCTATAGTTACGAACTTTTATATATTCCATGGTAACACATATTTATTCATCACTATGGTTAGAAAAATAATCATATGTCAAATAAATCAGGAATGTAGGTGTACAAAATGTCAGGATTGAGTTCTGAGCTCCCGGTGGTATAACAAACCACAGACGGACTTTGAAAATGAAATCCTACCTTGACTCATCTCTGTACGGTAGTTGGACTTGTAAAACTTACTAGAAAGTCAGGTAAAAAGTCAGGAAATCTCACTTATTACCTGGTTACCGTACTTGCGTGGAATGAGCAACCCACAGACAGACTTTGAACATGAAATCCTACCTTGACTCAGCTCTATACGGTCGTTGGACTTGTAAAACTCACTGAAAAGTCAGGTGAAAAGTCAGGAAATCTCACTTATTACCTGGTTACCGTCGTCGCGTGGAATGATTGTGGACATAAACATACTATTTGGGTCACGCGTTATCGATCTCGGTAATATGCACGTTACGTTTACTTTATCGTACTGTGACAAAATGTGTCTTTTGTAACTTAGATGATTTAGTAATTTTGGCAATTGGGGTCGTTTAACGTTAAAGGTAAACTAGTTATGTGGACCAATTTGTGTACTTAAATAAGAGTTATGTTAATGAAACAATGTTTTTACTATTATTGAATAATAAGTACGTACTACTTACTTAAGTTAGTACTTAAGCTAACTTAAGTAGAATAAAAGTCAAGCGCTTGGCTGCCGTATAAAATACTGTCAAATCATTCACACATTACACGGTTTTTATTATTCAAAATCATTATTCAGAAACCTATTACTACTTAGTTTTTTTTTCTAAAATGTTTTATTAAACTTACTTAGGTAATTACCTCATATTTTTGTACTTTTCCAGCGAGGACGCAAATACGTTTTATACTAATCATACTAGTCATACCACGTCATACTAATATTATAAATGTGAAAGTTTGTGGGTTTGGATGTTTAGATATTTAGATGTTTGTTCCTCAATCACGCAAAAACTGCTAAACTGATTTTGTTGGAATTTAGCACGCAGATAGTAGATATCCTAGATTAAAACTTAGGATACTTTTTATCCCGATATTCCCACGGGAACGGGAACCACGCGGGTGGAACCGGGGTCGGCCGCTAGTACATATAAAAAGAGCAATGTATGTATTACATATACATTGCTCTTTTTAGTCCGAGTTCTAACCAGTGAATAGTACAATCGCTTGAAGAGACGTAGGTTGACAAGGCAAATCTCTCGAAGGGCATTTCGAGTGGCCCGGGATGTCAACCCTGGGTAGGGTTGTCAAAAAGCTGATTGAGAGAATTTGTGGACAAAAGCCGTATTAGTCTTCCGCATCACCGCATTTCTGTGTTTCGAATAATCGATGAGATTTGATTTTACAGTAACATAGCAATAAATTGCTTTGTTTTAAAATTAATTGAGCAAGTCAGTATTCTTTCCGCTGTAAGTAGTACAAATTTGTGCAACTTTCTTTTAGTTCAAGTTTTTTTAGTTCAAGTTTTTTTAGTTCAAGTTTTTTTAGTTCAAGTGACAACCCTAGCCGGCCTCCCGGCAGCGATATGGGCCCTCTACTAATAGATTTGGGTCAAACTTCATTATTTATACGAACTACTCGTATAAACTGTGCGAAAATGAAATAAGCGGTGTTGCCAGTTTATTTAAACCATTTTATTCACTTTTACATGGCTACTGGGATGGTAAAACGATTTTAACAATATTTAGTATAAAAACATAAAACATCATATGATCAAAATTTATTATTGGCCTCTTTATTGTGATTTGTTGAACCAATTTCAAAGTTAAGTACCAATGCTTTGTTAAGATTTACGCCCGATTGCACTAAACTTAAGGATCGCCTAAGTCTTTTCCTAACTATAACACGACCAAATTAAAACGGTGTCATAAACTTAGCCGTCATGTAGCTGTCATTCGCCTAGTTATCTTGGTCGAGTTGTAGATAAGAAAAGACTTAGGCGATTCTTAAGTTTAGTGCTTTTGCACCTTGGGCCCGGTTGCACTAAACTTAAGGATCGCCTAAGTCTTTTCCTAACTACAACACGACCAAATTAAAACGGTGTCATAAACTTAGCCGTCATGTAGCTGTCATTCGCCTAGTTATCTTGGTCGAGTTGTAGATAAGAAAAGACTTAGGCGATTCTTAAGTTTAGTGCTAGTCTCTTATTTACGCCAAATTCTACAAGATTTCTACACGAAATTCTACAGAGCAAAAAATAATACACCTGTTATTATGCTTCTGTGTTCAAAAAAAGTTTACTTCATCAATTATTTTAAAACTTGACAAATAAAATGACGGCACCGCTATCCTAGGAAATCCTAGCTTTACAGTATTGTATGTTGTCAAAAACTATTTTACTTTGTCAGTATAGTTACGTATGTAACAGGTAATTTTTTTAACCGATTGAGTTCAATCTTGGTATCAACAAAAGCAGCCTAGCGTATAAGACATGGGTAGACAGACCACTGACTGTTGAATAATTTAGTTAAGTCCGTCATTTCCCTGTAATTTGCTACCATGGATTTTATACTCCGGTAATTACAGGGAAATTCTCATGCTTTCATTCGATAATTTTTTAATAGTAAGGAAAACATTAATTGTTCAATACAAGATTAGCTTAACCTAATTCTTAACATAACACTAAAATATCACTACATTGATATTCCGAGTTAGTTTCGAATGATTTGTATAAATTCACCGACGTGATCCTAATGCGAATACACTACTATTCGTACGGAAATGGGTAACGATTTTTCAGACCCCTGTCTTGTTTTTAAATAATTTTCGCAAATCGACGATGTGATATCACTCAATGCAGTACCTATCACGGATCAATTCGAGCTGATAACTTATAAATGCATGTAAATTAGAACCGAACCAAGGGTTAAAAATAAGCCCCTTGGTTTTTAAAGATTTTAGCTAGCTTAAATAAATAAATAATAAATAAATAAATATTTGACAACATCACATACATTGCTCCAATCCCAAAGTAAGTAGCTATAGCACTTGTGTTATGGAAATCAGAAACAACGGTGGTATGACACACACCCAGATCTGAGACAATATTGAAAAGTTCATTTTCTACATTGACCCAGGACCTCAAGAGATGGTGACGCCTTGAAAACCGGCGTGCGAACCACTCGACCACGGAGATCGTATAAGTTATATCGATACCATAATTTGCAAAACGAATAAAACAAAATTTTAGGTGCAAAGGAGTTATTTGTTTTGCAAATTAAGGTATCGTGCTAGTTTAATAGTATTTTGACACTTTATTTCTATTATATTTATGACTATTATATTATATTTATAGAGTAACTACGATATAAAACCACTACGTCACTGTTGGAGATGCGTTTCATTTTTTTATTTTTATTTAATGGTGACGACCACTCAAATATGAGTAATGGGGTATTTACATGACATCGACTTGGCAGTCGATTTTAGTCAATTAGCGCTTTTATCGCCAACCGCTTGTAAAATTGAATCGCCTCCTCAATGCAATTAGGTTTGCGTTTGGATTTTACAAGCGATTGTCGATAAAAAGCGCTAATTGATTAAAATTGCCTGCCAAGTTCCCTGTCATATCGACTCGTGTAAATACCATCTAAGAAAGAGAAGCATTTAATTGATAAAAAAAACAATCAGGTACAAATATAGCATTAGGTAAATAGATTCCCATTTCTCATTTCCCTGTCTTGTTTAAATATTTTTTCGCATGATGTGATTTCTCTTCTAGCATCACGCATGCCTACGAGCCGATAATGGCTGAGTGATTTGTCTTGGTTGGATGTCTATAGGTTGTCGCGTGCCTCCAGGCAGTTACGGGCCGCGGGCCGATTCATTTGGTCGCCCCTGACTTTTGGCAGTGTACTCAAGATACGGCAAGAGTTTGATTTAGGTTGAAGGTCGGGTGGGATTGGATGGATTCTCTTAACAGCTTTTAGCCGCTAATTTTAGTGGGTTGGGGAGCGATTGCTTTTTTATGGTTTTTTGACCGAGCGGGCGCGAAGCTTATCTGCTTCAGCTTGGGCAAAAATTATTTCGTATATCCGTCCGGCGGCTGTCTCTCCGTTCGTTCTCCTCTGCAGATCGCATTTCTCAACTGATTCTCGTGAAATTTTGTAAGCAGGTTCAATAATTAAATATTATTTTTTGATTGAGCCAGTTTTTAGAAATTGTTCAAAATAGCGGAGATACTAACGTAAAAAAAACGTTTTGAAAATGTTCATAAATAACACAAACCTTTTTTGTTAGCGGTGCAAAGCAAATTTGTTTTTTTAGGTGACTTAAAAGTTCATAGTCCAAAATCAATCAAGACATTTGTGGTCAATATTCAAAATTTGAAAATCATAAACTTATGACTGCGTTAGGTACGCAGTACTACACTCGGCGTCAGAAAAACCGCACCTTTTCTTCAAAGTTAATTTAATCCCATATAATTTAATGATAAGTGTTATTATATACTTCTTCCCCTTCGGACATAGCCAACAGTCTTTAGAAACCGTTGGAATACTCGTCGAACGGATTCAATTACTGAGATTGAGTTTCCGAGCACATTACATTGCCTAATTTTATTACAATATTTGAATAACTTCATGGGCAATAGTATCCATCTTGGGTATTCGTTTTTTTAATTGAACTGTTGAAGTGTGTTTTCTCCATCATCTCGATAGCGAATTTACCCGCATTTCCTGAATTGACCCCTTTTATTTCCCTTTTGTGGTGGCGCTAGCAATAACGCTTTAATCGTTTAATTATGGTAACAAATAAAAACACTTATTAAAATAAAGCTCATTAAATGTACTTTCAATAGATATCAATATTTACACAATAAAACGTTAGCTAGCAATAGCAGATGGCCAAGTCTAAACTTAGTGCCGAAGAGGTGCGGTTTTTCTGACGTCGAGTGTTTATTATTTGTTTTTAAACAACATACAATTTGAGCTACTTTTCAACTAGTGGCTCACGGAGCCACTAGTTTATTTAGTAAATAATCAAGAAGATAAAGTACCCTAGAAGCAGCGTTTCAAAGTTTGTGGTTTAGCTCTATTTATTATGACTATAGTATATCTTAAACCAAATAGAGTTACTTTATTAGTAACTAGCAGCCGCCCGCGGTTTCACCCGCGTGGTTCCCGTTCCCGTGGGAATATCGGGATAAAAAGTATTCTATGTTTTAATCTAGGCTATCTACTACCTGTGTGCCAAATTTCAACCAAATCCGTTCAGTAGTTTTTGCGTGATTGAGGAACAAACATCCAAACCCACAAACTTTCACATTTATAATATTAGTAGGATTACTTAAATTAATGGCATTATGTTCTAAGCAACTGTGTTTAAATTAAATCATGTGATCTTGTTAAGTCACAATCGTTTTAGAGCATTATTTTAAGTAAAGCAGCTTTGATGTATAATCTCGTTTTAGGACAATAAATTACTGTAATTTTACTATTATAAATTAGCATAATGTAAAATTTTAATACATCGTTACACACTAAAATCCTCAAATTGTGGCTTTATATTATTTTGAAAGTAAAAAAACGCATTTATTTAAAAAAACGTTGTCTCGTTTCGAAAGTCACCTTCTTTATAATATATTATAGCTATTAAACGCACCTTTTTAAGATAACGGCACCCTGATTATCTAAAAAGAAACTATTTAGCGACCGGTTGCATTTGACATACATTGCCACTTTTCTTTGGTATGTTTTTTTTTAACCCAAAAAGAAGTAGCAATGGATCACGATCATCTGTGAACTGCAACCAGTCGCTAGGTGGTTTTTAATTAGATAATCAGCCCGCGGGATTAGTGGAGAGAAACGTGTTATAGGGATTTTACATTTTGTATGCAAACTGAGCAAGTCTCAGTTACGTTAACGTTAAGATTTACATACAGATTACAAACGTTTTGACAAATGCGGCAGAATATTAATTAATGAGTACAATCAACTGTATATTATTTTATAACTACTTACGTCTTTAAACTTTTTAAAAACTTCCAAGCGTATAGTTCATTAGAAATAAAACACTACGAATTACAGCGCGTTATATTGGTATTAATTCGGGTATTTTTTTAGAATTATTTCGTTTTGATTTTTTGGTTTTCTCTACGTTTCGACAATTTTTCAGGGGCCGACTTCCGTGACGACAAGTAAACTTTTTAAACTTGCATACAACGCCAAAATAGCGTGATCAGCATTTTACGCAAAAAGTCTTTTTTTTTATTTATGCACCACAAGTGTATTTTCTATATATCATATACAACGTTCTTAAAATTAAATCCTTAAAATGGAATGGATGTTAATGGTTAAGAAAAAAAAGTGTTAGTCCGTGAGCCCGCGTCATATGACATCACGATGAAATGCATAGCACACGGTCGGAAAAGTTGTGCTGAGCGAGGATCAGAAGATTATCGCAAATAAAATTGGCCGGATGCTTGAGAAAATCTTCCACTCCCGGTAAAAATTTTAAGATTATATTTACATCATGTGACATCAGTAAGAGCGATTGAAAACTGAATAATGACACGGGTGTCATTATTTAGTTTTCAATCGTAGAGAGAGTAAACATAAGTCTGTCAGTTCTGAAATGGCCGGAATACCTTAAACTTTTTTTTTTGTTTTTTAGTCATTTCAGAACTGACAGACTTATGTTTACTCTCTCTACGATTGAAAACTAAATGATGACACGGGTCTCTTACTGATGTCACATGACGTAAATATAATCTTAGAATTTTGACCGGAAGTGGATGATTTTCTCAAGCTTCCGGCCAATTTTATTTGCGATAATCTTCTGATCTTCGCTCTGCACAACTTTTCCAAAAGTGTGCCATGCATTTCATCGTGATGTCATATGACGTAGGTAATACTGTAGCGGGCTCACGGACTATATTAGCTTTTACTCTAAAAGAGAAATGAAACGACTCTTTTCCTCTTTTAAAAGCATGTAAATGATGAGAGGATTATTTTAAATCTCACTTTTTTCAAACTAAATTGGTGGTAATAGCCACTCCATACATTCCGTAATGAGGAAATAAATCAACCAAGCAGAAAAGTGGCAGGCAATTGCGTTTCTCCCAAACCACGTCAGGTTCGGTGCGCTGCCCAGCGTCGAGTGATCCCTGCAATTGTGCCTCGGGTCCTTTTACCCCCTCCCAAAATTTTCCGGGTGGGAGGTCAAGATATATCGGCGTTTGTTTTTTACCCTATCTCTTACTTGAGTCTTTTGGATCCACTCCTTTATTCGGTATTTCTAGTTTAGTGACGTCATTTTTCAGAGTGTTAAATTATTTGAAGGTGCTTACTGTAAGTGCTATTCGCATTTTTCACGCAGAGCAGTGAGAGGAAATAAAACGGCACTAAGTACCTACCTTTGTTTTTTGTTTTGTATATTTCTTCTGAGAAGGAACGAGAGTTTATTTGAGATAAATGTTGTGATATAAGTAATATGAAATGGAAATACATTTTACTTATAAAACAAATGAAATAAACATTTTGTGTCATAGAAAATATGACGTAAAAACCTTAATTTTGAGTGGCTTTAATGTTTATAAAGACACTTTAACCATTGTTGTTATGACTCAGATAATCATTTGGTTGGCCAATCAATAAAACCAGATAATATAATTATTTTCCGTAAATATATTTTTTTTAACTTATTTTGCAACAATATTAAACACAGAATAGTGAGGAAAAAAACTGACTTTACATAGAAAAACTATTTGGGTTATAACATCTCTATAAGTATATTTTGAAACTATAAATCAACACGGCGGCATTACGTGTTGAGCTCTTGGTACACCCTAAAATATAGTTCTTAGGAGTACATTATCATTTCCGGTAGATTTTATTTTTAGTCTTGTTTTCGGAATAAAAACCTTATTAAAAACTCTAACCGTCTCTGTGGTCTAGTGGTTCGCCCACCCGTGTTAGACGCAAGGGTCCCGGGTTCGATTCCCAGGAGGGGCGTACATTTGTACTCGGTTTGGTTGGTGGTGGGGCTTATTTCAAGGCCGCCTTACTAGCTACCACCAAGATGGTCTAATTTAGGACTTAGAAAAGGTATTGCCGGACAGCCGGACAGCCGAAACGTGTCAAAAATAGCTTCAGTTCCTGTACAAGAGGGAGGAAATATAAGTTTTTCACAAATTAATCCACATTGGGCTCGCGTGGTGAGTTAAGGCCCGCATCATTCTTATGCATCAATTCCTGTACCACCACAAGCATGAAAAAAAATATTTATCTTCCAATCCGTATTGGGCCCTGTAGTTTTCCTTCTTAGCTTTAAAGCTCGGCCACACACGACGGAATCCTGATTCGGAATTCCAAACGGAATATCTATAATGTATGAAAATTCCGTACGGAAAAATCGCGCATGTGTGTGGTAGATCCATAGATTTGTATGGATTACCTGCGTTCGGAATCACGTTGGTATGTACGGAATTTCGAAACGGGATTCCGTCTGTGTGTGGCCACTCTAAGGAAGGCAGGTGCCCCAGCAGTGAGGTCATTAAAAAGGGTTGATCAACAAGTATTATAGAAAAAAAATGTAAGTATTGATCTACTAATCCGCATTGGGCCTACGTGGTGGGTTGTGTGCCATCCTCCTTATCCAAGGCAGTGCTGATGTGCTGTGCCCTGGCAGTGGGGACATTAAAAATGATGTTGTCGAAAGTATATTTAAAAAATCCAATGAAATTGTAATGTATATTACAATTACATTAGATTTTTTCTTTATTGCATTATTACCACTTAACTTAGTTAGAATCTTCGACCTCTAACCACATCTATAACCACTCAAATAAACAAAAGAATAAATAAACAGGCATCATTCGGCCATTTTGTCAAACAAAAGAATTCGCGAAGTACAACACAATCACACCAAAACAATCGCGAAACTAATAAACCAATAATCGATGATACGCAACGGGGGACACCGCGATATCCCCCTCACTCGTATGGGGGACGTAGTATTGTCCCCCTCACACGTATTGGGGCTGTCGGTTCGTTATCACAAAAGCCCTTGAGGTCACTTGTCCATCCCCTTTTCTTGTTAAGTACTAGACCATTGTACGAGTTGAGATTTTCCTGCATTGATTTTTAGAGATCCTCAGCAGTTTTGGAAACACGAAACCAACTTCCGCTTTTGCTACATTGGTGGAGAATCTTACACCCGTTTGCATTAAACTTAGGAATCGCCAAGTCTTAAGGCAGACTTAATAATTAGGCGCATGACATCATACACCGTTTTGGTGTTACCTAATTAATTTGGTCTGTAGTTAGGAAAAGATTTCTACTTTTGATTATTCTTTATGCACAACGGGCCGAAGGTGGAAGCGCACTACACCCGGAATCCTCATCACTGAGGAACTGGCTATTTTACCTCTAACTGCCGAAACACAACAATCTTTAAATTGTTGTTCTGGCGTCAGACTTAGGTAAGATGTTGGTAGCTAGCCAGGCGGACTTGAAAGAAGCCCTACCACCAACCAAACCGAATACAAATTGTACCCCCCTCCTTGGAATCGAATTCAGGACCCCTGTATCTTAAGCAGGTGGATGAACTACTAGACCACCCAGGCGGAATAATTTTCTAATAATTGTTCAACTGTGAAATGGAATTATCCATATCTTTTATCTTTTCTTTAAATTATAATCTTTAGACGATCTCCGTTATTAATTGGCTAGTTCGCTTTTTCATGGCGTTTCTCACCATCTCTGAAGTCTCGGGTACGATCCCCGGTAAGTAGATAATTTTTGAAAAGTAGCTTCTCTATATGTATTGTTTCAGATCTAGGTGTTTGTGATAACTTTGTTGTTTCTGATTTCTATCACACAAGTGCTTTAGCTACTTTGAAATCAGACCAATATGTGTGATGTTGTTAACTATTTATATTTCTGTCATAAGTGCCATAATGTGGTTAAGATACGGTTCGAAGGACCAACTTTTGAAAGTGGCAAATTAAATGTTGAAATATTTTGGTCACTTGTTTTAGTTCACTTTGTTGCTCTCTAAAACATGGCGGTAGTGTAGTAGAATTTTTACGTAAATGTTTGCTCTGCAGTTTTCTGCTTCGAATTACTAACAAAACCGAGAGACCACTCAAAGAGACATCAAAGCTAATTAAGGATCTATTTGGAAACCATTAAAACGAACTACTTTTAATGATCCATTTCCTAGTTTATTATTATTGGGGTTCCTTTAGCCTTTAATTTGTTAAGACAGGCATAGTTAGGTTGGTAAAGGAATTTTATTTAAAATAAAAATTTATATTTTGTTTGCATTTCTGATATTATGCGTCTAAGGGCTTTGTCGAATATAATTTTGTTTCTTATCTGAAAAAAAAATTCATATTAATTTACAAAAGGAACAAAATGAGTAAATACTCGTCGGTAGGGTTTTAACTACAAAGTAAGTAGTTTGTGTTTTAACTATGCCTTATCATATCATATTATTAACGATATTATGTAGATACTTGTAAATTGGCCTTAGAAAACATACAAAAATATATTTGAAATGTATGTTCGGATACGTTTAATACTTATAATAAGCAAAAACTAAAGATATTGTCAGAAAAACCTTCATTCAAGAGTTTGTTTCGAACTTCGCTATATTTTTTGAACTACTATACCTTTTACGGTATTATGAGATTAACACAGGCTTACTAAAACCTCCTAAAGGTTATAAAAAAACTTGCCACAATAATTATAAGGATTTATATGCACATAATTTTCTAAATCCTCTCTTAGCCTGCAAATGTATAGGTCTACTACATATTTAAACGTTGTATTACTTAATATATAATTTGACGTCGAAAATTATCTAAGTCTCGGATTTTATTCTCGGGTCGAACAATTTAGAAAAAATATAAATTCACATTTATAATCTTACTAGCTTGCCGCCAACAGGTTATATCGTACGGGCAGATACCCGTGCCCAGCAGTTGGATAATCAAAAGTAGCCTATGTCCTTCCCCAAGGTCTCATCAATATCCGTACCAAATTTCGTCAAAATCGGTTCAGCGCTAGGCGTGAAAACGTATAACAGACAGACAGAGTTACTTTCGCATTTATTAAATTAAGTATGGATTAGGGATTAGCAGAATATAAGGTCGCTCAGAGAGAGCCATGCTCGGCGTTTCCCTACGTGATCAAATCAGAAACGAGGAGATCCGCAGGAGAACTAAAGTAACCGACATCGCTCGAAGGATTGCTCAGCTGAAGTGGCAATGGGCGGGACACATAGCGAGAAGAACCGATGGCCGTTGGGGCAGAAAGGTTCTGGAATGTCGACCGCGCACCGGACGACGCTCCGTGGGTAGGCCCCCGACAAGGTGGACCGACGATCTGGTGAAGGTTGCCGGAAGCCACTGGATGTGGGCAGCGCAGGACCGATCGTCGTGGAGATCCTTAGGGGAGGCCTATACCCAGCAGTGGGTGTCGTGTGGCTGATATAATGATGATGATGATGAGAATATAAGGAAAGTTGCATTTATAATTATATTTCCTCATAAAGAACGTTTATATCTATGTTTATGTCAACGCTAATATAGTGGAGGGGGAAAATAACATACTTATTTATCTTACTAATGTAAAGAATACAATTACCGAAATGCGGTATGAATTCTAGCTTATGTGGTAGGCTAATACTATTCGTAGTGAATGCTCAGCATAGTTAGAGTAGGTTGTCCATATTAAATGCCAAACTTAGATTTTAATTATTTTAATTAATGATTATTGGGCTTAATCAACATTGCTCCGCTTCCGAAGTAAGAAGTTTAGAACACTTGTGTTATGGTAATGGTACCAACATCCAGAACTGCCCCCCTAGTGAGACTACCGAAACACGATATTTTTTTTTTCATTTATTTGTGGCAACAAACAGTCGTACATGAGATATAGCAGTATATTATATGAAATATATTATTCTAAGTAATAGACCTACAGTGCCAGCAATATTATTATTAGGTTAGACAATAATATAACATAACTTAATTACTAAACGGTTATTACATTAAGGGTACTTACAGCTTACTAATATATCGGTTTTTTTTTAACTGTCATTAAAAAATATATGTCGCGATATAAATCGCGTGACAGTGTTTTATCGTCACTCGACTGTTAAAATACATTGTCTTTTGACAGTTAAACGTGATAAATCGCTATATCATATCGCGTTTGACCCAGCTGGGATTCGAACCCAGGACCTTAGAGATGACAAAACCATGATATTGGTATTAGGAAACGCCCAAGTTCGTTAGTTCGATCTTCCGCCATATTTGGCAGAAAGACATTACATATTGTTGTATCTAGCTAATGCCTGATTTTATCAAACCACATAATTATGTCAGAAATACGAGGGTGGATCCAAAAATTCGTGGCCTAATGTAGAAATAGCTTTGACAGTTTTGTAAATCTACGCTCACTTTTTAGTATGGTTCTTCAATAGTAAATGTGCAAAGTTTCGTTCCGATACTGCAAGCCATATTTTTTTTGTGAACATTTGTTTGATGCTATCTGACATCTTTTTCAATAATGGAGAAAATTTAATACCGAGCAGTGATCAAGTACCTCAGTAAAAAAAGCCTATCACCAAAAGATATTCATCAAAATATGGTGAACACTTTGGTTAGGTCAGCTCCATCATATTCCAGTGTAAAAAAGTGGGTGGCTGAGTTTAAGCAGGGTCGGGAGAGTATTGAAGATGACCCTAGGAGCGGTAGGCCTTCAAAGTCTACCACGAAGGAAAACATTGAAAAATATGTGATCCTATTCTGAGTGACCGAAGATTGACCATCAGTAAGATAGCTGAGATCACAGGCATTGGTTATGGTCGGGTACAAAATATTGTAACTCTAGAATTGGGGTTCCATAAGGTTTCTGCTCGTTGGGTTCCGATATTGCTTTCAGCTGAACAAAAACGAGTTCGTTTCGCAATTTCCCGTGACTGTTTGGAGCTTTTTGAGGTGGATCCAGAGGATTTTTTATCCCGGTTTGTTACCATGGATGAAAGCTGGGTTCACCACCACACTCCTAAATCTAAGCAACAATCGAAGCAGTGGAAAATATCTGGATCTCCTACTCCAAAGAAAGCTTAAGTCGTTTTGTCGACCAACAAAGTCATGGATTCAGTTTTTTGGCATGCAAAGGGAATTATTTTCGTGGATTATTTACCAAAGGGCGAAACTATAAATTCAAGTTATTATTGTAACCTTTTACGACGACTAAGGGAAGAAATCAAAGAAAAAAGGCCGGGTATGTTACGGAAGAAAGTGTTGTTCCATCAAGACAACGCCCGGGTTCACACTTCGGCTGAAACAATGGCTGAAATCCATAATTGTGGCTACGAAATATTGCCCCATCCACCTTATTCGCCGGATTTAGCCCCCTCAGATTCCAAATTAAAAAAAAACACTTAGGTATTTCGAAATTTTCGGACAGGAACGAGGTGATAGCCGCAGTAAATGATTATTTTGACAACGTTCAGGAATCATTTTTTTTCGAAGGTATAAACAAGTTGCAGGTCAGGTGGAAGAAATGCATTGACCTAAATGGAGACTATGCCGAAAAATAAAAATTAATTCAGACCCACTTTTCTTTCATTTTCATGGTCGGGCTTAGAACTTTTGGATCCACCCTCGTAGCTCTTGTTTACATCTAACACCGATGCACGGCGAAAGTTTAAGTTGGTACGTACAATACGATTAGTTTGACAATGTAGAACTACAATAGAAGTGACCAACAGAGCTCTTGCGGTACAAACGACGTCATACATTCTCGAGTGAAGTTGCAGCGAATTACTGTCTACTGTTAATTTAATTCGCATAGTAAATCAAGAATTGGTCACAAGAAAAAAAAATTAAAAAAAAAACAATAAAACCCGACTTCAAACAACCTGTCTATAAAAAGCAAGAAATAATATAAAATCATTAGATAAAATCATGCATTATCATTGTTATAATAAAAACACGTCTTTTGAAGTCGGGTGGGGCTGGAGTACATCTTCCTTTTTTTTATTCTAAAGGCCCCACCCGACTTCAAAAGACGTGTTTTTATTATAACAATGATAATGCATATCTAATGATTTGAAAATTATTTCTTGCTTTTGATGGACAGGTTTTTTGAAGTCGGTTTTTTGTTTTTTAAACATTTTTATTTTGTGTAAGTACCTTCTGTATTAAGTAGTGTAGGTTAGGTATATTATTTAGGTAGAAAAATCGGCTCAGCCAAACGTGAGATAATCACGGAGAAACATACATACATACGGGTCAAACTGAGAACCTCTTTTTTAAGCCGGTTAAAAAGACTACACTGAAGTATCCCTTTTCCAACAAAAAAAATCAATTAATTCGGTTCATAAATAAGAAAGTCGTCAAGATAATTGATGCAAAATCATGGTCTTTTCAGGATTACTTGAAAACTACTCGACCGATTTAAAAAAAAATGGGACCATCTCGCAAGCAAACTCAATCGAACAAAAAAGAATTATCAAAATCGGTCCATAAATGTCGAAGATACGCGCGAAAAACGATAAAAAAACATACAATCGAATTGAGAATACCTCCTCCTTTTGTTGAAGTTAAAAAACCTTGTAAATAATACCTACGACTTTATGTTAGGCAACAATACCCAAAAAGTTATTTACTTACTATCACCACAATCAAAAGCTTTTCAACCCTATCAAACATTCTTCGGTGGCTCCAAGGTTTCATTATTAAACTCCTTATCAGAATTTGTGGTTAACCTACACAGCTAGCGGTAACTCACGTTATTACACACCTTATACCGTGCGCCTAAAGCTTATTTTCTCTCGAAAAGTAGAGTGAGTAATCTGTTTTAGGGAATTGAGCGCTAAGCTTGCGGACGTAGGGTGCATATTTGATTGCGTTGGTGGTTTAATAAGGCACGGCTGGACTGGACGGCGCCTTAATAAAGGTTATCGATCATATACGTAATTACCTACTTGTCCTTACTTCTATGATGTTTGCGACAGTATGTACTGTTTGGTTTCCCTTGGAGTAAAGTTGGATTGAGCTGCTTAGGAAAAAAAATGCACTTATTATCGATAACCGTATACAGTTTTTTCTAACTAAGCTACCTTTACATCTATCGGTAAACTTATTAGGGTTTTTGATAAATCATATACCAAAGAGTGGGTCTTAAGATGAACATGGATAAGACGAAAATCATGTCGAATGCCCATGTTGTGCCCGCTCTAGTTCATGTTAGGAACACTACACTTGAAGTTGTTGACCTTAAGTAAGTTAACATATGAAGATGTTGCCAGTGATGACTTACGGCAGTGAAACGTGGTCGCTAACTATGGGTCTCATAAAGATGATCAAGGTGCAATGAAGAGAGTCATGCTCGGTGTTTCCCTGCGTGATCGAATCAGAAATGAGGAGATCCGCAGGCGAACTAATGTAACCGACATCGCTCGAAGGATTGCTCAGCTAAAGTGGCAGTGGGCTGGGCACATAGTGAGAAGAACCGATGGCCGTTGGTGCGGAAAGGTTCTTGAATGGCGACCGCGCATCGGACGGCGCTCCGTGGGTAGGCCCCTGACAAGGTGTACCGACGATCTGGTGAAGGTTGCCGGAAGCCACTGGATGTGGGAAGCGCAGGACCGATCGTCGTGGAAATCCTTGGAGGAGGCCTATACCCAGCAGTGGGTGTCGTGTTGCTGATATGATGATGATGATACCTAGTGACGTTTTCCAATTACCTAGATAAAAAAGATATTAGTAACAGTCTAAGTAATCTGTTTAGCAATAACTGAGTAATATATAACGTGTTACAATAACCCCTAATGCCGAATATGGTATAATTATAGATATGGACATTAAACTAAACAACTTTTAATATGGGACCAACTCTGAAATCGCGAATAAAAAAATCTGCTGTTTTATAAGTACAAAAAAATAACGAACATATAAAAATTTATGTCAGCTGTTTCATACATTTTTTTTCGTTCTTAATTTTTATTGTATGAAAAAGCTGCTTTTTTGCGATTTTATAGTTGGTCCCATAGTAAAAATTGTTCAGTTTGATGGTCCCTATCACTATCTAGTATCTACAATATCGGCATTGCGGCTTGTTTTATAACATCGTGTATGTACTTGCTAAAATCTTTGAAATCCTCATAATTAACTTGTAAACTCACAACATGTACCACAAACCAACCAAACATTGCCCGTTCTCACACACTTCCCAACAGAAGGCCCACCGCTGGGATTACCTATTAACACTATAAACGACCATTAAGAAGGAGGTACGTGATATTTTAAGTTAATAACCACAGTACAGAATGAGGCTCTTTAATAGAAATAGGCAGCGGTTTTAGTGCGAGCGTTTGATGTGACACGTTCATTCGTTTCCATTCATCATTCACTCAGTTGAATGATGGTCTCTTTAGAGTTTTATGAGAGCGTCGACGAGTTTCGTTCGTAAAAAGGCTAGATTCCAGCCATTGAATTTTGGCGGGGAAATGAAGTATCATACGTTGTATTTTGTAAGAAAGATAAAGATGGATTTGTCGTTTAAAAATTTATGTTAGCGAAAAATATACCAATCCCACGTCCCACACATCTCTTGATAGTGAAGATATTTTGTAAATATCACAATGAATAAACTCGTAGTCTCATACTGAGCAAACTAATTTATAATATTTAAACTAGTTCGTGCTAGATTTTCAGCAATATTGCCTTACAATACAAGCTGCTTAGTTGTGTCACGAGGTTGTGTTATTTAATAAAAAATAGTGGTTCTGTGAGCGATGACGTCAAATACACACTTTTGAGCAACAATAATTTCACACAGTATGATTAATCGAATATCCAGTTGATTCTTTTAAAATAAAAATAAAAAATGCTATGCACTGCACCTCTGTGGTTACGCGCTGAGGCTTTCGAACAAAAAGTTTTGTTACATTATTTTGAATATTTTTAAATACTAACTAGACTGAAAAAATATATTCAATATTCGAACCTACTCACAAAATTTCACGAGAATCGGTTGAGAAATGCAACCTGTAGAGGAGAACAAACGCGCCGGAAAGCCGGACTGAAATATATTTACCTACATATTTCCACCATTTTGAAAATTTTCGAAAAACTGGCTTGACTAAAAAATCTATATAATTTTCAAACCTGCTCACAAAATTTCACGAGAATCGGTTGACAAATGCGACCTGTAGATGAGAAGAAACAGCGCCGGAAACCGGACTGAAATATGTTAATGTTTTTTTTTTTCTTAACATATCTCCGCAATTTTGAAAAATTTCGAAGAACTGGCTTAACAAACAATATAATTTTCAAACCTGCCTTCTGTCTGTCCTTCCGGCTGTTCGTACAGCCAACGAACAGCCGGAAGGATATTATGAAAGATTTTTTGCCCAAGCCGAAGCAGAGCTACGCTTCGCTTGCGTTACGCTCTCAATCAGTCAATTATTGTTTTAGCCCTTTCTAGCCTGTTTGCTCTGTGTTGGCAAATTAAATTAAATTCATTCATATAGCAAACTCACTGGAGTCTTTATAGTATAAAACACATTAATGCTAGAATAATATTTTTATTACAGATAAGTATGAACATTCTAAGACATGACTAAGTTTAGTAGAATGACACAGCATGACCTATTCGTCTCCGAGTTACCTAAGTATATAGTTACTAAACGCAAGTCATCTGAGGAGTTATAAATGAACTTTGAGATATCTCCACATTTTTATTTAGCTAAAAGATTTTAATGCGATCCGAATGTGAAGTACTTACGATTTATTCAGAGATGTTTTCGGAGAAAAAAGTATGGAGAGGGTAATACATAATTTTTTTTAGACTGAAAGTTTTTTTATTTGGCAACGTGGAGTTTGGCTTTTTATTGTACCTATGCGTAGTTACAATAATTAAAAAAGGGTGAATAACCTAAGGGCACAGATTCTTCCTTTCATTTCATAGTCGTCGAAAGATTCTTTCGAGTTCTTTTGTATAAAAGGTCTGTCCCCAAAAATGTACAAATCTTTGGAGTAGCTTTTTAACGTTTTTAAGTGCTTGTAATTGGCCTAAACGGAGAACTGAAATTATTTGAGACTTCAAAATCGCATTTTCTCTTTTTTCTTCTTCAATCGAATCTTGCAGGTCGCAACAACAAGCCGCAATTAGATTCTTTCAGACTTCTGAAAGAATCTAATTGCGGCTTGTTGTACACTTATTTTAAGTACTTTGAGTTTTTTGACTTGACTTACACACAATAGGAAAAATAATTTGTGACTAAATAGTAAATCCAAGTTTTTTGGACAAATGCTTTTCTTTAATGTGTCTATTTATGCCTTTAGTCTCGTTCCAATTACCTATTTTCAGTAAGAGAAAGGTCTAATATATGTTTCTAGGCATCTGTTATTATTTCCCGTCAGAAATATCTTGTTAGGCAATAAATAGGCTTATCTCACTGAGATTTATTGGGAAATCCGTAAGTCCATAAAATAATAATATAATATTTGAAAATATATATACTTCTACGTGATGACTCTTTTACATTCTTGCTCCCATTATGTTTGTTAAGTTCATTGATCAAATTAAATTGTTTATTTCCAAAAAATAATGTGATATAACAAGTGCCGTTATTACATGTCTACGTAATGGCGTGCAAATATTTGAATAATTCAATTAAATGAAGTACAGCTATTTAAAAGTAAGAAACATAGTAAATAAGACGAGTATCGTTAGTCAATGTAATGTCATAAAATTTAAGTAGCTAAATGTTGGCTTTTAAGAGGAGTGGAGGAAAAAATGGGCAATTCAAATGTACGTGTTGGTATATGTATTATTAATATTATTTCATCTGGTTTTTTTTTCAAAATATGGCCAAGAATAAGTTCATTAAATATATTTGGACATTCGCCCCGCTATTGTAGTAAACGCTACGTATAAGTAAATTGTTCTTGTGATTCCCGCTTTAGTGCCTCGCCACTAATAAGACACTCGGCATATGAGTTACATGTCGCCATAAAAGGGCGCCCTCGGGATGGTTATGAGGCGACAGAAATCTTGATATAAAAGGCGACAGGACCTTATAGTTAACACATACTTTGTCCAGAGAAGTATCCTGTTTTCATAAAAAAAATATCACGCATCATAAAAGCCAAAAAGTTTTTCTTAAGCCTGATGACCGATTCTTTCATCACGAGTTTTTGTGATGAAAGAATCGGTCATCAGGCTTATACTTACTAAATCATCATATCAGCCGCACGACACCCATTGCTGGGTATAGGCCTCCCCCAAAGATCTCCATGACAATCGGTCCTGCGCTGCCCGCATCCAGTGGCTTCCCGCAACCTTCACCCTCACGTCGGTTCATACCTTGCCAGGGGCCTACCCACGGAGCGTCGTCCAGTGCGCGGTTGCCATTCCAGAACCTTTCCGCCCCAACAGCCATCGGTTCTTCTCGCTGTATCCAGCCCACTGCCACTTCAAACTTACAATTTAGCAAATACAAGTTACAATATCATACTAATTTAAACCAAAGTTTTAACCAGTATTTTATCAGTGTCTAAAGAAATAGCTACTGCCGCTTGGTTTGGTACTACGCTCATAACATCAACACTGTACTACAGTCGGTAGCTTCGTGCCATAATTACGTAAATAAGTCGTCTCTCTCACTCGTCATCTTCATCCGTATTAACAGTCAAGCAATTACGACTGTTATGTACCAAAGTTACTACATAAAACGTCGAACTTCAGCCGGTTTGTATCGTTAATAATTTTCTTTGCACGCCGTGTCGTCGTCAATTTGTACCGATACGATGCATACGCACACAAAAATTTCTGCAATGCGCGAGTCTCCGACTTCAATTTTTGGCAGTTTTCATACTATGATTTTATTGGATAAAGCTTTTTAGTGCGCATCGATCTAACAATGGCAATCTATACTTTTCCACCCATAAGAACATTCTATTTAAAAGTTGTGACCGCAAAACACCGCATAAATCTTCATTCCGCTTGAAGACACTTGTTGCTCCGCAAAGAATTCACGATTTTAGTGTATTTTAAGTGAAATTGAGTGAAAATAGGTTTATTTTCATAAAAAAACCCGCCTGCATAAAAAGAAAAGTCAACTGAAAAGTTGGAAACAAGATTAAATATTAAAGGCAACATAATAACATGCAGTCGGAGGCATGCATAAAGAAAGTGACGTTATGAATGATTTGAATTATATGCCTCCGACTGCATGTTTCTTTTCAGTTGACTTGTCTTTTTATGCAGGCGGGTTTTTTAATTGTTTTAATTTATTTTCTTATTTATATCATTTTAGTTATTATACCTATAGTACAGTAATGATATACCTTTTTGGAATCCTTATAATAAGCCCTTTAATTTAAAACCCATATTTTTTTTCACTACGTATAATAGCACCGTACAGCCGCCATCTTGTTTTTTTATAACGCCACTTTCTTAAGAACACTTGGGCTGACGAAACAAATCTAACGATATCTTAATAACAGAAATCCATTCAGCCGTTTGAAAGATATGAGGTAATAAAGAATATTACATACAAACAAACATACTTACTTACATACAAGATACGCGCGAAAAACATAACCCTTTCTTTGCAGTCGGGTAAAAAGACGTAATAATTTTATTTCAAACTTTACTTAAGCGGTGTTTACTGTAATTACTTAGTTTTCGTACTTGAGCGGTGTGCAAAGTGATTCGTTTTTTGTCTCTCCTGAAAAGTATGACAAAATCGACTAGCACGGTGTTTTTTTACACTACCGCGGCGTTATGTGATTGTAGTTTTTTAAAACATTAACATTATCAGAAAGGCTATCGTGTTGTTTACAAAATCCCGATAAACTTACATAAAGCCTATCTCCACCCTTAAGCACGTCGCTTCGTGATTTAATCACCCCTTTTCCATCTACACGAGGAAAGGAAAAAAACTTTAATGTCCGCCCAAACGCGCAATAAAGGCTACAACACATTAGGCCCAGTTAGCGGGGGACGCAATCTACCGGCTAATTTGATAGCTGCAGACAAACGGGCGGACATTAGGAAGAGGGGTGAGTCATAAGCTGAAGCGGTTAATGATCACAGAATATTTTTTTAAACTTCAGCTATCAGTGAGATTTTAGTTATTGCAAAACTTTATTTATTTAGTTTGTATTATAGTAGATACAAAACTATTTACTAGTTTTTGTTTTGTTAAAGCAAGTTTTTTAACACATGGGTCACAGATTGAAACGTTGGTCAAAAAAGTTGATCACTTAGGCGAGCACCCACGAGCAACTTTTGTCCCCGCAACTATTTTGTCTTTCACATGGTTTGTATGAAAAGTTGCCGCCTGTTGCGTCGCTACGTGTGACATACAAACCCGTAGACTTGATGTGAAAGACAAAATAGTTGCGGAGACAGAAGTTACTCGTGTGTGCGGGCGTTCAAAGTCTATTCATAAAAAAACGGACCTGTCTTTGATTATGATATTTTATTAAGTGCACTTAACAATGAAAATGTTAAATGTATGTTAATATAAATTAAAATGGCAAATTATTTGAAAGCTTTCCTCACCAAATTTCAGTTCTAGTTTATCATTGTTTTTTTTAAACTTCAATATCATTATTATCATTCGCTTGTACCTCACAACTTGCACCCATTGTCACATTAGTGCCCGCCACGCCCCGCGCGTCATGCAGCACTGTGTCACTTCTGTCACATAATGTGACCATTTCTGTGTCCATTTCGTTTTTTGTCCGATTCGTCGAGGGCATTGTGGTATGACACTCTTTAGACCGTAATGTCTACAAATTGAATGGACAAAAATATGAGGTAGGAACAAACAATAATAAAAATTCATTAAATTTTTATTTCATTTTTGTTACTTATTTTTTACTAGCTTCCGCCCGCGACTTCGTCCGCGTGGACATTCGGAAAATCTCTAGGGAACCTTTGACCGGGATAAAAAGTATCCTATGTTTTAATCCAGGCTATAAACTATCTGTGTGTCAAATTTCACCCAAATCTGTTCAGCCGTTTTTGCGTGATTGACGACCAAACATCCAAACCCACAAACTTTCAAGATTATAATAATAGTAAGATTATCAAAATTGACTGAAAAACCGAACGGTTGCAAGTTCAAACCCTTTTTGAGCCACCCTGTATTTTCGTTTGTTACGATTTCACGCCTAAACTGCTAAACCAAATTAGATGAATTTTATAGTTGTTGACCTTGGAGACACTACTATCCTTACTTATATTATAAATGCGAAAGTTCGGTTGTTTGTTTGTTTATTTGTTTGTTATGCCTTCACGACGTTCATGCCTTAACTACTAAACTGACATCATGAAATTTTGCATACACACGTTCTCAGAGGTACAGAGAAGGACAGAGGGTACCTTTCATACAGAAAAACCTAATCTTTCCCAGGCGTAGCAAAAAACTTTCCACACAGACGAAGTCGCAGGCGGTCACTAGTTATACCTATAATCAAAATTTCATGCGTACGAAGTGATAGGTAAAAGTTAGTGCTTTTAGTGTAATTAATTATGTTTAATAGCAACCTTCTTTATAAATATGATAGTCACAAAACTGACATAGTATTTAAAAGAAACATTACTCACAGGAAAGTCAGCCCTGCCCATTCATGCACAGTACGAAAATAGTATTAATTATTCAAACAACGAAAAAAATAATTGCTCTAACATGCAAACTATTATTACACGTTTTATGAAATGAAGAATGCCACGTAACAAAAGTTTTTCAACGAAAATAAAACAAAGATGTATAATTCTGGCACTTATAATTATTTTTCTGTTTCAAACTACTCAAATACACAACCAATGTAACTTCTCTTTTTGTTTCTAAAAACAATATTTACCTTCTTTTTATTTTAGCTAAGTAGTCGTTTTTAGTTAAAACGCTTCAGACAGTTTTATATTAAAATACGAAAATAAAATTAAAGCTCACTCACTCGAACTCCTATAAGCGGCTTTTGAATGATTTCTATTCAAAAACAATCGTAGCCGAGCTTTATTTGAATATTTTATAGAAAAGTAGTCGTGCAATTTTAAACTCTACCCAAACTGTATAGCTCGTATTTTTGATTGCAGTGTATGAAATAAAAACACAGTGCATTCACTTTTCGACGCAACTGTCGACGTTTTGCGTTTTAGTGAAAAGAAGATTAAATGGATTCTTTTCAGTCCTGATGGGACTTAATTTTACGAGACTGTGAGAAAACATTTTTGTTTTGTCCTCTTTGATGATTCTGTTTCAAATTACTTTTAAAGTAAATTTAAGTTAAAAACAAAAAATGAATTCTAGACACATGACATCAAACATTATTCCCGAATGAAACAAAGTTTGTAGTATGGTAACTAATTATAACGAATAAATAAATGAATAAATTAGAATAAAAACATCACAAACAAACATATAATGCCCTTACAAAGATTTGTCCATCAGCCATTTTTAATGTCCCCACTGCTGGGGCACAGGTCATCCTTATGGGTGGTAAGGAGGATGGGCCGTAACCTACCACGCGGTCCCAATGCAGAATGGTCGGTGTTAACGACTGCAAATGTAGCCGGGACTAACGGTTTAACGTGCCTTCCGAAGCACGGAGGAGCTCGAGATAATAAATTTTTGGTCACCCATCCCATGACCGACCCTTGCGAACTTTGCTTTACCTCCGCAATCGCTGGGCCAGCCGCAAAACCACTGCGCCACCGAGCTCCTCAAAGATTTACCTTTGACTTTTTAGAGGCAGGGGTCGCTATTGGTTATTTTATTTATTAAAGTAAGTTTTATTAAAAACTAGCAACCGCCCGCGGCTTCGTTTGCGTGGACAATTATTTTTCTATCCCTCGGCAACAGTATTTTTTTAAATACCCTATAATTCCTTTTTTGTACCTCTAACAACGTGTATGCAAAATTTCACGATGATCGGTTGAGTCATTAAGACGTGAAGGCGTAACAAACAAATAAATTGCTTCTCTTAAAAACTTCTAAAAATAAGGCCGCTTGTATCGATAACTATGTATAAACGTTTGACTGTCATTTCCTAAAGTGAAAGTGAAAGTGAAAGTGAAAGTGAAAGTGAAAGTGAAAGTGAAAGTGAAAGTGAAATATATTTTATTTAAATAAGCTCACATAATAAGCATTTTTAAATCGTCAATTCTTTTACCCTACCACCCATTATGACGTCTTTTAACTGACAAGAAAAATGGGCGCAAAAAACTTGTCAGCTTTATCAATCAGATGGAACGATATTTACAAATATGTATATCGTTTCCAGACTTTATATTAACAAAGATTAACAAATAAATAACATTATTGAATTAGCTCATTTCTTAATGAGTTTCAAATTTCTTAATCAATTTACAGATTTTAAGCTAAATTCAAAGTTTGAACTTGTTATTCAGTCTAGGATAAAAATAAAAGAAAAACATACAATTCAATATGCATTAAGATAGGTAGTCAGAAGCAGACCCATTCCCACTGGCAGCACCAGTTCCCGAACATGACGCATGAACCAGCCATCTCTTCGCTCAACCATATTTGAGGGAACGTAACGACCCGCCTCATACGACACCACCGCAGAAATGATTAAAGAGAGCATGACATACTAAGACTACCTATGTTAAGGCATCGAATTGAAAATTTATATCCAAAAGCTTTTCATAGGTCTTTCACTAAACTACTGACTATAGAAAGTAAAAATATTGCAATTAAATAAATCAAAACAAGGTAAGCTATTAAGAATTATATTTTTTTAGTAAGAAGTGCCATACATACAGACAATATAAAACAGATCTTTTATATACGAGTTATACGACGCCCTTAATACAAGCAGACAGAAGCAGACCCATTCCCACTGGCAGCACCCGTTCACGAGCATGACGCATGAACCAGCCATCGCTTCGCTCAACCATATTTGAGGGAACGTAACGACCCGCCTCACACGACACCACCGCAGAAATGTTTGAAGTGAGCATGACATACTAAAGCTACCCATATTAAGTCGTCGAGTCAGGAAGCCAGAAGTACGTTTTTAAGTAGGTAGGATACTTCTCACAATTTTATACTTAGAAAAGAAAATCACGATTCGAGTTTAGTTAAAGGACTTTTATCTAGACCTATGAAAGAATTCCGGACTTTTTCTAATCAATACTGAGGTATTAGAGTAATAATTAACAATACAAAAGCTATGCCCATGCCTTTTTATCCTTCAAATAATCGTCAACAGTGTAATAACCTTTACTCATTAAATTGGATTTAACAGTATTTTTAAATTTTTCCAAGGGCAGTTCTGTGACTTGTTCTGGTATCTTATTATAAAAGGTAATACATCTACACAAAAAAGAGCTTCCGGTTTTATGCAGTCTGCGCCTTGGAACAGCAAGTTTGTTCTTGTTTCTTGTATTGAGTTTATGAACATTACTATTTTTTACAAAGCTATCTAAATTTTTCTTTACATACATTATATTTTCATAGATGTATTGGGAAGCTACCGTTAATATTTTAATTTCTTTAAATAGGTCACGAAGAGTATCTCTAGACCGTAAGTTGTATATAGCGCGCACTGCCCTTTTTTGTAAGATGAATATGTTATTAATATTAGCAGCTGAGCCCCACAACAACAAACCGTAGGTCATAATACTATGAAAATAACTGAAGTAAACCAATCTTGCTGTTTCAATGTCGGTCAGAAGCCTTATTTTCTTAACTGCAAAGGCAGCAGAGCTAAGTCTGCTTGACAGGATATCGATATGAGGGTCCCATTGCAACCCCGAGTCTATAGTAATACCTAAAAATTTTGTTGAGTCAACAAATTCGACTGCTTCGCCATTTACATGTATAGTCATATGAACCTGCCTCACATTAGGAAGTGAAAATTTGACACATTTAGTTTTACTAGAGTTAAGCTTCAGATTATTAATAGTAAACCAATGCATCACCTTGGAAAGAGTGCTGTTTACATCGTCACTGCAGTTACATCCTCTATCAACTTTAAAAATTAAAGAAGTATCATCAGCAAACAGTACTATTTCACATAAGTTTTTAGTATAGTAAGGAAGGTCATTAATATAAATAAGAAAAAGCAATGGACCCAATATCGATCCCTGCGGCACGCCCATAGTAATAGGTGCTTCATAGGATTCTGTTTTATTTACAACAACTTTTTGGGTTCTCGCCGACAGATACGATTGCATAAGGCTTACTGCATTTTTTGATACACCATAATGTTCCAATTTATCTAATAAAGTACTGTGACTGACACAATCAAATGCTTTAGAGAGATCACAAAATATACCAATTGCATCTTGTTTACTCTCCCATGCTTCAAAGACGTGTTTGAGAAGTGCAATTCCAGCATCAGTTGTGCATCTACCACGAGTAAAACCAAATTGTTTCTCGTGAAGTAGTTTGTTGATAAGAAAATGTGCTAATAATTGATCATAAATGATCTTTTCAAAAATTTTGCTTAGTGCTGGCAAAATGGAAATGGGTCTAAAGTTAGCGGGATCGCTTTTGTCTCCAGATTTAAAAAGAGGGATGATTTTACTATATTTCATTAAGTCTGGAAATATCCCTTCATCAACACACTTATTGAAAATAAAAGCAAGATGGGGAGCAATGGTAGTTATTATAGACTTAATTATGTGAGTTGAAATGCCCCAGAGATCTTCAGTCTTTTTTATATTTATTGAATTAAATGTTTTAAGAATGGTATCACTATTGATATGTCTAAATTTAAATACATTATTGCACTTATCAACACATGATTCCAAGAGGGAGACAGCAATTTTTGGAGATGAATTTAAATTACTGGTAGTTGCAATAGGTATTTTAGAAAAGAAATCTTGAAAAATTGTTGCCACTCCTTCATCTGACTCAATAATTTTATTGTCTGATACTAATGAGTATTCACGGTCATTATTTTTAGTTTTCCCAGTCTCTTTATTTATAATATTCCAAGTGGCTCTTATTTTATTATCTGACTGATGAATTATTGAAGATATACATTTTGCTTTTGCTAAAGTACATACTTTATTAAACATTTTTGAATAGTTTCTTACATATTCATGAAATTCGGGATCATTTGAAATTGTTTTCTGACCATATAATTCAAACAACTTATTTCTGCTAACATATATGCCTGGTGTTGCCCAATCACTAAATTTCTTTTTAAAGTCTTTGGATTTAATAGATCTTTGCTTAAATGTTTTATCAAATTCTACTTTAATTAAATTAAATAAATCATCATAATGAGTATTGGGATTATCATTACTAGGTAAGCAAAGAGTTTTGGCAGTGACATTATTATGAAAATTTTCCAATTTATTTTTAGTTAGAGGTCTGCAAATTATATTACACTGATGAGGAACATGATGGTGCTCAAGGGAAGCTATTTGTCCGCTATGGTCAGAACGAATACAATTTATTATTTCTTTATCAAGTACATTACAATTGCTAAAAATATTGTCTAGGCAAGTTTTAGATGTAGCAGTGATTCTTGTAGGTTCACAAAAGGTGTTTGCTAAATTGAAGGACTTAAACAAATTCAGAAACCTACTTGCAATTGAGGACGGCTTTAAGATGTCTACGTTAAAATCACCGCACACCACAATTTTTTTATTCTTTTTGATGACTAATTTTAGAGCGTCCTCCATAGCGGACTCAAATTGAGGGTAGTTACCAGTTGGTGGGCGATACACACAAATCATTATCAACTGATCTAATTCCACACATGACAGTTCAACGTGTTGTTCAATAGAGAGGGATATCACATCTTTTCGTTCCTTAAAATTCATATTGTTTTGCAAAATTATCAAAGATCCCCCTCTAGTGGTGGATTTCCTACTGAATGAACTAGCAATTTTATAACATTGAAATCCTGTAATTAATTCATATTCCTTAAGCCAGTGCTCAGTGACACATAAAATATTAACATTTTTTTCAGTTAAAAAAAGTTCTAATTCTAATTCTTTGCCAGAAAAGCCCTGAATGTTTTGGTGAACTATAGTTAAATATTTAGGCTTTTCCTTAGTCATTACACGGCTAGAGACTTCCTCTATTGTCTTATTATGTAATTTAAATTACTAATAAAATAATTACTTGGGACAAATGCCAAAGTGTTATTTTTAATGTCAACAATTTTTTGCTCAATAGGAGCAGGAGTAAAAATTGTATTATTATTACTTGGAACGGATTCCAAGGTCACATTTAAAATGTCAAAACTATTCTGCTCAATAGAAGCAGAAGTGATAGCCAAGTTCTTGGCTAAATGTTTTGTAGGCTACTTTGCCACTTACACATACTATTTACACATATTTATATTAAACAATTTATAGTGTAATAAAATATATAATACAAAACTGAATATTAACTTAAATCTAAAACTTAACCTTAACTTACACCTAAACTATATAATAAAATAATTTACATTTATGTCTATTAATAATAATATTTATTTAGCTATCTATATTTATTTACAATATTAATATTCACATTGCACATGTGTATCAGTTTGTCGATATCGATAACTGAGTATCGATAACTTCTTATCGATACGCATGACCCTCGCACTAGCCGCCCGCAGTATATAACCGTTATGTTCTCGGTGCATGTACCGGGCCGCTGCGCTCGCGCCGCGTCACTCGAACCAGTCGTGATCCTACTACGACGCGGAGCGCACGCTGCTTTGCTCTCGCCTATGTACTTAAACGCATACGCTTTTAAATATTTATTTTCGCCGCTTATATCTGTGCCTATAAACTGTATTACTTTTTCTATCTTCCTTCACGCTTATCACTGACTATCTATTGTGCTGTGTTCTCTTGTGCTTTGTTCCTATTGTGCCTTCTGTTTAAAACTGGTATCGTGTGTGGATTGTGTAGTAAACAACCATTGACCGTAAGTCGGACTTATTATTTCTACTCCTTCTCACCATTTACCATATTGGTGACTCCTCCTTTGAACAGTGAATAAGGAATTCCAAGATGCACAAGATACCGCCATTCCAGCCACGCGGTCGGACACGAGCAATAGTGATGGGCACGGGTCGATAACATCGAATATCGATGTTTTCAAAGTCGGCACTAGACTACCACCGTTTTGGCCTGAAGAACCCGAGATCTGGTTTGCGCAAGTGGAGGGGCAGTTCGCCATATCTGGAATCACCAGCGACTCCACCAAGTTCCACTACGTGATAAGCCAGTTGGACAGCCAGTTCTCGAGGGAAGTGAAGGACCTCATCATCAGCCCACCAGCAACTGATAAGTACCAGAAGTTGAAAACCGAGCTGATCAAGCGGCTAACGGCGTCGAAGGAGAAAAAGATCAAGCAGCTTTTGACGCACGAGGAGCTTGGAGACCGAAAGCCCTCGCAATTTCTGCGTCATCTCAAAAGTCTCGCCGGCGTTAACGTTCCTGATGACTTCCTGAGGACCATCTGGGTTAGTCGTCTCTCGCACGGGATCCAGACAGTGCTCGCAGGTCAGCCACCTTCATCCTCCGTCGACGATCTGGCGGATTTGGCCGATCGTATCCACGAGCTGGCCGCTCCATCACCTTCCGTTGCGTCCATCAGCCAATCCAATTCTGGTTCAGCAATAGACGCGTTAACCAGAGAGGTAGCTGAACTTCGGAGGCAGTTCCAGAAGCTTGCGACGGACAGGAGCAGTAGATCCCACTCAAGACCTTCCAGATCACCACATCGTAGATCGGCATCGAGGTCGCGACGTTCCCAGTCGAACTATCGGAAGTTCCCGCTCTGCTGGTATCACCACAAGTACGGAGAGAAAGCCAGCTACTGCATAACACCCTGCGACTATAAGGCGGGAAACGCCAGGGGCGGTCAATAATGGCGACTGCTGACGCCCCTACTACATCTACTGGTCGCCTGTTTGTCACGGACCGAGCTTCGAAGGTGCAGTTTCTTGTCGATACTGGAAGCGACCTCTGCGTCTTCCCCCGGTCCCTTCTTCGTGATCGTCGTGCCAAGACGGACTACAACTTGTGTGCTGCGAACGGATCTAATATTTCTACATATGGTTATGTTCACTTTAACTTAGATTTTGGCTTACGTAGAGTGTTTAGTTGGCGTTTTGTGGTAGCAGATGTAACTAAGCCTATCATAGGCGTAGATTTTTTAAATTACTACCACTTAATTGTAGATTGCCATAACAAACGCTTGTTAGATAGTACTACTTCTTTGTCATCTGTAGCCAATGTTGTTAGTTGTAATAATATAGCCTCTGTGAAAATCATGACTGGTGAGACTCGGTATCATAAAATTCTTGACGAATTTCCCGAGATTACCCGACCAACTGGTATACACCGTAACATCACACACAACACCGTCCATCACATACGCACGACTCCAGGGCCTCCAGTTTCTTGCACCCCACGTCGGCTAGCCCCCGACAAACTTAAAATTGCTCAACAGGAGTTCCAGTCAATGCTTGCCAACGGGACAGCACGACCGTCGCAGAGTCCTTGGGCGTCCCCTCTTCACCTGGCGCCTAAAAAGGACAACGGCTGGCGTCCCTGCGGCGATTACCGCATGCTTAATGCCCGTACTGTACCTGACAGGTATCCGATTAAACACATACATGATTTTGCTCATAATCTTGTTGGCTGCAAAGTCTTTAGCACCCTTGATTTATTAAAGGCGTATAATCAGATACCTGTCAGTCCAGCAGACATTCCGAAGACCGCAATAACAACACCATTTGGTCTGTATGAATTTCCCTTTATGACCTTCGGACTTCGGAATGCGGGCCAAACCTTTCAAAGGTTTATGGATGAGGTCACCAGAGGGCTCGATTTTGCATTCTGTTACTTGGATGACATCCTTATCTTCTCCAAGGACGAACAGCAGCACGAGCAGCACCTCCGCCAGATCTTCACCAAGCTGAAAGACTATGGCATGCTGGTGAACACGGCCAAGTGTGTCTTCGGTGCCTCAGAGGTAACTTTTCTAGGTTACTCCATCTCTGAAAGCGGCTCTAAGCCACTGGACTCCAAGGTGCAGACTATTAAAGAGTTCCCGCCTCCTACGACAGTACGTCAGCTCAAGGCATTCTTGGGCATGCTGAACTTCTACCGGAGATTCCTTCCCCGAGCTGCAGAAATCCAAGCTCCCTTGCATGCTTTGTTAACTGGCTCTGTTAAAGGCTCACAGCCAATTACTTTAACAGGCGTTGCCCTCGAAGCTTTTAATGCATGCAAGGACAGCCTTGCAAACGCTGCCCTACTAGCGCATCCTGACTGTGCCGCCAAACTTGCCTTGGTGACTGATGCCTCCGATAAGGCAATCGGTGCAGTCCTCCAACAGCTTAAATATGGCGCGTGGCAGCCTTTAGCCTTCTTTTCGCGAAAGCTGAGCCCATCCCAGGTAAAGTATTCACCTTACGACCGGGAGTTGCTCGCCATATACGAAGGCATTAAATATTTCCGGCATATGCTCGAGGCCCGGCACTTCGTCGTCTATACTGACCATAAACCGATCAGTTTCGCATTCCATGAAAGGAAGAAAAACTGTTCACCTAGGCAGTATAGACACCTTGACTTCATTTCCCAGTTCACCACTGATATCCGACACATATCTGGTAAGGATAATGTGGTTGCCGATACCTTGTCGAGGATTGAGGAACTGGGAGCGCCGGTTAGTCTCGAGTCCTTAGCCGAAGGTCAACCATCTGACCATGAACTCCAGGAACTTCTGTCCGGATCCGGAGGTACGTCTCTGCGTTTAGAGAAACTGACGTTACCTGGTAGTCGTGTTTCCTTGTACTGCGACGTCAGTACACCGACGCCCAGGCCTTTTGTCCCTAAGTTCTTTCGCAGACAGGTCTTCGAAAGCCTTCATTCCCTGAGCCATCCCGGTACCGGCGCATCTGCTAAATTAGTTGCAGAGCGATTCGTCTGGCCTGGGATTCGGAAAGACTGCAAGCAGTGGGCTCGCGCATGTTTAGCGTGCCAAAAAGCTAAAGTCAATCGCCACGTCACCGCACCTTTAGGTAATTATGCCTTACCTCGCGTGCGATTCAAAAAAATAAATATAGACCTCGTGGGTCCATTACCTGTGTCGCAAGGTTATCGGTATTGCCTGACCGCCGTTGATCGATTTACTCGATGGCCGGAAGCAGTACCGATCGAAGATATCACTGCGGAAACCGTGGCTAAGGCACTACTGTCTACGTGGATCGCTCGATTCGGTTGTCCAACACACATTACAACCGACCGTGGTCGACAGTTTGAATCGGCGTTATTTCAATGCCTGTCTAAAACTGTTGGGTTTGAGCACAAACGGACGACAGCATACCATCCTGCATGCAACGGCATGGTAGAACGCTTCCACCGGCAACTTAAAGCCGCAATAGTCTGCCATGCGAACGACAGAGTCCTTGCCGTGGGTACTTCTAGGCATACGAAGCGCCTTTAAAGAAGACCTCCAAAGCTCATCTGCTGAGCTTGTATACGGTGAGCCGTTAAGGTTACCGGGTGAGTTTTTCGAGCCTTCTGACGGTGGCACAACTGACCTGTCAGAGTTTTCTGCTCGCCTTAAGCAAATTGCTACAAGGTTTCAACCCACTCCGGCTTCACGTCATGGCAACCGTAAGGTATTTGTTTTTAAGGAACTGGCAACCAGTGATCACGTGTTCCTCCGTGAAGACGCATCACGTGGTTCTCTTCAACCTGCATATTCAGGCCCCCATAAAGTTTTATCTAGGGACGATAAGGTGTTTAAGATACTCCAAAAGGGTAAAGAGGTCACAGTATCTATAGACCGCGTTAAGCCGGCCTTCATACTGACGGACCAAACCGACACTGAACCCATTCCTGATGTTCAGAAAGAATTTACTACACGTTCTGGACGACGAGTGAAATTTACAGATTTTTATCGCCCTTGACGGTCTCTGGAGGGGGGTGGTGTAGGCTACTTTGCCACTTACACATACTATTTACACATATTTATATTAAACAATTTATAGTGTAATAAAATATATAATACAAAACTGAATATTAACTTAAATCTAAAACTTAACCTTAACTTACACCTAAACTATATAATAAAATAATTTACATTTATGTCTATTAATAATAATATTTATTTAGCTATCTATATTTATTTACAATATTAATATTCACATTGCACATGTGTATCAGTTTGTCGATATCGATAACTGAGTATCGATAACTTCTTATCGATACGCATGACCCTCGCACTAGCCGCCCGCAGTATATAACCGTTATGTTCTCGGTGCATGTACCGGGCCGCTGCGCTCGCGCCGCGTCACTCGAACCAGTCGTGATCCTACTACGACGCGGAGCGCACGCTGCTTTGCTCTCGCCTATGTACTTAAACGCATACGCTTTTAAATATTTATTTTCGCCGCTTATATCTGTGCCTATAAACTGTATTACTTTTTCTATCTTCCTTCACGCTTATCACTGACTATCTATTGTGCTGTGTTCTCTTGTGCTTTGTTCCTATTGTGCCTTCTGTTTAAAACTGGTATCGTGTGTGGATTGTGTAGTAAACAACCATTGACCGTAAGTCGGACTTATTATTTCTACTCCTTCTCACCATTTACCATAGTTTAAAATAAAATGATAGCGCTAAAGCTACTTGTCTTTTAAAATAATTTGTAAGATAATATTTATCTTTTGTCAATTTAAAATTAAATATTAATTTATTTATGTCTATTATGTGACATCTCTGACTATTATAATAAGTCATATTGCTTAGTGTTAAATTTAAATTATATCTGATATTATTTTCTTCCTGTGGCAAGCTAGCACTGTAAGGTAGTGTAAACAATACAAATTTATTTATATTTAAACTGCATAACTTATTGTAGTAGTAGTAAAAATAAAATGGTAGTTTTTTTTTAAATTCAAGTTGCCTTTACATTTTATAGTACCCTAAAAAAACTGGTTTTATCTTTCTTAGCAATAGTAGGTAACTATGGATGACTTTTAGTAGAATCAAGATCAAAGGTTAATTTTTACTAATACACGAGAAGTACAAAAATATCTTTGATCCCCCATCCGCAAAATAAACATTACGGAAATTGCTTCACTCCCACAATCAATCATCACTGCGTCATCACTCTACACATGAAACATTTCACTTTCAAACAAATCGCTTCTAAAACCGATGTTTAGATGTCAAAAGTGACTAAATATGATCGAGTACCCTATCATCGAGTGGAAAAAATTTCAACTCGATTATTTGTTAGAATTGTTTTTTAGTCAAATATTTCATGCCGGGGTTTCAGGAAATATTTATATATGACTTTTGCCCTGTTTATCAAAACCTACAAGCTGCAAGTAAAATAAACATTAAAAATAATTAAGTTCATTTAAATTTTGTCTTTTTACAAATAATTTATGCAAGACACTTGTGAAATTGACAGACGGAATGGAGAGTCGGTCGCCGGACATCCTCATTAAGTTATTTACAAGTTGTAAAGTTTTTTTACAAGTTTTGATTTCTTTAACTAATGAAATGACTAATATAAGGGTGAAAACATATTAGTTAAATAAATAAAAACATTTGTAGTATTTAATTAAACGTGTTTTGATAAACGGATTTGTGGAATAATTATATTCATAAGGAAAATGCTTTTTTTTAAGTACAAGACTTGTAAGTTTTAACCGGGCATTTGTTTAGCAAGTACAAGACTTGTACCTAAGTTTTGATAAACGGCATTTCTTTAGGATTGTCTAGAAAATACACTGGCCTTAGTGCCACACTTTTAAAATACACAAGATATATTTTTGAAATATAAAGGAATAGAAAGAAAATTTAATTAGATAGAAAGTTGATGTGCTATGGAAGAAATGGACTGATGCCAAACTGAACATGTAATCTCCCTCTAAAACATCGAACATGCGTGATCAATACAGCTACGTAAATGAAATTTTATAGCTACGTAAATACGTAGTATTACGTATTTGTTAATGGCCTCTGTGGTCTAGTGATTCGCCCATCCGTGTAACACGCAGGGATCCCGGGTTCGATTTCCAGGGAAGGTACAATTTGCACTCGGTTTGCTTGGTGATAGGGCTTATTTCAAGTCCGCCTGGCTAGCTACCACCATCTTACCTAAGTCTGACGCCATAACAACAATTTAAGAATTTGTTATGTTTCGGCAGTTAAAGATAGCCATCGATGAGGATTTCGGGTGTAAGTGCGCTTTCACCTTCGGCCTTATCGTCATTTAACATCAGGTGACCAAGCACTTCCCGTTGTGCATAGAAAAAATGTTTTGTTTATGTGACATCATTTCATTATTTGACATGCGTGATGAAACTGATGGATGAGCCAAAGTATAAAATAGTTAAGAAAGTATCTCACTCTTTACGATATGATTATTTCATTTAGTTTTTATAGCTTCGTAGTTATTACCATCCTCGCAAATTACTCGCAAAAAAACTCGTAAAAAGACTTGCCTTGAAAATTCAGACACAAATACTTTCTAAAATATTTGAAACGGTTCCCAACCCGGATACCTTTGCGTCACCCGGATAATTAGGCCGTTTAATCCGGATATAAAGGTACCCAGTTCTTTTGACCGGGACCTTTGTTAAATAACGGACTAGATAAGGCTAAATGTGCGTATATAACTTAATTACTTTCGTAATTAAACATTAATATGAAGAATATAGAATATTATGGGATTTGTTTTAACTAGTGACCTTAGGGCTAAGGCTGTATCTGGACGGTTTGTCGTAAAAGCCTTTATGTATACTTAAGTAAACCTTATTTTTCAAATACACGGTTAATTTTTAAGTATATCAAAAATGAAATTTATTAATCTCTTCCCTATTCTAATCGAGTATGTAGGTACAGTTAAAAGTTTCAATATTTAATAATTGGTCAAGATTTTGAGGTTTGTTTGTCCCAAAATTTTACTGATTTCTAGATTTATAATAACACGCGCGTAATCAACAGAGACTATCTTTTTAACCGACTTCAAAAAAAGGAGGAGGTTCTCAAGTCGACGGTATTTTTTTTTTTATTTTTTTTTTTTTTTTATGTATGTTTTAACATAGCTTCGTCAGTTGTTACCCGATTTGTACAATTCTTTTTTTAACTCAAAGAACATAGTTCGTGTGTGGTCCCATAAATTTTTTACAGAGATCTGGCCAGTAGTTTTTTCATAATCCTGAAAAATATCAATTATTTAGCTCGCCATCGCACGAGTTTTTTTGGAATTTCGGACATAACTTCTTTGTTTATGAACCGATTTAGATGATTATTTTTTTATTTGAAAGGGTATACTTCAAGAGTGGTCACAATTTAATTTCATTGTTATTGGACTTCGAACTTCGAAGATACATAAAGGAACTCTTCAAAATCAAATAGTATAAGTAAAGTGATTTAGGTTTTGGTAAATTTATGGCAATCTAAAACAAACCAAATCATGGTTTGCGATGCAACGTTCTGGACTAGACTTGGACTACGATGACACAACGGAACTCCTCAAAAACAAACAGCGTAAATTTGGAAATTGAGTTCTGGGCATTTTACCATTGAAAATATTATAATATAAAGTTAAAAAATATTTACACGCTGCGCTTACAAACCTACCACTAAAAAGTTGAAAATAAAAAAGCTTTTTAAAAAAAAGAAAAACCGCCTTCAAAAAACTGAAAACAAAAACAGCTTAAAAATTAAATGCCTACCTCTAAAAAGCAAGAAATAATATTCGAATCATTCGTTACACATATCATATTAATAAAACACGTCTAATGAAGTCGGGTGGGGCTTTAAGAAAAAAATTAAGTTGTCCTCCAGCCCCACCCGACTTCAATAGACGTGTTTTATTAATATGATATGTGTAACGAATGATTCGAATATTATTTCTTGCTTTTTAGAGGTAGGCATTTAATTTTTAAGCTGTTTTTGTTTTCAGTTTTTTGAAGGCGGTTTTTCTTTTTTTTACCTATCTAAATCATGAAAATAATGAATCTACGCACGCGTCTTGTTATTTTTGTGAGTTTGCCGATTAATCAAGTTTTTTTCGATTTTTTCAAACTTTTTATTTTTAGTTTTAATTGCACTTTCATATTTAGAAACATGGTCTGATATCTTTATTTCATTTTTAGATATACTTAAAAATTAAGGCTGCGTTCAAATGATAACACACGACCCGACCTCAACCCGAACTCAACTCAAACTCACCTCAAACACAGCCCACCTTGAAATACATCGCTTACAATTTTGAGTCTTATGACACTTTAATAAGGTCCTGTGTAATGTCCATGTGAGTTTGAAGTGAGTTCGGTTTGAGTTCGGATTGAGTTTGATTTGAGTTTGGGTTGTGTACGGGTTGAGTTTGAGTTGAGTTCGGGTTGAGCGCGGGGAGTATGCAGTTGCATCGACAAAATATAAAAGAGCTTATTAAAGACTCAAAATTTTAAGTGATGTATTTTAAGGAGTGGGCTGCGTTTGAGTAGAGTTTTAGTTGAGTTTGGGTTGAGGTTGGGTCATGCGTTATCGTCTGAACGCAGCCTAACAGTGTATCTACTACATAGTAAAATGTCCTAACCTTACAACAGAGAAATACAATCCGCTCTTAACCGTATGTGATAAAAATGAAGCACACAATTTGTTATTTCTTTCAGGAAATCCAAAAACCAGTTCCTCAATAACAAAACTAGAATCTCATATATTTGCCGATGAACACACATGTGAACTTGGGAGGTTGATTTTTTCGTTCCCGCAACGGCCCGGGAGTCGGTCCCTGGGGAAATTCGCAGACTGGTCTAATAGAGCTCATGTTTGGGACAAGTAAGGAGAGGAAGCGATAGTAGTCCTACTAATATTATAAAAAAATGGAAAAAAGTTTGTGGGTTTGGATGTTTGTTCCCCAATCACGCAAAAACTACTAAACGGATTTGGTTGAAATTTGGTACACAGATAGTAGATAGCCTAGGTTAAAACATTTTTATCCCGATATTCCCAGGGGAACGGAAACCACGCGGGTGAAACCGCGGGCGGCCGCTAGTTCTTTAATAAATGTAAGAGCGGGTCCATGATTTTTTTCTGGGAGAGGCACAAGGGGAAGACGGGCAAGTACTGTGATGAAATCTATACAGTACACAAAAAACCGTTGTCTAAATCCGCCCTTAAATGAGTTGCTTATTTTTAAAGGATACTCAAGTCCATTTGCTATAGTATGAAAAACATTATAAAAACATTTTTATTATGTTAATGATATATTTTTTAGTCTTGAAATGAAAATCTTACAACGTTTATGTCTTAAAATCAAATGTCTGCATTAAAATAAAAAGAGAAAACAAAGTAGGGATTTTAAGTTACTAAAGTTAAAAAAAAATTGACATGTAATGTGTAATTGGAAATATGGCCTTCGGTGTCTTTTTAAAATCAGCAATTTATTATTGGACTATCATATCACATAATTGCCTAATTTTCAATTAAAGTAGCTGAATCACTCGTGTTATGGAAACAAAATAGGTATCATAAACCTGAGACAGTATAGAAAAATGTTTTCTAAATGGAATAACTATGAAACTATTTTGAAAATCAACAAACATGTAAGTTACAACATATTTTGAACTTAGACCCGCTAAGTTTATGCCTTGCACCATTTTCCTTAAATGCTATTTTGCCATACACAGATAATGAAGTTCAAAAATTATGGCGGCATTCAGTTTAGCTGTTTTTTTATATAATAATTATTTCGACTATTAGGACTTTGAAATTCTCATATCTTCTTCGTCATGATCTTATATTTTTTTGTATAACGCCTGTACCTATTGGTAAGTTAGTGACAAAAACAAATGTAAAAATAAATAGGTACTTACTTAAACCCTATCTTAATGAAAATAATAATTTAATAATGAATATACTTTTATATTACCTATTAGAATTTTCTTGTTTCATGTCATTTTTAGTTGCAGATGATATTAATTAACGTGGATGTTAATGTGACAAGGTTCCTGCGCATTAGCAATTGGCGGGGATAGTAATGTTATTTAAAGTCCTTCTCGTTCATCATTGTTAAAATTATTTATCTTAAAAAAAGGTATTGGTATTTTTGGGATAATAATTTTATGGAATGTTCCACTAGGACCTATGTGATGTTAAATTCTTATAAGTAAAATGTTTACAAGATGACATCAAAGCTATTCGTACTCGTAATAACATTCAGAGAGTAAAACGTGTAAGATTTCAGCTGATTAAGGAAAAACAGAAATTGTCTAAGAAGAAATACAATACGAGGTTCGGATTTATATTTCTTTAAAAGCTTTTCTCTTTAAAGGAAATATGAAAATTAGCCTTGTTATAGGAAAATATTTGATAAAGATTCCGTTTAAATTATTTGCTCGGTCTAATGACTTGTGCTATCTGATCTTTTTCGACATTTTTGTTGTTCAATAATATTTAGAATTTAACGACCGTGTTTGTCTTATGAAATGCGGAAAAACCATCAGCTCATAGCCACTTTAATTTTTGCACTATATTATGCAAAAATAAACCCAAAGCTCATCTTAGAGTAAATACTTGCTAAATAAACTACTGTTACTCTACTAGGATAATAAAGTAAATATATATCTCAAATATATTTTTAACTAGCGGCCGCCCGCAACTTCGTCTGCGTGGACAGTTTTTTTGCTATCCCTCGGGAACTGTACGTTTTTTCTGGATGAAAGGTACCCTATGTCCTTTTCTGTACCCCTAACAACGTCTATGCAAAATTTCATGATGATCGGTTCAGTAGTTAAGACGTGAAGGCGTAACAAACAAACAAACAAATAAACAAACAAACGGACTTTCGCATTTATAATATTATAAAGTAAGGATAAGTTTGACTTCCACGTTATTCTTTTGAGTATATAAAAATAAAGAGTCATGGCGTATCCAACAACAGAACCGAATTATCGATAAACCGTATCGATGAAATAAAATCCAGTTTGCTCGCACCTGCGATGCGAAACGAGATTAGAGGGCGCCTCTTGTGTTGTTCTATATCGCATTGTGTCGCAGTTATGTCGGAGCACGCTATGCAATTGTGTATTTCTTGTGATGCTGCGCTGTGGAATTATCGATAGTTTTTCTCACGACGAACAGTTCATAAAACTTTCAAGTTAACATTCTTCCTTTACCTTTTTACCCGACTGCAAGAGGGTTATGTTTTTCGCGCGTATCTTGTTTGTATGTAATATTCTTATTTACCTCATATCTTTCAAACGGCTGAACGGAGGAGGCATGTCGGAGGCATATAATTCAAATCATTCATAACGTCACTTTCTTTATGCATGCCTCCGACTGCATGTTATTATGTTGCCTTTAATATTTAATCTTGTTTACATCTTTTCAGTTGACTTGTCTTTTTATGCAGGCGGGTTTTTTAATTTTTTTAATTTATTTTTTCTTTAATAAAATTGTGGGAGTTATTAATTGACATGTGCTTTAGTAGTAATGATCTTAATGAAAAAATAATTTCCATTACACTCTTTGATAAAACAAAAGCTAAGACGGATTTTACTTACTTGATCAAATGAAAATTATGTTTGAAGCTACAGTTAATTTAGTTTCTTTTGGACTCTAAATGAAAACACACTCATTGAAATAGTTAAATCACAATATTTATAGCTATATTGTGATTAAAGAACTAGTTCTATAAAATAATAAACCAAAACGTTGTGAGCCAGTCATTCATCATTAGGCCGTCCGCTGCCTTGAGCGGGATCCCGCCGCGGGTACACGGCGCGGGAATATAGATTGCTGGTTTTTGACGGACAGATGCTTGCGCAGTGCATGAGTAAGCTCTAATCTATGTCGCCCCGCGCGCGTGTCCCGCTCAAGGCAGCGGAGGGCCTTAGGCCTTCTTTATGGATTGGGAAAGGCAAAGGGAGATGCGGCCACGACCTGAGGCCGTATTACAAGCGCTTAAATCCTGCCAGGTTTATAAATTGCTGTAGTGACATATCTTTCTCGTCGTATAGCAAATAAAAGAGATAGATTGACGGCCAGTCAGAAAACTGCCTGGAAATAAGAGGTCATAATACGGCCCCTGACCAGTGCACATTCCAATACGGATTGACCCATGGTCATCGCTTAATAGTCATCAGTATTAAGCATACTTTTTTATGCACTACGCCAGAGGGTAATGCTTGACCTTAACCTCCCATGATATTAAGTGACGATAAGGCCGAAGGGCGAAGCGCACTACACACGGAATTCTCATCACTGAGGAACTGACTATCTTAACTCTAACTACCGGAACACAACAATTTTTAAATTGTTGTTATGGCGTCAGACTTAGGTAAGATCGTTGTTGAAGTAACCCCTACCACCAACCAAACCGAGTACAAATCGTACCCCGTCCTGGAAATCGGACTCGGGGACCCCTGCGTCATACATGGGACACGGGTGGGCGAACCACTATATACCACAGAGGTGGTGAGGTTATTCTTTAACTAGACTTCAACCACACCCCGGGCACTCCATACAAATGCCGCGTTTCAACTATCTATTACACAGACGCTACACAGTGACGTTTTTGCACACGCGCAACTGTGTGCGTGAAGTCTAGGGCTATTGAAAGAGCATACGAACTGGCCTACGAACTCGCGGGGCGCGGTGAGGTAATTGATTGCGGGGCGGGGTGGAGAGTTTCTTTTCTGTACGGTAGTAATCTATTCTGTGCTTGTGAATGAATGAATGAATGAATAATGAATGAATGAATGAATGAATGAATGAATGAATGAATGAATAAAATTTTATTGACACACATCACACTTACATACCAAGAAACAGCAAGGAACAACAAACAAACAAAAAATAAAAACAAAACTAACTAATTACATTAAAAATTGTGTGACGGGCCAATCAGGACCCTGCCTCAGCATATGCTGTTACGGTATGAGGTCGTCACACCGCAACAGCGCTGGTATTCTGACAGGACTGCTTTAACTTTTATTATCGATAAGTATACTTAATGCATCGACACGTACCCCATAACTAGGCAGCGGGCGTGGAGAGCGCTCGAGCGGGTCGTGGCCTATGTACGTTTCATTTGTCTCGCGTCTGCCTGGATTGCCTACAGCTCGGCCTGCCTACAAGTCTATCTAAACTAGGCGCGAACTAGATACTGGTGTGTTTTTAGAAACTGAGTCAATTATAACTAAAAGCCTCATCAGCGGTTGAGAATTCTGAGTTTAGTGCGTTTCCATCTACTAAAACTAGTAGAATATAATGACAAGTATGGGATTGACAGGAGCTAAGGGCTAGTGTATACGGGGTCAGGGGTCAGACTGGACCCAGTGACTCGGAATTTCGGACCCAGTAAGTGGTTACATGTAGACAGGATCGTACTGTGCTCGAAAATGGTGACTAGACAGCTGGACTGACTTGCAAGCGAAAAGTCAGCACTCGACTGGGTTGAAACTAGTGTCTACACGAGCCCAGTAGCAAGTCAGCGCTGGACTGGGTTATTGTACTGCCATGTTACTGACCCCGTATAAACCAGGCATTAGCGTTAGCTTATGTCATTCCCATACATTGTTTTTCTATTCTACTAACGTTAATTTTAGTAGAATGGCCAAATGAGTAGGGGGCTCGTGAGATGAAGGCCGAGTGACCCTTTGTGGAAAAAAATAACGCCATATTTTGCATATGAGCCTTTATACAAAAATGGTAGTTTCCTCAACACTATTATCGGTTCAGAATATCGACTTACCATCAATCATTTTCTGACGTCCAATCTTTTTATAGCAGAATTTACCATCGGTTACCATCTCCTTACTAATATCTTTTTAATTTAGAGTTTATTAACAGACCTGCGGGTCTATCGGCTAAAAATAATTAAGTTAATGTTAACTGTAATTTGACAGATGTATGTGATACATTGCCACTTTCGTTTTAACATAAATAAAAACTTACTAAAGAAAAGTAGCAATGTATCACATCCATTTGTCGAATTACAGTTTACATTAACTTCATTGTTTTTAGCCGATAGCCCCGCTGGTGAAAAACGAATCTAAATTACAAGTTTATATTTGCCAGCGTTTTTGCCCGTGACCTCGATCACGGGCAAAAACGCTGGCAAATATGTTTGCAAACACTTCCTTTTTAACACGTTTTTTTTTCTTATTACTTATCGTCTATTTATATTGTAGCTTTCTCTAAAGGTTAGTTCACAGTAAAATTAATTTATCCAAGGGATTAACACGATTACAATCAGTACTGTAATGTTTGCCTCCAAACGTGTTAGTGGTTGGTTTCTCGAGGGTTGAATTGTTAACGAAGGCTCTTTCATCAACAGACTCTGAAATCAGGGCATCGATTCTACCAATGTTTAGTAACAATTGTGTCCCAATTGTGTTTCAATAATATTGTTTTTTACACGACTACCCAAAAAACAGACAGTTTAATGTGTTCAGGGTTCATGTTTGTTTGAGGGTATGTGAGATTCTTTAAGCATAACTTCCAAATGCTTTAACGGAATCGGATGTATAGGGTATCGTTAGAATCCAACCTTACATCTTACGACGCCTCTTCCATTGTGAAATAATTTTTTCTTCTTCAATTATTACAACCTGGGCATCAAATGAAAGGCCTTGATGAGCACATTCCAAAACTATTTTGTCACTAAATTGTGTGAAATATTTTTTTTAACACAGTTTTTGTTACTAAAAACAAAAAACCGGCCAAGTGCGAGTCGGACTCGCGCACGAAGGGTTCCGTACCAAAAAAACAAGCAAAAAATCACGTTTGTTGTATGGGAGCCCCCCTTAAATATTTTTTTCTGTTTTTAGTAATTGTAGTTATAGCAGCAATAGAAATAAATCATCTGTGAAAATTTCAACTGTCTACCTTCAGTCGTTATTAATAGCGAGCAAAAAACAGCAAAAAAAATCACGTTTGTTGTATGGGAGCCCCCTTTAATATTTATTTTATTCTGTTTTTAGTATTCGTTGTTATAACGGCAACAGAAATAAAATTTCACCTGTCTAGCTATCACGGTTCATGAGTTACAGCCTGGTGACAGACAGATAGACAGCGGAGTTTTAGTAATAGGGTCCCGTTTTTACCCTTTGGGTACGGAACCCTAAAAAGTAACAAGGACTATTGAAACACCATTGATACACGATTATTATCTTAATCTTAGCAGAATCGAGGCCCAGCCCTTTATTTGCTTGACCTTAAAGTTGTTGTTGCTAGTAAAATTGAGCTGGATTTTGACAGTATAAACATAGTTTCGATATGGACACTTGACGCATTTAAATTAAGAAGAAATATTTAAATTAATGAAGTCGCCAAGGCTCTAAAAACCTAAGAGCGGTTTCAGATTGGGTCGGACCGACAGTTTTACCGGAATGACAAAGGTGTCGGATGCATTGGCATATGTATTTCAATAGCGCTGCTGTTCACATAAAGCAACTCGATAAAGCTGTCGGCGACGACACATTTACCGGACTTTCAGCCACGATTTCTGTCGGGTCGGATATAATAGGAAGCATATTGGCATTATGTAATTTCAATAGCGCTGTTCACATTAAGGCGACCCGCACCCTGATTATCTAAAAAGAAACTATTTAGCGACCGGTTGCATTTGACATCCATTGCTACTTTTCTTTGGTATGTTTTTTTTTACCCCAAAGAAAAGTAGCAATGTATTACGTTCATCTGTGAACTGCGACCGGTCGCTAGGCGGTTTCTAATTAGATAATCAGCCCGCCGATAAAACTGTCGATGTCGGCGACGACACATTCACCGGACGTTCAGCCACGATTTCTGTCAGGTCGGATAATATAATATTATTGACATTCTGCTTTGGGTACTGTTAAATTAGGTCGGACTGGCATCTTATAGTGTGAGCAGCAAAACCCAATAGTCGGCCAACGGTTAAATTGTCGGTCCGACCTAATGTGAACCAGCTCTAAATGTTCCCGTATGGTCTGAACTGGTACAAGACCGGGTGAAATGGCGTACTCTGATGTTGGAAGCCATGATCCACTTAGGGTCGCTGAGGCAGCAAGTAAGTAACCCAGGGGGCTGATTACGTAACTCTGTTGCTAACAATTCTCGGTTGAAATCGATTGAAACCGCAGTTACATTGCTGCTTAAGTAAGATAGTTGTCTCATTGGTTCTTACTAAAGCAGCATTATAACTGCGATTTCTGTCAGAGTTAATTGCATCAAAGTTACAAAATCAGGAGGAAGATTAATGTCAAACATTGGGTATTTATTTGGGTTATTTTTTGACTCATGACGTTCCCTAGCAATCTATGAGCGATTTTCTCTCATACGGAAATTACTTTTATCGACATTTTATGGCATTAGCCCTATTGGTTTATTATTTTTCATAATATTTCAAGTATTAATAAAAAAGTTGTAGTGTTACCTTTCCAACATCACTTTTGACCTAAAAGAAAAGTATTTTTTTTGTATAAAATCTAGTACATTGCTTAGCAGATAGCTACCGGTGTTAAAGCTGGAATTCTAGATCGGAATCTCGCTTACAAAACGACAAAAAACGTGCTCGAAATGTTTAGTTAGCATTCTTACTTCGTTATTTGAAATTAAATGAGGCTTGAATACTGAAAGTTAGTTTTCGAGTGATTTGGCAAAAAAAATTAAGACGTGATTCTAAAAAAACAATGAAATGGTTTTATGAAACAGTTTAAATTCATTTAGTTATTTTTGTCAGGCATATAATTTTCATTTGAAAAATGTTATTCTAATAAATAAAATTTATGTTCTTAAAATTGTTATAGTCAAGAGGGAACGTTCCTTAAAAATTTACTAGATGGCGCTGTCCAATTTCCTTGGTAGTATAGTATGAACGTGGTACAAATAGTCTGACCAAAGAGAAGCATTGACAGTGTCAACTGTCAAGTGTATTTTCTATAATCGACAATCGTTTTGCGGTAACAAAAATGAATGTAATATGGTTAGCTTATTAACATTTTGTTGTGTATTGTGCAATTCTACTTGCCTTTCAACGATAATGTTTTTAGGGTTCCGTAGTAACTTATACGATTACATATAAGATCGTTCAGTCAATCCGTCTATCCGTCCCTGTCTGTCACATCAATATAGAAAGATTACAATGAAAACAAATAGTCAAAATCATGTTTTCAGTTTTTTTACGATGGTTTTTACTCTTTATTACTTCTAGCACATTCATATACCAAAGTACCAAACCAAGCAAGGTTGTTGGGAATTGGACAGCGCCATCTAGTACATTTTTAAGGAACGTTGCCTGGAAAATCCCTCATTAAAAAGTATGCCCACTTAGTAACGTCATCTCAACTAAATTCGTCACGAAATAAAGATAAACGGTTCATTAGTTGTTTAGGATTTCAGGTGAAGTCTATTCCGTTTTCCATTTGGATTTCCCAATCTAAAACTTGTTCAAATGTTTTTTTTTATAAATAGGATATTTTTCCTATCAAACGAACTAAAAATAATCTTAGCGAAAATGTATTTTCATATTAAGATTTTCTTCAATAAGTCTAGCAATTCTGCGAATACCGAAATGAGTATTATGATACGATACAAAATACTGTAGTATTTTGCTCTGTGATGTTTCATAGCATATTATATTTCTGGAAAATATAGGGTTATATGTTGTTAAGATTTCTATTACCTCTTGTTGTACGAGAAGTAATTAATATATCTAATAATGTATATTAAATATTAAGGGAAAATATAGGCTTATATGTTACTAGCGGCCGCCCGCGGTTTCACCTGCGTGGTTCCCGTTCCCGTGAGAATATCGGGATAAAAAGTATTCTATGTATGAATCTAAGCTATCTACTATCTGTGTCCCAAATTTCAACTAAATCCATTCAGTAGTTTTTGCGTGAACAAACATCTACACATCTAAATATCCAAACCCACAAACTTTCGCATTTAAAATGTTAGTAGAATTAAGATTTCCTCTTGTTATACGAGAAGTAATTAATCACTTTACAATAATGTTCATTAAATTTTCTGCTTAAATCAAAGTTTTCGGATGGGAATTAATAGGTTAGGTTAGGTACTTATATTATTATCGAATCTAACTGGTTTAATTAAGAAAATTTCCGTATTTTCGGAGTATGACGCAACCGATCCCATTTGATCCGAGGGGGGGGTTGGGAATAATTTCCTAGAGGACAAATCCGTAGTAAAATCGACGTCTTATGCTTGTGTGGACGTGACGCGAATTAAGATCTCGAATTCGATGTAAAAAGGCGATGGTAGGCTATCTGCGGGGCTTACAGGAAAATGTTCGGAGAAACGGACGATTGCTAATTTCGTGTTCGGCTTTTGTTTGTTCGAAAAGTTGTTACCGATGACAAACGTTAGTTGCGAGTTTATATGTGAACGGCTTTTGGCAATCAGTGTTTCTATCAAGGAGGTTAAAAGACTTTTTTCAGTTGTCATGCTCGTAAAGTTCGTCTTTATGTTGGGTATAGGCCGCATAAAATCGCTTTTCATGCTCTAGTGCAAAGTAAAATCTTCATAATCAGACACTAAGACAAAGGGCGTCAGTTAAACAGCCACACGCAATTAAAATGTTAAATAAACTGGTTATTTCATTTTGTTTCGTCATTTTTATACATATTCCATGTTAAAATACTTTTTTCGCAATATTGCTGTTTAATTTCCTTACAATCGAAGTGAAAATCAAAGTGAAACTCTTTTTATGATAAAACCCATTTTATCCACATTATTCACTTCTCAAGCTTACGCGCTCACTAGACATGAAATAAAACAATTTTTAACGGATACAAGCGCGGTTTTATCGAAAGTCAAACCAAATACCAAAGTATACTTTCAATAAAACCGCGCTAGTATCCGTTAAAAATTGTTTTATTCCAATTTATTCACTTGCTGTACAAAGTACTATTTTACCAAACGATTATTGTTTGTATTTTCGATGAGTACCTACTTACTTTTTACATAGTAGATTTACGATAAAATAAGGAACCTTTTTAACTATATGTGATTCTGCTCTGATTTTAAATTGTTACAGATTTTTTTTGGGAACTATTAGATTATCACAAATCACACACAACTAATTGTAAAAAATCGTATAACACTTTATGTCTAGCTACATATTGAACATATTTCTAAAATTCCAAGAGTCCGAAGTCCATTAATTTGGAGTCATTAATAAATGAAATCAGTGTAATGTTAACTATGGATCGTTCGTTCTCATCTGCACTACACTTTCGTGCCGGTTTTGTCTAGCTCACGAATGAGAAAAAAGATCCTTGTGCCCACGACGACTTACGTAACGTAGGGTTGACGCTTTTGTCAAAAAATGACGTAAATAGAACAAATAAAACAAAACGGAAAGTCAATATCAGAAATTATTGTACACATTTTGCACAAAACATTTATTTTGTTAATAAAAATATTTTGTTTTAAGCATTAACAATTGCATATAATAGAAATATTTTAATTAATATTTTTTACCTATTAATTCATCTTAAAAGTTAATGATAAACTTTAATTATTATCAGAAAATGTTTTCTCTACTTGTTTAAAAACTGCATAACAATATTATAAGTTTAATTAAAACTATTTTTTTTTAATATTAGTCAAATAAACTGCTCGTGGTTATTTTTCATACCTATTGACGTAGGCTATTATGAGTTTTTTTTTCTTCTATTTAGGAACAAACAGTTACTTACAAAAAATTGTTACATACAAGGAGCTAAAAAATAAAACTATAGTTCCCTATTTATTAAAAAATATTAAAATTTTAAAAATATTAAATATTTTTGTATTTGTTTTTCGTCACGGCCCAACCACCTTGCACTCTTTTGTAAAATGAAATCCATAAAAAGCAAGTGTTTGAAAAGATAAATACATTTACTACCCAAGGCAAAAAGCAAGCGGCTTGATAAATATTAAGTTATGGTAGGTCGATTAGATTTCTACCTTAGTGATTAAAGATGAGTTTTTTTTGTCTAGTATAAAATTTAACACAGTATTCTTCTTCTTCTTCTTGTCAGTGCAGGCGGTTTCCGCAACTCGACGTCCATTGCGCCTATTTTGCGTCGGAGAAGGAGCGGCCGGATCACTCCAGCCATCCCAGCTCAGCCAGGAACGCTCCAAGGGCTTTCACGTTCGTGATCGCTTTGGCTCCAGTGGTTTGTGCGGCTTTTGGCCACCATACTACAGATCCATAGCTTACCAGGGGTTTTATGATCGTGTTGTTTAGCCAGAGGAATAATAGTTTGGGTGCTTGGCCCCAACGTTTACCAATCATCTTTCGGCACTGCCATAAAATGATGCTGGCGGACTGCATTTTGTACTCCAAGTGGCTGTTCCAATTAAGTTTGCTGTCTAGGATTATGCGATATCCCTGCCTAGGTACTTTACCTCGTCAGAGAGTTGTAGTGTAGTTCCAAACAGTTTCGGCAGACGGAAGTCGCCTACCAGGCGTTTGTTTGTAAACATTACCATTTCCGTCTTCGTGGGGTTGACGGTCAGGTCGTGTCTTTGGCACCACTCCTCAACCTTCTTCAGGGCTGCTTGCATGGTGTTACAGGTTATACCAGCCTGGTTACCTATACTTAGTATGGTAATGTCGTTCGCATATCCTATAGTGTAAAAATAGTTAGAGTTAAGATGGGAGATCAGGTCGTTTACCACCAGGTTCCACAGAAGTGGAGAGAGCAAACCTCCTTGGGGGCATCCTCTCGCCACCAGGGCCCTTTGGCCGACGGCCCCTGACACCTATACCGTTCTGTTGCGTAGCATATTCACGATCCAGTCTACGAGTTGTTATCAACACCGTGTCTCACTAGTGCTGCCTCAATACTGGTGAATGTAGTTTTGTTGAAGGCGCCCTCTACATACACAGTATTAAAAAGCATTGCAAAATCTACGGTACAAATAAACGAAGAATAAGTTAATACTTAGAATAACCAAAAAGTTTGTTTATGAATATGACACTTTGAAACGTCAAACGTAAGAAGTAATATTGCTTTACAATATTTTAGGTTATTCTAAGTATAAACTTATTTGTACACTAAGTATACACTTGTTTTTCGTTTATTTGCACAGAAGTAAGACTCAATGTATTGCTTTGTGCCAACCCTAGAACCGAGCTTCGTGTTAAGAGGGCCGCAATAAAATCGCACGGCAGCCGCTGCGGCTAATTTCAAGGAGGCTATTTCAACTCCACTGTCGCAGATATAGTTATAACTAGATATGTTATATTTTTTTCACCACACATATAACACTTATTTATATAAAGTTTCGAAGAGGAACTAATAAAAACGTCTTTTACAAGAAATCCCAGTAAACAATGCAATATTTATATGACTAGCTTTCACATTTGAAAATTCCCTAGGGAAAGTTTGACTTTCTTTTCTGTCCCTCTATCTTTCTCCTCCTTTCTACCTCTTTCTTCTTTCCCCGGTCTGGTACTGGAGGGCAACAAGCCTCACCAAGGGATGAGCCCATATGGTGCCGGACCATCTTATCCATCCATCTTCCACCCATTCTTCCTTCCCACAGCTAAAACCATTCCCCATCCCTCTGGGAACCGAATTTCTTTGTCCATTCGTGTAAAAAATCTACAGATCTCACACTGTGCGCAATAACTATCAAAGGCATTGAAAATGTAATTTAGAAATAAAGCACACGGTACTGTTATCAATGCCGCATAGGCTCCATACATTTAATAGGAATTCATTCTTTATCGAACTGACGATAAAGTGAACGGAGTGCAGACTGACCTCGCGCGTAAGAGACCCGCTACAGCCTACAGCTTTTGTCAGTCCGCTTCCTAAGATGGCTTAAATCATTGTACTACAGGAGCCTAATCAATCTCGAGATTTAATTTTTCCGTTTCTTGAATAGCGAGCTCAAAAAAAGTTATTGGGACCTCCTTTACATTCATGCTAGCCTGGTACTTTTCAATAGACTGACTGCTCTGTTAGACCTGGTCTCCAGCAGCTCCCGCGTTGAGAGCTGTGGGGAAAGTGCTGACCGGACATGTACTTTGATTAGCTCCTTTACATTCATGCTAGTCTGGTACTTTTCGTTTTAATAATAGTTCAAAAGATCACTGTTATCAATGCCGCATAGGCTCCATACATAGTTAATGGGAATTCATTCTTTATCGTACTGACGATAAAGTGAACGGAGCGATCGAAGGGAGCGCAGACTGACCTCGCGCGAAAGAGGGACACTACAGCCTACACTATTTTTGTCCACCCATCTCCTAAGATGGCTCAAACTGTAGCTCAATTCAATCCTGAGAGGTATTTTTTTTCCGTTTCTTGAATAAGCTCGAAAAAAAATTATTCGGAAATTCTCGAATCAAGTTGGCGAAAAAAATTTAAAATATTGACAAATTTTAGAAAATCTCTAAAAGTTACCGACCGATTTTAAGAATTTAAATTGCACTTTAAAGCCCTCAAACATACGCACATTTTGACATATTGTTCATGTACGTACCTTTCATATCTGTGAAACTACAGGCAAATGTCACAATTTCATCGGGGCACTATACTCGATCACGAAAACATAACTTTTCAATGTTAAAAAAACCTTGACTAATACTTAGTCCTAAACAATAGTTGGTATAATGTTGGTATAATTCAATATTTCATTTAGTAAATGAGATTGCCTAAACACAGCTCAGTCCCCGGTGTGCATAATACTCTCGTGATTGTAATTAATAACTGTCTAATTACTCCGAAGCCGTGATGTACATTCGCGGTGTTTTAGTTAATCTATTAGTTATCTGGTTTAGTTTCATTTCGGTAGTTAAGTGGAATTTCTTATTAATTAATTTACTTGACAGATAATTTTACAGAAATTCTTTTTCTTTTATCAGATCCGAAGTTAGAGCTATCAGAACTTTTAAAAGAGTTCCTTAATTTACTAAACGTTACTTGCCCGTGGTCCCCCAGTTTAAGTTCCCCTTTGGGTACCACGAGCGTATATTTTAGCCCGTGGAACACCCAAGGGGTACCATGGGAAAATTATATGGCCCGTGGTACTCCTACTCTTTTTATATCAGATTACAATGTTTGAGAGAGGGTACCACGGGCAATAAAAATATATTTAATAAGGAGATTGTTATTCAGGGGGTTCCATGGTCAGAAATATTTGCTCGTGGAACTTAGACTGGGGGACCAAGGGTAAGTAACGTAACTAAATTATATATTTTTTTGCATTAATCATAATCAGAACCTTCAATCATTCATAACACATCAGTTACATGCTTCCTTGTGTCCAAAAATAAATCAATTTTGGTGAAATGTCGAATACATTTTGATTATAAAGCTCGTCGTACGCGACAAAATTATGGCGAAAACATAATTTCGTGAAAGTTTAGCATAACTAATTATCACGAGTCCCTGAGCGAATGTAGTTTTCTGTTATTCAATGACTAAGTAACTAACACTGATTAATCACAAAGTCTAGTCTAGTACATTTGATTAATCACGATCCTAACTACAACTTTGGATTAATTTAAAATTAGTTAACTTCGACTGTGTTTTCCAATAGTTACCTATCAATGTACAGTCAATGGCACCCTAGGCTACCACAACAGGGTAATTAGTTTCAATCAATTTTAAACTGAAATGCAAAGACATTAAAGTTCAAAATAAATTGTCAGATTTTTTTACCCGACGTGCTGCTGACTGTACGTTGCTTTTATTTTAAGTTGCTTTTATATAATATCTCCGTAAATAATAATATTTACAATATTATTATTTACGGAGATATTAAAGCAGAGCCTATCGAGCTCGCAGAGCCCTGAAAATCTCACTCTAGTCTTCAAAATTAGAACTCAAAAAGATGAATGTCTTATGTTATAAAGAACACCGTAGATGCTTAATCTATTGTGCTTTAGCTGTACTTATCCTCATTCATCAGCAGCCCATCACAACAAGTGCGACGAAAAAGACTCAAGTCGTGAAAAAGCCTCGAGATCGACCGAGCTCTCAAAAAGGCTCGAAAAATGGCTCGAAGTCGGCCGAGCTCTGGAAAAGGCTCGAGCTCTGAAAAAGACTCCCGAGTCGTCGAGCTTCATAAAAAGGAGGCGAGCCTTGTAAAATGACTCCTAGCTCTGGACAAAAGGACTCGGAGGACTCGAGTCTTGTACATCACTACCCTGAACACATATACACTCCTTTTTGAGCAGTCGTTTAAAAAAGTGGGCCACTTTGAGAATTATAGGGCCTTTAGAGAAAGAACGACATAAATAACTATTAGCTTCTTAGAACAAACACTGTCCTTACCATTTACGACCTCTTCAGCCCTCGTTCGAGTATTTTGTCGCTGTGACATGTATCGTGTGTCGTCATGTGATATTCGGGGGCTGTGGAGTGAAAAATTTTCCCTCCGTACTCTGAGGGCAGGTGTCAAAACAAATTTTGTTGTCTTGTTCCTGCTTGGGAGAATAAATATTAATACATTGTTTATTTGGTTTTCTTGTCGCAAGTTCAGGATTTGAGATGTAGAGAAAATCTGAATTTCGATTACATGACTTAACTTTGACAAGGTTTTACAATCACTAACCTAACTTTTGCAATCAAATAAAACAATCTTTATTTAAACAATATATATAATTCATTCATTCTCATAAGAATAAATCAATGTCACAAAAGATTTTCTTTTAAAATAAATAAAAGAAGTTATCTTTTTTATGAAACCGCGTAGTTCCAAAGTTTATAACCTAAATGAATTTAGAACCTTCTGGGCAGGACGTGACCGAAATATGTTTCAATTTGGATTGGCCCTTCAGTGCAGTTGTGAATGGGACCTAAATGCCTTGGATATAAAGTTTAGTAGGCGTTAACTTCGGACTTAAGCATCTGATACTGAATCTAGGTCAGTTTGCGGCTGAGGGTGTTAATAGGGAACCGCTCGAAAATGTATTTTATTTTAAAAAGAAGAAACGAAACTCAAAATGTTGAGTTAGGGGAAGTTTTAATTTTGTGTTCTTTTTAAAATATTTACTAGCTTCGGTATTTAACCTACTCGTAGTTCATGATTTGGTGACATTTTTTGGTGAAGTATTCTGACGTTTAACTGGTTTTAGGTAATCATCGCTTAGCCAAGTAATTACTTTCGACCGACTATAAATACAAGTGTAAAACTGTTTTACTAAAAAATATAGAAGTAAATTATTGTATATTTTGCTTGTAAAGCGAATTACTTTTTAAAATTGCAAGTGTCTCAGTTTGCATAGAAAACACGCTTGAGGTTGCCTGTCCATTGACTCGGAGCGCGGCGACGGAGCGGAGAAACGAGGAAATATTAGGCAATATGATTACGGAGAGGAAATTTTGTACAATCCTATTGGTTAACCTTTCCTCGTTTCTCCGCCACCTCGCTCCACGTCAATGGACAGGCAGCAGCGGCAATGTGCTCTGGAGCACGTAACGACGTGCTGCTGGGTATGAACGAGACGCAGATCTGCGCCGCTATCACCGCGCGTGATATCTGCGACGGGGTGCGTCGTTCTTCAGTGGGATAGTCGCTTAAGTCTCAAAACGAACATGTATCATTGAGAGCTTTATGAGATATAAAAAAACTGTAAATTGTAAGTAGGTACCTATAAAGCCACATTGCCTAAACAGGTTAGTTGAAAATCTTTGTTCACAAATCCTTTCCACTTTGAAATTGTTATTGAAGAATTGAGTATTTTTGTCATTTATTAATATTTGAGTCTTATTTTACAAACAAATCTGTAATGTAATACCAATCGGTTCTTTTTCAGGGATTGATCACATTTTTCTTTTTTATAAAAAAATGCGATAACAAATTCTATCAGTTTCGTATTCAGAGCCCAGGTCAGTTCAGTTTGTATGACTACTCAGGTCCCAGGTTTCGTGATAGCAATGACGAACCGGGACGGAAATGATTGCCATAATAAGTTGCTTTTCATTGTAAAATAAGCATATTTTCTATGGAACCTGAAGTCACTTAAGTGACCCGCTGATTGCTGAGATAAAATAAGTATATTGTGTGCCAAGTTTCAGGTAGTCAAGATTAACATACCTACTTAAAATAAAAAATACTCGATCCAGATTACAATAATTATAATAATAAATAAATGCTTGAACAATTTCACAGAGCGCCATCTAGCCCTTAACTAAGCAAAGTTTGTAATATGAGTTCTAGACTTCGGTCAAGAACACCTGTGCTAGACAAGATATGTAGTATATCTTAATTATGTTATTATCTATCAGCGAACTAAAATATATGGAAGTGTAATTGCTAACAAATATTGCTTAAAAAATGGCACCACGGGGCCGAAAAGTATAACCCGCCCAGCTTTAGTCGGGCCAGCCACGCACCCGGTGACTGACATTGACGTTCTTTACAATAATTGCAGTTTGTATTGTAGAGAAAAGGGAGAAAGAGAAAGTTTATTAGAAATGACGTCAAATAGTGTAAAAGACCCAAAGAAGGCAATAAAAATAAGCAGAAATAACGTACCTATCATATTTTTCGTTTAAGTATAGAAAATATCTATGAGTCTCTCCATCCACTAAGTTGTACTTTTCGTGTGGTGCCATTTTTTGAGCGCAAAGCTTGTTCCATAGATTTTAGTTCGCTGATACATAAATATACTTTTTTACCATTGAAAATGGTTATCAGATGCAAATCGCCTGAGACGTATTTTTGGCCATATCTCCGAGGATTTTGGGAGGATCGAAATGGGAATAGTACCAAAAGTTGAGGAAGTTATCAAGACACGTGTGAACGTTTGAATTTTGAAAATCTACTAGTAACTTTTTGGAATTTTGCAAAATTCGGGTTATTTGGGTGGTGTTTGTTTGACCATCAGCCATTTTTAATGTCCCCACTGCTGGGGCACAGGCCTTCCTTATGGGTGGTAAGGAAGATAGGCCATATGTATATAGGGGTGGTGTTTGTTTACTAAATTGTAAATATTTCGGAAAAAAAAACCTACCTACTTAAGAAAAAATTAAAAAAGGATTCTAGGGTATTAGTTTAGCTACAAAATGGCGAAAAAATTTTGAAAATCAGTTAAAAAAAATTGTGACCTGTACCTAGGTGGTCTCTTTAGATTTAGAAAACGGGTGTTTCCGTACATAAAGTGATATAGCTTCTATGATTATTGACCGATGGTCATGGTATAATAGTGTTAAAAGATGCAGAAGCAGACGAGAAGTGCATTTGTTGGAATTTTGAAAATCGTTTAATAATATTTCGGCCGCGTCGAGGCAGTCAGCGGGCGCTTTTGTGAAACGAGACAAAGCCGAGTGTCACAATCGTAAAAATAAATAGGTACTACCTAGCTAGACGTAGGTAACTTTAAAAATAAAATAGGATAGGATTTGCATTTGATTTGATTTTGGTTTTTCGTAAATTTTTGTATTCATATTTAATGCTCCGATTCTTGCGGGGACTGCAAAATCTGTGTTTTTTTTATAATTTTACATTACCCAGACCCCAGTTTAAATTTCTGCCCAGCCGGAATCAAACCCGGTACCTCTTGTGTGGTAGGCATGTTGACCACTGCACCACTCAGGTCGACAATAAAATTGGTGATCTGTCAATCTATCCTGTTAGACAGTCAAGCTGGGGTCAAGTTAGCTAATTTTATCGTCAAAATCGTGTTTCAATGGTGTTTGAATGGTAATTCTTTTTGACACAGTTCTCGTTTCCCCAAAATTGAGACACAATGAGTTTCTTAAACCCAAAACGGAAACACATTGTGTCTCGATTTTGGGTTTAAGAAACAAGAACTGTGTCAAAAAACATTACCATTCAACATACATACATACATACACTCACGCCTATTTCCCATGGGGTAGGCAGAGACTATGGATCGCCACCTGCTATGATCCTTGCACACTTCTTTCGCTTTATTCACATCCATCAATCTTTTCATACATACCATTCAAACACCACTGAAACACGATTTTGACGTTATCATTAGCAGACTTGACCCCCTGGATCGAGATCACTAATTCACGATCAAAAGAATAGCTCTACCATGAGTTGCAAACTACTTTCGCTACCGAAAACTATCGGATATACTGCTCACAGCCAATGCGAGTGAAAGAGAGAAAACGATTGTTTACGGAAGCGAAGACAGTTTGCATCAACTCATGGTAGGGCCACTGTATTGAACGTGTAATCGCTGCCAAAGAGATTTCACTTACCATTTTTCTTTACCTAACAAAAAATATATTTTCGGAATAACGAATACGTTGTGTTGTCCGTTAACAGTCGGCAAATACAGACAAGTTTATGAACAAGTTAGTAAGAAAACAATACATCTCATAACTTCAAGTCAATAACTGCTAGCTTGTCCGTCCCGTGGGATGACAATGAAGTATAAATAACCTAACACAATAATGGTCCCAGAATGACCATTATTTAAGAGCCGTTACGATTTTGCCGCTGACTGCAGCTCTCTCGCTCGCACATTTCATGTTTTCTCAAGATTTCTTATGTGTGCGCAATTGAAAAATGTGTCTCGGTCACTTTTCGCAATATAAGATTACAGACATTTTAAAATATATTCCAGTTTTTTGTTGCTAAAGTACAAAAAGTTATCATTTCTAACAGTTATTTGAACTGACAAATACGATAACTTGTTGTACTTCAGCAACTTGAAACTGAAATATGCGTTGAAATGTCCGTAATATTGCGAAAAGTGTCCGAGACACATTTTTCATTTACGCACTCAGATTTACAAAGTCTTGAGAAAACATGAAATGTGCGAGCGAGAGAACGGCAGTCAGCGGCAAAATCGGTACGGAGCCTTAAGAGGGCGCAGTCTGCACACTAGCGCCGCCATTGGAAAAAAAATCATAATACTCAAATAAAGACGAAATTGTGAATTATCTCTCTGGAGTGCACTCCGAACAAGCTTTGTGGTATTTTTTATCACTTAATCAATATTTTCTAGCCTGCCGTTTAGTTTAATGGACTTTTATTGCGAAAAGTGGCCACTTTTAGCAATAAAAGTCCATTAAACTAAACTACAGGCCCAAAAATATTATTTGAGTGATAAAAAGTACCACAAAGTAAGTTCGGAGTGCACTCCAGAGAGATAATTCACAATTTCGTCTTTATTTGAGTATTATGATTTTTTTTTCAATGGCGGCGCTAGTGTGCAGAATAAGCGCTCTTAACTGCATTATAAAACTTGTCTTGAAAAAGGGACTAACTAAGGCCCGTATCTATAAACCGCTCTCAACGTTGAGAGCTATCTTGAGATACTACCTGAGATGCTGTTCCTATAAGCATCTCAAGTATGATTTTAAGATAGCTCTCAACATTGAGAGCGGTTTATAAATACGGCCCTAAGTACCTAGGTATTTTAATTATTCTTAACACATTTCAGAATGTTTTTTTTATACACCACACGCAAACCACACGGGATAGTGCTTGGCCTTAATCTCACCTAATGTTAGATGACGATAAAGCCGAAAATGGAATCGCACTACACCCGGAATACTGGCTATCTTACCTCTAACTGCCGGAACACAACAATCTTTAAATTGTTGTTATGGCGTCAGACTTAGGTAAGATGGTGGTAGCTAGCCAGGCGGACTTGAAATAAGCCCTACCACCAACCAAACCGAGTACAAATTGTACTCCCCCTGGGAATCGAACCCGGGACCTCTGCGTTCTTACACGGGTGGGCGAACCACTAGACCACAGAGGCGGTTGGATGTGCTGATGTTTTCTCTGTATGATGTTAGAAATTTAGTCCTGTGAGGTTGTTGGTATTTTACAAATAACCCTGTATGGATTGGTTCATACGACAACTCTTAGCAATTTGATATTGCATTGAAAGAAGAATGAATTAATATCTTATTACCTTTAAACGAGCAATCCTTGCATAATTATTTATATGTATGTATATACATTTATTTCTGTGATCTCGGAAACGGCTCTAACGATTTAGCTGAAATTTGGTATATGGGGGTTTTCGGGGGTAAACAATCGATCTATATACTTAGTCTTATATTTGGGTAAACGCGTGTTTTCGAGTTTTCATACGTTTTTCTTTCGACGCAGAATATGGTCGCTAATTTCGTCCTTCCGGCCACTATCCGTCTGGTTAAGACGCGTACAGTAAGAAACGAGCGTTACGGGTTCGAATCCCGCTCGGTGGCTTAATTTTGTTTTTTTTGTATGTTCAAGTTTATAAATATATTTTTTAATTTTTATTGTTTGTAGACAAGTTTAAAAAATGTAGTTAATGTTTGAGATAACTATGTAGAATATCATCTTAACACCACCATAATACAATAAATAGTAATGAGGTCGCTTAGGTACTGTTTTAAAATAAGAACAAATATTTTGTGTTTGTTGGTCATCAAAATGTAACGTTATAAAATTAACACAACGTCACAAAAAACAGCTGTTTGATACATTTTTTTTATATTTTCGTTATTAATTTTTGAATGAAACAGCAGATTTTTTTCGCGATTTCAAAGTTGGTCCGATAGTAAAAGTTGTTCAGTTTGATGGTCCCTACCATACATATATATATACCATATTGGGCATAAGGGGTCATTTTGTAACACATTTATTTAGTATTATCATTGGGTTCTTAAAAATATATTTGACCGGTCAGACGGGACATTTTTTCGGGGTAAACGTCACTTATAAAGTTTTTTATTTCGTTTCGTGGGTCGACACCTGAAGGATAGCTACTCTTTCTGTTGGGATCTAACTGAATTTACCTTGTGACAACTTTTCACAGTCGTACCCTTTGAAATTGTCAAATTCTTTATTCGTTTTGTATGGTGAAATATTATCATTGACCGGTTAATAAAAGTAATTCACAAAATGTTGAAGACTCTATTCTGAAAAGGGCTGATTAGAAACAAAAAGAAATTTTGGGCTACAATTATTTCTAATTATTTCTATTGCATTTCCAATTATCCTACTAATATTATAAATGTGAAAGTTTGTGGGTTTGGATGTTTGTTCCTCAATCACTCAAATACTACTGAACGGATTTGGTTGAAATTTGGCACACAGATAGTAGATAGCCTGGATTAAAACATAGGATACTTTTTATCCCGATATTCCCACGGGAACGGGAACCACGCGGGTGAAACCGCGGGCGGCCGCTAGTAACATGTAAGCCTATATTTTCCCTAAATATTTAATAAACATATTAAATATATTAATTACTTCTCGTATAACAAGAGGTAATAGAAATCTTAATAACATATAACCCGCGCGGGCAGCCGCTAGTGCTACCATAATTCATTCATAAGTCAATGCATTGGGCCGGAATCCCAAGGGTGCGGGTTCGAGTCCCGTCCCATCTGAGGTGCTACGGGTGATTCGATTTTTTTTAGTATTTTTTCTGATATATTAATTATTTTAATATAAAAATAGCATAATGGATGCCTAAAATCTAAATTTTAATATACTGTTCAGGATTCGAACAATGAAAAACTGGGAATCTTCTTACTAAGTGTTTTTACTGCAGTTTCCACAATATATTATTATTACAATATAAGAGCACAAAATATCGTGACATTCAGGACGGCCGAGCGAGGCAGAATGCGTTGACGGGCGGCGGGACGTGACGTAGGCACAGTGTTGCCCGCGTTGTGTAGTGATGCGACGTAGTCGGCCGGAACATATACTACTGCCTATCTACCAACGGTGAAATTATTTACATCGCATTTTAATGGTGTAAGTAGGTACATAGATTTTTTTTATTCATAAATAACATAAGGAAGTAAAAAAATATTTCAAAAAATATCCTTTAGATAGTGATGTACAAAACACGAGTCGTCGAGTTCTACTTTTGAAGACTCGACTCGGATTGGCAGGACTCGGTGAGCTCAGTAGGCTCGTAAGCCCGAGACTAGCCGAAAAACGAGCTCTCTGAGTCACGCCTCGAGGCTTCAAAAGTGTTTCAAGCCCTCAAAAGAGCTCGAGACTATTAAAAGATCTCGAGCCTTCAAAATCTGACTCTAGTCTTCAAAATTAGAACTCAAAAAGATGAATGTCTTATGTTATAAAGAGCACCGTAGATGCTTAATCTATTGTGCTTTAGCTCCACTTATCCTCATTCATCAGCAGCCTATCACAACTAGTGCGCCGAAAAAGACTCGAGTCGTAAAATAGCCTCGAGATCGACCGAGCTCTCCAAAAAGGCTCGAGCCGTGAAAATGGCTCGAAGTCGGCCGAGCCCTGAAAAAGGCTCGAGCGCTAAAAAAGACTCCCGAGTCGTCGAGCTTCGTACAAACGAGGCGAGCCCTGTAAAACGACTGCGAGCTCTGGACAAAAGGACTCGGAGGACTCGAGTCTTGTACATCACTACCTTTAGAGGACACAATTTGACGACCTCCGTGGTCGAGTGGTTCGCACGCCGGTTTTCAAGGCGTCACCATCTCTTGAGGTCCCGGGTTCGATCCCCGGCTGGGTCAATGTAGAAAATGAACTTTTCAATATTGTCTCAGGTCTGGGTGTGTGTCATACCACCGTTGTTTCTGATTTCCATAACACAAGTGCTATAGCTACTTACTTTGGGATTGGAGCAATGTATGTGATGTTGTCAAATATTTATTTATTTATTTATTTATTTACAATTTAGGAAACTCCAAAGTAAAACTCAATGGTAACGAAGTATCGTATTACTGAACGCAACGCGACCATAACTTACTGCAGGTCACGCGAACGTTATTATCATATTAAATTCGGTTAGTGTGTCACTATTAAAGAACGACGCCAAATAAATAGGGGAAGAGTTACATAATTTGTGAAAACTGTTTATAGAAGTTTAAGGGAATCAACAGGTATATTGTTATGTTAAAGTGAAGAATATACTTTAGCACTGGAAAGTAAGAAAGAAACTTTTATAGTTACTGTTTTCTAGTTATACTTAAATAATCTAAAATAGAATTGTGACAAAGTCTTGTAAACCTAAAAAAAAGATTGTTGATGAGTAAATTTCTTAAAATGTAGACGACTGTTTGCTTCAGGGCCATCAAACATTTCACTACATGTAATAAAACAAAGTCCTATTTCGCGTCTGTTTGTCTGTCTGTTCGTGATAAATTCAAAAACTACTGAACAGATTCTCATGCGGTTTCTACTAATAAATAGAGTGATTCATGGTCAAGCTGCTTGGGAGCTTTCATTAAAAATGCTATACCTTATCCCTCTAATATAAAACAATGCATAGTGCGATATTCCTCTTTTATAGATGTACAAAAAAGTCTTTAATACCAAGGTCATATATCATATCTTAATAAAATCGTAAACTGACTGACTGACTGACTGACTGATCTATCATCGTACAGCCCAAACCGCTGGACCTAGAGACTTGAAATTTTGCACACAGATACTTTATACAGTGTGGGCATCCACTAAGGAAGGATTTTTGAAAATTCCATCCCTAAGGGGATGAAATAAGGGATGAAAGTTTGTATGAAAGTCCCTCAGTTTTGAAGCTAGAATCTTCAAATTTTGTGTTTAGGCTGACGAATGAAAATTAAAAAATACGGGTCTCAGCGTTTTTCAAAATTCTACCCCCGAAGGGGTCAAAAGGGGGATGAAGTTGTGTATTAAAGAAAATCCTTCATTTTCGAAGTAAAAATCGCTAAATTTATAATTTAGGCTTATGGATAGAAATCTAAAGCAACGTTTATTGTTTTTGTTAGGATTTCAACTCCAAAGGGGATGAAATGGGGGTGAAAAGGGTTAAAAAAAACCTAAAAATAGATATGGATGTCGTTATCGGGGTTTTGTGGGATGATGATTGCAAAAATTACATTTATTTTGAAGTCCAACCACGGTGGACATGATTTAACCCCTAAAGGGGTGAAAATGGGGTCCAAATTTTGTATGGAAAAATAATATAAAATAGACATTACAACTTTAAACTTCGTAGGAGCACATCTAAAAATAAATAGGCAAATATATATTTTGTTATTTTGAAAATCAACCCCTTAGGGGGTAAATGGGGTGAGTAAACATAAAAATCGATATTGATGTCGTTATTGGGGTTTTCTGGGATGACGATTGCAAAAATGACATTTATTTTGAAGTCCAACACGGTGGACATGATTTAACCCCTAAAGGGGTGAAAATGAGGTCCAAATTTTGTATGGAAAAATAATATAAAATAGACATTACAACTTAAAACTTCGTAGGAGCACATCTAAAAATAAATAGGCAAATATATATTTTATTATTTTGAAAATCAACCCCTTAGGGGGTAAATGGGGTGAGTAAACATAAAAATCGATATATATGTCGTTATTGGGGTTTTCTGGGATGACGATTTCAAAAATGACATTTATTTTGAAGTCCAACACGGTGGACATGATTAAACCCCTAAAGGGGTAAAAATGGGGTTCAAATTTTGTATGGAAAAAGAATACAAAATCGAAATTACAACTTTAAAATTCGTAGGAGCACGTCTAAATATATATTTTGGGATTTTTAAAATCAACCCCTTAGAGGGTAAGTGGGGTGAGTAACATAAAAATCGATATGGATGTCGTTTTTGAGGTTTTATGGGATGGTGATTGCGAAAATTATATTTATTTTGAAGTCCAACGCGGTGGACATGACACATATGGACCTGGACATGCACATCCAGGGAACGGGAACGGGAATCGGAACGGGCACGGGCACGGGAACGTGAACGGAACGGAACGGCATGGAACGGAACGGAACGGAACGGAACGGAACGGAACGGAACGGAACGGAACGGAACGGAACGGACCGGAACGGAACGGAACGGAACGGGAACGAGACGGTAACGGGAACTAGAACGGGACGGGTACGGGAACGGAAGGGGTACGGGACGAGTACGGGACGAAATCGGACGGGAACGGAACAGGAACGGAACGAAACGGGAATGAAACAGGAAAGTAACGGGAACGGAACGGGAACGAAACGGGAACGGAACGGGAATAGAACAGGATGGGAATGGGAACAAGAACCGGACGGGAACGGAACGGGAAAAAGAACGGGAACGTAAGGCGTACGGGACGGTTAGGGGACGTTTACGGGACGGGAACGCAGCGGGAACGGAACGGGAATGGGAACGGGAAAGAAACGTGAATGGAACGGGAACGGAACGGAAACGGAACGGGAATATAACGGGACGGGAACGGGAACGAGAACAGGATGGGAACGGGACAGGAACGGGATGGGAACGGGAACGGGAACGGAAGGGGTACGGGACGGGAACGCAAACGGGACGGGAACGGGGAACGGGAACGGGAGCGGGAGCGGGAACGGAAACGGGAACTGGAAGCCTTGTGCGAGGCCCGCCACACGTGGCAAATGTCTTGCCTCGCGAGGCAGCGCGCTTGATGGGGACTCGCCTAATCGCGTAAAAATGGCTGGCCGGATCCTGGTTGAAGGTTCCTTAAAAGGATTTCGTCTAATATCCACGTGGACGAAGTCGCGGGCAGAAGCTAGTATCATATATCTACCTTTTGAGAATAACTTACAATACCAATTATATCTTCAAAAAATTGGTCACGTACAATGCGGTAATTGGAAAGCTATTTAGTCGGATATTAAATACGTTTACATGCACATAATTATTATAACCTGTTACAACATATAATATAAATTAATACCGTAGGATTTGTCGCAAAAAATTAACGCGCGCGGTACCTACCCATGGTGTCAAATTCTAGAGATATAAGGGTACCATTAGTAATAATATATAAGGGCCACCAAACACTTATTTTTTTACATAAGTTTAGTTTTAGTTTTTGTGTGTTACGTATTTAGTAGTAAGACAGGTTAACAGATGGTGAGATTAATCTACATACATAATGATATCAACATCCGCCATTTCAATGTTCCCGCTGCTGGGGCTAGAGTTGCCAGATCGGAAGTCCAAAATATCTGGAGAAAATTTCAAAATGTCGGGATTTTGGGGTTGTTGTCGGGAGAAATAAAAAACGGCCGATTTCAGTCAGTTTCATCCACTAATCTTGTGATCTGTGGTTTCTTACGCGAAAATTATTGTTTTCTTGAGAACTTTCGGAACAGCAGTTTTTCCGGGAGATTTTAAGATTTTTCGAGAGTCGGGAGACCACTTGAAATTCCGGGAGAATCCAGGCCAATTCCGACCATCTGGCAACCCTAGCTGGGGCACAGGCCTTCCTTATCTAGATAAGAAGTATAATAATATCAGCATGAATTAATTTGTATTTTTTTCTTGTTACAGGTAAAGACTCGTGGATAATAGACCTATAGCAGAAGAAATAAACTGATAGGTATATTTAATTAGAAAGTAAGTGTAATTTGATAATAATACACTAAATAATGCCTTTACATTACAATAATACCTTCAATATGAGTTTTAAACGCGATTTTAAAGTGAAATAAATGATAAATACCGTCGTTAACTTACTTTATTTCAATATAACGTGCTTAAATCTATTACAAATTCTTAAGTATAAAAAATTAAGGGTTTCCTTTTGATTAAGGTAAAATTTCAATTATGTTTTTAATTTACGCATGTCACGATATTGTAAGACTTCTTCACATAAATTTTGGTAGTTTATGTTACTTAATAATGAAAATATTAATGTTAGTAGCTTCTTTTTTTATGCTTTTGTAAAATTTTTCTTATTAACTTATTAAAGTTTGTGTTCTTTAGATATATTTCTTTGCGATCAAAAGTTTAGAACCAATGTTGGATTTTTTTCTATTCTTAATGTAGGTTGGTTACCGTTTTATATGGTCGGTGTAAATGACCACAAATCTTTAAATGAAAGGAATCACTTAGAGTACCCACATAGAGACGGAATCTGATTCGGAACTCCGAAAGGAATATCGATAAAGAATGAAAATTCCAAACGGAAAAATAACGCATGTATGTAGGTAGTATGTCCATAGATTTGTATAGATTTGGTGCATGATTCTGTATGTAGTGAGTGGCCAGGCTTAAAGAACATTTTTTTCACATCTCCCTAATCTTAGCAAAAAAAAATATGTTAAAATTAGTTCAAAGTCCACAAATTCACATTTCCCGACCACTGGGCCATGTTTGACCACTGAAACGTGGGAAGCAAAGAGAATGAATTATCAAGCCCTAAAACTACTTAAATAAACACTCTTACGAAAACAGACGTAAGGTTTAAATTTGCACAACCCAACGATGTACAGAATGCGTTACCATAATTTTGAATGTATTATAAAGGCGCTCTCGCAAATTTGCGTGACGTGCATAGTGGTAATATGTTACAAAAACTTATGATAGGTTAGTTACATGCGAGCGCCTCTAATGGTGGTATTTTATTTTACTTTGGCAAATTTTTCAATATTTGGGTAAAACTTATTAGCTTTGTCATAGGCAAAATTACATCGTCCGATACAAGAAGCTTATACCCACAATGAAGATTGCACGCCTAATATCATAGTGAAGATTGAAAAAAGACTCTTAAGTGACGTCACGGCTTATTGCTATCTCTTTCTTTTCGTTTTACAATACGTTTTCGTTTCTCACGAACGAACGAACGACGAACAACGAACACGTATTGTAACACTAAAGAAAGAGGTTGCAGTAAGCCGTCACGTCACTCAAGGACATTTTTTCTATCTTCACTATGACACTGGCCGTGCAATCTCCATTGGAGGGAGGTATAAGCTTCTTGGTCCGATAGATCCCGATTTTGTTTTCGTAATAGACTTATTTATGCACAACGGGATAGTGCTTGGCCTTCACCTCACTTGATGTTAAATGACGATAAGGCCGAAGGTGCAAGCGTACTACACCCGGAATCCTCATCACTGAAGAACTGGCTATCTTACATTTAACTGCCTGCATAAATTGTTGTTATGGCGTCAGAATTAGGTAAGATGGTGGTAGCTAGCTAGGCGTACTTGAAATGAGACCTACCACCAACCAAACCGAGTACAAATTGTACCCCCCTAAGATTCCATCGAACTCGGGACCCATGCGTTTTACACGGGTGGACGAACCAAGACCACAGAGGCGGTTAAAATGATTCACTAGGTCCTCCGTTCCATACTGAATTGACTGATCTTCTTTTTGTGGGAGTCAGAACGGAATGGCAGGATAATTTGTTGATTCACAAATCGTCCACCAGTCGGCGCACTACCGCTAACTTGGCGCTAGTATAGATGTAGACCTGTCATTTTGTTGTGAGCTATGTGTTTACTATTAATTTTTGGAAGTTCACCATCTGGGCCCAGTACGTAATCTTGGAGGTTACTGGTCTCAATTAATTTACCAATGTAAATGGATTAAGGCGAGTCGAGTAATGCCTGAGTTACTGGGCACAGTTTGCTGGGCCGCCGAGCTGATGGCGTAATGTAAACATAGCTTTTTCACTGGGGATTTAGATAGTGTCATAGTCAAAATCTTGTTTACTACAAAAAGTTAACCCTTCAAACGCATTGTACGTAAACATAGCTTATTCACTGGGGGTTTAGATAGTGTCATAGCCAAAATCTTGTTTACTACAAAAGGTTAACCCTTCAAACGCATTGTACGTAAACATAGCTTATTCACTGGGGGTTTAGATAGTGTCATAGCCAAAATCTTGTTTACTACAAAAGGTTAACCCTTCAAACGCATTGTACGTAAACATAGCTTATTCACTGGGGATTTAGACAGTGTCATAGCCAAAATCTTGTTTACTACAAAAGGTTAACCCTTCAAACGCATTGTACGTAAACATAGCTTATTCACTGGGGATTAAGATAGTGTCATAGCCAAAATCTTGTTTATTACAAAAGGTTAACTCTTCAAACGCATTGTACTTAAACATAGCTTATTCACTGGGGATTAAGATAGTGTCATAGCCAAAATCTTGTTTACTACAAAAGGTTAACCCTTCAAACGCATTGTATGTAAAGCGCCTGATCTATATGCATTAGAGTCCCCTAGATGGAGGTAGCTAATTGTGGGTCTGATTACCACCGCTCAACAACGTCAATACAACTGCCATCCACTTAGTAAACATGGTGGCGCGTAGGCGACGAATCTGAATTCACATTTGGGTACAGTAAAAGATAAGATGTGGCAGGATATTATGTGCTACAGTGCTATGTTTAAAGTTTATCCGGTTAGACTTTCCCCTCAGAAACATGTATAGGTTTTTAACTACAAATATTTTGCTGTGGCAGGAACCTTTCGTCATATTTTTGCTAATTTTCCAACTTTTCCCACCGAGTTAATAACAATTTACACCGAGTTAATAATTAAATGTTATTAAATCAACAATCAATACTCACCAAGCGTACTGGATAGGTACTTAGATATCGTGATTTAGGTTATCTAACAAGTATTTTAACTAAATATAATATTACGATTTCTTAACTATTTTAATTTATTTATATAGGCTGTTTGTTAATAACCTTATAAAGCCGAATATGGTAGATATGGTACCATGCCATGCATGAAACCCCGGAAAATTATTAAAATCCCTGAAAACCATTACTTTTCAACCAAATATGCTGTATAGAGTTTGGTCAACGAAAGATGAGACTCTGTTGGAAATGGAACTAATTTTGCGCCTTATTTTAAGGTTCGGTTTACAATAACTTAACCTTTAAACGTTAAATTAACAGGGAAAGCTGCATTTCAGTCTCATCTTTCGTTGACAAGACTTTACAATTACGTAGACGGCCGAAGGAAATGTATATTATATTCTGCCGTCTACGTAATCGTTGTTTTATAACTGGTTAATAGATTTACGCTTTTAAATCTTTCACTGGAACACATAGCTAATAATTTAACCCTGTCGCGGCGGTGTCTAATGTTCACGATTGTCTTTCCCTTTAAACCGGGACACGAGGCAAATACAAACTTCAAACAATAGATAAACAAAGCGACAGATAAACTTAGTATTGCGGTGCAGTAAATTTTCCGTTTTCCTGACCGAATCGTCGTAAAATATGCGTCAGAAATGAACGAAAGAAATACTTTTATCAAAACTCATTTAGTTTTAGAACGAACAGTACCCAGGGGGGCTACTCAAATGGCCACTTTTCTATTCGTTCGCTAACTTAAAAATTAAAATAAGCCGTAAACTCCAAAATTACGTGTCGTAGGCTTATCAATTCCATACAATACAACAATGTCTGTGATTTACATAAACTTGCGACGTGTGGTTTGATCGTATAATTGCTTATATTTTTTTTAAGCTTTAAGTTAGCGAACGGATAGAAATGTGTCCACTTGAGTAGGGGGGGCTGGACTTTCAATTCTTGTTTTCATGAGTGGTGCCCACTTTAATTTTACAACTTTTTAACCAGATCTGCAACCAAAAGTGGCCTTTTGTTATAACCCTGTTATATCATAACCAGGGAATGATAACGTTATGTTTAAATGTAACGTTGTTTTGTACTATTTTTAGCGTTAATTTTAAAATTAACGTTATGTCAATAAATAACGTTAATTTAGATAACGTTACATTGAATTTAACGTTATTTCAGTAAATAACGTTAACTTTAACGTTATTTCTTCCTTTTTTTACCGCTAAACTTTAAAATTAACGTTATTCCAATTAATAACGTTATTTTTTTAGCGATTTTTACCGGTAAAATATTTTTAACGTTATTTTACCGGTAAATTTACCGATAAAATGTTTTAACGGTATTTTTAACGTTATATTTTTTTAACGATATTTCAATCCCTGATCATAACATTTTTTAAAATACTTACGGCCAATTATTCAAACGATTCTTAAAGTTAAGTTCAAAAAAGTTGTCAGATTTGACAGAAACTCTATGAAACTGACAGCTTCAAGTTAAGGAGACCTTAACAAAAGATTTGAGCTAAGAAGCCATTGAGTATTGGGTCGTTAACCTTAAAAATCTGATTGTCAAAATGTCACCGTGTCAAAAACTCCATAATTTCGTCGGCGTCAAGTCTATTGGCAAATATCATTTACAATGAATGAACAATATGAACTTTCTAGTCTAGACAAGTTAACAAAGTCTAATAATTTATTGTACTATTATAGTTATTACTTTTGAGCCTCATAATATTCTGGGAATAGAGAAACAAATGGATGTGCAGATTTCTAGCATTCAATTCTCTTTAGAGCTATTTACTTACTTAATCTTAATGATCTAATTAAAATTTAATTTTAGTAATTCAATAGTCACGTTATTTCATAAATGTTATTGGTAACAGAGAAGGCTTTGGTAATACTAAAATTGCGTTCTAGAAACTTTCCAACTAGGTATATTTAATTTCATGATAATTATTCACCCATCACATTACGACCTACGTGGCCGAGCGATTTGTACACCGATTTTCAAGGTATCTCCAGGTCTGAGGGTACGATCTCCGGCTGGGTCAATTTAGAAAAACTTTTCTATATTGGCTCTGGTCTGGTTGTTTGTAGTTCCACCGTTGTCTTTGATTTCCATAACACAAGTGCTTTAGCTAGTTACTTTGGGATCAGAGCAATGTTATGACTAAAGGCCGGATTTGCGGTGGCAGGAATACAAACTTGCTAGTGATTACCAAATTATCGTAAATGTTTTTAGATATCGATGTTTTGAAAATATTTTTGAAGTGGAACTTCTTTGATCGCGTCTATATTTATATTTTGTATTTTACCAAGGAGGATGTATTTCTTAAAAATTTGACATTCTACTTCACTCACTTTGACTTTGCTATCTTTGCATCAAAAAAACTGCAGTGAATTTTATTATTTATACATTTCACGATTTTCACTTTTCTTAATGTATGTAGGTAATTTCTACTATTTCCGACAGTACGTCTATATTATCACGTTACATAATTATATTTTTTTTATCGATAAATTACACAAATAGATAATCAAGTTGTCCACGCACTATTAAACGTCATTTTATTCGTGCTACCGCAAATCCGGGGTCTGGTTATGACGTTGTCTAATATTTCTCAACCACCTCTGCGGCCTAGTGGTTCGCCCACCCGTGTAAAACGCACGGGTCCCGGGTTCGATTCCCATGAGGGGTACAATTTGTACTCAGTTTGGTTGGTGGTAGGGCTTACTTCAAGTCCACCTGGCTTGCTACCACCATCTTACCTAAGTCTGACGCCATAACAACAATTTAAAAATTGTTGTGTTCCGGCAGTTAGAGGTAAGATAGCCAGTTCCTCAGTGATGAGGATTCCAGGTGTAGTGCGCTTCCACCTTCGGCCTTATCGGCACTTAACATCAGGGGAGGTGAAGGTCAAGAACTATATCCCGTTGTGCATAAAACAATATTTCATAAGTATATTTAAATTTATTACCAACCATGGGAAAGCCTGCTTTGCTATCTTAACCAAGATGGTAAGTATATGAAATAATTTAACCTGTTTTCATTAATATTAAATCGCATTCATACTCCCAAAAAGTTATTAAGAAGTGTTGCCAATCAAATAATTAAGAACTTTGGAACTTTTGATGAGCTTTTTAGATTAATAACGTAATTATAAGTCGAAAACAACATAAAATTTTAGCGGTGAAGTGTCAAACAAGTGGTAAGAGATAATAACATGATAAATACACTTCAATATTAAGTAGGTAATATTTTAGAGCTATTCATTTATTTTCTTTTTTACATCTCACAAGATTAATAAGATAAATAAAATTTTAAAGAACGCCAGGATTGTTTTTTTTAAACGTAATATTATTTATATGTTATTTAAGGAGGTTAAATTAATACTAAAAAATTTAAGTACCTACTAAAATATAACCTAAACTTCTTAAGTACGAGTATTAAATTTGAAATAACAATAAAACTCCACGTCTATAAGCTTCCTACGAAATTATATATGAGCTCCATCATGCATCAATTACGGGCAGCCATATACACGGTACGCCGAGTATCTCCGTCATAAATCTAAGTACGAACACAAAGGTACATCACTACGTATACGTATACTTTGGTACCACAGGTATCCGTCACCCGGTGGATAAATATCTCAAGAGGAGGCCCTGCGCGGTACGTGCCTAGCGCGCTGCAGAAATAGGGAAACGTTCACAGGACGCTGTTTGAAAATGGAATGGGCCAATTCGAAATTTAAAATTTTGAATAGATGGCCATTTTCTTTTTCTTTTTTGAAACGAGGCGGTAAAATGTGTTATAGACTTTTTATGAGCAAAAGAGTGAAAAAGAATTTGTATTTACTTTTGTTGTCAATTTCATAAGTTTTTTACGATATAGGCACTAATATTTTATACAATTTAGAAGTGTACGTAAACTGGATTTCGTTGATGAACCGTTTAATGGTAAGTGATCAAGATTTATTAAAAAAATATGTAAAATAATAAAACTATGAATACAAATTAATATTGCTCAAAATTTAAATGCAAGCACCTGACTCATTTATCTAAAATAATAGAATATAATACTATCATAAATATGATGTTTTTAATGAATAACATTTTCTATATTATTTCGTATATAAATATTGTAAACTTTGTAGTTCCGTAACCAGAGCTTAACAATGTACGCATACGGCAGTGGCTACAGCGCATGCTCAGAGCTCACTCATTCCGGACTATTTGTTTTGTCGTTACACTATCAAAAAGCTTCGGATTGCTCGCAAAGTAGGATCTTCCTTGCTAATTGTCGAGTATCCGAACGTGCTGTGAGTGTGCCACAGTGTTATTGACTAATAATACCACCGCGTATCCGAACGGTTGTAATCAATCAGCTCTAGCTGTCAAGTGTTCGCGCCAATAGTTGACGTTTGATCGCGCGCGTTCGAATTTCAAAAGTGTAGTTTCGTGAGATTTGGTTAGATTACGCGCCGATTTAAGTAAGTGTGAATTGGGTACTTTAATAGGTGCAAATTTATCTGCAATACGGTGGACCAAAGGCACCCGCCCTGATATCCAGGGACGCGGTCGGGTAAAAACATTTACATATTAAAGTATCTACGGGATAGACTCTGGGCAGTTCTAAATTCGAACTTTTGAGTGAATTCAGAAGAGTTTTTAACGTAAATTGAAGGAGAAAGTAGTATTTGAAGAAGCTAAGATGAATATTACTTCGACGACGGATGGTGAGTAATAAAAAGCGAATAAAAAAACTAGGATTTTAGAATATCTGCATTGAAAAGTCTCTAATTGCTTGCATTTCCCCAGATGCGCACTGCTGCGGCTTACGTATCACTGTCAAATTTGAGCTCTAGGCCTACAAGTTTAGTACGATATTTCATTAACAGGGTTTACGTGTCTGTTTATCGCCCGTTTGAGTTTTATGGGTAACGAGATAAGGTTGAATTTTGTTTACTGACTCTTGTTTGTAGTTCTTAAGCGACGGAAGTTTTGAATATGATATCTTTTCGCAGTCTACACGGATGTTGGCGTGTGTGTCGTCTTTTTGTTTCATATTCGTATTGTGTGTATAACTACCTTAACTTTGGAATTAGTTTCGTCAGGCGAAATATTGTTTTCTACGCTTTTGGGTTTTTTTTGACTCAATGCGGCTGTTAGCAATGCGGTAAAATCTTTAAAGGGTAAGTACCGAAGTGTTGTCATTGCAAAATGAGATCTAATCTCTTGAGATAGAACTCCAAATCTGATGTGTCGATTTATTCGCAACGATTTTCATGCTATCAATTACCACCTGTCACATTAAAGTCTCTAGTGGCTTGATAATCGATGTCGCACGAAATAGATCTCTATTTTATTGGTGATATGGTTGTATTCATGTTATAAAAAGCTTATCGCCATATTGACATTTATTTTTGTTTAGTTAAAAACTTTGTTCACTGCAAAATTCGTACAAATAGAGACTCAGGAACTTAATTGATATTTAAATGTCAAATGTCATTTCTGACGTATTTTAACCAATCAAACCCATTGATAGCGGTCTGGTCGCCACTAGCACCATCTGCAATCAGCTTAGCGTGTGGATCCTCATTGTAAAAAAAACAAAGAGAATCAAAAATAATGACAGGGTTTAAACGCCTAAAGAAACTAATAGGAAACGATAAAAGGATAAAATTCACGCGATGCAGCACGATAAGGATTGCCGCAGCGATTTTTAACCAACCACCCAAGAACCGTTTCAGGAAATTGGACTTAATGGTTTCAAATTTAAGGCTCATTTCCCGTTGGGTAAAATAATGTTGAGAACGCCCAGATTACGGATGTGGTAGATAGATACTTATGGCATCGAATTTAAACTACATTGGCTTTGTATACAACGTGTTACAAAAATACTCCTTATGCCGAATAGGGTAGATAGGGCCAACTTAACAACTTTTACTATGAGGCCAACTCTCTTAACATAAAAAAAATAACGAAAATATCAAAATGTATGAAACAGCAGTTTTTTTTTGGTGATTTCAGAGTTGGTCCCATTGTAAAAGTCGTTCAGTTTGATGGTTCCTATCGACCATATTCAGCATTAGAGGTATTTTTGTAATACGTTGTATATTTCAATCAATAAGTACCTATAATTATTACTACTTATATTACAACATATAGTTTACATTTTTAAAAGCGAAGTGATAGCGAAAATGTCTAACATTGGCTACAGGCACTGTGTAGGTAATGCATATCTGAGCTAAAAACAAAGACCAAGTGCGTGTCGGGCCACGCGCCGTAGGGTTCCGTACTTACCTTACACCATACGATATTTAATACCACTATCATTTTGCGTCTGCAAAAATAACTTTGTTTTTCAGTGTTGGTATGAATGACAAAGTTATATTTGCGGTTTTTGAAAATGTGCTATATCTCAAAAACTAATTATTATATCTTGTTTAAACCAATTTTCGTTGAAAGTATTTATTAAGATCTACATCACAGTGGCGAAGGGTCCATACATGCCGATTCCCATCGGCTTCCCTTTTAGAAATCCCACCCTTGCAATCCACCATACAGTTAGGAGAATTTTTAGAGAAATTATTGGACCGGCTTACCTTTGCCATATTTCGACTCCTCGCCACTGCTACATCATATATTTTTTTTAGGTTTTTCACTTTCTTATTTCAAAAGTTAAAAGTTATAAAAAAGAGGGGGGGGGGGGACACACACATTTTACCACTTTGGCAGTGTTTATCTTTCAAACGGTTGACTTTGAGAAAAATTCGTCTTAAAAACCTCAATGCCATTTTTAAAGACCTATCTCTAGACACCCCGCACGTATTGGTTTGAAGAAAAAAAATGTTTTCTGTTTCAGTTCCATGTATGGGGAGCCCCCCTTAATATTTTATTTTTATATTTTTGTGTTAAAATCGTGAAGCGGTTAACATAATACATCTACCTACCAAGTTTCAACTGGGTAATCCTAATACTTTCGGAATAAAGTGGCTGTGACATACGGATGGACAGACAGACATGACGAATCTATAAGGGTTCCGTTTTTTGCCATTTAGGCTACGGAACCCTAAAAAGAGAAATTACAATATGTCAAATGTCACGCTTGTGCTATTCTTCGCACTACACTATCGTCGTCCAATAAATACAGCCTCCTAAAGCGAGTCTAAATCCTTTTAATTTAAAAAAGTCCAACCTATATTAACCAAGTTTATATTTGTTAAGTTTAAACCACCTGTTTTGTGTTTACGTTTAGCTTCGGTCTGGGTTAAGTACTTACATAAGCGACAATCTTATTTGCTTAAACGCCTCGAAGGACCAACATAATAAACATTGTTCTAATATTGTTTACCTAATGTTGAAAAGTATTTAATACGTACTTACAAAATTATAAAGAGTTGCTAATTTAATCGTGGTTGAACCTTCGATCAAGAATATCCTAGATAATAATAATAAATAATAAAGTAGTTTATGAAACTGACGCATAATGAGGGGTATTAAAACATGAGTGTGTGTTTAAAAACCGAGCCGTAGGCGAGCTTTTTAATAGTATCACACGAGTGTTTTAATACCTAGTTATGTGCAGTTTCATACACTACTTTATCTACTCTCATACAATTTGTGATTGAACCGATTGAACCTACAAAACTTCTACTAAATAAAATATCAATGATAAAAAGAGTAAGTTTGTAGTTTTTCTTGGCACAACTTACCTAGGTTAAGTAAGACGTTTTTCCGTCGCCGCATCTAAAATATCGGGTGTAGTCATATTTTCACTTACTACTATGACATTTTTAGGCAAAAGTAAAAATTAAAATCTAAAAATGGCGCGTATTCTAAATAATGAGATGAGTGCATTCCAGAAGACTAATCGTTTCGATAAGTCATCGATCACAATAGAGTACATTTTAATCATGGAAAGTATGTGGAAATATCGTTGTTTCTTTTTAATATCACGGCACTGCTTTCTTCTTGGATTTGCCCTGTATCGTAATGAGAAAAAAAGTTATTTTATAACATTGCTTATGCTTAGTATAGCGAAGGTATGTTATAAAATAACTTATCAATTTTTTTTCGGTATTGCGTGTATAAAGTATGTCAATATAAATTCGATTTGAAATTCATAATTCGAATTTTACGATATGAGAGTAGATAAAATGTATTTATTTGTCACTTCACAAACTTGTTTCATACATTGTGTATATAAATCGAAGCATTTATTGCTTCACGAACTAAAACAGTACGCAAAAGTGGCACCTCAAATAGCGTCCCACTTACAAAATTGGTGCTTATTTTGTACATAACCACCTCTTATTTTGAACAAACTCACACTTTATATCACTTATTATATACAAAATTACATCTTTTATCACTTACTTTGTGCAAAATAAGCACCCAGTTTGTAAGAGGGACGCTATTTGAGGTGCCATTTTTGAGACTCTGACCGGACATTTGAACTTATCAATGTTGTTTTGTTTTCATCACAGAGAGTTTCCACTAGTCAATGGACAATGTTTTAAACACTGTTTCTGAGTCTTATGACAGAATTCAAATTCGCAACTAGTCATTGTCTAGTCTAGTTTAAGTCAAGTTTGACCTCCTACGGAATAAAGTTCAATTTGTTTTGACAGCATAGATGTTGAGCGTCGTTGTTTAAAGTTGAGTATAGTGGAAACTCTCCGTTATACCAATAATATAAGTAATAACTTTACCTTTTATATATTTTTCAACTTTATTTAAACAGTACTTCTTTTCGGGATGAAAGGTACCCTATGTCCTTCTCTGTACCCCTGACAACGTAGATGCAAAATTTCATGATGATTGGCTCAATAGTTTAGACGTGAAATTAGGCGTAACAAGCAAACAGACTTTCGCCTTTATAATATTACTAGCGACTGCTCGCGACTTCGTCTTCGTGGAAAGTTTTTTGCTGTCCCTCGGAAATAGTTCTTATTTTCGAGATGAAAGGTACCCTATTTCCATCTCTGTACCCCTGACAACGTGTATGCAAAATTTCATGATGTACGGCTCAATAGTTAAGACGTGAAGGTACGCGGCCAACTTTGTTGTTTGAGGGCCGATTTCAATTAAACTGGGTTCGGGGTACTATTTTGACAAAAAAACAGCAACGCAATGTTAAAAATATAAAAAACCAAGATGGCGGCCTACTTTTTTGTTTTTGGGCCGATTTCGATGAAACTCGATTTGGGGCACTATAGGCGTAACAAGCAAACAGACTTTCGCATTTATAATAATACTAGCAACCACCAGCGACTTCGTCTACGTGGAAAGTTTTTTTGCTATCCCTCGGGAACAATACTATTTTTCGGGATGAATGGTACCCTCTGTCCTTCTCTGTACCCCTGGCAACGTGTATGTAATGCAAATAAATTTCATGACGATCGGTTCAGTAGTTTAGAAGATCTCCGTGGTCGAGTGGTTCGCACGCCGGTTTTCAAGGCGTCACCATCTCATGAGGTCCCGGGTTCGATCCCCGGCTGGGTCAATGTTGAAAATGAACTTTTCAATATTGTCTCAGGTCTGGGTGTGTGTCATACCACCGTTGTTTCTGATTTCCATAACACAAGTGCTATAGCTACTTACTTTGGGATTGGAGCAATGTATGTGATGTTGTCAAATATTTATTATTATTATTATTTATTTATTAGACGTGAAGGCTTAACAAACAAACTGACTTTCGCATTTATAAATGGTGCTGAACTGCTGAATCGTGTGCTTTAACTTTAGACATTGTTGTATGTAAGTATAGAGATGGAGCCATAACATTTCTCGTCTTTTCCCCTGAATAAATAAAATGCAGTTGAAGTGCGCTGCATCGCACAGCCTTAAGGGATCACGTCCTATAAAATTGTAGGCTGTGACGCGATTCGAGCAACAATGTTGCCAGCTAACGAGTACGTGACTGGTCGGTCAGACCTTATTTATAGAGCTGTAAAACTGGCAAGTGGTTATAAAAAGTTTTTTAGTGTTTGCTTAAGCAAAACCATTTTATTTCGATTATTGAAAAGTACACTTGGATATTGACAAACTATTGTTATTGCGTTTTAAAGCATCCACCATCATTTTTCGTCTGCAAAAAGAACTTCTTTTTTCACCCTTTAACATTTTTATTTTTTTATTTTTGTGTAAAAATCGTAAAGCGGTTCACAGAATACATCTACCTACCAAGTTTCAACTGTGTAATCCTAATAGTTTTGGAACAAAGTGGCTGTCACTTACGGAGGGACAGACAGACAAACATGACGAATCTATAAGGGTTCCGTTTTTGCCATTTAGGCTACGGAACACTAAAGTTATTCGGCTAATAATTTCGCGACTTAAATTGATGTCTTAATTTCGTAGCTCGTAACGCTGCCGTAGCAAGTACTAAGAACCGTAGCACGTAGCATTGTAGATTCGTACGCAAACGTTACCTGCTCGAAAGTGCCGCCGCGGTGAATTTTATTTAATTGTTATTCTAATACACAATTTTAATGGCCCATAGTCTAGTATTTTTAGACGATATCGAAATTGAAATTGAAATTGAAAATTTTATTTACAGAAAATAGAGTACAGTTTGGTTGTTACATATTAGAAGTCCGTCTATTTTACCAAAATTATGGCATGTGAATTTAAGAAAATAAAAATAAAAATTCGAATTAATAAGATATTTGTTAATGTTAATGAACGTTAGGACTATTATATATTCTATTCTATGGTTAATATGTCAATATTCAATCATAATCATAACATAATTCATCATATTATAAATTACTTAATAAAATTAGAAATGTATTAACAATTTACATTTTAGATAGCATGTCATTGGCATTATCATTTAATTATTTTATGTCAACTTTACAAGTAAGATATTCCTTAACTGAGTAAAAACATCTTGTTTTAAGCCATTCAAACAGTTTTCGTCTAAAGATGGTAATGTTAAGTTCGGTTAAGGAATGTGGTAATTTATTGAAGATCATCACACAACTTATATAACAGTTCCTCTTGTAGAGATCATACATTCTTGGTAGTCACTGCTAGAAGTAGATAGCAAAACTGTTCAAAGTGGCCGTTTTTGACACATTTGCTAGCTACTTCTACAAGTTAGAGTAACTACTAACTACTTCTACGGCTACGAGGGAATATAGTGATACATTCTAAAAATACTAGACCATGGGCTCTTAAAATTCCACGAGAAGTTTTATTAAAATCATTTTCTATTAACAACTTATTCAAAAAAAACCCTCTGAGGGCGCCACTTTGGGTGGTATGACCATCTTAAAAAAAATCAGTTAAAAAAATAAGCAATCTTAATCATTGTATGCACCGGAAGGTTAGGACCAAATAGTGACAATTATTATTGCGTTCATAAAATAAGTTTTTAACTTAATGAACAAGTTTTAAACTTACAAAATTTATAAAGAAGCGAGAAGATGCCGCCCGAGAAAAAACGCTGTTTCCCGCCCAACCAAACATAGAATTTATGTACAGAAATTTCAGGCCAAACTAGTCTGTAGCAACTCCAAACAACAGGATATATAAAAATCTTCTTATGACCTAGCACTAGAAAACAAATAAATCTAAACACGGAAACATTCCGCTTTTTACACTTGATTTCACGTCAAACTACGTAACCAACCAATCATCATGAAATTGCGCGTGCACATTGTTAGGGGCACAGAAAAATACATAAGTTACAGTCAGCAAATCTATGAGCTGAACATGTTCATTTCTAGATTGAGTAGTCTGTATTGTATTGCATTTACCCAAAAGTCACAAAAGCATTTCCTGTATAAAAAACAAAGCAGAAAAAGACGAACTTTTAGTGACAGCCTTGCAAGCTATTTATTTTCAAACTTTCATTCAGAAAAAAATATTGTTTCCGAAGGATATATCTGTCCAAGCAGACGAGGTCGCAGGCGGCCGCTAGTACTTTATATTTTGTGAAACCATTACGCATACCCAAATCCTTTAGAAGTACCTACGCATTTTTTATCCGCTAGTACCTGCGAAATACTCGTACATATTGCCACCTGCGAAACTGGCTCATGATTCTTTATGGCTCGTAAATATAATATTTGTCGGAGGTGGCCATTTGGACCCTTGTCAAAGTGACGTTGGTAGGAGCTAGTCCGTCAGTTGTATTATGTAAGCGTTGTTGGGGACAAGTTGTGCTCGTTCGGAAACTAGGGGTAAGGGGAAAGTGAGATATATTTTAATATGGCTTGACTTTTTTGCTTACCATTTTACGGTTATACCACAAATTAGGTCTGTATTTTATTAACTCTTTCGTCATGAAAAAGTTAGATTTATTTTTATATTTAAATGTTAAAAGCGTGCAATGGAGAGAGCCATGCTCGGCGTTTCCCTACGTGATCAAATCAGAAACGAGGAGATCCGCAGGAGAACTAAAGTAACCGACATCGCTCGAAGGATTGTTCAGCTGAAGTGGCAATGGGCGGGACACATAGCGAGAAGAACCGATGGCTGTTGGGGCGGAAAGGTTCTGGAATGGCGACCGCGCACCGGACGACGTTCCGTGGGTAGGCCCCCGACAAGGGGGACCGACGATCTGGTGAAGGTCGCGGAAAGCCAGTGGATGCAGGCAGCGCAGGACCGATCGTCGTGGAGATCCTTAGGGGAGGCCTATACCCAGCAGTGGGTGTCGTGTGGCTGATATGATGATGATAATGATGAATGTTAAAAGCCCTAGATTATTTAACACATCCCGTTAATGACATATATTAGCACCATTAATCACAATTTGAAACTTGGGACCTATTAGATTGTGTTTGAACACGCTTTTTAGAGTGTCATTTATTACAATAAAGACTATTTCTTGGCGTAATTTCAAATAAATTGGGCCATATTTATTTTTTATGCGCAGTTAAACTTGATAGTTCTTAAATCATAGTGTTTATGCCCAAAACTGTATACCCAAACTTATCTTTCTTTTTCAGTTTTAAAACCACATCCCATTAATACATTACTAACGATAAAAAATGCAAAGGTCGAACTCGATTTTTGTTTAGCTTTTGATTGACAAGGTTCCACGCAACTTAAGTACCTTGGAGTATAAAACTCTTTCAAAGTAGGTCAAGGACAAAGCCTTTTCGAAGTTGCGTGTTCCGGGAAAAGAGGGGCATGAGAATTGACGGCGAATTAGAAATAGGTGTTAAAGGAACTATAGTTTTACACTATCCACACGCTACACGGCTATATGACTTAGGTATAATACACACTTTATACCTACCTCATTAAAACTGAATAGTGGTTCACCCAATGAGGATCAGTAACGATTTTTGTTTAGTGGCTTATCGGAAAGCTTATGCCACCACATGATTAACTGTGAAGAAATTTTAACAATATCTGGTAAACCTGAGAAGATATACGAGCTAAAACGTGCTAAAACACTGTTATTTTGGGGGGGTCCTTATGACGTCATCGAGACGCACGCAAACCTTATGTCGTACGCGATAAAGCACATATTGCATTGAGCTTGGCATTTCCTTCAAAACCCTTTTAACTCAACCATTTCTAAACGGATTTCAAAAAATCTTTTACTAAGTTTCATAGGTATGAATATGTTTTTATATTATACCAATAAAACTATAGGATACAAACCTGTTACTGATCCTCATTAAAAAAATATGTAACTTCATAAAAATATGAGCAGCCTTTTTGCCCCCCGTGACTACGACCCCGGAAATTAGAATTATTTAGTTTTGATTTGTTGGTTTTTTGGGTTTCAAGACGTTTCGCCATTCTAAAATAACATCTGAATTAACCAATATTCGCGCTGTAATCCGTAAAAAGTGTTTTATTTCTAAGAAATAAGTAAATAATGTTTTCGCTGAACTGCGTATCACAGTACTAAGCAACGTTTTATCCGCGTCCACGTCTCTTGCGTATAATTGTAAGAAATAAAAAGAAAATCTAAGAATTTCCACGGCATCCGAGATTCGCTGTGAATACATTTTCATTGAACGACAAACGTTGCTCCCCTCGAGTTATCATTACGAGAAATTATGTGATTCAAGAAACTCAAACTCAGTAAAAACGATTTGAAATATTTGCAAACTGTGACTTGGAAACGTGGATTGTTTTTTTTGTACTTTATCTACCTCGTTAGTATGAAAATAACACCTGTATTCATAGACAAAATTGATGAGTATATGTATAGAAGCAGACGGTTGCGTTGCAGAAAGTACCATCTCTGAGTTAATTTTCCCGTACTAGCCGTAAATTTATGAAAAGTAAACATGTCTTCCACCTGGTAGCCAGTAGGTACTATAATTTATCTAACATTAATGAATTCCTCTCGGCCCTCATCGTCACTGAAATATTCAGCAAAGATTGTCAACTTTGCAATTAGTCAGGCAGTTTTAGGCCGATCTCCAGCCCTAGTTTGGACCCTTTTTAGTTGTAAACTAAGTTAGACAGCTGAATTTTAGAAAAACATTTTAACCGATTTCAAAAACAAAGAGGGGGTTTTCAATTCGTCCCATATATTTCTGGTACTTATTTGCGAGAAGGCACATTTTACAGAATCACGAATGTATAAAAATTAAATGGATGAATCCTGAATTACCATGTTTACCAGCTCAGTTCTGTCACTTCTATAATAGGTATACTTACTAATCCAGTAATACTTACATCAAAAAATATTGAAAAAAAATCAATTACTTACATTGTACTGCCCAACTAAAAATGATCAAAATGTACCTATTAAATATTTATTTACCAAAAATGAATATAAGGAGTTAACATTGGCAGTAAGTAGAGGGTTTTTTAACATAATCCATTCCTATTAGTAAATATATACGTATTTATAGCAACTACATGTAATAAGCCTATAAAAAAAATTCGTCCGCCATAAAATGCTCAACATTTTCCCCCACCTTAAAATATTTAACCACATCCCACGACAGGGCGCCTAATATTTTCAACCTTTCCAATTATTCCCACAGCACTCCTTACCCCCATAAAACTAGATTCATATCCCCGAAGCAATCAAAAAGGTACCTAGTTACCCACTGGATTTGATAGCACCAAGGTTGACTGATCCCTGGAAAGGTCGAAGGGCTTCTGTAATAAAACAAAAACTGGGTACAGTGGCCGTGAGATGAATTACGTATGACGGTTCTGTAGGGTTGTCACGTTGCGGCTTTTTAATCGGCTGTCAAAAGCGGCCTTTCTTGATTACGTTTTGGCAGTGGAGTATATGTTGCGTTTATGAGTTGTTAATGTTCAATTTGGTATAGGGTTGCTGGATATGCCAGTAGCGTTTTCTTATGACAGTTAGGTACTTCTATTCAAAATCATTTATTCAGACTTTGCTGTTACAAGTATTTTTGGATATTAATGAAACTACGCCATTGGTTTGCAAGCCCTAATTGGGAAACCTTAACGAGCAGAACGAAAGAAACTCGTTCAGGGCTGCTATTTTCCCCCAGTTTTATTTCCTAGAGTCGCCAAATTGAAAATGATCTTAGCTATAAAGTGAGATCTCTTAAACTCATTAATATGTACACATTAATTAATAACTAGACAATTTTTTTTGTAGGAATGTGTTTCAATGTGATATATTTTGTACAAAAAATGCGAACTGTTTTACATCCAATTTAATTATTAAAAGTAACAATTTAGCCTGAATAAAAAGTTATTAATTACATATAAAAGGTTTTTTTAACCACTCTCCAAATAAGGATTGTTCAGTCCTTAAAACTAAACAAATTTCTCTAAGAAACATACAAATATGTAAAAAAAAATTTTCATACAAACCAAAGAGATCACGTGATCAGTTTAGTATGGGATGACCTAAATTTTGTGGCGTATTTCGACACATGTTTCATGGAGAAAGTTGTTCAGTTTGACTGAACACATCCTTAAAAAGTGGAGAGTGGTTAAAAATACACCTTGTATAAACAATAATAATAATGATAATTATGATTTTTTAAACATAAAAAACTTTGAAGTGACAACCCTATCCTTAGCTTTTCATTCTCTCCCTTTGAATTATAGAGATTGTGGTCAATCAAATGTGTTGCGATGTTAATTATCACTGTGGCGTCCCTCATCAATTAGATCGAATTTGAGTCATAACGTTATTGGCAGAGTGTTCATTTTCGCTCCCACTCTTACTAAGAATTTAATCTGGATATTGAAGGCAACTGACTTTGACTTCATATATATAATGTACTAGAATAGGGACTTGGAACCTTCGTCAGTTGAACCCGTGGGGATTGTGTTTAATTCGTTAATGATCAGAAAATCATGAACAATAATAACTTGAAAATGCGATATTATAAATTAACGAACAAGTATTATACGTATTACGTCCTCACTGCGTTCTTTTCTTATTGTAATAAATTGTTCATTAAGTAAAGTTCGTTTCTTCCTACTAATATTATGTGAAAAAAAATGTTGGTTACTCAATCACGCAAAAACGGCTGAACGGATTTAGTTTAGATAAAATTTGATAGTTTATATCCTGGATTAAAACTTTTTACGCCGGTCAAAGATTCCCTAGAGATTTTCTCCGAATATCTACGCGGACGAAGTCGCGGGCGGAAGCTATTTTCAAATAAATCTATTCTATTCTATTTCTCGGTTGAATATAAATATTAAGCACTTACATGTACACCGTACCACTTTGGAAGCAAACGCAAAATACAGGTTTAATTTTATACCTTTCAATATCACACTATGATTAATAGTAGTATCCATTAATATGAAACCCCAAAATATTTTTCGAATGGAAAAATGAACAGATACATTCGTATCTGGAATTGCATTTCATATAAAATGATAGTCGTCGATTCAAAATAATTAATCAAAATGAAATATTACTTACTCGCGCTTGAGCTCTAGCAGTGCTCCGTATAGAATTTTATTCGTAAATCTGTCTTTACGTATATTTTCATGTTTAAAATAAGTGTCTGATTTACATAAATAAAACTGAAATTTAATTAAATAAAACAAACATTTTAATTTTTTTTAAGCGCGTACATAATCTAGGTACTTTTCCCAAATTCGGGTTTTAGAACTAAAGCTAACCAAATTCATCGAATTTAATAAGTAGTCAGTGTCGCCTGCATTCAAATATAATTTACTACAATCCAAATTTCCTCTGTTGACTTGAACAGCCAAATTTTAAAATTTTCCTTGGTACTGATGATTTTAAAGTTGTACGTCTAGTTCCAAGTTTGTATAGATATTACGCAAGTTTATACACCATTTCGACGAGCACTTTCACATAATGCGTTTGAGTAGCGCGTCAGCAACGTGCTTTCACATATAGGCGTTTGAGTCGCGCGTCAGCAGCGCGCTTGTCGGGCGTCAGCAGTAGAAGCGCTGCTGTCGGACGGCTGGGCATCCACACAATTATGACAGACGCGCGGCTAACACGCGACAGACAAATGACAGACAAATGCATAAATATACTACACGCTGAAATTTTAATCATTTGATTCCCACAGTGATGGAATGGTTCCACTGATTTTTTTCGCAATATCAGTTAGCCTCACAGCAAAAGTTGCTTGTAATCATGAGTTGAACCAACCACCCACTGCGGGAAAATGATTAAAATTTCACGCTGTATGCGAAAGCTTCAAACATTTTAACACAGCTGAACAACTATCATGGCAAGCAGAACCAGGAGGCTCAATATGCGCGATAAAACCGATGTTTTTAATTTAAATACAACAACGTTCGTTTGTTCGATAAAAAACGTTTCGATAGCTCTCCATAATTAATCGACTGCCATTGAGTATCTGTGTTGAAAGCCACTAGATTAAGCTCGGTCGGTTATAGCTTTTACTAAGTTTTTACAGTGTTTTTCATAGTGAAAAGAATAGGATATTTATCGAATATTAATAAAGTAACTAAAGGCCATTTATAAAGAGCATTTCTTTGGTAAACGATTAGGTAGGTATGTCATAATATTATACATTGTCAATAAAACAGAGAGTGATATAATTTCGCATAATAACAATAATTCCAAACCTTAGGTTATTTAAATCAAAGTGCCTCTCTATAAAATATTGGGTAAAGTTGGTTGTTTACAAAATAAGGTTCTTAAAAAAAACTTTCTTGGTTAATTTTTGCTAGGGTTTTGTGGTGCTTTTCATAATGGAAAGAATTGATGATATTGATAAACTTTCGAATCCAACTACTGCTTGGTACAGTGACAGAGATCCTGTCTCATAAGCTAAAGTCCCAGGTACTTTAGTATGCATGTTATTTGGTCCTACAGTCGTAAATCAGTGATTTTTTATCATTGATTCTAGAATCTAAGTCCATGAGACTTCCGATTCAATTCTTGATGGTTAACTTTTAAATCATGAGTTTGACTAGTCTAGCTTACGCACTTTTATATAATCTGTACTTATACTAAGAGCTGGCCCCGGAAATAGGTGGACAATTTACAGAGCGACGAAATCCCTGTAGTTAGTTTACCATACTATCATTATTAACAGATCCGGGCACCTGGCAGATTTTCAGTGGTAGAGAGGGAGTGTTTGAGCAGCAATCAGTTCTCAATCCCTTTATTTCCCAACCACTCCCACCACCACCACGGAATATCTGCCAGGTGCCCGGATCTGTTAATAATGACGATATGACACACTAACAAGAGGGATTTCGTCGCTCTGTAAATTGACCACCTATTTCCGGGGTTAGCTCTTAGTCCATTACACATCAAATTCTTTGTAGCATTATTATAGCACTACAGTAGCTATGAGTATATTGGTAAAGGTCTCATCTATACATACTTGACCTTTAAGCGATGCTATCGTCAATGACCTCTGACCAATGCACTTGACACCTTCAAAGGTTGAATAATATTCAACCTTTGAAGGTGTCAAGTGCATGATGTAGTACCTAGATGATAACTTTTTTATTTCACTTATAAATAGTAAAACCTACCCTAGTTATAGAATGTTGTGTTCGTGTCATTTGAAAGTCACTTTTACTGCTTAGTGACAAATAACCTTTATAAAATGCTGATAGCAATAAAATGGGTACCTGTGATTTAAAGAGGGTGGTATATGTACTTGCAAGCACTTTTGACGCTTTAATCGATTTAAAAAAGCTTAAACATACATTTATTCTGCCTAAATCCATACTAATATTACTAGTGGCTCCGTGAGCTGCAGACCTCGCGAAAAAATAAAATAAAACACACAGTAGGTACGTGAGTATTGGAGCTAGTTGGTGCTTCTAATTTTGATCATTTTTCAAAATGGGTGAGTATTTTTTTTATAAATTTGGAAAAATTGGCTTTACTGAACAGTTATATATAATTATCGCCCAACAAGCAAAAACGTCATATAAGTGCTGACTTGTACGACTTTAAGTCAGATAGCAGTCAGATGACTGCTAGGTCCTATAGACGTCTTAAATTTAACTTTCTAGTCGTGCGACAAATATGTCATAATAAACTGGTCGTAGCAACGTCGGCACGACTAAACTATACGACGTTATATTAAAGTTTTAGCTAAAACATCTGTACGACTTGTAGTCGCATTTTAGTCAAGTTTCGACTTTTAAACGACGTTTAACAAAATAGCGGCTTTACTTGGTCTTCAAATAACCTTAAAATGACTTTTTGTCTTTAAAAAGTCATATAGAGATTAGTGTGCGACAAAATTAACATGGCATAAACATTTTATGTTTCAAACGCAAAACTACGAAGGGGCATGAAAATATGAATAGTATTTACATAGGTATATTATCATAAAATTTTAATTCCCAGACGAACTAAACGGTATGAGAGTCAGATGCAGTTAGCAAGATATGAAAGTTAATTAATACTCACCATTTATTTCCTTGTAATTGATTTATTTTGCACTCAGAATTCGGATCTCAAAACATAACCACAAACACGAGTCACTGACGAACATTAAAAATCAGTCGTACCTACAAGTGTTGTTACTTGACTCATATACAACGTTTTCGTCATTCAAAAACATCTGTATGACCATAATATAACGAAAGAGTCGTTGTAAAGTTTTGATGCGACTACTGTACGACGAAAGTGGTAATCTTGTGACTTTTGTATGACCATTAAACAACAATGTAGGTCGTATAAATGGGACCCTTTTCGCGTTGAGCAAACGTTATTATAACGTTAGTGTGACCTATCTTTTGCGACCAGTGGTAATAAGAGAACGTTTGTACGACCATTGTACGACGTAAAATTGTTAGTTGGGCGAACCTAATCACAAAATTTCACCAGAATCTGTTGAGAAATGCGACCTGTAGAGGAGATCAAACAGCCGGAAAGCTAGAATGAAATATGGTTTTTTACATATCTCCGTAATTTTAAGAAATTTCGAAAAACTGTCTCGACAAAAAAAAACTCTATATTTACCAAACTTGCTCACAAAATTTCACCGAGATCGGTTGAGAAATGCGACCTGTAGAGGAGAACAGACAGCGCCGGAAATACGGACTGAAATTTGAATTTTTTACATTATCTCCGCCATTTAAAAAAATGAAAAACTGGCTTGACATAAGAAATCTATACAATTTTCAAACCTGCTTACAAAACTTTACGAGAATCGGTTGAGAAATGCGACCTGTAGAAGAAAACAGACAGCACTGGAAAGCCGGACTGAAATATGTATTTTTAACATTTCTCCGTCATTTTAAAAAAAATCAAAAAACTCGCGTGACAAAAAAAATATATTTTATTTTTGAACCTGCTCACAAAATTTCACGAGAATCGGTTGAGAAATGCGACCTGTAGAAGAGAACATCCAGCGTCAGAAAGCCGGACTGAAATATATTTTTCTTACATATCTCCGCCATTACGAAAAATTTTGAAAAACTGTTTCAACTTGAAAAAATCTATGTGATTTTCAAACCTGCCCACAAAATTTCACGAAATTCGGTTAAGAAATGCGACCTGTAGAGGAGAAATGACAGAGCCGGAAAGCTGGACTGCAATATGTTTTTTTTATATATTCCGCCATTTTGAAAAAAATCGAAAAAGCGGCGTTACAAAAAAATTCAATATTATTTTTAAACCTGCTCACAAATTTTCACGAGAATCGGTTGAGAAATGCGACCTGTAGAGGAGAACAGACAGCGCCGGAAATACGGACTGAAATTTGAATTTTTTACATTATCTCCGCCATTTAAAAAAATGAAAAACTGGCTTGACATAAGAAATCTATACAATTTTTAAACCTGCTTACAAAACTTTACGAGAATCGGTTGAGAAATGCGACCTGTAGAAAAAAACAGACAGCACTGGAAAGCCGGACTGAAATATGTATTTTTAACATTTCTCCGTCATTTTAAAAAAAAATCAAAAAACTGGCGTGACAAAAAAAATATATTTTATTTTTGAACCTGCTCACAAAATTTCACGAGAATCGGTTGAGAAATGCGACCTGTAGAGGAGAACATCCAGCGTCAGAAAGCCGGACTGAAATATATTTTTCTTACATATCTCCGCCATTACGAAAAATTTTGAAAAACTGTCTCAACTTGAAAAAATCTATATGATTTTCAAACCTGCCCACAAAATTTCACGAAATTCGGTTAAGAAATGCGACCTGTAGAGGAGAAAAGACAGAGCCGGAAAGCTGGACTGCAATATGTTTTTTTTATATATCTCCGCCATTTTGAAAAAAATCGAAAAAGCGGCGTTACAAAAAAATTCAATATTATTTTTAAACCTGCTCACAAATTTTCACGAGAATCGGTTGAGAAATGCGACCTGTAGAGGAGAACAGACAGCGCTGGAAAGCCGAAAAACCTGTTTTTTTAACATTTCTCTGCCATTTTGAAAAATTAAAAAAATATGGCTCGACAAAAAAATTCCATATAATTTTCGAACCTGCTCACAAATTTTCACGAGAATCGGTTGAGAAATGCGACCTGTAGAAGAGAACATACAGACATACGAAAGAATTTTTGCCCAAGCTGAAGCAGAGACGAGTAGGTGATTATTGGGCATTCTGGAACAACTTTACTCCAGCGATCTCACGTCCGTTCGATCACCTTCGTAAAGTGTTCCAATCTGCCCAATAATCACCTCGATCACTTTTGTGAAGTGTTGTTGCGTCTTTGATGGGTTCATTACAGTCAATTATAGCAAATAGTACTGCCACTAGTGACAAATGTAAGTCAGACAATCAGTTTATACTCGCATGTAAAACAACGTAGTAAAAAACGTTGGGTTCATCTTCCGTGTGTTGTCTTTTTAAATCATCTTACCTAATTTCACCTCACATGTATCCAGTTTATATATATTGGAGCATTTAATTATTTCAGTCATTTAATTGTAGCCCACGAACCTCTGTAGTCAAATAAGTACAATTATCGGATATGAAATTTGTAAAACAAAAACAATCACTAAAGTTAAAATGCGTTTATAATCCTTTGCCGAATGAGCAAAATCGGCATGGTAGCTTGTTGCCAAACTCAATACGTTGTATTGTGTGCGGTCCATCAAATTGTGGAAAAACAAATTTAGTAATAAGTTTATTGTTGCATAAAGACGGTCTACGTTTTCGTAACCTATACGTGTATTCAAAATCCTTGTATCAAGCTAAATACATATATCTAGAAAAGGTTTTAGATATGGTTCCCAGGATATCATATTTTAAGTATAACCATAATAGCGAAATATTGAGTCCACATGATGCTTTGCCAGATTCTATTATTATATTCGATGACGTAGCTTGTGAAAATCAGAACAATATCAGAGATTATTTTGCCATGGGACGTCATAAAAACATTGATTGTTTTTATATAAATCAGACTTATACTAAAATACCGAAACAGCTTGTAAGAGACAACTCGAACTTAATAATACTTTTTAAACAAGATGACATCAATTTAAGACACATCTACGATGAGCATGTAGCATCAGATATGTCTTGGCCCCAGTTTCGAGAAATGTGCTCCGCTGTTTGGAGTGAGCCTTTCAATTACCTTGTAATAAATAAGGACTGTGAAAAAAATAAAGGCTGCTATAGATTGACATTTGATACATTTGTAATAGTGGATTAACGTACATAATAGTTTGTCATGATCTGACTCCATCACTTTCATTCGTGACTCAGAACTGAGCAGTAAACTGTGTAAAATGGAGAAAAATATTAAACAACAAATTGTGAAATCTGCTGCAGCTGTAAAAAGAAAAGTTAAAATGATAAAAGACGCAAAAAATAATGAAAATATGGTCTTGGAAAAAATTCTTAAACCTATAGTTGACCCACTTAACTCATTGGCAAAAAAGAATGACGAAGAACATCTCGAGACAGAAAATCATTACGGACCCTTAGTTAAAAGAGTTAAGAATAGCAATAATAATATTAGCGAAACATCATCGTGTTTGTCTAGTGAAGATCTTAATGAAGCTGATAGTGAAGAAGAAAAGCCCCTTAGTAGGATATACACTGACAAAACCCTTGTGGCATCACCTTCGGAAGATCTTAATGTCAGTGAGTCGTCATTCAAATCTCTTCACTCATCTCCGACGAGTGATAAAAATCAGTCATTGTCGTGGTCTACATCATCTGAAGTATTTTCTGATATACCTTTCGGAATAAGAAATGAACGTGGGAAACTAATGCTTGGCAAAACCCGCGTTTTCGATGATGGTAGTTTCCTTAAAATAGGAATTCATAATTTGAAAAAAACAAACGGATTAAAAGAGCTATTGTTTAAAAAGAAACCAAATTTAGATATAATCACTGATGATGACTTACAAAATTATAAATTATTATTATTAGAAACAAATGCTCACCGACGCAATTTTGATTCGTCCAAACCAATAAACAGCAACAAGGGATTTAAGTACACGAATATTATAAAACCTTTGTTTAAATTCGCTAGAAGTGCGACAACTAGTGTGGAAAGTATTTCACAAGGAGAAGGTATTAATGTTTTGAAGAAAATTAAAAAATATACTGACTATGTTTATTGGGATGATCCGAACGAATTAGTTGAACGATTAAAATTACTTCTAGCGTCGAAAGCTGCGGGTAACACCGGAGTAGATAATGAAATAATTTCGATAGTTGAGGAATTACACGAAGCCGGTATTGGTGTAAACCTTAAATTGTATAAAAAGCGTGATGCATTGGGGAAGTTGGGCAGTATACTCGATATTTCACTGAAAAGAGCATCGAGACGGCAATGAATATAGACAAATTTGGTCACCACGTTCACAAACGTTTACGATTAACAGAATACATTGATACCCTCAACGACTATTTGGTGAAATCTGATACAGGATACTATGATTTAAAGTCATCGAAATTGAAAGGTCTATCGTTTCCAAATGAAGACGATGAAGCAGTGAACAAAGCTTACATGGATAAAACTGTTGAAGAAATAAGAAAAGAAATACAGAAAGTTAATAGTAACGTTAAGAATTATCTAAATAGCTTGGAAAAAGTAACTTCAAATCGTCTAAGTACTTTATATTATACTAAAACAGAAATAGATAATTTGATTGAAGCTAAATTAAAAGCTAAATTAACTAAAAATGAGTAAAAAAGATATCGTTGACGAACTCCACAAAGCAGCAAGAAGAAATTATCCACGACGATGTACCATCATAACAGGAATAGACGATTTATGGCAAGCTGATCTTATAGATTTTCAGAAATATTCGCATTTTAACAAAGGCTACAAATATATTTTGGTAGTAATAGATACTTTATCAAAGTTCGTCTGGATAAATCCTTTGAAATCAAAAGAAAAAAAAATGTAACAAAAGCAATGCAAGAGATATTAACTGTTTCATCACGGAAACCTAAACATTTACAAACTGATTTAGGTAAAGAGTTTTACAATGATACTTTCAAAAGCTTGTTAGCAAAAAATAATATAAATCATTATTCTACTTACTCTGTAAAAAAAGCTTCCATTGTAGAACGAGTAATACGCACGTTAAAATGTAACATTTACAAACTTTTTAGTTTAAACGGTCGCTATCAATGGATAGGGAAAAATATAAATTCTGTTGTAGAAAACTATAACCACACAATTCATCGAATAACAAAATTTAGACCTATTGATGTTAATATAACAAACCAAGCGATTGCCAAGTCTAACATAATTAAAACACGAAAGAATAAGATGGTTCAACAACCTAAGTTCCAAGTTGGTGATTATGTTCGTATCAGTAAATATAAAGGAGATTTTTACAAAGGTTACACTCCAAACTGGTCAACAGAAATATTTATTGTCAAAAAAGTAAATTACACGCATCCACTAACTTATCACTTGCAAGATAAATATAAACAGAGGATTTTAGGGACTTTCTATGAATATGAACTACAGAAAACGAAGTTTCCTGAACTCTATCTAATTGAAAAGGTTATAAAAAGAAAAGGTGACAAATTATTTGTAAAATGGTTAGGTCTCAGTGATATAGAAAATAGTTGGGTGAATAAAAGTGCATTAATTTTGTAATATAAATTAAGCGTTGTAATAAGATGTATCTCACTTCAAACACATCAATGAAGGAAGGAAGTGGTATTATTAACGACTTAATAAATAACTTACCGATTGAGTTACATATTCCTGGATATCAGTATTGTGGTCCCGGAACAAAACTTCAGAAACGGCTACTTAGAGGTGATCGAGGTATTAATAAGTTGGATGAAGCTTGTATGTATCACGATATTGCTTACAATAACAGTGATTTGAACGTTCGACACAAAGCTGACTTAGAACTTTTGAAAATGGCGAAAAAAAGGTTGAAATCAAAGGACGCTGGGAAAGGAGAAAAAGTTGCATCATGGATTGTCAAAAATGCGATGAAAGCAAAACTTAAAGCTGGTGCTGGAGTAAGACCGTTTATGTCCATCATTAAAAAAATCCAATCTCAACTAAAACAATTAAAAGCTAAAGACAATCGCACAGCTATAAAATACGCATATGCAGCTGCAAAAAAACTGTTTACTAATAAAAAAGGAATACGCTTGCCGCGGTGTATTCCTATACCGAAGAGTGGGGGTTTCTTACCTCTCATTCCAATTTTCGCTGGGTTGTCAGCTCTGGGTTCTCTTGCTGGTGGTGCAGCAGGTATAGCAAAGGCTGTCAATGATTACAAGGTTGCTCAAAAAAGCCTTCAAGAATCTGAACGACATAACAAGATGATGGAAGCTGTGGCTCTTGGAAGAGGAATGTATATCAAACCTCTTAAAAAAGGAACTGGTTTATATTTAAATTGTTCAAAAAACTAATTAAACGGCTACCTAGACGTCCTCTTACTAATTTTGACATATTGGAGCATGCTTCAGATATACCGTACTTTCGAGGAGTCTTTATGAGAGATACACTACCTGTCTACGCCAATGACAAATAGCAACCCACAGATCACATTATCTCATGTTTCCCCCGTCGTCGGCGCCGAGCTACCTACTCTGTGTAATCAAAGACATTTTCCGTGCGGCCATATTTTTATTAATTCACTTCCTTTCTGAAAACCATTGTAGAACCACGCAGTAAAATTTCTGTCCTAAAAAGTCATCTCTTTTATTTGTAAATTGTTCCTTTATCGCCAACAATTTTTGGCGCCCGAACAAAAGTACAATCAAACTTAATTCGCAAAAGTATTCGCGATCAAGAATATCAAGATACGACGGCGGCGGTACAGCAAGGTGACGCAGCACGACTTGGGGTCGTGGCGTGGCGTGACTTCGCAACAATCTACACCAGAATCATCAGGGGAGTGTCATTCCTTATTTCCCATCCTTTCATCGCAGTCTCGATTTGTTGTAAAAAGTGTTACGCTGCTGTCTCGCTAACTCACAGTTTTTTTTCGTCACGATCACGAAGCACGTGGCGGGTTCAACCACCTTTGCTCGCGAATACTTGCCTACCTGATTTTCTAAATTTTAAGCATTACATTTCATCGCATTTTTACGTCAGCTTCTCCACATTTTCAGCATTTTAAAGCATTTAGGTAGGTACTTAATGTATACCTAACCTAGCATTATTCATTCGAATTTGTTTATTTCTTTAAAATAATAAGCAAACGCGATCATTTCATACGGTGCTTCTTAAAATTAGCACAACGCAAAGCTTTTCATAAATGTGGCACATCATTTATTGCATTATTCGTAATATAAAACAATTGAAATTGTCCCTAAGCCCCTTTAAGTGCATTCATGTTTAGAAATTCGTGGTTCTAATACATTGTTTTAAATTAGTGATACGCTGAAGCCCGGGCCCCCAGGGTCCGTTCCCGGTGAAACACATTGCTGTGCGCGCGCGAGCCGCCATTTGCTTGCGCGACCACGCGGCCTTCGTGCGCTCGGCGCATGACCTTGAGCGCCGCGCATGACCTTGAGCGCCCGCTTCTGCCTGCATTTCTTTGTCTGGTTTGATGCATTTTCTTTACTTAACTTAACGAGTGAACTTTATAAATTTGCATTTGTTGTTTTGACACATTCTCTTTTGAGTAGTTTTTTCTTTATTTTATTCTGTTTGTGTAACCGAGTACTTAGGTTTACATAATGCCTGAAGACAGTAAAGACAGTGCAAGTAAGGAAACGAAGGAAACCGATACTGAACTTAAAGATCTTATAAAACAACGGGCTTCCATTCGCGGTCGACTAACTTTATTTGAAAATTTTCTTACTGACTTGAGGCAATTAAACATTGAACATATAACGGAGACACAAAGAAATGAATTGAATCTACGAATAGAAAGACTAGAAGCGTTATTTTCAGATTTTGAAAGATGTCAAACTAAAATAGAATTCAAGTGCCCAGTTCTCGATGAGCAAATTCAGGAACGGCAACTAACTGAAACAAGATTTTATAAAAACATTTCAAGTGCTCAATCTTTTCTTAAATTACTGCCAATAAATAATGTTGTAAAAGAGAACAGTTGTTGCTCACATAAGGAAAGTGTTAATGTCAAGTTACCGATTATTACACTTCCAAAATTTGATGGCAATTACTTTTCATGGCTTGAATTTAGAGACACATTTGAATCTTTAATCCATAAAAATGAGTCCGTACCAGACATTAATAAGTTCCATTATTTACGTTCTTCATTATTAGGGAGTGCAGCTTTAGTCATAAAATCCATAGAATTTACTGCTGAAAATTATCATGTTTCATGGGACCTTTTGTGTCAAAGATATAATAATAAAAAGATTCTTATTAATAATCACTTAAAGGCTTTATTCAAAATTGAATCCATTTCTAGGGAATCTCATAAATCTCTTAGATATTTAATCGATGTTGTAACTAAAAACTTGAGAGCGTTGACCACTCTTGGTCAACCCGTAGATCAGTGGGACACACTCATTATTTATATGGTGTCCACCAAATTAGACTCTGTGACAAGCGGTAAATGGGAAGAATATCGTAACAATCTATCCGATTTACCGCTCTTAAGTGAATTTATAGAATTTCTCCGTGGCAGGGCTGATATACTGGAAACAGCGCAGGCAAGCAGAAGTGAGAAGGGTTCTTTTCAACCGAACAATCAACATAATCAAATAAAGAGTGAAAATAAAGGTTTATTTCCACAGAGATTTTCAAAATCCTTTCTTACTTCTGGTTCTTCTAAAGCGAATGTTTCATTTTCGTGTCCCCTCTGCAACCAATCTCATAGAATTATAGATTGTGAAAAATTTAAATCCTTATCACATGATAACAAAATGAGTGAAGTCTTAAAACTTAAACTTTGCATTAATTGTTTGCGAAGGGGTCATGAACCGAGTACATGTCGTCTTGGTTCTTGTCGGTTGTGTAACAAAAAACATAATACCATATTGCATAAACATGAAAACAATTTAGCTTGTACGTTTCCTCCTCATGCGGCTCCAGCCAGCTCACCTGTTCTTCAACATACTCTTTCGGTGCAATCTTACAGTCAAGTGCTTCTTGGTACGGCTTTAGTCAACGTTACCAATCCTGAAAATAACAATACTTACGTTGCCCGTGCTTTGCTCGATGCTGGCAGCCAATCCTCATTCATGACGGAAAACCTGAAACATAAAATTGGTGTAGTTAATCGTAATCCTGATTTCATAACTATTTCAGGCATTAACAACATACAGTTACCTATTTCTGACAGATGTGACGTAAGCATTTCGTCTCTGTCAAACTCCTTTCATACAAACTTAAATTGTTTAATCATACCTCAAATTACCGGTCAATTACCTAATGTTTCGGTGAACATAAATCATTTAAACTTACCTGAAAACATTCAGCTAGCCGACCCTCATTTCTGTCAACCTTCTGACATTGACTTGTTGTTAGGTGCTGAAATATTTTTTGATATCTTGTGTCCTGAAAAAATATCTTTGGGTCCTAATATGCCCATTTTACAAAAAACTCAATTAGGCTGGATTGTGGCCGGCCCCTTAAACATAAATCATAAAAATCCTTCAAAGTCAGTTCACTGTAATTTCACAGCAGAAATCAGTGAAAAACTTTCTAAATTTTGGAGTCTTGAGGAACTTCCATCTTCAAAGTTGCCCATGTCAGTTGATGAGGAGTTTTGTGAAAAACATTTCAGAGAAACTACCTACCGCCTACCTAATGGCAGATTTTGCGTCATGATGCCTTTAAAAGAAAAGCCTGAAACATCACTTGGTGATTCTTACAAAATGGCGGCAAAACGTTTTTATATTTTAGAGCAAAAACTTAATAAAAATCCTAACCTAAAGCAACAATATAGTGAATTCATCAATGAATATAAATCACTTGGTCACTTATCAATAATCCCTAAGCCTAATTTTGGATATTTTTTGCCACATCACGCAGTTTTGCGTGACAGTAGCGAAACCACAAAACTAAGAGTAGTCTTTGATGGCTCAGCCAAAAGTACTTCATCAAAATCTCTTAACGACATACAGTGTATCGGTCCTGTAGTACAAGATGATTTATTCAATATTTTAATTAGATTCCGTCAACATAAGTACGTATTTACAGGAGATATACAAAAATGTTATCGTCAAATTTTAATTGATCAAAGTCAACGAAATCTACAGTTAATATTGTGGCGTGATGACGGGTCTAAGCCTCTTGAAGTTATGCAATTACAAACTCTTACATACGGGACCGCAAGTGCTCCTTATTTGAGCACTCGCTGTCTTCTGCAGTTAGCACTCGAATGTCCTGATCCATTGATATCAGAAGTCATAAAAAAGGATTGTTATATCGATGATGTTGTCACAGGGGCAGACGACGAGGCTACTTTAACTTATATACTTAATGAAGTTACAAAGCTACTTAAATCAGCATGCTTCCCCTTACATAAATTTCGTAGTAATTGTCCTCAGATCTTTACAGACCAGACTATAACCAAGTCTCTAGATTTAAGTGACCAGTCCGGTGTATTGGGTTTGCAGTGGTCACCTAAAACTGACACTTTACACTTTTCAATAAATATAAATCAAATCCATGACAAAGTCACTAAAAGATCCATCTTATCTAATACTTGTAAAGTCTTTGACCCTTTGGGTTTGCTCAGTCCTTGCATAGTGACACTTAAAATTCTTTTGCAAAGGTTATGGCAATTAAAATTAAACTGGGACGAACCAGTGCCATCAGACATTAAAAAAGTCTGGACAAATTTATCTGATAATTTATATAATTTGCTTTCAGTCAGTGTACCGAGACACATACTATGTCCTGCGGTTGCTGCCTGTGAGCTCCACTGCTTTGTGGACGCCTCGCAGGATGCATATGCAGCATGCGTGTATGCACGCAGTACTGACACTTTAGGTTGTATAACTATTAAACTTCTTTGCGCTAAAACAAAAGTAGCACCTTTAAAACCTGTTCTAACAATTCCACGTCTTGAAGTTTCCGCGGCAGTTTTAGGTGCCCGTCTAATGCATAAAGTTGACGAGGCTCTGCGGTGTACTATAGACAAAAGAATATTTTGGTCAGATTCAACGATAACTCTTGGTTGGATTAAAACACAACCTAAAATTCTTAAAAACTTTATTTCCAATCGTATTAATGAAATTCATGAGTTAACGTCTAGAGATTCTTGGAGACATGTACCCACCAATCATAACCCGGCTGACATGGCTTCAAGAGGTATAGATCCACGTCATCTTCTTAATTCTTCTCTGTGGTGGGAGGGGCCTGAATTCCTAAAGTATGATGAAACTCAATGGCCCACTCCTCCTAACATGGATAATATATCATTACCTGAATTAAAAGTTTTAAAATCAGTAGACATACATGAAACTGATAATCCGTCTAACTTAATTAATTTTGAAAAGTATTCTAGTTCATTAAAATTAATAAGAATAATTGCTTACGTAAATAGATTTCTACATAACAGTAAAAATAAAAATAATAAATTATCGGGTCCCTTAGGCCCAAGTGAACTTTTACAATCACTTACCTACCTTATTAAAATTGCACAAACAGAATCCTTTAGTAAAGAGCTTAACTTAATAAAAAATAAAAAGAAACTTACTTCCTCTTTGTTACAGTTGTCTCCATTCATCGCTGAGGACGGAGTACTAAGACTAAATGGTCGTCTCAACAATACAGATTTTAATTTTGAGAAAAAACATCCTGCGTTATTAGATGGAAAGCATCACTTTACAAAAATCCTAATGCGAGACGAACATTTACGCTTACTACATGCCGGCCCTCAACTACTTTTGTCAAGCTTCAGAGACCGTTTTTGGCCTATCGGTGGACGACCATTAGCACGTAACATAGCTCGCCACTGTGTTAGATGTGTTAGATTGAGAGCCAAGGCTATGGAGCCATTGATGGGCCACTTACCGTCAAGTAGAGTCACTCAAAACTACCCATTTCAAAACCAAGAACCTTCAAAACCAAGAAAAATAGAGTGTGCCATAGTAAATTTAGATAGTTCTGATAATCCTGGAACTCACTGGGTAGCCTACGTTAAGCAAAATAACTACTGTGAATATTTTGATAGTTTCGGTAATTTAAAACCACCATTAGAATTAATAAATTATTTGAGATATATTTCTATAAATTATAATTATGTACAATATCAAAATTTTGGTACTATAATTTGTGGTCATCTTTGTTTAAAATTTTTAAGGGACTATTGGAAAAAACATTTATATTAAGAATGAAATAAAAAACATTGTCAGTACTAAAATGTCTTTCACTGTGTCAATAACTGGAAGAGGAGAGACGTTAATAACAAATTACTCGCCAACCTTGCAATTACACGGAGAATATGAATGCGGTCTCTTATATTTTTCAACTTTCAATTCTATTCCTAATATAGACAAAAGAAACAATAAACTTTATTATGGCAAAGATGGAGTTATAGAAATACCTGAAGGTTCATATGAACTCCAAGATATTTGTGATTTTTTGAAAAGTAACATTAATAATGCTGTGCTAAAACTGACATGCAATAACAATACATTAAAAACAAGTATTTATTGTTCTGAAGAATTGCACTTTGATAAAAATGATTCTCTTGGTAAAGTTTTGGGTTTTGGCATGGAAACAGTAAAAGCTAATATAAAAACTGAGTCCAGGTATCCTGTCAGCATTTTATCAACAACTATAGTGCGCATCGAATGTGATGTTATCAGTGGATCATTTGTTAACGGGAAACCTAGTCATATAATTTACGAATTTGTGCCAAACGTACCACCCGGTTATAGAATAATTGAAATACCTAAAAATTTAATTTATTTTCCTGTCAATCAAACCTCAATAAGTTCTATTAATATAAGATTGTTGGACGCTGAAAATAAGCAAATCAACTTACGTGGTGAAGAAGTACAGCTGTATTTACACTTTAGAAGGAAATGTTAAATTTCAATAAAAACCCGTCATCACCTCCTGTGCGTGTCAGTTCTAAAAGATCATCTAGTAAAGAAACACCGCTTCGAAAAAAAAAGAAGCTCACCAAAAACAATAAAGAATTTTTAAAACTAATAGGTTTGCTAAAATGAATATTTTAAATATATCTCAACCTGTGTCATACGATAACAGCATCGAAAGTTTTGAATATCACTCGTACAAGCCATATGTAACAAGTTTCAACAAGAATGATGAAATACGAATACCTATTAATCAGCAAGATTTGTATGTGCTGCCTGCCCTCAGCACTTTATATATTGAAGGCATAGTAAATGTGACTAAGCATAACAGTATTACTAAAGAAAGTGAAAGAGTAAAGAGTGTACATTTTGTAAATAACCCGGCGCTTTTTCTTTTTCAAGACATTCGATATGAACTAAACGGGATAGAAATAGATAAAATAAAAAATGCAGGTATCACTACAACAATAAAATCTTATCTTTCATTAAATGAAAATGAATCGAAATGTGGGAAAGTTTGGGGCTGGTCTACAACAGGTACAACCACTGTTAACGATGGTCTGTTTTCCAGCTCTATACCTCTGAATAAAATATTAGGTTTTGCCGAAGATTATGAAAAAATCATTATTAACTGTAAACATGAATTAGTACTATTGAGAAGCAATACCAATCTCAATGCTTTAAAATTAAGTACGGGTGAAGTTGTGGACGATATCATAATAAGTAAAATTGTATGGAGAGTTCCTCATATTAAAGTGTCAGACCGCCAAAGGATTAATTTATTAAAGCAATTAGAAAGAGATCGACCTATAACAGTAGCATTTCGTAACTGGGACTTATATGAGTATCCTTTACTACCCAGAACACGTAAACATACTTGGTCTATTAAAACATCGTCGCAGATTGAAAAACCACGATTCGTAGTAATTGCTTTACAAACCAACCGCAAACATAATGCACTAATGTCAATGGCAGAGTTCGACCATTGTTTTATACGGGATGTGAGAGTATTTTTAAATTCATCGTATTATCCATATGAAGGACTGAATATCAGCTTTGCTGACAATAAGTTTTCATTGATATACGAACAATATGCCAGATTTCAACAGTCTTATCATGGACGTCGACCAGAGCCGTTGTTGAGTTTGAAAGAGTTCAAGGAAATCGCGCCTTTATTTGTTGTTGATTGTTCTCGTCAGCACGAAACGCTAAAAGGATCCATAGACGTACGCGTTGAAATCGAAGCAGAAGTAGAGATACCTGACCAGACCGCCGCATATTGTCTTATATTAAACGATTGTATATTTGAATATAAGCCGCTCAGTAATATAGTTAAAAAACTATCATGAATAACGATACTATAATAGTAGATGTACAAGGTTTTAAAAATGAAAACAACGTTTTCATTTTAAAAGAATTAGTTATAGGCACATTAGAACACACACAAATATTTTTGATAAAACCCCCATACCCATTCTCAACTCTGACTCTCGAAGAAAGAAAACATGTATGGTGGATAGAAAGAAACAGAGGATACCGATGGAGCGAGGGATATATTGACTACAGGGAATTTAAAAGAGTTATTAAACCTTACTTAGAGAAGCGCAAAATCATAGTGAAAGGTGAAGAAAAAGTAAAGTGGGTGCGAGAAATATGTGGCCATGACAATGTTTTAGATATAAGTATTAAAGGCATACCTAGTTTAGAAACTCTATGTAAGCTCTATTGTAAAGATATATTTGCGTTTAATTGCTTTAACCATATTAAATATTGTGCTTTGAAAAACGTTATTTGTATAAGAAAATGGTTATTAGAGAATAATATATCAATGTATGATTTTTTCAATAAATAAATAAGTTTACCTACATAAAAAAACCTTTTTTATTCTGAACACTTTTAACAGAGAAATAAAACGACATCATTCCTTAAGTTTAATTTATTTAAAAATATACTGACATTTATGCTAAGCCTTAATTAATAAAGTAACAAAAACTTTTTACATTTGTACACAATATAATATATCTAACATTCGAAGATAATAATAGGTATTAAGTTTTAAAATGTATCTCTCTATAGGTTCATAAGTAACAAGAGAAGTTACGTATAATACCTACATGAGAACTTTAATTTACAAAAATAAGTTGATTCGTAGCTTTAAAAACTATAGCTATAACCACATATTTTTTTTGATATATTGTTGATGAGACCTTCTGCCTGGTCCATAATCTGGTCCATGTCTTCCGACACCACATACTGCGCAGACAGTAGGGCATCCTCCGACGAGTCACCCAGCACTTCTTGCTCGAGGTCTATTATCTCAATTTTGATGAGAAGTCGTCCTTTCTTCGGCGGACTTTTCATCACGAACGACTGCTGCGTGTTGTGTAAGTGCTTGAGGAAGGACGATCTCTTCTTTCGTTTCCTCTTCTGCGTGTTATATGCCGCCTTTCGGATTTTGAGCTCCAACGGCCTTTCTTCGTGTTGTGGCTCTACAACCCAAGGAGGGAACATTTGTGTCCATCCTTCGAGCGGGTCCTGCGCGTCTTGTAAGACCGGAGATGGTGAGCGTAGGTCTTCGACGAGATGCTCGGTGTTCACTGACATATCCTGAAACAAATAATATGAGTCATATATTGAAATGCAACCAGATTCCTATATTTAATTAGTAAATATATTGAACTTTAAAAAGCAACTTACCATCTTTGATGTTCTTATGAAAATAAATTTACATTAGCGATTGACATGAATATTTATACCCTAGCTTTGTGATCGTGTGAGTTTCTAAGTAAACCTATAGCTGACACAGCTATTAAAATTAGACAAGTAAGAACTTGTTCCTGATGTCGACACCTTATTGAGTTATCGTGTGAATTTTTATGTAAGTGGAAACGTATTGCTGACAAAGCGGCAAATAAGTGTCGTGTTGCATTCAGAATCTTAGACAAGTTAGGACTTGTTTTTTGTCATTTATATTTTAAAAATCCTCGATGATAGTGATTACTACGTATTCGGTGGTGAAAGGTACCTAATTAGATTCAGAATAAAACAACAAATTACATATATATATAATATTTATTTTAAAATAAGTAGGCGCTGCTTTTACATAATATGTACAGGTATATAAAAAATTATTTACTTATACCTACTAAAAACTAAAATACTTATACATAGAATGGAACACTTATGCGGTAACATTTTATTTGATCATTTATAAAATAAAAAATAATAATAATGAAATTGACATTTTTTTTTTTTTTGCTGTCACAGGCGGAATGGGAGCCTGCGTCTAGCCACAGTTGCTAAGTGGTCAGACTTGTTAATTAACTTACTCGAGTTGCGATTCACATCTCGCTTGAGACAGTAATTACAATTTTTATGTACTTGGAAAGTATATTAAGAATACATTTTAACATATTTACATTATTTTATCATTAGTAGGTAGGTATACCTACACTATTCATTGACAGCATTAATAAATTCACATTCAAGTGTACACGCCTCCATGATTTTTTCAACCAGTCCAAACAGAAAAACTCAGAAAAGGCTTGATTTATGTCCCCAGGACAAAGTAGATATTTTATCTTTAAGTATAATGCGTTTATCATCATTTGAAGATAGAGCAACTTTGTTAACGGTTTGCGTAAAAACCACGTGTTTCAAAGACTTGAATATTATATTTTTCTTCCTAAGTGACTTATTAAGAAGTAGAACTTTATTATAATCTTTAAAATCAATTCTTTTAACTACAGATTTTTTAATCCCTTTTGCCTTTTTTATCTCTTTATCTTGAGTTTTTACACAATATAACTTAGATCTCAAACCTACAAATTCAATTATAAGTTGGCCTCCCATCTCATCTTTAAATAATCCAGGGACCTTTTTGTTTCTCCGAACTATATTATACTGATTATTTTCCGTGTAATTGCTCGTGTCAAAGTACTGTTGAAAATTAGATCTTATGTCTTTGTAAATGTCCGTTGCCTCAATAGAGTACAAAAAGCTATCAGTATCGGTGTAACATAGTTTTAAATTGGAACCATAAAACGGTTTTGTAATAGAATAGTGAAAATCATACATATGATTTTTAGATATTTCTAGAACAGTGAATCCTATGTAAATAGGTTTATCTAAAATAACTGACTCGGGTTTCATTTGCACAGCTACAAAATTTTCTGTAAAAACAGTACAACTATGAAAATTAGGTCGTGAAATGAGTTGTTCGGCCGTGTAACATTTTTTTGTTTTGTTCCTAGTATCTGTCCACCGATTGACTAAGTGAATATTTAATCTTTTTTCAGTATCTTCCAATGTTTTGCCAAAAATGCTATTATTTAATAATTTGAAAAAGTCCTGTTCAAATGTTGACTTAGCCTTTTGCCGTAATTCTGTATTTAAATCTATATATTGTTTTAAAAATGGATGTTGTTTGAATTTTATTACTCTATGACCTTTTTTTAATATTAAACCATGTCGTAAGCATGTTTTTAAATGTACGTAGTGTATGACATAATTAAATTTGTCGTACAAATTTGGAATCAATTTAGGGTTTTTAGATCCAGGTGGTGTAAATTTCTCAGGACAAAAAGGTAGGTCATTGTGCAAATCGTGAAGATGTTCTGGGTACTCTAAATCTACTTCTAAAATGTAACCATATTCGGAGTCATTAGGGACTTGAAGAATATTAAGTTCATTAATTTCCGTTTGGCTAATTAGTTCGAAACCAGAATAAGGCAAATAAGAACACATTGCATAACCGTATAAGTTATTGCAATCAATGTACAGTAAATAATTATCAGGAATAGACGGATCGTAACTTGATATGTACTTGTTATTCGCCTTAGAGTATCTATTGGAGCATAAACAAACGCCTCCGCGTATTCCCTTTTGAATCATACGTATAATTTCTAGATTTTCTATAAGTTGCAGTTTTACTTTCGTTTTAAGTAACATTGCATCAAAACTTAACCCAGGAGCCGTCATGTAAAATGCTGGATCTAATCGATAATTAATTTTACAAGTTTGACGAAAGTTTTCAAAAACATCTGCAAGTAAAATAACATCGGTTTTAAGATATAAATCAGTATATTCCCCAAGGTTTTTTATTTTAAATATTTCCCAGATGCACTGAGCGTGACGATAATCTGATTCTGAAACGGTTTCATCAGTTAAAGTGCTATAAAAGTGTTTCAGTGATGGTAACCTATCTTCTTCAAAACACATCCAGTTCGTCATATATTCATAAGGATATACACCTTTGCGCCTAAGTAATTCAAATTTTTCGGTTTCCGGGAAAAACTGAGATAAGTGAAAAAAGTCGTTTCTATTCAAGTTTCCAGCAAGTTTTTCTAAGCTAGTGCCTAAAAATTTGAATGAATCGACAAATCGAACTGGCATGTATTCCTGGCGCCCTGTCCTGAAAAACTTCGTAAAAGAAATATAGTTTTCCTTATTTTTTGCTATAACTTTTATATTGCCCGGTATTTCTCCTAATTGTCGTATGAACAAGTGACTATCGTAACCGGATAAATTGTGAAAAAATACTGGTATGAATTTCGGTAAACAAAATTGTAAATTACAGTAAGAATGACTTGGTCCCCTGTATTTCCCTGTCAAGTGACAATGATCTTTAACTTTATCGTCTAATAGTAGTTGACTACAAAGGAAACAATATTTTGTATTATCAAAGCTTTCTTGCTCCTCGTCTGTTAATGGCGTCATAGGAACTGTTTGTTTTAAAATCTTTTGTATGTTAGCAACATCTTCACCAAGGTATTCTAAAAATTTTTCAACACAATCCTGACCACGATATGACATGTATTTATTTTGAGCGCTATCATACGAACAAACAATGTAATATGCGAATGCAGCGGGTAAATGTTTTTGTAAATTCGTTGTGGTATTATTTGAATTGAGATGGTCACTACTCGATTTGGGTTCTAATAATGATTCAAAATCCGCATATATAACATATGGCATATCTTGCATTCTTTCGAAATTTTTAAATTGAATTGTAGTACCTGGATCAGGCAACAAAGTTCGGACACCGCTACAAATGTGGGCATTTAATGCTGGTTCGTTATTAAAAAAAATCATGCAGTCATCACAAAAATATATTTTTCCATGATGTTTTGTTAATTGAGGTCTAAGCAATCTACTCAAATTTTTTATCAAACAGTAGTGTTTAAATTCGCCCTTTTCCAATAATAATAAATTAATATGATGCTTCTTTTTGTTTTCTGACTTATAAAGTGGTCCGACAATGCTCGACTTGTTTGCAATACCATAGACATTAACACTGATATCGCGATTATTTTTCTCAAAGATCCTTATATCCGAGAATCCGACTGGAAACGACATGTTTTGGGTGTTCAGAACGTTTTCAAAGTTAGGGTAAGAGGATGTCCGATGTGCGTTATTCTTAGCTGGAAATAATGCTGCCATTATACACCATAAGAAACAGAATGAATCATTATTTTGTATATTAATGCAAGCATGCTTCAATTTTAAAGTTTTCGGTAATTCAATAAAACGGGCGGCTCTCAAAGGGTTGTACTTGTTGATATTGACTTCTAAATATAGATTTCTTAAAAATGCCCAGCCACTATCTCTTTCCTGAAACTCGTCAATTTGTGCTATGATAGAGTGAACAATATTTGAAAATATAGCTCTAAAATCATAATTACGGTGCAATACCACATTTTGACTAAAAGCAAATGATTTTATTTCACTAGTGCTATCTTTCGGCAAGATAAATTCAGCGAATAATTCAAAGTTAACTTTAATAGTGTTATACGTAGCTAGTCTTGCGTCTAGCAAGTGACGCACGCGAGACTGCAGCCTACGCAGAAACTCAGCTGGCAGGCATGGGAGCTCGGCTTCGTCAGCGCTATCGCCGCACGCGGAAGGCCGCACTCTATACGATGCAATCCTACTTCGGAACGCACTACTTATTTTTTCAATGCCATCGCTTATTTCGATAGAACTATTATTTTTATGAACATTACTCCGCAAATGACCTGAGAATGCTTTACTTTTAACGGATATGTCACAAACTGTGCAATATATTGTTCTACTTGCCATGACTGTTGGATTCAGAAAAGTCTCAATGTATTAGAATTTAATAATATACTATTGAATGGACTGGTTGATTAAGTAGGTAATAATAATAAAGCAAGATATTTATTTTAGTACAAATGAAATATTTTTATTTATTTAATTATATTATTATAAGACCTTATACTAAAAACTTACATTAAAAACGCCTATCTATTATACCTAACCTATCCTAACCAACTTACTAATAAAATGAACAAAGAAGTACCTATACCTACCAATAAAACTTACAAAACAAACGCCTACCTATTATACAAGTAACTTAACTATTTTTTTTTCGAACTATAAAATTTACCTTCTTCTTCAAAGTTTTTCTTAGACTTTTTGATAAATTCTTTTAAATGGACCAGCTCGGGAGCGTTTCCGTCTGCCTGGTATTTGAGGGAGACGACCGCGTGCTCCCAGCGGTCCTTCGGGTCTACGGCTAAAATTTCTTTGGTATTATAGATTTTTACATCAACAAAAACATCGCCGTCTCTAAATGTGGTGCGGCGCAGGTATCCGTCAGCGACACGCCGCGACAGCACCGACTGCAAGGGTTGGTTCTTGATACGTCGGGTAGCTTGCGCCTGCGCTTCCTCCTCGCTATCCGAGTCGAGCTGCCACCCAGATCCAGATGTAGTAGGCGGCGATGTTTTCTTTGGCGCCTTCCTTTTCGGTGGAGCCTTGGGCTTCGCCTCTTTCTTGGCGCTAGAAAAAATAATACATTTGTTATAAACAAGGTCGTCAATGTAGAGAAAATATTTACAGGGTTTTTATTTTACCTATTATATTTCTCGCAAAATATACTATCCAAAAAACTTTAGTGTTTGAAAAATATTTCAATAATTGTATTTCTATTTATCGTTTGTACCATAATAAATATAAAAAATATAGGTAAGTACAAGTACTTTTTTATTTAAATGAAATAAATAAATGTATAGTATAATGTCTTTTGTTAAATAATTTACTAGAAACAAACAACTCTTCACCAGCGCCTCAGTTGGGACTCGAACCCACGAGCGACTGAGTCACTGTGTTTTGTTCACACCGAACAACAATTCATTGTAAATTATGAAAGCAACAATAAAATTAGACTCACTATATAGTGTGGATAAATAAATTAGTGTTTGTGATGATTAGATTAGACTTTGTAATACATACTTTATTTTGGTAGGTGTATCCTCGCCACCGCTCTCGGAGTCGGCAAACTCATCTGCTAGCTCCTTCCTCGCCCCCTTGCTGCGCTTTGCCTTATATTCTGAGTCAGACCTGCAAAAACATTTTAAAATTATGAAACAACAAATTCATAATATTAAGAGATAACTCGAACAATGAGAAAAATTTACTACTCAGTTATTGAGATAAAAATATTTCAACTCCAACCTTTGAAAACTACAAAAACTAACTAAAGCAAAAGATCGTTTCCTAATTTGATCCAGCTGGAACCAAACCTTGAAACGTTAGAGATGGTGACACCATAAAAAATCACTCGACTAGGGAGGTCATCAAAATAATTATATGTTTATAAATAAATAAGTAAAAACAAAACTTACGAACATTATTTCAAGTGCACGGATCCTCGTGTTGGCAGGTGACTGGTGAGCTTGTGGTAGTGGAACAGCTGGTCGGGCGCTAGGCGATGGGCGGGCAGACTTGTCTTGCAGAGCTGACGGAGCACCGGTAAACTTGTTGTGGTAGTAGACCAGCTGGTTGGCACTAGGTGAAGGATGAGGGGCAGACTGAGCACTCGCGACTAGATAGAGCAGACTCCCGTAGGGCTCTTTAAAACTAGTGGAAGTAACGGTGTCGTAAGAATGATTTTTGGGCCGATTTACATCGCATTATAAAGGAATCGATCCAGTACCTATCGTTCAGGTATCGCAAACCTTCATTTTCAATAGAAATTATTTTAAACAAATAAATTGTTCTATAAAATCGGTTTTACCGAGGTAATAAACAGTATACGATTAAAAGTTTATTTTTATTATCAGTGAAAAATTAAAATGAAAAGCAACAAGTTTACTATTGTAAGTTTATATTATTAATTTAATAATGAGGGAAAAAAGACTACACACATAAAATTGAGTATCAACTTATTCATGCGAAGTTTTTGCAAGTTCAATACTTATTTAGTGTTTTAAAATGTTTTCCAGTACATATTTTTATTTTTATTTTTTTTTTATTTTTATTTCATGGAAAACAAACGGCAATTTTACTTAAACATTAGTACAGTGTTTCTTAAAAAACAAAAAGCCTTAAACAGTTTTCACAAGTAGAAGAAATAATTTGTATTACAATCACATTTATACTTTTTATGAACGAACAGTATTGTAACAGTACTTAAATACATATAAAATGTTATGATAAGCCATGATTTATAAAGCCACATCAACCCTAAAATATGTTATATTATTGTTTGAAAAATTTTTCGTTCATCACTTTCGCAAAGTAACCTTTACCCGCCGTAAATAAGTCACTGTCACGAGAATAGTCGTTGTTAAAACTAGTAGTTACACGATTGAAATAAGAATTATGTCTATAATTAGTTGAACAGAAATCGGTATGGAATTTCAGATAGTTACGCCTTGAAACCGTACGAAAAGGCACCTGTAGTTTAACCTTGGACAGGAGATGACTACAGTCAATTTTGCCGAGTACCAATTCGTGAAAATACGCAAGGTCAGCTACATCTCTCCGTTTCTCCAGCGGGAGCAGATGGTGGCGTCTGCAGATATCATCATAAGCAAGATTTTTGTTATAGTAAATTTTGTACTTATAATTAACTAGCTTCCGCCCGCGACTTCGTCCGCGTGGATATTAGAGAAAATCCTTAGGGAACCTTCAACCAGGATCCGACCAACCGTTTTATACGCGATTAGGCGGGTCCCCACCAAGCGCGCTGCCTCGCGAGGCAAAACATTTGCGACGTGTGACAGGCCTCGCACGAGGCTGCGCGCTTGGTGGGGACCCGCGTAATCGCGTATAAAACGGTTGGTCGGATCCTGGTTGAAGGTTCCCTAAGGATTTTCTCTAATATCCACGCGGACGAAGTCGCGGGCGGAAGCTAGTTTATTACAATAATCAGAATTAGGTCCAGAGATATTAAGAGTATCACGTTCCCGTTTCTTTACTCTTTCCCGTTTCCGTCCCCGCCCCCGTTCCCGTTCCTGTTCCCGTGTCCGTCCCCGTCCCCTTGGGCTGAATCATGTCCACCGTGTTGGACTTCAAAACAAATGTCATTTTCGCATTCCTCATCCCATAAAACCTCAAGAACGACATCCACATCGGCTTTCATGTTTACTTACCCCATTTACCCCCTAACGGATGATTTTCAAAATAAGAAAATATGTGTTTGCCTATTTATTTTTAGACATGCTCCTACGAATTTTTAAGCTGTAAACTATGTAATGTCTATTTTATATTATTTTTCCATATATAATTTGTACCCCATTTTCACCCCTTTAGCGGTTAAATTGGACTTCAAAATTAATGTCATTTTCGCAATCACCATCCCATAAAACCTCAAGAACGACATCCATATCGATTTCTACGTTTACTTAGCCCATTTACCCCCTAAGGGGTTGATTTTCAAAACCACAAAATATATGTTTGCCTATTTATTTTAAGACATGCTCCTACGAAGTTTTAAGTTGTAATGTCTATTTTATATTGTTTTCAATACCAAATTTAAATCCAATTTTCACCCCTTTAGGGGTTAAATCATGTCGACCGTGTTGGACTTCAAAATAAATGTCATTTTCGCAATCTTCATCCCAGAAAACCCCAATAACGACATCCATATCGATTTTTAGGTTTATTTACCCCATTGCACCCCCATTTCATCACCATGGGGGTTGAAATTATACCAATACAATATGCGTTGCGTTAGATTTCCATCCATAAGCTTAAATTACAAATCTAGCGATTTCTACTTCAAAAATGAAGGATTATCTTCTAAACACAACTTCATCCCCCTTTTCACCCCTTTGGGGGTAGAATTTTGAAAAACGCTGAGACACGTATTTATTTATTTTCAATCATCAGCCTAAACACAAAATTTGAAGATCCTAGCTTCAAAACTGAGGGACTTTCATACAAACTTTCATCCCTTATTTCATCCCCTTAGGGATGGAATTTTCAAAAATCCTTCCTTAGTGGATGCCTACACTGTATAAAGTATCTGTGTGCAAAATTTCAAGTCTCTAGGTTCAGCGGTTTGGGCTGTGCGTTGATATCTCACTCAGTCAGGACTTTGAATTTTATATATATATAGATGATTCTCAAAAACTTTTTTTGTATTCTTTCAATATTGCAATAGTTCACGACCACTGAAAGAACCACGTCAACACATTTTATTTTCCCATTGTTCTTCACTGAAAATCAAGTTTCATATTCATAATATTGTATTTTATTTCAATGTTAATTTGATATTCAAATGTCGACAAATTCAGTAAGGTTGTCTACACTTGATAAAATAATAATGTGGCTGTATTATTGTGTTTTAAGTTTATTTCTTTAATAATGTCCTACATCTTTACTAATATTATAAATGCGAAAGTCCGTTTGTTTGTGTGTTTGTTACGCCTTCACGTCCTAATTACTGAACCGATCATCATGAAATTTTGCATACACGTTGTCAGGGGTGAAGGACATAGGGTACTTTTCATCCTGAAAAAAGTATAGTTCCCGAGGGAAAGCAAAAAACCTTTCCACGCAGACGAAGTTGCGGGCGGCCGCTAGTAATATTATAAAGCTAATTCGTAAATACTTTAAATATTCCTATTGTAATAAATAAAGTTAAAAACAAACTTACACAATCTTCACATCGATTAGGTGTAGGTAGGTTTTATTCCATTTCCTTGATTTTGTCATCATATTTAGTTTAATTCCATTTCAATTAATCTTACTTTAATTTTCACACTTTTCGTTTATGTACGAGTATCTTAACTTATTTTTAGTTCATCGAATTTTAAAACAGTAAAATTGCATCAACCCTAACAATATTTTATATTTATATTCATAAAATGTGTAAGTAAGTTTGTTTGTTATGCTTTAACATCTTAAATTATCATAAAATTTTGAATACACGTTGTCAAGAGTATGTATTCCGGGTTGCTGCTAGTATGAGCACCGGGTAAAAAACTGTGATTATAGGTTCGCTAATTGAAACAAAAACAAGGTGCATTGTCACTCTTTATTACAGGCGAGCTGTAAATACAACAATAAAGTATCAAGTGGCATAGCGCTGGTAGTATAGTTAACTAACTCCGACGGGTTCGATTCCCGATTACTTCAGAATAAACCTAATTATATTAAATTAAATTTATTATTCTAAATAGAGCGTACCTGCTATATCGTTTTTATGCTTTTAACATATAAAAAAATCCCTTAACATTTTTTACTACGTTTAAAGTCACCGGAAAAAATATTATAATGAATTCGAATAAAGCAGCGTGATTTAACTAGTTCATATTATAAATCCATTCTCACGGTGGTAATTTGCTGACCAAACAGAATGTTACACCGCTGCAAAGATTAGAATGTATTAAGTCGTTGTATAGTGGATGCAATTTGTACCTTAAATCAGATTATGATTAGACGCTATTTAAAAAGTTTACCTTTAATCAGCAGATGTACCGTGACGCAATAACCTTGCAATCGAAGTCATAGTAGCTATGCCGTCCGCGAGAGTGAGTGTGTACAGTGCAGTGCGGGTTTACTAAGTATACTCTAAAATTGGATAGATGGTCGACCACCCATCTCTCATTGGGTTCGTGATGAAACCTTGTTTTTCTAAGTGTCGCCAACCAAATTTGTGAATCGGTAACTTTCTTAAAATATCGAGAATATTTTTATCAAAGCGTTATGTGATCGTCGTTTCTAGGTGCCAACAGCCCATGGAGGACCCGCACGAGCAAACGGCCTAGAACGAGTTTCCTAAATTATGAAAGTGATCATTTTACGATGTTCTTGATTCTAAGGTGTCACCACAGAATTACCAAATATTTTATCAATACCTTTGTGATGGATCGTCATTTCTAGGTGCCACCAGCCAATGGGCGTCCGGCACGAGCAAACGGCCTAGAACGACGATTTCCTAAACTCTGGCAGTGATTACCATACAAGTATTTTATCAAAGTCTTTGCGATGGAACTTAGTTTTTAGGTGCCACCAGCCAATGGGCGTCCGGCACGAGCAAACGGCCTAGAACGATGGTTTCCTAAACAACGACAATGATTATCATACTATGTTTTTGATTCTAAGGTGTCACCACAGAATTACCAAATATTTTATCAATGCCTTTGTGATGGATCGTCATTTCTAGGTGCCACTAGCCAGTGGGCGACAGGCACGAGCAAACGGCCTAGAACGACAATTTCCTAAACTCTGGCAGTGATTACTATACAATGATCTTATTCATATCGCGATGGAAATCTTTTCTGAGGTGCTACCACCAATGGGCGATCGGCACGAGCAAACGGCCTAGAACGATGGTTTTCATAGTGTTGTGATTTAAACTCGATCGAAGGTGCCACTCTCCAAATTTCGCTACTGACACGAGCAATCGGCTTAGAACAAAACAAAAAGCTTCATAACGTCTGCTCATGAGTGTGATCCAAAATAATAATAAAAACGTGTTAAAAAATGTGTTGTAGTGAATTAACCAGCATATCCGAGGCATAGAACAAAAACGAGAAGCTTCATAACGCCTGCTTCTGACTGTGAAGTGTTAAAAATAAGTATAGTGAATTGAGCAGCATTAATCATTGGTAAGTTTTACACTTATTGATCTTTGGCAGACATAATTGGTTACCTACTTCGTTTACCATACTCTTGCTATAATTGACTGTAATGAACCCATCAAAGACGCAACAACACTTCACAAAAGTGATCGAGGTGATTATTGGGCAGATTGGAACACTTTACGAAGGTGATCGAACGGACGTGAGATCGCTGGAGTAAAGTTGTTCCAGAATGCCCAATAATCACCTACTGAGACGCTTCGCTCGCACTTCGTGCTCGCTCGGTCAATAAATGCGAAAGTACCTCTGTCTGTTACGTTTCACGCCTAGACCGCTGCATCGATTTTGACGAAATTTGGTACGAATATAGATGAGACCTTGGGGAAGGACATAGGCTACTTTTCATCCCATTGCTGGGCACGGGTGTCCGCCCGCACGATCGGGCGAAACTGCGGCGCCCCTGGACACTTCATACAACCGCGCCATTATAAACAGATGTCGTTTTTGTACACTTTGTGTGTAAGTCTAGGGCTACTGTGCAGTTTGCACAGTATGAGCGGCGTTTAATTCATAATTTGTACTTTTTGGTAAATAAAGTTACAACGCATTGCTTTGATTATCAAAATACCTAGACTAGACAGTTAACTAACACGCACGACTAAAAAATTACGACGCAATGTTTTGAATATCAAAATAAGTTGACGTTGACAAACATGACTAAACGAGCATACGATTCAGCGCACGAACTCGCGGGTGGGGTGAGGTAATTGATTCTGAGGAGGGGCGGAGAGTGTCCTTTCTGTACGGTAGTACCTTTTTATATCTATTCTGTGGCTGCGGGTGGAAAGGTAGTACCATAGTACATACTCATGTAGTAATGAAGTCTTAATGGATAATCGATATTTTAATCGCGATTCCGTCAATGTTAGTTTTACGTGATACTAGTGACTGGAATTGATTAGAGCTCACTCATGGGTTTCTACGAAAGGCTGCACGACCTCACCTTGGCATTTCTAGTCTACTAGACCACAGATAAAATATAGCTACCAGCACAGTAATGCCTACATATAATAAAAACGCAAGAGTGGTTCTAGGAGGGCAGGGGGCCATGGTGCCACAAGGCCGATTACTTTGCGGATTACATTGAACTTGCATAGAAAAATACAATAAAAAAACTTTCAAATTCTTTATTATGTAGGTTTGTCAGTGCCTCTAATTTTATATATTTTTTTAATCTTAAAACGTGGCCAGAGGCTCTGAGCAACCCCCCCTCCCCTCCCCCGCAACAACGTCCAAAAAGGCATATTAAACATGCGTTGCTACAGCAGCCCCTCTAATTTAAGTTCGCAATGCAGTTTATCCCAGCTAAAGGCTGGTTTACATTAGATTATTTTTAGCAGCGTGCGAGTCGACTCGAATGCGAGTGCTTTAGTAGTTTTGGTGCCTTAATTCCAGTGAGCGCTTACATGCTTCCAGTACAGTGTCATTTGACTAAAGTACTCTACTAAAACGTCGTTTTACATACGTAACATAAGTAAATTTGACACTATTTTTAACACGGATACAATTTTATTGGAAGTAACGTTGTTTAATCTTCTTATAAAAAATGTTTCAATGCTACTAAAACTAATGGAGTTATTTAATTTTATGGAGCTGCGTTGCAATTTGCAATACTGCTCTTTCAATATTTCACTGTGACTTGACGATGTAGTGTGCAAGATTTTTCTATTTGCTAAATATAGCTCGTGATAAATCTATTTGCCTGTGTGCGAGCGTGTGTGAGCGTGTTGATTTTAGACATTTACAATAATCTAAATCTTGTAAATTGCGAATTGAAAAGTGTAGGATGTCTAAATTTAGTTAAGTTTGCTAAATGTGGGTCACGATAAATCGATTTGCTTAAGCACTTGTTTTTAGATACCTAGGTTATTTATACATATAATAAGTGATTCTTGTAATACAATGTGAATGGAATACTTTACAATTTACGGTTTACAATTTCTTTTGTATCGTATGCAATAAGTAGAATTAGGTAGAATTATTATCTTTTCTCGGTGCATAAGCGAGAGAATTTAAATTAGGGTTTTGTAAATGTAAATGGTTTATGTTGAATTTAATAACTTTCATGTATTTAATAAATTCATAAAAAAAATCTAAATAACAATAAGTTTACAGGCTGGAAATTAATGAAATGCAATCCTTTTATTGATTACTAGCGGCCGCCCGCGGTTTCACCCGCGTGGTTCCCGTTCCCGTGGGAATATCGAGATAAAAAGTATCCTATATTTTAATCTAAGCTATCTACTATCAGTGTGCCAAATTTTAACCAAATCCGTTTAGTAGTTTTTGCGTGATTAAGGAACAAACATCTAAACATCCAAACCCACAAACTTTCACATTTATAATATTAGTAGGAAAACACATCAGTTTAAAAAAACGCTAGATAATTGATATTTTCAGTTAAGTTCATTAACTAGGCATTAATTTAGTTATACTTACTACATATTTAAATTAACAATAAATAAAGTAAAACAATATCAAGTTGTTAAAAAATAAATAAATTAAAAAAATATTAAAAACACGACTGCCCTGCCAAAACCGAACTAAAAAGTAAAATAAAACAACAAGTGTCATTGCAGTCGGGGGACCTTATTATGGAACAATTTTTGATCAAAGAGGTCCCCCGACTGCAATGACACTTGTTGTTTTATTTTACTTTTTAGTTCGGTTTTGGCAGGGCAATCGTGTTTTTAATATTTTTTTAATTAATTTATTTTTATTTCACACATTTTAGTGACATATTATATAGTTTTGGAATGTGCTCATCAAGGCCTTTCATTTGATGTCCATATTGTAATAATAGAAGAAAAAAAATTTTCTTTCACATTTGAAAATGGCGTCGTACAGTCGCTATATAGATTTTTTCTAAAAAAAATATAGCCAGTGTCACTCGGAATGCTGTAAGGATTCTAACGATACCCCATTTATTCAAATCAGTTCAGGCATTTAGAAGTTTTGGTGGAATAAAGAAACTCACATACCCACAAACATACATGAACCCTGAACACATAACACTCTTTTTGCTTTGGGCAGTCGTGTAAAAACAACAAAACTGAACTCGTTCCCATTTTTGTATAACATTCATCTTCTCTTTAACTTTTTAAAACGAATTCCCGTAGATGTGGATTTATTGCCCTGCTGCAAACCGTGATCGATACCACACGTTAGGTCAGCCGCACACTTACGACACATTTGGCACGCGACACGTTTAGCAAAATACTAGGAATTTATTGCTATGATATTTCAACTACCGATACAGCTATCGTGAATTTTAAAAGCTTTGCTTAGGTTGGCATTTTGTGTATTCCTGTTAGTATTTAGAAGCGACAGTAAAACATGCTTCATATTTATTTCACGCGGTCAATTTAAGTGCTGAGGCCAAATACCACTTTGGTATAAAACCAATGTAGGACATAAAATCACATACATCACAAAAGTAGTGTTTTTAAACTTTGAGGAACTTTCAAGTTGATGTATGTCACACACTGACTCTATTATACCTATCAGTGGTCAGTTGCAGTTGATTTTCGACATTATTAATAAAGATACAGACAATACTGATACAGCTATAATACACTTCATGTTTTTGATATAAAAGTAGCCAAACAACATCTACATAGGTATGAAGTAAGTGCTAAATAAAAAATATGTAGTCTTACGTGCACACACTGAAAACAAAATACTTGTTGTATGTACGTAGCTGAATTTTCCTTTATTTGTAACATAAAAAGGTGACCACAAAACTAGGGCAACTCGTAACCAAAAGCAGTTTGATTAATTAATAATCTGAACTGTTCTGTTATTGTGTCAAAACAGTAATGTCTAGTTCTAACTAAAATGTTTGTTAACGGCTAAGCCTTTTTTTATTAACTCTTGTGACTGGACTCAAATGCAGCTAGAGAACTTACTTTTTGCACTTGCAACTTATAATTCTCGTTTACTTTAGCTAAAGTTTTTTGTTGATTGTAACCAAACTACTAGGTATTGTACAAGCATTTTGTCGCATTGTCGCAAGTGTGTAATCCGCCTAGCTCATTAGCATTCTCCACCTCGGGCCAACGTAGACGAGTAGATATTCGATGGATAGCCTGATTTATCGACTTGTAACACCTTGTTCAATGGAGAAAAATCGAATAGCTGTCGCGGATTAGTTAACAGGCTGCGAATAATGGGTTGAGGGTTAACTGGAAAGGATTAACTGCGTTTAGCGGTTCAGATACACTAAACCCGTTATACAAAGAGTAACAGAATTAATGGCGAAACCAGAATATCGAAAATAGAAGATCGAAAGACGCATCGGATTAGGATGGGCTGCCTTCGGTAAACTCGAGGACGTCTTTAAGTCTAAACTCCCACAGTGCCTTAAGACCAAGGTGTACAACCAATGTGTCTTGCCTATCCTCACCTACGGTGCTGAAACTTGGACGCTCACTAAGCAGAATATGCACAAAATTAAGGTAGCACAAAGAGCAATGGAGCGTTCTATGTTAGGTATCTCTCTTGTTGACCGTATACCAAACGTCGAAATTCGACAAAAAACGAAGGTCGAAGACGTGGGTAGGCGGATAACGAGGTTAAATTGGAGATGGGCAGGACACTTGGCTAGACGGGATGATGGACGGTGGACCAAGGCAGTTACAGAGTGGTGGCCAAGAGGAGCAACAAGGCCAGTGGGCAGACCATCGGCCCGATGGTCAGACGATATCGTCAAGTTGACGGGAACTCACTGGATGAGGCTGGCACAGGACCGTGAGGAATGGCGCTATAGAGAAGAGGCCTATACCCAGCAGTGGGTTGATGTGGGCTGAATATGATGATGATGATGAGGCCATTAAACTTAACAATTACTACGGGAGCAACTCTAAAATCGCAAAAAAATCTGCTGTTTTATTTTCATATTTTCGTTGTTAATTTTTGTATGAAACAGCAAGTTATTTTTCGCGATTTCAAAGTTGGTCCCATAGTAAAAGTTATTCAATTTGATGGTCCCTATCTACCATATTCTGGTTTAGCCATTATTCTGTTACCGTCATATCCTCCATCTTTGCCCTTTTGTCCTATTTTTGCCCAACGACAAAATTTAACTTTAAATTGAAATTGCCAGAAAAATATTCCATTTATGGTGATTTTTGACTGTTTAGTATATTTTTGAAGTATTATATGGCAAAACTGAATGCATGTGACGTTCATAACCTCAATTAGTGTCTCACCATAAGGTGTTAAAGTTGGACGTGTAAAAGTGGTGCAAAATTTCTTGCCGGAAACTTTTTAGAGAAGTGATAGAAGGAGTGGAAATACGTAGTAATGCTTGTTGTGTCTAAAAACAGGTTAAAAATGAGGATCAGTTGCTTGATTACACACATATAGGACGCATATTTCGCAAGTTATGACGCTGGGTAATGTTAGGTAGTAAAAGTCCGTTCAAGCCGGCCCAATATTGCCCACAGGTTGAAATGCACTAGGGCTGACACTTTTTATTAACCGACTCCAAAAAAGAAGATTCTCAATTAGATTATATTATTGTTAAGATTTTTATAGGTAGGTAACTTACCTAGGGGTTTTTTTTTAATTGTACCTAACTAAACGATGTTTGTACTTTAGTTTTATGACTGATTAGTTCCCGAGGTTTCATATTAAAAGTGTATAAAATGTTCATACTTATTGTTTTTTATTTTACATTTTGACACCCCTAGCCACAATTAATTTTTGTATGAATATTTCAGAAATTGTGTACACAACATTGCCCACCTAATTTTTTCTTAATGTAAGGGTTTTTTTTAAGTATTTAAAACGTAGATCGCATCTTTGTCTCATAGGGCACCTTGGGTCTTAATATCAGAACCGTAAGTGTTAAAATGGCTTCACAATTCGCGGTGGGCTAAGATGGGCACATTGCCGCATAACTTAGCCCACCTCTTTAACTCCATTTTTTGAAGAAACTGCTTAGAAATACTTATTTGGAACCATTCTATTCTATTCTACTTTATCTCTGAAAACGAAATATGTGACTCAGGTATCTCTACGGTACATACTTTTTTCACAATCTTCAAAAATGTAAAAAAAGCGGGCAAAGATGGAGGGTATGACAGTACATGTACAATTGGATCGATTGTTTTGAAAATGGCGCAAGTCACCACTTTTTGCGAAACTTAGTTAAATATGAGAAAGTGTTTGTCTATACATGTTTTCACCGAAAAGGGCGTAAGTCAATCAAATAGTGCAGGTATGGCCAACAAGTCGATCGCGATCGACCAGTCGATCTTTGGAGACAGTGCAGTCGATCGCGAGATACATAACAAAAAGTGCTTGTGGTAGCAAAGTAAGAGCAACTAAACAGTGCGAGATGCGGGTGCGGCAGTTTTGTCGTGAAAAATACCCCAAAAATTAAAATGCTTCAAAGTCGACCTCAATAGGCCAGGAAATTTTAAAGCAGATCGCAGCCCTAAACAAGTTGGCCACCCCTGAAATAGTGTAAAAGATAACAGCATCTCTCAGGTGACCCCATAGTGACTTGCGCCCTTTTATCCAAAATTGATGTGACGTTGACCTATTTCATGATCTCAAAAATGGATTTATCAGCTTCGTTAAGTCATGTCAAGTTGTGGTCAAAATAGTAAAATATTTTTTATCATCATTTTGTTTTAGTAAGCAATCAAAAATTCATTTAAATCAATATTTTTTACATTTATTTTTCGTAAGTTTTGAAAAGGGCACAAGTCACTGATACAGATATTTTAGTAACTTGAAACTATACTTAACAATGTGAGACATATAAGGCTATCTTACTGTAAAAAAGATGGCATTGCCCATTACAAAAAGTTAGCGCCGTAAGGTTTTTTGTCTCTCCTGAAATTTTTTTATTTGTGTACTTGCGCCCTTTTCAAAACAATCGATTCAATTACCGTGCCATTATAGGGCGAAATATGCTCAGGCGTCATTGGCCGTGTTTGACCGATCAAAACCAACGTAGGTATGTAGTTATAAATCAAAGACTTCTATGTATAAATAAAAGATATAGGTATAGTTGTCGTCGGACAAAGTCGACTGTATTGTTAATGTTTTTATTCTGTGGGTGTACCACAGAATAAAAACATTTTCTTTGTTCTGTGTGTACACCACAAACCATACAACAAACTACGTATAGTGTAGGTTAGGTAGGTACACCCAATATCAATGAAATTGATGTTTAGCTTTAAATCTCAAATTATAAATATTATTTTTATATTTTTTAGTGTGCAACATTAAGACACAATTGTAAAATATTGTTATTGAATTAAATAAATTGAAATTAAAATCCTCCTTATCTTTTCACCAGGATTTCGATGTCGAACGATGTATCCGCTATCTAAACAACATTTATTTAGAATCATATCTTAAATTAAGATGCTATTAAATTACATAATTACGTAAGCAGCAAAAACAAAATTAAAAGTTGAAAACATTACAAGATATCCAGTTAGCCAAATTCAACCAGACCCGGCCAAGGTAAATATTTTGAAAAATACACAGTCATCGGAATCCGAGGAAATTCTAAGATAAATTTTCTACCTTCTCCTTTTGTATAAAACCAAGATAAAACCACTACTTATGAAACTCGAACAAAATATTTTCACTCTTGAAATTATAGTGATAATTGCTTTTAAAAAAAGTTGAAAATAAAAAAGCTTTTTAAAAAAAAAGAAAAACCGCCTTCAAAAAACCTGAAAACAAAAACAGCTTAAAAATTAAATACCTCTAAAAAGCAAGAAATAATATTCGAATCATTCGTTACACATATCAATATTAATAAAACACGTCTAATGAAGTCGGGTGGGGCTGGAGGACAACTTCATTTTTTTCTAAAAGCCCCACCCGACTTCATTAGACGTGTTTTATTAATATTGATATGTGTAACGAATGATTCGAATATTATTTCTTGCTTTTTAGAGGTATTTAATTTTTAAGCTGTTTTTGTTTTCAGGTTTTTTGAAGGCGGTTTTTCTTTTTTTTTAAAAAGCTTTTTTATTTTCAACTTTTTAGTGGTAGGTATGGCGCAGCGTGTTAATATTTTTTAACTTTATATTATAACATTTTCAATGGTAAAATGCCCAGAACTCAATTTCCAAATTCACGCTGTTTGTTTTTGAGGAGTTCCGTTGTGTTTTCGTAGTCCAAATCTAGTCCAGAACGTTGCATCGTAAACCATGATTTGGTTTGTTTTGGATTGCCATAAACTTACCAAAACCTAAATCACTTTACATATACTATTTGACTTTGAGGAGTTCCCTTGTGTATCTTCGAAGTTCGAAGTCCAATAACGATGAAATTAAATTGTGACCACTCTTGAAGTATACCCTTTCAAATAAAAAAAGAATCATGTAAATCGGTTTATAAACAAAGATGTTATGTCCGAAATTCCATAAAAACTCGTACGATGGCGAGCTAAATAATTGATATTTTTCAGGATTATGAGAAAACTACTGGCCAGATCTCTGAAAAAAATTTATGGGACCACACACGAACTATGTTCTTTGAGATAAAAAAAGAATTGTACAAATCGGGTAACAACTGACGAAGCTATGTTAAAACATACATAAAAAAAAAAAAATAAAAAAAAAATACCCTCGACTTGAGAACCTCCTCCTTTTTTTGAAGTCGGTTAAAAACTAACGTGCTTTATATATGATTTTTCATCAACCTCAAGATATTCTTAGGATCCTAATAGGTTTTAAAAGTTTTTATACTCCCTAGTATTTTTTCTCTGTTTTCGTGAATTCAATCCGTCCTACAATAATATTGTAATTGCTTTTAATTAATACTGAAGTAAGCTATAATCTAACTCATCTTAGTATGAAATCTGTACCTAAGTGTTTGTGAGTTTACAACACGATCTTACAAACATTTGAACACTATCCACACAATCACTAAACTGCTGACGAGTGTCGAGTCGGTAAACTTACAACATCACACAGATTTAATTGAAAGCTCTTTTTCACAGGTAACGGGTAGCAGCACCTATATTATGTTTGATTTAAAAATATAACACAGTTTGTATTAAATTGTCAGTCAGGTATAACATCTGATACATCTGTGAAACTGCCCGATGCGATCGAGATCGAGTTCGAATTGAGTAAAAACGGTACTTTGGAAACCATGAAAATAATATTTTTTGACGTTTATTCGATCCTGATGGGAACTCGATCCCGTTGAGAGTAGGGGGCTGGTTGGTTCTAAGTAGGGTTTACCAGACCACAGGTTTTTTTTGACTAAAGTGGAAGTAATGAAAACTCATATTCGTAAATCATTTCGGTGTGAGAAAAGAATCAAAGGAAACTAAATATGGAATGTAGATGTACAAAATGTTAAATGATAAAAAAAATCTGGAAAATCAGGGGATGTCAGGAAATCTCATTATGGGATCTGGTAACCCTAGTCGTAAGTGAGTTACAATCGAGAACAAATAGTAGGAGAGCGCTCTCGCGCCGGGTAGGTGCCGTTATTTATTGAAAGTCATGAATACAAAGCAGAGCCGACTTGTACTTTCGTTTATTTTTTCTATTTTATTGTTTGTTTATGTTTTCTTTGGGTGCTACGAATTTGCTCTAGTGACACAGATAATAAATTAATGCTAGCAGTTAAAATAATTATCCTTCTTGGAATTTAATTTCTATTTTAGTCAGTTTGGGTGGTAAATTAGTATCCAGATCCTGGTTTGGGTAATTATATTCAAAGATACTTTTGAAATTATCTATATTATAGAATAAAATGAAATATTATTGACCATCAGCCTTTTTTAATGTCCTCACTGGTGAGGCACAGGCCTTCCATATGGATGAAAAAAGGAGGATGGGCCCACCTACCCCACACGCGGGCCCAATGCGTATTGGTGGTTGATATTATTATTACCTAAATCAAACGAATATATTTAATCAAAGTACATCCAAATTATTTAATGACTATTTATGTACAAAGATGCAAACTAACACACTGTTTTAGCTCTATTTCTTTTAATTTTTGTTGTGAAATAATGAGAACAATAAATATGTAACTTTTAATAATATTTTTTTATCTTAAGCAGTAAATAAGATTAGAACAAAAAATACAACTTTCCCCGAGATCGTGAAAAACAGTAAAATATCCCCCCACCATTCGCACCTGATTTATTTCACACCAGCTGAAGCCAATCGCGGGGAGTTTGGAAAATGTTGCCACACGATAAAAGGTGTTTACGTCAATATCGGGGAGATTAAAGGGTGAGAACTTTTAGTGATAGAGCTTAGGGAAAAGAGGTAAGGGTTGTCAATGCGTGTGATTCTAGGGAAAATCCAGCTTGTAAGGCGGTTATTAAATGACTTTTGAAGACACAAGTTTGCACTCGTGATTTCTTCCGCCTTAAATTTAACTTTTCCTGAGAATTTTGTAAGTAAAACCTGGGTACTTATTGTCTAATTTTCGAAATCTATCGTAAACGCTTTCATTTGACAGATGGGTGTGACACATTGCTACATTTCTTTGATTAGTTGTGCCAAAAAGAAGTATAAATGTGTTTTGAAATTAAGTACCCTGCTACATTTGTACCTCAAGGATATTATTGGAAACTAGGTATAATGTTACCTTAATCTTATGAAATATCTTAACTGATGAAGTGTTTTTAATAAACTAATGTTGTTGAAGTGTTGTTATTTTTTTAGTATATAAAGATAAAGAAAAAATATATTACATAAAATAATTAAAAAATATATTTCAGGATCAACCTGTCTTATCTCCATCATCTCTCCACGTAAACGCAGCCTCTCAAAGCCTCAATAAAATAAAATTGTGAACGTCGTTTATTTATCTCTAAGTGGAATAAACTTTATCACAATATATAGTACCTCGCAAGGCCGTCTCGATACACTCCTATAAAACCGAACGGCCTACCAATCAAATAAGTACTACGCATAAAAATAGTATTCCTACAATAGGAGCTTTTATCGTAATGACGTCGGGTTCCAACATATATTTTGATATACTCTGTCACAGTAAATAGCCTTTCATGCTGGATCTGGCGTGACATAAAGGATCCCAATTGATTGAAATCGGTAAACGAAAGAGACGTAATAATTAGATGGGAAGGTAAATCAAAAGAAACATTTCACGCAGAAAGGCAAACAAATGGTTCGGTCTCATTAAGTAACACAAATAGTATAAACGTGAGTTTCCTTAGTTTCACATAATTATACGCGTGTAAACGAGTAAAACCACATCACGACTGTTGAGTCTCATAAGAAACCTCAAGGTAGCCCAGCAGGCAATGGAGAGAGTCATGTAATCTGTAGGAGAACTAAGGTATTTAATCTGTGTTAAAAGACACCGGATGATGCTTCGTGAGTAGCCCTCGACAAGGTGGACCGACGATCTGATGAAATTCGCAGAAAGCAGCCGGATCTCGGCTGCGCAGGACTGAACGTTCTGGAGATCTTTAGGAGATGCCTATGCAGAATGAGGAAACGGACTTGGACTCGCTACCTATTTATATAATGTTATATACAGGGTCATTTTTGGACCCCTTTTCAAATTTTGTCAGGTCATTCTATAAACTTCATAAATGTACAATACATTTATGAAGTAAAAAAAAAATTTTTTTTTACCTTTTATGTCCCAATCTTTTCCCTACACAAATTGAAATTGTTGTCACTGTTTGCGCATCGCACGGTCGACGAGCCCCCCTCTCGCCACCCGACTTCCCCCGCTCGCGTCGCTTGCGCGAGGGTGAGCGTGCGCGCCTAAATTTTTTGGACATAAAAAGTGGCTGAAAACTGTGAATTTAAAAAGAAATAATTCATAATTTATCTCACCAAATTTTTTTTTATTACTTCCTTGGACTTATATTTGATTTTGTAAAGAGGTCGCAAAATTACCCTATTATGAAGACTAAAATCTCAGATGGGTATTTATTTCATTCTCACGTCATAACATAACTAAGTCAAAACACTAATGCCGAGGCACCGACTAATTTCCAGAGTTTATCAAAGAAGGTTTCTCTGCCAAAGTAATAACACCCCTAATTATAATTTCCAAGTTGTCTCCACCTGCTAATGAACGAGAAATTCCTATCACATACAACAGTTTGCAAACACTAAAAAAGTTTCAAATCCATCGAGAATTTCAACGACAGAACTTTCTGGAATCATACCGAGTGCAGTTTCACTAACATTTATTCTTTCTTATTTGCTCCAGTTCCCAGATCTGAAGCGGAGATAATTTAAGTATTTTTTTTAATCTTGGCGTCTGAAGATGCAACTAGTAGTATTGAAGTTTGTGTTTGACGCTTAAACTTTATTTTTTGAAGATCTTTCTGGATTGAAAGTAGCTAAAATAGATTTTAAATATTAGAAACTTATAATTTTATATGTTCTGCTGCAATACAAGATCAATTACTGTGGTTTTGAAGAAAAAGATGATGGGATTAGACTTGTGGTTTAAACCAAAGGGAGAAGGGAGTTATGACGTGTAAAATTAAGAGGATTTTTGAAACTATTAATAAATATTTCGAACAAGACACACCAATCATTTAGTTGCAAACCACAAAGCTTAACAAGCTTTGTTTGTTATGGTGTCTTATAATGGACTGAAATAGTTACATACAGAATATAAACACCCAACAAATTACGTATGCACATTACACAACATTGTTGTGCTTTAACAGAATTCAAACGCGGTATATTTAGCTCAAGAGGAATAAGATCTCTGCAGTTGAGGTCAATTTAAGCTTAACCTATTTATTCTGCTATCGAAGTGAGTGACCAAAAACCTTTTGTCAACCAACATTAATGCGTGCCCAGCGTGTTTTACTAGTTTTTTATAACATCTTGCTGTATTATTAGCGGCCAAATTCGATGCGGTTGCGATAACGTGGTTTCTTTTAAGGGCTTTACTGTAATAAAAGGATTTGCGTGTGGCTACACCACATCGATTAGGACTGGTCGTATACCTTCAGCCTTAGCTTAGTTGAACGCATTAGAACCATATCGCGCCAGTCATTGCGTTCTTAGTGCAGGGTTTCAACTTACTGAACAAGTTATAGGTAGTATGACAGAGTGCTTAAGGGTTTGCCTATTTCTGAGGCCGATTTACGTGGACCTTGGTGACTCAAAGCAGGACGAGGGGAATTTTGATGTTAAATATAAATTAAAAAGGGCTATACGAAAAACTACGTAAAAGAGGGGAGTTTTTTAATAAATGTAAAATCAATCAACATCTGGAAATAGCTTCTACGCGACAGTTGGTAAAATTTGCAAGATATCAATGTAAAAAACTATGTTTTGAAAAATCGAAATTAGAACAGACATTGTTGTATCCAGGCCGTTTACTTCTTAATTTTGAGGATAACAGGGGCCAATCATAACAATCACGTCCCCGTCTCTATCGATTCGACACGTAAGCCCACATGAACCTCTCCAAATAATCACGGAATTTTCGAGTGCTGTTGACTTTTCCGATTCCTCGTAATTTCGGTAATAGGCACTCAGGTTGCAAGTATGTGTTGAACGGTTCTCTCGTAACTTTTGTTATTGGAGAATACTTTTGGTAAAATAAACTATTGGTTGCGAAGATAACGTAGATTTCGTAGGTATCCTTCTGACAAAACTTTTCAAGCTCTTGAGTCTTTCGATAAAAACTATCAGTTCGATAAAGAAACCTATACCACCTAAAGCAAATAGTTTTTATTTACAAACTTTTGTAACTTGTCTTGAGTTGGGTCTGTGCATTTATAGTACCGTCAATGGTGCTTTAGCTACTTTCTTTGGAATAGGAGGAATGTCTGTGATGTTGTGCAATATTTATTTATTAACGTCCTTGAATGCCAATAAATTAGCTGACCATCAGCCATTTTGAATGTCCCAGCTGCTGGGGCAAAGACCTTCATTAGCGGTTGATAAGGAGGATGGCCCATAACCCAACACACGGCCCCAATACGACTGCAAATGCAGCCGGGACCAACCACGGAGGAGCTTGAGGTAATACATTTTTGGTCACCCATCCCTTGATCGACCCTTGCGAGAATTGTATAGGCTCAGCAACCTTTAGTCACAGAATAGATCTGTACTACCGTACAGAAAGGACACTCTCCGCCTCGCCCCACAATCAATTACCTCACCCCGCCCCGCTAGTTCATGTGCCGAATCGTGTGCTCGTTTAGTCGTGTCCATCAACTGTCAACTTATTTTGATACTCAAAGCAATGCGTCGTAACTTTTTAGTCGTGTTTATCAACTGTCAACTTATTCACGGTAACAAAAAGTTCGAATTAGGAATTAAAATCCGCTCGTACAGTACAAACTGTGCGGTAGCCCTAGACTTACACACACAGTTGCGCGTGTACAAAAACGTCATATGACGTCATCTGTTTATAATGGCGCGGTTGTATGGAGTGTCCGGGGTGTGCTTTAGTTACCTTTTAACCAAAGCGAATCTCAACGTAAGAAAGTGCTTTGTACTAAGCTTTTCTTCCATTTCCTTATAAACTTGGTTATAAAAACTTGAGCCATAATGATATGTTAATTATCCCTAGCCTTTGCAAACTTGGCCCTCGAAGCTCGAAGCAACAAAACAATGGTGATTCTCAAAATTAACATATTCAAATTCGTACTTGCTCCAAATTTCTTGAAAAAATCGTAAAAGAAACTCTCCTCCAATCAGATTAATAGTAATTACAAAGATTTCCGACGCGAGAGCCCACTGTGATCGTATTTGCATATTTTAATAATTCCGGAGTTGTCGCCTTGACTTTTATTTGTTTGAGTTTGTTTATCGTTTGTGTCAAATTCATTTTATAGCATTTAGTAGAAGTGTTTGTGTTTATATTATTGCGACTTTTCAATCACTTTCTTTTTGATACCTACCTACCTTCCTAACCTACGATTTTATCTTTTATTCTTTCAATTGCACCCATTTCTGTCCTTTTTAGGGTTCCGTACCCAAAGGGTAAAAACAGGACCCTATTACTAAGACTCCGCTGTCCGTCTGTCTGTCTGTCTGTCTGTCACCAGGCTGTATCTCATGAACCCTGATAGCTAAACAGTTGAAATTTTCACAGATTATGTATTTCTGTTGCCGCTATAACAACAAATACTAAAAACAGAATAAATTACATATTTAAGCGGGCTCCCATTCAACAAACGTGATTTTTTTGCCGTTTTATAGGTACGTAACCTTTCGTGCGCGAGTCCGACTCGCACTTGGCCGGTTTTTTCTTATTACTTTACTATTCAAGCTTGCCTGGAAGAGTTATTTAAGGCCGCCTTCTTGTGCGTCTTCTCTATTTGTTTTGTGTTTCTTATGCAACAAAGTATTCCTTATAATATTCCTGAGTTACTCAAAGCTCTGACCAAATCTTGCAGGAAATTAACAGTAAATTGACAAATACCTAAAACCACTGAAACCTTGAACTTACAAAACCATTTTCTTCGACGAGAATATATTTTTAAAACATCCAATATTACCTCAATTTTAGGAAAGGTCGTTTTCGTACCGAAATCATTACTAATTCCTAACAATCGAGAGATTCAGTAAGCAGAAAATTAGTTCGTCCAAGATAAATAATCTACTTTTCCGTAAAGATTGGAATCATTCTGGAGGTAAGGGGATCCTATAATCAGAAGTAAATTAGGGAATAGGGACAGACTAAATTGAAGTGGATATCTACTATAGAAATTTAAAGTTAGGTATTATGTTTTACGAAAGTTATGAATTAACTAGGTTATATTATACTACTAACGAAGTTCATACTCAAATCTTTGATAAAAGTAAGATCGTCATCATCATCATAATGATTATAAGTCATTTCAATGTCGCCAATGCTGAAAGCATAGGTTTTCCTTTTGGCACAAAATGACAAATGACTAATTCTTTATTTAAACTTAAAGTTAAAATAGTTCTTATATTTTACGAAAATGCTATAACTAGGAAACTTTTTTAAAACTAACGAATTTTATAAATCTTTCTTAAGAGTATGATCGTCATCATCATGATTATAAGGCTATAAGCCCTTTTAATGTTGCCAATGTTTGAGACACAGGTTTTCCGTATTGCTAAAGTGGATGGTTGTTAAGTTTTCTGATAAAATTACAAAAACGGTCTAAAAAAGAATAAAATATTGTTCTCCCTTTAGACAAATCGTATTGAAACTATACGATCTTGTTTTAAAAAAGTAATGTCTACTTTCTCAATCTAGAATCACGTTAAACTGCACAGATACAAGGATGTAACCTATACTGAGCTGGGCTTTGATTCAATACCCGTAAATTCCAAACTTGCTCCAGAGAAACGAGCTACTCGGTTGCTCGAGAAACTAGCAAGGAAAGAAATACGGCCAATTTTTATAGCACCTATAAAATACTTCGCTCTAAGAGTTGTGTTGTGAGCTCAATTTATCCGGATTTTACCCCCGAATTCTTCTTACCTTTCTGTTACGCTGAAATTGATTGTTTCAGTTAGCTTTCGAGAGATGACGTGTTTTTGCAATTTTATCAAGGTTTCATTGTAAAAATTTCTTCGAGGTAATTTTTTATCTTAATATCTAAACATTATGCGTCCTCTACACGACGAGTCAAGGTCGGAGTTCGTTTATATACGATAAGCAAAAAATACGAACCTTTTCAATTTTTTTTTATCATCTTAATTCAGATAACACCACTACAGTCAAACTACTACAAAAACATCAAAGCTGGGATTACACAAAATATTTTATTTTATGTCAAATAAAAAGCTTATTGATTTTGTATTATAATAACATCGTCCATTAGAGACTTTCGCACAGGTTTTGGAGTTGACCTTTCAAGACCCTTTACTTAGAATAATACCCGAAAGGATTTTAGAGCGTTTTGTTTCAGTCTTTGTTCTTCTTGACTTTAGCTAAAGCTTTACAGCTTCATCTAAAGGGTTAAGATTTATATGGATTTCGGGACAGACATTGAGGTAGGTCTACACTCGACAGTTAGGAATAAGACTTACGACTTTCATGGTCCAGTTACTAGTATCGGAGCTTAGCGTCTCCAATCATAAAGGCTGCTAGTTTGATAAATCAGCAATTTAAGTATAGTAAGTATTTTACAAAAAATAAAATAAAGTAGGTACTTTATTTTATTTTTTGTGACCAGACTAGGTAGTCTGGTCATAATTCCGTCATTAAATTAAACGATCATACACGTATATCTACACAAATAAATAAAAAGAGACAACTATTGTTTGTAAGATGTTTACCTAACCTCCAAATCAACTCAGTCGAAAATAGAAATAAAAACATTGTATAAAGCTACACTAGCCCTGTACCCGTCGCATGACCACCGGAACACTAAATATATCGCGTGATATTGATTTTAATCGACACTCAACTGTCAAAATCCATTGTCTTTTGACAGTTAAACGTGATAAAACGCTATATTATATCGCGTTTCCGTAGTCATGCTAAGGGAGCTGAGTGACTTAGGCTAAAGGAGAATGGCAAACTGGGAACCATTTTTCAAATTCATAAATACTGAGCGTGCCCAATTCGGACCTAATGAGATTTAAAGGTCATAATTTGGTGGTTACTTTTCAATTTAAAGTGTTCGTAAAGAAGGAGGCAACTTAGAGTAAGACGGGCTTCTACGAAGCCTTTTGTTGCTCGAAGGGAGGCAACATTTAGAAAAACAACATCATCCGCAACTAAAAATGTCAAAAACAGTAAAATTCTAATAGGTAATATAATATATTAATTATTGAATTCTTATTTTCAATAAGAAAGGGTCTAGGTATATGAAAAAAATACAATTGTTTTTCGTTTTTGAGGTTAAAATCATGGCCGCCAGGCGCCTTACCAATTGACGCGGATTAGTACCTACCTATCGTTATCATACTATGTTTCAGGTCAATGATAGATAGGTAGTAGGTAATTGTCTATTACGGTCTAATGACTAAATATTTGTGGATTTCATGACCAGCCTCACCTAAAGCTTTGAAATAAAAATCATTCTGTGTAGGTTATGTAATGTATCCAAAGTAATTGCCTACTAGGTGCTGTTTTGAGGTTAGGTTTTAAAATCAACTTTTTATCCCCAGCTTTAAAGTGTATCTTACGATTACATAATTTATTAGGCTTTAATAGAGGATTAAATTCATACTATTTACTTCTTGGCACGCTAAGCCTTTATGTGGTTCTGAAAATATATGGGCCCTTGCCATTCTCCTTTAATTCCTCACGGTTAAAGTCGCATGTAGAAGTTAGTTAGATAGGTACTAGATTGGAGCCTCAAAAATAAACTAGTACATGGTGTAAATCTCGACATAGTTTGTTCCAATAGTTTATTATACATCGTTTATCAAAAAACCAGTTCAGGATCTGACAGTCCTGAAAAAGGTAGATAGTGTTGCCGAAAGTGAACAACATTCTCCAAGGAACATAGGTCGAAAAACGATTTCCTTTTTTCACCTTTCTATAGTAAGTCGGTCAGCTGACCAATACGTTTTGTATGGGAGTATCAAATTTTTTTCGTTTTTCGACCTTTATTCCATGGAGAAAATTGTTCAGTTTCTGCAACATCATTACCCTTTTCAGGATCTAACAGGGTTTTTGATACACGATGTAGGTATTTTAAAACAAAACCATCAATGTATACTCTGCCTATGATTGTGGAGACAACTTGGCAGATTTGTCTGCAGTTAGGGATGGTTGGATGTTGCTAATGCGAATAGTTCCAGTAGTGTCGTAAACACCTCTTCACATATTTAGGGATTTAGGGATATGATGTATTGCGACTATGTGCCCAGGCGATCTTTGGAACTCCAAGTTAGTTCATATTTTATACGGGTTTGGCTAGTGAAGACATTAAGTGGAATTCACTGCCACTGACGCATTGAAAAAACAATAAGTGTTATTTATACACGAGGCGCTCAATGGTGCAGTGGAATCCCACGTTCGCCCTGCATTTGCTATAGTTATGCAACATTTGCAAGGGTCGGTCACGGGATGGGTGACCAAAAATGCAATGTGGTGTGGTTGTGGTACGTGTAAATAGACCCTAAAGATAAAAGACTTTTTTTCATATCAAAATCAGCATGAAAGCATACTTAAGTAAGTAAATAATTTACTTTGAAAAATGCATTAACTTTATTTAAACGAATAGGTACTATCATTAAAGTGATACATTGTAAGCAGAGCTTTAACTTCTCAAAGAAACTTGGCCATTTGTCTATGGCTCGAGATGAAAGGACTTTTCTAATGTGAATAGTTCTAAAAGCCTTACTTAAAGTTTGTATTGTCTTTGTTTACTTATGAATGGGCATAAGGTCACATCAGGGAGAGGATTTTATTCAAACTAAAAGCACATTATATCTTTATGGATGGACAAAATATTGGACTAAGAAGTATTTGGTTTTCTAAGTGGTTGCCTTCTGTAACCGGAGATTTTAATAGAGTATTTAATGTAATAAGAAAATCTTCAAATAATAGCATAAGATCATATTAAAATTAACTTATTTAAAGACATTGAAAGCACTACTTATGACCTCTTATGACCTATAAGCTGGACCAGGTCAAACAATCAAGTGCTTATAAAATATTCATGATTTCTCTCAATACCGTCGTCGAACCCTAGTTCTCTGTTTTTCGTTTCAAACAAAAAAATGTAGCTTATTTCAAGAAAATATAAGTTTTGAATTACTTTTTCTTTTTAATCATTGTTTATACCTTTTCAAGTAAGTAGTAAAAATATATTTTCAAACTTTTTCATATCTTGAATTTATTGTTTCTTTGTTCAAAGCAAAAAGTTGAATTATTGAGTCGATCTAAAACTTTTCGACATACCCCAGAAATTTTTATCAATATTAAGAAACTTAATGTATATGCGTCCATTTTAACTACTCCACATAACTTTTTATTACGTCTATTAAATCTTTACCAACGATTACGATCATCGCGTGAACGAAACGCACATGAAAATTAAGGCTGTATACCAAAACACCTTCGCCAACATTGCGCCTGAAAAAGATGTTTAAAAATAGGTGACCTGAAAAGAGTGTGGTTGCAAACTTTTTTTTAATTGGCCAGATACTATTCGTCATTGGCAGGGGCCCAACTAAACACGGCCTAGGTTGAACCGGGTCAAACTTCGCTATCAAATGTTCGGCCATCTTGGATTTATTCCAAACACATTTGTTGTTGAGCCTGTTACAGATACAGTTGCAATAGAATCGAAATAGGTCGGTTCAATTTGATATGAATTGTACTTGTATTGTACTATGTAATCAAAATAATCTATATGGTGAAAAGTCACTTCTTCTTTTTCTTATTTTTGTTTTGGCAATTCACTCTCCTTCAGGGAATACTTTTGCCAGTTTCAAGTGTTGGATAGGGTTTAGTGATATAGATTCCGTTTGTATTAGAATGCGGGTGCATCGCATTTCGTATTCCAATGCTTCTTGGAGAATTTGGCACCAAGTATATCATCAAGTCAGTTTACTCGGTAAGTTCTGCCGGGGTAGTCACCTCTACAATAAAAGTCTCAGCTTTACACGACCGAACCCGCGCTATTTTCACATATTGTTCTGTTGCGTAGACACTTGTAACACAAAACTACACCAATTTTAAGACACAATACCTATCCACTATGAATCAATTTGCAAATAATTAAAGCCACCAAACTGAACTCGACAAAATGGCGTCAAAAACCTTGAAAAGAAGTTGAAAAGTCACTACCATTTGCTTTTTTAATTTTTCATAAATTTATCTTCTGCCTATACATGTTTTTGAGCAATGCTATGGATGTCAAAAATAGTTACGAGTGACATGCTGCTTTAGATTTAACCACCTCTGTGTTCTAGAGGTTTTTCAACCCGCTTAAGACGCAGTGGTCCAGGATTAAATTCCCAGGAGTACCCCCAGCCTCGATTCCAAAGTGAGATGAAGTCCTTACCCATAGTAGATAAAAAAGGATCGTTACTTCGTTATGGTACATCTTAATTTTATTCATAATTAGGGACTTCACCTTGATTATTCTTCAAGTACGCAATGTTTGAGATCAAAATAATTTACTTCACTGTTGTTCAATGCAAAACCAGTTGAACACTAACAAGACATAAAAGTTTACTCTCAACTTAAGTTAAGACGTGCTCAAACCGCCTAAGCTGAGGTCATTCAAGAACAGTTAGTGTTTCTGCGACTTGTGAGTTTCTCGAGATTGGTCTTGGTTGCTCACTGGAACAAAGTGTAGTGTAGCTGAAACACTTGAGTTTGTTCAGTGCCATAACAAACGATTTAGTAAGCTGTTACAAAAGCTTTTTTCGAATCAAATGAACTCACAATAGAAAAAAAGATCAACTCATAAAATCTAACTCTGTCTTGTTTCAAAGTGAAACAGACAACATTTGATTCCTTTACAGGTAGGTATTATTTTTGGAATACACGTATGTATTATTGTGTTAAATAAATGATTTGACAATACAGTTGCTCGAAAATGACGTGTGCTTTCGATAATAGCACAGCGTGCGGAAAGCTAATTTTACCGCACGCCGTGCGTTTTTGTTTACGTTTTTTATGTTTATTTCAATAGGTATAATGTTTTCTCAAAAAATGAATCGAAAACATCATTATGGTACACGGTTGTTACGGTTTCTTAAAACTCGTGACGATCATAAGCCCGAACCGACTTGTTTTAAAAACCTCCTTACCAACCTTGTATCATAAAATAAACTAGTCTAATCCATATAATCTTAACTTAACATTTATTTTCTTACAAAGAGAAACACTTTTGATCTAACTGCTGGATTAGAATAGAATAGAATATATTTATTTAGCACATAAGAAATACAATATTAACTTAAAACTATTCTTAAGACAAGAATGTGCCAAAAAGGCTTCCACTCAGCATTGTGTCGAGGTACATTGTGACTGCACCACGACGCTGATCTTCAGGGTTGCCTGAAAGTAGATTATTACTTCTCCTATCCAAAAACAAAACATAAAGTATTTTTACAACTTGCCTATTTTTATTACCCTAATTTACGTAAACGACTGTTATACTAGCTTTTAAATCTGAATCTATCTCAATGAGGCTGGCATGAACTAGAGTGGTAGGTCTGTCGGAGTACTCTTCACTATACGTGCCGAGTGGGTGTGCGGTTTGGAAACGCGCAGCCGACCCGCTATCGGCAATCAGGCGGTATAAAAATACAATGCATTTATTCATGATAAAATGTTTAATTTCGCAAATCTTAAAATGATTTTATGAGTTATTGGACATTATCAATCCGAAATATGATTCCAATATGAAATGAATTGTATAATTATGTTTTTTTTTAGGTTTTCAAAAGGTTCCTGCTAAAACTCAGTAAAATGTTTCGTCGCTTGCTAAACCCCCTGAACGTATCCATTTTGAGCCAAACAGGTTACTAAAATATTAATGGAGCTTAAATTTCGATAAGCTTAAAATAATAACGATCATTTTACTGTCTGTCACAATGTTTTTTGACCGAGCGAGCGTGAATCGTGAGCGAAGCGTCTCTGCTTCAGCTTGGGCAAAAATGCTTATTATGTCTGTCCGGCTGTCCGTCTGTTCTCCTCTACAGGTCGCATTTCTTAACCGATTCTCGTGAAATTTTGTGAGCAGGCTGCTTATTAAATATGGTATCTTTTTAGTCCTTTTACCACCATTGTCGGGTCTATCAAGGGGAGGGGAGATGTTACAAGCTCTTTAAACTTGCCAAGTTTATGAGTTGAAGAGGGTTTGGATACTTATATAATTAAATGAACTTGAAATATTAGTAGGTAGTTTAAACAATATTAAGTCTAGACCCATAAAGTGTAATTTCTAAGCTCTCAAAACTAATTTGTTGTCTAAGTTTGTTTCACATGACTTTGCAAATGTTACGATTCTCCCAAATAAGCCTAATGTCCCTAATTTGTTTGTGCCCTCGTAAATGTATGAGTATGAAATATTTTATGCAAAACTCATGGAATGTAAGTCTTAAAATATGATAAGGTTTATCCCTCCGGAGAGTTTTTTAAAACCTTCTTTAAACTGGTAAAAGCTAAATGTGAACGTCGAAATAATTCAAGTTTATTATAACGTTAAAGTGGCATTTATCTCGTTAGCATAATTTACGATTATTTGGTTAATACCTACTTGCGACTTTCCTCATTCACAACTTGACCTTCATTTAATCTGATGTTAAAGTGACAATAAAACCGAATGGAAGGCACACTACTCGCTGAATCCTCAGCCACTGAAGAACTGGCTATCTTACCTATTGTCTGTGCCTGTATTATGAGTTTGCACAGTTACGATTACTATTAGAGATGAAACGGATAACAGTTTGGCCGGATACCGGATACCGGATATTCGGCCAACCATGTGGCCGAATAGCCGTATATCCGGCCGCCGGATATCCGGCGGAACTTAGGCGTTTGGTGCGTCGCACACACACAAATTTACGTAGGCGGCGCGCGAACTTTTTTCTGAAGCTGGCCTTATTTATGAAGAGAATAACTGCTTGCTACCTCTCAATGCAGAGAAATTAGTATTTACTCACCATAATTTGCCCTTAGTGCAGTATGAGTAGATACTAATTAATTCATTTTCTATTACATTCATTTACAATTTGTGTGATTAAAAATTTAAAACTAAATCTAATTATATTTAACTAAATAAAGCAAATAATTACTTAAAAATATATTTTATTATCTAGTTTTTTTTATTCGGCCGGATGCCTATCCGGCTGAATAGTAGCTATCCGGTATTCGGCCGGATAGTACTTAGGCCGCCGGATAGGCCGGATACCGAGTAGTTACCGGATATCCGTTTCATCTCTAATTACTATACCCGAAGGTGACTGTAGTAAGCAATGTTGTATGCAATTTGGAAAAGCCTCTGGTGATTACTACAGTAAACTAAAAGTTATCATACAAATGTCAACTACAATCGCTAACGTGTTACAGAGCGAAAGCTCTGATTACACCTACCTGAACACAACACTTTTAAATCTTTTGTTGTTTTGGCGTGGCGTCAGACTTAGGTAAGATAGGGGTAGCTAGCCAGGCGGGCTTGAATCAAGCCCGTTTGTCAACTTTTTTACATTTTATACTGCATATTTTGGCCCATATTTAGATTCCACTGTTTCTACATTAGTATAAAGCACTGGACGTAGCTTCTTGTACACAAAGATTTTTAAGTTTAAAGTGTTGTTTTGTTTTTCGACGTCTGCCCTTTTTTCAAACGCCGGGAAATCCTTTTTTAATTTTTCAGATTAATAATGAAATATCTACATTTAAAAACTTATTACTTTTTAGATACTAGAGTCAACAAGTATAGTTTATTTTTTCCACTAAGTAACTTCATACAGAAACTTCATACAATTAATATTAGAAGTCTCTCGTACAATCTCAAACGGGTAATGAGATGCTCCGAGTAGACTGCCATGCCACCAGAGTTATTGCGGAAAACTCCAACTTTCTGTTAAAACTTTTCGTGTCAAATTTAAACTGCGTGTTTTAATGTTTATGGGGTGCAGGGTGACGTAAAATGTTTTGTTATATTAATGTTTTTTAGCCATTTTTCTTATAATGAGTTGGAGATCCAAAGTGATTGTTTTTATCGGAAAACTCCGCTGCCTATATTTTTGTCCACGGAGATCTTAGATGTACCTACCTACCTACTATCTTACCCTCGGTTTCTGAGGTACTTTATCGAAGGTTCAACTGTTTCGGAGGGGTCCACATTATCTGGTTTAAAGAAATAAAATTAACAGATAAAAATAATTTTAAAACAAAAAAGTTATTATTTGCCTTTTACGCCAAAGTTCGAAAGGGATGGTGCTATTTTAAAAGCTTTTATTTAACTTGCATATGTATGTGTGTTCGGTTAGAATCTTGCAACTCAATTTTGAAGCAGATATTTTCAATTGAGCTGAAATTTTGTATACACGTTAAGTGTCGTTTAGTTTGGATGACAATGCATGGTCACAGTATGACCAACATTTGGTTTTACTGTGGTATGGTTATCTGTGTGACGTCATTTGAAATTCAACATGGCGGAACACCCAAAATAGCGAGCGAACAAGTTATTTTAATTCATTACTACAATATGCGCATCAAATGAAAGGGCTCACGGAGAATAACTCGAAAAATAAAGTGGTGTCACTCTAAATCCGTCAGCGTATAAAAGTGCAGTCGGCAATAAAAATTTGTACTTACCAAAAATGATTATTTTGACAAAAAGTCACTCTCCCCTGTTTGACTACGATCCATCGGTGGATCTATGATTATTGTTTTTTAAATATCCATAATATTTTTTTCCTCTTTTCGCTGGACACCTTATCGTTTTTTTTTCATAAAATATAGATCTGCCCCCCTACTCAAATGGCCAATATTTTATACGATTGAACGCTACGCTTGCTATTAAAACTTAAATATGAGCAATAGACACATGTTCCAAACTTATGTAAGTCACAGACTTTGATGTGTTGTATGGAATTAACAAGCTTACTGCACGTAATTTTATAGTTTATTGGCTTATTTTAAAGCTTTAATAGAAAGCGTAAAGTTCAAACGCATAGATTGTTGGCCATTTGAGTAGGGGGGCTGCTTTCTTTTCTCCTTTCCACAATAGTTGGAAGGAAATCTATTTTGCCATTTGCAAAAACTCATATAAAGTGGTCGAGACGACGTAATCACAAAGTGTGCTTGGAAATTTCCTTCTTGGATAACGACCGCCAACTTCGACATGGTTCCACAGTGCCGCTTTCATTACGTTCAAATGGAACTTAACACAATTAATAATAAAGAGTTGGCGTTAGTTGGTAATGAACGTTAGCAAATGTTACTGTTTGAATTTCATGAACTGACGTTTTGCGGTGTTTTTGTTACTATGAAGTCATTTGAAGAAGAACCGAGTTTAACCACTTTGGACTTTGTTACATTAGTACTGCAATCTTGATTATAAAACCGCTTGTCTATATTAAGAACAAAAAACTCGATTAGAAATATCTGAAAATCTCAATATTTGTATAATAATCTTAAACATATTTATTCTAAAATATGAAATGAGATTTTTTTATTAGAAACTATATTCCGTCCGCGACATCGTCCGCGTGGGCTTCGGAAAATCCCTAGGGAACTTTTGACCAGAATAAAAATTATCCTATGTGTTAATCCAGGCCTTACACTGTGTGCCAAGTTTCATACAAACCCGTTGAGCCGTTTTTGCGTGATCGAGTAAAAAACATGCAAACATCCAAAATTGCACATAATATTAGTAGCATTGATAACACCTAATTGCAAACAATGAAAGTATACAAGAGGCAGCCTTATTGCTTACCAGCAGTCTCTTAATGATTTTCCAAAACATGTATATTATCTGTTTTTAAACTTTAGTGTTTTTTGTAAAAATTGAACTTAGCTACATTATACCCTCCGGTTCATAAGGTCTTAATACCAAAACACATGAATGTCAAAATGACAAATTCTCATAAACACCTAGTTCAGTTTGACTACTAAGTTTGACCACGAGGAAGGAAGGAATGTCACTTATTTCGTATATTGAACTTAGCTTGTACATACGAGTATAACTTGATACTTTTAGTCGAGATATAAACCTGTTGTTTAACTTTGGTGCTCATGTGCACCAAGTTCTTACCTGGAACATGTTTAATATTATGTAGTTTCGAACTAGACTTACTTGCAACTAGTGTAGGAGCATAGTAGAAAAATAATAGGTATAGTCATGTTATTAAACACGTAACATTGTAATAAAAATGAAAGTATTTGTTGTACTATCGACAACACTTCCTTTTACCACTCCAAAGTGTAAAATCGCTTGCACGCCGTGCTGCTACTAATATAATCATCATCATCATCATCATATCAGCCGCACGACGCCCACTGCTGGGTATAGGCCTCCCCCCAAGGATCTCCACAACGATCGGTTTTGCGCTGCCCGCATCCAGTGGCTTCCCGCAACCTTCACCAGATCGTCAGTCCACCTTGTCGGGGCCTACCCACGGAGCGTCGTCCGGTGCGCGGTCGCCATTCAAGAACCTTGCCGCCCCAACGGCCATCGGTACTTCACGCTATCTGTCCAGCCCATTGCCACTTCAGCTGAGCAATCCTTCCAGCGATGTCGTTACTTTAAAGAAACGAAGAAACGGAGCCTCCGTTATGCGGAATCACTTGTCTCTGTCTTTTTCTTTACTTGTAAAGGGTATGGAAAATAACTTCACTTCTACACTTTTGCGATGTTTTTAGTTGTTTTTTCATCATTATCTATAGTACAATTATCTTTCTTGGAAAAAAGTTATTGGAGCAACTACGCAGTACGTTAAAGTGTATTTTGATGTAGAATTCAATATGTTTCCGCTATTATTTACGCCAAAAATATGACCCGCGACTAGCGCTTTTGATGATATTCTGATTTTTCTTACAATCATCTGTGAGGTTTATACGCAATTTAATACTTGCATCTACTAGATAATCTTTTTAGCTTGTCGGATGTTTTTTTTTGAGGCTACAACTTTACGTTTTCTATATGACAAGATGGCCCGCGCAAACCATGTTTTTCTATCAGGCACCCTTAATGTCACTAATATGTGTTTAGTTTTTTCAGGGACGATACATGCGCATACGAATTTTTCTGCCAAGTCGATCGTACAATAATGATTTAATACTTTTGACATTAAGCAAATTATATGATTAAATTACTGATTATAAACTGACATAAATTACTGATTTTAAACTAGGTAAATCCATCAATGACGTATTCTTGCTTGCTAAAGTTCACACGCCATTCATAAACCTTTGAACCGCGATGTAAATTAAGATACGTATTAATAAATCATTTAGTCGCCATGAAAACGCGATAACGATTTTCTGGAAAGGTTGATGAACCTAAAATTATGTTTGCGAAATCAGGGCTGGTTAAAAATACGTATTCCATTCCATCAGAGGAAAAATAAATTTCTTAATGAACAAAAAGGGTGGGTACGAGGCACGTATCTTGAAATCGGGTGGGGATTGCGCGAAACGCGTATTTTGGGTATGCGTAGCGGTGAGGGGCTCGGGCGGCGGGAGAGGGGCGCGCGCTATTGGTCGATCACAAGAGCACATGCGCGAACTTATCCCTACTCCGTCGAAAAAATTTCAAGATACGTGCCTAGTACTGTACATATGATAGTTTTGTGGGCTATATATATTAGTGAATAATAAGTTCAGTTTGGAAGGATGCAAACGTCAAATAAAGTTCATAGGATTTAACTAGATATTAGTTTTTATTAAATTAGGTGACATATTAGTGAAAGAAATAAATCTAACCTACCCCCTTATTAATAAACGAACAGTAAGTAAGGGCCTAGTATAACCAAAAAGTAAGCAATAGTTTTGGTTAAACCGGGTGTAAACTTAAATGAATGTCATTGTTCAGCTGGGAAATTTTAAGGTTTAGTTTTAGAAACAGCTGGCAGCAGCTAAATAAATCTCAGATCAAATAAAAAGGTAAGATGGAGCGTTGCAAACAATGAGTGAAGCCGGTTTTAGATGGTACATGTGTGCGTACAAGGGGGCGGGCGGGGGCCGGGCGGCAGGGTTTTATATAGAAAGCTAAGGCGTAGTTTCGTTACACGTGTGTGCGTGAACTGTGTATGTACACAGCCAAGGTGTAGTTTTACAGGCCTCACCGCTTTGTCCAGAAGACTCCGTCTTACTTTTTTTATTTGGTCTGAGAAATAAATAATGAAAAATATATATGCAGGATTATTTTCTTAAGTTTCAAATAAAAATAGTCTGCAGCTTTGTAACACGTAAAAAAGGGTCGTTTTATTAGTGCGTTTCTTTGTCGTTCGCCATAACAATCGACATTGTACCAAACATTGAGAGGTAGTCACGACATTGTGCGTGACCTAACCTTTTCTGTTTTGAGACGAAAAACTCATGCAACCAAAAAATATTATGCAACCTTCATGGGCTGTTTTAGCTTGGAATTAAGAGTGATTATGCCTTGGAAATTCGCATATGGAAACCGCAATGCGGTACCTATTACTGCATGGTATGAGGTATGACTTTAGTAGTTATGGAAGAAAAAAAACTATGTACAATGGTGGCCATTAGAATGATACACTGAATGAAAAGCAGTAATTTTTCAAGCTTGTTTGACAATAATTTTGTAACAAGTAAGCAGTGATTCCCCACTTTAAATATTTTTTGCGTGTGTAATTTTTCCATGAAACAATTGTGAAATGACGAAAAAAAAGTGTTCATCAGTACCACTGCCCTATAAATCCAAAACACTGTATCTATGAAACACCCGTTTTGAGAAAACGGCGTTTAAAAGTTTTTTCATATTTTTGACGACTTAAGTCATAATTTTCAATTAAAGTGTATAGTGTTAGGTATCAATCAAAAGATATTTTTATGATCTATATAGCCATGTAAGTTTTAGGCCAACACAGTGAATATTATTGCAAAAATACTCATAAACGTGTATTGGCGTAACAAAACCGTAAGAAATTTTGCTATTTGTAACCACAACACTGTATCTCCAGTACATTTTTCTGACTTATTTAAAAGATGATGTATTTATGACACTTTTATTGCGTGAATTATTAAAATAGAATTTGGAATACTTGTCAGTGTTATTAAATTCTACGTTCGTATGATCTATTGGCGCCAATATGCACTTTGTTGCGGGTGCTATTATTGTCCTTTTTAATTGATATACTGTTTAATTTCGACGCCATAGTAGATCTGGTGGGATGAAAAGAATTAATCGACGTTCTTGACAATCTCTTTTCTACCTATTCGAGATTCTACACAATATGGATTCCACACAACTGCAATTAATCACATTCTCAATTCTACACTGTCTTCAGTTTCACGATTCAATAAAATTAAATCACTAGTTGCAATTTTTTTACTGCGACCACTCGCACACATTTTTGCATAATCGTGACGCGACTTTGGCACGACCACTTATCGTAGAGCTACTCCTCCATGCTAAATGTTACTGCACGATAGGTCCGACAAAACTGGCTAACCATAACACGGTAACTATTTGTCTCGCGAAATTAGTAAAGCTAAAAGACTGTAATTTGAATTAGGGTGTTTTGGGCATGACAAACTATAAATAAAATTTAATTACAGTGTTTTGTATATACTTATATCTCCTTATATATTATATAAAACTGAAAAATTATTTTATAGGGATATAAAATACACTAAAATAAATGGATTTGGCCCTATAAACCCAAAACACTGTAACTCAAGTTACAGTGTTTTGGCTTTGCAGGGCAGACCAGCTCTATACAACGTGTTACAAAAAAAACTCTAAAGCCGAATATGGTAGATAGAGATTAAGGACCATCAAACTGAAAAACTTTTACTATGTTGTTGTTTTTTTTGTGATATTAGAGTTGGTCCCATAGTAAAAGTTTTTAAGTTTGATGATCCCTATCTACCATTCGGGTTTAGGGATTTTTTGTCACACGTTGTGTAATAATTGACAAAACATGATACACACGTTTTAACTCTTACTACCATTAGAATCTAAAGGTGGAGCTATATTGACAATTAATTATTCGCTAGAATACTACTATGGAAAAGATGCATTGACAAGAATGAAAAAGGCACCAGAATGTAAAGGCCTATTCATTTCAAGCGATGACTCTGTCCTTCACAGTCAAAGTGAAATGAAAACCTTTATATCAAAACAATCGGCGTAACAAATCAAGGATCGAAATCCGCTAACAAAATTTTATAGATGGTGCAACTCGATCGCTCCCAATTCGTTGCTGTATGCATTTTTAATTGGTGTGACATTAAGTTTGGCCGCCACTGTTATATCGCTTTTTGTTATTCAATTACCTATATCAATTTAGTCAACTGTATTAATGATAAAATGCATAAGAAAATATTTTCTCCTTACTCTCAAAAAAAAGGTTTAAAGCCTTGTTGGCTTTAAACCCTTTGACTTTGTTTTTCCCTATTCCAATTGTGGTTTAATTAAAGTTTATACAAACCCAACAACATAAACATTTTAAAATAATTGGTTAAATATTTACAGATACCAGAAGCCCGGTAGAAAGAAAACCAGAATCAAATTAAATTACTGAAACCCAAACAGATATGGTTAATAAAATTGATTTCGGTCATAATTTTAGGTGAGAGAACAAAGATTTTTCAATACTAGATAGGTCTGAAGAGCTTGTCCAGATGACGTGATGACGCAAATTTTGTGCATTTCACACGTTATGCTTACTTCGCTGGTCCTAAGTGAGCAACGAACGAAACGCGTGTCAACTCGCGCGCAAAATTGCGTCAACTGGACAAGGTCTTACGGTGATTAGACCAGCCCCCCTACTCAAATGGCCAACATTATATTCGTTTGAACGCTACGCTTACTATTAAAACTTTAAAATAAGCAGTAAACTATAAAATTATGAGCTATAAAATTATTAGCTTGACAATTCCATACAATACATCAAAATCTGTGATTTTATAAAGAAGTTTGCGAATGTAATTTAATCATCTACTGCTCATATTTAAGCTTGTAAAGTAAGCGTAGCGTTCAAACGAATAGGAAGTTGGCCATTTAAGTAGGGGGGCAGGTCTTATTAAAGTCTGTGTACCTTAATTGACACATAAAAAGAAAAGCCAAATATTTCAACTTTCTAATTACGGTGCGACATGCAAGCATTGCAAAAGTGAAAAACCAACAGCTTGACTCATGCACGGTTTTTTAGTGTCTTAAAAGTGAAATACAAAATGACTGTTAACTTTCAACTGACTTGACAAAAGTTAGGTTTTTGTTACCAGACCTAAATATCTGCCCCCCTACTCCAATGGCCAGCATTCTATGCATCTGAACGCTACGCTTACTATTTAAGCTTTTAAATAAGCAGTAAACCATATAATTACGTGCCGTAAGCTTGTCGATTCTATACAATACATCAGAGGATTTATATAATTAATAAGTTTAGGTTGTGATTTACATAAGCTTGCGACATGTTATTTTATCGTGTATTGCTCATATTTAAGCTTTAAAAGTAATCCTAGCGTTCAATCGTTTAGAACGTTGGCCATTTGAGTAGGGGGTCTAATACTTCTTACGTCTTTTTTTTTGGTTCGCGTTTAAAAGTAGCATATACTTGTACAATGGGCATGTTGACTATTTTTTTATTTTATGTTACATAAATTACCCCTCAAAGAAAAGAAACATTTGTATAAGAATTATTTCGCTAGCATGAAAACTGCCCGAGATATCACAGTTTGAAATGCACAAAATTGGACTCGCCCGAAAACGCTCCATGCTAACGGCTACCAAGTTATGACGTCACGCTTTCCTACGTTGTATGCAACCCGTAGGAAATTTGTTCGGCAGCTATATTCAATATTGTGTTTATCAAAATGGGCTATAAATTTTACGGACTAACTAAATGTATTATTTATTTTAACAAATTTTATACTTTTTAAATGGACTTGTCCACCCAACTTTGAAGTGTCATAAAACAATTATTTTGTAATATATAAAACCAACAGGTATACAAGCTACTCCAAAAGTTTGATATGTTTACGATTATTATTAGTATTTCTTTATTTTATTCATAAGTCAACATCCCCATTTAACATTTGTTCAACTATTTTTGCATACATTTGAATCTGTGTATTCTCTTCTAGCAGTAATCTATGTCCACAGGCAACGTTTTGGTTGGGCTACGGTCAATAATTTGCAGAGTCCATTTACGAAGCCACGGGAATTTTTATGGCCAATTTTGCTTCGGAGTCTTACGAAGGTGATAACGGACAGTTTAATACTTTTCTGATACTTTATATCTGTGGTACTTTTTTCGTGTAATGAAATTTTTATATTTTCTCTCTTTTCTTAGGCTGTGTTTCATGTAAATTGTTCTGAAAACGATTTTTCCTGGCTTAAGATCGGAAATCAGTTCCTAATTTTCTTCAAAATAGGTTTATTTAATTTTCTTTACTATTTAATAGTACATTAGTCTTTTAGTTGCTTATCTTGGTATCATAGCTTTTCTAAGTAACTTTTACGATCCAAACTGAAAATAATACTTGTCCGAATATATGACCAAAAATAAAATTAATTCACCCATCTAATCTACTACAACAGTTTTAACAATCAAATAGCATCAAAACCCAACGTTAAAACGTTCCGGGAAATTTTCACAATTGTGAAAACAAAGGCTAATGAAGCGTCAAAATGGCCGAACCACCCCTTAACAGCTGTTTACATATGCATGGGAATAAAATTGGAATCCAATTGAGTCCACCGGGCGGGGGTTCTGTTTAACTTCTCTACCTTCGTTTGCGTCGCTGACAAAGCGACAAAGATAAAACGGAAAAGTGTTTTTGAAAATTTTAGACTATTACGTGTCGTTATCAGGAACAAAGGACGAACTCATGGTGGAGCTTGACAGACTGATCGTACTCAATCACGTTTATTAAGCAATGGTCGGTCCAGCCAGGTGTCGGATAGGTGACCGTTAATAGTCCTACGCGTACGTAAAAAAAAAACGGAAATCGATGTACAGCAAAGCCCTTTGGTACACGTATACTTGAGGTAAAAACAAAATTTTGAACGCGCAGTTCTTAAAAATTCTTCCCTTAGGAAAGGAGTTACGGCGTCCTCTTTTTTTTGTATGGAAAAAAAAGAGCCCAAACTTGGTATGTTTTGAAAATGTTTTTTGGTTTAATTCAAAACAAGTGCCTGAAATATAACGATGTGATATATTTTTAAAACCGGCTAAGCAAGCCCTTTCATTCAATACCATACACGATAGGTTTTAGAACAAAAAAATTTTTTTCTCATACAAAAAAAAGATGACACCATAGCTCCTCTCCTAAGAGAAGAATTTTTAAGAACTGCGGTTCCAAAATTTTGTTTTCACCTCAAGTATACATGTACCAAACGGCTATACTGAACATCGATTTGCGGTATTCCATTGATTTTGAGCTCGTAGAACACCCACTATAAGTGGCATTACAACTGAGCGCTTCCGTGCTTCGGAGAGCACGTTAAACCGTCGGTCCCGCGGCCATTGCCATCTGATTGCAGACGTTAAGCCAAGTCAGAAACCTTATAGGCGGCTTGATAAACTCTAACACCAGAGGTGGCCACACACCACACACCATATAATCAGGCGTTACCTTGCAGAAGTCCATTATAATGGATGCAGAATTTTAGCAGTATCTTCCACACACTAGATGGTAAAAATGTAAGAAAACTGCGCACTGCTCGGCCGTCCACAAAATAAAATAGACGATTATCTTAAAGATCAAAATGCGTGGAAATGATGTAACACATAAGTACTATAAGTACTTTGTTGCCAATAATCCTGTCACCCTGTTGTAATTATCTGGTAACGACATTTAAGTTTGTAAATACCGTTACTTAATGGCTGTTAAAGCTGATAAGTTTCTTGCGCCCGTTCTTCTTGTCAGTTAAAAAAGTCTGGAACGGGTGGTAGGAAAATATAGACGATTCAAAAGTACTTGAATAAAGCTTATTTGACTTTGAGTTTGAAAAAATGCACATGCAAATACCTGAGCTTGAGCAGAGTTAATAAACCGATTTAACAGCGATTAGCAAATAAGTTATCACTGTCTACTGTTTCTGAAACTAAAAAAAAATATAATTACTTAGTGGAAAATTACAAACTGTCCTGCTAAGGATTTGTTGATATTACACGTTTCAAATACTATTATGAATTATCGCTTTTATTTTTATCATCGACTATGGACAAAGTATTGCAACTTACTGATAACACCTTTAATTGACCGAGCGAGCACGAAGTGCGAGCGAAGCGTCTCTGCTTCAGCTTGGGCAAAAATTCTTTCGTATGTCTGTATGTTCTCTTCTACAGGTCGCATTTCTCAACCGATTCTCGTAAAAGTTTGTGAGCAGGTTCGAAAATTATATAGAATTTTTTTGTCGAGCCAAATTTTTTTAATTTTTCAAAATGGCGGAGATATGTTAAAAAAACAGGTTTTACGGCTTTCCAGCGCTGTCTGTTCTCCTCTACAGGTCGCATTTCTCAACCGATTCTCGTGAAATTTTGTGAGCAGGTTTGAAAATAATATAGAATTTTTTTGTCACGCCACTTTTTCGATTTTTTTCAAAATGGCGGAGATATGTAAAAAAACATATTGCAGTCCAGCTTCCCGGCTCTGTCTTTTCTTCTCTACAGGTCGCATTTCTCAACCGAATTTCGTGAAATTTTGTGGGCAGGTTCGAAAATCATATAGATTTTTTTAAGTTGAGACAGTTTTTCCAAATTTTCGTAATGGCGGAGATATGTAAGAAAAATGTATTTCTGTCCGGCTTTTTGGCGCTGGATGTTCTCCTCTACAGGTCGCATTTCTCAACCGATTCTCGTCAAATTTTGTGAGCAGGTTAAAAAATTACAAGAATTTTTTGTCACGCCAGTTTTTTGAAATTTTTCATAATGACAGAGAAATGTAAAAAAACATATTTCAGTCCGACTTTCCAGCTGTCCATTTTCCTCTACAGGTCGCATTTCTCAACAGATTCTCGTGAAATTTTGTGAGCAGGTTCGATAATTATATAGATTTTTTTAATTTCGCCAGTTTTTCTAAATTTACCAAAAATCACCATTTCGAAAATTAGAAGGGCCATCTAGCTGCGAACATACCTACCAAATAATACCAAACAGCACGTACCTATTACGTGCTTTGAAAAGCTCGTGAACAGTGTGTGGAAAAAGGGGTGGCGACATCTTTTAGAGATTTTTTTAAACAACATACAATTTGAGCTACTTTTTAACGCGAGGTCTACAGCTCACGGAGCCACTAGTTTAAGTATTTATTTAGCACACTCGTACTACATTCTCGATTCACCTAAAAAAAACTGGTAAATATAACCCTCTAAACTACGCTTCGACTTTTAATTCACCAATAACGATGTGATTTCGTGATTAGGTACTTCGCGGAAGTGAATTCACTGAACCGTTATTGAGCAAACACTCCACAATCAACAGCCCCCGATGTTCCTTAAACAAATACGTGAATTCACAATGCTTTTGTATGTACCGACTTGACGTGAAGTTGTTAAAACGAATAATTTTATATATTTATGAAACACATTTTTTTATTACAATTAAATATAGTTTGGTACAGTTAAACAGTATTTGGTTCACTCAATGATATTTTAAGTGAAAGTTAATTAAAAATTATGAATATTTCAACATTCGAAAAGTATTTTATGGTTGAGGTTTTTATGTTTTATTATAATAAGTACTTACTGATAAACTAACTCGAAACTGTCAACTCTACGCCAAAGATCGTTAGAAATATGACCGACAAATAAACGCTTCACATTTCTTTTTCTTTCTATAATATCATTATTTTATTTTTATCTTGTATGTTTATTTTGTTTATTTATCAAAATGATTTTATAACATATCCGCGCTTTCCGCGCATAAAAAGTTTTGCCAGAATATCAGCGTTGCTGTGGCACAGTCTTGTTTTTTTATGTGTTTTGGAATCGTAATTGTTGTATAGTTTGTATACTCATCAACTTTGTCTAGGGATATACCTAAAGATGTTTTTTTTCATACAAACGAGATAACTTTGAAGCCTTGGTTTTCAGCAAGGGATGTACCATGCTGTGATCTGATGATGGCTATACAAGAATGGAGGAGATAGATCAGCATTCGAAATGATAGAAGAGTCAGACTTCTCTGTTTCATGATTTCCATACATTTTAATGCTATTTTCGCGGTTTTTTTCAATATGTCGTTTCATCTTTTAAAATTATTGTAACGTGTGGTCTTTTGTGTTTAATAATAAATCTCTCTCTCTTTCATACAGTAGTATAGTTCGAAATCGACCACAAGTAATTAATTGTGTTCGGTAGCCGAAGTTATGGCACTGAAACAATCCCCGCTTTCAAATTCACTATAGTTAGTGTACCCTTCGGGGCATGGCCAGAAATTGGGCCTTATTACTGAAACACTCGAATATTTGGTTATTTATTAATACAAAGATTTAGTTCAACTGGTTGCCAAACCTACAATGCACGCCGAGGGTTCAGTTATTCGGTGCTTCTAATATTTTTTGAATATGAATTAACTACAAAATGTTTTTTTTTTTTGGATATATTATTATAAATTAAGATTTACTTACTTGCTACAGAATTTCATGATTCTAGGTCAACAGGAAATATTTTAGGTTTACTCAGTCAAAATATGCCAAATAAATAGCCGATTTCAATTTTCGACCTAAGTTTTAACATTTTTGTTTTTATGAGAAAAAGGTGTGATAATAATCGTTTCGACCCGTTTAATTTTTGTTTTTTGTATGTACACCGATTACTAGAAGACGGCTGAACCGATTGAAATAATTCAAACGTTATTAGATCAGGTTTGCTCCCAAGTTGGTCCCGTTTTTTAAAATTTCGAATCGGTTCAGTACTTTTCAGGAAAACCTGAAAATACTGTCGTTTTCGTTAGTATTTTGTGAACTCATACGGATGATCGACCATATCTTCTTTGTTTATGTACCGATTTAGATGATTCTTTTTTTGTTTGAAAGAGGATACTTTAGAGATGATACCATTTTGATTTCATTGTTATTGGATTTCAAAGATATACAAGGGAACTCCTCAAAATCAAATAGGAACTGTATAGTGATTACACTAAAAAGAATAAAATAAAAAATTGTTTAAAAACAAAAAACCGACTTCAATAAACCTGAAAATAAAAACAAAAATAGCTTCAAAATTAAATACAAGAAAAAGCAAGAAATAATTTTCAAATCACTAGACACCTACGCATATCACTGTAATAAAACGTCTATTGAAGTCGGGTGGGGCTCTTAGAATAAAAAAAAAAAGTTGTCCTCCAGCCCAGGGATTGAAATACCGTTAAAAAAATAAAAAGATAAATAAAAAATAACGTTAAAAATACCGTTAAAACATTTTATCGGTAAATTTACCGGTAAAAATAACGTTAAAAGTATTTTACCGGTAAAATTAGCGTTAAATTTAGCGTTAAACTTTACCGGTACATTATACCGGTAAAATTATCGCTAAAAAAATAACGTTATTAATTAGAATAACGTTAATTTTAAAGTTTAACGGTAAAAAAAGTAAGAAATAACGTTAAAAATAACGTTATTTACTGAAATAACGTTAATATCAATGTAACGTTATCTAAATTAACGTTATTTATTGACATAACGTTAATTTTAAAATTAACGCTAAAAAAAGTAAAAAATAACGATATACTTAAAAATAACGTTATCATTCCCTGCTCCAGCCCCACCCAACTTCAATAGACGTTTTATTACAGTGATATGCGTAGGTATCTAGTGATTTGAAAATTATTTCTTGCTTTTTGAAGTCGGTTTTTTGACCAGACCACATTGGCAAGATAGCCATTAGTTTGGTGTTATCAAATATCGTCGTCTGGGTTGCAATGCGAAGTTTTAGTTTTAGTTAAAAAAAACTGCTGTTTCAGATTTGGTCCCATAGTAAAAGTTGTTCAGTTGTATGGTCCCTATCTACCATATTCAGTATTATTAGGCTTTACCAAACATCTTGTATAAATAAGCGATCGATTTATTTTTAACGATCGGAGTCCATGTTCAGGGTGGCATATCTCCTAAAAGCTTCCTACTTCACAATCCAGGCGATGATTATTTGATAACACCAAGGTAATGGCTATCTTACCAATTTGGTCTAGTTCCAAAATGCGATAGATTGAAAATTACCCTGGTTGGCCGGCGGTCTTTCAAGCAAGGTAGAACAGCAAAGCAAAGAAATGAAACCGGTAGTTCTGGGGCCAGCCTTATTCTATTTCATACATTGCCCAAAAGGGCCAGGCATTGTATATGTTACAGTCAAAACTCATATCCAGTCAAAACCACTTTTGACTGCAAAAATCAGGCAAAAGTGGTTTTGACTAAGGACGTTGGTCAAAACCACTTTTAAAAATACAAAAATAATGGGTAATAATGATTTTGACCAAATTATGTCGGTTAAAAGTGGTTTTGACTACGAATATTAGTCAAAACTGCTATTGGGGGACTGGGAGCCTATTTAATAATTAAACAAGTGAAAGTTTTATAAATGATGAGATATAAGTAATTATAATTTAAGCTTCACTCACACATTTCAGTGTATGATCACCGCTCTATTCCGCCCAGCTTCACAGTGAAATGCATCCTAAGCCATGCTAACGTATAAATAACATTTAAAAATAATAAAAATTAAACTACTTATTAATTATTTTTATTTTTAAAAGTAATTCTGACTGACTATTCAATTTTCCTTTAGTTTTTATTTTTATTTATCTTTAGATATATTTATTCTCAAATGCACTATTCCTTTCGTAATTGCACCCCACTCCCTCTTATAGTCCTATCTTTATTTATTTTTCACCCAAGGGTTGCCTGGAAGAGATTGCTGCTTAGCAATAAGGCTGCCTCTTGTATGCTTTTTTTCTGTAACTGTCCTTCTTTCTGTAATTCTTTTTGTGTGTGCAATAAAGTGTAATTTATTATTATTATTATTAATTAATAAGTTAGCATGGCATAGGTTGCGTTTCCACTGATGTGGAGCTGGGCGGAAAAGAGGGGTGAACATACACTGACATGTGTGAAAAGCCCGCTTTTTTCCACCTAGCTCCACTGCGGAGTTGCTGTTCATTTAGCCCTACCCAGACTAGACAGGTGTAGGTAGGTATCTTAAGTAAAAGCCCATGGACGCAAACAGCTCTATCTCCCAAAAACTATCAAAATGACATAGTTCAATATTATTATTTATATAAAAAATAAAATAAATATTTTGAGATTGAATTTTTGCGTATTTGCAGTTCACAGGTCTCGGTACAATGTCGAATGAATTTTGTATGGACAAAACCTTATAAATAGTTTAATGAAACTTTTTTGATGACATTTCTGGTAATTTTCACTAACCTCCATAACTTTTTATGAGTTTTGACCGATAGTCGTCCTTGAAATCAGGCAAAACCACTTTTGACTGAGAATGTTGGTCAAAACCACTTTTGACTGCGAAAATCAGTCAAAACTGTTTTTAACTGTGAGCATCGGTCAAAACCACTTTTGACTGTTTTTTTCAGTCAAAAGTGGTTTTGACCGGATATGAGTTTTGACTGTAACATATACAATGCCTAGGCATTCTATATAATGCCTGCATTTCATACATATACATACACGTTGTCTCCCTTCATTGACAAAATCTATATTTATGCGAATGAAAGCAGTGGGAAAAAGCTAGTATACAATTTAACAAAATAGCATTTTAATACGAAAACAATTAATTGAAAAAAATGTGTAAATAAATGGAAGGTAAAAAAAATAACCACGAACGCTACTGAATTCCAGAGCAACAAAGGCCTTCAGGATATTTTATTTCTTTTATTATATTAATAAATTGCCCACTTCTTATTCCGAAATCAGGTCTTTCCCGGACTACCTACACAATACGAAATGGTTATGTAAACTCCTTTTAGATTCTCGCTGTTTCTCATCAATCTGGATCTAGATTTTAGATCTAGGTCAGCAACTATTTTAGGAAACAAAGAGATTTATCTGAACCACAGCCTGGCTTTGCCAAATAAATCCATATATTTATAGTCAAAGCAAATAATAAAAGTACTTACCTACTAAAAATTTGTAAGTTTTCCTTACATTATACAATACTAGCGGCCGCCCGCGACTTCGTTTGCGTGCATTCTTGCGAAATTAAAGTCGAGCTATATTTTTCTCTTTATAACTACTGGCGTAGATAGGAAATCATTGGGTACTTCGGGTAGTGACATATTTTTTTTATTAATTACTAATCTCACTGACCCTATGCACTGACCTAATTTTTTTTTCTATTTAACTGGACTGGCTGTCTGTATGATTTGACAGCAAAGTTTTTGTGCCTATTTGAAACGCCTGTAGCGTCTGTCTAAGGAACTAATTCTATGGAATGATGGTCTCTCCAGACACAGACTTTTGTACCAAATCCCGCACGCTATGCTCACGCTACGTCCTACAGCGCCAAAATGGCGGAAATCAAATAGGCACAAGAACAGTTTGACAGCAGCCAGTCTAGTGGAATATATAGAAGTCAATGACTAATCTATATTTGGTAGTCGTTGCGTGCAGTTTATTAAAAGTTAGTACCTATTATAATATGTAGATGTAAGTTTCTGACGACTAGGTATTACAAAAAAAAAACATGTATTCACTTCTCAAGCTTACGCGCTCACTAGACATGAAATAAAACACTTTTTAAAATAAATCTATCTCATGTGATCTTATAACGAATGATAAATAACTAATATCGATAAATGCATTAAGTTTAGTATAAGAACTTCATTATGCTGATGGGGTTACAAAATAAGATTCATTATGCTGATGATGTTACAAAATCTAAATGGGGCTTCATTCAAAAATAAGCTAACCAAATGGCTCTTAGAAAAGTGTTTTTATAGTACTAAAGAATATTTATAGTGGAACAATTAGTTTGTTAAGTTTTAAATTTTTAAGTTATAAACGTTTGCATGTCTGCGAGCAGGCTGAACACACGCGCATACTTATATTTAAGATCTGTAACAACTGTGTTTTTTTTGCAAATAAAATATTTGTATTTGTAAGAAATTGTAAATGACACACCAGTGGTGTCGTTGACAACACTTGAAAAATAAGAAAAGTGATTTACTTGATATTAACCCTCTGGTAACTTCACCGTTTGTTTTATTAGTTAGTTGCGTTTTAGTGTTTAGTTTTATATGGATACTTTCAGAATGTAAAACTCTGAGGGCCTATGTAAAAGCAAAGCGTACGCAAAAAAGAAAAGCGTACGATGTTCGTCCCACTCAGTGGTACTATTAACTCACTATTAAGGTTCAATATCAAGTAAATTTAACGACGGATTGCGTCCGAATATCGTGATTATTTTTTCTAATAGGTCCTCTGTTTCGTATTGTTTGCACCACGGCATAAGTCACAGTGAGATTTATATTCTAGAATATACCTATTTCTAAAATTCTAAAAGTTAGTATACACTCGAGAGCAAAAAAATGGAGCCAGGCCTATTTTAGGCCAAACGAGGTGACTTTGAAGCCTTATAGTTCGTCAGGGATTGAACTTTGTTGTCCGTCAGGGATTGAATCTGATGATGGCCATCCGAAGAGTAGATGGAGGAAGCTCAGATTGCTAAAGAAACCCAACGGATCAAAAGCGTCGTAGTTTACACCAGAGCCTGTATGGAGTTTTTAGTGTTACATTTTATATACTTTAGATGTAATTTTAGCTGGATTTTTTTTAAGTTTAACTCTGAGCTAAACGATTCATCAAATCTGTAAGGCCTTATGGGCCTCCACCATTTATTCTTTAATTTGCCATTATCAGATCACAGCCCGTTTAATCCTGGGCGGAGAACCAGAGCTTCAAAGCTACCTCGTTTGTATGAAAATAGGCCTGTGGCTCCATTTTTCTGCTCTCGAGTGTATATTTATCATTTTAAAAAAGCCGGCTAGTAATAAAATGAGAAGTTTATTTATTAAATAGTCCCTATTTTCAAAGTTTCCTTTGTTACCCACAAAATAGAAAGGTTAGAAAAATAAATGAAACTAAACGCTAAACTAAACGCTGTTAATTGTATCGTCAACTTCTTCAGTAAATAATACTCCTACTAGCTTCGTCTAATCCTTTCCTACTAATTTATGAAAATGCGAATGCCCTTTCCCTAGGGAGTTTTTTTTTGTCGAATATCCCCGCGGGCGGAAGCTAGGTGTACAATGATAATGAATAATTTTGCTTGATTATCGCTATCGTGAACTATCGCAAAGAGACACTTTTCCAGCAAATTATAAAAAAACCTAATAAATTTTTCTGCTTTCCTATCTTCACAATGCATACTGCGTTACAGATATTTTATACTTTAGTAGCTGATGCCAGCGACTTCGTACGCGTGGACTTTATGACTCCGGCGTATGCATATAAATATGAACTAAGGTAGACTTACATAATAAAATACTTGTAGCAGTGTTGTAACTTGTAATGTTAAAAGTTAATAAATTAAGTATGTTTATTTTATTTTTTATATTTAATATTGTAATATTTAAAAAAATCTTTATAAACTAAATGTTTAATTTGACGTTCAATAGCACCATTTAAAATTAAACTGTTTAAAAAAGTGCTGATTTACTAATGATAAAGTAATTCATGGGCAACACGTCGATAAATTTTATTTAACTGTTTTCCGCATTCATGGATGTGTTTTTGAGGTCTTCTTCTTCTTCTCGTGTCGAGGCTCCAATTCACACAGATGCTGCCCAGTGGGCGGCGGTGTTGACAGCTCCGGCCGTCGCGTCTCGCAGTTCTAGCTCATTGCAGGAGTACGGGCATGCAGGGCATGCTAGTAGATGGCTCATACTTTGCGTCGCGGTGTTACATACGCACACTGTAGGTTCATCTCGCAGTAATCCCCATGTGGCCATGTTAAGTTTACAGCGACCGACTTGACACCTGAGCCTGTTCAGCGATTTCCATATGTGCCAAGGTTCACTGTGTCCAGGAGGCAGAATCTCAGAGGGCTGCACGTATGTCTCGGGTGGTGGGCCAGTGCCCACCAAGAAGAGTACTGACTCTGTGTGTCCTCCTGGACACACAGAGTCAGTACTCTTCCACAGTGAGCAGCGTTCTCTAGAGGGATCGCATTCTAGAGGTCTCGTGTTGCGCATAAAACTTTTACGGCTTTTGAGGCGAGCGGGTGGGATTTGATGGCCATATAATGGGTGTCGCGGGTCGTCTTCTTGGTTCTTCTTTTCAGCGGCACATGCAACTTCTCTCCGAATTTCCGGGGGGGTGATACCCGCCAGTGGGTATAATTTACTAAGCGGGGTTGGTTTAAGGCAACCGGTAACAATACGGCAAGTTTCACAGAGCGCCGTAGACACCAGGCCGGCGTGAGCAGATCGGTGCCAGACAGGGCAAGCATATTCGCCAGCGGAAAAACACAGCGCCAATGCGGTGGAGCGCAGAGTATGCGCTGAAGCTCCCCATTTAGCCGATGTCAATTTTCGCAGGAGGTTATTTCGCGAGATGACCTTCATTTGGGTGTTGACACAATGTTCCCTGAAGGTGAGAGCCCTGTCCAGTGTGATTCCCAAGTATCGTGGGTGGGTGCAATGTTTGACCTCGGCTCCCTCCCATACGGTATTCAAAGTTCTCTGAGCTTGGCGGTTGCGAAGGTGAAACACGCACGATTGTGTCTTGCTTGGATTCGGTCGAAGGCAGTTTTCTTTATAGTATCGGCCGAAGTTCTCTAAAGCTGACGAAAGTGACTCTTCTGTCTCTTCGAAGGACCGACACTGTGCAGCCAGTGCTAAATCGTCCGCATAGATAAAGCTTTGCGTTCCCGGTGGATTAGGCTGGTCGTTGGTGTATATGTTGAAGAGAATTGGGGCCAGTACGCTTCCCTGCGGCAGTCCATTTTTTATACGGCGTCAGCGACTTCTCTGCGCGTGGAGGTGTACTTGGAATCGGCGGTTACGGAGCAACTCACTGAGTATCCGGACGAAGCCTATGTCCTCTGTGATGTTGGCAACCTTAGTGAGGAGAGTCCGGATGTTAACAGTGTCATATGCCGCAGACAGGTCAACAAACACCACCCCAGTCACCAAGCCGAGTTCGTACCCATCCTCTATATATTGCGTGAGCTTCGTAGCCTGGCTCGTACAAGACTTTCCGGGTCGAAACCCAGCCTGCTCTGGTATTAGTTGGGGGTCCACTACAGGTTTTAAGCGGTTAAGTAGGAGCCGTTCAAATAATTTGTAGGTAGGTGACACAGCAAAGAGATGGGCCGATAGCTGCTTGGGTCAGATGCACATTTCCCCGGCTTCAGTAGAGCAACAACTTTTGATTTCCGCCAAACCTTTGGTATGTTAAGTGTCAACAGACAATCATTGAAGAGGGCGAGAAGCCATGACACCGCTACAGGGCCGAGGTGTTTTAGTTGTTCTGCTGTGAGATCGTCCATGCCTGATGCTTTCCCGTTCTTAAGACAATTTATAGCTGAGGAGAGTTCGACCAATGTGAATGTTTGCTAAGGTCACTGTTGCCTTCCTGGAATTTTATACCTGGTGGATCTCTCTGCGCTCGATAAGCTGGCTTGCCAGTCTTGCCATTGAGAAGCAATTAGGCTGCAACTTGATTGGCCGTAACCTGACCGGGATCTGAGGCGGGGGGCGCTTCGCCGGTGAGTTTACGGAGAGTAGCCCACGCTTTCTTACTGTTATGGGTCATGTCGATGTTTGCAACAGTCTGTTCCCACTTTTCTCTGCGGGATTTGGCGAGTTCTTCAATTAATTCATTACCTGTCTGTATGGTCTCTGCAGAGAAGAGATCGTTCGCAAACTGTTTTTCGTAGTTGCCCATCAGATTTTCCGATGTTGTGTTCAGACCAGCTATGTAATTTTTCCGGCAGCCTCTAGGTATTGATTTGCATGACACTGTTCGGATGATATCAATGAATTGGGCGTAGTTTGATGCCACAGGTTTTAAGGATTGGAGCCTCTGGTCGATTTCGGCAGAGTATCGGGCCCAGTCAGCCTTTTTGAAGTTAAACCGCCGTCGAAACGGGACCCTGATCGGCCGCACGACTGCCACCACCCGACACATTATAGACCTATGTTGCGTTTTAGGTATCGGCCTGCAGACAGATTTTGTGCACTGGGGATGGATATCTTCGCTAACGAAAATGAGGTCAGGATTATAGCCACGACGCCAGCGCCCACTGTTGAAAGAGGCCGGAAGCTTGGGGTTATGCATCAAAGCGAGTCCATTGGCCTCAGCCCACGTCTCAACCGCCTCACCGTCGCCATTATTTCCCGGTAACCCCACATCCTATGGTGACTATTGAAATCTCCAACCACCAGTCTGGCGCGACTATCATTAGGGCCACAAGGGTCCCAGGGTAAGAATGGTTGGGCGGGCGGCTTGTAGACTGAACAGAGCGTGCAAGTTCCAATATCCACAGTGAGAATCTCCATGTTATCCCGACGTTCAGAAGAAGAAGAAATTATACTTAAGTCCGGTTTTGCGAAGATGGCGCTGCCATATTTCGGGTGTGGCGTTTTGGTTATAAGATTAAGTCCGGGAATCTGCGGCCGAAGTTGGCCTGCGTCACGATGGGTTTCCTGGACGCATATAATGTCGCATTGCGTCTCACGGCACAGTTCTGAAAGGAGTAGTGCTTTGTCCGATGAGAAGCCCTCTATGTTTATAGAGATGACGGTCAGGGCTGGCTCTGAGAAGAGCCGTTGGTGGATTGTTTTTGTTGGAACCATCGTGTTGGAAGGATTTGCCGTTCAGAGACTAATGTTGAACGTTGCCCAGGGTGCGCCAGACGCTGGAAACTTGGACGTTGGGGACTTCGTAAGCGTCGTGCGGGGAGGCTCCTTCCATGCACCCCATTTTTGTGGTTGACTGGTAGAGAATGCTATAAGCATTAAGTCCACTCGTATATCACTAATAGCAAATATAGTGAGTCCCGTCCTGGCTGCTACGGGTGAGTCGATTTTTTCTAGTATTTTTTCTATTAAAACATTTATCTTAAAATAAAAATAGCATTTTGAATACCTAAAAACAAAAAATTCAAAAATATACAAGCGTTAATTCGTAAGCCAACAAATATTTCAAACTGTTGTTGCTTTGTTAAGTGCGACCATTATTGATTTCATTTATTATTTAAACGGCAGAGAGTTGCTTGACATTTATTGGCCTCGATCACCTCTTGTATAATAATATAGGTCCTTTTGAAATATCCGATAATATTTATTGCACTCCAAATTAATAAGGTTCAGAGGGCCTATTACAAAAAGAATCACGATAGTCGGACGCAATTCGTCGTTCAATTTACTTGATATTGAACATTATTCGTGACTCAATAGTGCTACGGAGTGGGACGAACATCGTACGCTTATCGCGATGCTTTTTTGTAATAGGCCACCAGATAATACAGGGTCATTTTTGGACCCCTTTTCAAACTTTGTCAGGCCATTCTATAACAGCAGTACAATCAATTTATGAAGTAAAACAAAAATATATTTTTTACATTTTTACCCCAAACTTTTCCCTACACAAATTGAAATTGTTGTCACCGTTTGCGCGTCGCACGGTCGACCCGCGCGAGCCCCCCTCCCGCCACTCGCCTTCGCCGCCCGCCGTGACGGTGAGCGTGCGCGCCTAGATTTTTAGGATATAAAAAGTGGTTGAAAACGGTGAATTTAAAAAGAAATAATTTATCTCACCATCATTATATTTATCTCACCAAATTTTTTTTTATTACTTCCTTGAACTATTATTTGATTTTGTAAAGGGATCGCAAAATTACCCTGTATTTTGATGACGATCGATAAGTGAAGGCTATCGAGTGAAATAACATTTAAACAACCTATTTATTTAAAAACACTACAACGTTTCACAAAATAAAGCCTATGGTAGTTTAAAACTGTAAACTACACTACAAGCACCGGATTCTCCAAGTAAATGGTACCAACAAGTGTCTTTTATAAAAGGTTCAACTAACTGAAATCTTATCTCTTACTAATTTCACAAAAGATTTTCAAAGATATTTAGCATTCGCAATCGACATCAGATTATTTTCCTTCCTACTAATTCACTATTCCTATATAGGTAATATTTCAAATGTGAAAGTTTGAATGTTTAGATGTTTGTTCCTCAATCACGCATGGACGGCTGAACGGAATTGAATGAAACTTGGCACACAGATAATTCATAGCTTGGATTAAAACATTGGATAATTTTTATCCCGGTCAAAGGTTTCCTACGATCCACGTGGATAAGTCACAGGCAGAAACTAAGTTTAATATTATTCACAAAAGATCCCTAACTACCAAGCAAATTAATTAACGTGGGAAAACCTCACGACACCGATATTGATAGGGTAGTAATTATTTAATCGAACGTTGTAATAGCCCAGGAGCCACCAATCCTGAAAGCTACGTGACACGGATTCTAATACTTTTAATAAAAAATAAAAGTTAACGTTTAGACGAACAAGATTTGCTTGGTCGGCGTGGATTTGATTAGCCGGAATTATTTTAATTAAATTATTTATTATTAAATTTCCATATTTTTTTTCCGTCATCACGGATTTTGATCAATCTTATATAGAATTTTGTGTGAAATAATATGTTCAACAAGAAAAAATCCGGCCGACCAATGATTTTTAGCCGGAAAGGTCACGCATACCTATTTGACTGGTGTGATAAGGGGTAAAGTTTATCCATTATCACGGAAACCTTTTTCGGTTTTTTTAAATTACGCGTTTTAATGTCACATTTATAACTATCTTGGTATGCGTGCTTACAAACTGCCGAAAGTATCGCGCATACCAAATTTTATTGTGTGAGTGAGGATCATACTGTTATAGATTTCACATACTTGATGACATTTCTTTTAGAGTCCTTCTTCTACCTCTGGTCTCTTCCTTAAGTTTTTAACTATTTATTATACTAATTAATATGGAAAAGAGGAAATACAGGAAAAAAAATATTTGGGTTGATTATATAATAAATGAAATTATTTAGAAAACAAACATTTTAATACATATGCCTTACTCACATAGAAACCGTTAAAAAGCGAAGAGTTAAAATTTGGTATGCGCGATACTTTCGGCAGTTTGTAAGCACGCATACCAAGATAATTATAAATGTAACATTAAAACGCGTAAATTAAAAAAACCAAAAAAAGGTTTCCGTGATAATGGATAAATTTTACCCCTTATCACACCATTCAAATAGGTATGCGTGACTTTTCGACTAAAAATCATTGGTCGGCCGGATTTTTTCTTGTTGAACATATTATTTCACACAAAATTATATATAAGATTGATCAAAATCCGTGATGACGGAAAAAAAATATGGAAATTTAATAATAAATAATTTAATTAAAATATTTCCGGCTAATCAAATCCACGCCGACCAAGCAAATCTTGTTCGTCTAAACGTTAACTTTTATTTTTTATTAAAAATATTAGAATCCGTGTCACGGAGCTTTCAGGATTGGTGGCTCCTTACCTATAAGGCCTCAAACGATGTGACGATGTTGAAAAAATTATTAAACTCAACCATGGAAAAATGTAGTACGTACATTATTGAACTCAACCATGGAAAAATGTAGTACGTACAAGTGTAGTAGTTACTAGAGATATACCGGGCACCTGGCAGATTTTCAGTGGTGGGGGTGGGAGTGGTTGGGCAACAAGGGGGCTGAAAAACTGATTGAAGGTTTACAATTTACAGACCTCTGGATTTGGTGTGGTATAATATCAAGCCAATCATGTATCTAAATCAAATATAACATTGGCAGGCATTTTGGCTGGTGGGAAAGTAGTGCCAGACGGCATCAAACTTTACCACTTTTTCGCGCACCTTTGATATATTGTATACCTTTTCAGCCCCCTTGTTGCCCAACCACTCCCACCCCCACCACTAAAAATCTGCCAGGTGCCCGAATCTATTAATAATGATAGTATGGCACACTTATAAGAGCGGTTTCGTCGCTCTGTAAATTGTATACCTTTTTCCGGGGCTAGCTCTTAATCCGTACACTTTTAGCTACATAACAGTTTTGACAACCTCCATCGGTCCCGGTTTCGATGCCCGGCTTGGTTAATTTAGAAAACTAACTTTTCTATTATTTTCCCAGGTTTGGGAGTTGGTTGTACAATCGTTGTTAAGTACTGATTGAATTGTAACATTTGTAACGCAAGCACAGAATACATAAGTGCTTTGTGACTTGCATAGAAATCAGCGCAATGTATATACGGACCAATATTACTTATTATTATTTTCATAACTAGCGATCGCCCGTGACTTCGTCTGCATGGAAAGTTTTTATTGCTATCCATCGGGAACAGTAGTTTTTTTCTGGACGAAAGGTACCCTATGTCCTTTTCTGTACCCCTGAGAACGTGTATTCAAAATTTCATGATGATCGGTTCAGTAGTTAAGACGTGAAGGCGTAACAAACAAACAAGCAAACGGTTTCCCATTTATAATATTAGTAAGTAGGTATTAAAGTAAGGATGAAAGTATGTGCCCAGTGCAGTGCTTTGCAGAAGTGGGGACACTATTTCTCATGATGGATGATCATGAAATTTTATAAAATTAAAACGGAAGTTCCGTTTACGGAGGTCGATTGGGCGATTTTTGGTCTTAAAACGCGGAACCTTATTAAGTGACCTAAGCCGAAATCGATTAATGAGTCGAGAAACTCTTGACATCACTAAATGTAGTATTCTGAACTATTTGTACAAAGTAGACCAATACATAATGCAAACACGCCATTTGAGCATTACCTCCGCTTTATCGTCACCCGTCGAGCTTAACCCATAAATAATAATTACTTTTATCAATCAAATCAAAATGTTATTTGATTTATTGACCTTTCCTGTTATGCTTCATTCCTTTTTGGTACAATTTTAATGATATTTTTGAGTACCGAACAAAAAACATTCTAAATAAGTAGGCACTTAGAAAGAACTGGAGTTTTTTCTCATTTAGTTTAGCTTTTGCCTTTAAAATAATTTCTTTAAGGTACCAAAATAGTGTAGTGTAAACTTGGATACAATTGTGAAAAAAAACCAGTCAGGTACATTTTTATTAAACCAACGCACTAGCTTGATCAATAAAAGAAATGTTTAACTCAAAGTTATATCTAAAATTTTTAATCGAAACAAATGTATTAAAATGAATAGTAAATTAAAAAAAACACATGATTTTCTTGACTTATTTGGTGTCGAAATTTGTTGCTTAAACTCGTGTTATAAAAAATTCAATGATAAAAAGTCTTTCAGTATCTAAGTCTTTAACGTTTACTTATCAAAAATTTATTAGAAAAAAACAAGCGTAATAATTCTACGAAATAGTGTATATGATTTACTACAAATTCAAGCTGTGATTACAAAAGAAATCACGTGAAAAATGGATGGGACTTAGTTCTAAGTAATAATTGGTCTAGACAGACTAGGTGCTTAAGTTAAGTGCCTAAACAACCTTTCTAATGTTTCACAAAAAATGCAATAGAAAAGCACTAAGTTGTTTCGAATAAAGTAAGCTGAATTATACATAAAATTTAGAAAATTACACCGAATTGCTTTTAAAATCTGAAATTCAATTATTTTGAACTGAAAGTAATAAAAGATACCATTTTTTGTGATACTACTGAATAATGCAAAGAGAATGTAAAATACTACGTTTTAGAATAATGCATGATACATACCTACTACGTGAAATAACGAATGAAATGAATAGCTAGCTACCAACTTTCATGAAAAGCAAGGAAATTATAAGTACGTTGATCGAAGTAGGTACTTATGAATTCCTTGATGAAAAGCTATGAAAAGCTTTAAATATTTTTATTTCTGAAATTTGAACAGAACAGAACTGTGGTGCCACCTACCTCCATATAGAGAACAGAAAGTACCGCTACTAGAAACATTTTGAGCTCGAAAAATTAGAATCGGAGTCAAATCAAATGCAAAGCATTATATTTTTAAAGTTACCTAGTTATTACCTATTTCCCGCTGACTGCCTCGACGCGGCCGAAATAATATTAACCAATTTTCAAAATTCCAACGAATGCACTTCTCGTCTGCTTCTGCATCTTTTAACACTATTACCAGGACCTTTTTTTTATTTTTTCTTAAGTCGGTTTTTTTTTCCGAAATATTTACAATTTAGTAAACAAACATTCCCCAAAAACCCGGAATTTTTGGAATTTCGCAAAATTCCAAAAAAGTTACCAGTAGATTTTCAAAATTCAAACGTTCACACGTGTCTCGATAAACTCCTCAACTTTTGGTACTATTTTTCGGAGATATGGTCAAAAATACGTCTCAGGCGATTTGCATCTGATAACCATTTTCAATGGTAAAAAATTAAACGATCAAAACGACGAAAGATATGGCGGGCGGATTTTCCAATGTCTCTATTTTTAGTGTATACGACACTTGAAAATGTTCAGAATCAGTAATAGAATCGATTGCAATATTTTTTATATCGTGTTTTTAAACAACGGGACAGCACAAAAAGCTTGTAACTTCGTGAGTTTTTAAGGTATCATTATAATTTTTTATACTGATTCTGAAGATGAAAATCTGTGACGCGTGTTTCACCTTTCGTATATACAAAAAACAATGTTGTTTAAACGATCACATTATCAAAAATGTAATAATATAAATCTTTAAAATTCGTTTGAAAGCATTTTATACCGCGAAAAATTGGAAAAGTTTGTCATACATTAAGTCTGTAACATTTTATGATTGACTTTTATTTTATTTGGTTATTAATTAATCTATTAACTGAGGATTGAAAATCAAAGGTTTACTTGTATTTATCAAGTATATGTTTGCAGGTGGGCACATTATGTATTTGTGCCGACCTGTCAGTCCTAAAATCATTACAAATATCTCGCGCAATGCACTTACTGTGATTAATCAGATAAGGTCACGCATTCGAGCTCGGGTTTGGTCAGGCCGAATTGAAATGAAAACATCAAACCTAACGTTTCATTAAACACGTTCTGTTCGGTAAATATAAACATATATATTTTTTGATAAAAAAGAAACACTAACTGGTAGATTGTGAAACATAAAAGTTCTAATGATAAACAATAAAAAAATCTAATATCTTTGATGATAAAGCATTATCCATATTAGCTACTTACATCCAGTGTTTTTTACACGACTGCCAAAAAAAAGTGTACTCTCTGTGTAATGTGTTCAGGGCACTGACATGAAAAAATTTTTTTTCTATTTAACTGGACAGGCTGTCTGTATGATTTGACAGCAAAGTTCTTGTGCCTATTTGAAACGCCTCTAGCGTGGATCTAAAGCACTATCTGACGTAACTACAATGAAAATAGTTGCCATGATGACACCAGACTTTAGTACCATGTCCCTCACGCTATGCTCACGCTACGTCGTACAGCGCCAAAATGGCGGAAATCAAATAGGCACAAGAACTGTTTGACAGCAGCCTGTCTAGTGGAATATATAGAAGTCAATGGTTCAGGGTTGTTTGTTTGTATTTAGGTAGGTATGTGACTTTCTTTATTCCACCATAACTTCTAAAAGCCTTGATCAATAAGGCCTTGATAATGAGTAGGTATATTCCAAAACTATATAATTTGGCACAAAAATGTGTGAAATAAAAAATGTATCTACAAAACGGTCCCCCTACTGCAGTGACACTATTTTTTCACGTTTAAGTTCGTTTTTGGCAGTACAGTCGTGTTTATTAATATATTTTTGTTATGTATGATTGGTTGTAAACCACCGATTGCTACATAAAAACACTTTACCCATGTATATAAGTACCTCACACATAAAATTCTTCGATTCCCTAGATTTGTTCAACAATATTCTTGTCACATTCTTATTCCGCACAACAAATACAGGATCGTCACGACAAATAAGGAAGTGTATCGACAACAAAAACTAAAACAAAAGTACAATCATCGACAAACTCCCTACAATTAAAACAACACAAACAAATTAAAAGGCATTCCAAACTTGAAGTCAAATGACATTAAAGTTATTAAAAGTTCCCTTGAAATAGAACTAGAGGATTCCCTTTGTTAATTCATTACGAAATGCGATCCAACGAAAGGTCGTGTGGTAAACCATAGAGAGAGATGGATGTATGTGTGTGAGGGTGGGTGTGAAAGAAACGTTTGTTTGACACATCATTTACACATCAGATGACTGGCTTTTGCACAAGCTGACTTTCAGCAAGCTGAAATTACCCACTCGAGTAATTGGAGATACGTATAGAGCTGATGTTAAGCCTATTTATTTTATACAAAATTAAATTTATTTTTTAACATTTTTGAAAACCAATATTTAGTTATTGCCTAATTAAATTAAATAGTTATTTGTCAATGTTGAAACTTATAATCTGAATTGCCTTATCGAAAAAATACAACCAAAATTCTTAAAAACAAATAATGACGTTGAATTTTTTTGCTACAGCCTGTGCTGTAGGTTGGGTATATATAAAAAAATCTATATCAATTGATAATGTGCTCCAGATCATTCTACTATCATTTAATTTGTTTTTACTTAAGTATTGATGTTTTAGTTTAATATAATTGACTTCCAGATCCATCTAAAATATATTCGAATAAAGCATCATGACCCCGTCTAAATATTTAGCTGACCGAATCACAACATTCACAACTTTATATAATTACTTCGCGAAGAGGCGGCAACTTCAAAAGCTTCCTCAGTAAGCCTACGGACTCTCATACACTATTCAGTCGCATGTCGTACACATGGCTGACTAATTCACTGGAAAAATGTCTTTTTAAAACGATAAAGAGTTATAAAAAGAAAAATATTTAGTGCTGAGTCCTTTTGTGCGCGGCTGTACAATGGGGCTTTGTTTTCGCCGCCCCAATTATTATGAGGATTCGCTGGCATGATATAAGCTTGTAGCAATTTTAGTTGCTTTTGTTTTGGAGGCAGCGGAGTGGGTAAATGCTAGATGAAAGCGTGAACGAAAAGCGAAAGAGTTGCGTTTCGTTCTGGCATTTGTAAGCAACATTTCGATATAATATTTTGCGGCTTTTCATAATAATAATATCAAATAATAATGTGCGGTGCGGCCCATGTGACGGACATCGGTCATTTTAGGTTATAAATCTTTGCAATGCGTATTATGCCTATTTGGATCTATATTTTATTGAGCTACGAATTTTTGCTTTTTAGCCTAAATGACAACACAATTCTGTTGATGTATTTTTTTATAATTTTTTTCAAGTACGCAAGAGCAAATATTTTTGTTCATACCTAAATGACCAAAGTGGATGTTTCAGCTGATGAACATATACTTACTAAACAAACTACTGATTAACCTGAAACATGGAATTGATAATTATGTAGTACCCTGATAACACTTTATAAGTCTTCTTACTTATTTTTAAAGTAGGATAATAAAAAGTTGGTACACTTAAAAGTCTTCTAAATGAATAATAACTTGGCTTCCCCAAAATTTCTCAAATAATACTAAAATTAGTTAGCATCGTAACAAAATGTTCATCTTCCTGTTCAAATTTAAAGGCTTATAAAAACAAAGTAAGGATGAAATATTGAGGTTCAATTTTAACCGCCTTGTAGGGTTCAGATTAATTTTGTAACGGTTTTAATTAAACTGTGGTTAAACTCGCTTTCGACGTTTGTGTAAAACTGGAGTAGAATGTTGTTATTATATTGCGGCATAAAATTAAATATGTTCATAAACAGTTTGTAATAATATCGAATAAACGTTTGCTGTAATAATTAAACTATTGTCTACTTACTTAGGTAACTTTATTATATTTGGTTGGCTGTAAGTACTAAACAAAACTAACTTTATTGGTTGGTTTTAGGGCTTATTTCAAGTCCGCCTGGCTAGCTACCACCATCTTACCTAAGTCTGACGCCATAACAATAATTTAAAAATTGTTGTGTTTCGGCAGTTAGACGAAAGATAGCCAGTTCCTCAGTGGTGAGAATTCCGGGTGTAGTGCGCTTCCACCTTCGGCCTTATCGTCACTTAACATCAGGTGAGATGAAGGGCAAGAACTATATATCGATGTGGTCGATGTGCATAAAAACACTTGATAAATAATTTTATATGCTGATTAATATCAGCCTATAAAATTACATCAAATACCTATAAAATTATATTATGCACTAATGAGCAAAGCTCCTATGTAATAATGAAGGTCCTAAATGAATAATTGATAACTTTATAATGGTCTACTTATTATAATAAGTAAGACTGATTCACTGTTTCAATTTATTCATGTTGTTAATAGTATTAATGGAATTTGGGGTCATAAAGCCACTAATGAAGTCACAAGGAAATCCACTCTGAGAGCCATCTATTATTTATAAGGATCGTAATTCGTATACATTAATTTTACTATCAGTCATTTTAATATTTCTTACTAGACACCGTACTTTTGTTTTAAGAATTAAATGTCGAAATTGTAGTAAAATTTACAATTGAACATGTTTTAATAAAAAAAACCGGCCAAGTGCGAGTCGAACTTGCGCACGAAGGGTTCCGTCAAAAAATCACATTTGTTGTATGGGGTAATATTTATTTTATTATGTTTTTAGTATTTGTTGTTATAGCGGCAACAGAAATACGTCATCTGTGAAAATTTCAACTGTCTAGCTATCACGGTTCATGAGATTCAGCCTGGTGATAGACAGACAGACGGACAGTGTAGTCTTAGTAATAGGGTCCCGTTTATACTCTTTGGGTACGGAACCCTAAAAACATGAATTTTAAAATAATTAAGAAATTTTATTTTATTTTCATTGAAATTCTTTAAAATAATATCGTTAAAGTACCTACCTATTTAATGAGTCGAGTGAGTATCGATTCGTTTTTATCTTTTTTTTTGCCTATTAATATAATAATATCATTAATCAGACTGTAAATAGAGCTATTTATATAAAAATATAGTAAAATAGAACAACTTGTTACAGAACGAAAGAGTTGTGCATTTGAATGTACTTAAAAATATAAAACTTTTCTATGTACTTAATTTGGAAAGAGTTTCTATTCTAAATAAACAATGAAGCTGGCCGATTTTTATGTTAAAAAGTTTAAATTTAAAAACATTTCGACATATCGAACATTTTGAATTTTTTTCATTTGTTTTGTGTCTGGCTGTCTAGAAGGTCGTGACTTTTGGTCGGTGAACTAAGGGCAAAAATAATAATTCATAGGTTTTAATTTAGTAAAGCTTAATTATGAGGGAAATAGTGCATATACAAGCGGGGCAGTGCGGGAATCAGATCGGTGCTAAGGTAAATATACTTTTTAGTTGCTTTTTAGTATCAACTAGATCCTCACAAAATGTTCCTAACGATCAACAAGTTCACATGAACCCAAATATGGACACGTATTTATATTTCACCGAAGAAAATCTAGCTAAAATCCATTGCTAAGAGACATAGAAAGTCTGGTTAGGGAAGGTAGAACCTTTAGCCTTTGTTATTGTCACGAATGGTTTGTTAAATAATGGCGTTTATTTTCAGTTCTGGGAGGTAATATCAGACGAGCATGGCATCGACCCCACTGGGACGTACCATGGTGACTCTGATCTCCAACTCGAGAGGATCAACGTGTACTACAATGAAGCCACTGGAGGCAAATACGTGCCAAGAGCAATCCTCGTCGATCTTGAACCGGGGACAATGGACTCCGTGCGATCTGGCCCCTTCGGACAGATCTTCCGCCCTGATAACTTCGTCTTCGGCCAGTCGGGTGCAGGCAACAACTGGGCTAAAGGACATTACACAGAAGGTGCAGAATTGGTTGACTCTGTCCTTGACGTCGTCAGGAAAGAGGCTGAAGGTTGCGACTGCTTACAAGGCTTTCAACTGACACATTCACTAGGCGGTGGAACTGGTGCTGGATTGGGAACGCTATTGATCTCAAAGATCCGAGAAGAATACCCCGACCGTATCATGAACACATTCAGCGTCGTCCCCTCTCCTAAGGTATCCGATACAGTAGTAGAACCATACAATGCCACGCTATCTGTGCACCAGCTAGTAGAAAACACTGACGAGTCTTACTGCATCGACAATGAAGCGCTTTACGACATCTGTTTCCGTACGTTGAAGCTGACCACACCGACCTACGGCGATCTGAACCACTTAGTCTCCGCGACGATGTCTGGTGTCACCACTTGCCTTCGATTTCCAGGCCAGTTGAACGCAGATTTGAGGAAACTGGCTGTGAACATGGTACCCTTCCCTCGACTGCATTTCTTCATCCCCGGATTTGCTCCTCTAACATCTCGTGGAAGCCAGCAGTACAGAGCCTTGACTGTTCCAGAACTGACCCAACAGATGTTCGATGCGAAGAACATGATGGCTGCATGTGACCCTCGCCACGGAAGGTACTTAACAGTGGCGGCTGTGTTCAGAGGCCGAATGTCTATGAAGGAGGTGGATGAACAGATGATGAACATTCAGAATAAGAACTCTTCTTACTTCGTCGAATGGATTCCCAACAACGTGAAGACTGCAGTTTGCGATATTCCTCCTCGAGGCTTGAAGATGTCAGCAACGTTCATTGGTAATTCCACTGCTATCCAAGAGCTGTTCAAACGCATTTCTGAACAATTCACTGCCATGTTCAGACGTAAGGCCTTCTTGCATTGGTATACTGGCGAAGGCATGGACGAGATGGAGTTTACTGAAGCTGAGAGCAACATGAACGACCTGGTGTCGGAGTACCAGCAGTACCAGGATGCCACAGCTGAAGAGGAAGGTGAATTCGACGAAGAGGAGGAGGGAGGCGACGAAGGAGACTAGATTATATTTTTCTTAAGATTTTCATTATATTGTATATTTTTATACTTTATCGTTTTATTATATTTTGTGGATAGTGAACTGGATTTTTTATACAATTGGTAGGTATGCACTATTCATAGATGCATGCCCCGAAAGGATCTATCGATATCAAAAGTAAATACTTAGGTAAGTGACCTTTGAAGCAAATTGGGCCTACCACATAAACTATTTTGGCCTATCATGAGAATCCAAAATCCCTTTCCCAGGGGTCTTACCAAGTCTTACCAGTTGCTGGGTATTTTTACCATACTGATATAGGGAAGGGGTTATGCGCCTTGGTAGTGTCGTGGGGAAGAAGGGGGTTTATTTCTCCTTTTTCCCCACTGCTTAAAAAGAACTATAAAAAACCAGTGTGACAACTGTTTAGTGGGACCACGGATATCGGTGGCTCCATTAGTCAATGGGACCACGGCACTGACCTTTTTTTTTTTTTTTTTTTTTATATGCCGAGGAAAACCGCATTTACGCGCTTCCCTTCCCGCAGGTGATCGGGAAGGGGGCATGTGGGACTCGCCAGGAGGGGACCGCAACATTCAACGTTGCGGCTCCCTCCACGACTGCCTCCCGTAATTCCACCAGGTCAAAGCCCGATGGAATCCCAGGAGGAGGGAATACCCACTAAAAAACCCCGGCACCTGCCCTCTCGCCGCTACGCCGACAGCCAAAGGGCTGTGTGTGGGACCGTGGAGGCATTCCCCACAACGGCTGACGCGGCCTGCCCGCATCCGGGCCTCCTCCGATGGGGAATGGCCGGGCAAGTTTGGCCATTCCCCCCCTCTCATCAGAGCCGTGCAAGGCGAGCAGTGGTTCACCTCCCACTGCCCGCTTGACCCCGACAGGGGGACAAACCCCCCCCCTCAACGGCTCCCGTACGCCTCTCCTCGCTGAGAGGTGTGAGGGGAGCAAACCTCCCGGGCTAAATCCCGGCGCACCGACTGTTCCGGCGCCTCATCTGCAGGGGTTTGAGACGTCTCCATAGACATCTCAGTTGTGGGCGCATGCGCCTCGACTTCCTTGAATCCTCCGTGTGCTGGGCGGTTGCCTTTAACGACTGGAGGGGTGCACTTTATACTGCCCATTACATGCCCATGGGGCCGACCAACATCGGCGCAAAGGGCACACTTAGGCTCAGCTTCACAGCCCGCTGCGATATGCCCCGGCTGCCCACATCTAAAGCACAGTGACCACGGCACTGACCTCCATTTGTGTAATGGAGGTCAGTGGACCCACGGTTAAATTATTTTATTCCGCTGTCCCATCAATGGTGGCATCATCAACATGGTGGCATTTTGGTATAAGTACCTCAACACCTCGATATACCTATAGTCCACTTGGCACCTTTGGAGAGACTGCAGCACCGCCCAGGTTTCAATCGAATCAAAGGCTTTCTCATAGTCCACGAACGCCAAGCAAAGTGGCTCATTATACTCCTCGGTCTTCTGTATAACCTGCCGCAGCGTATGGATGTGGTCTATGGTGCTAAAGCCTTTTCGGAACCCGGCTTGTTCGGGAGGTTGGAAGTCGTCGAACTTGCGAGCGAGACGATTCGTAAGGACTCTCGAAAACAACTTATAGACATGACTCAGAAGCGAGATGGGTCTATAGTTCTTTAAGAGGGACTTGTCACCCTTTTTAAAGAACAAGATCACCTCACTTATGTTCCATGTCTTTGGCGTTCTGCCCTGGACGATGACGGAATTAAAGAGCTTCTGGAGGACTTTGAGTATCGGCTTACCGCCCGCTCTCAGAAGTTCTGTAGTGATTCCATCGTCACCCGCCGCCTTGTTGTTTTTCAGCTGTTTGAGAGCCATACTAATCTCGTACAGGCTGACGTCCGGGATATCTTGAGTATAGTGTCGGGTAAGCTTGGCTCTGGGGTCTTTAGCCTTGCTTTCAACAGGTGTCTGCGTGGAATATAACTGCCCATAGAAGCTCTCGATCTCCCTCAGGATTTCAGGCTTTGATGAAATGATGCGTCCGTCGTCAGTTTTCAGCTTCGTCATCTGGCTTTGCCCAATAGACAGATCTCTCGCGAACACTTTGGAGCCTTTATTCCGCTCGATAGCCTCTTTAATACGATTCGTATTAAATTGGCGAAGGTCGCTCGTCAAAGACTTAGATATCTGTCTATTAAGCTGCCGATAACGATTAGCATCTACTGAACTCTGGAGCCTCATTTCACGTCTCTGATCCATGAGTAGGAGTGTGTGGTCGGAGAGTTTCTTTATCTTGGGACGGCGGGTCTTAAAGAGCTTGGACCCTACCGTACGGACAGTATCCACCACCATGTTGTTTAGATCGTCCACATCTATGCTGTTCTCAAGGGCTTCGAAGCGGTTTTGGAGTTCGAGTTGAAAGCTCTCGGGGTTTTGAATATGGGCCGGCAATGGTCGAATTGTTGATTTTATCAGTCGAGATCTTTCCAGCTTTGGGTTGATATTCAATGTGCCACGTACCAATCGGTGATCGCTCCCCGTCTTAACAGCGTTGATCACAGTGACATCATTGAATATTTGCTTTTTCGTCGACATGATAAAATCTATCTCATTTCTGACTTTACCGTCCGGACTGACCCAGGTCCACTTCCGGCTTTCCGGCTTTCTGAAGAAGGAGTTCATCATAAAGAGGTTCTCCTTCTCCATAAAGTCAGCCAGCATCTGGCCTCTGTCATTCCGTTGCCCAACTCCAAATTGCCCCACTCTCAGCTCATCACCGCATCGTTTCCCCAACTTTGCATTGAAGTCCCCCATCACAACAGTGTAGTGGGTTTTGTAGCTATGCATGGCTTTAGAGATCTCCTCATACATAGCCTCCACTTCGTCATCTTGGTGTGTCGAGGTCGGTGCGTAAACCTGTATAACATTCAGCGAACACCGTTTGGATATTCTGAGTATAAGGTACGCCACCCTGGTCGACACACTTCCGATGGTAATCACGTTGTTGACTGGAAAGGACTCGGCATCAACATTAATGGCGAGTACCTAACACACCTTCGTTTTGCCGATGATATAGTCCTTATGGCTGAGACCATGGAAGACCTGAACACAATGCTCGAAGATCTCCGTAGTGCTTCCCAAAGAGTGGGTCTTAGGATGAACATGGAAAAGACGAAAATTATGTCAAATGCCCATGTTGTACCCTCTCCAGTTCATGTTGGGAACACTACACTTGAAGTTGTTGACCATTACGTATACCTAGGACAGGCAGTCCAGTTAGGTAGGTCCAACTTCGAGAAAGAGATCTCTCGCCGAATCCAACTCGGGTGGGCAGCATTCGGGAAGCTTCGAAAAATCTTCGCGTCCGACTTACCTCAGTGTCTCAAGACGAAAGTCTATGAACAGTGTGTGTTGCCAGTGATGACTTACGGCAGTGAAACGTGGCCGCTAACTATGGGTCTCATAAGGAGGCTCAAGGTCGCTCAGCGTGCAATGGAGAGAGCCATGCTCGGCGTTTCCCTACGTGATCAAATCAGAAACGAGGAGATCCGCAGGAGAACTAAAGTAACCGACATCGCTCGAAGGATTGCTCAGCTGAAGTGGCAATGGGCGGGACACATAGCGAGAAGAACCGATGGCCGTTGGGGCAGAAAGGTTCTGGAATGGCGACCGCGCACCGGACGACGCTCCGTGGGTAGGCCCCCGACAAGGTGGACCGACGATCTGGTGAAGGTCGCGGAAAGCCAGTGGATGCAGGCAGCGCAGGACCGATCGTCGTGGAGATCCTTAGGGGAGGCCTATACCCAGCAGTGGGTGTCGTGTGGCTGATATGATGATGATGATGATGATGTCCCATCAATGGGACGTTCAATGCAGCTACGGAAAAGGGGTAAAACTTGCCCAACCGATTCGTAATCATAGTTACACCAACTTGCCACGAAGCTTGTTGAGAACTATGGGGAAAAAATTAACTGTTGTACCAGCAGTGGGTCAAAGCAGTGGGGACACGTAATTTCAATAGCGATACCATAGCGTAAAATCTTTTTTAAAAACACGTTTTTATAATAGACTAAATTAATACAAAAAAAAATCGGACTAAAAACATTAAAACGGACTAGTAAAAACAGACTAAAAAGTAAAAAATAAATTCTTCTGTAAATATTTATAATCCTATACCTACCTACAGAAATTTTAAACCTAAAAACGTGAGGCGCATTTTGTAAAATTTATCATCCATATTTTCTTTAGCATGCGCCCCACGTTTTTAGGTTTAAAATTTCTGTAGGTAGAGGTATAGGATTATAAATATTTATAGAAGAATTTATTTTTTACTTTTTAGTCTGCTTTTACTAGTCCGTTTTAATGTTTTTAGTCCGATTTTTTTTTTGTATTCATTTAGTCCATTATAAAAACGTGTTTTTAAAAAAGATTTTTTTCAGTAAATTATTATTTTCTGCTTTTTAGTTAACGAGCTAAGAATAAAAATATACCATCTTCTATCGGAGCACTCGTCAAGACGATTCAAACGAGCCCAAACTCGATGTGGTTGCATGGTTTTATTACAGAGTCCCAGTGGCATTCTTCCGGCTCCATCATCAGACCCTGGAAACTATTTCACAACAAAGTACTCGTCAAGACGATTCAAACGAGCCCAAACTCGATGGGGTTGAATGTTTTGTTATAGAGTTTCTATGGCCTTCCTCCGGCTCCATCATCAGATCCTCGGACTCTATTTCCCATTAAAGTACTCGTCAAGGTGATTCAAACGAGCCCAAACTCGATGGGGTTGCATGGTTTTATTACCAAGTTCCAGTGGCCTTCTTCCGGCTCCATCATCAGACCCTGGACACTATTTCCCAACAAAGTACTCGTCAAGACGATCCAAACGAGCCCAATCTCGATGGGGTAGCGTGGTTTTACTACCAAGTTCCAGTGGCCTTCTTCCGGCTCCATCATCAGACCCTGGAAACTATTTCCCAACAAAGAACTCGTCAAGACGATTCAAACGAGCCCAAATTTGATGGGGTTTCATTATTGAGTTCCTATGGCATGGCCTTTCGGCTTCATCATCAGACCCTGGACCTCGTCTCCCATTAGAGCACTTGTCAAGATGATTCTAACGAGCCCAAACACGATGGGGTTGTATGGTTTCATCATAGAGTTCCTGTGGCCTTGTTTCGGCTTCATCATCAGATCAGCTCAATGACACCATAATATTGCATTGCCTTCCACTTCTGACCTATGTTCAAAGTTTCAAGTCTCTAGCTCATCGGAAAGCTAGTATAAAATCGTTCGCAAACTTTGTGGAGAAACAAACAAACAAACACACAAACGAGAAAGCAACCTAATAAAAACGTGTTAAAAATCAAAGAGGGTAAAATCAAGAATCTTATATTCATATAAATAAGGTTCTTGGGTAAAATCTAGTAAATTAGTAATATAATAAGTCTCTGTCTATGGGTAAAATATACTTTCCACATCATTACGCCTTACGCTAAGGCGATACCACAGAGTAAAAAATCCACCGCGTCTGTCTGTCTGTCTGTTCGCGATAAACTCGAAAACTACTGCACAGATTTTCATGCGATTTTCACCAATAAATAGAGTGATTCACGAGGAAGGTTTAGGAATATAATTTGTCAAAGTTTTTTTGTAAATTGGTAGAAATATTACGTTATTAAAATAAAAACGTAATTTTGGTCATGAGTTTATAATATTGTCTGAAGTTCTTTAAAGATGTCCTCCAACGCAGCTGTGAACAGTTTCGGAGAAATAACGTCTCCCTATCTCACACCACGCTGCAGTTGGATGGAATTTGTGTTCTGGTTCTGTACTCGGTTCGTCATGGTGGCATTTTGGTATAAGTACCTCAACACCTCGATATACGGACTATAGGTATATCGAGGTGTTGAGGTACTTATACCAAAATGCTACCATGACGATCCGATACCTATAGTCCACTTGGCACCTTTGGAGAGACTGCAGCACCGCCCATGTTTCCACACCACACTCCAACCTACTTTAAATAGGTACTAAATGCAATGGATCACAATACGGGTCATTTTCTTTTCTTTTCTTTCTTTCTAGTATCGCGTCTTATAATATAATTTAATTGAATATTTTGAGGTCGACTAAAATTTAACCCAAATCAAAAAGGTTTAATAATTTTCATGAGGTTTAACTACCCAACACTAATTTATGTGTAAAATTAAATGATATGGGGCGTATGGCATCATAAAATTTAAAGACATGGCCGATGTGAAGTCCTCCTAATATTTCAAATGCGAAAGTGTGTATGTGTGCGTGTGTGTTTGTAACCTCCGGCTGGACGGATTTGCATGAAATTTGGCACACATATAGTTTATAACTTGAATCATAACAAATAATACTTTTTATCCTGGTCAAACGACTTGTTTTTATAAACTTTTAGTTAAAATTTCTGTTGAAAATAAACCCTATAATGCTAAAAATGTTACGTTAAATTTAATTCTTCTCTTGTCGCTTGCAGTAACCGCACAGCAGCAAGCTGCAAATTGTTTTGACAAAACATTAACGTTTTAATAAGATTATTATACCTAGTTGGTTACTAAGTTCTGTAACTATGGAAAACATGAATAATACTAAATTTACAAATAATGCTACAATGAATTATATACCAAATGAAAGCAAAAATATTTAAGATTATCATGTATTAAAATTATTCGAAATGACCGCCTCTGGCATGAATACACGCCTTTTGACGACGAGGCCAGTCATCGATGGCAGCACGAACTACCACCATATCCAATTCTGCGACTGCCTTGAGAATAGCGCGCTTAAGAGAGTCGAGATTCATGTGGGGCTTAGCACATGCTTTCTCCTCAATAAGTTGCCATATGGCATAATCCAGAGGATTTAAGTCTGGGCTGGAGGATGGCCATTCTTCCTGCGCGATAAAATCAATTTTGTTAGCCCGAAACCATGCTTGTGTAGATTTTGCTTTGTGCGCAGGGGCAGAGTCCTGCTGGAAGACCCATGGCTGGTTTTGAAATAAAGTGTGGCTTAAGGGTTTGACAACAGGTTCCAGAACGGTATCTTGATAGACTCTAGCGCCAGTTTTCACACCTTTTTCACAGAAATGAACCTTACTTAGCCCTGCATAGGACACCCCCAGCCAAATCATCACTGATGAGGGGTGGTGACCTCGTTGGACCCTCGGAGCAATCATGCTGGCTTCTTTACTATTCTTAGCGTATACTCTATCATTTTGACGGTTAAAATTTTCTTCGACTGTGAAGATTTTTTCATCAGTAAACAAGATTTTTCGATGGCCGTTTTGTGCGTACTGCTTTAGTAGAGCGCGACTTCGTGCTAACCTCATAGCCTTCAATCGTGCGTTTAGCAGATGGCCCTTTCGTCTACGGTAAGCGTGAAGCCCAAGGTCATCATTGATAATTTTTTTAAGGGAACTTCTCTTCACAGTCATCTGTATTGCCAATAACTTTTGCTTGACGGGATTTCTCGTGATTCTCGCCTTCACTGCCTTGATCACAGCTGGTGTCCGAACGGTGCGTGGTCTTCCTGATCTTTTTCGGTCATCGACGGTCAAGGTATTACTGTACCTATGGATAGTGCGATAAATAAATTGCTTGTTGATTTTCAACTTTTGTAGCAACTTGAAAATCATATTCGGTGGCTGCCCACATTTGTGCAGAGCAATTACAGCGACACGATTCTCCTTCAACCCCCATTCCATGGTGAAATAAACAAAATATGATATACGTGTGGTATGGAATTATAGCTTATAAAACTGTCAATAATATGTCATTTTTATTTTTTCTTTTCATTTGTTTTAATGGCCAGTAATCGATAAAGAAACTCAGTAACAGAACTTTTGACCAACCTGTGTACAACTTGGTACATACAATGCCTTCAAGCTACAACTTAGTAACGCGAAATCTTCTGTAGTTGTTGAGCTTGGTTGGTTGTTCTTGGGTGTTTTAAACATAAACATCTTTAGAAATAAAACTCTTTTTTACGGATTACAGCGTTATTTTAGAGTTATTTAGACTGGTAATTTCATTAAATTATGAGCAGCCTTTTTGCATTGGTAGTCTCGTGACCACAGCCCTTGGAATGGTGTCGAAACATTGAGAAATCAAAAAACCAATAAATCCAAACTAAATCACCCTAAAATATAACACCTAGGGTTACCAGATGTCCGGTATTTAAGCGTACAGTCCGGTATTTTCGAAGCCTGTCCGGTAAAAAATAAATGGTCATACCGGACAGAACAATGTCCGGTATTTTGAGGAAAGTTGGTAGGTACTACTGGTCACAAGCGCCTACAAAAGTAGGCATATGAAATCCCTCAAACGCAAAACTCGCGCGCGCTGTTCGCTCGCTGTCTGTATCTTAAGTAAGTAGTAGATTATAATATTCATACCATTGTTTAATAAAGACTTTCTCAAAGTTAGCATAGTCTTGGCGACCACAATTTTATGACTGCATTATATTTTGTAACAAATTTTGTTGATTTATGTGATGTTGATTAATAAATAAAAATATTAGTATAAAAAACCCGTATTTTTGGGGCTGTCCGGTATTTTTTCGCGACTCACCTGGCAACCCTAATAACACCTGATTTAATAATATTTATTAATAATCTTAGAAGTGTATAAACATTTTTTTTCTTTTTTTAACTCTGGTATTTAGTTGAAGTTTTAATAAGAAAGGCCTGTGAAATGACTGAAGCTAAAATTAGTATCGAAATGTTAATAAATCAAAACCTTACGGACCCACCGTACCACCGCCCGTACCCCCAGTGGTAGTGGTTATTATCCATAGTGCTGAGGTCTAACATGGATTTTAATTAAGGTTGTTTTAAACTACGAACTAACCAAACGTAGGCCAACCAAAGACTCACCAAATCTTTTGATTGAAAGACTCACCAAATTTGATGAGCGTATGATTTTTTGATACAAAATTAACACTTAGCGTTAGACACACTATGCCGAAGTTACGTGACTGAATTTTGGCTTAGTTACGCCGTAGTAACTATTTAGTAATCTGTGGTTACGCCTGCAGTGCTTTGTGTTTTTTTTTTCATAATAAAAGCATTGTCGCCGATCTTCCTTAGAGCATGGCGGGCTTCCTTACGGAAGGAGTCCCCCCCCCCGCAAAAAATGCCAGAATCATTGGAATAGAGTAATTATCGCTAGATCAACTCCCTTTAAGTTCTGCTTTTATATAAAACTACAACTTCAAAACCAGACCTAATCCCAAAATATATGACTAGAAGTCATCTCCAACATTACTATTTCACAAACCTCCGGCGCCGTTGCAGTTAATAATATCATTACCCAGAATATTCAGTAGGTGAGTTACTTCAGCGTTTTATAGTTCTTACTCCATTACAATAAGGGTCATTTTTGAGTCTCCCTCTCGGTTGCAATCAATACCGTCGGCTGCAGCGCTATTTTGGAGCCGACGATTGCTCTCAATTACAGTGCCATCCGAAACGCTGGGTTAAATGTCCCCTATTAAGGCCTTACGTAACTATAAGGGTTTGTGGGAAGAAGTCACAGAGGCCATCAATATAGTTGGAATAAAAGAAACATCAAAATCGGTCCATTCGTTTCGGTGCTATGATGATGTTACAGACAGACACAGAAACACACACGTCAAACGTATAATATAACACACCTCTTTTTGCGTTTACATTATTGATCTCTGTCGGATGTCGCAGAAAAGAATTATTCTTGTTCTAGCAAACGACGCAATTTCTGAGCGACTGAAAAATAAAGCTACATATTGAAAATAAAGCAACAGGTGGGGTACGAACGTACCGTACGTACGTACGGGAAGTACAACTTCCTTTTTTTATTCTAAAAGCCCCACCCGACTTCAATAGCCGTTATTATAACGATGATAATGCGTACCTATCTAATGATTTGAATATTATTTCTTGCTTTTTAGAGGTAGGTTTTTTTAAGTCGGTTTTTTTGGTTTTTAAACAATTTTTTATTTTTCAATTTTTAGTGTAAGTAAGTACCTTTTGTATTAGGTAGTGTATATATATTACGATATTAGGTAGAAAAATCGGCTCAGCCAAACGTGAGGTAATCGCGGAGAAACATACATACATACAGACAGGTCAAACTGAGATCCTTATTTTTTTTGAAGTCGGTTAAAAAGAATACACTAAAGGTATCCCTTTTTTAACACAAAAACTTCATCTAATTCGGTTCTTATATAACAAAGTCGTCAAGGTAATGGGAAGGCGAAGGCAAAGTGAATTACAGATGGCGCTTCAGTCTTTGGAACAATTGTCAGTTTGAGCTTATATTGTCTTGACTGTGTATTACGTGATTTTACTTTATTAGATTGTATTTTTTTCGGTTTTGCGGACAAACAATGTATTCTATGCTAACTTTAGCTCATATAAAAGAAGAATTACGGAAAAGAAAAGCCAAAACAACAGGCAAGAAAGTTTATAGCAACTTACGAAAAATTGCTAACAAGCATTACATTTCTTTAAATTTCGTGTAAGATTTACAAGTAATCTTTTTATTTCAGATTAGAAGCATATGATTTAAATTTTAACAAAGCAACTGAGTGTGAATTTCCGTGTTTATAGTTGCCTGATGATGCCTTCTGTGCAATAGTAATTTCAGGTTTCTGTACTGGAATTTCTGTACCATCCAAAATTACACGAACCGTTTTATCATATTTATTTTATTATTCTAAGTTTCTTAAATGACTCTGGCATATTAAATTCTATTAATTCTCTGTTTGGCCCCAATATTGGGCTTATTCCATATTTGACATACCTATCAAATTCATCCAAGTTATAAATATGTTAGAAAATGCTGAGGTTGAAATATTAAAGAACAAAGCAGTTATAATTCAAATGTTGTTTTATTTTGGCGAAGCTTCATCAAATTCATGAAACATTCCTTTTGATTTATAATGTTTCTCAGGCTCATCAAAGGAGAAAATCGAGGGAAAAGCATATGTTTTTTGATATTTTTTTGCCCACTATTTTTTTTGTTACTGGGAAATCGATGTACTCCAATATTTTACAATTTACATGCATAACAATGCGGCATTTTCTCAGTATAAAATTAAAAAGTGCAGTACTCCAAGAGATTCCCATATATTTTGACACTTTCTTTGAGGCGGCCGGGTACCAAAGACCAGACGCCACCTATCGGGATAAAATTGCGCTTTTCCTCCCCAATCATAGTATTTTCAAAATTACTTGAAAACTACTGAACCGATTTGAAAAAAAAAATCTCGCAAGAATATTGAATCGAACAAAAAAAGAATCATCAAAATCGGTCCATAAATGACGAAGATATGCGCGAACAACGATAAAAAAGTATACAATCGAATTGAGAACCTCCTCCTTTTGATGAAGTCGGTTAAAAATACGGAACAGGGTGGTCCACAGTTTCACCTTTATTAGTGTATATAAATTTGGTCTTGATTTGATCTATATATGAAGCCTGTGCCTCAGAAGTTGAATCCGAATGAGGGATTTTCAAAATTACAAAAATCAAACCAAAGTTGGCGTTGATAAATAGGCAAGCGTCGACTGTAGAAAACTTATGAAAAAAGCACTTCAAATCCCGCTTGTCCATCATCGCCATCTAGTGAGGGAAATAGTTACAATTTTTTTGTTTTTAAATGACACTTAAAATATCCCTCATTGAATGTTAATTGAACAGACGATAATTATTTTAAGCAACTTCTTAATAATGTATTTTTATTAAATTAAGCCTCTTTTTGTCTCCAGGGCCTGGTATAAAAGGCACCATGGCCATCCTGAACTGCCTCCTCGCCCGCCAACTCTGCTTCGAAGACGCCTCCTGCTCCGCCATCTTGGAAATCATCCCGCGTGTCTGTGGTTCTGAACTTGGTAAGCGAAATATTTTTAACTCACACAATTCGATGAGCTCAGTAGCGCCACCAATGGAAATAAATCATTTACGTTTCATCAAGGGCTGCGAATAAACGTTTAGTTATTTTGGGCAAATAGAAGAGTAAATTGCAATATTTAAATATTTCTTCATGGCCCATATAAGCAATTAGTTATGAATGTCGATATTGCTAAATGTGGCCACTTTTGGCAATATCGACATTCTCTCGAAACTCATTGCATCTATTTGAGGCCATGAAAAAATATTTAAATATTGCACTTTACTCTTCTATTTGCGCAAAATAACTAAAACTTTTATTCTAAGCCCTTGATAAAACGTAAATGATTTATTTCCATTGGTGGCGCTACTGAGTTCATCGAACCACCTTAATACAACTCGTGGTTTTTTTAGGGCCCATAATCTAGTATTTTTAGACGGTATCATTACTTTCCCTCGTAGTCACTGCTAGAAGTAGATAGCAAAACTGCTAAAAGTGTCCGTTTTTGACACATTTATCTACTTCTAGAATGATAGATCGAATATAGTTACGATACCTTCTAAAAAAACTAGATCATTGGCCCTTAAACTTCTACGTAAAGTTTTATTAAAATAATTTTCTATTAACAACTCATTAAATAAAAACCACTGAAGGCGTCACTTTCGGTAGACAGCCACCTTAAGTAGACCTGTGTCACAGTCCTTTTTTTCTAATTCACAGAAAATTAAATAAAAAAGAAAAAAGACTAAAATCAAAACCTTAAAAAATAAGTACTTAATCTTTTCACTGTGATCTAAAGAAAAATCTCGCTCATTAGGATGCAAAGTTTGTGTAGCACAGAAGACCGTTTTGTGAGGAAAATGCGAAACCAAAGGGCGTCTTTTGTTAAGAAGCAGCCATTATGCATGAAGATACATGCGGGGATAAACCACGGCATCCTCTCTGAACACTTGGGGCTGACACTTACACCGAAGTGTAACATGTGATTCAGTATGTTCGCCTGTTCAGCGATTGGTTTTGAATCAACATAGTAATGTTGATTCAAAACCAATTTATAGTAAACAAACTATAGTAATAGTTATAAAACAACAGAAACCTTTTAAAGTTATAAAAGAAACCCAATAATTTCTGTACCCTTACCACTAACAGCTATCGAAAAAATAACACGCGTAAAAACATTCGATGGAGTAATTTTGTATGGGAAATTTATACAGCGCCATCTACCGCCGAAGCGAAATATATTTTTCATAAATAAAATTCTATCGAGTACTTTTACGCGCATTTATCTTCACGATAGATGTTTGTGCTGAGGGTACTGTTCGTATTGTACTTAACAAAACGAGAAAAGCTTGCAAATTAATTCTACTGTTTTGCTGTTGACAAAAATCATGTTATACGAAAGTTTTCTTGCACACTTTTCCCGAAATCAGCAGCCTCTCTTTAACTGGCTATCTTACTTCTATCATATACCTAATACTTAGTAATGATTCTTTAGCAAAGAACAACAATTCTTAAGGCAATATTTAGTAACACGATAATAGCTATCGAGACAATCTTAAAACCTCTATATTAGCAACTAAGTCGAGTAGTAAAGTATCATCATAAATCTATGATGATAACGATGAAGCTCATTATCATAAAACTCGATTTAGTGTCACACGCCACATGGCCCACAGAGGCTCAATCGCGCTAATTCTGAACGATAAAACCAAAACCGTTGTCATTTAGGTGACCTAAAATCTCATTTAAATTGTCCAAAATTGACATCTTAGGCTGCATGCCTAGGGATAGGCATAGCTTTCAACAATTTTAACAATACTGAGCGGGTATTTTTCTATAAACGGAACTGAAAATAAATAATCAAAGTGAAAAGGAAACGATTATAGTTTTGGTTTTATCGTTGAAAATTAGCGCTATGAGGCCCCATGTTTCATCATCATCATCATCATCATCAGCCTATCATCGTCCACTGCTGAACTTCGGCCTCTCCGAGTGCACGCCACTGAGCACGATCCGTGGCTATACTCATCCAGTTTATGCCAGCCACCTTGCGAAGATCGGCGCTCCACCTTGTCTGAGGGCGTCCCACATTACGTTTGCCCATACGCGGTCTCCACTCAAGAACTCGTCTGCCCCAGCGGCCATCGGTTCTACGGCTAATATGGCCGGCCCACTGCCACTTCAGCTTGCTAATCCGGTGGGCTATGTCGATGACTTTAGTTCTCCGTCGGATCACCTCGTTCCAGACCCGATCTCTCAGAGGAACTCCGAGCATACACCTTTCCATAGCTCGCTGCGTGACTTTAAATTTGTGAACCAGCCCTACAGTTAGTGTCCACGTTTCGGCTCCGTATGTCATGACAGGCAGGACGCACTGGTTGAAGACTTTCGTCTTTAGACTCTGTGGAATAGGCGACTCTAAGGTGCAAAAGCACTAAACTTAAGAATCGCCTAAGTCTTTTCTTATCTACAACTCGACCAAGATAAGTAGGCGAATGACAGCTACATGACGGCTAAGTTTATGACACCGTTTTAATTTGGTCGTGTTGTAGTTAGGAAAAGACTTAGGCGATCCTTAAGTTTAGTGCAATCGGACGTAAGACCCCCCATGTTTACATAACAACATTCAAAGAACATCAGTGCAAAATTACACTTCGGTGTAACAGTCAGCCGTTTGACCTTTCTCGTTCGCTATGGAGCTTTGGAATAAAACATCAGAAGCCGCTGAGCGCCGCGTCATCAAATAATCAGCAGAAATATATGGCGAGCGTGTCATTCGTTCATATACGTGTTATATGGACACGGGCTAAAAATATGGTGTACCTTGTCACGTTGGGAGATAGTTAAATAACAGTAGGCACTAATTATTTGATAAATGTCTTGTCATTGAATATTACAAGGTTCTGAATCGGACTTTTTTTGCATAAAGAGTTATCAAAAAATCAATAGAGATCTAGATACATAATTATATGGCGAGCGTGTCACTCGTTCATATACGTGTTATATGGACACGGGCTAAAAATATGATACCTTGTCACGTTGGGAGGTAGTTAAATAACAGTGGACACTAATTATTTGATAAATGTCCTATCATTGAATATTACAAGGTTCTGAATCGGATTTTGATTTTTTTGAGTTATCAAATAATCAATAGAGATCTAGATCGAGCGTTTCACTGGCTTATATACGTGTTATATGGACACGGGCAAAAAATACGATACCTTGTCACGTTGGGAGGCAGTAAAATAACAGCGCAATGATTTGACGAATGTCCTATCATTGATTATTTGATAAATGTCCTGTCATTGAATATTACAAGGTTCTGAATCGGACTTTTTTTTGCATAAAGAGTTATCAAATAATCAATAGATATCTAGATACATTATATGGCGAGCTTGTCACTGGCTTATATACGTGTTATATGTACACGGGCTAAAGATATGATACCTTGTCACGTTGGGAGGTAGTTAAATAACAGTGGACACTGATTATTTGATAAATGTCCTATCATTGAATATTAGCAAGGTTCTGAATCGGATTTTGTTTTTTTTGAGTTATCAAATAATCAATAGAGATCTAGATCGAGCGTTTCACTGGCTTATATACGTGTTATATGGACACGGGCAAAAAATACGATACCTTGTCACGTTGGGAGGCAGTAAAATAACAGCGCAATGATTTGACGAATGTCCTATCATTGATTATTTGATAAAGGGATGTATTTAATAGCACTTTAAATTTGATGAAAACAGCTATAAAATTGTACATCAGCACTTTAAAATAATGATAGACCTACAATTTAATCTTATCACTACAAAAATAATGGTTTGCACTTTAAAATAATAATAGATCTATAAATTAATATTATCACTACAAAAATAATGGTTTGCACTATAACTGTGTCCCAACTCCGAAATCATTTAATTTCTGTCAAACCATGTCAGACTACTGAGATGGCAAGTCTCACCAATTCGGTTCTAGCGTTGTTGGTCGCAATGGAACCTAACCTCCTCCTCAGCTCCCCTCTCGATGCGCCCGCTCGTCGTCGCACCTAGTCGTCTGTTTACCAGTACTAATGTTATAAAATTAATTTGTATGGTGCAAAGTATTAATTTTAAAGCTAAACAATTAAATTGTATAGTGCAAAGTATTAATTTTAAAGCTCAGCATATTTATAGTGGAAACCATTATTTTTAAAGCGCATTCAATAAATTTTGAAGCTAAACATTTTAAAGTGTGATACATTATTTTTAAAGTGCAATTATATATTCCCCTTTGATAAATGTCCTGTCATTGAATATTACAAGGTTCTGAATCGGACTTTTTTTTGCATAAAGAGTTATCAAATAATCAATAAAGATCTAGATACATTATATGGCGAGCTTGTCACTGGCTTATATACGTGTTATATGTACACGGGCTAAAGATATGATACCTTGTCACGTTGGGAGATAGTTAAAAACAGTGGGCACTGATGTTTCGACGAATGTCCTATCATTGAATATTACAAGGTTCTCTATCAGATTTTGATTTTTTCTCTTGCATAGTCATCAAAATTTGATATTGTTTAATAATCAATAGAGATACATAATTATATGGCGACCATGCCACTCATACACGATGCTTGCACGATGCACGTTTGCCTTATTATTTAATATGACACGGTTCTGTTATCGTTTTTTTTCTGTTAACGTGTCTTTAAGAAATGTAAAGTTGATCGGTGAGTACTTAAAGGTATATCACTCCCTCATAATACGTGTACACGGGCTTGAAATATGGTACCTTGTCACATTGTGAGATAGTTAACAGCCGGCACTGCTACCAGAGAATAAGTAATAGTGCTCACTTCAAAACAATGCGCTGTAGTTTAATATGATATGGTTCAGTAGTCAAGCTTCGACGAATGCATTTTATATAACAAAGTCAATTTTGTTGCTTTTCACTTTTAGTACTCTTTACAACACAATTTATTCATATTTAGTCAATTTTAGGAAATGACTTTGAGTAAAAAAATTAAATTAGGTAATGTGTTGTGATTAATAAATGTAAAAAAATGAAATACAGTACAGTAGGTATTATTGAAACCTAATTAAGTCATCGAAAAAGATAACAAAAAGCTAGAAAGCCTTAGACTAGCTTAGACATAAACCTTATAATATAATACCCTAACAAAAGAAACTTAATCAACTAGTTACCTTGACTAGTCCATACCCTCCCCTTTTTTCTCCAAGAACAATATATCAAAATATTAATAACGTCATATAAGTGCCTTACAAAGGCACACAATGGCTGGCCGAGATCCAGTGTGAGGTGCGCCTTATGCCGTAGATGTAAGGTGAGCTTAACAATGGAAGGAGGTCAGCGGACCGATCGATTCTAACATATATTGGGATAATTCAGTTTGAAACAGTACCAGGCTTCGTATTTTTGTTGCCTTTTTAAGACCATGTCATATTTAAACTTGTAAAAATATAATGTGTATGTGTGTTTAGGTAGGAATCGGTATAATAGAACGCAACTAGGCGATCATCGCGCTCTAGTAAGCGATGCGACCATCGCGTGTTCGCGCGATGACAAGAAATGTGTGTCCAGAGGGGTCGTAAATCTTCGTTATCGCTTTGCTTTCGAAACATGCATGGGATTGACATAAGGTTTCGTTAACAATCGAATTTTAAAACGTCAAATCCATACATGTTTCGAAGCGAAGCGATAGCGAAAATTTGCAAATGTTACTTTTGCTAGGGGGCTGGAAAGTGAACGACGCGAGCATAGAGCGTACCAATGACGCGACGCGAATATCGTGCGAATGTCAACGCGGCGGATAACCTATTCGACGGATGTTTAATCGTAGAATCGTACGACAAAATTTTTTTTAATAATTATTAACTTTATTATATTTAATTTATAAACGAATTTGATATAAAAGTTGAAGTTTTGAAGTGTAGGACCGACCATAAGAGAAAAAATATTTTGTATTGAAATACTGTTTCAACCTCTTCAAACTGCGAAAAAGAAACAGCTATTCTAAATAATATTTTTTTTAAATTATAAGGTCATTGACTTTACTATAAATATTTCTGCATACATTCTCTACATTACCGAAGAAGTGTATACACCACAGATAATATAACACATAACACCCAGTGTTAATAACCGAGAAATTCAAATTAAAACACTTTTTTTAGAAGAAAATGTATGTAATTTTTATTAGCAAGACAACAAAATCAAAATTTATGTTCACATTGTTTGATAAAAACAATAACGTATCGCACACATACATACATCATGGCTACTGAACTTGAGGACCAGGAAAAGAACCAGGTTAACAAATATGGTTTTATCTTCTCCCAGATTTTATGGATAATTTTGACGTGGAGCCCTCTCAAACCTGGAGTATACTTCAAGTTTGTCTTTGAGTACCCTTGGAATATTAATTTAAAAGATTGCGGAGATCTTGATATGAAAAGAAATGTTTTTACCTATCTATACGATCTTATGACAGTGCAAGTGTAGCTTTGATAACAATAATGAAAATTATAGCTATAATAATGAACGACTATTAGAAAGAATAATCAAAACTAGTTAAAAACGTTTATATAATGTCAAAGAACAACAATGTCAATAAACAGATGATCTGAAAACGAATGCATACATTTTATATGAGATACGTAAAATATGACTTAGATTCATAAAATATGATTATATATGGCAAAGAAAATTAATAAACTATGTTCCATACTGTTTTCTTCGTCAATAAACGAATAAATGTAGCGAAATTTGGTTTTAGAGAAATGTGTGGCAATATCTTATTTACCTGTGAAAAGTGTGATTACTTAAAACACAAGACACCAAGGCTCCACGATACCTTTATTTTAAATTCTAATTAAGATTAACAAATATTTTAAACAAACTGTGATTGCTCATTTGCTAGGCGGGACGCTAGGGGCTCTTACTGTAAAAAATGTTGGCATATGTCACTTGATCCTTTGTCACTTTTTTACATAGACCGTGTCCGTATGATGTTAACTTCTCTTTTCCACGCTTTGTTGGTTTTCTTGAGCGCAGCGAAAATTGTTCTATGTCTATGGTTTTATGTTACACTCTATCTAGACTTTACCAGGATTTGACCAAAGCTGTTAATTCGATACCATTATGCATAGCTGCCATAAGTTGAAAATATTATTTTTATCACACAAAATTGTACATTCCATGAAATTGTTTCCATCCCATACAGAATTCGCTAACTTCGATCCGAAGTTTGAAGCCTCACTTGGCCTTATAAAAGAATCATTCTCTAGTAGTAACAAACTAATAATTAGTCCTTCAGTAAATCCTTAACTCAATAAAACCTTGTTTATTTAAAACATAAGTTCGGCAATCCAATCTGATGGAAATATGTTTGAAACGTTATGATAGCACAATGGTGTTATTTTACCAGGAAACTAAGTAGAACTTTAGTGTCAGTTTGTTTAAGGCAAACTGCCTATTAGATTAGAATAACATTGACTGTTAACTACCATAAGTAACATAGGGATCACAGGAGGATTTTTCGTTTGCAATAGAAGGCACCACTCATGGTTTTTGGACAAAGTCAATGTTGTTAATTCATTGCGAGTCAGCGAGGTAGTCTAGAATTAATCTGTCTTCACTGAGTCGCTTCAACTACTATCAATACAACTTGCGTCCCACGCACGCAATATTGCCTACAAAGCGTTCCCTTTCAACTTTTCTGCCATACAAATTTGAAGTTTTCAAAACTGTGAGCTTTTCCTTTCAACTTTCTGCTATATTTTGACGTGTTTTTGAGACCCTTTGACCTTGTAGTGCAAACTCAAAAGGCAACTCGCCATGTGGAGACGTGTTTGCCTCGCGAGCCAACGTAGCATTTCCATGGAATTTACCGCTCAGTCATCATCATCATCATATCAGCCGCACGACATCCACTGCAGGGTATAATAGGCCTCCCCTAAGGATCTCCACGACGATCGGTCCTGCGCTGACCGCATACAGTATTTGGCGAGCAACCTCGCGATTTTGATACACGGCATAAGAATCAAGTTGGCTCGAGAGGTAAATGCATCTATCTCCACATCATCGATTGCAAGCCAGCCTCGCAATGGACGCGTAAAGTCATAATCTGTGCCGTGTAAATTCGCCTTTGCGACATAAATGGTGTACCACCTGTTGACCATCGAAATGTATTTTGCCTTGGTCAATTGACGCCAGGAGGCCGTAGAACTATTTAACTTCAACTTGTAACCTCCTACCTGAGAAAAGGGATCGACTAGACAGACGGACAAACAGATACTCTTAATCCTGTAAGGATTCCTCTTTTCTTTTTGAACAAGGGAACTCAAAAAACATAATACACTAATAAACCTCTCTTGTTAGACATAATAATGATGATATTTACACGCGTTTGTCCCACAAATGCTAACATCAAATCTCAGCATTTTACTAGTTTGCTAAGGGGTCCCAAAGTTATGTATGAATAGAGACCATTGTTAAGGTCCCATTGTTACCTCGAGGGGTCCGTGAAACGAGTGCTTGAATATCTTTCCTCATAATTTCTCAGATAAAACATTTTCCGACGTAATTTTTTTGTTGATTTAATTCTTTTACTGACTTCTTTTGTTGGGAAATAATGATGGCTCGTAATACAACTTTGAAGTTTACATCAATAAAAGGTAGAGATCCATGTTCGATTCCCAGCAGGGGTTCATTTGGTTCCCGTAGTACATTTCATCCTATTTCTCTGCGTTAACCTCGTATTTACAAAATGTGGAACTGATAAAAATGATTTAATTTGAATTTCTGGTAAAATTTACGTACTACCTTACGTACATACATACGTTTAAGGAAGACATTTGAGTGGTTGAGTGTAGATACGTGGAAAAAGAATACATTCTAAATCAAATTTGTGCTTTTTGTTGCTATTACGAGGTTTCGCGTCAGAGCCGTCATAAAATAAATTTTAATAATGTTACCATGTGAAAAAAATAACAAACCTAAAAATGTACTTACGAGGTTAACGCAGAAGCAGGACGATTTAAGTTTTTTTTTGTATTTTAAAGACGTCTTTGAAAATCAGCTGAGACCAAACTTGCATCTCAGCTCAGACACCACTTGACCAGTCCACCGATCCACCTAGTATAATGTTTCATTTTGTAGCCGTAGCTACTTACGTATTACGTGTCGCTCAATGAGAGTGCAACAGGCTAAATAAGCTCGAGGAAAAACAAATTCCAACGAAGAAACTTTTAAAATGGCCGGATATCCTCGCTCGAGTCGGAGGGAACATCGAACAAGATGGAGTCAAACTTTGTTGTAGTTCGCGGGTGCACCAAATTATCCTACTACCTCTAATTCTTCTAAGTAGGGTGACTATGTATATGTTTATGTACAGTCCATTTTACCTTAGGGTAATTATATATCATGTTATAGTGGTGTGTTGAATGGCTAAGCTTAAATTATAAAATTAATCAAAATTCACTACAATATCTTAATCAAAATTTAAATTATTTAGAATAATATTATTATTATAATTTAAGACGCTTCAATCATATATTATCTTGCAACTAGAATTATTTTTGTGTATTTTTGTGCCTAGAAAATTGTGAGCTTTTGAACTTAAGAAAGTGTGACCAACATAAAATACATTAAACCATATGTACTCATCTTTTCTTCTTAAATATGCGATGTTTTTAGTTTTTCCTAGGCATACTTAAGATAAAATATAAAAAACTTCTTACCTTTTCAGGCTTTCTCGAGCAAGCCTAAAAAGCGTCCCAAGTGCCTCAAACCTGAATAAATCACAATACGCAGCAGTCACAATTCAGCCGTATAGTTTTTATTAATGTCCCATTTTTAGAGCTTTCCTTAAAATTATTTTGGGTCGCCATGATTCATTTACCTTGTCTTTCTGTTACAAAATGTACAGAAAAATTTATACTTTGTTATGTCTTATTTATAACTTTTTTTAGAAGCAGTAACGTTAATGGGCACGTTTGCGCCGGGAACTACTCGGGGCGGTCTATTTGACTAAGTAATATATAATATAAGTATATTGCTGTAAGTTTGATCTTATATCTAATGTTTTATTTTGCAATAAATAAATAATAATTTAAATGGAAGCAGTAACTCTGTAAATGTTAACTGTATAAAATTATGTTTAAAATTTATGTAAAAATAATGAATATGAATACATCCATTTAAAACTATTAACTTTGGAATGTTAAGTTTTCCTTTCAGCCTGATATTGATTTTCCAAAACTCAGTGAAATAAATAAAATGCATGCGTTTTACAACTACAAAAGAGTTTCGTTTCAACAAATAATGAATGCAAACATAATGTGAAAGCAAGATTGTTAAAATAAATTATTTAAATAGAAGTTTAATGTTACAATGTCTCATTTATTACCAAAATTATAGCCACCCTACATTAGTTAGTAACCGAGCGCACCTGACAATGATAAGTCGTCGTTTGATCGCGGATAATTAAGAAGGATGCGGTGAAAGACAGTTTTGTTTCCGTTAGAGTCTTCTTAGAAGCGGCCATTTTGTGAGAATCTTTGACAAAATGGCGGCGTGTCGGGGGTCACTCAGTCAGTCCCTTGTCGCGTCGTGAATAGAAGGATGGTTAATGGTGAATCGGTATCGTACGGTGCACTGGACCTTTTTTTGGGCTCACACCTTTTGTTGAGTTGGAATACGTCGGTATATCACTATGGAGAATTTTTCTCAAATTCTTCAAAGGAAATCTTCGATAGGTATACCTATGTATAAGTCACTTGAAGTTTCATTATACACACATCAACTTTGTCTAGGGATACAGGTGTTATTTTCATACAAACGAGGTAACTTTGAAGCCTTGCTTTCCTGCCAGGGATGTACCGTGCTGTGATCTGATGATGGCTATTCAGGGAGTGAATGGAAGAGATTCAGATCGCAATAGACACCCAACTGATCTGAACCAGCATTCTAAAAGATTAAAGGACATGTTTTAAAAAACCGCGAAAATTGCTTGAAAAGGAGAATGGCAGGTGCCCATATATTTTCAGAACCACATAAAGGCTTAGCGTGCCAAGAAGTAAATAGCATGACTTTAATCCTCTATTAAAGCCTAATAAATTATGTAATCGTAAGATACACTTTAAAGCTGGGGATAAAAAGTTGATTTTAAAACCTAACCTCAAAACAGCACCTAGTAGGCAATTACTTTGGATACATTACATAACCTACACAGAATGATTTTTATTTAAAAGCTTTCATGAAATCTACAAATATTTAGTCATTAGACCGTAATAGACAATTACCTACTACCTATCTATCATTGACCTGAAACATAGTATGATAACGATAGGTAGATACTAATTCGCGTCAATTGGTAATGCGCCTGGCGGCCATGATTTTAACCTCAAAAACGAAAAACAATTGTATTTTTTTCATATACCTAGACCCTTTCTTATTGAAAATAAGAATTCAATAATTAATATATTATATTAGGTACCTATTAGAATTTAAACTGTTTTTGTCATTTTTAGTTGCGGATGACGTTGTTTTTCTAAATGTTGCCTCCTTCTTTACGAACACTTTAAATTGAAAAGTAACCACCAAATTATGACCTTTAAATCTCATAAGGTCCGAATTGGGCACGCTCAGTATTTATGAATTTGGAAAATGGTTCCCAGTTTGCCATTCTCCTCTGAAACTGAGAACTCTGACCCATTAATCTTTTAGAATGCTGATCAGATCAGTTGGGTGTGTACAGCGATCTGAATCTCCTCCATTCACTCGCTGGATGGCCATTATCAGATCACAGCACGGTACATCCCTGGCAGAAATTCAAGGCTTCAAAGTTACCTCGTTTGTATGAAAACAACACCCGTATCCCTAGACAAAGTTGATGAGTGAGAATATTACATTACATATTACATGATACATTATCAATAATGGCTCTCCCATTTCTGATCCTTTGGATCGTTTTCATCGAAAACTGCTGCTGTTTTTTTTGGGGGCCACGGAATTCTATCTTCCTCTTGTAAGTCACTCTTGGAGTGGACCTCTGTACTACCTACCTGTATTTGCAAATAAAAGGAATTGAATTGAATAGATAGGTAGGTAGTGGCGAAGGGTCCATACAAACCTTTGTCGAATCATTAATTCGTCCACAAACCCATTCCTATCGGCTTACCTTTTAGACATCCCAACGATCCACTATGCAGATCATAACATTTTTGTAGAAATGCATGCACAATTTATGGTCACATATACATTGTATGGTCTTCACCTTACCTAATGTTAAGTGACGATAAGGCTGAAGGTGGAAGCGCACTACACCCGGAATCCTCATCACTGAGGAACTGGCTATCTTACCTCTAACTGCCGGAACACAACAATTTTCAAATTGTTGTTATGGCGTCAGAGTTAGCCATGTGGACTTGAAATAAGCCCTACCATCAACCAAAGAACTGTGACGATAATGATGGTGAAATACTGATACACAACAATAATATAGTTGTATGTACCATACCTACATATTCGAATAAAACGTTTCGCTTTAAAACCGCGTAACGACGAAGTTTAATAATTCTGGGAAAATTACAAACTTCCGAAGTTAAAACCGCTTTTGAAATATATGGCTTCCATTTAAGGGGCCGTAATAGGAAAACAGGGTTTGCGCGGGCCATTTTTTTATATAGAAAACGTAAACTTGTAGTCACCAAAAAAATCATACGTCAAGCTAAAGAGTTTCTCTAGTTGCTACAGACATACAATTGTGTATAAACCTTACAGATGATTGTAAAAAAATAACAGAAAATCACTAAAAACGCCTAAAAAGCGCTTGTCGCGGGCCATATTTTTGGCGTAAATAATAGCGGTAACGCTTTGAATTTTAAATCAAAATACACTTTAAGGTACTGTGCAGTACCTACAATGATTTTTTTTCCTTAGATATACTTTTATTTTGTATAAAATATTGGTTAAACTTCTCTATTTTTTCGGCCGAAATCCCCATACAAATTTGTATAGCGCTGCGTTGCAATTATATTAGCCGCGCTCACGCGCTCCGGAGCTCAGTGCCAGCCAGGTCGTCAGAGTAGGAGCACGTCGCTTTGAGCCACGACCGCACCCGCGTATTCAAGCGTATCCATATACAAATCTCGTGCACAGTGTTTCGATTCACAATTTGCTTGATCAAAATTTTATAGTAGCCAGTATGAAAGTTATAGATTATGCTTCGAATTTACTGTGTAACTTATTATTATGAATAACTTCACGATATCTTTTATTATTTGAATTATTAGTTATTACTTGACTGGGTCCAATCCAGGGCCTGATGATGAAGCCGGAAAAGGACCACAGGAATTTTATGATAAAAACATGGTATGCCATCGAGTTTTAACGCGTTAGAAACGTCTTGACAAGTACTCTGTCGGGAAGTAGTTTCCAGGGCCTGATGATGGAGCCGGAAGAAGGCCACAGAAAGTCTATGATAAAACCATGCTACCCCATCGAGTTTGGGTTCATTTGATTCGTCCAACTTTTTTGTTTTTGGGCCGATTTCGATGAAACTCGGTTTTATAGTGTTCCGTACCCAAAGGATAAAAACGGGACCCTATTACTAAGACTCCGCTGTCCGACTGTCTGTCCATCACCAGGCTGTATCTCATGAACCATGATAAGTAGACAGTTAAAATTTTCACAGATGATGTATTTCTGTTACAGCTATAACAACAAATACTAAAAACAGAAAAAATAAATATTTAAGGGGGGCTCCCATACAACGATCGTGATTTTCTGCCGTTATTTGGTACGGAACCCTTCGTGCGCGAGTCCGACTCGCACTTGGCCGGTTTTTGTTACTATTTATACAATAAAACAGCAACGCAATAATAAAAATGAAAAAAAAATCAAAATGGCGGCCAACTTTTTTGTTTTTGGGTCGATTTCGATGTAACTCGGATTTTGGAACTATTTTGACAAGAAAACAGCAACGCAATAATGAAAATTTAAAAAATCCAAGATGGCGGCCAACTTTTTTATTTTTGGGCCGATTTCGATGAAACTTGGTTTTTAGTACTATTTCGACAAGAAAACAGCAACGCAATAATAAAAATTGAAAAAAATCCAAGATGGCGGCCAACTTTTTTGTTTTTGGACCGATTTCGATGAAACTCGGTTTTTGGTACTATTTCGACAATAAAACAGCAACGCGATAATAAAATATAAAAAAAATTCAAGATGGCGGCCAACTTTTATGTTATTGGGCCGATTTCGATGAAACTCGGCTTTTGGTACTATTTCGACAGTAAAACAGCAACGCAATAATGAAAATTGAAAAAATCCAAGATGGCGGCCAACTTTTTTGTTCTTGGGCCGATTTCGATGAAACTCGGTTTTAGGTACTATTTCGACAATAAAACAGCAACGCGATAATAAAATATAAAAAATTCAAGATGGCGACCAACTTTTATGTTATTGGGCCGATTTCGATGAAACTTGGTTTTTAGTACTATTTCGACAAAAAACAGCAACGCAAGAATAAAAATTTAAAAAAATCGAAGATGGCGGCCAACTTTTTTGTTCTTGGGCCGATTTCGATGAAACTCGGTTTTTGGTACTATTTCGAAAATAAAACAGCAACGCAAGAATAAAAATTGAAAAAAATCCAAGATGGCAGCCAACTTTTTTGTTCTTGGGCCGATTTCGATGAAACCCGTTTTTCGGTACTATTTCGAAAATAAAACAGCAACGCAAGAATAAAAATTGAAAAAATCCAAGATGGCAGCCAACTTTTTTGTTTTTGGGCAGATTTCGATAAAACTCGGTTTTTGGTACAACTTCAAAAATAAAACAGCAACGCAAGAATAAAAATTGAAAAAAATCCAAGATGGCGGCCAACTTTTTTGTTCTTGGGCCGATTTCGATGAATCTCGGTTTTTGGTACTATTTCGAAAATAAAACAGCAACGCAAGAATAAAAAAATTAAAATTCAAGATGGCGGCCAACTTTTTTGCTTTTGGGCCGATTTCGATGAAACTCGGTTTTTGGTACTATTTTGAAAATAAAACAGCAACGCAAGAATAAAAATTGAAAAAAATCCAAGATGGCGGCCAACTTTTTTGTTCTTGGGCCGATTTCGTTTATTCTCGGTATTTAGTACTATTTCGACAATAAAACTGCAACGCAAGAATAAGAATTGAAAAAAATCCAAGATGGCGGCCAACTTTTTTGTTCTTGGGCCCATTTCGATGAAACTTGGTTTTTGGTACTATTTCGAAAATAAAACAGCAACGCAAGAATAAAAATTAAAAAAATCCAAGATGGCAGCCGACTTTTTTGTTTTTGGGCAGATTTCGATAAAACTCGATTTTTGATACTATTTCGAAAATAAAACAGCAACGCAAGAATAAAAATTGAAAAAAATCCAAGATGGCGGCCAACTTTTTTGTTCTTGGGCAGATTTCGGTTCAACTCGGTTTTTGGTACTAATTCGAAAATAAAACAGCAACGCAAGAATAAAAATTGAAAAAATCCAAGATGGCAGCCAACTTTTTTGTTTTTGAACAGATTTCTATGAAACTTGGTTTTTGGTACTATTTCGAAAATAAAACAGCAACGCAAGAATAAAAATTGAAAAAAAAACCAAGATGGCGGCCAATGTTTTTGTTCTTGGGCCGATTTCGGTTAAACTCGGTTTTTGGTACTAATTCGAAAATAAAACAGCAACGCAAGAATAAAAATTGAAAAAAATCCAAGATGGCGGCGAACTTTTTTGTTTTTGAGCCGATTTCGATGAAACTCGGTTTTTGGTACTATTTCGAAAATAAAACAGCAACACAAGAATAAAAAATTGATAAAAATCCAAGACGGCGGCCAACTTTTTTGTTTTTGGGCCGATTTCGATGAAACTCGGTTTTTGGTACTATTTTGAAAATAAAACAGCAACGCAAGAATAAAAATTGAAAAAAATCAAAGATGGCGGCCAACTTCTTTGTTCTTGGGCCGATTTCGATGAAACTCGGTTTTTGGTACTATTTCGACGAGAAAACAGCATCGCAATAATAAAAAAATCCAAGATGGCAGCTAACTTTTTTGTTTTTGGGACGATATTGATAAAACTTGGTTTTTGTTACTATTTTCATAAGAAAACTTAGAAAACTTAAAATTTCAGGATGCGGCCAAATTCTTTCTTTTTCTTTTTTTACAACTGAGTTACATCAAAATCAACCCAAAATCAAATTCAAGTTAGTTCGCAGTCATCTTTACCTTTTGTCTTTGTTTACATTGCGTTATTCTTGTCCTTTATGGGACAAATTAAGCTTGGGCAGTATTAAAGTACAGTCAGCGTCAAATTGGTATGAGCGTCTAGACTAGTCAAAATGATCTGAAAACAAAAAATCTATTTGATCTACGCAGTTAGAATCATTTTGTTTTATTTATTTGCACACAAGGTGTTCAAAATATCTTACTACTCATTATTTTATATTCATATGAGAAGTCAAAGAGTTAAAAAATAATCTTAGCAAACAAAGCTGTCAAAGTTATCTGTGCATATGCATTATTAAATTGTTGACGGATAGTTTTGACAGCTTTGTTTAATATTTTGAACACTTAGACTGCTCAAATAAATATTAAATAATGAGAAGTAAAATATTCTGAATAGCTTTTGTGCTTACAACAATATGATGATTCTAACTGCGCAGATCATTATGAGTACTCTAGACGCTTATATCAATTTGGCGCTGACTGTACCAAAATCCGAGTTACATTGAAATCAGCCTAAAAACAGAAATGTTGGCCGCCATCTTGGATTTTTTATATTTTCATTACTTATAACGTTGCTTTCTTGTCGAAATAGGACTAAAAACTGAGTTTCATCAAAATCGGCCCAAAAACAAAAAAGTTGACCGCCATCTTGGATTTTATATAAATTTATTATTGCGTTGCTATTTTCTTGTCGAAATAGTACCCAAAAACCGAGTTTCATCGAAATCGGCCCAAGAACAAAAAAGTTGGCCGCCATCTTGGATTTTTATCAATTTTTATTCTTGCGTTGCTGTTTTATTTTCGAAATAGTACCAAAAACCGAGTTTCATCGAAATCGGCCCAAGAACAAAAAAGTTGGCCGCCATCTTGGATTTTTTCAATTTTTATACTCGCGTTGCTGTTTTATTTTCGAAATAGTACCAAAAATCGAGTTTCATCAAAATCGGCCCAAAAACAAAAAGTTGGGCGCCATCTTGGATTTATTTCAATTTTTATTCTTGCGTTACTGTTTTATTTTCGAAATAGTACTAAAAACCGAGTTTCATCAAAATCGGCCCAAAAACAAAAAGTTGGCCGACATCTTGGATTTTTTTCAATTTTTATTCTCGCGTTGCTGTTTTATTTTCGAAATAGTACCGAAAACCGAGTTTCATCTAAATCGGCCCAAGAACAAAAAAGTTGGCCGCCATCTTGGATTTTTATCAATTTTTAATCTTGCGTTGCTGTTTTATTTTTGAAATAGTACCAAAAACCGAGTTTCATCGAAATCGGCTCAAGAACAAAAAAGTTGGCCGCCATCTTGGATTTTTTTCAATTTTTATTCTTGCGTTGCTGTTTTATTTTCGAAATAGTACCAAAATCCGAGTTTCATCGAAATCGGCCCAAAAACAAAAAAGTTGGCCGCCATCTTGGATTTTATATAATCTTATTATTGCGTTGCTATTTTCTTGTCGAAATAGTACCCAAAAACCGAGTTTCATCGAAATCGGCCCAAGAACAAAAAAGTTGGCCGCCATCTTGGATTTTTTCAATTTTCATTCTTGCGTTGCTGTTTTATTTTCGAAATAGTACCAAAATCCGAGTTTCATCGAAATCGGCCCAAAAACAAAAAGGTTGGCCGCCATCTTGGATTTTATATAAATTTATTATTGCGTTGCTATTTTCGTGTCGAAATAGTACCCAAAAACCGAGTTTCATCGAAATCGGCCCAAGAACAAAAAAGTTGGCCGCCATCTTGGATTTTTGCAATTTTTATTCTTGCGTTGCTGTTTTATTTTCGAAATAGTACCAAAAACAGAGTTTCATCGAAATCGGCCCAAGAACAAAAAAGTTGGGCGCCCTCTTGGATTTTTCTCAATTTTTATTCTTGCGTTACTGTTATATTTTCGAAATAGTACCAAAAACCGAGTTTTATCAAAATCGGCCCAAAAACAAAAAAGTTGGCCGCCATCTTGGATTTTTTTCAATTTTTATTCTTGCGTTGCTGTTTTATTTTCGAAATAGTACCGAAAACCGAGTTTCATCTAAATCGGCCCAAGAACAAAAAAGTTGGCCGCCATCTTGGATTTTTATCAATTTTTATTCTTGCTAGACATGGGCGCCGCGTTAAAAAATTGCGGCGGCGGCGAACTGGCAATTTTAGGTCGGCGGCGGCGCGGCGCCAGCGGCGTGGATTTTTTTTAAGCTTAATTGACATGAATAGGTATATGACTTTAGGGGACGCTGCATGACACAATTTAACACTTTACGTTTGTTAGAACTCTGTAAGATGCAGAAACGCCACACCTGATGTAAAGTAAGGCTCAAAGATTTCAGACCAGAACCAAGCTTACCAGATTCAATACTCCAAAAATATCCCGTACGTTTGCCTGTACGAGATTAGTACTACTTAAGCAACTAAACAGTAACAGTGCAACAAGGTTTTCCGAAATCACAAGAAACTTGAAAACAAGCCGAATGCTTAGAAGCTCTCCAGAAGTTTTAAATTCCTTCACCCTTGAGGGTAGAAGGCCAGAAAGCCTAAGCTCTAAGGCGCAGTATTATGGTTCCCTATGTATTTGCATAAAATTTTAAGGCATAATATGTCATAGCATAAATGATTTCGCCGAATGATGTTTACGCATAATATTAATTAGTCATAACAGCTTATGCATATATTTTTTAGGCATAACTAATTTAGGCATAATCATGTTTAAGCATAATATTCTTTGGCATAAATTTAAACACGCATAATGTTATTAACGCACTTTTTTATAAACAAAAAATGAATACACTTCGAAACTTGCACATTTAAAAGCTATTGCTAAAAATTTACACTCGAAATAAATATAATAATTGTTTGTCTCATGCATGGCTAGGGGTATGTATTTACAATGCCGAAGTTGAAAAGACCGAATTTTACAATACCCATCGACGAAACACCGAAAAACAAATGGTCGAACGGTTGTTTTGCCGTACGTTTGAAATCACGAAAGGACATTTTAACTAAAATACTAAATCCCGAAGCTTAAAAAACTGAAGGTTCATTTGAGAGTTACATGCCAGTAGGTCGGTTGTGGCATTTCGCCGGCCGCTGCCGCAGCACGCTCGCTTCGCTCGCTCGGCTCGTGCGTTGTAGCACAGAATAGATAATAGTACTAGGTTGTAGGTCGTAATGAAACTTAACCTCCTCCTCGCTCGCTACGCTCGCTCGTCGTCGCACCTAATAGACCTAAACAGATTATTGGGATTTTGAATTATCGGCATTTTAACTTTCGGGATTTCGAACTATCGGTCATTTAATAATCGATCTTTTAAGTTACGGTCTATTGGATATCGATATTTAGGATTTTAGGTATTTTGAAAAAAGGTGTTTTATACGTCGATATTTCGGTCGTCTGTGTTATGAATTTTCGGCATTTTAACTAATACATACCCCTTTTGTGCGAAAACAAATTACCTAGTCTAAATGATTATGCTTACATAAATAGTATGCCAAAAAACAATTATGCCAAAGTATTATTATGACAATAAAATTTATGCCAAATCAAATTAGGTATAAAACTATTATGCGAAAACAAGGGATCCCCAGTATTATACATAATACTGTGCTTAATGCATGTAACAGGTCAGGCGATTCTGTTGCGGGACACTCTTGAAGAACTAATAGATCTCACTCATTTCTGCCTGTGCCACACCTGCAAGTCGGTTATGAGGGTTATTAAATTACAAATCTTATCACTCGCGGGTTTGACGACTTCAAACTTCCAACCAACTTCTTGAATAAGCCGAGTTCCGAAAAAACTGGTACTAAGATATTTGACTACAACAGTTTGCCGATCATGTGGTTCTTGTAGCTGAGACTTTGAAAACCTTTACCTGCACAGTTTTCCCCTGACTTAGGGTCTCTCACGTGTCGTGTCCCAGGACACACTTAGCCTTTACGGACGGACGAACAGACTTCACGGACTTATTTGCCGTGGGTGGATAATCACGGTGTGCGCAACGATTCCCGTTGCTCCAACAGTTGCCGCTACTTTGAGTAATTTGGAGTCAGATGACGTAGAATGGTTCGATAAAGCATTGTTTCAAAACGATTCAAAAGGACAGGACATCGACTGATTTTAGAGAATATGGCCCACACTGTAGCAGGTCCCACTGACCTTCAGCCATCTCCTGAAGTTAGGACATGCATAAAGCATTTTCTAGTCGGTAAAAAACATACAGAATACTGAGGAGAATATGCCATTTTACTCAGCCTTTGAGGTCTATGAAAGCCTTCACTTCGATCAAGGCATGGGGTGTGCTGCAGTTTCTCCAAAGGTGCCAACTACGAAGTGCTGTGTTGCGGTACTTACATAAAAAAACAATACTTCGGTTAAAATTATTTTGTATTCAAAACCAGAGTTCAATTCCTGTACTACCGCGATAAGGATAAGTTTTTCTCTGAAACTATTCACCACTGCTTTATTTTAATGTTTCTGTATCCGGACTGGAAAAGAACTGTGAAATACTTAACACACCTTCGGTTTGCCGATGTTTAAGTTCTTGCGTGATCTTGGAGGACTTGACCAAGGCACTCAAATACTAGGTAGTGATTTAAAGAAAGAAAGAAAGAAAGGTAGGACCAACACAGTCCAGTTCGATAAGTCCAACTTCTAAGGAAAAGATATCATCGTTGAATATAGCCCAATAATACAGCCCATACAGGGCAGCATTATTTGGTAAGTTACGGAAATAACGAGTCGTCAAAAAACTGATATAAATAGTAAAGCTTTCGACAATAAGTTTGTTTATTGGCCAAAAATCCACGCCGCGCGGCAGAGACGGCGGCGGCGGCGGCGTGCCGGTAACTCATGGCGGCGTCGCGCCGGCGCGGCGCCCATGTCTAATTCTTGCGTTGCTGTTTTATTTTCGAAATAGTACCAAAAACCGAGTTTCATCGAAATCGGCCCAAAAACAAAAAAGTTGGCCGCCATCTTGGATTTTTTTATATTTTTATCCTTGCGTTGCCGTTTTATTTTCGAAATAGTACCAAAAACCGAGTTTCATCGAAATCGGCCCAAGAACAAAAAAGGTAGCCGCCACCTTGGATTTTTTTCAATTTTTATTCTTGCGTTGCTGTTTTATTTTCGAAATAGTACCAAAAACCGAGTTTCATCGAAATCGGCCCAAAACCAAAAAGTTGGCCGCCATCTTGGATTTTTTCAATTTTTATTCTTGCGTTGCTGTTTTATTTTCGAAATAGTACCGAAAACCGAGTTTCATCTAAATCGGCCCAAGAACAAAAAAGTTGGCCGCCATCTTGGATTTTTTTCAATTTTTATTCTCGCGTTGCTGTTTTATTTACGAAATAGTACCGAAAACCGAGTTTCATCTAAATCGGCCCAAGAACAAAAAAGTTGGCCGCCATCTTGGATTTTTATCAATTTTTATTCTTGCGTTGCTGTTTTATTTTAGAAATAGTACCAAAAACCGAGTTTCATCGAAATCGGCCCAAGAACAAAAAAGTTGGCCGCCATCTTGGATTTTTTTAAAAATTTATTCTTGCGTTGCTGTTTTATTTTCGAAATAGTACCAAAATCCGAGTTTCATCGAAATCGGCCTAAAAAACAAAAAAGTTGGCCGCCATCTTGGATTTTATATAAATTTATTATTGCGTTGCTATTTTCTTGTCGAAATAGTACCCAAAAACTGAGTTTCATCGAAATCGGCCCAAAAACAAAAAAGTTGACCGCCATCTTGGATTTTATATAAATTTATTATTGCGTTGCTATTTTCTTGTCGAAATAGTACCCAAAAACTGAGTTTCATCGAAATCGGCCCAAGAACAAAAAAGTTGGGCGCCATCTTGGATTCGTTTCAATTTTTATTCTTGCGTTACTGTTTTATTTTCGAAATAGTACCAAAAACCGAGTTTCATCAAAATCGGCCCAAAAACAAAAAAGTTGGCCGCCATCTTGGATTTTTTCAATTTTTATTCTTGCGTTGCTGTTTTATTTTCGAAATAGTACCAAAAATCGAGTTTCATCAAAATCGGCCCAAAAACAAAAAGTTGGCCGCCATCTTGGATTTTTTTCAATTTTTATTCTTGCGTTACTGTTTTATTTTCGAAATAGTACCAAAATCCGAGTTTCATCGAAATCGGCCCAAAAACAAAAAAGTTGGCCGCCATCTTGGATTTTATATAAATTTATTATTGCGTTGCTATTTTCTTGTCGAAATAGTACCCAAAAACCGAGTTTCATCGAAATCGGCCCAAGAACAAAAAAGTTGGCCGCCATCTTGGATTTTTGCAATTTTTATTCTTGCGTTGCTGTTTTATTTTCGAAATAGTACCAAAAACCGAGTTTCATCGAAATCGGCCCAAGAACAAAAAAGTTGGGCGCCCTCTTGGATTTTTCTCAATTTTTATTCTTGCGTTACTGTTATATTTTCGAAATAGTACCAAAAACCGAGTTTTATCAAAATCGGCCCAAAAACAAAAAAGTTGGCCGCCATCTTGGATTTTTTTCAATTTTTATTCTTGCGTTGCTGTTTTATTTTCGAAATAGTACCGAAAACCGAGTTTCATCTAAATCGGCCCAAGAACAAAAAAGTTGGCCGCCATCTTGGATTTTTATCAATTTTTATTCTTGCGTTGCTGTTTTATTTTCGAAATAGTACCAAAAACCGAGTTTCATCGAAATCGGCCCAAAAACAAAAAAGTTGGCCGCCATCTTGGATTTTTTTATATTTTTATCCTTGCGTTGCCGTTTTATTTTCGAAATAGTACCAAAAACCGAGTTTCATCGAAATCGGCCCAAGAACAAAAAAGTTAGCCGCCACCTTGGATTTTTTTCAATTTTTATTCTTGCGTTGCTGTTTTATTTTCGAAATAGTACCAAAAACCGAGTTTCATCGAAATCGGCCCAAAACCAAAAAGTTGGCCGCCATCTTGGATTTTTTCAATTTTTATTCTTGCGTTGCTGTTTTATTTTCGAAATAGTACCAAAAACCGAGTTTCATCGAAATCGGCCCAAGAACAAAAAAGTTGGCCGCCATCTTGGATTTTTTTCAATTTTTATTCTTGCGTTGCTTTGCTGTTTTATTTTCGAAATAGTACCAAAAACCGAGTTTCATCAAAATCGGCCCAAAAACAAAAAAGTTGGCTGCCATCTTGGATTTTTTCACAATTTTTATTCTCGCGTTGCTGTTTTACTGTCGAAATAGTACCAAAAACCGAGTTTCATCGATATCGGCCCAAAAACAAAAAAGTTGGCCGCCATCTTGGAATTTTTAACATTGCCTGGCCGTTTTTTGTCAAAATAGTACCAATGCGCGCGCTTCGCTTCGCTTAGATTCACGCCCAGCTTGAATTGACCCTTACATTTTGGTATTACGATAGGAGTGGCTCGGCAGAAATACCAAAAATCGGTAGGTTCGAGACCACGGCGCAGATTTCACTAACTTAATTTCGTTGTCCTGGCCGAAAAATAAAACCGGTTAATGAAAAATACCCATATTTTTCCAAACCGGTTTAAAAACCGGTTAGAGGAACAGAACCTTTTTCAAAAACATCTATAATTTCGTCAAACCGGTTTAAAAAAATTACCAGTTTCCAAGCGCCACAGACCAAGCAACAATACTGGTACACATTACGTGTTCCCGCTCACGCACTCTACAACTACTTTATTGATTGGACTATTAGGTCGAAATCGAATTAATACACAATAATGTCAATTTGTTTTCTTATTTTTTTATTGTAGTCAATCTCATATTTTGTTTAAACAACATGTAGGTAGGTACCTATATCTTAAAACATTTCTTTACCGATAGGTATGTATCATACATATTTTAATTTGTTCGTATTTGAGAAGAAATTAATTCATCTTCATCTTTATTAATTTGTATGCTGCAAAAAAAACATAATTGTAAAAATTTATCTAGAGTCGCATTGTGTATTATATAATTATACAGGCATGAATATAATTTACTTATTGTTTTATTGTATCCTTGATTGATCTAAATATTTCGATTGTTCACGATCATGAATAATCCTATTTTATGTGTGAAAAAAAGAAGATTCATTCAATCACCATAAAAATATATTATGCATTTTAAGGACAGACCATACAACAAGATTTTAAGTAATTTAGGTACTACAGGTACGATGTTCAGGGTTTGGTTAGATTGAGATTTGAGCGCAAGCGGACCACTGTTAAAGCGTAGATGTGTGCGTGAACCGCGCAAGTGCGTCGATCGCTGTGTGGGTAGCGCTTCGATACCTAATTTTCTCTCGCGCCCGCGGCGTAAGCGCCCCTAGATTCGGATTAAGCTGTTTTATCTATACTAATTTGTTGTAGGTACCTATACTAAATGTAATTATCATACTTTTTAATTAACAAACTATTTGTATTCGTAATAATTAATTATTAGTGTGAAATAAGATAAAATAGATATCGAAGGGATGGAAAGGACATCAGGCACATGAGACCCAAAAGTGTATAAACATAATTCTGTTATTTATAAACACTTTATGTTGCTAGAATCTAAAAACAGCAGCAACACTATTTTTTAACTCCTTCATTTAGCTTTAATTAATTATTGAAAAAAACAAAAGCATATCAATGAAACGGACATCTTTTTCAGCGATTTCACAAGTCTCCCCTGAGTATATTTGTTCTGTGGCACAAGTGATTGCGCATTAAAAAAAGAATGTCTGCCGGCTGTCAGTCAACTGTCAAAAGCGTTTTGTTACGTGCGACATATGCACAGATTTTCCGTTTGATCTGGTTCCGACTCGTACATTGTGGTGCTAATCTGTAACGCAGCTAACGAAACGTGTTGGTCGTAGTCCTGGTGTTGCTATTTAGTGTCGGGGTTACCAAAAAAAAACTTTCAAACATAAATAACTCTTAAAACATAAATCTTCTTAAAAATCTGAATTTAATATTTCCTATGAATTACTAATTACATGCCTACATTTTGAAAAATACAGAAATGTTATACATTCTTTGGTTTTTTTCTATGGGACTCTGCCTGATGTCCTTTCGTAATGGAACCTGCCCCCTACTCAAATGGCCAATATTATATGCGTTTGAACCACAAACCATACAACAAGTACTAAAGTCTGTGGTTTGAACGTTACCTACGCTTACTATTAAAGATTTAAATAGGCAGAAAACTATAAAATTACGTGCCATAAGCTTTTTAATTTCATTCAAAACATTAAGGTCTGTATTTACATAAGTTTGCGACATGTGATTCAATCGTTTATTGCTCATATTTAGGTTTTAATAGTAAGCGTAGCGTTCAAACGTATATTATGTGGGCAATTTGAGTAGGGGGGGGGGGGGGGCTGAACAAAGTCCACGCGGACCACTGGCGTCAACATTATACAAGTACGCTGGACAGGCTATTGTCATGAAATGACAGCAATTTTTGTGCCGATTTGAAAATCGCCATATTGGCGCTGAGAGCAGTAGATTCTACTATTATACTGCCATCTACTGCACTCAGCGCACAATATGGCGATTTTCAAATCGGAACAAACGACTGGTGACGTTCACCTGTCCAGCGTACTTGTATAATGGACGTCAGTGACGTGGACGCAGTCGCAGGCAGCCGCTAGTTACACGACTGCCCACAAAAGAAGAGAGTATTGTTTCGAATAAATATTTGATCAGTACTTTATGAAAACTAGTATTTATTCAGTCTGTTTTGTTTACGTTTCTGTAAATTGTGTGTTGGTTGACAAACTGTCCAAATGAATATTGTTTACTTACACAACACGTAAATGAATGAAAGTGATCGTTTATTTCAGTATGCAAGCAGTTTTTAGTTGGTTACATAATTAATTGAGTATTGATTGGATGGTGATTAAATATTTGTCTTTTATTAGAAAAATAAAACGTTTATAGGGTTTATAGGGTGGGGTAGGGGGTAAAGTTACCAACGTTTATAGGGTTAATAATTAATTTGACAAAGGTAGATAGATAATTAAATAGTGTCCGTTATAACATCAAGTCTAATTTAGTTTTTTATTTCCTAATAATCCGTATTTTGATGTAGACTAAAAATTATATAATTTTAATACGTTTTTAATTAAAACATTATAAAAATTGAGTTTTCTTCATAAAAATTCACGTGTTGGTGCATTTTCAAGTAAAACTTTAATGAAATATATATAAGTGAAATAAAACAATTTTTAACGGATACTAGCGCGGTTTTATTGAATGTTCTTTGGTAATTAGTTGGTATTTGGTTTGATTTTTGGTTTTCCCGACGTTTCGGCACCTTTGCAGCTGCCGTGGTCACGGGGGACTGACCACGGCAGCTGCAAAGGTGCCGAAACGTCGGGAAAACCAAAAATCAAACCAAATACCAACTAATTACCAAAGAACATTCAATAAAACCGCGCTAGTATCCGTTAAAAATTGTTTTATTTCATGTCTAGTGAGCGCGTAAGCTTGAGAAGTGAATATATATATAAGTATCAAGTATTTTTATGGTGCTCCTAAACGGGTAACATTTCCCGGCAAAAAAATAAACATATACAGTGTGTGTTATTTTTAAACTATGACTACAGTTTGGCTACAAGGAATTAAGTTTCCTCGTGGCCAAATTAGTTTGGCATTTTAGTTTGGCCACAAGGAAACGGCGTATGTGGTTGCATCATTGGCAATTAATTTCTCGGCCATTAGAAAAATGTTTTTGGGCAATCGATGGCTGGGAAACTAATGGCTCGGCTATTGGTTGCCGGTTGCCGGCAACTGTATGGCCGGTGATTCAGACTCCTAAACGGGATACACATTCGGGCAACAATCGAGCATACTTCATGTCGCGTAGAAAAGTATACACTATGTCATAACAATAGAGAGCGACTGAAACAACAAAGAACAAGCCGGGCAATATTGCAGTGATATCGATAGCTCAGCGATCGTCCGGCAACCTATGAAAACAATTTCGACAATACGTGGCCATACCAAACATGTTTGGCTATATGGCCGGGATATTACGGCAATATTACATAGTGTGTTTGGTTTTGCTGAAAATGTGGCCGGCCACTGTGTTGCAGCCACATATGGCCGGGAAATGTTGCCCGTTTAGGAGCACCTTTAGAGACCCTTATTGTCCATTTTTAATGGAAATTAGATCAATCCATAAAGTTCAAGGTTGGTACATCGTATTGTATTTTGAAGTATAATTAAGTACTTCTTTTTCATACTCTACTTTATCTACTCTACCCCATTTTCCGACTTAATAGTTAAACTTTAACAAAACAAAATGCAAGTCACAGACGATTAAATTTTCATTGTCTATTTAGCCTTTTGACGGAATGAAACGAAAGATGATCCAAGTGAAGCCAGTTACAGACAATGAATATTTGACTAAGGTGATGAATCATGTTTTGAAGCTGAAACAGATTTTAATTATTTTTCTTTCGTTAATTTTTTGCTGCGAAATAGTGACAAGTCCCTTTTGTTTACGTTATTACTTACAGTCGCTGAACATTGGATGATGTTTTTTATTCAATAGTTAGTTTTAAATTGATTGGCAAGATTGAAGGCAAAAGACGCGCTGGAAGAAGGATTTTTGTTTTCGAAGCAGAGTACAGTCGAGTTCATTAATATATTGGCACTTTTGATGATGATGACTTTTATTACGCAAAAGCTTACTCGACTGTACTAATCTCACAATTTTATACCTTAAAACTATCCGCCTTATTCATAAAAAAAACTTGAAATACACGTTAGTACTATCATATATTCTGTGGTTACAGTAAAAGTAAAAATTCTGTTAAGGCTTAAATAAGCTCTCACTTCTATCAGCTGTTATGTAGTCGAATAGTATTTACTAAAATAGGCAGCACACTTTTATAATTTTATCACAGGTTTTTTATGGCGTTTGTCGCTATTGAGTGATTATGAATAAAGATTTTCAATACATTCCTTACAACAAGCTTACATGCCTTCCAGAACTTTTCTGAATAAGGCGGTAAGTCTTAAAATAACATTTCCTCGTTAGCTCATAGCATCTGTACGCATGGAGTGGAGCTGTGGGTTGAAATCACTGACCCAATACCTTTGAATAGCATTCCTCACAGTTATAATGAATAGACTAGTCATTGAAGTTGGTAAAGATGCCATGTTTTTTATGCAACATACATACATACACTCACGCTTGTTTCCCATGGGGGTAGGCAGAGACTATTGATCGCCACCTGCTACGATCCTTGCACACTTCTTTCGCTTCATTCACATCCATCAATATTTTCATACATGCCCTGCGGTTTTTGTCACTGCGTACACCAGACTCTTTTATAATAACCTGTATTTGGACCGCGTAGGTTTTTCTGGGACGCCCTTGTGCAATCGTTCCTTCCACATTCGCACAATATATCTCTTTCGTGATTTGCCTTTCATTCATTCTCTCTAAGTGACCAAACCACCGGAGCATTCCTTTCTCAATTCTTGTCGCTATATCATCTTTCAGACCACACCTTTTACGAATCACCTCATTGCTCACTCTATCACTCAATTTTACTCCGCATATTTTCTTCAACGATCGCATCTCTACCGCATTTATTCTGCTTTCATTCTTCTTCTGCCATACCCAAGATTCACTTCTTCTTTTTTATGCAAATGAACTAGGGCTCGCCTAAAAATGATCGGTCATTTTATGAATATCAAAAGAGTTCTCACAAATTAACCCTGAATCAACGACAGAAGCAAAACTCTAGCCAAAACATTTGACGTTTGTAACAAAGACGTGCAGTTGGAGCCAAAAATATAAATTATATATCACTTAATTCCTCGAATTTTTCAAAACAATTAGTATAATTAATTACATTCATCTTGATGGGCCTAAAACAAAACCAATGAAAGGTTATTAATAAACCGACATTATTAATCAAAAGTATCGTGGAAAGCTCGCAAAATATCATTTTACCTTAACGAGGAAGTCGAAAACAAAAAAATACTAAAGAAATTTTTATCGGAAAATGAGAAATGGCCCAATATTTCACGAGCTCAAAAGGGCAAGTAGAAAATTAGGGCGAATCCACGGGAATTTTTAAGCATTAACGTCGATGGACCCTTGTCACAGCTGTCGCCATCACCTCGCATAATGAGACGTCGGCGGCTGTGAACTAACCCTTACTTTGACACGGAATTTGTGAAATGTTTAATCTTTGATATTCATTTGTTGGCCGATTATTGTGTCCATTACTAGAGGTTACGGAGACGGAAGACCTAAATAGAAAACATGCATCAATTTTGTTTTGTATCAAAATTCAAAACCAAAAGCATTATGGCGTGAGAAAATCAACTGTAATATTAAAACTTTTTCCTTACATTTTTTTTCGTGATATAGTTACTTGAATTTGAGCACCCGCCGAAAACGCTCTATACAAAACGGTCAACATTTGTGACGTCACTTATGCCACGTTTCAGGCGCATTATTATGGAGTTAGCCAATAATTTTCAAATATCTCCCTAAATATTGCGTTTAAGTACATATGTGTCATACAAAATATTATTTAATATTCGATATTCTATCAGACCAGACTGCTAAGCTAAGTGCATTAAGGCTGTAGACGCGCATCACGTTCCATTTTTAAATTTTCCATACAAATGATCAAAACATCTCTGCGCGAACCGTAATGAGGGCGAACTTTGAAAATTCCTATTAAATTATATATTAGATATAAGTATATACAAAATACGCAATACAATAGACAAATACCTCATTATTCCTAAGAAAAATAAAAAAATACTTTAATATCTGTAAATACCAGTAAAAAAACATGTCAAAGTGTACCTATTTGGGCATTTTTTAATATTTTATTTCTCTGTGATTTAAATCATTTTTTTAAATTTTCTCTCTATAGGGCACTCCTTGACAATACAAACAATAAGTGAAAAAATAAATATGGGTCGTATTCTTATTTGTTACAGCTGAAACGTGTTTAAAAAATACCTCTGACAAGCAAATTTGGGATTCCACTTGAACAGATTGGCTTTGTTTTAAAATACCTGATAATTTATTATGTTTTTCTCTCTATACGGCACTAATTTAAGAATTTTGCTTCCTAAAACTAAAGTTTACATCAATAGTAATGCTATCATTCTTTAGATAACTTGTTTGGAAAAACGCTAATTTCTTTGAAATGCGTATATACAGTCTTAAGTATATCCGAAAATTAAAAAAAAACGTTATTTTCCCCTGTCTGATAAAACTAAAATCACAAAAAAAAAAAAAAAACTAAACTAAAATTAATACGGTTCAAAATAATACTTCTTTTTTTTGTTTCATCATGTTTTTATACGTGTCCGCAGCGATCAAGCTCAAATTTTTCAAGATTAAGTAAGACTTATGCATTATGTAAAAAAACAACAACTGAAAAAAAATATGTTGTAATCTTGCACATAATTAAGTCAACTGTCCAAAATTGGACTGACTTATTTTACCACTTCTCCATTTAAAATAAAAGAAGCAAGATTATATTATATTCCACTTCAGCTCTTCTAAAAATATGTACATTTTTTATATTTTTCCACGTTGTTTTAAACCCAAACGTATTCATCCATAAGGCTGCAGGTTAAACAGAGTCAGCAACCCCGAATTATTTTTGTACAGACAAGAGCCAAAAATAAAACTGTTGAGCAATCGATTGCTACTTCCGTTTGACCGCCCACGTGAAAATTCATACCTGGAGGCTGAATAAAACAAACGTTTTTAATATAGTAGACCGTAATCGTCTATTCCTTCTGAAAATTTCTTCTCGATGGCGGGATGTCACAAAAATTTATTCCGCTTGGTACGCTACTGCTGCTGGAGACCTTTGTGACGGGCATTTATCCCCGATTTTCCCATTTTTTTTTAATTATATCTAAAAATGGTTGACACTAATCTTTAGCCGCAATTACATATCCCGATTTAGCATCCTAGTTAGGAACCAATTTAGAGTTGCCACCCGTATAATAAGTTCAATTTTAACAGTGAATTTGCACAAATACCGGAAAGGTTAACATTGTTTATGCTTTTTTATTTTCGATTCTCATATCCAATCTTAAAGCAATGGTTACCTTTCCGTTAGAGTGTAAATTCACTTTCAAAATCGACCTTATTAAACAATGTTTTATTGTAAAGTACGGCTGGCAACCCGAAATTGGTTCTTAACTAGGATACTAAATTGGTATATGTAATCGCGGCTTAAGAGCAACGCAGCTTCCTTACGGAAGCCCTTGTTGCTCTAAGATAACGAACAGTAAACTAATTAAAGATTGAAAAAAAACAAAATACGTCGGAAGAAAAATTACTTATAAATTACTAAATAAATTTTAGTTACTAAAAATCGCTTCCAACATCCAAAAATTGAAAACAAATAATAACAAAATGACAGGTCTACATCTACACTAGCGCCAAATTAGTGGTAGTGCGCCATTAGTGCGCCGATTGGTAGACGATTTGTGAATCAGCAAAATTATCCTACCATTGCAAAGGAGACTGTCCTCAAAGACCATAGAAAATATTTCCAAAAGACGGACGAACAGACGGGGATTCTCCTCAAGTGCCTAACGACCATATTGTTCTTAAATGTGAAGTCCCAAGAAATTTGAACAAACAATGAGTTAGAAGCGAGACCAAACATCCAAAGATCCAATGCTCATAGTCAGTCCTTTATCAATAAACTATTCATAGATAGAGATACCCTCTAGCATCTGTACCCAATAGTCAAACAAAAAACTGGCCAATTCCCCGGATCATTTCGTGTCCAGTTTTTGTAGGCTTTCCTGCCAGTATGGGCGGGACAATACGCGAACTCTGGACCTCGAGCTAATAGGATTTTTTGCCGTCGTTGGACATTATTAACACATTACAAGGGAATTGGACTAATGGAAAGTGGGAGTGACAGAGCTTGTCATTGATTTTTTGGCCTTTGGTTTGAAATTATTCGGGAATGAAAAGTTGGATTGGACTGGAATATACGTAGTTTTTTCAGATGCAAGTTTATTAACGTTGTGTTATATTATTACATTTTCGTCGAATTTAATTGACTTTTGAGTGAATGATGATGGGGTTATTATCAGCTGTGTTATGTACGTATAGTATCTTAAAGGGGTTACCTAAAATATTTTTTTGAGGCTTGTCTTTACCGTGACCTCTAAAGTGTAATCTGATTTCCATGGAATACCATCAAGTATTTTAGTGATCATTCCAACATTTGACATCACCTGGGTTTTATTTTTTCTAAAATCATACGTTCACGAACCAAAACATATTAAATTAGTTACTATCAATATAGGTGTTATTTTTTCGTAACTATGTAATTAACGTACACTAATTTGTTTCAGTTGCTTGCTCTACCGTGACTGTGACGAAATGCCAAGCCGCTCTGAAGACCTTGCAAGCTTTTCCGTTCTTCAAGCCGACCTGCCTCTGTCGAGAACCGAACGTCGATCCTGAGTGTAACTCCTTCCGCGACTTCTTGTTCGACCATCCCTGCGTTTTCGTCCTGAAGAAGGGTTTGTATAACTTTTACTATTTCTACCTCCGTAATCCTCCACGATCAACTACTTTGGCGGATTTATTTCTTGCAGGCATAGCGCATGACGAAACTCCCAATTTTTATGTCATTTTTGATAGATAAAACTTAAAAGGTTTGTGTATGTGTACATCGCATAATGCATTATTTAATATCGACGTAAGTGTAGACCTTTACAATGTACCTTTATGTAAAATGTAATGTGCACTAAAATAGATACCTACTTACTACCTTTTTTATTTCGTGTTTAGCTATATCGACACTTCCGAACATTTCTGCAGAGTTATTTCAGTTTCTGGGGATCTGTCAATTATTATTAGGGTAAATGCATAACTGATCGATGTTCTATTTGAGTTTTGACCAGCTTTCGCCTATGATTGGGCGGCGGAAATGATTGATATGAACGATCTGATGAAACAATGGTTTTGTAGATAGTATCCGTATATCTTTTAATACAAATTAACCTCTAAGATTGTAGAAGGCTGTAGTATACTTCAGAAATTATGTTTTGGTTTAATTTAAAAATTAGTAACAGCTAAGTGTTTTCTTTTCATATTTTTTTTTTTACAAAGAATCGAGAAAGTTAACCATAAAAGTTACTAATAATGTCCTCGTTTTACAGAAAAGGACCCGTACCCCGTGGAGACCCTGCCAACCTGCACCTATGCTCTGAGCGTCTGCCATAACGAGAAAGCCTGCTCCGTGCTCTTCGATCGGTTCAAGAACGCTTGCAAGGCCCGCGACGGCGAGTGCCGCATGGATGACAGGTCAGTGAAGAAAGTGAACGCTCCTTCGGTACCTCCCTTTTCTTTGGACGATTTGTGACAACGCAAGTTCCTTTATGCGAAGTGAGAAGAGACAACTCAATGAGGTGAGGTAGCTTGTATTGTGCGGCACAATTCTGCTATTTATTAACGATCTTCTCTTCTGGACGAGGAGGACTGCTCCGTGCTCTTCGACCGGTTAAAAACGCCTGCAAGGGCTGCGACGTTAAGTCCCACATGGAGGAAAGGTCAGTGAAGAAGTGAACGCTCTTTCTCTCCCTCCCTTTATTTGGACAATGTGTGACAACGCAGGTTCCTTCAAGCGAAGTGAGAAGAAACGACTCAATGAGGTGATGTAGCTTGTATTGTGCAGCACAATCCTGCTATTTATTAGCGAGCTTCTCTTCTGGAGTCTGCTTCTGTTTGCTGAGCGTCTGCCATGACTAGGTGGCCCGCCCCGTGCTCTTCGGACGGCGAGTGCCGCATGGATGACAGGTCAGTAAAGAAAGTGAACGCTATTTCTCTCCCTCCCTTTTTTTGGACAATGTGTGACAACGCAGGTGCCTTCAAGCGAAGTAAGAAGAGATGACTCTATGAGGTTGAGGCAGCTTGTGGTGAGCGAGCTTCTCTTCTGGACTCTGCTTCTATTTGCTGAGCGTCTGCCATGACGGGGCCGTACCGGCTAATTTTTCGAACTTCGGCGGGTCTGCCGAGTTTCAACTTAAAACAGAGAAATCAAAGTAAAGAATTTCGTTTTGTACTTTTTGTTGACGTAATTTAGAAGATATCAAAGATCGTGTGACATCATGAATTCCATGGGGTTCGCCATTTTAGCCCAATTGGGGCTCGATTTATGAGTTTTAATTTGAAACCCGGCAGACTTATCGAAAATCGATGCGTTAGCCGGTACGGCCCCAGGTTCCTTTAAGTGAAGATACGACTCAATACGGTGACGTAGCTTGTATTGTGCCGCACAATCCTGCAATTTATTGGGTGCCTTCAAGCGAAGTAAGAAAAGATGTCTCAATGAGGTGAGGTAGATTGTATTGTGCAGCACAATCCTGCTATTTAATAGCGATCTTATCTTCTGGGCTATGCTTCTATTTGCTGAGCGTCTGCCATAACGAAGAGGACTGTTCCGTGGTCTTCGACCGGTAAAAACGCTTGTAAGGCCCGCGACCGCAAGTCCCTCAGGGAGAACAGGTCAGTAGATAAAGTAAACGCTCTCTTTTCTTAGGAGAATACATCCTACAACATAAGTTCCTTCAAGCCATGCGAGGAGAAATGACTAACAGGTCAACGAGGTAGAGACAGATGTCGCGGCATAGTCCTGCTAAATGAGGGTAAGATCTTCTCATATTTATACAGATACAGGGTTATTTGTAAAATACCAACAATCTCGCAGGAGTAGACTACTAACACATATATAAACAACATCATTTGTTCTAGGTTTTTCCGAAAAGAAACAAAAAAATCGACTTTCCCTACAAATGTACGAAAAGCTGATTAAGTTTTGTATGAAAAGTCGTTTTTTTGTCTATTATCGGAAAAGTCGTAGAACAAAGATTGTTGGTGTTTCACAAATAACCCTGTAGATTGCTTCCATTTCAGGGAATGAGAGGTAAGTAAATAAAAATATCTGTAAACTAGGACCCAACCACTGGTATCCCAGGGTTCCATTTATAAGATCCTACCGAACCTCGTGATCGTGACCAGAGTGCGCCAGTCATGGTACACCCAAATTTACCAGCGGTAGACCATCACACAATTCAATTCTCAATTACTTACATATACAGTTCCTCAGTGATGAGGATTCCGGGTGTAGTGCGCTTCCACCTTCGGCCATATCGTCACTTAACATCAGGTGAGGTGAAGTCCAAGCACAATCCCGTTCCGTAAATAATGCATAAAAAAATTAATTTAAAATTTAAAATGAAAAAATATTGCAGCAAACTTAAACATTGAACTTTGACCAAAAAAAATATATCGAAAAAGCTCCATAATTTTTGGCCTGGAAAACAGATAATTAATAGATTCTCGTAAGTCTTTACCAACCTAAAATATATACAAGGTGTTTGGTAAAAGCCTTATAAAGCCGAATATGGTGGATAGGGACCATCAAACTGAACAACTTTTCGGCTTTATAAGGCTTTTACCAAACACCTCGTATAAAACATGAAGTACAATTCCGGAGTGAAATCAATAGAACGAGATACCAAAATCCTTTTTTTTATTGTAGACTGGGCAGGCATTTGACCACCATCTTGCTTGGTCAGGATTTGGTTTAATTTCATCACCAGAATATGATAGAATCCAATACTTTTTGTTTTTAATCATGCTCAAAAAACCTAAGGCACTAATTATTCAGTGAACACACAATTTCCCATCCATACCGAAAATCCCTTCAAATGTCCGCGTACTGAATTATTTCGGCGTATTGATCGAAAAGGCTCCAGCCAAGCGGGTAAACGCTATTTCGGCTGCGTCGAAAACTCGAAATAAACGGGTCAAAATTATCCCAGACTGTGCAAATCAGTCTTCGTTAGTTCTTTACTCTGTGGAATAATGAACAGGATGGATTTTTAAATAGTTCTGTTGGAGTTAGGATATTTTGGTACAACGAAGAAGGTATGAGTATCTAATTTTAAGTACATAACAATCAAATAAAGAACCTTTGTATTTCAAAATTCCGAAATAGTCCTTTTACAAAAGATCTAATAATCCTGAGAGATTACTTCATGAAAATCCTGTACCATTCTTAACCTACTAACGAACAGGATTTTATATACCTACACTTAAATATGCTTATCAATGTTGACCTGTTCTCTACACAAATATTTGTAACTTACACATATGAAACCGCAAACATAGGATTTAAAATGGAATACAGTTCAGACAAAAGTAAAAAGGTGTATAAAAACTGACAAAGCCTGCGCACATTGCCAATGTTTTCAGAAGAGACGTTATCTCGACAAATAAACCTGGTCTTTTCACACACAAAATATTATTCATTTTTGCACAAAAGTGTAATCAGCTTTGTAGAGACAAGCCATAGATGAGACTAGTACAATAAATAAAAATGAGCTAATATTTTATGTAGCATAATAATATCATTTTTGTGTTGTATATTTTCAAAGTTAAGAAAACCTATCGCTAATGTGTGTGGATGTAGTCTGACACCACTCGAAAAGAAGAACAGTTGCATGCTCCTGTTTAAAGTTTAATTTTTTAGGGTTCCGTACCAAAATTTATAGTGCGCCTCAGTCTGTCTGTCTTTCCGTCTATCACAGCTGAATATCACAAGAACTACTAATGCTATCAACTTGTTTGGAATAGTTTTAGCAAACGAGTCTAGTGCCCACGTTGGGCAAACTTTTAGATGACGTTTACCCAACTATTTTGCAAATAAGAAAGAAATAAAAATACATAGGGCAGGTTACTAGGGCATGTGGGGTATTATGATAACGCTCTTTCTTATGAGAAAGAGCGTTGCATTCTCAAACATTTTTTTTGACGTTTACGTAATCCTCGGTGCGCGAGTCCTACTCGCTCTTGACCGGTTTTTTTTTCACAATAACGCTGCAACCGTAAAGACTATCCAAACTGGAAGACTTTTTCACGGTCTCATTTATTGCAACAAGTTGAAACAAAGGAACCAGTTTCATGCCGTAAACCGTAAAGGCACTGCCATATTTCGGAAGAGTTTGATGTTTATCAATAAGACCGCCTGTTGTGTGCTTTCTTTCTTTGTTTCTCTGTAAAGTGCAATTAAGGGTGTCTGTCCATTGGCGGCGGAGCGAAGAAACGAGGAAATGTTAACCAATTCTTCTTCCTTCTTCTTCCTCGTATCCTCATGACTGAGGGTTGCGACAGCATGAGGTCACTCGATGTATAAGGGCCCTCCATGCAGTACGGTTTTCGGCCATCCGAATAGATGTGCATGTCAGTTTGGCAGACCTCTTTAACTGCATCGGGTCGGTGATCTTCCACGGCTCCTTCTTCCTTCCACGTGGCCTACGAAGATGAGCTTTTCGAGGTTATCTGTCCGGTTCCCGTCTGGCTACGTGTCCGAGGTACTGGAGGAGACGCTGCATACACACAGTTGAAAGCGGGTCTTAATATCCAACTCGGAGAGAATGGAAGCATTAGTGCGGTGTTCTGTCCACGAGACTCCCAGCATTTTATGCGAGCACCACATCTCAAATGCATCAATCTTAGTTCGGATGCGTGCCTTCAGCGTCCAGGTCTCCGAAGCGAAAGAAAGATAGAGAAGATAAGGGTCCGCATGAGTTTGACTTTTGTCTTTTTGCATAATCCATAAGGTTAACCAATAGGATTGCATAAAATCTCCACTCCGCAATCCTGTTGGTTGATATTTCCTCGTTTCTCCGCTCCGCCGCCTCGCTCCACGTCAATGGACAGGCACCCTAAGTGCCTATTGTTATTATTATTATATTATGTGTGATTCCAATAACAATTAACATTTTCTTTCCCCATCCAGGGAGGCGTGCCGCGAAGCCTGGGCCGGCCTCCGCCTCTCCCCGCTGTTCGGTTGCATCTGTCCCAACACCCACATGAAGAAGCGCTGCGACCGCATCTTCGCCGTCGTCAACCACAACCCTTGCGTCGGTAAGTAAGCACTGTGGCTATGCTACCCGCGCCAGACTGAGTGAGGAAATACTTGAAGAAAAAAATACTGTATTCAAAACGATAAAACATAAAAACGGTGCTATACATTTCCTGGTCCACGGAGTTGTTACCTACTTGTTAGATAAACCACTCCTAAATCATTCTAAGCGTGTAGGGTTGGTGCTTCAATGATACAAACAGAAACGAAAGAAAAACACGTAAAATAGGTGTTTTTTTGCTTCAAAGCAATCTCTACTCGGCTACATGTTTGGAAAAGTAAATAAGTACTTAAATGGGTGAGTATCTAAACTCAAAGAGATATTAGGTACGGCGGCAGTAAGATCTATAATTTCATTCTCAATAATAAAGTGACCCCCACCTTCATTATACCAGCCGCGCGAACTGGCGGGTATTAACCTTTCCCATCAAGGATTATCATGACGATGAATCGCATCCAGCGGCCTTAACCAGAACGCCAGTCCACCTTGTCTAATAAGGGGCCTACCCACGGAGTGTCTCCGATGCGCAGTCGCCTTTCAAGTAGGTACCTTTTCACCCCAACTACCATTTTCTTCTCTCCGTGCCGCCAATGTGTCCCGAAAATGACCTCACTTTAAATGCTGAGTCATTTTTAAATTGTTGACGACTCTGTGTGAAAATATACAGGGAGAAAAAAGCAGCCCTTGACGAGTTTCTTGCCGGTTCTTCTCGTTACAAGATCTCCCGCTTATGGTTTGCGAACCGATGGCGTAGTAACATTCACAAGTGCTTGTAGACTGAATAAATTATTTTGAATTTTGAATGCACTTCGTTCGAACAATGTCGTTTACGTTAGTTTTCCTACGGATCTCCTCATTTATGATTTGATCACGCGGAGAAACACACAGATTAAAGTTTTACTACACTTTCTTGTAAGATGGAGAACATCTCATGTTCATCATATATCAGCCGCACGACACCCACTGCTGGGTATAGGCCTCCCCTAAGGATCTCCACGACGATCGGTCCTGCGCTGCCCGCATCCAGTGCCTTCCGGCATGTTCAATCTCATGTTCAGTCATCTACTTTTATAACAACTAACCCATCCAAATTCCCTACCGTGAAAAATACTATTTAATAGTATCCGAAATCCAGTAATATCTCAGCCAGATAGATACACGAGCGTATCCATCGTTAATTTGTCCAAATTGAAACTGAGTGCGCCCTAATTAATTTACCCGCTAAACTTCCTCCCGATTTTTCCCTGTTCCTTATCTTTGGGGAGCAAACAAATTTACTACGGAAATTACTCTAACGATTACACGTAGTTCCCGTTCGATGTAACTAATGGTGTTGCTAGTGTTGAAATTCTAGCCCTGACGTAACTAGACCAGACAATTAGGCGTAAAAAAGTAGAGCAAAAATGTTTTGCTGTCTCATTTCACTGCTAGAGTGACGTCATTTTCTATGAAATAATTTGATTGCGATTTGAGCAATTTGCATCTCTTTTAAGACTCCATACAAGCGCCCCATTATAAACAGATGACGTCAGTTGGCGATGTTGTACACGCGCAACTGTGTATGTAATGTACTGTATGAGCAAGGTATGAGCGGCGGCGGCGGCGTTTAATTCATAATTCAAACTTTTTGGTTTAAAATCCTTACTAATATTATAAATGCGAAAGTCCGTTTGTTTGTTTGTTTGTTACGCCTTCACGTCTTAACTACTGAACCGATCATCTTGAAACTTTGCATACACGTTGTCAGGGGTACAGAAAAGGACATAGGGTATCTTTCATCCCGAAAAAAGTTATTGTTACCGAGGGATAGCAAAAAAACTATCCACGCAGACAAAGTCGCGGGCGGCCGCTAGTTATAAATAAAGTTACGACGCATTGCTTTGATTATCAAAATAAGTTGACAGTTGACAAACACGGCTAAAAAGCATAAACTTAATATTCCGAAAAAAATTCTAAGTCTATGCTAAAAAGTTTAACGCTTTGCTTTGAACATCAAAATAAGTTGGTAGTTGACTAACACGACTAAACGTGCATACAATTCGGCATACGAACATCGCGGGGTGGAGTGCGGTAAGTGATTCTAGGGCGGGCCGGGGAGTGTCCTTTCTGTACGTACTACTTATATCTATTTTGGCCTAAACTGAAAGAAATGAAATCGCGAACACGACAATACTACCAATATTACCTCAATAAGAGAACTTAATCAATTCTGCCTTTAGTACACTTCAAACGTAGGATTTCCTATAATAACCCTTCGCGAACTATTTTCATTAGCCCAGTCCTTCATACTAGCCAACACTCAATAAGCACTCACCTAATATAATGGCACTAGGGGGTCCATTCGTTTTGGTCCATTAGGATGTTGTGGGAATTCCTAATGGATTGGCCTTTAAATGGGAAGTGGAATAAAATGTAGGTGCCATTCGTTCCGTAGACTCAGATTCCTGGTGATGTAATGCGTTTATTCGTGTGTGAAATGTTGTTCGAGTTTGCGGTGTCGGAATTTTAAAGTAGTTTATTAATTTTGCTTTTAATTTCTAAACAATTTTCAGTCCTAATATAGCATTCAATGTGGCCACTACATTTCCTTAAGATATAATTAAAGAAATTAGTTTTGCAGAACCCTTTTAGAATATTAGAGACAGAGAGAGAGAAAGATAATCTTTTTATTGACCTTAACAATTAACATTTTAGAAGAAAATTTATAAACTAAGAATCAACTTTTTTTCATTTGCCTTCCAAGTCTTTTTGAGAAAAGGGGCGGTTTTATTGGTAGAACACTCACTTAAAAGGATGGTGCTTTGCTTAGCTATTGATTTTGATTTCACCATTATACAAATCCCATCGCTATCCCACAACGCTATCAACTTATGGCGCCCCTAGCTAACGAGAAATTTCAAATGTTACAGACTATTGTTCCATATAAAGGTGGGCCCACATCTTTACCATTGGGAGCCTTTGAGCACGGATATAAAATGACAACGAATAGATCACTGCGTGGCTGCATCACTTGGCTCATGTTACGCTGCGGCAAGCGTCTACCGAACCAACTTCTCTAGTTGAGCTGCTGATCTCAGTGGCTGATCTGAGGCTGCCTCTAATGGCAATGCAGTTCTTTCTTGTGTCGACTCATAATTTAGCTGGTTTGGACGCTTATTGATGCGCGACGCGATGATATGCGGGGCAATGAAACAGGTGTGGACCAACCTTAACGTTTGATTCATTTCTTATAATCTCTGCAGAGTTCTTATTGCCATGAGATCCCGGAGTCGGATCCCTAATCCCGGGCCAGGCTCGTAATCCCGCAGTAATCCCGCGCTCATCCCACCGTGGAGGCGTCAACTTTCAATCTAGTGTAAGCCCTTTTAATTCTATAAATTGATCCCGACTTTTCGTACGTTTCTTCGATTGCTGATGGGCATCCCTATAAATAAAGTAAGTCAGATAAATAGATAGTTTGTGACTTATTCTTTGGCTGTACAAAACTTTATCTTCGGGCCTTCTTTACCCTCACATATAAATAACAGTGTTGTTTGTGGTACAGTCGAGTTCAATAATATGTTCGTACCTTTAACAGTTCATCAACCTTAATGTCATTGTAATATAAGCCAATGCCTTGACAAAAGTGCCAACATATCAATTGAACTCGACTGTACAATTTCGTTAATTTCATAAAGAAAATTTTGAAACCATATTTTTTTAGAGATAAGTTAAAGACGAAAAAAAAATTTGTTTTCAAGAAAAATATGTTTTAATTCGAAATAAATAATTCACTTGCTTTGATATCTGGTAATATATAATAGTTTAAGAACCGGGTATTAATCAATAGTTGTTCAATTCTATTCATAGCCGATACCTAACAGTAATTAGAATTCATTTGTGTCCATCAGCCACTTTTTTTAATATCCCCACTGCTGGGGCACAGGCCTTCCTTATGGGTGGATAAGGAGGACGGGCCATAACCCACCACGCGGGCCCAATGCGGATTGGTACAATCCATTTACTTTCTAATAATATTTTTCTAATATAATAAACTTGATAATTGGTACAAAAACCTTAACAACAAAAGACACATTTCCTTTAAAAAAACATCTACTAGCTATTATTCTTAAAATAGGGAAGATAGATGGGAGCAAAGTATAAAATTTAACCTCATCTGTCTTGAGAATCCGACAACCAGTCTCTGGTTTGCGGGAAAAACTGGATCTCTGAATCCATTAGATACTCTATGGTACAAACAGTAAACTCACGCCGGGCTCAATAACAACATATTTTTAAAGTAGCCTACTTGACATAATTTCAATATTTGTCTATGTATACATATAAAAATGAATCCCTATATCCCTTGGTCACGCCCCATCACGCGTGACTGGTGCGTGACTGACTGACGCTGGACCGACTTCTCTAATTCTTTTTTGTTGTGTACAAAAGAAAAAATTAAGAAAATTGCGCGGAAAATTAGAAAATTTAACCAATATAAACTTGTTTAATGTTACCTTATGACGTTTGACATAGAATTGACAGACAGACAACGTCAGACGTCAGACGGTCGGGCGGGCGGTCGTCGGGCATTGACAGACACTGTTGTCTGTCTGTCAAATGTCATCTCTGTAGATGACATTTATAACTAAGACAGGACCACAGAGAAAGCTAACTACGTAAGGACAGCACAACGTCTGTCGGGTCAGCTTGTTCGTTATAAAGCAAAGTCGCAAATACTAGTCGTTGGTCTAGTACCACGACTGTTTAAAAAACCAGCCCCCCTACTCAAATGACCAACTTTCTATTCGTTTGAACGCTACGCTTACTTTTAAAGCTTAAATATGAGCAATAGATGATTAAATCACATGTTGCAAACTTATGTAAATCACAGACTTCGATGTAACGTATGGAATAGGGATGACGACTAATGAATAAAATAACAAAATACTAATAAAAATCGTAAACATATTGAACTTTTAGAGTAGCTTGTATACCTCTTGGTTTTATATATTACGTATTATTTGTTTTATAACCCTTCAAAGTTGGGCGGACAAGTCCATTTAAAATGTATAAAATGTATTAAAATAGATAATACCTTTAATTAATCCGTAAAATTTATAGCAAATTTGTCTAAGAAACCATTTTGATAAACACAATATTTAATATAGCTGCCGAACAAATTTCCTACGCGTTGCATACAAACACCTAGGTGTGACGTCATAACTAGGGTAGCCGTTAGTATGGAGCGTTTTCGGGTGAGTCCAATTTGTGTGCATTTTAAACTGTGATATCTCGGGCAGTTTTCACGCTAGCGAAATAATTATTTTACCAATGTATCTTTTTTGGAGAAGTAATTTATGTTATATAAAATAAAATAAAATGTTCGTCATGCCTATTGTCAAGCTTACGGCACGTAATTTTATAGTTTACGGCTTATTTTAAAGTTTTAATAGTAAGCGTAGCGTTCAGACGAATAGAAAGTTGGCCATATGAGTAGGGGGGCAGGGCCCTATTTAATGACGTGACAATTTGTCAATTGTCATGACAATTTGGTTTACATTGCGGTGTAGCTATTAGTACTAGTTGGCACGTATAAAAATAGGCCCCAGGCTTAACATTAATTTATTTTTGCGTAGTGGTTTATTAAAATACATTAGGAAGGGCAGTAGTAGCCAAATAGTTGTTATTGCAACTCTCATAACTTAGACCTCCCTTCAAGGGATTGAAACGCAAGACGGATTAGGGATTAGGAAGATTTTAACAAACAAATATAAATAGAAGGCGTAACTGGAAATCTCAACAATTCCAATTGGAGAGAAATGCGAGTTACTTTACAAATTAAAATCCCTATTTAAATTGCGTCATTTATTGAAGGTGCCCATGCATTTTCAATGTCTTTGCTTCCTTCTTTAAATGAATGAATAATTGCTTGAGTCTTTGGAATTTTTAACTTAACTTTTAAGCTTGAATAGCAGAGTTTAATCTGCATAAACTTTAACAATTTCTCAAATATTCCACTGCCTACGTGATATTTTGAAAATATTAAAAAGGTTTATCTGAAATAGACCATATATCTTTATTAGTCTTTTACCTATATTTTGCCTTAACAACTGAAAAAGCGTCATCTAAGTGCCTTTGAAATTGCAAGAAAAAAAGAGGATTAATTATTATTTTTGAAACATTAAATAAAAAAAGAATTATCCTATAGTAAAACATTTATAAAGAAATTAATTTGGTAGATAGGGACCATCAGAACAACTTTTACTATGGAACCAACTTTGACATCGCGAATAAAAAATCAGCTGTTTCATACAAAAAATAATAAAGAAAAAATTGTTTTAAAAAACAAAAAACCGACTTCAAAAACCTGCCTCTAAAAAGCAAGAAATAATATTCAAATCATTAGATACGCATTATCATTGTTATAATAACAACACGTCTATTGAAGTCGGGTGGGGCTGGAGTACAACTTCCTTTTTTTATCCTAAAAGCCCCACCCGACTTCAATAGACGTGTTGTTATTATAACAATGATAATGCGTATCTAATGATTTGAATATTATTTCTTGCTTTTTAGAGGCAGGTTTTTGAAGTCGGTTTTTTGTTTTTTAAAACAATTTTTTATTTTTTTATTTTTAGTGTAAGTACCTTCTATATTAGGTATATTATTATAGGTATATTATTGGGTAGAAAAATCGGCTCAGCCAAACGTGAGATATTCGCGGAGAAACATACATTCATACAGGTCAAACTGAGAGAGAACCTTTTTTTTAAGTCGGTTAAAAAGACTACATTAAAAGTACCCCTTTCCCAACAAAAAGAAACATCTAACTCGGTGAAAGTGAAAGTGAAAGTGAAATATATTTTATTTAAATAAGCTCACATAATAAGCATTTTTAAATCGTCAATTCTTTTACCCTGCCACCCATTATGACGTCTTTTAACTGACAAGAAAAATGGGCGCAAAAAACTTGTCAGCTTTATCAATCAGATGGAACGATATTTACAAATATGTATATCGTTTCCAGACTTGATATTAACAAAGATTAACAAATAAATAACATTATTGAATTAGCTCATTTCTTAATGAGTTTCAAATTTCTTAATCAATTTACAGATTTTAAGCTAAATTCAAAGTTTGAACTTGTTATTCAGTCTAGGCTGTTACAATAAATAAAAATAAAAGAAAAACATACAATTCAATATGCATTAAGATAGGTAGTCAGAAGCAGACCCATTCCCACTGGCAGCACCAGTTCCCGAACATGACGCATGAACCAGCCATCTCTTCGCTCAACCATATTTGAGCCTCATACGACACCACCGCAGAAATGATTAAAGAGAGCATGACATACTAAGACTACCTATGTTAAGGCATCGAATTGAAAAATTTATATCCAAAAGCTTTTCATAGGTCTTTCACTAAACTACTGACTATAGAAAGTAAAAATATTGCAATTAAATAAATCAAAACAAGGTAAGCTATTAAGAATTATATTTTTTGAGTAAGAAGTGCCATACATACAGACAATATAAAACAGATCTTTTATATACGAGTTATACGACGCCCTTAATACAAGCAGACAGAAGCAGACCCATTCCCACTGGCAGCACCCGTTCACGAGCATGACGCATGAACCAGCCATCGCTTCGCTCAACCATATTTGAGGGAACGTAACGACCCGCCTCACACGACACCACCGCAGAAATGTTTGAAGTGAGCATGACATACTAAAGCTACCCATATCAAGTCGTCGAGTCAAGAAGCCAGAAGTACGTTTTTAAGTAGGTAGGATACTTCTCACAATTTTATACTTAGAAAAGAAAATCACGATTCGAGTTTAATTAAAGGACTTTTATCTAGACCTATGAAAGAACCCCGGACTTTTTCTAATCAATACTGAGGTATTAGAGTAATAATTAACAATGCAAAAGCTAAGCCCATGCCTTTTTATCCTTCAAATAATCGTCAACAGTGTAATAACCTTTACTCATTAAATTGGATTTAACAGTATTTTTAAATTTTTCCAAGGGCAGTTCTGTGACTTGTTCTGGTATCTTATTATAAAAGGTAATACATCTACACAAAAAAGAGCTTCCGGTTTTATGCAGTCTGCGCCTTGGAACAGCAAGTTTGTTCTTGTTTCTTGTATTGAGTTTATGAACATTACTATTTTTTACAAAGCTATCTAAATTTTTCTTTACATACATTATATTTTCATAGATGTATTGGGAAGCTACCGTTAATATTTTAATTTCTTTAAATAGGTCACGAAGAGTATCTCTAGACCGTAAGTTGTATATAGCGCGCACTGCCCTTTTTTGTAAGATGAATATGTTATTAATATTAGCAGCTGAGCCCCACAACAACAAACCGTAGGTCATGATACTATGAAAATAACTGAAGTAAACCAATCTTGCTGTTTCAATGTCGGTCAGAAGCCTTATTTTCTTAACTGCAAAGGCAGCAGAGCTAAGTCTGCTTGACAGGATATCGATATGAGGGTCCCATTGCAACCGCGAGTCTATAGTAATACCTAAAAATTTTGTTGAGTCAACAAATTCGACTGCTTCGCCATTTACATGTATAGTCATATGAACCTGCCTCACATTAGGAAGTGAAAATTTTACACATTTAGTTTTACTAGAGTTAAGCTTCAGATTATTAATAGTAAACCAATGCATCACCTTGGAAAGAGTGCTGTTTACATCGTCACTGCAGTTACATCCTCTATCAACTTTAAAAATTAAAGAAGTATCATCAGCAAACAGTACTATTTCACATAAGTTTTTAGTATAGTAAGGAAGGTCATTAATATAAATAAGAAAAAGCAATGGACCCAATATCGATCCCTGCGGCACGCCCATGGTAATGGGTGCTTCATAGGATTCTGTTTTATTTACAACAACTTTTTGGGTTCTCGCCGACAGATACGATTGCATAAGGCTTATTGCATTTTTTGTTACACCATAATGTTCCAATTTATCTAATAAAGTACTGTGACTGACACAATCAAATGCTTTAGAGAGATCACAAAATATACCAATTGCATCTTGTTTACTCTCCCATGCTTCAAAGACGTGTTTGAGAAGTGCAATTCCAGCATCAGTTGTGCATCTACCACGAGTAAAACCAAATTGTTTCTCGTGAAGTAGTTTGTTGATAAGAAAATGTGCTAATAATTGATCATAAATGATCTTTTCAAAAATTTTGCTTAGTGCTGGCAAAATGGAAATAGGTCTAAAGTTAGCGGGATCGCTTTTGTCCCCAGATTTAAAAAGAGGGATGATTTTACTATATTTCATTAAGTTTGGAAATATCCCTTCATCAACACACTTATTGAAAATAAAAGCAAGATGGGGAGCAATGGTCGTTATTATAGACTTAATTATGTGAGTTGAAATGCCCCAGAGATCTTCAGTCTTTTTTATATTTATTGAATTAAATGTTTTAAGAATGGTATCACTATTGATATGTCTAAATTTAAATACATTATTGCACTTATCAACACATGATTCCAAGAGGGAGACAGCAATTTTTGGAGATGAATTTAAATTACTGGTAGTTGCAATAGGTATTTTAGAAAAGAAATCTTGAAAAATTGTTGCCACTCCTTCATCTGACTCAATAATTTTATTGTCTGATACTAATGAGTATTCACGGTCATTATTTTTAGTTTTCCCAGTCTCTTTATTTATAATATTCCAAGTGGCTCTTATTTTATTATCTGACTGATGAATTATTGTAGATATACATTTTGCTTTTGCTAAAGTACATACTTTATTAAACATTTTTGAATAGTTTCTTACATATTCATGAAATTCGGGATCATTTGAAATTGTTTTCTGACCATATAATTCAAACAACTTATTTCTGCTAACATATATGCCTGGTGTTGCCCAATCACTAAATTTCTTTTTAAAGTCTTTGGATTTAATAGATCTTTGCTTAAATGTTTTATCAAATTCTACTTTAATTAAATTAAATAAATCATCATAATGAGTATTGGGATTATCATTACTAGGTAAGCAAAGAGTTTTGGCAGTGACATTATTATGAAAATTTTCCAATTTATTTTTAGTTAGAGGTCTGCAAATTATATTACACTGATGAGGAACATGATGGTGCTCAAGGGAAGCTATTTGTCCGCTATGGTCAGAACGAATACAATTTATTATTTCTTTATCAAGTACATTACAGTTGCTAAAAATATTGTCTAGGCAAGTTTTAGATGTAGCAGTGATTCTTGTAGGTTCACAAAAGGTGTTTGCTAAATTGAAGGACTTAAACAAATTCAGAAACCTACTTGCAATTGAGGACGGCTTTAAGATGTCTACGTTAAAATCACCGCACACCACAATTTTTTTATTCTTTTTGATGACTAATTTTAGAGCGTCCTCCATAGCGGACTCAAATTGAGGGTAGTTACCAGTTGGTGGGCGATACACACAAATCATTATCAACTGATCTAATTCCACACATGACAGTTCAACGTGTTGTTCAATAGAGAGGGATATCACATCTTTTCGTTCCTTAAAATTCATATTGTTTTGCAAAATTATCAAAGATCCCCCTCTAGTGGTGGATTTCCTACTGAATGAACTAGCAATTTTATAACATTGAAATCCTGTAATTAATTCATATTCCTTAAGCCAGTGCTCAGTGACACATAAAATATTAACATTTTTTTCAGTTAAAAAAAGTTCTAACTCTAATTCTTTGCCAGAAAAGCCCTGAATGTTTTGGTGAACTATAGTTAAATATTTAGGCTTTTCCTTAGTCATTACACGGCTAGAGACTTCCTCTATTGTCTTATTATGTAATTTAAATTACTAATAAAAGAATTACTTGGGACAAATGCCAAAGTGTTATTTTTAATGTCAACAATTTTTTGCTCAATAGGAGCAGGAGTAAAAATTGTATTATTATTACTTGGAACGGATTCCAAGGTCACATTCAAAATGTCAAAACTATTCTGCTCAATAGAAGCAGAAGTGATAGCCAAGTTCTTGGCTAAATGTTTAAAATAAAATGATAGCGCTAAAGCTACTTGTCTTTTAAAATAATTTGTAAGATAATATTTATCTTTTGTCAATTTAAAATTAAATATTAATTTATTTATGTCTATTATGTGACATCTCTGACTATTATAATAAGTCATATTGCTTAGTGTTAAATTCAAATTATATCTGATATTATTTTCTTCCTGTGGCAAGCTAGCACTGTAAGGTAGTGTAAACAATACAAATTTATTTATATTTAAACTGCATAACTTATTGTAGTATGAAATGAGATCCTTCTTGTTTACATTACCTCTTTGACCAACTAATATAATTAAATTGGTATTTTCATTTAAGTTTAAAGTTATTACTTTTCTCATAATGTCACGTAGGGTCGCACCCGGTATACAATAATTTAAAACTTTTTCTCCCAATTGATTATTGAATAAGTAGCCTAAATCTTTTCCAATTTCATCACACAACATAATGTTTGAACATTTGTTAGTGGCAAAGGAATTATTTTCACTTGTGCTTGCTAAAATATTTACATGTTCTGAGATTAAGGGCTCATACACTGTTTGGTCTTGTAAATGGTCCCGAGCATCTAGGCCTGACGCTAAGGAGCTATCATTATGGGTTGAATGGTTTTCTGACAGAGAGGGGGTGGATAAACATTTAAGTGCCAGTATATATTCCCCTATCTCTTTTTTGGAACGGTCATAATTTTGGGTCATCCTGGATAATGACTCCTGTAATGAGTGAATTTTAGTATTTAACATAGCAATGTTATTTTCATATGTCAGTCTATTCTCATTGATTATAATTTGACATGTATCCAGCTTTTCAATTAGTTGTCTACGCTCTCTAATGTAACTAATATTTTTGAAAAAGTGTTTCTGCTTATTTAGTAACTTTTTTGTTTTTGAAATATACTTGTTAATTTTTACATATTTCTTTAGCTTGTTTCTACTACAACCAACCATTGCCTGACTCATAGTGCAATTAATTGAGTCTTCAGAAGTTAAATCAATTGTGATTGTTGGCTTATGGTTAAGTGAGGGAGAAACAAGTTTTGGGTCACAGCCGACTAACTCATCGTAAAGACTCAAGTTCTGAGTGACTACCGCTTGGTTTTGTTCTGACTCTAACTTATAAATACGGTTATTAGCGTCATGTAGCTGCTTTTCCAGTCCAGAGATGAGTCTGAGGGCCTTCTCATACTCATCTCTGCACTGGTCGAACCCATCGATTAAAGTTTGTAACCTATTACGTTCCTCAAACATATTCTGTTGTGACAAATGTAACTCAGACATTTCCTTTTTGAGTTGTGTATTGCTTTGAAGCACATCTAACAATTCCTTTTCATTCTCATCTCTTTCCAAATGCAGTTGCTTAACCAACTCCTTGGTGGCCTTTAGTTCCTGTAGGGTTTGATGGAGTTTAGCCTCCTCCTGGCGAGATGCGGCCTTACGGGTCAACATTGTGAAAATAAAAAGGTGTTTGTTAAACCTAAGTAATTCCAAGGGGTTGTTTAATCAACTATAGTGAGGTTATCCAAATGATAACACTACACTATCGGCTTTAAATGTAGCCTTACTAGTTATAAACTGAACAGATTAGACTAAAAGCACATACAAAAATTACTACTTTGAAAGAGATAACAATGATTTACAGATAAAAATGCAATGTCATGTCATACCGGTAAGTGAAAGTGACCGTAGTTCGACGTCACAAAACACACAAAATACACAAACAACTCACTGTTGGTGTTCACTACACTTAATTTTATACGTAAATGTTACGTGATTCAATGGAATTAGCCACAATTATTATGCTAATAATTAAAATATTTCAAATTTAAATACGGGAGCAAAATTTGACAACTGGTGCCGTCGGTGTTGCCACAGGAAGCAAAATATATAAAAATCGGTTCATAAATAACAAAGTCGTCATGTTAGTTGATGCAAAATCATAGTATTTTCAGGATTTCTCAAAAACTACTGAACCGATTTGAAAAAAAATTAAATGGGACCATCTCGCAAGAAAACTCGACCGAACAAACTAAGATTCATCAAAATCGGTTCATAAATGACGAAGACATGCGCGAACAACGATAAAAAAAAAAAAAAAACATACAATCGAATTGAGAACCTCCTCCTTTTTGTGAAGTCGGTTAAAAATATCAAAATGTATGAAATTCAGCAGATTTTTTCGCAAATTCATAGTTGGTTCCGTAGTTAAACGGTCAAAATGTCGATCTCTTTGTCATAAATCATTGCTAGGTCGATCTCCTTATGAAAAAACAAAAAACCGACTTCAAAAAACTTGAAAACAAAAACAGCTTCAACATTAAATACCTCTAAAAAGCAAGAAATAATTTTCAAATCACTAGATACCTACGCATATCACTGTAATAAAACACGTCTATTGAAGTCGGGTGGGGCTCTTAGAATAAAAAAAAAAGTTGTCCTCCAGCCCCACCCGACTTCAATAGACGTGTTTTATTACAGTGATATGCGTAGGTATCTAGTGATTTGAAAATTATTTCTTGCTTTTTAGAGGTATTTAATGTTGAAGCTGTTTTTGTTTTTATTTTCAAGATTTTAAAAGTCGGTTTTTTGTTTTTAAACAATTTTTTATTTCATTCTTTTTAGTGAAATCACTATACGGTTCCTATTTGATTTTGAGGAGTTTCCTTGTGTATCTTTGAAATCCAAGGTCCAATAACAATGAATAAAAATGGTATCATCTCTGTTCTCTTTAAAACAAAAAAAGAATCATCTAAATCGGTACATAAAAAAAAAAGATATGGTCGATCATCTGTATAAGTTCACAAAATGGTAACGAAAACGACAGTATTTTCAGGTTTTCCTGAAAAGTACTGAACCGATTTCAAAATTTATAAAAATGGGACCAACTTGGAAATGAACCTGATCTAATACCGTTTGAATCATTTCAATCGGTTCAGCCGTCTTCGAGTAATCGGTGTACATACAAAAAACAAAAAAAAAATACTGGTCGAATTGAGTACCTCCCTCCTTTTGAAGTCGGTAAAAAGTATGGACGCCCCTGGTATACATACCGTTGACTTGAGAACTCCTTTTTTTAAGTCGGTTAAAAAGCTTAAAGTTCAATATCCTTCGTATCGCAACCCACACTGAATATACGAGCCCTCAAAATAAGCAGCGTTTAAGTTAATTTGTGGATGATTATTTTATGAGGGTTACGCCGACAACGAGAAGTAATGGCGATAATTGCTTGTAAATGTCAGGATTCTTTTAATAAACGAGTTATTTACGAATATGTTTTGGATTTTTCCGTAATGTGTTGTTAGTTACGTCGGTGCTTGGTCTGCAATTACGGCGGTTAAGCAACTTGCGTTAGGGTCGGTCGTCGGATGGGTGCATCCACAGTGATCCTTCGTCGCGTTCAGTACATAATTTATGGACGCACCGTTATAAGCCAAAGACAGCCAGCCAATGCAATGACATGTAATATATCCTTGCTTTTTGGTGTAATAGCTAGGTAAGGTAAGCTAATGGTTTGATGCAATAAGTTTCCCAAAGATCAGTGTTATCACCATCATCACGATTATGAAATCGTCATCATCCTGAAATAAATGATAAATAATAAAAAAACACAGTTGTACAAAAAAATCTCAATACAACGTGTTACAAAAAACCCCTAAAACCGAATATGGTAGATAGGGACCGACCATCAAACTGAACATCTATTACTATGGGACCAACTCTGAAATCGGGAAAAAATCTGCTGTTTCAGACAAAAATTAAAAACGAAAATATCAGAATGTATGAAACATTCTGATTTTTTTTCGCGATTTCAGAGTTGAACCCATAGTAAAAGTTGTTCAGTTTGATGGTCCCTATCTACCATATTCGGCTTTAGAGGATTTTTAGTAACACGTATAAAATGTGTTAACCCACATGTTACCCGCATAACAGTCCACAGCTGAGCAGGGGGGCAATTCTCGGATGCGTAACATAATGTCGAATTCGACATTATCTCTAATCACGAATCTCTATTAAAAATGTCACTAAAATCTCTACTGCTACCAAAAAACTTATTCTCAGCTATTTTCGACATTACAAGTCGAATGACTTTGCAATCTCGACGATTTCTTGACTTTTTCGAGATATTTCGAATTTGACACTATGGCACGCACCCTGTCTTGCACCTGATGTCTGCCTGCAAGAAACGCAACGCTGTTTAACATTGATTACTGTTGGTTTAGTCGGTCACCCATCCTGAACCTGACCTTTTTACAAAGTTGTTTAACATTCGTTATCGAAGTCTCAAACGGTCACCCATCTTATACTCAGTCTTTGTAAACGTTGTTTGACATTGATTACTTCTGGCATCGTCGGTCACCCATCCCAAACCCGACCTTTTTTCTAAGTGATTACCAGATGGTCACCCATCTCACACCCGGCCTTATTTGAAGCATTTTTACTTTCGTCGCATCGCAGTCACAAACGGTCACCCATCCCAGACCCCGCCATTTCTCAAAATTGCTTAAAATTTGTCATCGCAGTCCCAAATGGTCACCCATCTAGTAACCGGCCTCTTCAAAAGTAGCTTAATATTCTTTGTTGCTGTTCCAAACGGTCACCCATCTCGTACTCGGCCTCTTCAAAAGTAGCTTAACATTTGTTATTGTAGTCCCAAATGGTCACCCATCTCATAAGAAAGACACAATTCGACACTTCGACTAACGTAATGTTCGAGATATACAATCTCTACTGCTATCGACCACTCGTTGCATGTCGAACGCTATGGCTGGACATATGTCTACCGTGAGATTCCGAGAATACGGAAATCTGATTGCGATCGACATCCGCCATGTTTTTAACCGACTTCAAAAATTTGAAAAGGAGGAGGTTATCTATTCGTCGCGTATATTTTTTTTTTATTTATGTATGTACACCGATTACTCGAAGACGGCTGAACCGATTGAAATGATTCAAACGTTATAACATGAGGTTTGTTCCCAAGTTGGTCCAATTTTTTGAAATTTTGAAATCAGTTCAGTAGTTTTCAAGTAATCTTGAAAATACTGTCGTTTTCGTAACCATTTTATATGAATTCAGACGGATTTTCAACCATTACTTTTTTGTTTATGAACCGATTTAGATGATTATTTTTTTATTTGAAAGAAAACACCTTAAGGATGATACCATATTAATTTCATTGGTATTGGACGTTGGATTTTGAAGATACACGAGGGAACTCCTCAAAATCAATTAGGAACTGTACAGTGATTGAAATATTGGTAGGTTTATGACAATCCAAAACAAGTTAAGTACCTATCTATTGTCAAGGACGTTCTGGACTAGCGTTGAACTTCGAAGGCCCAACGGAATTCGTGGAAATTGAGTTACTCGGGGTATACCATTAAAAATGTGAAACATTATAACGTTTTATATTATAAAATCAACGCTTAAATACCTACCACAAAAAAATTTAAAATAAAAAAACCTCCTTCAAAAATCTTAAAAAACAGATCTATAAAAAGCAAGAAATAATGTTCAAATCGATTAATTAAAACACGTCTATTGAAGTCGGGTGGGGCTTTAAAAATATAAACAATACAATAAGTAAAAAAATACTTTCAGCTCCACCCGACTTCAATAGACGTGTTTTAATTAATCGATTTGAACATTATTTCTTGCTTTTTAACCGACTTCAAAAAAAGGAGGAGGTTCTCAAGTCGACGGTATTTTTTTTTTTTTTTTATGTATGTTTTAACATAGCTTCGTCAGTTGTTACCCGATTTGTACAATTCTTTTTTTAACTCAAAAAACATAGTTCGTGTGTGGTCCCATAATTTTTTTACAGAGATCTGGCCAGTAGTTTTTTCATAATCCTGAAAAATATCAATTATTTAGCTCGCCATCGCACGAGTTTTTATGGAATTTCGGACATAACTTCTTTGTTTATGAACCGATTTAGATGATTCTTTTTTTATTTGAAAGGGTATACTTCAAGAGTGGTCACAATTTAATTTCATTGTTATTGGACTTCGAAGATACATAAAGGAACTCTTCAAAATCAAATAGTATAAGTAAAGTGATTTAGGTTTTGGTAAGTTTATGGCAATCCAAAACAAACCAAATCATGGTTTGCGATGCAACGTTCTGGACTAGACTTGGACTACGATGACACAACGGAACTCATCAAAAACAAACAGCGTAAATTTGGAAATTGAGTTCTGGGCATTTTACCATTGAAAATATTATAATATAAAGTTAAAAAATATTTACACGCTGCGCTTACATACCTACCACTAAAAAGTTGAAAATAAAAAAGCTTTTTAAAAAAAAGAAAAACCGCCTTCAAAAAACTGAAAACAAAAACAGCTTAAAAATTAAATACCTCTAAAAAGCAAGAAATAATATTCGAATCATTCGTTACACATATCAATATTAATAAAACACGTCTCATGAAGTCGGGTGGGGCTTTAAGAAAAAAAATAAGTTGTCCTCCAGCCCCACCCGACTTCAATAGACGTGTTTTATTAATATTGATATGTGTAACGAATGATTCGAATATTATTTCTTGCTTTTTAGAAGTATTTAATTTTTAAGCTGTTTTTGTTTTCAGTTTTTTGAAGGCGGTTTTTCTTTTTTTTTAAAAGCTTTTTTCGAGATATCTCGCATTCGACATTATGTCACGCGCCCGAGAATCGCCTCCCAGGGACTGCTTATTAGGCATCTCTGGTGGGGGAGCTTTATATTTTCTAAAGTTTGGACAATGACAATACATTACTGTTGTTATTAAGTATAAACTAATATAATGATTAGTAGTAGCTCTTATGTCTACGGAACAGTATTATACTTTCAGTACCAACTCAATTTACATTAAATTCAGTTTGTTTGTGTTTCCGCGTAGTTCGCGATTCCGTTGTTCTAACGTTTATACACAATTCTCAAATACGAATGATTTCCTTTAAGCGAATAGGCTGACCTTGGGTTTCATGTAATTTAGAATAGTTTAGGAACGAATATTGATATTGAAATAATAAGAAAATAATTACATATATTATATAATATAGAAAATATTTGATTAAATTATTGACACAAAAATTGGCTTCATAGATACCATTAGTTGTCCATTATTTTGACATTTAATATTATTAATTTATTTATGCTACATAATGATAAGCTTTATTTCATCTAAGTTTGGCAAACAATCTTTCAATTATCGTCCTACGACCAAGCTTCTGTAAGCTTTCACCAATTAACTACTAATTTCTTTGAGTTTTTTTCTACAATTATGTCTATTAAAATGACTTTCCTATATCGTAATGAAGATAGTCTTTTGATAATGTCATACAATTCAAACGTATATCTATAGTTTTTAATTCTGTCGTGTACCTTATTTTTTGTAAACAATAACAAAAAACATTATTTCAATAACAAAAAGTTTCAAAACTCTATTCAGTATGCTAGAGTTCTTATTATTTTGATTCAATTTATAAAGAGCCCGTGTTATACACGAAAACCAAAAAAGGATCAATTTTCGTTGCAAAATAACTATTCGTATTTGCATCTATCTTTTAAAAGTTGTTTAATAGCGTTCTTAGGTACCTATGTAAAGTAACTTCTCATCGTATGAGCCTGTAAGGCCTTTGACTGGGCTTAACGCCTGTTATCAGGTGATAACAGGAGGGACCGACGGTTTAACGTGCCCTCCGAAGCACGGAAGCGCTCAGTTGTAATGCCACTTAACGGTCACCCATCCGTCACCTGGCCGGACCGAGCGTTGCTTAACAAACGTGATCGAGTACGATCATATGTCAAGTAAAGTAACTTAAACCACTTAAAGTCATTGTTTTCTACAGAGCAAAAAATAATCTTAGTAAGTACATCATTAGGAACAGGAATGAGGAAACAAAATAAAAGACCTCAATTCATAGAAAGATTTATAAAATCCAATATTTACCTTCAAAGCGAGTTGGCACCCGCAATCTATTAACATAATAACAAATGGAGGGAAAAAGCAGAAAGAAAGAAAGAAAAAAGAAAGAAATCTTCAAAAGGCGCTCTTTTGCTACCTCGACCTTTCACAAAGCTCTGAATGGATTTGGGGCCTTTGTTTCGGTGCTTACCCTTAAATTAATATTCCATTGATGTTATTGGGTATATGGAAAAGTTGAGGAGATTCAAATTTTTTGTAAGTTACATTCACTTGAGTTCAAGTGGAATAAAACTTAAATAAGTCTATCAACAGTCATAATAGGAGTTACTGAAAAAAAATCTCTAAAACTGTAACCTAAAAGATCGTTGAATATTTTAAGATATTCGCAAAACAATTGTTTAAAAAGTTACTTTTAACGAGTTAAAAGAAAAAACGGTTCTAAATATCTACTTTGATATAGTCACTAACGCTTATTTTCGGTATAAATGCAAAGGATTACATATTAAATCTGTACTACCTATTTACAACAATCGATATCCACTTAATATCAACAATCTGATAATCGAAGAACTCATGATCAAAGCAAACTAAGACATTTTCATTTTAAACCAGAGATCAAATGGAAATACAACATTGAACAAGCCACCTCGTTTAAAATTTCCACTGAAAATTCAGAGCAACATTGTCGCCTTCCGTTGGCAACATTAGTTTCCGACAAAGCCATAGAAAACAGCTCGAACAATGATCCTGAATCGACGCCCGTTAGGGCTGTCACGCGCTTGAAATATTACTACAAAGATCTCCTCCCTAGGGAAGTCGGAGAAGTATTAAGACAGTCTTCGGCCTCTAAAGCGATAAGAGGATTTTCGCAAAAAATATTTTAAGTCAAGAATTTGCAACGTTGGAAGAAGCTAAGTAAAAAGTTGATTTTCTCACTCTTATACAACGATCCTCTAGTAGTTTTATTTTAGCCTATGTGTTTAGTTCACGTTTTAGATTTAAGTTTAGGCTCATCCAATACCTGCAACAGATATGTACAAATATACAAACACTTTAAAGCCACTGGATTTTTTTACTCTTCGATCTGACATGATTCACAAGTTATTGACTCTAACTATACAATTATCGATTGCTACTGAACTACTTTCACTAACCTACCCTTTTTATTAACTGAACTTCCAAAAAGTTACACGTTCATTGTCGTCAATCAAATCTACCATTGAATTATTAATTACCCTCATTATAAATTCCAGGTCAAAATTAAATTTAAAGACAACTTCGACTCATTAATAGCCAGCCCTGTACACGCTCGCTTTCACGTTGTGAGAACATTCACACCTGTTCAAATTGGTTTCTGTAAGTTGCTGGGCCCAGGAAAAATATCCTCCATACTTCTGAAAAATACCTTTTCAACTCTTTGTTATATTCTACTCTGGGGTATATTGATACTGTTTGAATTTCACTGTTTCATTGTTTGTTTAAGCCCCCAATGTTCTGCAACTGATGATCTTTAATTATTCGGCATTTTATAAACTATTTTCAATGAAAACAAACGATTTCATATCAGCGTATTTGCTCGAAAATGTAGGCGATACTATTGTAAAGGGGTCACTTATTGATTTTTAGGGTTTCGTACCTCAAAAGGAAAAAACGGAACCCTTATAGGATCACTTTGTTGTCCGTCTGTCTTACTGTCCGTCAAGTCAAGACCATGTATCCAGGGTACGCATGGAGGTATCGTATTGAAATGAAAAACATATACTTAGGTCTAGTCTACGGTCCCATGAAGCTGTGAAAACAACAAACTTCTAAGTTTACGTATTTTAAACTTCTAAGTTTGCGGCCGTTTAAGCCGCAAAATATTTTGATCCTCTCAACGAAATCAATAAATTCATAAGGTACTTCCCGTTGACCTAAAACTATGAAATTTGGCAAGTAATATAGTCCTTTACTACAAGTACAGGGAAAAGTCTGAAAACTATACTTTTGTAATTAAATCATAAAAAATATAGTCTTCATTAAAGTAGGTACCTACTTTGTACGGAACCCTCAGTGGTGAGACCGACTCGCCCTTGTCCGGTTTTTTTATAAATTCGGGACAACTCTCAACGCAAACTAAGACATAACAACAAATTATTTAGTCATAACATCTGCCTCTACCGGGATTCGAACCCGGGACCTTTGGCACAGAAAGTAGGAACGCTATAGCGTTGCACCAAGTGGCCGTCAATTTTATCCTTTTATTGTGTCACAAACTCATTATTTTAGTCCTGTCGTGACAATATTCAAGTCCCGGTAATGTAAATTGCAGATTTTCCTCTCATGTCGCCGTTATTAATGTCTCGAGTAAATTAACTGTTGTTGAAGAGTAATGTTGAATAACGGGCTTCGATACTTGGGATCAATTCAACGTATGTCACATTTCTTCTCAAACAAACTTTGTTTTGTTTAGTTAACACTTAAATAAATTATAAAATTATGAATTTAAACGAATTATTCTCTCTCACCCGTTAATTGTTATTCAGCAATTGGATGCATTTATATTTCGGAAATTCAGCAATTGCTGGTACTTTTTAAAACGAACAAGTATTTTCTCACTCAGAACAGGCAAAACTGATTTTATAAATGGCATCATAGCTTTAAGTGTTTTAAACAATGCTTAGGTACACGTGTAATGTAACTTATACAAGATCTGATTTTATGGAAAACATTGTAACCCATTGAGGTGCCTTGTGGGACGCCATTGTTATGAATGCCTGATTTTCACGTTTTATTAATTTACCACCAGTTGTATATGAAATTAAATTACTGTCCAGCAACATTGTCACAAAGAAAACAAAAAAATGCAATATGTATTATAAGTATTCAAACAAAAAACATTGTAAACAGTAACACTACACTTATAAAACGCTTGAAGGAGTACTAGACTCACTGAAATAGCCGTCAACGTGTTTAATTAGTTGTTTTATGTATTTATTTTTAGTTTTTTTTTATTATTTTCTTATTCGTGCCTCTTTATTTTCAACACTGATTAGATGCCTAGGCCTTAGGATTAACTTAGATCACTACTTTACCACACAAGGCTGTTACCTTTATGTTTCACGGACACTAAGCTTCTTTTTAGCGTACTCCTGACCTCACACACGTACAAATGCCCGCAGTTACCTCAACTCTTGGCTTCCAACACCTTCGGTCTTCGACGACAGTCTGTCGACTGTTCTTACATCTCATGGGCGGCGAACTACCCTAGTTCTCGCATCTACCTCGTCTCTGTGTGCTACTCTTAAGGGATGATAATCAATGTTTGTGAATTATGGAAGTTGAAATCTTAATGCTGCGTTTGATTTATGTAGAATTGTCGAATAAACTTTTCGGAATACTAACATCTCCTTTGAGGTTGATATTTATTGTAACATGTTATCCTTGAAAGCTAAAAATTTAAATGCAACAGTAAGTCCCTTAAGGGTAGCGTGTGATGTGCGGCTCCCGAGCACGGTTGGTGGGTTGTTGGTGACGTTGTTATGGGGCAGCGACTTGGGGCGAGTGCCCGCCGGCGGTCCGCGCGCTGTTCGAGCCGCCCCGGCGGGCGCCCGTCCGCGCGCCCCCCCTCACCCGGTACGCCGCGCCTGATGGTACCATCCTGCTGCTCACCGAGAACGGCACCAGACTGATGACCCGCGCTGCCGCCGCCAGCCTCCTGCGCGCCGCCCTCCTCTCCCCGCGACCCCCTCGGCCCCGCCACGGTGAGCCGCGCCACACCGTTCTCTTCTCTCTCTCTATCTCTATGTGTCTCTGTCGGATTCCGTCGCCTCTAGCACTGCACGCTTCGCACAGCTTCGTAAGGTAGGAGCGTCGCTTGGCCACCCTAAAACTGGATGGCTCATCACTTTTGATATTCCAATTCGCAATCACGAAACATTTTAATCACGACCAACGTTTTATATTTAATAACTTTAAGTTAACTTATTAGGTGACCTATTTAAAATAGCTTTGATTTCTGAATGAAAGGTTAAACTAACTTCACGAACAATATCTGTGCAAGGTTTACATTTAGCTCTATTCAGATTTAGCTTTTCGATAATTCGCTCCTACTTTATGCCTGCATGACTTTGGGTTACTGCCGTTTCCTTTTTCCTTTTTCTATAACTCAATATCACTGTAGACTTTCGTTATACGCAACTAGTTTTTAAGCGCCTCGAAAGTCTAAGGGGTATTTTCTTAATGAGCATGTGTGCATGTTTTCTTACTGCATCTTCTAATTTTCTACGATCTCTATGGTTACTGCGCGGCATAGACTTGGCTTTGATAGTTCAAACGGGACTGCCATCAAAAGGCTTTGCTAATTCTGGTCGGGATCAAAATTTTTGACTGAAAAAGATTAAATTATTATAATTTTTTGTGATTGTTGCCCGATGATTGTCGTATTTGCCGATATCGTTGTTGTTTGGATTGTCATTAAGGGTATTTTTTATGGATGTGTTCGATCGATCAGCCGGCGCGATCCTCTAGTCCCGTCGCTCTGGCTCGGTCGTCGACAACCCGAAGCTAAGCGATTCCATGGATGCAATTCCAGTAAAGCTGATGCTGGACGGAAGAATGGCGAATCGAACTGGAACCTCGGTGACTTCCTGGATCGGCGGTATGTCCATAACTCAGGATGGAAACCTGATTGCGCCGGACAAAATTATGACCCACGTCCACCGATACTCGAGTCCTCACTACAATCCTCATCATCATTACCACCGATGGAACCATGAGCCGGGGGGGAGTGAAGACCCCCTCTATGCCACCAAGACAGTCTACGGCCCTGGATACATAGATGAGAACCGTACGTATAGTTTATTAGTTACGGACGTTGACTATCTCTTTATGTCTTTATCAAAATTGGATTCTCCTATATCTACACCCCAATAGAGTTATCAATCAACACTTATTTCTGAATCAAAATATTAGGATATTTTCTTACAATATTTTCCTTGAATTGGCCTAAATTCGAATCAAAAAATATATTTTTATAAGAATTAGTTAACGTCCCCAAGTAATAATAACGTATAAAACACTTAAAACAAACAGTACAACCATAGATATCGTATTTACACTCACTTCGAGCTCACGACTATATAGCTCCAAAACTCGTTTGACTTCACGAGTGATTTTAATTCTGACAGCACCTAATTATTTAAAGTGCTCTAACTCCCTTTTATTTCAATCCCAGTATAGAGCACTTAGAAATTAGTTTTTCCACTTCGAAGCTAGGGAAATTATTTGACGATTTGGAGCCGTGACGTGATTGGTGTAGCTAAAGGATTTAGAAGGGACCTCTAGATCAAATGCTTTAGAACCCTGAAGATTTGCTTCTTTCCCTTGTGGTTCACACTAACATGGTAGAAGTATAGTTGTAAAAATACGATAGAAATCGCTTAGACACGGATTATGGGGAGCTTCCGCCATTTTTGGACTTGAATTTTAAGTAATCAAATGAGGTTGTTTAATGGAAATCAACGCAAGTATCATTGCTTGCGTGATTCGATTAAATAATTTCCGTATTTTTTATATCATTGAAACAGTTGAAAGTTGAAGCATGATTGAGTACCAAATATCGCTTAGTTATTTTGAAATCCATTTTATTTATCATAATAAAAATACCATTGGCAAAATCATCGTGTTGATCACAATCCGCAATTTTTCCAAGATTTTCTTCACATGTGTCATATTTATAAACTTTACCACTATTTGTAAATTATATTTGTCTTGGCATGAGCATATTGTAATTATCTGTATGTATAATATCACTTTCGAATATTATACTTAATATGTTTTCGTTTCTTTCAGTAATGTTTACATTATGTTCTTTTCTTTTATCTATATAAGTATTTGTTTTATGGTGTTCGAGGGTTTATGCAGTATTATACAATCGGCATTTAGGGATATGTTTTTAATACAAATTATCTAAAATTAAATGCATAATGATTGGATTTTCAATGCTTAAAAGGTGTGTATGATAATGTCAATCTATTTACAGGCTTTAAACTGTAAAAACCTGTCACTGTGTGTTTCTGTGGCACTCGGTATAGATGTTTATCAAAATTTCTATAAACCAACGTCACTTGTAATAAATGTCCTTTTAAAACTGCACTTATACTTTAATGCTTATTAAATACTAACAAAACTAAACCCAAACCTACAGAGAGGATTGGCAAAGAGAACGGTAGATCAGATGATGAAAAGGTGGCGCTCCAGTCGACTTGCCACGTGGCGCTGGACTCGTGCATCAAAGATGGCGAATGCATGACGTCACTCACGCCGGTCCTGCAGAAGTGTCACGCTATTGAGTGTGACAGGGAAGGGTGTATGACGGCCTTGAGAGGGTTCTACAGGAAGTCTGGAGTTCATTGGAACACGGAGATCGCATTCTGCCTTTGCAAGTAAGTAACTTGTATTAAAGTTTCCCTTTCTCTGTTAGTCTTGGTATTATTGGGTGTCGTCAATGGCAGGATAATTTGGCTGGTTCACAAATCGTCCACCAGTGGGCGCACTAGCAGCAACTTGGCGCTAGTGTAGATGTAGACTACTCATTTTGTTGTTTGCTATAATTTTTTGGATGTTAGAATCGAATATTTTCGTAAATATCAATTTTCTTCCAACACACTTTGGTTTTCTTTTTCAATTTTATCTTTAATTCGTATACTGTCCAACTTCCGTAGTAATAATTATTATTATCAACCATTTTTAGAGAATTGAAAAATAACCAAGTGGCTTAAATTTTCTGTCATCCTGCCATAATATCAATGAATAATAAGAGTTGATATTTGTATTTGTATGTCTCTAACGATTTATCGTTACCATTATATTTGTGCTTAAAACTGCTTTTAAACAAACCTCAAGTAAACTGTAGAACGTCGATTTTTTCATCTATAAAAAAGGAAATCTTTTGTTGTCTACTCAAGACTTTCTTTATAATAGCAAAAAACGGTTTCAAATATAAAGTAGGCTGCTTGCTATTGATACTATAGCAATGTCTACAGAGGTTTCAACCACAAAACATTAAAACCTCATTCCCATCTAGTTTACTTTTAATCTGACTGTCGATGGTCGATTGTCTTTTGTTTGGACACAAAATGTTCACAGCTTGTGTTTTTTCTTGTTTGCACATAATTATTTACAGATTGAATAATTAAATTACTGAACATGGGAATGTCCTGAAATTCAATCACCTAAAAAACGGAAATTGAAAAATATTAATGAGAAGTTATTTTAAACTAATTTCAAGTCAATAATAATTAATGATTAAACGAACTTACCTAAGTGACGTTCTATCATAATTATACGAGATGCTTCGTTCGAAGAGATTGGGATAACACTTGTAGTACCGCGTACCGGCTCGCCATTCATCCACTAATAGTTTAAATTATTTACATTACGTAGTTTGGTATTAAAAACAGTTAATAACAAACCTAAAAAAGAAAATAGTTGTTCTATTGGATCTTTTCCGCGGGACTCGTTTAGCCGCCAGAGGCGCTGTCTTCATTTAGTTGAAAGAAAGTTCACAATAGTTCGTCCTGGGATACGGGGTGGGTGGGAACCAATCTCTTCGAACGAAGCATCTCGTATAATTATGATAGAACGTCACTTAGGTAAGTTCGTTTAATCATTAATTATACTTCCTTTGCTTCGTTCTCGAGATTGGGATAACACTTGTAGATTTTGAAAGCTACGACGAACTATTTAAGTGGACCAAAGTAGAACAGAAAAGTAAAAAGGAAACAAAATCAAAATAAGACACTTCTTCTGTATTTGATTTTATAAGTTTAGTTACAAATTAATGACATAATAAATTAACTATATTTTCAATGTAGATAATTATTATCGAGTATCGTTACAGCGAGTGTTATTTATATATTTATTATAAAACTGTGCAAAGACTTAAGAATTTCCACTCCAACCAGCCGTATTTTTAATAAGGTCAATATGAACGCCTAGTTTTTTAGCATTTGAAGTGGACGCATGTCTTGTCGAATGAACCGAAAAAACCGAGGTATCAATACCACTTTCAAACAGCGTATCTTTAATCCATCTGCTTAGCGTTTGACTGGTGGTTTTTTAAAACTAATAAATAAATTTTTAGAGTTACTTCTCAAGGATTTCGTTCTATCTAAATATTTAATCAATGTGTCGACTGGGCAGATCTCTGGTTTAATTGTATAAAAAGGAATAACTAAGTTTGGTTGTTTTTTGAACCCAATCTAAATGTTTTTAAAGTATTTGGGATTTTTATTGAAACATCGTTACTTCTTACAGTTATATTATTTAAGTACTTATAACGATAAGATGTAATGTTTGCACTCTTTGTGCAGTGATTGAAGCCAGTAGTGTGACAAGCTTTTTGGTTTTTGGTTAGTATTTCTAAATCAATTTCGAAGTTGCGATAAAAATTTGCTAAATAGTCCAGAACGATAGATGTATGTATTCCAAGTAGAGTTATACTTAGGCATTGGGGGACGAAGTCGATAAAAACCTTTAAACAATCTAGACACAATATCGTTAGAGCTGACCCGAGACCAGGATCAAAGTCAACGCCGAACGATAGCTGTTTAATGTGCCATATTGAGCACCTCGATTATAAATTTCCGTTAGGAATTCTATTACCGATTCTATGGAGGAGTTATATGGATCTATATTATGATTATTACAAAAAGACAAACCGTTTCCGAAAAGCGCATTCATATTCAAAGCGTGGACTAATTTGCCAGAACAAATAGTCTCAGCCAACAACTTAAACCAATTTAAAAATAGATTAGACAAACACCAACTTAAATAAAGTAAAATAAAGCAAAGATTGCAGGATACAGGCACTATCAGTTGCAGCAACTGCTCGCCTGTCTAATAATAATAATAATATATTGACGCATTGTGTTATCTGATAACGGGACAAAAGGACGCACAGACAACATATATGGACTGAGGAAGTACATTCCCTTTCAAGAACGGCGACCTGACAACTGTCTTGCCATCAGGACAATTTTGGGGTGTGGCTGGTTGCTGTGGAGAGGAAATATCAAGGCATTACTTTCCGAATGGAATGTTATAACATCTGATATCAAAAGTCGCTGATACAGTGGGTACCAAGGCTGAGTAGGCCATTGAGGGATAACGATGCCTTCAGCTTTATCTGTTATTGTTTTTCTTAATATTTTTAGAATTATAGAAAAGGGGGGAAATGCATAGAAACTAATATTTTTCCAAGATATTGTGAATGCATTCATAACAAATGCCCCTGGATCTCTATTCCAGGATGCGTAAAGTTTGTATTTATTATTTAATCTTGAGGCAAATAAATCAAAATCAGGTGAACCAAATCATCATCATCGCTTAGTACCTATCCACTCCGTGTCCTGGTGACACCAACGGGGTTCTGCGTCAGCGACAGAATTATCTTTGGATGCTATATACGAAGCGAACACAAAGAGGTTACGTTCTTCACAAAACTGCCATATACGTTTTGCTATTTAATTAAGGTGGGGAAACCTAATACCGCCCATACGGTTTACGTATACAAAAGCTGTCGTGTTATCTACTCTTAGCAAAACTTGAGCATTTCGTAAATTTTTTGCAAAAATTTGTAGCCCAAATAAAAACAGTTTATGTGGAGACTACTCTCTGAATCGCTCCATCGACCACTGGCGGTATCGACGCCACATACTACCCCCCACCCAGTTTTGCTCGAATCTGTAAAAATTTCCATGACGTAATTATCCATTCTTATAGAATTAGAGGAATTGGAGCATGCTTCTAGCCACCACTGCAGATCACTTCGAACTTCATCTAAAGGTAAGTTAAAGTAGCTGTCATAATATTTATATTTTAACAAGGCTAGGTATTTATACCTTTCTTTTTTTTTGTGTTGGACCATCCGTATTGGATGGCAGGGCATGCGGAAGTAAGTAGTCCTACAAGACGAGCAAAGTTTCGAATAGTAACTAGTTCGTTATATTTAAAAAAAATACTATTTTATTAAAAGTCCTTTTTTGTTCAGGGAGACGCACATGGAATTTTTTACTATCGGTTATGAAACCGAGATATTGACATATGTGACCCGGGACAAGTGAACTTTTTTCTACATTTATTGCAAAAGCTAAAGATTTCAAGACGTTCCTTGTATGGATAGTATTTTCTAAACATTCTTGGACTCTTGGTATGTATCTCCTATACAACAAATATCATCCAAGTATATTGTAGACTGAAAACCTAATGGTCTAAGGTGAGACATAGCCGGTTTCATTAGCTTGGTGAACACAAAAGGTGCCGTATTTAACCCAAATGGTTAAACATTAAATTGGTAGGTTTTTGATTGAAAATTAAAACGTAAAAAATTTTTTGGAGTCGTTATGTTTAGGTACAAAAAAATAAGCATCTTTCAAATCAATAGATGTCATATAACAGTTTTTACTAATGAGCTTTATAGTAGTCCTCAAATCCTCTAATTTAAAATGTTGAGTAGTTATCTATGAATTTATTGAGTGTTTTTAAATTCAGAATGAATCTATTCTTTCCAATACTTTTTTTTTTTTTTTACAAGGAAATAAGAGGAAATATACTGGCCCTCGCAGGGTTGACACTCTGTCACAGCCCCAGATGAGCATAACTCATTAATTGCATCAATAACTAATCTGAGCTCGGATTTTGAGAAAACAGGTTCAAACGGAACCTGTGTTTGATGTATAGGTCGGGTAAATGGTATCTGGTAACCCTGTATCCACGAGATAATAATTGGGTCGTCCGTCAGTAATGTTACACCATTGATTAAAATATAATTTAAGGCGACCTGATCGGCATACCGTAACTAGCGGCGGGGCGCTCTCAGGCGGCGCTGCTGTGAGCGCGGCGCAGGAGGCGGCAGCGGCGGGGGCGCTCGGCGCGCGGATGTGGCGCCGGAACCTGAGGCGCGTACGCAGGCGCAGATTCCTCGGCGCGTCTCCCCGCCGACGACAGCCTGCTCGTCGTGGCGGGGGCCCTCGAGTTTAAAGGTCGACCGGTGGGTTTATTTTTCTGCAATGGTCTAGTCGCTGAAGTGCTAGCCCTAATTTCAGATCCCGATTTGTTTATTGACTTGGCAGCCTTCAGTGTGTCTGCAAGTTTTTCGCCAAAGAGATGCTTATCGATGTGAGTGTCATCGAGATGTTCTTTAACCTCTTTCTTTATAAAGGAGCACATATAGGTAACTCCGTCTCAGTACTGATTCAGGGTGTTGCACCTCACCAATAATGCGAGCAGCATCAATCAGTAGTTTAGTAGTATCTCAGGGTCCTTATGACTCGATGAAAGTGTTCGTTGAACAGCTAAACCGAAACACGATACCGCTGCTGCGATTTGCTTTTGCTAATGTTGGATAGCGGTATCTTTTTTCTGAAGGGTATCGGTAAGCGCAGCTTTCACTTCTAGGTTTAAAGTCGGAGGGTCAACCAGTTTACAATTTTCTGGTGTCAAATATTTTCCCAAAAGGTATTTTCTTACGTCCCTTGTTACCCCAGACGTGACGACATGTTCTCATCTGTACGCTATTTCATTTTTGAGTTTAGGCCCATATTTTTTTTTTTTTTTTTTGGCGGCCTCCCCCAAAAAAATAAAATTTCCTCATCAAGGGGTACCTCGTCAGGTGTTAATTTGTTCTCACCAGTAGCGGGTTCGGAGGAAGTCGCAGACGGTGTGGGAGGCGCGGGCGCCGGTGCCGGCGGCGTGGGGTCGGCAGACGTCAGTGTACGTCTCGTCTGGCACTGGTGGTGGGCACTCATCGGAAACTGCGGGTGTATGATCCTCGGTTTCACCGTGAAACTCATACCTACATCGGTAGTAGTAGGCCTTTTACGTCTGGAATATGCAAAAAACAAACGCAGGTAGGGAAAAAAATATAAGTCTATATGTGGGTTGTTCTAATATTACTCGGTAATAGTCACATGAACTATACACAGTAATTGAATAAAAAATCAATAAAAAGCCGGCATAGTCAAACAAACTATACACTAGCCTTAGCGGGTGAATAAGTAAATCGAAACTACTCGGTAATAGTCACTCGAACTATACACTGTAGCGATAAGTTTTTGGAAACATCCATGTCAGATGTACACACACATATTAGATATGCAAGGCAATAACCACATTATCATAATTACATAATATGAAAGGGGTTATGCACAATGCAAGACAATAATATTGTCGTATTGTTACTAGCAAAAGTTTAACCAACCTTCATTTATCGACGGGATTGCATTATCGTTCGATGCTGATGAATCACTTGAACTTGAGTTGTGACGAGAATGATTTTTCCGCTTTTTTTTTATTTTTTCTCAATACGTCGAAGTTTTCTCCACAACTTCTCACTTTCTTAATCTTCCGAGTGTTTTCGCTTAGGCATCCTGATAACAAAACACTGGAAAATGCACGTAATATAACAACTGAAAAAAAATATTAGGAGCGCGTGGTGAACGGCGCGGCACTAGAAACGCGAATGAAGACAGCGCCTCTGGCGGCTAAACGAGTCCCGCGGAAAAGATCCAATAGAACAACTATTTTCTTTTTTAGGTTTGTTATTAACTGTTTTTAATACCAAACTACGTAATGTAAATAATTTAAACTATTAGTGGATGAATGGCGAGCCGGTACGCGGTACTACAAGTGTTATCCCAATCTCGAGAACGAAGCAAAGGAAGTATAATGCCAGGAATATTCATTTGTATTGGGTCCTTAGTCCTTACCTATGAAATTGGTGGTTTTTTTTTTCATACACAGGAAACCTCATAACTACCGTGATTTAAAATATTCATCAGTTGCTGGATATTACACATTATGACCGTCTACCGTATAGTCGTCTTATCAGTATAATTAAAGGTTATTTATTTCGTTTTCTTAGTATTATATTAAAAATACCTTGTAAGTGACTTCTTTTTTTGTGCGAAAATGACCCTTTATCCGTTGTAACTTAACCTATTTATTTATTTTTATTGCTTAACTAGCTGTTGCCCGCGACTTCGTACGCGTGGACTTTATGACTTCGGCTAATGCATATAAATGAACTAATGTAGTTACATAAGAAAATACTTGTAGGAGTGTTATGGTTCTGCATCAGGTGTTCGAGATCTTCAGACTGAACAACTTTTGCACAGATGTCATTTTTATATTTTGTAAAGTTTAGCTGGACCATTATGGTTCTGCATCAGGTGTTCCAGACCTTCGATTTTTATACCTCAACAAAAAATGCTCATCAGGCTGAACAACTTTTGTTGAGGCGTCATTTTTATATTCCTTATAGTTTAGTTGGACCATTATGGTTCTGCATCAGGTGTTCCAGATCTTCGATTTTTATACCTAAACAAAAAATGCTCATCAGGCTGAACAACTTTTGCAAAGGTGTCATTTTTATATTTTGTGGTATTATGGTTCTGCATCAGGTGTTCCATTTTCCAAAATCAATTATACCCTAAGCGATGCCCAGGCTTAACAGCTATACAACAAAAAAAGTTTCAATCGAATCCGTTCAGTATTTTCGGAGATTAGCGTGTTCAAACAGACAAACAAACAGACACACTTTTTTTTCAAATTCTTACTCTATTACTATGTCTCCATCGCCCCAGATATATATTTTTTAAATATATTTAATGTACAGACACACTTTTTCTACTGTTTTATTATATGTAAGGATTTACATTTCCTATGTTAGTTAAAGTTCAAACATTTGTACTGACATAAAAGTTTTGTTACATGGCGTTCACGGTTGTTAAGTAAATTATGGAAATGCTATGGAAAATGCAATTTGTTAAAAACGTCAATTTCATCATCATCAGCCATTTTAATGTCCCCACTGCTGGGACACAGGCCTTCCTTACGGGTGGATAAGGAGGATGGGTCAAAACCCACCACGCGGGCCCAATGCAGGTTGGTGGGTGTTAACGACTACAAATGCAGCCGGCAACGGCTTAACGTGCCTTTCGGAGCACGGAGGAGCTCAAAATAATAAAATATTTGGTCACCCATCCCATGACCGACTCTTGCGAAAGTTGCTTAACCTCCACAATCGCTGAGCCAGGCGCTATACTACTGCGCCACCGAGCTACTCACTCAATTTCATAGGACCTAATATATTTTTCTACCTTCTAGGAAAACCGACAACCGTGAAGACTCGTGCATGAACGCCCAAGAACGGCTGCATCCCTCGTGTGCCCAACGTCCACCCCTGGGCTCCCCGCTACCCGCTTGCCACACTTTAGCGCACGCCTGCCGCGAAGAACCGGAATGCAGGTATGTCACTCAAAACCTTAAAAAAATCAGTCTAGGCTGTTAAAAGCGCACAGGTTGCGGTGGATCGGACACGTTGAATGAACGGAGGATCGGGCGACGAAGCGTGCGTGTCCAGAGGACAAAGAGCAGTTGGCTGACCCAAGTACCGCTGGATGGACCAAGTCGCCAAGGACCTGCGTGAGCTCCTGGAGACTAGCGACTGGCAGGAGATCGCGCAAGACAGGGAGTAGTGGCGTCTTTTTGTCGGAGGCCAAGACTCACTTCGGGTCGCTGAGCCATCGGAGTAAGGAGTAACTAAGTAAGGCTGTTAAAATCACTTGTGAATGTCAAGCTACTTCATCGGTTCGCGAACCCTAAGCGGGAGACCTTGTAACGAGAAGAACCGGCAAGAAACTCGTCAAGGGCTGCTTTTTTCTCCCTATATATTACAGAGTCGTCAACATTGAAAAATGACCTCAACATTTAAAGTGAGGTCATTTTCCATCACAATATGTATCACATATGTGTGGTGTTGGTCTAGCACTCAGCCATTTTTTAATGTCTCCTTCCTATGGGTGGATAAAGAGGACGGGCCCACCACGCGGGCCCAAAGCGAGTTGGTAGGTGTTAACGATTGCAACTGCAAGCGGGACCGACAACGACTTAACGTGCTTCCTGAAGCACGGAGGAGCCTGAAATAATAATTTTTTGGTCACCCATCCCATGACCAACCATTGCGAAAGTTGCTTAATTGCCGCAACGGCAGAACGCGTTGAGCGTTGTAAAAATACAGATTGAAGGTATAGTTTATTTACAAACAATAACCTCAGTAAAATATAGTTAGTAGTAGTAAGCAAAAATGTCCAAAAGTGGCTGGAACCACTCAATATTTGATTCTTGTTATTATCAAAATTAATAAAAAGTACCTATATTAAGATTGATAATGACCTAACTGGACCTGGTGGTATGAAATAGGGAATTAACTGAAATTGACTACTAGTATGCTCTGATATTGTTGTTCAGGGCTGCGACACATAATTTTAAACGTAATTAAAATACATACATACATACATACATACACTCACGCCTGTTTCCCATGAGGGTAGGCAGAGACTATGGATCGCCACCTGCTACGATCCTTGCACACTTCTTTCGCTTCATTCATATCCATCACTCTTTTCATACATGCAAACTGTCCATTTTACAACTATTGAGATTCAACTCCACTCAAGACCGATAATAATTACATACTATGACTATCTATAATTAATAGTTAAGTTACACAATGGCAATTAAGTTGTGCGTGATTACTGCACATTTTTAATTTAATGTTAGTTCAAAGTAATAATTAAAAAAGCATGAGTAATTTCAATGAGTGTGGTATTTCTATGAACATAAATTTAAAAATATTTTTTTCAAACAATGGGCAAGACGATTTGGGCCCCTATTTTTGAATATCATTCATTTGAAATCGACGCGTGCGACGTAATGTCACACACAACTGACAATCAAATCGCACTCCAAAATGGAAAAATACGGATTTTTCTGCACCTCCTTCCGGTCACGTTAAATGGTTTGACTCTGTTTTTTTTTTACTTTCCATGAAGACCATTACAATATTATATAGCTGCCATATGCGCAAACTAAGCAACGAAATAAATCACTTCATTACTATCGTGATTTTCTAGATAGCAATAAAACCAGACAGAGGTTGACTTCCGTAAGTTTTTTGTTGCAGCTTGCAGAACTTGCTCGCTCAAGAAATTGCAGGAAGAACTTGCTTGTCTAAACATCGCTTAAAACTGACGGTGTTTTTGTAAATAGATATTAAAACAGTTTTAAAATTCATTCACAACGCATAAAAGGGACTGTGGTACGTTAGTACTATTATATATTCTGTGCTGTGGTTCTCTAATCGTTCATTAGTTCACCACTCGTTAACTGCCCCTCGCTATCGTTAAATCTTACCAGGCGATTTAATGGAGGTATTTATATCGTACCGTAAGAGAGGTGTTTAATTAAATCCTCACATTATCGACTAAATTAATAAAACCAAAAACCTCCAAACTTTTAATCAAAATAATGATGTAGGTAAGTAGGTATTATGTTAAGCGGTACGTTACGATACTATTTTGTTAGTTTTTGCCGATTTTGATAAAATTATCGGTATACTCATAATTTTTTTGAATAACTAAGCGGAAATTAATTTATATTATAAAAAAATATCAACTGTGATAATTTTTCTTCATAACGTAAGATGTACCCACATTTTTAACACGAACGTACAATGCGATTAATTTAACAATGTACCTACCACTGAAGTGACTTACTTCAGAGCGCTAGCGAATTTTCTCTTTGGCATACGTTCTCGAGCGAAGTTGCATGCAACGGATCACTGTCTTTTGTCAATTTAATCGAATTGTAGAGTTTTATCTGCTGCTGGTTTTTTTTTTTGTAAAACACATTTTTTATCGACGACTAGTTTCTAGGTTGTGACAACCCTAGGCTAAAAGCCAGGTCACTGGGTTGCTAAGCTCCCTGTTAGCTCACATTGACGATAATTTCGCATAGGAGAGCATGTATTGCTTTGTTTTAGTGAACTGATGGTCATTTTCTAGTTTTAGGCTTTTGCACATTTAGTCAATACGAATAGCTGACTGTGTAGCTAACATTATGTGTTAGATAAAAAGATATTATGTCCGTGAACTTGAGAAAATAAGGCGTAGATATTGATCAAAAATTATCGATATCGTGTTGCAGCGGTCAGGAAATGATAACACTTATTTCACAAACTTAGTTTGATTTATTGAACTACCACAATTTAGTTTGTTAATTTGAACTTTCACAATTTATAACGATTAACTAGCATAAGTTCCTCTAGACTTGTTCACAGTATGGTAGTCAGCAGCAGAATGCGCTTCGATTGACCCATCGACCCGAGCCCGCCTCGGAGTGGTGGGGTGAGGGTCTATGCGTCGATCGAAAAGGCGGGAATGCTTCTGATTGGCCGCGCTGTACTCCGGATATCAATCGAGCTTCTGTTACTTAAGAACCAGAATAATAATAATTTGTATATGATCAAAAATAGTATCATAATTAATAATTGTTAAATTTACTACAGCTCGGCCATCCAACAGCAATACACGTCCTCGTGTATTTGTACGAGGGATATAGTGAAAACAATTTCGATGACTACATATATGAACAGCATTTCTATAGATTACCGTAACATTCTTAATAAAAACAAGAAATTATTATTAAAAACAATTATTGAAATGAATCGCTCTATTTATGCATTTTTAATACATTTTTATTCTATATTGATAAAAACATAGTAACAAATCACTGAATATAATGAATCGCTTCTATTCATTCACATAAGTATAACGTAATATTGGGTTTACAAATCGCTTCTATCTGTATACCACAAGAAAACAATTATCAAAATAACAAAGGGAGAAACAGCTACAACTATTCGACTATATTCGTCTGATTAATCGTCTACAAGGTTTTATTTTTATCTGAAATCAGGGATATATTATATAATTTATCTACTAGGTATTACTTACAACCAATCATTATGCTAAATATATGTTAAATTATTTTAAATGACTTCTAATGATAAGATTTTAATACATAAACCTGAAGTGAAATGAATCGCTTCTATTCATTTCGCTAGATTGGTTGCAGATCGCTTCTATCTGACCAAAAACAATAAGGTACTTAATAGATCGCTTCTATCTATTAAGGAAGTAGTAGAAGTAGTTATCAATTGATACAAAAATGAATTTAATCTATCTACTAGTTTACGGATGCCTCAGAGTCAGAATCTTCATCCTCTGAATCGTGTGGTGGTGCGAAAACTAGCCAAGGTTTCATTTTATCTACTGCTATTACTGCACTGTATTTTCTATTATTTTTTCTTGTAATAGGCGTGTCTTCTACTATATATCGATCGTGCTCTAATACGTTAGTTACTCTATACGGCCCCTGAAATCTTGGAACTAGTTTCCTGCTTTGCCCAGATGACGGTACCTCCCTAGCAATGCTGACTAATTCACCAGCATTAAATTTTCTGGTTGCTTTTAATTTTTTTTTTTTTTTTTTTTTTTTTTTTTTATTCAGCACGCTTGTTTATAGTACACTTGTTTACAAAAAGTACTTACATAATACTTATTATAACACAAATTTTATATTAAAAAAAAAGAAATTAGCCGAAATGGTCTCCAACCTCAGCTATTGTCACAGCCTGTGCGACACTGATTTTCAGGTGGAGCCAGATGTTTTTTAAGCGACAACACTCGCCAACAATGCAATAACACAATAAATCAATTTATGCAAACTTAACACGACAGTTCACTTAGTACGGTGTTTCACTTCTGTAATGAGATAGATGAGTATCGTTTTATAAAACAATATTAAGCTTATACAATAGAATTAAACATATTCAAAAGTGCTTAATTATTAAGTTTATTAGAATAAATCAGTTTTGACATTGACATATTAATACAATAATTTGCTATCATGATAAGTCTTTTGTTTTTCTTGGTAGCTTTTAACGTGTGTGTCTATTTTATTACGTAATTCTGTGATATTACTGTTTTCACCTATTAGCGAACTAGAATCTATATAGGATTTCAGTTTGTTTTCGCTGATACCTCTTAATTTAATACCAAAAAGCGCCTCAGAAGGAGTGCAACCTATTCCCCTATTTTGCGTATTGTTCAGTCCCCATTGAACTTCTGGGACATGAGAGTCCCATTTACTCTCGACTTCACCTACACATTTAGCCGTAAGTGCTTCCAAGAGCGAACGGTTGTACCTTTCAACCTGGCCGTTTGCTCTTGGTGTCGCTACCGCATTCAGGATATGCTTAAAACCAATTTCATCGGAAAACTTCTTAAAATTAGTACTCGTAAAACAGCTACCACGGTCGGATATTAGTCTCTTAGGTGCTCCAAATATACTAAAATACTCTTTTAACTTATTTATCGTTACGTTTGTACTAGTGTTCCTAACAGGTTTTAAACATATAAATTTAGTGTAAGCTTCGATTATCACTAAAATATGGGTATTTCCGCTTGAGCTCTTGACAAATGGTCCTACATGGTCAACGTGGATAGTATCAAATGGTACGTTAGACTTTGGTATTGGGTTTAAAGGCGGTTTAGTGTTTGCAGTGGCTTTAGTATAACTACACTGTAAACAAGAGCGAACGTATTTATTTACAAAATTCCTCATTCGCGGGAACCAATAGGACGCCTGGATTTTGGCCAAACTTTTATCTATTCCAAAATGACCAATGTCATCGTGGTTCTGTTTCATGATTTGCCATCTACATCCTTTTGGCACGACCCACTTATCACCGTCATTAGTTTTCCTATACAGCTTAGAATCTTTGAGAACATAATTTTTCTTTATATCAGCAACCTCTTTATCATTTGGCCCATTCAAAACGGTGACAATCTGCTGTATACTAGGATCGACTTGTTGAGCCGTAGTTAACCAGTCTTCTTGAGTAACGTTCATGACGGTGTAACGTAAGTCGTCAGAATCGTGGCTGGGTATTGCATTACGACTTAATGCATCAACATGATTCATCGATGTACCTGGCCTATATTCCACAGTGAAATTAAATTCTTGAAGTGCGATCCACCACCTCGCTACTCGAGGTATTAAATCACGCTTCAAGAATGTGGCCCTTAAAGAATTACAGTCCGTAATTACTTTAAATTCTCTCCCAATCAGGTATACTCTAAAACGTTGTAAGGTAGATACTACTGCCAACGTTTCGAGCTCATAAGCAGTCATGTTTTGTTCGTAGCAAGTCGTTTGTCGACTAAAATACGCTACGGGGCGTAGCCTATCAAGATCATCCCGCTGCAGTAGTATGCCCGCAACACCATATTTGCTGGCATCCGTATGGACTTCCGTATTGGCTGTGGGGTTGTAGAGAGCTAATGTAGGCTTATTGGTAAGTAGAGACTTCAAAACTTCAAAGGCTTTATCTTGATCATCACCCCATGTCCAGACGGAATCCTTTTTTAATAGGGATGTCAACGGCCTTGCTATAAGAGCGAAGTTATTGATGAACCGGCGGAAAAAACTACATAAACCAATAAACTGCCTAATTGTATGTTGATCTTTAGGGGTTGGAAATTGAGCTACAGCTTCAATTTTCCTTGACCCTGGCCTAATTCCATCCTTACTCAACTCGAAGCCTAGGTAATCAACATTCTGACGAAAAAAACAACACTTGGACAGATTAAGTGTCAATCCTGCATCCTGTAATAATTTTAAAACTGTATCTAAACGAGACATTGCATCTGCTATTGATTGAGATGGAATTATTATTTCATCCTTATAAGCTGAAGCTATATTATGTCTTGCCTGCCCTAGCACTTGATTTATCATACGCATAAATACAGCCGGGGCATTAACTAACCCGAAGGGCATCCTACTAAACTCAAAATGCCCGTCTGGCGTTATGAACGCAGTTTTATGCCTATCGTCTTCATTAATTTGAATTTGGTAATAACCAGATTTTAAATCTAATGTTGTATAATACTTGTAACCGGCTAATTCATCCAACTGATCGTCTACCCAAGGCAGTGGATAATTCTCTTTTACGGTTTTTCGGTTTAATGCCCTGTAGTCTACGCACATCCTCACTTCCCCATTTTTTTTCTTAACCAACACTATAGGACTGGAATAAGAGGATGTTGAAGGACGGACTATATTGTTGCGCTGCAATTCCTCTACCATATCTCTCACTTGCGACCTTTCATGGACCGACAGCCTATACGGCCGGAATACTACGGGGGTATCATCCTTAAGCTTAATAGACATTTCAACAGCGTTGGTCTTTCCCAACTCTCTAAGATTGAAAGCGAAACAGGATCTATATTTATTAAGCAACGTAGTCAAATCAGCAATCTCACTGGCCGATACACTACTATCTACGTTCAAATCCTTGGGATCTATAGGGGGGTGATTACTCTCTGTTATGTTTTTGACATCTAGTTCAGGTAGGAACGCTCTATCTTCCTTTGCTGGTATACCCCTAGCTATTAAAGTACCTTTTTCTAAAACAAATCCATTCTGAGCAGACCCCTTGATTAACACCTCGCCTAGACCATTATTTAAGGAGAATATTCCTTGAACGAGACAATGTTCGTAGTTTAATTTAAATCTGAAACTTTCCTCGACATATATTACGCCAGTAAATGGGGGATTGGATAATACTCTAACAGCGGTCAGGCCCTTAATGGGTGTAGTTTCATTACATATTAAATTTAATTTCGGTCGTTTGAGGAGGATATTAAGCTGGTTGGAATCTTTCTCGAAAACAATATGGGACTGTTCGGTGAAGGATTGTCCAATTAAGAATGGGATACGCATTGCGTCGTCAGGAACTACAAGGACTTCTACGTTGGCCTCGACTCCATCAATTATGATGCTAAGTGTAGCTTTTCGCAATGCCTCGACAGACCCACTACCAAAGCCTGTGAGCACTGGTAGAGATTCCGTATTCCAATCGCATGGAATATTCCTACTTTCAGACTCCTTGATTATCGTTGCATGGCTGCCAAAATCGATAAAACACTGCTTAGCTATACCATTTACAATCGCGGTCTTATAGTATTTATTGTCAAGAGATTCATTAGTAGTTACGGTCAAAATGGTTTTAGCTTTAGGTTTTATCGATTTTTTTTCACTATCGGGACATTTTTCAGATAAATGTCCAAATAGGAGACAATTGTCGCATTTTACGATGGGTTTCTTACAGTCCGACTTATAATGCCCTACTTCGTTGCAGTTATAGCATGTAATTGGCGGTCGTTTAGGGTTATTATTATTTATACGATATCTATTATTCGAATACTCTGCTTTCTGCTCAAAGTTTTTAGTCTTACGTCTCTCTATATTGCTATTAGGTTTGCTACCTTTAGCGTTCCTCAAGTAACAAAGTAACTTTTCGGTAGACCCAAACTGTGCCGCTTCGGCCCCTAATCTAATACCGCGATCCTCTACCCCAAATATAATACAATCTATAGCCCTTTTGCCAACTATATTACATCTATTCAACAAAATAACTTTCTCGTGAAAATAGTCTTCCAAAGATTCCCCAAAACGTGCCCTTTTAGCTAACATTGCAGTCAACAATTGCCCATAATTTTCGTCGCTGGGAAAAGCAGATCTTAATTTTTGTTGCCATTCACACCAGGAAAACAGTACAGAATCTAACCCTTCATACCACTTTTTCGCAACACCACATAATTTAGGCAAAGCATAATGGATAGTTTGTCGTTCGCTCCAGTTATAAATTTTGGCACATTCGTTTACCTTATGCAACCACATATCAATGGTTTGCTCTTCACGAGATGGATTAAATTCAGGAATAACATTTTGTAAAGAATGCAGAGGCAAGTTATCATGATTAGTGCCATTCTTTATAACTTGGAGCGCCTCGACTAACTGTGAAACAGTAATATTAGGAGCAGTAGATGAATAAGCTTCAGGCGGACTATTAGATTCGCGTTGTTTCCGAACGGGACTCCTAGACCGATAACTGCTGTTATTTCGGCGATGCGCAATGGCCTCAATTTTATTATCTCTAGAATTACGGCTACGATTTCGCGATTGCCTGCTTTCCGAACGGGATGTATGGATAGACGTGTCTCTAGGATAACGATGATGTCGATGGATTTCCACCCGTTCGGGGGAGGGTTTTCTAGATCTTGAAGTATTTGGACGATATTCTGGTGAGCGACCGGAGCGATAATGATGACGTCGGCGAGATATTTTATGTGGCAAAGAATGACTCACGGAAACACTGGATCCACTGCTATTCCCTCTTACTCTAGGTTGAGTTGATCTGCGTCCTTCTTCAGCGCTGCCTTCACTCGTGCTGCTGACTGACCGGTAACGCTCACGCCTTGTCTTCAATCTGCGCCGTGATTCGTTCATCGATGTCGGTAAAATTGGAGATTGGTCTGCCATCGTTATTCTGAAAAATAAAACAAAGCGCAAAACTACCTGAATCGAAAAGAAATCCGTATCTATCACTTACAAGGAGCACACGTTTTACGTTGAAAGTAAGTTATTTACATTGTCAAAGAGTCGCCTTAACCAAATGCTAGTGTAGTGTCTGTACGTAGCGGCGTTATCAAGGAGTTGCCTTGACCAAACGCCTGTGTAATATATGTAGCGGCATTATCAAGGAGTCGCCTTGACCAAACGCCTGTGTCAGTATGAAGCGGCATTATCAAGGAGTTGCCTTGACCAAACGCCCGTGTCTGTATGAAGCGGCATTATCAAGGAGTTGCCTTGACCGAACGCCTGTGTATGTACCTATGTAGCGGCATTATCAAGGAGTCGCCTTGACCAAACGCCTGTGTCAGTATGAAGCGGCATTATCAAGGAGTTGCCTTGACCAAACGCCTGTGTTTGTATGAAGCGGCATTATCAAGGAGTCGCCTTGACCAAACGCCTGTGTCTGTATGAAGCGGCATTATCAAGGAGTCGCCTTGACCAAACGCCTGTGTCTGTATGAAGCGGCATTATCAAGGAGTCGCCTTGACCAAACGCCTGTGTCTGTATGAAGCGGCATTATCAAGGAGTCGCCTTGACCAAACGCCTGTGTCTGTATGAAGCGGCATTATCAAGGAGTTGCCTTGACCAAACGCCTGTGTATGTATGTACTTTGTGATAGACAGAAGGACAGAAAAATAACACTACGAAATCAATCATTCATAGAAATCAGAGAAAAAGAGAAAAAAAAATATACTCCAATCCGTTTTAACGAGAGTTTTTTTTTCTCAAAATTGTTGACGTATCTTAAAACTGTTAACTATCTTAAAAATAATAATCATGGTTCAACTAAATCACTTCAAATCATAGAGAATTTCAACGTTTAGTCACATTGAAATAGAAAAGCACAATTTTAAATTCATGTTTTGTACAAAAGATGTCTCTAATGATAACCTTTTATTCTCATTTTATTTTATTCTCTCGTTAAAAGGAATAGTATTTACCTTTTTTGTGAGTAATCCCTCTTCTGAACTGTTGCAGCGGTCAGGAAATGATAACACTTATTTCACAAACTTAGTTTGATTTATTGAACTACCACAATTTAGTTTGTTAATTTGAACTTTCACAATTTATAACGATTAACTAGCATAAGTTCCTCTAGACTTGTTCACAGTATGGTAGTCAGCAGCAGAATGCGCTTCGATTGACCCATCGACCCGAGCCCGCCTCGGAGTGGTGGGGTGAGGGTCTATGCGTCGATCGAAAAGGCGGGAATGCTTCTGATTGGCCGCGCTGTACTCCGGATATCAATCGAGCTTCTGTTACTTAAGAACCAGAATAATAATAATTTGTATATGATCAAAAATAGTATCATAATTAATAATTGTTAAATTTACTACAATCGATACTCATGTCGATGATTTCCAATATAACTTTGTTTGTCTTTGTGAACACTGATAGTTTTATTTAAAGCTGCTTGTAACCGACAATTTTCAAATGGTAAATTATACCGACTTAAGTACTAATTTAACAATTATTTCCAGGTTTTCTGTAAATCCAGTGATTAAATTAAACTGGATAAATGTCATAAATACATAAGCAGCGAGCCTCAAAGGAGACCTTAAGAAATTATTTAAATAAAATTGTTCAAAATCTATTTGTGTTTTATTTATTAGAGCAATAATACATTATGGTTATCGACAACCTAAAATGGACTTCAGTGCATCTCTAAATTCACGCACACGTTTACATATTTACAAACACTGGCTCATCTCACTTTTGGTTTCGCAGCCAAGTGAACTCTGTTCGTCTATTCCAGTGGATATTAAGTTTATGTTCAAAATCTATCGCAACGTGTCACACGTTGCTACATTTCTTTGCTAAGTTTTTATTAGTGCCATAAAGAAGTATCAATGTGAATTACTTAGTACGTATTTGTGTACTATAATTTGTGAAGTATCATACTGAAAGCGATTGCGATAGATTTTGAAATTAGACAATCAGTAGGTAAGTACCCAGTAAGACTAAAAAGGTAAATAATTATTTTTCTTTTCTTTTTAAAATATCTGAAACTGAACCGTGAACATTATAAAGTGCCTACCTTCAAAGCTTTCTACAGATTTTCCAAACAAAATCCTAACAGAATTAACCAGAAAGGTTCCCAAACTTTCACCCCGCGCAAAGCAAGTTGTAGAATTTATAATGACCGTTAACTAATGTCAGAAGCTTTGCTAATTTCGACACAGGTCGAATCACGTCTCATTAAAGGTCGACAGTTTGGGAAAAACTGACAAATGTTGGCAGTAGTTTATAATCTTGCCTAATATTCAGTTTAAATAGATCCTAGACCTAATATAAGTTAATAAGAAATTATTTAGTTAGTAAAAGATTTAAAAATATTAACCCTTGATGATTTCAACTAGGTATCAGGATAACTCTTCAAATATTTTTTTGAAAAACAATTGAACAAACAATTTACATTTATATATACATTGTTGGCCAGATGATTAAGAACACCAGACGATTTTCATACAAACAATATAACTTTGTAGCCTTGGTTCTCCGCCAAGGATGTACCTAGCTGTGATCTGATGATAGTTATCCAGAGAGTAAATGGAAGAAATTCAGATCAATACACACTTCCAACTGATCTGATCAACATTCTAGAGATATAAATATCAGAGTTTTCAGTTTCAAGATTTCCATACGGCTTTAAACATATCTATATCTTTTAGAATGTTAATCAGATCAGTTGAGTGTGTATAGCGATCTTCGCCATTCACTCCCAGGATGGCCAGCATCAGATAACAGCTAGATCAATTCTTGGCGGAGAACCAAGGCTTCAAAGTTACCTCGTTTGTATGAAAATCGACTGGTATCGTTAATTACCTAGCCACCCCAGTATATCTGTAATCATTATTTTTAATCATAATCACTAATCAGTCAATAATATAATATTATTTGTGGGATATTTTCGATGGACGAGTAAAAGATGGAAGAGTAAAGTTCATATCATACCAATTTTATTCTATAGCCATTTTAATATTTCCACTGCTGAGGTACAAGTTGCATCTGTCTCTTTTCCATAGACTTTAATAAACTCTCTGTAATATGAAAAATAAAACAATATGGCATTCTTCAGTTTTGGACTTGTGAAAAATGAACACACTTATGTCATTCCTCATAGCTCCCATTCTGGAAAAGCCTCCGTCTCCCGATGACAAATCACGCCCACCCACGCGGCATGCCAAATACCCAACTGGGGTCCATTAAACCCCAAACAAAGTAAGGGTTAAGTAATAAAAAAAGCTTTGAGACAACACAGTATTCTGGTATAGAAAGTGACGTACCTAAATCTAAAAATTTAATGGGGATATCAGACAACTTTCACAACGCAGTTAAGAATAAAAATCTATAGTCTGACAATATCGGGGAAAAAACTTGATTAATCGGTAAACTCACAAAGATAGCAAAACAAACGCATGTGTAAACGCATTTATTCTTTCTATGATTTAAGTCGCTTTTCTAAGCGCAGTCCATTGATGAGCTCTTAATCCAGTAATCGCGAAAATGGGACACAAATAAACCTCAATATTTAAATTTCAACTGCACATACTGATTAGTGAAGAGAAGAGCACCTTACTTATTTAGATATACATAAAAATTAACCGTGTATAAAATTTAATTTATAAATGCTACAATAGGCCGCTACTACTATGCTAGTTATGTGTGTACAGTAAGTGCCCACAGTGTACAGTTGTTAAGATTAAAAATCTTGAAAATGTGTGACTTGAAACAAAAATAAAATAGAAATTTGTAAACACAAATAATAAACAGTTTGCATACGTAAATACCAGTGGTGAAGGTACCAGTGCAAGCCAATTCCCATCGGCTTACCATTTATAGATCCCACCCCACCGATCCACTATGCAGATCATGACATTTAAACAGAACGGCTTAACTTCGCCATAATTTCACCCGTGCCAACTGGTGCAAAAAGCGTATTTCTCTTTTGATCAAAGTTATTTTGATACTACTCCTTCATCCAATAAACTTTACTTGATGAGGTTTTCATCCAATTGTTGCCAATGATGATATCTACCTGCATAGCCATGATACGTGCATTAAATTGTCTCGAGAAACAAGGAATAATCTTATCGATTCGGAAGCAATACAGTGGCTCTACAAATCACAGAAAGAAGTAAATTATACGATACGTCGTTTTGTTATTACTTTTCTGAATATAGAAGTACAAAATCCTTTCACCTGAAGACCTAAAGTTAACAAAAAAGATTTATGTGAGATTGTCCCTGAGAATATTTTTCAATATTTCATCAAATTTCCAATAGCTAGAAGACTAACAAATAGATGCCGTTCGAATTTCTAAGCCAGACGAGAATATGAGAAATTTTGCCGCCGAATAATTCAACATCCGTTTACGTAATCCACTTCATAGTGTAGAGTAAACAGTTGGACACTTTTACTTGGTTCAACTTCGTGATATCAGTCGCACGCACGACACCCAATGCTAGGTGCTCACCCTAAGGATCTGTTCTGCTTTACCCGCATCCAGCTGATTGAAAATGGGCAGTTTTGTTTACAAACATTCTTTCTGTAAGATTTTTGGAGTATGTGCGTACGTGAGACGGCCTACACGTGCCTATACCCAATAGGTACATGTATTCTGTGCCAATAGTGGGTCCGTCCCACTATTTTTTGAGAATCACCATTAATCGTAACAGTGGCACTAACTTTCCCACAATTACCATTACGCCTTATGGACGCCATTGGTCAATTCTTAAATCAATGGTTAGTGAGGTGCATAGTGCAGGGGTGCACCTCAGACTGCGGCCCGTCGGTCGGCAATATTCTAGCCTGCCAGCAAAAATATTCCCTCGTTCTTTTGAAAAAAAAATAGGCTATTTTTTTGTTTTTATTTTTTTTTTGTTATGTTGGTGGCCCGCCATTAATTTATCATTTGCCCAAGTGGCCCATGCTCTCAAAGTCTGTGCATCCATGTTATAGTGGAACTGTTTTGAGAAAAAAAAAATAGTCTCAGTATTGGGTCCATGCAATGGGTAATGGGAATAGTAGGTTCGACCCCCAGCAGTGGGTGTAGTGTGGCTGATACAATAATTATGATGACGACATCGAAGCGAAAGCCGTACTGAAAATTCTATTCCGAACTCAAAAATCCTACTAAAGCCAACTTTCACTATGTTCCTCGCCAACGCAACCCGAGCGAACTCCTTCGTATTTGCTTCCAAGATATTATATTATTTGTATAAACTTTTTACGAGTAGGATTTCAGGGTTATTACCGCCGTATAGATAGACAAATTCGTTGCGGCTTTCAGGACACATTTGTTCGACAGGGGGATCTTCGGCCCATTGTTACGCGGTATTTATTATTTATAAGGTTATAAATATTATGTGGGTAACGGTTATGTGTTTTCGCGGGGAGAATGAAAATTGTCGGGAAAAGTGGAGAATTAGTTGGGAGAGGACGTGTTCAAAAATCTTGTACCGTCATTTGTTTCTGTCCTATTGCACGATAAGTGCAACGTACTAGGAATATTAAAGTCAAAGTAAAAAAAATAGCTTTATTCAAATAACTTAATTATTAAGTACTTTTGAATTGTCTTTATTGTCCTACCACCCGTTCCACACTTTTTTAACTGACAAGAAGAACGGGTGCAAGAAACTTATCAGCTTTAATAGCAATACGTAACAATTTACTAACTTAAATAGTACAGCGTATTATTAATCTGTGCTTAAAATTATATCGTTACCAGATAATTACAACAGGGTGACAGGATTATTGGCAGCAAAGTACCTACTTACAGTAGCAAGTTATATGTTACATAATTTCCACGCATTTTGATCTTTAATTAAGATAGGTAAGTAACTTGCAATCAACGAGATCAAGTTCACATCAGGATCGAATAAACGTCATAAATCATTATTTTGATACTTTGGAAACCGTTTTCATAGTACCTACAGTTTTGACGACTAGTCCGAGCGAGGCTCAGAACAAATGATGATGAAATGAAATCTTATGCGGACGCGAAAACACGGTAGGTACCACCCAAAATCTGCAGGACTAGACTGGATTCGAAGTCGATATCGATCGCATCGGATCTCCCATTATATTGTCCGAGTAGAGCCAGGCACGGATTTTTATTTTGGTAGAAATGGGGAGTGTCCCAAATTAGTTAGCGAACCCTGCTATTAGAAAGACTACTTTTTGTAAACAAATTTCTATATACTTTATTGGCAACCCACAGGATCCGCCTAGAGAACTACGAGCAATGGTGCGCAGTCGACGCCGTCACTCAAGGCTGCGCCGGCTCCCCGGCTGCGTGCCGCGCTGCCGTGGTCGCCGTGCTGGGCACTCAGCTGCGAGCCGCTTGCGCGTGCCGCGGGACTGACTTCGCGCAGCTATACGACTGTCTGGGCTGGCAGCGGCTGCTGTGGCTCAACCCTTGCGTTGGTAAGGCTTATTAAGAGCGTTTGCGTAGAAGACGTGGTTGCAGTGCTGAGTACCATGAGCAACAGCGTTACTTATCCACTCCTAAGGTTTAAAATCGCTTACACGCCGCATCGTCACAACATACGTCTAGTTCGTGCAGGAGCGATACGCGCGCACACGAATTTTGTTTCTAACTCGTTAAGCGACGCTGTTGCCCATAGTACATGTCGTGGCATTGACTTTGGCGCAGCTCTATAACTGTAAGGCTATATGTATATGTTACGGCTAATACCCGAAGTGCGGCTAAACCTAGTTTTAGCCGGCTAAAACTAGGTGTAGCCGCTAGCAGTTGGCTAAAACTAGGTGTAGCCGATTTGCTCGCGGCTAATACTAGGTGTAGCCGGCTAAAACTAGGTGCAGCATGGGATGTAAAGAAAGTTTTTTCTCTTGTCTGTTAAAAAAAAATAACCTCGAAATTTAAGGCTCACGCTCCGCTGCGCTTCGCGCTCGCCTTAAATTTCTAACCTAACCCGGGACCTACAGGAGTAAAGCAGATCGGTTACACCTAGTTTTAGCCAACAACTATCGGCTACACCTAGTTTTAGCCGGCTAGAACTAGGTTTAGCCGCACTTCGGGTATTAGCCGTAACATATACACATCGACAGGTGGCTAAATTAGCGCCTAGCGCCTAGATATGTATCGAAGTAAAAGGAACGCTCATGAATGTTCGCAACCGGCTGCAATGCGTGCTTGGCGACTCGAAACACATGCAGGCGATATATAATGTATCGTAGGCGCGAGACTTACAACCAAAGACCATGAGACCTAGGCTCCTATTCTAGTGACCCACTTTCCAGTGCAGACACTGCGTATACTAGCAAGTAACTAGATGATACGCGCTAATCTAGCCAATCACGAATACTCCCTGCAGCAGCTGTTGTGAACCCTCGTGTCGGTAAGTCTTAATATCAGTAGATACTCTGGTAAGCTGGCACAGTTGAGAGAGGCCTGCGGCATCGATTTTATTCAGCTGTTAGACTTTTTATCTATAGATTTAAAGCCTGTAAGAGGTTCAATTAGTTTTGTAATTCTATGATTTATTTCAACTAGTACTACTGTATTTAATGGGTCTATTGACTGAGATTCATGCAATGTTGTATTTAGAAAGATGGTTTATGGAAAGTTGATATTTAAATTATTTTAAATTCAAAGCTTTGTCCTATCTCTCTCAGTGGAATCCCAAAGTGACTACCACGTGAAGACCTATGGCTCTCTGCTGACCACCACTGCCGTCGCGCCGATCAACTACATGACCGTGGCCCCTGAACCAGCCATCGTCCACCGCACCACAACCCACCACAACCGTCACACCACCCACCGTAATGGCGTCAAGGCTGATCTTGAGGTAAACATTTTTCTACCTACCTATACCTAGTTCTTTTTTCTATATGAGAGTCCACATCAGCAATTTTTAATGTCCCCACTGCTGGGGCACAAGTCTGGTGGATAAAGAGGATGGGCCATAAGTTATAGCCTATGCTCTCATAACATAACCCACCACCAGGCTTAATGCGATTTCCTGGGTGTTAACTGCAAATGCAGCCGGGACCAACAGCGTAACGTGCCTTCTGAAGCACGGAGGAATGAGCGATAATACATTTTTGGTCACCCATCCCCTGACAAACCCTTGCGAAAGTTGCTTAACCTCCGCGATCGCAGGGCAAGGCGCTAAACCACTGTACCACCGAGCTCCTCCATATGAGAGTATAAAGAGAAAAAAAACTCGTCTTGTTGAATTTCATTCTCGGCATAGTCCAAGGGCGTCGCCAGCCCATGGCCCAGGGGGGGGGGGGGGGGGGGCAAGTTAATATTCTTCTGGACTCAGAGTACCAGGGAGAATGCCGCGCGATGAGGCTGGTGCTATAGCTCCGCGCCAAAATCATCGTCTCCTGGTCCGGCCGGTTACACGCATTGTACGGACAGCTCACGCCCCAACGAACCACGCTTTAAAACTGATAGGTGACATACTTACACAGCACTATGATATTGACATATTTGCAGATTCTTTGACACATCTTGTGACTCGATTTGAAAGTATCGTTAATGAAGGACTAATTATAAGTTATACTGTTGGACATATTATTAATTGTATTTTGTGTTTACTAAGTTTTTCTTTATTTCAATTTGACATGCCTAGATAATAATTATTTTAATATGTAAGTAAATTGTTTTTGATTTCTATTGGTCATGAAATTATTGAAATTGTAATTATTTTATTTTTAATTTCTTTATTCTGATTTTTTGACATTGTTTTATAATTGATTTACTATTTCTTGCTGCTATATTGTTTTTGTAATTGACTTGTTTGTTTTTTGGATTTAGTCTGTAAACTTACAAGTGTCTTTGTATAAATAAAATAAATAAATAAAATAAAATATTAAAAAGGATGAGAAAAATATGAATTGTAGGTACAGTCAAGAGCACCTAGTGAATTTATTTAAGTTTTGAGATGGGGCGGGATTTATCAGATAAGCAAGTCAATTGCACGGCCTTAGGAGTTTGGTTATTTTGCAGTTGGCTATATTTTTTAGCCTACTGCCCACCCCTGGCGACGCCCTTGGTATAGTCTAAGACCTATAGCGTAGATGACTTAAGAATCACAAAATTGTTGCTTACATTTGTGGTATTCGTTACTCTTCGGTTGATTATTGAATGTTATATTTATCTTCGCAATGTAGGTACTTCACTTCTACCTCCTTCTTTTAACTAATCCCTTAAAGGGCCTTCTGAGTTCTGACCTCACTGGATTCTTTCTGTGGATATCAGGAAAACTTTTACTTTGACCCTGAAAATTTTCTTCGCATAATTAGTTTTTTCCCACTTGTCGCTGTTCTGCTGTAGAATTAATATGACTTTTTTCTCATTAGTCCTATCATATAATACAAAATCGTAGCACAAATGAGAAAAAACCTACGGTAGAACTTCCCAATAGAATCGTAGAACAGACCAATTTTTATTTATTAGTCGCCACCTCGTCGACCACCATTACTAACCAAAACTGTATTATTCTTCTTTCAGGATACCCGTGAACCGCCAAGCCCCAACACGACCCAATCGGAACAAACAGCAGTACCAAAAATTGAACAGATCTCCGAACCAGTGATAGAAACCACCACCCGTACGACCACTGTCGCGACCACCACAACATCGACGTCGACGACGACTTCGACCACGACCACGACGACGACGACCACGCCACGACCGACGACTACGTTGGAGCCCTCCAAGTATTGCATAGTGAAGAAACCGGACAGTGATGATCTGGCGCAGTACATCAAAATGGGGGAGACTAGACGTGTAAGTTGCAAACCGAAATTTTACAAACTAAATCTTTCCCATTATCAAGCGTTCTCACCATTAAGGTTTTTGTTTGTAATAAAGTGACAGAATAATAATAAACTTTAAGCTACTTCTAAGATTTACACAATACAATCACAAAATAAGGGCAGTACAATATTCTGGGGCTTTTAGTTATTATTTCTACTGCTCCCCAAATGTGAGGTTTGGGCCTTTTTATATCTAGATTCTCATTCATTCCAGTTCTCGCTTTAATTCCTCTCGCACTTTCATTCATGCTTCATACGTGTCTTTCTTTCATACCATTCTCATTCATACTTTTACTGGTGGGATGCCAGCCTATATCTATCTTTAATTTTGTACTTTATTTATTCTAAAACAGGGTAAATAAAGTCACACAGGTGTTATCAAATTTTGTTACAATTCTCTTGTAGTATTTTACTTCATAGTATTTTCTTTCTTACATTTCAATATGTTTGTTTTATTTTAATCTTAAATTTTTATCTTATCTTTATTTTTCTATTTTACTTTCTTTCATATCTTAACTTATCTATTTATCCTATTTTCTTATTACATTTCTTTTCTTTTCCTTACATAAATATTCTTATATTCTAATTTGCTATTTCCAACAATTTTCTAACACTAACAATTTCTAGTGTATTTTTATTAACTACATTTTCTTGCTTCCTTTCTAACAGTTCATTACAATACTGCAGTGCATTAGCTATAATGCCCTTAACCGACATGAAGCCGAATTTGACTTTTTAATATCATTTGACACAGGACAACATGCGCTTTCGAACTATCTGACCCCTATCTTTAATATTCTGGGGTTCAACATTATTACATATTTTCAGAACTTATGATTCCTTACATATTTCAAAAAGAGCATTAAACATTCGCTTCCCAAACTGAGGGGAGTCCGAAAACCGACTCAGGCTAATCCCACGAAGTTTATAGTTATGACATGATTAGCTCAGAAATAAATTTCAAAATTGTGGGACAATGAACATCGTCTGATAAACATAGTAGGCTGTGACGTTCTGAGAATCAGTTTCATGTAACAATTTGTTATTCCGTTTTCCAGCTGTACCGTTCAGCGGAACTAGCCGAGTGCACAGATCTATGCGTGTGCGAGTCGTCACTCCAAGTGTCGTGCAAAGTAGCGTGCGTGCCGCGCGCCCCGTGCTCGTCGCGCCTGGCGCACTACTCGCACGCCGCGCCCGCCTACCAGGCGTACCGCGGCCGCTGCTACTGCTACTCCGGCTCCTTCATCTGCATGCGGCCCAACCCTGGCGAGTATTACACTACCACAGAATATATAATAGTACTAAACGACAAACGTACAGAGAAGTTTATCCACGCGAGGACAATCAAATATTAGCTACTCTCGCTGCACGGCAATAAAGTACAATTTCAAATTGCACAGCGCTGCGTGCCGCATGCCTATTATTGTATGCACCTTCTCTTTCTGTCGCTTTAGTCGCGTAGCTCTGTCTCAATCGACACACGACATCCCTCGTGCGCTGGCTCGACTGAGTCAGCCGCGAGCAGTAGGCTAAGTGAGCCCCCATGATGCGGCTTAAATTCACGCAACATCAGGGATATCCAACAGGGACGTCAACCAGGGATGTAATTGTACACTACTTAAACGAAGGCTGGCTCTCAAGTTAACGAACTCTGACAGGCGTTACCCATAGGTTATCATCACATCAGGCAAGTTGTGTAAGTCAAATCAGGAAGTTGAGGGAGAGTACGAGCGTTCTGAGGCCGTATTACAAGCTCTTAAATCCTGCCAGGTTTATTAATTGCTGTAGTGACATCTCTTTCTCGTCGTATAGCAAATAAAAGAGATAGATTGATAGCCAGTCAGAAAACTGCCTGGAAATAAGAGGTCATAATACGGCATCTGAACGACGACGACAATCCAGTGAATAAGTATCTTATTGTTGCCAATTTTCAAAGGAACTCATGTTAATAATATATAATTCCAGGTGAATACAAGCTGCCAGAAGGCGTGTACCTGCTGCTGGGGTTCAGCGCGGTGGACGAGGCGCTGCTGCGGCCGCACACCGGGCTCGGAGCTGAGGACGCGGTGCGGCTACTGCAGCAGTACTTGTACTCCGTGCACAATGAAGGGGTGGGTCTATTAAGTGTACCTAAATGAACTATGGGTAACGAAGTCGCTTAACCAGTTAGCAACAAAATACGTGTGCGCGCGTATCGCCCCTGCACAAACTAAACGTATGTAGTGACGGCGCGGCGTGCAAGCGATTTAACCTTAGGAGTGGTTAATCGACGCTGTTGCCCATGGTACTATGGGCAACAGCGACGCTTAACCAGTTTGCAACAAAATTCGTGTGCGCGCGTATCGCCCCTACACGAACTAAACGTATGGTTGTGACGGCGCGGCGTGCAAGCGATTTTGACCTTAGCAGTGGTTAAGCGTCGCTGTTGCCCATGGTACGTTATGATGAACTTCTAATGCCGCGTTCCGAATCACGCTTACAGCACTATGAGCGCGCTAACGCCCGGACCGATTCATGCTAACAACGCTCACGTAGGCTGCAGTTACGTCACTGATGACGTCATCGCATGTGCTAACGGCGCTCAGCGTATTCTACCAAAGCACTGTGAGCGTTGTCGGTGTAGCTGTCAAACTTCTTTGTCAAAGTTCATTCTTGTTAAAATTTGTGGTTATTATTTGTGATTTTTAGAAAAGATGGCTGAATTTATTGATCTGCCGGTGTTTTGCGAAGTTACGAACGAAATACTTATAATAAATTGATGTTGAGAGAGCTAGCAGTGGTAATAAGTATTTTGAATCTTTGATGGTTTATAAATTGGTAAGTATAAGTGGTCAGAGTGAAGGAACTTGATTCATATTCATTACTGCCTTTGTATTAATTTATCCCATAGAATTCATATAAACTTTATCGAGATAACCCCTTTTGGAGGTAACGTTGTTAAAAACAATCCAACGTTAGCGGTGTGAGCGCTCTCACGAGCGGTCCGAATCAATAGTATCGTGAGCGTGCTGACAGCGTGCTAATGATTTGGACCGGTGTACAATGACGTCACACGCTGTGAGCACTGTTGGCGTGATTCGGAACGCGGCCTAAGTATAACCCGGTCGAGTTAACTAGGCACCTAAAGCGACGAAATTGACGACGGTGGCGTGAGGAAAGGAGAAAAGGAGAGCGGTCTATCGCGCTTCAGGTGCCGAGTTAACTCGACCGGGTTGTACTACATGTGGTTTGAAGCTGAAGACGCAGTACGTCTACAGCAATACTTGTACTCCGTGCACAATGAGGGGGTGAGCTTATAATAATCTAACCATCTCATTTATAAAATTAAAACGCCTTTTAAATATACTATTTAGCTATTCACTTCTCAACCTTACGCGCTCACTAGACATGAAATAAAACACTTTTTAACGGATACTAGCGCGGTTTTATTGAAAATACTTTGGTAAGAAGTTGGTATTTGGTTTGATTCTTTATTTTCCCGACGTTTCGGCACCTTTGCAGCTGCCGTGCTCACGAGGGACTGAGTACTTTCAATAAAACCGCGCTAGTATCCGTTGAAAAGTGTTTTATTCCATGACTATTTAGCTAAACGGTTGTTACAAGTAGGTAAGTGTCGAATAAGTAGGTCGAATCGAAGCGGACTGTAACCTGCAAGACGACGCTTTTATTCAGCTAAAAGAATCTGCAAAGAGACTAAATTGCTGGTAATGCCACAGTTATAATGCTGACCTAGGATAGACCAACTGCATAACAACTTGGCAGTCGATTGGCATTGGCAGTTACTTCAACTTCAGCTATGCTGTTTAAGGGCGTCCGCTGCGTAAAGCGGGACACGCGTGCGGTTCAACATAGATTAGAGCTTACCTACTTATGCACTGCAAACATCTGTCCGTGAGAAAACCAGCAATCTTTTTCTCACGTCATGTACTCGCCCTACAGCTCGGTACCCGGGATACAGCTTAACGCAGCGGACGCCTTAAATTTTTTTTCACATTAAATAAAACACTTTTTAACGGATATAGCTTTTTATAGCGCTATTTTATTGCAAGTACTTTGGTAATTAGTTGGTATTTGGTTTGATTTCTTATTTTCCTGACGAACGTTTCGGCACCTTTGTAGCTACTGTGGTCACGGGGGACCGCTCGCTGGACTGCCTGTGAACATAATAAGGAATATGCATAAGTCACCGATTTTGATAAATTTGAGCTTGATCGCTTCGGACACGTATAAAAACATGATGGAACAGGAAAATAAAAAATAATAATGTATTATTTTAGTTTTATCACACGATGATCAGGAAAAAATAACGAATTTTTTTTTTACTTTCGGATATAATGAACTTAACAGTCAGATAGAATATCGAATAAGAAATATTTTTTGTATGACACATATGTACTTAAACGCAAAATTTAGGGAGATAACTGAAAATAATTGAAAATTCTTGGCTAACTCCATAGTAAACACGGGCCTGAAATGTGACGTCATATATCATGTCCGTTTTGTATGGAGCGTTTTCTGCGGTTGCTGCTGCGTGCTAACTTCAAGTAACTATAATATCACGAGAAAAAAACGCAAAAAAAAGTTTTAATAATTATAGTTGATTTTCTCACGCTTTATACTTTTGATTTTGATACAAAAAAAAATGATGCATATTCCCTATTACTTACTCCCTGCCATCTTCGAATGCCTTAACTATATTCATAATGATCATTTCAATCATATTATTTTTGAATGTTATAGTTGTTCCTCGGGTTTATGATAGTTTTTTATTATAATTCTCACAATAACTAGTAACAGTTAACTTAGCAATGGCATTTAAATTGGCAACGTATTTTTTAGACTAACTGCACGTTGACACTCTTCAACATCAGCAACGAGAACGTCATCATATCAGCCAGCGTGCCGCAGAGGGAGCAAGAGTCCCTCCGAGAAGCGGGAGAGGCCTTACTGGATCGGGAAAAGGTGATCAATTTCATTCATTAAAAAATAAATAATTTCACTTACACCCGTTTGCACTAAACTTAAGAATCTCCCAAGTCTTTTCTCAACTACAACTCGACCAAAGTAAAACGGTGCGGTGTCATGAACTTAGCTGTCATGGTCATCTTAGTCGAATTGTAGGTAGTTAGGAAAAGACTTAGGTGATTCTTATGTTTGGGTGTCCAGACACACTATTGCCGAAGTTACGCGACCGAAGTTCGGTCTAGTTACGCCTGTTTTGTGAATGGCAAGCAACACAGCTGCCAAAAATTATAAAAGCGTTACCTCTGATCTTCTATTGCGTAACTTCGGCATAGTGTGTCTAGAGACTTAGTGTGCACTTTTAAGTGGTTTCCATTCCATGATATGAAATTCGATAAGAATCATACTGCCTATATATTTCTTTATTTGTGTTGCTGCTTCCTCTTCTTAGATATAGCATGATGTATATGAAATCTTCAAGTTTGTTACCAATCATGATAATAATTATTCTAATTTCAGGAGGAATGCATCGACGTTCTGAAAGTGGTAAAATCTCGTATAAACTCGCAACACGAGGACATCTCCTCCCATCTCCTCCTCTCGATCTTCAAGATCGCTGAAGTGGACGTGGTGTACCCGGCACCACCTAGCGCTGCCTTCGCCCACACTCCACACAAGATCCTCTACTTCATCATCACACTCATCACCATTCTTTACAACATCACCACTATCTCTGAACACATAGTCAATTTCATGTCGAATTTATTCGATTTTAAAAAACACACCCTCTCCTCGATCATCCCTTTCGTCGAAGAGAGATATATTTTAAATGAATTTGTATCTATTTTGAACGAAGAATTGATCGACGTTGTAGAAATTAAAACGCACGATGCACTCGCTTCCGTTAGCGCACAAGACACCAAACGAGTAGAAGTAAGCGATATAGATGTAAATAGTGTTAAGGAAATTATACATATCATAAAAGCTGTGAATATTACAATATTTGATAATTTTAACGAACTCGTTGCTGATGCAATTATACCTAAATATTTTTCTAGTGATGTGTATTATGAAATTGGATGTACTAAATCTTGTGATTCAAAGATGCTTTTTGATTTGTGTTTTGGAAAAATCGCGTCCTCTTCTTATGGGATTATAAGATCCGTTAGCTTAGGACTGACTTTAGTAGTAGAATGAAGACTGAAAGATTAACTAAACATATCATAGTTAAATGTTTCTCGTTTATTTCCAACTAGGAGTGGTGCTTGTAGCTCGATCTAAAGGCTGGGTTTTGTACATATGTGTATTACGCCTTTTACACTGTTAGGATTTGTGTTTTTGTAGGTGGGAGTTTCTGCTATAGACACATCACTGACTAAATACTTCTTAGAAAAAAGCTTAGAGCAAGACGGCCTTCTGTATCTGACGAAGCCGCGAGATGCCGCGATGCTCGAAGGAAAAAAGTCTGGAACGGGTGGTAGGAAAATATGGACTCAAAAGTACTTACTTAATAATTAAGTTTATTTGAATAAAGCTATTTTTGACCTTGACTTTGACTTAATATGTGAATGAACAACAGTTGATTCTTCATAATTTTTATCTTTTTCAAAAGATAAACAAATAAATGAAGAAATAAAACATTAGTAAGTCTCATGAACTTTTAATTCATATTCTATAAATATCATTTAAAGTTCTTGATAAGTCTCTATTAATTAAGAAAGATAAAAACTGGGTCAACGATGTGTCTTTAGCAAAAGGAATAATAATTTCTGTACAATTACTGTTAGTAGTCTGTTATAGATCTGCCTTTCTGTTAGATTGTGTACGTACCAGTATTTAACGCGAGTTTTTACAGACGGTTATTAAAAATGAGTGATATGTTAGTCACTTTTGTGCAAGTAAAATTTGAGCAATCGTAAATATTAATTGTATTTACCGGAAAAGAAAAATTCGCGAACTGAATATTTGTACGGATCTTGTGTTTAGATTTGTAATCATAAATGTCGATGCACCCATTCTGTGGTATAGTGGCGGACAAACAAAATACTACACAGTTTTAATTGCAAAAACATTTGACAATTCTCAAAAAAGATAGTTTAATAACGAAAAATATTGAATCAGAAGAACTATTTATAAGTGCAGCTTGTTTTGTATTAAAAATTACATGCCTGCTTACATTATACAAATAAATAATCTACCACATTATCTACAGCACTCCTACAGCATACGACAGATTTCAACATTTAAAGTTCTGCTGATTTACTACAATTCAGACAAAATATAAGGAATGTGATGAAGTTAGTTTTTTAAATGAGTTACTTTAAAATTATTTTCTTCTATAAAAGTTTTATGTTTTATTTAATTTCAATGCTATTCATTGAAAAAAATATGGACATCTAAGAAGTTAGTATGTTTTTACATTAAATTCATTTAATATTTTGGAAAGTGGATATTTAATTGTCCGCCACTTCACCACATTTTAAGTTTAGTAGTAAAACACATAGATAAGTGTATTTCTGGGACATGACACTACCTAGAGTTAATATGAAGTGTTAAAAGTGGTAAAGCAAAAAGCTTTAATTTGAAGTAGATATAGAATCTTGTGTTCTGAAGAGTTTTAAATACCTGTTAGTGGTAGATACTGCTGTTTAGACTCTATTAATCTACTATGTTGCTTATAAAACAAACTTTATTTATTTAAAAATGCATTTTTAATCTGAAATAAAATAATTTTTTTTTTCGTTGAGATTGTTGCTTTTGATAACTTACATTCCAAATTAACATAACCATGATTTTGAGAATTAGAGTTATATTTTTATTTAGGAAAATAGGTACGTATCAAAGTTAAGAACAAGAACAGACAAAAAAAATCTAAAGAAGATTTGTAAAAAAAATTGAACACGCTAATTTGTCATTCTGAATGAAATTAAATTATATTGTGCTTATTTTTATTATTTTAATGATATTATATTAAGATAAAGCTAATTTTGCTGACAGAAAAGTTAGTTGCTTCACTTATAAAAGTAGAATTCACAAAAAACTTAATTAATATTTTTTTATTAAATATTCTGCTGTATCGAATCGATTACCTACTCTTTAATATTTATGAAGTTGAGTTACATCAACGAACACATTTTTTAGTGCTTGTTCATGTTATTAATTTGTGATCAACTTAATCATTAATATAAGCTGTTGCTTGTAAATTGTAAAATAGAATACCTATAAGTTTTGTAATATAATTTCCATATTAAATTAAAACAATTATGTTTTGAGCAAAATTTTGTCAAATATTGACTATTGTTTTTAGTTGAAAGTTTTGTTTTTAATTTAACTTACATTAATTGGTAAGTAAATGAAAATTAGGAAAATTTTCTTTGGAAATCTTGCCTTTAAATAAAAGATTGTTTGGAAAACATGTTTATTACTAATATTATAAAAATTTACTGTTTATTTAATTTTAAGAATTATTGCTAATGTGATAAATTACTGAACATATCAATTTCAGACTTATAGTACTTGGGTATGTAAACCCATAAGAAAATATTATTCAAATTCAGAAAAGTATTGCACAATTTTTATCAAGTCATATTTAATTAAATCAATTAAAAATACACTAACTATTTACTGCGGACAGCCAGTTATAATTATGTACATTACACATTTACTAATTTAAACGTTATTCATAAAAAAAAGTACTTTACAGGCTATTTTAGATTTTCTTTTTCTTAGTTAAAAGTCAATTCATAATGCGAAAGAAAAAGACAAAACACTTTTTATCTAAAATAGGTTTATTAAGAGTTTGATTTAATATGAATACAAGGTAAAGTTTATGAATTAAAGCTACCTATAAACTAATATAACTGGTTCGTCAAATGACATATATTTCACTACAAATATACTATATTACTTTATAAAAAAAATCAACGATTTGTAAAAATTGTGTTCTGATTTTATAATAATAAAATTATTTATTTACACCATGTATAAACTAGCACAGAGCAATAAATTGCTTGAAAAGATCACAGAAAATTTTCTAGAAAATATTTCGCAAAGTGATTCTAACGATACATATCATTAAGGCTCAATTTTGTACCTATTATATTTCTAGCATTTAGATGTTGCAAAGCAAAAAATGGGCGTATCATCTTAAAGTAGACTTTAGGGAGAAAATAGATAATATTAAAATAAATTTACATATAGGCAAAATTATTGCAAAAAAAATCTGTTTTAATGTAGATTTGAAGACTTCATTATATTATTATTCGTTACATTTGCTTAAGGTTTATAAGAAAATGTTAAATCTGTTCTTCAGTTTTGAAATTTTTAAATAATTTTATAGATTTTAATAATTGCAAGTTCATTGTGAAGGACGTCCTTTTACTAAATTACCTTAAAACATTTTAGGTTTTAAATAAAATATTGAAAAATGATCGTGCACTTGCCATGCCTTCCATGTAAATAAGTTATAGAAAAATAGTTAAGATATAATACAGAAGAAAAACTGTTTAAATTTAATAAGTGCACTAACATATCCACTTGCTTGTATAAAATTTGTTTCATTTAATTACGGCTGAATTCTGAAAAAAAATTAAATTGAGCTATTTTACTAGAAGAATCGCCTATTGACGTCAGCCATTTTAATGTCCCTACTGCTGGGGCACAGGCCTTCCTTTTAGGTGGATAAAGAGGATAGGCCAACCATCATACAGGCCTTGGGCCAACCCACCTCCCAATGCGGGTTGGTGGGTGATAAAAGCGATTGCAAATGCGGCCGGGAACAATGGCTTAACGTTGAAAAAAATTTGAAACTTTTTCCTATTAATAAGAGAACTTATTCCTCCTACCTATAAAAAAAATATTTTGTTTTTTCAGTCATTCCCCATTTGGTCGAGTTATAGTTAAGAAAAGGCTTAGCTTAGGTGATTCTTAAGTTTAGTGCAAACAGGTGCCTTTATGTTTTGTGACAGAACTACGGAGAGTGCAGCTTTCAAACACTTTTCAGAATTCAGCTGTAAAAATTACTAAAATCAAATTAGGGGTATAGAATCAAAGGCAGCTAAGTGCATAAATGTCAAATGTCAGGAAACGTCTTTTAAGTATACCTCAATAATCACGTGGTTGACTTTTGTATGGGCCTTAGCTGCCTTTGAACCCAACTTCAATTTTTAAACGTAATTTAAAGGACTTTAGCTATTTTTGTTTCTAAACTTTAAAATACAAGATGTCAATAGTTAAAACCGAAAATTCCCTATAATGGCGTGATACTCAGTTCGTTTTCGTAAATGGCATTTAGCTGTCTTTGATTCTATACCCTCTGAATTCCGATGTGATGATGTACTATTATTACAAACCGAGAAAAAATATTTCGTCATTTGTTTCTCAGAATATTATAATCTTGGTAGTTTGGAGTATTGTTTTTTTTTATCAAAAATAGGTGTTCACAGTTATAACAACTGTCGCTTTTATGTATAAAAAAAACTAAATAAATTGTTGTGTGTTAGGTGAAACTGCCGACAAGGCAGAGTGATGTAGTATCAGTGTATAGCAATACTTTATAGTAGAATGTAATTTTAATATCGGTTTGGGAAAAAAGTATAAAATGTCTTTTCGTACGATTAAATTGACAAAAGACAGTTATCCGCTCCAACTTCACTCGAGAATGTATAGCAAAGAGAAAATGTTACAAATTAAAAATACTTACGTCGTTTTGTACCGCAAGGGCTCTGAAGTTGCCTGAAATCACTATCTATTGTCAATTTAATCACATTTTAATAAGAATACTATGTGTAAATTGAGTATTCTCGATAGTGTCAGTTCTTAAAACTACCTTCATAAAATAAATATTAGGAAACACAGCAAAAATTTAAATTAATTATATCCGTTTTTAGTTTTAGGTTGGATAAGGTTAGTTATTTTATTTAAAATAAATTAAAATTTTATAAATACCTCTTAATAAAAAAAACAACAACCTACACGTCAAATCCATTGATTTCAACACGTAAAATAATGTTTTTTTTTCATCTTGATTAATTTAATTTATTCAAATAAGAAATGTATAATTTCAAACCGATATTGAAAATTGAGATTAAAAAGAATTATATTGTGAATACACAGCACTGTAGTGATATGCGTAACTGAGCTTCTAAAAGATTAAATTGTTTTATACACCATTACTAAAATAGCATTAAATAAATGGTATTATTTATTTATTTATCCCAGCCCCAAGTGGGGATCTTCATTTTGTTAGTAGCTAAATAAAAGAGGTTCATACAAAATAAGTATTTTTATTTATAACCTAAACCATTATGCCTATATAAGCGTAAACCTACTGTAGTTTTGAAAAAAAGGATGAATGCATAAGTTTTTTTAGTTGAAGATATAAAATATATGATCGTAATTTGTTTCACAGTGTTTTTATTTTAGAGTCGCTAACTATCTTTTTACATCCACAATCGAGAAAAAATTACTAACTTATTTGGTTACATCCATTCAAATACTAGGGAAGCTCTTGTGCTTTGTGCTCTTTTGTGGCACAAAATAGTCTATTTTGTGCTCTTGCGATTTTGAGAGGAAATCAAGATAAGTAACTTGAAACGAAATGTTCTGCGATCCGATCAATGATTGTTTGTACCTTAGAGCAATGCTGGTTTCCGTTCCGGACGAAGCCGGCATTGCTCTAAGGCTTGTACATACATTTATCTCCTATGCCCCATGAATTGAGCCATTGCCCAGCCAGTGGCAATGGTTTACTCTTGCAATACCTAAGCCTAGCTTTACTCCTGTAATGAAGGTCAGTCAGTGACTGACCTTCATTACAGGAGCGATCCTAGGAAACCCTAAAGCTAGGGTTTCCTAGGATGACGGTGCCGTCAATATTACGTACGGCCGTAATTTAGCGGCGTATAACGTTGTTTATGTAAACGATACGGCGCGTCGCCTTTGTTTACATAGACAACGCGCCGCTAAATTACGGCCGTATTATGACGGCACCGTCATCCTGGGAAACCCTAGTTTGACTCAGAAATAGGTATCTAGGTACGTAAGAACTACGCTATCCTAAGCTCGTTTAAAAAAAAAGATAAACTTAAGTTTCACCCGCCTAGCGCCGTAGCGCGTAGCAAGAATCGTAGCATGTAGCATTCGTAGTCTATGAGTCTCGCACAAAAAATGATTTTTCTTCCTCTTTTTAAGCTTATGCATGATGGACTAAATGCTAACATATACACGGTTTAAGTATATAGAAATTTTATGTGTGTATCTCTTCCCTAATCTAATCAAGTATGTACAGTTAAAAGTTTCAATATTAAATAATTGGTCAAGATATTGAGGTTTGTTTATGTCTTTGTTCGCAAAATGTTACATTCGCAAAATGGATGGATGGGACAGATGAATGAGATATTTTTTTCGTAGGTATTTAGGTATAATTTTCAATAACTTTTTTCTTTCCTTTGTAATATGACACAAAAGTACCTAGACCACATAAATATGGAGAAGTTAACTGTATTTTTTTTTATATATATCAAAATGTTACTTAGAAAGTAACCCTTGCCATAGGTACCTATGTATTCCGGGAATTTTCATGTTGAATTACAAAGAAAAGAAATACGACATAAATACTTAATAAGTACTTACTTGTTTGATTGTATTTATAATATTTTGAAAATATTATATTTTGCGAATCTAATATTTTGCGAACAAAGGTGATGTCCCCCAAAATGTTACTGATTTCTGGCTTTAGGGTCGGCTCAAGCTGGGCGCGAAGCGAAGCGCATTCTTTAATGCAAAGCAAATTCACCCTTATTAATGCTCAAATTCCTTTGTAGATGAAAGGACTCGTGCGCTTCGCGCCCAGCTTGAGCCGACCCGAGCTTATTCAATCTACCTACCTTAAAAATTTATTCAAATGAGTAGTTAGAATAGGATGATTTAATAAATTAAGATATTTAATTAAAACAAACTTTCGTTTATTTATAAAACAAACAAAATTCTTACAAACCAAAAAAAAAATCAGTCTTACATGGCACTGCCATCTCTAGGAATTGAAATAAATGAGAGAACACACAATGCAATAATCAGATTTTAAAATCCTCATATTCCGGCTGGTTGATGACTATCTTCATAGGGAATACTGCTAAAAACTTATTTCTTCTTAAGTGTACCTTCCTAATGAATAATGCTTAGGAATAGGTACTTATTTCTTCTTAACTTCTTTTTTCTCTTCTTTCTTGTTGGTTTCGGTGTTGGTGTCATCTTTGATCTCCTTGCGCACGGGCCCGGTGCGCGCGATGGGCACAGCTCGCTCGCCTTTGAGCTGCGGGGTGTGCTCGCGCGGCGCCGTGATGGTGAGCACGCCGTCCGACGAAAGGTGCGACTCCACGCGCTCAGGCGCAGCACCCTTCGGCAGCGCGTACCTCCGCGTGAACTGCCGCGAGATGTACCCGTGCTCGTCTTGCTTCTCTTCATGCTTGCCCTCCACCACGATGTACCCGTCCGCAGTCTTCACCGAGATCTCCTCCGGCGCGAAGTGCTGCACGTCCAAATTAATCTGGAACTTATCCTTGTCCGCCTTAATGCTGGAGCCCATGTCGCGGGCGGCGGCTGCCAGCTGACGCCATGGCCTGTAGTAGTCGGTGGACACAGCTGGTGACACGACGGCACTCAGCAGATCATCTGGTGTTATCGCTAGTCCAAAATCTTGATCTAGAAGCCGGTTCGGCCAGTGTCTGAGCTGATGGTGATGATGACGAGGGTGATCGTAGCCAAACATAAAAGGTAACAGAGACATTTTCTGCGTATTAAATTGGCTTGAAGTTTAAAAGTTGAGGATTGCTCCGTTCGCTTGTTGCGCTTCGTATCTTGTGTTCCAATTCACTGCCGGCGAGCGCCACGGTCGCGTATTTATACTCGCTGGACAGCGCCATCTAGTAGCGAGTAGAAATATCGCGAATAGTCGAGAGCATTCTTCGGTGTTCTGCCCACAGGGGTGCTCAACTCGAGGGACGCTTTTGATTCTTAAATAATAGTAATAGTTAAACTATAGGCTACAAAAAAAAATTGTAGCAAATAAAATAGGAATATGAGTGCATAGACAGGGGGGTCTAGTAAAATGTTAATGTTCATCAGATATTTTTATTTTAGCTTCCTTACACCAGAGGCTTTTTTGAGTAAATTAGGTACATTATTACTAGTGGCTCTGTAAGCTGTAGATCTCGCTTTAACATATCTCTGACGACATTTTGGAAAATTTCGAAAAAGTGAATAAATAAAAAAATCCATAAATTATCGAACCTGCTCACAAAATTTCACTAGAATCAGTTGAGAAATGCGACCTGTAGAGGAAAACAGCAGACGGACAGCCGGACAGCCGGACGAACATACGAATGCATTTTTTCCCAAGCTGAAACAGAGTCATTTCGCTCTCTCTTCGCGCTCGCTCGGTCAATGGGGAATGTCCGAAAAAAATCAAATTGGCTGAATATTTTCTATAGGTAGGAATAAGGTCCTTTAGCAATAGAAAAAATTTTCATAATTTTCGGTTTCGTGAAAAAATTTCAAAAAATCAAAGTCTCTTCGACTTCACAAATGTATGAAAGTAACAGCAGAATGGAGATTGTACCTTTGCCAACACCTGCCACAACCACAACATGGTATTAAAAAAAAGTTTCAAGACAAACTGTCAAAACTTTTTTTTTAAATACGTGTTGTGTTTATGGCAGTTAGCGGCAAAGGTATAATCTCCAGTCTGCTGTTACTTTCATACATTTGTGAAGTCGAAGAGACTTTGAATTTTTTAAACTTTTTTACCCAACCGAAAATTCTGAAACTTTTTTCTATTACTAAGGGACCTTATTCCTACGTGTAGAAAAATATTCAGCCAATTTGATTTATTTCGGACATTCCCAATTAGGTATTTACTAAACAACACGTCATGAAATCATTTTATTTATCAGAATTTTTAAACGATAAGTGGTTTCTTAGTTCAATTTACTGAAATGCGAAGTAATTTCAAAACTGACAATGCACTGATATAGTAGTTGACTGATATAATAAAAGGAAAGATAACTTTTTTATAAAATACTAGTACTAAGACTTTTTACTTGACTATTTCAAAAGTATTTTTTATAACTTAGTCCATTGTTATTTAAAAACATTTGGTGTTTTTGAGACACGACTCGACTAAAGATTAATATTTGACATTATTTTAAGTAATAAAAAAGAATGTCAGAACGAGTTGATTTATTAATATTTTTTACTTGAATATACAGTTTCATTAATTTATTCTTTATTATTTTTTAATTTAATAGATTGTGACAGTTTAATTAATTTATTCATTTTTTTTTTTTATTTTATATATGATGTTTTATCGATCTAATTTAAACTAGGGCTGTAATATTTTAACATTATTAACATTGTTTTTTTCGGATAAGGAGACGTTTTAACGCATGTTCACCGTAGAAAAAATAATTACTTACAACTATATTTCGATATAGCATTAAAAATTCACAGATTTTACAGTCCCCGCAAGAATCGGAGCATTGAAAATGAACACAAAAATTTACGAAAAACCAAAATCATGAGGAATGGCGCTATAGAGAAGAGGCCTATACCCAGCAGTGGGTTGATGTGGGCTGAATATGATTTTGATGAAAATCAAATGCAAAGTCCTATAATATTTTTAAAGTTACCTAGGAAGTACCTATTTATATTTACCATTGTGACACTCGGCTCCGCCTCGTGTCACAAAAGCGCCCGCTGACTACCTCGGCGCAGCCGAAATAATATTAACCAATTTTCAAAATTCCCACGAATGCACTTCTCGTCTGCTTCTGCATCTTTTAACACTATTATCATGACGATCGGTCAATAATCATAGAGGCTACATCACTTTTTATGTACGGAAACAGCCGTTTTTCTACAATTCCAAATCTAAAGGGACCACCTACAGGTCACAATTATAAACAGATTTTAAAAATTATTTCGCCATTTGTTAGCTAAACTAATACCCTAGGAACTTTTTTTTTCATTATTTCTTAAGTCTGTTTTTTTCCGAAATATTTACAATTTAGTAAACAAACATCCCCCAAAAAACCCGGAATTTTTGGAGTTTCGCAAAATTTCTAAAAAAGTTACCAGTAGATTTTCAAAATTCAAACGTTCACACGTGTCTCGATAAACTCCTCAACTTTTGGTACTATTTTCATTTCGATCCTCCCAAAATCCTCGGAGATATGGCCAAAAATACGTCTCAGGCGATTTGCATCTGATAACCATTTTCAATGGTAAAAATACTTTTCTATAATTATTTAAAATAACTTCAACCTCTTATTAAAAAAAACTACTGTTTAATCAAATTAAAAGTGACTGC